>JBBBVM010000051.1:0-2992546 GCA_037355625.1 Petunia x hybrida
TTGCTTCGACCAAACTCTGCTTTTTCGCTATTTTCTCTTGTGCCTTTTCCAATTATTTGTGTAGCCTCTTGCACTCAGATTCTAATTCATCAACATTTCTTTTCCTTTTTGTTGTTGCTTTTGGTTGAACTGCCTTTGCAATGTCTTTCTGAGCCAGTCTGGGTAATCTTAATCATAGCCTGCGTCAAACCTGTCTCGTCCAATAGTCTCGAACCCCATTCGATACCTTGCCTTCCAAAGTTCTAATATCTTGTCTTTGAATGTATCATCCCTCCGAAAATATCAGTTTTGAAACTTCTGTTGTCTGCAATTTGGGGTACAATCTGCTTTCTCCCTGCTTGTCTAAGTGCCCTTAAAGGAGTGTATGGGTAAACTTCTCTAAACCTAACCAAGATAAGAAATGAAGCTCCTTCCGATCGTGTGATCACTGTGATACTAGGAAAGTAGTCAAACATCCATTGTATATTTTCGGACGTCAACTGAGAAAGCCTGTGGTGCCAGCCTTCGGTGGTTGTTGGCCGGTCCCACTTTTCAAGAGCACTGTCCATGCAGGTGGTATGTGTCAAGATATAGTTTTCTCTTGGTATGGAGTGAAAGCCTTGGTCTGTGTTGTTCTTCTTGTGCAAATGCTCCATCAACCAAATTTGTAGAAGCAAATTGCAACTATCGAAAAAGCTAACGCCATTCTTGCATCTTTCTAAAGCTCGATACATCTCTACAACAATCATCGGTATCAAAGTGTATTTCTTGCTGAAGTCCTTGAGTAAGGCATCGGCAATTGATACCATGCAAATATCAACTCGTCCTTTGTGTTTTGGAAAAATGACAGTTCCTAAAAAGCTGGTGACAAATGCAAGTACCCTCTGCTCTTGCCAATCTGCTTGGTTAATGTTGAAATAGTCTTCGGCTTCTTGAAGTGCTTCTTCATACCCAAATTTAATATAGAGGGAAGTTAGAGAAATCCCCGACTGCCTTATACTGTCTGTGCATAATTCGGGCTTAAACCCTACCATTTCGAAGAACTCCTCGGGTGTAATGTCCTTAGGCATCAAGACTTCTTCACTTTCAAATGGTAATTGAGTTAACCCGCCTATTTCCTCCAGTAATGGCGTCAACTCTACACTCCCAAAGTGAAAAACTGCTTGGTCTGCATCCCAATAGTGTACTGCTGCTTCTATCATCCCTTTCATTGCATTGTGCTCCATTAGTGAAACTAGATTCCCCAACACCATTTTGACTTGATTTTGTTGATCTATGCTTATGTTTTCCCACCAATCTCTTAGCAACTGAGGGACTTCAACAACCATGCCAAATGTTCTAGTGACCATGATCTTTTGGAAAAGATGAAGGAAGGAGAAAAAAGGGAAGGAAGATGCCTAAATTTTGGTTGTAAGCAAACGATTAACATGTGGCACGAGCTTTTGGAAACAATGCAATATGAAATATGAAGAGAAGTGTCGTTATGGATTGAGAATCTCTTAGACACTTTCGACGAAAGTTGCTAATGGACTTTTAACAAACCACGGGTGGTAAGTCTTTATATAATGCCTAAAGGATAAATGCGCATTATGTGTCATCTAGTCTATCAAATGGTCAATTCTGCTTCAAATTGGGCTTTTAATGCCTCTTCGGTTACCATTAAGCTCTTGAATAACATTGAATACAGAGTGATTCCAATCCTTTGAGAATAAACAGTCGTTTCTGATTCAATTTGGGCCTTTAATGCCTTTTAGGTTACCTTCGTGCCTTTGAATGGCATTGAATACAGAATAATTTTGACTGTCTATGAACAACCAACTCTGATTCAATTTGGGCTTTTGACGCCTCTTAGGTTACCTACGTGCCTTTGAATAGCACTGAATGCAGAATCAATGCCAATAAAACGGTCCACATTTTGTACGTTCAATCCTTTTAAGCGAATGCAAATCATGTTCAATGGTCCTCGGGGTCAAAAAACCCGTTCAGATTGTTTGAACAAGTTGGCCTATTGGACTTGAGAATAAGTCGGCTAATGATATGTCATGATGCATGATTCCTAGTGCCGCTACTAAAGAGTGGAGTTAGGTAGACCAGGTTTTATTATCCTCCCAAGCGGACGGCTCGGGAGTGGGAACGTCTCGGACCAAATAGACTCCAATTCGTTCCCCTAAAGAAATTTTTGTGAGGGAAGAAGTGGTTGTAACCACCGTGTTCTTTAACGCACGATTTAGAAAGTTGCCAGGAGTGGCGGAAGATATGCATGGTATGCACAAGTTTGAAAATGTACAAATTTTGAAAGAAATGCACAATTGTCCTAAAAAAAATGCTTAAGTATATGCACATATGGAAACATTTCATAAAATAAGTTTAAAAGGATAACAAAACGAACACACATTAGTTTTTGAAAAAAAAATTAATAGAAACTACACAATATTAAGTAAAATTATTTTGAAGAAAAGAAATTTAGCAATTTTATGGAAAGGATGCAAAAAGTAATTTTAAAAAGGAGGAGTAAAAAGAAAAATAAATAAACAAGTTAGATTATAAAAATAGGAAAATAGAAACTAGACAATAAAGAAAATACAAAAAAGAATTATGACGTGAAATTGTTTTAAAAGAAAATGATTTAGCAAAATCATGAAAGATTTCGAAAATAATTGAGGTGTTGGACGTGTTGTAAGAACCTTCCAAGAGTGTGTTTACTAGACAAGAACATGGTTCCCCCAGGCGGACGACCAAGGGGTGGGAACGTTTAGAATTGTTGGTTGTACCACGGACCAACTATATTCCAAACCGTTCCCCTTAAAGGATTATCTTAGAGTGAAACGGCCGTGAGATCCACCTAACCGTTTATAGTGAAAATGTCATAATATTACAAGGATATTTCATACAAATAAATAATAAAATAAAGAAAGAAAAACAAAAAAGAAAACAAGTTAGTAAAATAATAATAAAATAATAAGTAAAATAAAGCAATTAATTCAATAAATAATAATAATAATAATAGAAATCCTAAAAAATAAAACCATTGTGGTTAGGACTATAAATAATCCCCAACGGAGTCGCCATTCTGTCGCACCCCATTTTTCGAGCTCGGTCGAGTTCAAAGGCCGGGTTTGACTGGATGACTCGGTTGAGTCGGTTTTGGAGTCGCCACCTAATAAATTTGTATAACAGGCGTATCAAGTCACCTAAAATTTCTAAGTTTCTAAAGTTAACTCCGAGTAAGTCTTACTAATAAAGAGTCTAAGGTAAGAAGCCTTGTGACTCGAGAAGAAGGTGTCAGGCACTCCCCAAGTCCCACGAAAAGTGGTTCCCAACCAGATTTAAATTTTTGGAATTATAGGGACAAACATGCAAAAGAGTCTACTAGTTTAAAAATTGCAACTTCAAACTTGGAAATATTCTACGTTACCGAAATCTGGCTGAAATATCAAGATAAACTAAAAGAAGGACATTTTAAGCAATTCTAACTTAAAATCGTGTTTACTGTTCACGCTCTAACACGTTCAAACACTTTAAGCAATTTATGGGTTTGCATTAACGGTCTAAAACTACTGCCTAATCACAGTTTTGGCCCTAGTTTTAACTTTTAATTATAGAAGGGCTAACAAAACATAATAGTGACCCAAAATTGGATGTTTCCGCAAGAACAAAATCTAGTCAGTTTCTAAAAATATTTATAACATTAAAAATATATTTTGCTACTTCCTAGAATACAATAACCATAGACTTAGGGACAATAAAAAATTATTGTATTTAGGAAATGTTAGCCACTTTTGGAGGGGTGCTTTGACATGTATTGTCAAATACCATTTCCGAATGGCTATCGTTTTGAGGTCGTGTTTAAAAATACATAAAATATAAGTATAAATAGGCGTAGAAAAGAGAACGATATTTTATCCAAGGAAAATACATAGCTTTAAAAATATCCTTGTGATCAAAAGAATTTTGCATAAAATATATACAATATATGAAAATAACAGCGAACTTATAGTAATTTTGCAGAACTATGTTTATGTCTTATAAAAACAGACCAAATATATAAAAATTGCAAGGCTTGACCTCCAAAACCTAAGCTCCCTTTTCAAACTATTTATTAGTTTGAAAGAGAACTAAAAGAGTTTTAAAAAAATGAAATACCAGAATTGCATAAACAGGCTCTCCAGTTTCGTCATCTAGCCAGTTTTAGTTTTTGCAGAAATAATTTCTTTACGGACTTAGCCTTTTTTGTAGAACACATCCCTTTTTGCAGAAACATTAGTTTCGACCACGTATATCCACTTTAAATTTCAGAATTGAACCTGCAAACAGTCTAGTAATCAAGTTAGATTTTCATATTTTTAATATTTTGCAGAAATGATCCATATTGCATTTTTAGCCTTTTTTCGATTTTTTTGGCCAAAACCTGTCCTCACTATAATCTGATTATAAACCTGCCCTGTTTCAATTATAATTTCAGATTCCTAACTTAGTCTAACACCGTTTCATATCAGCACCAATAGACTTTTTAAAAAAAAGATAAGGAGAAAGGCCCATGTATAGCCTACGTATAGCAGCACTTTGCTGCACTTTCTCTCACTGTTTTGCTGCTACTTTAACAGCCTCTTCAGCACTTTATAGTGCCATAATTATGTACAAACCATGGAATCCTAATGAATACAATAATAGGGTCTATGGGGATTAAAAGAGAAAAAAGAAATAGTGCCCTGTATGCACTTGTATATGATTGTTTCCAGTCCATCTTTCTGCCCAGTTTCAAACTTCCTCAACCTACTACATGATCAACATCATTACTTAACACATCCTATAGATTTAACCCTGCATAAAGGTTTGATAAATGATATAGGCCTTGTTTCAGGCTATCCAGACAGTGAACAGATCTGCAAAAAGGATTAGTGGCAACGGCTACAGCAGGCCTGAGCAACACACAACAAACATACAGGCGGACTATGATATTTGAGTTCGAAACTTCACATCATTGACAGTATATTAGAAGTATCATTCAACCAGTCATAGAGATACCTTAAGGTAGTTCAAACAGCTAGCAACAACGAAATGAAGTACGAAGTAATGCAAACTCAACAGGGAACCAAGCAGGCAAGCAGTAAGCTGATGCTTTGCTTTGGCTTATAGCCAACAAAGCCAAGGAAGACAGAATAAAGAAGAGGAAGCCTATAAATGATCCGTGAAGTGCGAGTGCTTGAGAGAAAGAGAGAGTATTGTATGAGAACTGGTGTCGTATTCTCTTTTTTCTGGAGTGAAGGAAAAAGTCTGGTTCATATAGTGCAGGAATAGGGCTAACTTTAGCTAATTTTGCACAAGAAAAGGAATCAATCAAAAGTAAACATGGTAAGTGCAATATTCTGCCTCATTTTTCTCAAATGAGATAAAAGGAAAAGATATTTGATCGCTTTGTCTACTTCCAAATATAATACCAATCAATTCAAATCTCAAATTCCAAAATTTCACTACTAATCTTATGCATATATTGTGACAGGTTCATTTTCAGAATTTGACCAAACAAGATACTTTCTTTTAGAAAACCAAAATTCAAAGAATATTAGCCAAATAGTTTGACACGACCCGGAATCCGGTTAGGCCGTGCGGGCACCCGACACCCTCCCCTAGACCCGTCGGGCGAACCCTTACCAATTAAATTAGGAAAATAAATATAATAATTCATAAATAAGGACAAGACTTAAAATAAAAACTCAGACATACTGATACCTCTAAGCTGTACAAAAGAAATTACAGCTGACTACCCAACATACTAGGTTTAGGGTTATCCAGACTAGACATCTAAAAGTACAAAAGAAGACAGATACCTCCTGAAGGGAGCAAAATGCAGCTGAAATAAAAACCAATAAAATGGTGGCCATCCGGAATAAAAGCTGGCTCACCCTGACAGCTGAAGTCGTTTTCGCTCCTGAACAACATGGCGAACTCAATCCTGGAGCGAACCTGCCGAACCAAAATAGATAGACAAGAAACAAACAACAAACAAGGGCGAGTCAAAAGGACTCAATAAGTGGGCAGACTAGCCACCTCAAAGAATAGGATAGCTAGCCAGGGAGAAGAAACAGATAAACCAAATTCCTCTTATTTAAATTATAAAAAGGCGGAGCCAGATAATAACCGAAAACACGTATGAAACCATAACTCAGCCAGGAATACAAGCAAGAAACATATCAACAAATAAGCAATGCACGTATAAGCAGAACAGTAGTTATGTACCATAAGTCTACACAATGGTATGAAAAGAAATGAAATGAAATAAGATGAAATCTGATGCAAAGGGTCACATGTGCCCGTAATCCCATCCCGAAGCGGAATACTCCTGCATTCGAGGGGAATCCAATCTGATAACCAACTGGAGCGGAATACTCCTGCTCCTGGGGCGGAATACTCCTGCACCCGATATAATATAAACCAGAGGCGGAATACTCCTGCACTCTCTTGGGGCGGAATACTCCTGCCCGATATAATGTAAAGCTGAGGCGGAATACTCCTGCACTCTCCTGGGGCGTAATCCTCCTACCCTCAATATGATACAATGGAGCGGAATACTCCTGCTCCTGGGCGGAATACTCCTACCCTCAATATGATACAATGGAGCGGAATACTCCTGCTCCTGGGGCGGAAAACTCCTGCACCCAATATGATATGCAATGTAATGCATATGAATGACATATAATGCATATGAATTCAATGTGATGCAATAATAACCCTTCACCGGCGCGGGACTCTCATTGAAAGCCGGGAAGTAGATGCCAACTCATAGCTAGAGTACAATGCTCAGATCCTCAATGCAATACCAACAACAGGACATAACATATAATATACAATGTAAATCCAAAGCTAAGGCGTAAGGAGTACGCCTATCGGCAGCTACACATGTAAGGAACACGTGGTAGAAAATCCACGAGGCCAGGTGCCTCCAAAGAAATGGATATAAACACTTACCTCATTCCAATGTTAACACTGCTACCCAACAACCGCTTTATTCTTTGAATTCATTGCCAAACGATCCCACTGTGTTCAATAAGCAGAAAAATATATCACATTAGGCTAAAGGCTTCATTCCCTACATCTTAGGGCAATGCGGTTAGGAACCTGATACCCTATTCGCATACGCAATACGCAAGCCAGGCCTATGTACAGGGTTTATGGTCACCTAACCAAATCCTAAATAAATTACATTTATATGTTGCCCATAACTCACTGAGTACGAATATATAATCAGTTCCATTGTCGGGGTCCATTTGACCCTTTAAACTATTAATTGAACTTATTAAAACGATGTCTAATATTCCAAGTTTTACCGTTAAAATATATTCAAACACACGTAATAAACTCAACTAATATATTAGGATCATTACCTGAATTTTTGGGGTGAAAATTCTACTATTTTCCGCTCTTTTCTCATTTTCTGGCATTTTTCTGATAATTTTCTCTGTTTCTCGTTTTCCTCTGATTCTGTTTCGTTTTGGTTTCTGTTGTTTTGTACTTAGCATATATGCCCACCGCCAGTCATTTCTTTCTCTTTCTTACATTTTTTCTTTTCCTTTTTTTTTGTTTTCTTTGATTTTATTTTCTTTTCTTAACGAAAATTAAAACGGTGCCCTACGATATTCGAAATAATTCTAACTTTTGCATACGAGTTATACAATATATATATAACATACTCGCGAAGGCGGATCTCAAATCGGATTCCCGAAACTCAAGATGCGAATTTAAATGGAAAAAAGGTCAAATTATTTAAACTTTCGTCATTTTAGCGGAAAACTAGCCGAACAACATCGAAATTCACTTTCAAAAAATCACAAAAGTCACAAATAATCATACGAACCTAACGGCACTTTCGGATTTCGAATCAGAGCTCATTCGCCAAAACCGAGCTCGAAAATCTCTTTTTAATATTTATCGACAATAAAAACTGAAACCTTCTTCCGATGCCTACCAAACGAGGTCTGATTTAGCTCAAATTTACAGAAAGGTTCTAATGGACATTACGAATATTTTAAAATTATCGGCACGCCAATCGGAGTCCTAACTTCCGAAACGACTAACCGAGGTCGTTTCATTCTCCTCCACTTAAACTCTCGTTCGTTCTCGAACGAGCCTAAGTCAAAAAAATTCGAACAGATAATAAGAGAACTTGCACGACCTTCATAAGCTACTCCTTGGTCCTTACCTCCTTATTACAGGATCAGAATTATATTACGCACACCGAACTTTTGGAAAAAAAATATATCTGGATAATATGATAATACCATTGCACAACTTATTCTGACTAAGTTGATCCTTCATCGATCACGAGAAGAGAGTTCTACATTTTTAAAGCAAAGATACACGGAACTTTGAATGAGTTAACATGATTCAGACGATAATCACCTCTTCGATATACTTTACGATATAGAACAGGTTGATGAAATTAAGAATTAGCTCACGCTTGATGCAATAGGGGAAGCTTTTGAAGTATCTGTCACTACACACTATAGAAGATTTGATGCAAGCTATATTATTTTTACGAACGCACTATGCAACACCTCAGTTGATGTTAGTGTTGTTCCGCAAGCTCATTGTGGGAATGTAGTTACTCATATCCTAATGTATGTCAAAGATTCATCTGAACAGATTCTATCATATAAGGATAAAGATCATGCAAATACTACTGGATAGTATGATGCAGACCAGGAATAATCTTCAAACTGAACATCTATTTCAGTGTATTGTCTTTGAATAGGAAATATTATGACTTGAAAAAGTGAAAATAAAAGAGACATGTAGTTGGACCATGAGCTGAGGCAGAATACCAACAACAAAGTTGATTACATGTGCACTTATCCTAAAGTAACTTCTCAAAGAGTTGAGGTGTGAAGGAGATATGCCAATGATGGATAGACGATAAACTGCACTAGACCTTTAACTCTGAATTTTCATGAAGTATAACAATGTCAGTATGAGGATCCAGTTCTAGTTGAATACAAACAGATAGCCAGAAAAAAACGAGAGACATCATACAGGGTTACTACTGACGGTGTTCTCCTGTATAAAGATAGACTTTGTGTTCCTGATGTTGCAGATTTACGTGGACAGATTATGATAGAGGCACATTATTCCAAATACACTGCTCATCCAGGTTCGACTAAGATGTACCATGATCTTAAGCAGATTTCTTGGTGGGACGGAATGAAGTGTGACATAGCAGAATTTGTGCTCAATGTTCTAATTGCCAGCAAGTTAAAGTCGTGTTATCTTTTCAGACTTTATTCTTTCAGCAGATAGGTACGTATATATGATCAGGTTGCCAGCTTATCTCTAGCATTAAAAGATTATTAGTGGGTTTAGCAATGATCGACACTCATTGTAGGTTTCCGTCGTGGCCTTAGGTTGGGTCGTAACAAAAGTGGTATCAACACCTTAGAAATTTAGTATTACCATTCAGTATTTGGAGGAAGACTCCTCCACTTAAAGCACAAACTCATGCAGCTATTTGAATAGGAATATTCATCCTCGCACAACCTGCTGGATTAAGAAAGACTTAGCTAAAACAGAATGCGGCTCCGACCTGAGCTACCAAATTACCCTTTCGAGTTGCCAAACTGCTACAACTCTCGAGTCATAACTCCATACATTTTCTATAAGCACCACCGCCTGATAGATCAAATCGAAGGTCAAATGACGCCTCTCATTACCCTTAGTAGCCTTAAAAAATAACATTGTGCTTACCTGGCTACCTTGGCACGTATTCTGGCTCAACGCAGGGAACATCACAATAGGTTACTGACCGCCTAAGCTCACCAGTGCCGAATAAAGAAGAGATGGCAATGGGCTGCGGATAGAAATAATTAGAGCTTTAGGAAGCTCATCTTCTTATTTGCTTGGCTACCAGAGCCACACTACTTCCGAGTCAGGCTAACCAAAGAATCGCAATTGAAGAGATAGCCATTAAATAAGCTTTATAGAATGACATCTATGCCAATTTAACCTCCCAATAAGAAGGAAACTCTGACAATTTGCCAGGAAACCCTTTTATAACCGAGACAAGCTCATGGAATAACATGACTTTGCTAGCGTTTCGAACCAAGAGGAGACACGTAGATTGAATATTACTTACTAACCACTTTACACCAGAAGAAACAATGACACTCTCCGATGGTGATGAACTAGATCCCATCATCCAACCAACACGGAATTTCGAGAAGAAAGGTAAACTAATTTGGCATAATAATAGAAGGTGGCACGACAAGATGTCAAGCAGACAATAGCGACACTTACTTACAAATCTCTCAAATTTAAACCAGATAAATTAGTAGGGTCTCACCAATGCTAGGAATAAATCATACCAGAAGCTCGCCCCTCTACCGCAGCCGATTCTTAATTAAGATAATATCCAAAGAGGCCATGGAAACATGGCAAAAAATAAACGAAGTCCAGACCGATCAGAAGAATGAAATCTTACTCACATATAATGGAAGAAGAAATACATGGATGTACTACATCAGATATCTCAATATCCTGCCAGACTGGTAGTTCTTAGAACTGCCTCTGCAGCTGAGCCGAGCCGCTACCCTGATAATTACTCCTAGAAGAACCACTACCACTATGCTCCCGACCTCTATTGGATGGTGGAATTTCTCTTGCTGATTAAGATCTAAATGAAATTCCCTGCGACTGTGCAGATGCCTGGTGACGAGAGAAAGGACGACTACTGTGCAGATGCCTGGTGACTGCCTACTTACTGGAGTAAGGGAAAACTCCCCAAAGGATGACCAAACTCACGACAATGATAACACCTTTTTCGCTAACAATGGAAACTGGACAGATTGTTGAAAGCTACAAAGAGAGAGCTGAGTCTAATCTTGATGAACTACCCGCGCATTCTGAGAATTACACTCTACAAGCTGAGATAACCTGACAAGTAACCTCCTAAAACAATCCGAACTCTTACTTCCAAAAGAGGTATGGTGCCTACCAGGGCCGTGGGATTTCTTACTCCTCTTCCAGCTCTAACTTATGGTATGCCTCATACCTTCGGGCAATATCAACAACAACATCAAATGAAATCTCGACCTCAATTTCTCGACCCATCTAGGATCTCAAGGAAGGAGAAAGGTCACCAATAAATCTTTGAACATTCTCGAAAGGTTCATGGACTAGTTCTAGTGCATATCCAGCCATTCTATATAATTCAATCTCATATTCAGAAACACCAACAGGCTAACCGACAGGCTACCCCGTCCAATCCACTCAAACTGGCAACACTTTTCATCTCGCTCGCTACTCGAAAGGAACTTTTCCACGAATCTAGAAGAAAAATCAAACCAAGTTAGCTAATAAGAGAGCGGCCCACCAATCCAAGGCTGGACCCTGAAACTGGAAAGCAGAATAATCAACACCATACCGCTCGATATAATCAAGAGCCAGAAGGATAGGCTGGCATCATTTTATTTAAAAAAAAACTTACACAGGGATTATCTAATGCATTGCTTGGAAATATCGGGATGTTCAACCGCGTAAAATCATACCCTCTTGGGGCATTCGGACCGAACTGTTGCCTCGGCTAGCTAACCAGCCAGAACAATTGGTGGCACAACACATGCTGCATTTGGAACATAATTTACTGGGCTAATATTAAGAACTAGAATAGGAGCTCCCTGAGACCGAACGTCTGCATCTGCGGCAACCTGATAAGCTGCCTAGCGAATAATAGGTTATTGTGGTATTTGCGTCGCCAAGATTCTCGTAAAAGCATCGTAGAGAGGCAAGGGAACTACAAGGCCCTGCTCCCTTGCCCATCGCGAGCTCGTACAGCTGGGGCCTCCGTAACTGATCGTCAGCAAAATCAAAACACTCAAGGCTTCGTCAGTGCTAACCCCAGGCCAGACTGCTTCGTCTTGAACTCATACTGTTTGCTGATTTGTCGCGCGAGAGTTCACTATTACCACGAAGGAATTAACGAAAATACTTTTGCATCCTAGACCGACGCACGATCGGAAAAGAAGGAAGTGAAACTTCCTAAATGCCATCATAGCCTCTCGTAGATAAGTACGGACGTCTACGTACCCATCAACGAGACTCTACTAGAAACTGTCTTAGTCTGGATAGACTCTAAATCGGGCTCTGATACCAACTGACAGGACCCGAAATCCGGTTAGGCCGTGAGGGCACCTGACATCCTCCCCTAGACCCGTCGGGCGAACCCTTACCAATTAAATTAGGAAAATAAATATAATAATCCATAAATAAGGACAAGACTTAAAATAAAAACACAGACATACTGATACCTCTAAGCTGTACAAAAGAAATTACAGCTGACTACCCAACATACTAGGTTTAGGGTTATCCAAACTAGACATCTAAAAGTACAAAGAAGACAGATACCTCTTGAAGGGAGCAAAATGCAGCTGAAATAATAACCAATATACTGGTGGCCATCTGGAATAAAAGCTGGCTCACCCTGACAGCTGAAGTCGTCTTCGCTCCTGAAAAACATGGCGAACTCAATCCTGGAGCAAACCTGCCGAACTGAAATAGATAGACAAGAAACAAACAACAAACAAGGGCGAGTCAAAAGGACTCAATAAGTGGGGCAGACTAGCCACCTCAAAGAATAGGATAGCTAGCCAGGGAGAAGAAACAGATAAACCAAATTCCTCTTATTTAAATTATAAAAAGGCGGAGCCAGATAATAACCGGAAACACGTATGAAACCATAAACTCAGCCAGGAATACGAGCCAGAAATATATCAACAAATAAGAAATGCACGTATAAGCAGAACAGTAGTTATGTTCCACAAGTCTACACAATGGTATGAAAAGAAATGAAATGAAATGAGATGAAATGAAATGAAATCTGATGCAAAGGGTCACATATGCCCGTAATCCTATCCCGAAGCGAAATACTCCTGCATTCGAGGGGAATCCAATCTGATAACCAACTGGAGCGGAATACTCCTGCTCCCGATATAATATAAACCAGAGGCGAAATACTCCTGCACTCTCTTGGGGCGGAATACTCCTGCACCCGATATAATGTAAAGCTGAGGCGGAATACTCCTGCACTCTCCTGGGGCGGAATCCTCCTACCCTCAATATGATACAATGGAGCGGAATACTCCTGCTCCTAGGCGGAATGCTCCTACCCTCAATATGATACAATGGAGCGGAATACTCCTGCTCCTGGGGCGGAATACTCCTGCACCCAATATGATATGCAATGTAATGCATATGAATGACATATAATGCATATGAATACAATGTGATGCAATAATAACCCTTCGCCGGCGCGGGACTCTCATTGAAAGCCGGGAAGTAGATGCCAACTCATAGCTAGAGTACAATGCTCAGATCCTCAATGCAATACCAACAACAGGACATAATATATAATATACAATGTAAATCCAAAGCTAAGGCGTAAGGAGTACGCCTATCGGCAGCTAAACACGTAAGGAACACGTGATAGAAAATCCACGAGGCCAGGTGCCTCCAAAGAAATGGATATAAACACTTACCTCATTCCAAAGTTAACACTGCTACCCAACAACCGCTTTATTCTTTGAATTCATTGCCAAACGATCCCACTGTGTTCAATTAGCAGAAAAATATATCACATTAGGCTAAAGGCTTCATTCCCTACATCTTAGGGCAATCCGGTTAGGAACCTGATACCCTATTTGCATACGCAATACGCAGGCCAGGCCTATGTACGGGATTTATTGTCACCTACCCTAATCCTAAATAAATTACATTTACATGTTGCCCATAACTCACTGAGTACGAATATATAATCAATTCCATTGTCGGGGTCCATTTGACCCTTTAAACTATTAATTGAACTTATTAAAACGATGTCTAATATTCCAAGTTTTACCGTTAAAATATATTCAAACACACATAATAAACTCAACTAATATATTAGGATCATAACCTGAATGTTTCAGGGTGAAAATTCTACTATTTTCCCGGCTCTTTTCTCATTTTTTGGCATTTTTCTGATAATTTTCTCTGTTTCTCGTTTTCACTGATTCTGTTTCGTTTTTGGTTTCTGTTGTTTCGTACTTAGAATATATGCTACTTAGCATATATGCCCACCGCCAGTCATTTCTTTCTCTTTCTTACATTTTGTCTTTTTCCTTTTTTTTGTTTTCTTTTATTTTATTTTCTTTTCTTAACGAAAATTAAAACGGTGCCCTACGATATTCGAAATAATTCCAATCTTTTGCATACGGGTTATACAAAATACATGTAACATACTCGCGAAGGCGGATCTCAAATCGGGTTCTCGAAACTCAAGATGCGAATTTAAATGGAAAATGTCAAATTATTTAACTTTCGTCATTTTAGCAGAAACTAGCCGAACAACATCAAAATTCACTTTCGAAAAATCACAAAAGTCACAAATAATCATACGAACCTAACGGCGCTTTCGGATTTCGAATTGGAGCTCATTCGCCAAAACCGAGCTCGAAAATCTCTTTTTAATATTTATTCGACAATAAAAACTGAAACCTTCTTCCGATGCCTACCAAACGAGGTCTGATTTAGCTCAAATTTTACAGACAGGTCCTAATGGACATTATGAATATTTTAAAATTATCGGCACGCTAATCAGAGTCCTAACTTTCGAAACGACTAACCGAGGTCGTTTCATAGTTGATAGTCCAGGAAGAGGTTCTGTCATGCTCATATACATATGTATACTCAAATATGGCCAGAGAGAATTTTAAGATAATTAACCTATCAAAGGCAGCTGTGACAACTTAGCAATCATCTTAAAAGTACTATCTGTCTTCAAGATTATGCAAATCCTATTTCTGTGATTTAACAAATCTCGTGCATATGTCAAGACACAATCTTTGGCTATGTAATCATCCTTGTACAGATAATGCTATCATCACAGCTTCATGATGAAGCAAACAGAGGTCCAGACGACTGAACTTTTATTCTAATACGCCTATCAACCAGAGCCAACACTTAAAACTAACTAAGAAACGTAAACACGTAGTTAGATATGCATATTGAATTAAACAGACGTGTACTTTCATAATTCCATCATCAAGACAATAATAAGCATGTAATTTTATGGATTTAGCATAAAAGCAAAAAGTAACTAATGAAAAGGAAGCTTTTACCCGTGTGTAAGGTCAGGCCGAGTCGAGTCAAAAGAAGGTCACAGGGTCGGGTCTAAATCGACCCGTTTCTGTTTTCGTTCCTTTGCTTGATTTGATTCTCGGTTTTCAATACTTGCCTTGTGTGATTTTGATTCGAAAGATCTTGATTCAAATCCCATGCTTTAATCTCGGATTCAAATGATGATATGATTTCCATTTTTTGGAATCCAAACAAAGATGAAGAGAGAGAAAACGAGGGGAAAAACAGAGGAAAGGGCGGCGTTAATGGTGGTGGTGGTATCGGATCAATTTTTTGGGGTAAGGGGGAAGCGAGGCGACAGCTGAAATGGAAAGAGGGGAAGGGGAAATGTTTTTAGGGTTTGTAGTGTAAGGGGTGTGTTTGGTTAAAGGAAGAAAATAAGAAAAGGTGATGTGGGGGCTGATGTGTATGGGTTATTGGTTGGGGAGGTGCCACGCGGGCCTGCGTGGCTGATGTGTGTGCGCGTGGGTCCCGAATAGTATGATGTGTATATATAGCACATATTATAGGGTGTATATTAATGTATATCTGGTGTATATGTAGGTATAATTGGCCAATAATTGGCTTTAAAAATGCTAATAAATAAGAGAAAAATTAATAAAAATATGAGGAGTAATATTATAGACTTAGGAAAAATAATAATTAATTCAAAATAATTGTAAATGAATTTAGGTAGTATTAATTGAATGTAAATAATTGTAAAATGGATATTCAAGTATACAAATTGCATAAATAGTTACAAAATCGTGCAAGTATTTTGAAAACGACCTAAATGATGCAATTATGTAATAAAATCAACATTCAAATATGTAGGTATATGAATAGGGGGTTGGTGATAAGAATAATATGGATAAATGCATGAGAACTGAAGTAGTTTTGTCTAAAAAAAATTAATATTGCATTTTTCAAAGTTTTGTATGATAAAATTGTAAATAGGAGGGACAAAATTGGGTGTCAACAGCTGCCCCTCTTTGTCCGGGGATGATGAAAGAGTCTTCGGGCAAAGAAAGTTGACGGAGTAGCCAATTTTGTCACGACGGGCGGGCAAAATGTTGGAAAGAAAAATGAAGGTTTTGGGGTGTTTCGGCCGAACCCTGGTCTCTGAGTTGTCTACATATCTCGGGTTGCACAAGAATCAGACCGTGTGAATTTCTAGAATGACATGTCGCCTGTGTGAGATGTATATAACGCACGATTTAGGTGCCAATGCAAAGTTTTAAATTGGTGTGTGCTTTGAAATTTGATGACATATTGAGGAGTAAGCGCGATAAATTTGCATGATTCAAACAAATGGGCACGATTAGGCATGATTAGGCACGAAAATATGCACGATTCACACAAGGTAAGTACAGAATACAAACTGACTTCCTAATAAAAGATTAGGCAGATTACTTGTTTGCATATGAGAGGTTTTAGATTTGAGCGGGGAACAAATAATTTGACAAAGTGGCAAAAGAATAATCGAAGGGACTAAGCTTTTCGAATGGAGTTTAAAATGGCGTATAATACGTATTAGAAATTCTGTGATTGCACAATTTCAGTATAGGGAAATGATTTTGAAAGCAAGTGTGAGAGAGTGAGGAAGGGCTCAAAGGAATTGCTGGAAAGTCGAAGAATTTCTTGTGGTGTTGCCCCATATATTGTCATGTTTGTTGTTGTAATTACTATTTTGTGCCTGCACTCAAAGAAAGATTTGTGAGATTTGGGGAGAGGGGAAGGGTTGATTTGTGCATCCTCCTCATTGTTGCATCTTGGGCTTGTGGATATCGATTTTTCAATGAATTTTGAGGGAACCTAAAAATTCTGCCCCAGTGTCGTCTTGCATCATTTTTGAATTTCTGAGGGGATCCTCAAAAATTCTGCCCCAGTTTATTGCCTTTAATAGATCACCTTACTGTAAATAGTGCCTGCAAAACAAAACATACGTGTATGACCAATTCTAAGGCGGACGAGCCTAATAGTAGCTCCTGCAAAATAAAATTAAATATATGTGTATATCCAATTATAAGGCAGATGGGCCAATTATAGTAGTGCCTGCAAAATAAAATATATGTGATGTCCTATTCTAAGGCAGACAGGCCTAATAGTCATATTCTAAGCCCGATGTGGCTAATAGTCATATTCTAAGCCTAACGAGGAGCTAGTCATCATGTTTTAAGCCTGACGTGGCTAGTCGTCATATTTTAAGCCTGACGTGGCTAATGGTCATATTTTAAGCTTGACAAGGCTAAGCATCCTATTTTAAGCCTGAGGGGACTAGTCGTCATATTTTAAGCCTGACGTGGCTAGTCATCATATTTTAAGCCTGATGAGGCTAGTCGTCATATTTTAAACCTGACGAGGCTATTCGTCATATCATAAGCCTGTCATATTTTAAGCCTGACGGGGCTAGTCGTCGTATTTTAAGCCTGACGAGGCTATTCGTCATATTGTAAGCCTGTCATATTTTAAGCCTGACGGGGCTAGTCGTCATATTTTAAGCCTGACGAGGCTATTCTTCATATCATAAGCCTTTCATATTTTAAGCCTGACGGGGCTAGTCGTCATATTTTAAGCCTGACGAAGCTATTCGTCATATTGTAAGCCTGTCATATTTTAAGTCTGACGAGGCTAGTCGTCATATTTTAAGCCTGACGAGGCTATTCGTCATATTTTAAGCCTGACGTGGCTAATCGTCATATTTTAAGCCTGACGTGGCTATTCGTCATATTTTAAGTCTGACGAGGCTATTCGTCATATTATAAGCCTGACGAGGCTAGTCGTCGTATGGGAGGTGCCATGTCCCGAAACTTATAAGTGCATTCCTCAAGTGTCTATCAAGTAAAAGATTTTTGGTAGAGCTATCGATTGTTTTGCCTGCTGCTCTAGTATTCGTAAAAAGTATCTGCTCTCAAAGAAAAATTTGTTAGTTGAAAATAAAGTGGCTGCCTTGCATTGAACACCCAAGTGTCGGCTCGAATCTGCATTTGTCCTTTGATGTGATATCTTGAAAATCTTTGTTACCCAATCTATCATGCGGATACTTTTTAGATTGAAAACTTTTGTGTGAGTGAATTGGATTAGGAGGATGTCCCAAAAATTGTGCTTATCTTGGCTAGGGAAAAATGAAAATTTTATTATAATGAAACCCTGCCCAAGTAGGCTGCTTACATATTTTGTCAAACAATAATTAGGTCATACGTAGTTCAGGTACAAAGCAGGGATAAAGCGCAAAAGAGTAGTCAAATATAGATATGGTAGAGTTTGCATTGTGATGGGTTGTCTTTAGGTGTTGCGCTTTCTCTTCAATTGCCTCGGAGCTATCTTCGATGGATTGCCTTGAACATAGATTGTGTTTGCAGCTTGAGATTTGGAATTGTCATTTGGTGGTTCTTGTTGTACCGTTATCTTGCCTTTTTCAATCAAGTTCTGAATTTTGTGCTTCAGTGCTGGACATTCTTCAGTGTCATGACCTTGAATGTTCGAATGATATGCGCAAGTCTTTGATGGATCAAAATCCGAACGAGGAACCCATCCATTTCTCGGCTGTAATATCCCTTGATCCCTCAGTCTTTCAAATATGTTTGTCAGAGATTCAGCTACAGGAGTAAATGTGCGAATCTTCATCCTTTTTGTCTGGTGACGACTGCGTTGAGCCTGGTTAGGTTGTGGTTGAAAACCCTGATAGTGGGGAGGTTTTCTAGTGTGTAAGTCAGGAGTATCATGAAATTGTAGATTCCGTTGATTCTGCTTGTCCGGTGGTTTGTGCCCAGTAATGGCGACTAATGTGTTGTCCTCTTCATTACTTCGCGAATTCTCACGTGCCTAGGGTTGAAAATGTTGATTAACATAGTGCACTGTTGAACTTCCAATGATCTTCCCTTCTTGAATGCCAATTTCGAGTTCTTTTATTATTCGAATCAGACTAGGAAAGTCGTTTGCCTGAACGCCGAGCAATTTCTCATAGTAAATCCCCTCTTGGATTTGGACGAAAGTTGAAACTAACTCTTCTTCAGGTAAAGGAGGGTGTATCTTGGAAGCTTCGATTCTCCATCGGGTAGCATATTCTTCAAAAGACTCGTATTGAATTCTTTTGATTTTTTACATCTCATATAGGTGCACATCCTTTCATATGTTGAACTTGTATTGCTCCACAAAATCTCAGGCCATATCTTCCCAAGTGTGCCATTTTCTGAAATCTTGTTTGGTGTACCATGTGAGTGCTAGCCCAGATAAACTTTGGATGAACAATTGCATTCTGATAGCCTCGATGTGCCCAACTCCAATTAATCTACTGCAGTAGTCTTTCAAATGATAGAAGGGATTTCCTTTTCCATCGAAAGTACTGAATTTTGGAATTTTGTATCCATACGGTAGCTCAACATATGGGTGTATACACAAATCTTTATACCTCAAACTTTGAATGTTTCTTAAACTCATCTTTTTTTTTTTTATGACCATTTCCAAATCATGGAGCTTTTTATTCAGACCTTCGTGTTCATTTGGTTGGACTTCTTTTCTGTGCTTCTTATGTGGGTAGACTGCCAGCTGATTCTGCTTGTTTCTTGCCACAACTTGCATAGTAGTAGAATCAGGATTGTCAGATTTGTCTGAAATATCCTGTTGAGTCTTGTTTTTCTCGATGCCATATGTCTGAGGTTCTGAAGACTTTGTTCCAAAAGTGAATATTTCATCTTGGCTTGTCATCTCGGCTTCTTCTTAATGCAGATTCTTTGCCAATTTAGGTGTCCAAATGCTAGGCAACCTTTAATAAAATGACAAAATATACAAAACAGAGTTAGTATATTATAAACTTTGAAACGAAATAGCACATAAAGGTCTACATGCAGCTAAGAGGATGCCTAGAAGGTATATGATAGACTAATGCTTGAATTAGACACTATGACAAATGGTATAGAAATTATAAAGGATTGCTTGAGTGCTTTATGTAGCAGCCAAGGCTAAGATTTTGGTTGATGAATCATTGATAAGGATGTTGTGATAAACTATGCTAGGTTAAGGAAAAGGTTGGGTGTTGTATGACCAAAAGGGAGGTCGGCTCCTATCGAACACCAAAGACTATAATGTAATCATCATTTCCTTTGTAAACTGAGCCTATACCGGCGCATATACATTCTCAAAAGATACTTCATTATTGTCTTTCATGCTTAGTGCAAACCAAATGTTGTATTTCCAAACTTTGCACCAACTTTCCTTATTGGGCAAAATGAAAATTTTTATTATAAGGGGACCAAACCCGGGGTGGGCTGCCTACGTATCCTGCTACTGACAGGAATCAGGTCAACTGTAGTTCAAAATACATAAAGAGGAAATCTTAAAAACATGTGCCATAAAGCTTGCTAGAAAGTAAAATAAATGTCTCCAATGACTATGCAACTTAGAAGCTCTCTTCTTGTATTCGGATGTCTGTTATTAAACAGCTGCCTCTTTGACCTGATCATTTGCAACTGCTTCGTCATCAGCATTTTAAATCTTGATTTGCCCAGACTTGATCATCTTTTCGATCTTCTCTTTGAAAGCAAAACACTTCTCAATATTGTGCCCCGGCATGCCTGAATGATAAACACATGACTTTTTCATATCTGCTTTCCACGGTTCCTTGTAAATTTTCCTTTCAATAGGGTGCACTACCCGTACATCTTTCAACCTTTCGTACTAACTTGCATATGACCCACCACCAATAGGAGTGAACTGGCGAGGAACATCATGAGAGCAATTCTTAGTGTTATTTGTTGGATTCTGATAAGAAATTGGGTTAACTGACTGTGAGGAAATTTCAACTGTTGGCATAAAGGTCAGAGGTTGGCACCACATAAGTTGAGGTTTTCCCTTTGGCCCTTCGACTATCTTGCCACTTTCCACTAAACTCTGAATCTCCTTTCTTAGAGCGGTGCATTCATTGGTGTCATGACCTGAAATATTGGAGTGAAATGCACAATGTTTACTTGAATCAAAGTGAGGTGGTAGTGGGGTAAAGACTTCTTCATGTTGTGGCTGCAACATCCCGATAGACTTAAGTTTCTCAAATATGACAACAGGTGGTTCATAAAAAGGAATGATGGTTTGGTTATTAAGAGATAATGGAATATGACTTGGGGTTTTGGCAATGGTAGCTTTCCCTTTCTTTGCATCGTTCATATCCTTAGATTGTGCTTCAGTCAAATTGTTACCTAAGAACTTTTCAGAAATCGGTCCTATAACACTTTTCCTTTTCTACGAGCTATTGCATGTACGGTGGTCGCCATAGGATTTATATTGGTTAATAAAGGCTTCGACCAGGTCACTCCAAGAATTTCATTTCCTTGTGTCTTCCCCTATGTATCAAATCAATGCTGACCCTGTAAGTGTCTTAACAAATAGCTTTCTCTTGAGTTCATCGTCGTGTTCTATACTTTCTAGTTGGTGCAGATATGCTCCCAAATGTACATAAGGATTTTTAGTTCCATCATACAATGGAAGTTTCGTCACCATGCTGATATCTGATTGTTGTGCGTAAACTTTTGCAATATTTGGTGGATTCTCCTCACTTCCCACCTCCTGATTGCCTCCTGCTAACCCTTTGAATGCTCTATCAACCATGAATGAATGTAAATTTAGAAAATGCTTTGGATCACACTCATGTATTACGGGTGGTGCAATAGTGTAGACTGGAGCACTAAAGTGATCCTCGAACATTGGTTTCGGGAATTCTTGTTACATGTCAGAGGTGCCCTTGAGGCCGACCATCACACTTCTTACCCTGTCAATTTTCTGCTCCATACGCATAATACTTGCGGCAACAACCCCATCTTGCTTTGACAAATCACCAATAAGTGCACTCTGCTTAGCCATGTCTTCTATTTTGGTGTTCAACTTGAGCCGACCTTTTGGGGAGGAAGTCTTTGAGTTAGCAATAGGAAATAATCAGAATGTGCAAAAGATCAGGATTTGAGTATTAGCTTGGAAAGAAAAGTAAGGTTATGTGCATCGGAGGGAGATTGAATTTGGAGAAAAGATTCACTTAGGTAAGGAGAGAGAGCGACAGGGGAATTCATGCAATGCACACATATCAAGTAACGAATGCATCCTATAATGCGAAGGACCATTTTACGCTCGATGATTTTGAAAAGCGCTTTGTGCCACATGTCTCATTTCATTTGCTAACAAAATAGGGAGCCTAAGAGATAATATTGCATTTATTGGAGTTTATTACATTGACTAAAATAGTGTAAGAAGTGGAAAAGACTAAATATTGCTACGAAATTAGATCATGGCCAAGTAAACGTCTTTCATGCCGATCCATCCCCAGAAGATTCTTCTGTTTCTTCTTCTTCTTCAGATGAGTCTTCCTCGGACAAGCTTGCCTCTGATGAGTATCCTTGGAAGATGATATTGTCTGCATCAGTTAAGAGCCGAGATATGTCAAATGTGAAGTTCTTCAACATTTCCCAAGCCTTTCTTTCTTTCTCCTCTATTCCTTTATTTTTCACAGAGTTAATCCCCTCGCTAGCCCACACGCCGATAGACTCTATGCGTTTTGTCAGGAGTTCTGCCTCACTGCGCCATTTGCCTTTTTCTTCGTTCTTTGCTTCGACCAAACTCTGCTTTTTCGCTATTTTCTCTTGTGCCTTTTCCAATTATTTGTGTAGCCTCTTGCACTCAGATTCTAATTCATCAACATTTCTTTTCCTTTTTGTTGTTGCTTTTGGTTGAACTGCCTTTGCTATGTCTTTCCTGAGCCAGTCTGGGTAATCTTAATCATAGCCTGCGTCAAACCTGTCTCGTCCAATAGTCTCGAACCCCATTCGATACCTTGCCTTCCAAAGTTCTAATATCTTGTCTTTGAATGGTATCATCCCTCCGAAAATATCAGTTTTGAAACTTCTGTTGTCTGCAATTTGGGGTACAATCTGCTTTCTCCCTGCTTGTCTAATTGCCCTTAAAGGAGTGTATGGGTAAACTTCTCTAAACCTAACCAAGATAAGAAATGAAGCTCCTTCCGATCGTGTGATCACTGTGATACTAGAAAGTAGTCAAACATCCATTGTATATTTTCGGACGTCAACTGAGAAAGCCTGTGGTGCCAGCCTTCGGTGGTTGTTGGCCGGTCCCACTTTTCAAGAGCACTGTCCATGCAGGTGGTATGTGTCAAGATATAGTTTTCTCTTGGTATGGAGTGAAAGCCTTGGTCTGTGTTGTTCTTCTTGTGCAAATGCTCCATCAACCAAATTTGTAGAAGCAAATTGCAACTTTCGAAAAAGCTAACGCCATTCTTGCATCTTTCTAAAGCTCGATACATCTCTACAACAATCATCGGTATCAAAGTGTATTTCTTGCTGAAGTCCTTGAGTAAGGCATCGGCAATTGATACCATGCAAATATCAACTCGTCCTTTGTGTTTTGGAAAAATGACAGTTCCTTAAAAGCTGGTGACAAATGCAAGTACCCTCTGCTCTTGCCAATCTGCTTGGTTAATGTTGAAATAGTCTTCGGCTTCTTGAAGTGCTTCTTCATACCCAAATTTAATATAGAGGGAAGTTAGAGAAATCCCCGACTGCCTTATACTGTCTGTGCATAATTCGGGCTTAAACCCTACCATTTCGAAGAACTCCTCGGGTGTAATGTCCTTAGGCATCAAGACTTCTTCACTTTCAAATGGTAATTGAGTTAACCCGCCTATTTCCTCCAGTAATGGCGTCAACTCTACACTCCCAAAGTGAAAAACTGCTTGGTCTGCATCCCAATAGTGTACTGCTGCTTCTATCATCCCTTTTATTGCATTGTGCTCTATTAGTGAAACTAGATTCCCCAACACCATTTTGACTTGATTTTGTTGATCTATGCTTATGTTTTCCCACCAATCTCTTAGCAACTGAGGGACTTCAACAACCATGCCAAATGTTCTAGTGACCATGATCTTTTGGAAAAGATGAAGGAAGGAGAAAAAAGGGAAAGAAGATGCCTAAATTTTGGTTGTAAGCAAATGATTAACATGTGGCACGAGCTTTTGGAAACAATGCAATATGAAATATGAAGAGAAGTGTCGTTATGGATTGAGAATCTCTTAGACACTTTCGACGAAAGTTGCTAATGGACTTTTAACAAACCACGGGTGGTAAGTCTTTATATAATGCCTAAAGGATAAATGCGCATTATGTGTCATCTAGTCTATCAAATGGTCAATTCTGCTTCAAATTGGGCTTTTAATGCCTCTTCGGTTACCATTAAGCTCTTGAATAACATTGAATACAGAGTGATTCCAATCCTTTGAGAATAAACAGTCGTTTCTGATTCAATTTGGGCCTTTAATGCCTTTTAGGTTACCTTCGTGCCTTTGAATGGCATTGAATACAGAATAATTTTGACTGTCTATGAACAACCAACTCTGATTCAATTTGGGCTTTTGACGCCTCTTAGGTTACCTACGTGCCTTTGAATAGCACTGAATGCAGAATCAATGCCAATAAAACGGTCCACATTTTGTACGTTCAATCCTTTTAAGCGAATGCAAATCATGTTCAATGGTCCTCGGGGTCAAAAAACCCGTTCAGATTGTTTGAACAAGTTGGCCTATTGGACTTGAGAATAAGTCGGCTAATGATATGTCATGATGCATGATTCCTAGTGCCGCTACTAAAGAGTGGAGTTAGGTAGACCAGGTTTTATTATCCTCCCAAGCGGACGGCTCGGGAGTGGGAACGTCTCGGACCAAATAGATTCCAATTCGTTCCCCTTAAAGAAATTTTTGTGAGGGAAGAAGTGGTTGTAACCACCGTGTTCTTTAACGCACGATTTAGAAAGTTGCCAGGAGTGGCGGAAGATATGCATGGTATGCACAAGTTTGAAAATGTACAAATTTTGAAAGAAATGCACAATTGTCCTAAAAAAATGCTTAAGTATATGCACATATGGAAACATTTCATAAAATAAGTTTAGAAAGGATAACAAAACGAACACACATTAGTTTTTGAAAAATAAAATAAATAGAAACTACACAATATTAAGTAAAATTATTTTGAAGAAAAGAAATTTAGCAATTTTATGGAAAGGATGCAAAAAGTAATTTTAAAAAGGAGGAGTAAAAAGAAAAATGAAATAAACAAGTTAGATTGTAAAAATAGGAAAATAGAAACTAGACAATAAAGAAAATACAAAAAAGAATTATGACGTGAAATTGTTTTAAAAGAAAATGATTTAGCAAAATCATGAAAGATTTCGAAAATAATTGAGGTGTTGGACGTGTTGTAAGAACCTTCCAAGAGTGTGTTTACTAGACAAGAACATGGTTCCCCCAGGCGGACGACCAAGAGGTGGGAACGTTTAGAATTGTTGGTTGTACCACGGACCAACTATATTCCAAACCGTTCCCCTTAAAGGATTTTCTTAGAGTGAAACGGCCGTGAGATCCACCTAACCGTTTATAGTGAAAATGTCATATATATTACAAGGATATTTCATACAAATAAATAATAAAATAAAGAAAGAAAAACAAAAAAGAAAACAAGTTAGTAAAATAATAATACAAAATAATAAGTAAAATAAAGCAATTAATTCAATAAATAATAATAATAATAATAATAATAATAATAGAAATCCCAAAAAATAAAACCATTGTGGTTAGGACTATAAATAATCCCCAACGGAGTCGCCATTCTGTCGCACCCCATTTTTCGAGCTCGGTCGAGTTCAAAGGCCGGGTTTGACTGGATGACTCGGTTGAGTCGGTTTTTGAGTCGCCACCTAATAAATTTGTATAACAGGCGTATCAAGTCACCTAAAATTTCTAAGTTTCTAAAGTTAACTCCGAGTAAGTCTTACTAATAAAGAGTCTAAGGTAAGAAGCCCTTGTGACTCGAGAAGAAGGTGTTAGGCACTCCCCAAGTCCCACGAAAAGTGGTTCCCAACCAGATTTAAATTTTTGGAATTATAGGGACAAACATGCAAAAGAGTCTACTAGCACAAAGTGGCGATATTTTAAAAATTGCAACTTCAAACTTGGAAATATTCTACGTTACCGAAATCTGGCTGAAATATCAAGATAAACTAAAAGTAGGACATTTTAAGCAATTCTAACTTAAAATCGTGTTTACTGTTCACGCTCTAACACGTTCAAACACTTTAAGCAATTTATGGGGTTTGCATTAACGGTCTAAAACTACTGCCTAATCACAGTTTTGGCCCTAGTTTTAACTTTTAATTATAGAAGGGCTAACAAAACATAATAGTGACCCAAAATTGGATGTTTCCGCAAGAACAAAATCTAGTCAGTTTCTAAAAAATATTTATAACATTAAAAATATATTTTGCTACTTTCCATAAATACAATAACCATAGACTTAGGGACAATAAAAAATTATTGTATTTAGGAAATGTTAGCCACTTTCGGAGGGGTGCTTTGACATGTATTGTCAAATACCATTTCCGAATGGCTATCGCTTTGAGGTCGCGTTTAAAAATACATAAAATATAAGTATAAATAGGCGTAGAAAAGAGAACGATATTTTATCCAAGGAAAATACATAGCTTTAAAAATATCTTGTGATCAAAAGAATTTTGCATAAAATATATACAATATATGAAAATAACAGCGAACTTAGTAGTAATTTTGCAGACTTTGTTTATGTCTTATAAAAACAGACCAAATATATAAAAATTGTAAGGCTTGACCTCCAAAACTTAAGCTCCCTTTTCAAACTATTAATTAGTTTGAAAGAGAACTAAAAGAGTTTTAAAAAAAATGAAATACCAGAATTGCATAAACAGGCTCTCCAGTTTCGTCATCTAGCCAGTTTTAGTTTTTGCAGAAATAATTTCTTTACGGACTTAGCCTTTTTTGTAGAAAACATCCCTTTTTGCAGAAACATTAGTTTCGACCACGTGTATCCACTTTAAATTTCAGAATTGAACCTGCAAACAGTCTAGTAATCAAGTTAGATTTTCAGATTTTTAATATTTTGCAGAAATGATCCATATTGCATTTTTAGCCTTTTTTCGATTTTTTTGGCCAAAAACCAGTCCTCACTATAATCTGATTATAAACCTGCCCTGTTTCAATTATAATTTCAGATTCCTAACTTAGTCTAACACCGTTTCATATCAGCACCAATAAACTTTTAAAAAAAAGATAAGGAGAAAGGCCCATGTATAGCCTACGTATAGCAGCACTTTGCTGCACTTTCTCTCACTGTTTTGCTGCTACTTTAACAGCCTCTTCAGCACTTTATAGTGCCATAATTATGTACAAACCATGGGAATCCTAATGAATACAATAATAGGGTCCATGGGGATTAAAAGAGAAAAAAGAAATAGTGCCCTGTATGCACTTGTATATGAATTGTTCCAGTCCATCTTTCTGCCCAGTTTCAAACTTCCTCAACCTACTACATGATCAACATCATTACTTAACACATCCTATAGATTTAACCCTGCATAAAGGTTTGATAAATGGTATAGTATTGTAGTGAGAATGATAAGAATCAAATACGCGGAAGCAAGTAACAAGGAATGCGGAAGCAACAATCAAACGATACAAGAAAGTAAGGGATTGGGGAGAATAGAAATAGAAGAAAAGAACGAATCAAACTAACAAATAGATTGATTCAATAGGGAGAAGAGACTTGAACCATTAAACGGGACTCTCACTAGCGGAGATCCACCATGGATTCAACGTAAGAGATACATGAAGTCAACGCTTCAACAAGAAAGGCCAAGCCTATTCTATCTTCTCAATTCTATCTTCAAAACTAGCTCCTGAAATAAAATGACTAAGTGTGGTATTTATAGGTGTTCCACACTCCTAATGTAATGTCTAAAACACCCCCAAAGTGGGTTATAACAATACAAGCCACTTAAGGGCAAAATAGATAAAACACACGAAATCCCGTCAAGGCTAACAGGGGAGGCGCTCCGCCTCATAAAGGGAGGCGCTCCGCCTCAGGTCTCTTCAGTGAGGGGCGGTCCGCCTCAGTGGGGGAGGCGCTCCGCCTCTTGCTGTGTTGCTCTCTGGACTTTTGCTAGGCGGTCCGCCTCTTTGGGGAGGCGCTCCGCCTCTTCCTGGGAGGTATGGATACGGCTCAAAATGGACTCTAAGTGTTCCCCCTTGGTCCATAGTCGGTCCTCCCTCAAGCGTGCTCAAGTCCATGGCTTCAAATCACTCCCGAGCCCTCTTCCGAAAACCTTGACTTGCCATCCTTGTGCTCTCAAGCTTGGCTCTTGATGGTTGGCGCTTTGGCTCCAATTTGGGTCTTATCATCCTCCCCTTCTTGAAAGGATTTCGTCCTCGAAATCAAACCATCAAGCCTACATTCAAAACAAGCACAAACAAAGCTTCCCACTACAAGAGTAGGTTAGTGGCAAAAGTGTGGGAAAACACACTCTTGTGATAGAGCCAAGCATCAATAACAATGATAAAGCATACGTTTCCAAAGAAAACAATAATCACTTGGCTTCCCCAATGGGTATACTTAACACATGAGTCATCAAGGAGATCAATAGGATAGAGAATATGCAAGATCAAGCCATGAAAATTCCTACGATCCCTAAGTCCAATAAGGACACACCACAACTTCCCACTACAAGAGTAGGAAGGTCCACCAAGAGTGAGTACAAGTGATGTGAAAATCACACTTTTATGATAGAGCCAAGTATCAATACTAATCAAAAAGCTTATGTCTCCAAAGGAAACAACAAGTTCTTGGCTCAACAACGACAAGTACTCACTACCATAACAAGCAAAGAGATCAATAAGATAAGGAACACGCAAGATTAAGCAACTAAGCTCCTTATGACCTCCAAGCTTATGGTCATCACATCGAGCTTTGGCATGCTCAACACCCAAGGTGTGAGTAACATGTGGGATGGAGTAAACCAAATAGTTCAATTGGCAACTAGCATCAAATACTCCACTCCCCTTCTTGGAAGCACTCTTACACACACCAAGAGCGGCTTCCTCACCTCCAAATCCATCTCTAAGACAATCTTCCTCACTAGAAGTTCCAAACAATGGATTGTCTATAGAGCTCAACTTTCCAAACCATGGAGGTTTAAATCCAAACTCTTCTCTAGTTTGATACTCGCCATCACCCCTTTGAAAATCCTCTTCAAACAAAGGGTTTGTGGAAACAAGTCCACTACCCAACAAAGGTAAGGCATCAAAACTAGAGTCCTCATCCACACTTGAGGAGTCATCGAATACAATTCGGTCCATCTCATCCACTAGGGACTCCTCAAGGTCGCTACCAACCTCACTACAACACATAGGTCCACCATTATCAAGCAATTCATCAAGGGAAAGGATAGGGTATTCATTCAACTCATCTTCCCCTTTGTCAAATATGGGTGGGGTGTCATAACAAGGTTCACAAGCAAGGTCAACTACACATTCCTCACTAATGAGAGGTTCAATAAAAACCGGGCTCACATCATGATGTGGCTTATCCTCCCTCTCAACTAGTGGTTCACAATCACACACAAGTTGACCATTCGACTCTACACTAGTTGCAAACACATTGTAATCATACAAATCATCAACTAGTGTTGAGTTAGCACAAACACTACCATGAGACAAGGAAGTAACATGTTCAAGGGACGAGCTATCATTTACCTTTGAGTGGCCATCTTGCTCACTCGATGCATTTGAAGTGTCATGAATTGTCTCTTCACCTTGAAGCTCACATTGAAGGGTTTCTTCACCTTGTCTATCCTTCTTGGGGCATGATTGAGGCTCTATTGATGGGCCTCCAAGAGTACCTACACAAGCATTCACAAAAGTAGAAGAAAAAGATAAAGGGTTAAGGTTAGAATAAGGGGTGTCCTCACTCTTTTTTCCCTCTTTCTTTTCTCTCATTTTCTTTTCAAGGTTAGGTGTAGGTTCGGGTGGTGATATCCCACTCACATCACTCTTCACATCCTCTCCTTTTTCCACTCGAGGAATGTCACCGGTCACTCCCTTACTCCTCTCAATCTTTTGTCTCTCAAATTCGGGTGAGTTGGGGCGAGGCCCAAGAATACCCATAGCCGGAGTAGGTGGAGTTTTAACATCAACCCGAAATCTAGGACTAAGAGACTCATCACTTGAGATCTCTTTCTTCTTTGTTGGTGAACCACTTTGCTTTGGAGCTTGGGGTTCGGGGTTCACCTTGTTGACGGTTGCTAACTCTTTTCTTGCACTAGTCCCTCCATTGCTTGTGACTGTAGGACTTCTTGTTTGCACTCTTTCAACCATAGGATGATGTTCTTGCTCCTTGGCCCTTTGCATAAACCAAGAAAGTGTACTAGGAGGTAACTTGTCTCTTTCCCTACTAGGTCTCAACTCATAGGTCTTTCGACCCTCGCTCACAAGATACTTGTCCTCCGCAAGTCTATAATTCACTTTCTTGCCTTGCAACTATGGATCACCTAACCAAACATCAAGATGCCGCATGGGATACACATCACACCAAACATAGCTTTTGAGATTCCTATGAGATATGTACACCCAAGCTTTCTTGGTAACCCATACTCCATTGTACTCATACGGATACTCTAGAGCATAGCATGGTAGCCTTAGCTTGCTAACCAACGAAGTGCTAATGCAATTGGTATCGGTGTCACCAATCTTGAGCACATATCCTCCATTTCCCTCTACCTCAACATCGAACCTTCTTAGACCCAAGTTTAGTATAGGTTCATTCACGAGATATCTTGGAAGTCCAAGGATAGTATCTCCATCAACTTGAGTCTTCCTTATCCCTCCTCTCCTAGCAACCCCACTAGGACAACTTCCACTTCCCGTCACTCTTCCAACATTAGAGGTGTCGCTGAAAGTCGAGGAAGGAGTACCACTATGGAACCCATAATTGCCTCTCGCCTTGGTTCCATAGCCCCTAACACCACTCCTACCACCACTACTAGAGCAATGCACTCCAACCACGGTAAGAGCAATATTTCTCATTCCACCCTTCTCATGGGAGCTAGAAGATGCAAACCTCCCATCTCCCATGGAACAACCACCACCACCTCCCATGCTAGTGGAAGGCCTTCTACTACTCTCTTGCTCACCACAAGCAACATCAAGAGAAGATGCATATGAGCCATCCTCATAATCAACCTCATCATCAATTCTCTCTACGTCACTATCATTATGTTCAAATTCATCACAAGAAGAGTAAGTAGGATCATCATACCTCGAAGCGCCACCATCTTCATATTCTTGACTTGGAGCATAAGATTCTTCATACTCATCTTCGCAAGCCCCATAGTCTTCTTCATCTTCATAATCATCATAGTGACCCGCTTCATCATCATATGAGCCTTGGTTCCCGGAATCGTCATAGCAATACCCATCGTCATCACCATAGGAACCATAGTCTCCATCATCTCCGCCTAAGTCATATCCTCCACAATCATCATCATCCGAAGCCATAATTGTAATCAAAGAGTCAAGGACCTCACAAATTCACTCCCTCACGTGTATCACTCCAAAGATGTCACTCAATTTTCTTTCCACTCGTGTATACACTCAAGGTCGTTGGCTTTTGTGACCACACTCTATTGTTCTCACCACTCAAGCCTTTTTCCACTCAAGGCCCTCTTGTCTCTTAGTAATCACAATGGCAAGATCAACCAACTAATGCGCCCAAGTAATGGTTCGGAATGGAGTTTTAAGGGACTCGATGTACGGAAGCAAATTTAGTGCGCACTTGAAGCAAGCAAATTCTACGACTTTAAGTAAAGACTTCAAGACACACAACACCCTAAAGGATCAAAGATTAGTGTTAATAAAGTAGGACTAATACCCTAGAAACACTAACCAAGAAGTCAGGAAGCAAACGGAACACAAAAAGACGCGAAATGAAACAACCCGGCCACCCTTCAGGGGTGGGCGGTCCGCCTCCTCAGGGTGGGCGGTCCGCCTGCCCAAAATACAGAGAGCAGCAAAACTTTGGGCGGTCCGCCTAGTCACAGGGGCGGTCCGCCTAGTGCAACTTCCAGCAGCTCCAAACTCCGCGTTTTTGGTTCTTTTGCACCCAAATCTCCAATGTTTTCAACTTGTTTTCGCAATCTAATGATACCCAAAGTTGTTTTTGATCACAAAGAACAATCCCCAATGATTTTTAACAAACCCCAATCAAAAACAACGAATTCACCATGTTCATCATGTTCATAGCTAGGGTTTCAAATTTTCAAATTTTTCAAAGGGTTTCAAATCTCAAATCATGGAGTACAACTCCAAATCACGCGTGTTGGGTTTTCCACAAGGATCAACAATCTATAACACCCATAACATAAATCATCCAATCCAACAAGATACACCAAATTTTTGAATTTTCAATTTTTCAATTTTTTTTTGTGTTTTTCTTCTTTCAATAACAAGAACAAGGAAACTAAAGATAGATTGAACAAGGAACGTGGATTCGTAAGAACGAATTCCAATCCTTGCTCTGATACCAAGATGATAAGAATCAAATACGCGGAAGCAAGTAACAAGGAATGCGGAAGCAACAATCAAACGATACAAGAAAGTAAGGGATTGGGGAGAATAGAAATAGAAGAAAAGAACGAATCAAACTAACAAATAGATTGATTCAATAGGGAGAAGAGACTTGAACCATTAAACGGGACTCTCACTAGCGGAGATCCACCATGGATTCAACGTAAGAGATACATGAAGTCAACGCTTCAACAAGAAAGGCCAAGCCTATTCTATCTTCTCAATTCTATCTTCAAAACTAGCTCCTGAAATAAAATGACTAAGTGTGGTATTTATAGGTGTTCCACACTCCTAATGTAATGTCTAAAACACCCCCAAAGTGGGTTATAACAATACAAGCCACTTAAGGGCAAAATAGATAAAACACACGAAATCCCGTCAAGGCTAACAGGGGAGGCGCTCCGCCTCATAAAGGGAGGCGCTCCGCCTCAGGTCTCTTCAGTGAGGGGCGGTCCGCCTCAGTGGGGGAGGCGCTCCGCCTCTTGCTGTGTTGCTCTCTGGACTTTTGCTAGGCGGTCCGCCTCTTTGGGGAGGCGCTCCGCCTCTTCCTGGGAGGTATGGATACGGCTCAAAATGGACTCTAAGTGTTCCCCCTTGGTCCATAGTCGGTCCTCCCTCAAGCGTGCTCAAGTCCATGGCTTCAAATCACTCCCGAGCCCTCTTCCGAAAACCTTGACTTGCCATCCTTGTGCTCTCAAGCTTGGCTCTTGATGGTTGGCGCTTTGGCTCCAATTTGGGTCTTATCAGAGAACTGGTGTCGTATTCTCTTTTTTCTGGAGTGAAGGAAAAAGTCTGGTTCATATAGTGCAGGAATAGGGCTAACTTTAGCTAATTTTGCACAAGGAAAGGAATCAATCAAAAGTAAATCTGCCTCATTTTTCTCAAATGAGATAAAAGGAAAAGATATTTGATCGCTTTGTCTACTTCCAAATATAATACCAATCAATTCAAATCTCAAATTCCAAAATTTCACTACTAATCTTATGCATATATTGTGACAGGTTCATTTTCAGAATTTGACCAAACAAGATACTTTCTTTTAGAAAACCAAAATTCAAAGAATATTAGCCAAATAGTTTGACACGACCCGGAATCCGGTTAGGCCGTGCGGGTACCCGACACCCTCCCCTAGACCCGTCGGGCGAACCCTTACCAATTAAATTAGGAAAATAAATATAATAATTCATAAATAAGGACAAGACTTAAAATAAAAACTCAGACATACTGATACCTCTAAGCTGTACAAAAGAAATTACAGCTGACTACCCAACATACTAGGTTTAGGGTTATCCAGACTAGACATCTAAAAGTACAAAAGAAGACAGATACCTCCTGAAGGGAGCAAAATGCAGCTGAAATAATAACCAATAAAATGGTGGTCGTCCGGAATAAAAGCTGGCTCACCCTGACAGCTGAAGTCGTTTTCGCTCCTGAACAACATGGCGAACTCAATCCTGGAGCGAACCTGCCGAACCAAAATAGATAGACAAGAAACAAACAACAAACAAGGGCGAGTCAAAAGGACTCAATAAGTGGGACAGACTAGCCACCTCAAAGAATAGGATAGCTAGCCAGGGAGAAGAAACAGATAAACCAAATTCCTCTTATTTAAATTATAAAAAGGCGGAGCCAGATAATAACCGAAAACACGTATGAAACCAAAACTCAGCCAGGAATACGAGCCAGAAATATATCAACAAATAAGCAATGCACGTATAAGCAGAACAGTAGTTATGTACCATAAGTCTACACAATGGTATGAAAAGAAATGAAATGAAATGAGATGAAATGAAATGAAATCTGATGCAAAGGGTCACATGTGCCCGTAATCCCATCCCGAAGCGGAATACTCCTGCATTCGAGGGGAATCCAATCTGATAACCAACTGGAGCGGAATACTCCTGCTCCTGGGGCGGAATACTCCTGCACCCGATATAATATAAACCAGAGGCGGAATACTCCTGCACTCTCTTGGGGCGGAATACTCCTGTACCCGATATAATGTAAAGCTGAGGCGGAATACTCCTGCACTCTCCTGGGGCGTAATCCTCCTACCCTCAATATGATACAATGGAGCGGAATACTCCTGCTCCTGGGCGGAATACTCCTACCCTCAATATGATACAATGGAGCAGAATACTCCTGCTCCTGGGGCGGAAAACTCCTGCACCCAATATGATATGCAATGTAATGCATATGAATGACATATAATGCATATGAATTCAATGTGATGCAATAATAACCCTTCACCGGCGCGGGACTCTCATTGAAAGCCGGGAAGTAGATGCCAACTCATAGCTAGAGTACAATGCTCAGATCCTCAATGCAATACCAACAACAGGACATAACATATAATATACAATGTAAATCCAAAGCTAAGGCGTAAGGAGTACGCCTATCGGCAGCTACACATGTAAGGAACACGTGGTAAAAAATCCACGAGGCCAGGTGCCTCCAAAGAAATGGATATAAACACTTACCTCATTCCAAAGTTAACACTGCTACCCAACAACCGCTTTATTCTTTGAATTCATTGCCAAACGATCCCACTGTGTTCAATAAGCAGAAAATATATCACATTAGGCTAAAGGCTTCATTCCCTACATCTTAGGGCAATCCGGTTAGGAACCTGATACCCTATTCGCATACGCAATACGCAGGTCAGGCCTATGTACAGGGTTTATGGTCACCTAACCAAATCCTAAATAAATTACATTTATATGTTGCCCATAACTCACTGAGTACGAATATATAATCAATTCCATTGTCGGGGTCCATTTGACCCTTTAAACTATTAATTGAACTTATTAAAACGATGTCTAATATTCCAAGTTTTACCGTTAAAATATATTCAAACACACGTAATAAATTCAACTAATATATTAGGATCATTACCTGAATTTTTTGGGGTGAAAATTCTACTATTTTCCCGGCTCTTTTCTCATTTTCAGGCATTTTTCTGATAATTTTCTCTGTTTCTCGTTTTCTCTGATTCTGTTTCGTTTTTGGTTTCTGTTGTTTTGCACTTAGCATATATGCCCACAGCCAGTCATTTCTTTCTCTTTCTTACATTTTTTCTTTTTCCTTTTTTTTTTGTTTTCTTTTATTTTATTTTCTTTTCTTAACGAAAATTAAAACGGTGCCCTACGATATTCGAAATAATTCTAACTTTTACATACGAGTTATACAATATATATATAACATACTCGCGAAGGCGGATCTCAAATCGGATTCCCGAAACTCAAGATGCGAATTTAAATGGAAAAAGGTCAAATTATTTAACTTTCGTCATTTTAGCGGAAACTAGCCGAACAACATCGAAATTCACTTTCAAAAAATCACAAAAGTCACAAATAATCATACGAACCTAACGGCACTTTTGGATTTCGAATCAGAGCTCATTCGCCAAAACCGAGCTCGAAAATCTCTTTTTAATATTTATCGACAATAAAAACTGAAACCTTCTTCAGATGCCTACCAAACGAGGTCTGATTTAGCTCAAATTTTACAGAAAGGTTCTAATGGACATTACGAATATTTTAAAATTATCGGCACGCCAATCGGAGTCCTAACTTCCGAAACGACTAACCGAGGTCGTTTCATTCTCCTCCACTTAAACTCTCGTTCGTCCTCGAACGAGCCTAAGTCAAAAAAATTCGAACAGATAATAAGAGAACTTGTACGATCTTCATAAGCTACTCCTTGGTCTTACCTCCTGATTACAGGATCAGAATTATATTACGCACACCGAACTTTTTGGAAAAAAAAAATATCTGGATAATATGATAATACCATTGCACAACTTATTCTGACTAAGTTGATCCTTCATCGATCACGAGAAGAGAGTTCTACATTTTTGAAGCAAAGATACATGGAACTTTGAATGAGTTAACATGATTCAGACGATAATCACCTCTTCGATATACTTTACGATATAGAACAGGTTGATGAAACTAAGAATTAGCTCACGCTTGATGCAATAGGGGAAGCTTTTGAAGTATCTTGTCACTACACACTATAGAAGATTTGATGCAAGCTATATTATTTTTACGAACGCACTATGCAACACCTCAGTTGATGTTAGTGTTGTTCCGCAAGCTCATTGTGGGAATGTAGTTACTCATATCCTAATGTATGTCAAAGATTCATCTGAACAGAGTCTATCACATAAGGATAAAGATCATGCAAATACTACTGGATAGTATGATGCAGACCAGGAATAATCTTCAAACTGAACATCTATTTCAGTGTATTGTCTTTGAATTGGAAATATTATGACTTGAAAAAGTGAAAATAAAAGAGACATGTAGTTGGACCATGAGCTGAGGCAGAATACCAACAACAAAGTTGATTACATGTGCACTTATCCTAAAGTAACTTCTCAAAGAGTTGAGGTGTGAAGGAGATATGCCAATGATGGATAGACGATAAACTGCACTAGACCTTTAACTCTGAATTTTCATGAAGTATAACAATGTCAGTATGAGGATCCAGTTCTAGTTGAATACAAACAGATAGCCAGAAAAAAACCAGAGTCATCATACAGGGTTACTACTGACGGTGTTCTCCTGTATAAAGATAGACTTTGTGTTCCTGATGTTGCAGATTTACGTGGACAGATTATGATAGAGGCACATTATTCCAAATACACTGCTCATCTAGGTTCGACTAAGATGTACCATGATCTTAAGCAGATTTCTTGGTGGGACGGAATGAAGTGTGACATAGCAGAATTTGTGCTCAATGTTCTAATTGCCAGCAAGTTAAAGTCGTGTTATCTTTTCAGACTTTATTCTTTCAGCAGATAGGTACGTATATATGATCAGGTTGCCAGCTTATCTCTAGCATTAAAAGATTATTAGTGGGTTTAGCAATGATCGACACTCATTGTAGGTTTCCGTCGTGGCCTTAGGTTGGGTCGTAACAAAAGTGGTATCAACACCTTAGAAATTTAGTATTACCATTCAGTATTTGGAGGAAGACTCCTCCACTTAAAGCACAAACTCATGCAGCTATTTGAATAGGAATATTCATCCTCGCACAACCTGCTGGATTAAGAAAGACTTAGCTAAAACAGAATGCGGCTCCGACCTGAGCTACCAAATTACCCTTTCGAGTTGCCAAACTGCTACAACTCTCGAGTCATAACTCCATACATTTTCTATAAGCACCACCGCCTGATAGATTAAATCGAAGGCCAAATGACGCCTCTCATTACCCTTAGTAGCCTTAAAAAATAACATTGTGCTTACCTGGCTACCTTGGCACGTACTCTGGCTCAACGCAGGGAATATCACAATAGGTTACTGACCGCCTAAGCTCACCAGTGCCGAATAAAGAAGAGATGGCAATGGGCTGAGGATAGAAATAATTAGAGCTTCAGGAAGCTCATCTTCTTATTTGCTTGGCTACCAGAGCCACACTACTTCCGAGTCAGGCTAACCAAAGAATCGCAATTGAAGAGATAGCCATTAAATAAGCTTTATAGAATGACATCTATGCCAATTTAACCTCCCAATAAGAAGGAAACTCTGACAATTTGCCAGGAAACCCTTTTATAACCGAGACAAGCTCATGGAATAACATGACTTTGCTAGCGTTTCGAACCAAGAGGAGACACGTAGATTGAATATTACTTACTAACCACTTTACACCAGAAGAAACAATGACACTCTCCGATGGTGATGAACTAGATCCCATCATCCAACCAACACGGAATTTCGAGAAGAAAGGTAAACTAATTTGGCATAATAATAGAAGGTGGCACGACAAGATGTCAAGCAGACAATAGCGACACTTACTTACAAATCTCTCAAATTTAAACCAGATAAATTAGTAGGGTCTCACCAATGCTAGGAATAAATCATACCAGAAGCTCGCCCCTTTACCGCAGCCGATTCTTAATTAAGATAATATCCAAAGAGGCCATGGAAACATGGCAAAAAATAAACGAAGTCCAGACCGATCAGAAGAATGAAATCTTACTCACATATAATGGAAGAAGAAATACATGGATGTACTACATCAGATATCTCAATATCCTGCCAGACTGGTAGTTCTTAGAACTGCCTCTGCAGCTGAGCCGAGCCGCTACCCTGATAATTACTCCTAGAAGAACCACTACCACTATGCTCCCGACCTCTATTGGATGGTGGAATTTCTCTTGCTGATTAAGATCTAAATGAAATTCCCTGCGACTGTGCAGATGCCTGGTGACGAGAGAAAGGACGACTGCCTACTTACTGGAGTAAGGGAAAACTCCCCAAAGGATGACCAAACTCACGACAATGATAACACCTTTTTCGCTAACAATGGAAACTGGACAGATTGTTGAAAGCTACAAAGAGAGAGCTGAGTCTAATCTTGATGAACTACCCGCGCATTCTGAGAATTACACTCTACAAGCTGAGATAACCTGACAAGTAACCTCCTAAAACAATCCGAACTCTTACTTCCAAAAGAGGTATGGTGCCTACCAGGGCCGTGGGATTTCTTACTCCTCTTCCAGCTCTAACTTATGGTATGCCTCATACCTTCGGGCAATATCAACAACAACATCAAATGAAATCTCGACCTCAATTTCTCGACCCATCTAGGATCTCAAGGAAGGAGAAAGGTCACCAATAAATCTTTGAACATTCTCGAAAGGTTCATGGACTAGTTCTAGTGCATATCCAGCCATTCTATATAATTCAATCTCATATTCAGAAACACCAACAGGCTAACCGACAGGCTACCCCGTCCAATCCACTCAAACTGGCAACACTTTTCATCTCGCTCGCTACTCGAAAGGAACTTTTCCACGAATCTAGAAGAAAAATCGAACCAAGTTAGCTAATAAGAGAGCGGCCCACCAATCCAAGGCTGGACCCTGAAACTGGAAAGCAGAATAATCAACACCATACCGCTCGATATAATCAAGAGCCAGAAGGATAGGCTGGCATCATTTTATTTTAAAAAAAACTTACACAGGGATTATCTAATGCATTGCTTGGAAATATCTGGATGTTCAACCGCGTAAAATAATACCCTCTTGGGGCACTCGGACCGAACTGTTGCCTCGGCTAGCTAACCAGCCAGAACAATTGGTGGCACAACACATGCTGCATTTGGAACATAATTTACTGGGCTAATATTAAGAACTAGAATAGGAGCTCCCTGAGACCGAACGTCTGCATCTGCGGCAACCTGATAAGCTGCCTAGCGAATAATAGGTTATTGTGGTATTTGCGTCGCCAAGATTCTCGTAAAAGCATCGTAGAGAGGCAAGGGAACTACAAGGCCCTGCTCCCTTGCCCATCGCGAGCTCGTACAGCTGGGGCCTCCGTAACTAGATCGTCAGCAAAATCAAAACACTCAAGGCTTCGTCAGTGCTAACCCCAGGCCAGACTGCTTCGTCTTGAACTCATACTGTTTGCTGATTTGTCGCGCGAGAGTTCACTATTACCACGAAGGAATTAACGAAAATACTTTTGCATCCTAGACCGACGCACGATCGGAAAAGAAGGAAGTGAAACTTCCTAAATGCCATCATAGCCTCTCGTAGATAAGTACGGACGTCTACGTACCCATCAACGAGACTCTACTAGAAACTGTCTTAGTCTGGATAGACTCTAAATCGGGCTCTGATACCAACTGACACGACCCGAAATCCGGTTAGGCCGTGAGAGCACCTGACATCCTCCCCTAGACCCGTCGGGCGAACCCTTACCAATTAAATTAGGAAAATAAATATAATAATCCATAAATAAGGACAAGACTTAAAATAAAAACACAGACATACTGATACCTCTAAGCTGTACAAAAGAAATTACAGCTGACTACCCAACATACTAGGTTTAGGGTTATCCAAACTAGACATCTAAAAGTACAAAAGAAGACAGATGCCTCTTGAAGGGAGCAAAATGCAGCTGAAATAATAACCAATATACTGGTGGCCATCTGGAATAAAAGCTGGCTCACCCTGACAGCTGAAGTCGTCTTCGCTCCTGAAAAACATGGCGAACTCAATCCTGGAGCAAACCTGCCGAACTGAAATAGATAGACAAGAAACAAACAACAAACAAGGGCGAGTCAAAAGGACTCAATAAGTGGGGCAGACTAGCCACCTCAAAGAATAGGATAGCTAGCCAGGGAGAAGAAACAGATAAACCAAATTCCTCTTATTTAAATTATAAAAAGGCGGAGCCAGATAATAACCGGAAACACGTATGAAACCATAAACTCAGCCAGGAATACGAGCCAGAAATATATCAACAAATAAGAAATGCACGTATAAGCAGAACAGTAGTTATGTACCACATGTCTACACAATGGTATGAAAAGAAATGAAATGAAATGAAATGAGATGAAATGAAATGAAATCTGATGCAAAGGGTCACTTATGCCCGTAATCCCATCCCGAAGCGAAATACTCCTGCATTCGAGGGGAATCCAATCTGATAACCAACTGGAGCGGAATACTCCTGCTCCCGATATAATATAAACCAGAGGCGAAATACTCCTGCACTCTCTTGGGGCGGAATACTCCTGCACCCGATATAATGTAAAGCTGAGGCGGAATACTCCTGCACTCTCCTGGGGCGGAATCCTCCTACCCTCAATATGATACAATGGAGCGGAATACTCCTGCTCCTGGGCGGAATGCTCCTACCCTCAATATGATACAATGGAGCGGAATACTCCTGCTCCTGGGGCGGAATACTCCTGCACCCAATATGATATGCAATGTAATGCATATGAATGACATATAATGCATATGAATACAATGTGATGCAATAATAACCCTTCGCCGGCGCGGGACTCTCATTGAAAGCCGGGAAGTAGATGCCAACTCATAGCTAGAGTACAATGCTCAGATCCTCAATGCAATACCAACAACAGGACATAATATATAATATACAATGTAAATCCAAAGCTAAGGCGTAAGGAGTACGCCTATCGGCAGCTAAACACGTAAGGAACACGTGATAGAAAATCCACGAGGCCAGGTGCCTCCAAAGAAATGGATATAAACACTTACCTCATTCCAAAGTTAACACTGCTACCCAACAACCGCTTTATTCTTTGAATTCATTGCCAAACGATCCCACTGTGTTCAATTAGCAGAAAAATATATCACATTAGGCTAAAGGCTTCATTCCCTACATCTTAGGGCAATCCGGTTAGGAACCTGATACCCTATTTGCATACGCAATACGCAGGCCAGGCCTATGTACGGGATTTATTGTCACCTACCCTAATCCTAAATAAATTACATTTACATGTTGCCCATAACTCACTGAGTACGAATATATAATCAATCCCATTGTCGGGGTCCATTTGACCCTTTAAACTATTAATTGAACTTATTAAAACGATGTCTAATATTCCAAGTTTTACCGTTAAAATATATTCAAACACACATAATAAACTCAACTAATATATTAGGATCATAACCTGAATGTTTCAGGGTGAAAATTCTACTATTTTCCCGGCTCTTTTCTCATTTTTTGGCATTTTTCTGATAATTTTCTCTGTTTCTCGTTTTCACTGATTCTGTTTCGTTTTTGGTTTCTGTTGTTTCGTACTTAGAATATATGCTACTTAGCATATATGCCCACCGCCAGTCATTTCTTTCTCTTTCTTACATTTTGTCTTTTTCCTTTTTTTTGTTTTCTTTTATTTTATTTTCTTTTCTTAACGAAAATTAAAACGGTGCCCTACGATATTCGAAATAATTCCAATCTTTTGCATACGGGTTATACAAAATACATGTAACATACTCGCGAAGGCGGATCTCAAATCGGGTTCTCGAAACTCAAGATGCGAATTTAAATGGAAAAATGTCAAATTATTTAACTTTCGTCATTTTAGCAGAAACTAGCCGAACAACATCAAAATTCACTTTCGAAAAATCACAAAAGTCACAAATAATCATACGAACCTAACGGCGCTTTCGGATTTCAAATCGGAGCTCATTCGCCAAAACCGAGCTCGAAAATCTCTTTTTAATATTTATTCGACAATAAAAACTGAAACCTTCTTCCGATGCCTACCAAACGAGGTCTGATTTAGCTCAAATTTTACATACAGGTCCTAATGGACATTACGAATATTTTAAAATTATCGGCACGCCAATCAGAGTCCTAACTTTCGAAACGACTAACCGAGGTCGTTTCATAGTTGATAGTCCAGGAAGAGGTTCTGTCATGCTCATATACATATGTATACTCAAATATGGCCAGAGAGAATTTTAAGATAATTAACCTATCAAAGGCAGCTGTGACAACTTAGCAATCATCTTAAAAGTACTATCTGTCTTCAAGATTATGCAAATCCTATTTCTGTGATTTAACAAATCTCGTGCATATGTCAAGACACAAGCTTTGGCTATGTAATCATCCTTGTACAGATAATGCTATCATCACAGCTTCAAGATGAAGCAAACAGAGGTCCAGACGACTGAACTTTTATTCTAATACGCCTATCAACCAGAGCCAACACTTAAAACTAACTAAGAAACGTAAACACGTAGTTAGATATGCATATTGAATTAAACAGACGTGTACTTTCATAATTCCATCATCAAGACAATAATAAGCATGTAATTTTATGGATTTAGCATAAAAGCAAAAAGTAACTAATGAAAAGGAAGCTTTTACCCGTGTGTAAGGTCAGGCCGAGTCGAGTCAAAAGAAGGTCACAGGGTCGGGTCTAAATCGACCCGTTTCTGTTTTCGTTCCTTTGCTTGATTTGATTCTCGGTTTTCAATACTTGCCTTGTGTGATTTTGATTCGAAAGATCTTGATTCAAATCCCATGCTTTAATCTCGGATTCAAATGATGATATGATTTCCATTTTTTGGAATCCAAACAAAGATGAAGAGAGAGAAAACGAGGGGAAAAACAGAGGAAAGAGCGGCGTTAATGGTGGTGGTGGTATCGGATCAATTTTTTGGGGTAAGGGGGAAGCGAGGCGACAGCTGAAATGGGAAAGAGGGGAAGGGGAAATATTTTTTAGGGTTTGTAGTGTAAGGGGTGTGTTTGGTTAAAGGAAGAAAATAAGAAAAGGTGATGTGGGGGCTGATGTGTATGGGTTATTGGTTGGGGAGGTGCCACGCGGGCCTGCGTGGCTGATGTGTGTGCGCGTGGGTCCCGAATAGTATGATGTGTATATAGCACATATTATAGGGTGTATATTAATGTATATCTGGTGTATATGTAGGTATAATTGGCCAATAATTGGCTTTAAAAATTCTAATAAATAAGAGAAAAATTAATAAAAATATGAGGAGTAATATTATAGACTTAGGAAAAATAATAATTAATTAAAAATAATTTTAAATGAATTTAGGTAGTATTAATTGAATGTAAATAATTGTAAAATGGATATTCAAGTATATAAATTGCATAAATAGTTACAAAATCGTGCAAGTATTTTGAAAACGACCTAAATGATGCAATTATGTAATAAAATCAACATTCAAATATGTAGGTATATGAATAGGGGGTTGGTGATAAGAATAATATGGATGAATGCATGAGAACTGAAGTAGTTTTGTCTTAAAAAAATTAATATTATATTTTTCAAAGTTTTGTATGATAAAATTGTAAATAGTAGTACAAAATTGGGTGTCACCATGTATTCTGCCTAAATTTTATATTTTGGGGAGAAATTGCTTTCCACTCTCTTCTCTTGTTGACACGTGTAAGTTTTCTCCTATTTGAGAGCCTCAAGATTTCCATTTCTATAGACCTTTGTTGGTTCAGTACCAAGTTGTGCGAATTAAGCTACATGTATACTATTGATATATCACATAAATATTGATTTCTTTAAGCCAATTCATGTAATTGATGGGGCAACAGCAATCCATAGATGAGTTACTGTATCAACAAGTCATTGAAGGAAACATTGAAGCTATCAAAGCTCTTCACATAGATGGTGCAAGTCTTGAGGTATACAAATTTAACCATGTACCATAATTTCTTTGCATAATTTAGCCCATTTTTGTTGCATATGAAAACATCCTTTAAGCAAATGTGGAAAAAGATTTTTACTCTCAGGAGTTGCTTTAAGTAGTCTTTTTTACTTTTTGATAAAGTAAGTACTCCCTCTGTTCCACATTGTATGTCTTAGTTCGGAGTACGAGGTTCAAAGTTCTTCATTTTGACTGCAAATTTAGACATAGATTCTTCATATATTTAGAAGCTAATATAAGTCAAAATAGTTAATTTAGAATATATCTTTATGTCCACACCCTTTAGGCCAATGATTAAACAGATTCAACTTTTAGGAGATGCTATAAGTAATATATCACTGGTGCAACTTTGGAAGAATACACAATTCATTATGCATACAATTTACTTGAAGCATTTAACTGAGGGGTCAACACTCCTTTGGCCAATATATAAAAAGATTCAACTTTTAGGACATCCTATGAGCATTCCTTTTACTGGTGTATCGGTAGACCAGAAAATTCACATAACTCTGTAGCAACAACATTTTGGTGTATATACACAATATTCAACTTCTAGGATGTGTTAAAAGTAATTATTTTACTAGTTCAATTGTGGAGAAGACAAATTCAATGAACCAATGTACTTGAAAATATTAGCTCTACCTCAAACACCATAATGGTGAACATAAGTTAGATTGGACTTTTATGAGGTTATAAGCTTAATCTTTATATACTGATTATTGTTTTGTGCTTACATTGAATCAGTGGGTCGACAAAGAAGGAAAGACACCATTGATTGTAGCTTGCTTGAATCCGAACGGCTTGAATGTTGCAAAAGCTTTGCTTGATCTTGGTGCTGACATCAATGCTTATCGGCCAGGTACACTTTTCATTGCCAATCATAACTCTATATTTCTTAGACTCCACGCAGAGGCGATTCCAGGATTTTATGTCAATACGTTTTAAGTTACACGTCCCCTACTACTTTGTGGTAATGGGTGCATATATGTATACTTTTAGATTTTTTGAACTAGATTTATATAGTTCAAGCCTCTGCACCCATTGCTAAAGTTCTTCTCCTGGACCGCCAATTGCTGGTGACGAGCTCAAATAGCTGGTTAAGATGTCTGGAGCACATTAGAGAATATTGTCAATATTGGATGTATGAAGCTTTACTGCAAAAAGAATGGAGAGATAACTTTATGAATTCATGTGCTCATATAACTCACCATTATTGTTAATTATCCGATTGATGTCAATCAGTTATCTGGTTCGAGTATTGGGATAATCATCATTCTAATTCCTAATTTCTTCAGGATATCATGCTGGGACCGCCCTGCATCATGCAGCTAAGAGAGGTCTGGATGATACTGTTCAATTACTTCTTTCCTATGGAGGTAAATATTTATAGTTCTGAGAAATAAATGTGATTTCTTCTTACTCTTACTTGGTAAAGAAGAAAAAGAAAAAAGTGAATATGCTTTCTCCTTATGCTCTGTAGATGAAGGCTGTATTTCTGGATTATTTTTTTTATGTATAATTTCCCAGGTTAGCTGGGGGTGTTGTATTTCTGGATGAGTTAATTCTTTTCTGCATAATTTCAGCTGCTGTAGTGTATTTATCTAATTTACATTTAATTCCATCCTCTAGCAAATCCCTTGATCAAGAATGATGCTTGTCAAACTCCACTCGAAGTTGCTCGAGCAAAAGGTTTTAGCAATGTCGTCCGTACTATTGAGGTATATGTGGCATTAACTTTACATTCACTTCTTAACTTGGATTGCATGTTTGCTACGTCATCTATTCTGGTTTTGCTTTTGCTTTTAGAGACAAATCTGCATTTTTTCGGGCTGGATGAGGGTGTTCTACGGTCCAGGGTTTCTTGAAGCTTTAGCTCCCCAATTGTTATCTAGAAAGATGTCAGTATGATTCTGACTTTTTTTTCTATAATTGCTCCCCCTTTTTATGCCCTGAATGCTTTTTTCTATATAATGACTGAAATTTCAAAAGTTTATTCTGCCAAAGGCTATTGAATTCGTGCATTATGTTAGTCATCTTGTATGCTTGCTGATGAATGAATGGAACTGCAGTTGGGTTGTAGTCATACCTTGTGGTCTAGCTGATCCTATGAAGCCTCTTAAATTGGAGCTTGCAATTTACTCATCCTTACAGGTAGCTAACTCATTATTGACCAACATTAGATCTTTACGAATTCCATTGGTAATATTGTTAGGTACCTATCTTTCAGTTTGTACCATCTTTATGTTCATAAGGTTAGGATATGAGGTTATTGTCGGGAATTATTCAACAAATAATACCTGATACTCCAGGGCTACATGTAGTTCTTTCTATGCAAAATATAGGTACATGGTGTCGTAGTGAAGTTTGAGTAGACTCCATATATGGGTCAGCGTGCCATTTTAGATAACCAATTAGAACGTAGACCTGTGGTTCATGTTGCAGTAGTATTCAGGTCAGTATTGTTTGTTTGTTTTTTCCGGGCGAAAAAAACTTGAGACTTGCACCCTTAATTAAATCATAATTCAATTAGAAAGGACCCCTGATACAGAATTACTAAGAAGAAGAAGAAGCTGACGTGGCTTAACAGTTAAGTGATGTGGCAGAGTTAGTTAAAGTTGTTAGGAATTAGAATTAGGCGGGAAAAGTTGTTACAAAGTAGTTAGAGTTCATCTTAGCTGGACTTGGGTTATTCCATTTGTATAAATAGGATTGTAATCCATCATTCCATTCATTCAATAACAATACAATCACAATTACATAATTTCCTGATTTGTTCTCGGTTTCCCCAAATCCCTGAACTATCGATCCTTCTTCGAATTGCATTTCCTAGAAGTTACTCTTTCTGCTATTTCAATCCATCATTCTGCATCAACCCCCTAATTTTAGATAGCGTTTTTTACCCATTCAAATCCCCTCCTGTTTATTTCTTTCTAGATTGTTCACATAAGAGCTTGAGGGACTAGATCCATGCTCTTCTTCTCCTTCTATTCCTTGTTAAATCCAGTTGAATTGTCAAACAAATTCAATATAATGCTCCATAAGTGGTTCACTACGCAAAGCTGTAGTAGAAAATTCCCCGGGCATGCTGCACATAAAACACTAGTTGTATGTTTATCTCCATTTTGCAGATTCTCAGTTGAAGGATGTGCCTCTGCTTATTAGCCAAATAAAGCAGTAAACTTTTCTCCTCTCTAGGGGTTCAACAGAGTAAGGAAAAACAGGATCCTCCATCCTCAAAATTTTCGGTCGAATTGTTTAACCGAAAAAGGTCAATGTCCCAGTCCATCCCACTTCAAAAGTGCTCTGGTTTGTTTGTGAAGTCTTTGCTTTTACAATAGTGCATCCAGATTTTGAAAGTCTCCAAACTCCCCAATCCTGCAAATTTCTTCCAACATCAAGTGCCGAAGTTCTCCTCTATAGATGGTTCTCTCCATGCTCGAGTATGCTTGGTTGATGCTTTAATGAAGCAGCACCAACAACTACTACTACTCTCAGTCCCAAACTTGTTAGAGTCGGCTTACAATTCAATGAAGCACTTTTGATTAAATTTCCCTTTTATTAAATTGTCAGATTTCCTGAAATGATGTTTCCTTGGACAGGACGCTCAGCCTCGTAATGTTATCGCCTTATGGAAGGCTAACGTTGAAGAGATAAGGTTGCATCAATCAGATCCTGTGCTGACAATATTTGATATGTCCAGTAGTAATGCTCTTTTTCAGAAATTATTATCTATAGGTGGTTTTATAGCGTCAAGATTAAATTTTTTTTATCAATGAGCAGTTAATCTACATGCCTAAGAAAAGATCCTGTAAAGGCTAAGCTTAATGGACGAAGGCACTAGTACAAATTTGTTTATTTTTTGTTTGAGTTACTGTTGTGCTTACTGCATCAAATGGCCATCATATAGCCGACACTGTAGAACTCTTTTTAATGCTGAACAAGTTAGCACCTTCCAAATGGAGTTCGATATCCTCCATAAATAGATTTTGTAGATTTATATAAGAGACTAGAATTGATATGTAGATACATATGCAACTTCATGTTCAAGAGTATATGAAGATGCGTGTATTTAGTCAAATGTGAAGGTTTCGGACTTCTGTTGCAAAATACAAATTCCAAATTCTGCTTGTATTCCGTGATGCTATAATAGCTCCAGTTTATGGTTCACCCGTAGCTACTCAGATTAATTCAATGTTGGAATGTAGACCGTGATTGTTATTCTCTTAGAGAAAAGAAATTAATTGTGACCAACAAATGGACTTAGTTTACTTAATGTTATTTCATTTAAGAGGTTTTCAGAAAAATTTCTATAGTAGTATTTTGATTTTGATAATTCTTATCAGACTCTCGATATAAGTTTACATCAGTGAGCGACTCTGCGGAACAACAGCTTCAGTTATTACACAGAGCATGTATTGGTGCAACTGAGGTAATTATCACCTCCTAAACATATACTACTCTTTACCACTTCTGTACCTGTTGCTTATATCCTGAATGAGACAACCAAGTGAAATACCCGGCATTTGTTCATGAGATGAAATTGTCCCATGCATAATACACAAGTCAATCCTGAAATATGTGCATCATACGTGATTGCTTTAATTCACTTAGATAAGAAAGATGGATTAATTAAAATTATATTTTATTTAACCTTGTATTTTCTAATTTACTAGCAGCAGCTTTATTCTGAAATTGCAGTTCTATGCTGGACATATAAAGTGTATTTATCTAAGAAAATTAAGTAGAAGTTTAATGTGAAAACTGGAGATAATGAAGATGGCTACAGGTAATGTACCAATTCTGAACTTATAATGTTTAGTCAGACAATATAGTATTCTTGAATCATTAACTTGATGCTTTCGAAGCTGAATGAACAGTGGCCAGCTAAATATATAACATGGTACTGCGTGTAACATCAGCTGAACTTTTTTAATCTAGAATTCATCTCTTCATAATGAATCCTTGCATTATGGATAGTATTCATCTCCTGTATGGTTGCTTATGTTACTGCTCTGCATGTTCTTCTATATATGTTGTGATTCACTAGGAGGATAGAGCAAAAGCCACTACAGGGGCTTGATGACATGTTAGCATTTCAGGTCTTGCCTACCCATTTACGGCAAAGTAACCAAACTATAGTGCCACAGTCTTCTACCGAAACTTCTGAAGAAGCAAGGGGATTAGCCATTGGAATAAATGCTTCCATTGATTCTGCTAAAGATAATAAGACTCTCGATCATTATGGACAAAGTTCTGGGGTGAAAAGTGAAAATGATTGGTGTAATACCACAGATAATTCTACTCACAATGGATGGGGCTCACTTGTTAGAGCCCAGCCTACATCTGGAATTACTACCCATGGGTGGAGAGATGACCAAACGAAGGTCGAAGAGAAAGGATGGGGAAGTGCTGCAGGTGTGCCCAGTCAAAGACTACAGAGCACGCTTCCTAGATCCACATCCTCTGAGCTAAGCTGCAGTGGATGGATCAATGAACCTGCCATAGAAGAGTACAATGGTTGGGCCGTGCCTCACCCGAGGCAGGAATACAATGACTGGGCTGTGCCTCAGCCTCGGCAGGGATTAGAGGTAACAAAATCAATCCACTTTCAATTAACCCGTCCAAGTTTATACGGGTTGGTTATGAGTCATTTGTTGACTTAGCCCAACTGGTCAAACACAAAATGACCTATCAAATTGTTTGGTCGAAATGGATCAAAGTAGTGTGACCCGACAGATATAAGTAGTGTGTATCGATGTGTCAAAAATGCAACACAAGGCCAAACATACAAAATTAAATTTGGAGATTGTAAATTATGTAAGATTGGAAGAACTTAAGCTAATGATTTTAAATGAAATACATTATCTTCCAAATGTTTTATTTCAAAAAGCAAACTAAAAAAAGTCGGGAAGTTGGGTGGGTTGAGTTATGACCTGTTATTTGACCCATCTTGAACCAACCCCTCTTTGATCCAAAACTTTTGGCATGTTTGGGTCATGACCTGCTTATTAAATTGATCTTTTCTGGCCCATTCAAATTTGACCCAGTTGGCTCATTTACCACCTATGCAGGGACGTAGAGATGCCTCAGCTGAAGTTAATTGTCAAGGATGGGGAGAAACTGCAAAGGACAGTGCACTGCCATTGATAAGCAAAATGGCATCCTCAGGAGTCGGTAGCTGTGAAGGGATGCACAAGACGGACAACGAAGAATACGACCAAAGACATGCACTTGAAAATATGTCCATTAACCATCCAGCTGAAAGTATTACAGTTCGAGAGGGCAATCCTGCTTTTGATTTTGTTGCCCCTTCAGCTCCACCAGTTCCAGAAGAGGTTGTAGATGAAGAAGCTGTTCATTATCCAACCGTCGATCTTAGCCCGTTGGACTTGCCGAATCCTCTTGCAGAGCAAGCAGCTTCTTTGACAACTGAAAAGGAAAATGAACATGAGCCTGCATTGTGTATTATATGTTGGGAATCTTCTGTTGAAGGAGCCTGTGTACCTTGCGGTCATATGGTTGGCTGCATGCAGTGTTTGACCCAGATCAAATCTGCGAAAGGGGAATGCCCTGTTTGTCGAGTAAAGATTGACCAGGTTATAAAGCTCTACAGTGTTTGAAAGAGAAAAATTGTTTCTTGCCTATGAGCATGGATGGAATCCTGTGAATTTTAAACACCAGTTCAATTACATGCTTGCTATAGAATTTTCATTTTTGGGTTCTCCTGAGGAATTTTCATTTTTGGTTTCTCATAATCAATTCGTTGTACAATCGTTTGTACATATCTTTTATAGCATATACATGTTTGATTAATTTCGTGTTATGTATACTCTCTTCGAGAAAGTAAGAAGGTGATCCCACTTTAGACAAAGATTATATTAAGGAATTACTGTTATTCTTTTGATTTCTTTTCCTGAAAGATAGAACTTGCATCACTCAAAATTTTCATGAATTTTGGAGATGTATCCTTTCCAAGATACTAGCATATGAAAGATAGAAACTCAAACTTTTAGGAGCTTAGGGACATGAAAAACATAACAGAGGAATACTCCGTATGAACATCAGTAATACTTTTGCATTCCCCGAAGTTTAGAATTGGAAAAGAAAGGAAATAAGGCAATTGCTTGCTGAGCAAAATCAAATGATGTACAAGTGCATACATGATTGTATTGGGTAAAAATCGATGCGCATACGTGGCACGTTGGTGGTGTGGAGTAAAGCTAACAAAACATATAATTTGGACACAGAGGGCCGAAGTTGTTGACAAAGCCACTGAGGTCGGTCGAAGCCAAGAGGGCCGAAGTTGTTGACAAAGCCACTGAGGTCAGTCGAAGCCAACCACTGAAGATTGTCTTCAAATCATGGCTCGACGGAATTCAGCCTCGGTCGATCAACAAGTTCGCACCACCGAGGCCATCACTATAGACTTCGGTGGGCAGTTTCAGCCAAAGACGCACGATCCTCCACTACTTCAGTCCACCAACTCCATCATCAGAAATGTGCTACGTGGGCCTGAAAGGCTCAGCTATGGTGAACGTGATCCAGAACTCGTGTGTCTATAAATAGCCTCATTTCTTATGTTGTATTCATTCAGAAATATATACCCAAACTCTGCCGAATTTTGTACTCAAGATCATATATTGAAATCTCATCTATTTACGTAATATTCTTGTCTTTATTGTTATAATTTCGACTTTGATACATTGATTTGCTTGTATTCGCAATCCAAATTCGATTTGTGACCTGAGACCAGTTTAGGCCAATACAAATTGGCGCCGTCTGTGGGGATACAGGCATTAACGCTTTGTTCCAAAGTTTAACGTTCTTTTCGTTCGAATTCTTCTTTTTACCTGAAAAGATGGTTAACAGTGATGGAAATTTCGTTGAACCTCAACCAACTCCCAATGGACAAACTGGCGTTCATGTGAACCCAAACACCAACGCACCTGTAGTGCCACCAGTAGCGGACCCCTCATCTTCAGGGTCCAACGAAGCCTTCCAAGCATTTGTCGTCCGAACCTTGAAAGCGCTTCAAGAACAGCAAGCCGAACAGGCTATCATCTGTGCTGAATTTCGAGCCTCGTTGGAAGCGAGGAATAGTTCAGCTCCGAATGGAGTTCCACCTGTGGCTCCAAGTGGAGGCATCCCGCCCTTCGTTCCTACAGGCACGAAAATAGGGGAACCTCAAAATGGAGCAACATTTGGGGGTTCGGGCACAATACCTAGCGCTACGCCCTACTTCGGGATGATTCCCACTATGGCTGTAGCTAGCTCCTCGGTGGACGTTGAAAAACTAAGCAAGGAGATTGAAGCCCGAGTGGAGGCTCGCGTTGAGGCACGAGCGGAAAAATGACTCAAGAGCGTCCCCGGGGTAACGAAGACTAAAAAGCGCTTGACATTGACCAGTATAGGCAATTGCCATACAAACTTGAGGCTGCTCCAGCACCAACTCCTAAAACTTTCAAAATCCAATTTTTGAAAAAGTATGATGGGACTAGCGACCCCGTTGAACATGTGACCTAATACATGTCGATGGTGTTGAGTAACGATTTAACAGAGATAGAAAAGGAGTTGATATTTTTGAAAAAGTATGGCGAATCTTTGGAGAAGGGGGCATTACGCTGGTACATGCGTTTACCAGCGGAGTCGATTTCTAGTTTTAACGACTTGATTGATGCGTTCGTTAAAGCTCATACCGGGGCGCGAAAAATCCTCCAACGGAAGGAGGACATCTTTGAAGTCAAACAGCGGCCCGGTGGTGCAAGTTAATCGGAGATTAGGCTTAGCAACCGAACAAAACAGCGGAAAACAAAGATAGAAGCTTGACACAGCTTTTCTTACTTGAACGTCACAAAGGAACTAGTCTCGATACGATTCAAACCGAAGGAAAGAGCACCTAAGCTATACAGCAATCCTCAAGAGAACAATGCCTCTTGCAAACTGAATGATCAAAGAGGAATTGTTCAATCGGATTCACCGAAAGCCACAAGTTCCGAAGGACCCCATCGGGTTTTCTCACATCTGAGACATAAAAGAAAGCTCTCACGGCTACTCTCATTCAATATTCAATAATCAAAATCTAGGTGTCTACAAATGAAATGGAAAGGAGTTTATATAGACAATACTAAGGGCAAAATAGTAAACTGTCACAAGCGACCAATAAGAATAAGCCACTCAGGGCTGAAATAGTTAAGCGTTCGGACACTTCTCCAGTCTTCAAATACTTGAGCTCGATCTCTTGAACTTGGACGCCCTCCCTTCGGTTGCTTGCTTTACTATTCGGCGTCATTTTTTGAGTGTTCGTTTGCACTTGAGCTCGAACTCTTGAAATCGGACGCTCTCCCTTCGGTTGTTTTCTTTAAAGTACGGCGTCGATGTTGAGTGTTCGGTTGCTTCCTTCTTCGGGCTCGAGCTTGTAGATGAAGCCTTCGAATCTTGCACTCGGCCACTCTATTTCTGAATGGTTGCCTTCTCCCGACCACGCCAGCTGAATATGAACATCATGCAAGAGCTTGGCTTGGCTTCATGTCATCGACCTCGATGGATTGACACTTGATCAGCACAGGTTCGGGCTGCATTATCCTCCCCTTCTTGAGAAGATTTCATCTTCGAAATCGAGCCCTCTTCAGTCTCCGATGCTTGGCCTACAACACAAGGAGTTAAGTCAGCAACATTAAAGGTGTTGGACATATTATACTCACCTGGGAGGTCGATCACATAAGCATTGCTGTTGATTTTGCTCATTAGTTGAAACAGACCATCCCCTCGAGGAGCCAACTTTCCTTTTATTTGGTTCGGAAATCGTTTCTTTCGGAAGTGAACCCACACCTAATCTCCCTTATTTAATTCCAACTTCTTGCGCCCCTTGTATTTCTTTATTGCCACTTTGGCAAAGGCTTCCTCGAGGTTCTGCTTCACCTTGGCATGTAACTCGATCAAAGCAGTGGCCCGACGAGTACCTTCAAAATCAATAACAGCATCTCGAGGCAATGAGGTTAGATCAAGTGGAATTAAAGGATTAAAACCATACACACATTCGAACGGAATTATGCCAATCATTCGATGCACTGTTCGATTATAGGCAAACTCGATCACGGGCAAACGATCAGCCCAGTTTCCGATCTTACCTTTGGTCATAGCTCGAAGCAGAGCTCCCAAGGTTCGGTTAACTACCTCGGTCTGTCCATCAGTCTGAGGATGGTGAGACGTCGAGAATAGAAACTTGGTGCAAAGGGCGCCCCATAGACATTTCCAAAAATGACTCAAGAATTTTGAGTCTCGATCACTCACAATAGTACGAGGCACACCATGCAATTTCAACACATTAGAAATAAAAAAAGTAGCTACATATTGTGCATCATCACACTTCTTGCAAGGAATAAAGTGAGCCATTTTGGAAAAATGGTCCACGACAACGAAGATGCTATCATGTCCTCCCCCCGACCTCGGTAACCCTAAAATAAAATCCATGGATATATCAACCCACGGTTGATCAGGCATCGGTAATGGAGTATACAAACAATGAGGGTTGGACCTCGATTTAGCTTTCTTGCAAACGAGACAAGCGTTGCAAAGTTTTTCCACATCTTGTCGCATTTTCGGCCAATGGAACTGCTCGGACAAGATTCCAAGAGTTTTATCGACGCCGAAGTGTCCCATCAAGCCTCCGAAGTGAGCTTCTAGGACCAAGAGCTCTCTCCTTGATGACACTGGCAAACAAACCCTCCCGTTCTTGAAGAGGTATCCATCGTGCCATTGATATTTCTCAACCCTTCGGCCACTCAAGATTGCATCACGAACGCTTTTCAGCTTTGGATCATCTTCATAAATCGACTTGATGCTTTCGAATCCCATGAGCCTCGAGGCGAGATTGGTCGCTAAGGAAAATTTCCTCGATAAGGCATCGACCACAACATTGTCTTTTCCCTTTTTGTAATGAATTACATAGGGAAAACTCTCAATGAATTCCACCCACTTGGCATGTCTTCGGTTCAATTTTTCCTGACCTCAGAGATGTTTTAAGGATTCATGGTCACTTTTAATCACAAGCTCTCTTGGCCATAAATAATGCTACCAATGGGAATGTGCCCGAACGAGGGCATACAATTCCTTGTCATACGTAGAGTAATTCAAGGTTGCACCCTTAAGCTTTTCGCTAAAGTAAGCGATCGGCTTCGATTCTTGCATCAGCACTCCTCCGATCCCAACTCCGGATACATTACACTCCACCTCGAATGCTTTGCCGAAGTCAGGGAGTTGCAACAACGGAGCAGAGCAAAGCCTCTGTTTCAACTCTTGGAAAGCCCTCTCTTGGAACTCTCCCCACACAAGCGGATGGTCTTTCTTTACCAGCTCGGTTAAAGGAGCTGCCACGGTGCTAAAGTCTCGAACAAACCTTCGGTAAAAGCTAGCAAAGCCATGGAAGCTACGAACTTGAGAAAGCGAGGTTGGAGTCGACCAATCTTTTATAGCCTCGACTTTTGAGTCATCGACTTCAACACCATTAGCACCCGCTACAAATCCTAGAAAGACTACACGCTCAACACAAAAGGCACATTTCTTGAAGTTAGCATATAACTTCTCTTCTCTAAGTTTATCAAGCACTAACCTTAGGTGTTCGACATGTTCATCCACAAATTTACTATAAACAAGTATGTCATCGAAGTAAACGACAATAAATTTATTTATGAACGGTTTAAGCACATGGTTCATCAGTCGCATGAATGTGCTCGGTGTGTTAGAGAGGCCAAACGACATCACTAACCATTCATAGAGACCGAATTTGGTCTTGAATGCAGACTTCCACTCATCTTCTGGTTTCATTCGGATTTGGTGATAACCAGACCTGAGGTCTATCTTCAAAAAGCATGAAGAACCACATAACTCATTGAGCATGTCATCTAATCGAGGGATAGGATGACGATACTTTACCGTGATTTTGTTGACTGCTGGGAAATCAACACACATTCTCTATGTTCCATCTTTCTTCGGGACAAGGATAACAGGAACGGCACAAGGACTCAAGCTCTCTCGAACAAGGCCCTTGTTCAGCAATTCATCCACCTACCTTTGGAGCTCTTTGGTGTCTTCGGGATTACACCGGTATGCAGGCTTGTTGGGGATTTGAGACCCCGGTACGAAGTCAATTTGGTGCTCGATTCCTCTCAATGGAGGCAATCCACCTGGCATTTCTTCGGGAAACATGTCTCCGATGTCCGGCAAAACACTTTGAACAACACTAGGCAAATGGTTATCGTTAGAAAAATCATCATTGAGTATAGAAAGATTCCCTTGTGCATGAGGCAAATCATCATTCGACTGGTGTCTTTGCCTAGTAAATACTCACCCGGCTACATGATTGCACAAATGTTGTTGACCACGGGTGGTGGAGTTTAGGCTTCGGCCACAATTGGTACTCCGATAGGAGTCTTTGCTTTGGCCGCTTCTTTCAGCTCTCTCATCCGTTTATAGTCCCTGACTTGTTTCGGAGACAAAGGTTTGAGTATAAAACTCTCCCCTCCGAGCTTAGTAGTGTAAGTGTTGGTTCGACCATTGTGGATAACGGATCGATCATATTGCCACGGTCGCCCAAGAATCAAATGACAAGCTTGCATCGGGACCACATCAAAAATCATTTCATCATGATAGACCCCCACTTAAAATTTGATCAACACTTGCTTCGCCACTCTTAATTCTCCACACTCATTCAACCACTGGAGCTTGTATGGTCAAGGATGTTTAGTAGTAGGCAGACCAATTTGTGAAACTGGCTCACCACATTCGAACAGGTGCCTGAGTCAATGATCATCGAACACACCTTCCCCTTCACTCTACATCGGGCATGGAAGACATTTTCCCTTTTGGCTGTCATCTTCCTCTTCGATGACCATGGTACTCAAGTTCCTTCGAACAACTAAGAGAACCTCCGGATGCTAAACCTCGGTGGCATCACATCCATCATCCTCAAAGTTAGCTCGATCGGTCTACTCGACTTCTTCCTCCTCGGAGTCACTAACTTGCTCATGGACGGTTCCATCATCGAGCATTACCATGATATGACGAGTCGGATAGTCTCTTTCCATATGACCATAACCTCTACACTTGTGACACTGAATTTTTGAAGCACTGGAGTATTGAGTTGAGCTTTACCTCCCATGTCTTTGATTGGTTAACGGTCACTCCCCTCTCGAATGGTTTTTTTTCATCTCGACTGATGTTGGCATTTGTTGGGTTCGGACTCCTTCATTCTTTACCTCAGTTCAAAGGAGTTGAAGCACTAACTCCTCGATACCGGCTTGCTTTGTCGTCTTTCACCCATCTCTCAGCATCAACGGCTGCATTAAACACATCCTCTAAAGCTTGATACACATGAAGTCTCGATTGAGATGACAGATCTCGATCCAAGCATTTTTGAATCGAATGATGGCTTGCTCGTCATCTTCTTCCAAGTCAAGAGCCAATCGAATTTTTTCGATCTCATCATAGTATTCTTCGATCGATTTGGACCCTTGTTTTAACTCGAAGAGCTCCTGAAGTTGTTCCTGCCGATATTTGGAATTCACATACTTAGCATCCATTGCTCTTTTCAACTACAACCATGTGGTGACCTCGGGATAAGCATTCCTTTGCCTTAACCTTTTGTCAGCTTCCCACCATGTTGATGCATATGCCTCAAACGAAGCAATAGCATGTGCAGCCTTTCTCTCTTCTGTCATCTCATTTGTTTCGAGGATTCGCTCCAATCGAATCTTCCAATGAAGATATTGGTCCGGATCACTAGTTCCTCTGAAGGGTGGAATAGTGATCTTGACACTGTTCAAGTTTGAATCTCGAGCGCCTCGGATCGGCTCCGGACACTCATCATAATAGTCATCAGCCTCACGCTCAAAATATCGATCAACATTTGTGCCTCGGCCTCGACCTCAAAAATTTCCACGACCTCGTTGAACCTACCTTCGTTGACCGAATGGTGGCTCATATTCAGCTTCGACCTCGGGAAATTCTCCATCATCGACCCCTTCATCGATGACCACAACTTGTCTTCGGGCCCTTGGAAGTGGTATTCTCTCACCTCGTGGAATGCCCAAGTTTTGTTGTCCCACTTGGGGATTTCCCAAGTTGTGTTACCCAGCTTAGGGATTGCCCAAGTGTTGTTCAGCTCGGGGATTGCCCATAGCTTCATTTCGAACAACTTCGTTCTTCAACCGTTGTTGTCGAACAAGCTCAGCAAATTGCTCCGGTTTCATAAGAGTGGAGTTGCTAATTCCTGCGCCGAATCCAGGCAAGGCCACAGACACACTCCCTTGCTCGAGGTTAGCTACTCGAGCACTCACTCCTTTTACCTCGGCACTGATGCCTTGTATCGCAGCCATGAGATCGGCTAACGATACCTCAGGCGCTGCAATGCCATTCTCTCCGTTTCCAGCCATTGCACCTACACAAATCAAAGACCAAAATAATAAAGTGTTAAGGTTAGAAATCACCTCACACACTCCCTCACTTTTATTGGGTGGCGCTCGAGCCCACTCAAATGTAAGGTTTTAGTCACTCAAAGAACTCGTTAGCAGTGGCTTCGTCAGATTGATCAATGTCCTCTAAGATCCTTCAAGATCGACAATAGTCACTGACTCTTCGAGAAAAGTGAAGCGATCTTCGACTCGATGGAATGGACGCTTTTTAAACTGTGCTCAGGAAGTCAAAGAATTGTCTACGAAATTTGGACTTCGGTCACCCCTCGCACGAGTTCCAATTATCTCAAACAAATTAGTACGACCTCGAGTAGAAGAGATTACTCCAGAGATCCACTAACGAGAAATATCGATCAAAAAAAAAAGTGAGAACCTTGGAGAATCTACCCTTCGATTCCTCTTTTGGAATCCTCGAAGACACCAACTCTTGTACGAACAAAAGTGGTCCTTCCTTGGTACGTATTAAGGTTTAACCTTATCCACTTTCCTTTTTCCTTGGAGACAAAGTTTTCTCCTAGGGTTTTGGCACGACGCCTTTCCCTTTCTTCTTCAATTGAACAATGAACTTATCTCTGATGTACGGACAACTTCTCAAATTTGTTCACAGTCCACGGTCTTAAGATTCAGCTCAAGATTTATGTCGTCTCCGGTAAATTTCAACGTCGGAGAAATTTAAGTTTCCAGTCAAGCTAGGAACACAACTTCACTTGTCCATACACTGTTACAATGTAACAATTTTTCGGTGTACGGATGGTGTTTATTCGACGGAACCTTAAAATTTTAACTCCAAACTTCGACTCAAATAACCAATAACCACCAGTGTTCGTCAACCAACAACCAAATCACCACTAGGGTATGATAACAAACCCACCACGTCAAACAGTCCAAAAATGTCGAGAAACCCTAGTCGACAATCAGTATACGACAGGAGCTCGTTGGATTCTTTAGACGATGGTGAATAATAAACTGTGGTTGTTTGATTCAAACAACCAACCAACAAACAAGAATTTTTGAATTTTTTTCTTTTCACCTTTTTTTTTTTTGTAAAAGTAAAACACCAACAGTAATAACACAAGAACAACAACAAGAACACGAAGACGGTAATCAAAGACACAAACGCATTATAAAATAACTAGAGCACAAACTACATTGGTCTAGAGATTTTCAGATCAGACATCTAAGAAGTCCAAAAGATATACTAATCTCCCAAAAGGTTCAAAAATAAGATTAACTATGATATCTACAGCTGGCGACCTCAATGAACAAGCTACTGAACTAGCTGGCTCACCATAGACAACTAGAAAGGATCCTGCTCCGCAATCACGCTGCGGCTGACTAGGACCTGGAGTAGAATCTGTCGAAACAAAAAAACACAACAAGAAATAGAGAAGGAGTGAGTCATAAGGACTCAATATTGGAGGAGTAACTAGTGACCTCGAAGAATAGCTATGCTAGTTAGGGAAATAGAAGTCATAACAGTCAATCAGATAAGTCATTCACAGATAACCAATGCAACAAATCCGTACAGCTCACAAAACACATATAATGATATGAAATGAATGTATCATGATGCGATGCGGTCACACGTGCTCGAAATCTATCTCCGGCGCAGGACTCTCATCGACTACCAGGAGATATATGCAATAATAACACTTCATCGGTGCGAGACTCTCATCGACTGCCTGGAAGTACATATCAGACCGATAACTAGAGCACAATACTCCTATGCTGATACGGGTCAAAAATAAAAGACGATAAAAGATAGGAGCGAGACTTGTCTCGAACTCCCTATAAGGTATCCACGGAGAACTTGTTCCGTGAAACCCTCGTATTGGTGTCAAGATATGCCTATGCTAAGCAACTACCCTCGAGTTACACCCGAAACTTGCAAGTAGAATGATCGGGGGGGTTTGGGGATCAACTAGCTCACCTAGAAGACTCAAACCAACAAAGGGTTCTTTCATTCAATCAAGGAGTCTCTACTGTTGAAAGTTTGTTCAATCATTCATCAAAGCTAACTAAGTAAAATGAAAGGCTAGTGAAGTATTTATAGGCTTCATCTAGACATAATGAAAGCCCCAAAGTACCCCCAAAGTGGGTTTAAATAACATAAGCCACGTAGGGCTAAGCTAGGTATTTCACATGAAAAAAAATAAAAATCCCGCAATGTCTTCAGTAGTGGGCGCCCCGATCCTTTTTACTAGGCGCCCCGCCTAGTTGTTCCAAAGCTGAGTTTCAAAAGTGGGCGGCCAGAGTAGGCGCCCCGCCTGAAAAAGGGGCGGCTCAGAATCGAGAGAGTAGACATCAAGTGGGCGGTTCGCCTAGTGAAACGGGCAGTCCGCTCCTTCCTGGAAAACCTTGAAACTCCTCGAAATGTGCCTCGAATGCTCCTCCTTCCATGGCGTTCCAATGCATGAGCTCTTCCTTGGTCTTGGATGGTGCTTTTGGATGGTTGCTCGATTTGCCCTGCATCATCCTCCCCTTCTTGAGAAGATTTCGTTCTCGAAATCAAGGCTTGGTCTCTCATGCCATCATCAACTTCTCGGGGTAGCCATGACTCTCCTTCTTTGTCCTTCTTGAACATCACTTTGACATAGGCTTCTTCCAAGATCTCGCTTGCCTTAGCATGGAGCTTAGGACCTACAAGCAACGACAAGCAAACACAAGCAAACTTCCTACTTCGAAAGTAGGTTAGTGCAAGAAGTGTGGAAAACACACTCTTGTGATATAACCAAGCATCAATAATAAGCACAAATATCAAGTATCCAAGGAGATCATCAAGTACTTGGTTCATTAAAAGCATGCACTCAACACAATAATGAGCAAATAGGTCATGGGGACATGGAAAATGCAAGATCAAGCTATCAAAATTCCCTTGTTCCTTAAGCTCACTATCAACATACCAATCCCTCCTCAAAGTGTGATCAACATGTGGAGTGGAGTGAGTAAAATAGCTCAACCTACAAGTAGTATCAAGCACTCCACTCCCCTTCTTTAGAGCATACTTACTCACACCAAGGGATTCCCCTTCACCTCTGATTTCATCACCTAAGCAACCCTTCTCAAAAGACAAGCTCTCAAGGAAGGTATTGATGATGGATTCTTCTTCATCATAACCCCAACAAGCAATAGTAGGGTCACTCAAAGAATCATCGACCTCATTCAAGCTCTCACACAATAGGTTGCCTAAGGAGTCAAACACTTCACTCCATGGAGGTTCCATTTTACTAATCACCCTAGTCCGATACAAGTCATTACCACTAATGAGGATGCCTTCAAACAACAGATTAGTATAAACATGCATCTCAATATCATGATTAAGCATAGACAAGTTATCAAGGCTAGGTTCACTTGAGGAGTCATCATAGGCAACCTTGTCCAATTCATGCAATTTGGACTCCTCAAGGTCACTTTCATCTTTACCACAACACATTGATCCACCAAATAAAAGGATATCAATAAGGGTGTGATCAACTATCCCATCATCCCCTTTGTCAAAGATTGGTGGTGTGTCATAGCCAAGGTCACAATCAAAGTCAACTAGAAAATCTACACTAGGGAGAGGTTCATTGATCATTGAGCTCACATCAAGATGTGGCATAGCATCCCTCTCAACTAGTGTTACACTAGCACACTCAAGTTGACTACCAGAGTCTTCACTAGTGGCATATTCACTAGATGCATCACAAGCACCAACTAGTGTTGAGTCATCACAAGACAAGTAGCAACTAGTAGGCTCATGGAAAGGTGAAGTAACACTTACATTTGAAGTACTTCCTTGATCACTCACAAGGCTTGAAGTGTCATATGCAACTTCCCCTTCATGAAGCTTACATTGAGAATGTTCCTCCTCTTGTCTTTCCTTCCATGCACATGGTTGAGGCTCCAATGGCTTGTCTTCAAATGTACCTACATATGAGCTAACACAAGAAAAAGTAGAAGATGAAGAATTGCTAGAACAATGGGTGCTCTCACTCTCAATTTTTCTTTCCTCACCTCTCCTTTCTTTCATTTTTCCCTCAAGGTCAAGTGTAGTTTGTGGTGACAATCTACTCACATCACTCCTCAAATCCTCTCCTTTTTCCTCTCTTGGATTGTCGCCGGTCACTCCCTCACTTCTCTCAATCTTTTCAATCTCATTTGAAGTGGAGTGACTCTCACTTTCATCATGTAATGGCAAGACAATAAGATTGTTTGCTTCGGGCTCATGTACAATAGGTGGCTTTGCTTTTGCCGGCTCCCTCAACTCCTTCATATGCTTGTAGTCTTCCCTTACTTGCCTTGGAGTCAAAGGTATAAGCACATACTTCCTCCCATCTTGCTTGACCGTATAGGAGTTGGTACGACCATCATGTACTACACACCTATCATATTGCCATGGTCTCCCAAACAAAAGATAACACGCTTGAATTGGGACCACATCAAACATGATCTTATCTTTATAGTTCCCAATGCTAAACTCGATCAACACTTGTTTTACCACGTTTAATTCACCACACTCACTTAGACATTGTAAACAGTATGGTTTTGGATGTTTTAGAGTGGGTAATTTCAATTGGGAAACTAAAGCTTGGCTCACTATGTTAGCACAACTTCCCGAGTCAACAACCATTGAACACACTTGCCCCATCACATGACATCTAGCATGAAAGAGGTTTTCTCTTTAATCATTTTCCACCTCCTCTTCCATGAATATGATGCTCAAACTCCACCTAACCACCAAGAACAATTGATGATCTTCCCCCTCCTCGGTAGCCTCCTCACAAGCAACTTCTTCATCTCCCTCTACTCCCTCATTTTCGGGCTCAGTATCTTGCTCATACACCAAATTACCAACCACAACCACGGTCCTTTTTGTAGGACAATCCCTAGCAAAATGACCATAGCCTTGCACTTATAGCATTGAGTAGAAGTAGAAGTAAGATTGCTCAAGTGAGTTTTAGAAGTACCTTCCAAGTGTGGTGTAGTCTTCTTATATGGCTTCTTCACTTCTTTGCTAGCACTTGCACTTGAAAAGTTTGCATTTGGAGTCTTCCACTCCTTTGGCTTGCTTGTGGAAGTAGGAGTGTTGCCTTTGGATTTCTCTCCCTTAAGCCAATTCTTGGCATCAATTGCGGCCTCAAAGATATCTTGAAGTGAAAGATAGGTATGCAACCTCTATTGAGAAGCTATACCATAGCTTAAGCCATTCTTGAAACGGATCATGGCTTCTTCTTCACCCTCGGTATCCATATCCAATGCCATACGGGTCTTCTCAAATTCATCATAGTACTCATGAACCGTCTTGACACCTTGCTTTAGATCATAAAGCTTCTTGAGTTGCTCTTGACTATATCTTGGAGTCACATACTTCCTATTCATATGAGCTTTCAATTCTTCCCAAGGCACATTCACATACACACCCGCTCTCCTTCTTGACCTCTTTATGGACTCCCACCAAGTAGAAGCATAGGCCTCAAAGGTAGAAATAGCATAGATGCCTTTCTTCTCCTCGCTCATCTCATTGGTGTCAAACACTCTCTCCATGAGTAGTACATGCATCCGGATCACAAGTTCCCTTAAAGGGTGGAAGATTGAGCTTAACACTATAGAGGTTATTGTTGTCACGTACCCCATGGTCAGGCTCCGGTTGGCCTCCATAGTGGTCATCATAAGCAACATACTCCCTCCTAGCATTCCTTCCATCAAATCTCATGGGTGGACCTCGACCTCGGCCTCTACCCCTATCCACATTTCGACCCTAATTCATACCTCGCCTCGGTTGATAATGAGCATCATAACCATAGGCTTCATCACCATACTCGGCTTCCTCCCCTTCTTGAGCCTCAACAATTTGCTGAAGTGGTGGGACATTTTGAATGGGTCTTGGAAGTGGAGCATTTACTTAGGGATTGCCCAAGTTGGGGGAATAACCCCTTGTTGGGAATTGCCCAACACACGCTATTGTGGAGCAACATCATTTCTTAGCTCATATCTCTTGGCTATCTCCGCAAAGTGTCCGGGAGTCATAGGAGTGCTATGACTTGTGCCTTCTCCGGATTCAAGAGGGACACTCGGGGTCCTTGTTTCAATGGTCTCAAGCCTCAAGGATACGTCTTCCAATTTAGCCATGATGATTGCCAAGGCATTCTTAATGGAATCATCTTCATTTGCCATTGTACCTACAAAATTCAACAAACGTTAGTGAAAACACCTCACTCACACCCTCACGTGTATAGCACTCGGTTCACTCGTTTAGTGGTGGTGGATATTTCACTCAAGTTTGAATCTAGAAGCTTCGCGTAGTTGATCAACAAACCACAACTCAATCACTCAATCCACAAGTCAAGTGTACTCCGGGGTGAGTGGAGTTAATGTGACTCTATTGGATAATAAGCACTTTAAAGTGAGGACTTAAGTCAAAAGATACTACGGATCTTCTTTGAATTCTACTCTCCTACTAGGCACGATGATCCTAAAAGCTCCAAGTAATTAGTACTAATCGAGTAGGATTATACTCTAATAGCACTAACCGGAAGCAATGCAAGTAATGAAACAAGAGAACCTAGGATAAACTACCCAAAACACACTTCCAGAAAGGTAGGCGCCCCACCCCCTTAAAGTAGGCGGTCAGCCTGTTTCTCTGCAGTGGTAAGTAGGCGGTCCGCCTGAAAATAAGGCGGCCCAAAATCCAGAGAGCTCAAACCAAGTGGGCGGTCCGCCTCTGTGACTAGGCGCCCCCGCCTACTGCAATTTTCAGCAACGTTCAACTTCGTGTTTTTCGACTTTAGCACCCAAAAATCCAACAATTTTCACGATGTTTGATCAATCCGAAGGTACCCGAACGTGTTTTCAACCACAAGAATCAAACCCCAGTGAATTTAAACAAACCCCACTCAAAAACAATCAAATCACCATTTTCATCAAGTTCAAAGCTAGGGTTTCAAGAACAAAGGGTTTCAAATTTTCAAATCTTGTTTTACAACTCCAAATCAAGAATTGTTGGTACCAAAATGATGGATTTCCAACAAGGAACAAACGCCAATATAAATCATACAATGGGTACATCAATCCAAGAACAAATGACCAAATTTTTGGTGTTTTTTCAACTTTTCTACTTTTTTGTGTTTTTCTTCTTTTCAATAACAACAAAAAAGAAACTAAGATAGAAACTGACTTAGGCAGGAAGATTCAGGGGTCGGGGTTTTGTAGGAACAAAACTCGAGCCTTGCTTTAATACCAAGATGATACGGGTCAAAAATAAAAGACGATAAAAGATAGGAGCGAGACTTGTCTCGAACTCCCTACAAGGCATCCACGAAGAACTTGTTCCGTGAAACCCTCGTATCGGTGTCAAGATATGCCTACGCTAAGAAACTACCCTCGAGTTACACCTGGAACTCGCAAGTAGAATGATTGGGGGGGGGGGGTTGGGGATCAACTAGCTCACCTAGAAGACTCAAACCAACAAAGGGTTCTTTCATTCAATCAAGGAGTCTCTACTCTTGAAAGTTTGTTCAATCATTCATCAAAGCTAACTAAGTAAAATGAAAGGCTAATGAAGTATTTATAGGCTTCATCTAGACATAATGAAAGCCCCAAATTACCCCCAAAGTGGGTTTAAAAAACATAAGCCACGTAGGGCTAAGCTAGGTATTTCACATGAAACAAAATAGAAATCCCGCAATGTCTTTAGTAGTGGGTGCTCCGCCCCTTTTTACTAGGCGCCCCGCCTAGTTGTTCCAAAGCTGAGTTTCAAAAGTGGGCGGCCAGAGTAGGCGCCATGCCTAAAAAAGGGGCGGCTCAGAATCCAGAGAGCAGACATCAAGTGGGCGGTCCGCCCCTTCCTGAAAAGCCTTGAAACGCCTCAAAATGTGTCTCGAATGCTCCTCCTTCCATGGCGTTCCAATGCATGAGCTCTTCCTTGGTCTTGGATGGTGCTTTTGGATGGTTGCTCGATTTTCCCCACATCATATGCTCAATACAAAACCAATAACAAGTCATAACATATGATATACACTGTACACGCGAAGCTAAGGCATAGAAAGTATACCTATCAGAAGTTGCACACGTAAAAAATACGTGGTAGAATATCCATTAGGCCAATGGCCGTCAAGAAGATGGATATAACTACTTACTTTAAGTCCTGGGCCAAAACAGCTACTGAACGACTTCTTTTCTAGTCCGATGTCTATTAGAGTAATTCCGTTCTAAGCCAATAAAATATATTCAAACTTATGAGTGCCCGAAGAAAGAGTATTTAACCTTTAGACGGCGAAAAAAAATTACCAAAGGACCCTTGGCCGGGCTTAGCTGAAAATCTCATAAACTATACATTTCCGGACATCTCATAATCCTATGAGTCCAATGGTATCATTAGCTTTCATATTTGAATTCAATTTCATCCAATTCCCCAATTTTATAAATTTGAGGGTTCTAACCTAATTTTTTAATTGAATTTTATCAAGTTCTAGCTTAAGAATCTTGAATTCTTAAAATTAGAAGACAAAGAAATGTTACGTGATGAATTCTGATTATTTAGAACCTATAATTCACATTTGGATCTGACTAGAATGAGTAGAGTTGGTTTGGCACTGAAATTTTCCATGAAAGCCCTTTTATACTCCTTTGTAAAGTTGTTGGTGCTGCAATTTGCAATTTGTGTTGTTGTGTAATTTGGATTTAGAATCAGAGCTCATTTACTCAAATTGAGCTCGAAAACCTCTTTTAAGCTTTATCGACAACCTAAACGGAAACCTTCTCACAGAACCTACCAAACAAGGTCTGAATCAACTCAAATTTTACAAAAAATTCCTAATAGGCCTTACAGAGCTTTTAAGACCATAGGCACACAGGGAGTCCAAACTCTCAAAACGACTAGCTAAGGTCATTTAAAATCTAAACGTGGGCAGTCGCTCCTCATCCCCCATTCTGCTATCATTCCATTTGATGCGACAACCATGTTTTTGCGTGAAAATCTACACTCCTGTATACTCATTCATATATTTCTGTTTTGGTTATTTGGAAGCATATCTTGATGCCATTATAGCTCTTCTGTTGGTTTGTTACATGTTTTGTTCGTTTATCCAGTCTACCCATGCTTGTAATTATATTCGCTTAGCGGTTGCTTAGTTTTATTTCTTCGCTATGGTGACGGCCACAATCTTTTGCGACACCACTGTTATGACAGATTCTCGTTTCGTTGACTTATTATGGATCTGAATATAAATTTCTATACTTAAATACTTTGAAGATATATATTCGCAAAAATCATTCTTGTTAGATTTCGACTGATTTGAATTGCAGCACACTAAATTGCAAAGCCTATGAAAAATAAATATTGTGAGGCATATTTTGATTATGAATAGATACTATGTGTCAAGTATAATTTTGAGGTCAATGCCCCTTTGACTATATTTTGCTTTCCAAAAAAACTTGAAAATAGGATGATGGCGATACATATTTTATTTATTATTATTTTTTTTTGCAAAATAAGCGGGAAAGAGAAATAGGGTCAGCACTTGATATGGAAAGCCGATCGGCCATCAGTATGTCTAGCCTTGACGGTATCCTTAGCCCCTCTATTTTAAAATTATTAATATTATGTTTTCTTTTTATCTTTTACGGACTTATAATTTTTATTCTCCCGCTTATTTTTTATTCTTGTGAGGTACTTCATGACAGAGTTAGCTAAAGAAGAAATCGTTGGAGAAGACGAACATTTTATCTATTTCAAATGCAAATATTTTTGTTTAAATGATATGTTATCGTGAAAACTTTACTTACGGAGAGTATGGGAGGTGTCGGTTATGGAATGCCTTTATTGCCTTGTTTACAAATTTTTAAGATATAACATATAGTTGATAATTAAAATGGGTTAATAAATTCATGCTTGATTAATATTTCTTGAACATTTAGACATTCATGCATAGGTAGTAGTTTAATTACTGGAATATTTTTATTTGTTTAAAATACCAATTGCTTAGTCTAGCCGTGAACTACACTTAGTCGAATTTTAGAGGTACCTAACACCTTTCTCTTAGGTTAATTTGAATCCTTACTCATAAATTCTACTTTTTGGATCATGTTTCGGAGCCAACTTTAAATTCAATTAGAAACAAAAGTAGGTGCCCTCATATACCTAATTAGATAACTTATCAGGTGGCGACTCCAATTTTTCAATAGTGAGCCCGTAGTCGACTCCTATTTTAAGCCTAGTGGTTAAAAATCGGTGTTGACATATACATGCCTTGTTATTCGAGTATAGCTACCGATTTATGTACTTACCATGCCACTTTATTTGTAAGCATGAAGTACCTTGTGTAGTTTAATATTATATTTGTTGACATGGATTGGGTTGCACATTGTAACAGTATATTATATGGATCAGGTTGCACGACAATACAATATATTATTTGGATCGAGTTTGAAGCCTCAACAGTAATTATATGGATCCATTCGCACGTCGCAACAATTTATTATATGGATCAGGTTGCATACACAATAGTATATTATATGGTTTGGGTTGCATGCTGAGTATATTACTACCTCCATCCCACAATAAGTGTTCATTATTCACTTTATTTTTGTCTCAAATTAAGTGTCTATTTAAAGTATTAATGCAAAATTACCGATGTTTAGTCAACATCGTCCTTAGTATTGAAGAGGCAACCGAGCTTGTCGTATTTAATAGTAAAATAAATAAGAGTAATTAGGTAAAATATATATAATAGTTAATGCTTTTCTTAATGGACGTAAAAATGAGAAATTGGATACTTTTAATGGGACGAAGGTAGTATAAGGATTGGGTTTCATATCCAAATAACTTATATGTATATGATACTTGAGCACACAAATGACATATTTCATTACATATATGATTCGTGGCTTATTTGTTGGATGATATTCATCGAATCTCCGATCATTGTATATGATACTTGAGCACATAAATGACATGTTTCATTACATATATGATTCGTGGCTTATTTGTTGGATGATATTCATCGAATCTCTGATCATTGCATGTTTATTATTTCATTATATCCACTTGTTGTATATGTCTTCATAGGTGGCTTCTTGGCCCGATTATTTAGTCCTTAAAACTCACTCGTGTGTTATTGTCCCTTGGTGTATTTAAAAATTTGTGGCAGATCCTATACTGGATATTAGCGAGAACGTGGTTGATGAAGTTGCATTTCTTGGATCTAGTGGTGATTCCGCCATCTCGTTATGTGGTGGCCTCCTTTTTTAATAGATATTGGATCTAATTATTCTACTTTCTTCTATTCGGAGATGCATAAAATTCATTTAACTCTTTGGACATTCATGATTCATGGAGGACTTAGAACATGGTTGTAGATTCCTAATTACTACTTTGGTTTAGACATAAATTTTTAGATGTTGTCATTAAGTTATAGCTTATTCCATATGCAAGGTAAGTGTTGACAAATAGGGGTTCGCCCGATAGGTTAATTTCGACTGCCCTCACAACCTAGAGGATTTTTGGATCATGACAAATCGGTATCAGACCCTTGGTTCTAGAGTCCAAGTGAGTTATGAACATTGTCTAATAGATTGAAATGGTCCTAATCATTCGTTTTTGGAGTTTAGACTCCAATTTACGAACTAACAGTCTCAATAGCTCTGTAAGTTTCATTATGCCCTATTTGTGAAGTTTTAACTAATTTGAACTTTGTTTGCTTGGTCTTGGAGCGCGATACCGCTCCCTAGTTCCAGTAAAGCCATTCAATGGTTTCGATAGGTTTTTTTTGGAAAAATAAGCTCTGTTTTAAGATCTGAAAGTGTTGTTAAGTTGTATTGTCATATGTGAGCTGTGCAAACTTTCCATAGTGGATTCCAAGGACATTTGGATGATTTCCCCCCGTGTTATGGAGGAAGTATTTCCCCTGCTAAGGTCTTGAACCCTCGTTTTGCGTATTTGAGGTCCATTTTCGAAATCGAATTCACAGGTAAGTCCCAAATGTATGTAAGGCCTATTTGCAAAATTTGAGCTAATTCAGAGAGGTGCAGGTCAACTTCAGACCGGTGCTGAAACATTGATTGTTGTCATAAGTTGTTGGTGCAGGCGCGACAACGAGGGCCTTGGCGCGGCCGCAAAGCCCTAGGTCCATGACCTGTGTGACTTTTTTGAGGAACCAGGTTCCTTAACTTGTGCAATCTCAAGCAAGTTGTCGCGGCACTGATGAAGTCCAAGTCTGCAATCAAGTTAGGGGATTGATTTCTTTGGTTTGGTTGGGGGTTTCCAAGTCATATGCACTAGTCTTTAGAAATTACGGAATTTGAGTCTAATGGACTTGAAATAGTAATTAAATCATATAATTGGTATTGGGAGTTCTGGGGATTCTAAAAATATGTTTCTTGTTTCAATTCATCAATGTAGGCCCACATGCATTTTGGGAGCTCTTTATATATCTTGATTTATTGTTGTTAGCGCTTCGCCGTGGCACTTATTTTTGCAATTTCCTTTTAGTTGCTTAGTGGGAGAACAATTGGAAGGAATTTTAAAGAGGAAAGAGGTTTTCTAGTAGCTCGTATTGGTTTGTATTCGAGGTGAGTGATTTTATCCGTTCCTTTGACAGCCTTAGGTAATATGGATGCCTACACATGTATTCCTTATGTGTGTAGCTTCCGAGAGGGCGTAGTTACTATGCTGTAGACTTGATTTTCATGTTGTTAATGCTAGTTCTTTGATTGTTGGCACTGTCTAATTATGTGGCATATTGGACAGTTGCACAAAAGTTATATCTTCTGAATTGCAGAAATTGAGGTGTTCGCACCAAATTGGGACTATGGGGCGGTTATGTTCATCAAACTGGTTAGCATTGAGGAGTCTGCACCAGTACATGTATTTTCCTAGATGCATTGAGCAATCTACATTAAGGAGTCTGTATCCCATCACATATTACATTGCTTGTATTTCATTTCATCCCTTACATAGTGCTTGGCGTGTTACATTTTGGCTACTGACATCATTTGGATTACTTGTTTTACATGGTGAGCTTTTATTTTATTCGAGGGTGGCTAGCTAGCCCTAAGTTTTTGAGTCATTTCGACTAACCCACTTTCTTTCTCTCTCTGTTGTGTATTTATTTAACGGCTGATTCTCTTGCGGGTGCAAATGCACCCTGTGGCTGAGCAATGAGACTGATTATGCTGCTCATGGTTAGGAACCTTTCATCTGTGGTGGTGACAAGCTTTTTCTTTTCTTTTGTTCAGATGTATTTAGTTCTGTTGTGAGATTTGTATATATGCTCTTAGATGTACATAATCTAGAAGTTGTACCTAAACCTATCTTGATTTTTTGTCGTGTTAGTTGGAATCAGAACCTAGGTTTAGGGTCTTCATAGATCTTGAACACTGTCTAATAGAGTCTCACTGATCCGTAGACGTCCGTACCTATCTACGAAAAGCTATGGTGACATTTGGGAAACATCCCTTATTTCCTTCCTTATCGTGTTTGGTACTCTTTGTCAAAGACTAGTCTTTTTCGCTAACTCATCCGTGATTGTGAGGAATCATGCGGCAGCTCAGCGAGAGGTGGTAGAGCCGGAGGCAACACCCGATATGCTAGCTGCTTGACGAGGGCGAGGTAGAGGTGTGGCTTAGGTAGAGGATGAGGGAGAGCTCTTGGCCGAGGCGGATGTGGAGTTTAGCCTCAGGCAACTGCCCAACCTAGGGCTATAGCTACTCAGGCCGCGAAGGCTGTAGTTTATGGTGATGATCCCAAGATTAGGGTTCAGCAGAGGTACTATCGGGGCTAGTATAAGAATGGCACGTAAATCAAGGATTGTTTTCTACTCCAGCTCTTCAGGATGGTATGTTGAGGCTTGTAGGGCTCCTGGTGATGCAACTACCATAGCTTTCTGTTGTACGCAAGTAGGCTTAGGTTTCCACAAAGGCGGGTGTTAACGCTCAATGTTGGCTAGCTTTAGTGCAGAATTTTGTTCCTGCGATGCACAGTCAAGAGGTAGTAGAAGATGGTGGTATGCGCTAGGTTGTTCAAGCGGGTCAGGCAGGTCAGGTTATGGTTCCGATAGAGAACTCCAAGAGACTATCACTTCAGCAAGTTGTGGCCTCCAAATTTCTTGGGTCTTGTTTATGCCATAAATTGTACCTCTAGGTTAAACAATTATTTATGGTTAGGGTCACAAGCAATACACTAACTACAACAGAAAAAGAATGTAAATATAATGAAATCAGTAATAAATAAACAAGATGAAATGAAACGACCTTAGGTAGTCGTTTCGGGAGTTAGAACTTCGATTGGCGTGCCGATAATTTTAAAATCTTTATAAGGTCCATTAGGACCTGTCTGTAAAATTTGAGCTAAATCAGACCTCGTTTGGTAGGCATCGGGAGAAGATTTCAGTTTTTATTGTCGATAAATATTAAAAAGAGATTTTCGAGCTCGATTTTTGCGAATGAACTCCGATTCGAAATTCAAAAACGCCGTTAGGTTCGTATGATTATTTGTGACTTTTGTGAACTTTAGAAAGTGAATTTCGAGGTTGTTTGGCTAGTTTCTGCTAAAATGTCGAAAGTTAAATAATTTGACCTTTTTCCATTTAATTTGCATATTGAGTTTCGGGAGTTCGATTTGAGATCCCCCTTAGCGAGTGTGTTACATATATTTTGTATAACTTGCTTGAGAAATTTGAGATCATTTCGAATTTCGTAGGGTTCCGTTTTAATTTTCGTCGCGAAAAGAAAATAAAAGAAACAGAAAGGAAAGAGAAATGGTGCTGCACTTGGTGCACCTATGTAAGACACTAGAGGGGAGGGTGAATAGTGTCCTTACCCGATTTTTAAATCCTAAAACTTACTTTTAACTTTCAGCGCCTAACTTACAAAGAACCAGGTTCCTTGCAAGTTTCACCTATCTCTAAAAACTAAACAAATTGCGGAAACGTAAAGAACACAGAGATTTTTACGTGGAAAAATCCTTGCTCAAGGGATAAAAAACTACGACCCAAACTCTTGGGATTTAACTCTTCCACTAAAGGAAAACCTGAGCAAGTTTTAGACTACAACGTAATGTAATCAAGGAACTAGAACCCCCTAGTACCTAGAACCTTCACAGCCACACGTTAGCTGGTAAGGTTACCTCTACTTAACCTCAAAAAGTAATCTCTACTTAATGCTTCTAACAAGCTGATAGATTACAACTCAATAGCCTATAACAAAGAAACTAAAACAATAGACTTAACTATAAAACTGCTCCTTCGTAAGGTTCTGCTGCTCAGCCTTTGTTCTTTCACACAAAGCTTCTCACGATCTGATTGTACTTGATATGCTTTGTTGAGATGTCTTTTGTGCGTTATGATTCTGGCCAAATTAACTTGTATTTATAGGAGCTAGACTTAGCCGGATCCAACTAAGTTTTGGAATCCTTTTCCTCTTTGAAATCAGTTTTAAACAAGGTTACCCATATTTCCTTATTTAAAACCTAAGTTAATTTGCCTTAGTTCCCAATCCATTTACGTTTAGGAACCGCGTCCTTCTCAGCACCGCTTCTTGCTTTTTCTATTTTCGGTAGGATTGGAACTTTGACCCCAACTGTTCTCTTCTTTCCTTCTTCAACTCTGACTAGATTAACTCGTTGAACAACTGGTCTTCTCACTTCGACTATGAACCTTTTCGCGGTCCACTTAGCACCAGGTCCTTTGTCATCTTCAAAAGTTCTCATTCAACAAATTCCCCCTTTTTGATGATGACAAACAATGTTATACGCTCAAGAACCTGTAAAAATCAGACTCTAACCACAAACCAGGGTAATAACAGTTAGGCAAAAATTAGGTCACAAACATTCAATGAACTAACAACAACTAACTTCCCCCTTTTGGCATCATCGAAAAGTTTCACAGTTGTAAGAACCTGCCCAACTTAAATTAAGTCTAGTCGACTATAGTGCCAAAGGCAGCAAGCCAACCTTTTAAACGTCAGAACCTGTTTCAGACAATAAATACTAGCAGATAGGATATTTATATCAAGAAAAAGTGCCAAACCGACATAAAACATCCAAACATCATCCAAATATTACAAACCAAAATATAAGATTGTCTTAAAAACAGGCCAAATAAAAGAACCAGGAGGGGACTAGGGAAAGGAACTAGTTCAGAATTGGTGAATATCAGGGATGTTAAAGTGAGCAAGCAACAAGGCGAGGCGATGCGAGTTTCCTTCTCTTTCACGCTCCAGCTCTGCATCCAGCCTTGTGTTTTCAGCATTCATCCAGGGCAGCTCATCATTTTGCCTTTCAAGCTGCCTCCTGAACCCCTCAATTCTCCTATCCATTCTATTGTTTCTTCTTTCATCTGCATCCTCCTCCATATTGGCAGACCTCTAAAATAGGTTGCCCTCCTCTTCTTGTCTTCCTTTTCATCCCCAATCACCAGCTTTGTTTTAGAACCTCAGGTTCCTCCACTATTCTCTCCTGCTGCTCTCTCACAGAACCTCGAGTAGCTGGTCTCCTAACATGACTCACTATCTTTCTGCTGCTTTCTCCCATACCCTCTGCATCTCCAGAACTTCCAATTTTGGAACTACCCACAAATTCTCCTCCCTTCACTAACCTTCTTTTCTTCACATTTTGTTTTTGTTCCTGAATCACAGGCCTCTTTCCCAATCTCCTCTGTTCCTCCACCACCATAACATCAGTCTCACTGGAGGAACCTTCACTAGCTTGAGGAGTGGGATTGGCCTCAGGCAACACAGCATCTAAAGGTTCAGTAAAACCTACACCTTCTACGTTCTCTTCCACATAATCATCAATATCTCTCAGATCTGCATCATCACCTACCACAGAACTGGAGAACGAACCAGGTTCTTTCTCAGGTTCTTTAGCAGGTTCAGCAGATCTCCTTTGTCACTAACAGTCTTTTCTACCATAGGAACTGTCTCATGAATATGTTCCTCAACAGTGTTCTCAGTTTCTTTAGCAACAACAACAACCTCTGTTTCAACGACCTTGTCAATATTTTCTACAACTACCTCCTCTTTTTCTCCTTCTTGGTTCACAACAGGCTCTACTAAATCTACAGGCATAGAAGGTAAACTAGTATCGACGACTATAGTACCAGTAGGAGAGCTAGGGTTTACCTTTTTCAGTTTCTTGAACGATTTCTTGAGTCGTTTCAATGATCCCTTCCTCAGTACCAGTTTCTGGAACACTTTCCCCCTTACTAGTTGCTTCATCCGACAACTTCTTCTGTCTCAATTTTGCAAACTTCCTCGCCATAGCCACAGAACAACTTGCTGCTAATTGCTTAGCCTTTTGATTTAGTTTTGACATTTTGCATTTGGGAGAAGAGAGTTGAGAATCAATTTTAGAACTGGTCGGCATGTTTACAAAGTGTTGAGTTTCTAGAGAGAAGAAAATTGTTTTGAGAGAGTTTTAACTGCTTTGCCGATAGAAACAATGTTTCTTTGATCAAGTAGTGGAATAGGGAAGGCTTTAGGTTTATCGGGAAAGGGAACGGGTTGATGGGATTGGAAAAAGCTGCTACTACTTATGACGCATAGGAGCTGACGCCATCATGGTTCAAAGTATTTGAATTTTAAAAGTTTTACACTAATCCGGCGCCACGTGAGGGTGATTGGTAACAATTTAGGCCACGTAAGACAACATTATACTCAGTAAGTGATATAGAATGTGTACCTGAATGTCCATGTACCAGTTTCTTCAATTATATCCTTTATATCAAAAAATTTGCCAGTATCTAAGTCATGAAAACAGGTTTCGAACAGGTTAGCAAGCAAAACAATTAAGTTTTTATATTTAGAATCAACTAAGCAAAGTTAAGCTAAGTAAAAACAAGGAAACTTCACTAGCCAATCATTGGGAGAACCAGGTGCTGCTTCGTTCATTGTATCTTGGTCATCCCTAGCTCAAGCCTGTTCTTCTCAAATTGTACCCTGTTCAATGCCTTAGTGAAGATATCAGCAATTTGATCCTCAGTCCTACAGAAATTCATAGTTATTAGGCCTTTCTCAACATTGTCCCTTAAAAAATGATGCCTAATATCAATGTACTTTGTTCTCTTGTGCTGGACCGGGTTCTTGGCAATATTGACTGCGCTGGTATTGTCACAGAAGATTGGAACTGGTCCACACTCGATTCCAAAGTCCTCCAACTGCTGCTTGATCCATAATAACTGTGAACAACATAAAGCAGCTGCTACATATTCAGCTTCAGCTGTGGATAATGCCACTGAATTTTGCTTCTTTGTAGCCCATGACAGTAAACAAGGACCTAGGAAGTGTGCCATCCCAGATGTACTTTTCCTATCAACCAAGTGACTAGCATAGTCAGCATCAGCATACCCAATTAGATCAAAACTTCCACCTTTTGGGTACCATAAACCAAGATCTTGAGTTCCTTTCAAATATCTCAAGATTCTCTTGACTGCAGTTAAGTGTGACTCCTTTAGTTTTGACTGGAACCTCGCACACAACCCCACACTGTAAACAATATCTGGACGACTTGTAGTTAAATACAACAAGGAACCAATCATTCCTCTGTACTTAGTTTCATCAATTGCAGCACCAGTTTCATCCTGATCTATCTTTATTCCAGGAGCAATGGGTGTGTTCATATCCTTAGCAGACTTCATATCGTACTTCCTTAACAGCTCTTTGATGTACTTCTTCTGGTGGATCATTGTACCTTCCTGAGATTGCTTGATTTGTAAGCCTAAGAAGAAATTTAGCTCACCCATCATACTCATCTCAAATTCACTTCCCATCAGGTCGGCAAACTCCTTGCAAAGGTTCTTATTTGTAGCACCAAAGATGATGTCATCTACATACACTTGAACAATTAGCAGGTCCTTTGCTTTCTTCCTTAAAAACAAAGTATTGTCTATTTTACCTCTTGTAAACCCATTCTTCAATAAAAACCCAGACAATCTTTCATACCAAGCCCTAGGAGCCTATTTCAACCCATACAGTGCTTTGTCAAGTTTGTTGACATGATCAGGAAACTCTGTACTTTCAAAGCCAGGTGGTTGAATCACATACACCTCTTCATTCAAATAACCATTAAGGAATGCACTCTTCACGTCCATCTGGTATAGCTTAAACTCCATGTAAGCTGTAAAAGCAATATGCATCCTAATGGCCTCCATTCTAGAAACAGGTGCAAAGGTTTCATCATAATCGATTCCTTCTTCTTGACTATAACCTTGAACCACCAGTCTTGCCTTGTTCCTTGTCACTATGCCATGTTCATCTAGTTTGTTTCTAAATACCCATTTAGTACCAATGATGGACCTGTCCATTAGTCGAGGGACCAGGTGCCATACCTTACTTCGTTCAAACTGATGAAGTTCCTCTTGCATCGCAATCACCCAGTCTGGATCCTCAAGTGCTTCACGTACATTCTTTGGTTCTGTTGAGGACAGAAACACAAAGAATGCACAGAAGTTCTTCAAAGCTCTTCTGGTAACAACTCCAGTGTTTAGATCAAACATGAGGTTCTCCAATGGATGAGAACTTTGATATCTCCAAGGTTTAGGCTGAATCTGCGGAGTGTCGTTTCCAGGAGGATCTGAGCCATCTAAATCTTCTTCATCTTGCTCTTCAGTTCCCCCTGTCTGATTGCCTTCCAGTTCCCCCTGAGTTTGATCCTTATCATCCTGATTACTTTTAACTCCATTCAAATTCTCAGGGTCTTCAGCAGGTTCATCTCTTGCAAGACCAATCTCCTGATCATCATCTTCTTGTCTGTCTGAAACACTTTCAGATTCATCAAATGCCACATGCACACTTTCTTCTACAGTCATGGTTCTCTTATTGAACACTTTATAAGCTTTGCTTTGTGAAGAATATCCCAAGAAGATGGCTTCATCACTTATAGCATCAAACTTCCCTAGAGGTTCTTTCCCGTTATTATGCACGAAACATTTGCACCCAAAAGCTCTGAGATGTGCAATATTAGGTTTCCTGCCTCTAATCAGCTCGTAGGGAGTTTTCTCTAACAAAGGACGGATAGAACAACGATTTAGCAAGTAGCAAGCGGTGTTGACTGCTTCAACCCAAAAATTCTTCGATAGCCCGCTTGACAACAACATAGTTCTAGCCATGTCCTCCAAGGACCCGTTCTTTCTTTCAACTACACCGTTCTGCTGAGGGGTCCTTGGTGCAGAGAAGTTGTGATCCACACCATGTTTGTTACAATATTCAGCAAACTTAGCATTCTCAAATTCTGTACCATGGTCGGACCTTATACTCACTAGTTGAAGCCCCAGTTTCTTCTGATTGACTCTGACCCAGTCCTCGAACATATCATATGCTTCATCTTTAGACCTAAGGAACAAGGTCCATGTGTATCTGGAATAGTCATCAACTATTACCATTACGAACCTCTTACCTCCTCTGCTCCTTACCCTCATTGGTCCACACAAGTCCATGTGAACCAGCTCAAGTGGTTTAGACATACTAACCACTTTCTTTGACTTGAATGAAGATCTTACATGTTTCCCCCTCACACAAGCATCACAAATCTTGATGTCATTGAACCTCTTACTTGGCATTCCACGAACCAGGTCCTTTGACACCAACTTATTCAATTGAGTCAGGCTTGCATGTTGATAAGATCCAAATCGAGCCAAGACACCTCCAACATGTGCCAAGCTTGGAAGATGCGAATGACTTAAAGTCGAGAGCTTTGGAAGTGTTTCGGATGGTTTCAGCTCTAGGCCCCACGCCTAAGGAGGAGGAGGGAGGCCCAGCACATCCAGGCGCCCCGCCTAGCCCAGGCGCCCCGCCTAGATAGCTCACTGCCCAAGGATGCAAAATGTGCACAGGCGCCCCGCCTGCCTAGGCTCCCCACCCAGGCGCCCGCCTGCCTAGGCGCCCACCCCAGGCACCCCGCCTGACTCCAGGCGCCCCTCCCAGCCTCAGCACAAACCAGGCGCCGCTCCCAGCCCCAGGCGCCCCTCCCAGCTGCTGAACTTGTGTGTCTTTTACTGTTTTGCCCTACGTGGCTTATTTGATAAACCTTATTAGTAAGGGTATTTAAGTCATTGTGTAAGCTTGGGAAACACTATAAAAACCCAAGTATAGCTTATTCTACACTTAGCTTATTTTGAATGATGAATTAATATTGTAAAGAGGGATCTCTTTGGGTTTATGAAAACCAACCTATGTTTGGGATTTCTGTGCTTCTAGTGGATTCTAGTTGGACAACGACCCAGCCCCGACCATTCTACTTGCAAGTTCTAGTTGACTCGAGGGTAGTTGCTTAGCGTATGTGTTCTTGACATTCTCCCGGGGTGTAACAGAACGAGTTCTCCGTTGCTACTTGAGATTATTGATCGAGTTACGTCTCGTTCTTTATCTTTTACTTTTTCTGCATTTGATTCTTATCACATGTCCTAGTCTCTTGTGCCACAAGTGACTATCATTCTCCAGCACATTCAGACAAGTCAAATTATTCTCAGGAAGAGAACCTAATGTAGCCTTGTACACATTATTGGCTCGTTTCCCTTCCATTATCACTTCACCAGTCTGCAGGTTCTTTACAATACAACCTACAGATGTGAAACTCACTGAATTTCCTCTATCACATAGTTGAGAGATACTTAGAAGATTGTGCCTCAATCCATCCACACAGAGTACATTGTCAATAGCATGATTGAGGGATCTCCCAACTTTTCCAATACCAACAATTTCACCGCTCTTGCCTCCTCCAAACGCCACACTATCCTCTTGAAACGCTGCGAGTGAGAGAAAGTTTCTTCTATCTCCTGTCATGTGCCTGGAACACCCACTATCAAGAACCCAACTTGGGTTGTTCCATCTCACTCAAGCCTGCAAAAGAAAATCAAGGGTTAGTAACAGGAACCCAGACAAGCTTGGGTCCCTTTTTGTTATCGAATGGATGAATTAAATCTTTTCTAGCCCAATAAGGTAAAACCGATTTTTTATTCTTTTTCACTGCTCCTTTTGCAACAGTGCATTCATTCTTGATATGTCCGGTCTTACCGCACAAGAAGCAGAGTTTGTTGTAAGGAAGTCCAACATAATTGCTATTAGGGTTCCAAGCAGGTAAAGGTTTTCTATGTCCTAATCCAGTTTTACCTCTATTATGATTTTCATGCAACCAATTCAAAGCTTCAGAAGACTTGTTCCATTTAGTGAGTCTGGTGAGCTCAGAGTTAGCTTTTTCAACTTTTTCCTGAAGAGCCCGGTTCTTCTCAATTTCCTGAAGTAGAACATGGTTTTTCTTTTTAAGCTCAGCTTCAAGGTTGATTTGAGCCTCACTAACTCCTTGTTTACCAGATCCTTCTTTCAATTTTTGATTTTCAAGTTCAAGTGCAGAAACTAGCTTCTTCTCACAAAGCACCTGTTCCTTTAATTGAAGATTTTCTAATTCAAGGGCTGAGACTTTCTGATTTAGGTAAAAAACTTGAGTTTCACTAGCAATTAATTCCTTTTTAAGATCAGATTTAGCTTTTTCCAAGTTTTTATTTCTTATTGAAAAATCAGACACAACTGACATTAGTTGGTCCTTCTCAGAAAGTGCTTGTTCCTTCTCAGACCTCAAATTTTCAATCTCTTCAATTAAAGTCAGGGCAAGCAAATTCAGTTCCATGGGAGAACAATTATGAAGTTTAGGTTTTAGTTCATTGAGACTTACCTCAGGTGTATCATCAATCGAAGATTCATTATCCGCCATCAGTGCCAATGGAGAATCATCTTCTGGTTCTTAATCTTCTTCATCACTTTCACTTTCAGAAGGTCCCCATGTTGGGCAATGTTTAATAACATGGTCTTTTTGGCCACACTTGAAGCATCCTGAGTGATTCAGATTCTTTACAGTGTTATTCTTGACAGGAATGATCTCGATTGAACTCTCTTCTGACTTTGAAGTTTCTTCATTGTATAACTTCTCTAGTGTATCCCAGATTTCTTTTGCAGTTGAGTACTTGGGAATACGTGAACATACATTAAGCCCTAGTCCACACTGAAGAATCTTCATGGCTTCAGCATTCATCTGAAGTAGTTTGAAGTCTTTTTCATTAAGTTCTTCCACAGGCTTTTGAACTTCGTTCCCTGATGTATGAATCTTTGTAGGAATCAAGGGACCATTCTGTGAAATCATCCATACTGATAATTTTCTGCCTGTAGAAAGGTTTCCATCCTAAACTTCCAGAATTTGTAGTTTTGACCGTTGAACTGCGGAGGCTTGCTGATAGAGTGTCCTTCGGGCATGAATGGTGGTGCACTCATTGTTCAGATCCTTCTCAAGATGTTAATCTTTCTTGGAGAGAACCTGCTCTGATACCACTTGTTGCACTTGGTGCACCTATGTAAGACACTAGGGGGGGGGGGGTGAATAGTGTCCTTACCCGATTTTTAAATCCTAAAACTTGCTTTTAACTTTCAGCGCCTAACTTACAAAGAACCGGGTTCCTTGCAAGTTTCACCTATCTCTAAAACTAAATAAATTGCGGAAACGTAAAGAACACAGAGATTTTTACGTGGAAAAATCCTTGCTCAAGGGATAAAAAACCACGACCCAAACTCTTGGGATTTAACTCTTCCACTAAAGGAAAACCCGAGCAAGTTTTAGACTACAACGTAATGAAATCAAGGAACTAGAACCCCCTAGTACCTAGAACCTTCACAGCCACACGTTAGCTGGTAAGGTTACCTCTACTTAACCTCAAAAAGTAATCTCTACTTAATGCTTCTAACAAGCGGATAGATTACAACTCAATAGCCTATAACAAAGAAACTAAAACAACAGACTTAACTATGAAACTGCTCCTTCGTAAGGTTCTGCTGCTCAGCCTTTGTTCTTGCACACAAAGCTTCTCACGATCTGATTGTACTTGATATGCTTTTCTGAGATGTCTTTTGTGCGTTATGATTCTGGCCAAATTAACTTGTATTTATAGGAGCTAGACTTAGCCGGATCCCACTAAGCTTAGGAATCCTTTTCCTCTTTGAAATCATTTTTAAACAAGGATACCCATATTTCCTTATTTAAAACCTAACTTAATTTGCCTTAGTTCCCAATCCATTTACGTTTAGGAACCGCGTCCTTCTCAGCACCGCTTTTTACTTCTTCTATTTCCGGTAGGATTGAAACTTTGACCCCAGCTGTTCTCTTCTTTCCTTCTTCAACTCTGACTAGATTAACTCGTTGAACCACTGGTCTTCTCATTTCGACTATGAACCTTTTCGCGGTCCACTTAGCACCAGGTCCTTTGTCATCTTCAAAAGTTCTCGTTCAACAAATGGAAACTATGTCGGTTAGCTAAGGATTATATCCTTAGTGTCAGATACATTTTCAGAAAACAAAAAACAGAGAAACAGAAACATAGAAAATATCAAAAAATTGAAAAAAAGAAAGGAAAAAGAGAAGGAAAAAATTGGATTTTTACCGCCCAAAACATTCAGGTAATGATCTTAATACATTATTTTAGTTTATTATGTGTGTTTGAATATATTTTGACGGTAAAAATTGGGATATTAGACATCATTTTAATAAGTTCAAGTAATAGTTTAAAGGGTTAATTGGACCCCGATAGTGGAATTGATTATATATTCGTACTCAGTGAGTTATGGGCAACATAAAAATGTAATTTATTTAGGGTTTGGTTATATGACCTTAAACCTTGTACATAGGCCTAGCCTGCGTATTGCGTATGCGAATAGGGTATCAGGTTCCTAACCGGACTGCCCTAAGATTTGAGGAATGAAGCCTTTGGCGTAATTTGATATATTTTCTTCTTATTGAATAAGTAGGATCGTTTGGCAATGAATCCAAAAGATAATGTGGTTGTTGAGGAGCAATGCTAGCTTTGGAACAAGGTAAGTGTTTGTATCCATTTCTTTGGAGGCCCTTGGCCTCGTGGATAATATACCACGTGTTCCTTACGTGTGTATCTGCCGATAGGCATACTCATTACGCCCTAGCTTTGGATTTATATTGTATAATATATGTTATGTTCTATTGTTGGTTGTATTGCATTGAGGATCTGAACATTCTACTCTGGCTGTGAGTTGGCATATAGTTTCCAGCTATCGATGAGAGTCCCGCGCTGGTGATGGGATATTATTGCATCATGTTGCACTCATATGCATTATGTTGCATTCATATGCATTACATTGCATTCATATCGGGTGCAGGAGTATTCCGCTCCAGGAGCAGGAGTATTCCGCTCTAATGTCAGATACTGAGTGCAGGAGTATTCCGCCTCAGCTTTACATTATATTGTGTACAGGAGTATTCCGCCCCAGGAGCAGGAGTATTCCGCTCTTATGCCAGATACTGAGTGCAGGAGTATTCTGCCTCAGCTTTACATTATTTCGGGTGCAGGAGTATTCCACCCCAGGAGAGTGCAGGAGTATTCCGCCTCTGGTTTATATCATATCGGGTGCAAGAGTATACCGCCCCTGGAGCAGGAGTATTCCGCTCCAGTTTGTTATCAGATTGGATTCCCCTCGAATGCAGGAGTATTCCGCTTCGGGATGGGATGACGGGCACATGTGAGCCTTTGCATCATATTTCATTTCATTTCATACCATTGTATAGACTTGCGGTTGAAACGACCTTAAGTAGTCGTTTCGGGAATTAGGACCCCGATTGACGTGCTGTCAATTTTAAAAGCTTTGTAAGGACCATCCCGACTTGTCTGTAAAATTTGAGCTAAATTAGACCTCGTTTGGTAGGCATCGGAAAAAGGTTTCAGTTTTCGTTAGCGATAAATCGTAAAAAAAAGAGGTTTTCGAGCACAATTTTGGCGAATGAGCTCCGATTCGAAATCTGAAAGCGTCGTTAGGTTCATATGGTCATTTATGACATATGTGAATTTTTGAAGTGAGTTTCGAGGTTGTTCGGTTGATTTCGGGTAAAGTTCCGAAAGAATTAATAATTTGGTCCTTTTTCCTTTTAATTCGTATCTGGAGTTTCGGAAGTCCGATTTGAGATTTGCCTTGGCGAGTATGTTACATATATTTTGTATAACTTACTTGAAAAATTTGGGATTATTTCGACTTCTCTAGGATTCGATTTTAATTTTAATCGTCCTAACGAATTTATTAAAATAAAAAAAATTAAATTACAAGGTCGGTTAACTAAGGGATTAATCCCTTAGCAGCAGCAAGTCACAATTTAGAGAGGCAAAAACATACGAACACATACAAGAAAAGAAAGGCTAGAAAAGAAAGAGGAAAAAAGGGAAAAAGAGGTGGAAAAATAGTGGAATTTCTACCCTAAATGTCATGGTAATGATGTTAACTCATTATCTTAGCTTATTACATGTGTTTGAATATATTTTTACGATAAAAATAGGGATATTAGACATCGCCCTAATGACTTAAATTGATAGTTTAAATGGTCAATTGGCCCCCAATGGTGGAAATAATTATACATTCGTACTCAGTGAGTTATGGGCAACATATAAATGTAATTTATTTAGGGTTTGGTTATGTGACTTTGAACCCTGTACATAGGCCTGACCTGCGTATTGCGTATTCAAATGGGGTATCAGGTTCCTAACTGGATTGCCCTAAGACATAAGGAATGAAGCCTTTGGCTTTATTTGATATAATTTTTCTGCTTATTGAATAGAGCGGGATCGTTTGACAGTTAATCCAAAGGAAAAGGCAGTTGTTGAGTAGTAGGGCTAGCATTGGAATACAGTAAGTGATTATATCCAATTCTTTGGAGGCATTTGGCCTCGTGGATTTTCTACCACGTGTTCTTAATATGTGTGGCAGCCGATAGGCGTACTCATTACGCCTTGGCTTTGAATTTACGTCATATATTATATGTTATGTCATATTGCTGGTATTGCATTGAGTATCTGAGCATTGTACTCGGGCTGTCATTATTGTATATACTTCCCGACAATCGATGAGAGTCCCGAGCCGGTGAAGGGTCATTACTGCATATACTTCCCGGTAGTCGATGAGAGTCCCGCGCCGGTGAAAGGTCATTATTGTATATATCTCCTGGTAGACGATGAGAGTCCCGCGCCGGAGATAGGTTTCGGGCACATGTGACCCCATTGCTTCATGATACATCATTGCATATCTTTATATGCATTTTTTTAGCTGTATAGATTTATTGCATTAATTATCTGTGAATGATTTATCTGGTTGACTGCTATGGCTTCTATTTCCCTGACTAGCGTATCTATTTTTCGAGGTTGCTAGTTTGTCCTCAGTTATTGAGTCCTTATGACTCACCCCTTATTTGTTCTTGCGTTTTCTTTTCGTTCGGCAGATTCTGCTCCAGAACCCAGCCAGCTGCGTCGTGATTGATGAGTAGTACGCTTTCAGCTGTCTACGGTGAGCCATCTTGTTCATTGCGGCCACCAACTTTAGATATCATAGTTCTCCTTACTTTTGCTCCCTTTGGGAGGTGTGTATATCTTTTGGCCTTCTTAGATGTCTGATCTGGAAACCTTTAAACCTGTGTATTCTGGGTAGTTGGTTGTATTGTCCAGACAGTTTGTATATATGTCTATCCTTGAGAGTTATTTTATGTTGTTAAGGTCATGTTTAATTTTATTTTCAATGTAATTTTGTGCCGTTTATATTGATTCAGTCAATAGGGTTCGCCCGACAGGTCTAGGGAAGGTGGTCGGGTGCCCGCACGGCCTAGCCGAAAATGCGGGTGGTGTCAGCGGAACATGATTACTGTTCTTCTTATATGTGCATTGCTTATTTGTTGATATGTTTCTGGCTCGTATTCTGGGTTTCACGCCGCAACGGTATAAATATATGGATCGGGTTGCACTCCGCGACAATATGTATTTTTGATTATTGATATGTTCGGGATACTTAAAAACCTATATGTTCTATCTATCTCATGTCCCTAGTTGTTTATGAGTTTATGATTCCATACGTGTTTTCGATTATTATTTGGCTCTGCCTTTTTATAATTTAAATAAGAGGAATTTTGTTTATCTGTTTCTTTTCTCCCTGGCTAGTTATCCTATTCTTTGAGGTGGCTAGTCTACCCCATTTATTAAGTCCTTTTGACTCACTCTTGTTTGTTGTTTGTTTCTTGTCTATCTATTTCGTTTCGATAGGTTCGCTCTAGGATTGAGTTCGCCACGTTGTTCAGGAGCGAAGACGGCTTCAGCTATCAGGGTGAGCCAACTTTTATTCTGGATGGCCACCAGTTTTATTTTTATTATTTCAGTTGTATTTTGCTCACTTCAGGAGGCATCTGTCTTCTTTTGTACTCTTAGATGTCTAGTCTAGATAACCCTAAACCTAGTATGTTGGGTAGTCATCTGTAATTTCTTTTGTACAGCTTAGAGATATCAGTATGTCTGTGCTTTTTTTCTAATTCTTGTTCTTATTTATGAATTGAATTATATTTATTTTCCTAACTTAATTAGTAAGGGTTCGCCCGACGGGTCTAGGGGAGGATGTCGGGTGCCCGTACGGCCTAGCCGGATTTCGGGTCGTGTTAGTTGGTATTAGAGCCCGATTTAGAGTCTATCCAGACTAAGACAGTGTCTAGTAGAGTCTCACTGATGGGTACGTAGACGTCCGTACCTATCTACGAGAGGCTATGATGGCATTTAGAAAGTTTCACTTCCGTCTTTTCTGATCGTGCGTCGGTCTAGGATGCAAAAATATTTTCGTTAATTCCTTCGTGGTAATCGTGAACCTCGTGCAAAAAATCGGCAAACGGTAGGAGTTCAGGACGAAGTAGTCTAGCATGGGGCTAGAGCTACTCAACCCCCCAAGAGTTGTGGATTGTGCTGACGATCCAGTTGTGCATGCCCCAGTTGTACGAGCTCGCGATGGGCAAGGGAGCAGGGCCTCGTGGTTCCCTTGGCTCTCTACGATGCTTTTATAAAAATCTTGGCAGCGTAGATACTGCAAGAACTTCCTATTAGGTTGCCGCGGATGCAGATGTTCAGACTTATAGGGCTCTTGTTCCAGTTCCTGATGTTGCCCTAGTAAATTATGTTCCAGAGGCAGCATGTGTTGCGCCACTAATTATTCTGGTTGGTTAGCTAGCCCAAGTAATAGCTCGGTCTGATTGTCCGAAGATGCTGCATTATTTTATTTGGTTGAACCTTTCGATATTCTCAAGCCATGCATCAGATAATCCCTGTGTAAGTTTTTTTTTAAAAATAAAATGATGTCAGCGTTTCCTTCTGGCTCTTGATTATATCGGGCGGTATGGTGTTGATTATTCTTCTTTCCAATTTTAGGGTCCAACCTTGAATTGGTGGGCCGCTCTCTTATCAGTTAACTTGGTTTGGTTTTTCTTCTAGATTCGTGGAAAAGTTCCTTTCGAGTAGCGAGCGAGATGAAAAGTGTTGCCAGTTTTAGTGGGTTGGACAGGGTAGCCTGTCGGTTAGCCTGTTGGTGTTTCAGAATATGAGATTGAATTCTATAGAATGGCTGAATATGCATTAGAACTAGTCCATGAGCCTTTCGAGAGATTCAAAGATTTATTGATGACCTTTCTCCTTCCTTGAGATCCTAGATGGCTCGAAAAATTGAGGTTGGGACTTCATTTGATGTCGTTGTTGATATTGCCCAAAGGTATTAGGCATACCATAAGTTAGAGGGGGAAGAGTTAGAGCGGGAGAGCAAGAGATCCCGTGGCCCTATTGGGTAACCATGGTACCTCATTTGGAGGTAAGAGTTTTGATTATTTTGGGAGGTCACCTTCCAGGTTATCTCAGCTTGTGTCACGTGATGCTTAGGGTGCGCCAGTTCAGATTCATTCTTTTCTTTACAGCTACCAATAATTTGTCCAGTTTCTATTTTTAGCAAAAAGGGTGTTATCATTGTCGTGAGTCTGGTTATCCTTTGAGGAATTTTCCCTTACTCCGGCAAGTAGGCAGTCGTCCTTTCTCTTGTCATCAGGCACTTGCACATTTGCAAGGTATTTCATGTAGATCTTAATCAGCCAGAGAAATGCCGCCATCCAGTAGAGGTTGAGAGTGTAGTGGAAGTGGTTCTTCAGAAGGTGATTATCAGGGTAGTGGCTCAGCTCAGCTGCAGAGGCAGTTCTATGAATTGCCAGTCTGGCAGGATGCTGAGGCATCCGATGTAGTAGACCCATGTATTTCTTCTTCCCTTATATGTCAGCAAGATTTGATTCTTCCGATCGATCTGGAAATGGTTTGTCATATCATGTTTCTATGGTTTCCTTGGATATTGTTTCTATTAAGAATCAGTTGCGGTAGAGGGGCGAGCTTCTGGTATGATTTATTCCTTGCATTTGTGAGACCCTACTAATTTATCTGGTCTAAATATGAGATATTTGATAGTGAGTGTCGGTATTGTCTGCTTGGCATCTTATCGCGCCACCTTCTATTATTATGTCAAATTAGTTTACCTCTCTTCTCGGAATTCAGTGTTGGTAGGATGACAGGATTCTTATTCATCACCATCAGAAAGTGTCATTGCTTCTACCGGTGTAAAGAGATTAGTATACGTGTCTGCTCTTGGTTCGAAATGTTAGTAAAGTCATGTTATTCTATGAGCTTCTCTCAGTTATAAAAGAGGTTACTTATAAATTGTTGGAGTTTTCTTCTTATGAGAAGGTTAAATTGGCATGGATGTTGTTCCATAAAGCTCATTCAATGTCTATTTCTTCAATTGCGATTCTTTAGCTACCCTGACTCGGAAGTAGTCTAGCTCTGGTAGCCAAGCAAATAAGAAGATGAGCTTCCTAAAGCTCAATGGCCTCATCGTAGTTGATCAACTTCCTCGATAATCTCCAAGTCACAAGAACCAAATACTCTTCGGGAAGAGTGGAGTTGATGGGACTCGATGAACGTTAAGCTTTTTAGTTCGTACTTGAAGCAAATAATTAACTACAAGTCTTCTTTGTGGTCTACTCTCTTCTAGGCACTAGTACCCTAATCACTCAATGAATTAGTACTTATTAAGTAGGAGTGTTACTCTCAAAGTACTAACCGGAAGCAACGTGAACAAACAAACACGAAAGCCTAAAGAAAAAAACTACCCGCACCCCTTCAGTAAACTGGGCGGTCCGCCCAAAGAGGCAGGCGGTCCACCTGGGTTTTATGCAAAATAGACAGTGAGCAGGGGCAAACGGTCCGCCCAAGGTTCAGGCGCTCTGCCTGGACCTGTGTCCCAACCTTCACCAAAACGTATTTTATGAGTTTTCAAGCAATTTTTCCAACAATTTCAGGGTGATTTTGATATTTGATGATACACAAAGTTGTTTTATGCTATAACAAACAAACCCCAATGATTTAATCCAACAAACAACCAACAACAAGTTTGTTTCTAGAATTTGGAGCAAGTTCTTCAAGAATTTTCAAAAATTTCAAGATACAAAATTTCGATTTTCATTCCGATACACCAAATGATTTTATGGGGGTATCAAAACAATGGGTTAACTATGTAGAACAATCCCCGATACCAAACATCCAAGAAATCATAACATCAAACAAGTTCTAGAAATTTTTTGTGAAATTTCAAATTTTGAGATTTGATTTTCAAGATTATGATTCACAAATTCAAATCGTGTTTTGAAGGTACGCAAAAAATGGGAATACTTAAACGAACAATCCTTGATAACTAACACCAACAAAATAGATTCAACCAAAAATTTCTAGCCAATTTCTGGAATTTTCTAGTTTTTGAATTTGTTTGTTTTTCTTCAAATTTACAAGATAAGAACATCAATAACAACTAAGACAAGATAAAAACACACCGAACAAGGAATGAGGGTTTGTGGAAACAACACTCGAGCCTTGCTCTGATACCAACTGATAAGGGAAAAGCCAAGGAAGCGTTAAATAAAGATAAAAGCGAGACGCGACAAGAACAACTTACGAGGTAGCACCAAGGAACGATGTCTTGATACACCCTCGTTCGAGTCAAGTAGAACCTACGCTAAGCAACTATCCTCAAGAGACACCCGGCCCTCGCAAATAGAATGATCAAGGAGGATTGAAGAGCAACTTGGATTCATCCAATTGATTCAAGCCAATGTGGCTACAAGTGTTTGAGAGAAAATCTCTTTAATGTTTGTGTTCAAGGTAGGTTCATACAAGCTTGAGATCAATGGCCTCCTTTGTAGTTGATCAACTTCCTCGATAATCAATCCAAGTCACAAGAACCAAATACTCTTCGGGAAGAGTGGAGTTAATGGAACTCGATGAATGTCTAGCTTTTTAGTGCGCACTTGAAGCAAATAATTAACTACGAGTCTTCTTTGCGGTCTACTCTCCTCTAGGCTCGAGTACCCTAGTCACTCAATCAATTAGTACCTATTAAGTAGGAGTGTTACTCTCAATGTACTAACCGGAAGCAACGTGAACAAACAAACACGAAAGCCTAAAGAAAACAACTACCCGGACCCCTTCAGTAAACTGGGCGGTCCGCGCAAAGAGGCAGGCGGTCCAACTGGGTTTTCTGCAAAATAGATACTGAGCAGGGGCAGGCGGTCCGCCCAGGGTTCAGGCGCTCCGCCTGGACCTGTGTCCCAGCCTTCACCAAAACGTGTTTTTGGTGTTTTCAAGCAATTTTTCATTAATTTCAAGGTGTTTTTGATATATTATGATACCCAAAGTTGTTTTATGCTATAACAAACAAACCCCAATAATTTAATCCAACAAAAACCCAACAACAAGTTTGTTTTAAGAATTTGGAGCAAGTTCTTCAAGAATTTTCAAAAATATCAATATTCAAAATTTCGAATTTCATTCCGCTACACCAAATGATGTTATGGGGGTATCAAACCGACGGGTTAACTATGTAGAACAATCCCCGATACCAAACATCCAACAAATCATAACATCAAACAAGTCCTAGTAATTTTTTGTGAAATTTCAACATTAGAGATTTGATATTCATGATTTTGATTCACAACTTCAAATCGTGTTTTGATGGTACCCAAATAACGGGAATACTTAAAAAAACAATCCTCGATAACTAACACCAACAAAATCGATTCAACCAACAATTTCTAGCTAATTTTTGGAATTTTCTAGTTTTTGATTTTTTTAGTTTTTCTTCAAATTTTCAAGACAAGAACATCAATAACAACTAAGACAAGATAAAAACACACCGAACAAGGAACGAGGGTTTGTGGAAACAATACCCGAACCTTGCTCTGATACCACATGATAAGGGAAAAACCAAGGAAGCGATAAATAAAGATAAAAGCGAGACGCGACAAGAACAACTTACGAGGTAGCACCAATGAGCGATGTGTTGATACATCCTCGTTCGAGTCAAGTATAACCTACGCTAAGCAAATATCCTCAAGAGACACCCGGCCCTCGCAAATAGAATGATCAAGGAGGATTGAAGAGCAACTTGGATTCATCCAATTGATTCAAGCCAAAATGGTTATAAGTGTTTGAGAGAAAATCTCTTTAATGTTTGTGTTCAAGGTAGGTTCATACAAGCATGAGATCAATGGCCTCATCGTAGTTGGTCAACTTCCTCGATAATCAATCCAAGTCACAAGAACCAAATACTCTTCGGGAAGAGTGGAGTTGATGGGACTCGATGAACGTTAAGCTTTTTAGTTCGCACTTGAAGCAAATAATTAACTACAAATCTTCTTTGCGGTCTACTCTCTTCTAGGCACGAGTACCCTAATAACTCAATGAATTAGTACTTATTAAGTAGGAGTGTTACTCTCAAAGTACTAACCGAAAGCAACGTGAACAAACAAACACGAAAGCCTAAAGAAAAAAACTACCCGCACCCCTTCAGTAAACTGGGCGGTCCGCCCAAAGAGGCAGGCGGTCCACCTGGGTTTTATGCAAAATAGACAGTGAGCAGGGGGCAAGCGGTCCGCCCAGGGTTCAGGCGCTCTGCCTGGACCTGTGTCCCAACCTTCACCAAAACGTGTTTTTGGAGTTTTCAAGCGATTTTTCCAACAATTTCAAGGTGTTTTTGATATTTGATGATACACAAAGTTGTTTTATGCTATAATAAACAAACGCCAATGATTTAATCCAACAAACAACCAACAACAAGTTTGTTTCTAGAATTTGGAGCAAGTTCTTCAAGAATTTTCAAAAATTTCAAGATACAAAATTTCGATTTTCATTCCGATACACCAAATGATTTTATGGGGGTATCAAAACGACGGGTTAACTATGTAGAACAATCCCCGATACCAAACATCCAAGAAATCATAACATCAAACAAGTTCTAGCAATTTTTTATGAAATTTCAAATTTTGAGATTTGATTTTCAAGATTATGATTCACAACTTCAAATCGTGTTTTGAAGGTACCCAAAAAATGGGAATACTTAAACAAACAATCCTTGATAACTAACACCAACAAAATAGATTCAACCAACAATTTCTAGCCAATTTCTGGAATTTTCTAGTTTTTGAATTTGTTTGTTTTTCTTCAAATTTACAAGATAAGAACATCAATAACAACTAAGACAAGATAAAAACACACCGAACAAGGAATGAGGGTTTGTGGAAACAACACTCGAGCCTTGCTTTGATACCAACTGAAAAGGAAAAAGCCAAGGAAGCGTTAAATAAAGATAAAAGCGAGACGCGACAAGAACAACTTACGAGGTAGCACCAAGGAACGATGTGTTGATACACCCTCGTTCGAGTCAAGTAGAACCTACGCTAAGCAACTATCCTCAAGAGACACCCGGCCCTCGCAAATAGAATGATCAAGGAGGATTGAAGAGCAACTTGGATTCATCCAATTGATTCAAGCCAAAATGGGTACAAGTGTTTGAGAGCAAATCTCTTTAATATTTTTTTTCAAGGTAGGTTCATACATGACACGACCCGGAATCCGGTTAGGCCGTGCGGGCACCCGACATACTCCCCTAGACCCGTTGGGCGAACCCTTACCAATTAAATCAGGAAAATAAATATAACAATTTACAAATAAGGACAAAACTTAAAATAAAAACACAGACATACTGATACCCCTAAGCTGTACAAAAGAAATTACAGCTGACTACCCAACATGCTAGGTTTAGGGCTATCCAGACCAGACATCTAAGAGTACAAAAGAATACAGATACCTTCTGAAGGGAGCAAAATGCAACTGAAATAATGAACAATAAACTGGTGGCCATCTGGAATAAATCTGGCTCACCCTGACAGCTGAAGTCGTCTTCGCTCCTGAACAATGCGGCGAACTCAATCCTGGAGCGAACCTGCCGAAACGAAATAGATAGAAAAGAAACAAACAACAAACGAGGGTGAGTCAAAAGGACTCAATAAGTGGGGCAGACTAGCCACCTCAAAGAATAGGATAGCTAGCCAGGGTGAAAAGAAACAGATAAAACCAATTCCTTTTATTTAAATTACAAAAAGGCAGAGCCAGATAATAACTAGAAACACGTATGAAACCTTAAACTCAGCCAGGAATACGAGCCAGAAACATATCAACAAATAAGCAATGCACGTATGAGCAGAACAGTAGTCATGTACCGCAAGTCTACACAATGGTATGAATTGAGATGAAATGAAATGAAGTGAGATGAAATGAAATATGATGCAAAGGGTCACATGTGCCCGTCCTCCCATCTCGAAGCGGAATACTCCTGCACTCGAGGGGAACCCAATCTGATAACCAACTGGAGCGAAATACTCCTGCTCCTGGGGCGGAATACTCCTGCACCCGATATAATATAAACCAGAGGCGGAATACTCCTGCACTCTCTTGGGGCGGAATACTCCTGCACCCGATATAATACAATGGAGCGGAATACTCCTGCTCCTGGGGCGGAATACTCCTGCCCTCAATATGATACAATGGAGCGGAATACTCCTGCTCCTGGGGCGGAATACTCCTGCCCTCAATATGATATGCAATGTAATGCATATGAGTGCAATGTGATGCAATAATAACCCTTCACCGGCACAGGACTCTCATCGACAGCCGGGAAGTAGATGCCAACTCACAACCAGAGTACCATGCTCAGATTCTCAATGCAATTACCAACAACAGGACATAACATATAATATACAATGTAAATCCAAAGCTAAGGCGTAATGAGTACGCCTATCGGCAGCTACACACGTAAGGAACACGTGGTAGAAAATCCACGAGGCCAGGTGCCTCCAAAGAAATGGATATAAACACTTACCTTGTTACAAAGTTAGTACAGCCACTCAATAACCGCTTGTCCTTTGGTTTCATTGCCAAACGATCCCACTCTATTTAATAAGCAAAAAAAATATATCAAATTAGGCTAAAGGCTTCATTCCTCACATCTTAGGGCAATCCAGGTAGGAACCTGATACCCTATTCGCGTACGCAATACGCAGGCCAGGCCTATATACAGGGTTTAAGGCCACATAACCAAATCCCAAATAAATTACATTTATAAGTTGCCCATAACTCCCTGAGTACGAATATATAATCAATTCCATTATCGGGGTCCATTTGACCCTTTAAACTATTAATTGAACTTATTAAAACGATGTATAATATTCCAAGTTTTACCGTTAAAACATATTCAAACACACGTAATAAACTCAAATAATATATTAGGATCATTACCTGAATGTTTCAGGGTAAAAATTCTACTTTTCTCCGGCCCCTTTTCCTATTTTCTGGCATTTTTCCACTGCGTACTTTCCATTTTTCTTGTCTCCTGTTTCTCATTTTTCTTTTCCTTTTCTTTTACTTTCTTTTCTTTTCGCGACAAAAATTAAAACGGAATCCTACGATATTTGAATCAATTCCAACTTTTGCATAGCAGTTATACAAAATATATGTAACATACTCGCGAAGGCGGATCTCAAATCGGGTTCCCGAAACTCAAGATGCGAATTTAAATGGAAAAGAAGTCAAATTATTTAACTTTCGGCATTTTAGCAGAAACTAGCCGAACAACATCGAAATTCACTTTCGAAAGTTCACAAAAATCACAAATAATCATACGAACCTAACGGCGCTTTCGGATTTCGAATCGGAGCTCATTCGGCAAAAACCGAGCTCGAAAATCTCCTTTTAATATTAATTGCCAATAAAAACTGAAACCTTCTTCCGATGCCTACCAAATGAGGTCTGATTTAGCTCAAATTTTACAGATAACTCTCAATGGACCTTACAAATATTTTAAAATTATCGGCATGCCAATCGGAGTCCTAACTTCCGAAACGACTTACCGAGGTCGTTTCATTCTCCTCCACTTAAACTCTCGTTCGTCCTCGAACGAGCCTAAGACTAAAGCAAGATTCACGCAGATTATAAAAGAACTTGCACGACCTTTATGAGCTACTCCACGGGAATTATCTCATAATTACAGAATCAGAGTTATAACACGCACATCAAACTCTTGGATAAAACATATTCTGATAATATGATAACATGATTGCCCAACTTATTCGGACTAAGCCGACCCTTTCTCGATCATGAGAGAGGAGTTCTATATTTTTGAAACAAAGATACACGAAACTTTGAATGGTTTAACATGATTCAGCCGATAATTACCTCTTCGATATACCTTTCGATATAGAACAGGTCGATGGAACTATGAATTAGCTTACGCTTCAGCAACGCCTTAGAGATTTAATATTATGATTCGGTATCAATTGGAGGAAGACTCCTCCACTTAAAGCATAAACTCATACAACTAATTTGAATAGAAATAGTCATCCTCGCACAACCTGCTGGATTAAAGAAGACCTAGCTAAAAGCTGAACATAGGCAGACCTAAACTACCAAACTACCCTTTCGAGTTGCCAACTAACTGCAACTCTCAAGTTCACAACTCCATACCTTTGCCGTAAACACCACCGCCCGATAGATGGTACTTCTGTATAAAAATTTCGGCAGAGTTTCCCCTGAAACTGGATGATCCGTAAAAACAGAACCAGCACTATACTATACATGGGAATGGATACCCGGATAAACTGATAACATAAACATGTTAAACGTATAACAAGATGAGACAACTGGACCAAAATAATAATATGCTTCCAAAACAATAATATGCTTACCCGGCCACAATAACACGTACTCTGGCTCGACACAGGGAACGTCACAAGCGGCTACCAACCGCCCAAGCTCACTAGTGCGGGACGAAGAAGAAATGGGAATGGACCGAGGATAGAAATAATTAGAGCTTCAGGAGGCTCATCTTCTTATTTGCTTGGCTACCAGAGCTAGATTACTTCCGAGTCAGGCGAGCCAAAAAATTGCAATTGAAGAGATAGACATTAAATAAGCTTTATGGAAAAAACATCCATACCTATTTGACCTCCCAATAAGAAGGAAACTCTGACAATTTACCAGAATACCCTTTTATAACTAAGACAAGCTCATAGAATAACATGACTTTACTAGCGAACCAAGATGAGATATGTAGATCGAATATTACTTACTAATCACTTTGCACCGGAAGAAATAATATCACTTTCCGATGATGACGAATAAGAATCCCACTATCCTATCAACACTGAATTCCGATGAGAGAGGTAAACTGATTTGACACAATAACAAAAGGTGGAACAACAAGATGCCAGGCAGACAATACCGACACTTACTGCCAAATCTCTCATATTTAGACCAGATAAACTAGTAGGGTCATCATAAATGCCAGGAATAAATCGTATCAGAAGCTCACCCCTCTATCGCAACCTATTATTAATAGAAACGACATCCAAGGAAACCATCGAAACATGATAAGACACACCATTTCTAGATCGATCGGAAAGATAAATCTTACTTACAGATAAGGGAAGAAGAAACACACGGGTCTACTACATCGGATGCTTCAGCATCCTGCCAGACTGGCAGTTCATAAAACTGCCTCTGCGGCTGAACTAAGCCGCTACACTGATAATTACCTTCTGAAGAATAACTGCCACCACGCTCTCAACCTTTACTGGATCGTGGCATTTCTCTGGCTGATTGAGATCTAAATGGAATCCCCGATGACTGGGCAGGTGCCTGAGGGCGAGAGAAAATACGACTGCCTACTTGCCGAAGTAAGGGAATACTTCCCAAAGGATAACCAGACTCATGACAGTGATACCACATTTTCGCTGAGAAATGGAAGCTGGAAAGATTGTTGATAGATGTAAAGAGAAACTGAATCTGATCTTGATGAGCTACTGGCGCACTCTAAGAATCAAGTGACATAAGCTGAGATAACTTAGAAGGTGACCTCCCAAAATAATCAAAACTCTTACCTCCACATGAGGTACCATGGTTACCCACCAGGGCCATGGGATCTCTTACTTTCCCGCTCTAACTTATGGTATGCCTCATACCTCTGAGACATATCAACAACGACTTCAAATAAAGTCCCAACCTCAATTTTTTTGAGCCATCTGGGACCTCAAGGAAGGAGAAAGGTCACTAATAAATATTTGAATCTATCGAAAGGCTCATGGACTAGTTCTAATACATATTCAGCCATTCTATAAAATTCAATCTTATATTCTGAAACACCAACAGGCTAACCGACAGGCCACCCTATCCAATCCACTCAAACTGGAAACACTTTTCATCTCGCTCGCTACTCGAAAGGAACTTTTTCCACGAATCTAGAAGAAAAATCGAACCACATTAGCTAATAAGAGAGCGGCCCACCAATTCAAGGCTGGACCCCTGAAACTAGGAAGAAGAATAATCAACACCATACCGCTTGATATAATCAAAAGCCTGAAGGATACGCTGACATTATTTTATTTTTAAAAAAAAATCACGAGGTTTATCTGATGCATTGCTTAAGAATATCGGAAGGTTCAACCGCGCAAAATAATGCAACCGCTTTAGGCACTCGGACCGAACTGATACCTCGGCTGGCTAACCAGCCAGAACAATTAGAGGAACAACAAATACTACTTCCGGAATATAATTTACTGCAGCAATATTAAGAACCAGAAAGGAGCTCCCTGAGATCGAACGTCTGCACATGCGGCAACCTGATAGGTTGCCCAGCGAATGATAGGTTCTTACGGTATCTGCGTCGCCAAGATTCTCGTAAAGCATCATAGAGAGCCAAGGGAACTACAAGGCCCTGCCCCCTTGCCCATCGCGAGCTCGTACAATTGGGACCTCCGTAACTAGATCGCCAACACGATCAAAACACTCGGGGCTTCGTCAGTGCTGGTCCCAGGCTAGACTGCTTCGTCTTGAATTCATACCGTTTGCTGAATTGTCGCACGAGGGTTCACAATTACCATGAAGGAATTAACGAATTAACGAAAATACTTTTGAATCCTAGACCGACGCACGATCAAAAAAGAAGGAAGTGAAACTTCCTAAATGCCATCATAGCCTCTCGTAGATGAGTACGGACGTCTACGTACCCATCAGCGAGACTCTACTAGACACTGTCTTAGTCTGGATAGACTCTAAACTGGGCTCTGATACCAACTGACACGACCCGGAATCCGGTTAGGCCGTGCGGGCACCCGACATACTCCCCTAGATCCGTTGGGCGAACCCTTACCAATTAAATCAGGAAAATAAATATAACAATTTACAAATAAGGACAAAACTTAAAATAAAAACACAGACATACTGATACCCCTAAGCTGTACAAAAGAAATTACAGCTGACTACCCAACATGCTAGGTTTAGGGCTATCCAGACAAAACATCTAAGAGTACAAAAGAATACAGATACCTTCTGAAGGGAGCAAAATGCAACTGAAATAATGAACAATAAACTGGTGGCCATCCGGAATAAATCTGGCTCACCCTGACAGCTGAAGTCGTCTTCGCTCCTGAACAACGCGGAGTAGTCTAGCTGATAAGACCCAAACCCCAACAAGACCATTCACACGGAGCCAAGCTAAGGAGATCCAAGGAGTGCACCTACACTTGGTGAGGAAGGGCCTAGAAGAAGGAAACGATTGGAAGCCCATCCAGGTGATCAAAATGCACGAGGAGCAACACAGCAGCTCAGGCGCCCCGCCTGAGGAGCTCACAGCCTAAGGCACAAAATGTGCACAGGCGGGCCGCCCACCCAGGCGCCCCAGCCCAGGCGCCTGCCTGGCCCAGGCACCCCGCCTACCCCCAGGCGCCCCGCCCAGACTCAGCACAAGCCAGGCGCCCCTCCCAGCTGCGGGATTTATCATGCTTTTACTGTTTTGACCCTACGTGGTCTTTTAGTCCTAAGCCTAAGTGTGGGCACTCTAGACCTTTTACTTAGTGCCTAAAAACAACTATAAATAGCTAGTTGGCTTGTTTTATTCCTTAGCTTATTATTGATGATTAAGAATATTGTAAGAGTTGAACTCTTTGTTGATTGAATGAAAACCTTGATGGGACTTGTTCTTCCTCTAGCGGATCTAGATGAATTCCAATCCCCCCCGACCATTCTACTTGCATGCTCACGTTAACTCGAGGGTAATTGCATAGCGTAGGTGTTTTTGACATTCTCTCGGGGTGTAACGGAACGAGTTCTCCGTTGCTACTTGAGATTATTGATCGAGTTACGTCTCGTTCATTATCTTTACTTTTTCCGCATTTTGATTCTTATCAGTTTGGTATCAGAGCAAGGCTCGGGTTTTGTTTCTACAAACCCCCGACCCTTGATTCTTCGTGCCTACGTTAGTTTCATTAGGTTTCTTGTGTTAGAAGTTATTAAAAGAAGAAAATTACAAAAAAATTGAAAAAAATAGAAAATACAAAAATTTGGTGTAACTTGTTGGTTTGTTGGATTCATGATATGGGTGTTATAGATTCTTGATCCTTGTTGAAACCCCGTTGTTTGGGTACCAAAAACACTTGGTTTGGATTGGATTTGAGAAATTGAAAAAGTTGAAACCCCAAAATTCCCTTAAACCCTTGATAAACCTTGTTCTTGATGATTTTGCCTTGATTCTTTGTTTGAATGGGTGTTTGATTGGAAACTTGATATTGGGGATTGATCTTCATTGAAAAACAAACGATTTGGTACCAATTTTGTGGGATTTGAACATGTATAACACCAAATTTGATGAATCACAATCCTTGTTGAAACCCTTTTGATAAACCCTTGTGTTCTTGAAGTTCTTGACTTGAATCTTGATTTGATTGATTGTTTGGTTGTAAATTTGATTGGGTTTTGTTAAGGAAAATCAAAAACAAATTTGGGTATCATTGGATTGTGAAAACGAGTTGAAAACATCGGATTTGTGGATTGAAAATCGAATTGGAACAAGTTTGGAACGGATTGGAAACTGCTCCAGGCTAGGCGCCCCGCCTAAGCCAGGCGCCCGCCTGACTTGGTCACTGCCTAAGACCCCAGGCGCCCCGCCTAGGTCCCAGGCGCCCCGACTGAAATCCTGCACAACACTGGGCGCCCCTCCTGCTTGCTGAAAGTGTTGTTTTGGGTAGTTTTTCCTAGGATTTCCCATTTCTTTGTTTACATCACATCTAGTTAGTACTACTTTGAGTATCCTTTCTACTTAACTAGTACTAACCCTTGAAGCTTTTAGGCGACTCATGCATTAGTGGAGAGTAGAATTCGAAGAAGACTCGTAGAATCCTTTAACTCAAGTCCTCACCTCAAAGTGCTTAGCGTTCATTGAGTCCTCTTAACTCCACTCACCCCGGAGTGTGCTTGACTCGTGAATAGTTTGGTTGAGTTGAGGAATTGGTAGTCATCTACGTGAAGCTTTGGAACTACAAGTCGAGTGAAATATTCCCCACTACTAAACGAGTGAACCGAGTGAAACACTTGTGAGGGAGTGAGTGAGGTTGTTTTGCTAACGTTTGTTTCTTGTGTAGGTACAATGTCTACCGAAGGAGAAGATTTTGCTAAGAGTGCCCCTGCTACTATCCTTGCCAAATTGGATAGTATGAACTTGAGGATTGAAAGCCTTGAGAGGGTGACATCAAGTGCCCTAGTTGAGCAAGGGACTTCCAATGTCCAATCGGAGAAAGGGACCCCGAGTGTCCAAGTTGAGAAAGGGGCCCCGAGTGCCCAAGTTGAAGCCGTGGAAGGCACAAGTGGTTCGACCTTTACCCCGGAACAAGTTGCCGAGTTGCTCAATCGCCAACAACGGGTAAGGGAGGATCGTGATCGAATTGACCAATTGTTGGGCAATATCCAACGAGTGACCATTCCTAACCTTATGGGCAATCCCCAAAGGAATGCTCCACTACCCGGACCAATCCGGAATGTTCAACCCTTTGAGCAAGTTGCACAAGCTCAAGAAGGGGAGGAGGATGATTATGGTGATGGTGGGTATGATGCTCACTATCCATTTAGGGGACGGAATGTGGATAGGGGTAGAGGCCGAGGTCGAGGGCCACCCATGGGGTATGTTGGAGGGAATGGTAGGAGAGATTATGGAGGTTATGGAGATCACTTTGGGGGCCAACGGGAGCCTTACCAAGGAGGCCGTGACAACAACAACAATCTCTATAGTGTGAAGCTCACTATTCCTTCATTCAAATGAAGTAGTGACCCGGTGGAGTACATTGATTGGAAGTTGTCTATGGAGCGTATATTTGACACCAATGATATGCCCGAAGTGAAGAAGACCAAGTATGCAATATCTTCCTTTGAATCCTTTGCTTCTACTTGGTGGGAGTCGGTGAAGAGGAATAGAAGGAGGACGGGAATGGCTATCAACCTTACTTGGGAAGACTTGATCCGTGTGATGGATGAGAAGTACTTGACTAACCAATACCGGGTTGAACAACAAAAGCGTCTCTATGAGTTGAAGCAAGGTTACAAATAGGTTGGGGAATATTTCAATGAATTTGAGCAAATCCGAATGAACCTTGACTTGGATGAGGAAGATAATGAGATGGCCTTGATCCGTTTCAAGGGAGGCTTGAACCAAGACATAGCTTCGCTATTGAAGTTTCATAAGTACCACTACAAGCTATGTGATGATGCGGTTGAAGCCGAGAAATGGCTCAAAGAGGAGAAATCCCTTCGCTACAAGGGTAGTACTACTACTCCAACGAGCAAACCAAAGGATTGGAAGCCTCCTACTCCGAATGCAAGGTTCCCAAGTGCATATGGCACAAGTGGTACAAATGTTAGCAAGGATGTGAAGAAGCCATATGAGAAGAACACACCTAATGTGGGGGCTACTCTAAAACTCAACTACATGCTCCTACTTCTTCTTCAATACAATGCCACAAATGCAAGGGCTATGGACACTTTGCTAGGGAATGTCCTACGAAAAGGACCATGATTGTTGTTGGTAATGATGCATATGAGCAAGAGAGTGAACCGGAGGATGAGGGAGAAGAGGAAGATGAGGAAGTAGAGGAGGATTTGTTAGATGACACGGTGGAGGAGGAGGATCCTCATACTTTCTTGGTTGAGAGGAGGAGCCTAGGGGCTATGATTGTTGAAGATAGTGAAACCTTGCAAAGGGAAAATCTATTCCATGCTAGGTGCCGGGTCAAAGACGTTGTTTGCTCTATGATAATTGATTCGGGGAGTTGTGCAAATGTAGTGAGTCAATCACTTGTGTCCCAATTGAAGTTGACTACCGTGAAGCACCCCAAACCTTACCGGCTATAATGGCTTAGCGAATGTGGGGAGCTTAAAGTAGTAAAGCAAGTGATGATTCGATTCAAAATGGGGAGTTATGTAGATGAGCATATGTTTTACGTTGTGCCTATGCAAGCATGCCACCTTCTCTTCAGGAGGCCTTGGCAATTCAATAGGCAAGTGGTGCATGATGGTCGTGTCAACACTTACACGGTCAAACATGAAGGGAGGAGATTTGTGCTTAAACCCTTAGCTCCTAAGCAAGTTAGTGAGGATTACAAGAGAATGAAGGAGTTAAGAGAGATGGCAAAGGCTAAGTCGGTTGTGGAGACTAGTCCTTTGGCCGAAAGTGTGGTGGCATTCCCACCATCTTCTACCGGTGGCATATGTGCCATGATGCAACCGGGCGAGCTCTTGAGAGGAAATGATGGCAACAAGCTACTTCTTTGCCTAGTGCACAAAGGTATGGTTCTTGCTTCCGATGTTAATTCTTTAACTAACCCTTTACCTAGTGCAATTGAAAGTGTCTTGAAGGTGTTTGAAGACATGTTCCCAGATGAAATGCCAAGTGGTCTCCCTCCCTTGAGAGGGATTGAACATCAAATTGATTTCATCCCGGGGTCTCAAATCCCAAACAAACCAGCTTATAGAAGCAACCCGGAGGACACAAGGGAATTGCAAAAGCAAGTAGATGACTTGCTCACCAAAGGCTTGGTCCGGGAGAGTTTAAGTCCATGCGCCGTACCGGTCATTCTTGTTCCCAAGAAGGATGGGACGTGGAGAATGTGCGTGGATTGCCGAGCCATGAATAAGATAACGGTAAAGTACCGTCACCCTATTCCACGACTTGATGATATGTTGGATGAATTGAGTGGGTCGTGTGTCTTTTCCAAAATCGACCTTAGGTCCGGTTACCATCAAATCCGGATGAAACCCGGGGATGAATGGAAAACCACATTCAAGACCAAATTTGGTCTCTATGAATGGTTGGTAATGCCCTTCGGGCTATCCAACGCACCTAGCACTTTTATGAGACTCATGAACCATGTTTTGAAGCCTTTTATCAATAAATTTGTAGTTGTCTATTTTGATGATATCTTGATCTATAGTAAGTCCATAGATGATCATGTTGGACACTTGAGTCAAGTTCTTGAAGCGCTACGAGCCGAAAAGCTCTATGCCAATTTGAAAAAGTGTGCCTTTTATGTGGAGAAGGTTGTCTTCCTTGGGTTTGTTGTGAGTGCCCAAGGAGTGGAGGTGGATGAGTTCAAGGTGGAGGCCATTCGTGATTGGCCCACTCCTACCACCGTGACTCAAGTGAGGAGCTTTCATGGTCTTGCTAGTTTTTATAGACGTTTTGTGAAAGAGTTTAGCTCCATTACCGCTCCACTCACCGAATTGGTGAAGAAGGACCAACCATTTGTGTGGGGAGAGCCTCAAGAGAAGGCCTTCCAAGAATTGAAAATCGCCCTCTATTGCAATTGCCCGACTTCGGAAAGGAATTTGAGGTTGAATGTGATGCCTCGCGGGTGGGAATTGGTGGTGTTTTAATGCAAGATAGCAAACCCATCGCCTACTTTAGTGAGAAGTTGAAGGGTGCCTCCTTGAATTACTCTACGTATGACAAGGAGTTGTACGCCTTAGTGAGAGCTCTTGCCCATTGGCAACATTACTTGTGGCCTAGAGAGTTTGTTATCAAGAGTGACCATGAGTCACTCAAGCATCTTAGAGGCCAAGAGAAGTTGAACAAGAGGCATGCCAAGTGGGTCGAGTTTATCGAGTCTTTTCCCTATGTCATCCAATATAAGAAGGGGAAAGACAATGTTGTGGCGGATGCACTTTCTACGAAGTTCGCTCTTGCCACCACTCTCACCTCCAAGCTCATGGGGTTTGAAAGCATCAAATTGATATATGCTCATGACCCTAAGCTGAAGAGCATCCATGAAGCTCTAGAAAGGGGGGAGAGAGTTGAGAAATACCAATGGGTTAATGGTTACATCTTCAAAAATGGTAGAGTGTGCATACCCGAGTCCTCATGGAGGGAATTGCTTGTGCAAGAGGCACATTGTGGAGGACTCATGGGTCACTTTGGGATAAGAAAGACTTTGGCCGTTCTTCAAGAACAATTCCATTGGCCAAAGATGAGGGTGCATGTTGAAAGTTTTGCACTAATTGCCTTGAGTGCAAACGTGCCAAATCTAAAGCCCACCCTCATAGGTTGTATACCCCTCTCCCCGTACCTACTAGCCCGTGGATGGATATATCAATGGACTTTGTCATGGGGTTACCACGGACTAGGGGGGGCCATGATAGCATTTATGTTGTTGTGGATAGGTTCTCCAAGATGGCTCACTTCATTCCATGTAAGAAGTGTGATGATGCACAACGTGTTGCATCTTTATTCATTGACAATGTTCTAAAGTTGCATGGTGTGCCTCAAACCATCGTGAGTGATAGGGACACCAAGTTCCTAAGCCACTTTTGGAGATGCTTGTGGGGTGCCCTCGGCACCAAGCTTTTGTTTTCTACGTCCCACCACCCCCAAACGGATGGTCAAACCGAGGTGGTAAACCGAACTTTGGGTGCTCTTATTAGAGCCATGACCCGAGGTAAGGCCGAGACTTGGATTGATAGATTGCCTCTTATGGAGTTTGCCTATAATCGCACATTGCATAGCATGATTGGCATGACTCCTTTTGAGTGTGTTTATGGTTTTAACCCCTTGATTCCCCTTGATCTAACCCCTTTGCCAAGGGAAATGGTTGTTAATTTTGAAGGTAAAGCTAGAGCCAAGGCTTTGGTTGAACTCCATGCAAAGGCGAAGAAGAATTTGGAGGAAGCTTATGCTAAGGTTGCCTCCAAGAAAAACAAAGGATGAAAGAAGGTGGAACTCAAGAAGGGTGACAATGTGTGGGTGCACTTCCGGAAAGAAAGGTTTCCAAACCTTAGAAAAGGGAAGTTGGCACCCCGAGGAGATGGGCCATTCTAAGTGATCTCGAAGATAAACAACAATGCCTATGTGGTCGACTTGCCAAGTGAGTATGAACTGTCTAATACCTTTAATGTTTGTGACTTGGTTCCTTTGGATGTAGGTGATGAAAAGGTCGTGAATGATGATGCTTCAATTTCGAGGACGAAATTCTCTCAAGAAGGGGAGGATGATAAGACCCAAACCCCAACAAGACCATTCACACGAAGCCAAGCTAAGGAGATCCAAGGAGTGCACCTACACTTGGTGAGGAAGGGCCTAGAAGAAGGAAACGATTGGAAGCCGTTCCGGGTGATCAAAATGCACGAGGAGCAACACAGCAGCTCAGGCGCTCCGGCTGAGGAGCTCACTGCCTAAGGCACAAAATGTGCATAGGCAGGCCGCCCACCCAGGCGCCCCAGCCCTGGCGCCCGCCTTCCCCAGGCGCCCTGCCTACCCCCAGGCACCCCGCCTAGACTCAGCACAAGCCAGGCGCCCCTCCTGCCTTCAGGCGCCTCTCCCAGCTGCGGGATTTATCATGCTTTTACTGTTTTGACCCTACGTGGTCTTTTAGTCCTAAGCCTAAGTGTGGGCACTCTAGACCTTTTACTTAGTGCCTAAAAACAACTATAAATAGCTAGTTGGCTTGTTTTATTCCTTAGCTTATTATTGATGATTAAGAATATTGTAAGAGTTGAACTCTTTGTTGATTGAATGAAAACCTTGATGGGACTTGTTCTTCCTCTAGCGGATCTAGATGAATTCCAATCCCCCCGACCATTCTACTTGCGTGCTCACGTTAGCTCGAGGGTAGTTGCTTAGCGTAGGTGTTCTTGACATTCTCTCGGGGTGTAACGGAACGAGTTCTCCGTTGCTACTTGAGATTATTGATCGAGTTACGTCTCGTTAATTATCTTTACTTTTTCCGCGTTTTGATTCTTATCACTAGCTTTGGTAGCCAAGCAATAAGAAGATGAGCTTCCTGAAGTTCTAATTATTTCTATCCTTGGTCTATTACCATTTCTTCCTCATCCGAAAAATAGTGAGTTTGGGCGGTTAGTAGCCACTTGTGATGTTTTCTGTGTTGAGCCAGAGTGCGTGCCAAGGTAGCCGGGTAAGCACATTGTTGTTTTTCAAGGCTACTAAGGGTAATGAGAGGCGTCATTTGACCTTTGATTTGATCCGTCAGGCGGTGGTGCTTATAGAAAATGTATGGAGCTGTGACTCGAGAGTTGCAGTTGTTTGGCAACTCGAAAGGGTAGTTGGTAGCTTAGGTCTGCCTACGTTCAGCTTTTAGCTAAATCTTTTTAGTCCAGCAGACTGTGCGGGGATGGGTATTCCTATTCAAATAGTTGCATGAGTTTGTGCTTTAAGTGGAGGAGTCTTCCTCCAAATACTGAATGGTAACACTAAATCTCTGAGGTGTTGATAGCACTTTTCTCACGACCCAAAGTAAGGCCACGACAGAAACCTACAATGAGTGTCGATCATTACTAAAACCACTAATAATCTATTAATGATAGAGATAAGCTGGCAACCTGATCATATATATGTACCTATCTGCTGAAAGCATAAAGTTTGGAAAGATGACACGACTTTAACTTGCTGGCAATTAGAATACTGAGCCACAAATTCTGCTATGTCACACTTTATTCCGTCACACAAATAAATCTGCTTAAGATCATAATACATCTTAGTCGAACCTAGATAAACAGTGTATTTGGAATAATGTGCCTCTATCATAATCTGTCCACGTAAATCTGCAACATCAGGAACACGAAGTCTATCTTTATGCATGAGAACACTGTCAGTTGTAACCCTGTATGGTGACTCCGATTTTCTTTTGGCTATCTGTCCGTATTCAACTAGAACTGGATCCTCATACTGACGCTATTTTACCTCATGAAGATTTAGAGTTAAAGGTCTAGTGCAGCTTGTCGTCCATCCATCATTGGTATATCTTTTTCACACCTCAACTCTTTGAAAGGTTACTTTAGCGTTATAAGTGCGCATGTAATCAACTTTGTTGCTGGTATTCTGCCTCAGCTCAAGGTCCAACTACATGTCTCTTTTATTTTTACTTTTTCAAGTCATAATATTTCCAATTCAAAGATAATACCCTGAAGCAGATGTTCAGTCTGGAGATCATTCCTGGTCTGCATCATACTATCTAGTAGTATTTGATTTGCATGATCCTTATCCTTATATGATAGACCCTGTTCAGAGGAACCTTTGACATACATTAGGATATGGGTAACTAAATTCGCACAAGGAGCTTGCGGAGCAACATTAACATCAACTGAGATGTTGCATAGTGCGTTCGTAAAAATAATATAGCTTGCATCAAATCTTCTATAGTGAGTAGTGACAAGGTACTTCAAAAGCTTCCCCTATTGTATCAAGCGAGAGCTAATTCTTAGTTCCATCGACCTATTCTATATCGAAAGGTATATCGAAGAGGTGATTATCGGCTGAATCATATTAACCTATTATAAGTTCCGTGTATCTTTGTTTCAAAAAAGTAAAACTCTCATCTCGTGATCGAGGAAGGATCAGTGTAGTCAGAATAAGCTGGGCAATGGCATTATGATATTATCCAGCTATGTTTTATCCAAGAGTTCGATACGCGTGTTATAATTCTGATCCTGTAATCAGGAAATAATTCCCGTGGAGTAGCTCATGAAGGTCGTGCAAGTTCTCTTGTTATCTGCGTGAATCTTGCTTTAGACTTAGGCTCGTTCGAGGACGAACGAGAGTTTAAGTGGAGGAGAATGAAACGACCTTGGTTAGTCGTTTCGAATGTTAGGACTCCGATTGGCGTGCCGATAACTTTAAAATATTTATAATATCCATTAGGACCTGTCTGTAAAATTTGAGCTAAATCAGACCTCGTTTGGTAGATATTAAAAAGAGATTTTCGAGCTCGATTTTGGCGAATGAGCTCCGATTCGAAATCCGAAAGCGCCGTTAGGTTCGTATGATTATTTGTGACTTTCGTGAACTTTCGAAAGTGAATTTCGATGTTGTTCGGCTAGTTTCCGCTAAAATGTCGAAAGATAAATAATTTGACTTTTTTTCATTTAAATTCGTATCATGAGTTTCGGGAGTCCGATTTGAGATCTGCCTTTGCAAGTATGTTACATATATTTTGTATAACTTGTATGCAAAAGTTGGAACTATTTCGAATATCGTAGGGTACCGTTTTAATTTTCGTCGCGAAAAGAAAATAAAATAAAAAAAACAAAAAAAAGGAAAGGACAAAAATTAGGCGGTGGAATTAATTAAGCTTTCAAAAGCTTAGTTGATACATACAGTAATGAGAAAGCAAAAGAGAAACATTAGAAACGAAACAGAGAAACAAAATAGAAAACACGCAGAAGAGAAAAATGCCAGAAAATGAGAAAAGAGCCGGGAAAATAGTAGAATTTTTACCGCAAAACATTCAGGTAATGATCCTAATATATTATTTGAGTTTATTACGTGTGTTTGAAAATATTTTAACGGTAAAAATTGAGATATTGTACATCGTTTTAATAAGTTCAATTAATAGTTTAAAGGGTCAAATGGACCCCGATAATGAAATTGATTATATATTCGTACTCAGTGAGTTATGGCAACATATAAATATAATTTATTTAGGGTTTGGTTAGGTGACCATAAACCCTGTACATAGGCCTGGCCTGCGTATTATGTATGCGAATAGGGTATCAGGTTCCTAACCGGATTGCCCTAAGACGTAACGAATAAAGTCTTTAGCCTAATTTGACATATTTTTCTGCTTAATGAATAGAGTGGATCGTTTGGCAATGAAACCAAAGGATAAAGCAGTTTTTGATTAGTAATGGTAACTTTTGGAAAAGGTAAGTGTTTATATCCATTTCTTTGGAGGCACCTGGCCTCGTGGATTTTCTACCACGTGTTCCTTACGCGTATAGCTGCCGATAGGCGTACTCATTACGCCTTAGCTTTGGATTTACATTATATATTATATGTTACGTCCTGTTGCTGGTATTGCATTGAGGATTTGAGTATTGTACTCTGGATGTGAGTTGGCATCTATTTCCCGGCTGTCGATGAGAGTGTAGCGCCGGTGAAGGGTTATTATTGCATCACATTGCATTCATATGCATTATATGTCATTCATATGCATTACATTGCATATCATATTGGGTGCAGGAGTATTCCGCCCCAGGAGCAGGAGGATTCCGCTCCATTGTATCATATTGAGGGTAGGAGGATTCCGCCCCAGGAGAGTGCAGGAGTATTCCGCCTCAGCTTTACATTATATCGGGTGCAAGAGTATTCCGCTCCCGGAGAGTGCAGGAGTATTCCGCCTCTGGTTTATATTATATCGGGTGCAGGAGTATTCCGCCCCAAGAGCAGGAGTATTCCGCTCCAGTTGGTTATCAGATTTGATTCCCCTCGAATGCAGGTGTATTCCGCTTCGGGATGGGATTACGGGCACATGTGACCCCTTTGCATCATATTTCATTTCATTTCATCTCACTTCATTTCATTTCATATCATTGTGTAGACTTGCGGTACATGACTACTGTTCTGCTTATATGTGCATTGCTTATTTGTGGATATGTTTCTGACACGCATCCTTGGTTGAGTTTATATGTTTCTTACGTGTTTCCGGTTATTATCTGGCTCTGCCTTTTTATAATTTAAATAAGAGGTACTTGGTCTATCTGTTTCTTTTCTCCTTGGCTGCTATCCTGTTCTTTGAGGTGGCTAGTGTTCCCCACTTATTGAGTCCTTTTGACTCACCCTTGTTTGTTGTTTTTTTTTGTCTATCTATTTTGTTTCGGCAGGTCCGCTCCAGGATTGAGTTCACCACGTTGTGAAGGAGTGAAGACGACTTCAGCTCTCTGGGTGAGCCAGCTTTTATTCCGGATGGCCACCCGATTTATGTTCATTATTTCAGTTGTATTTTGCTCCCTTCAGGAGGTATCTCTCTTCCTTTGTACTCTTAGATGTCTAGTCTGGATAGCCCTAAACCTAGTATGTTGGGAAGTCAGCTGTAATTTCATTTGTACAGCTTAGAGACATCAGTATGTCGCTGCTTCTTTCCAAGTCTTGTTCTTATTTATGAATTGAATTATATTTATTTTCCTAATTTAATTGGTAAGGGTTCGCCCGACGGGTCTAGGAAAGGATGTCGGGTGCCCGAACGGCCTAGCCGGATTCTGGGTCGTGTCAAAAATAGGCAGTGAGGAGGGGCAGGCGGTCCGCCCAGGGTTCAGGCTCTCCGCCTGGACCTGTGTCCCAGCCTTCACCAAAACGTGTTTTTGGTGTTTTCAAGCAATTTTTCCATTAATTACAAGGTATTTTTTATATTTGATGATACCCAAAGTTGTTTTATGCTATAACAAACAAACCCCAGTGATTTAATCCAACAAAACACAACAACAAGTTTGTTTCAAGAATTTGGAGCAAGTTATTCAAGAATTTTCAAAAATTTCAAGATTCAAAATTTCGATTCTCATTCCGCTACACCAAATGATGTTATAGGGGTAAACAAACCATGGGTTAACTATGTAGAACAATCCCTGATACCAAACATCCAAGAAATTGTAACATCAAATAAGTTCTAGCAATTTTTTGTGAAATTTCAAATTTTGAGATTTGATTATCAAGATTTTGATTCACAACTTCAAATCGTATTTTGAAGGTACCCAAAAAATGGAAATACATAAACAAACAATCCCTGATAACTAGCACCAACAAAATCGATTCAACCAACAGTTTCTAGCCAATTTTTGGAATTTTCTAGTTTTTGATTTTTTTTATTTTTCTTCAAATTTTCAAGACAAGAACATCAATAACAACTAAGACAAGATAATAACACACCGAACAAGGAACGAGGGTTTGTGGAAACAACACCCGAGGCTTGCTCTGATACCACATGATAAGGGAAAAACCAAGGAAGCGATAAATAAAGATATAAGTGAGACGCGACAAGAAAGACTTACGAGGTAGCACTAAGGAACGATGTCATGATACACCCTCGTTCAAGTCAAGTAGAACCTAAGCAAAGTAACTATCCTCAAGAGACACCCGGCCCTCGCAAATAAAATGATCAAGGAGGATTGAAGAGCAACTTGGATTAATCCAATTGATTCAAGCCAAAATGGTTACCAGTGTTTGAGAGCAAATCTCTTTAATGTTTGTGTTCAAGGTAGGTTCATACAAGCTTGAGATCAATGGCCTCCTTTGTAGTTGATCAACTACCTCGATAATCAATCCAAGTCACAAGAACAGAATACTCTTCGGGAAGAGAGGAGTTGATGGGACTCGATGAACGTTAAGCTTTTTAGTGCGCACTTGAAGAAAATAATTAACTACGAGTCTTCTTTGCGGTCTACTCTCCTCTAGGCACGAGTACCCTAGTCACTCAATGAATTAGTACTTATTAAATAGGACTGTTACTCTCAAAGTACTAACCGGAAGCAACGTGAACTAACAAACATGAAAGCCTAAAGAAAACAACTTCCCGGACCCCTTCAGTAAACTGGGCGGTCCACCCAAAGAGGCAGGCGGTCCGCCTGGGTTTAGTGCAAAATAGGCAGTGAGGAGGGGTAGGCGGTCCGCCCAGGGTTCAGGTGCTCCGCCTGGACCTGTGTCCAAGCCTTCACCAAAACGTGTTTTTGGTTTTTTCAAGCAATTTTTCCATTAATTTCAAGGTGTTTTTGATATTTTGATGATACCACGAGTTGTTTTACGCTATAACAAACAAATCCCAATGATTTAATCCAACAAACAACAAATAACAAGTTTGTTTCAAGAATTTGGAGCAAGTTCTTCAAGAACTTTCAAAAATTTCAAGATTCAAAATTTCAATTGTCATTCCGCTACACCAAATGATGTTATGGGGGTATCAAAACGACGGGTTAACTATGTAGAACAATCCCCGTTACCAAACATTCAACAAATCATAACATCAAACAAGTTCTAGCAATTTTTTGTGAAATTTCAACTTTTGAGATTTGATTTTCAATATTTTGATTCACAACTTCAAATCGTATTTTGATGGCACCCAAACAACGGGAATACTTAAACAAACAATCCCCGATAAGTAACACCAACAAAATCGATTCAATCAACAATTCTAGCCAATTTTTGGAATTTTCTAGTTTTTGATTTTTTTTATTTTTCTTCAAATTTTCAAGACAAGAACATCAATAACAACTAAGACAAGATAATAACACACCGAACAAGGAACGAGGGTTTGTGGAAACAACACCCGAGGCTTGCTCTGATACCACATGATAAGGGAAAAACCAAGGAAGCGATAAATAAAGATATAAGTGAGACGCGACAAGAAAGACTTACGAGGTAGCACTAGGGAACGATGTCATGATACACCCTCGTTCAAGTCTAGTAGAACCTACGCTAATCTCTTTAATTGACTTGATACACCCTCGTTCGATTCATCCAATTGAATCAAGTCAAAATGGTTACAAGTGTTTGAGAGCAAATCTCTTTAATGTTTGTGTTCAAGGTAGGTTCATACAAGCTTGAGATCAATGGCCTCCTTTGTAGTTGATCAACTTACTCGATAATCAATCCAAGTCACAAGAACTAAATACTCTCCGGGAAGATTGGAGTTGATGGGACTCGATGAACGTTAAGCTTTTTAGTGCGCACTTGAAGCAAATAATTAACTACGAGTCTTCTTTGCGGTCTACTCTCCTCTAGGCATGAGTACCCTAGTCACTCAATGAATTAGTACTTATTAAATGGGAGTGTTACTCTCAAAGTACTAGCCGGAAGCAACGTGAATAAACAAACACGAAAGCCTAAAGAAAATAACTACCCGGACCTCTTCAGTAAACTGGGCGGTCCGCCCAAAGAGGCAGGCGGTCCACTTGGGTTTTGTGCAAAATAGATAGTGAGCTGGGGCAGGCGGGTTGCCCAGGGTTCAGGCGCTCCGCCTGGACCTGTGTACCAGCCTTCACCAAAACGGGTTTTTGGTGTTTTCAAGCAATTTTTGCAACAATTTCAAGGTGTTTTTGATATTTGATGATACCCAAAGTTTTTTTATGCTATAACAAACAAACCCCAATGATTTAATCCAACAAACAACCAACAACAAGATTGTTTCAAGAATTTGGAGCAAGTTATTCATGAATTTTCAAAAATTTCAAGATTCAAAATTTCGATTTTATTTCCACTACACCAAATGATGTTATGGGGTATCAAAATGACGGGTTATCTATGTAGAACAATCCCCGATACCAAACATCCAAGAAATCATAACATCAAACAAGTTCTAGCAATTTTTTGTCAAATTTTCACTTTTGAGATTTGATTTTCAAGATTTTTATTCACAACTTAAAATCGTGTTTTGATGGTACCCAAATAACGGAAATACTTAAACAAACAATCCTCGATAACTAACACCAAAAAAATCGATTCAACCAACAATTTCTAGCCAATTTTTTGAATTTTATAGTTTTTGATTTTTTTTTGTTTTTCTTAAAATTTTCAAGACAAGAACATCAATAACAACTAAGACAAGATAAAAACACACCGAACAAGGAACGAAGGTTTGTGGAAACAACACCCGAGCCTTCCTCTGATACCACATAATAAGGGAAAAACCAAAGAAGCGATAAATAAAGATAGAAGCTAGACGAGACAAGAACAACTTATGAGGTAGCACCAAGGAACGATGTCTTGATACACCCTCGTTCGAGTCAAGTAGAACCTACGCAAAGCAACTATCCTCAAGAGACACCCGACCCTCACAAATAGAATGATCAAGGAGGATTGAAGAGCAACTTGGATTCATCCAATTGATTCAAGCCAAAATGGTTACAAGTGTTTGAGAGAAAATCTCTTTAATGTTTGTGTTCAAGGTAGGTTCATACAAGCTTGAGATCAAAGGCCTCCTTTGTAGTTGATAAACTTACTCGATAATCAATCCAAGTCACAAGAACCAAATACTCTTCGGGAAGAGTGGAGTTGATAGGACTCGATGAACGTTAAGCTTTTTAGTGCGCACTTGAAGCAAATAATTAACTACGAGTCTTCTTTGCGGTCTACTCTCCTCTAAGCACGAGTACCCTAGTCAGTCAATGAATTAGTACTTGTTAAATAGGAGTATTACTATCAAAGTACTAACCGGAAGCAGCGTGAACAAACAAACACGAAAGCCTAAAGAAAACAACTACCCGGACCCCTTCAGTAAACTGGACGGTCCGCCCAAAGAGGCTGGCGGTCCGCCTGGGTTTTGTGCTAAATAGGCAGTGAGGAGGGGCAGGCGGACCGCCCAGGGTTCAGGCGCTCCGCCTTGACATATGTCCCAGCCTTCACCAAAACGTGTTTTTGGCGTTTTCAAGCAATTTTTCCATTAATTTCAAGGTGTTATTGATATTTGATGATACCCAAAATTTTTTTATGCTATAACATACAAACTCCAATGATTTAATCGAACAAAAACCCAATAACAAGTTTGTTTCAAGAATTTGGAGCAAGTTCATCAAGAATTTTAAAAAATTTCAAGATTCAAAATTTCGATTTTCATTCCGCTACACCAAATGATGTTATGGGGGTATCAAAACGACAGGTTAACTATGTAGAACAATCCCCGATACCAAACATCCAACAAATCATAACATCAAACAATTTCTAGCAATATTTTGTGAAATTTCAACTTTTGAGATTTGTTTAACAAGATTTTGATTCACAACTTCAAATCGTATTTTGATGGTACCCAAACAACGGGAATACTTAAACAAACAATCCCAAATAACTAACACCAACAAAATCGATTCAACCAACAATTTCTAGTCAATTTTTGGAATTTTCCAGTTTTTTATTTTTTTTGTTTTTGGTCAAATTTTCAAGACAAGAATATCAATAACAACTAAGACAAGATAAAAACACACCTCACAAGGAACGAGGGTTTGTGGAAACAACACCCGAGCCTTGCTCTGATACCACATGATAAGGGAAAAACCAAGGAAGCGATAAATAAAGATAAAAGCGAGACGTGACAAGAACAACTTACTAGGTAGCACCAAGGAACGATGTCTTGATACACCCTCGTTCGAGTCAAGTAGAACCTATGCTAAGCTACTATCCTCAAGAGACACCCGGCCCTCGCAAATAGAATGATCAAGGAGGATTGAAGAGCAAGTTGGATTAATCCAATTGATTCAAGCCAAAATGGTTACAAGTGTTTGAGAGCAAATCTCTTTAATACTTGTGTTCAAGGTAGGTTCATACAAGCTTGAGATCAATGTCCTCATCGTACTTGATCAACTTCCTCGATAATCAATCCAAGTTACAAGAACTAAATACTCATCGGGAAGAGTGGAGTTCATGGGACTCGATGAACGTTAAGCTTTTTAGTGCGCACTTGAAGCAAATAATTAACTACGAGTCTTCTTTGCGGTCTACTCTCCTCTAGGGACGAGTACCCTAATCACTCAATGAATTAGTACTTATTAAGTAGGAGTGTTACTCTAAAAGTACTAACCGGAAACAACGTGAACAAACAAACACGAAAGCCTAAAGAAAACAACTACCCGGACTCCTTCAGTAAACTGGGCGGTCCGCCCAAAAAGGCAGGCGATCCGCCTGGTTTTTTGCAAAATAGATAGGTAGCAGGGGCAGGCGGTCCGCCCAAGGTTCAGGCGCTCCGCCTGGACCTGTGACCCAGCCTTCACCAAAACGTGTTTTTGGTGTTTTCAAGCAATTTTTCCAACAATTTCATGGTGTTTTTGATATATGATGATACCCAAAGTTGTTTTATGCTATAACAATGATTTAATCCAACAAACAAACAACAACAAGTTTGTTTCAAGAATTTGGAGCAGGTTCTTCAAGAATTTTCAAAAATTTCAAGAATCAAAATTTCGATATTCATTCCGCTGCACCAAATGATGTTATGGGGGAATCAAAACGACGGGTTAACTATGTAGAACGATCCCCGATACCAAACATCCAAGAAATCATAACATCAAGCAAGTTGTAGCAAATTTTTGTGAAATTTCAACTTTTGAGATTTGATTTTAAATATTTTGATTCACAACTTAAAATCCAGTTTTGATAGTACCCAAGCAACGGGAATACCTAAACAAACAATCCCCGATAACTAACACCAACAAAATCGATTCAACCAACAATTTCTTGCCAATTTTTTGAATTTTCTAGTTTTTGAATTTTTTTGTTTTTCTTTAAAATTTAAAGACAAAAAAATCAATAACAACTAAGACAAGATAAAAACACACCGAACAAGGAACGAGGGTTTGTGGAAACAACACCCGAGCCTTGCTCTGATACCACATGATAAGGGAAAAACCAAGGAAGCGATAAATAAAGATAAAAGCCAGACGTGACAAGAACAACTTACGAGGTAGCACCAAGGAACAATGTCTTGATACACCCTCGTTCGAGTAAAGTAGAACCTACGCTAAGAAACTATCCTCAAGAGACACCCGGCCCTCGCAAATAGAATGATCAAGGAGGATTGAAGAGCAAGTTGGATTAATCCAATTGATTCAAGCCAAAATGGTTACAAGTATTTGAGAGTAAATCTCTTTAATACTTGTGTTCAAGGTAGGTTCATACAAGCTTGAGATCAATGTCCTCATCGTAGTTGATCAACTTCCTCGATAATCAATCCAAGTCACAAGAACTAAATACTCTTCGGGAAGAGTGGAGTTCATGGGACTCGATGAACGTTAAGCTTTTTAGTGCGCACTTGAAGCAAATAATTAACTACGAGTCCTCTTTGCGGTCTACTCTCCTCTAGGGACGAGTACCCTAATCACTCAATGAATTAGTACTTATTAAGTAGGAGTGTTACTCTAAAAGTGCTAACCGGAAACAACGTGAACAAACAAACAAACACGAAAGCCTAAAGAAAACAACTACCCGGACTCCTTCAGTAAACTGGGCGGTCCGCCCAAAGAGGCAGGCGATCCGCCTGGTTTTTTGCAAAATAGATAGGTAGCAGGGTCAGGCGGTCCGCCCAAGGTTCAGGCGCTCCGCCTGGACCTGTGACCCAGCCTTCACCAAAACGTGTTTTTGGTGTTTTCAAGCAATTTTTCCAACAATTTCATGGTGTTTTTGATATATGATGATACCCAAAGTTGTTTTATGCTATAACAATGATTTAATCCAACAAACAAACAACAACAAGTTTGTTTCAAGAATTTGGAGAAAGTTCTTCAAGAATTTTCAAAAATTTCAAGAATCAAAATTTCGATATTCATTCCGCTGCACCAAATGATGTTATGGGGGAATCAAAACGACGGGTTAACTATGTAGAACGATCCCCGATACCAAACATCCAAGAAATCATAACATCAAGCAAGTTGTAGCAAATTTTTGTGAAATTTCAACTTTTGAGATTTGATTTTAAATATTTTGATTCACAACTTAAAATCCAGTTTTGATAGTACCCAAACAATGGAAATACCTAAACAAACAATCCCCGATAACTAACACCAACAAAATCGATTCAACCAACAATTTCTTGCCAATTTTTTGAATTTTCTAGTTTTTGAATTTTTTTGTTTTTCTTTAAAGTTTAAAGACAAAAAAATCAATAACAACTAAGACAAGATAAAAACACACCGAACAAGGAACGAGGGTTTGTGGAAACAACACCCGAGCCTTGCTCTGATACCACATGATAAGGGAAAAACCAAGGAAGCGATAAATAAAGATAAAAGCGAGACGTGACAAGAACAACTTACGAGGTAGCACCAAGGAACGATGTCTTGATACACCCTCGTTCGAGTCAAGTAGAACCTACGCTAAGAAACTATCCTCAAGAGACACCCGGCCCTCGCAAATAGAATGATCAAGGAGGATTGAAGAGCAAGTTGGATTAATCCAATTGATTCAAGCCAAAATGGTTACAAGTGTTTGAGAGTAAATCTCTTTAATACTTGTGTTCAAGGTAGGTTCATACAAGCTTGAGATCAATGTCCTCATCGTAGTTGATCAACTTCCTCGATAATCAATCCAAGTCACAAGAACTAAATACTCTTCTGGAAGAGTGGAGTTGATGGGACTCGATGAACGTTAAGCTTTTCAGTGCGCACTTGAAGCAAATAATTAACTACGAGTCTTCTTTGCGGTCTACTCTCCTCTAGGCACGAGTACCCTAATCACTCAATGAATTAGTACTTATTAAGTAGGAGTGTTACTCTAAAAGTACTAACCGGAAGCAACGTGAACAAACAAACTCGAAAGCCTAAAGAAAACAACTACCAGGACTCCTTCAGTAAACTGGGCGGTCCGCCCAAAGAGGCAGGCGGTCCGCCTGGTTTTTTGCAAAATAGATAGTGAGCAGGGGCAGGCGGTCCGCCCAAGGTTCAGGCGCTCCGCCTGGACCTGTGTCCCAGCCTTCACCAAAATGTGTTTTTGGTGTTTTCAAGCAATTTTTCCAACAATTTCATGGTGTTTTTGATATTTGATGATACCCAAAGTTGTTTTATGCTATAACAATGATTTGATCCAACAAACAAACAACAACAAGTTTGTTTCAAGAATTTGGAGCAAGTTCTTCAAGAATTTTCAAAAATTTCAAGAATCAAAATTTCAATTTTCATTCCGCTGCACCAAATGATGTTATGGGGGAATCAAAACGACGGGTTAACTATGTAGAACAATCCCCGATACCAAACATCCAAGAAATCATAACATCAAACAAGTTGTAGCAAATTTTTGTGAAATTTCAACTTTTGAGATTTGTTTTTCAAAATTTCGATTCACAACTTCAAATCGTATTTTCAAGGTACCCAAAAAATGAGAATACTTAAACAAAAAATCCCCAATAACTAACACCAACAAAATAGATTCAACCCACAATTTCTAGCCAATTTTGGGAATTTTTTAGTTTTTGATTTTTTTTTTTTGTTTTTCTTCAAATTTTCAAGACAAGAACATCAATAACAACTAAGACAAGATAAAAAGACACTGAACAAAGAACGAGGGTTTGTAGAAATAACACAAGAGCCTTGCTCTAATACCAATTGATTAGGGGAAAACCACGGAAGCGATAAATAAAGATAAGAGCGAGACGCGACAAGAACAACTTAGGAGGTAGCACCGAGGAACGATGTCTCGATACACCCTCGTTTGAGTCAAGTAGAACCTACGCTAAGCAACTATCCTCAAGAGACACCCGGCCCTCGCAAATAGAATGATCAAGGAGGATTGAAGAGCAACTTGGATTCATCCAATTGATTCAAGCCAAAATGTTTACAAGTGTTTGAGAGCACTCTTTAATGTTTGTGTTAAAGATAGGTTTATACTAGCTTGAGATCAATGGCCTCCTCGTAGTTGATCAACTTCCTCGATAATCAATCCAAGTCACAAGAACCAAATACTCTTCGGAAAGAGTGGAGTTGATGGGACTCGATGAACGTTAAGCTTTTTAGGGTGCACTTGAAGCAAATAATTAACTACGAGTCTTCTTTGCGGTCTACTCTCCTCTAAGCACGAGTACCCTAATTGCTCAATGAATTAGTACTTATTAAGTAGGAGTGTTACTCTCAAAGTACTAACTGGAAGCAACGTGAACAAACAAACACGAAAGCCTAAAGAAAACAATTACCCGGACCTCTTCAGTAAACTGGGCGGTCCGCCCAAAGAGGTAGGCGGTCCACCTGGGTTTTGTGCAAAATAGGCAGTAAGGAGGGGCAGGCGGTCTGCCCAATAACTAACACCAACAAAATAGATTCAACCAACAATTTCTAGCCAATTTTGGGAATTTTTTAGTTTTTGATTTTTTTTTTGTTTTTCTTCAAATTTTCAAGACAAGAACATCAATAACAACTAAGACAAGATAAAAACACACCGAACAAGGAATGAGGATTTGTGGAAACAACACCCGAGCCTTGCTCTGATGCCAACTGATAAGGGGAAAACCACAGAAGCATTAAATAAAGATAAAAGCTAGACGCGACAAGAACAACTTACGAGGTAGCACCAAGGAACGATGTCTTGATACACCCTCGTTCGAGTCAAGTAGAACCTACACTAAGCAACTATCCTCAAGAGACACCCGGCACTCGCAAATAGAATGATCAAGGAGGATTGAAGATGACACGACCCGGAATCCGGTTAGGCCGTGCGGGCACCCGACATCCTTCCCTAGACCCGTCGGGCGAACCCTTACCAACTAAATCAGGAAAATAAAAATAACAATTTACAAATAAGGACTAGACTTAAAATAAAAACACGGACATACTGATACCTCTAAGCTGTACAAAAGAAATTACAGCTGACTACCCAACATGCTAGGTTTAGGGCTATCCAGACCAGACATCTAAGAGTACAAAAGAAGACAAATACCTCCTGAAGGGAGCAAAATGCAACTGAAATAATGAACAATAAACTGGTGGCCATCCGGAATAAAAGCTGGCTCACCCTGACAGCTGAAGTCGTCTTCGCTCCTTCACAACGTGGCCAGCTCAATCCTGGAGCGAACCTGCCGAAACGAAATAGATAGACAAGAATCAAACAACAAACAAGGGTGAGTCAAAAGGACTCAATAAGTGGCATAGACTAGCCACCTCAAAGAATAAGATAGCTAACCAGGGAGGAGAAACAGATAAACTCAACCAAGGATGCGTGCCAAGGATGCGTGCCAAAAACATATCAACAAATATGCAATGCACATATAAGCAGAACAGTAGTTATGTACCGTAAGTCTACACAATGGTATGAATTGAGATGGAATGAAATGAAGTGAGATGAAATGAAATGAAATGAAATATGATGCAAAGGGTCACATGTGCCCGTAGTCCCATCCCGAAGCGGAATACTCCTGCATTCGAGGGGAATCCAATCTGATAACCAACTGGAGCGGAATACTCCTGCTCCTGGGGCGGAATACTCCTGCACCCGATATAATATAAACCAGAGGCGCAATACTCCTACACTCTCCTGGGGCGGAACACTCCTGCACCCGATATAATGTAAAGCTGAGGCCTGCACTCAATATCTGACATAAGAGCGGAATACTCCTGCTCTTGGGGCGGAATCCTCCTACCCTCAATATGATACAATGGAGCGGAATCCTCCTGCTCCTGGGGCGGAATACTCCTGCACCCAATATGATATGTAATGTAATGTAATGTAATGCATATGAGTGACATATAATGCAAATGAATGCAATGTGATGCAATAATAACCCTTCACCGGATCGGTACTCTCACAGCCGGGAAGTAGATGCCAACTCACAGCCAGAGTACAATGCTCATATCCTCAATGCAATACCAATTACAGGACATAATATATAATATACAAGGTAAATCCAAAGCTAAGGCGTAAGGAGTATGCCTATCGGCAGCTACACACGTAAGGAACACGTGGTAGAAAATCCACGGGGCCAGGTGCCTCCAAAGAAATGGATATAAACACTTACCTTGTTACAAAGTTAGCAAAATTACTCAACAACCGCTTTGTCCTTTGAATTCATTGCCAAACGATCCCACTCTATTCAATAAGCAGAAAAATATATCAAATTAGGCTAAAGGCTTCATTCCTCACATCTTAGGGCAATCCAAGTAGGAACCTGATACTCTATTCGCATACGCAATACGCAGGCCAGACCTATATACAGGGTTTTGGCCACATAACCAAACTCCAAATAAATTACATTTATATGTTGCCCATAACTCGCTGAGTGCGAATATATAATCAATTTTATTATCGGGGTCCATTTGACCCTTTAAAATATTAATTGAACTTATTAAAACGATGTATAATATTCCAAGTTTTACCGTTAAAACATATTCAAACACATGTAATAAACTCAAATAATATATTAGGATTATTACCTGAATGTCCTGGGGTGAAAATACTATTTTTCTCCGGCCCCATTTCTCATTTTCTGGCATTTTTTTCCATTTCTATGCCATTTTTTTTCTCTGCTTCTAAATCGTTTTGTTACTATTTTCATACTTATCATACGCTCATATATGACCAGCATATATGCACCGCCATTCCGTTTTTAAGTTTTGTCGTTTCCCCTTTTTTTTTCTTTTTTTTTCTTTTCTTTTCGCGATGAAAATTAAAACGGAACCCTACGATATTCGAAATAATTCCAACTTTTGCATACAAGTTGTACCAAATATATGTAACTTACTCGCGAAGGCGGATCTCAAATCAGACTCCCGAAACTCAAGATGCGAATTTAAATAAAAAGAAGTCAAATTATTTAACTTTTCGCATTTTAGCGGGAACTAGCCGAACAACATCGAAATTCATTTTCGAAAGTTCATAAAAGTTACAAATAATCATACGAACCTAGCGGCGCTTTCAGATTTCGAATCGGAGTTCATTCGGCAAAACCGAGCTCGAAAATCTCTTTTTAATATTTATCGCCAATAAAAATTGAAACCTTCTTCCGATGCCTACCAAACGAGGTCTGATTTAGCTCAAATTTTACAGACAGATCCTAATGGACAATACGAATATTTTAAAATTATCGGCACGCCACTTGGAGTCCTAACTTCCGAAACGACTGAACGAGGTCGTTTCAGAATCCTCCACTTAAACTCTCGTTCGTCCTCGAACGAGCCTAAATCTAAAGCAAGATTCACGCAGATAACAAGAGAACTTGCACGACCTTCCTAAACTATTCCACGGGCATTATCTTCTTATTACAGGATCAAAATCATAACACGCATATCGTACTTTTGGAATAAAAATATATGGATAATATGATAGTACCATTGCACAGCTTATTCTGACTAAGCTGATCCTTCCTCGATCACGAGAAACTTTTTTCGGAACAAAGATATACTAAACTCTGGATGGATTAACATGATTCAGCCTAGAATCACCTTTTCGATATACCTTTCGATATAGAACAGGTCGCTAGAATTAAGAATTAGCTCACGCTTGATGCAATAGGGGGAGCTTTTGAAGTACCTTGTCACTACACACTATTGAAGATTTGATGCAAGCTATATTATTTTTACGAACGCACTATACAACATCTCAGTTGATGTTAGTGTTGTTCTGCAAGCTCCTTATGGGAATGTAGTTGCTCACATTCTAATGTATGTCAAGGTTCATCTGAACAGGGTCTATCATATAAGGATAAGGATCATGCAACTACTGGATAATATGATGCAGACCAGAAATGATCTTCAGACTAAACATCCACTTCAGGGCATTGTCTTTAGATTGGAAATATTATGACTTGAAAAAGTGAAAATAAAATAGACATGTAGTTGGACCATGAGCTGAGGCAGAATACCAGCAACAAAGTTGATTACATGTGCACTTATAACGCTAAAGTAACTGCTCAAAGAGTTGAGGTGTGAAGGAAATATGCCAATGATGGATGGACGATAAGCTGCACTAGACCTTTAACTCTAAATTTTCATGAAGTAAAACAGCGTCAGTATGAGTATCCAGTTCTAGTTGAATACAGACAAATAGCCAGAAGAAAACCGGAGTCACCATACAGGGTTACTACTGACGGTGTTCTCATATATAAAGATAGACTTCAGATTATAATAAAGGCACATTATCCCAAATACACTGTTCATCCAAGTTCGACTAAGATATACCATGATCTTAAGAAGATTTATTGGTGGGATGGAATGAAGTATGACATAGCAGAATTTGTGGCTCAGTGTTCTAATTGTCAGCAAGTTAAAGTTGTGTCATCTTTCCAGACTTTATGCTTTCAGCAGATAGGTACGTATATACGATCAGGTCGCCAGCTTATCTCTATCATTAATAGATTATTAGTTGGCTTAGCAGTGATCGACACTCATTGTAGGTTTCTGTCGTGCCCTAGGTTGGATCGTGAGAAAAGTGGTATCAACACCTCGAAGATTTAGTATTACCATTTAGTATTTGGAGGAAGACTCCTCCACTTAAAGCACACACTCATGCAACTATTTGAATAGGAATAACCATCCTCGCACAGTCTGCTGGACTAAATAAGATTTAGCTAAAAGCTGAACGTGGCAGACCTAAGCTACCAACCACCCTTTCGAGTTGCCAACCAGCTGCAACTCTCGAGTTCACAACTCCATACCTTTGTCGTAAACACCACCGCCTGATGGATGGTACTTCTTTATAAAAATTTCGGCAGAGTTTCCCCTGAAACTGGATGATCCGCAAAAACAGAACCAGCACTGTACGATACATGGGAATGGATACCCGGATAAACTGATATCCAAAACAATAATATGCCTACCCGGCTACAATAACACGTACTCTGGCTCAACACAGGGAACGTTACAAGCGGCTACCAATCGCCCAAGCTCACTAGTGCCGGACGAAGAAGAAATGGAAATGGATCGACAATAGAAATAATTAGAGCTTCAGGAAGTTCATCTTCTTATTTGCTTGGCTACCAAAGCTAGACTATTTCCGAGTCAGGCGAGCCAAAGAATCGCAATTGAAGAGATAGACATTAAATGAGCTTTATGGAACAACATCTATGCCAATTTAATCTCCCAATAAGAAGGAAACTCTGATAATTTACCAGAAACCCTTTTATAACTAAGACAAGCTCATGGAATAACATGACTCTACAAACATATTGAACAAAATGAAGGCAGATAAGTTGCATATTACTTACTTATCACTTTGCACCGGAAGAAACGATAACACTTTCTGATGGTGACGAATTAAGATCTCATTATTCTACTAACATTGAATTCCAACGAGAGAGGTAAACTGACGTGACATAATAACAGAATGTGGCACGATAAGATGCCAAGTAGAAAATACTGACACTCATAGTAAAATCTCTCATATTTAGACTAGATAAAATAGTAGGGTCGCACAAATGCCCTGATAAATCATACTAGATGCTCACCCCTCTATCGCAATCCATTCTTAATAGAAACAATATCCAAGGAACCCATAGAAACATGATAAGACACACTATTTCCAGATCGATCGAAAGAATCAAATCTTACTCACATTTAAGAGAAGAAAAAAAAAATCTCAGGGTATACTATATTGGATACCTCAACATCCCGCCAGACAAGCAGTTCATAGAACTACCTCTACAGCTGACCTGGGCCACTACCCTGACAATCACTTTCTGAAGAACCACTGCTACCACACTCTCGACTTCTACTGGATGGTGGCATTTCTCTGATTGATTAAAATTTAAATGAAATTCCTGTGACTGTGCAGGTGCCTGAGGGCAAGAAGAAGGACGATTGCCTACTTGCCGGAGTAAGGGAAAACTCCTCAAAGAATAGCCAGACTCACGACAATGATACCACCTTTCTGCTGAAAAATGGAAGCTGGAAAGATTGTCGATAGTTGTAAAGAGAAAGTTGAGTCTAATCTTGATGAACTACTAGCGCACTTTGAGAATTACGCTCTACAAGCTGAGATAACATGGCAGGTGACCTCCCAAAATAATCAAAACTCTTACCTCCAAATAAGGTACCATGGTGCCCACCAGGGCCGCGGGATCTCTTGCTCTCCCGCTCTAACTTATGGTATGCCAAATACCTCTGAGCAATATCAATAACAACATCAAATGAAGTCCCAACCTCGATTTCTCGAGCCATCTGGGATCTCAAGGAAGGAGAAAGGTCACCAATAAATTCTTTTTGAACATTTTCGGAAGGCTCATGGACTAGTTCTAATGCATATTCAACAATTTTATAGAATTCAATCTCATATTCTGAAGCACCAGCAGGCTAACCGACAGGCTACCTTGTCCAATCCACTCAAACTGGCAACACTTTTCTTTTCGCTCGCGATTCGAAAGGAACTTTTCCACGAATCTAGAAGAAAAATCGAACCAAGTTAGCTAATAAGAGAGCGGCCCACCAATTCAAGGCTGGACCCTGAAACTGGAAAGCAGAATAATCAACACCATACCGCTCGATATAATCAAGAGCCTGAAGGATACAAATACCCTGACATTATTTATTTTTTTAAAAAAATTCACGGGGTCTATCTAATGCATTGCTTAAGAATATCGAAAGGTTCAACCGCGTAAAATAATGCAACCTCTTCGGACACTCGGACCGAACTGATACCTCGGCTGGCTAACCAGCCAGAACAATTAGAGCTACAACACATACTACCTCTGGAATATAATTTACTACAACAATATTAAGAACCAGAAAAGGAGCTCCCTCAGATCGAACGTCTGCACATGCGGCAACCTGATAGGCTGCCCAGCGAATAATAGGTTCTTACGATATCTGCGTCGCCAAGATTCTCTTAAAGCATCATAGAGAGCCAAGGGAACCACAAGGCCCTACTCCCTTGCCCATCACGAGCTCGTACAGCTGGGACCTTCGTAATTAGATCGTCAGCATGATCAAAAACTCTTGGGGTTTAATCAGTGCTAACCCCAGGCCAGACTGCTTCGTCTTGAACTCATACCATTTGCTGATTTATCGCACGAGGGTTTCACCATTACCACGAAGGAATTAACGAAAATACCTTTGTATCCTAGACTGACGCACGATCAGAAAAGAAGGAAGTGAAACTTCCTAAATGCCATCATAGCCCCTCGTAGATAAGTACGGACGTCTACGTACCCATCAGCGAGACACTACTAGACACTGTCTTAGTCTGGATAGACTCTAAATCGGGCTCTGATACCAACTGACACGACCCGGAATCCGGTTAGGCAGTGCGGGCACCCGACATCCTCCCCTAGACCTGTCGGGCGAACCCTTACCAATTAAATCAGGAAAATAAAAATAACAATTTACAAATAAGGACAAGACTTAAAACAAAAACACGGACATACTAATACCTCTAAGCTGTACAAAAGAAATTACAGCTGACTACCCAACATGCTAGGTTTAGGGCTATCCAGAACAGACATCTAAGAGTACAAAAGAAGACATATACCTCCTGAAGGGAGCAAAATGCAACTGAAATAATGAACAATAAACTGGTGGCCATCCGAAATAAAAGCTGGCTCACCCTGACAGCTGAAGTCGTCTTCGCTCCTTCACAACGTGGCCAGCTCAATCCTGGAGCGAACCTGCCGAAACGAAATAGATAGACAAGAAACAAACAACAAACAAGGGTGAGTCAAAAGGACTCAATAAGTGGGGCAGACTAGCCATTCAAAGAATAGGATAGCTAGCCAGGGAGGAGAAACAGATAAATAAAATTCCTCGTATTTAAATTATAAAAAGGCTGAGCCAGATAACAACCGGAAAGAGGTAAGAAACTTATAAACTCAACCAAGGATGCGTGCCAAAAACATATCAACAAATATGCAATGCACATATAAGCAGAACAGTAGTCATGTACCGTAAGTCTACACAATGGTATGAATTGAGATGGAATGAAATGAAGTGAGATGAAATGAAATGAAATGAAATATGATGCGAAGGGTCACATGTGCCCGTAGTCCCATCCCGAAGCGGAATACTCCTGCATTCGAGGGGAATCCAATCTGATAACCAACTGGAGCGGAATACTCCTGCTCCTGGGGCGGAATACTCCTGCACCCGATATAATATAAACCAGAGGCGGAATACTCCTGCACTCTCCTGGGGCGGAATACTCCTGCACCCGATGTAATGTAAAGCAGAGGCCTGCACTCAATATCTGACATAAGAGCGGAATACTCCTGCTCTTGGGGCGGAATCCTCCTACCCTCAATATGATACAATGGAGCGGAATCCTCCTGCTCCTGGGGCGGAATACTCCTGCACCCAATATGATATGTAATGTAATGCATATGAGTGACATATAATGCATATGAATGCAATGTGATGCAATAATAACCCTTCACCGGAGCGGGACTCTCACAGCCGGGAAGTAGATGCCAACTCACAGACAGAGTACAATGCTCATATCCCTAATGAAATACCAATTACAGGACATAATATATAATATACAAGGTAAATCCAAAGCTAAGGCGTAAGGAGTACGCCTATCGGCAGCTACACACGTAAGGAACACGTGGTAGAAAATCCACGAGGCCAGGTGCCTCCAAAGAAATGGATATAAACACTTACCTTGTTACAAAGTTAGCAAAATTACTCAACAACCGATTTGTCCTTTGAATTCATTGCCAAACGATCCCACTCTATTCAATAAGCAGAAAAATATATCAAATTAGGCTAAAGGCTTCATTCCTCACATCTTAGGGCAATCCAAGTAGGAACCTGATACTCTATTCGCATACGCAATACGCAGGCCAGGCCTATATACAGGGTTTAAGGCCACATAACCAAACTCCAAATAAATTACATTTATATGTTGCCCATAACTCACTGAGTGCGAATATATAATCAATTTTATTATCGGGGTCCATTTGACCCTTTAAAATATTAATTGAACTTATTAAAACGATGTATAATATTCCAAGTTTTACCGTTAAAACATATTCAAACACATGTAATAAACTCAAATAATATATTAGGATCATTACCTGAATGTCCTGGGGTGAAAATACTATTTTTCTCCGGCCCCATTTCTCATTTTCTGGCATTTTTTTCCATTTCTGCGCCATTTTTTTTCTCTGCTTCTAAATCGTTTTGTTACTGTTTTCATACTTATCATACGCTCATATATGACCAGCATATATGCACCGCCATTCCATTTTTAAGTTTTGTCGTTTCTCCTTTTTTTTTCTTTTTTTGTTCTTTTCTTTTCGCGATGAAAATTAAAACGGAACCCTACGATATTCGAAATAATTCCATCTTTTGCATACAAGTTGTACCAAATATATGTAACATACTCGCGAAGGCGGATCTCAAATCAGACTCCCGAAACTCAAGATGCGAATTTAAATAAAAAGAAGTCAAATTATTTAACTTTCCGCATTTTAGCGGGAACTAGCCGAACAACATCGAAATTCATTTTCGAAAGTTCATAAAAGTTACAAATAATCATACGAACCTAGCGGCGCTTTCAGATTTCGAATCGGAGCTCATTCGGCAAAAGCGAGCTCGAAAATCTCTTTTTAATATTTATCGCCAATAAAAATTAAAACCTTCTTCCGATGCCTACCAAACTAGGTCTGATTTAGCTCAAATTTTACAGACATATCCAAATGGACATTACGAATATTTTAAAATTATCGGCACGCCAATTGGAGTCCTAACTTCCGAAACGACTGACCGAGGTCGTTTCAGAAGAGCAACTTGGATTCATCCAATTGATTCAAGCCAAAATGGTTACAAGTGTTTGAGAGCAATTCTCTTTAATGTTTGTGTTCAAGGTAGGTTCATACAAGCTTGAGATCAATGGCCTCCTCGTAGTTGATCAACTTCCTCGATAATCAATCCAAGTCACAAGAACCAAATACTATTCGGGAAGAGTGGAGTTGATGGGACTCGATGAACGTTAAGCTTTTTAGTGCGCACTTTAAGAAAAAAATTAACTACGAGTCTTCTTTGCGGTCTACTCTTCTCTAGGCACGAGTACCCTAGTCACTCAATGAATTAGTACTTATTAAATAGGAGTGTTACTCTAAAAAAACTAACCGGAAGCAACGTGAACAAACAAACACGAAAGCCTAAAGAAAACAACTACCCGGACCCCTTCAGTAAACTGGGCGGTCCGTCCAAAGAGGCTGGCGGTCCGCCAGGGTTTTGTGCAAAATAGGCAGTGAGGAGGGGCAGGCGGACCGCCCAGGGTTCAGGCGCTCCGCCTGGACCTGTGTCCCAGCCTTCACCAAAACGTGTTTTTGGTGTTTTCAAGCAATTTTTCCAATAATTTCAAGGTGTTTTTGATATTTGATGATACCCAAAGTTGTTTTATGCTATAACAAACAAACCCCAATGATGTAATCCAACAAACAACGAACAACAAGTTTGTTTTAAGAATTTGGAGCAAGTTCTTCAAGAGTTTTCAAAAATTTCAAGATTCAAAATTTTGATTTTCATTCCGCTTCACCAAATTATGTTATGGTTGTATCAAAACGACGGGTTAACTATGTAGAAAAATCCTTGATACTAAACATCCAAGAAATCATAACATCAAACAAGTTCTAGCAATTTTTTGTGAAATTTCGCAACTTCTGAGATTTGATTAACAAGATTTTTATTCACAACTTCAAATCCAGTTTTGATAGTACCCAAACAACGGGAATACTTAAACAAACAATCCCCGATAACTAACACCAACAAAATCGATTCAACCAACAATTTCTTGCCAATTTTTTGAATTTTCTAGTTTTTGACTTTTTTTGTTTTTCTTTAAATTTTAAAGACAAGAACATCAATAACAACTAAGACAACATAAAAACACACTGAACAAGGAACGAGGGTTTGTGGAAACAACACCCGAGCCTTGCTCTGATACCAAATGATAAGGGGAAAACCAAGAAAGCGATAAATAAAGATAAAAGCAAGACGGGACAAGAACAACTTACGAGGTAGCACCAAGGAACGATGTCTTGATACACCCTCGTTCGAGTCAAGTAGAACCTACGCTAAGCAACTATCCTCAAGAGACATACGGCCCTCGCCAAAGAATGATCAAGGAGAATTGAAGAGCAACTTGGATTCATCCTATTGATTCAAGCCAAAATGGTTACAAGTGTTTGAGAGCAAATCTCTTTAATGTTTGTGTTCAAGGTAGGTTCACACAAGCTTGAGATCAATGGCCTCCTCGTAGTTGATCAACTTCCTCAATAATCAATCCAAGTCACAAGAACCAAATACTCTTCGGGAAGAGTGGAGTTGATGGGACTCGATGAACGTTAAGCTTTTTAGTGCGCACTTGACGCAAATAATTAACTACGAGTCTTCTTTGCGGTCTACTCTCCTCTAGGCACGAGTACCCCAATCACTCAATGAATTAGTACTTATTAAGTAGGAGTTATTAAGTAGGAGTGTTACTCTCAAAGTACTAACTGGAAGCAATGTGAACAAACAAACACGAAAGCCTAAAGAAAACAACTAGCCGGACCCCTTCAGTAAATTTGGCAGTTCGCCCAAAGAGGCAGGCTGTCCGCCTGGGTTTTGTGCAAAATAGACAGTGAGCACGAGCAGGCGGTCCGCCCAGGGTTCAGGCGCTCCGACTGGACCTGTGTCCCAGCCTTCACCAAAACGTGTTTTTGGTGTTTTCAAGCAATTTTTCCAATAATTTCAAGGTGTTTTTGATATTTGATGATACCCAAAGTTGTTTTATGCTATAACAAACAAACCCCAATGATTTAATCCAACAAACAACGAACAACAAGTTTGTTTCAAGAATTTGGAGCAAGTCCTTCAAGAGTCTTCAAAAATTTCAAGATTCAAAATTTTGATTTTCATTCCGCTACACCAAATGATATTATGGGGGTATCAAAACGACGGGTTAACTATGTAGAACATTCCCTGATACTAAACATCCAATAAATCATAACATCAAACAAGTTCTAGCAATAATTTGTGAAATTTCACAACTTTTGAGATTTGATTTTCAAGATTTTCATTCAGAACATAAAATCCAGCTTTGATAGTACCCAAACAACGGGAATACTTAAACAAACAATCCCCGATAACTAACACCAACAAAATCGATTCAACCAACAATTTCTTGCCAATTTTTTGAATTTTCTAGTTTTTGAATTTTTTTATTTTTCTTCATGTTTTAAAGACAAGAACATCAATAACAACTAAGACAAGATAAAAACACACCGAACAAGGAATGAGGGTTTGTGGAAACAACACCCGATCCTTGCTCTGATACCAAATGATAAGGGGAAAACCAAGAAAGCGATAAATAAAGATAAAAGCAAGACGGGACAAGAACAACTTATGAGGTAGCACCAAGGAACGATGTCTTGATACACCCTCGTTCGAGTCAAGTAGAACCTACGCTAAGCAACTATCCTCAAGAGACACCCGGCGCTCGCCAAAGAATGATCAAGGAGGATTGAAGAGCAACTTGGATTCATCCTATTGATTCAACCCAAAATGGTTACAAGTGTTTGAGAGCAAATCTCTTTAATGTTTGTGTTCAAGGTAGGTTCACACAAGCTTGAGATCAATGGCCTCCTCGTAGTTGATCAACTTCCTCAATAATCAATCCAAGTCACAAGAACCAAATACTCTTCGGGAAGAGTGGAGTTGATGGGACTCGATGAACGTTAAGCTTTTTTGTGCGCACTTGACGCAAATAATTAACTACGAGTCTTCTTTGCGGTCTACTCTCCTCTAGGCACGAGTACCCCAATCACTCTATGAATTAGTACTTATTAAGTAGGAGTGTTACTCTCAAAGTACTAACCGGAAGCAATGTGAACAAACAAACACGAAAGCCTAAAGAAAACAACTACCCGGACCCCTTCAGTAAATTTGGCAGTCCGCCCAAAGAGGCAGGCGTCCGCCTGGGTTTTGTGCAAAATAGATAGTGAGCAGGGGCAGGCGGTCCGCCCAATGTTCAGGCCCTCCGCCTGGACCTGTGTCCCAGCCTTCACCAAAACGTGTTTTTGGTGTTTTCAAGCAATTTTTCAAACAATTTCAAGGTGTTTTTGATATTTGATGATACCCAAAGTTGTTTTATGCTATTACAAGCAAACCCCAATAATTTAATCCAACAAACAAACAACAACAAGTTTGTTTCAAGAATTTGGAGCAAGTTCTTCAAGAATTTTCAAAAATTTCAAGATTCAAAATTTCGATTTTCATTCCGCTGCACCAAATGATGTTATGGGGGTATCAAAATGATGGGCTAACTATGTAGAACAATCCCCGATACCAAACATCAAAGAAATCATAACATCAAACAAGTTGTAGCAATTATTTTGTGAAATTTCAACTTTTGAGATTTGATTTTAAAAATTTGATTCACAACTTCAAATTGTGTTTTGAAGGTACCCAAAAAACGGGAATACTTAAACAAACAATCCCCGATAACTAACACCATCAAAATCGATTCAACCAACAATTTCTAGCCAATTTTGGGAATTTTCTAGTTTTTGATTTTTCTTGTTTTTCTTCAAATTTTCAAGACAAGAACATCAATAACAACTAAGACAAGATAAAAATACACCGAACAAGGAACGAGGGTTTGTGGAAACAACACCCGAGCCTTGCTCTAATGGCAACTAATAAGGAGAAAACCAAGGAAGCGATAAATAAAGATGAAAGCAAGACTCGACAAGAACAACTTACGAGGCAGTACCAAGGAACGATGTCTTGATACACCCTCGTTCGAGTCAAGTAGAACCTACGCTAAGCAACTATCCTCAAGAGACACCCGGCCCTCGCTAAAAGAATGATCAAGGAAGATTGAAGAGCAACTTGGATTCATCAATATGATTCAAGCCAAAATGGTTACAAGTGTTTGAGAGCGAATCTCTTTAATGTTTGTGTTCAAGGTAGGTTCATACAAGCTTGAGATCAATGGCCTCCTCGTAGTTGATCAACTTCCTCGATAATTAATCCAAGTCACAAGAACCAAATACTCTTCGGGAAGAGTGGAGTTGATGGGACTCGATGAACATTAAGCTTTTTAGTGCGCACTTGAAGCAAATATTTAACGATGAGTCTTCTTTGCGGTCTACTCTCCTCTAGGCACGAGTACCCTAATGGTTTAATGAATTAGTAATTATTAAGTAGGAGTGTTACTCTCAAAGTACTAACCGGAAACAACGTGAAGAAACAAACACGAAAGCCTAAAGAAAATAACTACCTGGACCCCTTCAGTAAACTGGGCGGTCCGGCCAAAGAGGTAGGCGGTCCGCCTGGGTTTTGTGCAAAATAGACAGTGAGCACGGGCAGCCGGTCCGCCCAGGGTTCAGGCGCTCCGCCTGGACCTGTGTCCCAGCCACCACCAAAACGTGTTTTTTGTGTTTTCAAGCAATTTTTCCAATAATTTCAAGGTGTTTTTGATATTTGATGATACCCAAAGTTGTTTTATGCTATAATAAACAAACTCCAATGATTTAATCCAACAAACAAGCAACAACAAGTTTGTTTCAAGAATTTGGAGTAAGTTCTTCAAGAGTTGACAAAAATTTCAAGATTCAAAATTTTGATTTTCATTTCAACTACACCAAATTATGTTATGGGGGTATCAAAATGACGGGTTAACTATGTAGAACAATCCCCGATACTAAACCTCCAAGAAATCATAACATCAAACAAGTTCTAGCAATTTTTTGTGAAATTTCAACTTTAAGATTTGATTTTCAAGATTTTGATTCACAACTTCAAATCGTGTTTTGATAGTACCCAAACAACGGGAATACTTAAAAAAACAATCCCCGATAACTAACACCAACAAAATCTATTCAACCAATAATTTCTAGCCAATTTTTGGAATTTTCTAATTTTTGTTTTTCTTCAAATTTTCAAGACAAGAACATCAATAACAACTAAGACAAGATAAAAACACACAGAACAAGGAACAAGGGTTTGTGGAAACAACACCCGAGCCTTGCTCTGATACCAAATGATAAGGGGAAAACCAAGAAAGCGATAAATAAAGATAAAAGCAAGACGGGACAAGAACAACTTATGAGGTAGCACCAAGGAACGATGTCTTGATACACCCTCGTTCGAGTCAAGTAGAACCTACGCTAAGCAACTATCCTCAAGAGACACCCGGCGCTCGCCAAAGAATGATCAAGGAGGATTGAAGAGCAACTTGGATTCATCCTATTGATTCAACCCAAAATGGTTACAAGTGTTTGAGAGCAATTCTCTTTAATGTTTGTGTTCAAGGTAGGTTCACACAAGCTTGAGATCAATGGCCTCCTCGTAGTTGATCAACTTCCTCGATAATTAATCCAAGTCAGAAGAACCAAATACTCTTCGGGAAGAGTGGAGTTGATGGGACTCGATGAACGTTAAGCTTTTTAGTGCGCACTTGAAGCAAATAATTAACTATGAGTCTTCTTTGCGGTCTACTCTCCTCTAGGTATGAGTACCCTAATCGCTCAATGAATTAGTAATTATTAAGTAGGAGTGTTACTCTCAAAGTACTAACCAAAAGCAACGTGAACAAACAAACACGAAAGCCTAAAGAAAAAAACTACTCGGACCCCTTAAGTAAACTGGGCGGTCAGCCCAAAGAGGCAGGCGATCCGCCTGGGTTTTGTGCAAAATAGGCAGTGAGGAGGGGCAGGCGGTCCGCCCAGGGTTCAGGCGCTCCGACTAGGCCTGTGTCCCAGCCTTCACTAAAACGTGTTTTTGGTGTTTTCAAGCAATTTTTCCAACAATTTCAAGGTGTTTTTGATATTTGATGATACCCAAAGTTGTTTTATGCTATAATTGATGTTTGGCATTTTATGTCTATATTTCCTTAATATTTCCTCACGTTTGAGTGCTTTATTCGCACGTTTTTAAGTTAACAAATGTGATTTTGCACTTATTTTTTGTCGTATGATTGTAGGATGTTATTAAGTAAAATTGGAGCTTTGAAGAGCATAATCGAGCAAGAAAAGATTGAATTTGGATTGAGGATTGGATCGAGCACACGAAGGCACGACGCGAAGCAGGCTGCGAACGAGAAAAGCTGGAAATGGCCAGGCGCCGCACCCACTACCGCGCCCAGTGTTCTCAGAATTTTGTGGCGCGGGGCGTGGCCGTTGCGTGCGAGATTTGACGGACTCTGCTTGGTTGCACACGTTTTGAGGCACGGGGCGCCAGCTATAGCACCCCTGGAGCGTGTTTGGAAGTCCTATTTCGTCTAGGCTTAGGCGTAACTAATTGCTACGCTTTTGTAAATATTATAAATACTCTTTTACTTAGTTTTGGAGGGAGGTTCAGACTTTGGAGCAATTGTTGAGCACCATACTTCATTGAACAAGGGTTTAATTCTTATTCTTTCATCTATTAATCATTACATCATTATTTCATCAAATCATTATCTTGTGATTATGAGTATGCGTGGCTAAATCTTTCATTCTAGGGTTAGAGCATTTCATGAAGGTTGATGTTTGAAGATTGAATTCCACATATTGAATCCCGTAATGGATTATTTATTCTTTCTTGATTTCACTTGTTTAATTATTAGGGCCCGATAATTAGGCATTATCTATGGTTCTTAGATTGAACTCGAAAGAGGGAATTTATGAATGCAATAAGAAAGAGTAGGGCTAGATTGTGAACCTGGCCATCGGGGAACCAATTTGTGAGTAGGATAGACATATACTTGCTCGCCTAGCTTAACTAATCACAGAATTCGTTAATGCGTGCATGTCATTCAACCCATAGACATATAGGGATTGGAGTAGCCTGCATAGACCGTGAAGAATCGAAAGGTTTTTACGGCTACATTTAACCTGTTAGTTAGTAATCCGGGATTCGAGGAGTGGAATTAATTGGAAAACTCAACTGGATTGGTCGTAGCTCTGACCCTGGACCGTCTCCTTATTACTGATAACAACCAATTTTTGCTACATTGTTTGAATTCACTTCTACCATTTTAATTACTATTTTTGTAGTTGATAATATTCTCACTATTGAAAAAGATCCCTGAATAGTCGTTAAGAAATTGTTTGTTAGGAGTCCAGTCTGAATAGTCCTAGTGGGAACGATACTCTACTTATCACTTTATTACTTATCGACCACGTATACTTGCGTGTGCGTTGGGAGCAACAAGTTTTTGGCGCCGTTTCCGGGTACTAACAATTGACTGATTTCTGTTTGAACGATTACTTATTATCTATTCATGTTTAATTTTTATTTTGAGTTTTGTGATGTTTCAGGTATTAGGTCCTGCTTGATCTTTACCTACAGGAATGGCAGAAGAACGCACCTTAGCTGTGCGAGATGTTGCTCTCCCCAGCCTGGAGGGAGTAGCCTCGAGCATAGTTAAGCCTGAAATTACCAAAAACTTTGAGATTAAGTCCGGCATGATACAACTGTTACATGCAACTGGACAGTTTGCTGGATTAGTTAGTGAAGATCCGCAGCAACACATTCAGAATTTCTTGGAGATCAGTGATACTTATACACCGACGGGAGTTCCTATTGATTATGTTCGCTTGACATTGTTCCCGTTTTCACTGATTGGGGCAGCAAGGAAGTGGTTAAAGGCTGGAAAGCCTGGGTCTATCACTACTTGGGATGATTTGGCTAAGAAGTTCTTAGCTAAGTTTTATCCATCTACCAAGATAGCCCGGCTGAGGAGTGAAATTATGTCCTTCAGACAGAGAGAAGAAGAGTCTTCGTATTCAGCCTGGGAGCGGTTTAAAGCTTTACTTAGAGATTGTCCGCACCATAACCAATCAAATGAGGTTCTGGCACATACTTTTGTTGAGGGGTTGACTGCGCATACAAAGATCGTGGTAGATGCTGCTGCTGGAGGCCAAGTACTGGCCTTAAACTTTGACCAGATCTATGAATTACTAGACAAGTTTTCGCAGAGCAATCCTGATTGGCAGGGAGATGGTAGAGCTACTACGTAGAAATCTGCTGGGGTACATCAGTTAGATGCAGTTTAAGAGCTGAGGGTGAAGATGGATGCTATTTCCAATCAAATTAGCAAGCTAGCTCTGCCAAAGACTCAGCAACCATTGGCTCCAGTGCAACAACTCCAGAGTTTTTGTGAGGTTTGTGGTCAAGATCATGCTACAGAGGTTTGCTCCTCTAATCCAGAGTCAGATTATTATGTGGGTAATCAAAACAGGCCGCAGAGTCAAAATCATTTTGGTAATGCTTATTATAATGCAATATGAGAGCCCCAAATAATTACCAACCACTTCCAGCTCCACCACAGCAGGTTAGTAATTCATTTAAAGATATGTTAAAGCAGATAATGGCAGGGCAGCAGAGAATGATAGCTGACACTGCAGCCCATGCACATACCATACAAGATCTTGTCAATGCTCAAAAGAACCTGGAGCACCAGTTGGGGCAGTTGGTGGGCGCTACACATTCTAGACAACATGGAGCACCCCCTTGTGATGCTGGATCGAGTACTGTTAGAAAAGGGCCTGAGCAATGTCTTGCAGTGACTTTAATTGAAGGTGGAGAGCTGATGGCCAAGTCTGAGGAGAGAGCTGAAATAGAAAAAGTTGAAAAAGTGGAGAAGGTAAAGAAGAAAGAAGAGAAAAAGGAGGCACCTCTGCAGCCTCCACCATTCCCGCAAAGACTTATACCATCGAAGGATGTGACCCAGTATCAAAAATTTGTGAGTATGTTGAAAGAGCTTCAAGTTAATATTCTTTGACTGATGTGTTTGAATTGATGCCGTCCTTTGTGAAGGTTTTAAAAGAGATTTTAGTCAAGAAGAAAAAGCCTCAAGAGATAGATACAGTTGAGTTAGTCGAGGAGTGTAGCAAAATCTTGAGCAAGCTACCTCCAAAACATCAAGATCCTGGGAGATTTACTATTCCTTACACCATTGGAGGGCATAATATCACTGGTGCGTTGTGTGATCTGGGTGCGAGCATAAATCTCATGCCTCTATCTGTTTGTAATAGGTTAGGGCTAGGAGCAATCAAGCCCTCTTCAGTTACTCTTAAGATGGCGGATGGATCACTCACTCACCCTGATGGTAAGTTGGAGGATGTGTTGCTTAAAGTTGGTACGTTTACATTCTCTGCTGATTTTGTAGTCCTAGATTATGAAGAGGACTGGGAAGCTCCAATCATTTTGGGGAGACCATTCTTAGTCACCTCGAAGGCAATTATTGACATGGAGCTGGGAGAGATGACTGTTAGAGCGCATGGAGAAAAGGTTACTTTCAAGGTGTATAATGAGAAGGAGCACATAACTAAGGTTGAAGAGTGCTCTATGATCGAATGTGTCAAACAAGAACATGGAAGTAAACCAAATGACGTGTGTGAGCAGAGTGTGGAACAAGATAGCAATGGCACATCACATGTGAAGTTGAAGAAGGGTTCTCTCAAGGAAAGGAAGAAAGCAAAGGTTCGTCGTAAGAAGAGAAGACATAAATGCTGGAAGTGAGCTAAAAGTGTCGTCGTGCCACGAAGTTAACTAAGGTGCTTCTCGGGAGGCAAACCGAGTTTGTAGTTGTATTATTTTATTTATAGTGTCACGTAGTTTTTGTTTTTATTTTGACTGCAGGTTCATGTAATGTCGAGTTTAAGTATGGGGTGTCCTGACCCCTGCCTAATATTGATGACCTGTTGGGGGAAGTCTGAGTACCTCATACTATACGGAAGCTTGGAGGATGCTAGCACCAAGGACTAGAGCCCTCAGGGAAGTTCTTTTACCTCCTGTACTTTATTTTTTTGTCGCATTGAGGACTTTGCTAAGTTTTAAGTGTAGAGTGGGGGACTTCCTAAGTTTTTGAGGTTATGGATGATTGTACCCTTAGGAATTTAATTTTAGCAATTTTTATTTTTGTCACTTGACTTTATTTTTATTTGTTTCTTGCTTTAATATATAAAAAATAAAAAAAAAATAAAAAACTAATGAAAAATTCCAAAAAGATTTTATTTTTAGTTTTAGTTAGCGGTACAGTCATCCACCCCGTGGTTTTTCTTATGGCCTCAGTTCTTTTCTATGGAGAGGCCTTTGATAATCAATCCAAGTTACAAGAACCAAATACTCTTCGGGAAGAGTGGAGTTGATGTGACTCGATGAACGTTAAGCTTTTTAGTGTGCACTTGAAGCAAATAATTAACTACGAGTCTTCTTTGGGGTCTACTCTCCTCTAGGCACAAGTACCCTAACCGCTCAATGAATTAGTACTTATTAAGTAGGAGTGTTACTCTCAAAGTACTAACCGAAAGCAACGTGAACAAACAAACACGAAAGCCTAAAGAAAACAACTACCCGGACCCCTTCAGTAACCGAGGGTTCAGGCGCTCTGCCTGGACCAGTGTCCCAGCCTTCACCAAAACGTTTTTTTGGTGTTTTCAAGAAATTTTTCCAACAATTTCATGGTGTTTTTGATATTTGATGATACCTAAAGTTGTTTTATGATATAACAAACAAACCTCAATGATTTAATCAAACAAACAACCAACAACAAGTTTGTTTCAAGAATTTGGAGCAATTTCTTCAAGAATTTTCAAAAATTTAAAGATACAAAATTTCGATTTTCATTCCGCTACACAAAATGACGTTATGGGGGTATCAAAACGACGGGTTAACTATGTAGAACAATCCCCGACACCAAACATCCCAGAAATCATAACATCAAACAAGTTCTAGAAATTTTTTGTGAAATTTCAACTTTTGAGATTTGATTTTCAAGATTTTTATTCACAACTTCAAATCGTGTTTTGATGGTACCGAAACAACGGGAATACCTTAACAAACAATCCCCGATAACTTACACCAACAAAATCGATTCAACCAACAATTTCTAGCCAATTTGTGGAATTTTCTAGTTTTTGAATTTTTTTGTTTTTCTTCAAATGTTCAAGACAAAAACATCAATAACAACTAAGACAAGATAAAAAGACACTGAACAAAGAACGAGGGTTTGTAGAAATAACACAAGAGCCTTGCTCTGATACCAATTGATTAGGGGAAAACCACGGAAGCGATAAATAAAGATAAGAGCGAGACGCGACAAGAACAACTTAGGAGGTAGCACCGAGGAACGATGTCTCGATACACCCTCGTTTGAGTCAAGTAGAACCTACGCTAAGCAACTATCCTCAAGAGACACCCGGCCCTCGCAAATAGAATGATCAAGGAGGATTGAAGAGCAACTTGGATTCATCCAATTGATTCAAGCCAAAATGTTTACAAGTGTTTGAGAGCACTCTTTAATGTTTGTGTTAAAGATAGGTTTATACTAGCTTGAGATCAATGGCCTCCTCGTAGTTGATCAACTTCCTCGATAATCAATCCAAGTCACAAGAACCAAATACTCTTCGGAAAGAGTGGAGTTGATGGGACTCGATGAACGTTAAGCTTTTTAGTGTGCACTTGAAGCAAATAATTAACTACGAGTCTTCTTTGCAGTCTACTCTCCTCTAAGCACGAGTACCCTAATTGCTCAATGAATTAGTACTTATTAAGTAGGAGTGTTACTCTCAAAGTACTAAGTGGAAGCAACGTGAACAAACAAACACGAAAGCCTAAAGAAAACAATTACCCGGACCTCTTCAGTAAAATGGGCGGTCCGCCCAAAGAGGTAGGCGGTCCACCTGGGTTTTGTGCAAAATAGGCAGTAAGGAGGGGCAGGCGGTCTGCCCAGGGTTCAGGCGCTCCGCCTGGACCTGTGTCCCAGCCTTCACCAAAACGTGTTTTTGGTGTTTTCAAGCAATTTTTCCAACAATTTCAAGGTGATTTTGATATTTGATGATACCCAAAGTTGTTTTATGTTATAACAAACAAACCCCAATGATTTAATCCAACAAAAAACCAACAACAAGTTTGTTTTAAGAATTTGGAGCAAGTTCTTCATAAATTTTCAAAAATTTCAAGATTTAAAGTTTCGATTTTCATTCCGCTACTCCAAATGATGTTATGTGGGTATCCAAAATGATGGGTTAAGTATGTTGAACAATCCCCGATACCAAACATCCAAGAAATCATAACATCAAACAAGTTCTAGCAATTGTTTGTGAAATTTCAACTTTTGAGATTTGATTTTCAAGATTTTGATTCACAACTTCAAATCGTATTTTGAGGGTACCCAAACAACGGGAATATTTAAAAAAACAATCCCCGATAACTAACACCAACAAAATCGACTCAACCAACAATTTCTAGCCAATTTTTGGAATTTTCTAGTTTTAAAATTTTTTTGTTTTTCTTCAAATTTTCAAGACAAGAACATCAATAACAACTAAGACAAGATAAAAACACACCGAACAGGGAACGAGGGTTTGTGGAAACAACACCCAAGCCTTGCTCTGATACCAACTGATAAGGGGAAAACCACGGAAGTGATAAATAAAGATAAAAGTGAGATGCGACAAGAACAACTTACGAGGTAGCACCAAGGAACGATGTCTTGATACACCCTTGTTCGAGTCAAGTAGAACCTACGCTTTGCAACTATCCACAAGAGACACCCGTCTCTCGCAAATAGAATGATCAAGGAGGATTGAAGAGCAAATTGGATTCATCCAATTGATTCAAGCCAAAATGGTTACAAGTGTTTGAGAGCAAATCTCTTTAAAATTTGTGTTCAAGGTAGGTTCATGGCAATAAATGATGAAGGGTGTATTTATAGCACCCTTCTACAACCCAATGAAATGTCTAATAAGCCCTTAGCTTAGATAGGAACACAATAGAACAAACTAGGGCTAAAATAGTAAGTTTACACAAAATTCTAGGAAATTCAGCATTTGGGCGCCCCGCCTTGGCTAGGCGCTCCGCCTGGTGGAGCCTTGACCTGGGCGCTCCGCCTGGTGAGCCGGCTGGCTAAGTTTCTAGGCGCTCCGCCTGGTGGGCTGTGGTGCTAGGCGCTCCCCCTCTGGGCTAGGTGCTCCGCCCATTGCCCTGTGGCCTTCCATACCTTCTTCCAACGAGCTCAAGTGTATGATCTTCCAATGGTCTCCGGAGCTCGTATCATCAATCCCCTTCCGAATCAAGTATAAGTGAGCACCATGAAGTGCTTTGGCTTGGCTTCTAGTAAAGGGCCTTGTGGTGGTGGTTTGCCCCGCATCAGTGTTTGAGGCTACTTGATGGCATAAGTCATTAATTCGTAGTACCTCCCCCGGATAATGTTCATGCTACTTCTTGGATCAACCATGGCTCGCTGGACGCGTAAGTCAGATATTTCTACAGTCACGATGAGGTCGCCTTGATGTTCTGCCTCTTTCTCCAAACTAAATAGGATTGGACCTTTCAATTCCCATGGCACCGTAGTCCCCCATGCGACGTCGGGTTCCATAGTTGATAAGATTATGTTGATAGTCTTTGGGTTTTCCAAATTTGGTGCTTTGGAATGCCGTGGTCCTTCTTCAATCAGATCTTTAACAGCTTGTTTGGATGGTTGTAACCCATGGTATGGTACTGTATTGTTACCATGGATACGACGTTTGTTTTGGTTGTTTCTTTAATTAATATTGTATAGTATCGTTAAATCCATGGTTATGTAACCATGAAAACTGTCACTTTATGTAACGACAGATTTGGTGGGATCGTGTCGTTACTTATTTTTTTTCCCATCATGCCCTCACTTATTATTTAGTATTTCCATTTTACCCTTTACCTTATATTCAATTATTAAACCACGGCAAATAATACAGTCTATTCAAACGTTGTACAACACAATACGATACAATACCATACGATACAATTCAATATAACACATTATGAAACGATAGGCAACAACTATCCAAACGGAGTGTAAGGTTCCATTGTCTCAATAGGTGCTCGATCTCAATCATCAAGGCTTTACAATCTACTGTGGCATGACCGCCGCTGTGATGAAAATCATAATAGGGCGTTGTATTCCTCCCCATAGCTCCTTTCACGGTAAGCGGCCATTGGACCCTTGGACCTAATCTACCAAAGTGATTGGCGACTAGATCCACGGCGTTGACTCGCAAACAAAAATCCCTTAAATTACGTGGTGTCATCCACTTTTCTTGAGATCATGATGCTCGGGAGTTGTTCTATGTTTCGGCTCCTGATTGGTTCTTAACCTTTGGTATCACCCTTCTTCCATTCTCTTCTTTTTCTAAAGAAGGGCTCCCAACTCTCTTTCTTTGCTCGTCTTTGGGGTTATGAGAGTTTTCTGGCTCCAAGCGAAGCTTTTCAGTATACCTTTGATGCAACGCGCTTCAAGTGCTCACAGGATGCTGGGTTAAACTCCACTGCAACTCCCTGGTGGCCAACGATCCCTTTGAATTCATACTCTTACCAAAGGCTACCGAAGCGATGTTGTTAGGAACTGGAGGAAGCTACATGCGTTCCTTCTAAAATCTGTCAAGGTAGACTTTTAGCAGCTCGTTGTCTCGTTGACGTATTTCGAAAATATCTTACATGCGCTTCTCCCGCTTGCGGACACCAGAATGCACTTTCTTGAACAAGTATTACATCTGAGTGAATAATTCGATTTATCCCATTGGTAGCTGAGTGTACCAAGCGAGGTCCCCTTTAGTAATCCCATTACTCTTCACGGCGGTGTAATATATGGCAATATGCGCATCCAGGTCAGTCGTTCCATCATACTTCAAGTTATCCGGCAAGCGGAAGTGCTTTGGTATGCAGACCGGTGTAGCACTTACTTTGTATGCATGTTTATAAAACTTCTGCTCATCTACCGTGGTAACTTGGGGTGGAGCACTCGGCACATTGCCAATTCGGTCGTTGATGGCCTTCATCTCTATTATGAGGTCCTAAATGACAGGAGCTCCTTTGAGTTATTGGTTGTTGATCGTTGACGAGCCTCCAGGGTAACATCTATGTTGAGCCTTTGATTAGGAGCTGATGTTGGTGAATTGTTCGTGGGCGCTAGTCCTCATGGGGATGTTGGCCTCTAAGACGATTTGGAAAACATCACTCCTAACTTCTGGGATATCTCATCAACTATGTTGTTCGAGTTTTACTTGGACATGGTTTTAAGGAGATTTACTAGGAAACCCCTGAATTTAGAATTACCTCCCACAAGTTGATCGCCTTCCCCGTCGTTAGTAAGAAGGATTGTTTCTCAAGAGGTGTCTTTCTTCTGCTCTACAGGATCCTTAGGCTGTATGTTGGGATCATCGGTATCCTATGCAGACTCATCTACTGCATCTGCAGTGTTCTTTGGAATGCTATCATCTTCAGACATGATAGCGTCTTTTTCCTTCGTAGAATACCTACAATTTCCTGGGCACCAAACTGTTTATGCCTAAAATTGTATGTCTAGGCTAAATAATAGTTTATGGTTAGGTTCACAAGAAATACAGTAACTACAACGAAAAAGTATGTAAATATAAGGAAACTAGTAATGAATAAACAAGACGAAATAATTAAAAGAAATACAGAATAATTCTTATTCCTTGAGAATAACCAGATTCGGTGTTGAATCATCCGATGTACAATACAATATAAGTAGAGGTATTTATAGTAGTGATACCTAGTCCTAAATAAGGTAAAATACAAAGATTAATAAGGCTATGGACCTATAACTCAAGGTGGTGGAATACATTAAACCTAACTATGAGACTGTAAACCCCAGGCGGCGGGATGTATACCCTACGTCCTCTGGCTGTGCCACCCAAATGGTCGTTGGCTCCAAGAGCAGGTGTGTATCCTCAGCGCCTAGTAACTTGTAAGATATGTCTAGTCTCGCTAGCTTGACTATATCCCCGTAATAGTAGGTGACGTATTTTTTCCCACACATGTCTTTCATTAGAGAGGAATTTTTGGATTGCTGCCACCGGATATTAGAGGCCTTGGGTTATTTGGAGGAGCATGGAGTTGATTATACATCTTTTTAGTTTGCAGGTGCTGCTTTGGCATGGTGGACTACACTTCTTTCAGCCAGGCGAGGCTTGCCTAATCTTACATCGACCAAGTTTACTTAGTAGTTCATGGATATTATTCTTCCTCATAGTGAGCAGGATGAGAAGCACCGATAGATTGAGAGGTTGAAGCAAGATCATATGACTATATCTAAGCATGAGATTCGATTCTCAGACATGTCCCGTTGTGCCCCGAACTTAGTCTGTGAGGTATCAGAGAGAGATAGGAGGTTTATTGATGGTCTTTCTCCTTCATTAAGGTTCAGTATGGCGGGTTAGATCGAGGCTAGTACTTTTTTTATGTGGCGGTGGATATTGCTAGCTGATATGAATCATAAAAAATTCTAGAGTGGGTAGAGTTTGAGAGGGAGAGTAAGTGGTTATGTGATTATGGCGGACTTCTTATTGCCTCTTCTAGAGGGAAAGGCTTTTAGAGTAGTCCTACTCTTAGGCTAGTTCAGTCCTTAGCTCATAGGACTCTTAGTGCACCAATATCTCGTCAATCGTAAAAAGGCGTCTATGCAAACTCAGGGTACTACCGCAGGTTCTCATTATGCTAGAGGTGCACCACCACCAGGTTGATGTCGTGGGTATGGTAATAGTGGACCTTCAAAGGAGGGTCACCGGAGTAGCAGCTCTGCTCAGCCATAGAGGCAGTTCTGTGCTTGGCCAGCTTGGTAGGATGTTGAGGCATTCAATGTTGTGGTCATAAGTATTCTTTCTATTTGTGGACGTGATGCATATTCTTTGATTGATCTAGATCCACGTATTCCTATGTGTCTCCTTATTTTGCTGCGGGTTGCAGTATTGATTATATGTGAATTCACAATCCATTTTGTGATTCCACTCCTAACATAAAATCTATCATGATTGAGAGGGCATGTCCTAGTATTATATCCTTTGGGGGTTGTGAGATCTTAGTTGATCTCTTGGTCTTGGATATGGTGGATTTCGATGTTATTATTGGTATGGACTTATTGGCATCATGTTATGCTATCCTTGATTTTTAGCCCAGGTTAGTATGTCTTTCTCTTCTAGTTTTGATGCCAGTGGTGTGGCAGGGTTCTTTTTTTCCATCCTCGGGCCATGTTAATTCTTTCATGAAGGCAAGGTGAATGATAATTAAAGGGTTTTTTGCTTATCTTGCCTTGATTAAGGACACTATCGTGGAGATTCCAGCCCTTGATTTCGTTTCTATTGTGAGAGAGTTTCCCGATGTGTTTCTTGATGATTTTATGTGACGTCCTCCAGACCGAGAGATTGAGTTTGGCATTGATGTAGTGCCGGGGACTCAACCAGAGGCAGAGCTTGTGATGGAACGCCATGGGAACTCAAAGAAAATAGTTGCCCTTGTCAAACACTTTGAACTTCAAGCTTAGAGCCTATCCAGAACCAGTTTGCTAGCTAGTTTCTATATCTAATCCTCCTTATCGCATGGTTCTAGTAGAACTGAAAGAGTCGTGAGACCTTATATGATCTATTGCTTTTGGATATGGTGGTGATTATTGTTATGGACTTGTTGGAATTATGTTATGCTACCCATGATTGCCATGCCAAGATAGCCTGGCTTTTTCTTGGAGACTCTGTGCCAGTGGTGTGGTAGGGTTCTTATTTACAACCCATGAAACATTTTTAATTTCTCTCATAAAAGCAATGCGGATGATGAGTAAAGGGTCCTTGGCCTAACTTTCCTTGGTTTAGGACACTAATATGGAGATTCCGTCTCTTAATTATGTTCCTGTTGTGAGGGAATTTACTGATGTGTTCCTTGATGATTTCTCGAGACTTCCTTCAGTTAGGGATATTAAGTTGCTGGAACAATTACAGAACATTCCTTCGACAATGTGTGCTCCACAAATAGTGTTTATCTCCATGTTGTTAAGGCTGGTCAGCTAAGGCAGGCTATGGTTTCGGTAGGAACCCTAGAGAGGCTATTTCATTTCACCAGATAGCAGCCTCGGACTTTTTTGGCCTTTTGTCAAAGATATCTTGAGAGTCTCTAGATTTACAATAGATATTGGAGGCATTGGGTTATCTAGAGGAGCACAAAGTTAATTATACTTCTTTCAATTCGTACGTCTTGCATTCGCATAGTGGACTATGCTTCTTTCAGCTAAGCAAGGCTTGCCTAAGGTGACTTAGGGCGATTTTTCTTAGAGATTCATGGATAGTTTCCTTTCTCGTAGTGAGCAAGAGGAAGCGTCGTTAGTTCGAGTGGTTGAGGTAGGAGCAAACATGTCTTATTATGCTCCGGATTTTGCTCTTGAGACTTCAGAGAGAGTTAGGAGCTGTATTGATGGTCTTTCTCCTTCGTTGAGGTCTAGTATGACTCGGTAAAGGCTGGTACTTTTTCTGATGTGGCAGCCGATATTGCTCACCGATATGAGTCCTATAAAATTTTAAAGCATGAAGAGTTAGAGAGGGAGAGTAAGAAATTCTGTAGCTATAGCGTACTTCCTATTGCCTCGTCTTCGGGCAAGGGTTTATAGGGGAGGACACTCGTTTGGCCAGCTCTACCCTCACCGTATGATACTAAGAGTGCACCAGTGTCTTGCTAGGATTAGAATCATTTTCCTTCTCATAGCCACCAGCAGTTTGCTCAGCACAAATTTGGTTCAAGATGGTTTATCTGTCTTGATCCTATACATTATAAGAAGGATCAGCTCTAACTTCATCAGAAGTTAGTCATTCTTATAGCGGGGGGTGAACTACCAATAGGCAGAGGTCGTGGACATGATGGTAGCAGCCCTTTGAGGGGTTGTCATCAAAGTAGCAACTCAACTTAGCCTCATAAGGCAGGTCTATGCTTTTTGTGCTAGGAAGGATGAAGAGGCATCCAATAAGTGGTCACATACATTCTTTCTATTTCTGAACGTGATGCATATTACACTTTGTTTTGCTGCGGGTTTCAGTGTTGATTAAATTTGCCGTCATGATTTATTATGTGTTTCCACTCCTGTCACAGATCTTATTATTTTAGAGTGGTTATATCCGGGATCTTTTATATCTTTGGGGGTTGTGAGACCCTAGTTGATCTTCTTGTCTTGGATATGGTAGATTTCAATGTAATTATTGGTATGGACTGGTTTGTATCGTGTTATGCTATCCTTCATTGCCATGATCAGGCAAACCTACTTTCTATTCCAGGCTCAGTGCTTGTTATGTGGCAGGGTTTTTATTTGCCACACATGAGGAGTGTTATTTCTTTCATGAAGGCAAGACGGATGATGAATGAAGGGTTCTTGGCTTATCATGCCATGATTCGAGACACCAGTTTTGAGATTCAATCAATTGATTTTGTTTCTGTTGTGAGGGAATTTCCTAATTTATTTCCTGATGATTTGTTAGGACTTCCTCCTGGTCGGAAGATTGAATTTGGCATTGATGTTGTGCCAGAGACTCAGTCGATATCCATTCCTCCATATCGTATGGTTCCATCAGAATTTAAAAAGATGAAGAAGGATTTGGCAGCTTTATTGGCTAAGGGGTTTATCAGGCAATATGATAAAGTCATTGCCTATGCTTCGAAAGAGCTGAAGGTGAATGAGAAGAATTATTTGATTCGTGATTTGGAGTTCGCGACTGTGGTATTTGCCTTGAATATTTGGAGGCATTATCTGTATGGTGAGCCTTCTGAGATCTTTACCGATTACAAAAGCTTATAATACTTGCTTTCTCAAAAGAATCTAAATGCCAGGAAAAGCAGATGGCTTGAGGTGATTAAAGATTATGAGCTATATTCGCTAGCTCTGGAGGAAAGCAAATGTGGTAGCCGAGGAAAATATATGGGTAGTCTTCCCTTTCTTGATGCGGAGATGAGGTCGTTATCTCGATAGTTGTAGACTCTTGGCGACTTGGGGGTGAAATTTGATAGCTCGGACCTAAGCCGAGTTCTTGATGGTGTAGTGGGTCAGTCCTCCTCAGTCAGCCAAATTAAGGAGAGATAATTCGAGGATCCATATTTTCGTGTGTTTCATGGGCATATTCAAAGGTTATGAGTCCCTCCCTTCGAGTTAGATGTTGATGGTGTTCTTCAGGTTAGTGGTCGGCTTTGTGTTCCGGATGTTTGTGGTTTGAGGCAGTTGTTGTTGAATGCGGCTCGCAGTTCGCAGTATTCTATTCATCCTTGTCTAATTAAAATGTACCAAGACCTTCAAGAGTTGTGATAACAATCATGATACCTCTTGATAACACTCACGTTATAGATCTAAAAACTTGATAAAAAAATTTAATGAAACCCGCGGAAGCAAATAGAATATACCAAAAATGACAAGAACAAGAAAAACGATAGAAGAAATTACGAAAGAATTTCAAGAAAATCAAGAATTTAAAGAAATTTGCGGAATCTAAAAAGAAAACACTATAAACTAAAAAAGAACTGAAAATAAAGATACAATAAATTCAAGAAAGAGTTTCTTGAATTCAAGAACATATCAAGAATCTCAAGAACAAGTCAAGAAATTCAAGACAAGTCTAAATCTTGAAAAGAAACTCCTAAAAATAATAACTAGACAAAGCTAACTGCCTTTAGTAGAGAATAACCCAAAAAGTAGATTATGGAATCCCCTCCCCCTGTAGAGTAACAAAGAACAACAGTAAAATAGAAGTTACGGCTTTCTTGAATACCTAAAAGTAATCTAAAGATTTAAGAAGAAATACCCCATTACCTAAAAGTTTAGACTTGAAGATTCAAAGATAAATCCAAGAGTAGCCACACACACAAAAGTGCAAGAGAAAATTTCTCAATTTTTATTCATCATAAATCTCTATATCTAAAAATAAAGAAAATAACCCCTTTATATAGGAGTAGAGGTTGGCCAAAGGCCTTACAAAATCCTAATAAAATTGGGTTTCTATTTAATAATGAAATAGGAAAAATAACTATCTAGGAAACGGTAATAAAATTCTAGCAAACATGGAAAAGAATATAAATCCTAACAAAACTAGGAAAAATGAATAATATCTTAAATAAACTTGGTGAACTAATTATAATTAATATTAGAATCCAAACCTAATTTAATCTAGGAAAATAAATCTTTGTTAATTTAGGAAATAAATCCCACTTGAACTAAGAAAACTTGACAGCTTGGAGTATACTTCTTGGACATTCTTTGACCATCCTTATCACTCTTTTGGGCAGAAAGTAAGCTCCTTTTATGGGCAAAAACGCAACCCATGTGAGTGTTTCTTGGGCTGCAAGTTTGGCATACTTTAGCTCCTCAATTAGTCTAAAATTGGATAGATTTGGACCCCAACTTATCCAGCTCAAATTACAGTAATCATGAATTTAATCTTCATCATATTGTGCCTTAATTTGGACCAAAAATATTATTATAATACTCGGGCGAAAGACGCTCCTTGATTTGAGCTCTTCCTCCAAAACTAGACACATATCTTTTGTTATTATTCCAAATTAGCTTATTTTAAAGTTATTTTATTTGAGATCTCATCATAAGTCTTCCAAGAGCTTTCAAAGAATATGTGTTGCTTCCATGGACGCTATAATTACCCTCTTTTTGAAAGAATTCATCCTCAAATTCAAACGTGCATAAAGATAAAGTACTAGAAGTACTAAAGAAATAATAACCAATTCCTCACCAGTTTTCCTTGGTTGGAACAAAATTAACTAGCACCCATACTCCTTACTCTTATTCATAAACTTAGATGTTATCGTTAATGGCTTTATTTATAGCAAAACAACATCATCTTCCAAAATACAAAGTCACAAACCTAAGAAATAAGAATATTGTTCATTACCTCCAAAAATACCTTAAGTGTTCTAGGAAGTCTAAGAATGCGAATTAATCAATTATACATACCGTACTTGGACTTGTTCATTAATGGAAAAATATCACCGTGTATTCTTTATGAAATGCCTCCAACATAGCAACAATTCTAGGGAACCTCATGTCATAAACCGTTAAGTAAGGATCAATATAATTTATAGGTTCAATACACAAATATCAGCCACTAAGCTTTTGTCTTCCCATATCCAATAAAAATTAATTTCTCTATATTTTTCTTGGAATCCAATTCTATCTTTTGTTATATTCGCTAACATGATACTTCCCCTGTCAAAAGGTTTTTTATCACTTTTCTGCACGAAAACACAAGAACTAGTGCAAGAAAGATTAATTTGTTAGGACATAAGCATGAGTTATCCTTATGGCCATCTTGCACATTATCAAGTAGTAAGGATTTAAAATTCAATAAGTCAAAATTTCTCTCCAGTTGACTCAAAAATACCCTCATCAAACAAGGATAGGGAGTCAAAATAACCACTTTTATCAAAATCAATACTAGATCTAGGCCAACAGAAATAAGAATGTAAATCACAATCTTCCCCAACTAATGAATTATTAAGACAAGAAGAATATTTAGTATTCATATCATTACCAACACTCATAAGAAAAATATCATTATCAAATTCATCCAAATAAGACGGAGTGTTAAGGTTGGCGATTTTACCTTGAACCACACCGAAACCTTCTTCCTTAACTTTGCTTTTCTTATTGAGGTTCGCTTGTCTAAAAGAACTAGATGTCTTGACGTCCACAAGTTTTTTTGAAGATTGGAATTCTTCTAGTGTTGGTTTTTTAATCAAAATTTTTCCATAAGTACCAACATAGTAGCTAAAACAACTAGAAGAAAACAAGTAGGAATGTTAGAGTTAGAATAAGAAAAAGCTTCACCCAGTGACACGACCCGGGATCCGGTTAGGCCGTGCGGGCACCCAACATCCTCCCCTAGACCCGTCGGGCAAACCCTTACCAATTAAATCAGGAAAATAAAAATAATAATTCATAAATAAGGACAAGACTTAAAAAAAATACAGACCTACTGATACCTCTAAGCTGTACAAAAGAAATTACAGCTGACTACCCAACATGCTATATTTAGGGCTATCCAGACTAGACATCTAAGAGTACAAAAGAAGACATATACCTCCTGAAGGGAGCAAAATACAACTGAAATAACAGCAATAAACTGGTGGCCATCCGAAATAAAAGCTGGCTCACCCTGACAGCTGAAGTCGTCTTCGCTCCTTTACAACGTGGCGAACTCAATCCTGGAGCGAACCTGCCGAAATGAAATAGATAAACAAGAAACAAACAACAAACAAGGGTGAGTCAAAAGGACTCAATAAGTAGGGCAGATGTTACACCTCGTATGTCCAAAGTGAGGTATATCATTCTAATGACATGTTAAGAATGATTTAAATGATCTTAAAGTCATAATTGGACTATATATGACTTTTATACGTTGAATATAAAGGTTGGGAAAAATCAGATTTAAGTTGCGGAAAAACCGACTAAGGATTTGCCTTGTAACAGAGCTTTTTCAGCAATTAATTCCGTGTGTTATATGAGGTCTTTTGGGGACATATAATATACCAAATTGAAGTTCTTGGAGTGTAATTTCCAAAACTTTAGACGGTTTATTCATACAATATATGGATAAAAAGATATGAGTATCAGAATTCAGACTAGAAAAAGGGACATAAGCGCAAAAGAGGGCTAGAAATGAAATATTTTTATTATAAAAGAGAAATCATTCTCTCTCTCGACATTTTCCAGTAAACCCACGATAGATACAGCCCTTTCATGAGTCTAAAGCCAATTTTGATGATTTTGAAGAAACAACATCAATCTTAACTCGAAACTGAATACGGATTGCGTCAAAACGCTCTACACGATTAGGGTAACATTATGCTACCTTCAATTTCGTTTATCGTTTGATTTTTAGAATTACTTCATAGCTAAGTAAAGTACCTAAATTCTATGTTATAGCTTTTTTAAGCTTTAGAAAGTGTGGAATTCAAAGGAAACAAAGTTTAGAAGCTAGAAGCATCAAAGGTATGTAAGACAAAACCTTTCTTTTGGCAAGGCATGTATCTTTAGCTTTTGAAGCTTTTCTTAGTTCTAAACTTAGTATTTCTTCTGAGAAACTTATCTGGTACCAAGAAAACCTAGTATATACTTAATTTGGTACTAAGATCCAAGGTGAAAGACGTCCAAATCAGCAAGACAAAACGTTTCAAAATCTGAAAAATTGTTTTGATCTTTGGACAGTTGTTAGTATATTGATCATAACTCCTTGTACAAAATTGATATTTAGATTCTTTAAGAATCCCCAGAACCCTAAGACATATATCTAAAACTTTCATGAAGACTATGAAGTCTATAACTTTGATCTATACTCTGAAAATTAGGTTGAAAGTCAGGACAGTGGTGCTGTCCAGACATTCTATCTGCGGATTTGTTATGTCATCCAGTTGTCTCATCTTGTTATCCGTTTAACATGTTTATGTTATCAGTTTATCCGGGTATCCATTCCCATGTATAGTATAGTGTTGGTTCTGTTTTGCGGATCATCCAGTTTCAGAGGAAACTCTGCCGAAATTTTTATAAAAGTCAAAAAGTTAGACAAATTCTAAGTTTCAGGTTGTGTCTATAATTCAATCTAGAGTTTTCTTATCATTCCTTCGAGTCCATGTATATTATTTCCACATGTGTTATGCCTCATACATGCTTATGCTTATATTGTGATCATGTTATGTGTGATTTAGAGTCCCCCATAGAGGCTGGACATTGGACACACAGTCCGGTCGCGTGTGATACTACCCGTCTGGGGGATACAGCCCCTCTGGTTCAGGCGGGAGTTGAAACACCTAGTGTGACTGGGTGTCATTCACACACTCTGACCAGAGAGGCTAGATATTACTGGCTTGGGGGGATATAGCCCATAACACCCACCAGGTTTGTTATATACGCGTATATAGCCACAGTATGCACTGCATGATTATATGTGAGGCTAGTTCAGATATTCAGTTACCTGATTTGGGGGGATATAGCCCATAACACCAGGCAGGTACCAGTTCAGATAACAGTTCAGTTTTAGCTCAGTACTAGTTATCAGTTCTTAGTTATCAGCCACCAGTTTTTAGTGTCAGTATCAGTTGACAGCTTTCGGTTCTAGTTTCTAGTTACCAGTCACCAGTCATATTACAGTCATTTATCAGTATAGTTCAGCTCAATCTTCAGTTTCAAATTCAGCTAGACTTCAGGTTATATTCAGACCATGTTTAGTACGTCTTAAGATTTCCTGCTACATTGCTATGCTTCAGCTCATGTTTACACATTTATATTCCAGCCTTACAGTTTCATCCAGCTATGATTTATTATATGCTCAGGCCTTACATACTTTGTACATATCGTACTCACGCCCTTTTTTTGGGGCGCTGCGTTTCATGCCGCGCAGGTACAGAGAGAGCAGACCCTAAGCCATGTTAGTAGGCTATCTACCAGCTATTGGAGTCACTCCATCTCTTCCGGAGTTTACTACTTTTGGTATGTTGTACAGATGTCGAGTAGGTATGGCGGGGCCTTGTCCCGTCCTTTGTATATTCAGTTTAGCACTCTTAGAGGCCTGTAGATATGTCCCTGTGCGGTGCAGTCAGTATGTTATATATATTATCGTGTGATAGCCTTGTCATCTTTCCAGACTTTATGTTTTCAGTAAATATGTATGTATTTATAACCAGGAAAATAGTAGAATTTTTACCCCGAAACATTCAGGTAATGATCCTAATATATAATTTGACTTTATTACGTGTGTTTGAATATATTTTGACGGTAAAACTTGGAATATTATACATTGTTTTAATAAGTTCAATTAATAGTTTAAAGGGTCAAATGGACCCCAATAATAAAATTGATTATATATTCGTACTCAGTGAGTTATGAGCAACTTATAAATGTAATTTATTTAGGGTTTGGTTATGTGAACTTAAACCCTGTATATAGGCCTGGCCTGCGTATTGCATATGCGAATAGGGTATCAGGTTCCTAACCGGATTGCCCTAACATGTGAGGAATGAAGCCTTTAGCCTAATTTGATATACTTTTCTTTTTATTGAATAGAGTGGGATCGTTTGGCAGTTAATCCAAAGGAAAAAGCAGTTGTTGAGTAGCAGGACTAGCTTTGGAATACGGTAAGTGTTTATATCCTTTTCTTTGGAGGCATCTGGCCTCGTGGATTTTCTACCACGTGTTCCTTACGTGTGTAGCTGCCGATAGGCGTACTCATTACGCCTTAGCTTTGGATTTACATTGTATATTATATGTTATGTCTTGTTGTTGGTATTGCATTGAGGATCTGAGCATGGTACTCTGGCTGTGAGTTGGCATCAACTTCCCGGCTATCGATGAGAGTCCAGCGCCGGTGAAGGGTTATTATTGCATCACATTGCATTCATATGCATTATATGTCATTCATATGCATTACATTGCATATCATATTGGGTGCAGGAGTATTCCGCCCCAGGAGCAGAAGGATTCTGCTTCATTGCATCATATTGAGGGTAGGAGGATTCCGCCCTCGGAGCAGGAGGATTCCGCCTTCGGAGCAGGAGGATTCCGCTCCGTTGCATCATATTGAGGGTAGGAGGATTCTGCCCTCGGAGCAGGAGGATTCCGCTCCATTGCATCATATTGAGGGTAGGAGGATTCCGCGGAGCAGGAGGATTCCGCTCCATTGCATCATATTGAGGGTAGGAGGATTCCGCCTTCGGAGCAGGAGGATTCCGCTCCGTTGAATCATATTGAGGGTAGGAGGATTCCGCTCCATTGCATCATATTGAGGGTAGGAGGACTCCGCCCTTGGAGCAGGAGGATTCCGCTCCATCTATTTGGCACATGTGACACCATTGCATCATAATGCATTCATCCCATTTCATTGCTCCACGTGCTGACTATTGTGTGACTATCATGCTGTGTTTTGTGTATTCGGTATGTATACCATATTGTGGACATATTTCAGTTTGCCTATGTATTTCTGGCTCGTATTCTGAGTTGCGGGGATCGGGTTGCACGCCGCAACGGTATAAATATATGGATAGGGTTGCATGCCGCGATAGTATGAATATATGGATCGGGTTGCACGCCGCAACAGGATGAATATATGGATCGGGTTGCACGCCGCAAAAGGATGTATTCTGATTGTTGATATGTTCGGGATACCTATATGTTCTGGCTATCTTACGTTCCTGATTTTAATGAATTTGTGATTCCATACGTGTTTCTAGTTATTATTTGGCTCTGCCTTTTCATAATTTAAATAAGAGAAATTTTGCTTATCTGTTTCTTTTCTCCCTGGCTAGATATCCTATTCTTTGAGGTGGCTAGTCTGCCCCACTTATTGAGTCCTTTTGACTCACCCTTGTTTGTTGTTTGTTTCTTGTCTATATATTTCGTTTCGGCAGGTTCGCTCCAGGATTGAGTTCGCCACGTTGTAAAGAAGCGAAGACGACTTCAGCTGTCAGAGTGAGCCAGCTTTTATTCCGGATGGCCACCAGTTTATTGGCTGTTATTTCAGTTGCATTTTGCTCCCTTCAGGAGGTATTTGTCTTCTTTTGTACTCTTAGATGTCTAGTCTGGATAGCCCTAAAGCTAGTATATTGGGTAGTCAGCTGTAATTTCTTTTGTACAGCTTAGAGGTATCAGTAGGTCTGTGATTTCTTTTAAGTCTTGTCCTTATTTTCGAATTGTTATATTTATTTTCCTGATTTAATTGGTAAGGGTTCGCCCGACGGGTCTAGGGGAGGATGTCGGGTGCCCGCACGGCCTAACCGGATTCCGGGTCGTGTCACCCAAGCTCTCTTATTTTTCATAGCGCTCAACTTCTTTTATTTTGCTCTTATTTTTATCATTCTCTCTTCTTGTTTCTTATAGCAACTCGCTCACTTCTGAAAACTCTAGCTCTCTTTTTTCCGCTCTTAAGTTGCTACTTTTATCTCCCTTACTCCTCTCAATATTTTCTTTCTCATCCTCACTTTTAATCTCACAATAAAGATCAATAATATCAATTTCATTACAAATTACATGATTAACAATTGTAGGCACATTCGAAATAATATTATCACAAATATGCTCTTTAATCACTTTCGATGCAGTAAGTGTCCTTTTCCACTCATCCCACCTATCATTCGATACCTTCATCATTATGTAAAATTTATACAATTCCTCGTCATAGTTATCTTCATCTCTTCCTTTCATCTTCATAATTGTTTCCATAATCTCCCAAAGATCTATAAATGACATCTTAAGGAAAAGAAAATTTATATACGAATCTCTCAAATTTGGCTTTTACTCTCTAATAATCTCACCTCTCTTGCCTTTTTTCACTCAAAGCAATTTTTGGTTGGTTCTTCTTTTGGATTTGTAAATAAACCCTAGTAGTCACAACCTTAAGTGATAAGGTTTAAAGGTTATAAAACAAGAAGGAAAGTAAAATGAAAAAAAAATCTTGAAAGAATAGGATTTTGTAAGTAGGAATAAAACCAAATAAAAAAAATAAAAAATTTTCTCTAAAGAAAACGAAAACCTAGAAAGAATAATATTTGGAATATAAAGCAAAAACGGAAAAGAATTCAAGAAACCCGAACCCAATGGAATAAGGAAAGATATTACATTTTTCTTCAAGGACTAGGATCCCCTCTTTTTGTTTCCTTTCTTGACTAGGAAACATAAAGCAATAAGAATAATAATACTGTTTTCTGATTATTTTTTGTTTTTGAACTTTTTTCCTCTCTTTTTTCATTTTTAACATTTTTTTTTTTTTACAAAACACTTTGGCAGCCCCTTAAAGTTGTACACACTTTTTACTCAGATACTCCATATTAAGTCGGTTTCATTTCAACTCTCCAATCACATCTCAAGTGTATCATTCAGATACAAATTTATAGGCATCTAAATATAAGAAGAGTGTGTAATTCACTCGTCAAAATAACAAATTAGACAAGTACACGTGGATTTACTTGAATAAATTTTTTAAAAATAAATTAAAAAAGAAAATAAATAAAAGAAAGCTCTAAAAAGCCTTTTTCTTCAGCCACACATATCTTCCTCCTCCCTCCTGCAATTATCACCTCCACAACAAAGATTTTTCCATTAACAAATCAGCCATCAAATACTACAAATATCTCAATTGCCACCTTATCTAAGTCACAAAGGGCACTGTCAAGCATAACCTTCACCCATCGTCCTCAGCTCTCATTCACCAACTACATACCCAGTTCGATTTTTTTACCAAAAATAGAACACACAAGAAATCATTGTTAAACCCAATGAGTCTTAACAGGTGCTTAATCCAATTCCACTCTTTTTTATTTTCAACTTTTTTAGAATCTTCTTTTATCAAAAAGTCACAATCTTTTACTATTTTATCACTTTAGTAATCTTGAATGGTGAGTTTAGGGAAACCCCATTTAGAATATTTTGAGTATCAGCAACTAAAAAATTATCTGTTAAGCTTTTCACAAAACGGGTTTCCATTGAAATGTAAAAAAATAGTAGAATCTTGTTGAAATTTTGGGGCTAAAAGCTAGGGTTTTTGAAGTATGTGATTTGAAAAAATTCAGCTAGTATTTTGTGTAAATTAACGAAATTCACAAGTAAAGACTGAAGTTTTAGTCTTCTTAAGAAATGGGTTTCCTTAGAAATGTGAAAAAAGGAAAAAGAAAGGGGTTTTCTTTAGACGAGATATGAAAAAACAATTGGATGGTACTTTTAAAATATTTGCTCTAGCAATTACATTCATTTCAATGGAATAAGGAGGGAGTGAGAAGAAGGTTATAACTTGGGAACTACAGTGTGGAAAAGAATATGTGGAAAAGAAAGAGAAAAAAAATGTCTCTCGTGCTCTGAAAAATAGTGTAGTACACGTACTATGCCACATCACCAAGTTGTATTTAAATGACACATTTGAGAAGTGGTTGGAGTATTCAAATGGAACATAATGAAGATGAAATGTCTAAGTAAAAAGCGTGGACAAATTTAAAGATCTGTCGATGTGTTTTGCCTTTTGGTTACTGTTCACACAACTACAGTAATTTTTTTTATTTTTTGTTTTTGGCATTACTTGCTCAAGTATCCCAAAAAATAATCAAGAATGGGATCTTGATTGAACCTGCTCGGAGACCACTTGATGATAACGATCTCGATATCTCTTGATAACACTCACTTTATGGATCGAAGAACATGATAATAAAGAAATGCACATAAGTTAATAGAATATACCTAAAACGAAAAAAACAAGAAAAACAGATAGAAGAACTTCAAGAAAGAATTTCAAGAAAATCAAGAATTTAAAGAAAGTTGCGAAAGCTAAAAATAAAACAATATAAACGAAAAAGAACTGAAAATAAAGATAGAATGAATTCAAGAAAGAGTTTCTTGAATTCAAGAATGGATCAGAAATCTCAAGAACAAATCAAAAATTCAAAATAAGTCGAAATCTTGAAAAGAAATTCCTAAAAATAATGAGACTAAGCAAATCGCCTTTGGATCAGACATCTACAAGGTCCAAAAATATAGAAATCTCCCAAAGGGAGCAAAAATCAGATACAACTATAAAGCTATAGCTGGTGGCCTCAAAGAACAATCTGACTCACCACAAACAGCTGAATATGTCTTGCTCCTCACTCACGCTGCTTGCTGGGTCATAGAGTAGAATCTGTTGAAATAAAAGGACAACAGAAGAAACAGATGTGAGTCATAAGGACTAGATAAGTGAGGAACAATTAGCTACCTTAAGGAATACGTGCCCTAGGCAGGGAGAAATAGAATCACAATAGCCAATCAACTAAGTCCATCAGAAATAAACAATGCAACAAATCCATAGAGTTCACAAAATACACATAAATATATGAAATGAATATATGATGATGCAATGGGCTCACATGTGCCCGAAACCAATCTCTAGTGCGGGACTCTAATCGTCTACCAGGAGATATATGTAATAATAAATCTTCAGCGATGCAGGACTGTCATCGACTACGGGTAAGTAAACATCAAGCCCAAAACTGGAATATAATACCCCTATGCTTAATGTAATAACAATAACATGTCATAACATGTGAAATACAATGCAAACCCGAATCTTAGGCGTGGAAAGTATGCCCATCGGCAGCTACACACGTAAGAAACACATGGTAGAATATCCACAAGCCTATAGGCCATCAAAGAAATGGAAACTATCACTTACCGTAAGTCCTGGGTCAGAATAGTTACTGAACAACTTCCTTTCCTACCTGACGTCCCTCAAAATAAAGCTTTTCTGAGCCAAAAAAATATATTCGCACTTATAAGTGCCCGAAAAAAGAATATCTAACCTTTATATGAAGAAAAAATAAAGATTACCAAAATACCCCTGGGTCGAGCTTAGCCGGAAGCGCAAAAATTATATATTTCCAGACTCCTCTTAATCCCGCGAGTCCAATGGTATCATTAGCTTTCATATTTGAGTTCAATTTCATCAAAATTCTCAATTTCATAATTTTTAGGTTTCTAACCCAATTTTTCAATTCTATTTCAATAAATTCTAGTTAAGAATCATAAATTATTGAAATTGGAAGATCATAGGATATTACCTAATGATTTTGGATGAATTAGTTCTTGTAACTAGTCTTGGAACCAAATTGGATTGAGTGAACAAGAGTTAGAACCGAAAGAAGCCCAAAAACTCTTTTATACTTTATTTTTTTAAGCAAAGAGTCTACTAGGCATGGTACCTAGTGACAAATTTTATTAATATAAACCAAAATAAAAAATAGTCTTTACAAGTTGAACATCTAATAATTGCACCATTACATACGGCCTAGCTATGAAAAATAGCACCACTTCTACATATTCTGCTCATCTCCTTGGAATGAACGTTTAATGATGTTAATGCACCAAGAAAAATCGGTATAGCACATAGAGTAAGCATTTTACTTTGTAAAGATTAATATCTAGTGAAGGAACTCTACAATTTAAAAGCATGACTGAAATAACTTGAAGTAATGTTGTCTTCACTTTGTAGGCTGTGATGATTAAATTTCCAAAGAGTTGCATGCTATCACTTAAAGTTCCAAGCTGGATGTTGAAGTAGAATGGCATGTCTTGATAAGCCAATGTACAAAAATAAGGTCGCCATAGCAAGCAACCTCCAAAAAATTCTCACCAGATTTCTTGATGCCTAAACAATCACCCAAGCGAGCTCCGAAAATGTAGCGCGCCAACCATAGTAGAAAGTGAGTTAGCAAGGCGAGCATCTCCACGAGTCGAAAAATCTAGACAGCATTGCAAGCTGAAATCCCAACATCTTAACATGCACTTCAGTAAGCAACATCTCGCCATTCAAAAATTCTATAGCGACAACGAGCAGGGGCGTGAGCCAAAAATGCAGCCAATCCAGAATTCTCCTTGTGTCAACAAGCTCCTAAGCGAGTGCCTTCAATCCAAGCAGAAAAATTGAGGCCTGAACTACGACCTCACTACCCAGGCAGAAAACACCTCGCTTCAACAAGCACCTTAACCAGCGGATTCCAAGAGTTGAAACTACGCCAAAGCTAGCTAAAAACCTGGTGTAATATGGCTTGAAACAAGTGTTAAATCGGTTCCAAATACACTTGAACCACAATTTGTAACCCAACATAGATAGAGATGGTCTTGAAGTGCTATTCCAGGAATTAGAAATAAAAATAAAGCAAGATGCATCATTGATAATAGGCATATTTTTGGTCGTCCAAACAATCAATTGCACGCCAAAAAACTGCTCAGGCAAAAAATATTTGGCCTCAGCGAGCTCAAACACAAGCTCCTCACCAATCTTAGTTAAATATTACACCAAATTCCCAGCTTTGTACAGTATAATCCTCTAAAAATTGGAAGGATGACCAAAGCAATCCAAGTTGTACCTCATACACAAGCCATCTATAAGACATTGAACCACCATGTTCAACTGTATTTTTTCTCTTCCAGAGTGACCAAACAATATGGTTAAGAAAAACAAAGAAACCCTATCATATGCTTTCATCATATTAAGTTTGATAACCACATTAGCATCATCACCCCTCTCATTGATATCATGAATAATCTCCTGCGCTAAAAGAACATGCTCCACAATACTCCTACCTTTAACAAATCCTGCCTGATTTGGAGAAATTAAAGAAGGAAGAATCTTGATTAACCAGTTATGCACCACTCTTGACAACACAGTGTTAACAAAATTACATAGGCTAATTGGCTCAAGTCTGACAAAGTAGTAACAATTGGCTCCTTCGGTAGAAGAACCAAATTAGTGTGAGTTACATACCTAAACAAAGCTCTCCCACAAAAAAAATGCTCTCACTACCATAAGAAAATCTAATTTAATTATATCCCAGCACACTTGAAAGAACTTACATGTATATCCATCAAGCCACTAACACTATCACCATTTAAACCAAAAATAGCTTCTCTAACCTCCTCATCACATGGTAACACAACAAGCACATCATTTTGATCCATTGAGACCATAGAAGGTACATTAATAAGAAGATCAAATTTATGAGGTGGAGATTCTTGAGCAATTTGCCTCACAAAGAACCAAAGTGTCTCATTAGTGATTGTTTCCTATGAATTAATCCACACACCATCCCTATGGTGAATTCTGTGATTATGAAGCTTCATTCTTTTACCATTGACATACAACAACAACAATAACATACCCCGTATATCTCATAACTAGGATTTTGGGAGGGTGAGATGTATACGGTCCTTACCCCTACAAGGTTGAGAGGCTATTTCCAATAGACCCTCGGCTAAAAAAGATGTGAAAATTTTTGTAAACAGTTTTGAAAATCAAGGCAACACTATCATGCTAAAGAGAATGATAAAAGTAAACCATATCCAAACTAAATAGATAATAGAAAAAAATATAAAGGTAAATACTAAGATGAAAGTCGGCTATATGTGCCTAATACTACTTCTAATAAGAGAAAAGACACAGGACTACTAACAAACCTCGACCTCGACCTCCAAGCTCTCCTATCTAAGGTCATGTCCTCGGTGATCTGGATCTGGCCTATGTCCTGTCGAATCATCTCAACCCAGTTCATCTTCGGTCTACCTCTACCTCTCTAAAGACCCATCACTGCCAACCTCTCACACCTCCTCCCGGAACATCAACACTTCTTCTTCTCACTTGTTCGAACCATCTCAACATCGCTTCTCTCATCTTCTCTGCCAAGGCCACCCCTACCATGTTTCGAATGACAAGGTAGAAAAACTTGAAATTCGAGTCCTCCTCCTAAAACTATTACATCCCAACCTTTTGCTTTCAAAATTCTAATTTCAATATAGTATCTCTTTAATTGTGCTTCAGCTCGCTTTAAAGCCGCCCTATTTTCTGGAGTTGGATCACGTTCAAGCTGAAATTCATGGGCTAGGATAATATCCTCTAATGAAGCCACCCAGGGAAAGATTTTACCATATATATCTCTACTCCAAGCTGATAGCTTCCTTTTAAGAGCTTTTAGCTTCTCATTAAAAACCACAAAAGGATCTTCTGAAACCTCCATCGACCAATGGTCTCTAACGACTTGCATAAAAGTCTCATTTTCAGTCCAAAAATTCAAGATTTTGAAAGGCTTGATCAGTTGAGTAAAATTCTGTGAACATTTAACTAGCAAAGGTGAGTGGTCTATAGTTTCTTATTACCTATACATCTATCCACCTTTTTAGAATGAAATCATCCTCAAATCTCCCATTCGACCAAGTAAAGATGCTACCCGATGAAAAACCAAGATCCATAAGATGACAATTAGCAATAGTGTATGCAAACTCCTCATATTCTAGCATAAACACTAGCAAGCCTCCATATTTTTCATCTTCTGACAGTATAACATTAAAATCCCCATCAACTAACCATGGCTTTTTATTATCAGCTGCAAAGTATTGAAGCGCATCCCATAAAAAGAAATCTCTCTATTGCACTTATTTTTGCATAAACAAAAGTAAACACCAAGTCTTGGTCAAACTGTTGACGATAAATGCTCAATGTCACATGCTGATCATCATTCATCCCCTCAGTAACCAAAAAATCATCACTAGCACAAATCCATATCTTTCCATTCTGATTTATCCCATGCCCAGCTTCCTTCTATAAATATCAATTGTATGAACTCCCTGGAATGGCTCCATTAGCCCAATAATTCTAAAGTGATTCTTTTGATTAAGTGTAATCACCCTATTAAAAGCTTCTTGAGTGTTAACTGACCGGATATTCCAAAAAAAGAAATTGTTGCTCCCAAACACACACGCAAGTATACGCGGTCGCCAAGTAATAAAGTGACAAAGTCGAGTGTCGATCCCACGAGGACTGTGCAGACTAATACTTAGTAAACAATTTCTAACAAACTATCCAGGGGTCTTGTTCTTTAATGGTGAGAGTTTTTGTAACCAAAAAGCAGTAATTAAAGTTCCAGATGTGTAGTCAAGCAATGGTGCAAACTTTGGGTGTTATCAATATTAAAAGGACGGTCCAGGGTCAGAGTTACGAACAATCCAGTTGATGTATTCAATTGATTCCACTTCTTAAATCCCGGGTTACTAACTGACAGAGTAATTGTAATTATGAAAACCTTTCAGTTATTCACAATCTATGCAAGCTATTTCAATCCCTATATGTCTATGGGTTAAATCACATGCACGCATTAACGAATTCTGTAATGAGTTAAACTAGGCAAGCAGGTATATGTCTATCCTACTCGCGAATTGGTTCCCCGATGCCCGGGTTCACAAACTTGTTCTATTCTTTCTTATTACGTAATTAGATTCTCTCTTTCGAGTTCAACCCAAGAACCATAGATGATGCATAATTATCGAGCTCTAACAATTATACAAGTGAAATCAAGAAAGAATAAGTAACCCGTTATGGGATTCAATTAATGGGAATCAATCTTCAACAATCAACTTTCATGTAAAACTCTAACCCTAGAACGTAATGAAATTAGCCACACATATTCATAATCACAAGGCAAAGATTTGATGTAATAATGAAATAATTGATGTAATAGATGAAAGATTAAGAATCACCCTTGTTCAATGAAGTATGTAGCTCTCAATATTGCCCAAAGTCAAGAACTCCTTACAAAAACTAAGTAATAAACTATTTATAATATTTCCAAACCCTTGGTAATAAGTTAGACCCAAGCCTAGACGAAATAGGACATAAAATCGCGCACAAGGGGCGCTATAATGGGCGCCCTGCGCCTCGGAACGCGTGAGCTTGGACAGAGGACGTCGAAATCAGCCCGCTTTGGGCCTGCGCCGCATGGAAAAACGCGCTGGGGTGGCAGGCGCTTTGGGGGGCGCGGGGCATGCCCCACAGCGCCCAGCCAAATTCCTGTTTCGTCTGCTCTTTTGCTCGCTCGTGTCGTGCCTTCGTGTGCTCGATCCAATCCTCAATCAAAATCCAATCTTTTCTTGCTCAATCATGCTCTTAAAAGCTCCAATTACACTGCATAACAACCTACATACACACGACATAAAATCAGTGTAAAACCACAGTCACAAGCTATAAAACGAGCGAATAAGGTACTAAAACGTGAGGAAATATTAAGGAAATATAGGCATAAAATGCCAAACATCACCACCCCACACTTGAACCTTTGCTCGTCCTCGAGCAATCACAAATAACTTCCAACCTAGGTAAAACAGGTGACGCCTATGACTATGGTTGATACCGACCATTGAACCAATGCACACATGACTACTATGGATCCACAAACATGCCAACAATTTAACAAAACCAAAAATATGAGAACAACCACCCCAAAATAGCTCAAATGCACAAACTCAACTTATTGCATCCATGCTCCCACAAAATCACACCTATCTACTCAACCAAGAAGCCACGACTTCACCTATCTCATGCAAACCATGTGCCCTCACCAAAATGAAGCAAGAGAGTGTCCCCCAAATATCACACACAACAATGAATATCAAGAATAGAATGGGGACAATAGCATAGAAAGAATTCACTCACTCTCATGAAAATCTCACATGTCACACACGATGTACCATAGGCTTGCCCGTAGTGTAGGACTCCACTAATGTAGGCTCACTCCAATCGGGATTAACTAGGACTTTAAGGTCGTAATGTAGGCTACGGGGCGGGTAGGATACATATGGTAATAGTGACTACCTCCCTAAGCACTTTAATACATCACAATTAATTCATCACAATTCTCAACAAGCCACCCAATCAACAACTATCACACATACACCTTCTCAACAAGTAGCAATTTTTTCTTTTAAGCACACACTAGCAAGGATGGATATTCTTTTCTCTTTTTTTTTTCTTTTCCCCAATTTTTCTTTTCAACTTTGCTATTTTTTCTTTTTTTTTTCAATTTCATCCAACCTTGCCAATGCTTTCACTACTTCACAAATTCACAATTATCCCTCTTCATTAGTTCCACTCAAAAGTCTCCCAATATTCAACCACAACTCCAATCAACTACACAATATCAATAAAGTGCTTAAGGAGTAAGGGCCAAAAGAGTCAATTTAAAACAAATGGGTAGGCTCGGGGTGTGGGTGCCAACAAAAAGGGTCAAAAAAATCACAATAATAATTTTTTCCAAGGTATATATGTGAGGGTAGGCAAATCAAAAGAAGGCCTTGTATCATTTCCCGACTAGAGCAAACCTAGGATTTCGCTTTGCACACACACGGGGCAAGTTCTAGACATTAATATGCAACATGGAGCAAACAAGAACATGCCTCACACACACATTGCACATGATCCACACAAAAAGGTTCCATCAACAACTCTCAATCAAGCATCTAGAATGCAACTTGTGGAAATTTAAGCACTAATGCACAAAGGTTAACAATCAAGTCAAGCAAGCGGACTCAAGCATCTCAAGGGGGTCGTTCCATTTTTTTTCTCTAGGCATGCATCAAATTAAAACCAAGGACACCACAAATAGCACATGCAATCAAGTCCAAGTCCACCGGTATCAAACAAATCAAAGGCACCTAGCATTCTACCTTTTTCCTTAGCCTAGGGTCATCTACAACTAACTATCCTAATCCTAAAAATAAAAAACTACCCGGTTAAAAGGCCTCCCCGTGGAAAAGAACCGTGGCCATAAGAAAAACCACGGGGTGAATGACATGTACCACTAACAAAACTAAAAGGAAAATCTTTTTGGAATTTTTCATTGGTTTTCTAATTTTTTTTCAATTTTTCATATATTAAAGCAAGAAAAAAAATCAAAACAAAGTCAAGTGACAAAAGAAAAAAAAAATCCTAAGGTACATGCATCCTAAACCTCAAAAATAAAAACTAGATAAAGGGCAGTACCCCACCCCACACTTAAACTAAGCAATGTCCCAGTGCGACAAAGAAGTAAGTGCAAAAGTAAGAGTACAAGAAAACTGCCCTGAAAGCTGGATGGTGCACAGGAGTGTGGACCTAGGCCTCCGCCTCATGATCAGTCTCATACTCACTGTCCAGATCATCGGCTACTACATCTGAATCCGTGTTCTCATCTTCCTTCGGATCCACCGTTCTAGCCTCAACCTCGCCCAGCAGGACCTTCGAGGTCTCCGTCAGCGGGACCTTCTAGTCAATGGCAGTCATATCAACGCCCGACTGACGGGCCATAGCCTCCATCATCAAGTACTGACGCGCGGCCAAGTTGGCACTTGTCTCCCGCCAATCGTCCGCCGTCAGCTTCACCGGTGCTGTGGTGATCACCCCCTTGACCGAAGCAATGTCAAATGGCCTCCCTATATCAAGGACAATGCGATCCCCAACCTCATCTACGGGGACGCCCGCCTTCTCTAAGTAACGGGTCAAGAGGTTCCCAAAATACAACCTACTACATGATTTTTCGTTCCTTTCCTTTTTCATTACTCGCAACATGTAGTATCCTATGTTCACCGGCCTCCCAGTCATGAAAAAGTACACCATGCACGCCCGAGTCTTAGTGACCTCGGAGTAATGGGAACATGGTAGAATCCGTGCATTTATGAACCTCATCCATACACGCGCCGGCTTGAGAAACTGTGAGAAGTGCATAAACTTATGTCGCCCAGACGCTCCTCGCCCCCACTTATGCGTGGAGCCCTCACCACACAAGGTCTCCCGCAAGGCCGTGTAATCCGGTTTCTTGATGTACTTTCTCAACTCATCATAATCGGGGTCAGCTACCCCTAAGAAGGCATTCAATGCCGATGGATCTAATTTCACCTTCACTCCCCTAACCGTCACCATGTCATCATCTCTCCACACCTCATCGGGCTCCCAGTTAGCATAAAGTTCTTGGACCATGTCCAAGTTGGCGGGCCCCGGACTCTCAAACACTGAGTCCCACTTGAGGGCAATGATCTGCTCGGCCACATCTCTAAACTTTTGCATCACCGGCCGTTTATCAATGGCTTGCTCGGGTATGTACCCTACAAGCCGCACATTTTTATACCATGTTTGGCAATCTCCCTTCTTTACAAAAAGGAGGCCATACCGGGTCTTGCCTCCGGGACGTGGTATCAGCACCGCGTCCTTTGGAATTTTTGCCTTTGCCTTTGCCTTGGGCTTGGCCGGTGCCTTGCCCTTTTGAGTCGTGGAAGAAGGCCCGGCTTGAGTTGATGCTCTCTTTGGACCCGCAGTGGATGAGGAACTAGCTTTATGCTGGGTAGCGACCATGGTACCTACACAAACACAAGATCAATGTGAGATATATAGCTAAGTACCAAAAATACAATTCAAGCTCCAGGGTACCACCCCACACTTATCACACACTCAATGTGTCAATCACTCAATTCAATGGCACGAGCAACCCCACACTTGAACAAAACTAGCCTTGGGCAAAATATGCCACGTTTTGAATTTTTAAAATCAAGCTAGTGTGGGTGCATCATGATCAATTCTAGTGTGTATGCAACACCTAATGTTCATAGTAAGCCTAAGGAATGCATTGCTACTCAAGAATTCACAATGTCATTCATATTTCATCTTTGAGGCTTTTTCACAAACACCTAGTGTGCACAACTTTGAACTAGCAATTTCAATGGATTTTGTAATGTGCCAACCCTCCCAAATTGTTGGGAGATCTCTTTTTACAAGTCACAAGTTCTATACTAAGCATCATAGACAATTAAGCATATCAAGATTGAATTTTTATGAAAAAGCTTGTAACTAGCTAAGAGAATCACCCATGAGCAATAATGAAGACAACTTACATGTTATTGAGAAGGAAGAGTAGTAATGTACTTACTTGATGGTGTTAGAAGTGATTGCACAAGATTTGGGATGAGTTCAATTGTTGGAAGTGAATTAGTGTGTGTGTAGAGAGAATTTGGAGTGAAAGTAATGAAGAAAAGATTTTAGGAATCGGGGTTATAGGGGTTGGGAATTAAAGAATTTCGGGTCAAAACCCGTTGACCCGACAGAAGTTCAAAAATTTTTGCTCTCCGCCTTTTGTTCCGCGCCGCAGGCCAAAAGCGTGCGCGTTTTGTGAACTTCTGCCAAGCCTCGCGCGGTGGGAAGCGCGGGGCGCTCCCAACCGCGCCTGGCTACTTTGCTTCAGCTTTTTTCTCGCGCTTTGGGAGGCGCGGGGCACTCCCGAACGCGCCCGAGCACGTTTTTTCGCACCGATTTTTAATTTTAAGTACAAACCCAAGCGTGGGACATGTCTCGAGACGTCCCATACCCCTCAATGCATTCATTACACCTTGTTTAGCTCACCCGAATCCTGCAAAAACGACACACAAAAACAACTAACTACGTGACACTATAAAAACAAAAAAAACTAAACTATTACAAGTACAACCTCGGGTTGCCTCCCGAGAAGCGCCTTATTTAACGTCGTGGCACGACGGGCATAAATCAAGGGTCCCTCAAAGTAATGGAAGTGCGGTGATTCACCGCACCTCCCCAATAATGTTTCACCCTTTGACCATTAACCAAAAATGTGTTTCCCGAATCTTGGGCTCTCAATTCAACCGCTCCATGTGCGGTAACACGAACCACTTCGAAAGGCCCAGACCATCTCGACTTCAACTTGCCCGGAAACAATTTCAACCTCGAGTTGAACAACAATACAAGCTGCCCGGGCTCAAAAGAACGACGCTCAATGTGCTTATCATGCCACTTCTTTGTCCGTTCCTTATATAATTTCGCATTTTCATACGCATGGAAACGGAACTCTTCAAGTTCATGCAATTGGAGCATCCTCTTCTCACCCGCTAAAGCCATATCAAGGTTGAGCTTTTGAATTGCCCAATACGCCTTATGCTCTAATTCAACCGGCAAGTGACAAGCCTTACCGTAAACAAGCCTATATGGAGAGGTTCCAATAGGTGTTTTGAAAGCAGTTCGGTAGGCCCAGAGAGCATCATCTAACTTCATAGCCCAATCCTTCCTTGAGGCATTCACGGTCTTCTCAAGGATTTGCTTGATGTCTCTGTTAGACACTTCCACTTGGCCACTAGTTTGGGGATGATAAGCAGTAGCCACCTTGTGGCGAACCCCATACTTAGCCAATAACTTATTGAACAACCGGTTACAAAAATGTGTACCTTCATCACTAATGATAGCCCGCGGGGTCCCAAAACGAGTGAAAATATTCTTCTTCACGAACTTCACCACCACACTCGCATCATTTGTAGGAAGTGCAATGGCCTCCACCCATTTAGATACATAATCAACTGCTACAAGGATGTATTTATTGCCCATAGAAGGTGGGAATGGACCCATGAAATCAATACCCCAACAATCAAACAGCTCAATCTCCAAGATATTGTTCAAAGGCATCTCGTGACGCCTAGTAATGGTACCCGTTCTTTGGCAACGATCACATTGCTTCACTAAGGCATGAGCATCTTTAAATAAAGTGGGCCAAAAGAAACCAGATTGAAGTACCTTTGCAGCTGTTCGATCTCCACCAAGGTGGCCACCATAAGGAGAGGAATGGCAGCTCTGTAGAATCGGCTCTACTTCTTCCCTTGGAACACATCTCCTAGCTAGTTGATCAACTCCTATCTTGTACAAATAGGGCTCATCCCACACATAAAATCTGCTCTCATGAAGGAGTTTACGCTTCTGCTCAGCAGTTGCCCCAGGGGGATACACATTACTCACAAGTAAATTTACCATGTCAGCATACCATGGCACCTCAGCTGCATCAAGAGCAAAGAGTTGCTCATCAGGAAATACCTCTTTAATCTCAGGCCCCTCATCTACATGATCTCTATTCTCCAGCCTTGACAAATGATCAGCAACTTGATTCTCAGTCCCCTTGCGATCTCGAATTTCAACATCAAACTCTTGCAATAGGAGAACCCATCTAATGAGTCTAGGCTTGGAGTCCTTCTTTTTAAACAAATACCGGATTGCGGCATGATCAGTGTAGACAACAACACGAGTGCCAACCAAATAAGATCTGAATTTATCAAAAGCATAAACCACGGCTAGCAACTCCTTCTCAGTGGTAGTATAATTGGACTGGGCTGCATCAAGCGTCTTGCTTGCATAATAGATGGAGTGAAAAATTCTTCCAATTCTTTGGCCTAGAACAGCCCCAATAGCATTATCACTCGCATCACACATCAATTCAAATGGCAAAGACCAGTCAGGAGCAATGATGATTGGTGCGGTCACCAACCTTTTCTTCAACTCTTCAAATGCCTTGAGACAAGCATTATCAAACACAAATTTCACATCCTTCTCCAACAATTTGCACAAGGGAGTGGAAATTTTGGAGAAGTCCTTTATGAAGCGCCTATAGAACCCTGCATGTCCCAAGAAACTACGCACCCCCTTAACAGAGATAGGCGGTGGTAATTTCTCAATAGCCTCTATCTTCGCCTTGTCAACCTCAATCCCTTGCTTTGACACCTTGTGCCCAAGTACTATGCCTTCTTGAACCATAAAGTGGCATTTTTCCCAATTCAGCACCAGATTTGTTTCTTCACAACGGCTCAGCACAACATCAAGATTTTTGAAGCATTCATCAAAAGAGTCACCAACCACTGAGAAGTCATCCATAAATACCTCCACAAATTTTTCCACCATATCAGTGAAAATAGCCATCATGCACCGCTGAAAAGTCCCCGGGGCATTACACAACCCAAATGGCATCCTCCTAAATGCATAGGTGCCATATGGACAAGTAAAAGTGGTCTTCTCTTGGTCTTCCGGGGCTATCACAATTTGATTGTAGCCCGAATAACCATCCAAGAAACAATAATACTCATGGCCTGCAAGTCTATCCAACATCTGATCAATAAAAGGGAGTGGGAAGTGATCTTTCCTGGTGGCCTTGTTCAGCTTCCTATAATCAATGCAAATTCGCCACCCTGTAACTGTTCTTGTAGGAATCAACTCATTATGCTCATTCTTCACCACTGTCATGCCCCCCTTCTTAGGAACACATTGCACTGGACTCACCCACTTGCTGTCAGAGATGGGAAAAATAATGCCAGCATCCAGCTACTTGATAACTTCTTTCTTCACCACCTCCTTCATGATTGGATTTAGCCTCCTCTGCTGCTCTATGGATGGCTTATGATCTTCCTCCAAGAGAATTTTATGCATGCAGAAAGAAGGACTAATCCCTCTAATATCAGCAATAGTCCAGCCAATAGCTCTCTTGCGCTCTCGCAATACCCGCAACACCTTCTCAACCTGCACATCAGACAACAAAGAAGAAAGGATCACGGGCAAAGTATTACCTTCACCCAAATAGGCATAACGTAAATGCGCGGGTAAAGGTTTGAGCTCAAGATTAGGAGCTCTCTCAATAGACGGTTTAGCAGGAGTTAAGGTCAACGGTCTAGCAAGCTCCTCAAATTTCTTCCACCCTGGGATGAATCTACTCTGCATATTAAGAACCTCCACATATTCTTCAGTATCTTCATCCTTCAGGATATCATCATCATCACATAAGAGTGCCCTTTCTAAAGAATCAACATTAGAAGCCAAGAATGACCTCTCATCAGCAGACAACTCATCATCTATCACCTTTACCATGGACAACTCTTCATAATGAGAAGGAAGCTGGGTAGCTCTGAACACATTAAACACAGCTTCTTCCCCATTTACCTTCATGATCATCTTACCAGCTCTGACTCTAATAACAGCATCAGCAGTAGCCAAAAATCCTCTTCCCAAGATGAGAGGAACCTCAGGATCAGCTTCATAATCAAGAATAATAAAATCAACGGGTAATATAAACTGACCCACTTGTACGAGCACATCCTCAATAATCCCCTCGGGGCATGTCAAAGATCTATCAGCAAGCTGCAGGGTCACTGTAGTGGGCCGTGGCTCACCCAGGCCTAGCTTCCTAAAAACTGAAGAAGGCATCAAATTCACACTAGCACCCAAATCACATAAAGCACGACCCACCTCATGTTCCCCAATTTTCAAGGGGATGGTAAAACTGCCAGGGTCCTTCAATTTCTGCGGAAGCTTGCTTCTAACTCTGGAACTGCACTCCTCAGTAAGTGCAACTGTCTCAAACTCAGTCAATCTTCTCTTGTTAGCAACAATATCCTTGATGTATTTAGCATATTTGGGAACATCCCGCAAAAGCTCCACCAAAGGAATATTTACCTGAATTTGACTCAATTAGTTACGTTTTCTGCTTCTTTCTCCACCTCCCTATCAGCATTTGGCTCTAACTCACCAACAGGCTTCTTTGGCTTTGGGGGGACTTCTTCCAGTGCTCTTCCATTCCTCAAAGTAACTGCTTGCAAAAATTCTCTACGATTCTTCTCTGTATCACTCGGTAAAGCACCCCGAGGTCTATTGTTTTGTGCTTCAGCTAGCTGCCCCAATTGCCTCTCAAGATCTTTCTGCGCATTGCTCAAATCTTTAATTGTCTGTGCCTGAGATGCTGAATCATCCATGAGCTTTTGCTGCCCTGCAAGAATTTTCTTAAGCATATCCTCAACTGAACTAGACTGTTGCGGCTGACTCTGCGACTGTGACCCCTGCTGTGGTGCATTTTGGGATCTCTCATTGCCTTGAGGCTGCTCACGATTATCCCTCCAAGAAAAATTTGGGTGACTACGCCAACCCGTGTTATAGCTGTTACCATATTGATTGCGATTCTGGCTCTGTGATCTGTTCTGATTACCCACATAGTATACTGACTCTGGATTAGATGGACAGACGTCAGTCGCATGATCCTCTCCACAAACCTCACAAAAGACCTGAAGTTGTTGCACTGGAGCTGCTGGTTGTTGAGTGTGCGATAAAGTTAGCTTGCTGATTTGATTGGAAATAGCATCCATTTTCGCCCTTAGCTCTGAAACTGCATCCAATTGAAGTACCCCAGCAGACTTCTGCGTAATAGCTCTACCAACACCCTGCCAATCAGGATTGCTCTGCGAAAACTTGTCAAGTAACTCATAAATTTGATCAAAGTTTAAAGCCAGTACTTGACCTCCAGCAGCAGCATATACCACAATCTTCGTGTGTGCATTCAACCCCTCAACAAAAGTGTGTGCAATAACCTCATTGGATTGGTTGTGGTGTGGACAATCCCTCAATAGAGCCTTAAATCTCTCCCAGGCTGAGTACAAAGATTCTCCGTCTAACTGTCTGAATGACATGATTTCACTCCTCAGCCGGGCTGTCTTAGCTGACGGATAAAATTTAGCCAAGAATTTCTTAGCCAAATCCTCCCAAGTAGTGATAGACCCAGGCTTCTCAGCCTTTAACCACTTCCTTGCTGTCCCTATCAAAGAAAATGGGAACAAGGTCAAACGAACATAATCAGTAGGCACACCCGTCGGTGTATAAGTATCACTGATCTCCAGAAAGTTTTGAATGTGTTGCTGTGGATCCTCATGAAGTAATCCAGCATATTGCCCCGTCACATGCAGCAACTGAATCATGCTGGGCTTGATCTCAAAGTTTCCAGTAATAGCAGGCTTCACAATACTAGACTCCACCCCTTTCAGACTAGGAAGAGCCACATCTCGCACTGCTATTGCTTGTTCTTCTGCCATTTCAATAGGTAAAGAAGCAGGTACGATTGCTAGTGCTTCTCGATCTCTTGCTTCCTTTCTTAACCTTCTCAAGGTTCTTTCAGGCTCGGGATCAAAAGGTGCGAGTGATTCGTCCTTCTTATTCCTTTGCATGCAAAACCTATAGCCTGAAATAGCACAAGACACTCAACAAAAAATTAAACCTGAATAGAAATTAAGTAATCGTTCAAAAAGAAATTAGTCCGTAATAGTCCCCGGCAACGGCGCCAAAAACTTGTTGCTCCCAAACGCACACGCAAGTATACGCGGTCGCCGAGTAATAAAGTGACAAAGTCGAGTGTCGATCCCACGAGGACTGTGCAGACTAATACTTAGTAAACAATTTCTAACAAACTATCCAGGGGTCTTGTTCTTTAATGGTGAGAGTTTTTGTAACCAAAAAGCAGTAATTAAAGTGCCAGATGTGTAGTCAAGCAATGGTGCAAACTTTGGGTGTTATCAATATTAAGAGGACGGTCCAGGGTCAGAGTTACGAACAATCCAGTTGATGTATTCAATTGATTCCACTTCTTAAATCCCGGGTTACTAACTGACAGAGTAATTGTAATTATGAAAACCTTTCAGTTATTCACAATCTATGCAAGCTACTTCAATCCCTATATGTCTATGGGTTAAATCACATGCACGCATTAACGAATTCTGTAATGAGTTAAACTAGGCAAGCAGGTATATGTCTATCCTACTCGCGAATTGGTTCCCCGATGCCCGGGTTCACAAACTAGTTCTATTCTTTCTTATTACGTAATTAGATTCTCTCTTTCTAGTTCAACCCAAGAACCATAGATGATGCATAATTATCGAGCTCTAACAATTATACAAGTGAAATCAAGAAAGAATAAGTAACCCATTATGGGATTCAATTAATGGGAATCAATCTTCAACAATCAACTTTCATGTAAAACTCTAACCCTAGAACGTAATGAAATTAGACACACATATTCATAATCACAAGGCAAAGATTTGATGTAATAATGAAATAATTGATGTAATAGATGAAAGATTAAGAATCACCCTTGTTCAATGAAGTATGTAGCTCTCAATATTGCCCAAAGTCAAGAACTCCTTACAAAAACTAAGTAATAAACTATTTATAATGTTTCCAAACCCTTGGTAATAAGTTAGACCCAAGCCTAGACAAAATAGGACATAAAATCGCGCACAAGGGGCGCTATAACGGGCGCCCCGCGCCTCGGAACGCGTGAGCTTGGACAGAGGACGTAAAATCAGCCCGCTTTGGGCCTGCGCCGCATGGAAAAACGCGCTGGGGTGGCAGGCGCTTTGGGGGGCGCGGGGCATGCCCCACAGCGCCCAGCCAAATTCCTGTTTCGTCCGCTCTTTTGCTCGCTCGTGTCGTGCCTTCGTGTGCTCGATCCAATCCTCAATCAAAATCCAATCTTTTCTTGCTCAATCATGCTCTTAAAAGCTCTAATTACACTGCATAACAACCTACATACACACGACATAAAATCAGTGTAAAACCACAGTCACAAGCTATAAAACGAGCGAATAAGGTACTAAAACGTGAGGAAATATTAAGGAAATATAGGCATAAAATGCCAAACATCAGAAATTTATCCATCAATTAATTCTTCTTTGTTGAGGTAGATCTCAACAATTGTGTTTTATTTGGATCATCATTGTAATATTTCTTTTGCCTCTTCTGCTGCATTGGTGGCTCTGATTTTTGCAATAGTGCAAGTGGAACCAATTTTTGAGATTTGATACTCCTACGAGATAAATCAGCTTCCCTGGCAACTTGTTCAAAATTGTGCGCTGTAGAATCTTCATCATGTTCCTCAACCTCGAATATATTAGGACTCAACGGGCAATCATTAAGTTGAATTCCTTCCTGTCGCACTGCCTTTTTAATCTTAGGCAAAATGGCTAAAGTACACCCCAAAGTATGACTTTTTTGCCAACTTGACACCGCAACTTGAACTCCGTACGAAGTAGCCACGAAGAACGGGTTTCGTGACACCTTCGATTCGGGTCAAGAACAACCTATGCTATGCGGACAGTCCTCAAGAGCACCCGGCTCTTGCAAATAGCCCGGTCGGGTTGGATTGAGGGTCAATTAGTGCAACAAATTGATTCAAGCAAAAAGTAAAGGGTTCCATTCATAGAGAAATCTCATCTCTTCAAGTGTTTGTTTAATATCCAAAGTAATCTAATGAAGTAAGAAAGGGCTTGAGGTATTTATTGAGTTCTTCTCAAGCCTAGATAATGACTAATACGCCCCACAAGTTAGGTTTAATGAAATATACCACGCAAGGTCAAAATAGTAAAAGACTACTCAAAATCCCGGAATGCAGCGTTTTGGGCGGAGCGCCTGAAATGAATTCATTTTGTGGAAGAGAGTTCCTTGGGCAAAGCGCCTGGAACTCTGGACTGAGCGCCCAACAACAAGGCTTCCTGGGTGGAGCGCCTAAGGCTCAGGCGGTGCGCCTGGTTGGTCTGGGCGGAGCCTGGGCCTGATATCATGTTGTACTTCTTCTAATTGCTTCCAAGGCTCCCATCTTCAAGCCCCTTCCACACCAAGCTTAGGTGAGCGTCTTGGACCTCTTTGGCTTGACTACAGATGAACGGTCTCGTGATGGTTTGCCCTGTATCATCCTCCCCTTCTTAAGAGGATTTCGTCCTCGAAATCACGGCATCATCAACCACGACCTCTTTATCACCTACATCAAAAGGAGTCAAGTCAGAAATGTTGAAAGTAGTGGAGACATTTTATTCGCCGGACAAGTCAATCACGTAGGCATTGTTGTTAATCATGGAAAGCACTTGGAATGGTCCATCTCTTCGGGGTGCTAACTTCCCTTTTCTATGGTTTGGAAACCTCTCTTTGCGGAAGTGCACCCACACTCAATCTCCTTTGTTGAGCCCCAACCTTTTCCTTCCTTTGTTCTTCTTGGTGGCCACCTTGGAATAGGCTTCCTCCAAGTTCTTCCTTGCTTTGGCATGGATCTCAAGCATAGCCTTGGCTCGGCTCTTACCTTGAAAACTAACAATCACATCCTTGGGCAAAGAGGTTAGATCAAGTGGAATCAAAAGATTAAAGCCATAAATACACTCAAATGGAGTCATACCAATCATGCGATGCAAAGTACGGTTATATGCAAACTCCATAAGAGGCAACTTGTCAACCCAAGTCCTGCCCTTACCTCAGGCCATAGCTCTAAGAAGAGCACCCAATGTTTGGTTCACCACCTCGGTTTGCCCATCAATTTGAGGGTGGTGGGACGTGGAAAACAACAACTTGGTGCCAAGAGCACCCCACAAACTCCTCCACAAATGGCCAAGGAACTTAGTGTCCCTATAACTCACAATGGTTTGAGGCACACCATGCAACTTTAACACATGATCAATGAATAAAAAAGCAACATGTTATGCATCATCACACTTTTTACATGGAATGAAGTGATCCATCTTGGAAAACCTATCCACGACAACATAAATGCTATCATGTCCCCCCTAGACCGTGGTAATCCCATAATAAAATCCATAGAAATATTCATCCACGGGCTAGTAGGTACAGGGAGAGGGGTATACAAACCATGGAGGTTCGATTTGGACTTAGCATACTTGCACTCAAGGCAAGAATTACAAAGTGTCTCAACTTGCAGCCCCATCTTAGGCCAATAGAATTGCTCCATAAGAATGGCCAAGGTCTTATCCCTCCCAAAATGACCGATTAGTCCCCCACTATACGCTTCTTGAACAAGCAATTCTCTCCATTAGGACTTGTGTATACAAACTCTACCATTTTTAAAGATAAAGCCATCTACCCATTGGTACTTCTCAACCCTTTCTCCTTTCTCAAGAGTTTAATGAATGCTCTTTAGCTTTGGGTCATGAGCATACATCAACTTGATGCTCTCAAAACCCATGAGCTTGGAGGCAAGAGTGGTGGCTAGAGCAAACTTCCTAGAAAGTGCATCCGCCACAACATTTTCGGCTCCTCTTTTGTATTGAATCACATAAGGGAAACTCTCAATGAACTCTACCCATTTGGCGTGCCTCTTGTTCAACTTCTCTTGGCCCCTAAGATGTTTGAGTGACTCATGATCAGTCTTAATCACAAATTCCGTAGGCCAAAGATAATGTTGCCAATGAGCAAGAGCTCTCACTAGGGCATACAACTCCTTGTCATACGTAGAGTAATTCAAGGTTGCACCCTAAATAAAGTAGGCTATGGGTTTCCCATCTTGCATGAGAACACAACCAATTCCCACCCCCGAGGCATCACATTCAACCTCAAATGCCTTTCCAAAGTTGGGCAATTGCAATAAGGGGGCGGTACTCAACCTACCTTTCTATTCTTGGAAGGCCTTCTCTAGAGGCTCTCCCCACACAAAAGGCTTGTCTTTCTTCACAATTCGGTGAGTGGAGCGGCAATGGAACTAAAGTTCTTCACAAATCTCCTATAGAAGCTATCAAGACCATGAAAGTTTCTAACTTGAGACACGGTAGTGGGAGTATGCCGATCTTTCTCATCGACTTCCACTCCTTGGGCACTCACAACAAACCCAAGAAAGGCTACCTTTTCAACACCAAAGGCACATTTCTTATAATTAGCAAAGAGCTTTTCGGCTCTCAACACTTCAAGCACTTGCCTTAAATGATAAACATGGTCGTCTAATGACTTGCTATATATCAAATTGTCATCAAAGTAGACGACCACGAATTTGTTGATGAATGGCTTCAACACATGATTCATTAGCCTTATGAATGTACTAGGTGCGTTGGAGAGGCCAAATGGCATCACCAACCATTCATATAGACCAAATTTGGTCTTGAATGCGGTCTTACACTCATCACCCGGTTTCATACGGATTTGGTGGTAACCGGACCTAAGGTCTATCTTTGAAAATATGCTAGAACTACTAAGCTCATCAAGCATATCATCTAAACGAGGTATGGGATGTCGATACTTTACCGTGATTTTGTTGACCGCTCGACAATCCATACACATCCTCCATGTGCCATCCTTCTTTGGAACAAGTATTACGGGCACGTTACATGGACTTAAGTTCTCACGAACCAAGCCCTTGATAAGCAATTCATCCACTTGCCTTTGCAACTCCTTTGTATCTTTGGGATTGCTTATATAGGCTGGGTTGTTTGGGATTTGGGATCCCGGGACAAAGTCAATTTGATGCTCAATACCCCTCAATAGACGTAAGCCACTTGGCGTCTCATCCGAGAACATATCACCAAAAACCTTCAAAACACTTTCAAGAACACTAGGCTAAGGGTTAGAAGAATAATCAAATTCAGAAGATAGAACCATAACTTCGTGCACTAGGCAAAGGAGTAATTTGGTGCCATCATTCCCTCTCAAAAGCTCACCCGGTTGCATCATGGCACAAATGCTACCGCTAGAAGATGGTGGAGCCATGACTAGGCTCTCGGCCCAAGGTCTAGTCTCAACAATTGACTTAGCCTTTGCCGCTTCTTTTAACTCCCTCATACGCCTATAGTCATCACTTACATGCTTGGGCGTCAAAGGTTTGCAAACTCGTCCCAAGAGGTATCTCTTGCGGAGCAATGAACTAAGGCGATGAGCTGAAGAATACGACACGAACAAGTCGACGATTTAAATGACGATGCGTCGATGCAATTAAAATTCCAGAAAATTTAGAAACCAGAAACCATGATAACAAACACAGTAATTTGTAAAAAATGTAAACTGAAATAGCAGCTAGTCTTCTAATATGGATTCTTCCGTTTTTCGTGCTCTCTCTAAATATCAACTTCCCCCCTCTAAAATGCTGAAAGCGATAAATTTATAGTAAAAAAATCTAGGGTTTTACCTCTGGTGTAATTCCGAAAATACTCCTCCTCCTTTTGATCCCTTTTCTTGTGAGATAAGGGTGAGAAGGGTCAAAATTACACCCTTCTCGTCATTATCTTCAAGAGAAGTGATCAAAGGGCTCGGATTCGACCTTAATTTGAAATAAATGGATGAGATAGCTTGCCAACGAGTCTTGTACGGAAAAAGCAAAGAGGGAACATAGGGGGACCAGAGAGTACGAATCTGGACTGATTATGAGCATTTTGGGGGGAAATTTGGGATCGGGTTTAGAGGGAATTAAGGGGTTAGTCGAGTTAGGGTTAGGGAAATTGGGGAAATGGGAATCGGGTTTAGGGGAACTGATTAGGGGAAGTTGCGGATGTAAATGTGTTGTATGTAATGTATATGTTTGCACGCGTTGGCTAGAATTTTAGGCTTCAAACGATTTTAGCCTCTTTTAGAATTAATTAGGAATTCGAATGGTTGCACATGTAGGCTGGATTTTAGGTTGCGTAGTGCGTATTTTAACCTTTTCCTCTCTAAAATTATGAATTTACTTTATAATTTTAAAATTGCCCACTTGATTAAATTAATTAGACATTAAGTTAAAATTTTGGGACAAAATTGGGTGTCAACAGCTGCCCCTCTTTACCCGGAAAAGGATGAAGAGTTTTTAGGGTAAAGAAGTTGACGAGAACCCAATTTTGTCACGATAAAGCCAAGGACTTTGATTCCCAGGACCAAAGTGCGAGGCTTATAGGCATAGCCGAACTCCAGTTTTCGAGTTGCCTACATATCTCGGGCTGAATGAGAATCAGGCCATATGTAGTTCAATGACACTTAGATATGAAGACCCGTACGATTGACAGAAAAGGACGCACGAATAGGAAAGAATCTGACTGACCCCTAATCTGGAATTGCTTGTTCGAGTGCGATTCTTCAGATCCTCGTTGAAGAGTCCAGCTCATATCAATGATTTCCCCTGTTCACTGCTAAGAAATAGTTCCACGTTATGCTCCAAATACTGCTGTAGTGCTGCTTAAATCCTGTAGTAAACTCGACAAACATTAAGCGGGAAACTGCAAATGAAGTTTAATAAATGAAGTAATAAAATAATAGCAATAATAAAACTTGTAGATGCTGGTTGCAATATTAATCATAAGCCTGTCTCCAATCAACTAATGAAGTAATTCGGCTTTGTAAGGCAAGATGACTTCGGGGATGTTGGTAGACTGAAAATAACATAACAAAAAACTTCAATTAATAGGAACATAAAGTGAACTTCCGATGTAATCATAAGGGTAAAAAGAAATGCCGCCTTTTCAGCAATAAACCATGATAAAGCATAATGCTTTAAATCATGAAGAGTCAATTTGAATGCAATCTTGGATTGTACTCCAACCAAAAGCAAGAATACGTCCGAAGTATTCGCATTATCCTGCATGTCTTAACAAACTTATTAGCAACATAAGGTCATTAAAATAGGTATACGAAAATATATAAATGCCTCAGGAGGCTACAAGATATACTTACGAAAGTGTAAAATATTAAAACACGTATCGAGGCCATAAAATTTACGACTTAGAAATATTATAACAATTGCCACCTTTGAGGTGACACAAAGACGCTTATCGAAAGCGTGAAATATAAAGACGCTTCTCGAAAGCGTGAACACATAAAGAAGCTTAAGAGGCTTACCGGAAGCGTGAAATATAAAGACGCTTACCGGAAGCGTGAACACATAAAGACGCTTACCGGAAGCGTGGAATATAAAGACAATTATCAAAAGTGTAAACATATAGACGCTTATCGAAAGCGTGAAATATAACGACGCTTATCGAAAGCGTAAACACATAAAGACGCTTGCCAGAAGCGTGAAATATAAAGACGCTTATCGAAAGCGTAAACACATAAAGAAGCTTGCCGGAAGCGTGAAATATAAAGACGCTTATCGAAAGCGTAAACACATAAAGACGCTTACCGGAAGCGTGAAATATAAAGACGCTTATCGAAAGCGTGAACACATAAAGACGCTTACCGGAAGCATGAAATATAAAGACGCTTATCAAAAGCGTAAACACATAGAGACGCTTACCGGAAACGTGAAATATAAAGACGTTTATCGAAAGCGTAAATATAAAGACGCTTATCGAAAGCGTGAAATATAAAGACGCTTATCGAAAGCGTAAACACATAAAGACGCTTACTGAAAGCGTGAAATATAAAGATGCTTATCGAAAGCATAAACGCATAAAGACGCTTACCGGAAGCGTGAAATATAAAGACGCTTATCGGAAGCGTGAACACATAAAGACGCTTACCGGAAGCGTGAAATATAACGACTCTTATCGAAAGCGTAAACACATAAAGACGCTTACCGGAAGCGTGAAATATAAAGATGCTTATCAAAAGTGTAAACATAAAGACGCTTATCAAAAGCGTGAAAAATATAACGACGCTTATCGAAAGCGTAAACACATAAAGACGCTTGCCGGAAGCGTGAAATATAAAGACACTTATCGAAAGCGTGAAATATAAAGACTCTTACCGGAAGGGTGACCACACAAAGACGCTTATCAAAAGCGTGAACACACAAAGATGCTTATCAAAAGCGTGAAATATAAAGACGCTTACCGAAAGCGTAAACACATAAAGACGCTTACCGGAAGTGTGAAATATAAAGACGCTTATCGAAAGCGTAAACAGAAAGATGCTTATCGAAAGCGTGAAATATAAAGACGCTTATCGAAAGAGTACACACATAAAGACGCTTACCGGAAGCGTGAACATATAAAGACGCTTATCGAAAGCGTGAGATATAAAGATGCTTCTCGAAAGCGTGAACACGTGAATACGTGATACTCTTTGAACTTTTCCACGGAGGAATGGTCTTGACTACAAAATAAAGTGAGCCCCTAGGATTGGCAATATCTGTAAATCATAAAAAATTGAACTGTAGTAAGCGCTCTCATAAGGCGAATGAGAAATGAGACGGATATGTTTAACAATTTGCAATAATTATGGGAAATAGAAATGCTTCCTTTCGGCAATGACTCATGATCGAGTCTCCCGTTTTCTACTGTAGGCTTCTTAACAATAGCACCTTCGATTGTTTACGATGGACTTGATGTTGATACTTGTAAAATAAATGGTAGAATAGCCAACAAAATAAAGTTTTCTTTAAATTCATATAGATATGAAAATGTAAAAGATAAAGGAGATATAAAGTGAGAGTTTAAGCCGTCCAGCTTATATTTGGTGAAGCCATAAAGAGTTGAGTGTTGTCCTTGAGCAAAACTGGAGCTAATGCTTAATTCCTTCAAAGTGTAAAGTAAAGTTGTCAATAAAGCAATAAAGTTTTGACTAAGCAAGGGCAGAAATAATAGAGAGAAATAAAATCATTTCGCGTATGCGATGAATCAGATAACGCCTCCAATCTCGGTCAGTTATCTTGGCAACATTGTACAATGCGTATGGCAAATAATCTCCGAGGAATTGATGGTTGCTAGTTTTCCTCATTTTGCTGCTTTGAAAATTCCTGCACTGGGGGAGCGTTTGATTCATGCTGACTCGAGCCTTCATCCTGCAGCTGCTTCCTTCTTGTCACTTTTTCTAGATTTGCGATCTGTCCCTTGAGACTTGGCCAATGAACTAATAGCACAATAAGTTTCATTAGTTAACATAAATACTTGCATCGTTGAAAAGGATTTTCATGTATCATTTATGTTAATCTAAAGCCCTTGTTGTATTTCAGATGGTGACATATGTTGAAACAAATTGAACATCCTTTATCTTGCAACTTTGCACCATTCTCAAACACTTTCAGGATTTTGTCCATTCATCTTCTATCGGACAATACCACCTTTTGCAACAATTTGCCCAGTTATGATCTTTTACATCTTCAACTCGCTTTGCAAGATTTTGCCCCAGTTGCTTACTTTAGGGGAAACTGAAAATTTTAATATTATAGAGTTGAGCCCGAAGAGAGCGCCTACGTATCCAATCGTGGGGATCAGACCGTGCATAGTACTGCTTACATAATGTTTTGGGGAATATGGCAATCTAATTACGAAGTCGAATCCGAATTGGAATGCCTACACATCTGCCCAGATGCATAGTTCAGAATTACATCATCAAAGATAAACAAACCTAAAGCATTACAATAATCTGATCAAGTCCGATGTGGATTGCTTACTTATCCTGTTGCCATTCCAGGAATAAGACCAAAAGTAGTTCAAAATTACATAAAAAAGGAAATAGGGGATTCCTATGCTAGTGTAAGCGGGCTCTATGTGAGTTGCTTACGTATCCCAGCCCTGGGAATGAGGTTACGCATAGTTCGCATTACAATTAAAATTACATGAAAATGAGAAAAATATTTGCTTGCGCCGCTTGTAGGATCTCTCGATTGTATTCAATTACATCAAAAGTGACTCTTGCAAAAAAAAAAAAAAGACAACTTCTTCCACAGCAGTTGCCCCTGTTTGGGATTGCCATGGGGTCCTTGAAAAATTAACCATCATTTGGCTAGGTCAAGTAGTCATCCTTGATTTGTTCATTTGTTTCATTATATACCACAATCATAATAACGACAGATTCATTTAAATCAAAGAAAGTACCAAAGCATAAATGCATTTGCAAATTTTTGTAAAATTTCAAAGATAAAGAGGCAAAATGATAAAGTTTTAACTAGCATGATTCAGGGCCTCAATCTGAATCGAAATTTTGCAAAGTGCTTTTAGTTCACAACCAAGTCTCATGCATTGGTTCACTCAGCTTGATTGTATTGTCTCCAATCAAATCTTGGATCTTATGTTTAAGAAGGACACATTCCTCAGTGCCGTGCCTTGCGAATTCTGCATGTGAAGCATAATATTTTGTCCCATCAACACATTCTGGGGGAGGGTCAAACGTACCATCTCCTGTTAAAGGGTTTGGCACTCCCATATCCTTTAATCTTTCTTACAATTGAGCTTGTGGTTCACCTAAAGAAGTAAATTTTTGGCGATGTCTCTTTTCATATTTGGGACGCGACCCTGCTGGCATAGACTGGCGGGCTACAGGTAACTGGTGTTGTTGAGGGGAATTGTATGCTTGCGGTTGTGAATAAGGCTGATAAGCGGGTATTCTAGATTGATGGTAATCAGTTGAGTATTATAGACTGGATATGGCGCGGGTGGAATTTGATGCTAACTTGGATAAGTTGGGTATAGTGTGCTTTTATAAATAGGTTGGTTTGGTGAGTTTCTGAAGGTTGGCTTCTTGTTTGGCCTTTGGTCGATATCAGCCATATCAATTCCAAATTCATCTTCCTTTTCAAAATTACTTGTGCCAGCTTGAGCATTTTGGGCAGTTGCCTTCATTGCGGCAAAGCTTATAATTCGCCCAGCCTTAACCCCTTTTTCAACCATTTCTCCCATCGTAAGAAGTTTAGAATAGGGTTTATCCATCATAGGGAGAAAGTGCATGTAATAGGCATCATCTTGGGCTTGGATAAAGTACTTTACCATGTCTTCCGTGGTCGCACCCTTGCAGCCTGTTCACGCCATCTCAGTGCGTATTCCCTAAAGGTTTTTGTTGGTTTCTTCTTCAGATTGGCCAAGGTTATTAGTTCAGGAACCATGTCAACATTGTACTCGAATTGCTTTATGAAATCATTGGCTATGTCATCAAACTCACGCCACTTGCTTATATCCTGTCTTGCAAACCATTCAGCAACAATATCATCCAGACTATGACAGAAGAAGGCCATCAGAAGTTCTTCTTTAACTCCCGCAACCCTCATTCGGTTGAGATACTTGGTAAAATGAGCAAATGGGTCACTATGACCATCATACATATCAAATTTTGGCACTTTAAACCCGGGAGGAAGAGTAACGTCAGGGTATAGATAAAGATTGCGATAGGAGATGCTTTGACGTCCTCTAGACACTTGCAAATCCTTGATGGATTGCTGCATGATTTTCATCGTTTGGATTATCTCCTCTTGCTCAACTGTCTTTCCCTGCTTTTGCACAGTTATGGGCACTTCACTTTGTGGAAAATAGTTAGTGAAATCCACGTTCTTTTACCATTGGAGTCGTATAGTACTGGGCTTCGGGATATCCTTCTCTTAGATCATTGGCATTTTGAGGAGCAACAGTCACAGAAATGGGTGCTTTGGATTGTGGAGGACGAGGAGTATCTTTGGCAGGTAAATATTGATAGTGAGGCAAGTTGTTCTGGTTAATGAATGCATCTGAGATGTTGTTAACTGGTGCAAGCATGTGAATGCCACTGGAATTTAAAGGCGTGTTCGTATTGGCAGTTTCAACATTGGGATTCAGAGTTGATAGCACGGCTGGCTCGTTTCTGTGGCTCGACCCTTTCATTCTTTCTAATTCAGCTTGCATACATTCAATCTGCTTAGCCATTCTAGCAATTTGTTTATCAGGAACAACAACTGGCTGCTCATTAGAACATGCAGGGATACCAGTTTGATTATCAATCAAATTAGTCATTTCTTGTTTCACTTTAGATTAGACACTTAACCAACTCGGGAGTCAACACGAATCAAACTCTCTTTTGGGGGGTAATCAACAAAAAAGAAAAATTCAAAAGGTAAAGTATGATAGTTAGCGTGTCATTAACAACATTGCATACAATCACGTAGCGCGCGTCACGTAGCGCTTTGCATTTTAAACACGTTTGACATATGGCAATCATAATTTGTTGAGCGTAAATGAAAATGCGGCCGCGTCCTACCCTGTAAGGTGCCTCTTTGTGCTAGAGGTTAGCCTGATCGTTAAATTGCACACACATGTGGATATTATATTGACACAAGCCGTTTGACAATACAAAATTGAGATATAAATAAACTGCCATAATTGTCAACTTCTCAAATTTTACATGGCAAAAGGCTTGGGGTTTGCTATAATATCTACACGGTCACATAATATGCAGTGTCGTTAGATTTCAATAACCCGTCGACAAAAAGGGCGGTTTCTTAATTCCTGGAAACGGTGCCAAGGACCGGATCCAAAATAAGGTGTATATGCATGCATGTCCTAAAATTTCCTTCTAAGAGTGGGCTAACGGTTGAGGCTGACTCGACCTATGCGGGATAGACCTGGCCCCACAATGCAAGAGAACTGGCCATGACAAAACCAGGCAACATCAATATCCCGAATTAACTTTTGGTGACACGAAAGAAGTTTCAAAGAGTGAGGTAAAGGCAATGCCCTTCCTGCGTAACTACCCATCAAGCGGGTGCCCTGTGATGAATTCAAGGAGGTGAAAGAGAATTGACAGACTCCATGAGGGAGGAAATATGCACGGAATGCGGACTATGCACAAATAAAATATAATACATGCTTTCTATAACAAACCAAACAAACAGATATAATAAAGCAAATAAATCAGGCATGCTAGTTGCGAATAATTGGAAACCTTTATGCTCAAAAACTTTATTGCTCCAGCTGAGTCGCCATGCTGTTGAACCCTCCCAAAATACATATAAATATGCAATCGGGATGTATTTACAACAAAATGGGACTCCAAAGGGCTTTTTTGGAGTCGCCACCTAATTTAAGGATTATTAGGAACCAACTTAATTAATGAGTGCAACTTTATTCCTTATTTTAAAGGAAATTAAATTCAGAGATTCTTAGGTAAGTGGTTCTATTACATTCGAAAGAAGGTTCCTATTACGGGAGCACTTTCAAAAATCCGCTAAAAGCAGTTAATCCGGCGATTTTCATGAATTTTAATAAATGTAAAATAATTTAGAATTTTAGGAAAAATATAGGATAAATAAATAAAGAAGTAAATAAATAAATAAATAAGTAAATAATAAGTAAATAGATAATAGATAAATAATAAATAATTAAATAAATAGATAACTTAATATTTAATAAAATAAGTAAATTGATAAATAATTTAAATATAAATAATGATAAAATAAAGATACAAATTTAATTGAACTTTAATTTGCACTCATTAACTGACAAACTGTTCTCTATCTTAAATTAATTGGCGCGTCCCAAAGAAACGGGATAAGCAATGGTATAAACAGTTCTAAACATGCGATAAGATAATAATTCAATAAAGCGGCTATCCTACCAAGCTTCTATCATGCAAAGTCCTAACCCGGTTTACAGGGATCCTAAGACATGCTTTTCTAAAGGGGACGGGAGAGAGAGAGTTTAGAAGATAGAACCCGGATATAGCAAACTCAATAATTGAGCCTTGATTAGCAATGCATTAACTCGAGACTCGAACTCGGTACCAAATGACTCCAATGTCAGTAAGGCGATCCCAATTTGTGAGTTTTAATTCAAACTCGTCCCAAGAGGTATCTCTTGCAGAGCAATGAACTAAGGCGACGAGCTGAAGAATACGACACGAACAAGTCGACGATTTAAATAACGATGCGTCAATGCAACTAAGAATCCCAGAAAATTTAGGAACCAGAAACCATGATAACAAACACAGAATTTGTAAAAAATGTAAACTGAAATATAAGCTAGTCTTCTAATATGGATTCTGCCGTTTTTTGTGTTCTCTCTCTAAATATCAACTTCCCCCCTTTAAAACCCTGAAAGCGATAAATTTATAGTAAAAAACTCTAGGGTTATACCTCTGGTGTAATTCCGAAAATACTCCTCCTCCTTTTGATCCCTTTTCCTGTGAGATAAGGGTGAGAAGGGTCAAAATTACACCCTTCTCGTCATTATCTTCAAGAGAAGTGACCAAAGGGCTCGGATTCGACCTTGATTTGAAATAAACAGACGAGATAGCTTGCAAACGAGTCTTGTACGGAAAAAGAAAAGAGGGAACATAGGGGGACCAGAGAGTACGAATTTGGACTGATTATGAGAATTTTTGGGGGAAATTTGGGATCGGGTTTAGGGGAAATAAGGGGGTTAATCGGGTTAGGGTTAGGGAAATTTGGGAAATGGGAATCGGGTTTAGGGGAACTGGTTAGGGGAAGTTGAGGATGTAAATGTGTTGTATGTAATGTATATGTGTTACATCTCGCATGTCCAAAGTGAGGTATATCATTGTAAAGATATGTTAAGAATTATTTATGTGAGTTTAAAGTCATAATATAACCATATATGATGTTTATATGTCGAATATAAAGTTTGAGAAAAATCGGATTTAAGTTGCGGAAAAACCGACTAAGGAATTGCCTTGTAACGAAACTTTTTCAACAATTAATTTCATGTGCTATATGAAGTCTTTTGGGGACATATCATATACCAAATTGAAGGTATTGGAGTGTAGTTTCCAACACTTTTAACGGTTTGTTCATACAACTTATAGATAAAAAGATATGAGTATCAGAAGTCAGACCAAAAAAAGGGACATAAGCGCAAAAAAGGACTAGAAATGAAATATTTTCATTATAAAAGAGAAAAACTTCACTTTCTCGACATTTTTCAAAAAAATCACTATAGAAACAGACCTTTCTACAGTTTGAATCCATTTTTTATGATTTTGAAGAAAGAACATCAATCTTAACTCGAAATTGAAGACAGATTGTGTCAAAACGCTCTACGCGATTAAGGTAACGTTATGCTACCTTCAATTTCGACTGTAGTTTGAGTTTTAGAATTACTTCATGGCTAAGTAAAGTACCTAAATTCTATATTATAGCTTATTTAAGCTTTAGAAGGTGTGGAATTCAAAGGAAACATCAAAGGTATGTAAGACTAAACCTTCCTTTTGGCAAGGCATGTATCTTTTAGCTTTTGAAGCTTTTCTTAGTTCTAAACTTAGTATTTCTTCTGAAAAACTTGTATGGTACCAAGGGAACCTTGTATATACTTAATTTGGTAGTAAAATTCAAGGTGAAAGACGTCCAAATCAGCAAGACAAAACGTTTCAAAATCTGGAAAATTGTTTTGACCTTTGGACAGTTGTTAGTATATTGATCATAACTCCTTGTACAAAATTGATATTTAGATTCTTTAAAAATCCCCAGAACCCTAAGACATATATCTAAAACTTTCATGAAGACTATGAAGTCTATAACTTTGATCTACACTCTAAAAATTAGGTTGAAAGTCAGGACAGTGGTGCTGTCCAGACATTCTATCTGCGGATTTGTTATGTCATCCAGTTGTCTCATCTTGTTATCCGTTTAACATGTTTATGTTATCAGTTTATCCGCGTATCCATTCCCGTGTATAGTATAGTGTTGGTTCTGTTTTGCGGATCATCCGATTTCAGAGGAAACTCTGTCGAAATTTTTATAAAAGTCAAAGAGTTAGACAAATTCTAAGTTTCAGGTTGTGTCTATAATTCAATCCAGAGTTTTCTTATCATTCCTTCGAGTCCATATATATTGTTGCCACATGTGTTATGCCTCATACATGCTTATACTTATATTGTGATCATGTTATGTGTGATTTGGAGTCCCCCATAGAGGCTGGACATTGGACACACAGTCCGGTCGCGTGTGATACTACCCGTCTGGGGGATACAGCCCCTCTGGTTCAGGCGGGAGTTGAAACACCTAGTGTGACCGGGTGTCATTCACACACTCTGACCAGAGAGACTCGATATTACTGGCTGGGGGGGGATATAGCCCATAACATCCACCAGGTTTGTTATATACGCGTATATAGCCACAGTATGCACTGCATGATTATACATGAGGCTAGTTCAGGTTTTCAGTTACCTGATTTGGAGGGATACAACCCATAACACCAGACAGGTACTAGTTCAGATGTTCAGTTACCTGATTTGGGGGGATATTGATAGGAATCAAATACGCGGAACAAAAGATAGAAGAGCGAGACACTTCTCGAACTCCCTTCGAAGTAACCACGGGGAACTTGTCCCGAGATAGCCTCGAATCGGCGTCAAGGAGGACCTACACTATGCAACGACCCTCGAGACAACACGGGACTCGCAAGTCGAATGGTCGGGTTAGCGGTTCAAGACTCAACTAGGCTACACTAGTGAATTCAAGCAACCAAGAGACAAAGGTGTTTCCAAGAGTTCAACTCTAATTTCATTCAATCAATAATTATCAAAGTGTAAGGTAGTGTAAGGTAGGTTTGAAAGAGGCTAAGTGAAGTATTTATAGGCTTCACTTAGGACTAATAAAAGGTCTAAAATACCCCCAAAGTGGGCTAAAACAAATAAAGGCCGCGCAGGGCTAAAATAGGAAAGTCAAACAAAAGTCTTAAAAATCCCGCATGTGGGTAACAGGGGTAGGCGGTCCGCCTAGGGTGGGAGGCGGTCCGCCCAGCTGCAGCTTGCTCTCTGGATTCTCCTGAGGCGCTCCGCCTCTAGCCTGAGGCGCTCCGCCTCCTGAACTTCAGCTCTCTGGATTTTGGGAGGCGCCCCGCCTCAGCTGGGAGGCGCTCCGCCTCTTCCTGAAGCCCCTTGGGGTGTCTCATTTTGAGCCTCTTGAGCCTCTCCAAGTGTCCCCGAGGGTCCTCCATCCATGGCACACCAAAGCATGGTCTTCAAGTTGTTCTTGGTGCCTTCCTCTATGCTCTTCCATGTCAAGTGAAGATGAGTATCTTGGATTAACTTGGCTTGACTCCGCGTGAGGGGTCTTGTGGCGGTTTGGGTCTTATCATCCTCCCCTTCTTGAGAGGATTTCGTCCTCGAAATCGAAGCATCATCCACGACCTCTTCATCATCATTCACGACCTCTCCATCATCATTCACGACCTCTTCATTACCTACATTCAAAGGAACCAAGTCACTAACATTGAAAGTATTAGAAACTTGATACTCACTTGGCAAGTCGATCACGTAGGCATTGTTGTTTATCTTCGAGAGCACTTGGAATGGACCATCTCCCCGGGGTGCCAACTTCCCTTTCCTAAGGTTTGGAAACCTTTCTTTCCGGAAGTGCACCCACACATAGTCACCCTTCTTGAGTTCCACCTTCTTTCGTCCCTTGTTCTTCTTAGAGGCAACCTTAGCATAGGATTCCTCCAAGTTCTTCTTCGCCTTAGCATGTAGCTCCATCAAAGCCTTGGCTCGAGCTTTACCTTCAAAATTAACAACCATTTCCCTTGGCAAAGGGGTTAGATCAAGGGGGATCAAGGGGTTAAAGCCATAAACACATTCAAAAGGAGTCATACCAATAGCACTATGCAATGTACGATTGTAGGCAAACTCCATCATAGGCAATCTATCAATCCACGTCCCGGCCTTACCTCGGGTCATGGCCCTAAGAAGAGCACCCAAAGTCCGGTTTACCACTTCGGTTTGACCATCGGTTTGTGGGTGGTGGGACGTAGAAAACAAGAGCTTGGTGCCTAAAGCACCCCATAAACTTCGCCAAAAATGGCTTAGGAACTTAGCATCCCTATCACTCACTATCGTTTGAGGCACACCATGTAGCTTCAAAACATTTTCAACAAACAAGGAAGCTACATGTTTGGCGTCATCACATTTTTTGCACGGAATGAAATGAGCCATCTTTGAGAACCTATCCACAACAACAAAGATGCTATCGTGGCCCCCCCTAGTCCTTGGTAATCCCATGACAAAGTCCATTGATATATCCAACCACGGACTAGTAGGTATGGGGAGTGGGGTGTATAACCCATGAGGGTGGGATTTAGATTTGGCACGCTTGCACTCAAGGCAATTAGTGCAAAACTTTTCCACATGCACCCTCATCTTCGGCCAATAGAATTGTTCTTGAAGAACGGCCAAAGTCTTTCTTACCCCAAAATGACCCATGAGTCCCCCACAATGTGCCTCTTGCACAAGCAATTCCCTCCATGAGGACTCGGGTATGCACACTCTACCATTTTTAAAGATGAATCCATTAGACCATTGGTATTTTGCAACTCTCTCCCCTTTCTCTAGAGCATCATAGACACTCTTTAGCTTAGGATCTTGAGCATACATCAATTTGATGCTCTCGAATCCCATGAGCTTAGAGGTGAGAGTGGTGGCAAGAGCGAACTTTCTTGAAAGCGCGTCCGCCACAACATTGTCCTTCCCTTTCTTGTATTGGATCACATAGGGAAAGGACTCAATAAACTCAACCCACTTGGCATGCCTCTTATTGAGCTTCTCTTGGCCTCTCAAATGCTTGAGTGACTCGTGGTCACTCTTGATTACAAACTCACGAGGCCAAAGGTAATGTTGCCAATGGGCAAGGGCTCTCACAAGGGCATACAACTCCTTGTCATATGTAGAATAATTCAAGGAGGCCCCTTTCAACTTTTCACTAAAGTAGGCGATGGGTTTACTATCTTGCATTAACACACCACCGATTCCCACCCCCGAGGCATCACACTCAACCTCAAACGCTTTCCCAAAGTCGGGCAATTGTAATAAAGGGGCGGTACTCAACCTACTTTTCAACTCTTGGAAAGCCTTCTCTTGCGGCTCTCCCCAAACAAAGGGTTGGTCTTTCTTGACCAATTCGGTGAGTGGAGCGGCTATGGAGCTAAAGTCTCTCACAAATCGTCTATAAAAGCTAGCAAGACCATGAAAACTCCTCACTTGAGTCACGGTAGTAGGAGTAGGCCAATCACGTATGGCCTCTACCTTAGACTCATCCACCTCCACTCCTTGGGCACTCACAACAAACCCAAGAAAGACAACCTTCTCTACTCCAAAGGCACACTTTTTGAAATTAGCATAGAGCTTTTCGGCTCTCAAAGTTTCAAGCACTTGGCTAAGGTGGTCAACATGCTCATCAATCGTCCTACTATAGATCAAGATATCATCAAAATAGACAACGACAAACTTGTTGATAAAAGGCTTCAAAACATGATTCATGAGTCGCATGAAGGTGCTAGGTGCGTTGGAAAGCCCGAAGGGCATTACCAACCATTCATAGAGACCGAATTTGGTCTTGAATGCGGTTTTCCATTCATCCCCGGGTTTCATCCGGATTTGATGGTAGCCGGACCTAAGGTCGATTTTAGAAAAGACACGCGACCCACTCAATTCATCCAACATATCATCAAGCCGTGGAATAGGGTGACGATACTTGATCGTTATCTTATTCACGGCTCGGCAATCTACACACATTCTCCAAGTGCCGTCTTTCTTTGGGACAAGAATGACCGGTACGGCACAAGGACTCAAACTTTCCCTCACCAAGCCTTTTGAAAGCAAGTCATCAACTTTTTTTGCAACTCCCTCGTATCCTCGGGATTGCTTCTATAGGCCGGCTTATTTGGGATTTGAGAGCCCGGAATAAAATCAATTTGATGTTCAATACCTCTCAAGGGAGGTAAGCCATCGGGCATCTCATCCGGGAACATGTCCCCAAAATTCTCCAAAACATTTTTCAAGGCACTAGGTAAAGGACTAGAAGGAACATCATGATTAGAGTTAAGAACCATACCTTTGTGCACTAAGCATAGGAGAAACTTGTTGCCATCATTACCTCTTAAGAGCTCGCCCGGTTGCATCATGGCACATATGCCACCGGTAGATGAAGAAGGTGGGATGGCCACCATACTTTTGGACAAAGGGCTAGTCTCAATGATTGACTTGGCCTTCGCCGCTTCCCTCAACTCCTTCATTCGATTGTAGTCATCACTCACTTGTTTAGGAGTTAGGGGTTTCAACACAAACTTTCTTCCCTCATGTTGGAGTGTGTAGGTGTTAACACGTCCATCGTGAACCACTTGTCGGTCAAATTGCCAAGGCCTTCCAAAGAGAAGGTGGCAAGCTTGCATAGGCACAACGTCGAACAAGTGTTCATCAACATAACTTCCCATTTTAAACTTGATCATTGCTTGTTTCACTACCTTGAGCTCCCCACATTCACTAAGCCATTGTAACCGGTATGGCTTGGGATGCTTCATGGTAGGCAACTTCAATTGAGTTATGAGTGATTGACTTACCACATTAGTACAACTCCCGGAATCAATGATCATAGAGCACACTACACCCTTAACACGACACCTAGCATGGAAGAGGTTCTCCCTTTGCAAGGTTTCACCATCCTCCGCAATCATAGCTCCTAAGCTCCTCCTCACTACTAGAAACGTATGAGGTTCCTCATCCTCCACCGTGTCATCTTCACCATCCCCCACTACTCCCTCATCTCCCTCTACTCCCTCTACTCCCTCATCTTCCGACTCACTCTCCTTTTCATATGCATCATTACCAACTACAACCATGGTCCTCTTCGTGGGACATTCCCTAGAAAAGTGTCCATAGCCCTTGCACTTGTGACATTGAATGGAAGAAGAAGTAGTATTTAATTGGGTTTTAGAGTTACCTCCCACATTGGGTGTGTGCTTCTCAAATGGCTTCTTCACATCCTTGCTTGCATTGGCACCACTCGTCCCACTAGCACTTGGGGACCTTGTGTTTGTGGTAGGAGGCTTCCAACCCTTGGCATTGCTTGTTGGAGTAGTAGTGCTACTCTTGTAGCGGAAGGATTTCTCTTCTTTGACCCACTTCTCGGCTTCAACCGCATCCTCACATAACTTGTAGAGATCATCATATTTGTGGAACTTCAATTGTGAGGCTATGTCTCGGTTCAAGCCCCCTTTGAAACGGATCATGGCCAACTCATGGTCTTCATCATCTATGTCAAGGCTCATTCGGATTTGCTCGAATTCATTGAAGTACTCCCCAACCGAATTGGAACCTTGCTTCAACTCATAGAGACGCTTTTGCTGCTCAACCCGGTATTGGTTAGTCAAGTATTTCTCATCCATTACTCGGATCAACTCTTCCCAAGTAAGATTAATAGCCATTCCCGTCCTCCTCCTATTTCTTTTCACCGACTCCCACCAAGTAGAAGCAAAAGATTCGAAGGAAGATATTGCATACTTGGTTTTCTTCACCTCGGGCATGTCATTCGTTTCAAATATTCGTTCCATGGCCAATTTCCAATTTTTGTACTCCACCGGGTCACTACTTCCTTTGAAAGAAGGAATAGTGAGCTTCACACTATTGAGGTTGTTGTTGTTATCACGACCCCCTTGGAAAGGCTCCGGTTGGCCCCCATAGTGATCCCCATAACCATCATAACCTCCATAGTCTCTCCTAGCATCCCCCCAACATACCCCATAGGGTGCCCTCGACCTCGGCCCCTACCTCTATCTACATTCCGACCCCAATTCGTACCTCTCCTCGGTTGAAAGCGGTCATCAAACCCATACATGTCATCTCCATCATTAGTTTCCTCCCCTTCTTGAGCTTCATCAACTTGCCCAAGAGGTTGCACATTTCGGATGGGTTGTGGTAGTGGAATGTTTCTTGGTGGGTTGTCTAAGATACGGGGAATGCCCGTTCGTTGGAGATTGCCCAACATTGGATCAACTCTCTCTCGTTCCTCCTTTACCCGCTGTTGACTAAACAAATCTATGACAACGCTCATTTGCTCCGAGGTAAAGTTTGGAGGACTCGAGACTTCAACTTGGACACTCGGGGTCCCTTTCTCAGCTCGGACACTCGGGGTCCCTTTCTCTGATTGAGCATTGGAAGTCTCTTGCTCAACTAGGGCACTCGAGGCACCCTTTTCAAGAGACTCAACTCTTTGGCTAATGAGGTCCACCTTGGCAAGAAGGTTAGCCAAGGCCTCCTTTATGAAATCTTGTCCTTCGGTAGACATTGTACCTGCACAAGTAACAAACGTTAGCGAAAACAACCTCACACACTCCCTCACAAGTTTTCACTCGGATCACTCGTATAGTGGGTGGTGGATTTTTCACTCTTGCTTGAACCCAAAAGCTTCACTAAGTTGAATAGTAAACCTCAACTAGATCACTCAACTCAAAAGCCCAATGAGCTCCGGGGTGAGTGGAGTTAATAGGACTCTATCGGAACGATAGCTCTTTAAGTGCGGACTTGAGTCAAAAGAGACTACGAGTCTTCTTTGAGTTCTAATCTCCGGTCTAGGCTTGAGTTTCCTAATAGCTTAGAAGGGTTAGCACAATTCAAGTAGGCAAGATTACTCAAAGAAGTGCTAACTAGATGCGATGCAATCAACAAAACAAGGAATCCTAGAAGAAACTACCCAATTTCCCAACCTTCAGGAGTGAGGCGCTCCGCCTACTCAAGGAGGCGCTCCGCCTCAGACGAAATCCTGCAAGCTCACCAGTGGGAGGCGCTCCGCCTCTTTGCTAGGCGCTCCGCCTCCTGCTGTGTTCCAGCACAGTTCACTTCGCGATTTCTTGGCTTGCACCAAAAAAATCCAACTATCCCAATGTTGTTTTAGCAATTCTAAGGTACCCCAATGTTGTTTCAACCACAAAGAACGAACCCCAATCAATTTTAATCAAACCCCAATCAAAATTCAACAATCTACCATGTTCATAGCTAGGGTTTCAATCTTTTCAATTTTCAAGGGATTCAAAATTTCCAATTCTTGTGTTTCAACTCCAAATCAAACGTATAGGGTACCAAAAGAACGGGTCTCCAATAAGGAACAAACCCCAATAACAATTCAACAACAAAGACAACAATCCAAGAATCTATGATCAAAATTTTTTTGGTGTTTTTTCTTCTTTTCAATTTTTTTTGTAGTTTTTCTTCTTTTCAAAAGCAATAAACAAGAACCTAAAAACGAAACTAACCTAGGCACGAAGAATCAAGGGTCGGGGGTTCGTAGAAACGATACCCGAGCCTTGCTCTGATACCAAGATGATAGGAATCAAATACGCGGAACAAAAGATAGAAGAGCGAGACACTTCTCGAACTCCCTTCGAAGTAACCACGGGGAACTTGTCCCGAGATACCCTCGAATCGGCGTCAAGGAGGACCTACACTATGCAACGACCCTCGAGACAACACGGGACTCGCAAGTCGAATGGTCGGGTTAGCGGTTCAAGACTCAACTAGGCTACACTAGTGAATTCAAGCAACCAAGAGACAAAGGTGTTTCCAAGAGTTCACCTCTAATTTCATTCAATCAATAATTATCAAAGTGTAAGGTAGTGTAAGGTAGGTTTGAAAGAGGCTAAGTGAAGTATTTATAGGCTTCACTTAGGACTAATAAAAGGTCTAAAATACCCCCAAAGTGGGCTAAAACAAATAAAGGCCGCGCAGGGCTAAAATAGGAAAGTCAAACAAAAGTCTTAAAAATCCCGCATGTGGGTAACAGGGGTAGGCGGTCCGCCTAGGGTGGGAGGCGGTCCGCCCAGCTGCAGCTTGCTCTCTGGATTCTCCTGAGGCGCTCCGCCTCTAGCCTGAGGCGCTCCGCCTCCTGAACTTCAGCTCTCTGGATTTTGGGAGGCGCCCCGCCTCAGCTGGGAGGCGCTCCGCCTCTTCCTGAAGCCCCTTGGGGTGTCTCATTTTGAGCCTCTTGAGCCTCTCCAAGTGTCCCCGAGGGTCCTCCATCCATGGCACACCAAAGCATGGTCTTCAAGTTGTTCTTGGTGCCTTCCTCTATGCTCTTCCATGTCAAGTGAAGATGAGTATCTTGGATTAACTTGGCTTGACTCCGCGTGAGGGGTCTTGTGGCGGTTTGGGTCTTATCAGATATAGCCCATAACACCAGACAGGTACCAGTTCAGATAACAGTCCAGTTTTAGCTCAGTACCAGTTATCAGTTCTCAGTTATCAGCCGCCAGTTCTTAGCGTCAGTATCAGTCGACAGCTATCAATTCCAGTTTCTAGTAACCAGTTATCAGGCGTATTACAATTATTTATCAGTATAGCTCAGCTCAGTCTTCAGTTCCAGATTCTGCTAGACTTCAGTTTATATTCAGATCATGGTTAGTCAGTCTTCAGATTCCCAGCTATATTGCTATGCTCCAGCTTATATTTACATATTTATATTCCAGCCTTACGGTTTCATTCAGCTATGATATATTATATGCTCATGCCTTACATACTTGGTACATATCGTACTCACGCCCTTTTTCGGGGGCGCTGCGTTTCATGCCGCGCAGGTGTAGATAGATCAATGCTTGGACCATGTCAGTAGGCCATCCACCAGCTATTGGAGTCACTCCGCTTATTCTCGGAGTTACTTATCTTTTGGTATGTGTACAGTCAGCCAGTTTGGGTATGGCGGGGCCTTGTCCCGTCCTTTGTATATTCAGTTCAACACTCTTAGAGGCCTGTAGATATGTCCCTGTGTGGTTCTGTCAGTATGTTATGTATGTCAGCTTGTGTTAGCCTTGTCAGCTTTTTGCATTGCATAGTTCTTATCAGCTAGGTTTATGCTTATTCCGTTTATCAGTTATATTTATGGTTAGCAGATTATCAGCAGGATTAGTGATGATCGACACTTAGTGTTGGTCATCCGTCTTGGCCCTAGGTTGTGTCGTGACAAAAGTGGTATCAGAGCAGTTCAGTCCTAGGGTGTCTACAGGCCGTGTCTGGTAGAGTCTTGTTTAAGAGTATGTTGCGCGCCGTACTTTTGAACAGGAAGCTACAAGGCACTTCAGGATAGTTGTCTTTCTTTCTTCTCTAGATCGTGCGATAGAGCCATGATTATAGAATTCAGCCCTCTAACAATAGTATTTTCAGCAAAGCGATGTCGCCGCAGAAACTAACAGCTGCCCAGAAGGGCAAGGCTATTGCCGGCCAGGGTACTAGTAGAGTGCCACCTGAGGTGGATGAGAGTGAGGAGTTCAGATCTGAGGCTCCATCTGAGGCCTCACAGATCCCTTCAGTTCAGGGTGATATTAGAGGTACCGCAGCTACGGTAACTCTAGCTCCTCTACCCAACAGTTAGGGGCAGGAAATGAGGGATGCCATCAGATTATTGACCAGTGTTGTAGTTTCTCAGACTAGACAGCACAGTGCAGATGCCCATGGAGATACTGGATCCAGGATCAGGGATTTTATCCGACTAGAGCCTCCAGTCTTTACTGTATATCGTACAGGAGAGGACCCCGAGATTTTCTAGTGAGGATAACTAGGGTATTGAGGGTCATGCACGTCACAGACACAGAGTTAGTAGAGTTGGCTGCATTCAGATTACATGACCTAGCAGCAGGGTGATATCAGACATGGGAGCTATCTAGAGGGCCAGATGCTGCTCCCACGACTTGGAAGGAATTCTCCAATGCCTTCCTTCATCAGTATATGCCTATAGAGACACAGAGAGCCGTGCTAATCAGTTCCTGGCCTTGAGATAGGGAAGTTTGAGTGTAGAAGAGTATAATTATCGCTTTAATTTCTTAGCAAGGTTTGCCCCCACTGTGGTAGCAAGTATGGAGGATAGAATTCACAGGTATGTAGTGGGACTTGGCCCACACCTAGTGAACGAGTGTTTGACGGTTGTTATGCAGCCAGGTATTATATCACGCATTCAGGCATTTGCTTTATCACTTAAGGAGAGGAAGTAGAAACAGAGAGCCGACAGGGATAGAGGGTTACATAAGAGGGACCGATTGTTTGGTTCATTTGGAGAGACATCTGGAGCGAGTAGACAGCAGAGTGTTAGACAACCACCAGCTAGTATACCTCCAGAGTCTCGTGGCCTGAGATCTGATAGACCTCCTCAGTCCAAAGCTAGTCAGGCATCACAGACTTCAGGATTTCAGCATCGTGGTACTTCTATACCGGCCAGTCAGACATATCCCAGATGTCCAGATTGTGGTAGACGCCACTTGAGACCATGTAAGTTAGGAGTTGATACTCGTTATATTTTTCAAAAAGCATACTATTTCATGAGAGATTTCCCGACTAGGGGTGGTAGTGGTGCAGCCCAGCCAACTAGATCAGCAGTTGCTTCCTTAGCACCTGCACGCCATCAGGGGCATGTTCTTCAGAATGGCACCTGCATAACTGAAAGAACTTAAGGAACAACTGAAGGATTTGTTAGATAAAGGTCTCATCAGACCTAGCATTTCCCCGTGGGGAGCCTCGGTATTATTTGTGAAAAATAAAGATTGCTCTCTACGCATGTGCATAGATTACAGACAGCTGAATAAAGTCACAATCAAGAATAAATACCCTCTGCCCAGGATTGATGACTTGTTCGACCAGCTCCAGGGTGCCAAGTACTTCTCGAAGATAGATTTGCGATCAGGCTATCATAAGGTTAGAGTCAGAGAATCTGATATAACGGCCATTATGAGTTTTTAGTAATGTTTTTTGGACTAACAAATGCCCCTGCATTATTTATGAATCTGATGAACAGCGTATTCAGGCATTACTTGGATTTATTTCTGATTGTATTTATTGATGATATTCTCATCTATTCAAAGTCTGAATCAGAGCATGCGGAGCACCTGCGCACAGTATTGGGTACTTTTCGGGACCAGCAATTATATACTAAGTTCTCAAAGTGTGAATTCTGGATAGATTCAGTGGCATTTTTTGGCCATATCGTTTCAGCAGAAGCAATTAAAGTAGATGGCCAGAAGATCGAGACTGTGAAAAATTGGCCCAGACCTACGACGCCAACTGAAGAACATAGTTTTTTGGGTTTAGCAGGTTATTACAGAAGGTTCATAGAGGGTTTTCCTCCCTTGCAGCTCCACTGACCAAATTGACACAGAAAATAGCTAAATTTGAGTGGTCTGATTCTTGCGAGCACAGCTTCCAAGAACTAAAGAACAGATTGATAACAGCTCCAGTACTTACACTTCCAGAGAGATCTGAGGACTATGTCATTTACTGTGACGCTTCTCGAATTGGTCTTGGTTGTGTTTGATGCAGCACGGAAAAATAATTGCCTATGCTTCCAGGCAGCTGAAAGAGCACGAGCAGAACTACCCTACCCATGAGCTAGAGCTTGCAGCAGTCATTCATGCATTGAAGATTTGGAGACATTATTTGTATGGTGTTCATGTTTATATTTATATAGACCACAAGAGCCTTCGGTACATATTTAAGCAAAAGGAGCTAAACCTACGATAGAGGCAGTGGCTAGAGTTGCTGAAGGACTACGACGTGGACATTCTTTGTCATACGAGTAAAGCGAATGTTGTTGCTGACGCCCTTAGTCGTAAGTCTATGGGTAGTATGTCTTGTTTACAGTCACAAAAAGGAGAGTTAGCTCATGCACTCCACCAACTGGCTAGCATGGGAGTCAGATTAATAGATTCAGAGGACGCAGGAGTTACAGTTTAGAACGCAGCCACTACTTGGCTAGTTACAGAAGTAAAACGACGTCAGTATGAGGATCCAGTTCTAGTTGAATACAGACAATTAGCCAGAAGAAAACCGGAGTCACTATACAGGGTTACTAGTGATGGGGTTCTCATGTATAAAGATAGACTTTGTGTTCCTGATGTTGCAGATTTACGTGGACAGATTATGACTGAGGCACACTATTCTAGGTACACTGTTCATCCAGGTTCGACTAAGATGTATCATGACCTTAAGCAGATTTACTGGTGGGACGGAATGAAGCGTGATATAGCAGGATTTGTGGCTCAGTGTCCTAACTTCCAGCAGGTTAAGGTCGAGCATCGAAAACCTAGTGGCTTGTTACAGGAAATCGAGATTCCATCAAGGAAATGGGAAGCAGTGAATATGAACTTCATTACAGGCTTGCCCCGTACGCGGAGCAGGTATGACTCTATTTGGGTTATAGTTGACAGGCTTACTAAATCAGCTCATTTCTTGCCTGTTAGAACTACATATACAGCGGAGGATTATGCTAGACTTTATATCAGAGAGATAGTGCACCTACATGGTATTCCAGTATCTATCATTTCAGACAGGGGCGCACAGTTTACAGCAAATTTCTGGCGATCATTCCAGACAGGTTTAGGGACACAGGTGAATCTGAGTACAGCATTTCATCCACAGACAGACGGACAGGCTGAGCGGACCATTCAGACCTTAGAAGATATGCTTAGAGCTTGCGTGTTAGATTTTGGAGGCAGTTGGAGTGATCATCTACCATTGATAGAGTTTGCATATAATAATAGCTATCATTCCAGCATACAAATGGGACCATATGAATCTTTGTATGGGCGCAAATGCAGGTCTCCTATAGGATGGTTCGAGGTTGGCGAGTCTCAATTGATAGGTCCAGATTTAATCCAACAAGCCGTTGATAAAGTCAAGTTGATCAGGGAAAGATTATTAGCAGTGCAGAGCAGACAGAAGTCCTATGCAGATAATCGACGTCGAGATTTAGAATTTCAGATTGGCGATTGGGTATTCCTGAAAGTATCACCTATGAAAGGCGTTATGAGATTTGGAAAGAAGGGAAAGCTTAGCCCTAGATTCATTGGTCCATATCAGGTTATCAGGCGAGTTGGGCGTGTTCCCTACGAATTAGACCTTCCAGCAGACCTTCAGGAAGTCCATTCAATATTTCATGTTTCCATGCTCAGAAAAATATGTCGGAGATCCTTCTAGAGTTGTACTTGTAGATAATGTTCAGATCACAGAGCAGTTTATTTTTAAAGAGGTGCCAGTTGCAATTTTAGATAGACAGATTCGTCGACTAAGGACGAAAGACATTCCTATAGTTAAGATGCTATAGCAAAGCAATAATGTAGAAGAAATAACTCGAGAAGCTGAAAATGACATGAGAGCCAAATATCCACATCTCTTCACTACTTCAGGTATATACAGATCGTTGCTTAATGCTTCTACATACTTCATTTAACATTCGAGGACGAATGTTCCTAACAGGGAAAGATTGTTACACCTCGCATGTCCAAAGTGAGGTATATCATTGTAAAGATATGTTAAGAATTATTTATGTGAGTTTAAAGTCATAATATAACCATATATGATGTTTATATGTCGAATATAAAGTTTGAGAAAAATCGGATTTAAGTTGCGGAAAAACCGACTAAGGAATTTCCTTGTAACGAAACTTTTTCAACAATTAATTTCATATGATATATGAAGTCTTTTGGGGACATATCATATACCAAATTGAAGGTATTGGAGTGTAGTTTCCAACACTTTTAACGGTTTGTTCATACAACTTATAGATAAAAAGATATGAGTATCAGAAGTCAGACCAGAAAAAGGGACATAAGCGCCAAAAAGGGCTAGAAATGAAATATTTTCATTATAAAAGAGAAAAACTTCACTTTCTCGACATTTTTCAGAAACATCACGATAGAAACAGACCTTTCTACAGTTTGAATCCATTTTTTATGATTTTGAAGAAAGAACATCAATCTTAACTCGAAATTGAAGACAGATTGCGTCAAAACGCTCTACGCGATTAAGGTAACGTTATGCTACCTTCAATTTCGACTGTAGTTTGAGTTTTAGAATTACTTCATGGCTAAGTAAAGTACCTAAATTCTATATTATAGCTTGTTTAAGCTTTAGAAGGTGTGGAATTCAAAGGAAACAAAGTTTAGAAGCTAGAAACATCAAAGGTATGTAAGGCTAAACCTTCCTTTTGGCAAGGCATGTATCTTTTAGCTTTTGAAGCTTTTCTTAGTTCTAAACTTAGTATTTCTTCTGAGAAACTTGCATGGTACCAAGGGAACCTTGTATATACTTAATTTGGAACTAAAATCAAAGGTGAAAGACGTCCAAATCAGCAAGACAAAACGTTTCAAAATCTGGAAAATTGTTTTGACCTTTGGACAGTTGTTAGTATATTGATCATAACTCCTTGTACAAAATTGATATGTAGATTCTTTAAGAATCCCCAGAACCCTAAGACATATATCTAAAACTTTCATGAAGACTATGAAGTCTATAACTTTGATCTACACTCTAAAAATTAGGTTGAAAGTCAGGACAGTGGTGCTGTCCAGACATTCTATCTGCGGATTTGTTATGTCATCCAGTTGTCTCATCTTGTTATCCGTTTAACATGTTTATGTTATCAGTTTATCCGCGTATCCATTCCCGTGTATAGTATAGTGTTGGTTCTGTTTTGCGGATCATCCAATTTCAGAGGAAACTCTGTCGAAATTTTTATAAAAGTCAAAGAGTTAGACAAATTCTAAGTTTCAGGTTGTGTCTATAATTCAATCCAGAGTTTTCTTATCATTCCTTCGAGTCCATATATATTGTTGCCACATGTGTTATGCCTCATACATGCTTATACTTATATTGTGATCATGTTATGTGTGATTTGGAGTCCCCCATAGAGGCTGGACATTGGACACATAGTCCGGTCGCGTGTGATACTACCTGTCTGGGGGATACAGCCCCTCTGGTTCAGGCGGGAGTTGAAACACCTAGTGTGACCGGGTGTCATTCACACACTCTGACCAGAGAGACTAGATATTACTGGCTGGGGGGATATAGCCCATAACATCCACCAGGTTTGTTATATACGCGTATATAGCCACAGTATGCACTGCATGATTATACATGAGGCTAGTTCAGGTTTTCAGTTACCTGATTTGGAGGGATACAACCCATAACACCAGACAGGTACTAGTTCAGATGTTCAGTTATCTGATTTGGGGGGATATAGCCCATAACACCAGACAGGTACCAGTTCAGATAACAGTCCAGTTTTAGCTCAGTACCAATTATCAGTTCTCAGTTATCAGCCGCCAGTTCTTAGCGTCAGTATCAGTTGACAGCTATCAATTCCAGTTTCTAGTAACCAGTTATCAGGCGTATTACAGTTATTTATCAGTATAGCTCAGCTCAGTCTACAGTTCCAGATTCAGCTAGACTTCAGTTTATATTCAGATCATGGTTAGTCAGCCTTCAGATTCCCAGCTATATTGCTATGCTCCAGCTCATATTTACATATTTATATTCCAGCCTTACGGTTTCATTCAGCTATGATATATTATATGCTCATGCCTTACATACTTGGTACATATCGTACTCACGCCCTTTTTCGGGGGCGCTGCATTTCATGCCGCGCAGGTGCAGATAGATCAATGCTTGGACCATTTCAGTAGGCCATCCACCAGCTATTGGAGTCACTCCGCTTATTCCCGGAGTTACTTATCTTTTGGTATGTGTACAGTCAGCCAGTTTGGGTATGGCGGGGCCTTGTCCCGTCCTTTGTATATTCAGTTCAACACTCTTAGAGGCCTGTAGATATGTCCCTGTGTGGTTCTGTCAGTATGTTATGTATGTCAGCTTGTGTTAGCCTTGTCAGCTTTTTGCATTGCATAGTTCTTATCAGCTAGGTTTATGCTTATTCCGTTTATCAGTTATATTTATGGTTAGCAGATTATCAGCAGGATTAGTGATGATCGACACTTAGTGTTGGTCATCCGTCGTGGCCCTAGGTTTGGTCGTGACAATATGTTTGCACGCGTTGGCTTGAATTTTAGGCTTCAAACAATTTTAGCCTCTTCCTCTCTAAAATTATGAATTTACTTTATAATTTTTAAATTGCCCCCTTGATTAAATTAATTACACATTAAGTTAAAATTTCGGGATAAAATTGGGTGTCAACAGTCATCTCCTTCCGCTTCCTGTCCTCCCTAAACTATCGCACTCTCCTCCACTCCCTCATCTTTGGGTTCACTTTCTTGTTCATAAACCGTCCCATCATCCATAACAATCATGGTCTTTCGAGTAGGACAATCTCTAGCAAAGTGACCATACCCCTTACACTTGTGGCATTGAATAGAAGAAGAAGAAGTAGGAGTGTTCAATTGAGTTATAGAATTACCTCCCACATTTGGTGTTGGCTTCTCATAAGACTTCTTTACATCTCTACTTGCACTTGCACCACTTGTGTTTGGAGTCTTCCACTCCTTTGGTTTACTCACGGGAGTAGAAGTGTTACTCCTATAGCAGGTGGACTTCTCTTCTTTGAGCCATTTCTCGGCTTCAACCGCGGCTTCAAATAGATCATGATGAGATTGAAACTTGTGAAACCTCAATTGAGAGGCTATCTCTCAGTTCAACCCGCTCTTGAATCGAGTCACGGCTAGCTCATCTTCCTCCACATCCATGTCTAAAGTCATCCGAATTTGCTCAAACTCATTGTAGTACTCCCCAACCATCTTGTAGCCTTGTTTCAACTCATAAAGCCGTTTGAGTTGGTCTTGACGATATTGGCGAGTCACATACTTCTCATCCATCACACGAGTCAATTCACCCCAAGTAAGATTCATGGGCAAAGCATTCCTTCTTCTTGACCTCTTGGTTGCCTCCGACCAAGTAGAAGCAAAAGATTCAAAGAAAGATATAGCATATTTGGCTTTCTTCTCCTCGGTCATGTCATTGGTATCAAACACTCTCTCCATGGTTAACTTCCACTTAAGATACTCAACCGGATAACTACCCTCTTTTAATGTAAGAATAGCGAACTTCACACTATTGAGATTATTGTTGTCACGACCCCCTCGGTAAGGCTCCGGTTGGCCCCCAAAGTTGTCACCATAAGAATCATAACCCCTTCTACCATTCCCTCCAACATTCCCCATGGGTGGCCCTCGACCTTGGCCTCTACCCCTATTCACTTCCCGGCCTCCATTCATACCTCTCCTAATCGAATAGGGAGCTCCATAATCATCAACATCAAACTCGGCATCCCCTCCTTCTTGAGCTTCATCAACTTGCTCAAGAGGTGCAGCGTTTCTACGGGCTCTAGGGAGTGGAACTTCTCTTTGTGGATTGCCCAAAAGGTGGGAAATGCCCACTTGTTGGGGATTGCCCAACACATGCTCTGTTGAAGGATAAGTTTTAAAGATGACAAAGGACCTGGTGCTAAGTGAATCATGAAAAGGTTCACAGTTGAAGTGAGAAGACTAAGCTGTTGAACGAGTTAATCAAGTCAGAGTTGAAGAAGGAAAGAAGAGAACAGCTGGAGTCAAAGTTCCAATCCTACCGGAAATAGAAGAAGCAAGAAACGATGCTGAAAAGGACATGGTTCCTAGATGAAAAAGGATTGGAAACTAAAGGCAAATTAACTTAGGTTTTAACTAAGGAAATATGAGTAACCTTGTTTAAAAATGATTTCAAAGAGGAAAAGGAATCCTAAACTTAGTTGGATCCGGCTAAGTCTAGTTCCTTTAAATACAAGTTAATTTGGCCAAATTCAGTATGCACAAAAGACATCTCAACAGAGCAAATCAAGAACAATCAGATCGTAAGAGACTTGGTGTGTAAGATCAAAGGCTAAGCAGCAGAACCTTGTGAAGGAGCAGTTTCATAGATTAGTGAAACGACCTCGGTCAGTCGTTTCAGAAGTTAGGACTCCGATTAGCTTGCCGATATTTTTAAAATATTCGTAATGTCCATTAGAACCTGTCTGTAAAATTTGAGCTAAATCAGACCTCGTTTGGTAGGCATCGGAAGAAGGTTTCAGTTTTTATTGTCAATAAATATTAAAAAGAGATTTTCGAGTTCGGTTTTGGCGAACGAGCTCCGAATTGAAATCCGAAAGCGCTGTTAGGTTCGTATTATTATTTATGACCTTTGTAAACTTTCGAAAGTGAATTTCGATATTGTTCGGCTAGTTTCCGCTAAAATGCCGAAAGTTAAATAATTTGACTTTTTTTTCATTTAAATTCGCAACTTGAGTTTCGGGAGTCCGATTTGAAATCCGTCTTCGCGAGTATGTTACATATATTTTTTATAACTTGTATGCAAAAGTTGAAATTGTTTCGAATATTGTAGGGTTCCGTTTTAATTTTCATCGCGAAAAGAAAAGAAAAAAAAATAAAAAAAATGAAAAAGGGGAAAAAGATAAACCATAAGAAAGAAACAAAGGTGCATGGCGGTGGGCTTATATGTATCTTGAGCTTCACTTTGAGCTCAAGATCAAACCGAGAAACAGGGAGATAACACAGAAACAAAAATGGAAAACACGCTGAAGAAAAAATGCCAGAAAATGAGAAAAGGGGCCGGAGAAAAGTAGAATTTTTACCCTGAAACATTCAGGTAATGATCCTAATATATTATTTGAGTTTATTACGTGTGTTTGAATATGTTTTAACGGTAAAACTTGAAATATTAGACATCGTTTTAATAAGTTCAATTAATAGTTTAAAGGGTCAAATGGACCCCGATAATGGAATTGATTATATATTCGTACTCAGTGAATTATGGGCAACTTATAAATATAATTTATTTAGGGTTTGGTTATGTGACCATAAACCCTGTACATAGGCCTGGCCTGCGTATTGCGTATGCGAATAGGGTATCAGGTTCCTACCTGGATTGCCCTAAGATGTGAGGAATGAATGCCTAATGTGATATATTTTTCTGCTTATTGATCACAGTGGGATCGTTTGGCAATGAATTCAAAGAATAACGCGGTTGTTGGTCGCAATGCTAACTTTTGAGAGAGGTAAGTGTTTATATCCATTTCTTTGGAGGCACTTGGCCTCGTGGATTTTCTACCACGTGTTTCCTTACGTGTGTAGCTGCCGATAGGCGTACTCATTACGCCTTAGCTTTGGATTTACATTGTATATTATATGTTATGCCCTGTTGTTGGTATTGCATTAAACATATGAGCATTGCACTCTGGTTTTGAGTATTGTATATACTTCCCGGTTGGCGATGAGAGTCCCGCGCCGGCGAAGGGTCATTATTGGATATACTTCCCGGTTGGCGATGAGAGTCCCGCGCCAGCGAAGGGTCATTATTGCATATACTTCCCGGTTGGCGATGAGAGTCCCGCGCCGGCGAAGGGTCATTATTGCATATACTTCCCGGTTGGCGATGAGAGTCCCGCGCCGGCGAAGGGTCATTATTGCATATACTTCCCGGTTGGCGATGAGAGTCCCGCACCGGCGAAGGGTCATTATTGCATATACTTCCCGGTTGGCGATGAGAGTCCCGCACCGGTGAAGGGTCATCATTACATATACTTCCCGGTAATCATTGAGAGTCCCGAGCCGGTGAAGGGTCATTATTGCATATATCTCCTGGTAGACGATGAGAGTCCCGCGCCGGAGATAGGTATCAAGAGTGTGACTGCATTGCATCATGCCGCATTCATCCCATCTCATTGCACCGCATACTGACTATTGTGTGTATTATATTGTGTTTTATGTATGCGGTATGTACACCATGTTGTGGACATATTACAGTTTACCTATATATTTCTGGCTCGTATTCTAAGTTGCGGGGATCGGGTTGCACGCCGAAATGGTATAAATATATGGATCGGGTTGCACGTCGCAGCGGTATGAATATATGGATCGGGTTGCACGCCGCAACAGGATGAATATATGGATCAGGTTGCACGCCGCAACAGGATGTATTTCTGATTGTTGATGTGTTCGGGATACCTATATGTTCTGGCTGTATTACGTTCCTGGTTATTGAATAGTTTGCGATTCCATACGTGTTTCTAATTATTATCTGGCTCTGCCTTTTCATAATTCAAATAAGAGAAATCTGGTTTATTTGTTTCTTTCCTCCCTGGCTAGCTATCCAATTCTTTGAGGTGGCTAGTCTGCCCCACTTATTGAGTCCTTTTGACTCACCCTTGTTTGTTGTTTGTTTCTTGACTATCTATTTCGTTTCGGCAGGTTCGCTCCAGGATTGAGTTCGCAACGTTGTGACGGAGCGTAGACGACTTCAGCTGTCAGGGTGAGCCAGCTTTTATTTCGGATGGCCACCAGTTTATTGGTTATCATTTCAGTTGCAGTTTGCTCCCTTCATGAGGTATTTGTCTTCTTTTGTACTCTTAGATGTCTGGTCTGGATAACCCTAAACCTAGCATGTTGGGTAGTCAGCTGTAATTTCTTTTGTACAGCTTAGAGATATCAGTATGTCTGTATTTTTATTTTAAGTCTTGTCCTCATTTATGAGTTTTTATATTTATTTTCCTAATTTAATTGGTAAGGGTTCGCCCGACGGGTCTTGGGGAGGATGTCGGGTGCCCGCACGGCCTAGTCGAAATCCGGGTCGTGTCAGTTGGTATCAGAGCCCGGTTTAGAGCCTATCCAGACTAAGACAGTGTCTAGTAGAGTCTCGCTGATGGGCACGTAGACGTCCGTACTTATCTACGAGAGGCTATGATGGCATTTAGGAAGTTTCACTTCCTTCATTTCTGATCGTGCGTCGGTTTAGGATGCAAAAGTATTTTCGTTAATTCCTTTGTGGTAATTGTGAACCTTCGTGCGACAAATCGGCAAACCGTACGAGTTCAGGACGAAACAGTTTGGCCTGGGGCTAGCACTGACGAAGCCCCGAGAGTTTTGATCATTCTGACGATCTAGTTACGGAGGTCCCAGCTGTACGAGCTCGCGATGGGCAAGGGAGCAGGGCCTTGTGGTTCCCTTGGCTTTCTACGATGCTTTTACGAGAATCTTGGCGACACAGATACCGCAAGAACCTATTATTCGCTAGGCAGCTTATCAGGTTGTCGCAGATGCAGATGTAGATGTTCAGTCTCAGGGAGCTTCTATTCCAGTTCTTAATATTGTTGCAGTAAATTATATTCAGGAGGTAGTATGTGTTGTACCTCCAATTGTTCTGGCTGGTTTGCCAGCCGAGGTATCAGTTCGGTCCGAGTGCCTAAAGAGGTTGCATTATTTTACGCGATTGAACCTTCCTATATTCTTAAGCCATGCATCAGATAATCCCTGTGTAAATTTTTTTAATTAAAATAACGTCAGCGTAGCCTTCAAACTTTTGATTATATCCAGCGATATGGTGTTGATTATTCTGCTTTCCGATTTCAGAGTCCAGCCTTGAATTGATGGGTCTCTCTATCTTATTAGCTAACTTGGTTCGGTTATCTTCTAGATTCGTGGAAAAAAAAATTCCTTTCGAGTAGCGAGCGAAATGGAGAGTGTTGCCAGTTTGAGTGGATTGGACAGGATAGCCTATTGGTTAGCCTGTTGGTGTTTCAAAATATGAGATTGAATTCTATAGAATGGCTGGATATGCATCAGAATTAGTTCATGAGCCTTTCGAGAGATTCAAAGATTTATTGATGACCTTTATTTTTCCTTGAAATCCCAGATGGCTCGAGAAATTGAGGTCCGGATTTTATTTGATGTTGTTGTTAATATTGCCCGAAGGTTCGAGGCATACCATAAGTTAGAGCGGGAAAGTAAGAGATCGCGTGGCCCTGGTGGGCAACCATGGTACCTCATTTGGAGGTAAGAGTTTTGATTATTTTGGGAGGTCACCTTCCAAGTTATCTCAGCTTGTGTCACTTGATTCTTAAAGTGCGCTAGTAGCTCATCAAGATCAGATTCAGTATTCTCTTTACAGCTATCAACAATCTGTCCAGCTTCAATTTTCACTGAAAATGTGTTATCATCATCGTGAGACTGATTATCCTTTGAGGAGTTTTTCCTTACTCCGACAAGTAGGCAGTCGTCTTTTCTCTCATCATCAGGCATTTGCGCAGTCACAGGGGATTTCATTTAGATCTGAATCAGCAAAAGAAATGTCACAATCCAGTAGAGGTTGAGAGCATTATGGTAGTGGTTCTTCAGAAGGTGATTATCAAGGTAGTGGCTCAGCTCAGCTGCAGAGGCAGTTTTATGAACTGTCAGCCTGGCAGGATGCTTAGGCATCCGATGTAGTAGACCCATATGTTTCTTCTTCTCTTAAATGTGAGTAAGATTTGATTCTTTTGATCGATCTGGAAATAGTGTGTCTTATTATGTTTCGATGGTTTCCTTGGGTGTCGTTTCTATTAAGTATCAGTTGCGGTAGACGGGTGAGCTTCTTGTATGATTTATTCCTGGCATTTCTGAGATCCTCCTAGTTGATCTGGTTTAAATATAAGAAATTTGGGAGTGAGTGTTGCTACTGTCTGTCTGGCATCTTGTCGTGCCACCTTCTATTATTATATCAAATTAGTATACCTCTCTTTTCAGAATTCCGTGTTGGTAAGATTATAGGATTCTTATTCATCACCATCATAAAGCGTCATCGTTTCTTCCGGTACAAAGTTATACGTAAGTAATATTCGATCGATGTGTCTTCCTTTGGTTCAAGATGCTTGTAGAGTCATGTTACTCCATGAGCTTGTCTCAGTTAATATCTATTTCTTCAATTGCGATTCTTTAGTTAGCCTGACTCAGAAGTAGTCTAGCTCTGGTAGCTAAGCAAATAAAAAGATAAGTTTCCTAAAGCTCTAATAATTTCTATCCTCAGTCCATTTCCATTTTTTCTTTGTCGGTACTGGTGAGCTTAGGCGGTCAGTAGCCGCTTGTGACGTTTCCTGTGTTGAGCCAGAGTACGTGTTATTGTAGCCGGGTAAGCATATTATTGTCTTGAATATCAGTTTATCCGGGTATCCATTCCCATGTACAGTATAGTGTTGGTTCTGTTTTTGCGGATCATCCAGTTTCAGGGGAAACTCTGCCGAAATTTTTATATAGAAGTACCATCCATCAGGCGGTGGTGTTTACGGCAAAGGTATGGAGTTGTGAACTTGAGAGTTGCAGCTGTTTGGCAACTCGAAAGAATAGTTGGTAGCTTAGGTCTGCCTACGTTCAGCTTTTAGCTAAATTTTATTTAGTCTAGCAGACTGTGCGAGGATGGTTATTCCTATTCAAATAGTTGTATGAGTTTGTGCTTTAAGTGGAGGAGTCTTCCTCCAGAATACCGAATCGTAATATTAAATCTCTAAGGCGTTGCTGAAGCGTAAGCTAATTCTTTGTTTCATCGACTTGTTCTATATTGAAAGGTATATCGAAGAGGTGATTATCGACTGAATCATGTTAACCCATTCAAAGTTCTGTGTATCTTCGTTTCAAAAATGCAGAACTCTCCTCTCGTGATCGAAGAAGGATCATCTTAGTCAAAATAATTCGGGCAATGGTGTTATCATATTATCCAGATATATTTTATTCCAAGAGTTCGGTGTTCGTGTTATAGTTTTATTTCTGTAATCATGAGGAAAAAATTCTGTGGGATAGTTTATGAAGGTCGTGCAAATTCTTTTGTTATCAGCGTGAATCTTGCTTTAGATTTAGGCTCGTTCGAGGACGAACGAGAGTTTAAGTGGAGGAGAATGAAACGACCTCGGTCAGTCGTTTCAGAAGTTAGGACTCCGATTAGCTTGCCGATATTTTTAAAATATTCGTAATGTCCATTAGAACCTGTCTGTAAAATTTGAGCTAAATCAGACCTCGTTTGGTAGGCATCGGAAGAAGGTTTCAGTTTTTATTGTCAATAAATATTAAAAAGAGATTTTCGAGTTCGGTTTTGGCGAACGAGCTCCGAATTGAAATCCGAAAGCGCTGTTAGGTTCGTATTATTATTTATGACCTTTGTAAACTTTCGAAAGTGAATTTCGATATTGTTCGGCTAGTTTCCGCTAAAATGCCGAAAGTTAAATAATTTGACTTTTTTTTCATTTAAATTCGCATCTTGAGTTTCGGGAGTCCGATTTGAAATCCGTCTTCGCGAGTATGTTACATATATTTTTTATAACGTGTATGCAAAAGTTGAAATTGTTTCGAATATTGTAGGGTTCCGTTTTAATTTTCATCGCGAAAAGAAAAGAAAAAAAATAAAAAAAATGAAAAAGGGGAAAAAGATAAACCATAAGAAAGAAACAAAGGTGCATGGCGGTGGGCTTATATGTATCTTGAGCTTCACTTTGAGCTCAAGATCAAACCGAGAAACAGGGAGATAACACAGAAACAAAAATGGAAAACACGCTGAAGAAAAAATGCCAGAAAATGAGAAAAGGGGCCGGAGAAAAGTAGAATTTTTACCCTGAAACATTCAGGTAATGATCCTAATATATTATTTGAGTTTATTACGTGTGTTTGAATATGTTTTAACGGTAAAACTTGAAATATTAGACATCGTTTTAATAAGTTCAATTAATAGTTTAAAGGGTCAAATGGACCCCGATAATGGAATTGATTATATATTCGTACTCAGTGAATTATGGGCAACTTATAAATATAATTCATTTAGGGTTTGGTTATGTGACCATAAACCCTGTACATAGGCCTGGCCTGCGTATTGCGTATGCGAATAGGGTATCAGGTTCCTACCTGGATTGCCCTAAGATGTGAGGAATGAATGCCTAATGTGATATATTTTTCTGCTTATTGATCACAGTGGGATCGTTTGGCAATGAATTCAAAGAATAACGCGGTTGTTGGTCGCAATGCTAACTTTTGAGAGAGGTAAGTGTTTATATCCATTTCTTTGGAGGCACTTGGCCTCGTGGATTTTCTACCACGTGTTTCCTTACGTGTGTAGCTGCCGATAGGCGTACTCATTACGCCTTAGCTTTGGATTTACATTGTATATTATATGTTATGCCCTGTTGTTGGTATTGCATTAAACATATGAGCATTGCACTCTGGTTTTGAGTATTGTATATACTTCCCGGTTGGCGATGAGAGTCCCGCGCCGGCGAAGGGTCATTATTGGATATACTTCCCGGTTGGCGATGAGAGTCCCGCGCCAGCGAAGGGTCATTATTGCATATACTTCCCGGTTGGCGATGAGAGTCCCGCGCCGGCGAAGGGTCATTATTGCATATACTTCCCGGTTGGCGATGAGAGTCCCGCGCCGGCGAAGGGTCATTATTGCATATACTTCCCGGTTGGCGATGAGAGTCCCGCACCGGCGAAGGGTCATTATTGCATATACTTCCCGGTTGGCGATGAGAGTCCCGCACCGGTGAAGGGTCATCATTACATATACTTCCCGGTAATCATTGAGAGTCCCGAGCCGGTGAAGGGTCATTATTGCATATATCTCCTGGTAGACGATGAGAGTCCCGCGCCGGAGATAGGTATCAAGAGTGTGACTGCATTGCATCATGCCGCATTCATCCCATCTCATTGCACCGCATACTGACTATTGTGTGTATTATATTGTGTTTTATGTATGCGGTATGTACACCATGTTGTGGACATATTACAGTTTGCCTATATATTTCTGGCTCGTATTCTAAGTTGCGGGGATCGGGTTGCACGCCGAAATGGTATAAATATATGGATCGGGTTGCACGTCGCAGCGGTATGAATATATGGATCGGGTTGCACGCCGCAACAGGATGAATATATGGATCAGGTTGCACGCCGCAACAGGATGTATTTCTGATTGTTGATGTGTTCGGGATACCTATATGTTCTGGCTGTATTACGTTCCTGGTTATTGAATAGTTTGCGATTCCATACGTGTTTCTAATTATTATCTGGCTCTGCCTTTTCATAATTCAAATAAGAGAAATCTGGTTTATTTGTTTCTTTCCTCCCTGGCTAGCTATCCAATTCTTTGAGGTGGCTAGTCTGCCCCACTTATTGAGTCCTTTTGACTCACCCTTGTTTGTTGTTTGTTTCTTGACTATCTATTTCGTTTCGGCAGGTTCGCTCCAGGATTGAGTTCGCAACGTTGTGACGGAGCGTAGACGACTTCAGCTGTCAGGGTGAGCCAGCTTTTATTTCGGATGGCCACCAGTTTATTGGTTATCATTTCAGTTGCAGTTTGCTCCCTTCATGAGGTATTTGTCTTCTTTTGTACTCTTAGATGTCTGGTCTGGATAACCCTAAACCTAGCATGTTGGGTAGTCAGCTGTAATTTCTTTTGTACAGCTTAGAGATATCAGTATGTCTGTATTTTTATTTTAAGTCTTGTCCTCATTTATGAGTTTTTATATTTATTTTCCTAATTTAATTGGTAAGGGTTCGCCCGACGGGTCTTGGGGAGGATGTCGGGTGCCCGCACGGCCTAGTCGAAATCCGGGTCGTGTCAATTAGTCTGTTGTTTTAGTTATTTGTTATAGGCTATTGAGTTGTAATCTATCAGCTTGTTTAGAAGCATATAGTAGAGATTACTCTTTTAGGTTAAGTAGAGGTAACCTTACCAGCTAACGTGTGGATGTGAAGGTTTTAGGTACTAGGGGGTTCTAGTTCCTTGATTACATTACGTTGTAGTCTAAAACTTGCTCGGGTTTTCCTTTAGTGGAAGAGTTGAAATACCAAGAGTTTGGGTCGTGGTTTTTTTATCTCTTGAGCAAGGATTTTTCCACATAAAAATCTCTGTGTTATTTACGTTTCCGCATTGAGTTTAGTTTCAGAGATAGGTGAAACTTACAAAGAACCTGGTTCTTTGTGAGTTAAGCGCTGAAAGTTAAAAGCAAGTTTTAGAATTTAAAAATTGGGTAAGGATACTATTCACCCCGCCCTCTAGTGTCTTACATAGGTGCAACAAGTAGCATCAGAGCAGGTTCTCTCTAAGAAAGATTAACATCTTGAGAAGGATCTGAACAATGAGTGCACCACCAATACTCGCTGAAGGACAATCTGTAAACAGGCCTCCTCAATTCAATGGCCAATACTATGGATGGTGGAAAGGCAGAATGGAAGACTTTATTCAAGCTGAAGACTTCCATCTATGGATCATTACCAAGGATGGACCTCTTATTCCAAGCAAAACTGTTGGACAGCCACCCAATCAGCAAACAGTTCCCAAAGAGATATCTTAATATACTGATACTGATTTCAAGATGGTGGAGAAGAATGCTAAAGCTAAGAGGCTCATCATATGTGGACTTGGTCCTGATGAATACAACAGAGTTTCTTCATACAAGACTGCCAAAGAAATTTGGGATGCTCTACAAATTGCTCATGAAGGAACTTCACGTGTAAAAAAGTCAAGGATCCAGATGCTGAAAAGAAAGTTCGAGTTGTTTGCTATGGGTGAATCTGAGTCCATCCAGGACATGATGACCAGGTTCATAATCATAACAAACGAGATGAAGTCACTAGGTATTGTACTAACCAATGAAGACTTAGTAGAAAAGGTTATCAGGATTCTACCTGATTCATGGGAGCCAAAGGTTACAGCTATCATTGAGTCCAAGGAACTAGACAAGATTGAACTAGATGAACTCGTTGGTAGTCTGAAAACCCATGAGCTAATGAAACAGTCTAGGATGAAGGTTGAACCCAAGAAGGAGAAGAACCTAGCTCTATAGGCAGCAGGAGGTTCTAAGTATGAAGTGTCTGAGCATGAGATGGCTTTAGTCAATGAGTGCGAAAGTCCTTAGGCTTCGAAAGAAGAAGAACCAGAGCCACTCCTGCCAAGGACAACATAATTGAAAATCCTGACTACTCAGGGTGTTTTAAGTGTAACAAGAAGGATCATGCTATAAAGGACTGCCCATTGTGGGATATTGAGTGGAAAAGGTCTGGAGCTTCAAAGGAGAATGAACCTAAGAAGACCAAGCGTCCTCCCAACTTCAGAGCATTAAGGAAAAAGAAGACAGAGACGTTCTATGCAACATGGGGACCTTCTGAAAGTGAAAGTGATGAAAAAGAAGAAGAAGAACCAGAAAACGATTCTCCGTTGGCACTGATGGCTGACAATGAACCTTTGATTGATGATACACTTGAGGTAAGTCTTGATGAACTGAAAACTAGACTTCATACTTGTTCTTCTAGGGAATTGAATTTTCTTGCCCTGACTTTAATTGAGGAGATTGAAAATTTGAGGTCTGAGAAGGAACAAGCACTTTCTGAGAAGGACCAACTAATGTCAGTTGTATCTGATTTTTCAATGAAAAATAAAAACTTGGAGAAAGCTAAATCTAATCTTAAAAAGGACTTAATTTCTAGTGAAACTCGAGTTTTTGAACTAAATCAGAAAGTCTCAGCCCTTGAATTAGAAGGTCTTCAATTAAAGGAACAGGTGCTTTGTGAGAAGAAATTAGTTTCTGCTCTCGAACTTGAAATCAAAAATTGAAAGAAATGTCTGGTAAGCAAGGAGTTAGTGAGGCTCAAATCAACCTTGAAGCCTAGCTTAAAAAGAAAAACCAGGTTCTACATCAGGAAACTGAGAAGAACCGAGTTCTTCAGGAAAAGGTTGAAAAACCTAACTCTGAACTCACCAGACTCACTAAATGGAACAAGTCTTCTGAAGCTTTGAATTGGCTGCATGAAAATCGTAATAGAGGTAAAACTGGATTAGGACATAGGAAACCTTTATCTGTTTGGAACCCTAATAGTAAATATGTAGGACTTCCTTACAACAAACTCTGCTTCATGTGTGGTAAGACTGGACATATCAAGAATGAATACAGTGTTTCAAAAGGAGCAGTGAAAAAGAATAAAATCAGTTTTACCTTATTGGGCTAGAAAAGACTTAATTCATCCATTCGATAACAAAAAGGGACCCAAGCTTGTCTGGGTTCCTGTTACTAACCCTTGATTTTCTTTTGCAGGCTGGAGTGAGATGGAACAACCCAAGCTGGATTCTTGATAGTGGGTGTTCCAGGCACATGACAGGAGATAGAAGAAACTTTCTCTCAATCGCAGCATTTCAAGGGGGTAGTGTGGCTTTTGGAGGAGGCAAGAGCGGTGAAATTGTTGGAATTAGAAAGTTGGGAGATCCCTCAATCATGCTATTGACAATGTACTCTGTGTGGATTGATTGAGGCACAATCTTCTAAGTATTTCCCAACTATATGATAGAGGAAATTCAGTGAGTTTCACATCTGTAGGTTGCACTGTGAAGAACCTGCAGATTGGTGAAGTAATAATGGAAGGGAAACGAGCTAACAATGTGTACAAAGCTATCTTAGGTTCTCTTCCTGAGAATAATTTGACTTGTCTGAATGTGCTGGAGAATGATAGTCAGTTGTGGCACAAGAGACTAGGACATGCAAACTTGACTCAATTGAATAAGTTGGTGTCAAAGGACCTGGTTCGTGGAATGCCAAGCAAGAGGTTCAATGAAATCAAGATTTGTGATGCTTGTGTGAGGGGGAAACATGTAAGATCTTCATTCAAGTCAAAGAAAGTGGTTAGTACATCTAAACCACTTGAGCTGGTTCACATGGACTTCTGTGGACAAATGAGGGTAAGGAGAAGAGGAGGTAAGAGGTTTGTAATGGTAATTTTTGATGACTACTCCAGAGACACATGGACCTTGTTCCTCAGATCTAAAGATGAAGCATATGATATGTTCGAGGACTGGGTCAGAGTCAATCTAAAGAAACTGGGGCTTCAACTGGTAAGTATAAGGTCCGACCATGGAACAGAGTTTGAGCATGCTAAGTTTACAGAATATTGTAATAAACATGGTGTGGATCACAACTTCTCTGCACCAAGGACTCCTCAGCAAAATGGTGTAGTTGAAAGAAAGAACAGGTCCTTAGAGGACATGGCTAGAACTATACTGCTGTCAAGCGGTCTATCAAAGAGTTTTTGGGCTGAAGCCGTCAACATCGCTTGCTACTTGCTGAATCGCTGTTCTATCCGTCCTTTGTTAGAGAAAACTCCCTATGAGCTGATTAGAGGCAGGAAACCTAATATTGCACATCTCAGAGCTTTTGGGTGCAAGAGTTTCGTGCATAGCAATGGGAAAGAACCTCTAGGGAAGTTTGATGCTAGAAGTGATGAAGCCATCTTCTTGGGATATTCTTCACAAAGTAAAGCATATAAAGTGTTCAACAAGAGGACCTTGACTGTAGAAGAAAGTGTGCATGTGGTATTTGATGAATCCGAGGCTGTTGTAAATAGACAAGAAGATGATGATCAGGAGATTGGTCTTGCTAGAAATGAACCTGCTGAAGACCCTGAGTATCTGAATGGGGTTAAAAATAATCATGATGATAAGGTTCAAACTCAGGGGGAACTAGAAGGCAATCAGACAGGGGGAACTGAAGAGCAAGATGAAGAGGATTTAGATGACTCAGCTCCTCCTGGAAACATCACTCAGTAGATTCAACCTAAACCTTGGAAATATCAAAGTTCTCATCCACTGGAGAACCCCATGTCTGATCTGAATACTGGAGTTGTTACTAGAAGAGCTTTGAAGAACTTCTGTGCATTCTTTACGTTCCTGTCTTCAATAGAACCAATGAACGTACGAGAAGCACTTGAGGATCCAGATTGGGTGATTGCTATGCAAGAGGAACTTCATCAGTTTGAACGAAGTAAGGTATGGCACCTGGTCCCTCGACCAACGAACAGGTCCATCATTGGTACTAAATGGGTCTTTAGAAACAAGCTAGATGAATATGGCATAGTAACACGGAACAAGACAAGACTGGTGGTTCAAGGTTACAGCCAAGAAGAAGGAATTGATTATGATGAAACCTTTGCACCTGTTGCTAGAATGGAGGCCATTAGGATGCTTATTGCTTTTGCAACGTACATGGAGTTTAAGCTGTATCAGATGGACGTGAAGAGTGCATTCCTTAATGGCTATTTGAATGAAGAGGTGTATGTAGTTCAAACACCTGGCTTTGAAAGTACAGAGTTTCCTGATCATGTCTACAAACTTTACAAGGCACTGTATGGGTTGAAACAGGCTCCTAGGGCTTGGTATGAAAGATTGTCTGGCTTTTTATTGAAGAATGGGTTTACAAGAGGTAAAATAGACAATACTTTGTTTTTAAGGAAGAAAGCCAAGGACCCGCTGATTGTTCAAGTGTATGTAGATGACATCATCTTTGGTGCTACTAATGAGAACCTTTGCAAGCAGTTTGTCGACCTGATAGGAAGTGAATTTGAGATGAGTATAATGGGTGAGCTAAATTTCTTCTTAGGCTTACAAATCAAGCAATCTCAGGAAGGCACAATGATCCACCAGCAGAAGTATATCAAAGAGCTTTTAAGGAAGCATTATATGAAATCTGCCAAGGATATGAACACACCCATTGCTCCTGGAATGAAGATAGATCTGGATGAAACTAGTGCTTCCATTGATGAAACGAAGTACAGAGGAATGATTGGTTCTTTGTTGTATTTAACTACAAGTCGTCTAGATATTGTTTATAGTATGGGGTTGTGTGCAAGGTTCCAGTCAAAACCAAAGGAGTCACATTTAACTGCAGTCAAGAGAATCTTGAGATATTTGAAAGGAACTCAAGATCTTGGTTTATGGTACCCAAAAGGTAGAAGTTTTGATCTAATTGGGTATGCAGATGCTGACTATACTGGTCACTTGGTTGATAGGAAAAGTACATCTTGGATGGCACACTTCCTAAGTCCTTGTTTTGTTTCATGGGCTACAAAGAAGCAAAATTCAGTGGCATTATCCACAGCCGAAGCTGAATATGTAGCAGCTGCTTTATGTTGTTCACAGTTATTATGGATCAAGCAGCAGTTAGAGGACTTTGGGATCAAGTGTGGACCAGTCCCAATCTTGTGTGACAATACCAGTGCAGTCAATATTGCCAAGAACCCGGTCCAGCACAAGAGAACAAAGCACATTGACATTAGGCATCACTTTTTAAGGGACAATGTTGAGAAAGGCCTAATAACCATGAATTTTTGCAGGACTGAGGATCAAATTGCTGATATCTTCACTAAGACATTGAACAGGGTACAATTTGAAAAGAACAGGCTTGAGCTAGGGATGACCAAGATACAGTGAACGAAGCAGCATCTGGTTTTCCCAATGATTGGCTAGTGAAGCTTCCTTGTTTTACTTAGCTTAACTTCACCAAGTTGATTCTAAATATGAAAACTTAATTGTTTTGCTTGCTAGCCTGTTTGGAACCTGTTTTCGTGACTTAGATACTCGCAAATTTTTGAATTAAAGAATATGATTGATCAAACTGGTGCACAAACATTTAGGTACACATTCTATGTTACTTACTGAGTATAATATTTATCTTACGTGGCCTAATTGTTACCAATCACCCTCACTTGGCGCCGGATTAGTTGTAGCCTTTAAAATTCTAATCCTTTGAACCATGATGGCGTCAGCTACTATGCGTCATAATGAAGAGCAGCTTTTTCATATTCCATCAACCCGTTCCCCTTCCCGATACACCTTAACCCCTCTCTATTCAACAACTTGATCAAGAAACATTGTTTCTATCGGCTAAAAAGAAAAAAACTCTCTCAAAACTTTCTTTTCTCTCTCTAAAAACAAAACACTCTGTAAAAATGTCGACAAGTTCTAAAATCGCTTCACAACCTTCATCTCCTAAACTCAAAATTATGAAACTAAATCAAAAGGCAAAGAAACTAGCGGCAAGCCTCTCCGTAGCTGTGGCGAAAAAGTTCGCTCAATTAAGGCAGAAGAAATTGGAGAAAGCAACTAGTAAGGGGGAAAGTGTTTTAGTTGCTGGTACGGAAGACGGGGTCGTCAAAACTGTTCAAGAAAGTGTTCAAGAAACCGAAAAGGTAAACCCTAGTTCTCCTACTGGTACTGTAGTTGTCGAAACTAGTTTACCTTCTGTGCCTGTAGATTTAGGAGAGCCTGTTATGCCTGTAGTTGGAGAGAAGAAGGAGGTAGTTGTAGAAAATATTGAAAAGGTCATTGGAACAGAGGATGTTGTTGTTGCAAAAGAAATTGAGAATCCTGTCGAGGAACCTGTTCCTGAGATAGTTTTTGTGGTAGAAAAGACCATTAGTGACAAAGGGGAGAATAAATCTGCTGAACCTGCCAAGGAACCTGAGAAAGAACCTGGTTCATTCTCTGGTTCTCTGGCAGGTGATGATGCAGATCTGAGAGATATGGATGACTATGTGGAAGAGAATGTAGAAGGTGTAGGTTTTACTGAACCTTTGGATGTTGTGTTGCCTGAGACCAATCCCACTCCTCAAGCTAGTGAAGGTTCCCCCCAGTGAGACTGATGTTGTGGTGGTGGAGGAACAGAGGAGATTGGGAAAGAGGCCTGTGGTTCAGGAACAAAAACAAACTGTGAAGAAAAGAAGGTTGGTAAAGGGAGGAGAATTCGTGGGTAGTTCCAAAATTGGATGTTCTAGTGATGCTGAGGGTATGGGAGAAAGCAGTAGAAAAACAATGAGTCATGTGAGGAGACCTGCGACTCGTGGTTCTGTTCGAGAGCAGCAGGAAAGTGTTGTGTAGGAACCTGAGGTTCGTAGGAGAGGTTCCAAAACAAAGTTAGTGATTGGTGATGACAAGGAAGACAAGAAAATGAGGGTGGCCTATTTTAGAGGTCTACCATTGGTGAAGGGTAAGATTCTCGCTGACCTTGAGCTGGAGGGGATGATTCAACTTGGTGATAAATTGAGAGCTCAGGGTTGGTTGAACCTGTTCAGTGATCGTACTAGACAGCTGAGGGAGTAAGAGGTTCGAGAATTGTACTCAAATTGCACAGTGAGTGAGGGTATTGTGACAATCATAGTCAAGGGGCTGGTAATCCAGTTTGATTGTGTGGAACTGGGAGAGACTTTAGGTGTTCCCTCTTAAGACTATAGCGAGTATATGAGGAACTCGTGGCCGGCTAGAGGAGATGGTGTGCTGCTTTGGAGGTGACCCAGAAATTGCAGGGAGACCTAGACTGGCAAGGGCTACACAAGTTAAGAAGAAGGCGATGCAACCCTTCTATCAGTTGTTATTTGAATTTGTGCTGAAGAACCTACTGTAAAGGTCACAAAGGCGAAGTTAGGCCAACTTTCTGGATATGACCTATATGGACCTGCTGGATCGAGAGGTTCGTATTAATCTGCTTGAATTGATGATCAAGCACATTGGTAGGGTAGCTGACATGGGGTTGGGTAAACATGCGCTAGTCTATGGGTTTCTTCTGGGAAAAGTATTTGATTTCTTTGGGGTGCCTGTTGGTAAGTGGACTGAGCCGGACCACAATGACTTGTTTGGGAGGAATATTCTTAAGTCCTATGACTATGTGTTGGATGGTGAACCTGCTGATGACCCATAGTATATGGAGGAGGACGCTGAGGAAAGAAGAAACAATAGAATGGATAGAAGGATTGAGGGGTTCAGGAGACAGCTTGAAAGGGAAAATGATGAGCTGGCCTTGATGAATGCTGAAAACACGAGGCTGGATACGGAGCTGGAGCGTGAACGTGAAGGAAACTCACATCGCCTTGCCTTGTTGGTTTCTCACTTTAACATCCCTGATATTTCCCAATTCTGAACCAGTTCCTTTCTCTAGTCACTTCCTGGTTCTTTTTATGGCCTGTTTCTAAGACAATCTTATTTCTCGGTTTGTAATATTTGGATGATGTTTTGATGTTTTATGCCGGTTTGGCACTTTTAGTTGATATAAATATCCTATCTTGCTAGTATTTATTGTCTGAAACAGGTTCGTGACGTTTAAAGGTTGGCTTGCTGCCTTTGGCACTAGAGTCAGCTAGACCTAATTTAAGTTGAGCAGGTTCGGACAACTGTGAAACTTTTCGATGATGCCGAAAGGGGGACGTTAGTTGTTGTTAGTTCATTATATGTTTTGCGACCTATCTTTTGCCTAACTGTTATTACCCTGGTTCGTGGTTAGTGTTCGACTTTTACAGATTCTTGGGCGTATAAACCCTCGGTGAGACAACATTATTTGTCATCATCAAAAAAGGGGAATTTGTTGAAGGATAAGTTTTGAAGATGAGAAAGGACCTGGTGCTAAGTGAATCGTGAAAAGGTTCACAGTTGAAGTGAGAAGACTAAGCTGTTCAATGAGTTAATCAATTCAGAGTTGAAGAAGGAAAGAAGAGAATAGCTGGAGTCAAAGTTCCAATCCTACCGGAAATAGAATAAGCAAGAAGCGGTGCTGAAAAGGACGCGGTTCCTAGACGAAAAAGGATTTGAAACTAAAGGCAAATTAACTTAGGTTTTAAATAAGGAAATATGGGTAACCTTGTTTAAAACTGATTTCAAAGAGGAAAAAGAATCCTAAACTTAGTTGGATCCGGCTAAGTCTAGTTCCTATAAATACAAGTTAATTTGGCCAAATTCATTACGCACAAAAGACATCTCAACAGAGCAAATCAAGAACAATCAGTTCGTGAGAGATTTTGTGTGCAAGAACAAAGGCTAAGAAGCAGAACCTTGTGAAGGAGCAATTTCATAGATAAGTCTGTTGTTTTAGTTATTTGTTATAGGCTATTGACTTGTAATCTATCAGCTTGTTTAGAAGCATATAGTAGAGATTACTCTTTGAGGTTAAGTAGAGGTAACCTTACCAGCTAACGTGTGGCTGTGAAGGTTTTAGGTACTATGGGGTTCTAGTTCCTTGATTACATTACGTTGTAGTCTAAAAATTGCTCGGATTTTCCTTTAGTGGAAGAGTTGAAATCCCAAGAGTTTGGGTCGTCGTTTTTTATCCTTTGAGCAAGGATTTTTCCACGTTAAAATCTCTGTGTTATTTATGTTTCCACATTGAGTTTAGTTTCAGAGAAAGATGAAACTTACAAGGAACCTGGTTCTTTGTTAGTTAAACGCTGAAAGTTAAAAGCAAGTTTTAGGATTTAAAAATCGGGTAAGGACATTATTTACCCCCCTCTAGTGTCTTACACAGGTGCACCAAGTGCAACATGCTCATTTCAAACAAGATCATCCTTTAGCTTTTGTTGCCTAACTAATTCGGCAAATTATTCCAGGGTAATGGTTGAGCCACTTGTACCCTCACCGGTTTCAAGTTGGACACTCGGGGTCCTTCTTTCAAGATTTTCAAGTCATAGGCTCATACCATCCAACTTGGCCAGGATGGTAGCCAACACTTCTTTCATGGGATCATCACCTTCACTAGCCATGGTACCTACAAAACAAGCAAATGGTTAGTGAAATAACCTCACACACGTACCTCACTTGAATGTCACTCGGGTACACTCGTTTAGTTGTGGGGGATATATCACTCAAGCTTGAACCAAAGGTGAACACGTAGTTGAACCACGTTCCTTATCAACAACCACGCAATCCACAAGATCAAGCACTCTTCTAGATGAGTGGAATTGATAGGACTCGATGGACGCTAAGCTCTTTAAGTGCGGACTTGAAACAAATGGTTCTACAAATTCTTCTTTGAGCTCTACTCTCCACTAAGCACGATAATCCGAAAGGCTCAAATGATTAGTACTAACCGAGTAGGAATGTTATTCTAATAGTACTAACCGGATGCAATGCAATCAAATAAAATACGAAAACGTAGAAGAAAACTGCCCAAAACCACGCTACATGGTCAGGCGGAGCGCCTATGACCAGGCGGAGCGCCCAACTTTGGTGCAGTGAGCATGTCAGGCGGAGCGCCTAAAGCTATGCACAACCAGGTGGAGCGCCCACTGCTGTTCTTCAGCTTTTTCCAAGAACGTGTTTCTTCAATTTTTGCCCAATTTTTGGATCGATTTCACCGTGTCTTGTCAAAATCCAAGAAACCCAAAGTTGCTTTTTCACTAAACCTAACAAACCCCAATGGTTTTTATCACCAAACACCCAATAACAAGTGCACAATCATTTATTCAAAGTTTCAAAACAGGGTTTCAAAAAGAGGGGTTTTGATATCTTCAAATTTTTGTTTCACAACTCCAAATCACTAGATATTGGTAACAAATCGACTGGTTTTTGATATAGAACAAACCCTGATATCAATTAATCAATGGGTCAATCAATCCAAGATACACAAGCAATTTTTTGGTGTTTTTCATCTTTTTCAAATTTGTTTTTATATTTTTCTTCTTTTCCAATAACAAGAACAAGAATCGAAATCGAAACCAGACACTAACATAGGCACGATGAACAAGGATCGAGGGTTTATAGAGACAAATCCCGAGCCTTGCTCTGATACCAAACTGATACAGGGTAAATATAGAAGAGAAAAATAAAAAGGATAGGAGCAAGACGGATCTTGAACTTCCTACGAAGTAGCCATGAAGAACGGGTTTCGTGACACCTTCGATTCGGGTCAAGAACAACCTATGCTATGCGGACAGTCCTCAAGAGCACCCGGCTCTTGCAAATATCCCGGTTGGGTTGGATTGAGGGTCAATTAGTGCAACCAATTGATTCAAGCCAAAAGTAAAGGGTTCCATTCATAGAGAAATCCAATCTCTTCAACTGTTTGTTTAATATCCAAAGTAATCTAGTGAAGTAAAAGAGGGCTTGAGGTAATTATAGAGTTCTTCTCAAACCTATATAATGACTAATACGCCCCACAAGTTGGGTTTAATGAAATAGACCACGCAGGGTCAAAATAGTAAAATACTACTAAAAAATCCCGGAATGCAGCGTGTTGGGCGGAGCGCCTGAAATCTGGGCAGATCGCCTGAAATTAATTCATTTTGAGGCAGAGAGTTCCTTGGGCAGAGCGCCCAACAATAAGGCTTCCTGGGTAGAGCGCCTAAGGCTCAGGAGGTGCACCTGGTTGGTCAGGGCGGAGCGCCTCTCCCTTGGGCGGAGCGCCTGGGCCTGATATCATGTTGTACTTCTTCAAATTTCTTCCAAGGCTCCCATCTTCAAGCCCTTTCCACACCAAGCTTAGGTGAGCGTCTTGGACCTCTTTGGCTTGAGTTCGGATGAACGATCTCGTGATGGTTTGCCCCGCATCATCCTAGTACCCCCCCCCCCCCCCCCCGTGAACCCCCATCGAAGCGTAATTAAATTACCACCACGACCAATTTTTTGACAAGCAGTGTTTGCACATCGTTTGGGCGGGTGAAGGCTTTTAGTTACAACCCTAAACCAATTAGAAAATACGACATGGCCTTGTCTTCTTAACATATTAATAAAGAACCCTTTTTTTCCTAACATTTCACCCGCCGTTGAAGCTCCAACAGCCTTCAACCATTGCAGGTAATTCGTGAATAGGCACAAAATTACATCTCAATTAATTGTACGGAAAATGGAAATGATTATTTTTGTTTTAATCAAAGTTGGTGTTTTTATTAAAGCAATTGTAACAAGTTGGTGTATATGATAGGTATGTCAAATACAAGCTTGAATCACATTTGTATGGACGAGGATGACTAAATGTTGCATATGATTGTTCGATACAAGCACGGGGAGCTTCTACCCTTATGCACTTCTTGGTCGAAGAAAAATCCGGGAAGGCGATATGGGTCTTGTCCATACTATGGTGTAAGTTTCTTAACTTATTGGATCATTAAGATTAATTTTGTTGTTCTAATTGTTGAATTGAAACTGTATTTGGTTATTCAAATTTGTAGGATAGCTCGTGCAAATTTTTTCGATAGAGGGATGAAGAAATTGATAATCGCTCTAAGTTTGTTCTTCCAAGATTGGAAAACAAAATAAAGGAGCTAGAAGAGGGACTAGCATACTTGGAGAGTCAACAAAATCAATGGATGGATATGACAAATTGCATGGATAAGGGAAGCAAGAGACTGAAAGAGGATAAGAAGAAGAGAAATCGGTGCAACTTTTCCTTTAAAGTGATGATGTGTATTGTTTTTATTATTTTGGCATTAGGCATCAATATCCATGTGCAAGATGGGCATTGCAAGTGTATGCAATTGAAATTGCTTTAGTAGATTTCTTTTATGCAAGATGGAACTAGTAGTGTTTGTGTTTTGCCTTTTGTTTGTGTTGTATCCTATTTTGAACAATGGTAATGAAACTAAGTAATGTAAGTTCCCTGCTTTTATTGTTATTGTAATGAACTTGAATGTAAAAATAGAAATGAGAAATAACTAAGAACCATGTAAACCGGCTGATCATTAAACACTTAATCATGTTCACAATTTACATCAGTAATAGTAGCATAAAAGCAGGCGAAAAAATGATTCAACCATAGTTTGTTTACATCAAAACATAGTTGTCAATAACAAAAGTAAATAGTAACACTAGATCTAAACTGGTTTCTATGGGACTTGAGCATTTCCAATAGAACTGCCTTGACTTGCGGTAGTAGAAGTAGTTGCAGCTAACCTTGTCTTCATCTTATTTTCTCCCCTCATTTGTTGAAGTCTACTAGAGGAAATTGCAGCTTTTCCATTCCACTTCAGGCCACTTCTTGGTTGTAAACCAATGTCCCCAGTGACTTCAGCAGACCTTTTCACCCTTTTGGGACCAATATCTATTACCCTTTTACTGGGCAGACCAGGCGGTACAAGGAAACTTAGTAATGAGAACAACTACAAAATGCAATTTTCCAAACAATTCTACTAGGTAGATAACAACTACAAAATGCTGGAGTGGACAGATACTTACATTTAAAATGGTATTGCCATTGTCAGTATCAGCATCCCAAACCCAACCATCCTTGGTTTCTTAAAAGCTCTTGAAGCTTGTGAACTGCTCTCTTTAGTAGTTTAAGTCATTCCTCTTCCTCTGTATTATCCTCCTCTGCCTGCTCTGTACCTCTTGATCCCAGTTAAATCATAAAAATGTTAGCCATACTAGTGGAGTCATTGAAGTTTAACTCAATATGGAAAATTTTATCTCAGCTTGTGATGACTTTGTAGCTGCAGCATTAGGAACAGAAGTTGTAGCTGCAGCATTAGGAACATAAGTTGTTGCTGCAGCATTAGCAACTGAAGTTGTAGCTGCAGCAGGTGTAGTGATGACACCCAATTTTGTCCCGAAATTTCGAAATTAATTTTGCTGACACTTACTTTTTATATAAATCTCAAAATATAGCATTTTGTGTTAATATAAAGCCAAAAATGTCCCTTTTCAAAAGAAATTATAAAATTTGATATTTTGTCGCAATTTGGCTATTGTTTGCAAAGTTTTTCAATATTAGCAACTTGATATTTTCGGCTTTATATTACCTACAACATGTAAAATATTGGGAGCATTTATCTAATTAGAAAGTTTTTTCAAATTGATTTACGAAATTAGTTAAAGCTATTAGTTTTTAGTCAATGGTCAGAATCGTTGTTCATTTTAAATCTCGGCCTATCTACGCAGCATTCATATTACACAACACCCAATTTTCTTCCTAGCCCAATTCTAAAACCCTACCCCTCACCCATATATATACCCTTAAACCCTAGCCCCCATTCACTATTTATCATCATCACTACTCACACACCCACACCAGATGACCCCCTTTTCGTTTTATCTTCTTCAAGACCATACCTCTCACATACACCGATATACACACAGAAAAATGGGAAAAGGGAAATACCCTTTCCACCACCGGTGATACAGACATCGACGCACGCACACACTCACAGCCATACAAAAAATGGAGGAGCCCCAATTCTTGATCGAGGTAACAGATCTAAAAAGAGGAAAAGGGGAAATCGATAACAGGGAATTGAAGGATTGGGGAAAAGACATCAGGATCGGAGAGTGGCAGTGACGCCGCGAGCCTCACCGGAGTTCTGCCGGAAATGCTCGCCGGTGTTGCTCCTCTCTCTGCGTTGACGGTGTTGCCCGTTTGGTGTCTTTGTTCCTTCGTTTCATGTGATTTTGTATATCGATGACTTTATCATTTGTTTTGCTGGGATTTGTTGTCTTGGATCCTTATTCCCTTCTTGGATGATTTTCTGATGTTTCTGCTGCTTTGATTCACCAGAATCCGATCGAATTTTAACCAGTGGGGCCCTCGCTGATTTTTTTTTTGTTCTGTGTTTTACCCGTTGATGTTATTGGCTGTCCTGTTGCCTCAATGGAATCATTTTCCTCCTTGTTGATTTGTGATTGAATTGAAACGGTGTTGGGGGAGTTGGTAGCGATGCCGCTAGGCGCCTGGTGTCGCTCCTCCCTTGCTCCGTATGTCGTTGGCTTTGGTCCAAAGATCCTTTGTCGTTTGCTTGGGCAATGCTGTGTTGTTATGTTGTTTTGAGCCTATTCTGGCTGCACATTTTTTGGAGCTGAAGTTTGCTCACTGTCGAGCTTTGCCCCACCATAATTTTGACGTGTTTTGATTGGTGGCTTTGGATGGTAAATTAACTGGTGATAGTGTTTTGTGGGAATTGGATTTTGAGGTTGAATGGCTCTTACTCTGGAGTTGATTCATTCGTACTGATACTCTACCGGAGGCTCTGGGGAAGTCGGAATAGGAGAGCACTCATTTTGGGGTGGGCTTACTACTTAGATGCTTTCAGCAGTTATCCGCTCCGCACTCTTTGACTGGCAATTGACCCATATTCTGTTGGAAAAACTGTTCTCTAATGGACTTCACTGATTTTGGAACAGACACTATATCGTGTTATTAGCCTATGAAAATATATTTACCTATATTGAGGCATTTGAACTGATATTGAACGGATACTATTGACCGATTTCGAATGGATACTACACTTGAACAGTCCCGTCCCCATGTCCTTAAAGCAAAAAGCGATGATGAATGTCTGAATTTAATACAAAGCAAGTCGGATAGAGTGGTGGGTTTGGTACATGGCATGGCAACACGTCCGGCTCCGTGTTTGCAACCGTACCAATACCCCGAGCCTCTACATGACGCGCCATACAAACCTGAGCCAAAATTTTGCAAAAAACAAACCCACTGTTATTATTATTATTATTATTTTATTACTACTATTATATATTTTATTATTATTATTATTACTATTATTATTATCACTTTATTAATTTATTATTAGTATTTTATTTTCATTGGTTATTACGCTTTATTATTGTACTCATCCAATTTTACTTGTTTGTTTTGCGAGGTACATTTTGGCATGAATAATTTGTGGACGAGTTTGGCTAACTCACGAATGGGAATAGACCATTGCATTGAAGGCATTTGGAGATTGAATTCGGACTCAAGCATTCAAAATAAGACTTAGGAATTTTAGAAAATCCAAGGCTCCCGCGAGTTGATCATTTCCTCGGGTTTTATCTTTCACTTTGACTTTCTTTCCTTAGAGATATTTATGCAAATAAATGTGTCGAATATTTTATTTATCAATAATATTTGATTTTTTGTATATTGCTTTACTTTATGCTCATCGCCTTTTATTGTGAAGTCGTTATTTAATTTATTGCAAATTGGGGCCGTCTTAGCAAATGCGTGCAAGTAAAAGAATATTTTGCAAATAAGCTTTTATTCGATTAATTATTCTTATTATTATTATTAATATTTTTAAATAATTCTTTTGAAAGAAAAGCACACTTGTAAATATTTGGAAACCTGTTTGATTTACCGTATTTTACGGAATTTCGGAAGTGCCTTAAAAACCTTCTTTCGAGATTAATAAAACCTCTTACTTAGAATCTCTGAAAAGACCGTATTTTATAAAAACGGAGTTTTTGCACGCATTTGCTAATTAAGTTCCCTGTTTTCCTTAAATTGGGTGGCGACTCCAAAAAGCTCCAAAAGAGTTAGTCCATCCTGTCGATATTCCGGAACTTATCCTTTTCGGGGTAATTTTTGGGGTTCAACATCATGGTGACTCCGCTGGGGAGCAATAAAGGTTTTGACCATAAAGGTCTCCAATTATTTGCAACTAGCATGCTTAATTTATTTTGCTTTATTATATCTGTTTGTTTGTGTGCCACGAAAAGCATGTCACTACACTCTTATTTGTGCACATATAAATTGGCATTCCGTTCATACTTCCCCCACTCCTGGGAACCTCTTGCATTTTCACCCCAAATATCCGTGAGGTACGCTCATGCGTACCCGCACTTTCTTCCACTAAAGAACCCTATGAAGAGTTGGTATACCAGCGGTTGTCGTGGGAGTAATTCGACTGCGAGGCCGCTTGCCACTCACCTGTTAGCCTCAACCGTTAGCCCACTCTTAGATGGAGATTTAGGAGCATGCATGCATTTACACCTTAGTCTGGACCCGGTCCTTGGTACCGCCTCCATAGTTAGGAAACCGCCCTTACGTCAACGGGTTCTTGAAACCCAACGACAATGCATATTTATGTGCTGTGTGATAACGAATCCTCAGTCCTAACCATGTTTTGAGCAAAATCAGATTTGGAATTTTGTCTCCTATGTTGTCTTTTAGGTCAGAAAATGGAAGAATTTAGCAGAATTGAGATCAAGACATAATTGCAGTCGGGGAAAGTTAGGCAGTTTTGGTTGGTGTGTGTTTTGGAGATGGTATGGTATGGTGAGATCTAAGAGGCGAAGTCCCTGGTATCTTTAAAAGGATCAGTGGGGTCCCTCTCGTGAATGGTTTTGCGTGTGTGCAGGCTTGTTGATTATCCAGCTGCAACTTTATAAAAATTGAAGTATGCTTGTCGCATACTAGGAAAGCGAAGCCCCTGTGTCTTTGAATGACCAGTGGGGTCCCTCCTTGAAGACCAGTGCGGTCTTGGATTCCTAGGAAACTGAGAGGCTTGATTAAAGCCGAGGACAAGTGAGGAGCCCTATGAACAAGGTCGGTGAGCCTTGCAAAACCTAGGCAGCTGAGAGGCTTGTCTAAAGCCGAGGACCAGTGAGGTTTTATTTTGAAAGGCCAATTGGCGCCTTTCGTGATTTGCAGTCTGGTATTGTGGAGGCAGTTAGAAATTTCTCCCTGGATGTTGTAAAATAATTGGGAGTTGTGCTTGGAGGAGTGTGGATGTTTGCAAAAGATATGGAGGATTGTTTCGGGTTTTAGGCATTTGGGTTTAGAATTTTGTGCAGATGCTGTGGAGAGCATGAGCTGTGTTAAAATTTTGAGTTGACACCAACTTTTGGAAGTTAGTTGGGATAACGGAATTGCAGTGTCAAGGCGGAGAGCTGATTATTATCAATTATTGTTATTATTTATTGCGTACTCTAAGTCTGAATTCCTGAAAACTGGCATGAACTATTTTTCGTTACCACTTGTTTGCGCGTCTTAGGCCCACCTCTGGCACAAAGAGGCACCTTGCAGGGTAGGATGCGTTTGCATATTTATTTACGCCCAACTACTTGTGATTGTCACATGTTAATTGCTTGCCTTGCTTTATTTGCTCAAAATGTGTTAAATACTAGATGTTTTGCTTGAATGCAATCTTAGGAATGGCATGCAAACTAACACAGTTACCCTTTGAGGTTTCTTTGTTTGGTTTATTTCTCTAGCAGAAGTTTGGTTTGTAAAGTGGTTGACCATGCAAATCACGCAAGATTCAAGATCTGATTGATAGTAGATGCTCTAGCTCGTGAACGATGCAGTACCAGAAGCTAATGGCATTGTTTGAAAGAACTTGGCGATTGAACTTAGTAGCATTATTTTCAATTTTAATTCAGATTGGGGCCCTGAATTGCATTGTACTTTAAAGCTTATGTTAGCCTGAATCAACTCATTTTGAATTTATGAAAGTTGAAATAAAATACATCGCATTCTTATTATATTATTTACGCTTACATTTGTTTATGTTTCAAAATTAAAATTGATAAACCTGCCAAAGCTTTGCTTGTGACATATGGCAAAACAACTGAACAGTTTGAAAACAATGCACTGAAAAATTATTGTCTGCACTCTTTGGATAGCACACTATTTGTTAAAACTTCAACTGGGGCAGCTTTTGCTAGTATATGGCCTTGAAGTAGTGTTATTCGTATAAATGGAAATTCCTTCTTTGAGAATCTCTCAAGAAGATGATTGGAGAGCTGCAGAATGGGTAAAAGTTGATTGATGCTTGTTGATAAGATACAAATGCAATTTTATCAAGGTCATCAATGCATTTAGCAAGAAATTCAAGTGGATGGGGTTTTAAATTGGGGCAATTTGCGTGCAGAACTACGCACGGTCTGATTCCCAAGGAGGGATATGTAGGCTCCCCCATCGGGCTCGACTCCTTAGCACTTAAATTTTATTTTATCCCCTAAGAAGGACAACTGGAGCAAATTTTGCAAAACGAGTTGGAGATGCGAAAGATAATAACTGGGGTAGAATTTTGCAAGAAGCAGCGTTGGTTATTAAAGATGAGTTGGAAAGAACTCTGTAATTGGCTAAGCGAACAGTGCAAAGTCTAAGACAAAGGACGTTCATTTTGTTTTAAAATATGTTACAAGTTTAAGTCAAGGAAAAATTTTCAAAATGCATCTTTGACTTCATTTGCATGCTTGTTTCACTCGCTATATTGCATTTAAATATTTTATTTTGCCTCTATTTTTCAAAAATCTATGCTATTTGAGTTCATGAGCCAAGTTTCTGAAAGCAATTCGCAAATCGAAGTCCAATGAAGACGAGGAAGCAGCAGCAGCAGCAAGATCAAGATGAAGTCTACACAAATCAGATGATTCCCCCTCCCTCCTAAAACTAACAACTTTTCTTTGAGAGCAGGGACCTTAAGACCCGCAACTGTTGATATACATCTTAGCAAGCCAATCTCCAAGATTCTCATCGCTGGAATTGCAATGATATTTGGATAAAGCTCGTACTTCACGACCCGACGCTTTTTCCAATTTGCCGAAAGGCGGCATTTCTACTCCCCATTACTCTTGCAAATTATTAAGAATATCAATTTCATTTCACTTTCGCTTTATGAGGACATTTACTAACGTTCTATTTCTTTTTATGATTTACGGATATTGCCAATCCTGGGGGCTCACTTCATTTTGTAGTCAAGACCATTCCTCCGTGGAAGAGTTCAAAGAGTATCACGTGTTCACGCTTTCGATAAGCGTATTTGTGTCACCTCGAAGATGTTAATTATTTGCATGCCTCGATGGCGTAATTTTGTTGCTTCGGAGGCGTATTTGTGTCACCTCGAAGGTGTTAATTATTTGCATGCCTCGAAGGCGTAATTTTGTTGTCCCGGAGGCACATTTGTGTCACCTCGAAGGTGTTAATTATTTGCATGCCTCGAAGGCGTTATTTTGTTGCCCCGGAGGCGTATTTGTGTCACCTCGAAGGTGTTAATTATTTGAATGCCTCGAAGGCATAATTTTGTTGCCCCGGAGGCGTATTTATGTCACCTCGAAGGTGCTTATTATTTGAATGCCTCTAAGGCGTAATTTTATGGACTCAATAGGTGTTTTATTATTTTACACTTTCTTAATCACATTTTGTAGCCTCCTGAGGCGTTTATACATTTGTTATACATATTTTAATGGCCTTACATTGCTAATAAGTTCGTTAAGAGATGCAGGATAATGTGAAACTCCGAACGTATTACAATCCAAGATTGCATTCAAATTGACTCCTCATAACTTAAAGCATTACGCTTTGTCATGAGTTATTACCGAACAGGCGGCATTTCTACCCCTATGACTTTCATTCCTAATAGGCGACAAAGCCGAAGCTTGTTTTGTGTTTTCAAAACTAAGCCAAATATGGCATTGCTTTGTTTCAGGTGATAATCCGCACAAGGCCATCCTTGCCGGATTATCTCGTCAATTGATTTATCAATGGCTATCGCGCTGACTACATTTCCGCACTACTTTGCTTTGCACTTGCTTTGAATTATGTCTTCGCACTTGCTTTAAAAAATTGATGCCTTGCTTTACCCTTTCAGGTTGACCATTGGTTACGAGAATTCCCTTTGCTGGACTATCTCGCTTATTGATTCGCCAAATGGCTCTTGCATTGCTCTACATTCCCGCACTACTTTTCTTTGTACTTGCCGCACTTGCTTTAAAATTGATGCCTTGCTTTACGTTTTTCAGGTTGACCACCAAGCGGGGTTTCTCTTTTGTCGGACTTTCACGCCTGTTGATTCGCTAAATCGCTTTTGCGTTGCTTTACATTTCACGCTTAATTGCCTTGCACTTGCTTTCAGTTATGACTTTGCACTTGCTTTATATTATGACCCGCTTTACTTTTAGTTTAACAGGTCAGCCCCAATACCCTCCTTGCTTTGTGCCGGACCGGATTGCCAGCTGATTTGTCGACAATCAACCCCAAGACCCTCCTTGCTGCGTGCCCGACCGGCTTGCCAGATGATTTGTCAAGATGTTCAAATTTCCTTGCACTTGCTTTCAATTATGCCTTTGCAGTTGCTTTATGTTATGACTTGCTTTACTTTTAGTTTAACAGGTCAGTCCCGAGACCCTCCTTGCTTCGTGCCGGACCGGTTTGCATGCTGATTTGTTCGACAATCAACCCCAAGACCCTCCTTGCTTCATACCCGACCGGCTTGCCAGTTGATTTGTCAAGATTGTTGAAAATGCTTTGCACTATGCCTTCGCATTTGCTTTATTGCTTCGCCAGTGGATGGGAAGACAATTTATCAAAGATATTGCAGCTTGCACTTACAAATTACGTCATGCCTATCGTAAGCAATCGGGGGCCTTATTATGAGTCTATCGTGAGCAAGCGAAGACTTCATTAGCATTGAAGCCTACCATAAGCAATTGGAGGCATTATTCTGAAGTCTATCATAAGCAATTGAAGGCTCTTTTGTTATTGATCCTACCGTAAGCAATCGGGGATTTTATTATCAAGTCTATCGTGAGCAAGAGAAGACTTCATTAGCATTGAAGCCTACCATAAGCAATTGGAGGCATTATTCTGAAGCCTATCATAAGCAATTGAAGGCTCTTTTGTTATTGATCCTACCGTAAGCAATCGGGGGTTTTATTATCAAGTCTATCGTGAGCAAGCGAAGACTTCGTTAGCATTGAAGCCTACCATAAGCAATTGGAGGCATTATTCTGAAGCGTATCATAAGCAATTGAAGGCTCTTTTGTTATTGATCCTACCATAAGCAATCGGGGGTTTTATTATCAAGTCTATCGTGACCAAGCGAAGACTTCATTACCATTGAAGCCTACCATAAGCAATTGGAGGCATTACTCTGAAGCATATCATAAGCAATTGAAGGCTCTTTTGTTATTGATCCTACCATAAGCAATCGGGGGTTTTATTATCAAGTCTATCGTGAGCAAGCGAAGACTTCATTAGCATTGAAGCCTACCATAAGCAATTGGAGGCATTATTCTGAAGCCTATCATAAGCAATTGAAGGCTCTTTTGTTATTGATCCTACCATAAGCAATCGGGGGTTTTATTATCAAGTCTATCATGGGTAAGCGAAGACTTCATTAGCATCGAAGCCTACCATAAGCAATTGGAGGCTTTATTCCGAAGCCTATCATAAGCAATTGAAGAATAAGGATCAGCCCAGAGGTTCTCCGGGCGGAGCGCCTCGTCAGCTGATTGAAAGAAGGACTTATTGATGATATCGCAACCTGCATTTACAATTTTATCACTTTATCTATTTCTTATTCCAATTATTACAGTTTATTAGCAGTTGCACGCTTACCGTTTGTTGAGATTATTACAGGATTTTTAGCAGCACCACAGCAGCATTTGGAGCATAACATGAAGCTTTTTCTTAGCAGTGAACCGGGGCAATCGTTGATATGAGCTAGACTCGTCAACGAAGACCTGAAGAATCGCACCCGCATAAGTCATCACCCCTAGAGGTAAGTTTTTGTTAACCCTGAGTCTGAGGTTTGAGATTAAAGATAAAATGGCTCGGTTATCGAGATGCAGCGGAAGCTATGTCCGTGTAAACCCCTCCTTATGGATGTGTCGTCGACCACATTTTCATAACTTGGGTGATTACAAGCCTCTTTTCCCGCGCTTGAGTAATTGTTACTATCTCGTCTTCGATTTTCAAATCGTGTCGAACTACATGTGGCCTGATTCTCTTTCAGCCCGAGATATGTAGGCAACTCGAAAACCGGAGTTCGGCCATGTCCATAAGCCTCGCATTTTGATCCCAGGAATCAGATTCTTCGCTTTACCGTGACAAAATTGGCTTTCACGTCAACTTTCTTTACCCTGAAAACTCTTTCATCCTTTTTGGATAAAGAGGGGCAGCTGTTGACACCCAATTTTGTCCCGAAATTTCGAAATTAATTTTGCTGACAGTTACTTTTTATATAAATCTCAAAATATAGCATTTTATGTTTATATTAAGCCAAAAATGTCCCTTTTCAAAAGAAATTATAAAATTTGATATTTTGTCGCAATTTGGCTCTTATTTGCAATGTTTTTCAATTTTAGCAACTTGATATTTTCGGCTTTATATTACCTACAACATGTAAAATATTGGGAGCATTTATCTAATTAGAAAGTTTTTTCAAATTGATTTACGAAATTAGTTAAAGCTATTAGTTTTTAGTCAATGGTCAGAATCGTTGTTCATTTTAAATCTCGGCCTATCTACGCAACATTCATATTACACAACACCCAATTTTCTTCCTAGCCCAATTCTAAAACCCTACCCCTCATCCATATATATACCCTTAAACCCTAGCCCCCATTAACTATTTATCATCATCACTACTCACACACCCACACCAGAAGACCCCCTTTTCTTTTTATCTTCTTCAAGAACATACCTCTCACATACACCGATATACACACAAAAAAAATGGGAAAAGGGAAATACCCTTTCCACCACCGGTGATACAGACATCGACGCACGCACACACTCACAGCCATACAAAAAACAGAGGAGCCCCAATTCTTGATCGAGGTTACAGATCTGAAAAGAGGAAAAGGGGAAATCGATAACAGGGAATTGAAGGATTGGGGAAAAGACATCAGGATCGGAGAGTGGCAGTGACGCCGCGAGCCTCACCGGAGTTCTGCCGGAAAAGCTCGCCGGCGTTGCTCCTCTCCCTGCGTTGACGGTGTTGCCCGTTTGGTGTCTTTGTTCCTTCGTTTCATGTGATTTTGTATATCGATGACTTTATCATTTTTTTTGCTGGGATTTGTTGTCTTGGATCCTTATTCACTGCATGGATGATTTTCTGATGTTTCTGCTGCTTTGATTCACTAGAATCCAGTCGAATTTTGACCAGTGGGGCCCTCGCTGATTTTTTTTTGTTCTGTGTTTTACCCGTTGATGTTATTGGTTGTCCTGTTGCCTCAATGGAATCACTTTCCTCCTTGTTGATTAGTGATTGAATTTAAACGGTGTTGGGGGAGTTGGTAGCGACGCCGCCAGGCGCCTGGTGTCGCTCCTCCCTTGCTCCGTATGTCGTTGGCTTTGGTCCAAAGATCCTTTGCCGTTTGCTTAGGCATTGCTGTGCTATTATGTTGTTTTGAGCCTATTCTGGCTGCACATTTTTTGGAGCTGAAGTTTGCTCACTGTTGAGCTTTGCCCCACCATAATTTCGACGTGTTTTGATTGGTGGCTTGGATGGTAAATTAACTGGTGATAGTGTTTTGTGGGAATTGGATTTTGAGGTTGAATGGCTCTTACTCTGGAGTTGATTCATTCGTACTGATACTTTGACTGGCAATTGACCCATATTCTGTTGGAATAACTGTTCTCTAATGGACTTTACTAATTTTGGAACATACACTATATCGTGTTATTAGCCTATGAAAATATATTTACCTATATTGAGGCATTTGAACTGATATTGAACGGATACTATTGACCGATTTCGAATGGATACTACACTTGAACAGTCCCGTCCCCGTGTCCCTAAAGCAAAAGGCGATGATGAATGTATGAATTTAATGTAAAGAAAGTCGAATAGAGTGGTGGGTTTGGTACCTGGCATGGCAACACGACCGGCTCCGTGTTTGCAACCGTACCTATACCCCGAACCTCTACATGACGCGCCATACAAACCTGAGCCAAAATTTTGCAAAAAACAAACCCCCTGTTATTATTATTATTATTTTATTACTACTATTATATATTATTATTATTATTATTATTATTATTATTATTATTATTATTATTATTATTATTATTATTACTATTATTATTATCACTTTATTAATTTATTATTAGTATTTTATTTTCATTGATTATTACTCTTTATTATTGTACTCATCCAATTTTACTTGTTTGTTTTGCGAGGTACATTTTGGCACGAATAATTTGTGGACGAGTTTGGCTAACTCACGAATGGGAATAGTCCATTGCATTGAAGGCATTTGGAGATTGAATTCGGACTCAAGCATTCAAAATAAGACTTAGGAATTTTAGGAAATCCAAGGCTCCCGCGAGTTGATCATTTCCTCGGGTTTTATCTTTAACTTTGACTTTCTTTCCTTAGAGATATTTATGCAAATAAATGTGTAGAATATTTTATTTATCAATAATATTTGATTGTTTGTATATTGCTTAATTTATGTTCATCGCCTTTTATTGTGAAGTCGTTATTTAATTTATTGCAAATTGGGGCCGTCTTAGCAAATGCGTGCAAGTAAAAGAATATTTTGCAAATAAGCTTTTATTCGATTAATTATTCCTATTATTATTATTACTATTTTTAAATAATTCTTTTGAAAGAAAAGCACACTTGTAAATATTTGGAAACCTGTCGGATTAACCGAATTTTACGGAATTTCGGAAGTGCCTTAAAAACCTTCTTCCGAGATTACTAAAACCTCTTACTTAGAATCTCTGAAAAGACCCTCTTTTATAAAAACGGAGTTTTTGCACGCATTTGCTAATTTGGTTCCCTGTTTTCCTTAAATTGGGTGGCGACTCCAAAAAGCTCCAAAAGAGTTAGTCCATCCTGTCGATATTCCGGAACTTATCCTTTTCGGGGTAATTTTTGGGGTTCAACATGTAGGAACTGATCTTGCTGGAGCTTTAGGAGCTAATCTGTTAGGAGCTTTAGGAGCTGATCTTTGTGCAGGATTTGGAGCTGTTGGGCAACCTCTTTTTTTGTTACCCTTCTGATGGAAGTTGCTACAAGTCATGACAGCACCAACCTTGCTAAGCTTTCCAGTATTCTTAGTTTCACTTGCTTCTTTTTTCTAAGTTTCTTTGGACTTCCAGGAATCCTCTTCACAACTGGTGGTTCAACATGAGGATTATTGCACTCTGGCTACATTTCCATATTTGTACATGGCTGGATAAAGTGTCAATATGTGCTCATGTATGTGTCATTGTGGTACCACATTGACACATATTCAATTGGATTAAGTTGTTTGTGATGCATGGCACATATTGCATGAGGGCCTGGTATACCTCTGAGCTGCCAGTACCTACAAAAACACAACAGAATCAGTAAAGATAGAAACATGATTGTTCCTACAAGTACAACACAAAAACAGAATTTGTGGATAGACAGTACCTACAACTACAGGTCATGTTCCTAAAATCCACTTCATAAATGTAGTCCTCTTCTTTTACTTCATATCCAGCATGCCCATTCCAAGTTAAGGAGCACTTCATTGACTTGTTTATATTCTCTTTCAATATTTTCAAAGCCATGGGGGAAATTACAGTCCTCCATCCTTGACCAAACTGTCTTAACTGTCCTATCCTTTTCATCACCTTCCCTTTTCTTCAAGCATTGAAATAATTGTCTTGTACCTTGCTTGTAATATCCATGAATTAAAGGTCTCAACCATATTGTTGTCCACCACATCACACTTGCTAAACTCTTGAATGTAGATCCTGCACTCTCTCTCTTTGTTATACCTCAGTAAATCTTCAACTATTTTTTCCCTATTTGGTCCTCCAGATCCTAGCCTCTTAAGAGCTTTCAAGTTCTTCCTAAATTCTGCTTTAAATGTGGACCTTGCACATCTCCAAAAACAATTTCTTCTTTCTATCCCCTTCCACCTTTTGGACCAGTTAGCAAGGATGTGTCTTGCACATACTTTTGTTCAGCAAATGGCAGGATCCTACCCTGGAAAATCCAGTCCCTACAATAAACACAATAGAATTAGTAAAAGACAAAAACTTAATAAAAATTCATAAACAAAGGAAGAAGACATACCTTTTGCATATCAGAAATCAATGTAATACCATGTCCCTCTCCAAGGTCCAAGTCAGTCTTCAACAGTTCCATAAATCAAGACCAAGTTTGTTGATTTTCATATTCTACCACTGCCAAAACAATAGGTAACATCTGGTTATTACCATCTTTGCAAACTGCAGCAACTAGTTGTCCCTTACACACCCCTTTAAGGAAGCGACCATCCAAACCAATGCACTTCCTAGTTCCTCCAAAGAATGCCTTCTTCAATGCATCAACGCATACATAAAACCCTTGAAATAGTTTTTACCTGTTAATTCACAATCCCCAACCTCAACAACATAAGTACTTCCTGCATCCACACGCGCTACAGAACGCGCTACAGAACGCGCCATCACGCGCCCATATTGGCGATTTTCACTCCCATGGTGCCCCATGCGCCACCTGATCCCCAACGGTTATCGGAACAACCGGAAAATCATCATCCCCCTCTGATGCAACCCAAATTGCATCGACACCTACACTTGGTCCGGGGGTCAAGGCATGGATGATATGAGCTCGGGAGACGACTTGAAGACCATGCATTGAAGCTCAATCAAAGTGGAAACAGGGCTTAAACCAGTGCAGGAAACAGGAGAGCCACAACAGGGCAAAACAGGGCAGCATTTTCTGAGCTACTGCCTGGCGCCAGACATTTGCTCTGCGCGATCGCGTCACTACTCACGCGATCGCGAAGAGATGATATTTGCCCTGCGCGATTGCGCACACAAGGACGCGATCGCGTGCCTCTGCATTTTAGTACCCTGCGCGATCGCTATTCCATTCACGCGATCGTGAAGACCAGTTGAGCAGTGCGGACCAGAAACTTGGCAAAACTTGTAATGGGAAACTATAAATAGACCCCTTAGTCATTTATTGCTTTTTAGCAAACTTTGAATGTAGAATGATATTTTCTTTGAGTGAATCTCAATGTTGAACCCGTGAACGGGCATGATTTCACTTGGTGGATTCCTGATCATTCTATTTGCAAGGGCCGGGTGTCCCTTGAGGGTAGTTGCGTAGTATAGGTGATCCTTGACATCACCCGGGGTGTATCGAGACGAGTTCCTCGGTGCTACTTAGGTAAACGTTCAAGCCTCGTCTTGCTTTTATCTCGATATCGTTATCGATATCGCCTATCTTGTTCTCGTTTCCGCATTTTGTATCGTCTTTTTGTTTCCGCGTATTTTCCATTGCATCAGTTGGTATCAGAGCACGGCTAGGCTTCGTTCTTACGATTCCTCGGTCTTGTTCTTGTTGTTGTCATCGTTGTGTTGTTTGTTGTTCTTATTTGAAAGAAAAACAAAAAAATCCAAAAACTTGAAAATCACAAAAATTGCTAGAAATCGTTGTTTGCTGCGATTTTATTGTTGTTTGTTATTGGGGATTGTTTGTTATCATATTCCCGTTGATTTGGTACCCTCGAAACACGATTTGAAGTCGTGAATCAAAATCTTGAAAACCAAATCTCAAAAGTTGAGAATTCACAAAATTTAATAGAACTTGTTTTGTGTTGTGAATTCTTGGTTGTTTGGTATTGGGGATTGTTCTATATAGTTTTCCCGTCATTTTGATATCCCCATATCATCATTCGGAGTAGCGGAATGAAAATCGAATTTTGAAAATTTTGAAGTTCTTGAAAATTTGAAGAACTTACTCCGAATTCTTGAAAACGAGTTGTTTGTTCGTTGTTTGATTGGAAAAACCATTTGGGATTGTTTACTTCAGTTGAAAACACCCTTTGGAAGCTTTAAAACCGAACAACAAGTTGAATTGGTGTGATTTGTGTGCCAAAAACTGAGTTTGCAGTCGAGGTTCTGGTTATGGAACGCAGGCCTGCGAGATCGCGCACAGCCTCACGCGAACGCGCCACGTTTCCATTTTGTTCATCGCGATCGCGACTTACCTCACGCGATCGCGAAGGGTTCTCATTTTGCAGAAATCCTGAATTGGGACAGATTGTTCGCAAAGCGTTCGTAACAGTTTCCGCTCACCAAAACTTCAATTGTATCATCAAATATGGTGAGTTTGTAGATCACTAACCAAAAGTCATCCAATTCCGAATCCATTTAGTGGCGATTCGATCTTTTACCATTTGATCGCGTCACTTCCGGTTAGTACTCTGAGGGTAACCCTTCTACCTAATTAGTACTAATCCTTTGTGCGAATAGGATACTCGTGCCTAGAAGGAAAGTAGAGCTCAAAGAAGACTCGTAGTAAATTTTTTGGCTCAAGTGCTCACTTATAAAGCCGTTCGCCCATCGAGTCCCATCAATTCCACTCACCCCGAAGAGTATTTGGTTCTTGTGACTTGAGTGGTTATTGAGGTGGTTGTTCAACTACGAGGAAGCCTTTGAGATCAAGCTTGAGTGATAAATCTCCCACCACTAAACGAGTGTACCTGAGTGACATTCAAAAGTGAGTGAGCGAGTGAGGACTTTTACTCTAACCTCTTTCTTGTTTTTGATTTGTGTAGGTACATGGCCGGAGACGTGTATGATACCGTTGAGGACCCGTTAAGTACTTTGGCCTACATATTGGCTGAGGTAAGGTCTTTGGACCAACGGTTTGAGCGCCTTGAAAGAAAATGGACCCCGAGTGTCCAAAAGGGTACCGAAAGAGGTACTAGTGAAGAAATGTCGGGCATTCTCCAACCGTTGGGCATTCCCCAACAAGTGGGCAATCCCCACAACTTTGGCATTCCCCAAGGTAATAGTGAGCAAGGTGATGAGCTTAAAACGACACTTGTTGTACGGAGGAGTTTGGGTGCCATGAGTCATGAAGAGTCGGAGCATGTGCAAAGGGAGAATCTCTTCCATGCTAGGTGTCGAGTGATGGGTCTAGTGTGCTCAATGATCATTGATTCGGGAAGTTGTGCTAACCTAGTGAGTGAGACCTTGCTTTCCCAATTGCAATTGCCTACTAGAACACATCCACATCCATACCGTTTACAATGGTTGAGTGAGTGTGGAGAGTTGAGGGTGGTGAAGCAAGCTTTGGTTGAGTTTAGCATTGGAAACTACCGAGACAAGGTAATGTTCGATGTAGTCCCTATGCAAGCTTGCCATCTCTTGTTTGGGAGGCCATGGCAATATGATCGGAGCGTGGTACATGATGGTAGGACCAACTCTTACACGGTCTTGCACGGCTCTAGAAAGTATATACTCAAGCCCTTGACACCGAAGCAAGTAAGTAATGACTATAGGATTATGAGGGAGTTGAGGGAAGCGGATAAAGCCAAGTCACCCATGGTCCTTGAGCCCGGAACCAATAATCTTATGGTCATGCCCTTGCGAGTTGAGATAGAAGCATCACCCGGACCTACAATTGGCCTTGAGCGAAAAATGAAAGAAGTGGGGGGAGAGGAAATCTCGAGTGAGAGTACGGACACACTTTGTTCTAACCATGATTTATCTTCTTCTCTTTCTATTTGTTTTGGCTTGTGTGTAGGTACTCTTGGAGGCGAGCTAGTGGAGCCTCAACCGGATGGTAAGAAAGAAAGACAAGAGAATGGAGCTCTACATTGTGAGTTTCATGAAGAAGGACTTGAACAAGACACTTCAAGCGATGTGAGTACTCACGCGAGCTACTCAAAAGTAAGTGTTTCGTCACCTTCTCATGAACATGAGTCTTCCTTGTCTTGTGAAGACTCGATGCTAGTTGGCGCTTGTAGTGCATTTGATGAAATTGCAACTAGTGTGGAGTCGATTGGTCAACTTGTGTTTGCTTGTGAACCGCTAGTAGAGAGGAATGAGAAGCCGCATCATGATGTGAGCCCGAAATTCACAGAACCTCTCCCTAGTGAAAGTGTGTTAGTTGACCTTGCTTGTGACCCTTGTTATGACACCCCACCCATTTTTGATAAAGGGGAAGATGAGTTATGTGACTCCACCCTTGTTGATCTAATTGAATTTGGTGGATTTGTGTGTCGTAGTAAGGAGGATGGTGACCTTAAGGAGTCCAAATTGCATGAATGGGACAAAGTTGTCTATGATGACTCCTCAAGTGCGGATGATGAACCTAGTCTTGATACAATGCCGTTATTTGACTATGAAATTGAGGTGCATGCTTTTACATTCCCATTGCATGTGGGCCTCTTTAATTGTGAAGGTGATTTGTATCGGGCTAGAGTTGAGGATGAAATGGAACCTCCGTGATGTGAGGGATTTGATCCCATAGACAACTCCTTGTTTGAAGCTTCGAGTGAGGTAGATAATTCTTCTAGTGACCCTACTCTTGTTGGTGCGGGTTATGATGATGAAGAGGCCATTAGTAATGCCTTCCTTGGGAGCTTACCTTTTGAGGGGGGTTGTCTCGAGGATGAAATTGGAGGTGAGGAGGTACCTCTTAGTGTGAGTATGAGGGCTTTTAAGAAGGGGAGTGGGGTATTTGATGCTAATTGTGTATTGCACTACTTTGTCTATTCCCTCCCATATATTAACCACACTTTGAGACTTGAGCATGCCAAAACCGTTGTGCTACATTTTGAAAATATTGCCTTGAAGGTTTGGTATGTTGATCATGAGCTTAGGGGTCATCGGAACTTTGATTGCTTGATCTTGAATGTTCTATGTTCTAATGATTCCCTTGCTTGTTATGGTTGTGAGTGCTTGACACTATGGAGCCAAGAACTTGTTGTTCCCTTTGGGGACATGAGCTTCTTGATCGGTATTGATACTTGGCTCTATAACAAGAGCGAATTTTCCACCGTGCTTGCACTCACTCTTTTTGAACTTGCCTACTCGTGTAGTAGGAAATCTTGTTGCACTAGCCTTGAACTTAGGGATCGTAGGGATTTTAATAGCTTAATCTTGCATTTACCATGCCCTATTAGTCTCTTTATTTGTTCTTGTGTTGGGAGCACTTTGTTGTCAAACCAAGTACTTGCTAGCTCCTTTGGGAGCATGAGCTTCCTTGTTGCCATTGATACTTGGTTGTACCACAAGAGTGTATTTTCCCACACTTAGTGCACTAACCTACTCTTTTAGTAGGAGTTTTTGTTTTTGTTTGCCTTTTTGATGTAGGTAATGATCCCTTGGAGGAGGACGCCTTAATTTCGAGGATGAAATTTTCTCAAGAAGGGGAGAATGATGCAACCCAAATTGCATCGACACCTACACTTGGTCCGGAGGTCAAGGCATGGATGATATGAGCTCGGGAGATGACTTGAAGACCATGCATCGAAGCTCAATCAAAGTGGAAACAGGGCTGAAACCAGTGCAGGAAACAGGAGAGCCACAACAGGGCAAAACAGGGCAGCATTTTCTGAGCTACTGCCTGGCGCCAGACATTTGCTCTGCGCGATCGCGCCACTACTCACGCGATCGCGAAGAGATGATATTTGCCCTGCGCGATTGCGCACACAAGGACGCGATCGCGAGCCTCTGCATTTTAGTACCCTGCGCGATCGCTATTCCATTCACGCGATCGCGAAGACCGGTTGAGCAGTGCGGACCAGAAACTTGGCAAAACTTGTAATGGGAAACTATAAATAGACCCCTTAGTCATTTATTGCTTTTTAGCAAACTTTGAATGTAGAATGATATTTTCTTTGAGTGAATCTCAATGTTGAACCCGTGAACGGGCATGATTTCACTTGGTGGATTCCAAGTTGAACATCGTAACCTCTCTGATCATTCTATTTGCAAGGGCCGAGTGTCCCTTGAGGGTAGTTGCGTAGTATAGGTGATCCTTGTCTTCACCCGGGGTGTATCGAGACGAGTTCCTCGGTGCTACTTAGGTAAACGTTCAAGCCTCGTCTTGCTTTTATCTCGATATCGTTATCGATATCGCCTATCTTGTTCTCGTTTCCGCATTTTGTATCGTCTTTTCGTTTCCGCGTATTTTCCATTGCATCACCCTCCTTCTGACATTTCTAACGAACCAATTTCTTCTAATCAAACACAGGGAACCACGAATTTGAGTCAAAGTGTGGAGGTTTCCGTTGATGAACTCACGCGCATTAGGGAAATTATTTCCCTTTTTGAATCTGGAATGATTCAAGCTCGCGCACCAATTGGAGATGAATCAGCACCTCATGATCTATCATTGTCCCAAAAATCAGCTGATTCTATCTTCACGTTTGCAAGATCCACCAGAAAGGATTCATGGAGAATCGCCCAGAAATCGCCTGCAAATCGCCTCAACAATCCGGCCACTTCTGGCAATTCTTTGACAAATCCAACTATTGGGGATTGTTACCCATCTCAAGACACATTTCCTCAACTAAATTCAGAGGATTTGGCCCGTGCAGTCGCCAGAAAAGGAATTCAGGCCATCGAAAATAGTGCTCTGGTCATCCGTTCAGGCCAAACTGAACGAAAAAATGAAGAGGAACAGATGGGGCATCTCCCAGTAACAAAAGCCCCAATTGTTTCACCAGCATCAGAATTTAATTTGGGAAATAGGGTTTCCCAATCGCAGGAGATTTCTGATCAACTTCAGGCCAGCCGAAAAATTCCAAATCTCTCACAGTCGACTCAAAACCTTCTTCTGAGTTAAAACATCCAGGTAACTTCTCAAGATAACCCATCATTTGATTCACCCTTGCCTAAAACTCCCCAAAATCAGGGTATATCTAGTGCAGGCCCATCAAACCTTAATGGAAATGATTGGAGTGAACGAAATATTATTAGGGATGTTGAGGGGAACAATTTGAACACAAAAGCCCCAATTTCTTCGTTCATATCAGGATTGAATTTAGAAAATAGGGTTCCAGTTACTGTTTCATTGCCCAGTAACCGTAAAACTGTTCAGCCTAATTCTAATGCAATTAGCTCCTATCAACCTAATCTAAAGGGTCCTAGGAACTCAACTGAAGCTGTCATTGCTCTCAACAATGATTCTAGTACCTCAGGTGAGGTTATCAAATGATCCAGACCATCTCCTAATCAGGATATTGAGGATCAGGGTGTAGGTAATGATCCTCAGGGGTCTAAGCTGAATCCACCTGTCCTTAATGGACCTCAGGGGATTGAAAGGGGTCCTAGTATCAATAAGGATCAATCTCAGTTCCCCCCCCCCCTTGCCCAGTAAACAGAATGGTCAACAGAAACAGCATTCTGTATTTGACAGACCTGCTCTACCTAATGCTAGGACCACAAGACAAGATGAATCTCTCAAGAAAAAACCAGGGGGATGGATTCCTTTGCAACACCCAGTGTTTACTCCTAAACCTGTTAACCAACCTGCAGAAACAGTGGAATCATCTAATTCTCCAAAGTTTCCATCCTATGACTCAAACTCAGTTCCACAGCCTCCTACAGTTGGGCCATCTTATGCAACCAAACTCATGTATGCATCTCCTAGTGAGACCTGCCTGGAGCTTGTTCCTCCCAAAATTACTACAAAGCAGGGCTACCCAGTAGTTCTATTCAATAGGGAGAATTTCCTAGAGAAACTTGCTGACAAATGCAAGTATACTTTGATAGGAAAATTTAACAACACTATGCCTAAAATGGATATGATAAGGAAAAGCTTGACCTCTCAGTTACAGATCACTTGCACATGCAGAGTTACTCAGTTCAACTCTACACATGTGTACATTGACCTGGACAATGCTTTAGACCATGCCACCTTATCTGAAAAGGGCAAACTCTACATTGCTTGTATGCAGATGAGAATCATTGTATGGACTCCTACCTTTAGACCTGACCAGGAAACTCCAATTTCCCCTGTCTAGGTCAATCTGCCGCAGCTTCCTTGGCACTGTTATAGGTTGGAACTTGTTACTAGGCTATTGGAATCAGCAGGGAGAGTTCTTCTTTTTGATGCTGCTTCAGTCCAAAACACTAGAGGTAGTGTTGCTAAGGTAAAAGTGGAGATTGACATTACCAAGCCTAGACCACCTCACATCTGGATGGGATTTCCTCAAGATGAAGATGATGTATTTGGAGATGGCAGATGGCAACTACTTGAATTTGAAGATGTCCCTAAATACGGTGATCAATGCAAGAAACAGGGACATTCAGAGTTGGTTTGTAAAGTGAAAGCCAAAAATGATGATTACAAGGCCTGAAAGGAATAGGAAATTCAGAGGAGAAAACAAGCAGAAGAAAAAAATGGGAGCAATCAGCAACAGGGCATCAGTCCTAGTGAAACAAGAGTCACCCAGTCCATTCAGCAGCAACAGCATCAGAAAGCCATAGAGAAGAATGGTAATAAACTTCAACCAGACAACAACAATCAGCAACACCAAGACCAGTGGCAAACCCAAAAGAAGAAGAATTTCAAAGCAAGAGGCAAAACTCAAAATGCATCAATCACCAGCGGAGAATGACAAAAATGACAGCTGAACAACCAGGGCCTAGTTCTATTTCTAAGGATGGCCCTCCTGGCACAGTTCAGGGGGGAAAGGTTGGACTTATTAATGCTAATCTTGATCCTCCTCATAGGAAGCAAGGGGAAACTTCTATGAGGAGACATGTTGGAACTTCTGACACTATTGAGGTTGCCCCTCATAATAAGCAGGGGGAAGCTTCTTTGAGGGGACAGGTGGGAACTAAGGGTAACAAGGAGAATCAAGCAGCAGAGCCTATGACTGGCCACATAATTGACCATACTACTTCCAGTGTCCAAGTAGAACACCAAAAACCAAAGAGTAGTAGCTCCAAAGCCTAGAGGAACAAAACACACAATGAAGTACTGAATGCAGAGGAGGAACTGAGCTTCAACCAAAATCACAATCATATGGAGCAGCTTAACACAGAACCAATTCAAGTGTCACCTGATCAGAGTGAGAATAGCATTCCTGAAGAAGGTTTCAACAGACCTGATAATGGCAAAGGCATTTTGTATAAGGAGGAAGAAGAGTCACCATTGACTACAAAATAGAAAAAGAAGACTCCTGAATCATCAAATATGAGTGAAGACAGCATCTCTGATTATGACAAATCTGATACTGACAGAGGTATAATGCTGGAGGAGGAAGAGGACCTTCTTCTCAAGAGGAGAAATGCCAAGAAGAAAAAGAAGAAGAGTAAAAAAAGGGAAGCAGAAACAGAGTCAGGCCTAATCCCCTTATCCCCATTCCAATAACATGATCTCTGTTGACCCTCAGTGTGTTGATCCATTGCAAACTCAAGAAGAATAAGATACTGAAGATAACAAGGATGACTTGGGGCTCAGACACCTCCATACTTCCATCCAAAAAGCTGAAGAAGAAAAAAAATGTGTAATGAATTCCCAGGCTCTTGAATTCAGTTAGGGGGATGATTACAAAGTAATAAATTCAGAGGATGAAGATGCAACAGTTCACCTATATGAATCAGAAGAAGAGGTGAACCATGTCATCCATTTGATACAAGCTTTTGGGCCTCAGATTGGTAATCAACAAGTCAAAGAAGACATGCAAGATTTGATTGATTCACAGGGCCTGTCACCAAGACAACAGTTCCATTTTTCTCCTAGAATTACTAGGGGGAAAACCAAACCTGACCAAACACTAAAGTCCCCATGATTAATGCACTAGTCTGGAACACTAGGGGTATCAGAACCCTAGGAGCATTGGAAAGAATCAAAACTCTAAAAAAACTCCATAAACTCTCAATTATAGCAGTGTTGGAGCCTTTCCTTGACAACAGTGACCTTTAGAACTTCAAACTTCTCACTGGGATGCATGAAGCTTGGGCAAATCCAAATAGAAAAATTTGGATATTTTGGGATTCAGACTACACAGTAAGAGTAATACCAGCAGATGAACAGCAAATCACAGTTGAGATACAGCATGTTGAATTTAGTGAAACACTCTGGATCACTACTGTATATGCAAAGTGTAAACCACAACTTAGGAAATCTCTGTGGGACAAGTTAAGGGACCTGAGTGATTCAGAAAAGCCTTGGTGCATTTCTGGTGGCTTCAATGTCATCACAGCAATAGAAGATAAACTAGGAGGACTACCATATCAGATCCAGAAGAGTTTCGAGTTCCTATTGAAGACTGCAACTCGACAGATTTGGGGTTCTTAGGGGCAAAATTCACTTGATCTAATGGGAGGTGCATGGAGAAAAGGGTGTGGAAGAGACTGGATAGGGTTTTAGTCAATGACATGTGGCTGGACAAGTGCCCAATGACAACAGTAGCTAATCTGTCCTCTGTTGGGTCTGACCATTGCCCAATGCTTATCACCATCAACGCAAGAGAGGAGAGCAAAATAAGATACTTCAAATTTCTGGACTGTTGGACCAATCATGCTGACTTCATCAATGTTGTCCAACAGGCCCGGGACACTAAAGTTATTGGAAATCCAATGTGGAGAGTGCAGCAGAAGATCAAATGTTTGTCCAATGCCCTTAGCAAATGGTCAAGAAATCAGTTTGGGGACATACATCTTAAAGCAAAGGAGTTTGAGGATAAGGTGGAGAAAGCTGAACAAGAACTTCTGGAAACTAACTCTGAGGGGACCACAACTCATTTTCACAAGCTCAAAGCAGAATACATAGCATATATGAAGCTAGAGCAGTCCATTCTCAGACAGAAAACTCATCTTCAGTGGTTCAAATACGGAGATGCAAATACCAAATACTTTCACAGCATAATGAGGGGAAGAAGAAGAAGATTATTCTTGCACAGAATCGGGAATGAAAGGGGTGACTGGGTTCAGGGAGATGAAGCCATAGCAACTGAAGCATGCTAGTTTTACCAAAAGCTGTTCACCAGAGAAACTGAATCTTTCACTTCAGAAGATTTAGATTGCATCCCTAACTGTATCAGTGAAGCAGACAATGAAATGCTGACTGCAATTCCTGAAGCTAAAGAAGTTAAGGCAGTAGTTTTCTCAACGAATGCTCATAGTACAGCTGGACCAGATGGGCTCAATGGGACTTTTTTTCAACATTGCTGGGCAATTATACAGGAGGACATAGTCAGAATGGTGCAGGCCTTCTTTTGTGGCCAAACGCTGACCAAATTCATCACACATGCATGTCTGGTTCTACTACCAAAAGTTCAATAAGCCTTAGTAACTTCACCAGCAAGATAATATCCAAGCTCATCAGTAGAAGGCTTGCTGATGTCCTGCCTAGAGTCATTTCCAGCAATCAAAGTAGTTTCATAAGGGGCAGATCCATTTCAGAAAATATAATGCTGGCACAGGAGATCCTTACAGATATCAAAAAGCCAACAATAGGGGGAAATGTAGCCCTCAAATTGGACATGGCCAAAGCCTATGATAGAGTATCATGGCCCTTCATTTGCAGTGTACTCAGGAGAATGGGATTCTGTGAGGTCCTCATAGACATGGCTCTAAGAACCTTGGACAACACTTGGTACTCTGTAATAGTCAATGGCACCAGATATGGTTTTTTTAGCTCAACTAGGGGACTCAAGCAAGGTGACCCCTTGGCACCTGCCCTTTTTGTTTTGGGAGCAGAATTCCTGTCCAGGAAGCTTAATGGAATGCATGAAGATCCAGACTATAGGGGTTTTTACATGGAACAAAAAGGGCCCAGAGTCAACCACTTGGCCTTTACAAATGACATCATAATTTTTACCTCAGGTAGCAGACAGACACTGAAGCTGCTGATGGAGGTTATGAAATATTATGAAGAGAAAACAGGACAACTGATAAGCAAGGTCAAGAGCTTCTTCATAACCTCACCACATGCCTTTCAAGAAACTACTGAGAGAATTGAGGAAGTTACATCCTTCTCTCATAAGCAAGGCCCAAACAACTACTTGGGTTGTCCTTTGTACACAGAAAGGAAGAGAATCCTCTATTTCTCTCCCATGGTGGAGAAGGTTGTCCACAGAATCAATAGGTGGCAAGGAAAAATGCTGAGCCTAGGGGGTAGGGCAACACACATCAAATATGTTCTACACTCTCTCCGAGTACACATCATGGTTGCTATCACTCCTCCAAAGACCTCTTTGAAACAGATGAACAAATACATGGCAGATTTCTTTTGGGGAATGAAGGATGAGAAATCCAAATATCACTGGGCATCTCGGGGTTCATTATCTGCACCTAAATCAGAGGGAGCCATTGGGTTCAGGAAGATTGAAGATGTATGCAAAACTCTGGAATACAAACAGTGGTGGATCCTGAGGACTAAAAACACTTTATGGGGCCAATTTGTAAGAGCCAAGTACTGTCAGAGATCCCATATCATGTCAAAAAAGTGGATACTGGACAGTCCCAGACCTGGAAGAGGCTCATGACCAATAAGAAGGAAGCAGATAAGCTGATAAGATGGCAACTAATTTCAGGCTCATCAAGCTTCTGGTGGGATAATTGGCTTGGTACAGGGTGTCTTGTAGATCAAATTGCTCCAGGAAGGACATATGGCAAAATCAAAGTGAGCAGTTTTATGACTAAAGGAAGATGGGACAGGAGTAAGTTCCCATCCCAGCTCCCTGAAGCTTTCATGTCAAGTATTATGCAGGTTGAGATTCACTATTAATCCAACAGGTCTGATCAGCCTATTTGGTCTCCAACCAGTGAAGGAACATTCAGTTGCAAATCAGCCTGGCATGTCATAAGAGAGAGTAGGCCATCAACTTTCTTTGATAATCATACCTAGAACAAATACACCTCCTTCAACAGCTCCTTTCTCCTATGGAAAGCATTCAGACAAAAGCTCCCTACAGATGACAGGATCAAGAAGTTTGGACACAATATTGTCTCATCATGTGTCTTCTGCATCCACCCTTCCTATGAAAATGTTGAACATATTCTTAGTGGAGGGGCTCTGGCTGCCAAAGTATGGAACCATTATGCCTCACACCTTGGCATTGCATTGAATCAGCCAAATGCCTTAAGAACTAGGCTGATGCATTGGTGGGTGAAACCAGTTAGGAATGAAGCTCATGGAACCATAATTAAATGCATACCTGTCCTGATCCCCTGGCACCTCTGGAAGAACAGATGCTGCAAAAAATATGGCAACAAATCATCTTCCATGCTCAGGACCATCCATAACATCACAGAAGACTTGAAACTCATCATGATCAATTCATTTCCAGAAATTCAGTGGCCAAACTCCTTGAGTGAGATGATTAGTCATGCGGAGCACTTGAGACAAGTGAAGACTTCTATTGCAGTCACATGGTTAACCCCTCCTAGCAGTCATGTCAAATTGAATACTGATGGAAGTGCACTAAACAACCCAGGGAAAGCAGGAGCAGGAGGAGTCTTGAGAAATGATTCAGGTGCATTTCTTGCGGCATTCTCTGCTCCACTTGGTCATCACTGCAATAATTATGCTGAGGCTCAGGGTATTATTCAAGGTCTGGAATTGTGTCTGCAATTAAGCCAGCTGAAGGTGATAGTGGAAACTGACTCCTCCCTCATGGTCCATTGGTTAAAGTAAAAATCAGTACCCCCCTGGAGGTTGTCCAGCTTGGTCAATAAGATCCAACATATGGTAGCTCAATTTCAGGATGTGAAGTTTGTTCACTATTACAGACTGGGTTTGCTGCTACAACAAGGCACATGCAAAATGCCTCGGATGCCTTTACCTTTCATTGATAGGATGAATTCTTCACATGGGCTATCCTTTACTCAAGTGATAGCTCATGTGAACACCTGTTTACCTTCGCTGCTTACCCTTAGCCAATTTAATATAGTATGGCTAATCATTTTTTGTAAAAGGAGAGTATCCTTCATATTAGTTGCTACGCTCTTTTTGTATATAGGTATGTTTACCTATCCTAGGCTAATGTGGTACTTCTTCTCCTTAGATGACTTAGATTACACTAGGTTGTAGGTAAGGTTCATGTCCCCCTCCACTTGTACTTATGGTTCTATAATAATGAACGGGTCGGGGTCTATGCCTAACCCTGCATTGGAACAACTAAGTGTGACCTGAAAAGCACACTTAGTATAAATTAGTGGTTTCTAAAAAAAAAAAATCCTGCATTTGTCCTCAATATCTCATCTATGTAATCATAGATTCTTCCAAACTCCTCAATATGATCACCCATAATCTGCTTAATTATCTTTGATCTAGCTCTTCTAAATTTTGTCTTCCCAACATGCATATCCAACTTCATTCTAATCATAGCTTGAAACTCCACCATCTTTATGTCTATATTTTGTTCTATTTTGTCCTTAAAATTATTGGCAAGAAACTTAGCATTGCAAAGATAGTTTTAATTTGAAGTGACACACTAATGAAATGGTAATATGTTTTTACAACAAAATCTGTGGTTTGTGTATCAACACTTGCATACAACTTCCACTTGCAGCCTTTATTACAGCACCTAACACTTACCCTGGTAGGCTCATTCGCATGTTTTTCAATCTGCACCTTTTCTTGAATTGCATACCTAGTGACTGCGTCCCTAAACTGATAATCACTCTAAAAAACTAACCCTAATTCCCACACAATTAACTCATATGCAGGATCAAACACAACTCTGTTGGATTTCTTTTTTCTAGGAGGTTTATTTACCACTTGTCCCATGTCTTCTCCATTCTCAAAATCATCAGAATCATCTGTTTCAAAAGAAGCAGCTTCATCACTACGATAATGCTCTTCATCACCCCAAGTTTGCCCTCTAAACTTCTCTTCTTCCAAACATTAGTCTTATCATACCCAAGGTCTGCCCCCTTTTCACCAGTAGGAATTTGCTTACCATGTGTCCCTCTAGTCTTCCTTTTTTCCCTATAAAATGTCCTCTTCTCCTCCCTTATGTTTCTATCCTCCTCATGTATATCACTGCCATAGTCTAATTCAACTTTCCCAAATAACCTATCAATTTTAGAATCACTAGAACAGTTGTTACCTTCTTCAATGTCAACATCAGAACCAGATCCAACATCTAAATCCTCATTAATAGGATTAATAGTGTCAGAAGGCTCCCCATCAATATTTGAAGGGTTGGAAGGCTGGGGATCAAGATTGGGAGACTTGGGATCAAGGTTTGTAGGTTGTGGATTAGGAATAGGAGACTAGGGATCAAGGTTAGTAGGTTGTGAATCAAGAATAGGAGACTGGAGATTAGGGTTATGTTCAGGTTCAGGAGAGGCTGTTTTATACTCCAATAGTCTAAGCACAGATGGATCATTAACTTCATGGGACACAAACACATCCATAATATCTCCATTATCTAACCAAGAGCAAAGTTCACAAATGTCCCTATCACTTTTAACTAATAGCAAATTACCATCTAAAGGTAACCTTACATAAAAGTCACAGCTTGGTAAATATCCTAGGTCTTTAACGTAGTCTAGTAACTCAAAGTAGGACATTCTGTCAATATCCACATCATAATATTCTCTTAAGGCCCCACCCACATATTCTGGTAGGGGACCAAAATCAGTAACACCACGACGAAACGATTTTAGAGTAATTAACGTAAAAGACATTCTAGATCCTGAAATAGCATCTAAAGACTGCAAAAATATACCCTAATCCTATCAATTAAAATCCCTAATAAATTAAAGCATGCAGAAAACAACTAAACCATGAGGAACCCAAGAACACAAGAAAAAACACTACTTTACTCAAACACGACAACAAAAACTCCCAATTTTTACATCAGATATTGTGCATGTAACAAAATAGGGAACACACCTAATCAAGTAAAAGAATATTAAATTCAACCACTACATACTCTAATTTAACCCAAATTAGCAGATTAAAGAATAAATTAAACCCATTAGGGCACAGATTAAACGATACAATAAAAATAGTAAAAGAGAAACACTAACCTGTAAATCTTTAATTGCACGTCGTCTAGTATGTTCTTCACACCAACATAAACTTCGTATAGTATTTTTGACTAGATTTTAACAAAAAAAATAGGACAAAATTCAAACAAAGTTTCGTCTGAAGTTGAAGGAAAATGGGTTACAGGTAAATGAAAAGGGGGGAAATGAAAAGGGTAAATGTAAAAAGTAAATGAAAAGGGGGAAGATTAAAATATATTGGCATTTTATTTAAATGAAAATTAATATTGCTGCGAATGCAATACACGCGCGGATCTATACCATAATCTGGTCATATTTCGAATCGGAGTTCATTTACTCAAATCAGGCTCGAAAATCTCTTTTAAGTTTTACCAACACCTGAAATAGAAACCTTCACAAAAATCCTCCCAAACAAGGTCCGAATCTACTCAAATATTACAGACAAGTTCTAATGGACCTTATGGAACTTTTGAGACTGTTGACACACCAATTTAAGTCCTAAATTCTTAAACGACTATCTAAGGTCATTTCAAAAGAGATCTCATCTGCCATTGTAGGGTGACACCTAAAAGTTGAGATCAAAGGAAATTTGTTGGTGAATGTGCGATGGCACAACCTTCCTCATGAAGAGGATATATGGGAGCTGAGCATGCTGGAGATGTATCCTCACCTTTTTGATAATTATGGTATGTTCTAAATCTCTAATGTTAAAGAATCTTGTTATGTTAATCATTCCTTGTTTATGGTTAAGTTGTTCCTTAATATTGTCGGTTTCTTGATCATTAATGGATTCCTTGAAATTTACTCTATGTTGAGTATGATTATCTTATTAAAGAAAGAACTCTAGTTTGGTTCAAGGACGATCGCGAGTTTAAGTGGAGGAGCATTATCGCTATTAGGTGTCAGTATGGCCATTTAATAGTTGGGCACGTCGTTTTTGGTAAATGAACTCTGGTTTGAGATCCCAAAGTGTCCCTATGTTTGAATGGTAATTTGTTTGGATGGTTTTGACCTTTATTACGGAAGAATCATTTTCCTTCCTAAGATCTTGAACCCTTATTTTGTGTATTTGAGGTCTGTTTCAGAATCAAATTTCGCAAGAAAGTCCCAAATGTCTTTTTAGACTTTTACGTAAAGTTTGAGGTATTTCAAAGCAGTGTAGGTTATGTTCGGACCAATGTTGCAATACTAGATTTCACAATCAAAGTTGCTACTGCACCAGGTCTGGTGCAGGGTCCGACCACGATGATCTTGGTGCGATAGTGGGATGCCAGGTCAATGACCTATGTGACCACGTGTCGTGTGGCGCAACCGTGCTGAGGAACTAGGTTCCATGGCTAGCACGCTCGCAAGCCATTTGTCATGGCAGTGAGGGAGTCCAATTCTACGATTGTGGCAGAGCTTCCGCGGTCGTGCTAGTTGGGTTAAATAAATAGGCAGTGTGTTCCGGTAGAATAGAATTTTGGTCAAATGGGAAGTCATGGTTTTGGGAGGCAATTATCGGACACTTAATCTACCTATAGAAAGTAGGTAACATTTCCCTACCATTGTATGTCATTTATGAAGATTTGGAGCTAAGAATTCTAGGGAATTCCCTTGCTTAGGCTGCGGCTTTGTCTAGTTTTAAGCCCTAGCCAATAGAATTTGGGGATCTCAGGGAATAGCAGACACGGAATTCAATCATGTTATTAGTATCGTGGGGACAGTGGGATTCTATAAGTATATTTTTTGTTGGAGTTCAATGATTTAGGCCCAAGGGTATTTTTGGAATACTTGATATATTTCAAATTACTGTTATTGTTTCTTCGACATGGAATTTATTTGTGCAATTTCTTTTTAAATGCTTAGAGGAGGATCATTCGGAAAGGATTTGGTAGGGAAAGGAGGTTGACCAATAGACTCGATTGGGCTGAAATAGAGGTAAGTGATTTCATCTGTTCTTTTAATGGCCATAGGCCTTATGAATGCTTGCACACGAGACGACGTACTTACTAAGCTGTAGAATTTGTTTTGCATGTTTTAATTGCTAAATTTATGATTGTTGGTTATGCCCATCATACTAGTTGCATTGAGCAGTCTATACCAGGTTGGTCCCATGGACCCGTTGCATTTATTATACTATTTAGCATTGAGTAGTGCGAGCCAGTACTCTCATTCCCCCCTGATACATTGAGTAGTTTGCTCTGGTTTAAATAAAGAGCATGTAGGGACTCTTGGAGAATTTGGAGGAGTGATGTAGTCCACTGCATGCAACCGAGCACAATGAAGGAGTGCCAGTGCAATCTTTTAGATGTTCATTTCCTTAAGAACCTTGTCCTTATTCAGGGCAATGATGAGACAGTCGACATCAACACAAATGACGAGAGCACCTTGGGAGAGTCAGTGTGGAGTATTACTTTCTGACATTGTTTAATTATATCTATTTGTGAAGTGAAGTTTGAAGAGAGTTTGAATGTGGAGGTGGAAGTTGGTAAGTTTAGGAGAAAGTGTACTTCACAACCATGACTTTTAGTATTTCATGTAACAATTAATGAAGGATGGCGTCTTTTGGTAATTGCACTGGGAATGACAACGAGTTCATTGATACTGAAGATAAATAAAGAGCATTCTTCTATTCACAATTACTATAAAAGTTGATCAATAATCGCATGTCGATAAAATTTAAAAAAAAATGTAAAAAGGGCAAATTAAATAACAAAAGTTAAAAACTGTCAAAGTCATACAAGCCAATTTAATTAATAACTTACAATCTCTAGCTAACAAGCCCCTTACCGAGGCCTCCTATACCCAAAAAATTTCACTACATGTATGTCCTTATCCTTGGTTATGGTTTTTTGTCCCCATTTAAGAATGGTTTAGCAAAATGGCCTCTGGAGGCAACACTTCACGTTATAAATTGACAAGTGCTACCTCAGGGGCAGCACTTCAAGTATAAATCAAGTATAAATTGCAAGTACTGCCTTGCTGAGGAGAATGTTGACAAAGATAAAAGGTCAAGTGCTACCACAGGGGCAGCACTTACTTAAAATTAGTGGAGGTCATTCTTGCAAACCATTTTAAGCGAAGTAAGTTAGGAAAACTATTGCCTAAGGTGTCATAGTTGTGTAATTCTCCCTCTTATACCCGGTCGCAAGGCCCTTACCCAGGCCCGCTATGCCCGCATCCTATGCCCTCTAAGCCCCTTATCCTTACCCCTTGATACTCTTATAATATTACATGTGAAATAATTTGAGAATCAACCCAAAACCTTAAGATAGTGGGTGGTAAAGTCATAGCATTATTATAAATCTCTTTGGAAACTGTGATACAAACGATTTAGGACAAGATCACCCTTTTACAAAAGACGACTTATAAAAGTCATTCAAGGGTTTGTAAAGGCTAGTGTTTATGCCTAAATATGTACGTCTAGGTTAAACAATTAATTATGAATGAGGTCACAAGAAATATGGTAAATTACGACGGAAAAGTAAGTAAATACGATGAAAATAAATACAAGTAAATAAGTAAGAAATAATTCAGAAAGCAAAGTAAATCTTATTCCTTGATGGTAGCCAAAGTTGATGGCAAATCGTCTGTTGTACAATACAATGTAAGGATGGATATTCATAGTAGTGATACCAAGTCTTAAATAAAGTAAAATACAAGTACTAATAGGGCCATGGGCCTACAACTCAAGGCGGTGGTATACTAAACCCTAACTAGGAGACTATAAACCTTAGGCGACGGGATGTGTGCCTGCGCCCTGTGGCCAAACCGCCTAAACGGTTTGTGGCTCTAGGAACGGGCGTATATCCTCTATGCCCGGTGACTGGTAGGATAAGTCTAGTCTCGCCAGCTGGACTCGTATCATTGTAATAATAGGTGGCTTATTTTTGCCCACACAGTCAGTCCCCCACTTGCTGAGTGCTGATGCAAGCAGTCAGGAAATGAAAGAAGCGTGATAGCAAACGTAAAGGTGTGATGGTACTGATACTTGCCTCCTTAACTCTTCGCGTGCATCGTATTAACTGCAAATTGCTCAGTACAGTGACGTGTCCCCTGATGATTGGAGAGGTTTTACGCATATCTTCCCAATGTTTCTGCTCTGTTCACATTCTGTAATTATGGGGATACAGATCACTTAAACTGCAGTAATCATAATTACGATCCCACATGATCTAGATCATTCCACTTCCCTATATGTTTCCAACCCAGACGTGTATATATACATCGTAAGTGAGAAAGTTTATTCACAACCTATCTAGGATCTTCAAGAACTCTTCTTCAAAAGATAATCTCTTTCCCAATCTTGCTAATAGTATCATCATGGCATAAGGTCCAAGATTTCTCCCAGAAAACTTCAGAGCGCAGGATTACCTCACAAATACCTTCAATTTTGAAAATGATGGCTGCATGCTGGTCCAAACTCCCAAGCAAGAGGGTGAAAATAGCAATCTCTCCATCAAATCCTACTCTTATGCAGTCACGAAGAGGGACAAAATGTGCATCAAGCATGAATGTAGATGCCCTGATTTTGCTTTCGTTCTTGCTCCTGGGGCTGAAGAAAGAATTTTGTGTCATCGGGCTAGCTATTCGATGGTTCACACATACCCTTTCACTCTTCATCTCAACAATTGTGTCCATTTGATCACTTGGCTAACCATGCCAAGCTGGCATTTTCTTTTGATCATCTTCTGGCCTTCTACTCCCCTCATCTTCATAAAGCGGGGATGCTGATATTCATGAAACGAGGGAAGAAAGGTATAGTCCCCAATAGTGAGGATTCCAAAGACCGTGGTTGGATGTTCCTATACGTGGCTGTGCGGACGGCCGATTTGATATCCTCTCTTTCCTTTCCAGAGGTCTACAACAGAAAGTGTAAGTCCATAAAAACTTATCTTCTTGCTTTCGACTGTGGTTGCTTCAAATTGATTTTCTTCCTGAGTCATAATACATTGATGATGTGGGTCATCAACATCTTCTGATTTTCTGATGCTCCCAGGGTTCTCTCGTCATGATATGCCTTCGCTGGAGGAGATTCAGATCGCTGCCCCGTATATTGCTCCCTTACCTGATGTGTAGCCGTATAAGTGGAAGAATATTTGAGAGGACGAGCAGATCTCGTTCCTCGAAGAGGAGAAGGTCTTCTAAGCCGGCCAACGTGCCCACTGCTGGTGAAATCCTTGTTATTTCTTATGGTGAGGGAGAAGTCCCCCGAATGTCTGCATCTAAGGCTGTTAAAACAACCCCGTCTACTACTGCTGAGGCTGGTCCTTCGCAAAAGTGTAGGCGTCTGATTGAAGAGACTCCCATAGCCGAGAAAGAGGCTAGTGTGGAGGATGACGTCTTGCTTCCTACCATACCTTCTGACCTGCTACCTCCAGCTTCGTTGGACCCCATTTTTTTAAATAACAGTCTTTCCTTATTGACTTCAAATACTGACATCACCCGTTCATGTTTAGAACCTGTCGTTTCTGCTCGGACTCTTGAGGGCCCTGACTCCTTAGGGTAGCATCCTGGCAAGGAAGTTGTTGTAGAGGCTATGCATGAACCTGTAGGCGGAGCTCGGGAGGTTGTAATCGCGATTGCTGCCGGGGTTAACCTGATGAAAAATCCACAGATCGTAATAGTCCACACCGCTGAACTGTTTGGCCTTGCAGAACAAGAACACCTCTCTAGCTACAACAATCGTGAGTTTCTTGAGGTTTCCACCGGCTGCTCCCTTCAGGTAAGTTTCCTGTCGCTACCATGTCAAGTTCAACATCATTTTTCTCTTACCAAACTTATGTCACTACCACTACCCAGGGATTGATGGTGTATCATGAGACACTTCGCCGGGAAGGTTTAGAATATAATTTGGTCGAGGAGGCAGATGATCTACGTAGACAGGTAGCTAGCTTGCAGCCCTTTGTGGAGAAGGTGAGGAGTTGAAAGGTGAGCTGCAGACCACTCGTAATGCTTATTGCGCAGAGGTTCTGAAAAGCAGAATTTAGAGATGGCGTTTACTGGTGAAGTGTGCAAGCACAAGCAGGATATGGAGGCCCTCAAGTCATCCCTTACAGATGTTAAGGTTTCAGAGCAGCTTCATCTTAGTAATGTGAATCGTCTGAAGGGGCTATCTGGTATGGAGGGAAGAATGAATGTCGCTAAGAAGTACGCTTCAGATGCTCAGGGTCTCTCCAGCTTTCTACAAGATGATGAATGTCGCTGAGGGAAGAATGAATGTCGCTGAGAAGTATGCTTCAAATCCTCAGGGTCTCTCCGACTTTCTACAAGGTGAGAATGATAGGCTGAAAGGTAAAGTGGCGTCTCTTGAACGAATTCGCGACGACCTCTGCGAGAAGTGCCTCCTGAAAGATCAACAGAGAAAAGCTCTAAATATTCGTCGTATAGTAGAAGTTTATCGTGCCAACACCACTGCCGCTCTTACCACTCTTCTCCGGGTTCGTGAAACCCTAATCTTGACCTTATTGCTGAGATTGCCTCATATACTGACCTTGTCGCCCAGGCATATGCTGAACTTGGTCCTGACCTTGAGAAAGGCTCTGAAGAGATGAATGGTAAAAGAGAGGAGACTCCGACTGGGGAGCATGCAACTGGTGAAGCAGGACCTTCACGGAGTGTTGCTGATGAAGGAAGTCCCCCGAGAGAGGAATGAGAATCCCCCCCCCCCATTTGATACACTTTGTTTTATGCATCTAATGATTTAGACAATTTATCCGTGTATGCGGACGTTTAATGTCATTTTTGGGCCCGTGTTGTGGCGTATTAACTTAAATCACTTGTCTTTGTTTGTGACATTTTTTAATTTTTGCCGTAAACAATAAGTAATGCTAAGTCATGCCTTTGTGGGAGTTTGCACCTAAGAATTAGATGGCCTCCGGTCGTCCGGACTATTCTAGTTATTTAAGAGCGTGTGTCAGTGTGCTTGCCTTGAGAAATTACATTTGTTGTGCACCGATAGATGGCAGCTAGGTTACATCCATAGTAGATGGCTGTTTGTGCCCACAATGGGACGACTTTAGCCCATGTGGAAACGGTCCTTTTGCATTTTGAGACGAAACATCTTCGCTTAGAACTCGAGTATTTAAGACATTCTGGCACTACGTGGACAGGCGTGTAGGTGCAATTGTTGATATTATGAGATCAATGCTCGATTAATGCCTGGTGGCTGAGTTAGATGTGGTCTAACTCTAAGTGAGTAGTGTACCCTACTTTTGTCACGGAAAGTGGGTGTATTACTTCGACATTTATGTGGCTGGAGGTATGAATAGTTGGATCGTAGATTGATCTAAATAAATGAGTAAAACTGTCTAAGTAAGATAGTAGTTTTATTAATAAAGGCGTAAAACCTAGGATGTTGTGGGTGAAGACTCGTAACATGTCCAAAAAAGTATGAGAATACTGTGATCTGAGAGCAAGACTAATGTGCTAAGTAAATTCAGAAAGTAAAAGTACTTCCAATTATCCCTACTTCTTCTCGTCCTCCCAAGAGACGTCAAAAAACCATACCGTCTGAATCGCAGTCCTGGTTGATTGCGGCTTTGAGGTCTTCAAGGTCACCTGAAATGTTCTCTTCGGGCACTTACTCGGGGACAACTGCTCCAAGGATTGCGGCCTTACAGCATTCCCTTAATGCCTCCTGGTCACCATTAATTTATTTTATCCCCCACTGAGTAGCATACTTCAGTTTCTGATGCCAGGTGGACGGTATTACTTTGGCTTGATGAATCCACGGTCGCTCGACGATCGCATTATAGGGAACACCTCCCTTGATTACCTAAAAGTATAAAACATAATCTATCCCCGGCAAGCGGGTGCTTAAGTTAACTTCGCCTATAGCTTTCCCACAAGAATTACTAAAGCCGACGAGAGTGTAGACGCTCGGCATGATTCGATCCTTAACACCCATCGCCTTCTGTGCGTCCTATATGATGAGGTTTACAATACTACCGGCGTCGACCAATACACGTTTCACATTTGTGTCTTCCATTCTAAGTGTTATAACTAGCGCGTCATGGTGAGGGGTACTACAGATGATGCTGCCCTCCTCGCTGAATAGGATCGTCTCGTCTCGGGTGAGACCTTTGTTGGGTGCTGCTGATATGTCCTCTGACCCCCTGATCAATGTCTGTCGGTCGATTATCACATTGATGGACTTTTCAGGATCGGGCAGGCTTAGCGGTGCATCCTGGTTCTGACTTCTGGTGATGGTCTGCTTTCCCTTATCGGTGAGCAGGTCCATGAGGTACCCTTTATTCAACAAATTCATGAATTCTAAGATCAATGCACTGCACCCTGTTGTGTCATGTCCATGGTCCTTATGAAAATGGCAGTAAAGCTCCTTGCTCTTCCTGCCAAGTTCTGCTCTCAGGTTGCTTGGCCAACGGATTTGTGCGTTCTTCATATGATCTCTCACAAAGTCTACGGCGTCGACTCGCAGACCCAATTCTTCGAATCAATTAAGAACCCACTCCACGTTGAGTGATCCCTTGGATAATGACCCTGACGTTCCCTGTACGTCTTGCCGCTTCAGAAAATCAACTGACACGACCCGGAATCTGGCTAGGCCGTGCGGGCACCCGACATCCTCTCCTAGACCCGTCGGGTGAACCCTTATCAATTAAATTAGGAAAATAAATATAATTCAATTCATAAATAAGAACAAGACTTAGAAAAAAAGTACAGATATACTGATACCTCTAAGCTGTACAAAAGAAATTACAGCTGACTACCCAACATACCAGGTTTAGGGCTATCTAGACTAGACATCTAAGAGTACAAAAGAAGACAAATATCCCCTGAAGGGAGCAAAATATAACTGAAATAATAAACATAAAACTGGTGGCCATCCGAAATAAAAGCTGGCTCACCCTGACAGCTGAAGTAGTCTTCGCTCCTGAACAACGTGGCAAACTCAATTCCTGGAGCAAACCTTCCGAAACGAAATAGATAGACAAGAAGAAAACAATAAATAAGGGTGAGTCAAAGGACTCAATAACTGGGGCAGACTAGCCACCTCAAAGAATAGGACAGCTAGCCAGCGAGGAAAGAAAAAGATAAACCAAATTCTTCATTTAAATTATAAAACGGTTGAGCCAGATAATATCTGGAACACATATGGAATCATAAACTCATAAACAACCAGCGACATAAGATAGACAGAACATATGGATTTTAAGTATCCCGAACATATCAACAATTAGAAATACATACTGCCGCGGCGTGCAACCTGATCCATATATTCATACTATCGCGGTGTGCAACCCGATCCATATATTCATACTGTCGCGGCGTGCAACTCGATCCATGTATTTATACTGTTGTGGCATGCAACTCGATCCATATATTTATACTGTTGTGGTGCAACCGGATCCATATATTTATACTGTTGCGACGTGCAACCCGATCCATATATTAATACTATTGCGGCATGCAACCCGATCCATATGGTTATACGGTTGCGGCGTGCAACCTGATCCATATGTTTATTCCGTTGCGGCGTGCATCCCGATCCATATATTTATACTATTGCGGCGTACAACCAAGAATACGAACAAGAAATATATAGGCAAACTAAAATACGTCCACAATATGATATACATACCGCATATACAAAATACAGCATGATAGTCAAACAATAGTCAGCATGCGATGCAATGAAATGGGATGAATGTAGTATGATGTAATGGTGTCACATGTGCCAAATAGATGGAGCGGAATCCTCCTGCTCCTGGGGCGAAATTCTCCTACCCTCAATATGATGCAATGGAGCGGAATCCTCCTGCTCCTGGGGCGGAATCCTCCTGCACCCAATATGAATGCAATGGACTGGAATCCTCCTGCTCCTAGGGCGGAATCCTCCTATCCTCAATATGATGCAACGGAGCGGAATTCTCCTGCTCCTGGGGCGGAATCCTCCAGCACCCAATATGAATGCCATGGAGCAGAATCCTCCTACTCCTAGGGTGGAATCCTCCTACCCTCAATATGATGCAATGGAGCGGAATCCTCCTGCTCCTGCGGCGGAATCCTTCTGCACCCAATATGAATGCAATGGAGTGGAATCCTCCTGCTCCTAGGGCGGAATCCTCTTACCCTCAATATGATGCAATGGAGCGGAATCCTCCTGCACCCAATATGAATGCAATGGAGTGAAATCCTCCTGCTCCTAGGGTGAAATCCTCCTACCCTAAATATGATGCAATGGAGCGTAATTCTCCTACTCCTAGGGCGGAATCCTCATACCCTCAATATGATGCAATGGAGCGGAATCCTCCTGCTCCTGGGGCTGAATCCTCCTGCACCCAAAATGAATGCAATATAATGCATATGAATGCAACATAATGCATATGAATACAACATGATGCAATTATAACCCATCACCAGCGGGACTCTTATCGACAGTCGGAAAGTATATACCTACTTACAGCCAGAGTACAATGCTCAGATCCTCAATACAATATAACCAACAACAGGACATAACATATAATATACAATGCATATCAAAAGCTAAGGCGTAATGAGTACGCCTATCAGCAGCTACACACGTAGGGAACATGCTGTAGATTATCCACGAGGCCAAGGGCCTCCAAAGAAATGGATACAAATATTTACCTTGTTACAAAGTTAGCACTGCTACTTAACAACCACTTTATCCTTTGGATTCATTGCCAAACGATCCCATTGTGTTCAATAAGCAGAAAAATATATCACATAAGGAAAAAGGCTTCATTCCTTACGTTTTAGGGCAATCCAGTTAGGAACCTTATACCCTATTCGCATGCGCAATACGCAGGCCAGGCCTATGTACAGGGTTCAAAGTCACATAACCAGATCCCAAATAAATTACATTTATATGTTGCCCATAACTCACTGAGTACGAATATATAATCAATTCCATTATCGGGGTCCAACTGACCCTTGAAACTATCAATTGAACTTATTAGAACAATATCTAATATCCCGATTTTTACTGTTAAAATATATTCAAACTCGCATAGTAAACTGAAATAATGAATAAACATCATTACCTGGAATATATTCAAACTCTCTTTTCTTTTATTTTCTTTTCTTTTCGTGACGAATATTAAAATGGAACCCTACGAAATTCAAAATAATTCCAAATTTTGCGTACAAGTTATTAAAATGGGAACTCAAGATGTGAATTAAAATCGGATTCCCGAAACTCAAGATGTGAATTAAAACGGAAAAGATCAAATTCTTTAACTTTCGGCATTTTAGCGGAAACTATCCGAACAACCTCGAAATTCACTTTCAAAAATTTATATAGGTAAAAAATGATCATACGAACCTAACGACACGTTTAGATTTCAAATCAGAGCTTATTCTCCGAAATCGAGCTAGAAAATCTCTTTTTAAAATTTACCGACAATGAAAACTGATTCCTTCTTCCGATACCTACCAAACGAAGTCTGATTTAGCTCAAATTTTACAGACAGGTCCTAATGGACCTTACGAATATTTTAAAATTATCGGCACACCAATCGGAGTCCTAAACTGCGAAACGAATGACCGAGGTCGTTTCGTTCTCCTCCACTTAGAAGCTTCCGTCTAAAGCAACATTCACACAGATAACAAGAGAACTTGCACGACCTTCATAAACTACTCCATGGGCATTATCTTCTTATTATAGGATCATAATTATAACACGCATATCGAACTTCTGGAATAAAGTATATCTGGATAATATCATAACACCATTGCCCAGCTTATTCTGACTAGGCTGATCCTTCCTCGATCACGAGAGGAGAGTTCTACATTTTCAAAACAAAGATACACGAACTCTGGATGGATTAATATGATTCTACCGACGAATCACCTCGTCGATATACTTTGTGATATAGAACAGGTCGATGAAACTAAGAATTAGCTTACGCTTCAGCAACGCCTTAGAGATTTAATATTAGTATTATGTATTGGAGGAAGACTCCTCCACTTAGAGCAGAAACTCATACCACTAATCTGAATAGAAATAGCCATCCTCGCACAATCTGCTGGACTAGACTTAGCTAAAAAAAACGGAACGCAGCTCAGACCTGAGCTACCAAAATACCCTCTCTAGTTGCCAAACAGCTGCAATTCTCGAGTTCACAACTCCATACCTTTGTCATAAGCACCACCGCCTGATGGATCAACCCTGGGATCAAATGACGCTTCTCATTAGCCTTAGTAGCTTTAAAATGCAATGTGCATAACCGGCTACCTTGACACGCACTCTGGCTCCACACAGGGAACATCACAAGCGGCTACTGACCGCCTAAGCTCATTAGTGCCGGACGAAGAAGAGATGGCAATGGACTAAGGAAAGGAATAATTAGAACTAAGCTCATCTTCTTATTTTCTTGGCTACCAAAGCTAGACTACTTTCGACTCATGCTAGCCAAAGAATCGCAATTGAAGAAATAGACATTAAATGAGCTTTATGGAACAACATCCATGCCAATTTAACCTCCCAATAAGAATGAAACTCTGACAATTTACCAGAAAACCCTTTTATAACCCAGATAAGCTCATGGGATAACATGACTTTACTAGAGTTTTGAACCAAGAGGGGATGGGTAGATCAAATATTTCTTACTAACCACTTTACACCGGAAGAAACCATGACAATCCCTTATGGTGATGAACTAGAATCCCATAACCTAACTAACACCGAATTCCGAGAAGAGAGGTAAACTAATTTAATAAAATAATAGAAGGTGGCACGACAAGATGCCAGGCAGACAATAGCGACACTCACTGTCAAATCTCTTATATTTAGACCAGATAAATTAGTAGGGTCTCACAAATGCCAGGAATAAATCATATCAGAAGCTCGCCCCTCTACCGTAACCGATTCTTAATAAAAACAATATTCAAGGAAGCCATGGAAACATGGTAAGATAAACGAAGTCCAGACCGATCGGAAGAATCAAATCTTACTCGCATATAATGGAAGAAGAAATACGTTCGTGTACTACATCGGATTTCTCAGCATCCTGCAGACTTGCAGTTCATAGAACTGCCTCTGCAGCTGACCTGAGCCACTACCCTGATAATCACCTTCTGAAGAACCACTGCCACCACACTCTCGACCTCTACTGGATGGTGGCATTTCTCTGGCTGATTGAGATCTAAATGAAATCCCATGTGACTGTGCAGGTGCCTGATGACAAGAGAAAGGACAACTGCCTACTTGCCGGAGTAAGGGACAACTCCTCAAAGGATAACCAGACTCACGACAATGGTAACACCTTTTCGCTGAAAATAGAAGCTGGACAGATTGTTGAAATCTATAAAGAGAAAGCTGAGTCTAATCTTGATGAACTACTCGCCTACTCTGAGAATCACGCTCTACAAGCTGAGATAACCTGGCAAGTAACCTCCAGGTATGGTGCCCACCAAGGCCGTGGGATCTCTTGCTCTCCCGATCTAACTCTTCCCGCTCTAACTTATGGTATGCCTAAAACCTCTTAGCAATATCAACAACGACATCAAATGAAGTAGCAACCTCAATTTCTCGAGCCATCTGGGATCTCAAGGAAGGAGAAAGGTCACCAATAAATATTATGAACATTCTCGGATGGTTCATGGACTAGTTCTAGTGCATATCCAGCCATCCTAAAGAATTTAACCTCATTTTCTAAAATCCGACAAGCTACCCTATCCAATCTACTCAAATTGGCGACTCTTTTCATCTCGCTCACTGCGCGAAAGGAACTTTTCCATGAATCTAGAAGAAAAATCGAACCAAGTTAACTAATAAGAGAGAAGTCCACCAATTCAAGGCTGGACCCTTGAAATTGGAAAGCAGAATAATCAACACCATACCGCTCGATATGATCAAGAGCCTGAAGGATACTCTGATATTATTTTATTTAAAAAAACATTCACGGGGTTTATCTGATACGTTGCTTGAGAATATCGAAAGGTTCAACCGCGTAAAATAATGCATCCTCTTTGGACACTCGGACCGAACTGTTACCTGGGCTAGCGGACCAACCAGAACAGCTAGAGGCACGACACATGCTACCTCTAGAACATAATTTACTGGGGAAACATCAGGGACTGGAACAGGAGCTTCGTGAGACCAAACGTCTCCATCTGTGGCAACCTGATAAGCTGCCTAGTGAATAATAGGTTCTTGCGATATCTGCGTCGCCAAGATTCTCGTAAAAGAATCGTAGAGATCTAAGGGAACCACAAGGCCCTGCTCCCTTGCCCATCGCGAGCTCGTACAGCTGGGGCCTGCGCAACTAGATCGTCAGAACGATCCACAAATCTCGGGGCTTGAGTAGCTCTAGCCCCAGGCTAGACTACTTCGTCCTGAAAGGGTTCACAATTGATACGAAGGAATTAAAAAAAATATTTTTGCATCCCAGACCGACGCACGATTAGAAAAGAAGGAAGAGAAACTTCCTAGATGCCATCATAGCCCCTCGTAGATAAGTACGGACATCTACGTACCCATCAGCGAGACTCTACTAGACACTGTCTTAGTCTGGATAGACTCTAAATCAGGCTCTGATACCAACTGACACGACCCAAAAACTGGCTAGGCCGTGCGGGCACCCGACATCCTCCCCTAGACCCATCGGGAGAACCCTTATCAATTAAATTAGAAAAATAAATATTATTCAATTCATAAATAAGAACAAGACTTAGAAAAAAAGCACAAACATACTAATATCTCTGAGCTGTACAAAAGAAATTACAGCTGACTACCCAACATACCAGGTTTAGGGCTATCCAGACTAGACATCTAAGAGTACAAAAGAAGACAGATATCCTCTGAAGGGAGCAAAATACAACTGAAATAATAAACATGAAACTGGCGGCCATCCAGAATAAAAGATGGCTCAACCTGACAGCTGAAGTCGTCTTCGCTCCTTAACAACGTGGCGAACTCAATCCTAGAGCAAACCTGCCTAAATGAAATAGATAGACAAGAAACAAACAACAAACAAGGGTGAGTCAAAGGACTCAATAAGTGGGGCAGACTAGCTACCTCAAAGAATAGGATAGCTAGCCAGGGAGGAAAGAAACAGATAAACCAAATTCCTCTTATTTAAATTATAAAACGATAGAGCCAGATAATAATTGGAACACGTATGGAATCATAAACTCATCAACAAGTAGGGACATAAGATAGACAGAACATATAGGCTTTTAAGTATCCCGAACATATCAACAATTAGAAATACATACTGTTGCGGCATGCAACCCGATCGATATATATTTATACTGTCGTGGCGTGCAACCCGATCCATATATTTATACTGTTGTGGCGTGCAACCCGATCCATATATTTATACTGTTGCGATGTGCAACCCGATCCATATATTTATACTATAGCGGCGTGCAACCCGATCCATATGTTTATACCGTTGCGCCGTGAAACCCGATCCATAAGTTTATACCATTGCGGCGTGCAACCCGATCCATATATTTATACTGTTGCGGTGTGAAACCCAGAATACGAACCAGAAATATATAGGCAAACTGAAATACGTCCACAATATGGTATACATACTGCATATACAAAACACAACATGATAGTCACACAATAGTCAACATGCGGTGCAATGAAATGGGATGAATTCAGTTTGATGCAATGGTGTCACATGTGCCAAATAGACGAGTGGAATCCTCCTGCTCCTGGGGCAGAATCCTCCTGCCCTCAATATGATCCAATGGAGTGGAATCCTCCTGGTCCTGGGGCAGAATCCTCCTGCACTCAATATGATGCAATGGAGAGGAATCCTCCTGCTCCTCGGGCGGAATCCTCCTACCCTCAATATGATGCAATGGAGCGGAACCCTCCTGCTCCTGGGGCGGAATCCTCCTGCACCTAATATGAATGCAATGGAGCAATATCCTCTTGTTCCTAGGGCGGAATCCTCCAACCCTCAATATGATGCAATGAAGCGGAATTCTCCTGCTCCTGGGGCGGAATCCTCCTGCACCCAATATGAAAACAAATGAGCTGAATCCTCCTGATCCTAGGGCGGAATCCTCCTACCCTCAATATGATGCAATTGAACGAAATCCTCCTGCTCCTGGGGCGGAATCCTCTTGCACCCAATATGAATGCAATGGAGCGTAATCCTCCTGATCCTAGGGCGGAATCCTCCTACCCTCAATATGATGCAATTGAGCGGAATCCTCCTGCTCTTGGGGCGGAATCCTCTTGCACCCAATATGAATGCAATGGAGCGTAATCCTCTTGCTCCTTGGGCGGAATCCTCCTACCCTCAATATGATGCAATGGAGCGGAATCCTCCTGCTTCTGGAGCGGAATCCTCCTACCCTAAATATGATGCAATGGAGCGGAATCCTCCTGCTCCTTTGGCGGAATCCTCCTGCACCCAATATGACTGCAATATAATGCATATGAATGCAACATAATGCATATGAATGCAACATGATGCAATAATAACCCATCACCAGCGCGGGACTCTCATCGACAGCCGGAAAGTATATGCCAACTTATAGTTAGAGTATAATGCTCAGATCCTCAATGCAATACAATCAATAACAGGACATAACTTATAATATACAATGTAAATCCAAAGCTAAGGTGTAATGAGTACACCTATCGGCAGCTACACACATAGGGTAACATTGTAGATTATCCACGAGGCCAAGGGCCTCCAAAGAAATGGATACAGATACTTACCTTGTTACAAAGTTAGCACAGCTACTCAACAACCGCTTTGTCCTTTGGATTCATTGCCAAATGATCCCACTGTGTTCAATAAGCAGAAAAATATATCACATAAGGCTAAAGGCTTTATTCCTTACGTCTTAGGGCAATCCAGTTAGGAACCTGATACCCTATTCGCATACGCAATACACAAGCATGGCCTATGTACAGGGTTCAAAGTCACATAACCAAATCCTAAATAAATTACATTTATAAGTTGCCCATAACTCACTGAGTACGAATATATAATCAATTCCATTATCGGGGTCTAATTGACCATTGAAACTATCAATTGAACTTATTAGAACAATGTCTAATATCCCAATTTTTACCGTTAAAATACATTCAAACTCGCGTAATAAACTGAAATAATGAATAAACATCATTACTTGGATATTTCGGAGTGAAACCTCTAATTTTTCCTGCTCCTTTTCCTTTCCTTTCTTTTTTTTTTTTAAATTTTGTTTGCTGCGTTTTCTCACGTTTTTATGTTTCTGCTTCTCTTTTCCTTTTTCGTTCCTTAACTTTAAAGTTAAGGATACATATAATCAGCCACCGCCTTTCTGATTGTTTTTGTCTTTCTTTCTTATTCTTTTCTCTTTTCTTTTATTTTATTTTCTTTTCGTGACGAATATTCAAACGGAACCCTACGAAATTCAAAATGATTCCAAATTTTGTGTACAAGTTATACAAACTTTATGTGACGTACTCGTAAAGGCGGATCTCAAATAGGATTCTCGAAACTCAAGATGCGAATTAAAACAAAAAAGATCAAATTCTTTAACTTTTGGCATTTTAGCTGAAACTATCTGAACGACCTCGAAATTCACTTACGAAAATTCATATAGGTCAAAAGTAATCATACGAACCTAACGGCGCTTTCGGATTTCGAATTGGAGCTCATTCGCCAATATCGAGTTCAAAAATCTCTTTTTAAAATTTACAGACTATGAAAACTGATACCTTCTTCCGATACCTACCAAACGAAGTCCGATTTAGCTCAAATTTTACAGACAGGTCCTAATGGACCTTACGAATATTTTAAAATTATCGACACGCTAATCGGAGCCTAACTTCCGATACGACTGACCGAGGTCGTTTCATCATCCCTACTATCTTTCCTGTTTCGCTTGCCTTTGTCCCCCATTTGAGGTTCCTCCATGTATCCCCATTTCTATCCTTGGTGAATGACTTCTTGGATAGCTGATGCGGGGCATACTACCTCAAGGCCATTCACTAGAAGTCAAGCCAAGTTGATTCAAGACACTCATCTCCCCTTGACTTGGAAGGACATGGACGAAGGCTCCGAGAGCGACTTCAAGATCATGCTTTGGAGTGCCATGGATGGAGGACCACATAGGCCACTTGGAGAGGCATCCAGGGCACATTTGGAAGCAATTCAAGAAGTTCCAGGAGTGCGCGGACCGCCTACTCAAAATCAGCTCTCTGGATTTTCAGGCGCCTACTAAAGGGGCGGACCGCCTGCCTGGCCGACTACTTTGAATTAAGCCTGCAGAGCCACTGGGCGGGGCGCCTAGTTGGAGTAGGCTAGGTGCCTACTTTACTGAAGCAACTCGGGACTTCTAGTTTTAATGCTATTCTTTGACTATTATAGCCCTACGTGACCTTTGTTATTTTAACCCACTTTGGGTTACTTTAGGGCTTTCATTATGTCTAAGTGAAGCCTATAAATACTTCACTTGTCTTCATTGAACCTTAGCTTACTTTGATTATAGTTAAATGATGAATAGAGTTGAACTCTGGTTTATGAAGAAAACCCTTTTGTTGGCTTGAATTCACTAGCGGATCCTAGTTGATTATCGAACCGACACCCAATCATTCTACTTGCGAGTCCCGGGTGCGACTCGAAGGTGGTTGCTTAGCGTAGGCTCTTCTTGACACCGATACGAGGGTATCACGGAACAAGTTCTCCGTGGTTACTTCGTAGGGAGTTCGAGACGCATCTCGTTCCCTTTTATCGTTCTTTTCATCTTTTGATTTTGATCCTTATCATCTTGGTATCAGAGCAAGGCTCGGGTTTTATTTTTACAAACCCCCGACCCTTAATTCTTCATGCCTAGGTTGGTTTCGTTAGTTTCTTATTGTTTGTTATTGAAGAAAAGAAGAAAAACACAAAAAAAAAATAGAAAAGTTGAAAAAAACACCAAAAAATTTGATTGTGTGTTCTTGGATTTGATGACCCATTGTTAGATTGTTATTGGGGTTGTTCCTTGTTGGAAACTCATTCTTTTGGTACCCTAAACACGTGATTTGAAGTTGTGAATCAAAATTTGAAAATTTGAAACCCTTTGAAAATTTGAAAATTTGAAACCCTAGCTTGAAAATTGATGAACATGGTGGATTGCTTGTTTTTTATTGGGGTTTGATAAAAGTTGTTGGGGTTTGATCCTTTTGATTGAAACAACATTTGGGTACCTTCGGGTTGCTAAAACAACGTGAGAATTGTCGGATTTTATGGTGCTTGAACCAAGAAACACGAGTTGGGACTGTGCTGAAAAATACAGTAGGCGGACCGCACGAATAGTAGGTGGGGCGCCTTCCCAACTCTCTGAATCTCAGCAGGCGGACAGCCCCTATGTCTAGGCGGACCGCCCACTGTGAAACAGATGGGGCGCCTGTTTTGCTGAAACGTGCTTTTGGGTAGTTTTTCGTAGGACCTCTTGTTTCTTTGATTGCATTGCATCTAGCTAGTACTCCTGTGAGTAATCTTTCCTACTTGAATTGTGCTAGCCCTTCGAAGCTTTTAGGAACATCGTGCCTAGTAAGGAGAGTAGAATTTGATGAAGGCTCGTAGTGCCATTTGACTCAAGTCCGCACTCAAAGAGCTTATCGTTCCAATAGAGTCACATCAACTCCACTCACCCCGGAGTTCATTTGGCTTGTGAATTGAGTGATTAAGTTGAGATTTGTTGATCAAATTTGTGAAGCTTTGAGTCTTCAAGGTTGTGTGAAATATCCACCACCACTAAACGAGTGACCCGAGTAAAACACTTGTGAGGGAGTGAGTGAGGTTATTTTACTAACGTTTGCTCATTTTGTAGGTACGATGGCCAACGAAGGAGATGATTTCACTAAGAATGCCTTCGCTACTATCCTTGCCAAATTGGATAGTATGAACTTAAGGATCGAGAACCTTGAGAGGGTGACATCAAGTACCCTAGTTGAGCAAGGGACTTCCAATGTCCAATCGGAGCAAGAGACCCCGAGTGTCCAAGTTGAGAAGGGGGCCCCGAGTGCCCAAGTTGAAGCCGTTGAAGTCACAAGTAGTTCAACCTTTACCCCGGAACAAGTTGTTGAGTTGCTTAGACAACAACGGGTAAAGGAGGACCGTGATCGAATTAAACAAGTGTTGGGCAATACCCAACGAGTGACCATTCCTAACCTTATGGGCAATCCCCAAAGGAATGTTCCACTTCCCGGGCCTATTCGAAATGTTCAACCTCTTGAGCAAGTTGCACAAGCTCAAGAAGGGGAGAAGGATGATTATGGTGATGGTGGGTATGATGCTCATTATCAATTTAGGAGTCAGAATGTGGAGAGGGGTAGAGGCCGAGGTCGAGGGCCACCCATGGGGTATGTTGGAGGGAATGCTAGGAGGGATTATGGTGGTTATGGAGACAACTTGGGAGACCAACCGGAGCCTTTCCAATGGGGTCGTGAAAACAACAATCTTAATAGTGTGAAGCTCACTATTCCTTCCTTCAAAGGGAGTTGTGACCTGGTGGAGTACATTGATTGGAAGTTGTCCATGGAGCGGATATTTGACACTAATGATATGCCCGAGGGGAAGAAGGCCAAGTATGCTATTGCCTTTTTTGAATCCTTTGCTTCTACTTGGTGGGAGTCGATCAAGAGGAATAGAAGGAGGAATGGTATGGCTATCAATGTGACTTGGGGAGAATTGATCCGTGTGATGGATAAGAAGTATTTGACTAACCAATACCATGTGGACCAATGCAAGTATCTTTATGAGTTGAAGCAAGGTTACAAGACGGTTGGGGAATGTTTCAATGAATTTGAGCAAATCTGGATGTCCCTAGATTTGGATGAGGAAGACAATGAGACGGCCATGATCCGATTTATAGGAGGTTTGAACCGAGACATAGCATCACAATTAAATTTTCACAAGTATGATGATCACTACAAGCTATGTGAAGATGCGGTTGAAGCCGAGAAATGTCTCAAAGAGGAGAAATCCCTTCGCTACAAGAGTAGTACTACTACTCCCATGAGCAAGCCAAAGGAGTGGAAGACTCCTACTCCAAATGCAAAATTCCCAAATGCAAGTGGTGCAATTGCTAGCAAAGATGTGAAGAAGCCTTATAAGAAGTCTACACAACATGTGGGAGGTAACTCTAAAACTCACTTGAGTAATCCTACTTCTACTTCTACTCAATGCTATAAATGTAAGGGTTATGGACATATTGCCAACGATTGCCCTACCCGGAAAACTATGGTTGTGGTGGGTGAATTGGTGTATGAACAAGATAGTGAACCCGAGGATGGGGAAGTAGAATGTGATGAAGAGGTTGATGAGGAGGAAGCAATGGAGGATGGGGATCTTCATGCCTTCCTTGTTGTGAGGAGGATTTTAGGAGCCATGTTTGTGGAGGATAGTGAGACTTTGCAAAGAGAGAACCTCTTCCATGCTAGATGCCGAGACATGGGTATTGTTTGTTCCATGATTATTGACTCGGGAAGTTGTGCCAATGTCATTAGCCAAACACTAGTTTCCCAATTGAAGATACCCACCTTGAAACACCCAAATCCTTACCGTTTGCAATGGCTTAGTGAGTGTTGTGAATTGAAGGTGGTAAAGCAAGTCATGATTAAATTCAAGATAGGGAACTATGTGGATGAACACATGTTTGATGTGGTGCCTATGCATGCATGCCACCTTCTATTTGGAAGGCCATGGCAATTTGTTAGACATGTGGTTCATGATGGCCGTGCTAACCCCTACACGGTTAAGCACGAGGGAAAGAAATTTGTGCTTAGACCCTTGACTCCGAAGCAAGTAAGTGATGATTACAAGCGGATGAGGGAGTTGAGAGAGGCGGCAAAGGCTAAGTCGGTTGTTGAGACTAGTCCTTTAGCCGAGAGCTTGGTGGTGACTCCACCATCTTCTACCGGTAGCATATGTGCCATGATGCAACTGGGTGAGCTTTTGAAATGAAATGATGGCAACAAGTTACTCATTTGCCTAGTGCACAAAGGTATGATTCTTACTTCCGAATTTCACTATTCTTCTAACCCTTTGCCTAGTGCTTTTGAAAATGTTTTGAAGGATTTTGGGACATGTTCTCGGATGAGATGCCCGATGGCTTACCTCCCTTGAGAGGTATTGAACTTCAAATTGACTTTGTCCCGGGATCTAAAATCCCAAACAAGCCGGCATATAGAAGCAATCCCGAAGACACAAGGGAGTTGCAAAAGCAAGTAGATGAGTTGCTTACCAAAGGCTTGGTGAGGGAGAGCTTGAGTCCTTGTGCCGTGCCCGTGATTCTTGTTCCAAAGAAGGATGGCACTTGGAGAATGTGTGTGGATTGTCGTGCGGTCAACAAGATCACGGTAAAGTATCGACATCCCATACCTCGTTTGGATGACATGTTGGATGAGCTTAGTGGCTCTAGTATCTTTTCGAAGATAGACCTTAGGTCCGGTTATCATCAAATCCGGATGAAACCCGGGGATGAATGGAAAAACGCATTCAAGACCAAATTTGGTCTATATGAATGGTTGGTGATGCCCTTTGGCCTCTCCAACGCACCTAGCACTTCCATGAGACTAATGAACCATGTGCTAAAGCCTTTCATCAACAAGTTCGTGGTCGTCTACTTTGACGATATATTGATCTATAGCAAATCAATAGACGACCATATTGACCACCTTAGGCAAGTCCTTGAAGTGTTAAGAGCCGAAAAGCTCTATGCTAACTTTAAAAAGTGTGCCTTTGGTGTTGAGAAGGTTGTCTTCCTTGGGTTTGTTGTGAGTGCCCAAGGAGTGGAGGTGGACGAGTCCAAAGTAGAGGCCATACGTGATTGGCCTACTCCTACTTCCGTGACTTAAGTGAGGAGCTTTCATGGTCTTGCTAGTTTTTATAGACGATTTGTGAAAGACTTTAGCTCCATTGCCGCTCCACTCACCGAATTGGTGAAGAAGGACAAACCTTTTGTTTAGGTTGAGCCTCAAGAGAAGGCCTTCCAAGAATTGAAAAGTAGGTTGAGTACCGCCCCTCTATTGCAATTGCCCGACTTCAGAAAGGCATTTGAGGTTGAATGTTATGCTTCGGTGGTGGGAATTGGTGGTATTTTAATGCAAGATGGAAAACCCATAGCCTACTTTAGTGAGAAATTGAAGGGTGCTTCCTTGAACTACTCTACGTATGACAGGGAGATGTATGCCCTAGTGAGAGCTCTTGCTCATTGGCAACACTATTTTTGGCCTAGGGAATTTGTGATTAAGAGTGATCATGGGTCACTCAAACATCTTAGGGGCCAAGAGAAGTTGAACAAGCGTCATGCCAAGTGGGTAGAGTTCATTGAGTCTTTTCCCTATGTCATTCAATATAAGAAAGGGAATGACAATGTTGTGGCGGATGCACTTTCTGGAAAGTTTGCTCTAGCCACCACTCTTGCCTCCAAGCTCATGGGTTTTGAGAGCATTAAGTTGATGTATGCTCAAGACCCTAAGCCAAAGAGCATTCATGAAGCTCTTGAGAAAGGAGAAAGAGTTGAGAAGTATCAATGGGTTGATGGCTATATCTTTAAGAATGGTAGAGTGTGTGTTCCCGAGTCCTCTTGGAGGGAATTGCTTATTCGTGAAGCTCATTGTGGCTTGATGGGACACATTGGAAGAAACAAGACCTTGGCCATCCTCATGGAACAATTCCATTGGCCAAAAATAGGGGTACAAGTTGAAAAGCTTTGCAAAAATTGCCTTGAGTGCAAGCATGCTAAATCTAAAGCTAACCCCCATGGTTTGTATAATCCTCTCCCCGTACCTACTAGCCTGTGGATTGATATTTCTATGGATTTTATTATGAGATTGCCACGGTCTAGGGGACATGATAGCATTTATGTTGTCGTGGATAGGTTTTCCAAAATGGCTCACTTCATTCCATATAAAAAGTGTGATGACGCACAACATGTTGCTTCTTTATTCATTGATAATGTTTTAAAGTTGCATGGTGTGCCTCAAACTATTGTGAGTGATAGGGACAGCAAGTTCCTTAGCCATTTTTGGAGGAGCTTTTGGGGTGTTCTTGGCACCAAGCTTTTGTTCTCTACGTCCCACCACTCTCAAACGGATGGGCAAACCGAGGTGGTGAACCGAACTTTGGGTGCTCTTCTTAGAGCTATCACCCGAGGTAAGGCCGGGACTTGGGTGGATAAATTGCCTTTTATGGAGTTTTCCTATAATCGTACATTGCATAGTTTGATTGGCATGACTCCATTTGTATGTGTGTATGGCTTTAATCCTTTAATTCCACTTGATCTAACCCCATTGCCCAAAGATTTTATTGTGAGTATTGAAGGTAAAAGCCGAGCCAAGGCTATGGTTGAGCTTTATTCTAAAGCAAAGAAGAACATGGAGGAAGCCTATGCAAAGGTTGCTTCCAAGAAGAATAAGGAAAGAAGAAGCTTGAGCTCAAAAAGGGAGATTGGCTGTGGGTACACTACCGCAAAGAAAGGTTCCCAAACCTTAGGAAAGGGAAGTTGGCACCCCGTGGAGATGGACCGTTCCAAGTGCTCTCCAAGATCAACAACAACGCCTATGTGATTGATCTACCGGGTAAGTACAATGTGTCAAACACTTTTAATGTAACTGACTTGACCCTTTGTGATGTAGGGGATGGTGATGCCGGAGAGGAGGAGGCCATGGTTTCGAGGACGAAACCTTCCCAAGAAGGGGAGGATGATGCGGGGCATACTACCTCAAGGTCATTTACTAGAAGTAAAGCCAAGTTGATTCAAGACACTCATCTCCAATTGACTTGGAAGGACATGGACAAAGGCTCCTAGAGCGAGTTGAAGATCATGCTTTGGAGTGCCATGGATGGAGGACCACATAGGCCACTTGGAGAGGCATCTGGGGCACATTTGGAAGCAATTCAAGAAGTTCCAGGAGTGGGCGGACCGCCTCTGCAAACGGGCGGACCGCCTACTCAAAATCAGCTCTCTGGATTTTCAGGCGCCTACTAAAGGGGCGGACCGCCTGCTTGGCCGCCTACTTTGAATTAAGCCTGCAGGGCAACTGGGCGGGGCGCCTAGTTGGAGTAGGCTGGGCGCCTACTTTACTGAAGCAACTCGGGACTTTTAGTTTTAATGCTATGCTTTGACTATTATAGCCCTACGTGGCCTTTGTTATTTTAACCCACTTTGGGGGGGGGGGGGGGTATTTTAGGGCTTTCATTATGTCTAAGTGAAGCCTATAAATACTTCACTTGTCTTCATTGAACCTTAGCTTACTTTGATTATTGTTAAATGATGAATAGAGTTGAACTCTTGTTTATGAAGAAAACCCTTTTGTTGGCTTGAATTCACTAGCGGATCCTAGTTGATTATCGAACCGACACCTGATCATTCTACTTGCGAGTCCCGGGTGCGACTCGAGGGTGGTTGCTTAGAGTAGGCTCTTCTTGACACCGATACGAGGGTATCACGGAACAAGTTCTCTGTGGTTACTTCGTAGGGAGTTCGAGACGCGTCTCATTCCCTTTTATCGTTCTTTTCGTCTTTTGATTTTGATCCTTATCAATAGCCGGTCGGACTTTCTCGGGAGCAGAAGACTCCTTGGGCTCTTGGCAAAGCTTCTCGGTGTACCTCTGGTACAGGGCGTTCCATGTTGACACAGGGTGCTGAGTCAGACTCCATTGCTGCTCTCCGGTTGCCAGAGATCCCTTTGCATTCAAACTTTTGCCAAAGGGTACCACAATAATATTGTCAGGAACTGGAGAGAGCTCCATGCGTTCCCTCTAAACCTGTCGAGATAATCTTAGAGCAGCTCGTTGTCTCGCTGCCAGATCTCAAAGATAACCTCCATGCGATTCCCCTGCTTGTAGGCACCAGAATGCGCTTTCTTAAATAAATCCTGCATCTGAGTGAATGATTCGATCGAACCCATTGGTAGCTAAGTGTACAAAGTAAGGGAACCTTTGGTCTGAGTTGAGCCAAACCTCTTCACTAGAGCAGACTTGATTTCTTCTTCAGTAATCTCATTACTCTTCATAGCCGTATAATACGCAGCAATATGCTAATCCGGATCAGTCGTTCTGTCATACTTCAAGTTATCCAGCAAGCAGAAGTGCTTTGGTAAGCAGACCGGTGCAGCACTAGCCTTGTAAGAATGCTTGTAAACTTCTGCTCATCTATGGTGGTAACTTGGGGTGGAGCACCCGATACGTTACCAATCCGGTCATGGATGGCGTTCATCTCCTATATGAGGTCCTGAATGAAAGGGGCTCCATTAAAGTCTTGAATGTTGATCGTTGATGAGCCTCCTGGAGCAGCATCCATGTTAAGTCTTCAGCTAGGCACAGATGCTGGCGAATCGTTCATGGGTGCTGGTCCTTGTGGGGACAGTAGCCTATGAAACGATCCTGTAAACATCGTGCCTAGTTTGCGAGACACCCCTTCGATCACGTTGTTGAAGTTTTTATTCGCATGTTCAATCATAGTTTTAAGGAGATCATTGATGAAAATTATGACCTCAGGATTACCTTCCAATGGTCGGTTGATCCCTTCATTACTAGCGACAGGGGTCGGCTCTACAAAAGGATTTTTTTGCTGCTCGGCTGGATCCTTTTGTTTGACGCTGGGATCGGCAAGATCCTTTGCTGATTCGTCCACTCCATCTACGGTGTTCTTCCGAATGCTGTTGTCGTCGTCAGACATGGTTGCACCTTTTCCTTCATAGAATACCTATAATTGCATGGGCCCCACGGTAGGCGACAAACTGTTTATGCCTAAATTTGTATGTCTAGGTTAAAAAATAAATTATGAATGAGGTCACAAGTAATATGGTAAATTACAACAAAAAAGTAAGCAAATACGATGAAAATAAAGACAAGTAAATAAGTAAGAAATAATTTTGAAATCAAAGTAAATCTTATTCCTTTATAGTAGCCGAAGTTGACACCCACTCGTCTATTGTACAATACAATATAAGGAGGGGTATTTATAGTATTGATACCCAGTCCTAAATAAGATAGAATACAAGTACTAATAGGGCCATGGGCCTACAACTGAAGGCGGTGGTATACTAAACCCTAACTAGGAGAGTGTAAACCCTAGGCGACAAGATGTTTGCCCTGCGCCCTGTGGCCAAACTGCTTAAATGGTTGGTGGCTCTAGGAGCGGGCGTATATCCTCAGTGCCCAGTGACTTGTAGGATAAGTCTAGTCTCGCCAGTTGGACTCGTATCCCCGTAACAATAGGTTGTGTATTTTTTCCACACAGCTAGACTATTTCGAAAACTAGCAGTTCGTTGGAACTATTCTTATAATTAGCATATAGGCTCATCTATTTTTTCAATCTTAACCATTGAATATCTAGCTAAAGATACAATTTCATCATTCAAATACATTTAAAAAAATTAACATTATTTAATTTTGAGATGTTATGAAAACATTTATTATCAAAATTTAAATAGATGTTATATAAAATTTCAATGCAAAGAAGAAGAAAAACTAATGTAAAGATCTAAATATGATACACTAAGTTTCTATTTCTATATTATATTATACTATATACTTACTGTATAATAAGAATAAGTTGTTGCAAACTCTTGCCATCGAGGGTTATTTATATAAATGTGAATTGTTTTACAAGTTTTTGCTTGACGACAGATCTTCCGTCATTGTCATAGTTTGAGGTGTTGTAAGTAATACATCTTTTGCACCGTTAGTAAAAGCTCGTGGTGATGGCCAAAAGTAACACAGGGTAGACTCCTGATGATCGCCAGGTCCTACTAATAAGCTTTTGCGATCGCAAAGAGCATTTCCTAACCGGAATCAACAATGAAATAATTTTCTCACGAGGGCAAAAACTATGACGGGATGCTAGAAGTTTCCTAATTTGTTAAGTCTCACATTGTTTTTTGGTAAATACATATCTTCCTTCTTCTTTGAGCTACTTTTGCATACCAAAAAAATATCATATCTTTGTTTCTACTTAAACATCTTCATCTTTGCTATTCTTTTTTTTTCTTCAAATGTTTGAATTGAGTTTAAAGTTTAGTGGGCTGATTATGCCTTATTAAGGGCATCATAGATCTATGTGCATGTTTCATACTTCTATTGTGATCCATTGATCCTACCTATGTAAGTTCGTTTTTAGGGAGTTTGACTATTTACCACATAACTAAAGCTTAGAGGAAATTGTGATAAACGTGACCAAACATTGTTTTGGCCTAGATTCTTTTTTCTGGTTTCACTATCTTTTCGATAGGCATAGGTTTATCACTTGGGTATTTGGTGAATTTGATAAAATAACCTACTTTCTCAACACGGATGCACCAAGATGTTTGCTTATATTCCTGAAACAACTAAATAATTTTATTATCACTTTTCTTTTTTGATAGGTGCTCTACACCTAAACACGTATTATTTGTGACCATTTAATATACTTTGGGCTTCTGATAATCATAATGGAAATAGCTTTTTATAATGGCTCGACCCTCCGTATTTAGAAATTGAGCTCCATATTCCAAACCGATGATATGTTAGCACCATCATATTTTTTTTACTTGCATGCAAAATGTTTTTCATTTCATGACCATTTTGGTTAAATTTGCATGAGGAAATTACTGTGTGAACGAATTTGGAATGTAATATTGTTAAACCCCTATTTTTTAGACAAAGGAAAGTATTTGGAGAATTGCTAGTATTGTTGCTTTTATTGGTGCTAGAGCGTAGTGCGCCCTCACACTTAAAAAAGGTCGCGTCGGGCTTATTTCACATGTGACTAACACATCTATAAATATGTGCTTTTATATGAAGCCCAATTCAAAATCGATGATATTGGTTAATATATTTTTGGCATACACCTTAGAAATAGTAATTTAAGTAATTTGGGACCGAAATAAACTTGAAATGAAAATCTAATAATAGATTATCTATCATTGGTTATACTAACCCCAAGGATGATTTTAGTTTTCATATTAAGCCAAGTGGTCGATTCTTCAATTGACCTTTGTACCACCACTTCAATTTGAACTTTGAGAATTGTGTCTCTAGCAGTATTTGACTTCGTTTAGACTGCATGGATAAGATTCGGCCACGGAAAATTATTCTTGAGTACCTTTTGTGTGATTCATATCGAGGTAGGTGATTCTATCCCTTTCATTGAATGGCTTTCCTCCACATTACGGTAATATGCATGTCTTCTTTTGCGTACATAACTGCCACGAGGTATGTAAACCATTTTTGCTCAATTATTCAGTTGAACACATTTTGTATATGTATTGGTATTTGTACCTATTTGAATGCATATTTATATCTTGTTTTCCTAATTGTTAGAGCATATTTGGATTAACATTTTGTCTTTGAACTATTTTGTGTATATATTTGATTTTGTCTCCTTTCATGTATTATAATTGGGCATGTGGACTCATTACTTGGTTATCTATTTGATCGATGATTCATGTCTTGATTTTAAGTTATGATTTAGATATGTGCACTCATATCTTGGTTATCTATTTGAGTGTGTGGACACACATCTCGGTATTTATTATAATTTGGATGCTGCTATTTGACCATACCTATGTGGACATAGAATGGTCATATCGGGTGAAATGTCCATAAAGTCCCTGTTCACTTTTGGCTCCAATCACTATCATTTTCCCTCCAATAAGATTCCCTCCACTATTCTTTTCCCTCCAATAAGTTTTCCTCTAAAAATATAATAATTTTAAATTAGCATGTCTAGCTTTTTATGGTCCCAATACATTGAACAATTAAACTAAATGTATAATATATTATTCTTAATATTGATAAATAAGTAAATTATTCCTAATATTGAATATATGAGTTTAATTTAAATGAGTATAATTTAATTGATTTCTTTTTTGTTGTTGCTTGTAGGAGTTTTTCATTAAATATTTAAATTTTAGATGGCAACATAAGTTACCAATTTTTATTGTAGTTAATCAATTAATGTATTGAAATTGAACTCATTCGAATTATGGTAATTAAATTGATTAGGTAATGAAAATATACGCCCTATATATTTCAAACTTATTCCTCTGTATTTTTACCTACACACTATTTATAAATTTACCAGTAAAAAATTATAATTCACATATTAGCATACACACCCCTAAATAATACTACAAGAATTATGTGAGAACAAAAAAAAAACTAGGAAATAAATTAGTTATGAAAATACTGTTATATATAAGACAATATATTATCAAGAATAAATACACATATGACCTCATTAATCAAACAACTAACTGACCATGCATTGTGTAAAATCATCAGAAGTAAGAGTAGGAGTAGTTGTTGTTGTGTCTCTACGCACTTTATATTGAACCTCTTGATAATCTCGCTTGCAGTGTCAACCAAAGTCATTTTAGTTCTATTTTCATATTTTTTGCCTTGTTTGATGGGTCAACAAAGAATAGACTAAAAAAAAGGATGAATGTTGTTGCCTGATGGGTCAAATAACGCCTTAGAAATTGAAGACAAGATTTTACGTGTTTAAGTATAGTTGGAGTGAATCCATTGACATATGAAGCTACTCCTGCATAATGGCAACTACTGCGATATTATAATCAAAGGTCAATGGTTCGAACCTGGCAAAAGTATGCTATTTAACCTATTTTTTCAATTGCTTCGTATTTAATTACTCTTGCTATGTAGAAATTTTTTTTATAGCTTCTATATGTTATCACTGACAGTAATGAGTTTTGATTTGCCTTATCTGATCGTTCAATCACTGATAGTAATGAACAATTGAAGGCACATTGGGGGGACATAAAATCATATACAATGACATATACGTACAATATTTTCAATAAAATTAAGTATATTTTATTTTCCTCTATAAGAACATATATTTTTTAATCAAACAATACAAATTTTTATTCAATAAAATTAATTAGATAAATAAGGATATTATTTCGAGCTTGAAATAAGATATTATTTTGCTGTTTTTAAGTTAGTGACAATTCATGTAAAATTTTAACTTTGAGTTATTTTTTTCAATTATTTAAATTTAATTTAAATAAATATGTAAATTTTTAAAAATTTATACTTTATGCTTTGCTCGAACTAGCATATGCGTATTACAAGTATTTATTTATATATTAATTAAATAAAATATTTTCCTCCATAGGCTATGGTGGGATTCGATTAAAAAAGTTTTATAACTTTCCTAACAAAAAGCACTTTGTTTTTCCAAAAGATGGGTTTCAAATAAATGCAAAAAATGAACAAACAGATTTTTTTTAAGCTTTTAGCCATTTTTTTCTAGAAAATACTTATTTTTAGACATCAAGTTGAATGTTTTTTTTTTTTGTTTTCCTAAACACTTTACAAAACTATTTTTTTAATTTTTTGTACTAAAAAGTGACGTACCAGAAAGAAGAAAGCTCAAAATAATTATCATGAAATTAAAATTTCGTATATATTAAGAAGAATATGAAATATGCACTAAATAAGAGTTCTTTTTATATGATGAAAAAAATCAAAAAAGTCACAAGTTGGTATTCAAATTTTTGAAAAAAAATAAAAGAAAACGGGCACAAAAAAACCGTAGTTTTTATACATTCTATGCGTTGGAAATGTAAAATATAATAACTACAAAGAGAGAGAGAGAGAGAGAGAGAGAGAGAGTGAATTCAAAATTTGATTTTTTTCATGAAGGGTATAATAGGCACAAAAAACATAGGAAGTGTCCATAATGCCCCAAATTCCCTAGTGAAATGACTTAATTATCCCCAGTATGGCCATTAGTGCCAAGAAAGTTATGATCATATATCATTTTCCTTATAATTTAGGTATGTGGATTTCCAACTAATCAGATACATATGAGCATATCGTAATGGCTTAAGACTATGATAACTGTGCGTAGAATCACGTTCTAGAAATATGTTTGGGCATGTCAACTCATGACTTGTTATATTTGTTTTATAATTGAATTCAACATTCATAATGCCATTGAATAGGATTATGTATATACATGTATTTTGTTGGTAGTTGTTTGATCTATGTGTTTATACGTGCCGTAACACTATTTTAGAAATATGGGTTTTGGCATTCTATTGTGGAAATACAGTTTTAAAAGTAGGTTTTGAACACTGGTATTTCAACACAGTTGCATTTAAATATTTACTTGATATTCGGCTAAGATATCGAGATTTGTTTAAAAGTCTATTAGTTTCATATTTGTTTTCAAATGGCTTATAAAAGAGTTTGATATTACTTAATTAACTACTTATTACGTACTTTCTCCAATGATTTGCTTCCTCATTATGTACTGTCCGCCCCACCAATTGAGTCCTTGCAACTCGCCTCTATTTCTTTCCTCTTTTCCGATCTTCTTCAGAGCTAGCGAACTATGGGCTGACGGAGCAGTCTTCTAAGGATTTTGTCAAGACCCCAGTCAAGGGCCGCGACGGATAACTGACACCTGTGTTGGCTATCACTATCATGTTGATAACATTCTAATAATAAACTAAAACTAACTGGATCTAACACTTCCAGAAGGAGCTGTATAAGTAAAAGGCTGAGAAGGACAACACATAACGCTAATTACTTACATAGGATAAATGTCTACAAGGCCTCTATGAACAGAAAAATGTACATGAACTAGAAGGGACAATGCCCATTATACCAGAACTAGCAGATTGTACACATAAAGATAAGTGACTCTAGAAGTAAGCGCAGTGACTCCAAAAGTTGGTGGATGGCATACTAATGTGACCCAAGAACTTATCTATCTACACCTGTGTGGCATGAAACGCAGCACCCCGGAAGGGACGTGAGTACGATATGTACAAAGTATGTAGTGCATGAGCATATAATATATCACAGCTGAATGAAACTGTAAGGTTGGAATGTAATTATGTAAATCTGTGCTGAAATATAGCAATGTAGCTGGAACTCTAAAACATTAACTAAACATGATCTAAATATAAACTAAAGTTTAGTTGAATCTGAAACTAAAGGCTGAGCTAAACTATACTGGTAACTGACTGTGATATGACTAATAACTGGTAACTAAAAACTGGGAATTGATAGCTGTCAACTGATACTGACACTAAGAACTGGTGGTTGATAACTTAGAACTGATAACTGGTATTGAGCAAAATCTGAACTGTTATCTTAGCTGGTACCTATCTGGTATTATGGGGTGTATTCCCCAAATCAGGTAACTGAACATCTGAACAAGCCTCATCTATAATCATGCATAGCATATTGTGGCTATGTACGCGTATATAACAAACTTGGCTGGTGTTATGGGCTATGTTCCCCCAAGCCAATAATATGTAGCCTCTCTAGTCAAAATCTGTGAATGACAGCCAGTCACACTAGGTGTTTAAACTCCCGCCTGAACTAGAGGAGCTGTGTCCCCGAGACAGGTAGTATCACACCTGATCGGACTGTGTGTCCAATGTCCAGCCTCTTTGGCGGACTCCAAATCACACATAATATGATTACAATATAAGCATAAGCATGTATGAGGCAATAGATCTGAACTTAAAAGAATGATAAGAAAACCCTATATGGAATCATAGACACAACCTGGAACTCAGAACTTGTCCAACTCTTTGGATTTCCATAAAAATTTCAGCAGAGTTTCCTCTAAAACTGGATAATCCGTAAAAACAAACCAGTCTACAATATAAATGAGAATGGATACCCGGCCGGGATTATAACAACAAGCAAAACGAAATTCAACAATCCTCAAAACGAGTGAAAAAATAAAATTATGAATGTAATGTTGGTGAATCATTATATAACTTAGAATGTACACTTCTACTATTGATTTAGGATGAAACTGAGCATCTAGACATGCTATATTAGCTTACACATTTATAGGGAATGCTATATAATATGTATAGGCTAAGGGATTACATAAAAAGATTGAATAGACAACAAAATGAAACGACCGGACGGCATAACAAATCCGTGGATAAAATCTCTGGACAGCACCACTTCCCCATCGTACGCCCTACTTTTCCAGGGTCTAATTCAAAATTCTAGACTTTAGGGTTTCCATAAAAGTTGTAGATATAAGTCTTAAAGTTCCAAAGAGTCTTAAATTATCTCAATATTAATTTCTTACAAAGAGTTATGCTCAAACTACTAACCATTATCCGAAGGTAAAAACAACATTCAAGATTTTGAGCCAATATTATGTGATGTTTTTTGGACATATTTCACCATGGTTTTGAGTACTAAATTAACCATATACGAGGTTCCCTTGATGCCATATAAGTTTCCCACAAGAAATACTAAGTTTGAAACTAAGACAAACTTCAAAAGCTACAAGATACATGCCTTGGCAAAAGATAGGTTTAGCCTTACATACCTTTAATATTTTTGCTTCTAAACCTTGTTTCTCTTGAATTCTAAACCATCCAAAGCTTCAACAAGCTATAAAACAGCAATTAGATGCTTTACTTAGCAATGAAGTAATTCTAAAGCTCAAACTATAGATGAAAAGGAAGGTAGCACGACTTTACCTTCGTCGTAGGGATCACCTAGGTGAAATCCTTACTTGATTTCTAGTTGTGATTAATGGTTTACCTTCAAAACCCTAAGAACTTCTCAAGGAGCTATGAGTGCTTTGTTCTTTTGTGAGATTGCTGGAAATTGAAGAAAAAGAAGTCCAAGTCTTCTATTTATAGTAAGGTTGAAAAGTCAACAACATGAGTGCTTCACCAGCCCTTCTTCTGATGCTAATATCTCTATCCGGACGTCGTATGAACAAACGGTAAAAAGTTTTTGAAACTACACTCCAAGACCTTTAATTTTGTATATGATATGTCCCCAAAAGACCTCATATAACACACAACATTAGTTGCTAAAAAAACTTCGTTATAAAGCAAATCCTTAGTCATATATAGCCATATTATATATCAACAAGACCTTAAATTCAAGTATTCTGAAACTTTATATTCAACATATAAACATCATATATAGTCATATTATGGCTTTAAACTTATTTAAATTATTTTTAACATATAATTAGTGCAATATACGTCACTTTAGATACACGGAGTGTAACAGATTTAATGGTGATAACCACTTGATTGTTGTGGCGAACCTTTAGTTCTCGTCTTTAAATCCTTCTTCCTTTACCATTGGAAAAGTTGTATAGATTTTTAGTTAAATATTAAATTGTCATAACTAATAAAAGATGACATAAACATGTTGCTAATATTATTATTTCACACTCATCAGTATATTAGACCTTCATTTAAGTATCTGAGTCGAAATTCATTTATTTCATTTCATTTATTTGAGTTGTTCAACCATTCTCGAGTCTGGATGTAGAAAATATTAGTATAATTTGTGTGTTTTTGTGAGTGTACATATATAGAAATACGACTTCGATCCTTCATAGAATAAAAGATGATAGATAACTATGCTATACAATCGAATAAGCATGGCAAAATCCAAATATATAATACATTATCAAAAGAAGCGGTTATGATTTATATATTAGGACATCTGGCGTATCACACAAACTAGCTTTTTTAACAAATCTTTTCTTTTGTTTTTTTTTCTTAATTAACTTACCCATTTCATGTAATATGATATGGCCAACAGTTCGGAGCGATTAATAATTAGCAAAAATTATGAAGGACCAATTTTTTGATCCAAAAAAAGTTATATGTAAAAAAAAAATATTGAAGTTGCCTTCTTCACATTCTACCAAAAGAATGAGTAAATAATTTTGGGACGTACTTATAGATAATTATTTTTTATATGATCTCTCAACCTCATAAAAATTTATGATTAAAGGGGCCTTTCCATACATTCGCTCATTTTAAATAATATTTTACATACTATTTTTATATAGTACAATCAAATGGTCAAATTATCTCCTACGTAGCCTTTTCCTGGTGAAATTAAAATAAAATAATAATGAAACAACAACATAATATATTATTATTATTATTATTATTATTATTATTATTATTATTATTATTGCTATTGCTGTTATTAGGAGATTACCACAATTCAAAAAGTGCTCCTTTTAAGTGGGATTACACTTACAAAAGGTCACATGGTTTCTCTCTATACTCCAATCACAGTGTTAAACTACTTATTTTCTCTTTTCTCTCTATCACTGTGATAATGTTTCCCCATTTGCCTCTAGCCAATAGTGGTAAGTCTCAATATATAAATACTTATATAAGGTATAAACGCACGACAATCCTCATAGGTCAACATATCAAAAATCTAACATCTCTAGCCATTTCTATTGTCAACAACTACTACTAACTATTGCTCCTCCAATCCACTTGCACCATCAATCTCTACTGAATAATCATCGATACCATCACTTCAAACCACCAGTAGCATCATCCACCACTGCAGCTAATCACCTCGACTATTAAACACCTACTCGATCCATCACCGTGCAACCAATAACCTCTACTGCCAATCACAAACCAACTACTATCACACAACCATTATCAACAACTACGTCATTCCTAACTACCACCGCACAATCACTTTATATTAAAAATTTATTAATCATCTTATTCCTATCATGACACATAAATGTGTAATTGCTTTAAATGACCCCTACTAACAAGTTAAAGCTAGATCATGACATTAACAATATTCATTGGTAAACTTTTTCTATCTCATCTTTTTTGCTGCAATTTTGGGCTTGTCTTAACGGGCTTGCGTGCTCGTTTTTGCCTTTCTGACACCAGTTTGTGCATATGGAAATTTAGTCTTTATTTTGGATTTATTTCAAATTTTTTTTGAACATGTGAAGTTTGGAATGTGCCACACTAGTTGTGTGATAAAAGTTCTAAATTATTAGCATAAGTTAACTTTTTATAGATGGTTTAAACTTTAAGAGTGAGCTGCAACCATTTCTACAAAAAGCCATCCCTGATGGTAGAGGCTCAACTCACATCTTATATCACCGGATCAATCCCAAATCGAGGTCCGTCCTCGACACCACCATGACCACCCCGAGCCACGCAACTCCTCCAGGGGGTGGACCCCACAACGGGCAGCTCCCGAGGATGTGGACCCCATGACGGGCGGCCCCACATCATCCCTCCTTTCTTTAAAGCAAGTTCGTCCCCAAACTTCGCATGGTGTAGCCGGGAATCGAACCCGGGTTGGCTCTGATACCAAACTTTAAGAGTGAGCTGCAACCATTTCTACCAAAAGCCATAGCTGATGGTAGAGGCGCAACTCACATCTTATATCGCCGGATCAACCCCAAATCGAGGTCCGTCCCCGACACCACCATGACCACCTCGAGCCACACAACTCCTCCAGGGGGTGGACCCCACAACGGGCGGCTCCCGAGGATGTGGACCCCACGATAGGCGGCCCCACATCATCACTTGCTTATATTTAAAGTTAGCAATTTTACTACTCCTACATGGTAGTTACCTTTACTTATCTTCAATGACAAGAAAAAATACATATACAATTGAGATGAAGTTCTTATTTATTTCGAAACATTTTTGTTATACCAAAGTATAGATAATCTTTCAAACTATTTTTAGTAGTTGTTCTAGTTCTTCTTGTAATTGAATTTTAATATATTTGCAGAAGCTAAACCAAAAGCGATTAAGAGAAAAATGGAAGAAGATTCACTGTCTCTCTACCAAATAAAAAGTTACTTACAGGTCTTTCTTCAATCCTCGTATGTTGTGGTATTTATGATCTTTAACCTTATAATACCTAAATAGTGTTGTTATGATTCCTTTTTACAGAAGTATAGAGTGGCGAAGGTTTCAAAAGACATGGGAGGAAGGAATGTTGGCACAAGTACGTTAGCTTTTTAATTTTTCCTCTCTTCTATTTTTATTTTTATTTTTTGTCATGCTCTTTCTCCTCATAGATGTGTGTCATAATTTTCTTTAATGATTTAATATGTGACATTTCTTTTCATTTGCTCATTTGCACTAATATAAAAAGAAGTTACACAATTGGTTAGCTAGTAAAGATTCAATCATTGTACAAAAAGTCGTGAGACTTTTTCATGCCCCAAATAAGGTTATATTCTCTTACCTTTTTCATCTACAACTTAAAATATATTTATATTTCAATTTAATCATATGAAACACGTATGCTTGGGTTATTATTTATCTCTCTCTTCTCATTGATAATTTATTATGTGGAAATAGCAAAGCTAGAAGCTGGAGCTAAACAAACAAATCTGATTCCAGAAATAAGAGTAAGTTCCTCGTACACGTATTGATTCCTTTATAGAATAAATGAATTGAAAATCATTTGATGGAAATATATAACATAAATGCAGGAACAGATGAAAGAAGTTGTTGCGATTAACATTTAAAAAGTGTAAGCTTTAAGGGATGATCAAGCTGCTACTTCTTCGTCAACCTTGATGTCAGGAGTTCTATCCACCATGGTTGGTGATCCTAATCATGTTCCTTCGCCTGTTGAAATAGGAAACATGGCTAGTCCTTAGCCTATTTCAAAATACTTTGTCAAAGTGATTCTCAGTTATTTTCGCATTGCATCCGTGAAATTTAAAAATTAGTGATCGATACAATAATTCTGTGGAAAAGATTCCTGATCTTATTCACATTTCATCCATGAAATTTAAAAACTAGTGATCGATACAAGGTATTTATGAAGAAGACTACTCAAGTTTTTCTAAGAAAGTTTGTTATGATCTTTGTTTTTGAAATAATAATAAAAGCTAAATGTATCAGCTTCTTATACTAGAATTTTTCTTCTTTGGCACATTACCGTACTCAATGTTATTAAGATCTATTTCGTAGGTCTTTCTTATTATTTAATTCAACTAACTAATGAAACTACTATGTATTAGAGAGACATTTCAATCATGAATATCTAGTGATTTCATCATATGAATTTCATGATCTAATAATGGGAGAAAGAGTCATAACTATCAGAAAGATCAAATTGATAAATCTTTCCCTTTTATACTAAATAATCTATCTATTTATAATAATAAAAGTGAGAACTTCAAAACAAAAAAGTTAAATTACCTAAATCCCTTCTAAACATTGTATGTAGATTACTTAACCTTATAACAATAAATTTTTGTAATACATTAGCCATATAAGAAGCAAAACAAACCAAAAAAAAGGATTTTTTTTAATAGAAAAATCATAAAGAATTTTACAAGTAAAAAAATTCGATGGGCATTACAGAAAAACATACTATAGCGTAACGTGTAACAGATGTATCAAGAATTGGATGACAATCAATGTGTAAATTCTTCTCTCGAGCTATTGATTCTATGACAGTTCTGCTCCTCTTAATTCTCTAAGCGTTCAAACATATCTGACATCGGAACAAGTACTTGTGTACTAAGTTTTTCTCTTCATATGGTATGGGATGAAGAAATTCAATCCATTATTAAAGTAGTAATATTAATGTGGTACTATTTTTGTTTTCCACCAGAACAGAGCCTGCGTTAGGGCAATACTAATTTAGGTACAACATCGGAAAGTCTCATATTTTTAGGGTGGCAGGGGAGGGGGGGAGAGGGGTTAAAGTGCTCCGAACCAAGGACATGTCCATGCTATAGCTCTAAATTTGAGACCTCTTGTTATGGATGGATAAGTATTTAATATTCCACCACATGCAACCTTTGGTGATAGAAATATCAGTACCTTCAATAACCTTGAGACAAATGAAAAAGGCAACCTGGTGCACAAAGCATCACCCATTACCGCTTTAGGAAACCACTACTGTCTATCTACTACCATTTGTTATTAGTTTTAAAAAACCTATATGGTAGTTGCAACTTCTACTACATCTTCCGTACAAAAATCGGTTTTACATTTAAGTTGTGTATCATCTTAAATCTATTGATTTGTTGTATGCTATTTAGCCCTTTGCCCTGCTTATAGATATTACAAAAAAAAATAGGAGCAAAATGGCATTACCAAACCAACTGAAGCACTATGGTTTTTATGATCTTCAAGAATGCTTTGAAGATAAGCTCAATCAGGCGTCTTACTGAAATTTTTTTAATATGACTACTCTTCTAAGAACTCCCATCAATTACTGGAACGATTTAATTTCGAGGATCATAGAGTGCATTTTTAGTACTACAGTTTCCTTGCTTCTGTGTGTTATTTGTTCAAGAAATATTCAAGTACTTATCATACTCAATAACGGTTAGAAACGACTTACCTTCATTGTCTTGGTATTGCTAAAATATTTGAAGGATAGGAAGTAAAAAGATAAGCCTGCATCTAGAAATGATTATCTTTTTATGGCTACTGTTAGACCCTCAAGCTAGGACATGACTGGCTCCGTACAACAGTTCTGTCAAAGACTTGGGTATTGCCCCTTGACACTAGCACTAGTGGATGTTGCAAGAAACATGCATAAGTTGTTCAATATGGGCATTGTGTGTCTAAATATGCAGGCTTGACACTTAGGACTGCCAGTACGAGAAGGTTCCTTAATGGTGGCAAGTTAACCTTGTGTGTGGCCATCATCTAGGGCAAGACAAGCAGAGGTGCATAGCACTTGAGAAAAATATGTGCGCATATCATCTTGACGGGATGGCATGGTGTGCACATGCCACTAACATAGGCATACAGGAAGATGGGTGCTTAACATGAATGAGATGAAAGCTGATAGGACGGACATGGTATTGGAAGCTGGCATGGTACCATTGAAAGTATGTAACTCATTGTGCTGAAAGGTTGTGCATATGAATGTTCAAAAGTAATAAACTTGTTTACATTTTAATTAATTTAGTTCATGAACTAGAAGATGCATGCATTAGTTGATAAGAATAAAATTAATATTATGTATTTAGTAGATACTTGAATTAGTATTATTCATGTACTTGGAAGATGTGTAGTATGAATTTAATTAATAGTGATGCATGTACACACTAGCTAGGTACATGGAGTACTTCGCCTATAAATACCCATGTATGCTAGTCATTTTGTTCAAGTCAAGTTGAATAGAAATACTTCTTTCCTCCATTTTCTTCTTTGTGAGTTTTGAGTGTTATTTTATGTTGCCTTGCTCTCCAAAATTTCTAACGTTTGGTATCAGAGCCGGTTTGTGTAAATGATGCAAGATTAAACTTTGAAAGCAAGAATCAAGATAAAAAGCAAGACACTCATTGATCTATCAAGACTATAAGTAGGAACTAGTCCACTTACCTTCTTAATGAAGCCAAGGAAGACCTATATTATGCAAACAACCCTCAAGACACCTAAGGACTTGTAAATTGCTTGATCAATGGAAAGGAACAAGTTCAATTCAATTCTACTAAAAAAGAACAAGTTTTCCAATATGTACTAGGTTTAGCAAGATGCTGCATTTTGTTATGTGTGTAAACTGACTAAAATAAATGCTAAGGAAGACTTATATAGTCAGCCCCTCTCACGCCTAACTAGCTAAAGAACAGCCACCAATTGGGCTAAATGTCAAAGACCATGCAGGGCCAAATAAGTGCCATTATCTTACTCAAGACTATCTATGTAAAATAACTAATAAGAGCTTGTTGAGGAGCTCGTTGAGTTCACCAAGTTGCTGCCCCAATACTAGGCTCCCAACGCCCCAAAGAATGAGCTCGTTGAGTAGCTCGTTGAGCTCCCCAAGTCTTGGCCTCAACTTGCTTCAATCGTCCCTCCTTCTCCAACACTAATCAATGTGTCTCTTGTCGCCTCTAATATGCTGCCCGCTTGTTCCATCATTGCACAATCATAGCTCTTTATAACCATCAAGTGAATATCATAAAGCTCCTTAGCTTGACTCCTCGTGAATGGCCTTGAAGGCACGAACATATCTTGATCAGGCTAGACTGCATCATTCTCCCCTTCTTGAGAAGATTTCGTCCTCTATATCGAGCCATCATCCTCTCAAAGCGGCACTACCTGCAACACAAGGATTTAAGTCAGAAACTTGAAAGTCTTAGAAAAACTATACTAACCAGGCAGGTCTATAATATAGGCGTTGTTATTGATCTTTTGTAGCACTTGAAATGGACCATCTCCTCTCGGGGCTAGCTTCCCCTTCCTTTGGCTCAGGAACCTCTCCTTTCGAAAGTGCACCCAAACCCAATCACCCTTCTTCAAATCCAATTTTTTTCTCCCCCTATTCTTCTTGCTCGCCACCTCCTTATAAGCTTCCTCAAAGTTCTTCCTTACCTTAGCATGCAACTCAAGCAACGCGGCTGTTCGGTTTTCACCATCAACACTAATAGCTGTATCTCTAGGCAAAGGAGTAAGATCACGTGGAATTAAGGGGTTAAAGCCATAAACACATTCAAATGGAGTTATGATAGTCATCGTATGCACAGCTCTATTGTAAGCAAACTCCATAATATGCAACCTATCAGCCCACATCCCCGCCTTACCTTTGATCATAGCTCTAAGAAGAGCTCCCAAGGTTCAGTTAAAAACCTCAGTCTGACCGTCAGTCTGTTGATGATGAGATGTAGAAAACAACAACTTAGTTCCCAGAGCACCCCACAAACACTTCCAAAAGTGACTCAAAAATTTGGCATCCCTATCACTAACAGTAGTATGAGGCACACCATGCAGCTTTAACACATTAGCAATAAACAAAGAAGCAACATGTTGTGCATCATCATATTTTTTAGAAGATATGAAATGAGCCATCTTAGAGAACCTATCAACAACCACATAGATACTATCATGACCACCCCTAGACGGAGGCAGCCCCATCACAAAATACATAGAGATATCTACCCGAGGACTAGTAGGGACGGGTAAGGGAGTATACAAACCATGATTACTAGACCTAGACTTAGCCCGTTTTCAGTCAAAACAAGCACTACAAATACGCTCAACAGCATGCCTCATCATAGGCCAATGAAATGATAAGACCCAAACCGCCTCAAGACCTTTCACTCGGAGTCAAGCCAAGTTAATCCAAGACACCCATCTTCACTTGACATGGAAGGGCATAGAAGAAGGCCCCAAGAGCGACTTGAAGACTGTGCTTTGGTGTGCCATGGATGGAGGACCTTCTAGTACACTTGACGAGGCATCCGGAGCACGTTTGGAGGCAATTCAAGAGGCCACAGAACCAGGCGGACCGCCTACTCAACTAGGCCGGCCGCCTAGTTTTTGATCACTCTCTGGATCTCACTAGGCGGACCGCCTCTGCAAACCAGGCGGACCGCCTACTCCTTCAGCTTACCAAGAACAGGCCGGGCGCCTAGTTGAAGTAGGCTGGGCGCCTACTTTGTGAAGGGGGTGCGGGAATTGCTAGTTTTATGCTATGTTTTGGACAAGTATAGCCCTACGAGGCCTTTATTGTTTTAACCCACTTTAGGGGTATTTTTGAGCTTTCATTACATGTAAGTGAAGTCTATAAATACTTCACAAACCTCTTTCAAACCTTACCTTACTTTGATTATTGATGAATGAAAATAGAGTTGAACTCTTTGGAAGAAACCCTTGTCTTTTGGTTGCTTGAATTCACTAGTGGAACCTAGTTGAGTCTTGAACCGGAACTCCGACCATTCTACTTGCGAGTCCGTTGTTGTCTCGAGGGTAGTTGCATAGTGTAGGTCCTTCTAGACGCCGATTCGAGGGTATCTCGGGACAAGTTCCCCGTGGTTACTTCGAAGGGAGTTCGAGAAGTGTCTCGCTCTCCTATCTTTTTGTTTATCGTATTTGATTCTTATCATCTTGGTATCAGAGCAAGGCTCGGGTTTTGTTTCTACAAACCCCCGACCCTTGATTCTTCGTGCCTAGGTTAGTTTCGCTTTTAGGTTCTTGTTTATTGTTATTGAAAAGAAGAAAAAACACAAAAAAAATTGAAAAGAAGAAAAAAACACCGAAAAAATTTTGATCATGGATTCTTGGTTTGTTGGACCCGTTATGTGATTGTTATTGGGGTTTGTTCCTTATCGGAAACCCATTCTTTTGGTACCCTATACGCCCGATTTGGAGTTGAAACACAAGAATTGGAATTTTGAAACCCTTGGAAAATTGAAAAAGTTGAAACCCTAGCTATGAACATGATGAACATGGTAGATTGATGAATTTTGATTGGGGTTTGATAAAATTGATTGGGGTTCGTTCCTTGTGATTGAAACAACATTGGGGTGCCTTTGAATTGCTAAAACAACGAAGGGACTGTTGGATTTTTAGGTGCAAACCAAGAACATCGTGTTTGAAACTGTGCTGAAACTGCAGTAGGCTGGGCGCCTAGTGAGACAGGCGGACCGCCCCTTTTGGTTGAACTCTCTGGATTTTCCAGAGGCGGACCGCCTACTAGAGAAGGCTGACCGCCTACTCCTCTGTGCAGTGAACCAGGCGGACCACCTAGTCCAAACAGGTGGGGCGCCTACTTCTGTTGGGTGTGGTATCGGGTAGATTCTTCTAGGATCTCTTGTTTGTTTGATTACATCGCATCTAGTTAGCACTTCTTTGAGTAATCTTGCCTACTTGAATTGTGCTAACCCTTCTAAGCTATTAGGAAGCTCAAGCCTAGACCGGAGAGTAGAACTCAAAGAAGCTTCGTAGTCTCTTTTGGCTCAAGTCCGCACTTAAAGAGCTATCGTTCCGATAGAGTCCTATTAACTCCACTCACCCCGGAGCTCATTGGGCTTCTGAGTTGAGTGATCAAGTTGAGGTTTACTATTCAACTTAGTGAAGCTTTGGGTTCAAGCAAGAGTGAAAAATCCACAACCCACTATACGAGTGATCCGAGTGAAAACTTGTGAGAGAGTGTGTGAGGTTGTTTTTGCTAACGTTTGTTACTTGTGTAGGTACAATGTCTACCGAAGGACAAGATTTCATTAAGGAGGCCTTGGCTAACCTTCTTGCCAAGATGGACCTCATGAACCAAAGGATTGAGTCTCTAGAAAAGGGTGCCTCAAGTGCCCTAGTAGAGCAAGGGACTTCCAATGTCCCCTCGGAGAAAGGGACCCCGAGTGTCCAAGTTGAGAAGGGGACCACGAGTGTCCAAGTTGAAGTCTCAAGTACTCCTAACTTTACCCCGGAGCAAGTGAGCCATGTCGTTGAATTGCTCAATCAACAACGGGTAAAGGAGGATCGAGAGAGAGTTGATCCAATGTTGGGCAATCCCCAACGAACGGGCATTCCCCGTATCTTAGACAACCCTCAGAGAAACACTCCACTACCAAGACCCATCCGAAATGTGCAACCTCTTGAGCAAGTTGATGAAGCTCAAGAAGGGGAGGAAGCCGAATATGGAGATGACATGTACGGGTTTGATGACCCCTTTCAACCGAGGCGTGGTATGAATTGGGGTAGAAATGTGGATAGAGGTAGGGGCTGAGGTCGAGGGCCACCTATGGGCTATGTTGAAGGGAATGTGAGGAGAGATTATGGGGGTTATGGAGATCACTATGGGGGCCAACCGGAGCCTTTCCAAGGAGGTCGTGACAACAACCACAATCTCAATAGTGTGAAGCTTAATCTTCCACCCTTTAAAGGGAATTGTGATCCAAGTGCTTATATTGATTGGGTGCTCCAAATTGAAAGATTGTTTGACACCAATGATATGACCGATGAGAAGAAGGGTACTTATGCTATTTCCTCCTTTGAATCCTATGCATCCACTTGGTGGGAATCCGTCAAGAGGTCAAGGAGAAGAGCGGGAGTTCCCGTGAATGTGGGATGGCATGACTTGAAGGGACTCATGAGTATCAAGTACATTACCCCTAGATACCGTCAAGAACAACTCAAGAGACTTTATGAGTTGAAGCAAGGTGTCAAGACGGTACATGAGTATTATGATGAGTTTGAAAGGGTTCGAATGGCCTTAGACATGGACACCGAAGATGAGGAGCAAGCCGTGATCCGATTCATGAATGGTTTGAGCTATGGTATAGCCTCACAATTGAGGTTGCATTCTTATCTCTCACTTCAAGAAGTCCTTGATGCCGCTATTCAAGCCGAGCAATGGCTTGACAAAGAGAAGTCCAACTGTTACAAAGGCAACACTTCTACTTCCATGGGCAAGCCAAAGGATTTGAAAAATCCTACTTCCAATGCAAGATTCACAAGTGCAAGTGGCCCTAGCGGAGCAAGTGCTAGCAAAGAGGTGAAGAAGCCATTTGAAAAGTACACACCCAATGCGGGAGGTAATTCTAAAACCCAATTGAATACTCCTACTTCTTCTTCCATTCAATGTCATAAATGCAAGGGGTATGGGCACTTTGCTAAGGAGTGTCCTACGAAAAGGACCATGGTTGTTGTTGGTGAACATGCATATGAGCAAGAGAGTGAGCCAGAGGAAGATGAGGGAGTAGAGGGAGATGAGGGAGTAGAGGAGGATGGTGAAGATGACACGGTGGAGGATGAGGAACCTCATACTTTTCTAGTGGTGAGGAGGAGCTTAGGAGCTATGATTGTGGAGGACGGCGAAACCTTGCAAAGGGAAAACCTTTTCCATGCTAGGTGTCGTGTCAAGGGTGTTGTGTGCTCTATGATCATTGATTCGGGGAGTTGCACTAATGTTGTGAGCCAATCTCTTATAACCCAATTGAAGTTGCCTACCGTGAAACACCCCAAGCCATACCGGTTACAATGGCTAAATGAATGTGGGGAGCTCAAGGTGGTGAAACAAGCAATGATCAAGTTTAAAATGGGTAGTTATGTAGATGAACACTTGTTCGACGTTGTGCCCATGCAAGCTTGCCACCTTCTCTTTGGGAGGCCGTGGCAATTTGACCGGCAAGTGGTTCACAATGGACGTGTCAACACTTACACGCTCCAACATGAAGGAAGAAAGTTTGTGTTGAAGCCCCTAACTCCTAAACAAGTGAGTGATGACTACCAACGAATGAAGGAGTTGAGGGAAGTGGCGAAGGCTAAGTCAATCATTGAGACTAGCCCTTTGTCCAAAAGCATGGTGGCAATCCCACCTACTTCATCTACCGGTGGCATATGTGCCATGATGCAACCGGGCGAGCTCTTAAAGGGAAATGATGGCAACAAGTTTCTTCTATGCATTGTGCACAAAGGTATGGTTCTCTCTTCCGAATTTGATTATTCTTCTAACCCATTACCTAGTGCCATTGAAAGTGTTTTGAAGGTGTTCAAAGACATGTTCCCGGATGAAATGCCAAGTGAACTCCTTCCCTTGAGAGGGATTGAACATCAAATTGACTTCATCCCGGGTTCTCAAATCCCGAACAAACCGGCTTATAGGAGTAATCCGGAGGACACAAGAGAATTGCAAAAGCAAGTAGATGACTTGCTCTCCAAAGGCTTGGTCCGGGAGAGTTTAAGTCCATGTGCCGTACCGGTGATTCTTGTGCCCAAGAAGGATGGATCGTGGAGAATGTGCGTGGATTGCCGAGCCGTGAATAAGATAACGGTAAAGTACCGTCACCCTATTCCACGACTTGATGATATGTTGGATGAATTGAGTGGGTCGTGTGTCTATTCCAAAATTGACCTTAGGTCCGGCTACCATCAAATCCGGATGAAACCCGGAGATGAATGGAAAACCGCATTCAAGACCAAATTTGGTCTCTATGAATGGTTGGTAATGCCCTTCGGGCTTTCCAACGCACCTAGCACCTTCATGCGACTCATGAATCATGTTTTGAAGCCTTTTATAAACAAGTTTGTCGTTGTCTATTTTGATGATATCTTGATCTATAGTAAGACAATAGATGAGCATGTAGGCCACTTGAGTCAAGTTCTTGAAGCGCTACGAGCCGAAAAGCTCTATGCCAATTTGAAAAAGTGTGCCTTTTGTGTGGAGAAGGTTGTCTTCCTTGGGCTTGTTGTGAGTGCCCAAGGAGTGGAGGTGGATGAGTCTAAGGTAGAGGCCATACGTGATTGGCCTACTCCTACTACCGTGACTCAAGTGAGGAGCTTTCATGGTCTTGCTAGCTTTTATAGACGATTTGTGAAAGACTTTAGCTCCATCGCCGCTCCACTCACCGAATTGGTGAAGAAGGACCAACCCTTTGTTTGGGGAGAGCCTCAACAGAAGGCCTTCCAAGAGTTGAAAGGTAGGTTAAGTACTGCCCCCCTATTGCAATTGCCCGACTTCGGAAAGGCATTCGAGGTTGAATGTGATGCCTCGGGGGTGGGAATTGGTGGTGTATTAATGCAAGATAGCAAACCCATCGCCTACTTTAGTGAAAAGTTGAAAGGGGCCTCCTTGAATTATTCTACATATGACAAGGAGTTGTATGCCCTTGTGAGAGCCCTTGCCCATTGGCAACACTACCTTTGGCCTCGAGAGTTTGTAATCAAGAGTGACCATGAGTCACTCAAGAATTTGAGAGGCCAAGAGAAGCTCAATAAGCGGCATGCCAAGTGGGTTGAATTTATTGAGTCCTTTCCCTATGTGATCCAATACAAGAAAGGGAAGGACAATGTTGTGGCGGATGCGCTTTCTAGAAAGTTCGCACTAGCCACCACTCTCACCTCTAAGCTCATGGGATTCGAGAGCATCAAATTGATGTATGCTCATGATCCAAAGCTAAAGAGTGTCCATGATGCTCTAGAGAAAGGGGAGAGAGTTGAAAAATACCAATGGTCTAATGGATTCATCTTTAAAAATGGTAGAGTGTGCATACCCGAGTCCTCATGGAGGGAATTGCTTGTGCAAGAGGCACATTGTGGAGGACTCATGGGTCACTTTGGGATAAGAAAGACTTTGGCCGTTCTTCAAGAACAATTCTATTGGCCGAAGATGAGGGTGCATGTGGAGAAGTTTTGCACGAATTGCCTTGAGTGCAAAAGTGCCAAATCTAGAGCCCACCCTCATGGGTTATACATCCCGCTCCCCGTACCTACTAGTCCGTGGTTGGATATATCAATGGACTTTGTCATGGGCTTACCAAGGACTAGGGGGGGCCACGATAGCATCTTTGTCGTCATGGATAGGTTCTCAAAGATGGCTCATTTCATTCCTTGCAAGAAATGCGATGATGCCCAATATGTAGCTTCCTTGTTTGTTGAAAATATTTTGAAGCTACATGGTGTGCCTCAAACTATAGTGAGTGATAGGGACACTAAGTTCCTAAGCCATTTTTGGCGATGTTTATGGGGTGCTTTGGGCACCAAGCTCTTGTTTTCTACGTCCCACCACCCGCAAACCGATGGTCAAACCGAAGTGGTTAACCGAACCTTGGGAGCTCTCCTTAGGGCAATGACTCGAGGTAAGGCCGGGACGTGGATTGATCGATTGCCTATAATGGAGTTTGCCTACAATCGCACATTGCATAGCATGATTGGCATGACTCCTTTTGAATGTGTATATGGTTTTAACCCCTTGATTCCCCTTGATCTAACCCCTTTGCCAAGGGAAATGGTTGTTAATTTTGAAGGTAAAGCTAGAGCCAAGGCTTTTGTTGAACTCCATACAAAGGCGAAAAGGAATTTGGAGGAATCTTATGCTAAGGTTGCCTCCAAGAAGAACAAAGGACGCAAGAAGGTGGAACTCAAGAAGGGTGACTATGTGTGGGTGCACTTCCGGAAGGAAAGGTTTCCAAGCCTTAGGAAAGGGAAGTTGGCACCCCGGGGAGATGGCCCATTCCAAGTGCTTTCGAAGATAAACAACAATGCCTATGTGGTCGACTTGCCAAGTGAGTATCAAGTTTCTAATACTTTCAATGTTTGTGACTTGGTTCCTTTGGATGTAGGTAATGAAGAGGTCGTGAATGATGATGAAGGGGTCGTGAATGATGGTTCGATTTCGAGGACGAAATCCTCTCAAGAAGGGGAGAATGATAAGACCCAAACCGCCTGAAGACCTTTCACTCGGAGTCAAGCCAAGTTAATCCAAGACACCCATCTTCACTTGACATGGAAGGGCATAGAAGAAGGCCCCAAGAGCGACTTGAAGACTGTGCTTTGGTGTGCCATGGATGGAGGACCTTCTAGTACACTTGACGAGGCATCCGGAGCACGTTTGGAGGCAATTCAAGAGGCCACAGAACCAGGCGGACCGCCTACTCAACTAGGCCGGCCGCCTAGTTTTTGATCACGCTCTGGATCTCACTAGGCGGACCGCCTCTGCAAACCAGGCGGACCGCCTACTCCTTCAGCTTACCAAGAACAGGCCGGGCGCCTAGTTGAAGTAGGCTGGGCGCCTACTTTGTGAAGGGGGTGCGGGAATTGCTAGTTTTATGCTATGTTTTGGACAAGTATAGCCCTACGAGGCCTTTATTGTTTTAACCCACTTTAGGGGTATTTTTGAGCTTTCATTACATGTAAGTGAAGTCTATAAATACTTCACAAACCTCTTTCAAACCTTACCTTACTTTGATTATTGATGAATGAAAATAGAGTTGAACTCTTTGGAAGAAACCCTTGTCTTTTGGTTGCTTGAATTCACTAGTGGAACCTAGTTGAGTCTTGAACCGGAACTCCGACCATTCTACTTGCGAGTCCGTTGTTGTCTCGAGGGTAGTTGCATAGTGTAGGTCCTTCTAGACGCCGATTCGAGGGTATCTCGGGACAAGTTCCCCGTGGTTACTTCGAAGGGAGTTTGAGAAGTGTCTCGCTCTCCTATCTTTTTGTTTATCGTATTTGATTCTTATCATGAAACTTCTCCCCAAGTATAGTCAAGGCCTTATCTACCCCAAAGTGACCCATTATGCCCCCACAATGTGCTCATGCACTAGCAACTAACGCCAAGAAGACTCGGATATACAAACTCTCCTCTTCCTAAAAAGGTACCCATCATGCCATTGATACTTCTCTATTCGCTGTCCACTAGCTATAGCATCACTTACACTCTTAAACTTAAGGTCATACACATACATAGACTTAATACTCTCAAAATCCATCAGCCTAGATGCTAACGTTGTAGCCAGAGCGAACTTCTTAGAAAGTGCATCAGCCACTACATTCTTCCTTCCCTTTTTATAATGAATTACATAAGGGAAACTCTCAATGAACTCAACCTATTTGGAATGCCTTTTGTTTAGAATTTCTTGGCCTCTAAGATACTTGAGCGACTCATGGTCACTCCTAATGACAGACTCCGTAGGCCATAAATAGTGCTGTCAATGAGCTAGAGCTCTCACGAGGGCATACAACTCCTTGTCATATGTGGAGTAATTCAAGGCTGCCCTCTTTAACTTCTCACTAAAATAGGCAATAGGCTTCCCATCTTGCATGAGAACACCTCTAATTCCCATCCCTGAGGCGTTGCACTCAATTTCAAATGCCTTGCTAAAATCAGGTAATTGTAATAATGGGGCAGAACTAAGCCTATGTTTCAACTCTTGGAAAGCCTTCTCTTGAGGCTCTCCCCAAACAAAGGGTTGATCTTTCTTCACCAACTCAATGAGTGGTGCTGCTATGGTGCTAAAATCCCTCACAAAACGTCTATAGAAACTAGCTAGACCATGGAAACTCCTAACATGTGAAATAGTAGTAGGAGTAGGCCAATCTGTAATAGCCTCAACCTTAGACTCATCTACCTCAACACCATTAGCACTAACTATAAACCCTAGAAAAACAACTCTGTCCACACGAAAGGCACACCTCTTATAATTAATATAGAGCTTCTCAGCCCTCAAAACATCAAGTACTTGCCTTAAGTGATTAACATGGTCATCAAAACTTCTACTATAAATTAGAATATCATCAAAATAGACGACCACAAACTTATTAATGCTCGGCTTAAGTACATGGTTCATTAGCCTCATAAACGTACTAGGTGCATTGGAGACACCAAATGGCATCAACAACCATTCATACAGACCAAACTTAGTCTTGAACGCAGTCTTCTACTCATCACCCGATTTCATACGAATTTGGTGGTAACCGGACCTCAGATCGATTTTAGAGAACACACTTGAACCACTTAACTGATCTAGCATGTCATCTAATCTAGGAATGGGATGATGATACTTTACCATCATTTTGTTGACTGCCCGACAATCTACACACATCCTACAAGTGGCGTCCTTTTTTGGTACGAGTATCACTGGCACAACAGAAGGGCTCAAACTCTCACGAACCAGCCCCTTAGTTAGCAGCTCATCCACTTGACGCTGCAGCTCCTTGGTATCTTCCAGGTTGCTCTGGTAGGCTGGCTTGTTAGGAGTTTGTAACCCCGGGACGAAGTCGATTTGGTTTTCTATCCCCCCTCAATGGAGGCAGCCCACTCGGCATCTCCTCGGGAAACATGTCCACATATTCCTATAAAACATCATCAACAACACTAGGCAAGGGGTGAATATTTGTAGAAACCTCATCATTAGAACTCAAGTAAATACCTTTATGAACTAGACAAATTAACAATTTAGAACTATCATTACCTCGTAAATGCTCACCTGGTTGCATCATAGCACAAATATTACTTGGCAGGGCTGGTGTAATAGTAGTATCTACGGCCTCAGGTTTAGCCTCCATAGGAGACTTGGCTTTAGCCACCTTTTTTAGCTCTTACATGCGCTTGTAATCATCACTAACTTGTTTAGGTTTCAAGGGCTTGAGTGTACAACTCTTGCCCCCTAGCTTGGCCGTATAAGCATTGGCCTTACCATCATGAACGACACCCCTATTAAATTGCCAAGGACTGTCCAACAAAAAATGGCAAGCCTGCATAGGTACCACATCGCACATGAGCTCATCTTGATAAGCTCCCACCTTAAACTTAATAAGCGCTTGCTTCACCACCTTCAACTCACCACACTTACTCAACCACTGCAATCTATAGGGATGGAGATGTTTTAATGTGGGCAGCTTTAGTTGAGTCACCAACGTTTGACTCATTACATTTGTGCAACTACCTGAATCAATTATCATAGAGCACACCTTTCCCCTCACCTTATATCTAGCATGAAACAAATTCTCACACTGCACATCTCCATTCTCTTCTACACTTATGGCACTTAAGTTCCTACGCACCACTAAGAACATATTCACTCCTTCATCCTCCGCTACCTCTTCCTCACACTCAACCAAATCAGGCCCCTCATCTCTCTCAATCTCCTCATCACTCTCCGCCTCACAAACAATACCATCATCAAGAATAAGCATGGTCTTTCTCGTAGGGCGGTCCTTTGCGAAGTTACCATAACCTTTACATCTATGACATTAAAACGAAGATGCACTAGGAGAATTAGGTTGAGTTTTAGAAGTACCTCCCGACCCCTTAGGGTCACCTTTAGGCGTCATCTTCTCCGCTGATTTCTTCACCTCACGGCTCACATTAGCTCCTCCCGGACTTGGTGTTTTCAACTCTTTGTTTCGGCTCATGGGGGCAGAATTAGAGCTCCCTCTATAGTGTATCAGAGCAAGGAAAGGGATTGTTTCTACAACCCCAATCCTGTCCTTCGTGCCCTAGATTAGGAATTCTAGTTTAGGTTCTTATTATTTTCGTTTTTTACTAAAAAAAAAAGTAAAACATGAAAAAGAGGAAGAAACTGTCGTGAGTTGTGTTGGAATACCTAGGGTTAAGAAAAATCTGAAAAAATTTGTTCTTGATAAAGTTCTTGAAACCCTAGTTGATTCTTGAAGCGTATCTTGAAGTTCTTGACGTGTTTCTTGAAGAATTGAGTCGTGATTCTTTGAATCTTGCTTAGGGGCTGCGTTCTTTAACTTAAATAACTAGTTTTCTCAAATTCTTGAATTTTTCTTGAACAATTTTAGGAGTTCTTGATTTAGTTCGTGACAAAATTGCTTGAACACATTGAACAAAGTAAAAGGGCAGCGTGTAATAAGATTCTTGATGCAATCCTGATTAAATTCTTGAAATTTAGCTAAGTTCTTGAAAGGAAATCGTGAGAGCTTAGTAAGAACAAGAGTGCAGCGTTATCTTGGGGGTTTGAACCAATTCTTGGCTGCATATTGTGAAGTTCTTGAACAAAGTTGAAGTTGTTAAATGGAGTTCTTGCATGTTCTTGAAAGCAGCAAGTAATAGGCTGATCTTGGTGTCAAATTGAGTGTTTTCTTGAAGCTCTTGGACAACAACTTGTTGTTCTTGAATAGAAATGGAAGTAGCTAGCTTGAATTGATCCTTGAAATTCAAAAGTTAAGCACGTTGTTGTTAGGAATTACTTGCTAAAATTTTAGATTGAAAGAGAAGAAGGAGGCGCTGAAAGTTGTGTTAAAAGAAAGGAAGCCTAAGCCCAATTCAAGAGGGAAACAACTCCCAATTCAAAAAGGAGAAGTTAACCCACTTTTTATATAGAAAGTTGTTGGAAAAACTAGTAAAAGTTGTCCAAATTTGAGTTTGGAAGCAAGGAAAGAGGAGGAAAAACCTATTCAACTCTAAAAAAGAGAGGGAAAAACGTGTAGGACAAAGTAGTAAAAGTTGTCCAAATCAGAGTTGTAAAGCAAGGAAAGTGAGGAAAAACTTATTCTACTCTAAAAAGGCTTAGTCTAGGTGCCTATTAAGGGTTAGGGAATAAGATTTTTCTTAGAATTTCCTCATTTCCTTGTTAAACACAACTTCTAGTTAGTAATTCTTAAGTATTTTTTCTACTTGAGCTATTACTAACTTTTGAGCTTGTAGGATTTTTGTGCTAATTTCAGATTATTTTCCCAGCATTCGTAGTAATTTTCGTGACTTCAAGTGCTTACTTTAAAAGAGCCATCCATCCATAAAATCACATAAACTCCATTCCGAAACAATACTTGGACATACTAGTAGGTGATTCTACTCCTTGGTTCTTAAGAGATAACGAGAAATCTTTGGGTGGGGGTATTTGGAGTGTGAACTCTAAAGAGTATGAGTGTCACAACTAAAAGTGAGGGAGAGCAAGTGAGGTTGTTTATACTTACCTTCCACGTCCCTGTTTTCTTGATATGGCTTTTGCACGTACACGGAGCCATAAGAGAGGTTTGGATGGAAATGGAGACGAGTTGGAGGAAAAGAGCTTTTACTACACTCCTACCACTAGGAGAAGCTCTTGTAGATACCTTAAGGAGGGATACCAATATCGTGATGGTGCAACAAGGTATAAGACTCCTTCCTCGACTTTTTAATACATATAATGTTGGAAGTATGACGGGAAGAAGAAGCTCATCTGATGGTGCTGTTTCTAAGAGGGAGTTGAGGGGAAACTACTACAACGAACTTGGAGTGGAAAGAGAATAGAGTAGTTTCGCAGTGAGCATAAATGGGTATGAAGGCTATGTGCTTATAGCGGATGAGGGCGAGACAAACTGGATTAGCCTTTCACTAGCGAAGAGGTTGAAAATACTTGATTCTGACTGGAGCGTTCGGTTCCATATTTCCCACGAAAAATATAAAGGACCTGTCTAGTGTGAAGTGGCTTCTTTGATGGGGTGTCATATCATATAAGGGAAGCCTTGGCTATACCAAAAGGACTTTGAGTATAATGTTGCTCGTGCCATGTATCATATTTGGGCGCATAGAAAGTTGTATGAATTTTGCCCTATGACTCAAGTTGTGCAAACAAGAAGACCTATAAGCACAAGAATCAGTGGGACAAATGCAAGCAAGGGGTTGACAACTGTCATCAAGGTGAGCCTAAAACCACAAGACTCTAAGTCAAGCGGTTCACCTAAGAAGAAGAGGGCGTCAAGTGATAGATCTCTAAGTCCCAAATTTTGGGTTGATGTAAAAAGTCCACCTATACCAGCTAAGGGCATTCTTGGGACTCATCCCAACTCATCCGAACATGAGAGACAAAAGATAGAGAGGAGTAAGGGAGTGACTGGTGACAACTCTCGATAGAAAAAGGAGAGGATGTGTTGAGTGATGTGAGTTGGTTGTCACCTCAATCAAAACTTGACCTTGAAAGAAAAATGAGAGAGAAGAGATATGGCAAAGACTTAAGTGATGATAGAGTCGTTGCAAAAATATTATGATCCCTTAATTCAAAATTTAATTATATTTTTGTTTCCATTGAAGAGTCCAAAGACTTGGACACCATGACCATTGAAGAACTCACGGGTTCTTTGCAAGCACGTGAAGAAAATTTGAAGAAACCGAAAGAAGAATTGGTTGAACAAGCGTTGCAAGTAAAACTTTCTTTCAGGAGAAAGATGATAGATATGGCTAGCAACAACGAGGTCGTGGTTGAAGAGGAAGAGGTGGTAGACAACCACCAAGAAAAGAGAATAAAAGCCAAGACTCTAAACAATGAAGAGGCCGTGGAAGAGGTAGAGGATGGAGGAAAAATTAAGGAAGGTATGAGGAGTCCAATATTGAATGTTATACTTGTCATAAATTTGGTCATTTTTTCTGGGAGTGCAAAAATAATGTGGAGGAGAAAAATAATTTTGTGGAAAGCAAAATTGAAGATGGAGATGGAACTTTACTTCGTGCTTGCAAATGAGAAGATAGTGCAGAGAGAAATCAATGGTACTTTGACTCCTGTGCAAGTAGCCATATTTGTAAAAAGAAGAATTTATTTGTGGAGCTTGAAGAATTAAATGGTTGAAACATCACCGTTGGAGACTCTTCGCATGTTAAAATCAAAGGAAAAGGTACGATTTTAATTCACTTGAAAGATGGTGGTCACCAATTAATTTCTAATGTTCTATATGTACCTTAGATGAAAAGTAATATTTTAAGTTTGGAACAACTTTTGGAGAAAAATTATGATTTTCATTTGAAAGATAAAAAGTTGTTCATGAGAGATGAAAGTGGGAGATTGTAAGCCAATGTTCCTATGGCTAATAATAAAATATTTATTTTGAATCTTCAAAGTGATGTTCCAAGGTGTATGCTTTCATGTGCCAAAGATTCATCTTGGCTTTGGCATATGAGATTTGGTCATGTGAATTTTGATAGCCTAAGGTTGATGAAGAACGAGATCATGGTGAATGGATTTTCAACAATTGATCATCGGAGCAAACTTTGTGAAGGATGTCTCTTTCGAAAGCAAGGAAGAGAAAAATTTCCTAAAGAGTTTTTGACTAGAGCCCTATCTCATTGGAGTTGATTCACATGGATGTGTACGGACAAATCAAGCCATCTTCACTTGGTAAAAATATTTTTTTTTACTTTTCATTGATGATTTTTCTAGAAAAACTTTGGTTTATTCTTGAAGGCAAAATCGGAGGTGTTTGAAATTTTTTATAAATTCATGAGCATGGTGGAGAAATAAAGTGGCTATCAACTGAAGTCATTGCGGTCCGATAATGGTGGAGAATTCACTTCAAGTGAATTAAAAGTTATTTGTGAAAAAAATAAAATTCGTCATTTTTTTTCACAGTTCCAAGATCACCACACCAAAATGGCTTCGTGGAAAGAAAGAACCAGACTATTCTGAACATGGCACAGAGTATGTTGAGGAGTAAAAATATTCCAAAGGAGTTTTAGGCCGAAGCAGTTGCTTGTGTGGTGTACATGTGAAATCAGTCTCACACCAAGAGTATTCGTGACAAAACACCTCAAGAGGCTTAGAGTGGTTTCAAGCCAAAAGTTGCTCATTTACGAGTTTTTGGGAGTATTGCTTATGCACATGTTCTGGATAAGAAGAGGTCCAAGCTTGATGATAAAAGTGTATGTCTTTATTGGTTATAATCAAAATTTTAAAGGTTATAAATTATATAACCCAAGAAATTGCAAGGTCACCATAAGTAGAGATGTAGAATTTGATGAAGATAATGCTTGGGAATGGAAAGATAAATAGCAATATTACTCTTTTAGTCCTTTCTTTGATGAAGATGATGATGAAGAAGTTGTTGAGCAGCAGCCTATCACACCACCCTCAACACCTCCAGCACTAGATTAAGAAGTAGATGAGCCAAGTCCAAGTTATTTAAGTGAAGTGCCTCAGAAGACTAGAAGTTTTCGACTTGTACGAAAATATGGAAGTGGTAAGAAAAGATTTATATGATTTGACTCACTTTTGTTTGTTAGTGGATAGTGAGCCTTTAACATATAAGGATGCTGCACAAAATACTAAATAGAGAGATGCCATGGATTAAGAAATCAAGGTAATAAAAAAGAATGATACTTCGGAGTTGGCCACACTTCGAAAAGGCAAAAGCACTATTGGTTTCAAATAGGTGTACAAGTTGAAGAAAAATTCCAAGAGAGAGGTAGAAAGGTAAAATCAATATTGGTTGCCAAGGGATACAAGCAAAAGGCCGGTATTGACTATGATGAGGATTTTGCGCCGGTTTTCATTTGGAAACAATTCGTTTTACTATTTCTTTGGCAGCCGAAAATCAATGGAAAATCCATCAAATGAATGTGAAGTCGGTTTTATTGAATGTTGTTTTTGAGGAAGAAGTTTACATTGATCAACCTTTGGGTTATAAGATTGCAGGACATAAAAATAAAGTGTTGAAATTGAAAAAGGCTCTTATGGCTTGAAGCAAGCGCCACGAGCTTGGAATAGTAGAATTGAAAAATATTTTCATGCAAATGGTTTTTCAAAGTGTCCACATGAACATGCACTTTATGTCAAGATTGCTGAAAATGGTGACATCATACTTGTTTGCTTGGATGTAGATAATTTGATCTGCAGAGGAAATAATCCGGAGATGTTTGAAGAATTCAAGGAGGCTATGGCAAGAGAGTTTGAAATGACGGACATTGGCTTAATGTCCTACTATCTTGGAACTAAAGTGCAATAAAGGGAGGATGACATTTTTATTTCTCAAGAAGAATATGCAAAGGAAATTCTCAAGAAGCTTGATATGGAGAATTGCAATCCGGTAAGCATCCCTATTTAATGTGGAGCTAAAGTATCCAAGTATAGAGATTGAGAAAAGATCAATCCCACACTTTTTAAGAGTCTTGTTGGAAGCTTAAGGTACTTGACATGTACAAGGCCGGATATTCTTTTTGGTGTTGGACTTGTGAGTCGCTTTATGGAAGACCCTACTACCTCTCATTTGAAGGTTTCCAAAAGAATACTTCGGTATATCAAAGGTACACTTGATTATGGAATATTTTACTAATCGACTCCAAGCTTTTTGGATATTGTGATAGTGATTGGGCTGGTGATATTGATGATCGAAAGAGCACTACTGCATTTTTTTTCTTTCTTAGAAATTCCGCATTTACATGGAATTCTAAAAAGAAACCAATTGTGACTTTGTCAACTTGTAAAGCTGAGTATGTGGCAGCTTGTTCTTGTGTTTTTCATGCAATTTTGAGTCACAAGATCAAATTGCAGATATTTTTACCAAGCCGTTAAAGATTGAGTTTTTTCAAAAGCTAAGGATGGCTATTGGAGTGATGAAACAAGTTTAAGGGGAATGTTGAAAAGTAATAAACTTGATAAGATTTTAATTAATTTAGTTCATGAACTAGAAGATGCATGCATTAGTGGATAAGAATAAAATTAATATTATGTATTTAGTAGAGACATGAATTAGTATTATTCATGTATTTGGAAGATGTGTAATATGAATTTAATTAATAGTGATGCATGTACACACTAGCTTGGTACGTGGAGTAGTTCACCTATAAATACCCATGCATGCTAGCTATTTTGTTCAACTCAAGTTGAATAGAAATCCTGATTTCCTCCATTTTCTTCTTATTGACACCCAATTTTGTCCCTCCTATTTCGATAACCATTTTTAGACAAAAATTGCACTAACAAGCCATGCGTTACCTTCATTTAAAATCCTTATTTCACACAAGCACGCTCATTTGGCTATTTTTTAAAGTACCATCACAAATTATGGCTACTTTACAAAATGTGCATGACCAATTGCAATTTTTACAATTACCTATATTTTCTGACAAAATTACTCAAATTATTTTAAACCTCAAAATTATTTTTTTATGCATCCCAACATTTTAAAATTAATTTTGCAGTTTTCTACAATTTTGTAGAAATTTTATACACATTTATACCCATTTTGTACCATTTTATATACAATATATACACTATATACACTTATACACCTCAAACTCCACTAACTAGACACCTCAGTGCCATGTCACGCCTACGTGGCTCCATCTGGGCCATCCAAGTGGCCAATCCTACGGCTGAAAAGGTAATTTCCATTTTTAACTACTCCTCCACTCCCCCCAAAACCCTAATATCCCTCATTTCCTACAAAAGTCTCCGCTGCCCTATCCCTTACTCTTCTCTCGTCCGAAACCCTAACGATGCCACTGTTAAAGCCGATTTCGGCCACCTCCGGCCACCAAAAACCATGGAACCTATATTTTCTTTCTCCTCTCACTATCCGCGACAAAAATACTACAACGATTTCCCCAAATGACAAATATCAAAATTCAACCCGGCTCCCGATCTCGCCTCTGTCACCAGAAAAAAAACTCCGGCAATATTTATACAAAACCTAAGTGTCACTATCAGTTGGAGGGGAAAGCCCCTGCGCATGTGTGATCGTAGTTGGGTCAAGTTTGATTGATTCCAACCTTTAAAACGTGTAACCCTTAGCTTTTTTCTGTTGATTCTCGCACCTATGTAATATCATGTCCAAAATTACCTAGCTTTTCTGTAAATTAACATGTTCGTTTGTTACTTGACTAATTAGTTAAGACGAAAATCATATGATCATTAGTCCTTGCTTAGTTCGATGTTAAGTTAAAACACGGATTTAAATTGTCACATGTCTAAGTTTAGCATGCTCATAGCTGGTGTCCTAGATCACCTCTATCAGTCTGCAAATTTGAAATCCATGGCAGTTTTTGAATTGGTTGTGGTTATTCTGGTTAGTTGCAATGTGTTTAAACTCTTATTCCGTCAAGATGCATAATTTTCATGATCACGTGATTTGTCTAGTTGGAAATTGGAATGATGATTAATTTGCATGATTAGGAGATCCTGATTTGGTCAATTTGAACTCTTTGATTGAAACTAGAATCGAAGTTTGTTCTAAGTAATTGATGTAGTATCCATTAGGGTGTGATTAGAACTTTTCAATACAATTAAGGTATTTCGAGCCTAAAAATAGTTTAGAACACTTTTGAAAGACTGATTCTTGAACTTGGACTTTGTTATGTTAAAGGGAGGGAGACATACTTGTTAAAGATTCTGTTTGCCTTAATGATAGGACCCTGATTGATCTATATTTAGAAGAAGTACCTAAAAGTATCCTCTTAATTATGGATGATAATATTTCTTTACCATGTTTGTCTTACCTGTTTGAATTCAAACCCCACCTCTACACCTATTTAAACTGGTTAAAATCTTCACTCTAGACATACATTCCTAGGCAGAAAACACATATACTCATCCTCTCTCGATCACTCTGAAAAAGTTCACTGCTCTTTCTCTCTCTCTCTCTCTCTCTCTCTCTCTCTCTCTCTCTCTCTCTCTTTCTTTTAACTGCTTGGAAGAGAGGCGTCAATACCAAATCTGTGAAGGCTTCTTCCTAGATTACTGCATCATCAATGTCCTTCTTTTAGATTGTTTGTTCTAGAATTAACAAAAGGTATACGGTCTCCTCTCCAATCTCAAAGCCTGATGCATAATTCTGTATAGACTAATGCTACTCCTTGTTGTAATCTATCTATGCTTATAAACCTGGGTTTGCTTTCTGTTTGGCATATATCAGTTCTGTTAGGGCCTTTCTTTAGCCCCTCCTAACCCCTCTATGTAGTGTGTTTTCTTGATAGCATTGGCTTGCTATACCATGTTTTTACACAGGTGTTTATGGCTACTCAAAAGAGCTTGATAAGGGCTCCTATTGTTAATGAAAAGCTGGCTTAAGCATGCTCTATTTTGAGTGCATACATGGCACTGTCCTTTGTCCTTCCTCTGTTCCCCTTAGTCTCCCATACTATTTGTATTCATTAGGGTCTCCCTCCATGTATTTTGGTTGTTTTAAGACATGGTGCATAGTCATGAGCTATGTGTTTGGCTACCAAGGGGCCTTTCCTAACCTTTCCTTCTTTATGTGCTTGCATCATGAATTTAAAAGACAGGCTTTCGCATGACAAGATTGGTGAACTTAGTAATGAATATGAAATGGCGGTTAAAGTAAAGCATTGAACTGTTTAGGCACTTGAATTGTGAAAGCTGACTGATTTTACAAAATAGGGGTTATTTGTGTAATAGCTGTTAAAATTTGGACCATTTTTGCAAAACTTAAACTGCTCCTTTGAATTAGCAATACAAGCCCAAAACAGTTTTAAAACGTGGCCTTTTATGTGTATAAATTGATTTAGACCTACTTTAATCTCCTATATACTAATCTAATAGTGTATAAGGGAGTATAAATGTTGGGTCAACTATACAAATATATATATATATATATACATATTTTTTAAAGTATGCTATCAGTTATTCATGTATTTGCATGCTTATACACTTTTATTTACGTGTGACAACCCCCTTATGTGCATTTGTGTGCTTTGGTGAATCCCATTTTCTAAAATATACTAAACACTGACAGTTTCATAAATGTGCTGCCTTGGAACGTCTCTTGAGATTTTAACCCATTATAATGTTTGTTAAAAAGTTTGTTAAAATAGTGGCTAAATTGTGATATTAGGCATTAGGCTTAGGCCATTTCTGAAAATACTAGAAGCCCAAAACTTAACTATTCATTGCCCATTCAATTGTTTGCATAAATTGACCTGTTTGCTTGACTGATTGAAATTTTAGCTCTCAAGTTAGTAATATAATTTGTAAATATAATCGATACTTGTCTATAACCTTTTTAACATCCCAAAAGTAAAAGCTCGGGCGGAAACCACTTTTTGTGGGACTTGGGAAAGTGCCTAACACCTTCTTCCCAGAGTCACTTGGACTTCTTACCCTTGAATCTCTGGAAATATGCTTTTATTGAACAATACCTGACCTTAGACATTTAGGTGGCCTAATACACCTTAGAAGACACATATTAGGTGGCGACTCCAATTTCAAACTTAACCAAGTTACCTAGTCAAACCCAAGCCTTGACTCGCTCGGAGTTGGGTAAAAAGGTGGCTGCGACAGAACGGCGACTCCGCTGGGGATACTCAAAAGTACTAACCATAACGAGTTTTATTTTTTGGGATTCTATTATCTATTATCTTGCTTATTATTATTATTATTATTGTTTACTGACTTTTTTTTTTGTTTTATTTATTTATTTATTATTACGTACCTTTTTGAAAACTTGTGATATTTATTGACATTCTTCACTCATACTCTTTCACTCCTGAAAAATGACACTTTGCACACACACGGGCGATTACGTGGGTCTCACGGCCGTTTCACCTCAAAAAGCCCTTTAGAAGGGACGTTTGGAATATAGTTGGTCCGTGGTCCATCCAACAATTTCAGACGATCCCACCCTTTGGTCGTCCACCTTGGGGAACCGCGTCTAGAATTACTCCACTCTTGGAATGTAATACGTATGCATCATGCCGTAGGAAGGGCTTCCCGTAAGCCGACTAGTCTTCAACTTGTCCAAAACAACTTGACGGGTTTTTAACCTCGAAGGAACATTTGGACATGCTTATATGCATTTGAAAAAAAAACTTAGATGAACATAAATACGCATTTTGATTGTCCAATTGTTCTCAAAGAGGATGGGGATTTTAATCATTTATTTTTTTTTTCTTTTAGGTCATCATGAGTCAAAAGTTTCATCATTTTGGAATGACTATGGATGCACCTCCTGTGTTGACTAATTGATGGAACAACTTGTCGTTGGGAGAACAAACGGAATTACGCCAACACTTGGGGCATTTGGTTCTCTGTTAGAAATAGAACCGTGTAGGGAAATGATTGAAGCGTCAGTGTCATTTTGGGACGAAAAACTTAATGTGTTTAGATTTGGGAACATTGAATTAACAACTTTACTAAAAGAGATAGGAGGATTCATATAATATTCGGGGTTAGACAAGAATCGGTGGCAAGGGAGAGCATTTCGGCTCCCAGCATCCTTACACCCAAGGAGTTTTGTGACAAATTAGGGATGGTAGCAGGTGTGAACGTAGAATTTTTACAACAAAAGAAAATATCATTTGCCTATCTCTACAACAGGTTCGGGTATTTGGGTGCTTTCGATGACCGTCAAAAAGAATTCAAATCCTATAGTGATTGGAGGAGGGCTAGACCATTTGCATTTACAGTGTGTTTCCTAGGGATAATGGTGTTTCCTGAAAGCTCGGATCACAATATATGTTCGAGGCTTATCATGGTTACTGATGTGGTGTTCAACGGGATTGATGGTTATCGCTACACTATAGTCCCTATGATTGTGGCGGACATTAGCGCCATGGGGAGAAGTCATTAGCGCCATGCAGATACAACATCAGATGCAAACTAAATTACATCAGTTGGTTGCGTTCTAGCATGAAGGGAAATATGGTAGTAGGGCCGGGCCGAGGGAATGACATAAGAGACTGAGAAGCGGAGGCTCAAGTTCGATACCGTGAGTTCATGTTGAAAGCTGTTAAAATGGACAAAGAAAACAGAGAGGAGATCGAAGTATGGAGGAAACGTACATTGGAGTTAGAAGAAAAGATAAAGGCATTGGGGACAAAACATGAACAAGGAATTCGGAATGTGCCGAAGTAGACTTCTTGCACCTAGTTACAGCCAAGGGATACTTAACCAAAGCTATGGAAGAAATTAAGAAGGTTGCTGAGAAGCAAAGAGAGCTAGGCTGGAGAAGGAGCGTGTTGCTTAGTCTAGTGTCATTTTCATTTCTTTTTTCTTTTTTATGTTTTCAAAGGAGTCGTCATGTATTGAATTTCAAAGATAATTTTGGGAAATTATGAAAATAATTGGCAACAAAATGCGTACTTATTTTCTTTTACATCATGATAAACCTAGGAAGGCTAGACGGCATGTCATAGTCCATTAGTAAACCTCATCCAAACGTCGAAAGGGTCCTTGACCCGAAAAAGACAAGCTTGCATCCCCGCATGGATCTGAGGAAATGTTTGCACCTAATATTGATCATTTGCTTGAGTATGGTCAAAAAATCTGAATCATTTTGATCTTTTATTTTATTTTGTTTTCAGACTATGGCTGCAAGAGGCACACTTCACTTCGAAACCATTTTCCAAGCTCCTCACTCGATCAGACTTTGGTGGGAAGATTTGGCAGCGGTCAACAGGATTCATGTTTAAAAGATATTGGGAGAATTGGTAGCCCTTAAGGCTTACACTTCTATGCCTGGTCTAGTCGAAGCTGCTACACATTTTTGGGATTACAAAAGGGCGGTGTTTTATTTCAATGGCTTGGAGTTCACGCCGATGTTAGAGGAAGTTCGAGGTTTGGCGGGGTTAACACCTGGGCTCGAGACTATAATTTACCCCCCGAGACGTGGGACCTAAGGAGTTTATTGAACTGTTGCAAGCTCCCTATGACCCGTACATCGAAGGAGTGTGTGATGGAAATGTTACCTTGGAGTTCTTATATTTAGAGATCCAACTCTTAGACACAATCTGACAGCGACGTGGGAAATTTTAGATTAGAAATGGACCGTGTCTACTACTTTCATCATTGCTTTTCTGGGAAGCGTGGTCTTCCCCGAAAGGAAGGGAAAGATCGACATTAGTCTGGGAATTGTGTGGAAGGATTACGTAAAGGTGTCCACAAGTGCCAAGTGAGTTTGGTTTCAATGATCGCGGGAGAAGTCTACAGGGCCCTGATCAAGTGTAGAAAAGGAGCTGATTTATTTGAAGGGTGCAATCTCTTGCTGCAAATGTGGTTGATAGAAAACTTACACAAGGTCACAATTAGTTCGGTAGCACCAAGGAAGACAACGATTGGTGGAATCTTCTCACATATCACTCGCATGACAGGCACTGCAGTGTGGGAAGACCCTACAAACATACGAGGATGGCACGCTAAGTTCGAAGAGTTACAAGATGTGCAATGGGTAATAGAGGATTTTGCTTGCTTCACCGTTTCTGTGCAAGGTCAAGACACTACCTTCTTGACATTGATTGGATTCGGAGGGACTCACCACTAATATCCCCTAAGGATCCTCTGGCAAGTAGGAATGACGCAGCAAACCCCCCAGCTAACAAAAGAAAGGAGTTTCAATGTTGACATAAAAGACATTGAACACCCGATAGTTGGTATGATATTGACAATGTGGGAAGGGAGGGTAACTATGCAGTTTTGCCGCCGCCGAGACAACAGGGTGAATCCTGGCACCACGTTGACCTATCCTAAATGGCTCAATGAAAGTAGAGAGAAATTCCGATAAAGACCACATTGAAAAGGAAAGCTGAAGCTCCAAGTGTTGTTGAGAAGTACAAGAGAATGTGACACAAATTCAATAAAAAGAGGAAGGAGTTAAGAATAACATAAGAAAGGGAGACGAGAATGCAATATAGGGAACAAATCAAAGGAGATGAACTCAAGTACTGGATAAGCAAGAAAATGGCGGCCAGACAAGTCGCTGGAAGTTTGCAAGATCTACTCAAGGGTTGGGGAGAATACTTCAAAGCAGTACCATTAGCAGAGAAAGAGACAATGGGAATGGAAATCTGCGAGTTCTTCACAAAAGCCTTAGGTGACATCCAAGCTGGGAAGGACCTTATAGAGATATTTACTGCCCCTCCACCGGCAAACTTCGCAAATGGACCCAAAGAAGAGACTGAGAAAATAGAGGAGGAAGAAGATGTTAGAGCTGATGTTTGATCCGAGAACTTATTTGCTTAGCACATAGTCCAGTCGTCCTTAGTCGAGTCGTTTTGCCTTTCAAGTTGCCCCTTTTGTTTAGTCGAGTCGTTGTCTTTTCTTTTCAAAACTAATGATTGCAATAAAGCCAAGCAAATCAAATAAAATTTCATTATTTTGGATTTTTAGACTCGTGTTGATTATGATCAAGCAAACGAAACGACGTATTCGGTGCAAACATTACTTCGAATCATCGATAGGCCTACCTCTTGCATAAAAGAGGTCCCCTGCATAGTAGGACGCGAATTTATGATATTAATTCTCTAACATTGTCTTCTTTGCTTGTTTTAAAGTTATTTTAATGCCAAATCCCTGAAGGTTGGTTTGTGCATTCTGGCTGCGTCGCAGTACCAGTTGAGATCCAGAGGATCAATCCCAACACCTCTGTCACGACCCAACCTAGGGTCGCGACGGATGACAAACACTAAGTGTCGATCATCACTAATCCTGCTGATAATCTGCTAACCATGAATATAACTGATAAACGGAATAAGCATAAACCTAACTGATAAGAATTATGTAATGTAAAATGCTGACAAGCTAGCATACTGACAGAACCACACAGGGACATATCTACAGGCCTCTAAGAGTGCTCAGCTGAATATACAAAGGATGGGACAAGGCTCCACCATACCCAAACTGGCCGACTGTACACATACCAAAAGATAAGTAACTCACGGAGTAAGCGGAGTGACTCCAATAGCTGATAGATGGCCTACTAACGTGGTCCAAGCATTGATCTATCTGCACCCGCGCGGCATGAAACGCAGCGCCCCAGAAAAGGGCGTGAGTACGATATGTACCAAGTATGGAAGGCATGAGCATACAATATATCATAGCTGAATGAAACTGTAAGGCTGGAATATAAATATGTAAATATGAGCTGGAGCATAGCAATATAGCTGGAAATCTGAAGAACGTACTAAAGATGCTCTGAATATAAACTGAAGTCTAGCTGAATCTGAAACTGAAGATTGAGCTGAACTATACTGATAAATAAATGTAATATGACTGATAACTGGTAACTAGAAACTGGAACTGATAACTGTCAACTGCTCCTGACGCTAAGAACTGGTGGCTGATAATTGAGAACTGATAACTGGTACTGAGCTAAAGCTGGACTGTTATCTGAAGTGGTACCTGTCTGGTTTCATGGGCTATATCCCCCCAAATCAGGTAATTGAATATCTGAACTAGTACCTGTCTGGTGTTATGGGCTGTATACCCCCGAATCAGGTAACTGAAAAACTGAGCTAGCCTCATGTATAATCATCCAGTGCATACTGTGGCTATATACGCGTATATAACAAACCTGGTGGGTATTATGGGCTATATACCCCCCCCCAGCCAGTAATATCTAGCCTCTCTGGTCAGAGTGTGTGAATGACACCCGGTCACACTAGGTGTTTCAACTCCCGCCTGAACCAGAGGGGCTGTATCCCCCAGACGGGTAGTATCACACGCGACCGGACTGTGTGTCCAATTTCCAGCCTCTATGGGGGACTCCAAATCACACATACCATGATCACAATATAAGCATAAGCATGTATGAGGCATAACACATGTGGCAACAATATATATGGACTCGAAGGAATGATAAGAAAACTCTGGATTGAATTATAGACACAACCTGAGACTCAGAATTTTTCTAACTCTTTGACTTTTATAAAAGTTTCGGCAGAGTTTCCTTTGAAACTGGATGATCCGCAAAATAAAACCAACACTATACTATACACGGGAATGGATACCCGGATAAACTGATAACATAAAAATGTTAAACGGATAACAAGATGAGACAACTGGATGACATAACAAATCCGCAGATAGAATGTCTGGACAGCACCACTGTCCTTCCTTTCGACCTAATTTTCAGAGTGTAGATCAAAGATATAGACTTTATGGTCTGTATGAAAGTTGTAGATATAGGTCTTAGGATTCTGAAGATTCTTAAAGACTCTAAATATCAATTTTTTACAAGGAGTTATGATCAATATACTAACAACTGTCCAAAGATTTTGAAACGTTTTCCTTGCTGATTTTGACGTCTTTCACCTTGGATTTTAGTACCAAATTAAGCATATACAAGGTTTCCTTGATAACATACAATTTTCTCACAAGAAATACTAAGTTTAGAATTAAGAAAAGCTTCAAAAGCTAAAAGATACATGTCTTGCCAAAAGAAAGGTTTAGTCTTACATACCTTTGATGTTTCTAGCTTCTAAACTTTGTTTCCTTTGAATTCCACACCTTCTAAAGCTTAAACAAGCTATAATATAGAATTTAGGTACTTTACATAGCTATGAAGTAACTCTAAAACTCAAACTATAAACGAAATTGAAGGTAGCATAACGTTACCTTAATCCCGTAGAGCGTCTTGACGCAATCCGTCTTCAATTTCGAGTTAAGATCGATGTTCTTCCTTCAAAACAATCAAAATATCTTTAGCACCAAAGGGCACACTGCTTCTATCACTAAGTTGCTTGAAATGACGAGATGGAGGAGGATTTTTCCTTATATACTTGAAACATTTCAGTTTTAGTCATCTTTTGCGCTTATGTCTCTTTTTCTGGCCTGACTTCTGACGCTCATATCTTTTTATCCAAACATTGTATGAATAAACCGTCAAAAGTGTTGGAAACTACACTCCAAGACGTTCAATTTGGTATATGATATGTCCCCAAAAGACCTCATATAATACATGAAATTAATTGCTGAAAAAGCTCCGTTAAAAGGCAAATCCTTAGTCGATTTTTCCGCAACTTAAATCTGATTTTTCCCAACCTTTATATTCAACATATAAAAGTCATATATGGTCCAATTATGACTTTAACATCCCTTAAATCATTCTAAACATGTCATTAGAATGATATACCTCACTTTGGACATACGAGGTGTAACAATCTTCCCCCCTTAGGAACATTTGTCCTCAAATGTGAAATGAAGTATGTAAAAGCATTAAACAAGGATCTGTTATATACCTGAAGTAGTGAAGAGATGTGGATACTTGTCTCTCATATCATTCTCAGCTTCCCAAGTTATTTCCTCTACGTTATTGCTTCGCTATAGCACTTTAACTGAAGGAATGTCTTTCGTCCTTAGTCGACGAATCTCCCTATCTAAAATTGCAATTGGCACCTCTTCATAAGTTAATTGCTCTGTGATCTGTACATCATCTACTGGTACAACTCTAGAAGGATCTCCAACACATTTTCTGAGCATAGAAACATGGAATACTGGATGTACCTCCTGAAAGTCTGCTGGAAGGTCTAACTCGAAGGCTACACACCCAACTCGCCTGATAACCTGATATGGACCAATAAAGCTAGGGCTAAGCTTCCCCTTCTTTCCAAATCTCATAACGCCTTTCATAGGTGATGAATACCCAATCGCCAATCTGAAATTCTAAATCTCGACGTCGATTATCTGCATAGGACTTCTGTCTGCTCTGCGCTGCTAATAATCTTTCCCTGATCAACTTGACTTTATCAATGGCTTGTTGGATTAAATCTGGACCTATCAATTGAGACTCGCCAACCTCGAACCATCCTATAGGAGACCTGCATTTGTCCCCATACAAAACTTCATATGGTGCCATCCGTATGCTGGAATGATAGCTATTATTATATGCAAACTCTATCAATGGTAGATGATCACTCCAACTGCCTCCAAAATCTAACACGCAAGCTCTAAGCATATCTTCTATGGCCTGAATAGTACGCTCAGCCTGTCCGTCTGTCTGTGGATGAAATGCTGTACTCAGATTCACCTGTGTCCCTAAACCTGTCTGGAATGATTGCCAGAAATTTGCTGTAAACTGTGCGCCCGTCTGAAATGATAGATACTGGAATACTATGTAGGCGCACTATATCTCTGATATAAAGTCTAGCATAATCTTCCGCTGTATATGTAGTTCTAACAGGCAAGAAATGAGCTGATTTAGTAAGCCTGTCAACTATAACCCAAATAGAGTCAAACCAGCTCCGCGTAAGGGGCAAGCCTGTAATGAAGTCCATATTCACTGCTTCCCATTTCCATGATGGAATCTCGATTTCCTGTAACAAGCCACTAGGTTTTTGATGCTCGAACTTAACCTGTTGGCAGTCAGGACACTGAGCCACAAACTCTGATATGTCTCGCTTTATTCCGTCCCAACAATAAATCTGCTTAAGATCATGGTACATCTTAGTCGAACCTGGATGAACAGTGTATCTGGAATAATATGCCTCGGACATAATCTATCCACGTAAATCTACAACATCAGGAACACAAAGTTTATCTTTATATATGAGAACCCCATCACTAGTAACCCTGTATGGTGACTCCGGTTTCTTCTGGCCATTTGTCTGTATTTAACTAGAACTGGATCCTCATACTGACACTGTTTTACTTCTGTCACTAGTCAAGTAGTGGCTGCGTTCTGAACTGTAACTCCTGCATCCTCTGAATCTATTAATCTGACTGCTATGCTGGCCAACTGGTGGAGTGCATGAGCTAACTCTCTTTTCTATGACTGTAAATAAGACATACTACCCATAGACTTACGACTAAGGGCATCAGCAACAACATTTGCTGTACCCGCATGAGAAAGAATATCCACATCGTAGTCCTTCAGCAACTCTAGGCACCGTCTCTGTCGCAGGTTTAGCTCATTCTGATTAAATATGTACTAGAGGCTCTTGTGATCTGTATATATATCAACATGAACATGGTACAAATAACGTCTCCAAATCTTCAATGCATGAATGACTGCTGCAAGCTCCAGATCATGGGTAGGGTAGTTCTGCTCGTGCTTTTTCAGCTGCCTGGAAGCATAGGCAATTACTCTTCCGTGCTGCATCAAAACACAACCAAGACCAATTCGAGAAGCGTCACAATAAATGACATAGCCCTGAGATCCCTCTGGATGTGTAAGTACTGGAGCTGTTATCAACATGTTCTTTAGTTCTTGGAAGTTGTGCTCGCAAGAATAAGACCACTCAAATTTAGCATTTTTCTATATCAGTTTGGTCAGTGGAGCTGCAATGGAGGAAAAACCCTCTACGAACTTTTTGTAATAACCTACCAAAACCAGAATACTACGTACTTCAATTGGCGTCGTCGGTCTGGGCCAATTCTTCACAGCCTCGATCTTCTGGCCATCTACTTTAATTCCTTCTGCTGAAACTATATGGCCAAGAAATGCCACTGAATCTAACCAGAATTCACACTTTGAGAACTTAGCATATAATTGCTGGTCCCGAAGGATACCCAATACTAGGCGTAGATGCTCTGCATGCTCTGATTCAAACTTTGAATAGACGAGAATATCATCAATAAATACAATCACAAATAAATCTAAGTAAGTCGTGAGTACGCTGTTCATCAGATCCATAAATACTGCTGATGCATTAGTGAGTCCAAACGACATCACTAAAAACTCATAATGCCCATAGCTAATCCTGAATGCAGTCTTAGGTATATCAGATTCTCTGACTCTAACCTGATGGTAGCCTGATCGCAAATCTATCTTCGAGAAGCACTTGGCACCCTGGAGCTGGTCGAGCAAGTCATCAATCTTGGGCAAAGGGTATTTATTCTTGATTATGACTTTATTTAGCTGTCTATAATCTATGCACATGCGTAGAGAGCCATCTTTCTTTTTCAAAAAAACTACCGGGGCTCCCCATGGGGAAATGCTAGGTCTAATGAGACCTTTATCTAAAAAAATCCTTCAGTTGTTCCTTAAGTTCTTTCAGTTATGCAGGTGCCATCCTGAAGAACATGCCCCTGATGGTGTGCTGGTGCTGAGGAAGCAAACTGCTGATCTAGCTGGCTGGGCTGCACAATTACCACCCCTAATCAGGCAACCTCTCATGAAATGGCCTGCCTTTTGACAAATATAACGAGTATCAACTCCTAACTGACATGGACCCAAGTGGCGTTTACCACAATCTGAACATCTAGGATATGTCTGACTGGCCGGCAGCGAAGTACCACGGCGCTGCAATCCTGAAGTTCGTGATGCTTGACTAGCTCTGGACTGAGGAGGTCTATCAGATCTCACGCCACGAGACTGTGTGTGTATACTAGCTGGTGGCTGTCTAACACTCTGCTGTCTACTCGCTCTGGATGTCTCTCCGAATGAACCAAACAATCTGTCACTCTTATGTAACCCTCTATCCCTGTCGGCTCTCTGTTTCTGCTTCCTCTCCTCAAGTGATAAAGCAAATGCCTGAATGCGTGATATGTTCATACCTGACTGCATAGCAACCGTCATACACTCGTTCACCAGGTGTGGACCAAGTCCCACTACATACCTGTGAATTCTATCCTCCATACTTGCCACCACAGTGGGGGCAAACCTTGCTAAGGAATTAAAGCGATAATTATACTCTTCTACACTCAAACTTCCTTGTCTCAAGGTCAGGAACTGATCAGCACGTGCTCTCTGTGTCTCTATGGGCATATACCGATGAAGGAAGGCATCTGAGAATTCCTTCCAAGTCGCCAGAGTAGCATCTGCCCCTCTAGATAGCTCCCATGTCTGATACCACCCTGCTGCTAAGTCATGCAATCTGAATGCAGCCAACTCTACTGACTCTGCCTCTAATGCGTGCATGACCCTCAACACCCTGCCTATCCTCACAAAAAAATCCTGAGGGTCCTCTCCCGTACGGGATCTAGTAAAGACTGGAGGCTCTAGTCGGATAAAATCCCTGATCCTGGATCCAGTATCTCCCTGGGCATCTGCACTATGCTGTCTAGTCTGAGCAACTACAACACTGGTCAATAATCTGATGGCATCCCTCACTTCCTGCCCCTGACCATCAGGCTGAGGAGCTGGAGGTATGGCAGCTGAAGTACCTCTAATATCGCCCTGAACTGAAGGGATCTGTGAGGCCTCAGATGGAGCCTCAGGTCTGGACTCCTCACTCTTATCAACCTCAGGTGGAACTCTACTAGTACCCTTGCCGGCAATGGCCTTGCCCTTCTGGGCAGCTGTTATTTTCTTCAGTGCAATCGCTTTACTGAAAACAATATTGTTAGAGGGCTGAATTCTATAATCATGGCTCTATTGCACGATCTAGAGAAGAAAGAAAGACAACTGACCTGAAGTGCCTTGTAGCCTCCTGTTCAAAAGTATGGCGCGCAACATACTCTTGAACAAGACTCTACTAGACACGGCCTGTAGACACCCTAGGACTGAACTGCTCTGATACCACTTCTGTCACGACCCAACCTAGGGTCGCGACGGATGACCAACACTAAGTGTCGATCATCACTAATCTTGCTAATAATCTGCTAACCATGAATATAACTGATAAACGGAATAAGCATAAACCTAACTGATAAGAATTTTGCAATGCAAAAAGCTGACAAGCTAGCATACTGACAGAACCACACAGGGACATATCTACAGGCCTCTAAGAGTGCTCAACTGATTATACAAAGGATGGGACAAGGCTCCACCATACCCAAACTGGCCGACTGTACACATACCAAAAGATAAGTAACTCCGGGAGTAAGCGGAGTGACTCCAATAGCTGATAGATGGCCTACTAACGTGGTCCAAGCATTAATCTATCTGCACCAGCGCGGCATGAAATGCAGCGCCCCAGAAAAGGGCGTGAGTACGATATGTACCAAGTATGTAAGGCATGAGCATACAATATATCATAGCTGAATGAAACTGTAAGGCTGGAATATAAATATGTAAATATGAGCTGGAGCATAGCAATATAGCTTGAAATCTGAAGAACATACTAAAGATGCTCTGAATATAAACTGAACTCTAGGTGAATCTGAAACTGAAGATTGAGCCGAACTATACTGATAAATAAATGTAATATGACTGATAACTGGTAACTAGAAACTGGAACTGATAACTGTCAACTGCTCCTGACGCTAAGAACTGGTGGCTGATAACTGAGAACTGATAACTGGTGCTGAGCTAAAACTGAACTGTTATCTGAACTGGTACCTGTCTGGTGTTATGGGCTATATCCCCCCAAATCAGGTAACTGAAAATCTGAACTAGTACCTGTCTGGTGTTATGGGCTGTATCCCCCCGAATCAGGTAACTGAAAAACAGAACTAGCCTCATATATAATCATGCAGTGCATACTGTGGCTATATACGCGTATATAACAAACCTGGTGGGTGTTATGGGCTATATCCCCCCCCCAGCCAGTAATATCTAGCCTCTCTGGTCAGAGTGTGTGAATGACACCCGGTCACACTAGGTGTTTCAACTCCCGCCTGAACTAGAGGGGCTGTATCCCCCAGACGGGTAGTATCACACGCTACCAGACTGTGTGTCCAATGTCCAGCCTCTATGGGGGACTCCAAATCACACATAACATGATCACAATATAAGCATAAGCATGTATGAGGCATAACACATGTGGCAACAATATATATGGACTCGAAGGAATGATAAGAAAACTTTGGATTGAATTATAGACACAACCTGAAACTTAGAATTTGTCTAACTCTTTTATCTTTTATAAAAATTTCGGCTGAGTTTCCTTTGAAACTGGATAATCCGCAAAATAGAACCAACACTATACTATACACGGGAATGGATACCCGGATAAACTGATAACATAAAAATGTTAAACGGATAACAAGATGAGACAACTGGATGACATAACAAATCCGCAGATAGAATGTCTGGACAGCACCACTGTCCTGCCTTTCGACCTAATTTTCAGAGTGTAGATCAAAGATATAGACTTCATGGTCTGTATGAAAGCTGTAGATTTATGTTTTAGGATTCTGAAGATTCTTAAAGACTCTAAATATCAATTTTGTACAAGGAGTTATGATCAATATACTAACAACTGTTCAAAGATCAAAACAATTTTCCAGATTTTGAAACGTTTTGCCTTGCTGATTTGGACGTCTTTCACCTTGGATTTTAGTACCAAATTAAGTATATACAAGGTTTCCTTGATAACATACAAGTTTCTCACAAGAAATACTAAGTTTAGAATTAAGAAAAGCTTCAAAAGCTAAAAGATACATGCCTTGCCAAAAGAAAGGTTTAGTCTTACATACCTTTGATGTTTCTAGCTTCTAAACTTTGTTTCCTTTGAATTCCACACCTTCTAAAGCTTAAACAAGCTATAACATAGAATTTAGGTACTTTACTTAGCTATGAAGTAACTCTAAAACTCAAACTATAAACGAAATTGAAGGTAGCATAACGTTACCTTAATCGCGTAGAGCATTTTGACGCAATCCGTCTTCAATTTCGAGTTAAGATCGATGTTCTTCCTTCAAAATCATCAAAATGTCGTTAGCACCCAAGAGCACACTGATTCTATCACTAAGTTGCTGGAAATGATGAGATGGAGGAGGATTTTTCCTTTTATACTTGAAACATTTCAGTTTTAGTCCTCTTTTGCGCTTATGTCCCTTTTTCTGGCCTGACTTCTGACGCTTATATCTTTTTATCCAAACATTGTATGAACAAACCGTCAAAAGTGTTGGAAATTACACTCCAAGACCTTCAATTTGGTATATGATATGTCCCCAAAAGACCTCATATAAAACATGAAATTAATTGCTGCAAAAGCTCCGTTAAAAGGTAAATCCTTAGTCGGTTTTTCCGCAACTTAAATCTGATTTTTCCCAACCTTTATATTCAACATATAAAAGTCATATATGGTCCAATTATGACTTTAAGATCACTTAAATTCATTCTTAACATGTCATTAGAATGATATACCTCTCTTTGGACATACGAGGTATAACAACCTCCCCTTTTACCTACAAGGACAAGGACAAGACGCAATATCATGGCTATGTTTGACAAAGCTGAAAATGCTGGAGGAACTCCTAGAAAGCAAGGGTGGTCGCATACGAGGAGTATGCTAAGCTGGAGCAAAGGTTGTTTGAGTTTGAGAATAGAATTCCTCTTGTCCATAGTGATGGAACCACCGAAACAAACAAAACATCCCGTCATCACGGCAAAGATCCACTGTTCATTGAGAAAGACATCACATACCCCACTTACATCGCACTACCAAAAGCACCACAAAACATTCTCCCTACCTTCACTGCCGAAACCAAAACCGTTTCCTCACCCACCAAAGATCATGACATGTACGCATGGATGGGGGAGGACTCAAACAGCACTAAAGAGCAAGTCAAGTGGCTGGTGGAAAAGTTCAAGCAATTCCAACGCACCAAAGAAACTAGAGGCCTGGCTTATGAAGACTTCTGCATGTATCCTTACTTGAAGTTTCCTGGTGGTTATAAGATGCCAAAGTTTAACATGTTCAACGGTAGTGGTGAGCCGATGGCTCATTTAAGGTCTTACTATGACAAGCTGGTTGGGGTTGGACATGATGAGAAGAGTCAAATGCAGTTATTCAACCGTAGCTTGACAGGCAATGCACTGGTGTGGTACTCAAAACAACAAACAAAGAAGTGGAAAAGCCGGGAAGCAATGGCTGGAGACTTTGTGTACAGTTTCGGGCAGAACACTGACGCCATGCCTGATCAATTCTATCTAGAGAAGCTAAAGAAGACACCTACTGAAACCTTTAGGGAGTTTGCAACTAGGTAGAGAGCTGAAGCTGCACAGCTCCAACCTCCTATGGACGACACAGAGATAGTAGCGACTTTCATCCGCATACAAGAAGATGTCTATTTTGACAAGATGCTGAATATGCAAGACAAGAACTTTGGGGATTTGATCAAGATTGGTGACATTGTTGAAGATGGATTCAAAACTAACAGGATTGTTAGCTTGGCCGCACTACAAGCCACTAACAAATCATTGCAAACTGGTAGCACAGGGACATCGAAGAAGAGGAAGGACAACGTTTCCTTCGTTGCTGCATCACTTGACCACTCTCCTACCCATAACCACTACTATCAAACACCACCTCCATCATACCCATATGTTCCACCATCGCCTGCTTATCCAGTCTACAACACACAACCCATCTTCCAAAATCCACCTCCATAAAGACCACCATATCCACAAAGCCCAAACAATAGAAATACCAACACCTAGCCGCCAAGACCTCACACAGACAACAACCGAAGACCCAAAAGAAACTACACCCCATTGGCCGAATCCCGCACCCAGCTATTTGAAGACTCAAAGCAGCCGGCCACATTCAACCTGTCCCATTCAATATGCCTGATAGAATTTCACCCTTCTTTGACCAAAACAAAATCTGTGCCTACCACTCTGGGGGACCTGGTCACGACACCGAAAAGTGTTATGCTCTAAGAGTCAAAATACAAGACCTAATCAATCAAAAGGTGATACACTTGAAGGAATCAAGCGTGCACAATAATCCCTTGCTCGATCATAGAGTAATAGGGTAAACTTGATCGAGTTAGATGAAGAATGCAACTTAGAAGGAACCATTGTCAAGGCAAAGGAAGCTACACCAGCATTTGCCTCTATTTCCCATGCTGCTAAAGCACCAGAGCCCATCGAAGTAGAAGTGGCTCCAAAGTTCTACGTTGATGTGGTCCCTTCCTACAATGACAAAGCAGTGCCATGGGATTATGAAGCAGAGAAGAAAGGCAAGTCGGTAGTCAAGATCATTGCAGCACAAGGGATGACTAGGAGTGAGAGGATCTACACTCCCGAGCATCTTGTTCAAGGTTGATGCAGCCCGAACCGGTGCTGATAGAGTATTCAATCCACTGAGGCTGATGACATGAAGCCAAGCCAAGCTTTTGCATGATGCTCACATTCAGCTGGCTTGGTTGGGAGAAAGCAACCGTTCGGATGCTGAGTGGCTGAGCACAAGATACGAAGGCTACATCTGCAAGCTCGAGCTCGAAGAAGGAAGTGACCGAACACTCAACCTTGACGTCGAGCAGTGATTGACCGAAGGGGTACAATTGTGCCCGTGGCAAGTGAGCGTCTGTTTTCAAATATGCCAAGTTGAGCAACCAAGCACCAAAGTCAAGAGAGCCGACCATATGAATCACTTCGGCCCTGCGTGGCCTTGTCTTTTTGGTCGCTTGTGACTGTATTTACTTAAGCACCCTTGGGGCTATCTATATAAACCCCTTAGCTTAGTTTATTTGAGGAGTTAGTAGTTGATGAATATTGAACAAAGCTGTTTCTATTGAGTCTCTTATGAGAGCCGAACCCCATCGTGGAAATTTATAAGAACTTGGGTCAATCGGTGTACCCATTTGAACAACTTCTTCTTTGATCATTCAGTTTGCAAGAAGCATGAATGTCTTCTTGAGGATTGTTGCATAGTATAGGTGCATCTTTTACTTTCTGTGGTTTGGTCCGAGACTAGTTCCTCAAAATTATTCAAATGAAGTTAAGATTCATCTTACTTCTATCGTCGTTTTATTGTTTTCCGCTTTTTCTTCGGTTGTTAAGCTTTATCTCCGATTAGCTTGCAGCATCTTGGTATCATAGCATAGTTTGGGCTTGTTCTTACAACCCAAAATCTTGTTCTATGTTATCCTTTTATTTATTGTGCGTTATGTCTTTCAGTTTCAGCTTTATCTTCGTGTTGTTGTTGTTATTGTTGTGTTCTTATAACAAAAAAAATATAAAAGAAAAAAATAATAAAATTGTATTTATTGTTGGTTGTTAGGATTAAACAACCAGAGATTTGCTTTTACCACTGTCCGAGGAATCCAACGAGCTCTTGTAGTACACGATTTGACGATTAGAGTTTCTTAAGGTTTTTGGACTGTTTTGGCGTGGTGGTGGTGTTGCAAACCCCAGTTGAGTATTGGTTGTTTGTTATCGAAGCTGGTGGTTGTTGTTAAGTTTGGGATGAAGTTTTAAACTAAAATTTGAAGTTCCTATTTTAGCCACTGTCCTTACGCCGGAAAGTTGTTACATTGCAACAGTGTACGGATGTCGATATAAGTTGTTCTTAGCTGTGCTGGAACTCACGATTTGCTCCGACGTAAAAGATTACCGGAGATGACCCAAAATCTATGATAAATCATGGACAGTGAAAAAAGTTAAGTTTGTCCGTACACCGGAGTAAGAATTCATTGTTCCATTGAAGAAGAAAGGGGTAAAGTGTCAATATCAAAACCCTAGGTGAAAATTTTGTCTGCAAGAAAGAGGAAAAAGTGGATAAGGTTAAACCCTAATCCGTACCAAGGATAGGCCACTTTTGTCCCTACTCTAGAATTGATGTGTCCGAGGTTTCCAAAAGAGGAAACGAAGGGTAGATTCTCCTAGATTTTCCTTTCTTGTGATCGATAAATCTCGTTAGTGAATCTCTTGTGTAAATCTTCCTACTCGAGGTCGTACTAACTTGCTTGAGCTTATAGGAACTCGTGCGTGCGGTGACCGACGTCCAAATATCGTAGTAAATTCTTTGACTTCCCGTGCGCAGTTAAATAGCGTCCGTTCCATCGAGTCAAAATCAATTCACTCGTCCCGAAGGAGATAGTATGACTTGTCAAATTCGAAGGATCTTAGAGAGATTGATCAAACCGAGGAAGCCATTGCCTGGGTCCGGCACTGGTACTGGCAACTCCACTCCTATGGAACCGGAGCAGTTTGCTGAGCTGGTTCGACAACAATAGTTGAAGAACGAGGCTACTCGAAATGAAGCTATGGGCATTCCCCGAGCTGAACAACACTTGGGCATTTCCCAAGCTGGACAACAAAACTTGGGCAATCCCCAAGTAGAACAACAAAACTTGGGCAATCCCCAAGCTGATAATCCAAACTTGGGCATTCCCCGAGGTGATAGATTACCACTTCCAAGGGCCCGAAGAGAAGTCGTGGTCGTTGATGAAGGGGTCGATGATGGAGAGTTTCCCGAGGTCGAAGCTGAGTATGAGCCACTGTTCGTTCAACGAAGGCAGGTTCAATGAGGTCGTGGAAATTTACGAGGTCAAGGACGAGGCGCAAATGTTGATAGATATTTTGAACGAGAGGCTGATGACTATGATGATGAGTATCCGGAACAGATCCGAGGTGCTCATGATTCCAACTCGAATAGCATCAAGATCACTATCCGAAGAAAGAAAAATTGCACATGCTATTGCTTCATTCGAGGCATATGCATCAACATGGTGGGAAGCTGACAAAAGATTGAGGAGAAGAAATGCTTATCCCGAGGTCACCACATGGTTGCAGTTGAAGAAAGAATTGATGCTAAGTATGTGACTGCTAAATATCAGAAGGAACAACTTCGGAAGATCTTCAAGTTCAAACAAGGGTCCAAATAAGTTGTAGAATACTATGATGAGTTTGAAAGGATTCGATTGGCTCTTGATCTGGAAGAAGATGATGAGCAAGCCATCATTCGATTCAAAAATGGCTTGACTCAAGATGTGTCATCTCAACTGAGACTGCATGTGTATCAAACATTAGAAGATGTGTTTCATGCAGCCATCGAAGCGGAAAAAGGGGTAAAGGACGACAAGGCAAGCCGGTACCGAGGAGTCACTACTTCATCTCCTTTGAACTGAGGTAAAGAGTGGAAGAGTCCGAACCCTACAAGTGCCAACACTGGCCGAGATCAGAAGAGACCCTTTGAAAGGGGAGTGACCGTTAATAACTCAAAGGAAGTGGGAGGTAAAGTTCAACTCAATACTCCTAGTGCTTTAAATATTCAGTGTCATAAATGTAGGGGTTATGGTCACATGGAAAAAGAGTGTCCAACTCACAAAGTTAAGCTTTTGCTCGAAGATGGAACCGTCCATGAGCAAGCGAGTGACACCGAGGAAGAAAATGTCGAGGAGACTGACCAAGCTGAAAATTATGATGGTCGTGAAGCAGCCGAAGTTGATCATTCGAAAATGTTTCTTGTGGTTCGAAGAAATTTGAGCAGTATGACTCTTGAGGAAGAGGAAAACTAAACGGAAAATCTTTTCCATGCAAGGTGTCGCGTAAGGGGGAAAGTTTGTTCGATGATCATTAGTTTGGGTAGTTGTGCAAATATGGTGAGCCAAACCTTGGTTTCACAAATGGGATTACCTATATCAAAACATCCTTGTCCTTACCGATTGCAATGGTTAAATGAATGTGGAGAATTGAAGGTTGTCAAGCAAGTGTGATCGAGTTCAAAATGGGAGATTATCAAGATGAGATGATGTTCGATGTGATACCGATGCAAGCTTGTCATTTGCTCTTAGGTCGACCATGGCTGTATGATCGGTTGGTTATACATAACTGACGATCCAACACTTACACTGCTAAGCTCAGAGGGGAGAGTTTCATACTCAAACCATTGTCTCCAAAGCAAGTCAGCGAGGACTATAAAAGAATGAAGTAGCTGAAAGAAGCAGCCAAAGCAAAGTCTCCCGTAGGAACATCAATTGTGGCCGAAGACAGAAATTCACCGCCCGAGGTAAAAAAAAATTTTGCAATCACGCAACCGGGTGATTATCTACGAGGCAACGACAACGGTCGATTGATGATTTTCCTCTTGCATAAGGGTATCTTTCTAAACTCTAATGATGATTTTTCTAATGATAACCCTTTGCCCAGTGTTGTTCAAAATGTTTTGCAGTACTTCGGAGACATGTTCCCTGAAGAAATTCCAGGTGGATTACCTCCGTTGAGAGGAATCGAGCACCAAATTGACTTCGTTCCGGGGTCTCAAATCCCCAACAAACCTGCATACCGCTGTAATCCCGAAGACACCAAAGAGCTCCAACTGCATGTGGATGAATTGCTAAACAAGGGCCTTGTTTGAGAGAGCTTGAGTCCTTCCGTCGTTCCTATTATCCTTGTCCCGAAGAAAGATGGAAAATGGCGAATGTGTATTGCTTGCCGAGCAGTCAACACAATTACGGTAAAGTATCGTCATCCTATTCCTCGACTAGATGACATGCTAGATGAATTGAGTAGTTCTTCATACTTTTCGAAGATAGACCTCAGGTCCGGTTACCACATAGACCTCAGGTCCGGTTACCACATTCAAGACCAAGTTAGGTCTCTATGAATGGTAGTGATGCCTTTTGGCCTCTCTAACGCACCGAGCACATTCATGTGATTGATGAACCATGTGCTAAAGCCGTTCATAAATAAGTTTTTCGTTGTCTACTTCGATGACATACTTGTTTATAGTAAGTGTGTGGATGAACATGTCGAAAACTTAAGGCTAGTGCTTGAAACCCTAAGAGAAGAGGAGTTATATGCTAACTTCAAAAAGTGTGCCTTTTGTGTTGCGTGTGTAGTCTTTCTAGGATTTGTTGTGAGTACTAATGGTGTCGAAGTCGATGAGTCAAAAGTTGAGGCCGTCAAAGATTGGCCGACTCCAACCTCGGTATCTCAAGTTCGTAGTTTCCATGGGTTAGCTAGCTTTTACCGAAGGTTTGTTCGTGACTTTAGCACCGTGGCAGCTTCTTTGACCAAGTTGGTAAGGAAAGACCATCATTTGTGTTAGGAGAGTCCCAAGAAAGGGCTTTCCAAGAGTTGAAACGGAGGCTAAGCTCTGCTCTGTTGTTACAACTCCCTGACTTCGACAATGTGTTTGAGGTTGGATGTGATGCGTCCGAAGTTGGGATCGGAGGAGTGCTTATGCAAGAATCGAAGCCAATTGCTTACTTCAGCGAAAAGTTTAAGGGTGCAACCTTGAACTACTCTACGTATGATAAGGAATTGTATGCCCTCGTTCGAGCACTCGCTCATTGGCAACATTATCTATGGCCCCGTGAGTTTGTGACTAAAAGTGATCATGAATCTTTGAAACATCTCCGAGGCCAAGAGAAGTTAAACCAGCGGCATGCCAAATGGGTGGAATTTATTGAGAGCTTTCCCTATGTAATTCATTACAAAAAGGGAAAATACAATGTTGTGGCCGATGCGCTATCAAGGAAATTTGCGTTAGCGACCACTCTCACCTCGAGGCTCATGGGATTCGAAAGAATCAAGTCGATATATGAGGATGATCCCAAGCTGAAAAGCATCCGTGATGCAATCTTGAGTGGCCAAAGGGTTGAAAAATATCAGTGGCACGATGGCTACCTCTTCAAGAATGGGAGGGTTTGTGTGCATGTATCATCGTGGAGAGAACTTTTGGTTTAAGAAGCTCACTCCGAGGGCTAAATGGGACACTTCTTTGTCGATAAAAATCTTGGTATCTTGACCGAGTAGTTTCACTGGCCCAAAATGCGAAGAGATGTGGAAAAGCTTTGCAATGCTTGTATAGATTCCAAGAACGCTAAATCGAGGTCCAACCCTTATGGTTTGTATACTCCGTTACCTGTTCCTAATCGACCATTGGTTGATATATCAATGGATTTTGTTATGGGGTTACCGAGGTCGGGGGGTGGACATGATAGCATCTTTGTCGTAGTCTACCATTTTTCCAAAATGGCTCACTTTATTCCTTGCAAGAAATGTGATTATGCACAACATGTAGCTACTTTGTTTATTTATAATGTGTTGAAATTGTATGGTGTGCCTCATACTATTGCGAGTGATCGAGACTCTAAGTTCTTGAGTAATTTTTTGAAATGACTATGGGGTGCCCTTGACACCAAATTACTATTCTCGACGTCTCGCCATCCTCAGACTGATGGATAGACCGTGGTAGTCAACCGAACCTTGGGAGCTCTACTTCAAGCTATGATCAATGGTATGGTCGGAAATTGGGCTGATCATTTGCCCGTGATAGAATTTGTATACAATCGAACTGTGCATCGAACGATTGGAATGACTCCGTTCGAATGTGCGTATGGTTTAAGCCCTTTAATTCCTCTTGATTTAACCCAATTTCCTCGAAATTATGTTATCTATTTTGAAGGTACTCGCCGAGCTACTGCTTTGCTCGAGCTGCATGCCAAGGTGAAGAAAAATCTTGAGGAAGCTTATGCCAAGGTGGCATCCAAGAAAAACAGGGGGCGTAAGAAGCTGGAATTGAAGAGAGGAGATTGGGTTTGGGTTCACTTCAGAAAGGAAAGATTCTCGAACCAAAGTGATGTTTGGCATTTTATGCCAATATTTCCTTAATATTTCCGCATGTTTGAGCTTGTCATTCGCTCGTTTTATAGTTTGTGAATGTGGTTTTACACTGATTTGATGTCGTGCGTGTGTAGGTTATTACGCAGTGCATTTGGAGCTTTTAGGAGCTTGATTGAGCAAGAATTGATTGGAAGTTGATTGAAGATTGGATTGAGCACACGAGGGCACGACACGAGCGAGGTCTCGGACCAAGGAAGAAGCAGTTTGGCTGGGCGCTTTGGGGAACGTGGCGCGCCAGTTATAGCGCCCAGTGCCCCAGCGCGGTTTTTTTCGCGCCGCACCCAGAAAACCTCTTGCACCTTGCCCTTGGAGCCTGCTTCAACCAAGAAAGCACCTTGTCTTGTTTGAAATAATGATCAGGAATCTGGGTGCTCTCAAATCTAGGTGGTTGAACCACATACTCCTCTTCATCCAAGTAGCCATTCTGGAATGCACTCTTCATGCCCATCTGATATAACTTCAATTCCATGTAAGCCGCAAACGCAATCAACATCCTATTGGCTTCTATTCTAGGAATAGGTGCAAAGGTTTCATCATAGTTGATCCCTTCATCGTTATTGTGCACTGAACCACCATTCTTGCCTTATTCCTTGTAACAATACCATGCTCATCCAGCTTGTTTCTAAACACCTAATTAGTTCCTATAATGGACCTTTCTTTTGGTCAAGGAACCAAGTGCCAAACTCTGCTCCTTACAAACTGATGTAGTTCCTCCTACATGGCAATCACCCGATCTGGATCCCCACGTGCTTCTTGTACATTATATGGTTCTATAGATTAGAGAAACACATAGAATGCACAGAAGTTCTACAAAGCTTTTTTGTAAAAATTCCAGTATTAAGATCAAAGATGAGGTTCTCCAGTACGTGCGAACTTTCATACTTCCAAGGCTCTTGCTATGTTTGTTGAGAGGTTCCTTCAGAGGGATTTTGTGAGGGACCAGGTTCTTCTAAGTTCTCATCTTTTTGATCCGTTGTTCCCCCTGTCTGACTGCTTCTATGTTCCCTCTGAATGTGACCTATATCTTCAGTTTGATCTCCTTCATTTTCAATCAGGTTCTCAAAATCTCCAGTATTTTCTTCATGACCTAATTCATCATTCTGAGCACCAGTTTCCCCTAGATAATTGAATCTATGCCTTTCAGGTAAACATTTGTTTCAGCCACTAGTTCTTTCCTGCAATCAGCTTCAGGTCTAGTTTCTCCTTACTGCGCCTAGTTCATGTGTCAGTTCTTCAATATCAGCATATCAGCCTGAAAACAGTTCCCCCTAAGTCATTGAATTCATGCTGATCAAGGTGAAACAATTTTCATTTATTTTGTTTGATCCTTCATCAGCTTTATATTTGTCTCCACCCTGGGGAACCTTGTTCTTGGTCAGTCATGCTTCTTGTTCGTGTTCCTACATGCCTTTCTCAGCTAGATTGTTAGTTTCATAAAAGAACACAAGCATGCTTTCAACACATAGAGTCCATAACACCTTTTAAGCTTTCCTATGTGGTGAATTTTCTAGGAAGATTTCTCTCAACAGTTCGTGCATCAAACTTGCCTATAGCTTCTTTACCATTATGAATGAATCATTTACGACCAAAAGCTCATAGGTAAGTGACGCTTGGCTTCCTATCCCGAAGTGAGTCATAGAGAAACCTCCCTGACCAGGGACGTAAAATATACATAAAAACTCATATGAAATTCACAATCTTGCAACCAATGGATCAAAATTCATTTATATGCTCAGTGTCAAAAGTTGTGAAATAAAAACAATTTATGCTTTAAACTAACCAAATACTAACAGTCTATGGAGTTGGAGAGTGACTTACAGTCAATGATATTACCTTTTCTTACCAACATCACTCTCTCTCCAATGAAGGCTGTTGGTGAGAGGATTAGATTTGTCTCTATTCATGCGCCTTGAGCAACCACTGTCTAACTCCTCTCTTTGGTTGCTCCCTCTCACTATAGCCTGCAAAACTCAATCAAAGGTTAGTTTTAGGAACCCAGGCAAGCTTGGGTACCTTCTTATGATGGAATGGATGAATCAGATCTCTTTCAGCTCAACTAGGTAAAACAACTTTTTTGTTTTTCATTACTGCCCTTTTAATAGCCATGGAAGTTTCTTTATAATGACCAGTGTTTCTATAATGAGTGCATAGCATATTTCCAGATAACCCCACAGATTTAATTTTAGGTTTCCAAGCAGGTAGTGGTTTCTTATATCCTAGTCTTTTCTTACCTTTCCTATGGTAATTAACAACTTCAGTGGACCTGTTCTTTTTCAAGATTCTGGTAAGCTCATAGTTAGTTATGTCAAACCTTTTTTGAGGAATCTGGTTCTTCTCAGTATCCTGATATAGAACCTTATTTTTCTTTTTAAGCTCAGCTTGAAGATTTATTTGAGTTTCACTAACTACATGCTCCCCTCTTTCTTCCTTTAATTTTAGATTTTTCAAGTTTGAGTGCAGAGTTTCTTGTTTCAACCTGTGGAACCTGTTCCTTGAGGTGTTTCACAGTACCCTCAAGTTCAGTTTTATTAAATTTAGAACTTTTAAAATCACTTTTCAGCTCAGACACAATTGACACGAGTTGGTCCTAGTTGGTCCTTCTCAACACTCAAACTTTCATACTCTTTAATTAAAGTTGGCATCAGAAGAGAGAGTTCCTTTTTAGAAAATTTATGAAGATTCTTCTTGATTTCATAGAGACTTACCTTTGCACAGTCACTCTCAGGTTCTTCATCACTCGTTGCCATATGCACGGATTCCTATGCTTGAAGTTCCTTGCTGGGAGGGATCTCTGATGGTTGAAGCACCTGATCATGCGAAGGTTCATCCTTGTAATGCTCCTTCATATGATTCCAAATCTCCTTTGTTGTGCTGTAATTTGAAACTCGTTGAACCTCAGCATCTAGTCCAGACTTCACTACCACAGTCACCTTTGCATTCTCTTGGAGCCAAGTTGGATCCTTCAGCAGGGAGAAAGGAGAGACATCCTCTTTCTCTTCTTCATCTTCATCGCTTGATTCTCTCCAAGATGCGTAAAACACTTATTTTTCCTTTTTCCATTGAGCTCTGAAGTTTGCTGGACGTCGGTTCTTCTTCAGTTCCTTGTTTTTGTCAGCCTTTTCTCTCTTCCATACAATTTCTCACTGTACGCAATCCTTAACAATATGGTCCATTTTACCACACTTGATACAACAAGCAAAACTTGCTTTATCAACTATCTTGGTTCTTCCTATGGTTTCGTTGATGAACCTATTGTCAGGTAGGTTCAATGCTTTCCTGACCTTTATAACCAATGTCATCTCCGCGTCATTCAGCTCCAGATCAGCTTCTTCAGTTGCTTCAAAGTTCTTCTCCTTCTTGAGTTCTTCCTTGACTTGATTCGTTCCTTCATGAGCAACTTGAAGAGCATCCCAAATCTCCTTGGCACTGGTGCAAGTAGATACCCAGCAATACTCCTCTGGACCTAGTCCGTGGATGATCAAACGTTTTGCCTTAGGATTCTTCTCCATCATTCGATAATCTATATCATCATATGCACATCGGTCCTTTGGAACTAACTGTTGCTGCCCATCAACCAGAGTAGGAATTAAAGGTCCTTCAGTTGTAATTTTCCAAAGTTGGTAATTTTCAGCTTGAATAAAATTTTCCATCCTTGCTTTCCACCATCCATAAGCTTTTCCATTGAATTGAGGAGGCCTTCTGGTGGATTGTCCTTTAATTATGATCGATGGTGCACTCATGATTTAGATCCTTCTCCTGATGTTAATCTTTATGTGAGAGAACCTGCTCTGATACCACTTGTTGCACCTCTGTAAGACACTAGAAGGGGTGAATAGTGTCCTTACTCGATTTTTGAACTTTTAAAACTTGCTCTTGACTTGTTCGCCCAACTCACAAAAAACCCGGTTCCTTGCAAGTTTCACCTATCTTTGAAACATAACACAATGCGGAAATGTAAAGAACACAGAGATTTTAACGTGGAAAAATCCTTGCTAAAGAGATCAAAAACCATGACCCAAACTCTTAGAATTTCAGCCTTCAACTAAAGGAAAACCGAGCAAATTTTAGATTATAATGTAATGCAATCAAGGAACTAGCCTCACTCTGACTAATACCTAGAACCTTCCAAGCCATACGTTAGCTTGTCAGGTTGACCTACCTCACCAAAAAGTAACCTCTAATTTATGCTTCTTAACAAGCAGATAGATTACAACTCAATAACCTATAACAAATAACTAAGACAACCAAACAATCACTATGAAACTGCAACTCCATCAGGTTCTGCTGCCTTGCTTCTGCTCTTGCAGACAATAGCTCTCAAGAATGATTTCTTCTTTATTTGCTCTGTTGAGAATTCTTGAGTGCGTAAAGATTCTGGCCAAAACAACTTCAGCCATAAAATAAAGAGATCTAGGCAAAGCAGAACTAATAAGAAACTCGCTTCAACCCAGTTCTGCTTTGCAGATTTTGCAGATTCACTCCAATACTTCTCTCAATATATTGGCCTTTGCTTTGCTCACGAATTTTGTGAATGAGTGAATTATTTTTGCAGCCCCAACATGTTGTATATATAGAGATGAAGAGACCAAATTGGTTTAGGAGAGTAAAAACTCTTTCCCAAGTAAATAAGGTAACCTCCTTAAGCTTTTCCTTTTTCAATTCTAAATCCAAAGCCTTGAACTCTTTCCATAAATAGAATAACATGTTGGTTGCTTGCTCTCCAAGTCTTCAATCCTTCGCCGCCTTGGAAAACTTTTACGGCTTTCTAATTCGCTATTCCAACTCCAATTCGGATTGTAAGACTGCTTCTCCAGGTTCTTTCCTTTTCAAGGTCGGACTGGGAATTAATCTGTGCATCTTTTCTGCATAAGGTGAACCTGTCTGTGGACCAGGTCCATCTCCAACTTCTTCCCTTTTGTCAATCATCAAAACTCAAGCAAGATTCAACAATACTTGTTAAAGATTCTGTTTGCCTTAATGATAGGACCTTGATTGATCTATATTTGGAAGGAGTACCTAAAAGTATCCTCTTAATTTCGGAGGACAATATTTCTTTACCATGTTTATCTTACCCGTTTGAATTCAAACCCCACCTTTACACCTATTTAAACTGGTAAAAATCTTCACTCTAGACACACATTCCTACACTAAATACACTGCATAGGCAGAAAACACATACACTCATCCTCTCTCGATCACTCTGAAAAGTTCACTGCTCTTTCTCTCTCTTTCTCGCTCTCTCTCTCTCTCTCTCTCTCTCTCTCTCTCTCTCTCTCTCTCTCTCTCTCTCTCTCTCTCTCTCTCTCTCTCTCTTTCTTCTAACTGCTTGGAAGAGAGGCCTCAATACAAAATCTGTGAAGGCTTCTTCCTAGATTCCTGCATCATCACTGTCCTTCTTTTCGATTGTTTGTTCACGAATTAACAAAAGGTATACAGTCTTTTCTCCAATCTCAAAGCCTGATGCATAATTCTGTATAGACTAATGCTACGCCTTGCTTGAATCTAACGACGCTTATAAACCTGGGTTTGCTTTCTGTTTGGAATAAATCTGTTTGGGCCTTTCTTTGGCCCCTCCTAACCCCTCTATGCAGTGTGTTTTCTAGATAGCATTGGCTTGCTATACCATGTTGTTACACATATGTTTATGGCTACTCAAAAGAGCTTGATAAGGGCTCCTATTGTTAATGAAAAGCTGGCTTAAGCAGGCTCTATTTTTAGTGCATACAGGGCACTGTCCTTGTCCTTCCTCTGTTCCCCTTAGTCTCCCATACTGTTTGTATTCGTTAGGGTCTCCCTGCATGTATTTTGGTTGTTTTAAGATAGGGTGCAAAGTCATGAGTTGTGTGTTTGGCTACCCAGGGGCCTTTGCTAACCTTTTCTTCTTTATGTGCTTGCATCATGAACTTAAAAGACAGGCTTTCGCATGAGAAGATTGTCAAACTTAGTAATTGAACGTGCAATGGTGGTTAAAGTAAAGTATTGAACATTTTAGGCACTTGAATTGTGGAAGTTGACTGATTTTACAAAATAGGGGTTGTTTGGGTAATAGCTGTTAAAATCTGGACCATTTTTGAAAAACTGAAACCGCCTCTCTTTGCATAAGCAATACAAGCCCAAAACAGTTTTAAAACGTAGCCTTTTATGTGTATAAACTTATTTTGACCTACTTTAATCTCTTATACACTTCTATTTACGTGTGACAGCCCCCTTATGTGCATTTGTGTGCTTTGGTGAATCCCATTTTCCAAAAACAGCCCCATATATATATCTTTCAAAACTGACCCCTAAAGCAAAGAGCCATTAAGGTTAGGGTTCAAAAATTAATGTTAAGTCACGCCGACCCGGAATGGCTAACATTTTTTATAAAATATTTTCGAAACCTAGCTATTTCTGCAAAATATATTAAACACTGACAGTTGCATAAATGTGCTATCTTGGAATGTATCTTGAGATTTTAACCCATTTAATATAATGTTTGTTAAAACAGTGGTTAAATTGTGCGATTAGGCATTGGGCTTAGGCCGTTTCTCAAATACTAGAAGCCCAAAACTTAATTACTCACTGCCCATTCAATTGTTTGCATAAATAGACATGTTTGCTTGACTGATTGAAATTTTAGCTCTCAAGTTAGTAATATAATTTGTAAATATAACTGATAATTGTTAGGACATAAACATGAGTTATCCTTGTGGCCATCTTGCACATCATCAAGTAGTATAGATTTAAAAGTCAATAAGTCAAAACTGCTCTCCAGTTGACTCAACCATTTCGCCAAAATCATGAATCTCATGATAAGAAACAATATGTGAAAAATAAAATTCATGTTTTTCCTCATCAAACAAGGGTATGGAGTCATAATAACCGCCTTTATCAAAATCAATACTAGATCTAGGCCAACAGAAATAAGACAGTAAATCACAATCTTCCCTAACTAATGAATTATTAAGACAAGAAGAATGTTTAGTATTCATATCATTACCAACACTCATAAAAAAAATATCATTATCAAATTCATCCAAATAAGGCGGAGTGTTAAGGTTGGCGATTTTACCTTGAACCACGCTGAAACCTTCTTCCTTAACTTTACTTTTCGTATTGAGGTTCACTTGTCTAAAATAACTAGATGTCTTAACCTCCACATGTGTTTTTGAAGATTGGAACTCTTCTAATGTTGGTTTTTTCATCAAAACTTTTCCATAAATACCTACATAGGAGCCAAAACAACTAGAAGGAAAAGAAGTAAGAATGTTAGAGTTAGAATAAGAAAAAGCCTCACCCAAGCTCTCTTGTTTTTCATAGCTCTCAACTTCTTTTCTTTTGTTCTTATTTTTATCAATTCTCTTCTTGTTTCTTGTAGCAACTCGCTCACTTATTAAAACTCAAACTCTCATTTTTCCGCTCTTAAGTTGCTACTTTTATCTCCCTTACTCCTCTCAATATTTTCTCTCTCATCCTCACTTTTAATCTCACAATAAAGATCAATAATATCAATTTCATTACAAATTACATTTTTAGAAATTGTAAGCACATTTGAAATAATATCATCACAAATATGCTCTTTAATCACTTTCGATGCAGTAAGAGTCCTTTTCAGCTCATCCCACCTGTCATTTGATGGCTTCATCATTATATAAAATTTATACAATTCCTCGTCATAGTTATCTTCATCTCTTCCTTTCATCTTCATAATTGTTTCCATAATCTCCCAAAGATATATAAATTACATCTTAAGGAAAAGAAATTTTTATGTGAATCTCTCAAATTTGACTTTTACCTTCTAATAATCTCACCTCTCTTGTCTTTTTCCACTCAAAGCAACTTTTGGTTGGTTCTCCTTTTGGATTTATAAACAAACCCTAGAAGTCACAATCGTATGTGGTAAAGTTTAGGAGTTATAAAACAAGAAGGAAAGTGAAATAAAATAAAAACCTTGAAAGAATAAAATTTGCTAAGTAGGAATAAAACCAAATACAAAAAAAATATTCTCTAAAGAAAACTAAAACCTAGAAACAATAAAATTTGGAATATAAAGCAAAAATGGAAATGAATTAAAGAAACCCAAACCCAATGGAATAAGGAAAGATATTACATTTTTCTTCAAGAACTAGGATCCCTCTTCTTGTTTCCTTTAATGACTAGGAAACACAAAGCAATGAGAAATAATAATACTCTTTTCTGATTTTTTTTTTTTTTGAATTTTTTTCCTCTCTTTTTTTATTTTTAACAGTTTTTTTTTTTTGACAGAATATATTGGCAGCCCCTTAAAGTTGTACACACTTTTCACTCAGATACTCTTAAGTCGGTTTCTTTTGAACTCTCCAATGACATCTCAATTGTATCATTCAGACACAAATTTATAGGCATCTAAATATAAGAGGTGTGTGTAATTAACTCGCCAAAATAACAAATAAGACAAGGACACGTGGATTTACTTGAATAATTTTTAAAAAAAATTAAAAAAAAAAGCTCTAAAAAGCCCTCTTCTTAAGCCACACATATCTTCCTCCTCTCTCCCGCCATTATCACCTCCACAACTAAGATTTTTCTATTAACAAATCAGCCATCAAACACCACAAATATCTCCATTGCCACCTCATGTAAGTCACAAAGGGCACTTGTCAAGCATAACCTTCACCCATCGTCCTCAGCTCTCATTCACCAACAACATACCCAATTCGATTTTTTACCAAAAAAAGAACACACCAGAAATCATTTTTCAACCCAATGAGTCTTGGCGGGTGCTTAATCCAATTCCATTCATTTTCATTTTCAACTTTTTTAGAATCTTCTTTTATCAAAAAGTCACAATCTTTTACTGTTCTGTCAATTTAGTAAGCTTGAATGGTGAATTTGGGAAAAACCCATTTAGAATTTTTTGAGTATCAACAACTAAAAAATGATCCGTTAAGCTTTTCACTCAATGGTTTCCATTGAAATGTAAAAAAATAGTAGAATCTTGTTGAAATTTTGGGGCTAAAAGCTAAGATTTTAAAGTATATGATTTGAAAAAATTCAGCTAGTATTTTTTTGTAAATTAACAAAATTCACAAGTAAAGACTGAGTTTTTAGTCTTCTTAAGATATGGGTTTCCTTAGAAATGTGAAAAAAGGGAAAAGAAAGGGGTTTTCTTTAGAGGAGATATGAAAAAAAATTGGATGCTACAGGGTAAGATATTTGCTCCAGCCATTACATCCATATCAATGGAATAAGGAGGGAGAGAGAAGAAGGTTATGACTTGGGAACTACAGTGTGGAAAAGAATATGTTGAAAAAGAAAGAAAAAAATTAAGAAAAAAAAATGTCTCTCGTGCTCTGAAAAATAGTGTAGTACATGTACTATACCACATCACCAAGTTGTGTCTAAATGACACATTTGAGATGTGGATGGAGTGTTCAAATGGAACATACCTAAGATGAAATGTCTAAGTAAATAGTGTGGACAAATTTAAGGATCTGTCGATGTATTTTGTCTTTTGGTTACTGTTCAGACAGCTACACTAATTTTTTTATTTTTTATTTTTGGCTTTGCTTGCTCAAGTATCCCCCAAGATAATTAAGAACGGGATCTTGATTGAACCTGCTCTGAGACCACTTGATAACAATTCTGATATCTCTTGATAACACTCACGTTATGGATCGAAGAACTTGATAAAGAAATTTAAAGAAACGCGCAGAAGCTAATAGAATATACCTAAAACGAAAAGAACAAGACAAACAGATAGAAAAAATTCAAGAAAGAATTTCAAGAAAATCAAGAATTTAAAGAAAGTTGCGAAGCTAAAAAGAAAACAATATAAACGAAAAAGAAATGAAAAATAAAGATAGAATATTTTTTCTTGAATTCAAGAACGGATCAGAAATCTCAAGAATGGATCAGAAATCTCAAGACAATTCGAAATCTTGAAAAGAAATTCCTAACAACAACAATAAGACAAAGCAAACTGCCTTTTGTATAGAATAACCCATGAAGTAGATTATTGAATCCCGACCCCCTTTAGAGTAACAAAGAACAATAATAGAAGTTACCGCCTTTCTAGAATACCTAAAAGTTATGTAAAAATTTAAGAAGAAATACCTCATCACTTAAAAGTGTAGACTTGAAGGTTGAAAGATAAATCCAAGAGTAGCCACATACGCAAAAGTGCAAGAGAAAACCTCTCAATTTCAATTCATCATAACTCACTTTATCTAAAAACAAAGAAAATAACCTCTTTATATAGGAGTAGGGGCTGGCAAAGGGCGTTACAATATCCTACTAAAATATGGTTTCTAATTAATAATGAAATAGGAAAAATAACTAACTAGAAAAATGTAATAAAATCCTAGGAAACATGGAAAAGGATATGAATAACTAAACTAGAAAAAGTAAATAATATCCTAAATAAAATTGGTAAGCTGGTCCTAATTAATATTGGAATCAAAACGTAATTTAATCTGGAAAAATAAATCCTAGTTAATTTAGGAAATAAATCTCACTTGAACTAGGAAGTCTTGATACCAACTTGGAGTATATTTCTTGGACATTCTTTGACCATCCTTAAATTTTTTTTTTTTGGGCAGCAAGTAAGCTCCTTTTATGGGCCAAAAATGCGACCCATGTGTGTGATTATTGGGCTACAAGTTTGGCATACTTAAGCCCCGTAATTAGTCCGAAACTGGACAGATTTGGACCCCAACTTATCCACCTCAAATTACAGTAATCTTGACTTGAGTCTTCATCATCTTGTGCCTCGATTTGGATCAAAACATTATTATAACACTTGGGCGAAAGATCCTCTTTGGTTTGAGCTCTTCCTCCAAATCTAGAAACATCTTTTTTGTTATTGAGTCCAATTAGCTTATTTTAAAGTTCCTTTGTTTGAGATCTCATCATGACTCTTTGTTAGCTGAAGTTTTGACTGATGACAAAGGAACTGATCGAAGGATCTGTTCCTTGCACTACGGCAGCAGGATTAATAAGGATTAATAATATTGCAAAATCAATTAAGCAGGAAATTAATCATTATTCTATTCTCTAATGTTTATCTTGGTATTTATCCAGATTCATATGTGATAAGAAAAGATTGCATAAGCTTAAAGATAAGACTTGGAGATAAGGAAGGAGTTCTATTAGGACTCAAACACATGGAGACTCTGAAGTTCTAACCAAGCAAGACTCTTCAGATTTCGAGCTATAAATCAAGGAGGTCTTCAGTTGTTAAAGCACGCACAAATACAGAGAGAAAAGGAGTTTTAGCTTTTGTGAGTCAAAGTTGTATTTAAGCAGTCGTTAAGCTACAGGGAACTAAGTGAAGAACCTGTTCCTTAGATTGAGTTTTGTTAAACACTGTCTTAGTTCATCTGCAGTAGGGTATATCGAGTTGTACTATATGTTTTCCAAAGAAGTTCTGTAATAGTACTGATTATTCAAGTCTTGATACTTGGAGAAACTTCACTGATTGTGGAAGAGGTCACTATAGGATTAGAGTTAGTCCTAGGTTAGTAAGAGAGGAGTCTTGTAACCAAGTGAGTCTTTCAAAAAAGTGAAGTTGAAATCCTACTTGAGAAAGTAGGTCGTGGTTTTTTGATCCAAAGTTCAAGGGATTTTTCCATGCTAAAATCAGTGTTCTTTTCCATAAGTTTTACTTAATTTCGCAATTTACAAGTTAAGGAACAGACAGAAGGAACTGGTCCTTCTGTGGTGACTCTTGAAAAAACATCAATTAGTATCAGAGCAGGTTATCCTTGAAAAGTCTAACACCTAGGATTAGAATGAGTTCATCACATAGAAATGATGAAGGACAATCTACCGTGAGAGCACCTTTGTTCAATGGGAAGTATTATTCATGGTGGAAAGAGAGGATGAGAGATCATCTTCAAGCTGAGGATTATGAACTATGGGATATAGTTACTGAGGGTCCTATGATTCCCGTGAAGAAGGATGCTGCAGGTAATGAGTTCCCAAAACAAAAAGGGAATGCACTGGTAAGGATTTAAGAAAATAGGAGAAAAATGCTAAAGCCAGAAAGTGGCTTGTGTGTGGACTTAGTCCTGATGAATGCACTAGGATTAGAGGATGTACTACTGCCAAAGAAATTTGGGATGCTTTGCAGGTTGCTCATGAAGGAACAAGTCAGGTAAAAAGATCTAGAAGTACACTTCTCTTTGCTGAGTATGAACACTTTAAAATGAAAGAAAATGAGTCTATCTCTGAAATGTACACTAGGTTTAATATGATTGCATCTGAACTTATCTCACTAGGTAGGGTTTTAACTGTTGAGGATAGGGTGGAGAAGATTCTAACAAGAGTTCTCCTAGATTCATGGGAAATTAAGGCATGTGCTATAATAGAAAGTAAGGATCTCACTACACTATCACTAGATGAGTTAATAGGTAATCTAAAAACCTATGAACTAAGAAGGAAGGTTAAAAACCTAGGAGAATCAGTGAAAACTGAACCTAACTTGGCCTTAACTGCTGCAAACAAGCCTGTTGATGATACGGAACTGGTCCTTATAGCTAAAAGTGTTCAAAGATACTTAAACAAGAAAAAGGGGGCTAGTGGACAGGGTAGGTCTTCTGACATGAAACAGGCTGGAGAATGCTTCAAATGTAGAAGCATGGAACACTACATCAGCAAATGTCCAGTTATGGAGAAAGAGTGGAGAAAGAGATATGTTGAGCAAAGAAAGAAGGCCAGGGAACAGGTCCGTCGGAAAACTGGAACAACTAAAGCAATGATTGCTGGCCTGCAAGACAGTAAAGATGAGCAATCTAATGATGACTTGGATAATGAGCTGGCTCTAATGGCTCTTGAAGATTCAGACAATGAAGAAGATGCTGAGGTATTTGTTTCTAAACTCAAAAAGGATGTAAAAAACATGCCTAGGGAAGAATTAGTCAAAGTATTTCATACAGTACTAAATGAGCTAAAATCTCTAAGGGATAGTAAGGATCAATTACATGATGAAATTGAGAATTTAGAAACTGAATACAAAAAGGTAATTATAAAGAATGACACTTTGAAAAGAGAAAATAGCATGCTAAAGGAATAGTTCCTTGATCTTGAATCAACCGTTCAGGAAATTCAGCATGAAACTTTAGAAGTTAGGACAGATGGAAAAGGTAAAAGCATTGTTGATTCTCATCAACTCATTGCTGAAGAAAAGTTGACTATTGTAGTCAATGAAATGCTTTAAAAGGATGAAAAGATAAAATTCTTAGAAGAGGACTTGATCAAAACAAAAGAAGAACTGAATAAAACTGTGAAGTGGAATAAGTCATCGAAAGAATTAGAATGGTTACAAGAAAATCAGAGTAGTAATTGAAGAGGTATTGGGTTTGAAATATCCCAATCCTCAACTCAGTAGGATCCTAAAAGTAAGTATTTGACATTCTCTGAAAATTGGTTATGTACCCATTGTGGGAATACTGGTCATTTAAAGAAAAATTGCCAATCTCTTGAAAAAGTTGTACAAAGGAACAGGTCCTTTAAACTTGTTCACAACTTTGTGGCAAAGAAAACTGTTCACAAAAAGAAAGCAGTACCACCTTGGGCTAAGAAAAACTTGATTCATCATTTTTCTCAAGGAAGGGAAACCAAACTAGTTTGGGTTCTTAAGATTAACCCTTAGTTTTCTTTTACAGGCTAGAGTGAAGGTGAGGAACCATAAATGGTACATGGACAATGGTTGCTCAAGGCACATGACTGGATACAACGAACTGTTTCTTTCGCTCTCAGCCTTCCAAGGAGGAAGTGTTTCCTTTGGTAATGGTAAGAAAGGGGAAATAATTGGCATTGGAAAGGTAGGAAGATCTGATTCACATAGTATAGATATTGTGTTTTTAGTAGATGGACTGAACATTGCTTATTGAGTATATCTCAATTGTGTGACAAAGGTAATAATGTTAACTTTTCATCTACTGGATGCACTGTTACTAATCATTCCTCTGGAGAGATCATTTTGCAGGGAAGCAGACATGGAAATATCTACAAAGTGGACTTACTCACACTATCTGATGGCAGCTTAAGTTGCCTAAGTGTCATACAAAATGATCCCCTCTTGTGGCACAAAAGACTTGGTCATGCAAATCTGTCATAGTTGAATAAACTGATTTCCAAGGACTTGGTAATAGGACTTCCTAATATCAGGTTTAAGGAAGAAAAGGTTTGTGGGGCTTGTGCCAGGGGGAAGTAGGTAAAATCTTCTTTTAAATCTAAGAAATTGGTAAGTACCACTAAACCCTTGGAACTGGTCCATCTGGATCTTTGTGGACCTATGAGAACAATGAGCATGAGAGGTAAGAAGTATGTGATGGTACTAGTAGATGACTATTCTAGATTTACATGGACACTATTTCTTGCATCTAAGGAAGAAGCATTTAATGCATTTTCAATATTTTCCAAAAAAATTCAAAAAACACTAGATAGTCATGTTATTGTTATAAGGTCAGATCATGGAACTGAATTTGAGAATCAAATGTTCTTTAATTTTTGTAATGAAAATGGTATTGATCATAATTTCTCCTCTCTTAGAACTCCACGGCAAAATGGAATAGTGGAAAGGAAAAACAGAACTTTAGAAGAAATGGCTAGGACCATGTTATTATCTAGAAATCTTCCACAAAGTTTTTGGGCTGAAGCCATTAATACTGCATGTTATACAATTAATAGATGTATGACCATGCCAATAATAGAAAAGACACCCTATGAATTGCTTAAAGGAAGAAAACCAAACATTTCACATCTTAGGACATTTGGTTGTAAATGCTTCATACACGACAATGGAAAGGATGCATTAGGGAAGTTTGATCCTAGAAGTGATGAAGGAATTTTTTTTGGGTATTCTTCAAACAGTAAGTCTTATTTGGTCTTTAACAAAATACATCTAAAATTGAAGAGAGCATACATGTCAAATTTGATGAATCTGATAACTTGTCTCAAGAACAGGTATAGGAAGATGAAGAAATTGGAATGATAAGACATGGAGAGCCTAATCCTCAGAAAATTCAACCTTTAGATGGGTGTAATGTGAGAAGGGAATTGCAAGAAACTATTCCTTTAGACAATACTGAGAAAAGTAGCACAGAACCAGGGGGAACAACTGTTGGATCCACTTCTTCAGGAACTGTTCCTCAGCAAAGGATTCTTGAAGATGGGTTAATTCTCAAACCTTATAAGTATCAAGGTTCACATCCTGTGGAACAAATCATTTCAGATAAGACTGCTGGAATTCAAACTAGATCAGCTGTCAAGAACCATAATCTGTGTGCATTTAGTGCCTTTTTATCTCTTGTTGAACCCAAAATTGTAAAAAAAGCACTGAAGGATGCAGATTGGATCAATGATATGCAAGAAGAGTTGAATCAATTTCAAAGAAGTCAAGTTTGGCACCTGGAGCCCAAGCCAAGGAACAGGTCCATCATAGGAACCAAATGGATTTTCAGAAACAAGCTTGATGAGGATGGTATGGTAACTAGAAACAAAGCCAGATTGGTTGTTCAGGGATATAATCAAGAAGAGGGCATTGACTATGATAAGACTTTTACTCCAGTTGCAAGATTGGAAGCAATAAGACTTCTCGTAGCCTTTGCTATGAATTTCACTCTACAACAAATGGATGTTAAGAGTGCATTTCTGAATGGCTATTTAAAAGAGGAGGTATATGTCAAACAACCATCAGGTTTTGAGAATGAACAGTTCCCTGAGCATGTGTACAAGTTGGATAAAGCCTTATATGGACTTAAGCAGGCACCAAGAGCTTGGTATGAACGTCTATCAAAATTTCTACTTAAGCATGGCTACAAAAGAGGTAAGATTGATAGCACACTTTTTTTGAAAGAAAAAGGTAAACATCTCTTAATTGTTCAAATATATGTAGATGACATAATTTTTGGTGCTACTTGTGAAAATTTAAGTAAGGAATTTGCAAATCTGATGGGGAGTGAGTTTGAGATGAGCATGATGGGTGAACTCAACTTCTTTTTGGGTTTTTAAATTAAGCAAACCTCAAATAGAACTATGATCCATCAACAAAAATATCTTAAGGAACTGCTCAAAAGGTTTGACATGGATAAAGCTAAAGAAATTGATACACCAATTGCCATTGCTACAAAATTTGACCTTGAGGAATATGGTAATTCAGTTGATCAAAAAATGTATAGAGGGATGATTGGTTCTTTACTTTACTTAAATGCTAGTAGACCTAACATTGTATTTAGTGTTGGCTTATGTGCTAGATTTCAGTCAGATCCTAAAGAATCCCATTTGAAGGCAGTAAAAAAGAAAGAATTTTGAGATACTTGAAAGGAACAGGTTCCTTGGGACTTTGGTATTCAAAAGGTGGTAATTTCAATCTTGTTGGATATACTGATGCTGACTATGCAGGTTTTCTTGTTGATAGGAAGAGTACCTCAGGTATGGTACACTTTCTTGGTGAGTGCTTGGTTTTATGGGGAACCAAGAAACAAAACTCAGTGGCTCTTTCCACTGCAGAGGCTGAATATGTGGCAGCTGCCTCATGTTGTTCACAATTATTATGGATAAAACAACACTTACAAGATTTTGGTGTGGATATAGGAACTGTTCCTATCTATTGTGATAATACCAGTGCTATAAATATGAAAAAAAATCCAGTACATCACAAAAAGACTAAGCATATTGACATTAGACATCACTTCTTGAGAGACAATTATGAGAAGGGATTGATAACAATAGCCTTTTGTCCTACTGAAAAACAAATTGCTGACATCTTCACAAAGGCCTTATGAAGAGATCATTTGAAAGGAACAGGTTAGAATTAGGAATGATTAAATTCACCTAAAGTCTACCTCCTCAAAAATTTGGCTAAGAAAGGGGGGCTTGAATTGAATTTTATGAAAAATAAAAGTGAATTTTCAACTCAGTACTATACTTAACTGTATACTCTAATGCCATGATTATTTCTTGAATGTGCTAAATCTAAATGATGTTACCCTTATGTTCCTAGAATTTCAGATCATGGAAATTGATTATATATTGGGGTGTAAGGAACAGTTCCATTGCACAGGTATGTACTCCTTTATTATTCCGAAAAATTATAAAGTTTGTGAAGTGTATGTATCTAGATAAGCTTAAGTCTCTCTCAAACTCTAACTTCTGCAAACAATTTCCTCAAGTAACCGTCCCTTGATTAGACTCCCACTAGGACTCATCATCATAACAGCTAAAAATTTGAAACGATCGAGGTAGCTAGAACAACTATACTTCCTTCTAATCACAAACGGGCAAGAACAACACTCCTTCTTAACCACAAATTCTCTCTTCTATATATACCCATGATCCCCATTCATATTTTTCCATTCAGTTTTAAAAATTCCAGAAAGAATTGTGAATTTTCTTCTTAAGCAGATTTTAGCCATGTCTCTCATCACTGATTCAAACCCTACTTCTGATCATCCCTCTTCACCCATGCAAACTGAAAATCCCCAGAGTTCTAAAATTCCATCTTCACCCATGCAAGCCACAATTAATCCTGAAAATTCCAAGACATCAGAACCTGAACCACAAACTCAGGGGGAAGGATCAGTTCCTGTTCCTAAAACTGAATCTGAGTCTCAAACTCAGGGGGAAGGATCCGGTCCTACAGCTGAAACCATACTGGAATAAATGGAGGATTTATCTAGGGCAATGATATTGTATGAGTTCAAGGTAAATTATGCTGAACCCATTAATGTAGTTGATCCTGCTGACACTGAGTCTAACTTAGAAATTGTTAAGGTGTCTGAAAAACAAGGGGATGATGTTCATATGGGAGAGGCTGATACACCCATGGCTGCTCCTAGAGCCCCCATGACTGATGATGATATGATGGATATATTTGGAAGTGAAAATGAGGATGAGACGCTTATCATTAATTTGCTAAATTTGAAGAGAGTAAAAAGGAAGTTGAAGAAGAGAGGGTTGAGTGATCCAAATGTGGCTGCTGACATCAATGCCAAATTAAATAAAGTAAGTGATAGCTACAAACCTGCTCTTAAGAAAAAACAGGGTGAACCTTCAAGAAAGAAGAAGGAACCAGTTCCTTCTGCTAGAGCAACTAGAGCAAGTGTCAGGATGGCAGATGAGAAATTGCATACAACAATGGAGAAAAGTAGGAAAGGGAAGGGGAAACAAGTAGTTGATTCTGATGACACAGTAGAACCTATGACTGTGGACAAGGAACCAGTGACTGTAGAGAGTGACTCTCCTGTTGAAAAGGAACCTAGTGCTCCTCTTACTAAGAAAAGAAAAACTAGTCTAAGAAGAACTCCCCAAAGAGCTGTGGTTGCTCCCAGGACTGGTCAGTCTTCAAAGAGGACCAGGTCCTCCAGGAGAGCCTTGGTTGATGAAAGTTCAGAAACAGACTCTGGAAAATCTGCTGAGGATGATAGTGAGAGTGACTATGCCGGAATGGTAGAGACAGGTGATGAACCTGTTGTTCATGCTGACTTTATGACCAGAAATATTGTTAAGGGGAAGGTAATGTCTGATTTAGAAGAAGAAGGAATGGTCTGGCTTGTCAAGAAGTTGGAGGTACAAGTGTGGAAGGACATGGTCCTTCAGATCACAGGAAAATGTTCAAAGGTCATGGTTACAGAATTTTTCTTTAACTATTCTATCAGTGATGATAGGGTTACCTCTTCTGTGAATGGCCAGGAAATCAGTTTTGACACCAAAGAACTGGGTGAACTGCTTGGTATCCCTTCACAGGGCTATAGTGATTACATCAAGCTAGTTTGGCCTGATCTAACTGGTCTCCCAACTGATTTGGACATAACAAGGAAAATTTCTAAGAATCCCAATGAAGAAGAGTCTAGGGCTGTGCAGAAAAGTGAGATGCATCCACAGCACCAGCTCTTGTTTGAATTTGTGAACAAAATCCTATTTCCTAGACAGAAAAAGAGAGGCATAGCTAGCTTAATGGACCTGGTCCTTATGGAGCTGTTGGACACAGAAAAATTGATTAAATGGCCTAGGTTCATAATTCATCTGATAACAAGAGTGGTCACTGGAAAGAAAAAGAATTCTCTGCCTTTTGGCTTTATTTTCACAGACCTGGTTGCCAAGCTTGGGATTCCTTTGGTGGATGTGAAATTTGCCACCAAGAAGGAAAGGCTGGGAGTAGCTACTTTGCTGAGTTGTGATCTGCCTATTCAAGCTGAACTTCCCATAGATGGTGGAAGCAAGCAGCCTCTGAATAGCAAAGTAAGGGCTTTAAGGCAACAAGTGAATCTACAAGCTGCTGAGATTGCTCGTTTGGAAGCCGACAGGGATTTCTGGAAAGTTGAAGCTGCCAAGGCTAAGGAGACGAATGAAGGGATGCTTAAGTAGATTTTTGATATGATGAAGAGTGTTCCTCCAGGAACTGGTTCTTCTAGCACCTGACCTTCCAAAAGCCCTTAACAATCCTTTTTAACCAGTGGGATTTAGCTTAGTCTTAGTTGCTACTCTTTGCACTCTTTTATTTTGGTTAATTTAGTTGTATTTACATGTACCCCTGGTGATAATTATTTTTGCTGATAATGAATTATCCTGGATGGCTAATATCATCTTTATACAGTCCTTTCAGTTTTATTCAGTTTGCACTTTGACTAGCCTCTATTGGCTATGTGTTGCTAATTTCTTTGCTTTATACTGTTCTAACTTATGCAACCTTTTCAATGATGCCAAAAGGGGGAAGATAAGGATGATTTTGCTTATGACATTTTTTAACCTGCTCCTTAATGATAAAATTTATTTCTACTAATTGGGCTTTCAGTTGACTCAAGGCATTAAGGACATACAGCAAAGTTCATGTGTTTGTCATCACCAAAAAGTGGGAAAATGTTAGCTGAAGTTTTGACTGATGACAAAGGAACTGATCGAAGGATCTGTTCCTTGCACTACGGCAGAAGGATTAATAAGCATTAATAATATTACAAAATTAATTAAGTAGGAAATTAATCATTATTCTATTCTCTAATGTTTATCTTGGTATTTATGCAGATTCATACGTGATAAGAAAAGATTGCATAAGCTTAAAGATAAGACTTGGAGATAAGGAAGGAGTTCTATTAGGACTCAAACACATGGAGACTTTAAAGTTCTAATCAAACAAGACTCTTCAGATTTCGAGGTATAAATCAAGGAGATCTTCATTTGTTAAAGCACACACAAATACAGAGAGAAAAGGAGTTTTAGCTTTTGTGAGTCAAAGTTGTATCTGAGCAGTCGTTAAGCTACAGGGAACTAAGTGAAGAACCTGTTCCTTATATTGAGTCTTGTTAAACTCTGTCTTAGTTCATCTGTAGTAGGGTATATCGAGTTGTACTGTATGCTTTCCAAAGAAGTTCTGTAATAGTACTAATTATTCAAGTCTTGATACTTGGAGGAACTGCACTGATTGTGAGAGAGCTCACTATAGGATTAGAGTTAGTCCTAGGTTAGTAAGAGAGGAGTCTTGTAACCAAGTGAGTCTTTGAAAATAGTGAAGTTGAAATCCTACTTGAGAAAGTAGGTCGTGGTTTTTTGATCCCAAGTTCAAGGGATTTTTCCACGCTAAAATCAGTGTTCTTTTACTTAAGTTTTACTTAATTTCCGCAATTTACAAGTTAAGGAACACACAGAAGGAACTAGTCCTTCAGTGGTGACTCTTGAAAAAACATCAGTCTTCCAAGAGCTTTCAAAGCTTTATCCAATTACTTTAATGGAGTGTTGCTTCCATGGATATTATAAAGCTGTATTGGTGGATGGGGATGAAGAAAGATGTCTTCAATCATGTGTCTCGATGCTTGAACTATCTACAGGTCGAGTGCAAGCATAGGAGGCCTGCAGAGTTGGCTCAAGCTTTACCCATTCGCGAGTAGAAGTGGAAGAGGATTACTATAGATTTTGTGATTGGCTTGCTGAGGAATTTGATGCACCATGATTAACTTTGGGTTATTGTTGATAGACTGACCAAGTCTGTCCATTTTATTTATGATCAAGGTTCCTAATTCACTTCTCAATTCTAACAGGCTCTTCAGCGAGAGCTCGGTATGACATTTCATCCATAGAGTGATGGCCAGTCGAAGCGGACTATACAGGTATTGGAGGATATGTTGAGGACATGTACCTTGAATATTTGAGGCCTCTGGGATGACTTTTTGGCGATATCAGAGTTTACCTATAACAACAGTTATCAGTGCTCTATTCATATGGCTCTGTGGGAGGCACTATATTGTCACGATATTGATCTCCAGTTTGTTGGTTTGATTCCTGTGATGTTGAGGTATTCGGTCCATATATGGTGCATTAAACTTCGGACACAGTTTGGATTATCATGGATCGTCTTCGTATCTGAACAATAGGAATCGGGAGTTGGAGTTCGAGGTACGTGACATGGTATTCTTGAAATTACCACCAATGTAGGGTGTGATTATAATCGAGAAGAAAGGAAAATTGAGTCCCAAATTTATTGATCTATTTCAGATAGTGAAGTGTATTGGTAAGGTTGCCTAACGACTTGATTTTCCAAAATTTATGCCCGTGCATCCAGTTTTCCATGTATCCATGCTTTAGAAAGGTGTTTGACAATCCAGTCATGTGATCGAGGTCGATCCATCATTGTTCAATGTCAATTTTAGCTTACGAAGATGACATGACCACAATTTCCGGCCAGACTGTGCGAGCACCCGACTAGCTCCTCTAAATCTGTTGGGCGAACCCTATCGACTGAATCGATATAAATGCCGCAGAATTATTTTTGAAAACAAGATGAATCTAAATTTAACAATACAAGATAACTCTGAAGGGTGGACAAATATACAAGCTGCCTGAATAATATAGCTAACTACCTAAAATACATAGGTCTAGAGGTTTCCAGATCAGACATCTATGAGGTCCAAAAATATAAACATCTTCAGAAGGGAGCAAAACTAAGATACAACTATAAAGTTATACCTGGTGGCGTCAAAGAACAATCTATCTTACCACAAATAGTTGAATATGTCCTGCTCCTCACTCGCTGTGTGGTGGGTCCTAGAGCGGAATCTGCTGAAATGAATGGACAACAGAAGAAACAAATAGAGTTAGTCACAAAGACTCAATAAATGAGGAACAATTAGCTACCTTAAGGAATAGGTACCCTAGCCCCGGGGAAATGGAATCACAATAGCCAATCAACAAACTCAACCACAAATAAACTGTAACAAATCCATACAGTTCACAAAATACAAGTAAAGATATGAAATAAATGCGTCATGATACAGTGGGGTCACGTGTGCCCAAAACCTATCTCCGGTGGGGGACTCTCATCGTCTACTAAGAGATATATAAAATAATAATCCTTCAGTTGTGCGGGACTCTCATAGACTATCGGGAAGTACATATCAAGCCCAAAACTGCAATACAATACCCCTATGCTCAATCCAATAGTAATAATAATACGTCATAACATGTGAAATACAATGAAACCCCAAAGCTTAGGCATAAAAAGTATGCCTATCAGCATCAATACACGTGAGAAACACGTGACAGAATATCCACAAGGCCAAAGGCCATCAAAAAAATTGAAATTATCACTTACCGTAAGTCTTGGGTCAGAATAGCTACTGAACAGCTTCCTTTCTGGCCAGACGTCCCTCAAAATAATTCTTTTCTGAGCTAAAAAAATATATTTCGCACTTATATGAGCCCGAAAAAAGAATATCTAACCATAATAGGAAGAAAAAAAGAAAATTACCAAAATACCCCTAAATTGGGCTTACCCGAAAGCTCATAAATTATATATTTTCGAACTCCTCATTATCCCACGACTCCAATGATTTTATTAGTTTTCATATTTGAATTCAATTTCATCAAAACTCCCAATTTTATAATTTTTAGGTTTCTAACCCATTTTTCCACTTCGTTAACAGGAAATTCTAGCTAAGAATCATGGATTATTGAAATTGAAAGATCATAGGATGTTACCCGATGATTCTGGATGACTTATTTCTTTAAACTAGCCTTGGAATCAACTTAGATTGAGTTAAAAAGAGTTTGAACTGAAATAAGCCCAAAAACTCTTTTATACTGTATTTTGGAAAGCCGCTACAGTTAAAAAAATGCACCAGCAACAGCTGGTGCTGGTTTTTTGGTCTAAACTGGATTATAAAAATCTTGGAATGACTCCAAATTTTCACACAAGTCATAAAATACTTGTATTTCATGTTTGCGAAGACAAAACTTGAATCGAATCTCTAGAATTCAAGATACGACTCTCACAGAAAGAGGTCGATTTCTTAACTTTTAAAATTTTAGCAAAACTGATCGAACGACCTCGGAATTCACTTCCAAAAGTTTCCACAGGTCACTATGACCATATGAACCTAACGCAATTTTCGGATTTCGAATTGTCTCAGACCAAATTAAAGAAATCCATATGAATCAAGCTCGAAATGGGGAACTCCTCTACTTAGGATACAGCCACACATCTCCTGCAAATGAGGATGCTCGAATTGTCTTCCCTTAATCTGGCTGACTAACAAAGACTGAACTACAATACACGCCAAGACTCTGCTGGAGTCTGGATGAATAAATCTCACTCCGGAGTCGCCAAGGGAATGCAACTGTCGGGCCAAAGGTCTCATGTCAGCATAAATAATAGCCATGCTGCCCATAGACTTTATGCTCAAGGCATCTTCTACAACATTTGCCTTCTGAGGATGATAGCGGATGATGAGATCATTATCTTTAATTAACTCAAGCTACCTCCACTGCCGGCCATTAAGATCCTTTTGGGACAAGAGATACTACAAGCTCTTGTGATCGGTATATACCTCACAAGGCTCGCCATAAAGATAGTGCCCTCCAAATCTTAAGAGCGAACACCACAGCTGCCAATTCTAGATCATGAGTCGGATAATTCTTCTCATTCGACTTCAGCTGTTTTGAAGCATAAGCAATGACCTTCTCGTTCTTCATAAGAACACATCCAACACCCACACGGGACGCATCATAGTAGACTATAACTCAACAGTTGTCAGAAGGAAAAGATAGCACCGGAGCTGACCCTCTCGGAGGGCTCTTGCACAAGATCTGAAGCATACGAAGACATCTCAGAGAACAAAAGCTCATACTTCAAGACTGGCAGGTTACCCTGTCCAATCCTCTCGAACTGCCTCCTCTTCTCATCCTTCTGACTGCTAGGAAGAAACTTCTCTGTGAATCGATGGGAGAACTCACTCCAGGTCCGCTTAGGCAAACCCTGCCTAGCTGATCGGAGTGCGATCCACAAAGCTAAAGTTGGACCCTCAAATTGGAAGGCAGTATAATCAGCTCTATAAGGTACAAGACACCCAAGGGCCTCAAGAATACGCTAACATCGATCAAGAAACTCACCAGGCTTATCTGATGTTTAACCGAAGAACTTTTGAGGATTAATTCTGGTATGATTATACAGACTCGACGGATCATCGACCTGATCTGCTACGTAGGCTGGCTGACCAACCTAAACAACCAGAGGCACAACACCCGTTGCCTCTGGAACATAACTACCTAGAGCTATATCTTGAGCTGGAATAGAGGCTTCTTGATCTTGAACACCCAATAAGTACTGCAGCTTAAGGTTCTGCCTGAGGAATAGGAGCATCTACAACAGCATGTGTGGCTAGCTCCTCTGCCTCTCGCTGCGTAGTTGCGCACATTCTAACCATTTACTGCGACAGAATTAACAAAAATATTTAATTTCCAGTAAGAAGACTCACGCCCGAGGGGAAAAAAAAGATAGAAAACAGCCTAAATGCCTCTATAGCTTCTCGTAGATAGGTTCAGACATTTTCGCACGTACAGTAGACTCTATTAGAAACTGTCATGATCTGAAAAGACTCTAAACCATGCTTTGATACTAACTGACCTGACCTAAATTTTCGGTTAGGCAGTGCGGGCACCTGACGACCTCTCCTAAACCAGTGGATCAAACCTATCGACTTAATTGATATAAATGGCGTAAAATTATTTTTGAAAATAAGATGAATCTAAATTTAACAACACAAGATACCTCACAACGGTAGACATATATACAAGATGTCTGAATAATACAACTAACTATAAAATTTACATAGGTCCAGATATTTTTGGATCAGACATCTACGAGGTCCAAAAATATAAACATCTCCCGGAGGGAGCAAAAATAAGATACAACTATAAAGCTATAGCTGGTGGCTTCAAAGAACAATCTGGCTCACCACAAACAACTAATTATGTCTTGCTCCTCAATCACGCTGCGTGCTGGGTCATGGAGCAAAATCTGCTGAAATGAAAGGACAACAGAAGAAACAGATAGAGAGTGAGTCATAAGGACTCAATAAGTGAAAAACAACTAGCTACCTTAAGGAATACGTGCCATAGGCAGAGTTCACAAAATACACATAAATATATGAAATGAATCTATCATGATGCAATGGGCTCACATGTGCCCGAAACCAATCTCCGGCGCGGGACTCTGATCGTCTACCAGGAGATATATATAATAATAAACTTTCACCGATGTGGGACTATCATCGACTACGGGGAAGTAAATATCAAGCCCAAAACTGGAATATAATACCCTATACTGAATGCAATAACAATAACATGTCATAACATGTGAAATACAATGCAAACCCGAAGCTTAGGTGTGGAAAGTATGCCCATCGGCAGCTACATACGTAAGAAACACACGGTAGAATATCCACAAGGCTAAAGGCCATCAAAGAAATGGAAACTATCACTTGCCGTAAGTTCAGGGTCAGAATAGCCACTGAACAGCTTCCTTTCCTGCCCGACGTCCCTCAAAATAAATCTTTTCTAAGCCAAGAAAATATATTCGCACTTATAAGTACCCGGAATTAAATGGATTTGTTGGCCATAAAGAATAGGACTTCTCTCTCCTCTCTTCCTAATGTTCTAATCTAAACTAACTCTCCTTCTCCAATCAACACCATCAGTTTTTCGGTAGGGCCAAGGTAAGTGTACCCATATCTCTCTCCTCCCTCTTTCTTCTCTCTCCTTATCCCTCTATTTCTTTACCTCTCTCCTCCTTCTTTCTCCTTTACTTTTTTCTCCCAACCCCCATACCCATTTTCCCCACCACTATATTGCATTTTCCGGCTAAACTAGTCGCCGAAAACACCAAGAGCAACTCCCATGTGCGAACTAGCGGACAAGAAATTGCAGATTCGGCAACTAAGAAACCGCAGAACCAGCAAAAGCATTACCGGCAGTTGTAGGGCACAATCACAGCGACTAACACATGCAACAGCAGTCACTCGCTCGGATCAGATTAGTGCGGGATACTACACATCCCGCCTTGGGTTTGCTTTCTTGATTCTATTCTTTTCCACTATTTGATGCATTGTATTTGCATTATCTTCATTAGTTTCATTGTCGTGTATTGACTTTTCCTTATTGCCTTTGACTGCTTTATATTCTGGTTTCCTTGAATCTGCTATATACTCTATTTTCTTCAGTGTGATTAAGTCTGTCATTTACTGTAATTCTTGCTTTGGTTTTTGTTTAGTCTGCTTGTCATTAGTTGTATTTCTAGTATTATATTTTCTCCTTAAAGTTTTTATCTTGATTTAGTTTAGTCATAGTAGCGTGGCGGTTGTGTATGATGGTAGAGTGAGGTCGTGTTCTCGGTCGGGGTTAGGGGTGAAGGGACAGGGTGGTAGGGACTTCTCTAAGTTAAAGATTGGGTCTTGGAATATAGGGTCAGTGACAGGGAAATCTATAGAGTTGGTTAAGATTCTTAAAAAGAGAAAGATTAGTATAGCCTGTGTTGAGGAGACCAAATGGGTGGTAACTAAGGCACGGGATGTAGATGAATTTAAATTGTGGTATTTAGGAGTATCGAGGGATTATGAATGGAGTAGGTATTTTTGTTGATAGCGACCTTCGCGAGCAAGTGGTGGAGGTCAAGTGGGTGAATGATAGGTTGATGGCTACTAAGCTTATAATGGGAGGGCTCACCTTCAACATTATAAGTCCTTACGCTCCTCAAGCAGGGTTGCATGAAGAAACAAAGAGGCGCTTTTGGGAGGATCTGGACAAGGTAGTATGGAGTGTCCCTACATCTGAGAAGTTATTCATCAGAGGAGACTTCAATGGCTGCATCAGGGCATCTTCGGGGGCCTACGATGGGGTTCATGGTGGTTTTTTCTTTGGTGATAGGAATGAAGGAGGAGTTGCTCTTCTAGAGTTCGCTAATGCTTTTGAGTTGGCGATAGCACACTTAAGCTTTCAGAAAAGAGAGGAGTACTTGGTCACCTTCTGTAGTTCGAGGGCGAAGACCCAAATCGATTACCTTCACCTAAGGAAGAGCGATAAGGGCGTGTATAGGGATTGCAAGGTTATCCCGAGCGAAAACCTTGTTACCCAGCATAGGCTCTTAGTTTTGGAGTTGGATATTGTAAGGCCGAGGAAGAAGAGGGTTATGCCAAAGCGCTCGAGGATTAAATGGGGAGCTCTATCCAGGGAGAAGGATCTTGAGCTAGGTAGGAGGTTGGATGCCATGGGTGCCTGGGAGAGCCGTAGGTATGCGAGTAGCATGGCGGCTAGGACAGCAGAGTGCATCCGGGGAGCCGCAAGAGAAGTGTTAGGGGTTTCAAAGGGAAACTCATATAGACACAAAAGGGATTGGTGGTGGAGTGAGGATGTCCAAGTGAAAGTGGATGCTAAAAAGGCCGCGTTCATGAAGTTAATTGAGAGCTGGGATGAGGAAGAAAGGAGGAAGAATAGGGAAGGATATAAGACGGCAAAGAAGGAAGCGAAGCTAGAGGTTTCAACGGCTAAGACGACATCTTTTGAGCATCTGTATAAAGAATTAGCCAAAAATAGGGGAGAGAAAAAGTTGTATAGAATCGAAAAGGCAAGGGAGAGGAGATCAAGGGATCTGGATCAAGTGAGATGCATCAAGGATGAGGACGGTAAGGTATTGGTGGAAGAGGCTCAGATTAGACGGAGATGACAATCGTACTTCCATGCACTCTTGAACTCAGAGGGCAACAGGCCTATTGTGCTCGGTGAGTTAGCACACTCTGAAGGTCATCGAGACTTTGGAAATTATAGGCATATAAGAGTAGAGGAGGTCAAGGGGGCAACCCAGAAAATTTGAGGAGTAAGAGCGACTAGATCGGATGAGATTCCAGTAGAGGTTTGGAAGATTGCAGGCAGAGCAGGTGTGGAATGGCTTATCAGACTGTTCAATATCATCCTTAGGTCGGCAGAGATGCCTGAGGAATAGAGATGGAGTAGCATGGTCCCATTGTACAAGAACAAGGGAGATGTTCAAGATTGCAACAATTATAGGGGTATCAAACTTCTCAGCCATACTAGGAAAGTGTGGGAGAGGGTACTGGAGATGAGGATGAGGACGGTTGTGTCTATTTCCGAGAACTAGTTTGGATTCATGCCTGGGAGATCTACCACGAAAGCCATCCGCCTTTTGAGAAGACTGGTCGAACATTATAGGGACAAGAAAAGGGACTTACATATGATTTTTATTAACCTAGAAAAACTTATGACAAGGTCCCTAGAGAGGTATTGTGGAGATGCCTGGAATCTAAAGGGGTCCCGATGGCATACATCAGAACAATTAAAGATATGTATAAAGGGGCTAAGACTCGAGTGAGGACAGTGGGAGGACACACAGAGTACTTCTCAGTCGAGGTAGGGCTGCATCAGGGATCAACACTTAGCCCATTTTTATTTGCCCTAGTGATGGATGCATTGACGCGGAGTATTCAAGAAGAAGTGTTGTGGTGCATGTTATTTGCGGATGATATAGTATTGGTGGATGAGACACGCCCAGGTGTCAATAAGAAGCTGGAGGTATGGAGGCAGACTTTAGAGTCTAAAGTCTTTAAGCTAAGCAGGACGAAGACAAAGTACATGGAATGCAAGTTTAGTGACGCTTTTGATGAGTCAGATGTGGAAGTGAGGCTTGATTCGCAAGTCATTCCTAAGAAAGGAAGCTTCCGATTCTTGGTTCAATTCCTTTAATGTAATGGAGAAATTGATGATGATGTCACTCACCGTATATGTGTTAGTTGGATGAAGTAGAGGCTTGCATCCGGTGTTCTGTGTGATAAGAGAGTACCGCTTAAGCTTAAAGGCTAATTCTATAGAGTGGTCGTTAGACCAGCTATGATGTACGGGGCAGAATGCTGGCCAGTCAAGAACTTACACATTCAGAAGATGAAAGTGGCAGAAATGAGAATTCTTCGGTTGATGTGTGGTCACACCAAGGTGGATAAGATTATGAATGAAGTCACTCGTGATAAGATGAGCGTGGCCCCAGTGGATGAGAAAATGCGAGAAATAAGGTTGCGATGGTTCGGACACGTGAGGAGGAAGAGTGTTAATGCTCCGATTAGGAGGTGTGAGAGGTTGGAAGTACTAGGTCTACAGAGAGGTAGAGGTAGGCCGAAGAAGAACTGGGCCGAGGTGATTCGTCAAGATATTGCATAGATCCAGATCACCGAGGATATGACCTTAGATAGGAGTGCATGAAGGTCGAGGATTAGGGTGGAGGGGTGAGTAGTTGTCGAGTGTATGTGCTCTTATTAGATACAGTTTTACGTGTATAGAGAAAGTTTACTTTTTAGTCATCACCTTTATATCTTCTGTTCTTATCTGTTTATTTTGGATATGCTTTAGCGTTAGCATTCTTTTCAGCATTATATTGTTGTTTTGACTTTTTTCACGTACTTTTTTCGAAGATATTTATATTTTACCTAGCCGAGGGTCTATCAGAAACAGCCTCTCCACCTTGGTAGGGGTAAGGTCTGCGTACATCCCATCCTCCCCAGACCCCACTTGTGCGATATACTGGGTATGCTGTTGTTGTTGTTATAAGTACCCGAAAAAATAATATCTAACCTTTATATGAAGAAAAAAATGAAGATTAGCAAAATACCCCTGGGTCGAGCTTAGCCAGAAGCCCATAAATTATATATTTCCAAACTCCTCTTAATCCCGCGTGTCCAATGGTATTATTAGCTTTCATATTTGAGTTCAATTTCATCAAAATTCTCGGTTACATAATTTTTAGGTTTCTAACCCAATTTTCCAATTCTATTTCAATAAATTCTAGTTAAGAATCATAAATTATTGATATTGGAAGATCACAGGATGTTACTTGATGATTTTTGATGAATTAGTTCTTGTAACTAGCATTGGAACCAAATTGGATTGAGTGAACAAGAGTTAGAACCAAAAGAAGCCCAAAAGCTCTTTTATACTGTATTTTTTTAAGCAAAGAGTCTACTAGGCATGGTACCTAGTGAAAATTTTTATTAATATAAACCAAAAGAAAAAAATGTCTTTACAAGTTGAACATCTAATAATTGCACTATTACATACGACCTAGCTATGAAAAATAGCACCACTTCTACGTATTCCGCTCATCTCCTTGGAATGAACATTTAATGATGTTAATACACCAAGAAAAATAGGTATAGCACATAGAGTAAGCACTTTACTTTGTAAAGATTAATATCTAGTGAAGGAGCTCTACAATTTAAAAGCATGACTGAAATAAGTTGAAGTAATGTTGTCTTCACTTTGTAGGCTCTGATGATTAAATTTCCAAAGAGTTGCATACTATCACTTGAAGCTCCAAGCATGATGTTGATGTAGAATGGCATGTCTTGATAAGCCAATGTAAAAAAATAAGGTCGCCATAGCAAGCAACCTAGCGACCTCCAAAACATTCTCACCAAATTTCTTAATGCCTAAACAATCACCTCAGTGAGCTCCGAAAATGTAGCGTGCCAACCATAGAAGAAACTGAGTCGCCAAGGCGAGCATCTCCATGAGTCATAAAATCTAGACAATATTGCAAGCTGAAATCCCAACATCTTAACATGCGCTTCAGTGAGCAACATCACGCCATTCAAAAATTCTATAGCGACAACGAGCAGGGGCGTGAGCCAAAAATGCAGCCAATCAAGAATACTCCTCATGTCAACAAGCTCCTTAGCGAGTGCCTTCAATCCAAGCAGAAAAATTGAGGCCTGAACTACGACCTCACTACCCAGGCAGAAAATACCTCGCTTCAATGAGTACCTTAACTAGCTGATTCGAGAAGGTGAAACTACGCCAAAGCTAGCTAAAAACCTGGTGTAATATGGCTCGAAACAAGTGTTAAACCAGTTCCAAATACACTTGAACCACAATTTGTAACCAAACATAGATAGAGATTGTCTTGAAGTGTTATTCCAGGAACTAGAAATAAAATGAAAGCAAGCTGCATCATTGATAATAGGCATATTTTTGGTCGTCCAAACAAACAATTGCACGCCAAAAAACTGCTCAGGCAAAAAAAATTTTGGCCTCAGCGAGCTCAAACACAAGCTCCTCACCCATCTTAGTTAAATATTACACCAAATTCTCAGCTTTGTATAATATAATCCTCCAAAAATTGGAAGGATGACAAAAGCAATCCAAGTTGTACCTCATACACAAGCCATGTATAAGACATTGAACCACCATGTCGAACTGTATTTCTTCTCTTCCAGAGTGACCAAACAATATGGTTAGGAAAAACTAAGAAACCCTATCATATGCTTTTATCATATTAAGTTTGATAACCACATTAGCATCATCACCCTTCTCATTGATATCATGGATAATCTCCTGGGCTAAAAGAACATTCTCCACACTACTCCTACCTTTAACAAATCCTGCCCGATTTGGAGAAATTAAAGAAGGAAGAATCTTGGTTAACCAGTTATGCACCAGTCTGGACAACACATTGTTAACAAAATTACTTAGGCTAATTGGCCTCAAGTCTGAGAAAGTAGTAACATTTGGCTTCTTCGGTAGAAGAACCAAATTAATGTGAGTGACATATGTAGACAAAGCTCTCCCATAAAAACAGCTGTATATCCATCAAGGCCACAAGCACTATCACCAATCAAACCAAAAACAGCTGCTCTAACCTCCTCATCACATGCTAACACAACAAGCTCATCATTTTGATCCATTGAGACCATAGAAGGTACATTAATAAGAAGATCAAAATTATGAGGTTGAAATTCTTGAGCAATCTGCCTCACAAAGAACTAAAGTGCCTCATTAGTGATTGCTTCCTGTGAATTAATCCACACAGCATCCTTATTGTAAATTCTATGAATATGAAGCTTCTTTCTTTTACCATTGACATAAAACAACAATAATAAAGTCCCATAAGTGGGGTTTTGGGAGGGTGAGATATACACGGACCTTACCCCCACAAGGTAGAGAGGCTGTTTCCGATAGACCCTCGGCTAAAAAAATTTGAAAAATTTTGAAAATAGTTTTTAAAATCAAGGCAACACTATCATGCTAAAGAGAATGATAAGACTAAACCATATATCCAAACTAAATAGATAATAGAAATAAATATAAAGGTAAAGAGTAAGATGAAAGTCGGCTATATATGCCTAATACAACTTCTAATAAGAAAAAAGATACTGGACTCCTAACAAGCCTCGACCTCCACCTCCAAGCTCTCCTATCTAAGGTCATGTCCTTGGTGATCTGGATCTGGCTCATGTCCTGTCTAATTATCTCAACCCAGTTGATCTTCGGTCTACCTCTACCTCTCCAAAGACCCAGCACTGCCAACCTCTCACACCTTCTCACCAGAACATAAACACTTCTTCTTCTCACTTCCTCACACCATCTTAACATCGCTTCTCTCATTTTATTTGCAACATAGGCCACCCCCACCATGTCTGGAATGACAAGGTAGAAAAACTTGAAATTCGAGTCCTCCTCTTAAAACCATTACATCCCAGCCTTTTGCTTCCGAAATTCTGATTCCAATACAATATCTCTTTAATTGTGCTTTAGCTCGCTTCAAAGCCGCCCTATTTTCTGGAGTTGGATCACGTTCAAGTTGAAATTCATGGGCTAGGATAATATCCTCCAATGAAGCCACCCAGTGAAAGATATTACCATATGTATCTCTACTCCAGTTGACAATTTCCTTTTAAGAGCTTTTAGCTTCTCATTAAAAACAACAAAAGGACCTTCTGAAACCTCCATCGACTAGTGGTCTCTAACGACTTGCATAAAAGTCTCATGTTCAGTCCAAAAATTCAAGAACTTGAAAGGCTTGATCAGCTGAGTAAAATTCTGTGAACAGTTAACTAGAAAAGGTGAGTGGTTTGTAGTTTCTTATTACCTATACATCTATCCACCTTTTTAGAATGAAATCATCCTCAACTCTCACATTCCACAAAGTAAAGATGCTACCCGATGAAAAACCAAGATACATAAGATGACAATTAGCAATCGTGTATGCAAACTCCTCATATCCTGGCATAAACACTAGCAAGCCTCCATATTTTTAATCTTCTGACAATATAACATTAAAATCCCCAGCAACTAACCATGGCTTTTCATTATCAACTGCAAAGTATTGAAGCGCATCCCATAAAAAGAAATCTCTCTATTGCACTTGGTTTTGCATAAACAAAAGTAACCACCGAGTCTTGGTCAAACTTTTGATGATAAAAGCTCAATGTCACATGTTGATGATCATTTATCACCTCAGTAACCAAAAAATCATCAGTAGCACAAATCCATATCTTTCCATTCTGATTTGTCCCATGCCCATCTTTCTTCTATAAATATCAATTGTATGAACTCCCTGGAATGGCTCCATTATCCCAATAATTCTAAAGCGATTCTTTTGATTAAGTATAATCACCCTATAAAAAGCTTCTTGAGTGTTAACTGACCGGATATTCCAAAAAAAAAAAAAAATTATCCATCAATTAATTCTTCTTTGTTGAGGTAGATCTCAACAATTGTGTTTTATTTGGATCATCATTGTAGTATTTCTTTTGCCTCTTCTGCTTCTTTGGTGGCTCTGGTTTTTGTAATAGTGCAAGGGGAACCAATTTTTGAGATTTGATACTCCTAGGAGATAAATCAGCTTCCCTGGCAACTTGTTCAAAATTGTGCAGTGTAGAATCTTCATCATGTTCCTCAACCTCCAATATATTAGGACTCAACGGGTAAACATTAAGTTGAATCCTTCCTGTCGCACTGCATCTTTAATCTTAGGCATCAATGACATGTTTTCTATTAGAACTTTATCCTCAATATCTCTTCGCAATAATTTAGCGTTCGGTGTAGAAATCAAAAATTCACCTCGCTGCATCGTTGACTGAAGACATCGGTAGACTCCTGTGAAATATCATCTTTTGAAGGCTGTGATGGAATGGATATATCTGGAGTGTTTAACATGCAGTTAAAAGAATTCTTTTTGGCCTTAGGAATATTTTCAACATCGACTGGAAAAAGGACTGAGTTGTTGGGCATGAACTAGCACCTTTCCCAAATCTGCACGGGCATAAGGAGTTAATTCCTTATTTGAATTGGCAATTAATTCCAAAGCTTGTCGCATTAAAGAGAAAGTGGGGTATTCAATTTCCAACTCCCTCAAAGCCTCTTCATTCAGAATCAAGCCGCTGCCCTGACTTCCATTCAAGTTCCCATCTTGAACTTTAAAAGAGTTTGCACTTGGAGTTGCTACTGGAACCAACACGTGATCAGCAACATTAAATTTGTCCCTCCCCTCAGCTTCATCATTAATTTCACTTGAGTCTAGGTTAGGAATTAAATTATGAGCCCTAAAACCCTGAGCATCCCCATTTAATTGATCCCTTGGACTCTCAGCTATTTCATTCCCAGTCAAAGAAGGCAAACTGCATTAACTGGCACCGCATCTTTACGCAAAATAATTAATTCACCAACTCTCTTAGCTTTTGGATGATCATTAAATGCTCCTAGTACCCATTGCCTTGTCCTAAATTGATTAGGATTTAGAACTGAGGAGATTTCAGCTGCATCCTTACTAATTTCTTAAGGAGTATCTACACGTGCAACATCACGTTTCACAAAATTTGGAGTATTTCCAGCCTGACTATTGTCCAAGTTGTTCCCTTCATCACTTGGCTGCGCGTCTACTTTATTTGCTTCCTAGTGGCTCTTTAAACTTGTGACTGTCTATTCATTGCTATCAAGAATGCGAACACCAGTAGAATCCTTGCCCTCATCATGAATTTTTTCTCCAGCCTGAACATCATCCTCCTACTAATTTTAAATTAATGAAAATGCATTCCTAATAGTCACAACATTAAGATCCTTTTTATTGTTGTTTACCCTCCAAGCATTAGGATTTCTATTAGGATGCAAAAACCTTTTTCCATTCCTTCGTTGTGTATTTTGATTCTGAACAGCTGCTGCAACTTGCACTTCACCTTCATCATTGGGCATATTTCCAACAACTTTTCCACTTTGTAACTTCTTCAGTGGAGCATATTTTACAATCTTAGGATTGCGCTATCATCCTCTTCTTTAGGTGCAAATTCTGGATGGAACACGAAGCAATCTTCAGCATTATGACCCTAGAGCCTGCACTCCTTACATTACTCAGGAATATAGTCATGTTTCACCCTTTTCATTTGTACTTGATCTTACCATTGATAGAGTTCCTTATCCTAATTCTAAGTCGTTCTGGTCTGTGTGCCAAAAGATCAACCTCTACTTTCACCTTCGCACAACTTGGTCTAGTTATAGACTTAGTTGCAACATCAAGTTGTAAAGGTCTTCCCACTGCCGTTGCCAATGCAAACACAGCTTCCTTCACAAAGAAAATAGGTGGAAGACCTGGGAAAGAAATCCAATAACCTCTACTGATGGTTCCTTAATAGGATCAAACCAAACATCATATTTGAGTCCTCTCATTTGATGGAACATATAACCAACTTTAAGATAAAAAGCTGGTCTTGATAGGAGATGGACGTAGTCCTCTAATAACGATAATCTTATTAAAACATTATGTGATTCTTGACAAACCAATTGAACATTCTACCTTTAACACACACTGCAGTGGAATCTGCTTCTTTATTTCATGAAAATCTGACACCATAAGCAAATTTTCCAACTACGGCATATTGGAGCTTTTCATGGAAAACCATATTTTCTACGTCTTTGTCTTCCCATATAAATGATGGTTCTCCATGATAAAAATCCTTACTTGATTCAGGAATTTTGGGCAAAGTAAAAGGTTCAGCACTAGGGTTAAGGATAGAAACAAAGAATTTATTCAGTGTGGGTGGTAACGTAGGTTGGGCAATGGGTGGGGACGCCTGGACAACCCCAATAGGGAGCTGCCCAGTTGCTGGAGTGGCCATTAAAATGGCCAGAAAAGCTGTTTGTAAGAGTCTTCTTCAAATCTCTTATCTAAAGAGCTTGGGAGAGTTTTTTTTTAATTTGTACTATATTTTGGAAAACTGCTACAGTAAGAAAATGCACCAGCAATAGTTGGTGCTGGTTTTTGGGTTTAAACAGGACCCAACCAAGCTTGGAATAACCCCAAAATTTTCACATAAGTCCTCAAATACTTTCGTGACATACTCGCAAAGACAAAACTTGGATCAGATTCCAAAACTCAAGATACAACTCCCACAAAAAGAGTTCCATTTCTTAACTGACGAAATTTTAGCAAAACTCACCGAACAACCTCAAAACTCAATCTAAAAGTTCACACAGGTCACAAATGACCATACAAACTGAACGCAACTTTCATATTTCGAATCGGAGCTCATTTACTCAAATCAAGCTCGAAAACGTCTTTTAAGTTTTACCAACAACTGAAATGAAAACCTTCACAAAAATCCCCTCAAACGAGGTCCGAATCTACTCAAATATTACAGACATATCCTAATGGACCTTATGGAACTTTTAAGACTATCGACACACCAATTGAAGTCCTAAATTCTTAAACGGCTATCTAAGGTCATTTTTGAAGAGATCTCATCCTGCCATTGTAGGGAGACACCTAGAAGTTGAGATCCAAGGAAATTTGTTGGTGAATGTGCGATGGCACAACCTTCCTCATGAAGAAGATGTATGGGAGCCGAGCATGCTGGAGAGGTATCCTCTCCTTTTTGATAATTATGGTATGTTTTAAATCTCTAAGCTAAAAGAATCTTGTTATGTTAATCATTCCCTGTTTATGGTTAAGTTGTTCCTTAAAGGTGTCGGTTGCTTGATCATTAATGGATTCTTTGAAATTTCCTCTGTATTGAGTATGATTATCTTGTTAAAGAAAGAACTCTGGTTTGGTTCAAGGATGATCGAGAGTTTAAGTGTAGGAGAATTATCGCTATTAAGTGTCAATATGGTCATCTAATAGTTGGGCAGGTCGTTTTGGGTAAATGAACTCTGGATTGAGATCCCAAAGTGTCCCTATGTTTGAATGGTAATTTGTTTGGATGGTTTTGATTTTTGTTACGGAAGAATCACTTCCCTTCCTAAGGTCTTGAACCCTCATTTTGTGTATTTGAGGACTACTTCGAATAAGATTTTGCAAGAAAATCCCAAATGTCTTTTTAGGCTTTTACGTAAAGTTTGAGGTATTTCAAAGCAGTGTAGGTCATGTTCGGACAAATGTTACAATACTAGATTTCACAATAAAAGTTGCTACAGCACCAAATCTGGTGCAGGGCGTGACCACAATGATCTTGACGCAATAGTGGGATGCCAGGTCAATGACCTATGCGACCACGTGTCGTGTGGCACGACCGCAATGAGGAACTAGGTTCCGTTGCTAGCACGCTCGCGAGCCATTTGTCATGGCAGTGAGGGAGTCCAGTTCTGCGATTGTGGCAGAACTTCCGCGGTCGTGCTTGTTGGGGTAAATAAATAGGCAGTGTATTCCGGTAGAATAGAATTTTGGTCAAATGGGAAGTCGTAGTTTCGGGAAGAAATTATCGGACACTTTATCTACCTATAGAAAGCAGGTAACATCTCCCTACCCTTGTGTATCATTTATGAAGATTTGGAGCTAAGAATTCTAGGAAATTCCCTTGCTTAGGTTGCGGCTTTCTCTAGTTTTTAAGCCCTAGCCAATAGAATTTGGGAATCTCGGGGATTAGCGGACATGGAATTCAATCGTGTTATTAGTATCGTGGGGATAGTGGGATTCTATAAGTATATTTTTTGTTGGAATTCAATGATATAGGCCCAAGGGCCTTTTGGAATACTCGATATATTTCAAATTACCCTTATTATTTCTTTGACGTGGCATTTATTTGTGCAATTTCTTTTTAAATACTTAGAGGAGGATCATTCGGAAAGGATTTGGTAGGGATGAGGTTGTCCAATAGCCTCGATTGGGCTGAAACAGAGGTAAGTGATTTCATCTGTTCTTTTAATGGCCTTAGGCCTTATGAATGCTTGCACACGTGTTCTTTAAGTATGTAGCTGTCTAGACGGCGTACTTACTAAGCTGTAGAATTTGTTTTGCGTGTTTTAATTGCTAAATTTATGATTGTTGGTTATGCCCATCATACTAGTTGCATTGAGCAGTCTATACCAGGTTGGTCCCATGGACCCGTTTTATTTATTATACTAGTTAGCATTGAGTAGTGCGAGCCAGTACTTGCATTCCTCCTGATACATTGAGTAGTCTGCTCTGGATTAAATAAAGAGCATGTAAGGACTCTTGGAGAATTTGGAGGAGTGATGTAGTCCATTGGATGCAATCGAGCACAATGAAGGAGTGCCAGTGCAATCCTTTAGATGTTCATTTCCTTAAGAACCTTGTCCTTATTCAGGGCTACAAGCCAATTAAATTACTAACTTACAATCTCTAGCTAACACGCCCCTTACTCAGGCCTCCTATACCCAAAAAATTTCACTACATGTATGTCCTTATCCTTGGTTATGATTTTTTGTCCCCATTTAAGAATGGTTTAGCAAAATGGTCTCGGGAGGCAACACTTCACGTTATAAATTGACAAGTGCTACCTCGGGGGCAGCACGTCAAATATAAATTGCAAGTGTTTGTTGCAAGGCAGCACTTTAAGTTATCTGGGGAGAATGTTGACAGAGATAAAAGGTCAAGTGCTCCCACTGGGGCAGCACTTGCAGCAGTTGTCAATTTATACTTGAAGTGCTGCCCCCGAGGTAGCACTTGTCAATTTTATAACTTGTGAAGTGTTGAATCTGTTGCAGCACTTACTTAAAATTAGTGGAGGTCATTCTTGCAAACTATTTTAAGAGAGGTAAGTTAGGAAAACTATTGCCTAAGGTGTCATAGTTGTGTAATTCTCCCTCCTATACCCGGTCACAAGGCCCTTACCACAGGCCTCCTATGCCCCGCATCTTATGCCCTCTAAGCCCCTTATCCTTGCCCCTTGATACTCTTATAATATTTCATGCGAACTAATTTGAGAATCAAACCCAAAACCCGTGGTCGCAATGCCGCCTCCACGCAAGCGCTCGGTCACCGAGCCGACTTAAGAAAGTTGGTGGAAAAATCATAGCATTATTATAAATCTCTTTGGAAACTCTGATACAAATGATGTAGGACAAGATCAACCTTTTACAAAAGACGACTTATAAAAGTCATTCAAGGGTTTGTAAAGGCTAGTGTTTATACCTAAATATATACGTCTAGGTTAAACAATTAATTATCAACGAGGTCACAAGAAATATGGTAAACTACGACGGAAAAGTAAGTAAATACGATGAAAATAAAAATAAGTAAATAAGTAAGAAACAATTGAGGAAGCAAAGTAAATCTTATTCCTTGAGAGTAGCCGAAGTTGATAGTGAATCGTCTGTTGTACAATACAATGTAAGGAGGAGTATTTATAGTAGTGATATACAGTCCTAAATAAGGTAAAATACAAGTACTAATAGGACCATTGGGCCTACAACTCAAGGCGGTGGTATACTAAACCCTAACTAGGAGACTGTAAACCCTAGGCAACGGAATGTGTGCCCTACGCCCTGTGGCAAAACCGCCTAAAGGATTGGTGGCTCTAGGAGCGCGCGTATATCCTCAGTGCCCGGTGACTTGTAGGATAAGTCTAGTCTCACCAGCTGGACTCGTATCCCCGTAATAATAGGTGGCGTTATTTTATCGACACAGTCAGTCCCCCCACTTGTTGAGTGCTAACTCAAGCAGTTAGGAAGTGAAAGAAGTGTGATAGAAGACGTAAAGGTGTGACGGTACTGATACTCGCTTCCTTAACTATTCGCATGCGTTGTATTAAATACAAATTCCTCAGTACAACGACGTGTCCCCTGATGATTGGATGGGTTTTCCGCGTATCTTCCCAATGTTGCTGCTCTATTCACATCCCGTAATTATGGGGATGCATATCACTTAAACTGCAGTAATCATAATTACGATCCCACGTGACCGAGATCATTCCACTTCCCTATATGTTTCCAACCCAGACGTGTATATATACGCCGTAAGTGAGAAAGTTTATTCACAACCTTTCTAAGCTCTTCAAGAACTCTTTTTCAAAAGATAATCTCTTTCCCAATCTTGCTAATAGTATCATCATGTCACCGGGTCCTAGATTTATCCCAGAAAACTTCAGAGCGCAGGATTACCTCACAAATACCGTCAATTTTGAAAATGATGGCTGCATGCTGGTCCAAACTCGCAAGCAAGAGGGTTAAAACAACAATCTCTCCATCGAATCCTACCCTTATGTAGTCACGGAGAGGGACATAATGCACATCAAGCATGAATGTAGATGGCCTGATTTTTTTTATCGTTCTTGCTCCTGGTGCTGAAGAAAGAATTTCGCCTTATCGGGCTGGCTATTCGATGGTTCACACATACCCTTTCACTCTTCATCTCAATAAGCGCGTCCATTTGATCATAGAGGACATATTCCATCGTTACAATGTTTGCTTTGGCAAAATTGGCCTTTCTGTTTGGCGACTAGTGGCAGTGCTTGATCACTTGGCTAACCATGCCCAACTGGCATTTTCTTTTGATCATCTTCTGGCCTTCTACTCCCCTCGTCTTCATAAAGTGGGGATGCTGATGTTCATGAGAAAGGTATAATCCCCAATAATGAGGATTCCAAATACCGTGGTTGGGTGTTCAGATACGTGGCTGTGCAGATGGCCGATTCGGTATCCTCTCTTCCCTTTCCAGATTTCTTCAACAGAAAAAGTAAGTCCGCAAAAACTTATCATCTTGTTTTCGACTGTGGTTTCTTCAAATTGATTTTCTTCCTTCTGTGAATTAAACGTAGTGTCCACCGTCTCTTTGAGTCACAATGAACTGATGACGTGGGTCATCAACATCTTTTTTAGGATCCATGCCGATAGCCCGACCTTCTTGTCCCTGGCGAACACGAACGACTGGCAGGCAAAAAGCCATGGTAAGTAATTATTGAACCGTTCTTTCTACCTGAGATTTCTTCCATACTCTTATTTTTTGCTGCTCTCGGGGTTCTCTCGTCATGATATGCCTTCGCTGGAGGAGATCACTACCCCATATATTACTCCCTTACATGATGTGCATGCATCTAGTGGAAGAGTTTTTTAGAGGGCAAGCAGATCTCGTTCCTCGAAGAGGAGAAGGTCTTCTAGGCCGGCCAACGTGCCCACTGCTGGTGAAATCCTTATGATTACTGATGGTGAGGGAGAAGTCCCCCGAATGTCTGCATCCAAGGCTATTGAAACAACCTCGTCTACTACTGCTGAGGCAGGTCCTTCACAAAAGTGCAGGCATCTAATTGAAGAGACTCCCATAGCCGAGGAAAAGCTAGTGTGGAGGATGACGTCTTGCTTCCTGCCATGCCTTCTGACCTACTACCTCCAGGTTCGTTGGACCCTATTTTTTGAAATAACATTCTTTCCTTATTGACTTCAAAAACTGACTCCATCCGTTCATGTTTAGAACCAATCATTTCTGCTCAGACTCCTGAGGGCCCTGACTCTTTACGGCGGCATCCTGGCAAGGAAGTTGTTTTAGAGGCTATGCATGAACCTGTAGGTGGAACTCGGGAGGTTGTAATCCAGATTGTTGCGGGCGCTAACCTGATGAAAACTCAACGAGTCGTAAGAGTCCAGACCGGTGAACTGGTGGCCCTGCAGAACAAGAACACCTCTCTGGCTACAACAATCGCTAGTTACTTAAGTTTTCCACCGGCTGCTCCCTTTGAGTTAGCTTCCTTTCGCTACCATGTCAAGTTCAACATCATTTTTCTCTTACCAAACTCATGTCCCAACCATTACCCAGGGATTGATGTGTATCATGAGATACTCCGCCGGGAAGGCTTAGAAGACAATTTGGTCGAGGAGGCGGATGCTCTACGTGGACAGGTAACTAGCTCTTAGCCCTTTGTTGAGAAAGTGAGGAGTTGAAGGGTGAATTGTTGTCACTCAAAACGCACATGCAAGTATACGCGGTCGATCAAGTAATAAAGTGATAAGAAAAGTATCGTTCCCACGAGGACTATTGATTAACTACGACTAAATTAGACAATTTCTAATTATCAAAGCAAGAAGGTTTCAAGAGTTGACAATTTATCTAACTAAAATTAACTAATTAAACCAAGAAAATAATAACAAGTAAAATACAATTTTTGATTCAAGAAGGGATAATAGCCTAGGGTCATGGGATATCTGCCAATATTGTTGAATTTTTCAGTTAATCTGACTGAATCCATTTATCTGGGTTACTATTCATAGGGTTAATATAACTCACAGGACTCTTTCAATACCCTGCTCGCCTATTTAAGCCAACCTAACGCCTATATGTCTATGGAATTAGAGTTAACAAGAATGCATGTGCTTCTCCTGCATACTGACTAAGCATGACTGTTAGGTATATTTCTATCCTAACCGCGAAACCATTCCCCGATGTCCAGGTTTAGGAACACGCTCTATTCAATCCTATTGCAACATGTGGTTCCCTCTTTCGAGTTCAACCCTAGGTTCATAAATAGTATACAATTGGTGATCAAGCAATCAAATAGTTAGACTCAGGATATGAATAAATAACTCAATAATATTTTACTTTTCAAAAAAAAAATTATGCTCATAGTACACAAATGGTGTCATTCGCGAGGTACTCAGACTTTCCTCGATGTGCACCTCTTTATTTGAAACACTTCTCATGTTTAAAAATCGCCAAAGTGATGAAACGGGGTTCATACACCGCACACTTATGCTCTTCTTCATCCCAAAATTATGGAGAAATATTATCTTAAGAAAAACAACTACAGCAGCCCATGAATTGCATAACGAGGCTGCGACTCGCTTAACTAATGTGCAAAATGACTCTAATTGCGTGTGAGCGACGTGAAATGTGTGTCGTTCAAGTTAAATCACCCTAAATTCAGCCCCCTAGCCATAATTCTACCCAATTTATGTTCAAGTTTTGCCCCATAATTGATTCGAGTACTCAGACTTACCGAATGCTTGGAATTTTCATTGTGGAATTTCATCGAACACCTTACGTGCACGATTCTGGACAGCTTGTATGTGAGTTTTTTTATTTTTTTTTTACCTCCCAACTCCGGGAGCTTATATGTAATACTCATCCCGGTGCATCACCGCACCCCCCCCCCCCCCCCACAGCAGATACCAATCAAAAAATTTGAATTCACAGCACTTTTCACCCATAACTTGAAGTTTAAAATTAGCCTAAGGGAACGGGTGGGGACTGTAGCAGCAGTGCTAAAGACGAGTGGGAGAGGCAGCGAATAAAGAGAGAACTAGAGATAAAGAAGCCCATACCTGGAACTTTGAATCACAACAGCAAGATGTGTGTTTAGCGTGAAGAGGTACAGAGAGAACGTGTTTCTATTCCTGCTCTTTTTCTGTTCTCTATTTTCCTTTTCTTTTCTTTTGTTCCATTGTTTGTGTTTTTTGTGTGTGTATTAGTAGCAAAATCAGAACTTACCAATGCATACAGGGGTTGGCGCGACGCATGGCTCGCTGTTTGGAACTGATTTGTGCAAACAGCGGAGAGTGCGTTTTCAGATACAACACTGTTTTACAAAGTTCTTGAAAAAATTATTGCATACAGTCGAGGGCGAGTCGCGCAGTGGCCGGTATGGTCCGGGACTACTTCTTTTTTTAATCTTAATTGCTGCATACAGTGCGCCATACGATGCATGGGACACTGTATGGCCTGGGACTTCAGAAATTCTGCTGCATTGCTGTCCGGGGCATGCCACTTTCGTTGTTCCAACTATTTTTTAGCCTCGGCAACCTGTAAAACTTAACAAACACATTAAACTCACCAAGTTTCCATTTTTTTTGTTCATTTCTAAATAAAAATATGAATTAACTACCTATAGAAAACGATAAAACATGGGTTGCCTCCCATGAAGCGCTTGATTTAACGTCGTGGCACGATGTGTATAAATATCACCACTTTTTGTTTCCACTTTGAAGATATAAATTTTCTCCCCAAATTGAATTCAAGATTACGACTATGCTCTTGAGGAGGTGGAATAAAACCAAAATAACCAAGCAATGAATGTTGCTTCTTGCACCTCTTGGCTTTTAAATGAAAGATGTCATTTTGTCTTCTCGGCATAATAAATTTTAGACTATCGGCACCTTGTTCCTCCTCCCTGAATTTCCTAGTGGCTCGGAGGGCTCGATTTTCATGTCGCCATCAAAATAAAATATTGAAAAGTGCTTGGAATGAGGTCGTATGCGCCCTATCTCCAAAATTGTATCATTATTGACACCCTCATCTTTACACACACCAGAGTCTTCAAAAATTATATTTGTCAATTCTCCACTTGACTCTAGTGCCAAATTTTCAACTTTAGCATCACCAACTACAATTGGGCAAAACTGTTGGAACTCCACACTTAACTGTTCCAATGGGCGCTTAAATTCCTCTTAGATTTCATCCACCTCAAATATACTATCCGCCACAATTGATTGTTGAGACTTAGACGCCTCAACCATTTCAATCAAATTAGCCTCAAGGTCGTTAATAGCATCGCCAAATAGGTCGATCTCTTGTCTGAGCACACTTTTCCATTCTATAGAGCACTTAGCTGCACTTGTAATATTATCAAGAAGACCCCCAAATGCATCTAACCGTTGAGATTGTTCCATTAGCCAAATTTCTCTCACGATCTCCACCTCTTCGAAATTTTCCTCTTTTTTTGATGCATCCTGCACTTCATTGCTCCTATCAATCTCACAAGCAAGGTTAGTATTATCATGAATATTACTTGAAGAAGGAGTACGACATTTAGGACAATCATTCCACAGACCACCACACAATTGACAACAGTTTCGATCAAAGGTTGTAGAGGAACAACTAGATAAATAGTTTTGACGGAAATCTTCCCACAAGTGACGTCCATTACAAATTATGCAAGGAGCACCGAAATACGAGTAGCCAAAATTTGGCCAATTTTCATTAAAAGATGCCATGTTAACAAGTAATAAACTAAACTGAACTAAAACATGAATAGACAAAAGTAAAAGACTAATCTAGAAAATAGCTAATTATAAGTCCCCGGCAACGGCGCAAAAAACTTGTCGCTCCAAACGCACATGCAAGTATACGAGGTCGATCAAATAATAAAGTGATAAGAAAAGTATCGTTCCCACGAGGACTATTGATTAACTACGACTAAATTAGACAATTCCTAATTATCTAAGCAAGAAGGTTTCAAGAGTTGAGAATTTATCTAACTAAAATTAACTAATTAAACCAAGAAAAAAAATAACAAGTAAAATACAATTTTGGATTCAAGAAGGGATAATAGCCTAGGGTCATGGGATATCTGTCAATCCTGTTGAATTCTTCAGTTAATCTGACTAAATCAATTTATCTGGGTTACTATTCACAAGGTTAATATTACTCACAAGACTCTTTCGATACCCTGCTCGCCTATTCAAGCCAACCTAACGCCTATATGTCTATGGAATTAGAGTTAACAAGAATGCATGTGCTTCTCCTGTATACTGACTAAGCATGACTGTTAGGTATATTTCTATCCTAACCGCGAAACCATTCCCCGATGCCCAGGTTCAGGAACACGCTCTATTCAATCCTATTGCAACCTGTGGTTCCCACTTTCGAGTTCAACCCTAGGTTCATAAATAGTATGCAATTGGTGATCAAGCAATCAAATAATTAGGCTCAGGATATGAATAATAATATAAATCAATAAAATCAAAGTAACTTATGAATATCAACAATAATGGAGAATCCCACAACTTTAGACTAACAAACTAAATTAAAGAAAAGAGAAGAAAACTCAATGTAGATGTTGAGCTCCAACCCATCTCTAGCGTTTCTATGCTTCCCAAAGGTTCTTGCCTCCAAAAGTACGTAATCCTCCCTAAAAAAATGTTTACAAGGGTTTTAAATACGGAGTACAATAAGTGGGCCACATTATTAGCCTTTCCAAGCTGCTCTGGGACTGTTTTTCGGCGCATACAGCTGAGCATGTCTCTCGCCCATGGCTGTATGCATTGCTAGTCTTTGATTTCTTCAACTTTTCACTCTTCCCAGGTCATACAGCCGAGCATGCCAAGCATGGGAAGCTGTATGCGCTGCTTCTTGCTTGTTCTTGCACAATTCAAGCTCTAATTTCCTTCCTTTTATTCCTAAAACATCCAAGCACCTCAAGTTAACATTTTACCTCAAATCAATCATTGTTGGGCACATAATACCATGAAAATAAAATAAAAGCCATAATAAATCGACAACGAAACATAAGACTTATGCCCAACATCAGTTGCAGACCACTCGTGATGCTTACTGCATAGAGGTTCTGAAAAGCAAGAATTTAGAGAGGGCGTTGACTGGTGAAGTGCACAAGCACAAGCAGGATGTGGAGGCCCTCAAGTCATCCCTTACAGATGTTAAGGTCTCAGAGCAACTTCATTTTAGTAATGTGAATCGTCTGGAGGGGCTATCTAGTATGGAGGAAATAATGAATGTCGCTGAAAAGTATGCTTCAGATGCTCAGGGTCTCTCCAGCTTTCTACAAGATGAGAATGATAGGATGAAAGGTAAAGTGGCATCTGTTGATCGAATTCGCGACGACCTCTGCGAGAAGTGCCTCCTAAAAGATCAACAGAGAGAAGCTCTGAATGTTCATCGTATAGCAGATGTTTATCGTGCCAACGTCGCTGCCGCTATTACCACTCTTCTCTGGGTTCATAACAACCCTAATCTTAACCTTGTTGCTGAGATTGCCTCGTATACTGGCCTTGTCTCCTAGGCAGATGTTGAACTTGGTCCTGACCTTGAGGAAGGCTTTGAAGAGATTAATGGTGAAAGAGAGGAGACGTCGACTGGGGAACATGCAGCTGGTGAAGTAGGACCTTCACAGAGTGTTGCCGACGAAGGAAGAACCCCGAGAGAGGAATGAGAACCCCCCCCCTCCCCGTTTGATGCTTTTTTTTTATGCCTCTGATGATTTAGACAATTTATCCGCGTATGTGGACGTTTAATATAATTTTTGGGCCCGTGTTATGGCGTATTAACTTAAATCACTTGTCTTTGTTTCTGACCTTTTTTAATTTTCGCCGTAAACAATAAGTAACGCTAAGTCACGCCTCTGTGGACGTTTGCACCTAAGAATTAGATGGCTTCCGGTCGTCCTGACTATTCTAGTTATTTAAAAACGTGTGTCAGTGTGCTTGCCTTGAGCAATTACATCCGTTGTGCCCCGATAGACGGAGGCTAGGTTGCATCCGTAGTAGATGGTTTTTTGTGCCCACAATGGGACGACTTTAGCCCGTGTTGAAATGGTCCTTTTGCGTTTTGAGATAAAATATCTTCGCTTAGAACTCGAGTATTTAAGACATTCTAGCATTACGTGGACAGGCGTCCCCATCGGCGTGTAGGTGCAATTGTTGATATTACGAGATCAACACTTGATTAATCCTTGGTGGCTGAGTTAGACGTGGTCTAACTCTAAGCGAGTAGTGTACCCTACTTTTTTCATGGAAAGTGGGTGTATTACTTCAACATGTAAGTGGCCGGAGCTATTAATAGTTGGATCGTAGATAGATCTAACTAAATGAGTAAAACTAACTAAGTAAGATAGTAGTTTAATTAATAAAGGCGTAAATCCTAGGATGTTATGGGTGAAGACTCGTAACATGTCCAAAAAAGTATGAGAATAATGTGATTTGAGAGCAAGACTAATGTGCTAAGTAAATTCAGAAAAGAAAAGTACTTCCAATTATCCCTACTTCTTCTCCTCCCCCGAGAGACATCAATCAATCATACCGTCTAAATAGCAGTCCTAGTTGATTGCGGCTTCGAGGTCTTCAAGGTCTCCTGGAATGTTCTCCTCGAGCACTTACTCAGGGAAAATTGCTCCAAGGATTGCGGCCTTACAACATTCCCTTGCTGACTCCTGGTCACCATTCATTTCTTTTATCCCCCACTGAGTAGGAAAAAAGGATGAAACATAATCTATCCCCGGCAATCGGGTGGTTAAGATAACTTCGCCTATAGCTTTCTCACAAGAATTATTAAAGCCTACGAGAGTGTAGACGATCGGCATGATTCGATCTTCAACACCCATCGCCTTCAGCACGTCCTATATGATGAGGTTTACAATACTACCGGCGTCGACAACTACACGTTTCACATCTCTGTCTTCCATTCTAAGTGTTATAACCAGGGCGTCATGGTGCGGGGTACTGCAGATGATGTTGCCCTCCTTGCTAAATAGGATCGTCTCGTCTCGAGTGAGACCTTGGTTGGGCACTGCTGAGATGTCCTCTGACCCCCTGAGCAATGCTTGTCCGCTGATTATCACATTGATAGACCTTTTAGGATCGGGCAGGCTTGGCGGTACGTCCTGGTTCTACTTCTGGTGATGGTCTGCTTTCCCTTATTGGTGAGCAGGTCCTTGACGTACCCATTATTAAAATTATTCATGAATTCTAAGATCAACGCTCTGCACCCTGCCGTGTCATTTCCATGGTCCCTATGAAAATGGCAGTTAAGCTCGTTGCTCCTCCTTCCAGGTTCTGCTCTCAGGTTGTGTGGCCAGCGGGTTTGTGCGTTCTACATATGATCTCTCACAAAGTCTACGACATTGACTCGCTGACCCAATTCTTCGAATTAATTAGGAACCCACTCCACGTTGAGCGATCCCTTGGATAATGACCCTGACGTTCCCTGTCCGTCTTGTCGCTTCGAAAAATCGTCCCTGCTATCTTTCATGTTTCACTTGCCTTTGTCCCCCATTCGAGGTTCTTCTACATATCCCCCTTTCTATCCTTAGCAGACTTCCTAGGGAGCAGAAGACTCCCTAGGCTCTAGGCGAAGCTTCTCGGTGTACCTCTGGTGCAGGGCGTTCCATGTTGACACAGGATGCTGAGTCAGACTCCATTGCAGCTCTCTGGTGGCCAGAGATCCATTTGCATTCAATCTTTTGCCAAAGGGTACAACAACAATATTGTCAGGAAGGCTCAACATAGATACCGCCTCTGGAGTCTCAACGACAGCCAATAATCAAGACCTCAAAGGAACACCTGTCATTCAGGGCATCCTAAAGGAGATGAAGGTCATCCATGAGCGGATCGGTAACGTGCCAGGTGCTCCACCTCAGGATACCACCGTAGATGAGCAAAAGTTTTATAAGCATGCATACAAAGCGAGTGCTGCACCGATTCGCGTACCAAAGCACTTATGCCTGCCGGATAGCCTAATATACGATAGGACAACAAATCTGGACGAGCTTGTCGCGTATTCTACGACCGTCAAAAGTAACAAAATCTCTGAGGAAGAAATCCAATATCCTCTGGTGAAGAGGTTTGGCTCGACCTTGACTAAGGGCACCCTTGCTTGGTACACTCAGCTACCAATAGGCTCTATCAGGTCATTCACCCAGATGCAGGATTTGTTCAAGAAACCGCATTCTGGCGCCGTATGGAGGACATCTTCGAGGTTAGGCAGCGCGACGACGAGCTGCTAAAAGACTACCTTGAAAGGTTCTAGAGGCAACATATCGAGCTTTCCCGAGTTCCCGACAATATTGTTGTGGTAGCTTTTTCGCAAGAACTTGAATTTCAAAGGGCCACTAGCTACTAAGGAGTTGCAGTGGAGTCTAACTCAACACCATGTGTCAACATGGAGTGCCCTACATCAAAGGTACACTAAAAAATTGTGTTTAGAGCTAGAGCACTCTCAGAACCCTGAGGATGAATGAAGAAAACGAGCAGGAAGTCTATCCCTGGAGGGAGAAGAAGATGGAAGAAGAGTAAAAGGGAAGACACAGAGTCAAGCGGGAATGGGAAAGCAGGGCAGTACCCGAGGGTCCGGGTCCTAGAAGAAACGAACTAAGCCCCACAGTTTTCAAAATTTTGGTTTGTGAGTCAACGTCGTGGAACTTGTTACCAATCACTTTGGAAAACTAGGGCCAACAGTATGGTGGGCGCCCACCATTAAAAGGAGCAACTAGGAGGAATTCAATGGCCTACTTTGATTTCCATCATAGCAATGACCATGCCACAGTCGACTGCAAGGCCTTGATGTTAGAAATTGAGCATCTACAAAAGGAGGGACACCTCAAGGATTTGATTGTAGAAGGAGAAAAGGGGTTGAGAGCACCAGACTGTAGGAACAAGTGGAGCATCAACGCAATCTTTGCAACCTCGGGACCTATCACAGCTCGGGGGACTGAAAGACCAAGGTTGTTCGCTAGCCTTATTACGCTCAGCCCGAAAGATAAAGAAAAGCATCAAAACTCTCTCATCAACCCATAGGGGTGTCCAACCTTCAAATCAAGCAAGCTTTAGTTGACCTAGGGAGTAATGTGAACATTATTCGGTGAGAGCTATTACAGAAGTTAGGCCGGCACCATCAGATGATTCCAAGCTTTCACAGGATAATCGGATTTGATGGCCTCCGTGAGAAGCCTATTGGAGAGCTAGCTCTACCGGTTCATATCCCGGGCGTGATGAGCACAACCTCTTTCTAAGTGCTCACTTGTAACCTGTCATATGATATCATCGTAGGACGACCCTGGATACACAGTGTAAAGGGAGTACGCTCAAGGCTCCACCAAGTCTTCAGATACCCTACTTTGCACGGGGTCAACAACTTATGGAGTGAGCGGTCTTTGCATGGAGATCATCCTACGTTCGACAGAGGACATGAAAGAGGGCTGATAGCCGAGGTAATTATGGTCGACGAGAAATCCATCTGGTACGAGACTATGGAGCTTAAGGCTAGGATATAGATCGTCGAGTTAAGGGAGCGGTTGTTGGAAATGACTCATCTAGTTCCCAAGGCATCAGAATTATGGTACCAGCTTTTCGAGGTGCTGGCAAAATAAGAAAAACCCTGGTGGCTGATACATTGTAGCTTGGTATTGGCCTAAGTAAAGGTGCAACTCTCGCAGCTTCTGATAATAACTGGGCCAGACCAGGGGGAGCACCTATTGTTGTATGTCTCGATCTCAAAATTAGCATGGAATGCGGTGCTCGCACGAGAAGAAGATGGGAGACAGATTCCCATAAAGTATGCCAGCAAAGTACTTTGTACCCAGATAGACTTCTGCCTCTACCTGTTCGGATTATTGTGGCCGTGGTCATGGCAACTCAGGAGTTGCATTCGTATTTTTTTAGCCATAGGTCAGTGTGGTCTCTTTTGCACCATTATGGGCCATTTTTGTCCAGACTCGGTCTCTCAAAAGGGTTGGCCGAATGGGCTGAAGAACTGGGAGAATATGATATCATTTACCAACCACGAACGGCCGTCCAGTCACAGGCTTTAGAAGGTTTCACCTCAGATTTTATGGAAGAATTAGTGATAAAGGCGGAGGAATCAATCCAAAGTGCAGAGGTGATCGAGCCTGGGTGTTGGCAAATCTATACGGATGTGGATCTCAAAGGAGAAGATACCAACCTTGATTTTGGGTCGAAACACCCACCGGGAACGTTTTCTACAAGGCCGCGAAAAGTCCAAGCACCGAAGTAGAATATAAGGCCATAACTCAAGCTCTTGACTTAGCCTACATATTGGGGGCCAGGGAGGTCAGCCTCTACAGTAGTTCCCAGTTGGTGGCCAGTCGAGCGAATGAGGTTTTTACCACGGAGGACATCTATGTGCCAGATTGGCAAGGAAAAATTGAAACATTTTTGAAAAACTTTCACAAATGGGAGTTTGTCTATTAGGAGGAAAGCTCAAACCAGGACGAAATGCCCGAGGATTCACACACTGATTTAGACGACCAAAGGTAGTGATTGAGCTGACCGTCGCGGACCTGATGAACCTAGAAGTTCCAAGCACAGGTTCTGCCTCAAAACAGCATCACATACTTATTAACTACTCGGACAAGGGAATACTCCCCGAAGATAAGTCAAAAAGTAGACGGCTGCGGAGGCAGATTATTTATTATTGTTTAACCAATGGGGACTTATACCATCAGATTGCCAGTGGTCCACATGTTACATCTCAAGGTTCAGCACCCTCCGATGAGGAAGCCCTGGCATATACCTCGGTTCGACGATGGAAGTACAATCCTTTTCAGTACTCACTTTAATTAAGTCTCTAGTTATCTTTTTAAATTTTCGTTACAGTATTTTCATACTTATCAGTTATGTTACGGGTTTTCACCCTCAACAGTTTAGGCCTTATGCCCCTATTCATCAATAAAACTACTATTTTACTCAGTCAGTTTTATAATTTAGATCCATCTACGATCAAAATATTCATAGCCCCGGCCAGACCTAAGTTGAAGTAATACACCCACTTTTCGCTACAAAAAGTAGGGTAAACTACTCGCTTAGAGCTAGATCACATCTAGCTCAGCCACCAGGCATTATTCGTAAGTCGAACTCGTAAATTCAACAAATTGCACTTACATGTCGATGGGGGTGCTACCCGCATAGTGCTAGACTTAAAATACTCGAGTATAGAAGCAAAGACATTCTAGTTGGAATGCAAAAATGCCTCGTTCCGACACGGGCTAAAGACGTCCCATTGTGGGCATAACATAAGCCGAAAATTACTGATGCAAATGAAGCGCCCCTCAGTGCATACGCCCGTCTTTTAAAGACACTAGCCCAGAAAGGCATACGAAACATGTTAACTACACAAGTACGTATAAAAAAATGTTAATGAACATCTGTTTCATTAATAACAAACAACTCGTAGGCTCATAATATGCAATTAGGTCCTTTTGAATACAACAATGTTCATTACAGTATCCTAAAAAAATAAAAAGAAAAAACTTTAAACTTCTCAAAATCTGCATGGCTGAAGATCTTTCATCTGGATTGTAGCCACCTTGATCAAAGCAAGGGTCCTCGGAAGCGTATGAGCACGGACACAGCCTTCCTCCATCCTGTCCGCTGAACTTAAAGAGAAACTAAAAGATCTGCTTCGACCCCCGCTGGTCAAATGGGAGTGCATTTTCCCGCAGATCTTCAAGCACAATTGGGAGCTTATCGAAGACAGGGAGGCTTAAGTTGGAAACCTACCGCAAGGGAACCATTTTCCCCGGGTATATATCCTATAGCCGGCGGCTGATAAGGCGTTGCAACAGCAATACAGCCGAACCAGCCGAACCAAAAGGCATTCTTGAACCACGAGTAGAGTTAGAGCTTGGTGACTCATTAATTCGCCAATGGCTTGAAGCTATATCCCCTTGCTTGCCATGAAATAGAGCCATGCTCGTGAGCTTCAACCCTACACCGTCAAGGTGCTACCCGAACGCCAGAAACATCATGCCGGAGAAGCCTCATGACAGCTGAAAGGGCCAAGCATCCTGACCTGCAAGACAAGAAGAATATCACAGCAACCGCCGTGTTAGAGAAGAGCACAATGTAATCGGTGCACATGCCACAATGAAGATATTCTTAAGAACATCATTAGAATTCTGATCAAACTTCACTACTCGGGGGACTCCGTTCGTACACTCATGGATGGAGGAAAAGAGAAAGAAAACTGCTGATGATCTTTTGCATACAATTTTCTCATGCACTATCTACTCTGAACAAAGGAGTTTTTATGGGGACCAAGATCAACGACAAATACTTTTGAAGATAGAAGAGCCATTCTTTCATAAGGAAGCTTTGGTGAGATAGAGTATTTTTTTTTTTTGAAAAAGATTTGTGATTCCACTACTATCACGACGCCCCTATTTATAGGCTGGTAGAGATAAGAACGGATCATGAAACGGTCAAGCATAATTATATCTTGAGCTGTGAAACCATTCGGCGCAATAAAAAGCATTTTTAGAAAGGTACGTGGAATCAACATCAACCAATCAGATGAAGACACGTGGAGTTCTCGAATAAATCAACATCATTCTTGGTCAAAGAGACTGCAATTTTCAACGAATCAGTGAGATATCTTTCACATCAATCTTGTGCACTGCTTTCACTTCCTGACTGCTTACGTCAGCACTCAGCAAGTGGGGGGACTGACTGTGTGGGAAAAACTACGCCACCTTTTATTACGAGGATACAAGTCCAGTTGGCGAGACTAAACTTATCCTACAAGTCACCGGGCGTAGAGGATACACGCCTACTGCACGAGTTACGACCGTTTTGGTGGTACGGGCGTAGGACACAAGGCATACATCCTGCCGCGTTAGGGTTTACAGTCTCCTAGTTAGGATTTTGTATATACCACCGCCTTGAGTTTATAGGCTCATAGCCTTTATTAGTCTTTGTATTTTACCATAATTAGGACTGGGTAATCTCTACTATAAATACCCATCCTTACATTGTATTCTACATCAAACGATGCACACTGAATTCGACTATTCTCAAGGAATAAAACTCTTTACTTGCTTGTCTATTATTTTCCTCTCTACTTACTTACTTTTTCATCATATTTTACTGTATTTCTTGTGACCCTCTCCTAAATTTAATTATTTAACATAGACGTTCAATTTTAGGCATAATTAGCCAATGCTATCAGTGATCTCACTGTCACCATTTTTGCTACTGTTTAGAAGGTTTCATGATAGTCCAAACCTTTTTTTTTGTTGTACCCCTTTGCTACCAGCCTTTATTCTAACTTGTCAACTTCACCATTTGACTTTTATTTGATTTTGTATACCCATTTTGAACCAATTGCTCTTTTTCCCTCAGGTAAGTCTTGTTTTTTTTCATCTAATGCATTCACTTTCATTTTCATTGCCTATATCCATCTCTTGTCTCTACCAGCTTCATAGAATGTAGCTAGTTCTTTTAGTAAAGAAAAATTGACAAATAATCTCTGTACTTTTGTGACACATTCGCATAGGACAAAGAATCACTCAAAGGGTATGCACAGTTGGTTCTCTTTGTTGCAGCTCCTGGTGTAACAAAATCTTTTAGCCAAGTTGGAGGTCTTCTTGGTCTGTCTAACTTCTTTAGTTTCTGCTCCACTGCTTCTTCATATTCATGGTGCTCTACATCATGGTCTTGTTTTGCATGTACAGAGTCTGTATCACGGGGATAGTGGTCATCTCAACTGGAGTCATCATGTTTCACGATCCTAGCTTCAACTGCTATAGTTTCACCATTAGAGCCTATTGCATTTTCAATTGGAATAACTTCATTGTTATAACCTGCATCTTGTCTAGTACATGGTGCATCCCCCACATAGTCTATTATGAACATCTCAAATTTCTGAAGAAATGATTCCAACTTAGATTGTTGTAGCTCCAATCTTCAGGTATCTTCACTGAATGGAAATGCATCCTCCCTAAACAAACATCTTCCTTAAACAAAACATCTCTGGTCACAAAAAAACAGTTTGTGCTAATGTCATGCAACTTATACCTCTTCTGGGTGGTAGAATACCCCATGAAAGTAGCTTTACTGGCCCTTGGCCCAAACTTATCTCCTTATGTCAAGTTGGTTGTATAGCATAAACAACCAAACACTCTCAGGTGATCTAATGACAAGGGTCTTCCATACATTAGATCATAGGGACTCTTTCCTTCTAAAATCATACTAGGTGTACTATTAATCAAATACACTGCTATCTTGACACATTCTCCCTAGTACCTATCAGGTATAGCAGCCTGAAATTTAAGTGCCCTTGTTGTATTTAAAATGTGTTTGTGCTTCCTTTCCACCATACCATTTTGTTGTGGTGTGTACGAACAACTACTTTGGTGCACAATACCTTTCCTTGAGAGAAATTCACCCCACTGGGAGTTAATGAATTATGTTCTATTTGTTTATGCCTAAAATCAGTCGCTTAGGTTAAATAATTAATTTAGAATGAGGTCACAAATAATACGGTAAATACAACGAAAAAGTAAGTAAAAGAGAGAAATAATGAACAAGAAAAGTAAAGTATTCTTATTTCTTGAGAATAGCCGAATTCTGTGGTGAATCGCTTGATTGTACAATACAATGTAAGGAGGGGTATTTATAGTAGTAGATACCCAGTCCTAATTAAGGTAAAATACAAAGACTAATAAGGCTATGGGCCTATAACTCAAGGCAGTGGAATATGCTAAACCCTAACTAGGGGACTGTAAACCTAAGGCGGTGGGATGTATGCCCTGTGTCCTATGGTCATGCTGCCTGAACGGTCATTGGCCCAAGGAGCGGGCGTGTATCCTCTATTTCCGGTGACTAGTAAGATAGGCCTAGTCTCACCAGCTGGACTCATATCCCTGTAGTAGTAGGTGGCGTATTTTTACCTACACAGTCAGTCCTCCCACTTACTGAGTGCTGACACAAGCAGTCAGGAAGTAAAAGTGGTGTACAAGATGGATGTGAAAAGACATCTCACTGACTCCTTGAGACATAATCTCTTTGACCAAGAATGATGTTGATTTCTTCGAGAACTTCGCGTGCTTTCATCTGATTGGTTTATACCGATTTCATGCATTTTTTCAAGAACCATTATTAACTACTCAGAATCATTTCATATCTCTAGTAATAATGACACTTGACCGTCTTGTGCTCCATTCTTATCTCTTTTCTGCCTATACGTAGAGTTTTTATGGCAATGGAGAAATCACAAACTCCTCTTTAGAAAATACTTCTCGAAAGAATGGTTCTTCTATCTTGAAAAATATTTGTCTTTGATCCTGGTTTGATATTCCCAAAAAACCTCCTTCGTTCTGAATGGATGGTGCATGAGAAAACTGTAGGGAAAAGACAATCTGCGGTATTCTTCTTTTCTTTCTCCATCCGTGATCAGATGAATGGAGTCCCCTGAGTCATGAAGTTTGATCGGGATTCTAATGGTGTTCTTCAGAGTGTCTTCAATGTGGCACGCGTATTGGTGGCTACATGCGCTGGTTACTGTGATATTCATCTTGTGTGGGGTTTGCTAGTAGAAGAATGCTATCCCAGTGGTACTCTTGCATCTACTTGTCTTTCAGTCTCCGTGGGCCATAGTCCCAAAAACACCTCTATTTTAACGAGAAGAGCGCCCCTAGGGTATCCTCTCCTTCTCCGGAGGTTAACACCTGAGGGCATTCTCCATACCAACAACGTTCAGGGTAGATGTATAGCTCTGCCTTGTTCTTTGGTTTCGGGGATTGCATCTGCTTCCAATAGCCTGGGAAGAGGGGACAATATGGTGTTCCTGCGGTCACTGAGTGTTCCTCATTGGAGTCTTTCCAATTGAATCCAAGTGAAGTCTCGGACCGTATTCTGCTTCCTCCACCTTTCTACTGAGGTAGTCCTCAGTTGGACTGATTTTCCCAACTCCGGTGGCGCATCATTACAAAGATGTTGCTGCTTGGGGTATCAAGTTGGAAATTTCGCCTTTGAATCCCGAGAGAAACTTTGATGCTAAAGCTACAATCCACATGAAGAGTCTCTGATAATGTAAATTCAGAGGAACTTGCAGTTTTAGTCTTCCATTTCTGTTTTTTTTTTTTTTACAATTGTTATGAACAAATGTTGTATTCAGGAAGAACTAATTGTATATCATGAGTCTACGGGCTATTCGTTATTAATGAAATAGTCATTTATCAATAGATTTATACATACTTGTGTAATTATATATGATGTAATGTGTAGTCAAGCAGTATGTTTTATGCGCCTTTCTGGGCTTGTGTCTTAAAGAGATGGGTGTGCACACTGAAGGATTCTTCATTTGCGTCAATAGGTGATGGCTTAGTGTACCCTACTTTTTGTAGCAAAAAGTTAGTGTATATTACTTCAACTTAGGTGATAAGGGGCAAAAATACGCGGAAGCAAACTATACGATAAACGAGCGGAAGCAAGTAAATTTGATAACGTGATATCAAAGATATCGAGAAGTTCAAGACTAGGAAGACAAGAATTAGAAGAAAGAACGGATAAACAATTCAAACAAGAATTTAATTATCCAAAGGGAGAAAGTGAAACTCGAACCTTACAAGGATTTCACACTAGCGATGAATCTCCATAGGTTCCAAGTCAACGAGATACATGAAGCCTCGGGCTTCGACAAGAAAGGCTCGGCCTTCTCTTAATTCTCTCTTCTCTCAATTCTATGTTCAATGTAAGCTAACTAATGAAATGAGGAGCAAAATATGCTATATATACATTTACACTGAAAATGGACAAAAATGGCCCTGCAGCTGATTCTGGTTCGCTGTTCAACCTCTCTTCATCGCGATCGCGCCAGGAAGTCTCGCGATCGCGCAGGCAATAACTCTAGGCATCGCGATCGCGCAAAGGGCTCGCGATCGCGCAGGTCTCCAGCATCTTCACGATCTTCAGCATCTTCAGCTTTCGCCTTCGCGCTCAAAGTCACGCTGTCGCGCAGGCCAATTCAGTACGCTTCGCGATCGCGTGAGGAGGTGTCGCGATCGCGAAGAACAAAAGTTCTTCCTTAGGCAGTGAGCTCCCAGTGTGCTCCCCTATTTTGCCCTGTTTTGGGGCTGCCTGTTTTCCTGCCCTGTTTCCTCCGTCTTCGGCGCTCCAATGCATGATCTTCCAAGACGTTCCCGGAGGCCTTGACTCGTATCCATTGTGCTCTCGAGCTTCGCTTTTGATGGTTGTCGTTGAGGCCATTTTGGGCCGCATCATCCTCCCCTTCTTGAAAGGATTTCGTCCTCGAAATCGAACCATCAAAACCTACAATCAAAACAAGCACAACCAAAACTTCCTACTTCACAAGTAGGTTAGCTTAACAAGAATAAGTGCAAGTGGTGTGGGAAAACACACTCTTGTGATAGAGCCAAGCATCAATACCTATGAAAAAGATTATGTCCCCAAAAGAGACAACAAATTCTTGGCTCGACAAGAACAAGCACTCATACTCAAAACAAGCAAAGAGATCAAGGATATGCATGTAGCAATTAAATTCCCCACGACCCCTAAGCCCATGACCAACACACCAAGCCTTCAAATAAATTTTATCACAAAGTGACACATCGGCTTTGGCATGCTCAACACTCAAGGTGTGCTCAACATATGGGATGGAGTAAGTAAAGTAGTTCAATTCACAACTAACATCGACTACTCCACTCCCCTTCTTAAGAGCATTCTTACACACACCGAGAGGTATCCCCTCACTTCCCAATACTCCCCCAAGACAACCCTCGTCACTAGACAAACTCCCAAGGGAGGTCTCAAACAAAGGGTTATCCATAGAGTTAGGCATTCCAACCCATGGAGGTCCAAACTCACACTCTTCTCTAGTTTGACATAATTCACCATTTTCATTGAAGTTGCCCTCATACAAAGGATTAGTATAGGCGCACTTCTCGAGTTCATAAGCCAACAAAGGTGAAGTTTTCAAACTAGAGGTATCGACAACCACACTTGAGGAGTCATCGAACACAAGTCGATCTATCTCATTCTCAAGAGACTCCTCAAGGTTACAACCTCCCTCACTACGACACAAGATACCACCACTAGCAAATAAGCAATCAAAGGGAAGAATAGGATAATCATGCAATTCATCTTCTCCTTTATCAAACATGGGTAGGGTGTCATAACAAGGTTCACAAGCAAGGTCAACTTCAACCTTTTCACTAAAGAGAGGCTCAATGAAAACCGAGCTCACAACATGATGTGGCTTTTCAATCCTCTCAACTAGTGGTTCATTTTCACACACAAGTTGACCCAAAGGCTCTACGCTAGTTGCAAACACATTATAGTCATGCAAATCATCAACTAGCCTAGAGTGCTCACTAACAACATCACAAGACAAGGAAGTATCATGCTCAAGGGAGGAAGAACTAACACATACCTTTGAAGTGTCATGAACGTCTTCACCTTGTAGCTCACATTCGGCATCGCCTTCACCTTGTCTTTCCATCTCGGAACATGGTTGAGGCTCCATCGGTTTGCCTCCAAGAATCCCTACAAAAGAATTCAAGCACATAGAAGAAAAAGATAAAGGGTTAAGGTTAGAATAAGGGGTGCCCTCACTCTCAATTTTTCTTTTTCCCTCTTTCTTTTCCCTCATTTTTTTTCCAAGGTCGGGTGTAGATTTTGGTGGTGACAACCCACTCACATCACTCAACACAACCTCTCCTTTTTCCACTCGAGAGTTGTCACCGGTCGCTCCCTTACTCCTCTCAATCTTTTGTCTCTCAAATTCGGGCGAATTGGGACGAGGCCCAAGAATACCCATAGCCGGAGTAGGTGGACTTTTCACGTCAACCCGGAATCTAGGACTTGGAGACTCATCACTTGATGTCTCCTTCTTCTTTGTTGGTGAACCATTTGGAATTGAAACTTGTGGTTTCGGGTTCACCTTGTTGATGTCTATCAACCCTTTTCTAGCACATGTCCCACCATTGCTTGTGTTTGTAGGACTTCTTGTTTGCACATTGTCAACCATGGAATGAAGTTCTTGCTCCTTGCCCCTTTGCCTAGCAAAAGAAGGTGCACTAGTAGGCACTTGACTCTTCGCCCGGTAAGGCACAAAGTCATAAACTCTTTGCCCTACGCCCACAAGATACGCATCCTTCACCACACTATATTGCACCCTCTTCCCCTCCAACCACCGGTCACCTATCCACACATCAATATGACGCATGGGATACACATCACACCACACATAGCATTTATAGTTCCTATGAGATATGAGTACCCGAGCCTCCTTAGAAACCCACACTCCATCATACTCATAAGGATGCTCTAGCTTATGGCATGGTATCCTAAGCCTATCAACCAAAGAGGTGCTAATACAATTGGCATCGGTACCACCAATCTTGAGCAAGTATCCTCCAATACCATCTACCTCAACAACGAACCTACATCTACCCAAGTCTTGCACATTGGCACCCAAATGAGGATTTGGACGCCCACAAGTGTCAACACCAACAACTTGGGTCTTCCTTATCCCTCTACTAGTGGCAACACCACTAGAACAATCTCCACTTCCCGTCACTCTCCCAACATTAGAAATGTTGTTGGAAGTCAAGGAAGGAACCTCGCCATGGAACCCATAAGTGCCTCTCGCCTTGGTTCCATAGCCCATAGTACTACTCCTACTACAACCGTCCACGCCCCTCACGGCATACAACCCCTTTGTAGCAAAAGCAACACCATTTCCCAAACCAACCTCAACATGGGAATTAGAAGCATTAGACCGCTTAGCGTACCTAGAAGATGCAAGCTTCTTCCTTCCCACGGAACAACCACCACCACCACCTCCCATACTAATGGAAGGTCCTCCACTACTCCCTTGTACTCCATTAGCGACACTAGGAGAAGATGCATAAGAATAATCCCTATGTTCATCATCATCATCAACTCTACCTATGTCACCCTCATCAATATCAAATTCTTCACAAGAAGAGTAAGTAGGATCATCATACCTTGAAGCGTCACCATCTTCGATTTCTTGACTAGAAGCATAGGCATCAACACATTCTTCATCACGAGCCTCATAGTCATCATCAATCTCACGATCATCATAGTGAACCGCTTCATCTCCGTAGGAGCCATGGTTTCCATCATCATTGTAATGGCCATCATCACCCTCGTAGGAACCATATTCTCCATCATCACCATACGAGTCATAACAACTCGCATCATCGCCACATGAGCCACAATCTACTCCATCATCAATATCCGACATTGTTTGCAATCACCACAACAAAACCTCCCAAAAGTCACTCCCTCACGTGTATCACTCAATATATGTACACTCAAGAGCGAGGCCTTATCAACTTGGGAACCAAGGTAATCACAACTAGCATGTCCAAGTTAAAGTTCGGAATGGAATTAATGAGACTCGATGTACGGACGGCTATTTAAAGTGCGCACTTGAGGCCAAAAGGAGTTCTACGACTCTTCTTTGAATTCTAATCTCCTCTACGCACGAATACCCTATACGCTAAAGGATTAGTGTATTTCAAGTAGGCCAATTACCTTCAAAACACTAACCAAGAGGTATGGTAGAAAACGGGACACAAAAGATTCGACTCGAATTGGGACCAAACGGATTTGGAATCGGATGAAATTTTGTTTGTGATCTACAAACTCATCATATTTAATGGTCCAATTGGAGTTTAGATGTTTGGAAACTGTTCGGAAGCCGTTGCGAACGTTCTGTCCCAAAACTGGAATTTTGAAATTTTTTTTGTTCTTCGCTATCGCGACCAGACGCGCGCGATCGCGAAGGGTTAATTTTTCAAAAAATAATTTTGTTCTTCGCTATCGCGAAATTGCTCTTCGCGATCGCGAAGGGTTAATTTCTGCGATTTCACAGCAGCTCAAAAACGGGTTTTTTGGCGATTTTGGCCAAAACTTTGGCTCGATATCAACCCGAAACGCAAAACCAACGATACCCAAAGGTGTATACAACTATAACAACCAATCCCCAATAGTTTTCAACTCCAAACAAACAACAACAAGCTTCGATTCAAGATTGAAGCGTTTTCAAGAATTTTCAAACCTTTTGGATTTTGATTTTGGAAATTTTGAATCGTAACACCAAATCACGAGATATGGGTATCAAAACGACGGGAATACAATAAGGAACAAACCCCAATACTTTTTAACACTCGGGGATTCGTATCCAACCCGCTCAACCAATTTTTTTCAACTTTTCTAGTTTTTTTATTTTTTTGTTTTTCTCCAATCTTTCAAGAACAAACACAATAACAACAATAATACTAACACGATGAACAAGGAACGGGGGTTTGTAAGAACATAACCTGAGCCTTGCTCTGATACCAAACTGATAAGGGGCAAAAATACGCGGAAGCAAACTATACGATAAACGAGCGGAAGCAAGTAAATTTGATAACGTGATATCAAAGATATCGAGAAGTTCAAGACTAGGAAGACAAGAATTAGAAGAAAGAACGGATAAACAATTCAAACAAGAATTTAATTATCCAAAGGGAGAAAGTGAAACTCGAACCTTACAAGGATTTCACACTAGCGATGAATCTCCATAGGTTCCAAGTCAACGAGATACATGAAGCCTCGGGCTTCGACAAGAAAGGCTCGGCCTTCTCTTAATTCTCTCTTCTCTCAATTCTATGTTCAATGTAAGCTAACTAATGAAATGAGGAGCAAAATATGCTATATATACATTTACACTGAAAATGGACAAAAATGGCCCTGCAGCTGATTCTGGTTCGCTGTTCAACCTCTCTTCATCGCGATCGCGCCAGGAAGTCTCGCGATCGCGCAGGCAATAACTCTAGGCATCGCGATCGCGCAAAGGGCTCGCGATCGCGCAGGTCTCCAGCATCTTCACGATCTTCAGCATCTTCAGCTTTCGCCTTCGCGCTCAAAGTCACGCTGTCGCGCAGGCCAATTCAGTACGCTTCGCGATCGCGTGAGGAGGTGTCGCGATCGCGAAGAACAAAAGTTCTTCCTTAGGCAGTGAGCTCCCAGTGTGCTCCCCTATTTTGCCCTGTTTTGGGGCTGCCTGTTTTCCTGCCCTGTTTCCTCCGTCTTCGGCGCTCCAATGCATGATCTTCCAAGACGTTCCCGGAGGCCTTGACTCGTATCCATTGTGCTCTCGAGCTTCGCTTTTGATGGTTGTCGTTGAGGCCATTTTGGGCCGCATCATCAGGTCTGGCCGGTGCCATAAATAGTTGGATCGTAGATGGATCAGAATAAGTAAGTAAAAATGACTACGTAAAATAGTAGTTTTATTGATAAATGGGGCGCTAGGCCTGATATGCTGTGGGTGAAAACCCGTAACATGGCTATTGAGTATGGAAATACTGTGATCAAAATTAAAGGAGCTAAACATAATTAAAGTGAATGCATTAAAGAGCGAAAGATGCTTCACGCTTGATCCTCGGAGGGTTCGGGGGCATGTACTTGGGATTCCCTGCTCGAGGGTGCTGAGCCTGGAGATGCTACCTCTAGGCTGCTGACAACCCGATGGTATAACTCTACGCCAATTAAACAGTAATGAATTGCTTGCTTTCGCAGTTGTCTTCTTTCTGTTTGTCTTCGGGGAGGATTCCTTTGGTAGTTGATCAGCATGTGATGCTGCCCTGTGATGGATCATGTGTTTGGAACTTCAAGGTTCATCAAGTCCACGAGGGTGAACTCAACCACTATCTTCTGGTTGCATGAATCCTCAGATGCTTCTCCATCACTTTAGCTTTCTTCTCGATAGACAAACTCCCATGTCTGAGAATTTTTTAAGAGCGCTTTCATTTTCTCCTGTCAATCCGGGGTACAGATGCCTTATGTGGTAAAAACTTATTTTACTTGTTTGATCAGCAGTTGGGAACTGCTGAAGAGGGTGAGCTCCCTAGCCCCCCAATATGTAGGCTAAGTCAAGAGCTTGAATTATGGCTTCATACTCTGCTTCATCACTCTGAGCTCCTGCGGTCTTTCGGAAGACTATCCCAGGGGGTGTCTTGACCCACAGATCGAGGTCAAATTCTTCCCCTTTGAGATCCATATCAATGCAGTTCTCCCAATGCCCGGGTTTGATCGTTTCTTCACTCTTGATTAACTCCTCCGCCTTTGGATCCTGTTTCTCCACGAAGTCTGAGGTAAAACCTTCCAGTTCTTGTGACTTGATGGCTATTCAGGGTTGGCAGATAATTTCACACTCTCCCAGTTTCTCAGCTCATTCTGCCATCTCCATTGAGAGTTCGGGTTTAGATAATATGGTCCATATCGGTGTGGAAGAGACCATGCTAACCGTATGGCCAAGAAAATACGAGCACAGCTCTTGGGTTGCCATGATCACGACCGCAATAAACTGAATGGGCAAAGGCAGAAACCAGTCTCGGTGCAAAGTTCTTTTCCTGCCGTACTTCACGGGAAATTGCCTCCCATTCTCTTCTCGTGCAAGGACTGCATTCCATGCTATCTATAGATCGAAACATACATCAACAAACGCTCACCTGGCTCTTGTTCGGCTATCACTAGAAGCTGTAGGAGTTGTACATTTGCCTGGGCTATTGTCAGGTAACTCTGCATCAGCCATAGGGGTCCTTCTTGCTTCCGCAGCATCTCAGAGAGCTGATATATCAATTATGTTACTTTGGGGACTACCTGATCCATCATTGGCAATCGACCCTATAGTTCGCATATCTCTTCTCTAACCTCTCATTCCATGCCCTCAAAATTGATGGAATCCTCTTCGGTCATGTTTACTTTTGCTATTGGCCCAACACGAGGATCCCCGTCATAAGTAGGATAATTTTCTCCAAGTGAAGACCGCTCACCCCGTAAGTTATTAACCCGTGTGAAGTCGGGTATCTGAAGACTTGATGGAGTGTTGAGGGTACTCCCTTAATGTTATGTATCCAAGGCCATCCCAAGATGACGTCATATGATTGATTGCAATTCAACACCTGGAAGGCAGTAGTGTTCATCGCGCGCAGTATATGAACCTGTAGATCTAGTTCTCTAATAGGTTCTTCACGACAGCAATTGAAGCTAACTATGCTCCGAGGACTTGAAGCTACTTGATGGCGTTGGCGTGTATTCTGCAACATCTCCATCAAAATAATATTCACGCCACTCACTAGATCGATCAGAGCTCGCTGGATGCGAAGGTCGGACACTGCTAGGGAAACGATGAGGTCGCTCTGGTGCCCTTCTTCTTCCTCTGGGCTGAATGGGGTTGGACTGAGCAATACCCCTGATTCTGTAGTCCCCTAGGCTGTGCTGGTTCCAGAAACGTGAAGATTGCATTGATGGTCCTCAAGTTTTCAAAACCTGGCGCTTTTGAACGTCGTGGTCCTTCTTCAATCCAGTCTTTGAAGTGTCCTTCTTTCAATGGATGCTCGACTTCAATCATCAGGGCCTTGCAATCCACCTTCGCGTGGCCACCAAAGTGATTGGCGACTAACCCACAGCGTTGACTCGCGAACTAAAATCTCTGAAGCTACGGGACTTTGTCTGCTTTTCTTGGGATCCAGATCCCCGGGAAATGCTCTACTTTCCGATTCCCGCATGGTTCTGAACTTTTGCTTTTGTTCTTCTTCTGTCCCCCTCACTTTCTAGAGAGGGACTCCCTGCTCTCTTCTTTCGCTCAGCTTCGGGGTTTTGGGAATTGTCTGGCTCCAAACGAAGCTTCTCAGTATACCTCTGATGCAACGCACTCCATGTTGTCACAGGATGTTGAGTCAAACTCCACTGCAATTCCCTAGTGCTAACGGACCCTTCGAGTTCAGAGTTTTGCTTAAGGCTACCGCATCAATATTATCGAGGACTGAAGGAAGCTCCATGTGTTCCAGCTGAAACCTGTCAAGGTAGTCCTTCAGCTGTTCGTCATCATGCTGACAGATCTTAAATATGTCCTATATGCGCTTCTCCTGCTTGCGGGCACCAAAATGTGCTTTCTTGAATAGATCTTGCATCTCAGTGAATGACTCAATAGATCCCATTGGTAGTTGGGTGTACCAAGCAAGGGCGCCTTTGGTCAGAGTTGAGCAAAACCTCTTCACCAGAGCAGACTGAATCTCTTCCTCTGTGATCTCATTACTTTTTACAACCGTGTAATACGCTGCAATATACTTATCAAGATCAGTTGTTCCATCATACTTTAAGTTATCCGGTAGGAAGAAGTGCTTTTGTATACGGACTGATGCAGCGCTTGCTTTGTAAGCATGCTTGTAAACTTTCAACTTATCTACCATGGTAACTTAGGGTGGAGCACCCGACACATTACCAATAGGGTCGGGGATGACCTTCATCTCCTTTATGAGGTCCTAAATAACAGGCGCTCTCTTAAGGTCTTGATTGTTGATTGTTGATGATACTCCAGGAGTGGCATCCATGTTGAGCATGCGGCTAGGAATAGATGCTGGTGAATTATTTGTTGGCGTTGGTCCTCGTGGGGATGCTGGCCTCTGAAATGATCCAATAAACATCGCTTCTAACTTCTGAGATATCCCTTCGACCATGTTGGTCGAGTTCCGCTCTGCTTATTCAGACGTAGTTTTGAGGAGATTAACAAGAAAACCTCTGAATTCAGAATTACCTTCCAGCAGTTGGTCACCTTCCCCATCACTAGGAACATGGATTGGGTCCTGGGAAGGGTCTTTTGGTTGTTCAACGGGATCCTTAGGCTGCACTCTGGGATCACTAGGATCTTTAATGGATTCTACTGCGTCTGTAGTGTTCTTCGGAATGTTGCTACTATCATCAGACATGATTGCGCCTTTTCCTTCATAGATTACCTACAATTGGCTGGGCCCTATGGGGGGCGCCACACTGTTTATGCCTAAAATCGGTCGCCTAGGTTAAATAATTAATTTAGAATGAGGTCACAAGCAATATAATATATACGACAGAAGTAAGTAAGTATAAGAGAGAAATAATGAGCAAGAAAAGTAAAGTGTACTTATTCCTTGAGAATAGCCGGATTCTGTAGTGAATCGCTTGATTCTACAATACAATGTAAGGAGGGTATTTATAGTAGTGGATACCCAGTTCTAATTAAGGTAAAATACAAAGAATAATAAGGTTAGGGGCCTATAACTCAAGGCAGTGGTATATACTAAAACCTTAACTAGGAGACTTTAAACCTAAGGCGGTGGGATGTATGCCCTGCGTCCTATGACCGTGCCGCCTGAATGGTCGTTAGCCCAAGAAGCGGGCGTGTATCCTCTGTGCTAGGTGACTTATAAGATAAGCCTAGTCTCGCCAGCTGGACTTGTATCTCCGTAATAGTAGGGGGCGTATTTTTTCCTACACACCATTATCTATCCATATTACTTTAGCAGAAGTATTAAATTGAGTTCTAACATAAGCCAAGAAATCTTTCAGAAAAAATACAGTTTCTTTCTTGAATTGCATCAAATACACCCAAGTTTCTCTTGAGAAATTATCTACCACTGTCATAAAATAATACTTCCTATCAAATGTAGCAGTCTTATATGGTCCCCAAACATCCACATGGATCAATTGGAATACACCTTCACTTCTACTAATACTATCTTGGCAAGGAAGCCTATGTTGTTTAGCTAAAAGACATACTTCACAATCCTGATGCACTAGGCACTATATTTTATTTCTAAGAAAAGGAATATGCTGTATAACTGGAGTTGAGGCATGCCCCAATCTCTGATGCCAAAGCTTGTCGTTAGCCTTCTCCTTTGATACTGCTCCTGCCAGCACTTTATTTATCTGTCTATTTATTTTGTTCTACCTTACTACATAGAGTCCATTACACTCCTTACCAATCATTTTCACACTGTCATTGTAAATGTCCTGAAATATACAAAATTCAGGAAAAAATATGATAGAGCATGACATTTCCTTGGTTAGCTTAGAAACAAACATCAAGTTGAACTTAAAGTTAGGTGCATGATACACTTTTGTCAATTTTTGTGATGCACCAAGAGGAACCTCACCAACATGTGTTATCTTTGTATGATTTTCTGTGGGTAACTGCTCTCTCTCTCTCTCTCTCTCTCTCTCTCTCTCTCTCTCTCTCTCTCTCTCTCTCTCTCTTCCACTTATCTATTTCCCTCACATTGTTCAAAATTCTATGCTAGATGCAATATGATATGATGCTCCAGAGTCAATAATCCAATCATTATTGGGGGAAAATCCAGACAATAGAGAAGTTACATCATTACCTGCCATGTTAACATGACTCTCTGGTGCCCTGCCGTTTTCTTGATTCAGCATAGTAAGTATCTGTTGGTACTGATCAGGGGTAAAGAAATGGCCACCAACGGAGTTTCCATTTCTAGCTTGATCTATTCCTCCTGAAGTAGACTTTGTTTCCATCTCATCAGCAAAAGAAACATTGGCAGTGGTTGTGGTCAACACACCTCTATTTCCAAAATCTCCTCTTCCTTTATATCCATATTTCTTCTTGAAATTGCAGTCAGCAGGGTATCCATGAACTTTAAAACAATTTTCTTTGGTGTGATTCTTCAAATGAGGAAAATTCGCACAATATAGGTCATGTTTCTTTCCCTTAAAACCTTGGTTACCACCTTGCCTAGCACAAACACTAAAATTCTGCCCTATGTATAAAGGGTTGTCCTCTATCAGCCGCTAATGCAGTAGAATCATTTTTGACTCTTAGTATCAATGATCATACTATAAGCTTCATCAACACTTGGTACAGGGTTCATCAATAGTATTTGTCTCCTAAATGGAGCATAGTGCTCGTTAAGTCCCATGAGAAATTGATGCAAATGGTGCATATCCATGTGAACTATATAGTCCTTAGATTCAAGGCAGGTGCAACTAGGGATTAGAGCTAAAGCATAATATTCATCCCATAAATCTCTAAGACAAGTGAAATAGGTTGAAACAGAGTTAGTACCTTGTGTGTGTAATATAATCTCCCTGTGTAACTGATGCTCACGAGTCCCATTCGCCTTATCAAACCTTTTCTTCAGATCCTTCGACACATTATGGGCATTCGAAGCATACATAATTGCAGTCCATAAATCTTTTACTACATTATTGAGAATCCAAGATAACACAATCGCGTTGCATCGTTCCCAAAGATATAGATAAACCCCAGTGTAAGCACTCTTCTGGCATGTTCTGTCCAAAAATCCTAATTTGTTCATAGCTAGAATTGCCATTTTCATGGATCGACTCCAAATAGCATAGTTCTTTGATACAGTTAACTGTGTAGGTACTACAATTGTACCTGTGTATCTGAAGAGCGAATGTATAAAACATGATTGTGGTCCATCGCTATTTCTTCATGATTTTGTGCTATTTCAGCCGCCATTTTTACTAAAAAATGATGAACTTTACTTGTAAAAGTGATAAATTTGGTGGAAAAACTGAAAAATTTGAGAGTATTTGCAGTGCTTCTGATGAAAAATGTAATGAATCAAACCCTAAAGCATTGAATTTGATTATTCCTACTTTGATTCCATGTCAATTGAGTTCATATTTAGAGAGAGAAAGAATCTATTAAAGAGAGAAAGTGATATGTGAAATGAAATTTTTTTTATTCAATCTAAGTAAATCCCACGGTTACATCTGTTTAAATAACTAACTATTAATCCACTCAACTAATAACTGACTGAAAATATTGTAATCACCTAATTTTGGCTCAAGATTAGTTCAATTGCTTTAAATTTTAGTTAATTATGCTAGGATATTATAATTACTTTGGCAATTTTTTAGTTTAACTAATTAAGTGGAAAAAATCAAAAAAAAAAAAAAAAATGTATAACTAAGTGTAGTTCGTGTTGAAGTGATATTCTATTAATTGTGATTTTGTGTGATTCGTAATTTTAGTTAGTAATTATGTATATAATTAGTAGTGGAATTAGTATGTTTTAAAATGGTTTGGATTGGTTATAGATTATTTGTCTATTGGGCCAGCACATCTCAGCAAAGAAGAAGGGAATTGAAGTCCAATTCCCTAACCCGCTTGACCCGCTACACTGACCCGACCCAAAAGCCCTCACTATATAATATCCACCTTTCCCAATTTGTCCAGTTTTTCCCCAAGTTGTTTAGAGCCCTAATGAACTTCTGCCCAATTTTTTCCCTTGCCCGCCAGAACTCCGCCGCGGCGACGAGGCTTCTGATCCCCTTTTCCGACACAAAATTAGATGAATTCAATATCCTCTATATGTTTTTGAAGGTAATTTCTCATGAAACCCCTCATTTTCTTCCTCCTCACCCCCTGTTTTTTCCCATTTTTCTTTTTTCGTTTCACCACTGCCACAGCTAGTGGTGGTGCGTGGTGGCTTGAGGGAGTTGTCTAGTGCAGTGGGGTTTGTGTGGTTGTTGCTGGTTTACTGTGATGCCGTGGCTACAGTGGCGTGGTGGTGCCGCTATAGTATTTTGGGTATATTATTAAGATCGAGGCAGCAGTGATGGTTGTTTATTTTTTGGCTGTGGTTGTGAAGTGTTGGCTTAGGCTGTGACGATGTTAACATAATGCCATGGTGCTGCCGCTAAGGCTTGGTGACGCTGCTGTTAATTTTTAGCGAGGATGATGGTTCAGCTGAGGTGGTGCAACACTTGTTTCAACAGGTGCAATGGTTGTGAGCGTGATGACATTGCAGCATTCGGGCACCAACAGCGTTCGACTCGCTTGAGCAATTGTGGCTGGTTCATCTTTGGAAACACAGCTGGACAGTGACGAAGAAAATAGTACTCCCTCCGTTTAAAAAAGGATGAACCTATTTCCTTTTTAGTCTGTTTCAAAAAGAATGACCTCTTTCTAAATTTGGAAAGAAATATTCACTTTTACTCATCCCTAGATGATTTGTAGCCACACAAATATCTATAACTTATTTTAGACCACAAGTTTCAAAAGTCTTTTCTCTTTATTAAACTCCGTGTAAAGTCAAATGGGTTCATCTAAAGTGGAACGGAGGGAGTAATTGTAGAGCGTTTAGCTCGTCAACGGGGTAGAGAAAAATCTCTATCCTTTTCCATGTTTTTTTTCTTTTAGCAATAGTTTCCTTGTTTAGTTTAGTAATAGTTTGGAAAATCATCTTGTACGTTTGAGATTGTAGTTAATGGAATATCAGTTCATGTGATTAGTTTAAAGTCTCGCCTTGTTAATTAGTGTATAGAGCTGTGTGTTTGAATACATATCTAGTGTTTGTGTTTGTGTGTATACAATGAAATCGTGTGAGAAATGCTTGTAGTATTAAGTTAATGTGAACATTGTTGACACCTAATTTTGTTCCTCCTATTTTTTTAAAATCAATAGTTTTCAAATTTTACACACGATTATGTATCCACTCTTGCCCCGTCCATTCTTTTCAAATTATCTTCTCATAATAGCCTGACAATCGAGGCCATTTTCAAAAGCATCGTCTTAAACCATAGCTACTTTTACATTCTCTGCAATTACCTCTATTTTTTGACAAAGTTATCCAAATTGTTTTAAATCCCAAAATTACAATTTTATGCATTTCCTAGCCATTCTAACGTTTTAAAATTAATTCCATAATTTTCCTATGATTTTATATCCATTTTTATACAATTTTTATACCTATTTTATGTCAAATATACGCTAGATATACACTATATATACACTCCACGCGTACACCTCACACTCCCCTCACTTATCCACATAGACGCCAACTCAGCACCACCTCAAGCCTACATGGCTTGATCCCAGCCCTCCATCCCTTTGATCCAACGGCTGAAAACAATATTTCCTATTTTAACTATACACACCCCCCAAAACCCTAAACTTCTCATTCATTTCCCTCACACACTCGGTCGCCATCCTCTTCTCTTTTCTCTCTCGGCGAAACCCTAGCCTCACGACTATTCTTTCGTTTTTCAGCCACCTCCGCTGGTGAAACCCAAAACAAGTTACACCATTACACTCCTCTTGTGTTCCGCTGCAAAGCCCCTATGGCGATTCCTTATTTCGACGAGGGCCAAGAATCGACCTATCGCCGATCGACGCCACTGTTGCCGGAAAAGGTTTCCAACCATAGACAAGCGAGGGTAATGGCTTTATCATGATAAAAGAAAAGGGGAATTCTCCAATGCGAGTACATTCAAGATGGGTTGATTTGACCCGACTCCGGTAAACGGGTAACCCTGTTCCTTTTATTATTCTTTGAATCTACGTGACACTGCGCCTACTTTTGCCTAATTTTCACAAGTAAATTGGCATGTTCGTTGTTATTTGTAAATTAATTAGGGCAAGACTTCACACGATCACTAAATTCTGATTAAAACACTGTTAGTACGAGCTAGTTTTAAAACCAGTGATTACTTAAGTTTTTCATACGTATTCAGTTTATGCCTTGTGTTTCATTGATCAAACTCCAATGAGTCTATGACTGTTTGAAATTCAACTATTATCCCCACACATTTGTAATGTATTTGGTCGCCTATTTTGTTTAAATACACAGTTTTCATGATTAGGCAATTGCATTTAAATTAAAATTTGTTTGGCATGATTTGAATTAGCTCCGTTTGAAATTCTGATTGAAACTGGATTAAAATTGATTATGTGATTGATCTGATAATTGATTAGAGTCTCTTAAATCTGTAAGGACATGTGTGTATGGCTGATTTTGAACCTAGACTTTATTTGGGATAAGGGAATGGGTCTTAGTTGGTTTAGGATTTGTTTTACCCTAAAACTGTGGGATTGGTTAACCCATATAAAGAAAGGGATACTCTACTGGTTTCCTTAACTTTGGGGGATCAATATTCTCTTACCATCTTGGTTTTCTCCCATTAGAACCTAAAACCCTCACCCCTGCCCATATAAACCAGTCTTCTTATTCCCTTAGATACACTGAAAATAGAGAGAAACCAACTCGACTAAAACATTCTCTCTTCCCTTAGCTATTCAGAAGGCTTTTTATTTTTTTGCAATTAAGAGAGAGGCTGTAAAAGACTCTCAATTACTGTAGCATCATTATTTCTTTCTGGCTTGCTTGTTCACTAAAGGAGGAGGCTAGAGCAATGCCTACATTACCATCTCCTTTTTATTTCCTAACTTGATTAGAAGGTAAATAAATATGTCTCTCACTAAAACTTGTTTTCATCTCTAACTGTCTATGTTTGAAATTATCTATATAATTCTCTTCTATTCTCTGTGTATATCTGTTTGGGAAGCTGCATACTTGCCCCCTACTCTACTCCTATTTGTGTCTGTTTAGGGCTTTCCACTTGCCCTTTTTGCTAACCCTTTTGTGCAGAGTCTGTGTGGATATCCTCAAGGATATACCAAGATTGAGTCACAGGTATTTGGCTACTGGAGAGAGCCCAGTAAAAGGTTCTATTTGTTTATGAAATTCAGGCCATACTAGCCTTGTTTTAAGTCACAGATTTGAGGCTATTGAGCAAGTCTATTGATTGCACTGTGTAGTGTTTGCTTAGGTGCAATTTTGGAGTCCTGACTATGCTTAGAATCATTAAGGACAGTCCATTATTTGCTTGGTGAACCCTTCCCCTTAGAAACTGTCCCTGCTGTGTATATTCATTAGGTTCCCTGTTTGTATTTGCTTAAGACAGGGCACACAGCTACTAGGCTGTGTGAATGGCCACCCAGGGGCCCTTTTCTGATCCTTTCCTACTTCTGTGGCTTGCATCATATCATGGCATGTTAGACAAGAATGAATTCGCGAGTGTTTTGTGTTGATGAACTTGAAATTATGCATGACTGGTTAGTTTTAACACTCGAACATAACTTATAATTGATTAAAACAGCCTTTTACACTTGAAATGTTCTTGTGGAAAAGATTTCTTTTAACAGGGGTTATTTTATGCGAAATGTGTTCGGATCTGGACCGTTTTCGTTAAACTTGACCGTCTCTTTTTCACAAATAATCCAGGCCCAAAAACTTTTTAAAAAATGGCCTTTACGTGTGATAAATTGGTTTTTTAAATTACTTATTCTCCTATACACTAATCTAATAGTGTATAAGGGTGTATAAAGTACTTGGGGTCGCTTGTGCACTTCAAAACATTTTTCAAAAGTTATAATTATTGTTTTAGTCATGTATTTGCATGTTTATACCTATATATATATATATATATATATATATACATATATATATATATATATTATTACGTGCGACAACCTCTTATCTGCCTTTGCGTGCTTCTGTGAACCCATTTTTGAAAACAGCCCCCTCGCTTATATATTTCTCAAAATCTGACCCCTACACAAAAAAGGCCATTAAGGTTATGGCTCGAAAATTAATGACGAGTCACACCGACCCTAAATGGCCAACATTTCATTTTTTAAAACAACACCCATTTTGTTTTGGTACGAATCTGAAATCAACTTATAAAACTGTCTATTTATGCAACATTGTTTTAAATGCTGGAATTGCATGACTAGTCCGAATTTGAGTACTATTGCATGATTGAATGATGTTTACGATTAGGCATTATATTAGCAGGCCCTAAAATGCTATTAGGCTTACATGTAGGTCGTATATGAAACCTATTTGTATGAGTGTAAATTAAACTGAATAGACATATTACATTTTGAGTTAAATGCTATATTAAACCTCCCAAGTTAGTAGTAGTGATAATATATACTCTTTTTATCCCAAAATGTAGACTCGGACGGGAACCATCTTTCGTGGGACTCGGAAAAGTGACTAACACCTTCTTCTCCGAGTCATTTGGACTTCTTACCCTATAGAATCTCTGGAATAGACTAGTATGACCTATCAACTTGACCTCAGACACTTAGGTGACCTAATACACCTTAGAAACCTTATTAGGTGGCGACTCCAACATCTAAACTCAAATGAGTTCACCCAATCAAATCCGAAACCCGACTCGCCTCGAGTTTAGTTCAAAATCGGGTATGACAGAATGACGACTCTGCTGGGGATAACTCAAAGTCCTAACTACAACGAGTCTTTACTTTTGGAATTTATTTAAATATTATCTTGCTATTCATATTATTATTATCTTACTAACTTGGTTTCTTTTTTTTGTTTTGTTTTTCTTTCCTTTATTTATTTGTGTTGAATTTGCAATTTGATGCATTATTTGTCATGTTTCACTCATACTCCCCCACTCCTGGGAAACGACACTTTACACACACATGGCGATTACGTGGATCCCACGGTCACTTCACCACCAAAACACCTTTTAAGAGGGACATTTTAGAATATAGTTGGTCCGTGGTACAACCAACAATTTCAAGTGATCCCACTCCTTGGCCGTCCACCTTGGGGAACCGCGTCTAGAATTACACCACTCTTTGAATGTAATGAGCATGCATCATGCCGTAGGAAGGGCTCCCCGTGAGCCGGCTAGTTTTCAACTTGTCCAAACTACCTAAACGTGTTCTCAACCCCCAAGGGACATTTGGACATGCTTATGTGCATTTGAGAGAAAAGAAAAAGAGAAGAGAAGAGAAAAAAAAAAAAGTGAGACGAGAATGAAAACGCATTTTGATTTGCCCAATTATTCTTAAAGGGGAGGGGGTTTTAACCCTTTTATTTTTCTTCTTCTGTTAGGCCACAATGAGTCAAAAATTTCATCATTTTGGAATGACTATGGGCGCACCTCTTTTGTTAACTAGTTGGTGGAGTAACTTGTCACTAGGAGAGAAAACCGAAGTACGTCAACACTTGGGTCATCTGGTTTCACTGTTAGAAATGGAACCTTGTAGGGAGATGATTGAAGCATCAGTGTCGTTTTGGGATGAAGAATTGAACGTGCTTAGATTTGGGGATGTCGAATAACACCCTTGTTGGAAGAAATAGGGGGTTCGTGTCATATTTAGGGTTGGACAAACATCGTTGGCAACGGGGCCGCATACTAGCACCTAGCGTCCCCACAGCTGAAGAGTATCGTAAAAAGTTAGGGATGGTAGCGAGTGTGGATGTGGAGTTTTTACAACAAAAGAAGATACCCTTTTCCTACTTCTACACTCGGTTTGGGTATTTGAGTGCGTTCGACAACCATAAGAAAGAGTTTGAATCCTACAATGATTGGAGGAGAGCTAGACCACTTGCATTTGCTATTTGTTTCTTAGGAGTGATGGTGTTCCCCGAGAGTTCAAGTCACGACATATGTTTGAGACTTGTCATGGTTGCCGATGCGGTATTCAACGGAATTGATGGTTATCGTTATACCATAGTTCATATGATAGTAGCAGACATTTATCGGCTTTGGGTTGTTGCAAAAGAGGAGCAAAACACTTCCAAGGGTGCAATCTTCTACTACAAGCATGGTTCAAGGAACATTTGAGGAAAGCAAGAGGTGTGCAAGCGTTGTCCAAGCCGGCCGGTTGCAACTACTTGATTGGGGAACGATACAGAGATTCAAAATTCAAACAACCAAGCAGCAAAGGGAAATGGGTAAGGTTGTTTGAAAACATAACGGATGACTCAATTCAGCGGATGTTCACTTGGTTTCCTTCATCAGATTTCATCATTAGTTCTGAGAAGGTATCATATGTGATACTTATGGGATTAAGAGGTCTCCAACCTTACCAACCATTAAGGGTGATGAGGCAAGCAGGGAGGAAGCAAATCATACCATTGATACCGGACACGAAAGACTATCAGTTTGATTATACTGGAGATGTTGTTCCGAGAGTCAAGAGCATTAGAAAATCCTGGGAAGGAAGACAAGTCATGGGAGAAGCATCGCTAGCTCCCAATAGATACAACGTTGGATGCGAACAAAACTACAAAAGCTGGTTACGCTCTAGTACAAAGGGAATTGTGGTAGTGGGGCCAAGTCGAGGGAATAACATAAGAGATCGTGAGGTGGAAGCTCAAACTCGATACCGAGAGTTCATGTTGAAAGCTGTCAAAATAGATAAGGAAAACAAAGAAGAGATAGAAGTATGGAAGAAGCGTACATTAGAACTAGAGGAAAAGATAGAGGCGTTGGAAACAAAACTCAAGCAATGGAATTCGGAGTGTGCAGAGATAGACATCCTACATTTGGTAGCGGCCAAAGGATACTTAACCAAAGCTATGGAAGAAGTCAAGGAGATTATACGAGAAGCAAAGAGGGCCAAGATGGAAAAGGAGTGTGCTGCCTAGTCAAAGTGTCATTTTCATTTTTTCTCTTGTATTTTATTTTTTCGAAAATTATCATGTACTGATTTTCAAATGTTGGGGAATTTATGAGAATAATTGGCTACAAAATGCGTATTCATTTTCTTTGCATAATGACAAACCTAGGAAGGCTATACGTCCTTGGCACGTAATAACCCATTAGTAAACCTACGCCAAATATCAAAAGGGTTTTAAACCCAAAAAATGACAAATTGCATGAAACGACCTCGGTTAGTCTTTTCGGAAGATAAGACTCCGATTGGCGTGCTGATAATTTTAAAATATTCGTAAGGTCCATTGGGACTTGTCTGCAAAATTTGAGTTAAATCAGACCTCGTTTGGTAGGCATCGGAAGAAGGTTTCAGTTTTTATTATCGATAAATATTAAAAAGAGATTTTTGAGCTTGGTTTTGGCGAACCAGTTCCGATTCAAAATCCGAAAGCGCCGTTAGGTTCGTATGATTATTTGAGACTTTTGTAATTTTTCGAAAGTGAATTTCGATGTTGTTCGGCTATTTCCGCTAAAATGCCGAAAGTGAAATAATTTGATCTTTTTCTATTTAAATTCGCATCTTGAGTTTCGGGAGTCCAATTTGAGATCCGCCTTAGCGAGTATGTTACATATATTTTGTATAACGTGTATGCAAAAGTTAGAATTATTTCGAATATCGCAGGGTACCGTTTTAATTTTCATCGCGAAAAGAAAAAAAAGAAAAGAAAAAAAAAAGACAAAAAATGGAAAGAAAATTAAAGGTAACCAAGGGCGGTGGACTTACTGCTCATGTAAGCTTCATTTCGAAGCTTAGGAGAAAATAGAAACCAAAGTGGAACAAAAATGAGAAGTAAAAGAGATTACGCCGTGAAAGAAAAAAATGCCAGAAAATGAGAAAAAATCCGGGAAAATAGTAGAATTTTTGCCCCGAAACATTCAAGTAATGATTTTAATGCATTATTTGAGTTTATTACGTATGTTTGAATATGTTTTAACGGTAAAACTTGGAATATTAGAAATCGTTTTAATAGGTTCAATTAATAGTTTAAAGGGTCAAATGGACCCCGATAATGGAATTGATCATATATTCGTATTCAGTGAGTTATGGGCAACGTATAAATGTAATTTATTTAGGGTTTGGTTATGTGACCATAAACCCTGTACATAGGCCTGGCCTGCGTATTGCGTATGCGAATAGGGTATCAGGTTCCTAACCGGATTGCCCTAAGATGTGAGGAATGAAGCCTTTAGCCTAAATTGATATAATTTTCTGCTTATTGAATAGAGTGGGATCGTTTCGCAATGAAACCAAAGGATAAAGCAGTTGTTGATTAACAATGCCAACTTTTGGAAGAGGTAAATATTTATATCCATTTCTTTGGAGGCACTTGGCCTCGTGGACTTTCTACCACGTGTTTCCTTACGTGTGTAGCTGCCCATAGGCGTACTCATTACGCCTTAGCTTTCAATTTACATTGTATATTATATGTTATGCCCTGTTGTTGGTATTGCATTGAACATATGAGCATTGCACTCTGGTTTTGAGCATTGTATATACTTCCCGGTTTGCGATGAGAGTCCCGCACCGGTGAAGGATCATTATTGCATATACTTCCCGGTTGGCGATGAGAGTCCCACACCCGCGAAGGGTCATTATTGCATATACTTCCCGGTTGGCGATGAGAGTCCCGCACCGGCGAAGTGTCATTATTGCATATACTTCCCGGTTGGCGATGAGAGTCCCGCACCGGTGAAGGGTCATTATTGCATATACTTCTCGGTTGGCGATGAGAGTCCCGCACCGGTGAGGGGTCATCATTACATATACTTCCTGGTAATCGATGAGAGTCCCGAGCCGGTGAAGGGTCATTATTGCATATATCTTCTGGTAGACGATGAGAGTCCCGCGCCGGAGATAGGTATCAGACATATGTGACTGTATTGCATCATACCGCATTCATACCATCTTATTGCACCGCATACTGACTATTGTGTGTATTGTGTTGTGTTTTATATATGCGGTATGTATACCATGTTGTGAACGTATCTCAGTTTGCCTATATATTTCTGGCTCGTATCCCGGGTTGCACATCGCGACAATATAAATACATGGATCGGATCGGGTTGCACGCCGCAACAGTATAAATATACGGATCGGGTGCACGCCGCAACAGTATAAATATATGAATTGGGTTGCACGCCACAACAGTATAAATATACGGATCGGGTTGCACGTCGCGACAGTATGAATATATGGATCGGGTTGCACGCCGCAACAGGATGTATTTCTGATTGTTGACATGTTCAGGATATCTATATGTTCTGTCTACCTTATGTCCCTGGCTGTTTATGATTCCGCACGTGTTTTCAGTTATTATCTGGCTCTGCCTGTTTATAGTTCAAATAAGATGGATTTAGTTTATCTGTTTCTCTTCTCCCTGGCTAGCTATCCTATTCTTTGAGGTGGCTAGTCTGCCCCACTTATTGAGTCCTCTTGACTCACCCTTGTTTGTTGTTCGTTTTGTCTATCTATTTCTTTTCGGCAGGTTCGCTCCAGGATTGAGTTTGCCACGTTGTGAAGGAGCAAAGACGACTTCAGCTGTCATGGTGAGCCAGCTTTTATTCAGGATGGCCACCAGCTTTATGATTATTACTTCAGTTGCATTTTGCTCCCTTCAGGAGGTATTTGTCTTCATTCATACTCTTAGATATCTAGTCTGGATAGCCCTAAATCTAGTATGTTGGGTAGTCGGCTGTAATTTCTTTTGTACAGCTTAGAGGTATCAGTATGTTTGTGTTTTTTTTAGCCTTGTTCTTAACTATGAATTGAATTACATTTATGTTTCTAATGTAATTGGTAAGGGTTCGCCCGATGGGTCTAGGGGAGGATGTCGGGTGCCCGCACGGCCTAGCCGGATTCCGGGTCGTGTCAGTTGGTATCAGAGCCTGGTTTAGACTCTATCCAGACTAAGACAGTGTCTAGTAGAGTCTCGCTGATGGGTACGTAGACGTCCGTACTTATCTACGAGGGGCTATGATGGCATTTAGGAAGTTTCACTTCCTTCTTTTCTGATCGTGCCTCGGTCTAGGATGCAAAAGTATTTTTGTTAATTCCTTTATAGTAATTGTGAACCTTCGTGCGACAAATCAGCAAACGGTATGAGTTCAAGACGAAGCAGTCTAGCGTGGGGCTAGAACTGACGAAGTCCCGAGAGTTTTTTTTATCGTGCTGACGACCTAGTTACAGAGGTCCCAGCTGTACGAGCTCGCGATGGGCAAGGGAGCAGGGTCTTGTGGTTCCCTTGGCTCTCTACGATGCTTTTTCGAGAATCTTGGCGACGCATATACCGCAACAACCTATTATTCGCTAGACAGCTTATCAGGTTGCCACAGATGCAGATGTTCGGACTTAGAGAGTTCTTGTTGTAGTTCCAGTTCCTGATGTTGCCCCGGTAAATTACGTTCCAGAGGCAGCATGTGTCGCGCCGCTAATTATTCTGGCTGGTTAGCCAGCTGATGTAACAGTTCGGACCGAGTGCCCAAAGAGGTTGCATTATTTTACGCGGTTGAACCTTCCGATATTCTTAAGCAATGCATCAGATAAACCTCATGATTCTTTTTAAAATAAAATGATGTAAGCATATCCTTCAGGCTCTTGTTATATCGAGCGGTATGGTGTCGATTATTCTGTTTTCCAGTTGCAGGGGTCCAACGTTGAATTGGTGGACCGCTCTTTATTAGCCAACTTGGTTCCATTTTTCTTCTAGATTCGTGGAAAAGTTCCTTTCGAGTAGCGAACAAGATGAAAAGTGTTTCCAGTTCGAGTGGATTGGATAGGGTAGCCTGTTTGTTTCAGAATATGAGATTGAATTCTATAGAATGGCTGAATATGCATTAGAACTAGTCCATGAGCCTTTCGAGAGATTCAAAGATTTATTGGTGACCTTTCCCCTTCCTTGAGATCCCAGATGGCTCGAAAAATTGAGGTTGGGACTTCATTTGATGTCGTTGTTGATATTGCTCAATGGTATTAGGCATACCATAAGTTAGAGCCGGAAGAGTTAGAGTAGGAAAGCAAGAGATCCCACGGCCCTGGTGGGCAACCATTGTACCTCATTTGGAGGTAAGAGTTCTGATTATTTTGGGAGGTCACCTGCCAGGTTATCTCAGCTTGTAGAGCGTAATTCTCAAAGTGCGCTAGTAGTTCATCAAGATTAGACTCAACTTTCTCTTTGCAACTATCAACAATCTGTCCAGTTTCCATTTTTAGCGAAAAGGGTGTTATCACTGTCATGAGTCTGGTTATCCTTTGAGGAGTTTTTCCTTACTCCGGCAAGCAGGCAGTCGTCTTTTTTCACGTCATCAGGCACCTGCACAGTCACAGGGAATTTCATATAGATCTCAATTAGCCAGAGAAATGCCACCATCCAGTAGAGATTGAGAGTGTGGTGGCAGTGGTTCTTCAGAAAGTGATTGTCAGGGTAGTGGCTTAGTTCAGCCGCAGAGGCAGTTTTATGAACTGCCAGTCTGGCAGGATGCTGAAGTATCTGATGTAGTAGACCCATGTATTTCTTCTTCCATTAAATGTGAGTAAGATTTGATTCTTCCGATCGGTCTGAACTTCGTTTATCTTACCATGTTTCCGTGGCTTCCTTGGATATTGTTTCTATTAAGAATCGGTTGCTAGAGGGGTGAGCTTCTGGTATGATTTATTCCTGGCATTTGTGAGACCCTACTAATTTATCTGGTCTAAATATGAGAGATTTGACAGTGAGTGTCGCTATTGTCTGCCTGGCATCTTGTCTTGCCACCTTCTGTTATTATGTCAATTCAGTTTACCTCTCTCCTCGAAATTCGATATTGGTAGGATAATGGGATCCTAATTCGTCACCATCAGAAAGTATTATCGTTTCTTGTAGTGCAAAGTGATTAGTAAGTAATATTCGATCTACGTGTCTCCTCTTGGTTCGAGACGCTAGTAGAGTAATCTTATTCCATGAGCTTGTCACGGCATAAAAGGGTTTTCTGGTAAATTGTCGGAGTTTCCTTTTATAGAAAGGTTAAATTGATCTAGATGTCATTCCATAAAGCTTATTTAATGTCTATCTCTTCAATTGCGATTCTTTGGTTAGCTTGACTCGGAAGTAGTGTAGCTTTGGGAGCCAAGCAAATAAAAAGATGAGCTTCCTGAAGCTCTAATTATTTCTATCCTCAGTCCATTACCATCTCTTATTTGTTCGGCACTGGTGAGCTTAGGCGGTCAGTAGCCTCTTATGATGTTCCCTGTGTGGAGCCAGAGTGGGTGTCAAGGTAGCTGGGTAAGCGCATTGTTGTGTTTAGGACTACTAAAGGTAATGAGGGGGATCATTTGACCTCTGATTTGATCCATCAGGCGGTAGTGCTTATGACAAAGATATAGAGTTGTGAACTCGGGAGTTGCAGTCGTTTGGCAACTCGAGAGGGTAATTTGGTAGCTCAGGCCTGAGCCGCATTCTATTTTTAGCTATGTTTTCCTTAGTCCGGTAGACTGTGCGAGGATGACTATTTCTATTCAAGTTAGCGATATGAGTTAATGCTCTAAGTGGAGAAGTCTTCCTCCAATTAATACCGAATCATAATATTAAATCTCTAAGGCGTTGTTGAAGCGTAAGCTAATTCTTAGTTCCATCGACTTGTTCTATATCGTAAAGTATATCAACGAGGTGATTTATCGGCAGAATCATGTTAATCCATCATGAGTTTTGTGTATCTTTGTTTCGAAAATATAAGAACTCTCCTCTCGTGATCGAGGACGGATCAACTTAGTCAGAATAAGCTGGGCAACGATGTGAGGATATTATCAAGATATATTTTATTCCAAGAGTTCGGTGTGCGTGTATTCTATAATCAGAAGATAATGCCCGTGGAGTAGTTTATGAAGGTCATGCAAGTTCTCTTGTTATCTATATGAATTTTTCTTTACACTTAGGCTCGTTCGAGGACGAACGAGAGTTTAAGTGGAGGAGAATGAAACGACCTCGGTTAGTCGTTTCGAAAGATAGGAATCCGATTTGCGTGCTGATAATTTTAAAATATTCGTAAGGTCCATTGGGACTTGTCTGTAAAATTTGAGTTAAATCAGACCGCGTTTGGTAGGCATCGGAAGAAGGTTTCAGTTTTTATTATCGATAAATATTAAAAAGAGATTTTCGAGCTCGGTTTTGGCGAACGAGTTCCGATTCGAAATCCGAAAGCGCCGTTAGGTTCGTATGATTATTTGAGACTTTTGTAATTTTTCGAAAGTGAATTTCGATGTTCTTCGGCTTGTTCCGCTAAAATGCCGAAAGCTAAATAATTTGATCTTTTTCTATTTAAATTCGCATCTTGAGTTTCGGGAGTCCAATTTGAGATCCGCCTTAGCGAGTATGTTACATATATTTTGTATAACGTGTATGCAAAAGTTAGAATTATTTCGAATATCGCAGGGTACCGTTTTAATTTTCATCGCGAAAAGAAAAAAAAGAAAAAGACAAAAAATGGAAAGAAAATTAAAGGTGACCAAGAGCGGTGGACTTACTGCTCATGTAAGCTTCATTTCGAAGCTTAGGAGAAAACAGAAACCAAAGTGGAACAAAAACGAGAAGTAAAAGAGATTACGCCGTGAAAGAAAAAAATGCCATAAAATGAGAAAAAAGCCGGGAAAATAGTAGAATTTTTGCCCCGAAACATTCAAGTAATGATTTTAATGCATTATCTGAGTTTATTACGTATGTTTGAATATGTTTTAACGGTAAAACTTGGAATATTAGACATCGTTTTAATAGGTTCAATTAATAGTTTAAAGGGTCAAATGGACCCCGATAATGGAATTGATCATATATTCGTATTCAGTGAGTTATGGGCAACATATAAATGTAATTTATTTAGGGTCTGGTTATGTGACCATAAACCATGTACATAGGCCTGGCCTGCGTATTGCGTATGCGAGTAGGGTATCAGGTTCCTAACCGGATTGCCCTAAGATGTGAGGAATGAAGCCTTTAGCCTAAATTGATATAATTTTCTGCTTATTGAATAGAGTGGGATCGTTTCACAATGAAACCAAAGGATAAAGTAGTTGTTGATTAACAATGCCAACTTTTGGAAGAGATAAGTATTTATATCCATTTCTTTGGAGGCACTTGGCCTCGTGAATTTTCTACCACGTGTTTCCTTACGTGTGTAGCTGCCGATAGGCGTACTCATTACGCCTTAGCTTTCAATTTACATTGTATATTATATGTTATGCCATGTTGTTGGTATTGCATTGAACATATGAGCATTGCACTCTGGTTTTGAGCATTGCATATACTTCCCGGTTGGCGATGAGAGTCCCGCAACGGTGAAGGATCATTATTGCATATACTTCCCGGTTGGCGATGAGAGTCCCGCACCCGCGAAGGGTCATTATTGCATATACTTCCCGGTTGGTGATGAGAGTCCCGCACCGGTGAAGGGTCATTATTGCATATACTTCCCGGTTGGCGATGAGAGTCCCGCACCGGCGAAGGGTCATTATTGCATATACTTCTCGGTTGGCGATGAGAGTCCCGCACCGGTGAAGGGTCATCATTACATATACTTCCCGGTAATCGATGAGAGTCCCGAGCCGGTGAAGGGTCATTATTGCATATATCTTCTGGTAGACGATGAGAGTCCCGTGCCGGAGATAAGTATCAGACATATGTGACTGCATTGTATCATACCGCATTCATACCATCTCATTGCACCGCATACTGACTATTGTGTGTATTGTGTTGTGTTTTATATATGCGGTATGTATACCATGTTGTGAACGTATCTCAGTTTGCCTATATATTTCTGGCTCGTATCCCGGGTTGCACGTCGCGACAATATAAATACATGGATCGGATCGGGTTGCACGCCGCAACAGTATAAATATACGAATCGGGTTGCACGCCGCAACAGTATAAATATACGAATCGGGTTGCACGCCGCAACAGTATAAATATACGGATCGGGTTGCACGTCGCGACAGTATGAATATATGGATCGGGTTGCACGCCGCAACAGGATGTATTTCTGATTGTTGACATGTTCAGGATATCTATATGTTCTGTCTACCTTATGTCCCTGGCTGTTTATGATTCCACACGTATTTTCAATTATTATCTGGCTCTGCCTGTTTATAGTTCAAATAAGATGGATTTAATTTATCTGTTTTTCTTCTCCCTGGCTAGCTATCCTATTCTTTGAGGTGGCTAGTCTGCCCCACTTATTGAGTCCTCTTGACTCACCCTTGTTTGTTGTTCGTTTTGTCTATCTATTTCGTTTCGACAGGTTCGCTCCAGGATTGAGTTTGCCACGTTGTGAAGGAGCGAAGACGACTTCAGCTGGCATGGTGAGCCAGCTTTTATTCAGGATGGCCACCAGCTTTATGTTTATTATTTCAGTTGCATTTTGTTCCCTTCAGGAGGTATTTGTCTTCCTTCATACTCTTAGATATCTAGTCTGGATAGCCCTAAACCTAGTATGTTGGGTAGTCGGCTGTAATTTCTTTTGTACAGATTAGAGGTATCAGTATGTTTGTATTTTTTTTAGCCTTTTTCTTAACTATGAATTGAATTATACTTCTGTTTCTAATTTAATTGGTAAGGGTTCGCCCGACGGGTCTAGGGGAGGATGTCGGGTGCCCGCACGGCCTAGCCGGATTCCGGGTCGTGTCATTGCATCTGTGCATTGATTCGAAGAAACATTTGCATAAGACATTGATCGTCTGTTTAAACATGATCAAAACTATAAAAATTGTTTTGTCTTTACCTTTTCTTGTTTTGTTTTCAGACTATGGCTGCAAGAGTCACACTCCAATTTGAGATCGTTTCCCGACCTCCTCACTTGATCAGACTTTGGTGGGAAGATTTGGCCATTGTCAGAAAGCTCATGTTCAAAAGATGTTGGGAGAGTTGGTAGCTCTCAAAAACTACACTGCCATGACTGGTTTGGTTGAAGCTGCTACACATTTCTGGGACTACAAAAGGGATGTGTTTCATTTCAATGGTTTCGAGTTGGCACCAATGTTGGAAGAATTTGGAGGGCTAGTAGGGTTAGAGACTGGACCCGAGACTATGATTTATCCCCAAGACGTGGACCGTAAGGAGTTCATTGAACATCTGGGAGCCCCAAATGATCCATATGTCGAAGGAGTGCATGATGGAAAGTCACGTTGGAATACTTTCATTCTAGATTTTGACATCCGACAGACACGAATGGGCTGGGGCGTGGGAGATTCAAGATTGAGAGTGGACTGAATCCAATGCTTTCATCATTGCTTTTCTGGGAAGCATGGTTTTCCCCGAGAAAAGAGGCAAGATCGACATAAGGCTAGCGAGAGTAGTAGAAAGGTTAACGCAAAGGTGTTTTCAAACGTCAAGTAAGTTTGGTTCTAATGATTTTGGGAGAAGTTTATAGGGCCTTAACTAAATGTAGGAGGGGAGGAGACTTCTTCGAGGGATGCAACCTGTTCCTGCAAATATGGTTGATAGAGCATTTGCACAGTGTCCCCGTCAGTCCGGTGGCACCAAAACCATCTTGGAAAGGAGGGATCCGTTCACATAGCACCCGTATTGCTGGAACAGCAGCGTGGGAAGATCAACATGGAGGGATGGTACACCAAGTTTGAAGAATTGCAAGAGGTACAATGGGTAATCGAAAGCTGTGCTGGTTTCGTTGTTTCTATATAGGGTCAAGACATCACTTTTTTGACATTGATTGGATCCCGAGGAACTCATCACTATGTTCCTCTAAGAGTCCCCCGACAAGTGGAAATGACACAACAAACCCCACAGTTAACTGAGGGAAGAAGCTTCAACGTTGATATAAAGGACATCGAGCATCCGATGGTTCTCACCATATTGATAATGTGGGAAAAGAGGTTCACTATGCAGTTTTGTCGTGGTCGAGATAGTAGGGTGAGCCCCGCCGCAACTCTAGCCTATCCTCAGTGGCTCAGTCAAGATAAGGCAAGATTCCGGTCCAAGACTGCACTAAAAATGAAAGCCAAAGCTCCAAATGCTGCTGAAAATTACAAGTTGAAACACGAGTTTGACCAAAGAAAGAAGGAGCTAAGGGTGACACAAGAAAGGGAGATGAGGAGACAATACAAGGATAAGATCAAAGGGGATGAACTTGAGTATTGGACCGACAAGGTCATCACTGCAAGGCAAGCTGCTAGGAATTTACAAGATTTGCTCAAGGGATGGGGAGAGTATTTTAAGTCAGTACCACTAGAAGAGAAGGAAGCAAGGGGAATGAAAATCTGCGAGTTCTTCATAAAAGCTCTGGGTGACATGGAGGCTGGGAAAGACCTGATGGAGACATTTGCTGATCCTCCACTTATGAGTTTGGTTCACAAACCCAAGGAAGAAGCCAATGAGGAGAAGGAGAAGGAAGACGCTGTCATACCCTATTTTGGACTCAACTCGAGGCGAGTCGGGTTTCAGATTTGACTGGGTGAACTCGTTTGAGTTAAGGTTTTGGAGTCGCCACCTAATAAATTTCTAGGCATATTAGGTCACCTATTAACTCCGGGTTGGTCTACGAGCCAGAGATTCGGGTAAGTGTTCGAAATAACCTAGAAGGAAGGGATTAGGCACCTCCTAAGTTCCACAATTGTGGTTCCCGGCCGATTTCTACAATTGGGTTTTAATATGCAATTATAGCTAAAAAAAAGGACAAAACATGTAAAGAAGGCATGATATACGAACAAGTTAAAATTCTGTAAAAGGGCATATTTGCTAAAAGCATACTCAAATAAAGACCATTTCTACTAATCTAACCTGAGAGGTGGTTTAATCCCAAATGAAGGTTAATTTTTTAATCACATTTAAAAGATGGAACGATTATGCAATGTATAGGCAAAAAACACGTCAGTTCTAATATAAGCAGTTTAGTACAATTGCATAAACAATCTTAAATAATAGTTATATTTAAAAAACAACCATAAATTACAAAGATAACTTAAACCAACAACATTGTCATAGAAAATTAACTTTTAAGCGACAAACAAGAAGGAAATCATGTAGTATAAAGAAATGTGCGCCACTAAATGGTGGCATTGCGACATTAATTGTCACATGCCCTTAACTTTGGTGGCGACTTTTAGTGAGAGGCCGCGTTTAAAATAGTTAGTTCTCAACGAGTAAAATATATTTAAAATACACCAACATATAGATGAAAATATATAGTTAAACACACAACACTTTAAGAAAATATATGTTATAGCAAGTAGATAATATACACGTGCATATGTTAGTTAAGTAGAAAATAGCTAAGTCATTTATGAAACATTAAAGAATAGATATAGTAAGTAAATAATTCATATCTTGAGTGATTAGCTTATAACAAAAAATAATATAATTTTAAAGAACTTGACCTCCAAAGTCCTAAATCCCTCACAAGCTATTAATTAACTTGGAGATATTTGTAAAAAAAAAAAAAATAGTTTAACCTGTTGTAGCGCATCCAAGCCTTTAGATTTGCAGAAGCAGTCCGATTTTTAAAAATATACCGCAGATTTAACCCTTGCAGAAATAGGTCGGTGTCAAAAATAGAGTTTCAATTTTAATCATTTTCGAGATAGATTGGACACCTGCTACATTGGACACTGTTACGTTCTCCAGACTTTAGACTTTGAAATTTGCAGGCCAGCTTTTGGCACTCATTTGAGTTTGTCATTTTCTTATGTTTTGCAGAAAATACCTCCTACTAGATCAATCCCTGTAACTGCCCTGCTTAAAATAATATTTCATAGTCTAACACAGGACAGTTTCACATTTAATTTTGCACAACAGACTTGTTTTTAAACCAGTTTCATTCTCAATCATTTCAACACATAAAGGCACAGAGAGAGTAAGGAAAGTGGCCATTGTTTAGCCAATTTAACCGCGTGTAGCAGTACCTTATGGTGCTTAATACAAACCAAAATAAATCCTACATAATATCAAGTATTAAACTCTAGTTACATGACAAGCAGTAAATTAAGGATAGAAGAGGAGGGCCTTGTCCCATGGTGCTTTTACAAGCTCTTTTTCCATATCTTCCCTATGAACTATCACAGCCTTCTCCTTATAACTAAAGAGCCTGCACTAAATGTTAAAATGGTATGACTTATAGCCATCCTGTTAGGATTAAAAGCCTGCAAGAAAGGGGTTAGTGGCGTGGTCTTTAATAAGCCCAAGCCAAATAGTTTATGATGCTACAGAGTGCTTTATGCTCTTACCAAACAACAAACATTCACAGAGATTCAGAGAGGGGAATTCAATCATCTAGGGATTATTACCTTGAAGGCAACTGACAGAAATTAGGAAGGGCAGGAGAAGCAAAGAGAATCCGAGCTAAAAGAGAGATAAACATCCAGGGCCTTACATCAACTTTTAGTAACCAAATAATATCCAGTAACCATTACAGACAGAAGCCAAGAGCTTTATAAGAATGCCTCTCTCTGTATGTTTTTAGTGTATTTCAAAGTGTAGAAAAACTGTAAAAGAGAGAGGTCGAAGGGTGTTCCAGTCAGTAGGTAGTAGCAAGTATAAGCAGGTTTTCGCCTTCGTCTATTATCAGGCGAAGAAAATACTTCAAATTACAGTACTTTAAGAGATGTAAAGATGCGAGTACAACATGTTTTCAAAGAAGAGAAAAAAGCTGTGGGTTTTCCGTCTATAAGAGAAATGTGAAGTATCCTCCAGGTCAAGTCTGTTCAAAGTGTCTGGTTTATATAGGTTTTAAATAGAGCGGTTAGAATTTCGAATTTAACAACGGAAAGGTAAGAAATCAATCAAATTTTAAAAGGAAAATAGAAATTGGTGTTGCCAATTTAGTGAAATCAGAGGGGTATAATAGCACCTAATAAACCATTTCAAATTTGAATCCAACTAATATTTTCCTTTTGTAGAAAAGGTAACATGATCAGTATTAAATAACTATGTACTACATATATGCTTTATATGCAAGGATACTAAAGTTAAGGAAGAAAACATTATGTACTAAAAAATGTATATAGCTTGAAAGGAAGGAGAATACACATTTGATGTTTAAGGAAAATATCGCCAATCAATTAGCTACGAGTAAATTTTGGAGAAAAGGAAGGAAAAGATGTTATCTCAACAGCTATGACACCAGATATGGGAGCCCCGCCAATTATGATAGGAAATCATAGCAAGAAAAACAATGGCCTTTATCTTTCTCATTTTCATAGTTTTAGAACATCAATAAGAACTACGTCGACAAAATTGTTAAGCTAGAATTTCATTCTACAAGCGGAGATACACAAAACAAACAGTCATTAATCAGACAACGACCTTAATAACAAGAACAAGAAACAATTCTCCAATAGCTTTTTAGTTAATTTCGATCAATCCAACAGTCATGCTAAAACTCGACTCGCAAAGATTAAAATCAGTAGGCATCAAAGTAAGCATGGTCACATGTATATTCTAATAAAACGGGCATAATACTTTCATGATTTTCACACATAATTGGAAGTAAAAAAAAATAAAAATGGAAGGGTGTTACCCGTGTATGCTTCTGCGTCGGGTCAAGGACGATCGGAACCGGGTCATGTCGGGTCAGCCTTGATTGTCCCGTTTTTTGCTTGATTTGTAAAGATTCGTTCAAATCTTTCCTTTTCTTGCTTTGTATGCTTCAGATTTGGACGATTGGTACTTGATTTCTTGTTTTCCTTTTCGGTTTCAAGCCATAGAGAGAGAGAGAGGACTGATTTGTTTCCTTTTCTATGTAAACGGACTGAGAGGAAGGAGAAGCGTGACTGGTGGCGTTAATGGCGGAAGAGATGGAGCTTGGGGTGTACCTGGACGGGTTTAAGAAGACAAGAGGGGAGAGAGGATGGGCTAGGGGCGGCGGCTGGTGAGTTTTAGGGAGAAGAGGAAAATGTAATTAGGGTTTTAGTGTGAGGGGTGTGAGTGTAAAAGTGCTATATTCAATCTGAACCATTGGATATCGCCGATGAAGGGCTACGATTCAGCCACGTATGCACGTATATATTGTGTATGTGTGGCTGCATTTGCTTAAGTGGATGAGTATAAAGTGCTAAAGGGTGCTTTGGGAGGTAGTACCATGTGCTGAAACGAGTTGTACATGTGCTTAATGTGTGTTAATGAGGTGTAAGCTTAGGTGGGGCTTATGGGGTGCATATGTGGACAAAATATGATGATGAGGACTAGATGTAGTAGCAATATAGTTGTAAATTAGCAACTTGGCTAGTATTTCATTAAAATACTTGTAAATGTAAATAATTAGTATAAAAAATAGAAAAATTGTAAATAATAATAGATAAATGTATTTAATCATAGTTAAGTACAGATGAACTCACATATAATATTAATTAAATATAAATAGCAACAAATAATTATTTAAATGATGTCGTAATGCATTAAATTGCGCAAATAGCATACGCATTTTAGAAAATAGCTTAAATGAATGCAATTACGTAATTATAATCACAATTAAATAAATATTATATAAATAGGGGATTAATAACAGTGTTACAAATGTAAATGCATGCTAGCTGATGCAGTTTTGTTTGAAAAATTACTATTATCAATTTTAATTAAATATAGCCAAATTGTGAAAAATGGAGGGACAAAATTGGGTGTCAACAGACGCTGGAGCTGATGTTTAAATCTGGAGTCTCTTTGCTTGGCACCTAGTCTACTCGTATCGAGTCCAGTCGTCTTGTCCCTTTTTGTTGTTGTTTTCGTCTTAATCGAGTCATCGTCTTTAAATTAGTGGTTGTAATAAAACTAAGAAAATTAAATAAAATTTTGTTATTTTTGGATTTTAGACTGGTGATGATTATGCTTATTCAAATGAAATGATGTGTTTGGTGCAAACGTTACTTCGAATCTGTGATGGGCCCACCTCTGGCACAAAAGAGGTCCCATGCATGATAGGACACGATTTTATTTAAACTAACGTATACTCCCATTTTCTCTTCTTGTTTTTGATGTATCAGTCCCCAAGTCCCTGATAGTTTGGTTTGTGCATTCTGGCCGCGCCGCAATACCGATTGAGGTCCAAAGGATCGATCCCAACACCTCTCCCATTACCTACAAGGACAAGGACGAGACGAAATATCATGGCTGAGTTCGACAAAGTTGGAAATGGAACTCCTGAGAAGCAAGGCGTGGTTGCCTATGAAAGCTATGCTAAGTTGGAACAGAGGCTGCTCGAGTTGGAGAATAGGATCCCTCTTGCCCATACTGATGAGATCCTTGAACCAAACCAAACTACTCACCCTCACGGTAAAGATCCACTCTATCCTGAAAAAGACCTTCCTTACCCTACCTACACTGCACCACCAAAAGTACCACAAAACAACTTACCCTCATTCACCGTTGAAACCAAAACCATCGCATCACCCACCAAAGATCATGAAATGTATGCATGGACCAAGGAAGACCCAGACAACACCAAAGAGCAAGTCCAATGGCTGGTAGAGAAGTTTAAGCAACTTCAAGACACTAAAGGAACCCGAGGGCTAGCTTATGAGGACCTCTCCTTGTATCCTGACTTGAAGCTGCCCGAAGGTTACAAGACACCCAAGTTCAACATGTTCGACGGCAGTGGAGATCCAGTGGCCCATTTAAGATCTTACTGTGACAAGCTGATTGGGGTTGGACATGACGAAAAGATCCGCATGCAGCTGTTCAACCACAGTCTAACTGGAGATGCACTAGTATGGTACTCTAAGCAACAAACAAGAAGTGGATGAGCTGGGAAACAATGGCTGGAGACTTCGTCGACAGTTTTGGGCACAACACTGATGCTATGCCTGACCGCTTCTATCTAGAGAAATTGAAGAAGAAGCCCACTGAGACTTTTAGAGAGTTTGCAACTAGATGGAGGGCTGAAGCCGCCAAAGTCCAACCTCCCGTGGAAGCCGCTGAGATAGTGGCAACTTTCATCCGCATACAAGAAGATGTCTATTTTTGCAAAATGCTGAATCTGCAAGATAAGAAGTTTGGAGAGTTGATCAAGATTGGGGATATGGTTGAAGATGGACTGAAGACTGGAATGATTGTTAGCCTGGCCGCACTACAAGCCTCTAACAAAGCCCTACAAGCTGGCAGCACTACCACCTCAAGAAAGAAGAAGGACGACGTCTCCTTCGTGGCCGCATCACTTGACCACTCCCCTACTCATAACCACTACTACCAAACACCTCTTCCATCCTATCCATACATACCACCCACATCCACCTACCCAGTCTATAACACCCAGCCCATGTACCAAAACCCACCACCACAAAGACCAATATGCCCACAAAGTCCCAACTACCGAAACACCAATACCTATTCACCAAGGCCTCACGCAAATAACAACCCAAGACCCAAAAGAAACTACACCCCGTTGGATAAATCTCGCACTCAGCTGTTCGAGAGACTCAAAGCAGCCGGCCACATACAACCCGTGCCATTCAAAATGCCTGATAGGATGACACCCTATTTTGATCAAACCAAAACCTGTGCCTATCACTCTGGAGGGCCTGGTCACGATACTGAAAAGTGCTACACCTTGAGGGACAAGATACAAGACATGATCGACCAAAAGGTATTACACTAGAAGACTCCGAATGTGCACAACAATCCCTTGCCTAATCATGGAGACAGTAAGGTGAACCTGATCGAGTTGGATGAGGAATGCAACTTAGAAGGGACTATTGTCAAGGTAAAAGAAGATGTACCAGCAACCGCTTCAGTTGCTCAAGCCGCTACAGCACCAGAGCCCATTGAGGTAGAAGTGGCTCCCAAATTCTATGTCGATGTGGTTCCCCCATACAGCGACAAGGCGGTGCCATGGAATTATGAAATGGAGAAGAAGAACAAGTCCACAGTTGAGACAGTTGCCGCACAAGGGATGACTAGGAGTGGAAGGATCTACACTCCCGAGCATCTTGTTCAAGAGAGACGGGGCATCAGCGAGGATGAGTCTGAAGGGTTGTGGAAGAAGGTGCAAGCAAAGGAGTACTCCTTAGTTGAGCACTTGGGCAAAACTCCAGCACAAATCTCTGTTTTGACGTTACTCCTCAAATCGGAGAGCCACCGAAGTGCTTTGATGAAAGTGTTGGACGAAGCATATGTCCCGGTGGACACTTCAACTGAAAACCTTGCTAGCATGGTTGGACAAGTCATGGAGGCCAACCGAATTGCTTTTCACGAAGATGAGCTACCACCTGAGGGATTGAGTCACAACAAAGCTTTGCACGTCACTGTCAAATGCAAAGACTGGTTCGTAGGAAGAGTTTTGATCGACGGAGGTTCCGGTCTGAACATATGCCTATTCATCACTCTGAAAAGAATGGGAATTGACCAAAGCAAGATAAGGGAGAGTGACACGAAGGTGAAGGCGTTCGATGGGTCGCAAAGAAGCACCATTGGGGAGATTAACCTAACTATCATGGTCGGTCCCGTGGAGTTCACTGCTGAGTTCCATGTCATGGACATCTCTACTTCCTACAATCTGCTACTAGGGAGGTCTTGGATCCATATGGCTGGTGCGGTACCTTCCACATTGCACCAAACCATGAAGTTTGAATGGGATCACAAAGAGGTGGTAGTGTTCGGTGAGAGGAACAACTCCATCTACAACGAGCAAACCATGCCAGCAATTGAAGGGAATGCTCCTGATGGGTAGACATTCTATACTGTAGAACTTGTGGGAGCAGTGCAAGGCACCCGAGGAGGACGCTGCAAGAACTACAATTCAAGTTGGAATCACACCGACATGGCCCAAGGAGGTTATACTTCACACTTTGCTCCCAAGTTAGTCAACACACCACCTGGGTTGAAGAAAGGAAGATGAACTTTTACAGCGCCTACTGGGATAGCAGAGGCAAAGGCTATGAAGGGAGGAATTTGGTCTGGGAACCAGTCATGTCTAATTGGGGAGTGCCCTCACGCGAATTTCATGAGACCCTACCAGCCAAGACTGAAAAGCGACAAGTATTCTCACCCAATGCCCGCCTGAACTGGAAGCGCATCTCCGAAGAAACAAAAGGAAAGCAAGTGTGGATACCCAAGGCACCCGAACCTATGGAAGTGGTGATCGAAGAGCCATATGTACTCCCACAACCTGCAAAGTGGCCCGGAGACTGGGTCATAGGCATCATGATCAAGCAAGGTTACGAGCCTGGCAAAGGTTTGGGCAAGAACCTGGATGGTATGGTCTAGCCAATCAGAATTGTGATGAGGCCCGACAATGAGAAGGCTGGCATAGGGTACATTGTGACCTACGAAAAGAGCATGGAAGTAGTGTAACTGGATTTCAAGTTCTATAAGAAAATCACCAAGACTCTCTTGCATATTTTCGTCTCGTCTGGATACTTGGATGGCCAAAAATGGGAGGTGTCCGCAGCACAAGGGGTGGAGCCGAAGATAGCTGATGCTGAAGAGGATCTGCTGGCACGAATGCAAAATCTATTCATATCTGATGAAGACTGTTGTGTGATCCGAGAGGAACATGTTGAACCTCCTGGACTGACAAAGGCTGGATCTTGAGCGGTACTGAACAGTTGGATCAGCAATCAGGCCCGAGCTTACCGTGGACCTTGGTAGAGCTGAGGGGGATAGAATGTATTTTATGTTTTCCAAAATAAAACCCCACTTTGAGTCGTGGAATTTGCATTTTTTCTTCTTTATTGCACATATCTCCCTACAAACTTTGTTTGGCAAGGATTCATAAATAAAATGTCGCATTATTTCCCGTTTAATTTTTGCCTTAATCTTTTAATTTTGCAATATTTCACTTTTTCAGCATTCAAACTAATAATCCCATTGAGTCCACAATCGCAACGTGTAATGAAACAATAGAGCTCGAGGAAACTGGAGTTGATTATGATGCTTTTGATGAAACCACACAAGAAGAAATTGAAAGATTTGAAAACACACCTAAGCCAAACCTTCAGGAAACTGAGGTGATAAACTTAGGGGATGGGGAAGTCGTGAAAGAGACAAGGATTAGTGCGCATTTCAATGCCGAGGATAAAAAGTTGTATACTGAGTTTCTTAAAGAATATGAGGACGTATTCGCCTGGTCATACGATGACATGACTTGCATAAGCACGGATGTGGTAGCTCACAAATTACCTATCAATCCAGGCTTTCCGCCAGTCAAACAAAAGGCCCGAACTTTCAAGTCATCAGTTCTGTTGAAAATTGGTGAAGAAGTAACCAAGCAACTCAATGCAGGGATTCTGAAAACAGTCAAATATCCAACTTGGTTGGCTAGCATTGTCCCGGTGCCAAAGAAAGATGGGAAACTCCGAGTTTGCATGGATTATAGAGATCTGAATAGAGCAAGCTCGAAGGATGATTTTCCTCTGCCAAACAGACACATCCTGATTGACAATTGAGCAAAAAATGAGCTGCAATCCTTCGTGGATTGTTTCGCCAGTTACCATCAAGTGCTCATGGATGAAGAGGATGCTGAGAAGACAGCTTTCACTACATCTTGGGGGACTTATTGCTACAAAGTCATGCCATTTGGGTTGAAGAATGCTGGGGCAACTTACATGAGGGCGATGACAACTATGTTCCATGATCTGATGCGCAAAGAGATCGAAGTCTATGTGGATGATGTGATCATCAAATCAAAAAAGAGTTCACAGCACCTGGACAACTTGCGCAAGTTTTTCAATCGCTTGCGAAAGTACAATCTGAAGCTAAATCCGGCAAATTGTGCTTTTGGTGTTCCAGCAGGGAAGCTTATGGGTTTCATCGTCAGTAGGAGCAGCATCGAATTGGATCCATCCAAGATCAAGGCCATCAAAGAGCTGCCGCCGCCAAAAAGAAAGAAAGAGGTTATGAGCTTCCTGGGAAGGCTCAATTACATCAGCCGTTTCATAGCACAATCCACCGTCATCTGTGAGCCAATCATCAAGTTGCTGAAGAAAGACGCAGTGATCGAGTGGATAGAGGATTGAAAAAAAGCATTTGATCGGATAAAGGAGTACTTGTCTTGCCCGCCTGTACTAGTCCCACCTGAGCCTGGACGACCTTTGATCTTGTACCTGTCCGTGGTAGATTCGGCCTTTGGTTGCGTATTGGGACAACATGATTCAACTGGAAGAAAGGAGCAAGCAATATACTACCTAAGCAAGAAGTTCATTCCTTACGAGGCCAAGTACACATTACTGGAGCGCACTTGCTGCTCGCTGACTTGGATAGCACAGAAGTTGAGACATTACCTGACATCTTACTCAACATTGCTGATATCGAGGATGGATCCTCTCAAATACATCTTCTAAAAACCAATGCCTACTGGAAATTTAGCTAAATGGCAGATGTTGCTCAGTGAATTTGACATCACTTTCGTCACCCAAAAGGCGGTGAAAGCTCAAGCCTTGGCTGATCACATGGCCGAGAATCCAGTGGGAGATGACTATGAACCTTTGCACACCTACTTCCTTGACGAGGAAGTTATGTTCGTAGGAGAAGATATCACCGAAGAGTATGATGGTTGGAGGCTATTCTTCGATGGAGCGGTAAATTTCAAAGGAGTCGGCATCGGGGCAGTGTTAGTTTCCGAGACTGGACAAGACTACCCTGCCACGGCCAAACTAAGGTTTCCTTGCACCAACAACATGGCGGAGTATGAAGCTTGTATTTTGGGTCTTAGATTGGCAGCAGACATGAACATACAAGAGCTGTTAGCAATCGGGGATTCTGATTTATTGATTCACCACGTTCGAGGAGAATGGACAGCGAAAAATTTGAAGATATTGCCATACTTGGAGTGCATAAAGGGGCTGAAGCAAAGATTCACCAAGATAGAGTTCCGACATGTACCTAGACTGCAAAATGAGTTTGCGGATGCTTTGGCTACCATATCCTCTATGATCAAGCATCCTGACAAGAACTACATTGACCCGATACCCTTGATAGTGAGGAAGCAACAAGCATACTGCTACCACATAGAAGAAGAATTAGACGGACAGCCTTGGTTCTACGACATCAAAGGGTTTCTCAAAGATGGCAATTATCCAAAGAATGCAACAAGTCTCCAAAAGAAGACGCTGAGGAGGTTAGCAAATGGTTTCTTTCTGAATGGAGAGGTTTTGTACAAGAGGACACCCGATCTAGGGTTGTTGAGATGTGTGGACGCAAAAGAAGCCGCTAAATTGTTGGAAGAGATACACTATGGGATGTGTGGCCCACACATGAACGGTTTCGTACTTGCCAAGAAGATTTTGAGGGCTGGTTATTTCTGGATGACAATGGAGCATGACTGCATAAAGCACGCAAAGAAATGCCATCAATGCCAAGGCCATGGAGATATGATTCGAGTGCCTCCCAATGAACTGAACATTATGGGATCACCTTGGCCTTTTGCTGCCTGGGGAATAGATGTCATAGGACCTATCGAGGCAGCCGCTTCCAACGGGCATCGCTTCATACTGGTGGCCATTGATTATTTTACCAAATGGGTAGAAGCTGCATCATACAAATCAGTAACAAAGAAAGTGGTGTCAAACTTTGTCCGCGATGAGATGATCTGTCGGTTTGGCATTCCTGAATCCATCATCACTGATAATGGGTCCAATCTCAACAGTGACCTAATGAAAGAAACCTGTGAGGTTTTCAAGATCAAGCATCGCAACTCCACTGCGTACAAACCTCAAATGAATGGTGCGCTCGAGGCAGCCAATAAGAACATCAAGAGGATATTGTGCAAGATGACAGACAATTCAAAGCAATGGCACCAGAACCTACCTTATGTTCTGTTAGGGTACCGCACCATAATGAGAACATTAACGGGGGCTACTCCTTACTTGCTGGTGTATGGAACTGAAGCAGTGATACCCGCGGAGGTCGAGATACACTCTTTGAGAATCATCCAAGAAACACAATTGAAAGATGCTGAATGGGTCAAAGGAAGAATGGAGCAATTGGCCCTCATTGATGGCAAGAGACTGAATGCAATATGTCATGGGCAGTTATATCAGAAAAGAATGGCTAAGGCATTTAGCAAGAAAGTTCGAGAAAGATTCTTCGAACCTGGGCAATTAGTACTAAAGAAGATATTTCCAAATCGAGAAGAAGAAAAAGGCAAGTTTGCGCCGAATTGGCAAGGACCATACATGGTTCACCAAGTTCTGAATGGAGGAGCATTGATATTGGCAGAGATGGAGGGAGAAGTCTGGCCAAAACCGATCAACTCAGACGCTGTCAAGAGATACTATATATGAGAGCTTGTACTAGCTAGTGATTTCGCCATTCTGTAACACATTATGTAATCTGAACTACGTCACGACCTGATTCCCCAAGTGGGATACGTAGGCAACCTATTCAAGGTTCGGTCGCATAAATACAAAAATTTCATTTTCCCACGAACAAAACACTGGTGCAGAATTTTCGAGGAACTCTAAAAAATTCCCAAAAGACGAGCATAATTGACACTGGGGCAAAAATTTTTGAGGACCTCTCAAAAATTTCAAATACAAACTGGGGCAGAATTTTGAGGTCATTTGATGGAGTTTGGAACAACATGAAGAACGAAAACTTTAGCTTTACACAACGCGACTTGTGACTCAATGGGACAAGATAATTCATTTCATTTCTTTTGTATAAAAGTTTTTCGAAATCATTTCGCATTATGTACTACTTTATGCATACCCCTATCAGCTCGGCCAAGACCCCGGCACTCGTGGACAGCGAGCGCAAAGCAAGCCAAGAATGCACAAACCGAACCACCCCGCACAACTCACCAACCTTTCTTTGGATGCAGGCACAAAAAAAATACACAACTGAGCAACACACGACAGATGTATTTCAGCAAAGGTTTGTCTTTTAAACTAGCTGAGGGTATACAGCCCGAGGGGTCGATTGAGGGTACACAGCCCGATATCGATTTGTCATTAAAATTAGCTGAGGGTACACAGCCCAAGGCATCGGTTGAGGGTACACAGCCCGATATCAATTTTTCATTTAAATTAGCTGAGGGTACACAGCCCAAGGCATCGGTTGAGGGTACACAGCCCGATATCGATTTTTCATTTAAATTAGCTGAGGGTACACAGCCCAAGGCGTCGGTTGAGGGTACACAGCCCGATATCGATTTGCATTTTAAATTAGCTGAGGGTACACAGCCCAAAGCGTCGGTTGAGGGTACACAACCCGATATCGATTGGTATTTTAAATTAGCTGAGGGTACACAACCCAAGGCGTCAGTTGAGAGTACACAGCCTGATATCGATTTGTCATTTAAATTAGCTGAGGGTACACAGCCCAAAGCGTCGGTTGAGGGTACACAGCCCGATATCGATTTGTCATTTAAATTAGCTGAGGGTACACAGCCCAAAACATCGGTTGAGGGTACATAGCCCGATATCGATTTGTCATTTACATTAGCTGAGGGTACACATCCTGAAGTGTCGGTTGAGGGTACACAGCCCGATACCGGTTTGTCATTTTATTTCTTTGCGGAGGTACACAGCCCAATGCACCGACGGAGGGCATACAACCCAATGTCGAATCTAACACTTGACAGCAAGGGACACACAATCGTAACATAGCAGACACAACTATATGCGGCAAGAATCCTGGAAAGACAATCCAGCCCAGCGGGAAGGTACGTTTTATATGTACATTATGTTGCAAACACATCTTCATTGCAGGATACACCCCAAGAAAAGCAAGCATTTCAGCCTACAACCCCACATTCTCTTAAGTCATAGGCTCCTCTAGAGTCCAGACAAAATTGGCCGCACTGTCAACGTCTTTGCCCAAAGACTCTTTCATCATCCCCCGGCAAAGAGGGGCGGCTGTTGACGCACAATTTTGTCCCTCCTATTTTTTAAAAATCAATAGTTTTCAAATTTTACACATGATTGTGTATCCACTCTTGCCCCGTCCATTCTTTTCAAATTATCTTCTCATAATAGCCTGACAATCGAAGCCATTTTCAAAGCATCGTCTTAAACCATAGCTACTTTTACAATCTCTGCAATTGCCTCTATTTTTTGACAAAGTTATCCATTTTTTTAAACCCCAAAATTACAATTTTATGCATTTCTTAGCCATTCTAACGTTTTAAAATTAATTCCATAATTTTTCTATGATCTTATAACCATTTTTATACAATTTTTATACCTATTTTATGTCAAATATACACCAGATATACACTATATATACACTCCACGCGTACACCTCACACTCCCCTCACTTATCCACATAGACGCCACCTCAGCGCCACCTCACGCCTACGTGGCTTGATCCCAGCCCTCTTTACCTTTGATCCAACGGCTGAAAACAATATTTCCTATTTTAACAATACACACCCCCCAAAACCCTACACTTCTCATTCATTTCCCTCACACACTCGGCCGCCATCCTCTTCTCTTTTCTCTCTCGGCGAAACCCTAGCCTCGCGATTGTTCTTTCATTTTCCGGCCACTTCCACCGGTGAAACCCAAAACAAGTTACACCATTACACTCCTATTGTGTTCCGCTGCAAAACCCCTATGGCGATTCCTTATTTCGACGAGGGTCAAGAATCAACCTATCGCCGATCGACGCCACTGTTGCCGGAAAAGGTTCCCAACCATAGACAAGCGAGGGTAATGGCTTTATCATGATAAAAGAAAAGGAGAATTCTCCCATGCAAGTACATTCAAGACGGGTCAATTTGACCTGACTTCGGTAAATGGGTAACCCTGTTCCTTTTATTATTCTTTGAATCTACGTGACACTGTGCCTAGTTTTGCCTAATTTTTACAAGTAAATTTACATGTTTGTTGTTATTTGTAAATTAATTAGGGCAAGACTTCACACGATCACTAATTTCTGATTAATACACTGTTAGTACGAGCAAGTTTTAAAACCGGTGATTTCTTAAGTTTTTCATACGTATTCAGTTTATGCCTTGTGTTTCATTGATCAAACTCCAATGAGTCTATGACTGTTTGAAATTCAACTATTATCTTGAAGAGAAAATCTGTAGAGCTCCAAGAAGAGCCGGATGAGAGGACTTTGATATCTGACAAAAGAATGTGTAGCTTGGTCGAGGCACAATCCAAAGATAAAGGAAAAGCTGTTATGCCAAGTCCTTTGCCAGCCATAGCGGTGGGACCTAATGCAGTCAAGCAAACAGTTGTCAATCCAAGTTTGCAATCAAGCCGCACTAAAAGATCTGCTTCTGCATTCACACCGATACCAGGATCTTATGCAAAACTGTTTGAATGGGGACCGATTTGGTACAACCTATAGCATCAAAGCCGTATGAACCACGCAAACCTGAAAATTTGAGGAAATTTTGTACTTACCATTCAGGGATGCAGGGGCATATTGAAGAATGCTCTTTATTTAAGATGAAAGTTTAAAGCTTGATTAACTCTGGCCAGGTCAAAATTCTACCTACAAACGGCAGTGGTGAACCTTTTGTCGCAATCCTTCCATACGCAAAGGGAGATTCCTCAAAGAAGGGCATTTAGGCACCTATCAAGTTTCAGAAAAGCAGTAGAGTTGCAGAAGCAGAAGTTAGTTTATTTGCATTATTAGGAAGTAACTATTGTAATTTCCTTTTGTTAGTTTTATTGAAAGAAAAGAAAAGAAAGAATATCAAATTATGAATGTTTGACTCTATTTCTATGTAAGGAAACTACGGTAATCGGTTTCCCAACGCGGGAAGCGTAGGCAACTCATATCGAGTTTCGGTTACACCAGCATTTGAAAATTCTCTTTTTATGTAAGCAGAACTACGCACGGTCTGATTCCCAAGGAGGGATATGTAGGCTCCTCCATCGGGCTCGACCCTTTTGTATTTAAATTTTAATTTTCCCAAAGATAGAAACTGGGGCAAATTTTGCAAAGCAAGTAGAAGACGTAAGAGATTGCAACAGGGGCAGCTTTTGCAAAACTACTTGAAGTATTGAAAGTCATAACTGGGGCAGTTTTGCAAAGCAAGTTGAGATGTTGAAGTCGTAACTGGGGCAAAATTGTGCAAAGACAAATTGAAGACATTGAGTTGATAATTATCAGAAGCAGCTTTTCTATGAATTGGTGCAGATTGTTATGCTACAAACAAGAATCGATAGTCGAGCAAAGCATTGATGTTCAAAATAAGCCGACCATTTTAGCAATTTGTGTCAAAATGGTCTAGCACGCATACTAATTTAGTAAAAACTTTCAAAGTTGTTTTTCCCAATTCGCGTCTTGAAAAATCAAATTTTGTTGGTCATTAAGTCTTGCACCCTTAAAATATTTTACTCCTTTGTTGAGTCGGGAATTTGGTCCCATTCGTTCGGCCTAATGGCCTATTTTATACTTAAAATCCTTATGCATGCATTGTTATTTTACGTATTAACTTGCTTTTGTTCAATGTGTAGAATTCATTTGTTAAAGGTTGGCTAGCATTGAACACTGAAATGGTTGAAAATCTGCATCAAGGACAAAACAACATGGCAAAGCAACTCCAGGCAACCAGTTCTGGTATGGGTATCTTGCAAGCGCAGAATGATGATGTTGAAGAACATGTGGTCCAAATGAATAGGATCATCAACTTTGTAAACACTAGAAAACCTTTGCCAAATACAAGCTTTACCTCCAATCCACCTTACTTAACAATGCCTAATTACCCAATGCCTATACATACTATATATCCACAAATCCCACAAGAATATCTTACCAATCCAAATGCTTGGCCAGCTGCAACTTTATACCAACCACCGTTTATCAATATGCCTGCTGTGGGAAGTCAATCAAATCAATTGATAGTGCGTTCACCAGAATTGCCTGAGAAAAAAGTTGAGACAACTTATCCTCACAATATGGATGAACAGATTTTGAGAAAGATCATGGGAAAAGAATTGCGCTCTTGGAATATTCAGAGCTTATACTATGAAGACTTATGCATTCACCCGGACCTTGAGCTTCCAATTGGGTACAAGATACCAAAATTTAACACTTTCAATAGAAAAGGGGACCCCTATGCACATCTGAAAGATTATTGCATCAGATTAATTGGAATTGGCAAGGATGAAGCTTTGCGTATGAGATTGTTTATTCAGAGTTTATCCGGAACGACACTTGCATGGTATACTAAGCAGGATTTTACCAAATGACACACATGGGAAGACATGGCTCGAGACTTTGTGGAACAATACAAATTCAACATAGTAAGAGATCCTTATCTAATTGATATGCGTAAAATTAAGAAGATGCCGCATGAATCTGTTGCAGAATTTGCTGTGAGATGGAGGCTGGAGGCTTCTAAGATGCATCCTCCATTGGCTGAAGATGAGCTGATAGCAACTTTCATTGAATTTCAAGAAGGCATATTTTATGAAAAGCTACTTTTTGCCAATTTAAAGGATTTTCCTAGTTTAATCCGGTATGCGAAGATTTTGGAAGAAAAGTTTCAAACCGGAAGGTTGATTGATTATGACACTACAGTGCCAATCTTCAAATGTTCTGATCCACATAAAAATATTCAAGACTCCCAGCCTTCGCAAGTGCACTACAATCATGATATGCAGAATTCAAGTCGTCAGCATCGATCTTATCAGGCAACATCTGGTCGTCAAAGCACGAAGAAGTTAAGATCTCATACTTTCACTCCTCTATATGAATCATTGTCAGACATATTCGAAAGATTGAAAGTAGAAGGGCTATTGCAAGCAAGGAAGGGATGGATCCCAGAAAATCAGCCTCAAGGATTTGATTTATCAAAGAGGTACGCATATCACTCAAATATTCAAGGCCATGACACAGAAGAATGCTTGGCACTTAAGCACAAAATCCAGAATATGATTGAAACGGGCAAGATAAGTGTGAAGCAAGGGCAAACAAGCAATTATGATCCTCCAGCAGCAAATGCCATTATCATCAGAGGTGATTCATCAAAATTGGCACCAAGGCATTTGAAAAGGAAGCGTGAGGCTTAGCAAGAAGATCAAATAACAGCACTTTGTTTGTTGAAAATGAATTATTGCTCGACTATCTTATGTTTTCCTACTCTTTTGAAGTTTTATGTAATGAACTATCTTGTACCCTTTACTGGGTTTTAATCCCAAAATCAACGAAAATTAATTTTCCCAAATAAGCCAAGCCAAAGCAATTTTAGATGATATCTATTGTACAAAAGAAGAATTTCAACAGCATCAGACTCTCGCAGCAGTAATACATCTGATTTCCATTCAAGAAGATGCAGATTTGAAGCCACATTAGGTGTTCAATCAAGCCAGCCACTATTTGTTCAAAAACTAACAGCTTTTTCTGTGAAAACAGGGGCAAATTCGTTTTGGGTGCTACTGCCAAATTCAGCATAAAGACAGAAGGAGCAAAACAAAATATCGAGGCTTTTGGGCCCATCCTTCAGAACTCATGATTTTTCTTTGGATGCAGGAATTCCAAAAGCAGTAGAATGAGGAGAACTAGCAACCATCAATTTCTCAAAGATTATTCACCTTGCCGCATATGCAGAGCAAATCTATTTCTTTCTTTTCCATTATAGCCTTTGCTTTATTATTCACTCGTTTTCCAACGCATTTACTCTAAATTTTGCAGGAATTGAACATCGGTTTCACTATGGACCGAGGACAACATTCAACACTTTGCAGCACTATCAATAAAAGCAACACGACCCAGCTCTGCTTATTTGTTTTGCATTATCTTACCTAAATTAATCCAATTTGCAACTTTATTTTGCAGGCTGCTATCAGATGTAGGCTCGTTCGTCTTATAAATGAACGCTTTAGGCTCGTTCGCCTTATAAATGAACGTTTTAGGCTCGTTCGCCTTATAAACGAACGTTTTGGGCCTGTTCACCTTATAAATGAACAATTCGGGTTAACCCACCCGTAAATGGGATATGCAGGGTTTTCAAGTTGTGCTAGGACGTAGGATGCTTCGAGACCCGACGCCTCATTGCTTTATCAATTGAATGGAGCACATTCCAAGATTGCATTGTAGACTAACTCTTCATGATCTAAAGCATTATGTTTTATCATGGTTTATTGCCGAAAGACGGTATTTCTATTCCTATATTCCTTGCAAATTGTTAAGCCTATCAATTTCATTTCTATTTCGCTTTATGGGAACGTTTACTAAAATTTCATTTTGTGATTTGTAGATATTTCTAAGTCTGAAGAAGTACCTGCTTTAATGAGTTTTGTGTCTTTTGCTTGCCTTCTGGCTTAGGCTCGTTCGCCTTATAATTGAACGTTTTAGGCTCGTTCGCCTTATAATTGAACGTTTTAGGCTCGTTTGCCTTATAAATGAGCATTTAGGCTCGTTCGCCTTATAAATGAGCATTTAGGCTCGATCGCCTTATAATTGAACGTTTTAGGCTCGTGCGCCTTATAATTGAACGTTTTAGGCTCGTTCGCCTTATAATTGAACGTTTTAGGCTCGTTTGCCTTATAAATAAACGTTATATTACCTGCGTAGGTTATAGACTAGCTAAGTCAACTTGAGGCATTATGTCTCGTTAGTCAATTTATTTTGTAACAGCCTTATATTCTGCAATTCGTACCCGCTTTACTTATTGTCTTGCTTTACTGTTTCAGAATAATGATCAGCCTAGAGGTTCCCCGGGCGGGGCACCTCATCAGTTGATCGAAAGAAGAACTTATTGATGATATCACAACCCGCATTTACAATTTTATGTTATCACTTTATTTTATTTCTCATTCTAATTGTTATAATTTATTAGCAGTTGCTCGCTTACTGTTTGTCAAGATTATTACAGGATCTCAGCAGCACCGCAATAGCATTTGGAGCATAACGTGGAACTTTTTCTTAGCAGTGAACTGGGGCAATCGTTGATATGAGCTAGACTTGTCAACAAGGATCTGAAGAATCGCACTCGAACAAGCAAGTCTTATCTAATCTTTCATTCTAGATTAGGCGTCAGTTTGAATTCTTTCCTATTCGTGCGTCCTTTTCTGTCGATCGTGCGAGTTTTCGTATCTAAGTGTCGTTGAACTACATATGGCCTGATTCTCTTTCAGCCCGAGATATGTAGGCAACTCGGAAACCGGAGTTCGGCCATGCCCATAAGCCTCGCACTTTGATCCTTGGAATTAAAGTCCTTGGCTTTACCGTGACAAAATTGGTTTCCCTTCAACTTCTTTATCCGGAAAACTCTTTCATCCTTTTCCGAGTAAAGAGGGGCAGCTGTTGACACCCAAATTTTGTCCCGAAATTTTGAATTAATGTCTAATTATTTTTAAATAAGGCTAATTTTAAAACTCAAAGGCGAAATGATTAATTTATCCTAAAAGAAGGCCAAAATCGCAACTCGCAGCTTAAGATCCTATCCACTTGTGCAACCCTCATCAATTTCCTTAAATTTATCCTAAAATGAGGCTAATTTCGTTCTTGGCCTTTAAAATTAGCCTACCCGTGCAAACCATGTGATACATACAACATTACCCATTTCAGTTCTTCCTTTACCCGATCCCTAACCCAACTTCTCTAATCCTAAGCCTAATTTCCCTAATTCCCCTTGAGCCTTAATCCCTTACCCTTTGCCCGATCCCAAAATTTCCCCACAAAACCCTTGCAATCGTCCAAATTCCTTGACCCCACTGGTCCCCCCCATGTTCTCTTTCCCCTTTTCAATACGAGAGTGAATCCAATCTTCCATTTCAAAATTGTTCAATCCGAGCCGTGTATATTCTTACAACGGACATTTTTTTGGAAGATAAGGATGAAAATCGTATATACTTTAGGGGTATTGACGATTTTCACCCCTATCTTTGCAGTAAAAAGTCCGAAAATGGGCGGATGCTGGAAAAAATTGCAACGGCCCTAAACCCTAAATCATCAGGTATATATAGATCCTTATTTTCATTTTTTAGGGGGTTCTAGGTTTTGAATATTAAGAAAAAAAAGCAGCAGCATATACAATAGTGAAAAAGGTTATTTTCTCCTGAGTTTTTGAGTTTATAAAGACACGACTACTGTTTCTGGTTTTCTTTGTATTTTGCTTTGTCGCTTTTGGTTTTCAAGTTGTTTCGACCTTGCTCGAGTCGTTCATTCGAGTCGCATTTTCAGATCTTCGCGCCCCTTTTTCACTGCTCGCAAAAAGGTAAAATCTAAGCCTTTATATTTTATTCCTATTCGATTACATATTGTTTTCCTTGTGCAAAAGGCTGTTGAATGTAATGCTGAATGCTATTTATTGATATCAAAATATTGAAATGAGGTCTATGTATGCATTTGACTGAATATTGAAGCTTATCTCTGTGAGCTAGTGTTAAAGATGGATTAAATTTATGCTTAATCGAAAATCTTGTCAAAAGAGTATAAAGGATAAGTTTTCAAGTTGAAGTTTGAATCTATGTTCTTTTTTTTTCCTTGAATCTGAGTTTGTTTAAAGGGTTTCAGCCTTTACTCTTTTCATTAGTTATTTGAGTTAGGAATCATGTCTTATCTTTGTAAAGATGAATTCATGAGATTGTATGGGTGCTGGGAAAGTTTAGCAGGCAGCTGCAGGTGTGATTCTTGGTTCCTAGTGTGTGAAGTAGAAGCCAGGGTGGTCTGTGATGTATGTTGAAGTTGAGCAGGGGATCTGGAATGTTTCAGGTTGTCCAGAGCAAAGAAGTGTCGTAGGGGGTCTGCCAGGAGTTTGTTTCAGGGCCTAGGTTATTTTGCAGTTTGTTTGAAGTGGTCTGTTATAGTGTGTATGCATAGGTCTGGTGTATTTGCAAGTATAGTAGTAGGTTTCAGGTGTTAGTTGTTTTATGAGGGTGCAGAGAGTTGTTGATGGCTGCAGGTAGGTGTGCTCTTTTCAGGTGGGTGTCTGGTGGTTCTGAAGTGAATAGGGTTTGTTCAGGTAGCAGTTAGATAGGTAGGTGTTAGGAGTTTCAGGGAGGAGAATAGGGAGTAGCAGGCTGATTTTGGAGTTGGATCTGGCTTAGTTTTGGCCTTTGTGAGTATATGCAGGTCCTTCTTGTTAGCTTCTAGTTGTTCGAGGGAGTTTATGTAAGAGTTGTGTGTGATGCAGCTGTAGCAGGGGTCTGTGAGTATTAGAGTTATAGTTTGGGCAGATTTTAGTTCGTTTAAGGTTGTTTTCTGGTGTTGCAGTTGTTAGGTTTAAGTAGCAGCAGGGTAAATTTTGTTTAATGTGTGCAGTGTATAAGCTGAAGTGATGTTAGTTATGTGTGGTTTGTTAAGAGTTCAGGGGTTGTATTGTAAGTAGCTTGCAGCTATGTATGTGTTTGTTGGTGAGATGATGATGAAGAGGTATTGCAGGAGTTCCCCGATTGTTTCAGGGAGTGTAGAGGTCTGTTAGGTTGAGGCAAGAGTGTCCAGGTGGGTATGTAGAGGTTCAGGAGAGGGGCTGTTCTGTTGGTGAGTCTGGAGAGTATGTCTGAAGATCTAAGGGGTCTGGAATTGTTTTTTTTCTTAAAATTAGTTTTGTCCTGCTGTGTAAGAATTTCTTCTTTGTAATAAAAAGTGTAAAACTTTTTTCCTTCATAAAGCTGCTCTTACCTGATAGTTTAGTGTATAAATGAATTTAGGAATCTGAAATAGAATCCATGTTAGCATTCAGTTCCTTTCTCCAGTTAATCCATGTTTCATTCAATACTAGTAGAAGTTAAATAAGCTAATTCATGAAAATTTTAAGACTATGAGATATCTGTCCCCATAACATGTCTAGTCTAGCCAGATGTCAACATTTCCTAGCTTTCTGAATTGCCAAAACTCATCCATGTTCCATAATGGTCCTCCCATTTCATCTGTAAACCAATTGGTTTCTCTCATCTCACATTCTGATATTGACATTTTTTGAGACGAAAAGTCAGGCTGTTGGTCAAAATCATCGTCTGTTTCTTTCTAGTTTAAATTCTTAAAAGTTAGTTGATTCATTTATTAGTGGTAGCAAGGTTATTGGGCCAGAAAGTTGAATAAGTTTCAGTTTGTATGCATACGTTCTTAAGGACTCATACTTGGAATTTGACCCTTTTTTTAAAATAACGTGAATTTTAGCAACTTGGATTTTGGCTTATTAATCTTTTCTTGTTTAGGTTATGTAGCGTGATTGAGGTTCTGTTTAGTTGTGCCAGTTTGCTTATATTTAAAAATGACATGTTATGTTAAAGCCTCCTTGCTTGGTTTATGAAAGCTTTTTTTTTTTATGTTATGGCTAAAAGACCAACTTTGATGCTTTTCCTTGGCTATATTATAAATCTCTAAGTCTGTTTCGTTTTGCTCAGTTGAGAGAATAAATATATTAGCTCTTTAAATTAAGTTTGTCTTTTGTGTTAGCTCATTATTTCATAAGTTGTTTTCATTTGTAAAAATTGCTTCTAATCCTTATTTTCCACTTTCTTTGCATAATGAATCTCCAGACGAGTCGGTAAAAACTCGCAATTGGGATTGGCTCATTGGCTTTGAGTTGCATTGGGGTCAGGTTTGGGTCTCAAGTTAAATGCATTGCTATAAAGGCTCAAATGATGAGTTTGCATTCCGGGTTCTAATTTCTTCACCTTATCTTCCCCGCTCCTCTAGAAAATCCATGTATAGGACTTCCCCGTAGACCGGACTAGGAGCCTTGTAGGATAGAAATTGTATTTGAATTGTGAATAATTATTATAAATTATTTAAATTGCCTTATGAATGCCTTGTATCATTTCTTTGCGAATCGCCAATTATTTTACGAATGTTAAGAATTATTCATTAATGAGTGCAAATCAAAAATTAATTAAAATTGCACCATTTATATCATTATTTATATTTAAATTATTTATTTATCAATTTACTTATTTTATTAAATATTTCGTTATTTATTTAATTATTTATTATGTATTTATTGTCTACTTATTATCTACTCATTTATTTATTTACTTATTATTTATTTATCCTATATTTTCCTAAAGTCTTTAAGTTATTTATTTTATCAAAATTCGTGAAAATCGCCGGATTAACTGCTTTTAGCGGATTTTCGAAAGTGCTCTTTTAATAAAAAGACCTTCTTTCGGAAATAAAAGAACTACTTACCTAAGAATCTCTGAAAATTTATTTTCCTTTTAAAATAAGGAAGAAATGCACTCATTAATTAACGATTGGTTCCTAATAATAGGCGACTCCAAAGAAAACCCTTTGGAATCCCATTTTGTTGAAAATAATTCCCGATGCATACTTGTGTGAATTTTTGGGGAGGGTTCAACAGCTGTAAAAGACTCTCAATTACTGCAGCATCATTGTTTCTTGCTGGCTTGCTTGTTCACTAAAGGAAGAGGCTAGAGCAATACCTGCATTACCATCTCCTTTTTATTTCCTAACTTGATTAGAAGGTAAATATATATGTCTCTCACTAAAACTTGTTTTCATCTCTAACTGTCTATGTTTAAAATTATCTATGTAATTCTCTTCTATTCTCTGTGTATATCTATTTGGGAAGCTGCATACTTGCCCCCTATTCTACTCCTATCTGTGTGTGTTTAGGGCTTTCCACTTGCCCTTTTTGCTAACCCTTTTGTGCAGAGTCTGTGTGGATATCTTCAAGGATATACCAAGATTTAGTCACAGGTATTTGGCTACTAGAGAGAGCCCTGTAAAATGTTCTATTTGTTTATGAAATTCAGGCCACACCAGCCTTATTTTAAGTCACAGATTTGAGGCTATTGAGCAAGTCTATTGACTGCACTGTGCAGTGTTTGCTTAGGTGCAATTTTGGAGTCCTGACTATGCTTAGAATCATTAAGGACATTCCATTCTTTGCTTGGTGAACCCTTCCCCTTAGAAACTGTCCTTGTTGTGTATATTCATTAGGTTCCCTGTTTGTATTTGCTTAAGACAGGGCACACAGCTACTAGGCTGTGTGAATGGCCACCCAGGGGCCCTTTTCTGATCCTTTCCTACTTCTGTGGCTTGCATCATATCATGGCGTGTTAGACAAGAATGAATTTGCGAGTGTTTTGTGTTGATGAACTTGAAATTATGCATGACTGGTTAATTTTCACACTCGAACATAACTTATAATAGATTAAAACAGCTTTTAACACTTGAAATATTCTTTGACGAAAAGATTTCTTTTAACAGGGGTTATTTTATGCAAAATATGCTAGGATCTGGACTGTTTCCATTAAACTTGACGGTCTCTTTTTACACAAATGATCCAGGCCGAAAAACCTTTTTAAAAATGGCCTTTATGTGTGATAAATTGGGTTTTTCAATTACTTATGCTCCTAGACACTAATCTAATAGTGTGTAGGGGTGTATAAAGTACTTGGGGTCGCTTGTACACTTCAAAATATTTTTTTAAAAGTTATAATTATTGTTTTAGTCATGTATTTGCATGTTTATACCTATATATACATTATTACATGCGACAGCCTCTTATCTGCCTTTGCGTGCTTCTGTGAACCCATTTTCAAAAACAGCCCCCTCGCTTATATATTTCTCAAAATCTGGCCCCTACATAAAAAATGCCATTAAGATTAGGGCTCGACAGTTAATGACGAGTCACACCGACCCTAAATGGCCAGCATTTTATTTTTTAAAACAACACCTATTTTGTTTTGGTACAAATCTGAAATCAACTTATAAAACTGTCTATTTATGAAACATTGTTTTAAATGCTAGAATTGCATGAATAGTCCGAATTTGAGTACTATTGCATGATTGAATGATGTTTACGATTAGACATTATATTAGCAGGCCCTAAAATGCGATTAGGCTTACATGAAGGTCGTATATGAAACCTATCTGTACGAGTGTAAATTAAACTGAATAGACATATTACATTTTGAGTTAAATGCTATATTAAACCTCCCAAGTTAGTAGTTGTGATAATATATACTCTTTTTATCCCAAAATGTAGACCCGGATGGGAACCACCTTTCGTGGGACTCGAGGAAGTGCCTAGCACCTTCTTCCCCGAGTCATTTAGACTTCTTACCCTATAGAATCTCTGGAATAGACTAGTATGACCTATCAACTTGACCTCAGACACTTAGGTGACCTAATACACCTTAGATATCATATTAGGTGGTGACTCCAACATCTAAACTCAAACAAGTTCACCCAGTCAAATCCGAAACCCGACTCGCTTCGAGTTGAGTCCAAAATCGGGTATGACAAACATACATGTTTTGTTTCCCTATTTTAAGTGTGTATTGAGCTTTCTTTTAATTGTGATCAAGGATAAAAGCCTTGTTCTAGTCTTGTCATTGTCTCGCTAACTAGTTATATTAAGAGTAAAGTTGGTTTAACTTGTGTTCAAATTTATGTTAAGTGTGAAAGGAGTCTGATTCCTTTTGTTTTAATACAAGTTTACCGGGCATGGATGTCTTCTTGGTTTTGTCATGTCTAGTTTTGTGCAAATGTAAAACCTATCTAGTTGTGTGTTTCATACTTGAATCATGAAGCTGGATGAGTATGAGTGAGGTTCTGAACATGCATAGAGGGAAAATGTTTAGGTTTTACTTGCTGAATTACTTAAGACTCGCCTGTTGTAGGAATGTTTAGTGTGGTTCTAGTTTTTCTGTTAGTTCTTGGATGACTCTTGAACTTGTTTTGTTAGGTAATAGGGTCTGTTAGTTTTGGCTTAGTAAGGTATGATTTAGTCAATTTAGTACATAGATTTAGTGTGTGCATTTGTTTGTCTTAAGTAAATGAAAAAAAAAAAGAAATTATGGGAGATGTTCGCCTTTTTGTCGCTTTCCAATCATATATATACATATTTATTTTCTGTTTCTCAAGTTTATTTATTTAGATGGTTTTTATGGAAGATGTTCGGCTTTTTGTTGCTTCCCAATCTTATACATACACATTGTTTCATTGTTTCGCAGTTTCTCTGTTGTCTATTCCGAATAGGTTAGTTTAAGCATGATTTTAGTTGTTTTTGTTGGTCTGATTTGCTCTTTTCAGTCATTAGAACTGATAAAGATTGAGTTTTGGACTCTGGTAGACAGAATTAGGAGCTGGGAGCCTTTTTTATTTATTTTCAAGTTAGTTGGGGTTAATTTAGTTTATTTGGTTGGTCGTAGACCTTCTAGTTAGTATAATGAGTGTTGGGTGTTCTTATAAAGGACACTTCTTGCATTTTTTCAGCTTCTTGAGGCAGTTTAGGTGGCTGTAGCAGTCCTTAAAGCTGCTATACTTTTCAGCTTAAAGGGGCTGCTTTAGCTGCTGATTTTGGTGGCCTTGTTGTGTACATGTCTTGGTTTAGCTAGTGGAGCGACTTAGCCGCGCTCTAAGGTCTCGTTGTTTAGATCAAAAGAATCTTTGACCTCTCACCATGCCATCTGATTGAGAGAAATCTGATACCGAGGTCCAAGAAAACAAAAATTTGAACGAGAAGGTCCAAAGCTTGAAGCAGTTCTTGGTCGACATGTATCACGCAGTGACCACGGGACAGACACCTCCTCCTAAGCCAATAATCATGGATGGGGTCGCACCAACATCAATCTTGCGCGCTGTTGACACCCAATTTTATCCCTCCATTTTCTAAAATTGGCTATAATTCAACTTAAGGGTGGAATTTGACTATTTGGGCAAAATGTGCATTAGAAATTCTGCATTTATGTGCGTTATCCTCTATTTATATATTACATACCTAAATATGGCTATATTACGTAATTTTGAATCATTTAAGTTATTTGTCAAATCTGTGGCTGTTTGTGCAATTTAGTACATTTATTAATATCATATAATTGCATCATTTAGGCTACATGTCAAACTTGTATCGATTTGTGATCATTTGTGCATATTAGTAATTACACGTGATTATCTATATTTAAATAATTTTATTTGAGTTTATTTAATGATTATTTGTGCATTTTATACAATATGTATATCTATATTTTATTTTATTTTTCGTACCTTTAAGTTGAATATTGGCTAATTAAAAAGAAAATATTCAAATTCCTTTTTTATTAATTCCTCCATATTTCAAAATCCCCACCAAAATTCTTTATTTGTTCATATTTATCGTTGTTTAGTTTTTCCATTTAATTATATTTTTTCTTTGAGCCTAGACCAATTCTCTAACCAAATACATTTCCTATATACATATCTTCATATTTTATTTCTTTTATTTAAACCCCCTATCTCTGAACTAGACAAGGGTTCGTCTAAATACGTTCGTTTACATTTTCCCTTTTTCTCTATTTTATTTCAAATTTCTTTGAATCTAGACAAAGGGTGGTCCAAGTTTATTTTCTTTATTTATTTAAATGTTGAAAGAAAATATTTTCTAAATCTAATTCAATCTTCTTTCATAAATTCATTATCTTCACATCCCTTTTATTAGTCTCTAATGCCTAAAATCCTTCCCAAAATCTTCTCTTAATTTTTTCTAATCTTCCTAAAATCTAAAAGCCCCCAATCACCTCCAATTTTCCAACAGCTATTTTTTTCCCCACATTTTGTATATATGCACGCACACCAATTCATATTCGCGGACACTAACTCCTCTCCTCACAACATAGTACACACGTACAGACGACATCAGTACACAGACAAGTACACACGCCAGACACCACTTCAATGATTTTATACTCTCAAAACCCATAAGCCTAGAAGCAAGAGTGGTAGCAAGGGCGAACTTCCTAGAAAGTGCATCGGCTACAACATTGTCCTTTCCCTTCTTGTAATGAATTACATAGGGAAAAGACTCAATGAACTCCACCCATTTGGCATGCCTTTTGTTCAACTTCTCTTGGCCTCTAAGATGCTTGAGTGACTCATGGTCACTCTTGATCACAAATTCCCAAGGCCATAGATAGTGTTGCCAATGAGCTAGAGCTCTCACAAAGGCATACAACTCCTTGTCATACGTGGAGTAATTCAAGGTTGCGCCCTTCAACTTTTCACTAAAGTAGGCAACGGGTTTCTCTTCTTGCATGAGAACACCCCCAAACATTCAACCTCAAAAGCCTTCCTGAAGTTGGGCAATTGCAACAAAGGGGAGGTACTCAACCTACTTTTCAACTCTTAGAAAGCCTTCTCTTGAGGCTCTCCCCACACAAAGGGCTTGTCTTTCTTCATCAACTCGGTGAGTGGTGCGGTAATGGTGCTAAAGTCCCTAACAACGCGCCTATAGAAACTAGCAAGGCCATGGAAACTCCTCACATAAGATACGGTGGTAGAAGTAGGCCAATCTCTATCAACCTCTACACCATTTCCACTAACAACAAAGCCCAAAAAGACAATCTTTTCGACACAAAAGGCATGCTTTTTAAAATAGGCATAGAGCTTTTCGGCTCTTAGCACTTCAAGAACTTGACTCAAGTGGCCAACATGATCATCTATTGATTTGCTATATATCAAAATATCATCAAATTAGACAACCACAAATTTGTTGATAAACGGCTTCAGACATGGTTCATCAACCTCATAAAAGTGCTAGGTGCGTTGGAGAGGCCGAAAGGCATCACCAACCATTCATAGAGACCAAACTTGGTCTTCAATGCCGTTTTCCACTCATCACCCAGTTTCATCCGGATTTGGTGGTAGCCAGACCTAAGATCTATCTTGGTAAAGACACTTGAACCACTCAATTCATCAAGTAGGTCATCAAGTCTAGGAATGGGATGATGATACTTTACCGTTATCTTGTTGACCGCACGACAATCAACATACATCCTCCATGTCCCGTCCTTCATGGGTACAAGAATGACCGGCACGGCACACGGACTCAAGCTTTCACGAACCAAGCCTTTGTTGAGCAACTCATCCACTTGTCTTTGCAATTCCTTTGTATCTTCCGGGTTGCTCCTATAGGCCAGCTTGTTTGGGATTTGGGACCCCAGGACAAAATCAATTTGGTGCTTGATCCCCCTCAATGGAGGAAGACCACTCGGCATCTCTTCCGGGAACATATCCTCAAATACCTTCAAAACATCCTCAATGGCACTAGGCAAAGGGTTAGGGTTAGAAGAATAATCAAAATCAGAGTTTAGAACCATACCTTTGTGTACTAGGCAAATGAGCATTTTGGTTCCATCATTACCTCTCAAGTACTCACCCGGTTGCATCATGGCACAAATGCGACCGGTAGAAGATGGTGGAGTCTCGGCCAAATGCTTGGCCACAACGGGGGATTTAGCTTTAGCCGCTTCCCTCAACTCCCTCAAATGCCTATAGTCATCACTCACTTGCTTCGGAGTCAAGGGCATAAGCACATACTTCTTGCCTTCATGTTTGACCGTGTAAGTGTTGGCTCGGCCATCATGAACCACATGCTTGTCATATTGCCAAGGCCTACCAAACAAGAGGTGGCAAGCTTGCATTGGCACCACATCAAACATGTGCTCTTAGTAGTTCCCAATCTTGAACTTTATCAAGACTTGCTACACTACCTTCAATTCCCCACATTCACTCAACCACTGCAAACGGTAGGGGCTTGGGTGTTTAAGGTAGGCAATTTCAATTGTGAGACCAAAGATTGGCTCACCACATTCGCACAACTACCCGAGTCAATAATTATGGAGCACACTTGTCCCTTCACTCTACACCTAGCATGGAACAAGTTCTCCCTTTGCTCATCCTCCTTCTCCTCACTCACCATGGCACTCAAACTACGACGTACCACTAGAAACATATTAGGATCATCACCCTCTGCCGCTCTCTCTTCACCCTCAACTACCTCACTCTCCTCAACAACATCACCCTCGGGCTCACTTTCCTCCTCATACACCATCCCATCATCCATCACAATCATTATTTTTTGGGTGGGGCAATCTTTAGTAAAGTGGCCATAACCCTTGCACTTGTGGCATTGGAAAGAAGAAGAAGAAGAAGAAGAAGGAGTATTTAATTGAGTTTTAGAATTACCTCCCACTTTTTTGAAGTCTCTTTTTGAGGTAGCCTTCTCAAAAGGCTTCTTCACATCACGACTCCCACTTGCACCACTTGTGTTTGGACTCTTCCATTCTTTGGGTCGAATCATTGGAGTAGAAGTAGTACTCCTAAAGCGAGGAGCTTTCTCTTCCTTGAGCCACTTTTCGGCTTCAACCGCGGCATCACAAACATCTTGAAGAGAATGAATGATGTGTAGCCTCAATTGAGAAGCATTCTCCCGGCTCAAACCATTCTTGAATCGGATGATAGCTTGCTCATCATCTTCGGTTTCCATGTCAAGGGCCATGCGGTTTTTCTCAAACTCGTTGTAATATTCATCAACGGACTTGTAGCCTTGTTTCAACTCGTAAAGTCTCTTGAGTTGCTCTTGTCTATACTTGGATGTCACATATTTGGTACTCATTACCTCTTTCAATTCCTCCCAAGTAATGTTCATTCGCAGCCCAACTCTTCTTCTTGACCTCTTGACGGATTCCCACCAAGTGGAAGCATATGACTCAAATGAAGCAATGGCATAAGTAGCTTTCTTCTCCTCGGACATATCATTTGTGTCAAAGACCCACTCCAATTGAACCTTCCACTCTAAGAATGCCTCTGGATCAGTAGTCCATTTGAAAGGTAGGATAGTGATCTTTACACTATTAAGGTTGTTGTCACGACCCCCACGGTTTGGTTCCAGTTGACCCCCATAGTAGTCATCAACTTCATCATACTCACGCCTCAAGTTCCTCCTCACAAAAGCCCTTGGAGGTCCTCGACCTCGCCCACAACCTCCATCTATACCTCGGCCTCCATTCATTGCCCTCCTATTTGGATAGGGAGCATCAAAAGCATCATCAAGTCCGAGACCCTCCCCTTCTTGAGCTTCATCAACTTGCTCAAGGGGCACAACATTCCTTCGGGGCCGCATGAGTGGAACTTCACCTCGAAGATTGCCCAAAGGTTGGGGATTGCCCAACAATCTTTCTCGAGCAAGAGCTTCATCTCTCAACCGTTGTCGACGAGCTAGCTCCACAAATTGATCCGCTTTCATGATTGAATCATCACTTGTGCCTTCTCCGGAATCTTTGTGGACACTCGGGGTCTTTTCCTTTTCAAAAACTTCCATTTTGAGATTTAAAGGCTTCACCTCGGCCGATAGACTAGCCAAGACGTCGGTTGGAACCTCAATTATATTCTTTGCCTTCTCGTCCGCCATGTACCTACAACAATCAAAACAAGCAAAAGAGATTAGAGTAAAAGTCCTCACGCACTCCCTCACTTTTGATTGTCGCTCGGGTTAACTCAAGTTGGGGGGGGGGAGAGGTAGGTTCACTCGTGCTTGATTCAAAAGTCTTCCTCGGAGTTGAACAACCACCTCAACGACCAAACAATTCAACAAGTTCCAAAGGCTCTTTGGGAAGAGTGGAGTTAATGAGACTCTATGGACGTTCGGCTTTTAAGTGAGCACTTGAGCCAAAGAAATTCTACGAGTCTTCTTGGAAGTTATCAACCACCAACACGCACGAATATCCTAAGTGCTCAATGAATTAGTACTAATAGAGTAGGAGAATTACTCTCAAAGTACTAACCGGAAGTAACGGAAGCAAACAAGACACGAAAACCTATGAATCGAACTACCCGGACACCCTTCCAGGAGTGGGTGGTCCGCCTAGTGATAGGGGCAGTCCGCCAACTAAACTTCAGAGAGTTCTATGGGCGGTCTGCCTACTTTTCAGGCGCCCCGCCTACTGGCAACTTCAGCACAATCCAGCAACGTGTTCTTGGCTTTTGGCACCCAATTTTCCAAGGTCTTTCAAGGTGTTTACCCAATTAAAAGGTTCCCCAATGTATATTCAACTACTATAAGCAAACCCCATGGTTTGTAACAACAATCAACCAACCAAAATCCAAATCAAGAAAATTTTGAACAATTTCTAGGGTTTTCAACTTTTGGGGATTTGATTTTCAAATTTTTGATCCACAACCTTAAAACGAGTTTTGTGGGTACCCAATCAACGAGAATATGCTAACATACAATCCCCGATAACAATCATCAAAGAAAACATCATAACCAAGAACAACTAGTGATTTTTTTGTTTTTGAATTTTTTTCTTCTTTTTCAATTTAACTAGAACAAGAACATGAAAAACAACAAGAAACAAAGATGACAAGCACAAAGAGTAGGACGAGAGTTCGTAGGAACGTAACCCTAGCCTTGCTCTGATACCAACTGATGTAGCGTAAACTACGAATGCGGAAAAGGAGATAAAAATGAGACGAGACTCACACGATTGTCCAAGTAGCAACGAAGAACGATGTTTCGTTACACCCTAAACGATTGTCAAGAATCACCTACGCTATGCAACTATCCTCAAGAATCACGAGGTCCTTGAAAATAGAATGATCGGAGAGGATTGAAGTTCAATTCGGATTCTTCCAATTGAAATCAAGCCAAAATCAAGGTTTACAATTGAGAGAAATCTCATGTGTTTTTGTATTCAAACAGTTTATATAGACTCCCTTACATAATAGTGAAATGTCTAAAAACCCCTAAGTCTAGTTAATGCCATATTGTCACTTAGGGCTAAATTAGGAATTACACACAAAAAAAACAAGTCTTAAAACATTCCCGAAACAGGCGCCCCGCCTGCTGCTGGCTAGAGGGAAATAGGCGCCCCTCCCTTTTCACTGGGCGGTCCGCCCAAAAAGTGGGCGGCAAGAGATCCAGAGAGCTGATTTTGAGTGGGCGGTCTGCCTTTGTAAATGGGCGGTCCGCCCCTTTCTGTATCCTCTTGAAGTGCCTCAATTTGAGTCTCTTGAGCCTCTCCTTGTGGCCTAGATGGTCCTCATTCCATGGTGCTCCAATGCATGATCTTCAAGGTGGTTTCGGAGCGCCCATCTTCCACGTCCAAGCCTCTCCATATCAAGTGAAGGTGAGCATCATGGATTGCTTTGGCTTGACTTTTAGTAAAGGTGATGCAAACCAAAATACGCGGAAACGAAAAGACGATACAAAATGCGGAAACGAGAACAAGATAGGCGATATCAATAAAGATATCGAGATAAAAGCAAGACGAGGCTTGAACGTTTACCTAAGTAGCACCGAGGAACTCGTCTCGATACACCCCGGGTGAAGTCAAGGATCACCTACACTAAGCAACTACCCTCAAGAGGCACCCGGCTCTTGCAAATAGAACGATCGAAAGAGGTTACGATGTTCAACTTGGAATCCACCAAGTGAAATCATGCCCGTTCACGGGTTATTCATTGAGATTCACTCAAGAAATATATCATTCTACATTCAAGGTTTGTTAAAATGCAATAAATGAATGAATGGGGTATTTATAGTTTCCCCTTACAACATTTGCCAAGTTTCTGGTCCGCACTGCTCAAATGGTCTTCGCGATCGCGCACAAGGATATGCGATCGCGTGGGCACTAAACTTCAGAGGCTCGCTGTCGCGTCATGTTGAGCGCAATCGCGCAGGGCAAATGACTGGTCATCGCGATCGCGTGAGAGTTGGCGCGATCGCGCAGAGAAGAAGTCTGGCGCCAGGCAGTAGCTCAGGAAATGCTGCCCTGTTTTGCCTTGTTGTGGCTCCCCTGTTTCCTGCACTGGTTTCAGCCCTGTTCCCACTTTGATTGAGCTTCAATGCATGGTCTTTAAGTCGTCTCCCGAGCTCATATCATCCATGCCTTGACCCCGGGACCAAGTGTAGGTATCGATGCAATTTGGGCTGCATCATCCTCCCCTTCTTGAGAATATTTCGTCCTCGAAATTAAGGCGTCCTCCTCCAAGGGATCTTCACCTACATCAAAAAGGCAAACAAAAACAAAAACTCCTACTACAAGAGTAGGTTAGTGCACCAAGTGTGGGAAAACACACTCTTGTGGTACAACCAAGTATCAATGGCAACAAAGGAGCTCATGCTCTCAAAGGAACTAACAAGTACTTGGTTTAACAACAAAGCGCTCCCAACACAAGAACCAATAAAGAAATCAATAGGGCATGGCATATGCAAGATTAAGCTATCAAATTCCCTACAATCCCTAGGTTCAAGATTAGCACACCAAGACCTTCCACTACGCGAGTAGGTAGGTCCAACAAGAGTGAGTGCAAGCACGGTAGAAAATTCGCTCTTGTTATAGAGCCAAGTATCAATACCATTCAAGAAGCTCATGTCCCCAACGGGAACAACACGTTCTTGGCTCCATAGTGACAAGCACTCACAACCATAACAAGCAAGGGAATCATTAGAACATAGAACATTCAAGATCAAGCAATCAAAGTTCCGATGACCCCTAAGCTCATGATCAATATACCAAACCTTCAAGGCACTATTTTCAGAATGTAGCACAACGGTTTTGGCATACTCAAGTCTCAAAGTGTGCTTAATATATGGGAGGGAATAGACAAAGTAGTGCAATACACAATTAGCATCAAGTGCCCCACTCCCCTTCTTAAAAGCCCTCATACTCACACTAAGAGGTACCTCCTCACCTCCAATTTCATCCTCGAGACAACTCCTCTCACAAAGCAAGCTCTCAAGGAAGGCATTATCAATGGTCTCTTCATCATCGTAACCCGAACCAACAAGAGTAGGGTCACTAGAAGAATCATCTACCTCACTCGAAGCTACAACCAAAGAGTTGTGTATGGGATCAAATCCCTCACACCACGGAGGTTCCATTTCATTCTCAACTCTAGCCCGATACAAATCACCTTCACAATTAAAGATGCCCTCATGCAATGGGAATGTAAAAGCATGCATCTCAATTTCATAGTCAAACAACGGCATCGTATCAAGACTAGGGTCTTCACTCTCGCTTGAGGAGTCATCATAGACAACCTTGTCCAATTCATGCAATTTGGACTCCTCAAGTTCACTCTCATCCTCACTACGACACACAAATCCACCAAAATCAATTATATCAACAAGGGCGGAGTCACATAACTCATCTTCCCCTTTATCAAACATGGGTGGGGTGTCATAACAAGGGTCGCAAGCAAGGTCAACTATCATAATTTCACTAGAGAGAGGTCCTCTGAATTCCGGGCCCACATCATGATGTGGCTTCTCACCCCTCTCTACTAGCGGTTCACAAGCAACCACAAGTTGACCATTCGACTCTACACTAGTTGCAATTTCATCAAATGCACTACAAGCGCCAACTAGTATCGAGTCTTCGCAAGATAAGGAAGAATCATGTTCATGGGAAGGTGACGAAACACTTACCTTTGAGTAGCTCCCGTGAGTACTCACATCGCTTGAAGTGTCTTGTTCAAGTCCTTCTTCATGAAACTCACAATGGAGAGTTCCATCCTCTTGCCTTTCCTTCTTACCAACCGGTTGAGGCTCCACAAGCTCGCCTCCAAGAGTACCTACACATAAGCCCAAACAAATAGAAAGAGAAGAAGATAAATCATGGTTATAACAAAGTGCGTCCTCACTCCCACTCGAGATTTCCTCTCCCCTATCTTCTTTCATTTTTCGCTCAAGGCCAATTGTAGGTCCGGGTGGTGCTTCGCTCTCATCTCGCAAGGGCATGACCATAAGATTGTTCGTTCCGGCCTCAAGCACCATAGGTGACTTGGCTTTAGCCGCTTCCCTCAGCTCCCTCATAATCCTATAGTCATTACTTACTTGCTTCGGTGTCAAGGGCTTGAGTATATACTTTCTAGAGCCGTGCAAGACCGTGTAAGAGTTGGTCCTACCATCATGTACCACACTCCGATCATATTACCACGGCCTCCCAAACAAGAGATGACAAGCTTGCATAGGGGCTACATCGAACATTACCTTGTCTCGGTAGTTTCCAATGCTAAACTCAATCAAAACTTGCTTCTCCACCCTCAACTCTCCACACTCACTCAACCATTGTAAACGGTAAGGATGCGGATGTGCTCTAGTAGGCAATTGCACTTGGGAAAGCAAGGTCTCACTCACTATGGTAGCACAACTTCCCGAATCAATGATCATTGAGCACACTAGACCCATTACTCGACACCTAGCATGGAAGAGGTTCTCCCTTTGCACATGCTCCGGATCTTCATGACTCATGGCACCCAAACTCCTCCGTACCACAAGTGTCGTTTTAAGCTCATCATCACCTTGGGGAATGCCCAAGTTGTGGGGAGTGCCCACTTGTTGGGGAATGCCCAACGGTTGGGGAATGCCCAACATTTCATCATTAGTACCTCTTTCGGTACCTTTTTGGACACTCGGGGTCCATTTCCTTTCAATGCGTTCAAGCCTTTGGTCCAAAGACCTTACCTCGGCCAAGATGTAGGCCAAAGTACTCAACGGGTCCTCAACGGTATCATACACGTCTCCAGCCATGTACCTACACAAATCAAAAACAAGAAAGAGGTTAGAGTAAAAGCCCTCACTCGCTCCCTCACCTTTGTTGTGTCACTCGGGTACACTCAATTTAGTGGCGGGGATTTTTCACTCAAGCTTGATCTCAAAGGCTTCCTCGTAGTTGAACAACCACCTCAATAATCACTCAAGTCACAAGAACCAAATGCTCTTCGGGGTGAGTGGAATTGATGGGACTCGATGGGCGAACGGCTTTATAAATGAGCACTTGAGCCAAACAAATATACTACGAGTCTTCTTTGAGCTCTACTCTCCTCCTAGGCACGAAGATCCTAAACGCACAAAGAATTAGCACTAATTAGGTAGAAGTGTTACCCTCAAAGTACTAACCGGAAGTGACGCGATCAAATGTCAAAAGATCGAATCGTCACTAAACGGATTCGGAATTGGATGATTTTTTGTTAGTGATCTACAAACTCACCATATTTGATGATACAATTGAAGTTTGGGTGAGCGGAAACTGTTACGAACGCTTTGCGAACAATCTGTCCCAGTTCAGGATTTCTGCGGAATTGAGAACCCTTCGCGATCGCGTGATGTAAGTCGCGATCGCGATGAACAAAGTGGGAAATGGGCGCGTTCGCGTGAGGCTTGGCGCGATCGCGCAGGCCTGCGTTCCAGAACCAGAATCTCGACTGCAAAATCAGTTTTTGGCACACAAATCACACCAATTCAACTTGTTGTTCAGTTCTAAAGCTTCCAAAGGGTGTTTTCAACTAAGGTAAACAATCCCCAATGGTTTTTCCAATCAAACAACGAACAAACAACTCGTTTTCAAGAATTCGCAGTATGTTCTTCAAATTTTCAAGAACTTCAAAATTTTCAAAGTTCGATTTTCATTCCGCTACTCCGAATGATGATATGGGGATATCAAAATGACGGGAAAACTACATAGAACAATCCCCGATACCAAACAACCAAGAATTCACAACACAAAACAAGTTCTATCAAATTTTGTGAATTCTCAACTTTTGAGATTTGGTTTTCAAGATTTTGATTCACGACTTCAAATCGTGTTTCGAGGGTACCAAATCAACGGGAATATGATAACAAACAATCCCCAATAACAAACAACAACAAAATCGCTACAACAAACGATTTCTAGCAATTTTTTTGTGATTTTCAAATTTTTGGATTTTTTTGTTTTTCTTCAAATCATGAACAAAAAACACAAGGATAACAACAACAAGAACAAGACTGAGGATTCGTAAGAACGAAGCCTAGCCGTGCTCTGATACCAACTGATGCAAACCAAAATACGCGGAAACGAAAAGACGATACAAAATGCGGAAACGAGAACAAGATAGGCGATATCAATAAAGATATCGAGATAAAAGCAAGACGAGGCTTGAACGTTTACCTAAGTAGCACCGAGGAACTCGTCTCGATACACCCCGGGTGAAGTCAAGGATCACCTACACTAAGCAACTACCCTCAAGAGGCACCCGGCTCTTGCAAATAGAACGATCGAAAGAGGTTACGATGTTCAACTTGGAATCCACCAAGTGAAATCATGCCCGTTCACGGGTTCTTCATTGAGATTCACTCAAGAAATATATCATTCTACATTCAAGGTTTGTTAAAATGCAATAAATGAATGAATGTGGTATTTATAGTTTCCCCTTACAACATTTGCCAAGTTTCTGGTCCGCACTGCTCAAATGGTCTTCGCGATCGCGCACAAGGATATGCGATCGCGTGGGCACTAAACTTCAGAGGCTCGCTGTCGCGTCATGTTGAGCGTAATCGCGCAGGGCAAATGACTGGTCATCGCGATCGCGTGAGAGTTGGCGCGATCGCGCAGAGAAGAAGTCTGGCGCCAGGCAGTAGCTCAGGAAATGCTGCCCTGTTTTGCCCTGTTGTGGCTCCCCTATTTCCTGCACTGGTTTCAGCCCTGTTCCCACTTTGATTGAGCTTCAATGCATGGTCTTCAAGTCGTCTCCCGAGCTCATATCATCCATGCCTTGACCCCGGGACCAAGTGTAGGTATCGATGCAATTTGGGCTGCATCAAAAGGGCCTTGTGGTGGTGGATTGCCCCGCATCAGAAATGATTATTTATTTATAAACAGTCGGAATTAATCTGTATTCAATGCCATTCAAAGGCACAAGGTTACCTAATAGGCGTCAAAAGACCAAATTGAAGCAGAAATGATTGTTTATTCATAAACAGTCAGAATTATTCATTATTCAATGTCATTCAAAGACACAAAGGTAACCTAAGAGGCATTAAAAGCCCAAATTGAATCAGAAATGATTGTTTATTCATAAACAGTCATAATTATTCTGTATTCAATGTCATTAAAAGACACGAAGGTAACCTAAGAGGCATTAAAAGCCCAAATTGGATAAAAAATGATTGTTTATTCATAAATAGTCAGAATTATTCTGTATTCAATGTCATTCAAAGGCACGAAGGTAACCTAAGAGGCATCAATCAAATTGAATCAAAAACGACCGTTTATTCCCAAAGGATTGGAATCGTTTTGTATTCAATGCTATTCAAAGGCTTAAATGGTAACCAAAGAGGCATTAAAAGCCCTTTTCGAAGCAGAAATGACCGCTCGATAAATAGGATGACACATAATGCACGTTTATCCTTTAAGCATTATATAAAGACTTGACATCCTTGGCATGTCAAAAGTCCATTAGCAACTACCGTCTAAAGTGTCTAAAGGGTTCTCAACCCACAACGACATATCTCTTCATATTTTCTGTTTCATTATTTTCAAAAGCTTGTGCCACACACTGATCATTTTGCTCGCAATAAAGCGAATCTTATGCATTTTTCTTCTCCCTTTTTCCTATCATCCTTCACCTTTTCCAAAAGATCATGGCTAATAGAACATTTGACATGGTCGCTGAAATCCCTTAGTTGATCAGAGATTGGTGGGAAAACCTAAGCATAGATCAACAAGACCGAGCTAAAGTAGTGTTGGGAAACCTGATTTTACTAATATAGCACACTGCAGTGGAAGGGATGATAGAGGCAGCAGTATACTATTGGGATGCAGACCGAGCAGGTTTTCACTTTGGGAATGTAGAGTTGACACCACGACTAGAGGAAATAGGCGGGTTAACTCAATTACCATTCGAAAGTGAAGAAGTCTTGATGCCTAAGAACATTGCACCTGAGGAGTTTTTTTGAAATGTTAAGGTTTAAGCCCGAGTTATGTGCAGACAGTATAAGGCAGCCGGGAATTTCTCTAACAACCCTATACATCAAATTTGGGTGTCGAGAAGCATTTCAAGAATCCGAAGACTATTTCAGCATTAACCAAGCAGATTGGCAAGAGCGGAGGGTGCTTGCTTTGTCACCAGCTTTTTAGGAACTGTCGCCTTTCCACAACACAAAAGACGAGTTGATGTTTGCATGGTTTCAATTGCTGATGCCTTACTCAAAGACATAAACAAGAAATACACTTTGGTACTGATGATTGTTGCAGAAATGTACCGAGCTTTAGAAAGATGCAAGAAGGCTGCTAGTTTCTTCGAAGGTTGCAATTTTCTTTTACAAATTTGGCTGATGGAGCATTTGCAAAAGATGGATAGCGCAGAGCAAGCTTTCCATTCCATAGTAAGAGAAAACTATATCTCGACTCATACCGCCCGTATGGACAACGCTCTCGAGAAATGGGACCAACCAACAACTGCCAATGGTTGGCACCACATGTTCCGTCAACTGACACCTGAAAACATACAATGGATGTTTGATTACTTTCCCAGCACCATAGTAATCAGAAGATCCAAAGGAGACTCTTTTCTTGTCTTAGTGGGCTTTAGAGATGTTTACCCATACACTTCTTTAAGGGAACTTAGGCAAGCAGAGAGAAAGCAGACTGTACCCCAAATTGCAGACATCAGAAGCTTCAAAGCAAATATTCTCGGAGGAGTGATTCCGTTCAGAGACAAGATAATATAACTTTGGAAAAGGCAATGAATGGGAATCGAGACTATTAGACGACACAAGTTTGACGCCGGCTATGATGAAGACTATCCGGACTGGCTTAGGAAAGACATGGCAAGGGCAATTCAACCAAAAGCAACAACATAAAGGAAAAGAAATGTTGATGAGTTAGAATCTGAGTACCAAAGGTTATGCAAATGACTGACAAGGGCACAAAGGAAAATAGTAAAAATGCAAAGTTTGGTAGAAGCAAAGAACGAAGAAAAAGGCAAATGGCGCAGTAAGGCAGAACTCCTGACAAAATGCATAAAAGCTATCGGTGTATGGGCTAGCGAGGGGATGAACTCTGTGGCAAACAAATGAATATAGGAGAAAGGAAGAAGGGAAATGTTGAAAAACTTCACATTTGACATATCCCAGCTCTTAACTAATGCAGACAATATCATCTTCCAAGGATATTCATCAGAAGCAAGCTTGTCCGAGGAAGAAGAAGAAGAAGAATCTTCTGGGATGGATCAGGATGTAAGATGTTCACCTGGCCATGATTTAACCTTCTAGCAATATTTCCCACCTTTTGTACTATTTCAATATCAGCCAACATAACAGAAGTCCAATAAATGCAATATTACCTTTTAGGCTTCGCATTTTGTTAGCAAGTGAAATAATACATGTGGCGCAAAGTGCTTACAAATCATCGTGCGTAAAACAGTCCTTCGCATTATAGGATGCATTTCTTATTTGATATGTGTGCACTACATGAATTCATCTGTTGTTCTGAGTCTCTTTCTACCTAAGGAATCCTTTCTCCAAATTCAATCGCCTACCGAGGCACCTCCTCTCCCTACTCTATGATCAAATCTTTGTATCTAAAATCTTTCGCATGTCCAAACTATCTCTAAATTCACCTACCAAACTCAAAAGTCTATTATCCGAAAGGTTGGCTCGAGTTGAATACCAAGGAAAAAGATATGGTTAAGCAAGTGCACTTGTCAGGGATTTTCCGAAATAAGGAAGTTTTTCACAGCAATTCCCACTAGCTCTCTCCTCGCTCTACAAATTACTAATAAGGCTATCCAGCCTGGAAATACGAGCCTTTTCAAAAGAAGAAAGATGAAGTCTCTTTTGTGGCAACCATCCAAGACCCCACCTTTAACCACTATTATCAAACAGCGCCACCATTTTAACCCTACCCTTATATACCACCTAAATATCCCGATCAGCCCACTCGACCTATATTCCACATCCCAGCACCAAATTATCCACCATACCAGCAAAACACTCAACCCGCTACCGAAAGGCACCACCATACCCTCCTAGGCCTCATTCTGATGCAAACCAAAGACCGAAAAGAAACTACATTCCACTAGCCGAATCTCATACTCAAGTGTTTGAGAGATTGAAAATTGTCGGGCTTATTGTTCCAGTACCTCAATTGTTCCAGCAAGCACTATTCATATAAAGAGAAAAATTGACAAAACGAGAAAATATGGGTCAAAGTCAAAAACACACATGACTCACCTTAATACCTTTTGACACCAGTGCCACCACCTGCAATACATGATTGTGACCCAAAGCACTTTCCAAGTCGTTCCTATCACGACCAAAATAGCAGTCAAAAGGCCAGTGAAAGATAATATTGAAAAGACAGAGATGTAGAAAAGGCTTGTGCACCACAACCAAAACAAGCAAGCCGATTCAACTTGCGAAGGAGAGGCAAAGACACAATGACAAAGCCATCATTATTAACAAACTTGGAAATCCCTAAGCATTTGGAAGAATATTCTATCCACTAGCAAAGACAAAACAAGATGATGAAATTATTTGAGACACTTACAAGGCTTTATTGGGGTGATATGAATTCTCATGACTCAGCAATCTGAGAGTACACATGATATAGGCAACCTACATTGAGTTCAATGGTTCAGCAATAAGATATTATCGAACAAAGAAAGTTGTTGCAAGGACTATATACAACAGTTGGTTGACAAGTATGAAAGACGTTGAGTATCTCTTTGAAAGAAACATATATGACAGACAAATTTGCAAGAAAGGATGACAAGTGCACTCAAGGTCTTGGTGTTCGACAAAAGACAACCTCCATTTCTGTCGCACAATACAATCTATTACTTGCACAACATCTTTACCACTTTTCATCCCCAGCTTAAACAACCATCAGTCGTTTGACCAAAATCCTTGCCTTGACTGCTACATAAAGCACTTGGAAAATCTCTTGTGATATTTATGCATTCTATCGCAACCTCCAAATTCAAGCGCTAATCCGTCATCCACGGTCTAGGCATTCTCTTAAGCTCATGTGTCATTTTTGCTTCAAGTCTTTGCTAATATGCCCACACGGTTTTGCGCATTTCACTACTTTGCTACGGTTGCTTCGCGTTTGAACACTGAAATTGGTCAAGAATCTGCATTCAGAAAAAGCCGAGACGGCAAGCTAAGCTGAAAATATTTTCTCCTACAACAAAGTCTTTTGAACCGTCAACATTTGACGGCAAGAGCATTCAGACAATCCCAATACTATGTAACTTGCATTATACTCACACGAGAGACAACAAAGAAATCCGATCACTATACAACCGAAGCTGGCAAAACTCACAACCTCACACTGCACCCAATTCACACGATAAACAACCTCCCCTCTGTCAAGACTTTCAACAACAACCTTAGCGGGCTCAACACAATCAAGGATAGACAAAAATGACAAAACCTCACGCCTTTACTCCTTTAGCTCGGTCAAAAAATATTGCATCCAACAAACAAAGTACTCCCTGGATACCCATTCCTAAATTCGATCCAACAAGATCTACACTTATCACTTATACATTTAATACCATGACACCACAAGACATCCAACACTGAAACACAAAGTTCAGAGTCTGATTGACCAAAGCAAGACAACGGTACAACAAAAACCAACAAAGGGAAACTCTAACTCCCAAACCAAAAACACACTTTCTACAAAGGCCAATCCATCAAAGTTAGCTCCATGACTGTCGAAAAGAAAAGCATGAAACATGAAGGAACCCCATCACAACCTTAAAAAAATACAATTTTGGACAATCGCCAAATTCGACAAAACCCAAATAGCAAACCCCAGTCTGAGTATGCAAAATATCCACATACTCATAGTCATCAATACATTCAATTGTCACACTAAAGGATGAATGCAGATTTTAGCCAATACATTGGTGCTCATTGCAATACAACGCCCTTTTCTCGGTGATCTACCATAAACAATAAACTGGGGCAGAATTTTTTAGGATCCCCTCAAAAATTCCAAAAGACGCAAACTTGACACTGGGGCAGAAATTTTTTAGATCCGCTCAAAAATTTCAAGAGAGTCCTTATAAAAGCAACACGATAGCCTCCTTAGCACATCGCATCATAACAATAGCATTCTACTTGTTATACTTTACTTTACTTTTGATGCATCGACTGAGGGTATACAACCCGATGTCGAATTTTTCACTTTCATTTTTGCGAAGGGTACACAACTCGATGCGTCGACTGATGGTACACAACTCGATGTTGATTTTGTCATTTTAGTTTTTGCAGAGGGTACACAGCCCGATGCGTTGACTGAGGGTACACAGCCCGATATCGATTTTATTATTTTAATTTAGCGGAGGGTACACAGCCTGATGCGTCGACTGAGGGTACACAGCCCGATGTCGATTTTGTCATTTTAATTTAGCAGAGGGTACACAGCCCGATGTCGATTTTGTCATATTAATTTAGCGAAGGGTACACAGCCTGATGCGTCGACTGAGGGTACACAGCCCAATGTCGATTTTTTCATTTTAATTTAGCGGAGGGTACACAGTCCGATGTGGATTTTGTCATTTTAATTTAGCGGAGGGTACACAGCCCAATGCGTCGACTGAGGGTACACAGCCCGATGTCGATTTTGTCATTTTAATTTAGCAGAGGGTGCACAGCCCGATGCGTTGACTGAGGGTACACAGCCCGATGTCGATTTTGTCATTTTAATTTAGTGGAGGGTACACAGCACGATGCGTCGACTGAGGGTACACAGCCCGAAGCCGATATTGTCATTTTAATTTAGCGAAAGGTACACAGCCCGATGTCGATTCTGGCATTTTAATTTTTGCGGAGGGTACATAGCCCAATGCACCGACTAAGGGTACACAACCCGATATCAAATTTAGCACTTAACACAACATAGGGTATACAGCCTGATGCAAAGTTTGACATTGTAACAGGGTAGATGGCCTGGAGGGTAGACGGTCCGGTGAGAGGATGGCACGAAAAAGGGTGTGCAACCAAAATGAAAGAATGATAGGCAACCCTGCATGAAAAGATACAATGCAAAAAAGGGACATACAATCCGGCATTGCACTGGCAAGATGATCCAATGACAGCTCGGCGTGACGAAGCAATTATCTCCTGACGAGAAGCACTTAGGAAATGAATATCCCCCAGAGGAGAGGCACATGTTCCCTAGCACTGAGCACCTTAAAGCATACTAGACGAAGGAGAGCTCAACTCAACAGGGAAGTTTACTTTATCTTCATCTTTATCTTTATTTGCATTTATCCTGATTTTGCTGTAGGGACTCTCCGATCTCTCGCCAAACCCCTGCGCCATACTCTCACACTCGCTCTCAAAATCACTACCAATTGTGCAACCACAAAACCTCGAATACATACAAAGCATCCTCCCAAAACTCAATTCAAGAAGCTTGATCCTATAGATGATGCTTTTTTTTACACCTGCAAGCTACCTATTTTGCCGATTTCCAAAGAGCTCAAAGCTACAATCCTATACTCGCACCAGTGATCTACCTAATCTTTCCTTGCCGATTGGGTACCATCTTCGTACTCCTTCCTATTCATGCCTATCTGTTTGGATCGTGCATATTTATCGTGCTTTACTCCTCAATGTTCCTCAGTTCATTCAAGACAATGTAGAAGCCAAGATGACTCATCTATCGAGTTATAGTGGAAAATATGCCTATATAAACTCCTCTTTATGGGTGTGTCGTGCACCACATCTTCATAACTGGGATGATTCCAAGCTTATTTCACCACATTCGATCTATCAATGTTATCTCATCTTTTGACAATGCCCTTGTTTGTACTTGCAAACTACCTATTCTGTCAAATCCCGACACGCCCGAAGCCGGTAGTCTCCTGTTCCCACAAGTAATCTGCCTAATCTTTCACTACGAATTAGTATGTTATTTTGCATTTCCTTCCAACTAATGCATACTTTGTCTATTCAAGCCTATCTGCATCAATCGTGCGTGTTTTCGTGCTTAATCGTGCCCATCTGTTTGAATCGTGCGCATTTACAAAACTCGCTCTTCAAATGTTTCCCAGTCCAGTCAAGGCAATAGAAAAGGCAAGATTACTCATTTATCGAGATGAAGTGGAAACTATGTACATATAAACTCCTCTTTATGGGTGTGAAGCGCCACATTTTCATAACTAGGATGATTATAGGCCTCTTTTCCCACACTCGATCTATTGATGTTATCATATCTTCGCTGGTGCCTTTGCCTCATTCTTCGTTTATCTCACCTAAAGGCAAAGCATACACGAATCTAAACTTTACATACTTGGATAAGTTTAGTCTTTATAACCAAAATTGTTCGCCATAAACATCTCACACAGGCAACATGCCATTCTAGAACTACACACGCCCTGATTCTCGTGAAACCCGAGATATGTAGGCAACTCAGAGACCGGGGTTCGGCCAAAATACCCCAAAACTCCCATTTTCCCCTTTCAGTCATTTTGCGTACCAGTCGTGATAAAATTTGCTACTCTATCAACTATCTTTGCCCGAAGAGTCTTTCATCATCCCCGGTCAAAGAGGGGCAGCTGTTGACATCCAATTTTGTCCCTCCATTTTCTAAAATTGGTTATAATTCAACTTAAGGGTGGAATTTGACTATTTGGGCAAAATGTGCATTAGAAATTCTGCATTTATGTGCGTTATCCTCTATTTATATATTACATACCTAAATGTGGCTATATTACGTAATTTTGAATCAGTTAAGTTATTTGTCAAAACTGTGGCTGTTTGCGCAATTTAGTACATTTATTAATATCATATAATTGCATCATTTAGGCTACATGTCAAACTTGTATCGATTTGTGATCATTTGTGCATATTAGTAATTATACGTGATTATCTATATTTAAATAATTTTATTTGAGTTTATTTAATGATTATTTGTGCATTTTATACAATATGTATATCTATATTTTATTTTATTTTTCGTACCTTTAAGTTGAATATTGGCTAATTAAAAAGAAAATATTCAAATTCTTTTTTTATTAATTCCTCCATATTTCAAAATTTCCACCAAAATTCTTTATTTGTTCATATTTATCGTTGTTTACATTTTCCATTTAATTATATTTTTTCTTTGAGCCTAGACCAAATCTCTAATCAAATACATTTCCTATATACATATCTTCATATTTTATTCCTTTTATTAAAATCCCCTATCTCAGAACTAGACAACGGTTCGTCTAAATACGTTCGCTTATATTTTCCCTTTTTCTCTATTTTATTTCAAATTTCTTTGAATCTAGACAAAAGGTGGTCCAAGTTTATTTTCTTTATTTATTTAAATGTTGAAAGAAAATATTTTCTAAATCTAATTCAATCTTCTTTCACAAATTCATTATCTTCACATCCCCTTTATTAGTCTCTAATCCCTAAAATCCCTCCCAAAATCTTCTCTTAATTTTTTTCTAATCTTCCTAAAATCTAAAATCCCTCAATCACCTCCAACTTTTCAACAGCTATTTTTCCCCACATTTTGTATATATGCACGCACACCAATTCATATTCACGGACACTAACTCCTCTCCTCACAACATAGTACACATGTACAGACGACATCAGTACACAGACAAGTACACACGCCAGACCCCACTTCCCCTTTGGGTCTTCTTCCTCACAATTACACAGACAACATCACTCGCTCTCTATTTTAAGTACCCACACGAAGACCCCACTCTTCTTCCCCAAAAAACACATTCCACACACCACACACAGGGACCCATTTTCTTCGAAATACACCATCAATAACAGAAACTCCACAATGCCCAAACAAATACGCCCACAGATCCAAAGACATTAACACACATACAGTACACTATACTCCCTCTTCCATTTCCTTCTCTTCGGCATCATGGCACACACTCACACATACGTAAAATCTCTAAAACCATGCAGACATACACCCATCAGAATAGAAACAGGGATATCGGGGAGAAGAGTTCACTTTCAAAAATAGGGAAATCGGGGAGTGATAACTCAGTTGCAATGGCGGAATCGACGCCAGTGGTACCACTGGCGATGGCTCAGAATGCCGTTGAACCCATCAATGTCGTTCGAATTTTTTTTGTCATATTCTAATATGTTCATGTTTTTACAGGAACTAAATGGGGTTTTTGGAGTTGTAGCGGCAACCGCTGCGGCAGAGTTGGTGTCGCTCATCCACCACTTGTTTGACTGTAATTCAATCTCGCCGATGTTATCTATTGCTCTGTTTTGTTTCCTATTGGCTGTATATGTTTTGCTATATGCACTTGATCTGTTCGTTCGGTGTCGCAGATCTCCATCGCTGTTAGGTCTCGATTCTCTATTCAAAGGACTAGTTTTTGTCTGTTATTGTGTAATTCGCGATTGAAAATTAAAGGGGTTGGCAGAGTTGCAGCGACGCCACCATGGTTTGGCAGCCGCTCCTCCCCCCCCCCCCCCGGCTCGTTTGGCGATATTGTTTCGTCTATGCACTGCTTTGACTGTTCGATATTTTGTTTCTGCTTTTACTTTATTCTGGGGCCCACTATATTGTTTAGAGAATTTATTCATGTTGTGCCTAATGTTTCTTGATCTGTTTTCAGTGGAGATACTCAAGGAACTCGTCCCACATATTCAGTGATTAAATCCTGATTTGAACATTATATTGCTATTTGAGGCTTTTGCAAGGATTTGACGGACAATATAAATTGATTTGAACACGATACTACACCTAAACAGTCTCATACCCCGTGTCCCTAAAAATAGGCGATGATGACGTATATGAGCTGTACTGCAAAACAAGCTGGTGATGTGGTGGTGGGACCGGTACTTGGCATGGCAACTGGAGGGCCCCGTGTTTGCAGCTGTACCGACGTCCCTAACCTCTACCCGATTCATACAAACTTGAGCCTACATTTTTATAAAATCCTTTTCCCCCTTTATTTTATTATTATTATTATTGATATTTTATACTATTATTATTATTTATTATTATTTTTATTAATACTAACTTATTTTCTTTATATTTTTGCGAGGTAAAATTGGATGAGAGACGACGGTCTAGTTTGAAAAGAACATTTAGAAGAAAATCCTTTTATTATTATCTTCATTGTTATTTATTATTATTATTATTATTATTATTATTATTATTATTATTTATTGTTATTCTTATTGTTATAATTATTAATTGACGTACTAATTTATATTTTTACATTTTTTACGAGGTACATCGTGGCGGAATTACGAGAAAAGACGACACCTTTGAAAAAGGACAAAATATCCAAAATCATTGACGTTATTTAATTTAATTTTATTATTTTTGTTTGCAATTCTTACTAACTTGTTTATTTATTTTGCAAGGCACGCTTGGACAAAGCTCAGTTAATAAACGAGATAGATATTTATTACTTTATTTAAATTATGCACCATAGTTTAATATTCAAAATATTTTATTGCTTAGTTAGTTTAATCACTCGCTTTAGAATCCCAATTATTTAGTCCGGTCGGTAAACCACATTTGGTGGACCCTGAGAGGTGCCTAACCCCTTCCTCTCGGATTAACTTGAACCCTTATCTAGATTTCTGGTTCGTAGATTAAGTTTCGGAGTTAATTGTAAAATTGGCTAGAAACAAAATAGGTTCCCTAATAAGCCTAGTTAAAAAATATGTTAGGTGGCGACTCCAACTCTTTACCCATGAGTTATCCAATAAGTCGAGCCCTATTTCGAACTTTAACCGATTCGGTAAAGTATAGGATGCGACACTCGCACCAGGCAAATCTAAAGTAATCAAGGGTGCTCATTACCCTCCGGGTTCGGGGGAGCACAGCGCAACGCACTGTTGAAAATAGTAAATGAGGCCTACATTCCTGAAAAAATTACTATGGCCAATCTGAAAGCACTCACTGGTAAAGTATTTGAGACTAATCGTGTGATGTTCACCGATGATGAGCTTCCTTTAGAAGGAACCGGTCATAATCGAGCGCTTCATATTTCAGTCATGTGTGAAAACTCTTATGTCACATGGGTCCTGATAGATGTTGGTGCAGGATTGAACATTTGCCCGCTTTCTACACTGAAGAGTGTAAAGGCAGATATTAGCAAAAGTAGACCAAGTTCTTCTGTCGACCGTGCTTTTGATGGAGGGGTTCGAGAATCTTTGGGCATTATGAATCTTTAGTTAACCATTGGTCCTGCAACCTTCAGTATTGAATTTCAGGTCATGGAAACTGATGCATCGTACAATCTATTATTGGGCCGACCATGGATTCACATGGCTTGTGTTGTACCCTCTACAAATCCATCAGGCGGTCAATTTTACTTGGGACAATCAAGTTGTCATAGTTTTTGGAGAGGATGACTTGCAGTTTAACAACAGCATGGACGTACCAGCCTTTGAAGTTGTCACCAAATGTCCGACCATCATGTATCAAGCCACCGATGTGGTGTATGTGGAAAAAGTAACCGAAGGGAAACCTATACCCATCCCAAGAGTGTCATGGACGTCTGTTATGATGGCGTCTGAAATGTTAAAGCATAGTTTCCAATTTGGAAAGGGCTTGGGAGCATCACTACAAGGCAGGGTGAATCCAGTTTATCCGAGTGGTGTGCAAGGCACGTGGGGACTAGGGTTCAAGCCAAAATCAGCTGATCGCAGGCAAGCCAAGAAAAAGAACTCGGATGTTTGGTCTCTCTCAAAGCCAATTCCATGTCTCGCTCAGTCTTTTGTGGGTTATGTGTCATGAAACCAAAGGTTGTCGCTACAAATGTCAACACAGTGGAAGACAACCAGGATGCACCATTAGATTTGGGTGGCATCTTTGAAATCTGCATGGTCCAGCCGGGTAAAGGCTCTAGTAATGCTTCAATACAGTATATTGGCCCGGATGTGTACCTGACCAACTGAAATGCGACTCATTTCCCCATCAGGAAGGGGTCTTGGTAGACTATTGTTTTACATGTTTTTTTTAATACACTTGGATATTCTAAGGGTTGTATGCCAATTGTATTATTTTGCTCATCTTTCCTTTTGTAACTGAAACCCTTTTTCATTAATAAAAGGCCTAAGAGCCAAGCTTTCCTTCAATCTCTGTTTATATTCCTAATTTTATTCTACTTTTGTTTATCTATAGTGATATATCTGCTGGTCCTGATATCATGACATGTTCAAGGAACTTACCGTCTATCCAGGAACCGTAATTTTATTTTGGCTCCATAACCATAGTTGAGGTTGAAAGTGATGAAGAACACATTGAGGAATTTGTTAACGACATTGAATATAATAGGGAAGAGGCGGATTTTGAAATAGGTCTGGAAGTCAAACGCCATGAGGGCAAGCCTAAACCCAATTTGCCTGATACAAAGGATGTTAATCTTGGGAGCCCTGATGATGTGAGGGAAACCAAGATAAGCATGTATGCCCAGCATAAAGTGAAAGATAGTATTCGACAAGTAATTTTTGAATACCGGGATGTTTTTGCATGGTTATATGATGAGATTCCAGGTTTGAGCTCAGAATTGATAGTCCACGAATTGCCAATTAAACATGGTTTCCCTCCAGTGAGACAACTGCAACGGAAGTTTAAAACTGATAAGATCAAGAAAATCCATGATGAAATAATGAAACAATTGGATGCAGAAGTAATTCAATTGGTTTAGTACACTACTTGTGTTGCAAATGTTGTTTCGGTGCCTAAGAAAGCTGGCAAAATATGGATATGTGTCGACTATCGAGATTTGAACAAGGCAAGTCCCAAAGATAATTTTCCATTGCCTAAAATTCCCACTTGCGTAGACAATTGTGCCAAACATGAGATACAATCCTTCATTGATTACTATGCGGGATATCACCAAATATAGATGGATGAAGATGATGCATACAAAACGGCATTCACTATGCCTTGGGGAACTTATTGCTATAGAGTGATCGTTTGGTTTGAAAAATGCCGGGGCAACCTGCGTGAGGGCTATGACTGCCATTTTCCATAATATGATGCATAAAGAAATAGAAGTGTACGTGGATGACGTGATTATCAAGTCTAGAATGGCTGAAGAACACGTGAGAGATCTCAGAAAGTTCTTTGAAAGGCTTCGTAGGTACAATCTGAAGCTGAATCCAGCCAAATGTGCATTTGGTGTGCCTGCTGGAAAATTGTTAGGTATCATTGTTAGCAAGCGAGGTGTTGAATTGGATCCTGCAAAGATCAAAGCAATACAGGAATTACCTCTACCTCGAACCAAGAAGGATGTTAAAAGCTTTCTAGGTAGGCTAATGTCACGACCCAACTTAGGGTCGCGACGGATGACCAACACTAAGTGTCGATCATCACTAATTCTGCTGATAATCTATAAATAATAGAGATGAGCTGGAAACCTGGTTATGAATACATACATATTTACTGAAAATATAAAGTCTGGAAAGATGACAAGGCTATCACATGCTAATATACATAATATACTAACTGCACCACACAGGGACATATCTACAGGCCTCTAAGAGTGCTGAACTGAATATACAAAGGACGGGACAAGGCCCCGCCATACCCAAACTGGCTGACTGTACACATACCAAAGGATAAGTAACCCCGGGAGTAAGCGGAGTGACTCCAATAGCTGATAGATGGCCTACTAACATGGTCCAAGCATTAATCTATCTGCACCTGCGCGGCATGAAACGCAGCGCCCCAGAAAAGGGCGTGAGTACGATATGTACCAAGTATGTAAGGCATGAGCATATAATATATCATAGCTGAATGAAACTGAAGTCTAGCTGAATCTGAAATTGAAGACTGAGCTGAACTATACTGATAAATAACTGTAATATGACTGAGAACTAGTAACTAGAAACTGGAACTGATAACTGTCAACTGATCCTGACGCTAAGAACTGGTGGCTGATAACTGAGAACTAAGCTAAAACTGAACTGTTATCTGAACTAGTGCCTGTCTGGTGTTATGGGCTATATCCCCCTAAATCAGGTAACTGAAAAATTGAACTAGCCTCATGGGTAATCATGCAGTGCGTACTGTGGCTATATACGCCTATATAACAAACCTGGCGGGAGTTATGGGCTAAATCCCCCCCCAGCCAGTAATATCTTGTCTCTCTGGTCAAAGTGTGTGAATGACACCGGGTCACACTAGGTGTTTCAACTCCCGCCTGAACCAGAGGGGCTGTGTCCCCCAGACGGGTAGTATCACACGTGACCGGACTGTGTGTCCAATGTCTAACCTCTATGGGGGACTCCAAATCACACATAACATGATCACAATATAAGCATAAGTATGTATGAGGCATAACACATGTGGCAACAATAGATATGGACTCAAAGGAATGATAAGAAAACTCTGGATTGAATTATAGACACAACCTGAAACTTAGAATTTGTCTAACTCTTTGACTTTTATAAAAATTTTGGCGGAGTTTCCTCTAAAACTGGATGATCTGCAAAACAGAACCAACACTATACTATACACGGGAATAGATACCCAGATAAACTGATAACATAAACATGTTAAACGGATAACAAGATGAGAAGACTGGATGACATAACAAATCTACAGATAGAATGTCTAGATAGCACCACTGTCCTGCCTTTCGACCTAATTTTCAGAGTGTAGATCAAAGAGATAGACTTCATGGTCTTCATGAAAGTTTTAGATATATGTCTTAGGGTTCTTGGGATTTTTAAAGAATCTAAATATCAATTTTGTACAAGGATTTATGATCAATATACTAATAACTGTCCAAAGATCAAAACAATTTTCCAGATTTTGAAACGTTTTGTCTTGCTGATTCGGACGTCTTTCGCCTTGGATTTTAGTACCAAATTAAGTATATACAAGGTTTCCTTGATACCATACCAATTTCTCACAAGACACACTAAGTTTAGAACTAAAAAAAGCTTCAAAAGCTAAAAGATACATGCCTTGACAAAAGAAAGGTTTAGCCTTACATACCTTTGATGTTTCTTGCTTCTAAACCTTGTTTCCCTTGAATTCCACACCTTCTAAAGCTTAAATAAGCTATAATACAGTATTTAGGTACTTTACTTAGCCATGAAGTAATTCTAAAACTCAAGCTATAGACGAAATTAAAGGTAGCATAACGTTACCTTAATCGCGTAGAGCATTTTGACGCAATCTGTCTTCAATTTCGAGTTAAGATTGGCGTCCTTCTTTCAAAATCATAAAAATTGCTTAAACATTCATGTGAGCACTGTTTCTATAGTGTATGTTCTGGATATGACGAAAAGAAGACATATTTTTCCTTTTATACTCGAAACATTTCAGTTCTAGCCCTCTTTTGCGCTTATATCCCTTTTTCTGGCCTGACTTCTGATGCTCATATCTTTTTATCTATATGTTGTATGAACAAACCGTTAAAATTTTTGGAAACTACACTCCAAGATCTTCAATTTGATATATGATATGTCCCCAAAAGACCTCATATAATACACGAAATTAATTGCTGAACATGCTTCGTTACAAAGCAGTTCCTTAGTCGGTTTTTTCGCAACTTAAATCCGATTTTTGCCAAACTTTATATTCAACATATAAAGATAATATATGGTCATTTTATGACTTTAAACTCACTTAAATCATTCTTAACATGTCATTAGAATGATATACATCACTTTAGACATACGGGGTGTAACAATCTTCCCCCGTTAGGAACATTCATCCTCGAATGTTAAATGAAGTATGTAAAAGCATTAAGCAACGATCTGTTACTTACTTGAAGTAGTGAAGAGATGTGGATATTTGGCTCTCATGTCATTTTCAGCTTTCCAAGTTATTTCTTCTACATTATTGCTTCGCCATAACACCTTAACTGAAGGAATGTCTTTCGTCCTTAGTCGACGAATCTGCCTATCTAAAATTGAAACTGGCACCTCTTCATAAATCAACTGCTTTGTGATCTGAACATCATCTACTGGTACAACTCTAGAAGGATCTCCGATATATTTTTCTGAGCCTGGAAACATGAAATACTGGATGGACTTCCTGAAGGTCTGCTGGAAGGTCTAATTCATAGGCAACACGCCCAACTCGCCTGATAACCTGATATGGACCAATGAATCTAGGGCTAAGCTTGCCCTTCTTTCTGAATCTCATAATGCCTTTCATTGGTGATACTTTCATGAATACCTAATCGCCAATCTAAAATTCTAAATCTCGACGTCGGTTATCTCCATAGGACTTCTGTCTACTATGTGCTGCTAATAATCTTTCGCTGATTAATTTTACTTTATCAACTGCTTGCTGGATTAAATCTGGACCTATCAGTTGAGACTCACCAACCTCAAACCATCCTATAAGAGACCTGTATTTGTGCCCATACAAAGCTTCATATGTCGCCATCTGTATGCTAGAATGATAGCTATTTTTATATGCAAACTCTATCAACAGTAGATGATCACTCCAGCTGCCTCCAAAATACAGGCTCTAAGAATATCTTCTAACGTCTGAATGGTCTGCTCAGCCTGTCCATCTGTCTGGGTATGAAATGTTGTACTCAGATTCACCTGTGTCCCTAAACCTGACTGGAACGATCGCTAGAAATTAGCTGTAAACTGGTGCGCCCCTGTCTGAAATAATAGATACTGGAATACCATGTAAGCGCACTATCTCTCTGATATAAAGTCTGGCATAATCCTTTGCTGTATATGTAGTTCTAACAGGCAAGAAATAAGCTGATTTAGTAAGCCTGTCAACTATAAACCAAATAGAGTCATACCTGCTCCGCATACGGGGCAAGCATGTAATGAAGTCCATATTCACTGCTTCCAATTTCTATGATGGAATCTCGATTTCTGGTAACAAGCCACTAGGTTTTTGATGCTCGACTTTAACCTGCTGGCAGTTAGGACACTGAGCCACAAATTCTTCTATGCCATGCTTCATTCCGTCCCACCAGTAAATCTTCTTAAGGTCATGATACATCTTAGTCGAACCTGGATGAACAATGTATCTGGAATAATGTGCCTCAGTCATAATCTGTCCACGTAAATCTGCAACATCAGGAACACAAAGTCTATCTTTATACATGAGAACCCCATCACTAGTAACCCTGTATAGTGACTCCGATTTTCTTCTGGCTATTTGTCTGTATTCAACTAAAACTGGATCCTCATATTGGCGCTGTTTTATTTCTGTCACTAGGCAAGTAGTGGCTGTGTTCTGAACTGTAACTCCTGCATCTTCTGAATCTATTAATCTGATTCACAGGCTGGCCAACTGGTGGAGTGCATGAGCCAACTCTCTTTTCTGTGGCGGTAAGTAAGATAGACTACCCATAGACTTACGACTAAGGGCATTAGCAACAACATTCGCTTTACCCGGGTGATAAAAAATGTCCACGTCATAGTCCTTCAGCAACTCTAGCTACCGCTGCTGTCGTAGGTTTAGCTCCTTCTTTATAAATATGTACTGGAGGCTCTTGTGGTCTGTATAAATATTAACATGAACACTGTACAAATAATGTCTCCAAATCTTTAATGCATGAATGACTGCTGCAAGCTCTAAATCATGAGTATGGTAGTTCTGCTCGTGCCTTTTCAACTGCCTGGAAGCATAGGCAATAACTCTTCCGTGCTGTTCTTTAGTTCTTGGAAGCTGTGCTCGCAAGAATCAGACCACTCAAATTTAGCTATTTTCTGTGTCAATTTGGTCAGTGGAGCTGCAATGGAGGAAATGTTGAACCCCAAAAATTACCCTTTCTTTAAGAAAAGATAGGTTTCGGGTATAATGTTCAACAAAATGGGACTCCAAAGCGCTTTCTTTGGAGTCGCCACCTAATTTAGGAGAATTAGGAACCAAGTAATTAAATAGTGCGTGCAAGCACTCCGTTTTAAGGAAAATGGTCTTTTCAGAGATTCTAAGTAAGAGGTTCAATTATTTTCGAAAGAAGGTTTTCATTTGAAAAGCACTTTCGAAAATCCACAAAATGTGGTTAATCCTTCGGTTTTCACAAAATAGCTCTATAGATGCAAGTTTACACAATTTAGTTCAAAAACATTAAAATTAATGCTAAAATCTAAGATTGTAATAAATTACGCTTTAGATATGAATTTAAATATAATAATAATAATAATAATAATAATAATAATAATAATAATAATAATAATAATAATAATAATAGTAATAATAATAATAATAATAATAATAATAATACTAATACTAATACTAATAATAATGCTAATAATAATAATAATAATAATAATAATGTACTTTGGGAAGAGGTAAGAAAATCAATTAACATGGGAAAAATCTCAATTGAAGTTGCAATTCGAGGGATTTGAAATAAAGTTGTTACTTTTATTATTTTCAAATTTTATTGCACGCACTATTTAACTAAAAGGTACGAAATTCCTATATAAGATGGAAATTCAAAAGAAATAAATATTCACAAAATAACTCAATAAATAAATAAACATTCATTCATAAATAGCAAATTATTCTATAACAATTATCTACGGGGAATTTCTATAGACATGCAATTTCTAAGGATGGGAAAAGAGGAGGTTTAGAAGAAGAACCCGGAAATTGATAAACTCATGGGAGCCTTGAATTTATTTAATTTTATACAATTATATGCCCATGAGCATAAGTTAGAATAGGTGGCTCAACAAAGCACTTTCTATGATCTTCACTTCTTGAATTTTGAGCCCGGACTCGACCCCAATGAGACTCCAATGCAAATTAGCAACCCCAATGTCGAGTTTTAACCAACTCGTCCCCAAGTGTTCGTGCCAAAATGTACCTCGCAAAACAAACAAATAAAATTGGATTAGTACGATAATAAAGTGTAATAACTAATGAAAATAAAATAATAATACTAAAGTAATAAAGTAATAATAATAAAATATATATAATAATAATAATAATAATAGTAAAGGGGTTTGTTTTTGCAAAATTTAGGCTCAGATTTGTATGGCGTATCATGTAGAGGCTCGGGATATTGATACGGCTGCAAACACGCCGGCCGGTCGTGTTGCCACGCCAAGTACCAATTCCGTTACTCTATTCAACTTGCTTTGCGTTAAAATGCATACATTCATCATCGCCTTTTGCGTTAGGGACACGGGAACGGGACGGTTCAAGTGTAGTATCATGTTCAAAATCCGTCAATTCATTATCCGTCAATTCCTTGTGTAGGCCTCAATACGTGCATATGTATTTTTCATTGGCCAATGTAGTATCGGTTCAATATCAGTCCATAGGTCTCAAATGAATTATTTTTTCATAGGCCTTTATCAGTAACTGTCCATTATCAGTGAAGTCAACAAAGGGCTTTAGCAAATACGCCTTTCCAGATCCATGGAGCAAGACGAGTTTAGTCAATGTTTGGACAGTTTCCACGGCAAATTAGCATAGGACCATCCTTAGCAGCAAGCAATTTCAAACAACCATACTATCCTTACCGAGAACGCAGGACCTCGCAAAAATTGAACGAATCACGTCAGGACCAATAAAAATTAGCATCACAAACAGAAACATCGCAGCATTTAGCAAAATAATAGTCTCAATAACAGTGAAAGCATAACAGAGCTAAGGAAAGGCCACACCGGGGTCAATCAAAGGCCAGTACCCATCATTAATCGCTGGTCAAACCAGTGGGTTCTAGCAACGCAGAGAGGCAAGTGACCGGAGAACGAAAATTCCGGTGAGAAACAGTGATAGCAGCGAACGCAGTTGAACGGAAGGGACGGAGGAGCAACGCCAATTTGGTGGCGTCGCTACCACTCCCCCACTCCTCCTTTCTATTTCAGTCACGAATTAACAAAGAAACAAAAGAGAATCCATAAGCAACACCAACGAACAGCCTAAATCATTTTTTGAACAAAACAAAAGAAACAAAAACAATCTCCGGTCACCGGAGACAATGGATTCCGACCGGCGAGACAACGATACACAAGGGAAAGAGGAGGAGCAACGCCAATAGCGTCGCTACCACTCCCAATCCTTTTCAGTTTTGATTCGATCTGGGCTTTTAAAGGGAGAAAGAAATGGCCTCGTTGGTGCAAGGAGGGAGAGGGAAAAATTGAGACAAAATGAGAGGGTGTTGTAGTGATAATGACTGTATTCTGTGGCCAATGTGTGTAAGTTGTGCGCCGTGAATGGAATCCCCAAGGAGAAGGGGGCACGGCTGATGTTAATGTAGTAGAGTGATGGTGTATAATGGGTGAGGGGCTGATGATGGTGAATGAATAGTGATGAATGAGGCTAGGGTTTTAGATGTAGTATGTATATATAGGGCAAGACTTTAGGGTTTTTTTGTAGAATTGGGCTAGGAAAGAAAATTGTGTGTTGCGTAGAATAGGTCGGGACTTAAAGCGAAAAACAATTATGACCCTTTTCTAAAAACTAAAAGCTTTAACTAATTTCGTAAATTAATTTGAAAGACTTTCTAATTAGATAAATGCTCCCAATATTTTACATGTTGTAGGTAATATAAAGCCGAAAATATCAAGTTGCTAATATTGAAAAACTTTGCAAACGATAGCCAAATTGCGACAAAACATCAAATTTTATAATTTCTTTTTGAAAAGGGACATTTTTGGCTTTATATTAACACAAAATGCTATATTTCGAGATTTATATAAAAAGTAAGTGTCAGCAAATTAATTTCGAAATTTCGGGACAAAATTGGGTGTCAACAGGAAAAACCTTCTACGAACCTTCTGTATAACCTACCAAACCCAGAAAACTACGTACTTCAGTTTGCGTTGTAGGTCTGGGCCAATTCTTCACAACCTCGATCTTCTGATCATCTATTTTAATTCCTTCTGCTGAAACTATATGGCCAAGAAATGCCACTGAATCTAAAAGAATTCACACTTTGAAACTTAGCATATAATTGCGGGTCTCGAAGAGTACCCAATACTGTGCGTAGGTGCTCCGCATGCTCTGATTCAGACTTTGAATAGATGAGAATATCATCAATAAATATAATAACAAATAAATCTAGATAAGGCTTGAATACGCTGTTCATCAGATCCATAAATACTACAGGGGCATTAGTGAGTCCAAACGACATCACTAAAAACTCTTAATGGCCATACCTAGTCCTGAATGCAGTATTAGGTATATCAAATTCTCTGACTCTAACCTGATGGTAGCCTGATCGCAAATCTATCTTCGAGAAGCACTTGGCACCCTGGAGCTGGTCGAACAAGTCATCAATCCTGGGCAGAGGGTATTTATTCATGATTGTGACTTTATTCAGCTGTCTGTAATCTATGCACATGTGTAGAGAGCCGTTTTCTTTTTCACAAACAATACCGGGGCTCCCCACGGGGAAATGCTAGGTCTGATGAGGCCTTTATCTAACAAATCCTTCAGTTGCTCCTTAAGTTCTTTCTATTATGCAGGTGCCATCCTGAAGAACATGCCCCTGATGGCGTGCTGGTGCTGAGAAAGCAACTGCTAATCTAGCTGGCTGGGCTGCACAACTACTACCCCTAGTCAGGCAATCTCTCATGAAATGGCCTGCATCGTGACAAATATTACAAGTATCAACTCCTAACTGACATGGGCCCAAGTGGCGTCTACCACAGAACATCTGGGATATGTCTGACTGGCCGGTATAGAAGTACCACGGCGCTGAAATCCTGAAGTCCGTGATGCCTGACTAGCTCTGGATTGAGGAGGTCTATCAGATCTCGAGCCACGAGACTGTGGAGGTATACTAACTGGTGGCTGTCTAACACTCTGCTGTCTACTCACTCCAGACGTCTCTCCAAACGAACCAGAAAATCTGCCCCTCTTGTCTAACACTCTATCCCTGTCGGCTCTCTATTTCTGCTTCCTCTTCTCAAGTGATAAAGCAAATTCCTGAATGTGTGATATGTTCATACCTGACTGCATAGCAACTATCATACGCTCGCTCACTAGGTGTGGACCTAGTCCCACTATATACTTGTGAATTCTATCCTCCAAACTCACTACCACCATAGGGGCAAACCTTGCTAAAGAATTAAAGCGATAATTATACTCTTCTACACTCAAACTTCCCTGTCTCAAGGTCAGGAACGGATCAACACATGCTCTCTGTGTCTCTATAGGCATATACTGATGAAGAAAGGTATCCAAGAATTCCTATCAAGTCACCGGAGTAGAATCTGGCCCTCTAGTAGCTCCCGCGTCTGATACCACCCTGCTGCTAGGTCATGCAATCTAAATGCAACTAACTCTACTGACTCTGTGTCTGATTTGTGCATGACCCTCAATACTCTGTACGAGATCTAGTAAAGAATGGAGGCTCTAGTCGGATAAAATCCCTGATCCTGGATCCAGTATCTCCCTGGGCATCTGCACTGTGCCATCTAGTCTGAGCAACTACAACACTGGTCAATAATTTGATGGCATCCCTTATTTCCTGCCCCTGACTGTTGGGCAGAGGAGCTGGAGGTATAGTAGCTGCAGTACCTCTAATATTGCCCTGAACTGAAGGATCTGTGAGGCCTCAGATGGAGCCTCAGGTCTGAACTCCTCACTCTCATCCACAGCAGGTGGCACTCTACTAGTACCCTAGCTGGCAATAGCCTTGCCCTTCTGGGCAGCTGTTAGTTTCTTCGGTGGCATCGCTTTGCTGAAAACACTATTGTTAGAGGGTTGAATTCTATAATCATGGCTCTATTGCACGATCTAGAGAAGAAAGAAAGACAACTGTCTTGAAGTGCCTTGTAGCCTCCTGTTCAAAAGTATGGCACGCAACATACTCTTGAACAGGATTCTACTAGACACGGCCTGTAGACACCCTAGGATTAAACTGCTCTGATACCACTTTTGTCACGACCCAACTTAGGGTCGCGACAGATGACCAACACTAAGTGTCGATCATCACTAATTCTACTGATAATCTATAAATAATAGAGATGAGCTGACAACATGGTTATGAATACATACATATTTACTGAAAACATAAAGTCTGGAATGATGACAAGGCTATCACATGCTAATATACATAATATACTGACTGCACCACACAGGGACATATCTACAGGCCTCTAAGAGTGCTGAACTGAATATACAAAGGACGGGACAAGGCCCCGCCATACCCAAACTGGCTGACTGTACACATACCAAAGGATAAGTAACCCCGTGAGTAAGCGGAGTGACTCCAATAGCTGATAGATGGCCTACTAACGTGGTCCAAGCATTAATCTATCTGCACCTGTGCGGCATGAAACACAGCGCCCCAGAAAAGGGCGTGAGTACGATATGTACCAAGTGTGTAAGGCATGAGCATATAATATATCATAGCTGAATGAAACTGAAGTCTAGCTGAATCTGAAACTGAAGACTGAGCTGAACTATACTGATAAATAACTGTAATATGACTGAGAACTAGTAACTAGAAACTGGAACTGATAACTTTCAACTGATCCTGACGCTAAGAACTGGTGGCTGATAACTGAGAACTAAGCTAAAACTGAACTGTTATCTGAACTGGTACCTGTCTGGTGTTATGGGCTATATCCCCCAAAATCAAGTAACTGAAAAACTGAACTAGCGTCATGGGTAATCATGCAGTGCGTACTGTGGCTATATACGCGTATATAACAAACCTGGCGGGTGTTATGGGCTATATCCCCCCCAGCCAGTAATATCTAGTCTCTATGGGGACTCCAAATCACACATAACATGATCACAATATAAGTATAAGCATGTATGAGGCATAACACATGTGGCAACAATAGATATGGACTCAAAGGAATGATAAGAAAACTCTGGATTGAATTATAGACACAACCTGAAATTTAGAATTTGTCTAACTCTTTGACTTTTATAAAAATTTCGGTAGAGTTTCCTCTGAAACTAGATGATCCGCAAAACAGAACCAACACTATACTATATACAGGAATGGTTACCCGGATAAACTGATAACATAAACATGTTAAACGGATAACAAGATGAGATGACTGGATGACATAACAAATCCGCCGATAGAATGTCTGGACAACACCGCTATCCTGTCTTTCGACCTAATTTTCAGAGTGTAGATCAAAGATATAGACTTCATGGTCTTCATGAAAGTTTTAGATATATGTCTTAGGGTTTCGGGGATTCTTAAAGAATCTAAATATCAATTTTGTACAAGGAGTTATGATCAATATACTAACAACTTCCAAAGATCAAAACAATTTTCCAGATTTTGAAACGTTTTGTCTTGCTGATTCGGACGTCTTTCGCCTTAGATTTTAGTACCAAATTAAGTATGTACAAGGTTTCCTTGATACCATACCAATTTTTCACAAGAAACACTAAGTTTAGAACTAAAAAAAGCTTCAAAAGCTAAAAGATACATGCCTTGCCAAAAGAAAGGTTTAGCCTTACATACCTTTAATGTTTCTTGCTTCTAAACCTTATTTTCCTTGAATTCTACACCTTCTAAAGCTTAAACGAGCTATAATACAGCATTTAGGTACTTTATTTAGCCATGAATTAATTCTAAAAGTCAAGCTATAGACGAAATTGAAGGTAGCATAACGTTACCTTAATCGCGTAGAGCATTTTGACGCAATCTGTCTTCAATTTCGAGTTAAGATTGGCGTCCTTCTTTCAAAATCATAAAAATTGCTTAAACATTCATGTGAGCACTATTTCTATAGTGTATGTTCTGCATATGACGAAAAGAAGACATATTTTTCCTTTTATACTCGAAATATTTCAGTTCTACCCCTCTTTTGCGCTTATGTCCCTTTTCCCAAACTTTATATTCAACATATAAACATCATATATGGTCATTTTATGACTTTAAACTCACTTAAATCGTTCTTAACATGTCATTAGAATGATATACGTCACTTTAGGCATACGGGGTGTAATAGCTAAATTACAACAGTAGGTTCGTTGCTCAACTCACCACAATATGCGAGTCGATCCTCCAGTTGTTGAAAAAGAATGCATCAATTGCATTGACCGAAGAATGCTAAGAAGCCTTTGACAAGATCAAACAATACTTGTCAAACCCTCTTGTTTTGGTACCGCCCGAGCCTGGCCGACCATTATTTTTGTACTTATCAGTCAATGAAAACTCCTTTGGTTGTGTACTGGGGCAACATGATGCCTCAAGAAAGAAAGAGCAGGCAATTTATTACTGAGCAAGAAGTTCACAGATTGCGAGGCCAGATATACTTTGTTGGAAAGGACGTGTTGTGCCCTGACTTGGGTCGCACAGAAGCTGAAACATTATTTGTTGTCATATACTACCTATCTCATTTCCCGGATGGACCCATTGAAGTACATATTTCAAAAGCCAATGCCATCTGGTAAACTTGCAAAATGACTTGCTCACAGAATTTGACATAGTTTATGTTACCAGAACTGCAATGAAAGCTCAAGCCTTAGCTGATCATTTGGCTGAGAATCCGGTGGACGATGACTATGAGCCATTGAAGACTTACTTCCCTAACGAGGAGGTAGATGTGCTTGAAGAATTGATTAATGAAGAAGAGCACGTGTGGAAAATGTACTTTGATGGTGCTTCTAACTCAAAAGGCCATGGTATTGGATCGGTCCTCATCTCTCCCACTGGACATTATTACCCGGCGACAGCCTAACTTCGCTTCAGTTGCACTAATAACACATCTGAGTATGAAGCATGCATAATGGGTTTACGTATACATGGACATCAAAGAGTTACTGGTGATCGGAGATTCAGATCTTTTGATACGTCAAATGAAGGGTGAATAGGAAACTCGAGACCTTAAGCTGATCATGTACAAGCAGTGTATGGACAATCTTCGCCAAAAGCTTGATGTTCTAAAGCTTAGACATGTTCTGAGAAAACATAATGAGCTGGCTGACGCATTGGCTACATTAGCCCAATGTTTGTCTATCCTGATAAAGCCCATATTGATCCGTTAGAGATCCAGGTCCAAAGTCAACATTCCTACTACAATGTGGTTGAAGAAGAAATTGATGTTCAACCGTGGTATTTTGATGTCAAGAATTTCCTTCAAGATAGGATGTATCCACCAATGGTAGAAAACAATCAGAAGAGAACCCTTCGACGACTGGCAAGTAGTTTCTTTTTTAGTGAAGGAATGGTGTACAAAAGGACACATGATCTGGGACTATTAAGATGCGTGGACACAACTGAAGCGACAGAGATTCTCAATGACATGCATTCGAGGATCTGTGGACCCCATATGAGCAGAAACGTGCTAGCTAAGAAATTACTCAGAGCAGGATACTTCTGGCTTACCATGGACATGACTGCATTACTTTTGTGCGAAAGTGTCATCAATGCCAAGTACACGGTGATTTGATACATTCTCCCTATTTGGAGTTGCACACAATGTCAGCTCCTTGGCTTTTTGCAGCATGGGGGATAGACTGAAAAGAAGGGTATTCTGCACATTTCACTCCTAAACTCGTCAACATAGCGGAAAGGACTGAAAAGAAGAATTTTTTTTACAGTGCTTACTGGGACGGTCGAGGCAAAGGCTATGAAGGAAGAGACTTGGTATGGGAGCCTGTGATATCTGATTAGGGTGTACCTTCAAGGGAGTTTCGTTAAATCATACCTGCAAAGGCACAACTTACGTACCCAACTAATGCGCGTCCTGCCTGGAAACGCATTTCTAAAGAAACAAGAGGAAGGCAACTGTGGATACCTAAAATACCCGAGCCTGAGCTCGAGGAAGTTCGGGAGCCATACATACTCCCGCAACCTGCAAAGTGGCCCGGATATTAGGTGATAGGCATCATGTTAAAGCAAGGTTATGAACCGGGAAAACACACTCTTATGATAGAGCCAAGCATCAATACCAACGTTAAAGTGAATGACTCCAAAGGAAACAACAAGCTTTTGCCTGAACAATGGAATACACTCAAGACAATAACAATCAAAGAGATCAATAGGGTGTAGAACATGCAATCTCAAACAATCAAAGTCCTTATTATCCCTACGCTCACGACTAACACACCAAACCTTCAATGTAATGCCCTTACAATTTAGTACAACGGTTTTGGCATGCTCTCTCTCTAAGGTGTAGTCAACATAAGAAATAGAGCAAGTAAAGTAGTGCAACCTAGTACTAACATCAACTACTCCACTCTCCTTCTTAGGACCACTCTTACTCACACCAACAGAAACTTCCTCACTTTCACACTCGTCTCTAAGACAATCTTCCTCAATAGACAAACTCCCAAGAAAAGCCTCAATAATGGCTTCTTCATCACCAAAGCCCACACAATGAAGGTTAGGACTACTCGAAGAACCACTCACCTTACTTGGAGTTTCAAACAAAGGGTTATCTAAATAATCAAACTCTCTACACCATGAAGGTTCAATCTCACACTCTACCCTAGTTCAATACAAATCACCACCTCTATTAAAGATGCCCTCAAATAAAAGATTAGTAAAAGCAAGCATCTCACATTTATTACCAGGCAAAGATGCAGTTTATAAACTAGATGAAATATAATCCTCACTATGACACACAAGACCACCAACATCAATTATGTTATCAAAAGTAAGAACAGGATGATTAATCAACTCATCTTCCCCTTCATAAAAAACGGAAGGTGTGTCATAACAAGGCTCACTTAGTGACTCATGTTCACACACAAGTTGACCACTAGACTGTTCACTAGTTGCAAACACATTATATTCACTACAATTATCAATTAGCATTGAGTTCTCACAAGACAAGGTGTCAACATGCTTATGGAAGGAAAAACGTTCACTTACACTCCAGTTGCTGCCTTGATCACTCAAAGCACTTAAAGTGTCATGAAAAGCTCCTTCTTCACGTAGCTCACAATGAGGATCTTCATCACCTTGCCTTTCCATCTTAGAACATGACTGAGGCTCCATCGGTTTGCCTCCAAGAATTTTTGCACAATAGCTAAAACAAGAAGAAGAAGATGATGATGAAGAGTTAACATTAGAATAAGAGGTGCGCTCACTCTCAATTATTCTTTTTCCCTCTCACTTCTCTCTCATTTTTCTTACAAGGTCAAGTTTTGATTGAGGTGACAGCCCACTCACATAACTCAACACATCTTTTCCTTTTTTCACTCGAGAGTTGTCACCAGTCACTCCCTTACTCCTCTCTATCTTTTGTCTCTCATGTTCGGGCGAGCTGGGATGAGTCCCAAGAAAGCCCTTAGCTGGTGTAGGTGGACTCTTTACATCAACCCAAAATCTGGGACTTAGATTCTTCTTAGGTGAACCACTTGACTTAGAGTTTTGTGGTTTCAGGCTCACCTTGTTGACAGTTGCCAACCCCTTACTAGCATTTTTCCCACTGATTCTTGTACTTATAGGTCTTCTTGTTTGCATAACTCGAGTCATAGGGAGAAATTTGTACAACTTTCTATGCGCCCAAATATGATACATGCCACGAGCAACATTATACTCAAAGTCCTTTTGGTATAGCCAAGGCCCCCAATATGACATGACACCCCATCAAAGATGTCACTTCACATTAGACAGGTCCTTTATAATTCCCATGGGAAATATAGAACCGGGCCCTCTCGTCAGAACCAAGTATTTTCAACCTCTTCGCCAGTGAAAGGCTAATCTAGTTTGTCTCACCCTCATCCACTGTAAGCACATAGCCTTCATACCCATTTTTGCTCACTGCGAAACTAATCCATTCTCTTTCCACTCCAAGTTCGTCGTAGTAGTTTCCCCTCAACTCCCTCTTAGTAACAGTACTATCAGATGAGCTTCTTCTTCCCGTCATACTTCCAACATTATATGTATTAAAAAGTTGAGGAAGGAGTCTTATACCTTGTTGCACCATCATGATATTGGTAGCCCTCCTTAAGGTATCTATAAGAGCTTCTCCTAGTGGTAGGAGTGTAGTAAAAGCTCTTTTCCTCCAACTCGTCTCCATATCCATCTAAACCTCCCTTATGGCTCCGTGTACCTGCAAAAGACATATCAAGAAAATGGGGACAGGGAAGGTAAGTATAAAAAACCTCACTTGCTCTCCCTCATTTTTAGTGGTGACACTCACACTCTTTAGAGTTCACACTCCAAATACCCCCACCCAAAGATTTTCCGTTATCTCTTAATAACCAAGGTGCAGAATCACCTACTAGTATATCCAAGTATTGGTTCGGAATGGAGTTAATGCGACTTTATGGATGGATGACTCTTTAAAAGTAAGCACTTGAAGTCAAGAAAATTACTACGAATGTTCGAAAAAAATCTGAAATTAGCACGATAATCCTACAAGCTCAAAAGTTAGTAATAGCTGAAGTATAAGAAATACTTAATAATTACTAACTAGAAGTTATGTTTCACAAAGAAATAAGGAATTCTAAGAAAAATATGATTCCCTAACCCTTAATAGGCACCTAGACTAAGCCTTTTTAGAGTAGAATAAGTTTCCCTCCCTTTCCTTGCTTTACAAATCTGATTTGGACAACTGTTACTACTTTTCCCTACACATTTTTCCTTCTCTTCCTTAGAGTTGAATAAGGTTTTCCACTTTTTTTCTTGCTTCCCAAATCAAATTTGGACAACTTTTACTAGTTTTTCCAACATCTTTCCACGTTTTTAGCTTTCTGAATTTCCCCTTATTTTAGCGTGTGTTTCCCCTTCTAAAGTCTAAAAAAAACTAATTTCCTTATATGAAAAGTGTGAAAACTTCTCCTTTTTGAATTGGGAGTTGTTTCCCTCTTGAATTGGGCTTAGGGTTCCATCCTTTTAACACAACTTTCAGCGCCTCCTTCTGCTCTTTCAATCTAAAATTTCAGCAAGTAATTCCTAACAACAACGTGCTTAACTTATGAATTTCAAGGATCAATTCAAGCTAGCTGCTTCCATTTTTATTCAAGGACAACAACTTTTTGTCCAAGAACTTAAAGAAAACACTCAATTTGACACCAAGATCAGCCTATTACTTGCTGCTTTCAAGAACATGCAAGAACTCAATCTAACAACTTCAACTTTGTTCAAGAACTTCACAATATACTGCCAAGAATACGTTCAAACCCCCAAAATAACGGTGAACTCTAGTTCTTACTAAGCTCTCACGATTTCATTTCAAGAACTCAGCTAAGTTTCAAGAATTTAATCAGGATTGCATCAAGAATCTTATTACACGCTGCCCTTTCACTTTGTTCAACGTGTTCAAGCACTTGTGTCAAGAACTCAATCAAGAACTACTATAATTATTCAAGAACAATTTAAGAATTCGAGAAAACTAGTTATTTAAGTTCAAGAATGCAGCCCCTAAGAAAGATTCCAAGAATCAAGGTTCAATTCTTCAAGAAACACGTCAAGAACTTCAAGATACGCTTCAAGAATCAACTAGGGTTTCAAGAACTTTGTGAAGAACGGTCTTTTTCAAATTTTTCTTAACCCCAGGCGTTCCAACACAACTCACGACGGTTTCTTCCTCTTTTTCACGTTTTTTTTTTAGTCAAAATCGAAAATAATAAGAACCTAAACTAGAATACCTAATCTAGGGCATGAAAAATAGGATTGGGGTTGTAGAAACAATCCCTTTCCTTGCTCTGATACGCTATAGAGGGAGCTCTAATTCTACCCCCCATGAGCCAAAACAATGAGTGGAAAACACCAAGTCCAGGAGGAGCTAGTGTGAGCCGTGAGGTGAAGAAATCAGCAGAGAAGGTGACGCCTAAAGGTGACCCTAAGGGGTCGAGAGGTACTTCTAAAACTCAACTTAATTCTCCTAGTGCATCTTCGTTTCAATGTCATAAATATAAAGGTTATGGTAACTTTGCAAAGGACCGCCCTACACGAAAGACCATACTTATTCTGGATGATGGTATTGTTTGTGAGGCGGAGAGTGATGAGGAGATTGAGGGAGATGAGGGGCCTGATTTGGTTGAGTGTGAGGAAGAGGTAGCGGAGGATGAAGGGATATGTGCAGCGTGAGAACTTGTTTCATGCTAGATATAAGGTGAGAGGAAAGGTGTGCTCAATGATAATTGATTTGGGTAGTTGCACTAATGTAGTGAGTCAAACATTGGTGACTCAACTTAAGCTGCCCACATTAAAACATCTCCATCCCTATAGATTGCAGTGGTTAAGTAAGTGTCGTGAGTTGAAGGTGGTGAAGCAAGCGCTTATCAAGTTTAAGGTGGGAGCTTATCAAGATGAGCTCATGTGTGATGTGGTGCCTATGCAGGCTTGCTATTTTTTATTGGACAGGCCTTGGCAATTTAATAGGGGTGTCGTTCATGATGGCAAGGCCAATACTTATACGGTCAACCTAGAGGGCAAGATTTATACACTCAAGCCCTTGAAACCTAAATAAGTTAGTGATGATTACAAGCGCATGTAAGAGCTAAAAGAGGTGGCTAAAGCCAAGTCTCCTATGGAGGCTAAACCTGAGGCCGTAGATACTACTATTACACCAACCCTGCCAGGTAATATTTGTGCTATGATGAAACTAGGTGAGCATTTACGAGGTAATGATAGTTCTAAATTGTTAATTTGTCTAGTTCATAAGGGTGTTTACTTGAGTTCTAATGATGAGGTTTCTACTGATATTCACCCCTTGCCTAGTGTTCTTGATGATGTTTTTGCAGGAATATGTGGACATGTTTCCCGAGGAGATGACGAATGGGCTGCCTCCATTGAGGGGGGATAGAACACCAAATCGACTTCGTCCCGGGATCACAAATTCTTAACAAGCCAGCCTACCAGAGCAACCCGGAAGATACCAAGGAGCTGCAGCGTTAAGTGGATGAGCTGCTAACTAAGGGGCTGGTTCGTGAGAATTTGAGCCCTTCTGTTGTGCCAGTGATACTCGTACCAAAGAAGGACGACACTTGTAGGATGTGCGTTGTTTGCCAGGCAGTCAACAAAATAATGGTAAAGTATCGTCATACCATTCCTAGATTAGATGACATGCTAGATGAGTTAAGTGGTTCAAGTGTGTTCTCTAAAATTAATCTTAGGTTCGGTTACTACCAAATCCGTATTAAACCGGGTGATGAGTGGAAGACTGCGTTCAAGACTAAGTTTGGTCTGTATGAATGGTTGGTAATGCCATTTGGTCTCTCCAATACACCTAGTACATTTATGAGGCTAATGAACCATGTACTTAAGCCGTTCATTAATAAGTTTGTCGTCGTCTATTTTGATGATATTCTAATTTATAGTAGAAGTTTTGATGACCATGTTAATAACTTAAGGCAAGTACTTGTTGTTTTGAGGGCTGAGAAGCTCTATATTAAATATAAGAGGTGTGCCTTTTGTGCGGAGAGAGTTTTTTTTCTGGGGTTTATAGTTAGTGTTATTGGTGTTGAGGTAGATGAGTCTAAGGTTGAGGCTATTAGAGATTGGCCTACTTCTACTACTATTTCGCTTGTTAGGAGTTTCCATGGTCTAGCTAGTTTCTACAGATGTTTTGTGAGGGATTTTAGCACCATAGCAGCACCACTCACTGAGTTGGTGAAGAAAGATCAACCCTTTGTTTGGGGAGAGCCTCAAGAGAAGACTTTCCAAGAGTTGAAACATAGGCTTAGTTCTGCCCCATTATTACAATTACCTGATTTTAGCAAGGCATTTGAAATTGAGTGTGACGTCTCAGGGGTGGGAATTGGAGGTGTTCTCATGCAAGATGGGAAGCCTATTGCCTATTTTAGTGAGAAGTTGAAGAGGGCAGCCTTGAATTACTCCACATATGACAAGGAGTTGTATGCCCTCGTGCGAGCTCTAGCTCATTGGCAGCACTATTTATGGCCTAGAGAGTCCGTCATTAGGAGTGACCATGAGTCGCTCAAGCATCTAAGAGGCCAAGAAAATCTAAACAAAAGGCATGCCAAATGGGTTGAGTTCATTAAGAGTTTCCCTTATGTAATTCATTACAAAAAGGGAAAGGAGAATGTATGTGCATGACCCTAAGTCTAAGAGTGTAAGTGATGCTATAGCTAGTGGACAGCGAATAGAGAAGTATCAATGGCATGATGGGTACCTTTTTAAGAAGAGAGTTTGTATATCCGATTCTTCTTGGCGTGAGTTGCTGGTGCATGAGGAACATTTTGGGGGCTTAATGGGTCACTTTGAGGGAGATAAGACCTTGGCTATACTTGGGGAGCAGTTTCATTGGCCTAAGATGCGGCGTGATGTTGAGCGTGTTTGTAGTGCTTGTTTTGGCTGCAAACGGGCTAAGTCTAGGTCTAGTAATCATGGTTTGTATACTCCTTTACCCTTCCCTACTAGCCCTTGGGTAGATGTCTCTATAGATTTCGTGATGGGGCTACCTCGTTCTAGGGGTTGTCATGATAGTATCTATGTGGTTTTTGATAGGTTCTCTAAGATGGCTCATTTCATATCTTGTAAAAAATGTGATGTTGCACAACATGTTGCTTCTTTGTTTATTGCTAATGTGTTAAAGCTGCATGGTGTGCCTCGTACTATTGTTAGTGATAGGGATGCCAAATTTTTGAGTCACTTTTGGAAGTGTTTGTGGGGTGCTCTGGGCACTAAGTTGTTTTCTACATCTCATCATCCACAGACTGACGGTCAGACTGAGGTTATTAACTGAACCTTGGGAGCTCTTCTTAGAGCTATGACCAAAGGTATGGCGGGAACGTGGGCTGATAGGTTGCCTATTATGGTGTTTGCTTACAATATAACTGTGCATAGAATGACTAGCATAACTCCATTTTAATGTGTTTATGGCTTTAACCCCTTAATTTCACTTGATCTTACTCATTTGCCTAGAGATACAGCTATTAGTGTTGATGGTGAAAACCGGCAGCCGCATTGCTTGAGTTGCATGCTAAGGTAAGGAAGAACTTGGAGGAAGCTTATGAGGAGGTGGCGAGCAAGAAGAATAGGGGAAGAAAAAAATTTGATTTGAAGAAGGGTGATTGGGTTTGGGTGCACTTCCGAAAGGAGAGGTTCCTAAGCCAAAGGAAGGGGAAGCTAGCCCTGAGAGGAGATGGTCCATTCCAAGTGCTAAGAAAGATCAATAACAACGCCTATGTTATAGACCTGCCTGGTGAGTATAGTGTTTCTAAAACATTCAATATTTTTGACTTAACTCCTTGTGTTGCAGGTAGTTCCGCTTTGAGAGATGATGATGGCTCGATATAGAGGACGAAATCTTCTCAAGAAGGGGAGAATGATGCAGTGTAGCCTGATCAAGATAGGTTCGTGCCTACAAAGCCATTCACAAGGAGTCAAGCGAAGGAGCTTTATGATATTCACTTGATGGTGATGAAGAGCTATGATTGTGCAATGATGGAAGAAGCGGGCAGCATATTAGAGGCGACAAGAGACACTTTGATTAGCGTTGAAAAAGGAGGGACGATTGAAGCAAGTTGAGGCCAAGACTTGGGGAGCTCAACTAGCTACTCAACGAGCTCATTCTTTGGGGCGTTGGGAGCCTAATATTGGGGCAGAAACTTGGTGAACTCAACGAGCTCCTCAACAAGCTCTTATTAGTTATTTTATATAGATAGTCTTGAGAAAGACAATGGCACTTATTTGGCCCTGCGTGGTCTTTGACATTTAGCCCAATTGGTGGCTGTTCTTTAGCTAGTTAGGTGTGAGAGGGGCTGACTATATAAGTCCTCCTTAGCGTTTATTTTAGTCAGTTTACACACATAACAAAATGCAGCATCTTGCTAAACCTAGTACACGTTGGAAAACTTGTTCTTTTTTTGTAGAATTGAATTGAACTAGTTCCTTTCGATTGATCAAGTAATTTACAGGTCCTTAAATTTCTTGAGGGTTGTTTGTATAGTATAGGTCATCCTTGGCTTCATTAAGAAGGTAAGTAGACTAGTTCCTACTTATAGTCTTGATAGATCAGTGAGTGTCATAATTTTTATCTTGATCCTTGCTTTCATAGTTTAATCTTGCATCACTTACACACACCGGCTCTGATACCAAACGGTAGAAATGGGAGAGCCAGACAACATAAAACAGCACTTATAACTCACAAAGAAGAAAATTGAGGAAAGAAGTATTTCTATTCAACTTGACTTGAACAAAATGGCTAGCATACATGGGTATTTATAGGTGAACTACTCCATGTACCTAGCTAGTGTGTACATGCATCACTATTAATTAAATTCACACTACACATCTTCCAAGTACATGAATAATACTAATTCATGTATTTACTAAATACATAATATTAATTTTATTCTTATCAACTAATGCATGCATCTTCTAGTTCATGAACTAAATTAATTAAAATGTAAACAAGTTTATTACTTTTTAACATTCACGTGCACAACCTTTCAGCACAATAAGTTACATACTCTCCATGGTACCATGCCAGCTTCCAATACCATGTCCTTCCCATCAGCCTTCATCTCATTCATGTCAAGCACCCATCTGCCTGTATGCCTATGTTAGTGACATGTGCACACCATGTATCCTGTAGAGCTGATATGTGCACATATTTTTCTCAAGTGCTATGCACCTCTGCTTGTCTTGCCCTAGATGATGGCCACGCACAAGGTTACCTTGCCACCATTAAGGAACCTTCTCATACCGGCAGTCCTAAGTGTCAAGTCTGCATATTTAGACACACAATGCCCGTATTGAACAGCTTACGCACGTTTCTTGCAACATTCACTAGTGCTAGTATCAAGGGGCAATACCCAAGTCTTTGACACAACTGTTGTACGGAGCCAGTCATGTCCTAGCTGAGGGTCTAACAGTAGCCATAAAAAGATAATTATTTCTAGATGCAGGCTTATCTTCTTACTTCATGTACGGAGTCAGTCATGTTTGAATGCTTAGAGAATTATGAGGCACAGAGCTGTCATAGAATCAATAGCCCGAGAGAAGAATTTATACATTGATTGTCATCCAGTTCTTGATACATCTGTGACACTTTACGCTATAGTTTTTTGTAATGCCCATAGAATTTTTTTACTTTTAAAATTCTTTCTGATTTTTCTATTAAAAAGTTCCTTTTTTTTTTGTTTGTTTTGCTTCTTATATTCCTAATGTATTACAAAAATTTATTGTTATAAGTTTAAGTAATCTACATAAAATATTTAGAAGGGATTTAGGTAATTTAACTTTTTTTGTTTTGGAGTTCTCACTTTTATTATTATAGATAGATAGATTATTTAGTATAAAAGAGAAAGATTTATCAATGTGATCTTTCTGATAGTTATGACTCTTTCTTCCATTATTAGATAATAAAATTCATATTATGAAATCACTAGATATGCATGATTGAAATATCTCTCTAATACATAGTAGCTTCATTAGTTAATTGAATTAAATAATAAGAAAGTCCTACGAAGTAGATCTTAATAACATTGAATACGGTAATGTGCCAAAGAAGAAAAATCCTAATATAAGAAGCTGATACATTTAGCTTTTATTATTACTTCAAAAACAAAAATCATAACAAACTTTCTTAGAAAAACTTGAGCAGTCTCTTCATGAATACCTTGCATCGATCACTAGTTTTTAAATTTCATGGATGAAATGCGAATAAGATCGGGAATCTTTTCCACAGAATTATTGTATCGATCACTAATTTTTAAATTTCACGGATGCAATGCGAAAATAATTGAGAATCTCTTCCACAAAGTATTTTGAAATAGGCTAAGGACTAGCCATGTTTCCTATTGCAGCAGGCGAAGGAACATGATCAGGATCAGCAACCGCGGTTGATAGAATTCCTGACATCAAGGTTGACGAAGAATTAGCAGCTTGATCATCCCTTAAAGCTTCCACTTTTTGAATGTTTATTGAAACAACTTCTTTCATCTGTTCCTGCATTTATATTATATATTTTCATCAAATAATTTTTAATTCATTTATTCTATAAAGGAATCAATACCTGTACGAGGAACTTACCCTTATTTCTGGAATCAGATTTGTTTGTTTAGCTCCAACTTCTAGCTTTGCTATTTCCACATAATAAATTATCAATGAGAAGAGAGAGATAAATAATAACTCAAGCATACGTGTTTCACATGATTAAATTGAAATATAAAAATCTTTTAACTTGTAGATGAAAAAAAGTAAGAGAATATAACCTTATTTGGGGCATGAAAAAGTTTCATGACTTTATGTACAATGATTGAATCTTTACTAGCTAATCAATTGTGTAAATTCTTTTTATATTAGTGCTGATGAGCAAATGAAAAGAAATGTCACATATTAAATTATGACACACATCTATGAGGAGAATGAGCATGATTAAAAAAAAAAATAGAAGAGAGGAAAAATTAAAAACCTAACGTACCAGTGCCAACATTCCTTCCTCCCATGTCTTTTGGAACCTTCGCCACTCTATACTTCTGTAAAAAGGAATCATAACAACACTATTTAGGTATTATAAGATTAAAGATCATAATTACTACAACATACGAGAATTGAAGAAAGACCTGCAAGTAACTTTTTATTTGGTAGAGAGACAGTGAATCTTCTTCCATTTTCCTCTTAATCGCTTTTGGTTTAGCTTCTGCAAATATATTAAAATTCAATTACAAGAAGAACTAGAACTACTAAGAATAGTTTGAAAGGTTATTTATACTTTGGTATAATAAAAATGTTACAAAATAAATAAGAGCTTCATCTCAATTGTATATATATTTTTTCTTGTCATTGAAGATAAGTAAAGGTAACTACCATGTAGGAATAGTAAAATTGCTAACTTTAAATATAAGCAAGTAACCATCTATAAAAAGGTAAATAATATTAATAATTTAGAACTATTATCACACAACTAGTGTGATACATTCCAAACTTCACATGTTCAAAAAGAAATTTGAAATAAATCCAACATAAAGACTAAATTGCCATATGCATAAATTGGTGTCAAAAAGGCAAAAACGAGCACGGAAGCCCGTTAAGACAAGCCAAAAATTGCAGCAAAAAAGATGAGATAGAAAAAGATGAGATAGAAAAAGAGATGGTATTGATGATTATTCAGTAGAGATTGATGGTGCAGGTGGGTTGGAGTAGCAATAGTTAGTAGTGGTTGCTGACAATAGAAATGATTAGCGATGTTAAATTTTTGATACGTTCACCTATGATGATTGTCATGCGTTTATACCTTATATAAGTAGGTTAAAAAATTGCATTTACAAGTACTTTCAAATGAAAAGCCTCTTAATAATTATTCATTATGTATAAGATTTAAATAATTGTACCTATCAGAAAAATAAGTAAATGTAAAAGAACGAAAAAAAAATATTTAATATGTTGAAACGAGATTAATTAGACTTAGAATTGCATTAATCATGTAAACAAACAGGCAGAGGTTCGAATGGAGTTCCAGAACTGCACCTCCACCAAAAAAAAGTAACAAAACGAATTTCTTGCGTCTAAAATTGAAAAAGTAAAAAATCATCTAAGCACTTGCCTTTTGGACAAATATTTTCAAAACAAGTTAATTTATATATACCGTGAGTAAATCAGTGCAAGTAGACATAATACCAAATTATAGTAACCTTTTAAATAAATTAACTTAATAGACTTATTTTTAAGAGTTAATGTTGTAGAAAAATTAACTCGTTTAAAAATCTATATGTTAGTAATACTAAAGTTCTTTTCCAAAAGAGATCGACAAATCTATAATTACCAAAGGTGCTGGTGGGTGGTAAGTATCCTTTCACTGTAACCAAAGTCTTATATTCGCACCTTAAGATGGAGTTGCCATTAACCAGCCCTAAGTTAAAGGAGTTACTTTATGGGTAGAAAATCTAAAAAAAAGATAAAAAGGCACGCATATGCATGCTAGTCATTAGGAAATTGAGAGGGACATACAAAAATACACTTATTACTCATAAATAGAAAAAAAATTAAAATAAGCGTGCAACAATCGAAACTAAAAAGATAGCAAAGTCATATAAATTGTTAAAAGTTACTAACCTGATGCTCCGCCGAGTTCCTCAACGATATTGACAAATTTGTCATGCAACTGTTCCGTCCATTTCATATGAGGTTTGGTACGTCGAGAACTTGATCCACCATCATTAACATGCTGGTCAACTTGTTGTTTAACACCAGATTTAGGTAGATCAACATTGATGGGAGCTGAAAGAGCGAGAATATAATTATTCATTGAATTCATTCCACTAGCAAGTCTCAGAGATTGGTAATTAATCAATGATGGTCTGTTATTAAGTGGTTCATGATTTCTTTGCAGTGGTTGCACCATCGGTCGTTCATTAAAATGACGATTCAGAAGATCATCATTTATACATTGAGGCTTAGCACTATTGGCTAGAGGCGAATGGGGAAACATTATCACAGCGATAGAGAGAAAAGGAAAAATAAGTAGCTTAACACTGTGATTGAAATATAGAGAGAAACCATGTGACCTTTTGTAGGTGTAATCCCACTTAAAATGAGCACTTTTTGAATTGTGGTAATCTCCTAATAACAGCAATAATAATAATAATAATAATAATAATAATAATAATAATAATAATAATAATAATAATAATAATAATAATATTTTATGTTGTTGATCATTATTATTTTATTTTAATTTCACCAAGAAACAACTACGTAGGAGATAATTTGACCATTTGATTGTACTATATACAAATAGTATGTAAAATATTATTTAAAATAAGCGAATGTATGGAAAGGCCCTTTTAATAATAAGTTTTTATGAGGTTGAGAGACCATAAAAAATAATTATCTATAAGTACGTCTCAAAATTATTTACTCATTCTTTTGGTAGAATGTGAAGAATGAATATATATACATTTTTTTTTTTACATATAACTTTTTTTGGGTCAAAACGTTGTACCTTCATATTTTTGGTTAATTATTAATGACTCCGAAGTGTTGGCCATATAACATTACATGATATGGGTAAGTTAATGGAGAAATAAAACAAAAGAAAAAATTTGTTAAAAAAGCTAGTTTGTATGATACGCCAGATGTCCTAATATATAAATCATAACTGCTTCTTTTGGTAATGTATTATATATTTTGATTTTGCCATGCTTATTCGATTGTATAGCACAGTTATCTATCATCTTTTATTCTATGATAGATCAGAGTCGCATTTCTATATATATACACTCACAAAAACACACAAATTATACTTAATATTTTCTGCATCCAGACTGGAGAATGGTGGAATAACTCAAATAAATGAAATAAAATAAATGAATTTCGACTCAAATACTTTAATGAAGGTCTAATATTCTAATGAGTGTGAAATAATAATATTAGCAACATGTCTATATCATCTTTTATTAGTTATGACCATTTAATATTTAATTAAAAATCTATACAACTTTTCCAATTGTAAAGGAAGAAGGATTTAAAGACGAGAACTAAAGGTTCGCCACCACAATCAAGTGGTTATCATCGTTAAATCTATTACACCCCGTGTGTCTAAAGTGACGTATATTGCACTAATGATATGTTAAAAATGATTTAAATAAGTTTAAAGTCATAATATGACTATATATGATGTTTATATGTTGAATATAAAGTTTCAGAAAAATCGAATTTAAGGTCTTGTTGATATATAATATGGCTATATATGACTAAGGATTTGCCTTGTAACAAAGTTTTTTGAGCAACTAATTTTGTGTGTTATATGAGGCCTTTTGGGGACATATTATATACCAAATTAAAGATCTTGGAGTGTAATTTACAAAAATTTTTACCGTTTGTTCATATGACGTCCGGATAGAGATATTAGCGTCAGAAGAAGGGCTGGTGAAGCACTCACGTGGCTGACTTTTCAACCTTACTATAAATAGAAGACTTGGTCTTATTTTTCCTCAATTTCCATCAAACTCACAAAAGAACAGAGCACTCATAGCTCCTGAAAAGTTCTTAGGGTTTTGAAGGTAAACCATTAATCACAACTCGAAATCAAGAAAGGATTTCACATACCCGATCCCTACAACGAAGGTAACGTCGTGCTACCTTCCTTTTAAACTATAGCTTGAGCTTTAGAATTACTTCATTGCAAAGGAAAGCGTCTAATTGCTGTTTTATAGCTTGTTGAAGCTTTGGAAGGTTTGGAATTCAAGGGAAACAAGGTTTAGAAGCAAAAATATCAAAGGTATGTAAGGCTAAACCTATCTTTTTCCAAGGCATGCATCTTGTAGCTTTTGAAATTTGTTTTAGTTCCAAACTTGGTATTTCTTGTGGGAAACTTATATGGCATCAAGGGAACCTTGTATATGGATAATTTTGTACTCAAAACCAAGGTGAAATATGTCCAAACAACAGCACATAATGTTGGCTCAAAATCTTGAAAGTTGTTTTTACCTTCGGATAACAGTTAGTAGTTTGACCATAACTCTTTATAAGAAATTGATATTGAGATTATTTAAGACTCTTTGGAACCATAAGATTTATATCTACAACTTTTATGGGTACCCTAAAGTCTAGAATTTTGAATTAGAACCTAAAAATTAGGGCGTAAGACGGGGAAGTGGTGCTATCCAGAGATTTTGTCCACGGATTTGTTATGACGTCCGGTCGTTTCATTTTGTTGTATATTCAATATTTTTATGTAATTTCTTATCCTATACATATTTTATAGCATTCCCTATAAATGTGTAAGCTAATATAGCATGTCTAGATGCTCAGTTTCATCCTAAATCAATAATAGAAGTGTACCTTCTAAGTTATATAATGTCTAGATGCTCAGTTTCATCCTAAATCAATAATAGAAGTGTACGTTCTAAGTTATATAATGATTGACCGACATTACATTCATAATTTTGTTTTTTCGCTCGTTTTGAGGATCGTTGAATTTCCTTTTGCTTGTTGTTATCATCCCGGACGGGTATCCATTCTCATTTATATTGCAGTACTGGTTTATTTTTTGCAGATTATCCAGTTTTAGGGGAAACTCTGCCGAAATTTTTATGGAAATCCAAAGAGTTGGGCAAATTCTGAGTTCCAGGTTGTGTCTATGATTCCATATAGGATTTTCTTATTATTCTTTTAAGTTCAAATCTATTGCCTCATACATGCTTATGCTTATATTGTAATCATATTATGTATGATTTTGAGTCCCCCAAAGAGGCTGGACATTGGACACACAGTCTGGTCACGTGTGATCCTACCCGTCTGGGGGACACAACTCCTCTGGTTCAGGCGGGAGTTAAAACACCTAGTGTGACTGGCTGTCATTCACAGACTCTGACTAGAGAGGCTACATATTACTGGATGGGGGGAACATAGCCCATAACACCAGCCAGATTTGTTATATGCACGTACATAGCCACAGTATGCAGTGCATGACTATACATAAGGCTAGTTCAGATGTTCAGTTACCTGATTTGGGGAATACATCCCATAACACCAGACATGTACTAGCTAAGATAACAGTTAAGTTTTTGCTCAATACCAGTTCTCAGTTCTAAGTTATCAACCACCAGTTCTTAGTGTCTGTATCAGTTGACAGCTATCAATTCCCAGTTTTTAGTTACCAGTTATCAGTCATATTACAGCCAGTTACCAGTATAGTTCAGCTCAGCCTTCAGTTTTAGATTAAGTGAGACTTTAGTTTATATTTAGATCATGTTTAGTTCATGTTTCAGAGTTTCAGGTACATTGCTATATTTCAGTACAGATTTACATAATTGTATTCCAGCCTTACAGTTTTATTCAGCTGTGATATATTATATGCTCATGCACTACATTCTTTGTACATATTGTACTCACGTCCCTTCTGGGGTGCTACGTTTCATGTCGCACAGGTACAGATAGATAAGTTCTTGGGTCTCATTAGTATGCCATCTACCAACTTTTGGAATCACTGCGCTTACTTCTTGAGTCACTTATCTTTATGTGTACAATCAGCTAGTACTGATGACGGGGCCGTGTCCCGTCTAGTTCATGTACATTTTTCTGTTCATAGAGGCCTAGTAGACATTTATCCTATGTCAGCAGTTAGCGTTATGTATTGTCCTTCTAGGCCTTTTGTTTATACAGCTCCTTCGGGAAGTGTTAGATCCAGTTAGTTTTAGTTTATTATTAAAATATTATCAACATGATAGTGATAGCCAGAACGGGTGTCAGTTATCCGCCGTGGCCCTTGACTGGTGTCGTGACAAAATCCTTAGAAGACTGCTCCGTCAGCCCATAGTTCGCTAGCGATGAAGAAGATCAGAAAAGAGAAAAGAAATAGAGGCGAGTTGCAAGGACTCAATTAGTGGGGCGGACAGTACATAATGAGGAAGCAAATCATATTCCACGCACAGTTATCATAGTCGTGAGCCATTACGATATACTCATAGGTATCTGATTTGTTGGAAATCCACATACCTAAATTATAAGGAAAATGATATATGACCATACATTTCTTGGCACTAATGGCCATACTGGGGATAATTAAGTCATTTTACTAGGGAATTGGGGGCATTATGGACACTTCCTACGTTTTTTGTGCCTATTATACCCTTCATGAAAAAAATCAAATTTTGAATTCACTCTCTCTCTCTCTCTCTCTTTCACTCTCTCTGTAGTTATTATATTTTACATTCCCAATGCATAGAATGTATAAAAACTACGGTTTTTTGTGCCCATTTTCTTTTATTTTTTTCAAAAATTTGAATACCAACTTGTGACTTTCTGATTTTTTTCATAATATAAAAAAATTTATTTAGTGCATATTTCATATTCTTCTTAATATATAGGAAAGTTTAATTTCATGATAATTATTTTTGTGCTTTGTTCTTTCTAGTACGTCACTTTTTAGTATAAAAAATTAAAAAAATAGTTTTGTAAAGTGTTTAACAAAAAAAAAAAAAAAATCAACTTGATCTCTAAAAATAAGTATTTTCTAAAAAAAAAAAGACTAAAAGCTAAAAAAAATCAGTTTGTTCATTTTTTGCATTTATTTGAAACCCATCTTTTGGAAAAACAAAGTGTTTTTTGATAGGAAATTTATAAAAAAATTTTAATCGAATCCCACCATAACCTATAGAGGAAAATATTTTATTTAATTAATATATACATAAATACTTGTAATACGCATACGCTAGTTCAAGCAATGCACAAAGTATAAATTTTTCAAAATTTTCATATTCATTTAAATTAAATTTAAATAATTGAAAATATAACTCAAAGTTAAATTTTTACATGAATTGTGACTAACTTAAAAGCAGCGAAATAGTATCTTATTTCAAGCTCGAAATAATATTCTTAGTCGTGACACATCTAATCTAGAACCAAAATAATGTCCTTAGTAATCTTATGAATTTTATTGAATAAAAATTTGTATTGTTTGATTAAAAAATATATGTTCTTATAGAGGAAAATATACCTAATTTTATTGAAAATATTGTACGTATGTGTCATTATATATGATTGTATGTCCCCCCAAGGTGCCTTCAATTGTTCATTACTATCAGTGATTGAAGGATCAGATAAGGCAAATCAAAACCCATTACTGTCAGTGATAACATATAGAAGTTATAAGAAATTTTGCTACATAGCAAGAGTAATTGAAGGATCAAATAGAGCAAATTAAAATTCATTAGTATCACTAATAACATATAAAAGATATAAAAAATTTCGCTACATAGCAAGAGTAATTAAATACGAAGTAATTGAAAAGATAGGTTAGATGGCATTCTTTTGCCAGGTTCGAACCTTTGACCTTTGATTATAATATCGCAGTAGTTGCCATTATGCAGGAGTAGCTTCATATGTCAATGGATTCACTCCAACTATACTTAAACACGCAAATTCTTGTCTTCAATTTGTAAAGCGTTAGTTGGCCTATCAGGCAACAACATTCGTCCTTTTTTTAGTCTATTCTTTGTTGACCCATCAAACAAGGCAAAAAATATGAAAATGGAACTAAAATGGCTTTGGTTGACACTGCAAGCGAGATTATCCAGAGGTTCAATATAAAGAGCGTAGAGACACGCCAACAACTACTCCTACTCTTACTTATGATGATTTTACACAATGCATGGTCAGTTAGTGGTTCGATTAATGATGTCATATCCGTATTTATTCTTGATAATATATTGTCTTATATATAACAGTATTTCCATAATAAAATTAGGAGTGTGTATGCTAATATGTGAATTATAATTTTTTACTGGTAAATTTATAAATAGTGTGTAGGTAAAACTGTAGAGGAATAAGTTTGAAATATATAGGGCGTATATTTTCATTACCTAATCAATTAAATTATCATAATTCGAATGAGTTCAATTTCAATACATTAATTGATTAACTACAGCAAAAATTGGTCACTTACGTTGCCATCTAAAATTTAAATATTTAACGAAAAACACCTATAAGCAACAAAAAAAAAATCAATTAAATTATACTCATTTAAATTAAACTCATATATTCAATATTAAGAATAATTTACTTATTTATCAATATTAAGAATAATATATTATACATTTAGTTTAATTGTTCAATGTATTGGGACCATAAAAAGCTAGACATGCTAATTTAAAATTATTATATTTTTAGAGGGAAACTTATTGGAGGGAAAAGAATAGTGGAGGGAATATTATTGGAGGGAAAATGATAGTGATTCGAGCCAAAAGTGAACAGAGATTTTATGGAATTTTTACCCAATATGGCCATTGTATGTCTACACAGGTATGGTCAAATAGCAGCGTCCAAATTATAATAAATACCGAGATGTGTGTCAACACTCAAATAGATAACCAAGATATGAGTGCACATGTCTAAATCATAACTTAAAATAAAGACATGAATCATCGATCAAATAGATAACCAAGTAATGAGTCCACATGCCCAATTATAATACATGAAAGGAGACAAAATCAAATATATGCACAAAATAGTTCAAAGACAAAGTGTTAATCCAAATATGCTCTAACAATTAGGAAAACAAGATATAAATATGCATTCAAATAGGTAGAAATACCAATACATATAGAAAATGTGTTCAACTGAATAATTGAGCGAAAATGGTTTATATACCTTGTGGCAGTTATGTGCGCAAAAGAAGGCATACATATTACCGTAATGTGGAGGAAAGCCATTCAATAAAAAGAATAGAACTACCTACCTCAATATGAAGCACACAGAAGGTACTGAACAATAATATTCTGTGGCTGAATCTTATCCATGCAGTCTAAACAAAGTCAAATTGTGCTATAGACACAATTCTCAAAGTTCAAATTGAAGTGGTGGTATAAAGGTCAATGGAAGAATCGACCATTTGGCTTAATATCAAAACTAAAATCTTCCTTGAGGTTAGTATAACCAATGATAGATAATCTATTATTAGATTTTCATTTCAAGTTTATTTCGGTCCCAAATTACTTAAATTACTATTTCTAAGATGTATGCCAAAAATATATTATTAACCAATATCATTGATTTTGAATAGGACTTCATATATAATCACATATTTATAGATGTGTTGGTCACATGTGAAATAAGCCCGACGCGACCCTTTTTAGGTGTGAGGGCGCACTGCGCTCTAGCACCAATAAAAGCAACAAAACTAGCAATTCTCCAAACACTTTCCTTTATCTAAAACCCCTCAAGCAAAACTTGAAATTTAATGAAACTAGTCCCCATATGTCCCACATATGTAGAATTGTCTATGATAACATTCAAAACTCTAATTAAACCACCAATTCTAAAAAATAGGGGTTTAATAATATTACATTCCAAATTCGTTTATACAGTAATTTCCTCATGCAAATTTAACCAAAATGGTCTTGAAATGAAAAACATTTTGCATGCAAGTAAAAAAAAAATGATGGTGCTAACATATCATCGGTTTGGAATATGGAGCTAAATTTCTAAATACGGAGGGTCAAGCCATTATAAAAAGCTATTTCCATTATGATTATCAGAAGCCCAAAGTATATTAAATGGTCACAAACAATACGTGTTCAGGTGTAGAGCGCCTATAAAAAAAGAAAAGTGATAATAAATTATTTAGTTGTTTCAGGCATATAAGCAAACATCTTGGTGCATCAGTGTTGAGAAAGTAGGTTATTTTATCAAATTCACAAAATACCCAAGTGATAAACCTATGCCTATAGAAAAGATAGTGAAACCCGAAAAAAGAATCTAGTACAAAACAAAGTTTGGTCACGTTTATCAGAATTTCCTCTAAGCTTTAGTTATGTGGTAAATCGTCAAACTTCCTAAAAAAGAACTTACATAGGTAGGATCAATGGACCACAATAGAAGTATGAAACATGCACACCAGATCTATAATGCCCTTAATAAGGCATAATCAGCCTACAAAAATTTAAACTCAATTCAAACATTTAAAGAAAAAAAAAAAGAATAGCAAAGAAGAAGATGTTTATGTAGATACAAAGATATGATTTTTGTTTGTATGCAAAAGGTAGCTCAAAGAAGAAGGAAGATATATAGTTACCAAAAAACAATGTGAGACTTAACAAATTAGGAAACTTCTAGCATCCCGTCATAGTATTTGCCCTCGTAAGAAATTATTTCATTGTTAATCCTGTTAGGAAAAGCTCCTTGCGATCGCCAAAGCTTATTAGTAGTAAGACCTGGCGATCACCAGGAGTCTACCCTGTGTTGCTTTTGGCCATCACCACGAGCTTTTCCTAACGGTGCAAAAGATGTATTACTTACGACACCTCAAACTATTATCTTCCATCAAGTAAAAACTTGTAAAACAATTCAAATTTATATAAATAACCCTCGACGACAAGAGTTTGTAACAACTCACTTTTATTATACAGTAAGTATATAGTATAATATAATATAGATATAGCAACTTAGTGTATCATATTTAGATCTTTACATTAGTTTTTCTTCTTCTTCGTATTAAAATTTTATATAACATCTATTTAAATTTTGATAATAAATGTTTTCATAACATCTCAAATTTAAATAATGTTAAAATTTTTTTTAAATGTATTTGAATGATGAGGTTGACTCTTTAGCTAGATATTCAATGGTTAAGATTGAAAAAATAGATGAGCCTATATGCTAATTATAGGAATTGTTCCAACGAGCTACCAGTTTTCAAAATAGTTTAGCTGTGTGGGAAAAAATACGCCACCTATTGTTACGGGTTTAGTATACCACCGCACTGAGTTGTAGACCCATGGCCCTATTAGTACTTGTATTCTACCTTATTTAGGACTGGGTATCAATACTATAAATACCCATCCTTACATTGTATTGTATTGTACAACAGACGAGTCACTATAAACTTCAGCTACTCTCAAGGAATAAGATTTGCTTTGCTTTCTAAATTATTTCTTACTTATTTACTTGTCTTTATTTTCATCGTATTTACTTACTTTTTCATCGTAATTTACCATATTGCTTGTGACTTCATTCATACTTAATTTTTTAACCTAGACATACAAATTTAGGCATAAACAGTTTGTCGCCCACCGTGGGGCCCAGGCAATTATGGTATTCTATGAAGGAAAAGGTGCAACCATGTCTGACGACGACAACAACATTCTGAAGAACACCATATATGGAGTGGATGAATCAACAAAGGATCTTGACGATCCCAGCGTTCAACAAAAAAATCCAGCCGAGTAGACAAAAGATCCTTCTATAGAGCCGACCCCTGTCGCTAGTAATGAAGGGATCAACAGCCTATTGGAAGGTAATCCTGAGGTCAGAATTTTCATCACTGATCTCCTTAAAACTATGATGGAACAGGCGGAGAAAAACTCCAACAACGTGATCGAAGGGGTGTCTTGCAAACTAGACACGATGTTTACAGGATCGTTTCAGAGGCTACCATCCCCACAAGGACCAACACCCATGAACGATTCGCCAGCATTTGTGCCTAGCTGAAGGCCTAACATGGATGCTGCTCCAGGAGGCTCATCAACGATAAACAATCAAGACGTTAAGGGAGCCCCTTTCATTTAGGATCTCATATAAGAGATTAAGGCCATCCATGACCGGATTGGTAATGTGTCGGGTGCTCCACCCCAAATTACCACCATAGATGAGCAAAAGTTTTACAAGCATGCTTACAAGGCTAGTGCTGCACTGCTCTGCTTACCAAAGATCTTCTGCTTTCCGGATAACTTGAAGTATGACGGAACGACTAATCTGGATGAGCATATTGCTGCGTATTATACGGCTGTGAAGAGTAACGAGATTACTGAAGAAGAAATCCAGTCTGCTCTAGTGAAGAGGTTTGGCTCAACTCTGACCAAAGATTCCCTTGCTTTGTACACTCAGCTACCAATGGGTTCGATCGAATCATTCACTCAGATGCAGGATTTATTCAAGAAAGTGCATTCCGGTGCCTGCTAGCAGGAGAATCGCATGGAGGTTATCTTTGAGATCCGGCAGTGAGACAATGAGCTGCTCAAAGATTATCTCGACAGGTTTAGAGGGAACGCATGGAGCTCCCTCCAATTCCTAACAATATTGTTGTGGTACCCTTTGGCAAAAGTTTGAATGCAAAGGGATCTCTGGCTACCAGAGAGCTGCAATGGAGTCTGACTCAGCACCCTGTGTCAACATGGAATGCCCTGTACCAGAGGTACACTATGAAACTTCGCCTAGAGCCCTGGGAGTCTTCAGCTCCCGAGGAAGTCCGACCGGCTATCCAAGAAGTCATCCGCCAAAGATAGAAATGGGGATACGTGGAGGAATCTTGAATGGGGGAAAAAGGCAAGCGAAACATAAAAGATAGCAGGGACGATTTTCTGAAGCGGCAAGAAGGAAAGGGAACATCAGGGTCATTATCCAAGGGATCGCTCAACGTGGAGTGGGTTCCTAATTGATTAGAAGAATTGGGTCTGGGAGTCAACATCGTAGACTTTGTGAGAGATCATATGAAGAACACACAAATCCATTGGCCAAGCAACCTGAGAGCAGAACCTGGCAGGAGGAGCAAGGAGTTTTACTGCCATTTTGATAGGGACCATGGACATGTCACGGCTGGGTGCAGAGCGTTGATCTTAGAATTCATGAATTTGTTGAATAAAGGGTACCTCAAGGACTTGCTCACCGATAAAGGAATATAGACCATCACCAGAAGTGAGAACTAGGATGCACCGCCAAGCCTGTCCGATCCTAAAAGGTCCATAAATATGATAATCGACGGACATACATTGATCAGGGGTCAGAGGACATCTCAGCAGCGCCAAACCAAGGTCTCATCCGAGACGAGACGATCCTATTCAGCGATGAGGGCAGCATCATCTGTAGTACCCCGCACCATGACGCCCTAGTTATAACACTTAGAATGGAAAACACAAATATGAAACGTGTATTGGTCGACGCCGGTAGTATTGTAAACCTCATCATATAGGACGCATTGAAGGCGATAGGTGTTGAGGATCGAATCATCCCGAGTGTCTACATTCTTGCAGGCTTTAATAATTCTTGTGAGAAAGCTATAGACGAAGTTAACTTAAGCACCCGCTTGCCGGGTATAGATTATGTTTCATCCTTTCAGGTAATCAAGGGAGGTGTTCCCTATAATGCGATCATCGGGCGACCGTGGATGAATCAAGAAAAAGCAATACCGTCCACCTGGCATCAGAAACTGAAGTATGCTACTTAGTGGGGGATAAAAGAAATGAATGGCGACCAGGAGGCAGCAAGGGAATGTTGTAAGGCCGCAATCCTTAGAGCAGTTGTCCCCGAGTAAGTGCCCGAAGAGAACATTCGAGGAGACCCCGAAGACCTTGAAGTCGCAATCAACCAGGACTGCGATTCAGATGGTATGGTTTATTGACGTCTCTCGGGGGGAGGAGAATGAGTAGGGATAATTGGAAGTACTTTTCTTTTCTGAATTTACTTAGCACATTAGTCTTGCTCTCAAATCACAGTATTCTCATACTTTTTTGGACATGTTACGAGTCTTCACCCACAACATCCAAGGCTTTACGCCTTTATTAATAAAACTACTATCTTACTTAGTCAGTTTTACTCATTTTTTTAGATCCATTTACGATCCAGCTATTCATACCTCTGGCCACATACATGTTGAAGTAATACACCCACTTTCTGTGATAAAAGTAGGGTACACAACTCGCTTAGAGTTAGACAACGTCTAACTCAGCCATCAGGCATTAATCGAGCGTTGATCTTATAATATCAATAATTGCACCTACACACCGACGGGGACGCCTGTCCACGTAGTGCCATAATGTCTTAAATACTCGAGTTCTAAGCAAAAATGTTTTGTCTCAAAACGCAAAAAGACCGTTTCCACACGGGCTAAAGTCGTCCCATTGTGGGCACAAACGGTCATCTACTACGGATGCAACTAAGCCGCCGTCTATCGGTGCACAACAGATGTAATTGCTTAAGGCAAGCACACTGACACACGTTCTTAAACAACTAGAACAGTCAGGACGACTGTTGACACCTAATTTTGTCCCTCCTGTTTCGATAACCTTCTACTCATGAAAATTGCACTGATAGCCGCACGAGTATCACACACTCACTCATATTCAAGGTTACTACTTCACACACGCACATCAATTAGGTCATTTTTCAAAACACCGTCACAAGCCACGACTATTTACAAAATCGGCATGTTCAATTACAATTTTTGTAATTATCCCCATTTTCGAAAATTTCACAGAATTACTTCAAAATTCAAACTTATAATCTCCATTAGCCGTTTGGCCCTCAAAATTAATTTCCTAATTTTTTTTAATAATTTTATAAGCATTTTTGTGCAATTTTCAACACATTTTATAAGCATTTATACACATTTTATACTATTTTTATACAACATATACATATATACACGTCTACGCGCACATCAGCTCTATTTTTTACACGTCACCGCCTACGTGACTTAATCCTGGCCGTCCACGACACTAATCCAACGACCAAGATTAAAGTTTTCATTTTTATTACACTCCACCCCCAAACCCTAAAAGACCCCTCATTTCTTCTCAACTCACTCGCCCGACTCTCTCTCTCTCCCTCTCTCTCGGCAAAATCTAATCGCCGCTGTCTATGGCGATTTTTGGTCGATCCAGCCGGCGAAATCGAAAACAAACTACACCACTGCACTCCTCACGTGTTCCGCTAGAAAACCCATACAATGGTTTGCCAGTTTGACAAGGTTGAAGCTTAACCCTAATATGACCTCCCTATCTATCACCGGAAAAGGTTCTCTGGCGGTCGATTTGTTAAAATTATGAATGACGCTATCGTAGGGAAAGGAAAAATCCCTGTGCATGACTAGAGTCGAGACAAATCGAACCCGATTCCAAACTTGAATGGGTAATCCTTCTTCTGTTTTACGTTTTTGGATTTATGTGAATTTATGCCTAAACTTGCCTAACGTTTTATGTGTAGTAACATGATTGTGTGTTATTTGCTAATTAACCAGTTAAAATTCACGCGATTATTAATTCTTGTTAATGATTTAATTTAACACTGCCTTGAATCTTCGCATGTCTGATAGGTGATGTACTCATAACTTGTGACGTATACCACCTCTAGTACTCTTCAAAGTCAAAATCCATGACAATCTTGAATTAGTTATGTTTGTTCTTGTTTGATATGTATTTTGCCTTCTATTCTGTCAAGATACGTGAATCTCATGACCAGATGCTTAAAATTAATAGGATAATCTAATCTAGCATGATTAGGAGGATCTTGAATTAATTCAATTTGAATTCTTGATTGACGACTGGATTGGAAATTAGTTCTGTCATTGATGTGATTTCAACTGAGACTTATCAAGTTGATTGACTGATTTTTTGAACCTAAAATTTTTTTGTACACTATTTTCTTGAACCTAGACACTGTTAAAGTTAAGGGGAGAGAATCCAAAATGGTTTGGGATTGGGTTTACCTTAAGTATGAAGGCTGGGAGAATCTGTTAAGAGACCCAACTCAATTCCGAGCCTAAAGTGGTTTGAGCTGCTGATACTTGTGAATCTGGACCATGCTATATGTAAAGGAGGAGAACTATATTTGTCTTAAACTTTGATTTGCCTTAGCCTTAGGGATTGACAGAACTATATTTGGTAAACTTGCTTAGTTGAATCCTATTAATTAGAGGAAGCAATATTCCTTGCCTTATTTGGTTCTACTACCCGTTTGAATTAGTTTTACCACCCTCACCTACATAAACAAGTTCTCTTCATTCACTTAGGACACGGTTCATAGACACAAAATACATAGAAATATAAAGGAACATAGATAGCATCTCACTGACCAATCTCTCTCTTTCCTCTTGTTTGTTCTTGTCTCTCTGAAGCTTTCCTGCTTGGCTCTTGCAAGCATTCTCTCTCCCTCTTTGCACTCTGTTTTCTCACTGTTAGAGGTATATCTACTCCTCCCTACTAGTATCTGCATCTGTTTGTGTATGTTTTGCTCTACCTGTACTTCTTTTAAACTGCATATGCTCAACTGTTATTACATGTCTTGCCTCTGTGAACTTTATGGTCCTCTTTAACTTTGTGAAACTGTAAGGATGATCTGGAAGGATCATACCATCATTCATAAGTGCAGGAGGCTTTACATGAAGCGCTTTTAGCAGCCTGGACATTATTGAGACAGGAACCAGTCATCTAAAGACCTTTAGTTCATGTTTTCTTACCTCCTCTTAGTCTTCTATTCGTGTATATTCACTAGGGCCCTGCCTGTATTTGTTTAAAACAGGGAACACAGCTACTAGGCTGTGTATATTGGCTATCCAGAAGCCTCCTCTTAACTTTTCTCTCCTATGTGCTGCATCTCTCGAAAATCATGATAGTTTGAAATCTGCATAACATTTTCTCGGTAAAAGACTAAATCATATTGTTTTAAGTTTGCATGTTTGTGAGTGGAACTTCAAGCATGGTAACACTGCTTTGCTATACTAATCTACGCAGACCTTAGAACTAAAACATTTGATGCATGTTTTTTCATGAAATATGGAATTTTTATTAAACAGGGGGCTAATTGTGATATGAGTGCCTAAGACTGGACCGTTTCGGTAAATTTAAAACTGCCCCTCTCTTTGTATAAATGATACAGGCCCAAATTTTTTTTTAAATATGGCCTTTATATGCACTAAACTTACTTTCGATATACTTGGAGCTCCTATACACTAATCTAATAGTGTATAAGAGTGTATAAGTGATTGGGGTCGACTATACGAGTATACAATTATTTTCTAAAACCTAATACATGTTATCATCTATTTGCATGTCTATATATGTATATGTTAAGTGCGATAGCCCCCTTTGTGTGCATCTTTGTGTGTTTCTTGCAACTATTTTCAACAAACAGCCTATCTACTTATATTTTTCAAAACTAACCCCTAAATAAAAATAGCCATTAAGGTTAGGGCTCGACAATTAATGACGAGTCACACTGACCCTAAATGGCTAATATTTTATTTCAAAAATAATACCCATTCAGTTTTTGACAAAATCTGAAATTATTTGTAAAAGTTGTCTAATTTCGCAAAACTGCCTATCCATGCAAAATTGATTTAAATGCTGAAATTGCACAAATAAACTGACTTTCCACACTATTTGCAGATTTAGCCATGCTTTCGATTAGGCTTTTATACTAGAGGCCCTAAACGCGATTAGGCATGGAATTAGGCCGTATGTGAAATCCAATTGTATATATGCTACTTAGAATTGCCTAAGTTAAACTTAGTATGTAGATTGATTGAGAATTTGACCTCTTAAGTTAACATATGTGTATGATGATACGTATTTGCAAAAGACATCCCAAAATATATAGACTCGGATGGGAACCACTTTTCGTGGGACTTGGGGTAGTGCCTAACACCTTCTTCCTCGAGTTATTTGGACTTCTTACCCGTTGAATCTCTGTAACCCGACTAGTTTATAATGAACTAGACCTTAGATGCTTAGCTGGCCTAATACACCTTAGAAAACTATATTAGGTGGCGACTCCAATTCTTGAACTCAAACGAGTTACCCAGTCAAATCCGAACCCGACTCACTCCGAGTTGAGTCTAAAATCGGGTATGACAGAATGGCGACTCCACTGTGGATATTCAAAGTCCTAACCATAACGAGTCTTTAATTTTGAGATTTATTTGATTATTATTTTGTTATTCATATTATTATGATTTTACTAACTTGGTTACTTTTTTTTCTTCTTTCTTTTTATTTATTTATTTGTATGAATTTGAAATTTGATGTAATCCTGGATCCCACGGTCGCTTCACCACAAAAAACCTTTTAGGAGGGACATTTTGGAATATAGTTGGTCCGTGGTACAACCAACAATTTTAAATGGTCCCACCTCTTGGCCGTCCACCTTGGGGAACCGTGTCTAGAACTACACCATTCTTTGAATGTAATGAGCATGCATCATGCCGTAGGAAGGGCTCCCCGTGAGCCGGCTAGTTTTCAACTTGTCCAAATTACTTGACGGGTTTTTGACCCCGAAGGGACATTTGGACATGCTTATGTGCATTTGAGAGAAAAGCAAAGAAAAAGAGTGAAAAGAAAAGTGAGACAAAAACGCATTTTGATTTGTCCAATTATCCTCAAAAGGGGAGGGGATTTTAATCCTTTATTCCTTTTCTTTATAGGTCACAATGAGTCAAAAGTTTCACCGTTTTGGAATGACTGTGGGCACACCTCCTTTGTTAACTAGTTGATGGAATAATTTATCATTGGGCGAGCAAACCGAAGTACGTCAACATTTGGGTCATTTGGTTTCCCTATTAGAAATGGAGCCATGTAGAGAAATGATTGAAGCGTCGGTGTCATTTTGGGATGAAAAACTAAATGTGTTTAGATTTTTAGAAGTTGAGTTAATGCCTTTGCTAGAAGAAATAGAAGGGTTTGTATCACACTCGGGGTTAGACAAACATCGTTGGCAGGGGGTCGCATTTTAGCACCTAGTGTCCCCACATCTGAAGAGTTTCGTAATAAATTAGGGATGGTGGCAAGTGTGGATGTAGAACTTTTACAACAAAAGAAAATACCCTTTTCCTACTTTTACAACCGATTTGGGTATTTGGGTGCATTCGACGGCCATAAGAAAGAGTTCAAGTCCTACAATGATTGGAGGGGAGCTAGACCACTTGCATTTACTATTTGTTTCTTAGGAGTGATGGTATTCCCTGAAAGCTCGAGTCACGACATATGTTAGAGGTTTGTCATGGTTGCCGATGCAGTATTTAATGGAATTGATGGTTATCGTTATACTATAGTTCCTATGATAGTGGCGGACATTTATTGGGCTTTAAGTTGTTGCAAAAGTGGAGCAAAATATTTCCAAGATTGTAATCTTCTACGACAAGCGTGGTTCAAGGAACATTTGAGGAAAGCAAGAGGTGTGCAAGCGTTGTCTAAGCTAGCTGGTCACAACTACTTGGTTGGAGAATGATACGGGGTCACAAAATTCAAGCAGCCAAGCAGCACAGTGAAGTGGGTGAAGTTGTTTGAAAACATAACGGAGGGTTCAATTCAGTAGATGTTCACTTGATTTCCTTCATCAGACTTCATCATTAGCTCTGAGAAAGCACCCTTTGTGATACTTATGGGATTGAGAGGCCTCCAACCCTATCTACCATTGAGGGTGATGAGGCAAGCAGGGAGGAAGAAAATCATACCATTGATACCAGACACGAAAGCTTATAAGTTTGATTACACTGAAGATGTTGTTCCAAGAGTTAAGAGCATTAGAAAATCCTGGGTACGAAGACAAGTCATGGGAGAAGAATCACTAGCATCAGATAGATACAACGCTGGATGCGAACCAAACCACAAAAGCTGGTTACGCTCTAGCATAAAAGGAAATGTGGTAGTAGGGCCAAGTAGGGGAAATGCAATTAGAGATCGTGAGGCGGAAGCTCAAATCCGATACCGAGAATTCATGTTGAAAGTTGTTAAGATGGACAAAGAAAACAAAGAAGAGATTGAAGTGTGGAGAAAACGTACATTAGAGCTAGAGGAAAAGATAGAGGCGTTGGAGATGAAGCTTGAACAATGGAATTCAGAGTGTGCAGAGGTAGACATTTTACACTTAGTGGCGGCCAAGGGATACTTAACCAAAGCTATGGAAGAAGTCAAGGAGATTACACGAGAAGCAAAGAGAGCCAGGCTGGAGTAGGAGCCTGCTGCCTAGTCAAAGTGTCACTTTCATTTCTTTTGTATTTTCTTATTTTTAAAAGTCATCATGTACTGAATTTCAAAATCGATTTGGGAATTTATGAGAGTAATTGGCAACAAAATGCGTATTTATTTTCTTTGCATCATGACAAATATAGGAAGGCCGTACGTCCTTGGCAGGTAATGGTCTATTAGTAAGCCTACGTCCAAATGTCGAAAGGGTTCTTAACCCGAAAAATTACAAAATTGCATCTTTACATGGATTCGAAGAAACGTTTGCACAAGATATTGATCATTTGTTTAAACATGATCAGGACTATAAGAATATTTTTTGGTCTTTACCTTTTCTTGTTTTTTGTTTTCAGACTATGGCTGCAAGAGGTACACTTCAATTCGAGATTGTTTCTCGACCTCCTCACTTAATCAGACTCTGGTGGGAAGATCTGGCTGTTGTTAGCAAGGTTCATGTTCAAAATGTGTTGGGAGAACTGGTGGCTCTCAAGGCCTACACTGCCCATGCCTGGTTTGGTCAAAGCTGCTACATATTTCTGGGACTACAAAAGGGCAGTGTTTCATTTCAATGGCTTGGAGTTGGCACCAATGTTGGAGGAATTTGGAGGACTAGCAGGGTTGGAGCCTGGACCCGAGACTATGATTGATCCCCGAGATGTGGATCCTAAGGAGTTCATCGAACTGTTGGGTGCTCCTTATGATCCATATGTCGAGGGAGTGCATGATAGAAAAGTCACGTTAGAGTACTTACATTCTAGATTTGGAGATCCAACACTTAGGCATGAGTGGACTGGGGCATGGGAGATTCAAGATTGGGAGTGGACTGAATCAAATGCTTTCATCGTTGCTTTTCTTGGAAGCATGGTTTTGCCCGAGAAGGAAGGAAAGATCGACATAAGGTTGGAAAGTGTGGTAGCAGGATTACGTAAGGGTGCTCATAAGCATCAAGTGAGTTTGGTTACAATGATTTTGGGAGAAGTTTACAGGGCTCTAACCAAATGTAGAAGAGGAGAAGACTTTTTTGAAGGGTGCAATCTTTTGCTGCAAATGTGGTTGATAGAGCATTTGCACAGTGTCCCTATCAGCTCGGTAGCACCAAAACCGTCATGGAAAAGAGGGATCCGCTCACATAGCACCCGCATGGCTGGAACAGCAGTATGGGAAGACCCTGCAAACATGGAAGGATGGTACACCAAGCTTGAAGAGTTGCAAGAAGTACAAGGGGTAATCGAGAACTGTGCTGGTTTCATTGTTTCCATACAAGGTCAAGACATCACTTTCTTGACGTTGATTGAATTCTGAGGAACTCACCACTATGTTCCTTTAAGGATTCTCCTGCAAGTGAGAATGACACAACAAACTCTGCAGCTGACGGAAAGGAGAAGCTTCAACATTGACATAAAGGACATTAAGCATCCGATGGTTGGTACTATATTGACAATATGGGAAAAGAGGCTTACTATGCAGTTTTATCGTGGTCGAGACAGTAGGGTGAACCCTGCGGCTACTCTAGCTTATCCTCAATGGCTCAGTAAAGATACGGAGAGGTTTCGATCAAAGACTACGCTGAAAAGAAAAATCAAAGCTCCGAGTGTCACTGAAAAATACAAGAAACTACGACACGAGTTCGACCAAGTGATCACGCCCAACTACGCCCTATAAAAGGGACTAAGCGGTCGCAACAAATATAGCTCGGTACTTAAAGTGCCGAGGTCAAATCCCACAGAGAACACTCAAAATCTAGTTACTAATCTAACTAACTTATCTAATCAATTAACTTTGAAATATCTAGCCTCGTATAAACACCCCACACTTAAATCTTTGCTCGTCCTCGAGCAACTTATAACTTAAACTCAAGACACATCAAAACCACTCACACAATGACTTGGATTTATATAGGCACTTAACAAGTTGCATATGCACTCATTATGCTTTATTCATATGAAATCCATGCCAAGAATATTAAAAAACAATCAAGTGCACCAAATCAACCTCCCAATCCCATATGAACTCCAAACTCACTCAATAAGTCATGCAAGTACTCACTCTATTCAAGAGACTAATAAAAGAGCTCGCTTCTCGTAAATCATGTGCCCTCACAATAAATCCAAAGTTTAATGAAAAAATTCACGCAAAAGAATGAATCATGAACAAAAGTTCACAAAAAGATGAAGCACTCACTCTCAAAAAAGAACTCACATGCAACACAAGACATACCATAAGCTTGCCCTTAGTGTAAGACTCGACTAATGTCCATCTACTCGGCTAAGATCAATTAGGACTTCTTTAGGTTGTAATGTAGGCAATGAGACGGGTATGATATATTTAGGTAATAGTGACTAACCACCCCAAGCAATTTAATACACCACAATTAATTCAAGCATTTTCCTTCCAACCAATCTTTCTTTTACCATCACAGAGTCAACTTTCACCAACCTTTTTCTTTAAGCAAAGGAAGGAGCTAATAAGAGGGACTACTTTTTTTTTCAAACTCAAAATTTTTTTTCTCATATTTCAATAATTGCACGATATCTCAAGCTTTCGCTTTTTTTTTAATCTTCTTTTTCTAGTAAATCCCTCCAAATAACATCCTCCTAAGCACCTTTTATCTTCCTCCTCCAACAACAAATTTTATACTTCATTAACTAGCCTTTCAGGCTCATAACACCATAAGTAAAACTCACAGATATTCTGCAGAATAAACAGGAATCCCAGTGGCTATCAAAGAAAAGGCTACAGGCTCAAAATGGTTAGCTAAGGTCAAATTTCACTATTAAACATTTAACTTTGAGGCTTCAAATAAATTGGCTATGAAAGGAAAGCCTATATCACATCCTAACCGAGCAAACTTCTCATTTCGCTTTGCACACACACCGGACAAGTTCTAGACATCAAGTATTTAACACAGAAAAAATAAAATCCTTACTCACACATGGCACATAACCTACTCAAAACGGCTCGATTCGCGCTCTTAAACAAAGCAAACACAAGCAAACCTTCAAGCAAATCTAGAATCAACATCATGATCATAGGCTTCAAATAATACACTCAATGTTTCTCAAGGCAAGTGGATTATGATAGAATATATGCATGAACTTCACATACCCCAAATTAAGTATCTATATAAAACTAGTCAAAGTGGAGCCAAGACTCTCCCATCCAATTACTACAGTCTAATCCTAAAAAAAAATCTACCTATACCCGGTTCAAATTACTTCCTTTGGAAAAGAACCGATGCACAAAGAAAAACCAAAGGGAATTATTAGCACAAATAGGAAGACTCCAACCCCACACTTAAAATCAGGCATTACCCTCAATGCATTAAAAATAAAAACTAAGGGTGATAGAGAAACTCCCTGGGGCTCTAATCCCGAAGAACATCCATGTGAGCTTCCTTATGACACGAGGTACTCAGACTTCCCCCAAGCATGACATCCTCATCTAATCGTATGAGGTTGCAAGCACCCCACACTTAGACTTCAAACTAATCGAAACTTGCAAAGCAAAGAAACTCACCATGTAATATCCTTCAAAGGATAATATTATTATTTTTTTTGTATTTTGTTTTTTTCCTCATTTTTTTTTATTTTACTTATATCCAAATACAATCACGGGTTGCCTCCCGAGAAGCGCCTTAGTTATAGTCGTGGCACGACTTCAATCAGCTTAACTCATGGCTCATCCAGGCTCGCATGTATGTACACACGAACAATTCACATCATCACAGTGTCCCTTCAGCATTTTGCCGATGTCAACAGCTATTTCTTCATCATACAGCTTCAAGGTCATCTTTTCCTTCTCAACATCAATCACTGCTCTACCAGTAGCCAAGAATGGACGGCCTAAGATAATTGGAACATCTTTATCAACGGGGCAGTCAAGAACCACAAAATCTACTGGAAACATGAAACTACCCACATGCACAAGTACATCCTCAACTATTCCAACGGGGTGCTTTTGTCTTCTATCTGCCAGCTGGATTCGCATTGATGTCTCTCTCATGCCGGTCAAACCCAACTTATTGTATACTTTTAGTGGCATCAGATTAATGCTTGCACCAGAATCACACCAGGCCTTACCAATTGTGAGATCATCAATCGAGCACTGGACCGTAAAACTACTAGGATCTTGCTTCTTTTTAGCAACAGGCTTTGTGGTGACAATACTATACACCTTATTCAACTCGACCATCTCTACCTCATTAAAGTCAACCTTCTTAGACAGAAGGTCTTTTAGCAATTTAGCATATCCAGGGACCTCTCGCATAACTTCCATGAAAGGCATAGTAAGCTTCAATTGTTTCAACAAATCAAAAAGCTTATTAAACTTCAAACCTTTATGTTGCTTTGCCAATCTTTGAGGAAAAGGAGGTGGTGGTGTTTTTGCCTTGGAGTTCTGCTCCCTTGACACTTTACCCTTTTCAACCACCCTCTCGGCTTCTATATTAGGTTTTTTAGCAATTACCTTCTCAGTACCAGAGACAGGTTTTGGAATGGTCTCTTTCTCAGCATGATCAGTGCCAGCTAGTTTGGTAGAGTCATCAGCAGACTCAATGTTTGGCATGGTAGGTAGTGCTTCTTTAGCGAATTCTTGCTCTTTGTCCAAGTCTCTTCTATTTCACTTAGTGACTGCCATCAATTGATAAGGATTTTGATCCTTAGGATTCACCAGAGTGTCGCCCGGCAAAGCACCTTGAGGTCTATTATGTAAAGCATGGGACAATTGTCCCAACTTGGTCTCTATACCCTTTATAGCAGTGTCATGTGCTGCAACTTGGTCTTGAAGATTCTTATTTAATCCCATCGTAGCCTTCACCGTAGTCTTAATCTCAGCTATATCATTCGCATGCTGCAGGGGTAAAGTTGCTTATTGTTGAACTGGCCTAAATTGACCCTGTTGATTCTATTATTGGCGCTGCCCATAATTCACAAAGTTCACATCTTCAGTACCAGTAAGAAAATCAGCATTAGAAAAATCACCAGGATCGAGGACTTGAGTCTGAGCTCGTGAGTCCACTTGGTTAACAGGTTTCAACATCTTCTCATTTAGTTGTTTTGACACAATATCAAGTGTAGTCTGCAACTTTGACATCTGTTCTTCCATTGCAGAAGTAGTACCAATAGCTAAAGCCCCCGTACCTAGGCTAGCAGATGCATCTCTTCTAAGCTAGCCTGAGTTTTGAGCCATCACATCAAGCAGGGCCTTCGCTTCCGCAAATGTTTAACTCAAAAATGCTCCACCAGCTGCTGCATCCAAAGTGCCCTTAATTTGATTTCCCATGCCCATGTAGATCCTTTGCCCTAGCATTTGGTCAGAAATACCATGATGAGGACACTTTCTCAAATAACTTTTAAATCTCTCCCAAGCTTCTGGCAAAGTCTCTAGCAGGTTCTGTCTGAACATAAGTATCTCATCAACTAGCCTGGCTGTCTTACTGGGTGGAAAGAACTTCTTCATGAACTTTATCACCAAGTCTTCCCATGACATAATAGAATTTACTGTCAACGAGTCTAACCAATCACTGGCATCTTCCGTTAGCAAGAATGGGAACAACATCAATTTCACAACCTCTGCTGGCACTCGAGTCTGTTTTTGAGTATCACAAACCCTTATGAACTTTTTCAAATGCTTTTAAGGATCATAAGTAGTTCTACCTGCAAATAAACCATTATTAGCAAGCAAAGCCACTATCGTCTGGGTGATGTAAAAATTTTCTGCCTCGAACGCAGGGAGCATAATTGCAGACGCCAGATTCCCAGCCACAGGTTGCACGAAAGCATTAAGAGCCAAATCTTGAGCAATTCTGAATTCTTCAGGATCTTAACTTTTAATTGTAAACACCAAAGAAACGAGATCAAGATGACAAGAGTGAAGTTAATGGAAAAATAAAATAGATATCTTAACAACTAAATAACACCGTGTTCCCCGGCAACGGTGCCAAAATTTGATCACGCCCAACTACGCCCTATAAAAGAGACTAAGCGGTCGCAACAAATATAGCTCGGTACTTAAAGTCCCGAGGTCGAATCCCACAGAGAACACTCGAAATCTAGTTGCTAATCTAACTAACTTATCTAATCAATTAACTTTGAAAGTTTATATTTTTATGATGGTTTAAATGTAATAACTAATTAACAATAAAGTAAATAGCAAAGTAGTAAGAAATAGATTGATTCAGGGGTTTAGAAGCCTAGGATTGATCTACCCAACTCCTACTCACGTGTTAGAACAATACATTAATGGATTGAACTTGCTTCTTCCTATTGAACACTTGCTCAAAATTCACAACTACTCACTCCCGTGTAATAATTGTAACTTTCACTAACCAATTTCTCAATTAATTAATGAAGATACGTAGGACAACAAGTATGGTTCACAATTGGGATCAATGGTCACAAATCACCTTTTTGACAACCTAAGTAATGGCTTTATTTTAGGTTGAAATATTGCTAAGTTTTTAACCCTAATTCATGAATCTATCCCTAGATGCACAAGAATAAAGGGCACAATCAATTGGGAGCTCTACCAATTAATCGCATACAAATCATAAACACTTAGATAGGAAGGTTAACAAGTTTCATTCATTAAAGCAATAATTCATAACACATAAGTATTGGAGTGGTTCAATCAACCCTAGAATGGGTAATTTAGCCACTCATGTTCATCATAAACATGTCAAGATAATTCATGAATGAATAAATTACAAAAAGAAAGGAAGAGTTCAAGAAAAACTCTTGTGTTCTTGAAGTCTCCAAAGCTCTAGCCTCCTTTTGCTCCTTCTCCGGTCAAAAGATATGTTTTGGGACGTGTTTTAGGGCTTTTATACCATCCCCATAGACCCACACAAGTCGGGAATTCAAAATAAAGTCGGATTTGAAATGTCAGGATTTTAAGCCTACGGCACCGCACTGCGCATTGCGCAGTGCGGTGCCGTAGGGTCGATTAACTGAGAGTGCCATTTTTTCACTTTTGCAGAAATTGGCCTATGCCGGAGCATAATGCATTGCATAGTGCGTTGCCGTAAGCCACTTTACCTGGGACTTCATTTTTCTTTATTTTCCTCCACGCCTTGATTCGCTCGACCCTCGGGATTCTACTCAGACTTCAAAACTCTTGTTTTCACTAAACTTTGCTCCGCGAACGCTTCATATCATCAATATAATTCCTACAATGTGAAACACACCAAATAAGAGCAATTCCATTCAAACTACCAAAAAATATCACAAGTCAAAGCATGAACACGAGGCGAAAGTATAGAAATTATTGCAATATCTTGCCTCGTATCACCAAGGTAAAAAAGAATTAAGGGTAACACAAGAGAGGGAAATGAGGAAAAATACAAGGATAAGATCAAAGGAGATGAACTCAAGTATTGGACAGGCAAGGTCATGGCAGCGAGGCAAGTTGCTGGGAATCTACAAGATTTGCTCAAAGGATGGGGAGAGTATTTTAAGGCAGTGCCACTAGAAGAAAAAGAAGCAATGGGGTTAGAAGTCTGTGAATTCTTCACAAAAGCTCTGGGTGACATGCAAGCTGGGAAGGATCTGATGGAAATGCTCGCCGCTCCTCCACCCATAAGCCTAGTTCACAAACCTAAGCAAGAAGCCAAAGAGAAGAAGGAGAAAGAAGATGCTGGAACTGATGCTTGATTCAAAACCTCTTTGCTTGGCACATAGTCTGGTCGTCTTAAGTCGAGTCATCTTTTCCTTTTGTTTTTGTTTTCCTTTTAGTCGAGTCGTCTTTTCTTTTTGTTTTTGTTTTCCGTTTAGTCGAGTCGTTATCTTAAATTAGTGATTGTAATAAAGCCAAGCAAATCAAATAAAATTTTATTATTTTGGGTTTTTAGGCTTGTGTTGATTATGTTTATGCAAACGAAATGTTGTGTTTGGTGCAAATATTACTTTGAATCTTTGATAGGCCTACCTCTGGCACAAAAGAGGTCCCTTGCATAATAGGACGCGATTTTATTAAAACTAACGTATACTCACATTCTTTTGTTTGTTTTTGATGTGTCAGTCCCCAAGTCCTTGAAAGTTTGGTTTGTGCATTCTGGCCGCGCCCCAATACCGCTTGAGATCCAGAGGATCAATCCCAACACCTCCCCCTTTGCCTACAAGGACAAGGACGAGACGTAATATCATGGCTGAGTTTGACAAAGTTGGAAATGGAACTCCTAAAAAGCAAGGTGTGGTCGCCTATGAAGACTATGCTAAGTTGGAACAGAGGTTGTTTGAGTTGGAGAATAGGGTTCCTCTTACCCGTGCTGATGAGATCATTGAACCAAACAAAACCACCCGCCCTCACGGCAAAGATCCACTATTCCCTGAAAAAGACATTCCTTACCCTACCAACACCGCACCACTAAAAGCACCGCAAAACAATTTACCCCCCTTCACCGTTGAAACAAAAACCATTGCATCACCCACCAAAGATCATGACATGTACGCCTAGACAAAAGAAGACTCCGACAAAACCAAATAGCAAGTTCAAAGGTTGGTAGAGAAGTTCAAGCAATTCCAAGGCACCAGAGGAACCCGAGGGTTAGCTTACGAGGACCTCTGCATGTACCCTGACTTGAAGTTGCCCGAAGGCTATAAGACACCCAAGTTCAATATGTTCGACGGCAGTGGTGACCCGATGGCTCACTTGAGATCTTATTGTGACAAGTTGGTTGGGTATGGATATGATGAAAAGATCCGCATGCAATTGTTCAACCACAGTCTGACCGGAGATGCGCTGGTATGGTACTCAAAGCAACAAATAAAGAAGTGGACGAGATGGGAAGCAATGGCTGGGGACTTCGTCGACAGTTTTGGGCACAACACTGATGTCATGCCCGATCGGTTCTATTTAGAGAAGCTGAAGAAGATGCCCACCAAGACCTTTAGAGAATTCGCAACTAGGTGGAGAGCTGAAGCCGCTAAAGTCCAACCTCCTATGGAAGACGCCGAGATAGTGGCAACCTTCATCCGCATACAATAAGACGTCTACTATGACAAGATGTTGAATCTGCAAGACAAGAAGTTCAGAGATTTGATCAAGATTGGAGATATGGTTGAAGATGGATTGAAGACTGGTAGGATCGTTAGCTTGGATGCACTACAAGGCACTAACAAAGCCCTACAAACTGGAAACACCATTGCATCAAGAAATAAGAAGGATGATGTCTCCTTCATGGCTGCATCACTCGATCATTCCCCTACCCACAACTACTACTACCAAATACCTCCTCCATCATACCCATACATTCCACACACATCCACCTACCCAGTCTACAATACTCAGCCCATGTTCCAAAACCCACCACCCCAAAGACCACCATACCCACAAAGCCCTAACTACCGAAACACCAACGCCTATCTACCAAGGCCTCAAGCCAACAACAACCCAAGACCCAAAAGAAACTATACCCCACTGGTCGAATTCCGCACTCAGTTGTTCGAGAGGCTCAAAGTAGCTGGCCATATACAACCCGTACCATTCAAAATGCCTGATAGGATGACACCCTACTTTGACCATACCAAAACCTGTGCCTATCATTCTGGAGGACCTAGTCATAACACCGAAAGGTGCTATTCCTTGAGAGATGAGATACAAGACTTGATCGATCAAAAGGTGATCCACTTGAAAACTCCAAATATGCACAACAATCCCCTGCCTAACCACGGAGACAATAGGGTGAATTTGATCGAGTTAGATGAAGAATGCAACTTGGAAGGAACCATTATCAAAGCAAAAGGGAGACATACCAGCACTTGCTTCTGTTTCTCAAGCTGCTATAGCACCAAAGCCCATCGAGGTAGAAATAGCTCCAAAGTTCTATGTTGACGTAGTTCCCCCGTAAAGCGACAAGGCGGTACCATGGGATTACGAAACGGAGAAGAAGGGAAAATCAACAGTTGAGACTATTACTGCACAAATGACGACTATGAGTGGGAGGATTTATACTCCCGAGCATCTTGTTCAAGGAAGACGCGGTATCAGCGAGGAGGAGTCCGAAGAATTATGGAAGAAAGTACAAGCAAAAGAATATTCCGTGGTTGAACACTTGGACAAGGTCTCCGCACAAGTCTTTGTTTTAGCTTTACTCCTCAAGTCGGAGAGCCACCGAAATGCTTTGATGAAAGTGTTAGATGAAGCGAATATTCCGGTGGACACCTCAGTTGAGAATCTGGCCAGCATGGTCGAGCAAGTAATGGAGTCCAACCGAATCGCCTTCCATGAAGACGAGCTGCCACCCGAAGGGTTGAGTCACAATAAAGCTTTGCACATTACTATCAAATGCAAAGACTGGTTCGTAGGAAGAGTTTTGATAGACGGAGGTTCTGGTTTGAACATATGCCCATTCATCACTTTGAAAAGAATGGGAATTGATCAAAGCAAGATAAGAGAGAGCGACATGAAAGTAAAAACGTTTGATGGATCACAAAGAAGCACCATTGGGGAAATTGACTTAACCATCATGGTCGGTCCCGTGGAGTTTAATGTTGAGTCTCATGTCATGGACATCTCCGCCTCTTACAACCTGTTACTAGGGAGACCATGGATTCACATGGCTAGAGCGGTGCCTTCTACACTATATCAGACAGTGATGTTCGAGTGGGACCACAAAGAGGTGGTGGTGTTCGGTGAAGGGAACAACTCCATTTACAATGAACAAACCATACTAGCAATTGAAGGGAATGCTTCTGATGGAAAGACTTTCTATACTGTAGAGCTCGGGGGAGCAGTGTAAGGTACTCAAGGAGGGCGTCGTGAAAACCAAAACAAGGGTTGAAACTTCACAAACGCAATCCAAGGAGGTTATATAGCACATTTCACTACCAAATTGGTCAACACACCGCCTGAGAGTGAAGAAAGGAAGAAAAGCTTTTATAGCGCTTATTAGGATGGCCGAGGCAAAGGCTATGGATGGAGAAATTTAGTCTGGTAACCAGTCATATCTGATTGGGGTGTGCCCTCACGTGAATTTCGTGAGACCTTACCAGCTAAGACAGAGAAGCGACCAATATACTCACCTAATGCTCGTCCTGACTGGAAGCGCATCTCTTAAGAAACAAAGGGGAAGCAAGTGTGGCTACCTAAAACACTTGCACCTATGGAGGTGGTGATCGAAGAGCCATATGTACTCCCACAACCTGCAAAATGGCCTTGAGACTGGGTTGTAGGCATCATGATAAAGCAAGGCTATGAACCTAGGAAAGGATTAGGCAAGAACCTGGATGGCAGGATTGAGCCGATTAAAATTGTGATGAGGCCCGACAAAGAGAAAGCTGGCATAGGGTACATTGTGACTTATGATAAAAGCATGGAAGAAGCATCACTGGACTTCAAATTCTATAAGAAAAGCACCAAGACTCTCCTACATATTTTCGTCTCATCTGGATACTTGGACGGCCGAAAGGGGGAGGTATCTGCAGCGCAAGGAGTTGAGCCAAAGATAATGAGGCACTTTGGTTCTTTGTGAGACAGATTGCTCAAGAATCTCCACCTCATAATTTTGATCTTCTTATTAATGTACCTTCTATGGTCTCAATGGATCAAAATGATGAGCTTATTGTGTTACCATATGATGAGGAGGTTAGAGCAGCTGTTTTTGGTTTGAATGGTGTTAGTGCTAGTGGCCTTGATGGATATCCATGTAAGTTCTTTCAAGTGTGCTGGGATATAATTAAATCAGATTTGCTTATGGTAGTGAGAGAATTTTTTTTGTGGGAGAGCCTTGTTTAAGTATGTCACTCACACTAATTTAGTTCTTCTACCGAAGAAGCCAAATGTTACTACTTTGTCAGACTTGAGGCCAATTAGCCTAAGTAATTTTGTTAACAATGTGTTGTCAAAAGTGGTGCATAACTGGTTAACCAAGATTCTTCCTTCTTTAATTTTTCCAAATCAGGCAGGATTTGTTAAAGGTAGGAGTATTGTGGAGAATGTTCTTTTAGCGCAGGAGATTATTCATGATATCAATGAGAGGGGTGATGATGCTAATTTGGTTATCAAACTTAATATGATGAAAGCATATGATAGGGTTTCTTGGTTTTTCCTAACCATATTGTTTGGTCACTCTGGAAGAGAAGAAATACAGTTCGACATGGTGGTTCAATGTCTTATACATGGCTTGTGTATGAAGTACAACTTGGATTGCTTTGGTCATCCTTCCAATTTTTGGAGGATTATACTGTACAAAGTTGGGAATTTGGTGTAATATTTAACTAAGATTGGTGAGGAGCTTGCGTTTGCGCTCGTTGAGGCCAAAATTTTTTTGCTTGAGCAGTTTTTTGGCGTACAATTGTTTGTTTGGATGACCAAAAATATGCCTATTATCAATGATGCAACTTGCTTTATTTTTATTTCTAGTTCCTGGAATAACACTTCAAGACCATCTCTATCTATGTTGGGTTGTGGTTCAACTGTATTTGGAACTGATTTACCACTTGTTTCAAGCCATATTACACCAGGTTTTTAGCTAGCTTTGCCGTAGTTTCAACTCCTCGAATCAGCTGGTTAAGGTGCTCGTTGAAGCGAGGTGTTTTCTGCCTGGGTAGTGAGGTCGTAGTTCAGTTCTCAATTTTTCTGCTTGGATTGAAGGCACTCGCTAAGGAGCTTGTTGACACGAGGAGTATTCTAAATTGGCTGCATTTTTGGCTCACGCCCCTGCTCGTTGTGAAAAGACCTTAGGTAGTCGTGTCGGGAGATGGACTTCGATTGGTGTGCCGATAATTTTAAAATCATTGCAAAGTCTATTAGGACCTGTCTGTAAAATTTGAGTTAAATCAGACCTCGTTTGATACGTACCGGAAGAAGATTTCAGTTTTTATTGTCGATAAATATTAAAAAGAGATTTTCGAGCTCGATTTTGGCGAATGAACTCTGATTCAAAATCCGAAAGCGCCGTTAGGTTTGTATGATTATTTGTGACTATTCTGAACTTTTGAAAGTAAATTTCGAGGTTGTTCGGCTAGTTTCCGCTAAAATAAAAAAGTTAAATAATTTGACCTTTTTCCATTTAATTTGCATATTGAGTTTCGTGAGTCCGATTTGAGATCCGCCTTATCAAGTGTGTTATATATATTTTGTATAACTTAACTTGACAAATTTGGGATCATTTCGAATTTCGTAGAGTTCCGTTTTAATTTTCATCGCGAAAACGAAAAGAAAAAAAATTAAAATAAAAGAAAAAGAAAGAGGAAAAGACAAATTAGGCAGGCGGTGGGCTAAGGGATATTTTATCCCTTAGCTTATATTTCATACGAACAAAAAAACGGAACAGAAACATGAGGAACAAAAACGAGAGCGCGAAGGAGAAAGAAAAAAATGCCAGAAAATGAGAAAAGAGCCGGAGAAAGATAGAATTTTCACCCCGAAACATTCAGGTAATGATCTTAATGCATTATTTTAGTTTATTACGTGTGTTTGAATATATTTTGACGGTAAAGATTGGGATATTAGACATCATTTTAATAAGTTCAATTAATATTTTAAAGGGTTAATTGGACCCTGATAATAGAATTGATTATATATTCGTACTCAGTGAGTTATGGACAACATATAAATATAATTTATTTAGGGTTCGGTTATGTGACTTTGAACCCTACACATTGGCCTGGCCTGCGTATTGCATATGCGAACAGGGTATCAGGTTCCTAACCGGATTTCCCTAAGATGTGAGAAATGAAGCCTTTAGCGTAATTTGATATATTTTTCTGCTTATTGAATATAGCGGGATCGTTTGGCAGTGAACCCAATGATAATGCGGTTTTTTGAATAGCAGTGCTAGCGTTGGAACAAGGTAAGTGTTTGTATCCATTTCTTTGGAGGCCCTTGGCCTCGTGGATAATCTACCACGTGTTCCTTACGTGTCTAGCTGCCGATAGGCGTACTCATTATGCCTTATCTTTTGATTTACATTGTATATTATATGTTGTTGGTATTGCATTGAGGATCTGAGCATTGTACTCTGGCTGTAAGTTGGCACATACTTTCCGGCTGTCAATGAGAGTCCTGCGCCAGTGATGGGTTATTATTAAATCATATCGCATTCATATGCATTATGTTACATTCATATGCATTATATTGCATACATATCGGGTGCAGGACTATTCCGCCCCAGAAGAGTGCAGGAGTATTCAACCACTGATTCATATCATATCGGGTGTAGGAGTATTCCGCCCCAGGAGAGTGCAGGAGTATTCCGCCTCTAATTCATATCATATCGGGTGCAGGAGTATTCCGCCCCAAGAGAGTGCAGGAGTATTCCGCCTCTGATTCATATCATATCGAGTGTAGGAGTATTTCGCCTCTGATTCATATCATATCGGGCGCAGGAGTATTCCCCCCAGGAGAATGCAGGAGTATTCCGCCTCTGGTTTATATCATATCAGGTGCAGGAGTATTCCGCCCCAGGAGTAGGAGTATTCCGCTCCATTTGGTTACTATATTGCATTCCCCTGGAATGCAGGAATATTTCGCTTCTAGACGGGATTACGGGCACATGTGACCCCATTGCATCATACTGCATTCATCCCATTTCATGGCACCGCATGCTAACTATTGTGTGACCATCATGCTGTGTTTTATGTATGCGGTATGTATATTTGTGGACATATTTCAGTTTGCCTATATATTTCTGGCTCGTATCCTGGGTTGCACGCCACAATAGTATAAATATATGGATCGGGTTGCACACCGCAACAGTATAAAATATGGATCGGGTTGCAGCAACGGTATAAATATATGGATCGGGTTGCACGCCGGAACAGTGTGTATTTCTTATTGTTGATATGTTAGAGATACTTAAAAACCTATATGTTCTGTCTACCTTATGTCCCTGGTTGTTTATGGTTCTATACGTGTTTCTAATTATTATCTGGCTCTGCCTTTTTATAGTTTAAATAATATGGATTTAGTTTACCTATTTTTCTTCTCCATGGCTAGCTGTCCTATTCTTTGAGGTGGCTAGTCTGCCCCATTTATTGAGTCCTTTTGACTCACCCTTGTTTGTTGGTTGTTTTTGTCTATCTATTTCGTTTTGGCAGGTTCGCTTCAGGATTGAGTTCGCCACGTTGTTCAGGAGCGAAGACGACTTCAGCTGTCAGGGTGAGCCAGCTTTTATTCCGGATGGCCACCAGTTTTATGTTTATTATTTCAGTTGCATTTGCTCCCTTCAGGAGGTATTTGTCTTCTTCTGTACTCTTAGATGTCTAGTCTAGATAGCCCTAAACCTAGTATGTTGGGTAGTCAGCTGTAATTTCGTTTGTACAACTCAGAGGTATCAGTATGTCTGTGTCTTTTCCAAGTCTTGTTCTTATTTATGAAGAATTATATTTATTTTCCCAATTTAATTGGTAAGGGTTCGCCCGACGGGTCTAGGGGAGGATGTCGGGTGCCCGCACGACCTAGCCGGATTACAGGTCGTGTCACGTTGTCGAGATTAGGCGTTGAAATAGGTCGTATATGCAAAACGTACAGCTTATTTGTCTGTATATTGTTGAAATGTGCATAGTTATACTTATTTTCATAAATTAGACACTAAAGTGACCTTTTAAGTTAGTATAATAGTGCTCACAACGTTAACATCCCAAAATATAGACTCGGGCGGGAACCACCTTTCGTGGGACTTGGGAAAATGCCTAACACCTTCTTCCCCGAGTCATTTGGACTTCTTACCTTTTTTTGAATCTCTGAAACTGGACTAGTGTAACAATGAACTCGACCTTAGACGCTTCGGTGCCTTATACACCTTAGAAAACTATATTAGGTGGCTGCTCCAACTCTTGAACACAAAGTAGTTACCCAGTCAAATCCGAAACTCGACTCGCTCCGAGTTGAGTCTAAAATTGGGTGCGACAGAATGGCGACTCCGCTGGGGATATTCAAAGTCCTAACCATAACGAGTCTTTATTTTGAGATTTTTCTTATTGTTTATTATCTTTCTATTTATTATTATTATCCGGAACTAACTTCTTTCTTTTTGTTTTGTTTTCTTTTTATTTTATTTTAATTTTTGGTTGTAATATCTTTTTAATTTTGTAATGCATCTTTTTTGACATACCTCCTCATTAACGTTCACTCGTGCGATATACTTGAAAAATAAAATGGTTGTGTCGGTTTGACGGCCGTTCTCACTTCTACAAAATACCCTTCGAAAAAGTTTGGGATAGATCGAGTCTGTGGTACAGTCGACGGTCCCAAAACTTTTCCACCTCCGAATTGTCCGTTTGGAGGATCCTTGTCTAAACCAAATCTTAGTTGAGACGATAGGAACTCATGCATCATGATACCATGTTAGTTGACTTATTTCCAAGTCCAAAATAGGCCAACTTGTTCAACAATCTAAATGGGTTCTTAACCACAAAGAGCGTTTGGACATGATTATTTGCATTTCTGGAAAATAAACATGTAACGTCCTTATTGTTCTCAAAATAGGGGTAGGGTGTTTATTTTAACCTTCTTATTTATTTGTAGGTCTTTATGGCTCAAAAATGTCTAAGGTTTGGTATGGTCATGGGTGTTCCTCCTCTACTGGCATGATGGTGAAGCAATTTAGGAGGTCATGATCGTTTGCGGGTTCATAAATACATGGGGCATCTACCTTTATTGATGAATATGGAACCGTGTCGTGGGGTTATCGAGGCGGCGATTACATTTTGGGATGAGCAAAGAAATGTCTTTAGGTTCAATGGCGTAGAGTTGACACCGTTGTTTGAAGAAATAGGAGGTTTTATAGAAGATTCGAGTATGATTAGAGAAAAGCGTACATGGCAAGAAACGGCAATCATCATTCCAAAGTTTTCCATTTTGAGCGACTTTCGCAAGTTGCTTGGCCTTGCTAGAAACGATGCACTGACATTCATACAAAAGGGCGGTATACCTTTGTCTTTTCTGTACGAGAAATTTGGTCACGATGGTGCTTTTGACCAAAGGCGTGAGGATTTCACTTCCTATGATGATTGGCATAAAGGAAAGATTTTTGCCTTCATAGTTAGTTTTTTGGGTGTTATGGTGTTTCCTGAAAGTTCAAAGCATTACATTGGGGTAAAGTTGATTAAGGTAGTGGAAGCTGTGAATGGGGTTGACAAATGAGAATGCACTTTGGTACCTATGATTTTAGCCGACATTTATAGAGCTTTGGGGCTTTGTAAGAAGGGGCTAAATATTTCGAGGGATGCAACTTGTTGCTACAACTTTGGTTTAAGGAGCATTTTGAAATAGTGAGAGGAAGCCCAGAAATACTCAAACCATCGGGCATTAATCGCATAACTACACCATGCTATGGAGTTAGAACCTTGAAACAATCAAGTAGCGCTGAAGGCTAGTTGAAACTCTTTAACAACATAACAGACGACACAGTGCAATGAATGTTCACTTGGTTCCCGACAAATGAATTCACAATTTGAGCTAATGCCACTCCTTTTTTGACTGTAATGGGGTTACGAGGCCTTCAACCATACATCCCTGGAAGAGTCATAAGGCAAGCTAGCAGGAAACAATGCATAATCTAAATGGCTTTCACAGGATGATATCAGCTTGATTACATTGAGGAGAAGATCGCTTTGGCTGGGGAAATCATTGACAGTTGGAAAAACCGTTGCATAATGGGTTCAAAATCTATAGAACGAGACCGATATAAAGCAGGTTGTGAACCATACTATGGGGACTGGTTGCAAGCAGAGTTTAGAGGGACAGTTACACCAGGACCAAATAGGAACGACACTATCGAAGACAAAGAAGTAGAGGCACAAATAAAATACAAGTGGCTAATGCGCAGGGTATCAGAATCGGAAACGGAGCACCAAAGAAGGACAGAGACATGGAAGAAACATGCACTTAACTTAGAAGGAAAAGTAGAGGGATTGATGGAAAAGCTCGGGCAATGAAATGCCGAATGCAGCGCCGTAGACATACTTCATTTGTTCGCAGCCAAAGGTGATTTAGCGGAGGCTTTGGAGGAAGCTCAAGAGATAGTGAGAGAAGCAAAAAAGGTCAGGCTAGACGAGGAACTCAATGTCTAGTTTTGTCTTTTTATTTGCAGAAGTTTTTATGTATTAGACTTCAAGTCATATAATAAAATTTTGGGGAGATTTTGAGAACAATTGGCAATGCATGTTTATTTTTTCTCATATCATTTAAACATAGAAAGGCCTTACGTCCATGGTGCGTTAAGGTTTATTAGGAAACCTTGTCTAAACGTCAAAAGGGTTATTAACTGGAGAAATGACAAAATTGCATCCCTGCATGGATTCAAAGAAATAATTGCACAAAATATTGATCGTTTTCTTAAACATGATCAAGAATATAAGAATGTTTTGGTCTTTACCTTTTCTTGTTTTGGTTGCAGACTATGGCTGCAAGAGGTACACTCCAGTTCGAGATCGTTTCCCGACCTCCTCACTTGATCAGACTCTGGTGGTAAGATCTGGCTATTATTAGTAAGGCTCATGTTCAAAAGATGTAGGGGGAGTTGGTGGCTCTCAAAGCCTACACCACCATGACTAGTTTGGTCGAGGCTGCTACACACTTTTGGGACTACAAGAGGGATGTGTTTCATTTCAATGGTTTGGAGTTGGCGCCAATGTTCGAGGAATTCGGAGGACTGGCAGGGTTAGAGCCCGGGCCCGAGACTATGATCTATCCCCGAAACGTGGACCCTAAGGAGTTCATTGAATTGTTGGGAGCTCCTTATGATCCATACGTCGAAGGGGTGCATGATGGGAAAGTCATGTTGGAATACTTGCATTCTATGTTTGGAGATCCAACGCTTAGGCATGATTGGACTGGGGCATGGGAAATTCAAGACCGGGAGTGGAGTGAATCCAAAGCTGTTATCTTTGCTTTTTTGGGAAGCATGGTTTTCTCCGAGAAAGAAGGAAAGATCGACATAAGGTTGGGAAGAGTAGTAGAGGGATTACGCAAGGGAGCTCACAAATGTCAAGTAAGTTTGGTTCCAATAATTCTGGGGGAAGTTTATAGGGCTCTAACCAAATGTAGGAGAGGAGGAGACTTTTTCGAAGGTTGCAATCAGTTGCTGCAAATCTGGTTGATAGAGTATTTGCACAGTGTCCCTATCAGTCCGGTAGCACCAAAACCGTCGTGGAGAGTAGTGATCCGCTCACATAGCACCCGCATGGCTGGAACAACGGCATGGGAGGACCCTGCAAACATGGAAGGACGGTACTCCAAGCTCGAAGAGTTGCAAGAGGTCCAATGGGTGATTGAAAACTGTGTTGGCTTCGCCATTTCCACACAATATAAAGACATCACTTTCTTGACATTGATTGGATTCCGAGGGACTCATCACTATGTTCATCTAAGAATTCTCCGGAAAGTTGGGATGATACAACAGACCCCGCAGTTGACTGAAGGAAGAAGCTTTAACGTTGACATGAAAGACATCGAACATCCAATGGCGGGGACTATCTTGACAATGTGGGAAAAGAGGCTTACTATGCAGTTTTGTCGTGGCCGAGATAGTAGGGTGAACCCCGCGGCTACTCTGTCTTATCCTCAGTGGCTCAGTAAAGATAAGGAAAGGTTCCGGTCCAAGATTATGCTGAAAAGGAAAACCAAGGCTCCGAGTGCCACTAAAAAATACAAGAGGCTGCAACACAAGTTCGTCCAAGGTAAGAACGAATTAAGGGTAACACAAGAGAAGGATATGAGAAGGCAATACAAGGACAAGATCAAAGGGGACGAACTTAAGTATTGGACAGGCAGGGTCATGGCTGCAAGGCAAGCTGCTGGGAATCTACAAGATTTGCTCAAGGGACGGGGAGAGTACTTTAAGGCAGTACCACTGGAAGAGAAGGAGGCAATGGGGATAGAGATATGTGAATTCTTCACAAAAGCTCTGGGAGACATGCAAGCTAGGATGGTTCTGATGGAGATGTTCGCTGCTCCTCCACCTATGAGTCTAGTTCACAAGCGTAAGGAAGAAGCCAAAGAGAAGAAAGAGGAAGAAGATGCTGGAACTGACACCTGATTCAAAACCTCTTTGCTTGGCACATTAGCCTGGTCGTCCTAAGTCGAGACGTCTTTTCTTTTTGTCTTTGTTTCCGTTCAATCAAGTGGTTGTCTTAAGTGAGTAGTTGTAATAAAGCCAAGCAAATGAAATAAAAATTTCATCATTTTTGGGTTTTAGGCTTGTGTTGATTATGTTTATGCAAATGAAATGACGTATTCGGTGCAAACATTACTTCGAATCTTCAATAGGCCTACCTTTTGCACAAAATAGGTCCCTTATATGATAGGATGCGATTTTATTTTAAACTAATCTATACTCACATTTCTTCTTTATTTTTGGCATGACAAGTCCCCAAGTCCCTGAAAGTTTGGTTTGTGCATTCTGGCCGCGCCGCAATACTGGTTGAGATCCAGAGGATCAATCCCGACACCTCCCCCTCTTCCTACAAGGACAAGGATGAGACGTAATATCATGGCTGAGTTTGACAAAGTTGGAAATGGAACTCCTGAAAAGCAAGGCGTGGTCGCCTACGAAGACTATGCTAAGTTGGAACAGAGACTGTTCGAGTTGGAGAGTAGGATCCCTCTTACCCGTGCTGATGAGATCGTTGAACCAAACAAAACCACCCGCCCTCATGGCAAAGATCCACTATACCCTGAAAAAGACATTCTTTATCCTACCTACACCGCACCGCCAAAAGCACCACAAAACAACTTACCCTCCTTCACCGTTGAATTAAAAACCATGGCATCACCCACCAAAGATCATGCAATGTATGCATGGACCAAGGAAGACCCAGACAACACCAAGGAGCAAGTCCAATGGTTGGTAGAGAAATTCAGGCAATTCCAAGGCACCAAAGGAACTCGAGGGTTGGCCTATGAGGATCTCTGCATGTACCCTGACTTAAAGTTGCCCGAACGCTATAAGACACCCAAGTTCAATATGTTCGACGGCAGGGGTGACCCGATGGCTCATTTGAGGTCCTATTGTGGCAAGTTGGTTGGGGTTGGACATGATGAAAAGATCCGCATGCAACTATGTGGAGAGTTTTGGGCACAACACTGATGCCATGCCTGATCGTTTCTACCTAGAGAAGTTGAAGAAGAAGCCCACCGAGACATTTAGAGAATTTGCAACTATGTGGAGAGCCAAAGCATCTAAAGTCAAACCTCCTATGGAAGACGCCGAGATAGTGGCAACCTTCATTAGCATACAAGAAGACGTCTATTTTGACAAGATGCTGAATCTACAAGACAAGAAGTTTGGAGAGTTAATCAAGATTGGGGATATGGTTGAAGATGGATTGAAGACTGGCAGAATTGTTAGTTTGGCTTCACTAAAGCCACTAACAAAGCTTTGCAAACTGGGAACACCGCTACATCAAGAAAGAAGAAGGACGATGTCTCCTCGTGGCTGCATCACTCGACCACTCTCCTACACATAGCCACTACTACCAAACACCTCCTCCATCATACCCATACATTCCACCCACATCCACCTACCTAGTATACAATACTCAGCCCATGTTCCAAAACCCACCACCACAATGACCCCCATATCCGCAAAGCCCCAACTACTAAAATACTAATGCCTATTCACCAAGGCCTCACGCCAACAACAACCCTAGACCAAAAAGAAACTATACGCTATTGGCTGAATCTCGTACACAGTTGTTCGAGAGACTCAAAGCAGCCGGTCATATACAACCCGTACCATTCAAAATGCCTGATAGGATGACACCCAATTTTGATCAAACCAAAACATGTGCTTATCACTCTGGAGGACCAGGTCACGATACCGAGAAGTGCTACGCCCTGAGGGATAAGATACAAGATTTGATCGATCAAAAGGTGATACACTTAAAAACTCCAAACGTGCACAAAAATCCCCTGCCTAACCATGGAGACAATAGGGTAAATTTGATCGAGTTGGATGAAGAATGCAACCTGGAGGAGACTATTATTAAAGCAAAGGGAGATGCACCAGCACTTGCTTCAGTCGCTCAAGCCGCTACGGCACCAGAGCCTATCAAGGTAGAATTAGCTCCAAAATTCTATGTTGATGTGGTTCCGCCGTACAGCGACAAAGCGGTACCATGGGATTTTGAATTGGAGATGAAGAACAAATCAACAGTTGAGACTGTTTCTGCACAAGGGATGACTAGGAGTGGGAGGATTTATACTCCCGAGCATCTTGTTCAAGGAAGGCGAGGTATTAGCAAGGAAGAGTTCGAAGAATTGTGGAAGAAACTGCAAGCAAAGGAGTACTCCGTGGTTGAACACTTGGGCAAGATGCCTGCACAGATCTATGTTTTAGCTTTACTCCTCAAGTCGGAGAGCCACCGAAATGCTTTGATGAAAGTGTTGGACGAAACACATGTCCCGGCGGACACCTCGATTGAAAACCTTGCTAGTATGGTCGGGCAAGTCATGGAGGCAAACTGAATTTCTTTTCATGAAGATGAATTGCCACCTGAAGGGTTGAGCCACAATAAAGCTTTGCATGTTACTATCAAATGCAAAGACTGGTTCGTAGGAAGAGTTTTGATCGATGGAGGTTCCGATTTGAACATATGTCCATTCATCACTCTGTAAAGAATGGGAATTGATCAAAGCAAGATAAGAGAGAGCGACATGAAGGTGAAGGCATTCGATGGATCGCAAAGGAGCACCATTGGGGAAATTGACTTAACTATCATGATCGGCCCTGTGGAGTTCACTGCCGAATTTCATGTCATGGACATCTCCGCCTCTTATAATCTGCTGCTGGGAAGATCTTGGATTCACAGGGCTGGAGCAGTGCCTTCTACATTGCACCAAATGGTGAAGTTTGAGTGGGACCACAAAGAGGTGGTAGTATTCGATGAAGGGAGCAACTCAATTTACAATGAACAAACCATACTAGCAATTGAAGGGAACGCTCCTGATGGGCAGACTTTCTATACTGTAGAGCTTGTGGGAGCAGTGCAAGGTACTAGAGGAGGATGTCGCAAAAACTACAACCCGAGTTGGAATCCCACAGACACAAATCAAGGGGGTTATACTGCACACTTCACTCCCAAGTTAGTCAATACACCACTTGGGATTGAAGAGAGAAAGAGAAACTTCTATAGTGCCTACTGGGATGGTCGAGGCAAAGGCTATGAAGGGAGAAACTTAGTCTGGGAACCAGTCATATCTGATTGGGGAGTGCCCTCACGTGAATTTCGTGAGACCTTGTCGGCTAAGATAGAGAAGCGACCAGTGTACTCACCTAATGCTCATCCCAATTGGAAGCGCATCTCTGAAGAAACAAAAGGGAAACAAGTATGGCTACCTAAAGCACCCGAACCTATGGAGGTGGTGATTGAAGAGCCATATGTACTCCCACAACCTGCAAAATGGCCTGGAGATTGGGTTGTAGGCATCATGATAAAGCAAGGTTACGAACCTGGTAAAGGTTTGGGCAAGAACCTGCATGGCATGGTCGAGCCGATCAAAATTGTGATGAGGCCCGACAATGAAAAGGCTGGCATAGGGTATGTTGTGACCTACGAGAAGAGCATGGAAGAAGCATCACTGGACTTCAAGTTCTATAAGAAAATCACCAAGACTCTCTTACATATCTTCGTCTCGTCTGGATACTTGGATGGACGAAAAGGGGAGGTGTCCGCAGCGCAAGGGGTGGAGCCAAAGATAGCTGATGCTGAAGAGGACCTGCTGGCAGGAGTGTAAGAGGTGTTCATATCCAACGAAGACTGCTGTGTGATCCTAGAAGAATATGTTGAACCTTCTGGGCAGACAAAGGCTGGATCTGGAGCCGCATTGAGCAACTGGATCAGCAACCGGGCCCGAGCTTACCGTGGACCTTGGTAGAGCTGGGGGATAGAATCTAATTTATCTTTTCTAAAATAAAACCCGACTATGAGTCGCAGAATTTTCATTTTTCTTTCTTGTTGCATATGTCACCCTACAAACGTTGTTTTGCAAGGATTCATAAATAAAATATCGCGTTAATCTTTTAATTTTGCAATATTTTATTTTTCAACATTCAAACTAATAATCCCATTGAGTCCACAATCGCAACGTGTAATGAAACATTGGAGCTTGAGGAAACTGGAGTTGATTATGATGATTTTGATGAAATCACACAAAAAAAAAATTGAAAGATTTGAAAACAAGCCTAAGCCAAACCTAGAGGAAACTGAGGTAATAAACCTAGGAGATGAGGAAATTGTGAAAGAGAAGAGGATCAGTGTGAATCTCACTGCGAAGATAAAAAGCGATATACTATGTTTCTTAAAGAATATAAGGACGTATTCGCTTGGACGCACGATGACATGACTGGCATAAGCACGGATGTGGTAGCTCACAAATTACCTATCAATCCGGGCTTTCCGCCAGTTAAACAAAAAAGCCCGAACTTTCAAGTCGTCAGTTTTGTTGAAGATTGGGGAAGAGGTTACCAAGCAGCTTAATGCAGGGATCTTGAAAACAGTCAAATACCCAACTTGGTTAGCCAATATTGTCCCAGTGCCGAAGAAAGATGGGAAGCTCAGAGTTTGCATGGACTACAGGGATCTGAATAGAGCGAGCTCGAAAGATGATTTTCCTTTGCCAAAAATACACATCCTGATTGATAATTGCGTGAAACACGAACTACAATCATTTGTGGATTGTTTTGCCGGTTATCATCAAATGCTCATAGATGAAGAGGACGCCGAGAAAACATCATTCACTACCTCTTGGGAAACTTATTGCTATAAGGTTATAACGTTTGGGTTGAAGAATGCTGGGGCAACTTACATGAGGGCAATGACAACTATGCTCCATGATTTGATGCACAAAGAGATTTAAGTCTACGTGGATGATGTGATCATCAAATCGAAGAAGAGTTCATAGCACCTTGACAACTTGCGCAAGTTTTTCAACCGCTTGCGAAAATATAATTTGAAGCTAAATCCAGCAAAATGTGCTTTTGGTGTTCTAGTGGGGAAGCTTCTGGGATTCATCGTCAGTAGGAGGGGTATCGACTTGGATCCATCCAAGATCAAAGCTATCAAAGAATTGCCGCCGCCAAAAAGCAAGAAAGAGGTCATAAATTTCCTTGGAAGGCTCAACTACATCAGTCGGTTCATAGCACAATCCACTGTCATCTGCGAGTCGATCATCAAGCTACTGAGAAAAGACGCAGCGATCGAGTGGACAGAAGATTGTCAAAAAGCATTTGATCGGATAAAGGAGTAGTAGTCTTGCCCACCTGTGCTGGTTCCACCCGAGCCTGGACGACCTTTGATCTTGTACCTGTCTGTGGTAGATTCGGCATTTGGTTGTGTATTGGGGCAACATGATTCAACCGGAATGAAGGAGCAAGCAATATACTATCTAAGCAAGAAGTTCACTCCTTACGAGGCCAAGTACACATTGTTGGAACGCACGTGCTGTGCGCTGACCTGGATAGCACAGAAGCTAAGACACTATTTGACATCTTACTCAACATTGCTGATATCAAGTATGGACCCTCTCAAGTACATCTTCCAAAAACCAATGCCTACTAGAAAGTTGGCTAAATGGCAGATGTTGCTCAGTGAATTCGACATCACTTTTGTCACCCAAAAGGCGGTAAAAACTCAAGCCCTGGCGGATCACATGGCCGAAAATCCGGTGGGAGATGACTATGAGCCACTGCACACTTATTTCCCCGACGAAGAAGTCATGTTCGTAGGAGAAGATATCACCAAAGAGTATGATGCTTGGAGACTATTCTTCGATAGAGTAGTGAATTTCAAAGGAGTCGGCCTTGGAGCGGTGTTAGTCACGGAGACTGGTCAGCATTACCCCGTCACAGCCAAATTGAGATTCCCTTGCACCAACAACATGGTGGAATATGAAGCCTGCATCTTGGGTCTTAGGTTGGCGGTAGACATGAATATAAAAGAGCTGCTAGCAATCGGAGATACTGACTTACTGATCCACCAAGTCCGAGGAGAATGGACAGCAAAGAACTCCAAGATACTGCCATACCTTGAATGCATAAAAGAGCTGAAGCAAAGGTTCACCAAGATAGAGTTTCAGCATGTACCCAGGCTACAAAACGAGTTCGCGGATGCTTTGGCTACCATATCTTCCATGATCAAACATCCCGACAAGAACTACATTAACTCAATACCCGTGGCTATAAGAAAGCAACCAACATATTGCTATCATGTAGAAGAGGAATCAAACGGAAAACTTTAGTTCTACGACATTAAAGGGTTTCTCAAAGATGACATTTACCCAAAGGATGCAACAAGTCTCGAAAAGAAGACACTGAGGAGGTTAGCAAATGGTTTCTTTTTCAACGGAAAAGTTTTGTACGAAAGGAAGCCTGATTTGGGATTGCTGAGATGTGTGGACGCCAAAGAAGCTGCCAAGCTGTTGGAAGAAATACACTCTAGGACATGCTGCCCATATATGAACGGCTTCGTGCTTGCAAAGAAGATTCTAAGGGCTGGCTATTTTTGGATGACAATGGAGCATGATTGCATAAAGCATGCAAAGAGATATCATCAATGCCAAGTCCATGGAGATATGATTCGAGTGCCTCCTAATGAATTAAATATCATGGGATCACCTTGGCCTTTTGCTCCTTGGGGAATGGATGTCATAGGGCCTATCGTGCCAGCCGCGTCCAACGGACATCGTTTCATATTGGTAGCCATTGACAATTTTACCAAATGGGTGGAAGCTGCATCATACAAGTCAGTGAAAAAGAAAGTGGTGTCGAACTTTGTCCGTGATAAGATGATCTGTCGATTTTGCATTCCTGAGTCCATCATCACTTACAATGGGTCCAATCTCAATAGTGACTTAATGGAAGCCACTTGTGAGGTTTTCAAGAACAAGCACCACAATTCCACCGCATATAGACCCCAAATGAATGATGCGGTCGAGGCAGCCAACAAGAACATCAAGAGGATATTGCGCAAACTGACAGACAATTCAAAGCAATGGCACGAGAACTTAACCTATGCTTTGTTAGGGTACCGCACCACAATGAGATCATAAACGGGGGCTACTCCTTACTTGCTGGTGTATGGCACCGAGGCGGTGATACCAGCTGAAGTCGAGATACCATCTTTGAGAATTATCCAAGAGACACAGTTGAAAAACGATGAATGGATCAAAGAAAGAATGGAGCAATTGGCCCTCATCGACGGCAAGAGGCTAAATGAAGTGTGTCATGGGCAATTATATCATAGGAGAATGGCTAAGGCATTTAACAAGAAAGTTCGAGAGAGATCCTTCGAACCTGGACAATTGGTACTGAAAAAGATATTTCCCAATCAAGAAGAGGCAAAAGGCAAATTTGCACCAAATCGGCAAGGGCAGTACATGGTTCACCGAGTTCTGAATGGAGGAGCATTGATACTGGCAGAAATGGACGGAGAAGTTTGGCCAAAACCAATCAACTCAGACGCTGTCAAAAGATACTATGTATAAGAGCTTGTGCTAGTTAGTGATTTCGCCATTCTGCAATACATTATGTAATCGGAATACATTACGACCTGATTCCCCAAGTGGGATACGTAGGCAACCTACTCAAGGTTCGGTCGCATAAATATAAAAATTTCAATTTCCCACAAAGCAAACACTGGGGCAGAATTTTTGAGGAACTCTAAAAAATTCCTAGAGGACAAACTTAGTCGATGCTGGGGCAGAAATTTTTGAGGACCTCTCAAAAATTTCGAACACAAACTGGGGCAGAACTTTGAAGTCGCCCTCAAAATTCATTTGATGGAGTTTGGAACAACATGAAGAACGACAACTATGGCTTTACACAACGCGACCTGTGACTCAATTGGATAGAATATTTCATTTCTTTTCTTTTTTATAAAAAAATTTTCAAAACATTTGCATTATTTACTACTTTGTGCATATCCCTATCAGCTCGGCCAAGATCCTGGCACTCATGGACAGCGAGCGTGAAGCAAGACAAGAATGCACAAACAAGACCACCGCACACAACTCACCAATCATTCTTTGGATGCATGCACAAAAGATACGGAACTCGGCAACACACGACATACATGTTTCAATAAAGGTTATCAAACTCCTCCTATCATATTTAAATTAGTTGAGGGTATACAGCCCGAAGCGTCGGTTGAGGGTACACAGCCCGATATTGATTTTGCATCTAAATTAGCTGAGCGTACACAGCCCGAAGCATCAGTTGAGGGTACACAGCCCGATATCGATTTTTCATTTAAATTAGCAGAGGGTACACAACCCGAAGCGTCAGTTGAGGGTACACAGCCCGATATCGATTTGCATTTAAATTAGCTGAGGGTAAACATGCCAAAGTTTCTGTTGAGGATACACAGCCCGATATCGATTTGTCATTTAAATTAGCTGAGGGTAAACAGCCCGAAGCGTCGGTTGAGGGAACACAGCCCGATATCGATTTGTCATTTAAATTAACTGAGGGTACACAGCCCGAAGTGTCGGTTGAGGGTACACAGCCTGATATCGATTTGTCATTTAAATTAGCTGAGGGTACACAGCCCGAAGCGTCGGTTGAGGGTACACAGCCCGATATCGATTTTCATTTAAATTAGCTGAGGGTACACAGCCTGAAGCATCGATTGAGGGTACACAGCCCGATATCGATGTGCATTTAAATTAGCTGAGGGTACACAGCAAAAAGCATTGGTTGAGGGTACACAGCTCGATATCGATTTGTCATTTAAATTAGTTGAGGGTACACAGCCCGAAGCGTCGGTTGATGGTACACAGCCCGATATCAATTTGCATTTAAATTAGCTGAGGGTATACAACCCGAAGCATCGGTTGAGGGTACAAAGACCGATATTAATTTGTCATTTCAATTCCTTGCGGAGGGTACACAGCCTAATACATCGACTGAGGGTACGCAGTGCGATGTCAAACCTAACATTTGGAACAACAAAGACACACAGTCAGGCATAGCAGACACAGCTACATATGGTAAAGAATCCTAGAAAGACAATCCAGCACGACGGGAAGGTACATTCTACATACATTATATTGCAGACTCATCTTCATTGCAGGGTATACACTTAGACAAAGCGAACGTTACAGCCTTACTTCTCAGCAGTCCCCGTAGGTCGTAAGCACTTCTCTAGAGTCGTGACAAAATTAGTCATTCTGTCAACGTCTTTTCCCGAAGACTCTTTCATCATCCCCGGGCAAAGAGGGGCAGCTGTTGACACCTAATTTTGTCCCTCCTGTTTCGATAGCCTTTTATTCAGGAAAATTGCATTGATAATCACATAAACATCCTACACTTACCCCTATCCGGAGTCATTATCTCATGCACGTACACCAATTAGGCTACTTTAGAAGCATTTTCACGAGTGATCGCATTCTTTACAAAGCTGGCATATCTCGTCAATATTTTTCACAACTATTTTTGTTTCAAGGGAGACACCTAAATTATTTTAAAACCTAATATAATAGATTTTCTTGATTATTTAGCCTTGGTAAATATTTTTTCTTAATTTTTATAATTCTTTCATAAATGTTTATACAGTTTATATGCATTTATACTTGGTTTATAAGCTTTTATACACATTATATACGCTATATATACGCACATATACACCTCACATTTATACCCACACATCAGCCCATTTTTTTTACATCTCAGCGCCTACGTGGCAAGATCCTGGCCGTCCACGCGACTGATCCAACGGCCAGGATTAAAACTTCCATTTTTAACTATACTACTCCCCCCGAAACCCTTAACACCCCTTTCATTTTCCCCCAGAATCTCAGCCGCCACCACTGTCTTCTCTCCCTCGTCAAAAAACCTAACGGTGCCTTGCCATGGCCACTTTCCGGCCATTATCACCGGCAAAATAAGGAACAAATGACATCACCGTGCTCCTCTCGACCTCCGCTACAAAACCCTTGTGATGGTTTGTTTGTTCAGCGAAGTCAACGCGCAACCTTCACATGACTGTCACCGGTGAGAAAATTCCGGCAAGAATCTGGTAAGACCTAAACTCTACAACCTAAGAGGAAAGGAAAATTCCTCACGCATGCATAATCAAAGTGTGTTCAAATTCGACCCGACTCCGACGTTAAATGGGTAATCTCTAATCCTTTATCTTATTGTTCGAATTTGTGTGATAACATGCCTACATTTGCCTATTCCCTCCCATGATAACACGAGTAGTGGTTATTTAGCATTTAATTAGAGTAAAATTGTGAAATTGTAATCTTCATCAGTTTTATTAATGTTTGAATACTAATCATTGCCTGAGTTTGTGGTGAGCATGACTTGTGTCCCGAACTACTTTGGTTAACATGTAACTTAGGCAGTCTAATGGAATTTCCGTGCTCATCCATGTTAGTTGCAGTATATTTAGTCTCCTACTATGCTAGAATGCCCAATTTTCATGACTGTACGTTTAGAAACTGAATCGGTAACCTATCTTGCATATTTAAGAGAATTTGAATTGATTGGAGTAAGATTTTGATTGATTCTTGAAAGTGTGATGGGTTGCTTGATTGATTTGAGATTAATTGGAACTGTTAACTGATTTTAAGCCCAAAATAGGCCTAACAGATTGATTTTGAACCTGGACCATGCTAAATGAAAGGAAGGGAATTCTATTTGTCTTAAGTTCTGATTTACCTTAGAATTAAGGATTGATTGAACTATATTTGGTAAGTACACTTATTTGAATCTTTTTAATTATGGAAGATATTATTTCCTTAACTTTTGGTGCCCTACCGTTTGGACCTATACTTCTCACCCCTCACACCTATATAAGGGGACTTATTTTGATACCTTGAGACACAGTTCAATAAGCAGAAACACACTAAAAACTGGAAAAAGAATTGAAATAGATAGGGAATTACACAATTTTATTCTTCTAATTATTTCTCACATCAATTGGGGGTAGCCTGCTCTTTGTTACTTCTGCTCTTGTTCTTTGCAATCAACACTGTTCTATACATTATCTCCTTGTGTTTGTTGTACTCCCTGACAAGGTTTATATTTCTTGTTCTTTACCATCAGTGCCCATACTTCTTGCCTGCTTATGCCTGTTTCTTGCTTGTTCTTCTCTTTGTTTATACTGTCCATACTTATGTGAAACCTCTTCATTCTATATTGGCTTTGGGTCCTTGTTGGAACTCCTGCTAACCCCTGAGTGCAGCTTTAAATAGATGGCCATGACAAGCCATACCAGCTTTGTATAGTTGCAAATTTAGGACTGTGAGAAGTCCATCAGTTGTACTATACAGTGACTGCTTAAGCACAGTTATTTGAGACCCCTTCTATGCTTGAACTCATGGGAGACAGTCTACATGTCTTTCCGTATACCTTTGCCCCTTATAAATTGTCCCCACTGTGTATATTCATTAGGTTTCCTATTTGTATCTGTCTAACACAGGGAACACAGCTACTAGGCTGTGTATATGGGCTACTCAGGAGCCTCCTCTTAACTTTTCTCTCCTATTTTTTACATCAGTCAAAAATCATGATGTTCTTTTCGAAATTTGTGTAGCATGTTCGGGGTAAAACTAAGTTATATCGTCTCTTTTAAAGTCTACATAAATTCTGAACGATAACACTGCCTTATCAGTCACTTCTCACAGATCTTAGAATTAAAACACTTGAAAGCATGTTTTTATTTTTTTAACGTTAAATTTGGAACTTTATTTAAACCGAGGCTATTTGTGCAAAATGTGCTAAAATCTGGACTGTTTCTGTTAAACTGGAACTGCCTCTCATTGCATAAATGATTCAGGCCCAAATTTTTTTTCAAATATGGCCTTTGTATGTGTTAAAACTATTTTCATCACTTTAAGACTCCTATACACTAATCTAATAGTGTATAGGGGTGTATACGTGATTGGGGTCAACTATACGAATCTATAAACGGTTTTCCAAAACTAGTATTAGTGATTACTCATGTATTTGCATGTTTATACCTATATATATGTGTGGCAGCCCCTTTGTTTGCATTTACGTGCTTTGTGTGATCCGCTTTTTGAAAAAAAGCCCCCTTTACCTAAATACTTTTCAAAACTGACCCCTAAACAAAAATAGCAATTAAGGTTAGGGCTCGACAACTAATGACGAGTCACACCAACCCTAAATGACTAATATTTTGTTTTAAAAACAACACCCATTAAGTTTTAACTAAAATCTAAAATCTTTTATAAAGTGGCCAGTTTTGCAAAACTGACTCTCTTGTGTAAAATTGTTTTAATGGCTGAAATTACATGAATGAGCTGAAGTTGCAATATCTTTTTGTGGTTTTAACATAATATACGATTAGGCATTTGAACTAGAGGCCTTGAAACGCGATTAGGCGTTGAAATTGGTCGTATATGCAAAACGTAAAGTTATTTGTATGTATATTGTTTAAATTTGCATAGTTATACTTATTTTCATAAATTAGACACTAAAGTGATTCATAAATTAGACACTAAAGTGACTTTTAAAGTTAGTATAATAGTGCTCACAACTTTAACATCCCAAAATATAGACTCGGGTGGGAACCACCTTACGTGGGACTTGGGGAAGTGCCTAACACCTTCTTTCCCAAGTCATTTAGACTTCTTACCCTTTTTTGAATCTCTGAAACTGGACTAATATAACAATGAACTCGACCTTAGACGCTTAGGTAGCCTAATACACCTTAGAAAACTATATTAGGTGGCGACTCCAACTCATGAACTCAAACGAGTTACCCAGTCAAATTCGAAACCCGACTCGCTCCGAGTTGAGTCTAAAATCGGGTGCGACATCCAGGTAGTTATGCTCCAGAGGCAATGGGTGTTGTGCCTCTGGTTGTTCAGGTTTGTCATCCAGCCTACGTAGCAGATCAGGTCGATGATCCATCAAGGCCGTGTAATCTTACCAGACTTAATCCTCCAAAGTTCTTCAGTCAAACATTAGATAAGCCTCATGAGTTTCTTGATCGATGCTAGCGTATTCTTGAGGCCCTTAGGTATCTTTTACATTATGGAGTTGAGTATAGTGCCTTCCAATTTGAGGGTCCAGCTTCAGCTTTACAGCAGGGTTTGCCTAAGCGGACCTGGAATGAGTTCTCCCATCGATTCACGGAGAAGTTGCTTCCTTGCAGTCAGAAGGATGAGAAGAGTAGGCAGTTCGAGAGGATTGGACAGGGTAACCTATCAGACATGGAGTATGAGATTTTTTTCTCCAAGATGTCTTCGTATGCTTCAGATGTTGTGCAAGAGCCCTCCGAGAGGGTCAGCTCCGGTGCTATCTCTTCCTCCTGACAACTGCTAATTAGTAGTCTATTGTGATGCATTTCGTGTGGGTCTTGGATGTATTCTTATGAAGCACGAGAAGGTCATTGCATATACTTCTAGACAGCTGAAGCCGAATGAGAAGATTTATCTGACTCTTGATCTAGAGTTGGCAGCTGTGGTCTTCGCTCTTAAGATTTGGAGGGCACTATTTTTATGGCGAGCCTTAAGAGGTATATACCGATCACAAGAGCTTGTAGTATCTCATGTCTCAAAAAGATCTTAATGGCTGGCAGTGGAGGTGGCTTGAGTTAGTTAAAGATAATGATCTCACCATCCGCTATCATCCTGGGAAGGCAAATGTTGTAGAAGATGCCTTGAACATAAAGTCTATGGGCAGCATGGCTTTTATTTATGCTGACATGACACCTTTGGCCCGAGAGTTCCAGTCCCTTGGCGACTCCAGAGTGAGATTTATTCGTCCAGACTCCAGCAAAGTCTTGGCGTGTATTGTAGTTCAGTCTTTCTTAGTCAGCCAGATTAAGGGAAGACAATTCGAGCATCCTCATTTGCAGGAGATGTGTGGCCATATCCTAAGTAGAGGAGTTCCCCCTTTCGAGCTTGATTCAAATGGATTTCTTTATATTTGTCTGGGACATTGTTGACAGACTGACAAAATCAACTCATTTCATCCCTGTGAAGACTACTGATTCAGCTCAAAAATTGGCTTGGATTTTTATTGATAAGGTTGTTAGGCTGCATGGCACTTATGTATCTATTATCTCATATTGGGGTTCCCATTTTACTTCCCATTTCTATCAGTCTTTTCAGAGGGAAATGGAGACATAGTTGCATCTTAGCACGACGTTACATCCTTACATTGATAGTCAGTCCGAGCGAGTTATTCAGATTCTGGAGGATATATTGAGGGCTTGTGCATTTGACTTCGGAAGCCACTAGGATGATCATTTGGCCTTTGTGGAATTTTCTTCTAATAATAGCTATCAGCCCTCCATTCAAATAGCTCCATTTGAAGCCTTGTATGGCCGTAGATGTCGTTGTCCTATCAGTTGGTTCGTCTCGAGATATGGAGGTGATGAGTTCAGAGATGGTTCGTCAGACTCTTGATATTGTTCGTATTATTCAGGATCGTCTGCGGATTGCTCAAAGCAGGCAGATTTCATACTCCAATCGAAGTTGCCGAGAGTTAGAGTTCGAAGTCGGCGACATGGTGTTTTTAAAAGTGTCGCTGATACAGGGTGTAAAGATATTTGGGAGGAATGAGAAGCTCAATCCCAGGTTCATTTACTTTTTCCGTATCGAGAAGCTTATAGGTAAGCTGGATTATCGGCTCGAGTTGCAAGCTTCTATGCCAGTTCATCCGGTGTTTCATGTATCAATGCTCTGGAAGTGCGTCCGGGATCCTTTGAGGTGATTGATTTTCATCCTGCTCAGCTAGATTTGAATCTAGCGTATGAAGAGTTCCTCCCTACTTTAGTTGCCAGAGATGTCTGGATTCTTTGTTGAAGCAGATATCGATGGTTCGAGTGTGATGGCACAACTGTCCTCATGGGAAGGATATTTTGGAGCTTGAGCCTAGCATGTACGAGAGATATCCTCATCTCTTTGATGACTCAAGTATGAATTTGATCCCTAGAACTTAAAAGTTTTTATCTGTGTTTATTTTTCTGTTCTGTGATGGTAAAATTTTTTTGGTCGAATGGTTTCAAAAGTTTGTGTAGGAATTCCCATTAGTTATGTGGAATATATTTTAGAGTCTCGCTCGTTCAAGGACGAATGAGAGTCTAAGTGGAGGAGAATGAAACAACTTTAGATGGTCATTTTAGGAGTTAAGAATCCAATTGTTGTGCCACGGTCTTAAAAGCTCCGTAAGATCCATTAGGTTCCTGTCTATATAATTTGAGCTGATTCGGACCTTGTTTGGTAGGATTTTTGAAAAGGTTTCCGTTTAAGTTGTCGGTAAAACTTAAAAGAGATTTTCGAGCTCGATTCGAGTAAATGAGCTCTAATTCGAAATTCAAAAATTGCGTTAGGTTCGTATGGTCATAGTGACCTGTGGAAACTTTCAGAAGTGAATTCCGAGGTCGTTCGATCAGTTTTGCTAAAATTTTGAAAGTTAAGAAATCGACCTCTTTCTGTAAGAGTTGTATCCGGAGTTCCAGAGATATGATTCAAGTTTCGTCTTCGCAAGCATGTCATACAAGTATTTTATGACTTTTGTGAAAAATTTGGAGTTATTCCGAGATTTTTATAATCCAGTTTGGACCAAAAAACCAGCACCAACTGTTGCTAATGCATTTTTTTCACTGTAGCAGCTTTCCAAAATACAGTATAAAAGAGTTTTTTGGCTTATTTCAGTTCTAACTCTTGTTCACTCAGTCCAAGTTGATTCCAAGGCTAGTTAAAAGAAATAATTCATCCAAAATCATCAGGTAACATGCTATGATCTTCCTATTTCAATAATCCATGATTCTTAGCTAGAATTTCTTGTAAACGAATTGGAAAATTGGGTTAGAAACCTAAAAATTATAAAATTGGGAGTTTTGATGCAATTGAATTCAAATATGAAAACTAATAATATCATTAGAGTTGTGGGATAATGAGGAGTTCGAAAATATATAATTTATGAGCTTTCGGCTAAGCCCGATCCAGGGGTATTTTGGTATTTTTTTTCTTCGTATAATGGTTAGATATTCTTTTTTCGGGAAGTTATAAGTGCGATTATATTTTTTGGCTCAGAAAAGAATTATTTTGAGGGACTTCAGGCCGGAAAGGAAGCTGTTCAGTAGCTATTCTGACCCAAGACTTAGGGTAAGTGATAGTTTCCATTTCTTTGATGGTCTTTGGCCTTGTGGATATTCTACCATGTGTTTTTTACGTGTATTGATGCCGATAGGCGTACTTTTTATGCCTAAGCTTTCTGTTTTCATTGTATTTCACATGTTATGATGTATTATTATTATTATTATTGCATTGAGCATATGGGTATTGTATTCCATCTTTGGGCTTGATATGTACTTCCCGGTAGTCTATGAGAGTCCCGCGCCAGTGAAGGATTATTCTTTCATATATCTCCTAGTAGACGATGAGAGTCCCCAATCGGAGATAGGTTTTGGGCACATGTGACCTCATTGTATCATGATACATTTATTTCATATCTTTACTTGTATTAGTTTTGCTCCCTTCGGAAGATGTTTATATTTTTGGACCTCGTAGATGCCTGATATGGAAACCTCTAGAACTATGTATTTTAGGTAGTTAGCTATATTATTCAGGCAGCTTGTATATCTGTCCACCCTTGTGAGTTATCTTGTATTGTTAAATTTAGATTCATCTTGTTTTCAAAAACAATTATACGGCATTTATATCGATTCAGTCGATAGGGTTCGCCCGACAGGTTTAGAGGAGCTAGTCGGGTGCTCGCACGGTCTAGCCGGAAATTGGGGTCGTGTCATCTTCATAAGCTAAAATTGACATTGAACTAAGATGGACGACCTCGATCACATGACTGAGTTGTCAAATACACTTCCGAAGTATGGATACATGGAAAACTTGATGCACGGGCATAAATTTTGGAAAATAAAGTAGTTAGACAACCTTACCAATACGCTTCAGTATCTGAAATGGAACAATAAATTTTGGACTCAATTTTCCTTTCTTCCTGATTATCATCACACCCTGCATTGGCGATAATTTTAAGAATACCATGTCACATATCTCGAACTCCGACTCGCGATTCCTCTTGTTCAAATACGAAGACGATCCTTGATAATCCAAACTATGTCTGAAGTTTAATACACCATATATGAACCCAATACCTCAACATCACAGGACTCAAACCAACAAACTAGAGATCAATATCGTGACAATATAGTGCCTCACACGGAGCCATATGAATAGAAAACTGATAACTGTTGTCATAGGTAAACTCTGAAATCGCAAAATAGCCATCCCAGAGGCCTCAAATATTCGCCATCACTCTGCGGATGAAATATCATACCGAGCTCATGCTGAAGAGCCTGTCACAGTTGAGATGTGAATTAGGAACTTTGATCATAAATAAAATGGACAGACTTGGTCAGTCTGTCAACAATAACCAAAGTTAATAATGGCGCCTCAAAGTCTTCAGCAAGCCAATCACAAAATCAATAGTAATCCTCTTCCACTTCTGCTCGCGAATGGGTAAAGCCTGAGCAAACTCTACAGGCCTCCGATGCCTGCACTCGACCCGCAGACAGTTCAAGCATTGAGACACATGAGTGAAGACATCTTTCTTCATCCCCATCCACCAATACAACCTAATAGCATCCATGGAAGCAACAGTCCATTAAAGTATTTGGATAAAGCTTTGAAATCTCTTGGAAGACTTATGATGAGATCTAAAACAAAAGAACTTTAAAATAAGCTAATTGGACTTAATAACAAAGAAGATGTGTCTAGTGATTAAGGAAAAGTTCAAACGAAAGAGGATCTTCCGCCCAAGTGTTATAATAATATTTTGATCAAAATTGAGGCACAAAATGATGAAGACTCAAGTCAAGATTACTGTAAGTTGAGGTGGATAAGTTGGGGTCCAAATCTGTCCAATTTTGGACTAATTACAGGGCTTAAGTGTACTAAACTTGCAGCCCAAGAATCACAAACATGGGTCGCGTTTTTGGCCCATAAAAGGAGCTTACTTGCTTCCCAAATAAAATTTTAAGGATGGTCAAAGAATGTACAAGAAGTATACTCCAAGTTGTTATCAAGACTTCCTAGTTCAAGTGAGATTTGTTTCCTAAATTAACTAGGATTTATTTTTCTAGATTAAATTAGATTTTGATTCAAATATTAATTAGGACTAGCTTACCAAATTTATTTAGGATATTATTTACATTTTCTAGTTTAGTTAGGATTCATATCCTTTTCCATGTTTGCTAGGATTTTATTATATTTTCCTAGTTAGTTATTTTTTTTTCCTATTTCATTATTAACTAGAAACCCAATTTTATTAGGATTTTGTAAGGCCCTTGGCCAGCCTCTACGCCTATATAAAGGGGTTATTTTCTTTGTTTTTAGATATAGAGATTTATGATGAATAAAAATTGAGAAAGTTTCTCTTGCACTTTTGTGTGTGTGGCTACTCTTGGATTTATCTTTGAATCTTCAAGTCTAAACTTTTAGGTGATGGGGTATTTCTTCTTAAATCTTTAGATTACTTTTAGATATTCAAGAAAGGCGTAACTTCTATTTTACTGTTGTTCTTTGTTACTCTAAATTGGGTGGAGATTCCATAATCTACTTCTTAGGTTATTCTCTACTAAAGGCGGTTAGCTTAGTATAATTATTATTTTTAGGAGTTTCTTTTCAAGATTTAGACTTGTCTTGAATTTCTTGACTTGTTCTTGAGATTCTTGATCTGTTCTTGAATTCAAGAAACTCTTTCTTGAATTTATTGTATCTTTATTTTCAGTTCATTTTTAGTTTATAGTGTTTTCTTTTTAGCTTCCGCAAATTTCTTTAAATTCTTGATTTTCTTGAAATTCTTTCTTAATTTCTTCTATCGTTTTTTTTGTTCTTTTCATTTTTGGTATATTCTATTAGCTTCTTCGGGTTTCTCTAATTTTTTTTATCAAGTTTTTAGATCCATAACGTGAGTGTTATCAAGAGGTATCATGATTGTTATCACAGCTCTTGAAGGTCTTTGTACATTTTAATTAGACTAGGATGAATAGAATACCACGAACTACGAGCCGCATTCAACAATAACTGCCTCAAACCACAAACATCCAGAACACAAAGCCGACCACTAACCTGAAGAACACCATCAACATCTAACTCAAAGTGAGGGACTCCTCCACTTTGAATATGCCCATGAAACACACGAAAATATGGATCCTCGAACTATCTTTCCTTAGTTTGGCTGACTAAGGAGGACTGACCACTACACAATCAAGAACTCGGCTTAGGTCTGAGCTATTAAATTTCACCCCTAAGTCGCCAAGAGTCTGCAACTATCGAGATAACGGCCTCATCTCCGCATCAAGAAAGGGAGGACTACCCATATATTTTCCTCGGCTACCACATTTGCTTTCCTCCGGAGCTAGCAAATAGCCAACTCATAATCTTTAATCAACTCAAGCCATCCGCTTTGCCTGGCATTCAGATCCTTCTGAGAAAGCAAGTATTATAAGCTTTTGTGATCGGTAAAGATCTCAGAAGGCTCACCATACAGATAATGCCTCCAAATCTTCAAGGAAAATACCACAGTCGCGAACTCCAAATCATGAGTCATATAATTCTTCTCATTCACCTTCAACTCCTTGGAAGCATAGGCAATGACTTTATCATATTGCCTGATACCCTTAGCCAATAAAGCCGCCAAATCCTCCTTCATCGTTTTTAATTCTGATGGAACCATACGATAGGGCGGAATGGATATCGATTGAGTCCCTGACATAACATCAACGCCAAATTCAATCTCCCGATCAGGAGGAAGTCCCAACAAATCATCAGGAAATAAATTAGGAAATTCCCTCACTACAGGAACATAACTAAGAGATGGAATCTCAAAACTGGTGTCTCAAATCATTGCATGATAAGCCAAGAACCCTTCATTCATCATCCACCTTGCCTTCATGAAAGAAATAACACTCCCCATGTGTGGCAAATAAAAAGCCTTCCACAAAACAAGCACTGAGCCAGTAATAGAAAGTAGGTTTGCCTGGTCATGGCAATCAAGGATAGCATAACACTATGCAAACTAGTCCATACCAATAATTACATTGAAATCTATCATATCCAAGACAAGAAGATAACCTAGGATCTCACAACCCCCAAAGATATAAAAGATCCCGGATATTACCACTCTAAAACAATAAGATCTCTGACAGGAGTGGAAACACATAATAAATCATAACTGCACATTTAATCAACACCGAAACCCGTAGCAAAATAGAGTGTATTATTCATCACGTTAAGAAATAGAAAGAATGCATGTGACTACTTATTGGATGCCTCTCTATCCTTCCTAGCACAAAAAGCATAGACCTACCTTATGAGGCTAAGTTGAGGTTCTACTCTGATGACAACCCCTAAAAGGCCCGCTACCATCATGCCCACGACCTCTTCCGGCTCACCCCCGCTATAAGAATGACTAACTTCTGATGAAGTTTTGGCTGATCCTTCTTATAATGTCTAGGATCAGGACAGTTAAACCATCTTGAATCAAATTTGTGCTGAGCAAACTGCTGATTGCTATGAGAAGGAAACAGATCCTGATCCTAGCAAGGGACTGTGCACTCTTAGTATCATACGGTGAGGGTAGAGCTGGCCAAACAAATGGCTTCCCCTATAAACCCTTGCCCGAAGACGAGGCAATAGGAAGTACGCTATAGCTACAGAATTTCTTACTCTCCCTCTCTAACTCTTCATGCTTTAAAATTTTATAGGACTCATATCAGTGAGCAATATCGGCTGCCACATCAAAAAAAGTACCAGCCTTTACCTAACGAGCCATACTAGACCTCAACAAAGGAGAAAGACCATCAATACACCTCCTAACTCTCTCTGAAGTCTCAGGAATAAAATTCGGAGCATAACAAGACATGTTTGCTCCTACCTCAACCACTCGAACTAACGACGCTTCCTCTTGCTCAATACGAGGAACTTATCCATGAATCTCTAAGTAAACTCTCCCTAAGTCACCTTAGGCAAGCCTTGCTTAGCTGAAAGAAGCATAGTCCACTGTGCGAATGCAAGACGTACAAACTGGAAAGAAGCATAATCAAGTTTGTGCTCCTCTAGATAACCCAGTGCCTCCAATATCTACTGTAAATCTAGATACTCTCAAGATATCTTCGACGAAAGGCCAAAAAAGTCAGAGGCTGCTATCTAGTGAAATGAAATAGCCTCGCTAGGGTCCCTACCGAAACAATCGCCTGCCTTTACAACCTGTAGATAAACACTATTTGAAGAGCACACATTGTTGGAGAAATGTTCTGCATTTGTTCCAGCAACTTAATGTCCCTAACTGGAGGAAGTCCCGAGAAATCATCAGGGAACACATCAGTAAATTCCCTCACAACAGGAACATAACTAAGAGATGGAATCTCAAAACTGGTGTCTCAAATCATGGCATGATAAGCCAAGAACCCTTACTTCATCATCCACCTTTCCTTCATGAAAGAAATAACACTCCCCATGTGTGGCAAATAAAAAGCCTTCCACATAACAAGCACTAAGCCTGGAATAGAAAGTAGTTTTCCCTTGTCATGGCAATTAAGGATAGCATAACACGATGCAAACTAGTCCATACCAATAATTACATTTAAATCTACCATATCCAAGACAAGAAGATCAACTAGGGTCTCACAACCCCCAAAGATATAAAAGATCCCGGATATAACCACTCTAAAACAATAAGATCTCTGACAGGAGTGGAAACACATAATAAATCATGAAGGCACATTTAATCAACACCGAAACCCGCAGCAAAATAAAGTGTAATATGCATCACGTTAAGAAATAGAAAGAATGCACGTGACCACTTATTGGATGCGTCTGCATCCTTCCTACCACGAAAAGCATAGACCTGCCTTATGAGGCTAAGCTGAGGTTCTACTCTGATGACAACCCCTCAAAGGCCTGCTACCATCATTCCCACAACCTCTGCCTATTGGTGGTTCACCCCCCGCTATAAGAATGACTAACTTCTAATGAAGTTTGGGCTGATCCTTCTTATAATGTCTAGGATCAGGACAATTAAACCATCTTGAATCAAATTTGTACTGAGCAAACTGCTGGTTTCTATGAGAAGGAAACTGATCCCAGCAAGACACTGTGCACTCTTAGTATCATACGATGAGGGTACAGCTGGCAAAACAAGTGGCCTCCCCTATAAACCCTTGCCCGAAGACGAGGCAACAGGAAGTACACTATAGCTACAGAATTTCTTACTCTCCCTCTCTAACTCTTCATGCTTTAAAATTTTACAAGACTCATATCGGTGAGCAATATCGGCTACTACATCAAAAAAAGTACCAGCCTTTACCTAACGAGCATTACTAGACCTCAACAAAGGAGAAAGACCATCAATACACCTCCTAACTCGAACTAACAACGCTTCCTCTTGCTCAATATGAGGAAGGAACTTATCCATGAATCTCTAAGTAAACTCGCCCTAAGTCACCTTAGGCAAGCCTTGCTTAGCTGAAAGAAGCACAGTCCACTGTGCGAATGCAAGACGTACAAACTGGAAAGAAGCATAATCAATTTTGTGCTCCTCTAGATAACCCAATGCCTCCAATATCTACTGTAAATCTAGAGACTCTCAAAATATCTTTGACGAAAGGCCAAAAAAGTCAGAGGCTGCTATCTGGTGAAATTAAATAGCCTCTCTAGGGTCCCTACCGAAACCATAGCCTGCCTTTGCTGACCAGACTTATCAACCTGGAGATAAACACTATTTGTAGAGCACACATTGTTGGAGGAATGTTCTGCATTTGTTCTAGCAACTTAATATCCCTAACTGGAGGAAGTCCCGAGAAATCATCACGGAACACATCAGTAAATTCCCTCACAATAGGATTATAATTAAGAGATGGAATCTCCATATTAGTGTCCTAAAGCAAGAAAAGTTAGGCCAAGGACCCTTTACTCATTATCCGCATTGGTTTCATGAGAGAAATTAAAAATGTTCCGTGGGTTGTAAATAAGAACCCTACAATACCACTGGCACAGAGTCTGCAAGAAAAAGCCTAGCTACCTTGGCATCGCAACCATGGGTAGCATAACATAATTCCAACAAGTCCATAACAATAATCACATCTAAATCCACCATATCCAAAAGCAATAGATCATATAGGGTCTCACGACTCTTTCAATTCTACTAGAACCATGCGATAAGGAGGATTAGATATAGAAACTAGCTAGGAAACTGGTTCAGGATAGGTTCTAAGCTTGAAGTTCAAAGTGTTTGACAAGGGCAACTATTTTCTTTGAGTTCTCATGGCGTTCCTTCACAAGCTCTACCTCTCGTTGAGTCCCCGGCACTACATGAATGCCAAACTCAATCTTTCGGTCTGGAGGAAGTCCCATAAAATCATCAAGAAACACATTGGGAAACTTCCTCACAATAGGAACGGAATCAAGGGTTGGAATCTCCATAATAGTGTCCTTAATCAAGGCAAGATAAGCAAAACATAATTTGATTATCATTCACCTTGCCTTCATGAAAGAATTAACATGGCCCGAGGATGGAAAATAAGAACCCTGTCACACCACTGGCACCAAAACTAGAAGAGAAAGACGGACTAACCTTGTCAAAAAATCAAGGATAGCATAACATGATCTCACAACCCCCAAAGGATATAATACTAGGACATGCCCTCTCCATCATGATAGATTCTATGTCAGGAGTAGAATCACATAATGGATTACGAATGCACATATAATCAAAACTACAACCTGCAGCAAAATAAGGAGACACATAGGAATATGTGGATCCTAGCTCAATCAAAGAATATGCATCATGTCCACAAATAGAAAGAATACTTATGACCACAACATTGAATACCTCAACATCCTACCAAGTTGGCCAAGCATAGAACTGCCTCTATGGCTGAGCTAAGCTGCTACTCTAGTGACCCTCCTTTGAAGGTGTTACTACCATACCCACGACGTCAGCCTGGAGGTGGTGCACCTCTAGCTGAATAAGAACCTGCGGCAGTACCCTGATTTTGCATAGACGCCTTTTTACGATTGCAACGATCAAGACAAATAAAGCAACTAGAATCAAATCTGCACTGAGCATATTGTTGGTGCCTACGAGGATGAAGTTGAGGCTAATCTTGACGAGATATTGGTGCACTATGAGTTCCATGAGCTAAGGACTGAACTTGCCTAAGAGTAGGACTACTCGAAAAGCCTTTCCCTCTAGACAAGGCAATAAGAAGTCCGCCATAATCACATAACCTCTTACTCTCCCTCTCCAACTGTACCCACTCTAGAATTTTTTACGATTCATATCAGATAGCAATATCCACCGCCACATAAAAAGAAGTACTAGCCTCGATCTAACCTGCCATACCGAACCTTAATGAAGAAGAAAGACCATCAATAAACCTCCTAACTCTCTCTGATACCTCAGGGACTAAGTTCGGGGCACAACGGGACATGTTTCAGAATCGAATCTCATGCTTAGATGTAGTCATATGATCTTGCTTTAACCTCTCAATCTATTGGTGCTTCTCGTCCTGCTCGCTATTAGAAGAAAGTTATCCATGAACCACTAAGAAAACTTGGCCGACGTAAGATTAGGCAAGCCTCGCCTAGCTGAAAGAAGTGTAGTCCACCAAGCAAAAGTAGCACCTGCAAACTAAAAAGATGTATAATCAACTCCATGCTCCTCCAAATAACCCAAGGCCTCTAATATCCACTGGCGGCAATCCAAAAATTCTCAAGGACTCTCTAATAAAAGACCTGTGTGGGAAAAAATATGCCACCTACTATTACGGGGATGTAGTCAAGCTGGCGAGACTAGACATATCTTACAACTCACTAGGCGCTGAGGATACACGCCCGCTCTTGGAGCCAATGATCGTTTAGGCGGCACAGCAAGAGGACGTAGGGTATATATACCGCCGCCTCGGGTTTACAGTCTCATAGTTAGGGTTTAATGTATTCCACCACCTTGAGTTATAGGTCCATAGCCTTATAAGTCTTTGTATTTTACCTTATTTTGGACTGGGTATCACTACTATAAATACCCCTACTCACATTGTATTGTACATCAGATGATTCAACACCGAATCTAGTTATTCTTAAGGAATAAGAATTATTCTGTATTTCTTTGAATTATTTCATCTTGTTTATTCATTATTACTTTCATTATATTTACATACTTTTTTGTTGTAGTTACTGTATTGCTTGTGAACCTAACCATAAACTATTATTTAATCTGGACATATAATTTTAGGCATAAACAGTTTGGCGCCCAGGAAATTGTAGGTATTCTACGAAGGAAAAAGATGCTATCATGTCTGATGATGATAGCATTCCAAAGAACACTCCAGATGCAATAAATGAGTCTGCAAAGGATACTGATGATCCCAGCATACAGCCTAAGGATCCCGTACAGAAGAAAGACACATCTTGAGAAATAATCCTTCTTACTAGCGATGGGGAAGGCGATCAACCTGTGGGAGGTAATTCTGAATTCAGGGGTTTCCTAGTAAATCTCCTTAAAAGTGTGTCCAAGCAGAACTCGAACAACATAGTTGATGAGATATCCCAAAAGTTAGGAGTGATGTTTGCCAAATAGTCTTAGAGGCCAGCATCCCCATGAGGACTAACGTCCACGAACAATTCACCAACATCAGCTCCTAATCGAAGGCTCAACATAGATATTACCCTGGAGGCTCGTCAACAATCAACAACCAAGAACTCAAAAGAGCTCCTGTCATTTAGGACCTCATAATAGAGATGAAGGCCATCAACGACCGAATTGGCAATGTGCCGAGTGCTCCACCCCAAGTTACCACAGTAGATGAGCAGAAGTTTTATAAACATGCATACAAAGTAAGTGCTACACCGGTTTGCATACCAAAGCACTTTCGCTTGTCAGATAACTTGAAGTATGATGGAATGACTGACCTGGATGAGCATATTGCCATATATTACACCGCCGTGAAGAGTAATGAGATTAATGAGGAAGAAATTCAGCCTGCTCTAGTGAAGAGGTTTGGCTCGACCCTTACTAAAGGGGACCTTGCTTGGTACACTCAGCTACCAATGGGATCAATCGAATTATTCACTCAGATGCAAGACTTGTTCAAGAAAGTGCATTCTGGTGTCCACAAGTGGGAGAAGTGCATGGAAGATATCTTCGAAATACGTCAACAAGACAACAAGCTGCTAAAAGACTACCTTGACAGATTTCATAAGGAACAGATGTAGCTTCCTTCAGTTCCTAACAACATCGCTTCGGTAGCCTTTGGTAAGAGTTTGAATTTAAAGGGATCGTTGGCCACCAGGGAGTTGCAGTGGAGTTTAACCCAACATCCCATGAGCACATAGAGCGCATTGCATCAAAGGTATACTGAAAAGCTTCGCTTGTAGCCAGAAAACTCCCATAACCCCAAAGACGAGCAAAGAAAGAGAGCAAGGAGCCTTTCTTTAGAAAAAGAAGAGAACGGAAGAAGGGTGATCCCAAAGGTTCAGAACCAATCAGGAGCCGGAAGGTAGAACAACTCCCGAGCATCAGAATCTCAAGAAAAGAGGATGACACCTCGTAATTTAAGGGATATTGGTTCGCGAGTCAATGTCGTGGATCTAGTTGCAAATCACTTTGGTAGATTAGGTCAAAGGGTCCAATGACCGCTTACCGTGAAAGGAGCTATGGGGAGGAATACAACGCCCTATTGTGATTTTCATCGCAGCGGATGATGCAATCTAAAATGCGGAAGCTAAAACACACGACACAAACTATGCGGAAGCGATAAATAACAAGATAGGTGATATCATAGATATCGGGGAAACAAGGATTGGGGAGTCAAGAAACGAGAAGAAAGAACGGATTAATAAATTCAAGACATGAATTAATAATCCAAAAGGGAGAAAGTGAAACTCGAACCTTACAATGGACTCAACTAGGTGTCGATCGCCATAGGTTCCAAGTTAACGAGATACATGAAGCCTCGGGCTTCGAACTAGAAGGGCTCGGCCTCTTCTCTAATTCTCTCTTCTCTCTATTCAATTCAAGCTAAACTGAACTATGAAATGTAGCTAATGTGATATATATACATTTACATTGAGTTTTGGACAAAAATGGCCCTGCAGCTGTTTCTGGTTCGCTGATCAACTCTTCCTCATCGCGATCGCGCAAGGACTGATCGCGATCGCGCAAGACAACTTCTAAGGCATCGCGATCGCGCTAGCAAGCTCGCGATCGCGCAGGTCACTGGCATCTTCAGCATGGAATCTTCAGCATCGCCTTCGCGCTATGTGTGGCGCGTTCGCGCAGAACAAGGGAAGACCCTTCGCGATCGCGTGAGGTATGGGCGCGATCGCGAAGAACAAATATCCTCCGTCAGGCAGTAAGCTCCCAGTGTGCTGCCCTGTTTTGCCCTGTTTTGTTGTGCCCAGTTTCCTGCCCTGTTTCCTCCACCCGTTGGCGCTCCAATGCATGATATTTCAAGATGTTTCCGGAGGCCTTGACTTGTATCCGTTGTGCTCTCGAGCTTTGCTTTTGATGGTTGTCGTTTAGGCCATTTTGGGCCGCATCATCCTCCCCTTCTTGAAAGGATTTCATCCTCGAAATCGAACCATCAAAACCTACAATCAAAACAAGCACAACCAAAACTTACTACTTCACAAGTAGGTTAGCTCAACAATAATAAGTGCAAGTGGTGTGGAAAACACACTCTTGTGATAGAGCCAAGCATCAATACTAATTAAAAAGTGTATGTCCCCAAAGGAGACGACATAGTCTTGGCTCGACAAGAACAAGCACTCATTGTCAAAACAAATAAAGAGATCAAAGTCATGCAACATATAGCAATCAAATGCCCTATGACCCCTAAGTTTACTATCATCACACCAAGCCTTCAAATCAAATTTATCACAATGTGACACATTGGCTTTGGCATGTCCAACACTCAAGGTGTGCTCAACATATGGGATGGAATAAGTAAAGTAGTTCAATTCACAACTAACATCGACTACTCCACTCCCCTTCTTAAGAGCATTCTTACACACACCGAGAGGTACCTCCTCACCTCCCAAATCAACCCCAAGACAATCCTCCTTATTGGACAAGCTCCAAAGGAAGGTCTCTAAAATAGGTCCTTCATCATTATAGTCCACACAACGAAGGCTAGGACTACTAGAAGATAGGTCAACACGACCAATACCAAGACCACTCCCCTCACTCGGAGTTCCAAACGTTGGATCGTCCATAGAGCCTAACTTGACAAACCATTGAGGGTTGACTCTACTACCGACCCTAGTCCGATACAATTCACCACCACAAATGAGATTGCCTTCAAACAAGAGAAATGTAAAGGCATGCACCTCAAATTCATGGTTACACAAAAGCATAGAATCAAGACTAGGTCCCTCACTCTCACTCAAGGAGTCATCGAAAATAATCGATCCATCTCACACTCAAGAGACTCCTCAAGATCAAACCCACCCTCACTACGACACAAGAGACCACCATTATCAATTAAGCAATCAAAGGGAAGAATAAGATCATCATGCAATTCAGCTTCTCCTTTATCAAATATAGGTGGGGTGTCATAACAAGGTTCACAAGCAAGGTCAACTACGACATCTTCACTAAAGAGAGGTTCAATGAAAACCGAGCTCACATCATGATGTGGCTTTTCAATCCTCTCAACTAGTGGTTCAATTTCACTCACAAGTTGACCCGTAGGCTCTACACTAGTTGCAAACACATTGTAATCATACATATCATCAACTAGTGTGGAGTCATCACAAACACTAACACAAGACAAGGAAGTAATAGGCTCATGGGAAGAGGAACTAACACATACCTTTGAAGTGTCATGAACGTCTCCACCTTGTAGCTCACATTCGGCATCTCCTTCACCTTGTCTTTCCATCACGGGACATGGTTGAGGCTCCATCGGCTTGCCTCCAAGAATACCTACATAAGTATTCACACAAGTAGAAGAAAAAGATAAAAGGTTAAGGTTAGAATAAGGGGTGTCCTCACTCTTTTTTCCCTCTTTCTTTTCCCTCATTTTTCTTTTAAGGCTAGGTGTAGATTCGGGTGGTGACATCCCGCTCACATCACTCAACACATCCTCTCCTTTTTCCACTCGAGGAATGTCACCGGTCGCTCCCTTACTCCTCTCTATCTTTTGTCTCTCAAATTCGGGCGAATTGGGACGAGGCCCGAGAATGCCCATAGCCGGAGTAGGTGGACTTTTTACATCAACCCGGAATCTAGGACTTGGAGACTCATCGCTTGACGTCTCCTTTTTCTTTGTTGGTGAACCACTCGGCTTTGGAAGTGGCTTCGGGCTCACCTTGTTGACATTTGCCAACTCTTTTGTAGCACTAGTCCCACCGTTGTTTGTGATTGTAGGACTTCTTGTTTGCCTTCTTGTATCTTTAGTTTGGGATACTTGCTCCTTTCCCTTTTCCATAGGCCGAGAGGATTTGCTAGGATAGAACTTAAACTTTGCCCGGCAAGGTTCAATGTCATAAGTTCTTTGCCTCGTGCTCACTTGGTACACATCCTTCACGATATCGTACCGCACCCTCTTACCTTGCAACCACGGTTGTCCTAGCCAAACACCATAATGCTCCATGGGACACACATCACACCAAATATATTCCTTGTAACTCCCTTGAGATATGAGTACCCGAGCTTCACTAGTAATCCAAACACCTTGATACTCATAAGGATATTTCAATTTGTAGCATGGTATCTTTAGCCTATTAACCCAAGAGACATTAACAAAATTAGCATAGGCTTCACTAACCTTGAGCAAGCATCCTCCACTACCATTCACCTCAAAAATGAACCTACACTCACACATGTCTTGTATAGGATCAAGTCCAAGAAACCCATCACCCCCAAGTTGGGTTCTCCTTATCCCTCCACTAGTGGCAACACCACTAGAATAACCTCCACTTCCCGTCACTCTCCCAACATTAGAAGTGTTGTTGGAAGTCGAGGAAGGACCACCACTACGGAACCCATAATTGCCTCTCGCCTTGGTTCCATAGTCCATAGCACCACTCCTACCACCACTACTAGAGCAATGTACCCCCGTAACGGTAAGAGCAATACCATTTCTCATTCCACCCTTCACATGGGAACTAGAAGATGCAAATCTCCCATTTCCTATGGAACAACCACCACCTCCTCCCATACTAATGGAAGGACTTCTACTACCCCCTTGTACTCCACTAGCAACACCAAGAGAAGATGCATATGCACAATTCGTATAATCAACCTCACCATCCATTCTCTCTATGTCACTATCATCATGTTCAAATTCATCACAAGAAGGGTAAATAGGATCATCATACCTTGAAGCGTTACCATCTTCGATTTCTTGACTAGAAGCATAGGCATCAACACATTCTTCATCACAAGCCTCATAGTCTTCTTCAATCTCACGTTCATCATAGTGAACCGCTTCATCAACATAGGAGCCATGGTTTCCATCATCATAGTAGTGGCCATCATCACCCCCATAGGAACCATAGTCTCCATCATCACCATACGAGTCATAGCAACTCGCATCATCGCCACATGAGTCATAATCCCCACAATCATCATCCGACATTGTTGTAATCACCAAGAACAAAACCTCCCAAAAGTCACTCCCTCACGTGTATCACTCAATATATGTACACTCAAGAGCGAGGCCTTATCAACTTGGGAACCAAGGTAATCACAACTAGCATGTCAAAGTTAAAGTTCGGAGTGGAATTAATGAGACTCGATGTACGGACGGCTATTTAAAGTGCGCACTTGAGGCCAAAAGGAGTTCTACGACTCTTCTTTGAATTCTAATCTCCTCTACGCACGAATAACCTATACGCTAAAGGATTAGTGTCTTTCAAGTAGGCCAATTACCTTCAAAACACTAACCAAGAGGTATGGTAGAAAACGGGACACAAAAGAATCGACTCGAATCGGCACCAAACGGATTTGGAATCGGATGAAAATTTGTTTGTGATCTACAAACTCATCATATTTAATGTTCCAATTGGAGTCATGATGTTTGGAATCTGTTCGGAAGCCGTTGCGAACATTCTGTCCCAAAACTGGAATTCTGAAATTTTTTTGTTCTTCGCTATCGCGACCAGACGCGCGCGATCGCGAAGGGTTAATTTTTCAAAAAAATAATTTTGTTCTTCGCTATCGCAAAATTTCTCTTCGCGATCGCGAAGGGTTAATTTCTGCGATTTCACAGCAGCACAAAAACGGGTTTTTTTGGCGATTTTGGCCAAAACTTTGGCTCGATATCAACCCGAAACTCAAAACCAACGATACCCAAAGGTGTATACAACTAATATCATCAATTCCCAATAGTTTTTCAACCCCAAACAACAACAACAAGCTTCGATTCAAGATTGAAGCGTTTTCAAGAATTTTCAAACTTTTGGATTTTGATTTTTCGAAATATTTGAATCGTAACACTGAAACACGAGATATAGGTATCAAAACGACGGGAATACAACAAGGAACAAACCCCACTACTTTTTAACACTCGGGGATTCGTATCCAACCCGCTCCACCAATTTTTTTCAACTTTTCTAGTTTTTCAATTTTTTTGTTTTTTCTTCAAACTTCAAGAACAAACAACACAATCACAACAACGACAAGAACAAGACCGAGGATTCGTAAGAATGAAGCCTAGCCGTGCTCTGATACCAACTGATGCAATCTAAAATGCGGAAGCTAAAACACACGACACAAACTATGCGGAAGCGATAAATAACAAGATAGGTGATATCATAGATATCGGGGAAACAAGGATTGGGGAGTCAAGAAACGAGAAGAAAGAACGGATTAATAAATTCAAGACATGAATTAATAATCCAAAAGGGAGAAAGTGAAACTCGAACCTTACAATGGACTCAACTAGGTGTCGATCGCCATAGGTTCCAAGTTAACGAGATACATGAAGCCTCGGGCTTCGAACTAGAAGGGCTCGGCCTCTTCTCTAATTCTCTCTTCTCTCTATTCAATTCAAGCTAAACTGAACTATGAAATGCAGCTAATGTGATATATATACATTTACATTGAGTTTTGGACAAAAATGGCCCTGCAGCTGTTTCTGGTTCGCTGATCAACTCTTCCTCATCGCGATCGCGCAAGGACTGATCGCGATCGCGCAAGACAACTTCTAAGGCATCGCGATCGCGCAGGTCACTGGCATCTTCAGCATCGCCTTCGCGCTATGTGTGGCGCGTTCGCGCAGAACAAGGGAAGACCCTTCGCGATCGCGTGAGGTATGGGCGCGATCGCGAAGAACAAATATCCTCCGTCAGGCAGTAAGCTCCCAGTGTGCTGTCCTGTTTTGCCCTGTTTTGTTGTGCCCAGTTTCCTGCCCTGTTTCCTCCACCCGTTGACGCTCCAATGCATGATATTTCAAGATGTTTCCGGAGGCCTTGACTTGTATCCGTTGTGCTCTCGAGCTTGGCTTTTGATGGTTGTCGTTTAGGCCATTTTGGGCCGCATCAGCGGAGGTCATGCCACAACAGACTGTAAAGCCTTGATGATTGAAATCGAGCACCTGTTGAAATAAGGGCACCTTAAAGATCTGATTTTGAAGAAGAACCACGGCGTTCCAAAGCACCAAATTTTGAGAGCCTGAAGACTATCAACATAATCTTAAAGTTGATCCCGACGTTGCATGGGGGACTACGGTGCCATGGGATTGAAAGGTCCAATCCTATTTAGTTTGGAGGAAGAGGCAGAACATCAAGGCGACCTCATCGTGCCTGTAGAAATATCTAACTTATGCGTCCAGCGAGCCATGGTCGATCCGGGAAGTAGCATGAACATTATCTGGGGAGAGGTACTATGGATTAATGACTTATGACGTCAAGTAGCTCAAACACCCGAAGGATAATTGGTTTCAATGGATCTCGAGAAGAGCTTGTCGAAGAATTAGCTCTACATGTTCGTATACTTGGTGTGACGAGCATAACCTTCTTCTAAGTATTTAATAGCAATCTACCATATGATGTCATCTTGGGACGACCATGAATACACATTGTAAAGGGAGTACCCTCAACACTTCATCAAGTTTTCAAATACCTGACCTCGCATGGGATTATTGCCTTATGAAGTGAGCGGTCTTTGCTTCGAGAGTATCATCCCAGTTGTGGCAGGGATCTTGGTGCATGACTGGTAGCCAAAATAAATATGGCCAAAAAGAAGTCCATCAAGTTTGAGGCCACGGAGCGAGAGGCCAGAGAAGAGATCAGCAAACTACAAGATTGGTTGGCAAGAATGGATCAACTAGTCCCCAAGGCCACGAAATTGCTCCTACAGCTTCAAGTGATAACTGAGCAAAAACTAGGTGAGTATTTATTATTATATGTCTCGATCTTAGGAATAGCTTGGAATGCAGTCCTTGTACGAGAAGAGAATGGAAGACAATTCCCTGTGAAGTACGCAAACAAAAGACCACCTCGCCGAGATGGGTTTTTGCCTTTACGTTTCCAGTTTATCGCGGCCGTGATCATGGCGAGTCAGGAGCTACGCACATATTTCCTTGACCATAAGGTCAATATGATTTCCTCCATACCAGTACATACCGTATTGTAAAAACCTGGACTCTTGGAAGAGATGGCAGAATGGGCCGAGATACTGGGAGAGTATGACATCATCTACCAACCCCGGATAGCCATTGAGTCACAGGAACTAGAAGGTTTCACCTCAGACTTCGTGGAGAAGCTGAAACCATAGGTGGAGGAGTCAATGAAAAATCAAGAAACGATCGAGCTCGGACGTTGGGAAATCAGCGTTGAAGTGAACCTGAAAAAGAAAGGAGCCGATCTCGATCTATCGGTTAGGACATCCGTTAGGATGGTATTTCGCAAGATCGCCAGAGCTCATATCGACGAAGCAGAGTATGAAGCCATAATTCAAGCTCTTAAGTTAGCCTACATATTGGGGGCCATGAAGGTAACACTCTTCAATGGCTCTCAGCTGTTCGTCAATCAAGTCAAAGATGTTTTCACGACAGAGGCAATCTGCACACCAGATCGGCAGGAGAGAATGAAAGCATTGTTGAACAATTTTCAGGCGTGGGAGTTTGCCTGTCAAGAAGAAAGTTCAAATAGTGGCGAAGCGTCCGAAGATTTGGAAGATCAGCAGGTAATGGTCGTGTTAACCCCCGTGGGCCTGATGAACCTTGAAGTTCCAGACACGGGATCCATCACAAGGCTGCGTCACGCGCTAATCAACTACTTGAGCAAAGGAATCCTACACGAAGAAAAATAAAAAAGCAGGCAATTGGGAAAGCAAGTCGTTCTTTATTGTTTGAATGGCACAGGATTATACCATCGGGTCGTCAACGGCCCAGAGGTAACATCACCAGGCTCATCGCCCTCAAGTAGGGAAGCTTAAGCACATACCCCTGAACCTTCCGAGGGTGAAGCATAAAGTATCTCAGGTTTCGCACCCCTTTTATCAGTAAAACTACTATTTTTTGTCAATTTTACTTACTTATTAAGATTCATCTATGATCCAACTATTCATAGCCCTGGCCAAACCTAAGTTGAAGTAATACACTCACTTTTCGCTACAAAAAGTATGGTACACTACTCACTTAGAGCTAGACCACGTCTAGCTCAGCCACCAGGCATTATTCATGAGTTAAACTCGTTAATTCAATAATTGCACCTACAAGCCAATGGGGACGCCTGTTCGCGTAGTGCTAGAAAGTCTTAAATACTCGAGTAACTAAGCAGAGACGTTCGAAGTCGGATGCAGAAGTGTGTGTTATCACACGGGCTAAAGTTGTCCCATTGTGGGCGCATAAAGCAATCTCCTACAGATGCAACCTTGCCGCAAAATATTGGTGCACAACGGACGTAATTGCTCAAAAAAGGCACGCTGATATACGTTCTAAATATTAGGACATTCAAGATGACCCGAAGCCATCTAATCTTTAGGTGCACAAACATACTGCTTGTCTATAAATTACAAAACATGTAATAACACAAGTACGTATAAGAGTATTGATGAACGACCGTTTCATCAATAACAAAAAGACCGTAGGCTCATAATATACATTTAGTTCTTCCTAAATACAACATTTTTTAATAACAATTGCAGAAAAAAAGGTAAGGGAATACTAAAACAAAGAGCTCCTCAGGATTAACATGGCTAAAAATCTTTCATTTGGATTGTAGCGACAGAACCTTAAACAGTCTGTAGTTCTTCTTTTCTTTTTGCAGCTTGAGATATGTCGGTTCGAGCATTCCTTCAAAGCATACGGCCATTGGTACAGCCAAGCTCCGTCTGATTGATCAAAGCAAGGGACTCAGAAGCAACTGAGTACAAGCTTGACCTTCCCTCATCTCACTCGTTCAACTCAAAGAGAAAGTAGAAGACTACCAGCAAAGTTTGACCATCCGAGTCAACCTCAACTGGTGAAACCGGAGTGCATAACCCAGAAAGGCTTGAGCTGGGAACCTACCACAGGGGATCCTCTTCCCTCGGGTATCTCACGCCCAACGACCACTGAGGTGCTGCAACACCGAAAAGACCGAACCAGCAGAACCAAGAGGTAGCCCTGAGCCATAGCGGAGTTACAGTTGGGCGACATGCTAATCTGCTCACAACCCAGAGCTCTCTCCTCTTGCCTGCCATGAAATGGAGACAGACAAGTTGGATTCATTTCTACTCCATCAAAAGGGCAATCTAAACACCAGAGAAATCCTGGCGGAGAAGCCACATGGAGGCTGAAAGGACTAAGCAGCTTGACCCCGCATGACAAGAAGAATATCACAGCAACCGCTGTGTTAGAAGATCAGTGCACCGTAATTAGTGCACGTGACACAGTGAAGACATCCCAAGGGACATCATTAGAATCTCGATGAAACTTCATGATTCGGGGGACTTCATCCATTTCCTCACGGATGAAGAAAGGAAAAGACGTAACTGTAGGTGAGTTTCCTCCTATAGTTACTTCATGTAACATCCATTTGGAATGAAGGTTTCTGGAAATATCAAACCAGGATCGAAGGTAAAAATTTTGAAGAAAGAAAAGTTTCACGCTATCATCAGAAATTATTAAAGAAGAGAAGTTTTTTCTGAGGAAGAGTTTGCGAATTTTCCACTGTCGTGAAGTCTCTATTTTAGGAAACAAGGGACAAGGATTAAGCACGAAACGGTCAAGCATCATTATTGCTGGACATATGAAATGATTTGGAGCAGTTAATGGTAGTTCTTGAAAAGATGCACGGGATCGGTATCAGCCAATCAGAAGGAAGCATGCTAAGTTCTCGAAGAAATTAATGTCATTCTTGGTCAAAGAGATTGCGAGTCTCAAGGAGCCAGTGAGATATCTTTTCACATGCACGCCGCTTTTACTTCTTGACTGCTTACATTAGCACTGAGCAAGTGGGAGGACTGACTCTGTGGGCAAAAATACATCACCTACTATTACGGGGATATGAGTCCAGCTAGCAAGACTAGACTTATCATACAAGTTACCAAGCGTAGAGAATACACGCCCACTCTTGGAGCCAGCAACCATTTAGGTGGCACGACCACAGGATGCAGGGTATACATCCCGCTGCCTAGGTGTTACAGTTTTCTAGTTAAGGTTTAGTATATACCACCGCCTTGAGTTAAAGGCCCATAGCCTAATTAGTCTTTGTATTTTACCTTATTTATAACTGGGTATCACTACTATAAATACTCCTCCTGACATTGTATTTTACATTGGATGATTCAACACCGAGTTCGACTATTCTCAAGGAATAAGAATTATTTTTTCTTTCTCTTAATTATTTCGTCTTGTTTATTTCTTACTGATTTCATTATATTTACATACTTTTTCTGTTGTAGTTAGTGTATTGCTTGTGACCCTAACCATAAATAATTGTTTAACCTAGACGTACAATTTATGGCATAAACAAGACCCAAGAAATTTGGAGGCTGCAACTTGCTGAAATGATAAAGTCTATTGGGGTTCTCTATCGAAACCATAACCTGACCTGCCTGGCCAGCTTGAACAACCAAGCACATACCACCATCTTTTACTACCTCTTGACTGTGCTTCGCAGGAACAACATTCTGCACTAAAGCTAGCAAACATTGAGCGTGAACACCTGCCTTTGCGGAAACCTAAGCCTACTTGTATACAACAGAAAGCTATGGAAGTTGCATCACCCGGAGCCCTACAAGCGTCAACATACCATCCTGAAGAGCTGGAGTAGAAAATAATCCCTGATTTACGTGCCATTCTTGTACTGGCCCCGCTAGCACCTCTGTTGAACCCTAATCTTAGGATCATCACCATGAACAACAACCTTCGCAGCCTGAGTAGCTATAGCCCTAGGTTGGGCAGCTGCCTGAGGCTAAACTCCATATCCGCCTCGGCCAAGAGCTCTACTTCATCCTCTACCTAAGCCACACCTCTACCTCAGCCTCGTCAAGCAGCTAGCATATCGGGTGCTGCCTCCTGCTCCACCACTTCTCGCTGAGCTGCCGCATGATTCCTCACAATCGCGGATGAGTTAGCAAAAAAGACTTGTCCTGGACAAGGAGTACCAAACACGATCAGAAAAGAAATAAGGGATGTTTCCCAAATGTCACCATAGCCTTTCGTAGATAGGTACGAACATCTTCGGATTAGTGAGACTCTATTAGATAGTGTTCAAGATCTATGAAGACCCTAAACCTAGGTTCTGATTCCAACTAACATGACCCAAAATCAAGATAGGTTTAGGTACAACTTCTAGATTATGTACATCTAAGAGTATATATACAAATCTCACAACAGAACTAAATACATCTGAACAAAAGAAAAGAACAAGCTTGTTACCACCATAGATGAAAGGTTTGCTAACCATGAGCAGCATAATCGATCTCATTGCTCAGCCACAGGGTGCATTTTTACCCGTAGTAGAATCAGCCGGAAAATAAATAGACAACATAGAGAGAAAGAAAGTGGGTTAGTCGTAATGACTCAAAAACTTAGGGCTAGCTAGCCACCCTCGAATGAAATGAAAGCTAACCGTGTAAAAAAAGTAATCCAAATGATATCAGTAGCAAGAATATAACATGCCAAGCACTATGTAAAGGATGAAATGAAATACAAGCTATGTAATATGTGATGGGATGTTGACTCCTTAATGCAGACTGCTCAATGCATCTAGGGAAATACATGTACTGGTGCAGACTCCTCAATGCTAACCAGTTTGATGAACATAACCGCCCCATAGTCCCAATTTGGTGCGAACACCTCAATTTCTGCAATTCGGAAGATATAACTTTTGTGCAACTGTCCAATATGCCATATAATTAGACAGTGCCAACAATCAAAGAACTAGCAGTAACAACATGAAAATCAAGTCTACAGCATAGTAACTACGCCCTGTCCGCATATACACACATAAGGAATACATGTGTAGGCATCCATATAGCCTAAGGCTGTCAAAAGAACAGATAAAATCACTTACCTCGAATACAAACCAATACGAGCTACTATAAAACCTCTTACCTCTTTAAAATTCCTTCCAAATGTTCTCGATCTAAGAAACTAAAAGGAAATCGCACAAATAAGTGCCACGACGAAGCACTAACAACAATAAATCAAGATATATAAAGAACTCCCAAAATACTTATGGGCCTACATTGACTAATTGAAACAAGAAACATATTTTTAGAATCCCCAGACCTCCCAATACCAATTATATGATTTAATTACTATTTCAAGTCCATTAGACTCAAATTCCCTAATTTCTAAAGACTAGTGCATATAACTTTGAAACCCCCAACCAAACCAAAGAAATCAATCCCCTAACTTGATCGCAGACCTGGACTTCATCAGTTCCGCGACAACTTGCTTGAGATTGCACAAGTTAAGGAACCTTGTTCATCAAAGGAGTCACGCAGGTCATGGACCTAGTGCTTCACGGCCGCGCCAAGGCCCTCGTTGTCGCGCCTGCACCAGCAACTCATGACAACAATCAATGCTGCAGCACTGGTCTGAAGTTGACATGCACTTCTCTGAATTAACTCAAATTTTGCAAATAGGCCTTACATACATTTAGGACTTACCTGCGAATTTGGTTTCAAAAATGGACCTCAAATATGCAAAATGAGGGTTCAAGACCTTATCAGGGGAAACACATCCTCCATAACACGGGGAAAAATCATCCAAGCGTCCTTGGAATCAACTTTGGAAAGTTCGCACAGCTCACATATGACAATACAACTTAACACAACACTTTAAGATCTAAAAACGGAGCTTAATTTCCCAAAAAAACCTATCTAATCCATTGAATAGCTTTACTGAAACTAGGGAGCGGTATCGCGCTCCAAGACCAAGCAAACAAAGTTCAAATTAGTTCAAACATCACAAATAGGTCATAATGAATCTTACAGAGCTATTGAGACTGTTGGTTCGAAAATCAGAGTCTAAACTCCAAAAACAACTGGTTAGGGCCATTTTAGTCTAATAGACAATGTTCATAACTCACTTGGACTCTAGAACCAAGGGTTTGAAATCGATTTGTCATGACCCAAAAATCTTCTAGGTTGTGAGGAAAGCCGAAACTAACCTATCGGGCGAACCCCTATTTGTCAACACTTATCTTGTATATGGAATACGATATAACTTAATAACAACATCTAAAAATTTATGTCTAAACCAAAGTAGTAACTAAGACTCTACAACAATGTTCTAAGTCCTCCATGAATCATGAATATCCAAAGAGTTAAATGAATTTTATGCATCTCCGAATAGAAGGAAGTAGAATAATTAGATCCAATATCTGTTAAAGAAAGGAGGCCACCACATAACGAGATGGCGGACTGATGCAGCCCGAAGTGCTGATCAACCGAAGGCAGTGACTGATGAACCGAGGAGGCCAATTACCCGAAGTCAAGCTAAGCTGCTCCATGACATGCACGTCCAGTTGACGACGATGGGAAGAAGCATGTGTTCGGAAGAGGAATTGCCAAGTGATGAAACCAAGGGCTACATCTTCAAGTTTGAGCCCGATGACAAAGTTCCCGAACAGTAGCTCTTGACCCCGGGCAGCGCAGAGCCGAACACAACATCATGTGTTCGAAGCTAAGTCAGCGCCCGATGACAAATGTGTTCGAGCAGGCCATAGAGAACCGAAGCTAGGCTCACCGAAGCAAGGCTCACCGAAGTCAAGGTTGCCGAACACATTTTTAACTCAGCCCTGCGTGGCTTATTTTTATTGGTCGACTGTGACCTATTTACTAGTTTACCCTTAGTATTTCCTATATAAACCTTACTTCCTTACATTGTAATAGATAGTTTTTGGATATTGATATTGAATGAAAGTGCCGAGCACATTTCTTGTCTCCGTCGTGAGCAAAACCCCGGTGAGGGCCTTTAAGGATTTGTGGCTTTCGGTTAGTCCGATTGAACATTCCTCTTGATCATTCAGTTTGCAAGAGGCAATGTTCTCTTGAGGATTGTTGCATAGTTAGGGTGATTCTTGACTCCCTTTTGATCGAGCTTTGGGACAGGTTCCCCACTGTTCTTTCGAAAGAAGCAAGTTTTGTCTTGCTTTTATCTTCCCTTTTAATTGTTCTTCTTCCGCGACTGTGCTTAGCTTTCCCTTCGGGAATTGCATTGCACCATCTTGGTATCAGAGCACGGTTTTGGCTTGTTTCTACAACCCCAATCCTGTTCAAGTTATCTTTATTTTCGTGCGTTTGTGTCTTTGTTTTCCTTTTCGTGTTCCTGTTTTGTTTTTGTTAATGTTGGTGTTCTTACAAAAAAAAAAGTGATAAAAAGAAAATTCAAAAATTGTGTTTGATTGTTGGGTGTTTGGGAAAAACAATCTTTGATTCTTGTTCACCATCGAGTTCTGAATCCAACGAATACCCGACGTACTGATTTTGTGACTAGGGTTTCTTGGTGAAATTTTGGACTGATTTGAGCTTCCACGGTGACTGGAAATCGAACCCCAGCTGTGTTGGTGGAGACCGATGAAGGTTGGTGGTTTTTGAGTGATTTGGGTTGTTTATTGCTTAAAATCGAAGTTCTTAAGTTGGAGACGTTGTCCGTACACCGGAAGATTGTTACAAGTTCGTGACAGTGTACGACACGTCGAGCTAATCTTGGCTCGAAGAACTTTAAATTCCTCCGTCGTTGAAACCGGAGTTGAAAGCGACCCAGATCTTGTTAGAAATCGAGGACAGTGGACCGAAGTTGTTGTGTCCGTACGCCGGAGCAAGGGTCACTGTTCCATTGAAGAAGAAGGGGTAAAAGTTTGAATGTTAAAACCCCAGGTGGAATTTGTCGGCTGAAAAGGGGAAGTGGATAAGGTAAAACCCTATCCGTACCAAAGGGGGACCACTCTTGTACGGACAGGAGTGGGTGTGATCGAAAAAGATTCCAAAAGGAATCAAAGGGTAGAATCTCCTAGGTTCTCACTTTCTTTTGTGTCAAATTTCTGGTTGGTGGATCTTTTGAGTAATTGTCCTACTCGAGGTCGTACCAACTCATTTGAGCTGATAGGAACTCGTGCGAAGGGGTGACCGAAGTCCAAACTATCGTAGAATTTCTTTTGACTCCCCGAGCTCAGTTAAAAAGCGTCCGTTCCATCGAGTCGAACATCACTTCACTCTTCCCGAAGAGACAGTGACTATTGTCGAACTTGAAGGATCTTAGAGGACCGATCAATTGGACGAGCCACTGTTAACAAGTCCTTGAGTGATCAAAAAAAAACCGAACCCATAAATTGAGTGGACCCGAGCGCCACCCATCAAAGGTGAGGGAGAGTGTGAGGTGATTTCTAACCTTAACATTTGTTTGATCTTTGACTTGTGCAGGTACCATGGCTGGAAACGAGGGCAAAGGCATTGAGAAGGCCGAAGTATCGTTAGCCGATGTCATGGCTGCGATACAAGGCCTCAGTGCTCGAGTAGCTAACCTCGAGCAGGGAAGTGCATCCGTGGGCAGAAATGGGTCCGGTGTTGGAACCAGCGAATCCACACCGATGAAGCCAGATCTGTATGCTGAGCTTCTTCGACAACATCAGTTGACGAGTGAAGCAATTCGAAGAGAGCTTAACTTGGGCAATCCCCAAGCACAACAAAACTTGGGCAGTCCCCAAGTTGGAAATCAAAACTTGGGCATTCCCCGAGGAGAGAGGTTACCACTCCCAAGGAACCGAAGAGACCTTGGTGCTGTAACCGAAGAGGCTGATGAAGAGGAATTTCCCGAGGACGAGTATGCACGTGAGCTGCCATTCGCTCAACGAAGGCAAGCTCACCGAGGTCGTGGAAATTTCCGAGGTCGAGGCCGAGGCGCAAATTTTGGAAGAAATATTGAGCGTGAGGCTGATGATCGTGATGATGAGTATCCCGAACAGAATCGTGGTGTTCGAGACTCCAACTTGAACAGTGTCAAGATCACTATTCCACCCTTTAAAGGAACTAGTGATCCCGATGAGTATCTTGAATGGAAGCTGAAAATGGGGCGCATCTTTGAAACCAACGAGATGACCGAAGAGAGAAAGGCTGCCCATGCCATTGCTTCGTTCGAAGCTTATGCATCTACTTGGTGGGAAGCTGACAAGAGGCATAGACGAAGGAATGACTACCCCGAAGTCACTACCTGGCCACAGTTGATGAGAGCTATGGATGGTAAATATTTGAGTGCCAAGTACAGGCAAACTCAAATGCAAAAGTTATATGAGCTGAAACAAGGATCGAAGTCAGTTCAAGAGTACCACGATGAATTTGAAAAGGTTCGATTGAATCTTGATCTGACCGAAGACGAGGAGCAGGCCATTATCCGGTTTAAGAGTGGCTTGGCCAAGGATGTGTCATCTCAGTTGAGACTCCACGTGTACCACACGTTGGAAGATTTGTTTGAAGCTGCTACCGAAGCTGAAAAATTGGTGAAGGAAGAAAAGGCAAGTCGGTATCGAGGAGTCACTACTTCTACTCCCTTGAACCGAGGAAAAGAATGGAAAAATCCTAATCAAGGAGTTGCCAACACTGTTCGAGATCCGAAGAGAGTCTTCGAGAAAGGTGTGACCGTTAACCAACCAAGAGAAGTGGGAGGTAAAGTTCAACTAAACTCTCCGAGTGCTTCAAATATTCAATGTCATAAATGCAGAGGTTATGGTCACATGGCAAAAGAGTGTCCAACTCGCAAAGCTATGCTTCTGCTCGAAGATGGAACCGTCCATGAGCAAGCGAGTGACACCGAGGAGGAATTAACCGAGGAGATTGACCGAGCTGAAGGTGATGATGATCATGAGGCTGCCGAAGCTGATCATCCGGAAATGTTTCTTGTGGTTCGAAGGAATTTGAGCTGCATGACTCTTGAAGAAGAGGACAACCAAAGAGAAAACCTCTTTCATGCCCGATGTCGAGTGAGGGGAAAGGTGTGTTCAATGATTATTGATTCTGGTAGTTGTGCCAACGTAGTGAGCCAAACTTTGGTCTCACAAATGGGACTACCAACGATGAAGCATCCCCACCCCTACAAATTACAATGGCTGAATGAGTGTGGAGAATTGAGAGTTGTCAAACAAGTGTGGATCAAGTTTAGAATCGGCGAGTATCAAGATGAAATGGTATTCGATGTGGTGCCGATGCAGGCTTGTCATTTGCTCTTGGGTCGACCATGGCAATATGACCGAACAGCTGTTCACAATGGCAGATCCAACACTTACACCGTAAAGCTTGATGGGAAGAGCTTCATCCTCAAACCATTGTCTCCAAAGCAAGTCTCCGAGGACTATAAACGGATGAAAGAATTGAAAGAGGCGGCTAAAGCTAAGCTTCCGATGGGAGCAAAATTGGGAGCCGATGAGACAAACTCACCGACCGAGGAGAAAGGAATTTGTGCAATCATGCAACCCGGTGAGATCTTACGAGGCAACGACCCCGGTCAGATGATGATTTGCCTCGTGCACAAGGGTATCTTTCTAAACTCTAATGATGATTTTTCTAATGATAACCCTTTGCCTTTGTCTGTTCGTAAAGTTTTGCAGGACTTCGAGGACATGTTTCCCGAGGAAATGCCAGGTGGATTGCCTCCGTTGAGAGGAATCGAACACCAAATTGACTTCGTGCCGGGATCTCAAATCCCCAACAAACCTGCATACCGGTGTAATCCCGAAGACACCAAAGAGCTCCAAAGGCAGGTTGATGAATTGTTAAACAAGGGCCTCGTTCGAGAGAGCTTAAGTCCTTGCGCCGTTCCAGTTATCCTTGTCCCGAAGAAGGATGGAACATGGCGAATGTGCGTTGACTGTCGATCAGTCAACAAAATAACGGTAAAGTATCGTCATCCTATCCCTCGATTAGATGACATGCTAGATGAATTGAGTGGTTCTTCATGCTTTTCAAAGATTGACCTCAGGTCCGGTTACCACCAGATCCGAATGAAACCCGGTGACGAGTGGAAAACCGCATTCAAGACCAAATTCGGTCTTTATGAATGGTTGGTAATGCCATTTGGCTTATCCAACGCCCCGAGCACATTCATGCGATTGATGAACCACGTGCTCAAACCGTTCATAAACAAGTTCGTTGTCGTTTATTTCGATGACATCCTTGTTTATAGTCGGACCATGGATGAACATGTCGAACACCTAAGGCTTGTGCTTGAAAAGCTTCGAGAAGAAAAGTTGTATGCCAACTTCAAGAAGTGCGCCTTCGGTGTCGATCGTGTAGTCTTTCTTGGATTTGTAGTCAGTGCTAATGGTGTCGAAGTCGACGAATCAAAAGTCGAAGCCATCAAAGATTGGCCAACTCCGACCTCGGTATCACAAGTTCGTAGCTTCCATGGGTTAGCTAGCTTTTACCGAAGGTTTGTTCGTGACTTTAGCACCGTGGCAGCTCCTTTAACCGAGCTGGTTAAGAAAGACAATCCATTTGTGTGGGGAGAGTCCCAAGAAAGGGCTTTCCAAGAGTTGAAACGGAGGCTTTGTTCTGCCCCGTTGTTGCAACTCCCTGACTTCGGCAAAGCATTCGAAGTCGAGTGTGATGCGTCTGGAGTTGGGATCGGAGGAGTGCTGATGCAAGAATCGAAGCCGATCGCTTACTTTAGCGAAAAGCTTAAGGGTGCAACTCTGAATTATTCGACCTATGATAAAGAGTTGTATGCCCTCGTTCGAGCACTCGCCCATTGGCAGCATTATTTGTGGCCTCGAGAATTTGTGATCAAAAGCGATCATGAGTCCTTGAAGCATCTCCGAGGACAGGAGAAGTTGAACCGAAGACATGCCAAATGGGTTGAATTCATTGAGAGCTTTCCCTATGTAATTCATTACAAAAAGGGAAAAGACAATGTTGTGGCCGATGCGCTATCAAGGAAATTTGCTTTAGCGACCACTCTCGCCTCTAGGCTCATGGGATTTGAAAGCATCAAGTCGATGTACGAAGACGATCCCAAGCTAAAATGTGTTCGAGACGCAATCTTGAGTGGCCGAAGAGTTGAGAAATATCAGTGGCACGATGGCTACCTCTTCAAGAATGGGAGGGTTTGTGTGCCAGTGTCATCGTGGAGAGAGCTCTTGGTTCGAGAAGCTCACTCCGGTGGACTGATGGGACACTTCGGTGTCGATAAAACTCTTGGTATCTTGACCGAGCAGTTCCATTGGCCCAAAATGCGACGAGATGTGGAAAAACTTTGCAACGCTTGTCTCGTTTGCAAGAAAGCTAAATCGAAGTCCAACCCTCATGGTTTGTACACCCCGTTGCCTGTGCCTGATCGACCTTGGGTTGATATATCCATGGACTTTGTCTTGGGGTTACCGAGATCGGGGGGAGGACATGATAGCATCTTCGTTGTGGTTGATCGATTTTCGAAAATGGCTCACTTTATTCCTTGCAAGAAGTGTGACGATGCCCAGCATGTAGCTACATTATTTGTTTCCAATGTGTTGAAATTGCATGGTGTCCCTCGTACTATTGTGAGTGATCGGGACACAAAATTCTTGAGTCATTTTTGGAAATGTCTATGGGGTGCCCTCGGCACCAAACTACTTTTCTCGACGTCTCACCATCCTCAGACTGATGGACAGACCGAAGTAGTTAACCGAACCTTGGGATCTTTGCTTCGGGCAATGACCAAAGGCAAGGTTGGAAACTGGGCTGATCGTTTGCCCATGATGGAGTTTGCATACAATCGAACGGTGCATCGAATGATTAACATGACCCCGTTCGAGTGTGTGTACGGATTTAACCCTTTAATTCCACTTGATCTAACCCCATTGCCTCGAGATGTTGTTATCGACTTTGCAGGTACTCACCGAGCCAAAGCTCTGCTCGAGTTGCACGCGAAGGTGAAGAAGAACCTCGAGGACGCCTATGCAAAGGTTGCCTTAAAGAAAAACAAGGGGCGTAAAAAGTTGGAGTTAAAGAAGGGTGATTGGGTTTGGGTTCACTTCCGAAAGGAACATTTCCCGAACCTAAGGAAAGGAAAATTGGCTCCTCGAGGGGATGGTCCATTTCAAGTGCTGAGCAAAATAAACAACAATGCTTATGTCATCGACCTCCCAGGTGAGTATAATGTGTCCAACACCTTCAATGTTACTGATTTGACTCCTTGTGTTGTAGGCCAAACATCAGCAGCAGAGGATGACTCGATTTCGAGGACGAAATCCTCTCAAGAAGGGGAGGATGATGCAGCCCGAAGTGCTGATCAACCGAAGGCAGTGACTGATGAACCGAGGAGGCCAATTACCCGAAGTCAAGCTAAGCTGCTCCATGACATGCACGTCCAGTTGACGACGATGGGAAGAAGCATGTGTTCGGAAGAGGAATTGCCAAGTGATGAAACCAAGGGCTACATCTTCAAGTTTGAGCCCGATGACAAAGTTCCCGAACAGCAGCTCTTGACCCCGGGCAGCGCAGAGCCGAACACAACATCATGTGTTCGAAGCTAAGTCAGCGCCCGATGACAAATGTGTTCGAGCAGGCCATAGAGAACCGAAGCTAGGCTCACCGAAGCAAGGCTCACCGAAGTCAAGGTTGCCGAACACATTTTTAACTCAGCCCTGCGTGGCTTATTTTTATTGGTCGACTGTGACCTATTTACTAGTTTACCCTTAGTATTTCCTATATAAACCTTACTTCCTTACATTGTAATAGATAGTTTTTGGATATTGATATTGAATGAAAGTGCCGAGCACATTTCTTGTCTCCGTCGTGAGCAAAACCCCGGTGAGGGCCTTTAAGGATTTGTGGCTTTCGGTTAGTCCGATTGAACATTCCTCTTGATCATTCAGTTTGCAAGAGGCAATGTTCTCTTGAGGATTGTTGCATAGTTAGGGTGATTCTTGACTCCCTTTTGATCGAGCTTTGGGACAGGTTCCCCACTGTTCTTTCGAAAGAAGCAAGTTTTGTCTTGCTTTTATCTTCCCTTTTAATTGTTCTTCTTCCGCGACTGTGCTTAGCTTTCCCTTCGGGAATTGCATTGCACCACGGACTCACCACTAGATCCAAGAAATGCAACTTCATACGTCACGTTCTCGCTAATATCCAGTGTAGGATCTGCCACAAATTTTTAAATACACCAAGGGACAATAACATACGAGTGAGCCGTAAGGAATAAGTAATCGGGCCAAGAAGCCACCTATGAAGACATATAGAACAAGTGGGTATAAAAAAATAATAAACATGCAATAATCGGAGATTCTGTGAATATCATCCAACAAATAAGTCACGAATCATATATGTAATGAAACATGTCATTTATGTGCTCAAGTATCAGATACAATGATCGGAGATTCGATGAATATCATCCAACAAATAAGCCACGAATCAAATATGTAATGAACATGTCATTTGTATGCTCAAGTATCATATACATATAAGTTATTTGGATATATAACCCAATCCTTATACTACCTTCGTCCGATTAAAAGTATCCAATTTCTCATTTTTACGTCCATTAAGAAAAGCATTAACTACTATATGTATTTTACCTAATTACTCTTATTTGTTTTATTATTAAATATGACAAGCTCGATTGCCTCTTCAATACTAAGGACGATGTTGACTAAACATAGGTAATTTTGTATTAATACTTTAAATGAACACTTAATTTGAGACAAAAATAAAGTGAATAATGGACACTTATTGTGGGATGGAGGTTGTAATATACTATTGCAGCGTGTAACCCAAACCATATAATATACTATTGTGTATGCAACCCGATCTATATAATAAATTCTTGCGACGTGCAAATGGATCCATATGATTACTGTTGAGGCTTGAAACTCGATCCAAATAGTATATTGTATTGTCGTGCAACCTGATCCATATAATATACTGTTACAGCGTGCAACCCAATCCATATCAACAAATATAACATTAAACTACACAAGGTACTTCATGCTTAGAAATAAAGTGGCATGGTAAGTACCTAAATCGGTAGCTATACTCGATTAACAAGGCATGTATATGTCAACCCCTTTTTTTAACAACTAGGCTTAAAATAGGAGTCGACTACGGACTCACTATTAAAAAATTGCAGTTTCCACCTAATAAGTTATCTAATTAGGTATATGAGGGCACCTAGTTTTGTTTCTAATTGAATTTAAAGTTGGCTCCGAAACATGATCCAAAAAGTAGAATTTATGAGTAAGGATTTAAATTAACCTAAAAGAAAGGTGTTAGGTACCTCTAAAAATCGACTAAGTGTAGTTCACGGCCAGGCTAAGTAATTGGTATTTAAAACAAATAAAAATATTCCAGTAATTAAACTACTACCTATGCATGATTGTCTAAATGTTCAAGCAATATTAATCAAGCATGAATTTATTTTCCCATTTTAATTATCAACTATATGTTATATCTTAAAAATTCGTAAACAAGGCAATAAAGGCATTCCATAACCGACACCTCCCATACTCTTCGTAAGTAAAGTTTTCACAATAACATATCATTCAAAAAAAAATATTTACATTTGAAATAGATAAAATGTTCGTCTTCTCCAATGATTTCTTCTTTAGCTAACTCTGTCATGAAGTACCTCACAAGAATAAAAAATAAGTGGGAGAATATATATATATATAAGTCTGTAAAAGATAAAAAGAAAACATAAAATTAATAATTTTAAAATAGAGGGCTAAGGATACCGTCAAGGCTAGACATAATGACTGCTGGTCGGCTTTCTATATTAGGTGCTGACCCTGTTTCTCTTTCTCGGTTATTTTGCAAAAAAAAAAAAAAAAAAAAAAAAAAAACAAAAGTATCGCCATCATCCTATTTTCAAGATTTTTTCGAAAGTAAAACATAATCAAAGGGGAATTGACCTCAAAATTATACTTGACACATAGTATCTGTTCATAATCAAAATATGCCTCACAATATTTATTTTTCATAGGCTTTGCAATTTAGTGTGCTGCAATTCAAATCAGTCAAAATCTAGCAAGAATGATTTTCGCGAATATATATTTTCAAAGTATTTAAGTATAGAAATTTATATTTAGATCCATAATAAGTCAACGAAATGGGAATCAGTCGTAACAGTGGTGTCGCTAAATATTGTGGCGGTCACTACAGCGAAGAAAGAAAACTAAGCAACCGCTAAGCAAATATAATTAGAAGCATGGGTAGACTGGATAAACGAACAAAACATGTAACAAACCAACAGAAGAGCTATAATGGCATCAAGATATGCTTCCAAATAACCAAAACAGAGTTATATGAACAAGTATACAGGAGTGTAGATTTTCAAGCGAAAACATGGTTGTCGAAGCAAATGGAATGATAGCAGAATGGGGGACGAGGAGCGACTTCCCACGTTTTGATTTGAAATGACCTTACCTAGTCGTTTCGAGAGTCAAGACTCCCTGTGTGTCTATGCTCTTAAAAGCTCTGTAAGGCCCATTAGGACTTTTATGTAAAATTTGAGTTGATTCAGACCTTGTTTGGTAGGTTCTATGAGAAAGTTTCCATATAGGTTGTCGGTAAAGCTTAAAGAGGTTTTCGACCTCGATTTGAGTAAATGAGCTCGATTCTAAATCCAAATTGCACAATAACACAAATTGCAAATTGCAGCGCCAACAACTTTACAAAGGAGTATAAAAGGGCTTTGATGGAAAATTTCAATTCCAAACCAACTCTACTCATTCTAGTCAGATCCAAATGTGAATTATAGGTTCTAAATAACCAGAATTCATCACGTAACATTTCTTTATCTTCTAAATTTAGGAATTTCAAGATTCTTAAGCTAGAACTTGTTAAAATTCAATTAAAAAATTGGGTTAGAAACCTCAAATTTATAAAATTAGGGAATTTAATGAAATGGAATTCGGATATGAAAGCTAATGATACCATTGGAATCGTAGGATTATGAGATCTTCGGAAATGTATAGTTTATGAGATTTTCAGCTAAGCCCGGCCAAGGGTCCTTTGGTAATTTTTTTTCACCGTCTAAAGGTTAAATACTCTTTCCTCCGGCACTCATAAGTTTGAATATATTTTATTCAAATATATTTTATTCGCTTAGAATGGGATTACTCTAATAGACATCAGATTGGCAGCAATCATCACATGCAAAGGTGGATATACCACAATTTCGAAGAGCATCATCATAAGAATCCCAGTTAAATTTCATGACCTGTGGGACTCCATTCACTCCTTTACAGATGAAGAAAGTATGGAAAATAAACATAGATGAGTTTTCTCCCACTGTTTCCTCATACAACATTCATTCGAAACAAAGAAGGTTTCCTACGAATATCAAACCAGGGTAGAAGGAAAACATGTTTGAAAGAGAAGGAAGTTCTTCACTATTACAAGAAGTTACTAAAGAAGTGCAGTATTTTCTGAAGAGTTTGTGATTTCTCCACTATCATGAAGCCCCTATTGATAGGTTAGAAAGAGATGAGAATGACGTGTGAAACTATCAGACGTCATTATTACTAGAGATATGAAGCGATACGGAGCAGTTGGTAGCAGTTCTTAGAAAGGTGCATAGAATAGGTATCAACCAATCAAAGAGAAGCGCGCAGAGTTCATAAGGGAATCAATGCCATTGTTGGACAAAGAGACTAAGAGTTTCAAGGATTAAGTGAGATATCTTTTCACATCTATGCAGCTTTCACTTGCTGACTACTTGCGTCAGCACTCAGCAAGTGGGGGACTGACTGTGTGGGCAAAAATACGTCATATGCCATCACGGGGATACGAGTCCAGCTGGTGAGACTAGACTTATCTTACAAGTCACCAAGTGTAGAGGATACACGCCCGCTCCTGGAGCCAACGACCGTTTAGGCAGCACGACTATAGGACACAGGGTATACATCCCGCCGCCTAGGGTTTACAATCTCCTAGTTAGGGTTTAGTGTATATCACCGCCTTGAGTTAAAGGCCCACAGCCTTATTAGTCTTTGTATTTTACCTTATTTAGGATGGGATATCACTACTATAAATACCCCTCCTTACATTGTATTGTACATTGGATGATTCAACACCGAATTCATCTATTCTCAAGGAATAAGAACTACTCTACCTTTCTTTTAATTATTTCATCTTGTTTATTCATTACTGCTTTCATTATATTTACTTACCTTTTTATTGTAGTTATTGTATTGCTTGTGACCCTAACCATAAATAATTGTTTAACCTCGACGTACAATTTTAGGCATACATAGCTTGGCAGTGAATCCAAAGAACAAAGCGGTTATTGAGTAGTCGTGCTAACTTTAGAACAATGTAAGTGATAGTATCCATTTCTTTAATGGCCTTTGGCCTTGTGGATATTCTACCACATATTTCTTATGTGAGTAGCTGCGGATAGGCATACTTATTATGCATAGCTTTGGATTTACATTGAATATTATATGTTATGCTCTTTTGTTGGTATGGCATTGAGCATTGGAGCATTGTACTCCAGTTATGAGCTTGATATGTACTTCAAGGCAGTCGATGAGGGTCCCATGTCCGTGAGGGGTTATAACTGCATATACTTCGCGGCAGTCGATGAGGGTCCTGCACCGATAAAGGGTTATTATTGCATATATCTCCTCGTAGTCGATGAAGGTCCCGCGCCGGAGACAAGTGTCGGGCACATGTAACCCTATTGCATCATCATACATTCATTTCATGCCTTTATCTGTTTTTTTTGAGCTGTATGGATTTGATGCATTAATTATTTGTGTATGACTTGTCTGGTTGACTGCCCTGGCTTTTGTTTCCCTGGCTAGCGTATCTATTCTTCGAGTTCGTTAGTTACTCCTTACTTACTGGGTCCTTACGACTCACTCTCTATCTGTTCTTGTGTTTTTTTCATTCGGCAGGACCCTGCAAGTCGTGTCGTGATTGAGGAGCAGTACGTTCCTAGCTATCCACGGTGAGCCATCTTGTTCGTTGAGGCCACCAGCCGTATATTCTGTAGTTTATCTTATTTTTGCTTCGTTTTGGAAATGTGTATTTCTTTTGGACATCTTAGATGTCTGATTTGGAAACTTTCAAACCTGTATATTTTGGGTAGTTAGCTTTATTTTTTAGACAACTTGTATAGATGTCTATCCGTGGAAGTTATCTTGTGTTGTTAAGGTTAGGTTCATTTTTTTAAAGGTAATTCTACGCCATTTATATCAATTCAGTCAATAGAGTTCGCCCGACAGGTATAGGGGAATTGGTCAGCTGCCCGCACGACCTAGCAAAAAATTTGAGTCGTCTCAGGCCGTATTAGATCTCGGTTTAGAGTGTTTCCAGATCATGACAATGTCTAATAGAGTCTCGCTGATCGGACGGAGACGTCTGTACCTATCTACGAGAGCCTATGGTGGCATTTAGGCAGTTTCCTTTCTTTCTTTCCCCGTCCTGCGTGTGTCTTCTTATCTAAAGTTGAATATTTTTCTAATTCTTTCACATTAAATGGTTAGAACATGCGCGACTGTTAAGCGAGAGCCCAAAGAGCTAGTGGCAGTGGTGCAAGCTAAACCGGAGTTAAGCTAAACAAGAAGAATGCGGAAAGATAACAACAAGTAAAGATAGAAGCAAGACAAATCTTGCTTCGATTCAAAGGAACTTTGAGGAACTGGTCTCAAGCTCGATCGAATCGGAGGCAAAAATCACCTATACTAAGCAACAATCCTCAAGAAGAACGATGCTTCTTGCAAATTGAATGACCAAGAAGAAAATGTTCAAACGATAACACCGAATGACACAAGTTCTTTGAAAATCCCACGTCGGGGTTCGGGCTCCATCGGAGACACTCAAATAGCAACTGCTATATCAATATTCATCAAAAACTAGCTACTTACAATGAAATATAAAGGAGTATTTATAGACTACTCTAGGGATAAAATAGTAAATGGTCACAGGCGACCAATAGGAGTAAGCCACGCAGGGCTGGATATCTCAGTGTTCGGTCACACCTTCAACCGAACACTTTAAATTCGAACACTTCAACTCAAGCTCTTGACTTCGGTGGTCTTGACTCGGCTTAAGCTGACTTCGGTCGCCCTTCCTTCGATTTTTTGTTTGATTTACTTTGGCGCCGAGGTTGAGTGCTCGGTTTGGGTTCGTTCACTCCCTTCTTCGAGCTCAAGTTTATAAATGAAGCCTTTAATCCTTGAGCTTGGCCAATCATCTTCGGAGTGGTTGCTTTTTCCTGACTAAGCTAAGTGAATGTGAACATCGTGCAACAGCTTGGCTTGGCTTCATGTCATCGGCCTCGGTGGATCGAACACTTGATCAGCACGTGTTCGGGCTACATCATCCTCCCCTTCTTGAAAAGATTTCATCCTCAAAATCGAGCACTCTTCATCCTCCGATGATTGACCTACAACACAAGGAGTTAAGTCAGCAACATTAAAGGTATTGGACACATTATACTCACCAGGGAGGTCGATCATATAAGCATTCATGTTGATCTTGCTCAGCACTTGAAACAGACCATCCCCTCGAGGAGCCAACTTTCCTTTCCTTAGGTTCAGAAATCGTTCCTTTCGGAAGTGAACCCACACCCAATCCCCCTTCGTTAATTCCAACCTTTTGCGCCCCTTGTTTTTCTTCATTGCAACTTTTGCGTAAGCTTCCTCGAGGTTCTTCTTCACCTTCACATGCAACTCGATCAAGGAAGTGGCTCGCCGAGTAACTTAAAAATCAATGATAGAATCTCGAGGCAATGGGGTTAAATCAAGTGGAATTAAAGGGTTAAAACCATACACACATTCGAACGGAGTCATTCCTATCATTCGATGCACAGTTCGATTGTATGCAAATTCCATCAGCGCAAATGATCATCCCAGTTTCCGACCTTGCCTTTGGTCATTACTCGAAGCAAAGATCCAAGGGTTCGGTTAACTACCTCGGTCTTTCCATCAGTCTGAGAATGGTGAGACATCGAGAATAGTAATTTTTTGCCGAGGGCATCCCATAGACATTTCCAAAAATGACTCAAGAATTTTAAGTCTCGATCACTCACAATAGTACGAGGCACACCATGCAATTTCAACACATTAGAAATAAACAAAGTAGCTACATGATGTGCATCATCACACTTTTTGCAAGGAATAAAGTGAGCCATTTTGGAAAAACGGTCGACTACGACAAAGATGCTATCATGTCCACCCCCCGACTTCGGTAACGCCATAACAAAATCCATGTATATATCAACCCACAGTCGAGTAGGAACAGGCAACGGAGTATACAATCCATGAGGGTTGCAATCTATACAAGCATTTGCAAAGCTTTTCCACATCTCTTCGTATTTTTGGCCAATGGAACTGCTCGGCTAAGTTACTAAGTGTTTTGTCGACACCGAAGTGTCCCATCAAGCCTCCGGAGTGAGCTTCTCGAACCAAAAGCTCTCTCCAGGATGACACTGGCACACAAACCCTCCCATTCTTGAAGAGGTAGCCATCTTGCCACTGATATTTCTCAACCCTTCGGCCACTCAAGATTGCGTCACGAACGCATTTTAGCTTGGGATCATATTCGTATATTGACTTGATGCTTTCGAATACCATGAGCTTTGAGGCGAGAGTGGTCGCTAAAGCAAATTTCCTTGATAGCGCATCGGCCACAACATTGTCTTTTCCCTTTTTGTAATGAATTACATAGGGAAAGCTCTCAATGAATTCCACCCACTTGGCATGTCTTCTGTTCAATTTCTCCTGGCCTCGGAGATGTTTCAAAGACTCATGATAACTTTTAATCATAAATTCTCTCGGGCACAGATAATGCTACCAATGGGCGAGTGCTCGAACGAGGGCATACAACTCCTTGTCATACGTTGAGTAATTTAAGGTTGCACCCTTAAGCTTTTCGCTAAAGTAAGTGATCGGTTTCGATTCATGCATAAGCACTCCTCCAATCCAAATTCTGGACACATCACACTCGACCTTGAATGCTTTGCCGAAATCAGGGAGTTGCAACAACGGGGCAGAGCAAAGCCTTCGTTTCAACTCTTGGAAAGCTCTCTCTTGGGACTCTCCCCACACAAATGGATGGTCTTTCTTTACCAGCTCGGTCAAAGGAGCTGCCACGGTGCTAAAGTCACGAACAAACCTTAGGTAAAAGCTAGCTAAACCATGGAAGCTACGAACTTGAGATACCGAAGTTGGAGTTGGCCAATCTTTGATGGCTTTGACTTTTGACTCATCGACTTCAACACCATTAGCACTCACAACGAATCCTAGAAAGACTACACGCTCGACACAAAAGGCACATTTCTTGAAGTTAGCATATAACTTCTCTTCTTGAAGCTTATCAAGCACTAGCCTTAGTTGTTCGACATGTTCATCCACAGATTTACTATAAATAAGGATGTCATCAAAGTAAACGACAACAAACTTATTTCTGAATGGTTTGAGCACATGGTTCATCAGTCGCATGAATGTGCTCGGTGCATTGGATAGGCTAAAAGGCATCACCAACCATTCATAGAGACCGAACTTGGTCTTGAATACGGTTTTCTACTCGTCTCCGGGTTTCATTCAGATTTGGTGGTAACCGGACCTGAGGTCTATCTTCGAAAAGCATGAAGAACCATTTAACTCATCTAGCGTGTCATCTAATCAAGGGATAGGATGACGATACTTTACCGTGATTTTGTTGACTGCTCGGCAATCAACGCATATTTGCCAAGTTCTATCTTTCTCGAACAAGGCACTTGTTTAGCAACTCATCAACCTGCCTTTAGAGCTCTTTGGTGTCTTCGGGATTACACCGGTATGCAGGCTTGTTGGGGATTTGAGACCCCAGTATGAAGCCAATTTGGTGCTCGATTCCTCTCAACGGAGGCAATCCACCTGGCATTTCTTCGGGAAACATGTCTCCGAAGTCCTGCAAAACACTTTGTACAGCACTAGGCAAAGGGTGATGCAATCTAAAATACGCGGAAACGAAAAGACGATACAAAATGCGGAAACGAAAACAAGATAGGCGATATCAATAAAGATATCGAGATAAAAGCAAGACGAGGCTTGAACGTTTACCTAAGTAGCACCGAGGAACTCGTCTCGATACACCCCGGGTGAAGTCAAGGATCACCTATACTAAGCAACTACCCTCAAGAGGCACCCGGCTCTTGCAAATAGAATGATCGAAAGAGGTTACGATGTTCAACTTGGAATCCACCAAGTGAAATCATGCCCGTTCACGGGTTCTTCATTGAGATTCACTCAAGAAATATATCATTCTACATTCAAGGTTTGTTAAAATGCAATAAATGAATGAATGGGGTATTTATAGTTTCCCCTTACAACATTTGCCAACATTCTGGTCCGCACTGCCCAAATGGCCTTCGCGATCGCGCTAAAGGATATGCGATCGCGCAGGGAACTAGTCTTCAGATCACGCTATCGCGTCAAGCAGGGCGCTATCGCGCAAGGTAAACAGCTGGCCTTCGCGATCGCGTGGGTGTCAGCGCGATCGCGCAGAGAAGATGTCTGGCGCCAGGCAGTAGCTCAGGAAATGCTATCCTGTTTTGCCCTGCTTTGGCTCCCCTGTTTCCAGCACTGGTTCCAGCCCTGTTTCCACTTTGATTGAGCTTCAATGCATGGTCTTCAAGTCGTCTTCCGAGCTAATATCATCCATGCCGTGACTTCCGGACCAAGTGTGGGTGTCGAGGCATTTTGGGCTGTATCATCCTCCCCTTCTTAAGGCAATTTCGTCCTCGAAATTATAGCGTCCTCCTCCGGGGTAGCATCACCTACATCAAAAGGCAAACAAAAACAAAAGCTCCTACTACAAGAGTAGGTTAGTGCACTAAGTGTGGGAAAACACACTCTTGTGGTACAACCAAGTATCAATGGCAACAAGGAAGCTCACGCTCCCAACGGAGCTAGCAAGTACTTGGTTTGACAACAAAGTGCTCCCGACACAAGAACAAATAAATAGATCAATAGGGCATGGCATATGCAAGATTAAGCTATCAAAATCCCTACAATCCTTCCGTTCAAGAGTAGTGCACCAAGACTTCCCACTATGCGAGTAGGCAAGTCCAACAAGAGTGAGTGCAAGCACGGTAGAAAATTCGCTCTTGTTATAGAGCCAAGTATCAATACCGACCAAGAAGCTCATGTCCCCAAAGGGAACAACACGTTCTTGGCTCCATAGTGTCAAGCACTCACAACCATAACAAGCACGGGAATCATTAGAACATAAAACATTCAAGATCAAGCAATCAAAGTTCCGATGACCCCTAAGCTCATGATCAACATACCAAACCTTCAAGGCAATATTTTCAAAATGTAGCACAACGGTTTTGGCATGCTCAAGTTTCAAAGTGTGGTTAATATATGGAAGGGAATAGGCAAAGTAGTGCAACACATAATTAGCATCAAATACCCCACTCCCCTTCTTAAAAGCCCTCATACTCACACTAAGAGATACCTCCTCACCTCCAATTTCATCCTCGAGACAACTCCTCTCACAAAGCAAGCTCTCAAGGAAGGCATTATCAATGGTCTCTTCATCATCGTAACCCGAACCAACAAGAGTAGGGTCACTAGAAGAATCATCTACCTCACTCGAAGCTACAACCAAAGAGTTGTCTATGGGATCAAATCCCTCACACCACGGAGGTTCCATTTCATCCTCAACTCTAGTCCGATACAAATCACCTTCACAATTAAAGATGCCTCCACGCAATGGAAATATAAAAGCATGCACCTCAATCTCATAGTCAAACAAAGGCATAGTATCAAGACTAGGGTCTTCACTCTCGCTTGAGGAGTCATCATAGACAACCTTGTCCAATTCATGCAATTTGGACTCCTCAAGTTCACTCTCATCCCCACTACGACACACAAATCCACCAAAATCAATTATATCAACAAGGGCGGAGTCACATAACTCATCTTCCCCTTTATCAAACATGGGTGGGGTGTCATAACAAGGGTCGCAAGCAAGGTCAACTACCACAATTTCACTAGAGAGAGGTCCTTTGAATTCCGGGCTCACATCATGGTGTGGCTTCCCATCCCTCTCTACTAGCGGTTCACAAGCAACCACAAGTTGACCATTCGACTCTACACTAGTTGCCATTTCATCAAATGCATTACAAGCACCAACTAGCATTGAGTCTTCACAAGACAAGGAAGGATTATATTCATAAGAAGGTGACGAAACACTTACCTTTGAGTAGCTCCCGTGAGTACTCATATCGCTTGAAGTGTCTTGTTCAAGTCCTTCTTCATGAAACTCACAATGTCGAGCTCCATCCTCTTGTCCTTCTTCCTTAGCAACTGGTGGAGGCTCCACTAGCTCGCCTCCAAGAGTACCTACACATGAGCCAAAACAAATAGAAAGAGAAGAAAATAGATCATGGTTAGAACGAAGTGTGTTCCCACTCTCACTCGAGGTTTCCTCTCCCCTCACTTCTTTCATTTTTCGCTCAAGGCCAATTGTAGGTCCGGGTGATGCTTCACTCTCATCTCGCAAGGGCATGACCATAAGATTGTTGGTTCCGGGCTCAAAGACCATGGGAGACTTGGCTTTAGCCGCTTCCCTCAACTCCCTCATAATCCTATAGTCATTACTTACTTGCTTCGGTGTCAAGGGCTTGAGTATATACTTTCTAGAGCCGTGCAAGACCGTGTAAGAGTTGGTCCTACCATCATGTACTACACTCCGATCATATTGCCACGGCCTCCCAAACAAGAGATGACAAGCTTGCATTGGGGCTACATCGAACATTACCTTGTCTCGGTAGTTGCCAATGCTAAACTCAATCAAAACTTGCTTCTCCACCCTCAACTCTCCACACTCACTCAACCATTGTAAACGGTATGGATGCGGATGTGCTCTAGTAGGAAATTGCACTTGGGAAAGCAAGGTCTCACTCACTATGTTAGCACAACTTCCCGAATCAATGATCATTGAGCACACTAGACCCATCACTCGACACCTAGCATGGAAGAGGTTCTCCCTTTGCACATGCTCCGGATCATCATGACTCATGGCACCCAAACTCCTCCGTACCACAAGTGTCGTTTTAAGCTCATCACCTTGCTCACTTTTACCTTGGGGAATGCCCAAGTTGTGGGGAGTGCCCACTTGTTGGGGAATGCCCAACGGTTGGTGAATGCCCAACATTTCATCACTAGTACCTTCTCCGGTACCCTTTTGGACACTCGGGGTCCAATCCTCCTTGAGGTTGTCAAACCTCGAACTTATGGATCTCACCTCGGCCAAGAGGTAGGCCAAAGTGCTTACCGGGACCTCAACGGTATCATACACGTCTCCGGCCATGTACCTACACAAATCAAAAACAAGAAAGAGGTTAGAGTAAAAGCCCTCACTAGCTCCCTCACCTTTGTTGTGTCACTCGGGTACACTCAATTTTAGTGGCGGGGAATTTATCACTCAAGCTTGATCTCAAAGGCTTCCTCGTAGTTGAACAACCACCTCAATAACCACTCAAGTCACAAGAACCAAACGCTCTTCGGGGTGAGTGGAATTGATGGGACTCGATGGGCGAACGGCTTTATAAGTGAGCACTTGAGCCAAGAAATATACTACGAGTCTTCTTTGAGCTCTACTCTCCTTCTAGGCACGAAGATCCTAAACGCACAAAGAATTAGTACTAATTAGGTAGAAGGGTTACCCTCAAAGTACTAACCGGAAGTGACGCGATCAAATGGCAAAAGATCGAATCGCCACTAAACGGATTCGGAATTGGATGATTTTTGGTTAGTGATCTACAAACTCACCATATTTGATGATACAATTGAAGTTTTGGTGAGCGGAGGCTGTCACGAACGCTTTGCGCACAATCTGTCCCAATTCAGGATTTTCTGGAATTGATTACCCTTCGCTATCGCGTGAAAGGGCGCGCGATCGCGCTGACTGAATTTAGGAACTTGTCGCGATCGCGTGAAGCTGTGCGCGATCGCGCAGGCTTGCAGTCCAGAACCAGAACCCCGACTGTAAACACAGTTTTTGGCACACAAATCACACCAATTCAACTTGTTGTTCAGTTCTAAAGCTTCCAAAGGGTGTTTTCAACTAAGGTAAACAATTCCCAATGGTTTTTCCAATCAAACAACGAACAAACAACTCGCTTTCAAGAATTCGGAGTATGTTCTTCAAATTTTCAAGAACTTCAAAATTTTCAAAGTTCGATTTTCATTCCGCTACTCCGAATGATGATATGGGGATATCAAAATGACGGGAAAACTACATAGAACAATCCCCGATACCAAAGAACCAAGAATTCACAACACAAAACAAGTTCTATTAAATTTTGTGAATTCTCAACTTTTGAGATTTGGTTTTCAAGATTTTGATTCACGACTTCAAATCGTGTTTCGAGGGTACCAAATCAACGGGAATATGATATCAAACAATCCCCAGTAACAAACAACAACAAAATCGCTACAACAAACGAAATCTAGCAATTTTTTTGTGATTTTCAAATTTTTGGATTTTTTTTGTTTTTCTTCAAAATCAAGAACAAACAACACAAGGATAACAACAACAAGAACAAGACCGAGGATTCGTAAGAACGAAGCCTAGCCGTGCTCTGATACCAACTGATGCAATCTAAAATACGCGGAAACGAAAAGACGATACAAAATGCGGAAACGAAAACAAGATAGGCGATATCAATAAAGATATCGAGATAAAAGCAAGACGAGGCTTGAACGTTTACCTAAGTAGCACCGAGGAACTCGTCTCGATACACCCCGGGTGAAGTCAAGGATCACCTATACTAAGCAACTACCCTCAAGAGGCACCCGGCTCTTGCAAATAGAATGATCGAAAGAGGTTACGATGTTCAACTTGGAATCCACCAGTGAAATCATGCCCGTTCACGGGTTCTTCATTGAGATTCACTCAAGAAATATATCATTCTACATTCAAGGTTTGTTAAAATGCAATAAATGAATGAATGGGGTATTTATAGTTTCCCCTTACAACATTTGCCAACATTCTGGTCCGCACTGCCCAAATGGCCTTCGCGATCGCGCTAAAGGATATGCGATCGCGCAGGGAACTAGTCTTCAGATCACGCTATCGCGTCAAGCAGGGCGCTATCGCGCAAGGTAAACAGCTGGCCTTCGCGATCGCGTGGGTGTCAGCGCGATCGCGCAGAGAAGATGTCTGGCGCCAGGCAGTAGCTCAGGAAATGCTATCCTGTTTTGCCCTGCTTTGGCTCCCCTGTTTCCAGCACTGGTTCCAGCCCTGTTTCCACTTTGATTGAGCTTCAATGCATGGTCTTCAAGTCGTCTTCCGAGCTAATATCATCCATGCCGTGACTTCCGGACCAAGTGTGGGTGTCGAGGCATTTTGGGCTGCATCAAAGGGTTATCGTTAGAAAAATCATCATTAAAGTTTAGAAAGATACCCTTGTGCACGAGGCAAATCATCAGTTGATGGCTGTCGTTGCCTCATAGATACTCACCCGGTTGCATGATTGCATAGATATTTCTTACCTCGAGCGGTGAGTTGTTGGCTTCGGCCACAATTTTTGTCCCAACTGGAGACTTAGCTTTGGCCTCTTCTTTCAATTCTTTCATCCGTTTATAGTCCTCGCTGACTTGCTTTGGAAATAGGGGTTTGAGTATGAAACTCTTCCCTTCAAGCTTAGCAGTGTAATTGTTGGATCGTCTGTTATTAATAACCGACCGATCATACTGCCATGGTCGACCCAATAGCATATGCCAAGCTTGCATCGGTACCACATTGAACATCATCTCATCTTGATATTCTCTAACTTTGAACTTGATCCACACTTGTTTGACAACCTTCAATTCTCCACACTCATTTAACCATTGCAATCTGTACGGATGGGAATGCTTTAAGGTAGGTAGTCCCAATTGTGAAACCAAGGTTTGGCTCACCACATTCGCACAACTACCCGAATCAATCATCATCGAACAAACTTTCCCCCTTACTTGACATCGGGCATGGAAAAGGTTTTCTCTTTGGTTTTCCTCTTCCTCAAGAGTCATGCAGCTCAAATTTCTTCGAACTACAAGAAACATTTCTGGATGATCAGCTTCAGCAGCCTCATGACCATCATCATTTTCAGCTCGCTCAGTCGCCTCAAAATTTTCCTCCTCGATGTCACTCGCTTGCTCTTGGATGGTTCCATCATCAATCATCAGCATAACTTTGCGAGTTGGACACTCTTTTGCAACGTGACCATAACCTCTACATTTGTGACACTGAATACTTGCAGCATTGGGTGAATTAAGTTAAACTTTACCTCCCACTTCTCTTGGTTGGTTAACGGTCACTCCCCTCTCGAAGGGTTTCTTCGGATCTCGAACAATGTTAGCACTTGTTGGATTCGGACTCTTCCAATCTTTACTTCGGTTCAAAGGAGTTGAAGTAGTGACTCGTCGGTACCGGTTTGCTTTATTGTCCTTAACCCATTTCTCAGCTTCGATGGCAGCATGAAACATATCTTCCGACGTTTGATACACATACAGCCTCAATTGAGATGACACATCTCGAGCCAAGCCATTTTTGAATCGAATGATGGCTTTCTCGTCATCTTCTTCCATATCAAGGGCCAATCGAATTATTTCGAACTCACCAAGTTATTCTTCAACTGATTTGGATCCTTGTTTCAATTCGAAGAGCTTCCGAAGTTGCTCCTGTCGATATTTGGCATTCACATACTTAGTATCCATTGCTCTCTTCTATTGCGCCCATGTGGTGACCTCGGGATAAGCATTCCTTCGTCTCATCCTTTTGTCAGCCTCCCACCATGTTGATGCATATGCTTCGAATGAAGTAATGGCATGTGCAGCTTTTCTCTTTTCGGTCATCTCATTGGTTTCGAAGATTCGCTCCAGTTTAAGCTTCCAATCAAGATATTGGTCTGGATCACTAGTTCCTCCGAATAGTGGAATAGTGATCTTGACACTATTCAAATTTTGAATCTCGAGCACCTCGGATCGGCTCCGGATACTCATCATAATAGTCATCAGCCTCACGCTCAATATTTCGATCAATATTTGTGCCTCGGCCTCGACCTCGAAAATTTCCACGACCTCGTTGAGCCTGCCTTCGTTGAACGAATGGTGGCTCATATTCATGTTTGCCTTTGGGAAATTCTCATTCATCGACCCACCACAACTTGTGTTCGAGCGATTGGAAGTGGCATCCTTTCACCTCGGGGAATGCCCGAGTGTTGATAACTAGCTTAGGGATTGCCCAAGGTTTATTGTTGTGCTTGGGGATTGCCCAAGTGTTGTGTAGCTTGGGGATTGCCCATAGCTCCATTTCGAACAGTCTCGTCCTTCAACCGTTGTTGTCGAACGAGCTCAGCAAATTGCTCAGGTTTCATTTGAGTGGAGTTGCTAGTTCCAGCGCCGGACCCATGCATGGCCACAGACACACTCCCTTGCTCGAGGTTAGCTACTCGAGCACTCACTCCTTTTACCTCAGCACTGATGCCTTGTATCGCAGTCATGAGATCGGCTAACAACACCTCGGGCTTCTCAATGCCCTTTCCTTCGCCTCCATTCCCAACCATAGCACCTACACAAATCAAAGACCAATGAAAATGTGACAGGTTTAGAAATCACCTCACACACACCCTCACCTTTTATGGGTGGCGCTCGGGTCCACTCAATTTATGGGTTCGATTTTGGTCACTCAAGAACCTATACCCAATGGCTTCCTCGGTTGATCAACTTCTCTCAGTTCCTTCAAACTTGACAAGTTTCACTGTCTCCTTCAGGAAGAGTGAACTGATATGACTCGATGGAACGGACGCTATTTAACTGCGCTCGGGAAGTCAAAGAATTTTCTACAAAACTTGGACTTCGGACGAGTTACTATAAGCTCAAATAAGTTTGTTCGATCTCTAGTAGAAGATTTACTCTAGAGATCCACTAACTAGATTTATCGAACACAAGAAAAGTGAAAACCTAGGAGATTCTACCCTTCGATTCCTCCTTCAGAATCGTTCGAACACACCAACTCTTGTATCGGACAAAAGTGGTCCCTCCTTGGTACGGATAGGGTTTTACCTTATCCAATTTTCCTTTTCAAGCCAATAAATTTTTCACCTAGGAACAGGGAACCTTTTTGTTGCTCCCAACGCACACGCAAGTATACGTGGTCGACAAGTAATAAAGTGATAAGTAGAGTATCGTTCCCACGAGGACTATTCAGACTGAATCCTAGCAAACAATTTCTTAAAAACTATTCAGGGATCTTTTTCCAATGGTTGAGATTTTTTCTAACTAAATGCAATAATTAAAACAAGTAACTGAAATCAAGTATTCGAGAGCAAACTATAATTGTTATATATAAAGAAGAAACGGTCCAGGGTCAGAGTTACAAACAATCCAGTTGAGTTTTCCAGTTGATTCTACTTCTTAATTTCCTAGATTGCTAACTACAGGTTAAATGTACCCGTGAAAACCTTTCGATTCTTCACGGTCTATGCAGGCTACTCCAATCCCTATATGTCTATGGGTTAAATCACGTGCACGCATTAATGAATTCTGTGATTAGTTACGCTAGGCGAGCAAGTATATGTCTATCCTACTCACAAATTGGTTCCCCGATGCCCAGGTTCACAATCTCGCCCTACTCTTTCTTATTGCGTTCCTAAATTCCATCTTTTGCGTTCAATCTAAGAACCATAGATAATGTTCAATTATCAGGCCTCAATAACCAAACAATTAGGATCAAGAAAGAATAAACAATCTGTAATGGTAAATTAATAGATAGAAATCAACTTTCAAACATCAACCTTCATGTATTTACTCTAACCCTAGAACGAACAAACTATAGAATTAAGGAGAAGAATAAGAGAAAGAGAGAAAGAACTTGTTTAGAAGACATCTAGGGCTCCTCCCCTCTCCTCCAAAACTTGCTCCAAAGTCTGAACTGTCCCTCTCAAATGAAATAAAAGAGGTTTTATATTGTTTACAAAGTGTTAGGATAAGTTAAACGAAAGCCTAATATAGTTGGGAGAACTTTTGTCTCGTCAGCCTCAAGGCTTTCGTGGAGCCACGCCTCCACCATAGCCTCCAACTCTTCAGGGCTTTCTTGAGGCCTTGCTCCAGTATAGCTTCCAACGCTTCAGGGCTTTCTTGAGGCCTTGCTCCAGTATAGCTTCCAACTTTTCCATTAACTCTAATTTGCTTGTTCTTGCCTCGAATTCATCCGCACCATTCCTAAAATCACAAATACGATAAGTGAGCACAAAAAACACATTTATCACATATAACGAGCACATAAAGTACTAAAATGTGAGAATATATTAAGGTAAAATAGGCAAATATTGCCAAACATCACCACCCCACACTTAGACCTTTGCTTGTCCTCGAGCAATCATCAATGACTAATTTCCCAACTAGATCCTAACACTTAATAGAACAGGTCTACCTATGATTATGGTTGATACCGACCATTAGACAAGTGCATATACATACAGTGTGACCCTCAATACATGCCACAAAATCACCCACTTTAAAACACTAGAACGACCAACCCAAGACGTCTCAAACTCAAAAACTGACTCAATGAAACCAAGCTTTCACAAAATCACACCCATTCACTCAACCAAGAAGTCAAAATTGCACCCATTCACTCAACCAAGAAGTCAAAATTTCACCAATCTCGTGAAAACCATGTGCCCTCACCAACTCAAGAGAGCATCCCAAATATCACACAAAGAATATATTTCAAGAATAAATGAGGGACATAGTATAGGAAGAATTCACTCGCTCTCAAAAGAAGTTCACGTGCCACACACAACGTACCATAGGCTTGCCCGTAGTGTAGGACTCCACTAATGTAAGCTCACTCCAATCGGGATTAACTAGGACTTTACGGGTTGTAATGTAGGCTAAAGATCGGGTAGGATAAATATGGATAAATAGTGACTACCTCCCTAAGCACTTTAATACATCACTTTAATATTTATCTTTCCACCATTCTTTTCAAAACCAACCAAGCAACCACCCAAAAATATACAAGAAATTCCCTCTCAATTTAAGCAATTTGCAACTTAACTTTTGCACACTCACTAGCAAGGATTGAGATTTTTCTTTTCTTTCTTTTGTTTTCTTCTTTTTTTTTTCTTTTTCATTTCTTTTTTTTCTTTTCAATATTTTTCTCAACCTTATCAATGATTCTCTATTTTTTTTCAAAATGCACCATATTGTTTTCTTTCATCGGTTCCACTCAAAAGCCACACCAATCATCCAACCATAACTCCACAAACAATCAAATATTTCTCAATTAAAGTGCTATAAGGAGTTAAGGGTTCACAAAGAAGGTAATTAAGAACAAAAGGGGTAAGGCTTGAAATGTGGGTGCCAACAAAAAAAAAAAATCAATAGGCTCAAAAGGGATTAAGAAGGATAATATACAAGTGTAGGCTAATCAAGGCTAGAAAGGCTTATCAAAGAAACGCCTGTATCATCTCCCGACTAGAGCAAACCTAGGATTTTGCTTTGAACACACATGGGGCAAGTTCTAGACATCAATATGCGGCACGAAACATAAGAAAAGATACTCACATCACACATTGCACATGGTTCACTAAAGACGGTTTCATTCCAACTCTCGGTTAAAGCAAACAAGATGAAATTCGTGAAATTTAAGCACTAAGGCACAATAGTTCACAAAAAGTCAAGTAGTTGAACCTAAGCGTCTCAAAAAGGTCATTCACATTTTTCTAGGCATGCATCACAAATTTTAGACCAAAAGGAATTTACAAATAGCACACGCTCAAGACTAAATCTACCGGTATCAAACAAACCAAAGGCACCTAGCATTCTATCAATTTTCCTAAACTATTCTACTAACTACTACTACTAAACTACTCCTAAAAATAAAAATTTACCCGGTTCAAAGGTCTACCCGTGGAAAAGAACCGAGGCCATAAGAAAAACCACGGGGCGGATGACTGTACCACTAACTAAAACTAAAAACAAAATCTTTTTGGAATTTTTCATTAGTTTTCTAATTTTTTTCATTTTTTATATACTAAAGCAAGAAACAAATAAAAATAAAGTCAAGTGACAAAAATAAAATTACTAAAATTAAATTTCTAAAGGTACAATCATCCATAACCTCAAAAAGAACGGAAGTTTCCCCACCCCGCACTTAAAACCAAGCAATGTCCTCAATGCGAGAAAAATAAGGTGCTAGAGTAAAAGAAACTTCCCTGAAGGCTAAACGACCTAGCCTTTGGCGCTAGCAGTGGCACCATCTCCAGTACGAACCCACCAAGCGTCCGTAGAGCAAGGGGTACTCAGACTTCCCCCAATATGTTGTCATTTTAAGGCATTAAGGGGTGCAACACCCCACACTTGAGCTCGAGATACCTAAGCCTCGTGTGCAGTTGGAAGCTTTGGTGAGGCGACGCTTTGAGAATGCTTCGAGCTTTTGGAGGCTTTGAGGGGGCGACGCCTCACGATAGCTTCACAGTTGTGTGGCTCACTGTTGTACGCCATGCGATCGTAGGGGCGATGCCAGGTGAAAGCTTCGAGCTTTTGGAGGCTTTGAGGGGGCGACGCCTCACGATAGCTTCACAGTTGTGTGGCTCACTGTTGTACGCCATGCGATCGTAGGGGCGACGCCTGGTGAAAGCTTCGAGCTTTTGGAGGCATTGAGGGGGCGACGCCTTGAGAAAGCTTGGACCTTCTGGAGCTCACTGATGTGCTCAGAGCGATGGTGGGGGCGACGCCCTTGCCATGGCTCAGTCCAGTTTTCTCCCACAAATTTTCTAAGTGTTGTAGCTTTTGGAAATTGTTCCCACAAGAATTTTCATTGCCTCTCAGTTATTCCGCACTCCTCGAAAATGCTTCACCTTTCGAATATCCCGAGCCCTGCAAACACAATAAGAACTACGTAACACAAAAGAAATAAAATGCCGGGAATAATAAAAATTGGGTTGCCTCCAACTAGCGCTTGATTTAACGTCGCGGCACGACGAAGACAACTTCACCACTTTTGCCTCCACCTTGAACTTATGAATTGAATCCCCAACTTTACCTCAAGCTTATGACTATGGTATTGGGGTGGTGGCAAAGATACAAACGGACCAAGTAACTATTGTCGCATTTTACACTTCTTGGCTTTTAAATGAGGGATGTCGTTTTGTCTCCTCAACATCACAAACCTTAAAATATAGGCACCTTGTTCCTCCTCTTTTGGTTTCTTCATAGGCTCGGGTGGCTCAATTTTCATGTCACCATCCAAACACAATGTTGAAAAATGATTTGAATGAGGTCCAATGCGCTTCAATTCTAAAATTGCATTACTTTTGACACCCTCACTTGCACAAACACTAGAGTCTTCAAATATGATGTTTTCTATTTCCTCACTTGACTCTAATGTAATTTTTTCAACCTTGGCATCACCAACTAATATCGGGTCGAATGGTAGGAATTTCACTTTTTGCTCCTCAAATTGGCTTCGAAGCTCTTTTATCTCAAATCTATTATCCACGACAACTAATAATTGGGCATTAGACACCTCAACCATATCACTCAAATTCGCCTCCAAGTCGTGAATAGTCAAGCCAAATTGATCGATCTCTTGTCCGAGCTCCACTCTTTCTTCCATAAATTGCCTCGTCATATTTGTGATGTCACTCTTGAAATCCCCATAAGCTTCTAAAGAGTTTGGCTTGCTCCATTAGCCAAGTTTCGCTAACAACCTGCACTTTATCGCTCCTGTCAAACTCACAAACATCATTAGAATCATCACAAAAATTATTGGGGGAAAGAGCATGACACTTAGGACAATCATTCCACCGACCACAACACAATTTACAAAAATTCCAATCAAAGGTGGTAGAAAATTCACATAACCAGTCTTGTAGGGTTGAAAGAGTTGGACAGTTTTCCCACAAGTGGGTTCCTCTGCAAAGCAGACAAAGATTACCAAAATTAGAATTACAACCACTCGACCAATTTTCATTAAAAGATGCCATGATAAGACAAGTAACACAATACTAAACTAAACAAAAATTAAACTTGAATAGAGAATAATAAATCGTTCATAAAGAAAACAGTCAATTATTTAGTCCCCGGCAACGGCGCCAAAAACTTATTGCTGCCAACGCACACGCAAGTATACGTGGTCGACAAGTAATAACGTGATAAGTAGAGTATCGTTCCCACGAGAACTATTTAGACTGAATCCTAGCAAACAATTTCTTAAAAACTATTCAGGGATCTTTTTCTAATGGTTGAGATTTTTACTAACTAAATGCAATACTTAAAACAAGTAACTGAAATCAAGTATTCGAGAGCAAACTATAGTTGTTATCAATAAAGAAGAAACGGTCCAGGGTCAGAGTTACAAACAATCCAGTTGAGTTTGCCAGTTGATTCTACTTCTTGATTTCCTAGATTGCTAACTACAGGTTAAATGTACCCGTGAAAACCTTTCGATTCTTCACGGTCTATGCAGGCTACTCCAATCCCTATATGTCTATGGGTTGAATCACGTGCACGCATTAATGAATTCTGTGATTAGTTACGCTAGGCGAGCAAATATATGTCTATCCTACTCACAAATTGGTTCCCCGATGCCCAGGTTCACAATCTCGCCCTACTCTTTCTTATTGCGTTCCTAAATTCCCTCTTTCGAGTTCAATCTAAGAACCATAGATAATGTTCAATTATTAGGCCTCAATAACCAAACAATTAGGATCAAGAAAGAATAAACAATCTGTAATGGTAAATTAATAGATAGAAATCAACTTTCAAACATCAACCTTCATGTATTTACTCTAACCCTAGAACGAACAAACTATAGAATTAAGGAGAAGAATAACAGAAAGAGAGAAAGAACTTGTTTAGAAGACATCTAGGGCTCCTCCCCTCTCCTCCAAAACTTGCTCCAAAGTCTGAACTGTCCCTCTCAAATGAAATAAAAGAGGTTTTATATTGTTTACAAAGTGTTAGGATAAGTTAAACGAAAGCCTAATATAGTTGGGAGAACTTTTGTCTCGTCAGCCTCAAGGCTTTCGTGGAGCCACGCCTCCACCATAGCCTCCAACTCTTCAGGGCTTTCTTGAGGCCTTGCTCCAGTATAGCTTCCAACGCTTCAGGGCTTTCTTGAGGCCTTGCTCCAGTATAGCTTCCAACTTTTCCATTAACTCTAATTTGCTTGTTCTTGCCTCGAATTCATCCGCACCATTCCTAAAATCACAAATACGATAAGTGAGCACAAGAAACACATTTATCACATATAACGAGCGCATAAAGTACTAAAATGTGAGAATATATTAAGGTAAAATAGGCAAATATTGCCAAACATCACCTTTTACTTCGGCGTACGGACAAAGTTTAACTTCGTTCACTGACCAAGATTTCAACAAACTTTGGGTTGCTTTTCACTCCAGTAACATCAACGACGGAGGAAATCAATTCCAAGAATTCGAGCTAAGAACACAGCTTGCTTCGCCCGTACACTGTTACAATGTAATAATTTTCCGGCGTACGGACGGTGGCTTAAACAGTGGAACTTCGAATTTTAGCTCAAAAACACAAGCCAAATCAAGTTACAACCACCACTAATCGTTAACAACCACCAAAATACAACTGGGGTTTGTAACAGCAACACCACGTCAAGAGCAGTCCAAAACCTTCGAGCAACCCTAGTCGACAATCGTGTACGACAGCTGCTCGTTGGAATCAGAAGACGGCGGTGAACAAGAATCAATGGTTATTTGATTCAAACAACCAACATTAAACCACAATTTTTGAATTTTTTCTTTTCTACTCTTTTTTTTCAATAACAAAACACCACAGTAACAACAATCAACAACAAGGAAGAAAGCTGAAACTGAAAGACATAAAGCACGAGATAAATCGAACAGGATTTGAGGTTGTAAGAACAAGCTCAAACCTTGCTCTGATACCAAGATGGTGCAAGCTAAACCGGACTTAAGCTAAACACGAAGAACGCGGAAAGATAACAACAAGTAAAGATAGAAGCAAGACAAATCTTGCTTCGATTCAAAGGAACTTTGAGGAACTGGTCTCAAGCTCGATCGAATCGGAGGCAAAAATAACCTATACTAAGCAACAATCCTCAAGAAGAACGATGCTTCTTGCAAATTGAATGACCAAGAAGAAAATGTTCAAACGATAACACCGAATGACACAAGTTCTTTGATAATCCCACGTCGGGGTTCGGGCCCCATCGGAGACAGTCAAATAGCAACTTCAAAAACTAGCTACTTACAATGAAATGTGAAGGAGTATTTATAGACTACTCTAGGGATAAAACAGTAAATGGTCACAGGCGACCAATAGGAGTAAGCCACGCAGGGCTGGATATCTGAATGTTCGGTCACTCCTTCAACCAAACACTTGAAATTCGAACAACAGCTTGAACTATTGACTTCGGTTCTCTTGACTCGGCTTAAACTGACTTCGGTCGCCCTTCCTTCGATTGTTTGTTTGATTTACTTTGGCGCCGAGGTTGAGTGCTTGGTTTGGGTTCGGTCACTCCCTTCTTCGAGCTCAAGTTTATAAATGAAGCCTTCGATCCTTGAGCTCGGCCAATCAGCTTCGGAGTGGTTGCTTTCTCCCGACCAAGCCAAGTGAATGTGAACATCGTGCAGCAGCTTGGCTTGGCTTCGTGTCATCGGCCTCGGTGGATCGAACACTTGATCAACACGTGTTCGGGCTGCATCAGGCAACCCATATGCCTGCTGCTCTGCAAGGTGGAGGTGTTGGCAGCGGTAGAGGCGCCATGGTAGAGGTCGTGGCTGAGTCAAAGCTAGAGCTGCCAAGGCCATAAGGATAGTGGATCATCCTGATCAAGTTGCAGAGGTTCTGGTAATGCCAGCTCCTAGTAGGTAGGGGGAGCAGGGCATATTCGTTTCCCCAGCACTTCATGATGTTCTTATGAGATTCTTGGCGACGCAAATGCCCCAGGGACCTCTAATTCCTCAGGCTGTTGTAGATGCTCTTATTCCTCAGGCAGCTCCTCCAGCTACGGTAGATATTGGTGCTCCGGTTCAAGAAGCCCCTATTCAGGCTCCAGATGTAGCTCCAGCAGTGCATGCTCCAGGTTGTTATAATCCAAAGGCATTGGGTGTTGTGCCTACGGTTGTTCAGGCTCGTCAGCCAGCCCAGGTAGCAGGTCAGGCCGACGATCCATCGAGGTTGTATAATTTTACCAGACTAGATCCTCCAAAATTCTCTGGTCATACATAAGATAAGCTGAAGTCTCATGAGTTTCCTAATAGATGCCAGTGTATTCTTGATGCCCATGGGTATCTTGAGCAGTATAGAGTTGAGTATATCTCTTTCCAATTTGAGGGTCTAGCTTTATCTTGGTTGACCGCACTTCGATCAGCTAGATAGGGCTTGCCCAAGCGGACCTAGAGTGAGTTCTCCCACCAATTTATGGAGAAGTTTCTTCCTCGCAGCCAGATGGATAAGAAGATGAGGCAGTGCAAGAGGATTGGACAGGGTAATCTGTCTGTCTTAGAGTTTGAGCTCATATTTTTAGAGATGTCTGGCTATGTTCTACATCTTGTGCAGGAGCCCCCTAAGAGGGTCAGACGTTTTATTAATGGGTTGTCTCTATATTTGTGGTCCCACATGTCTCGTGAGACTGAGGCCAGGAATCCATTAGATGTCGCCGTTGATATTGGTAGGAGGTATGAAGCATATCATAGGTTGGAGATGGAGGATTAGAGCGGGAGAGTAAGTGATCCCGCTGTCTAGGGCATTCTAGTACCTCATCTGGAGGTAGGAGTTATCAGCAACAGGGTATGCCTCCTGTCAGGAAAGTTCAGTTTCCAGCACGTGGTTATCAGGACGCGCCAGGACCTTGACACTATCAGCCCCAGTTTCCTACTAGCAGTCATCAGCAACTTGTGCAGCACCGGTATGGCTCAGGGTTTTTCCATTGTCGTGATCCAGGGCATCATAAGAGGGATTTCCCTTATCTTCCTCAGAAGGGTAGTAGTCATCCTTCGTCTCGCCCTCCGAGGCCTATGCAGCAGTAGCCTCAGGGTGCCACTTCAGGGTCTCAGCCAGCTTGAGTTTCACTACCACCCAGTAGAGGTCGTGGGTGTGGTTCTGGTGGCTCATCTAGAGGTGGATCTTAGGGTGGCAGTTCACCTCAGCAACAAACACAACTATATGCATTGCCGGCTAGGCAGGATGTCAAGGCATCTCCAGCTGTTGTTACATGTATTTTATCTGTTTGTGGTCAAGATGCATATTCTTTGGTGAATCTAGGATCTATATACTCATATGTCTCTCCTTATTTTGCTTCTTGTTTTCATGTTGATTATATGCATCTCCGTGATCCATTATGTGTTTCTACTCCTATCGGAGACATTATTGTTGTTGATCGAGTTTATCCAGCTTGTACCAAATCCATTGGGGGTGTGAGCCCTGGGTAGACCTTTTGGTTTTGGATATGGTCAACTTGATGTCATTATTGGCATGTATTGGTGTCGTGCTACACAAGTCTAGATTGTCATGCCAAGTCTATTCGGTTATCTCTTCTTGGCTCACCGCGGGTGGTGTGGCAGGGTTCCCAATTGCTACCTACAGGAAGTGTTATCTATATCTTGCATGCGAGGTGGATGATGAATAAGGGGTGTTCAGCGTATCTTGCCATGGTTTGAGATACAACTGTGGAGATTCCATCTCTTGATTTAATTCATGTGTGAGGAAATTCTCTGATGTATTTCCAGATGATCTCCCAGGATTGCCTCCCGATCAAGAGATCAAGTTTGGCTTTGATATAGTGCCAGGGACTCAGCCTATTTCTATTCCTACTTATCGCATGGCTCTGTCACAATGGAATGAGCTGAAGGGGTAGTTGTAGGCTTTGCTTGATAAGGTGTTCATTAGACCGAGTATTTCCCTATGGGGTGCTCCTATGTTGTTCCTGAAGAATAAATATTGGACCATGCGGATGTGTATTGATTATCGACAGCTCAATAAGGTCACCCTAAAAAACAAGTACCTCTTGCCTCGTATCGATGATTTTTTTGATCAGTTAAACGGTGTCTGGTTCTTTTCTATGATTGGCTTGCAGTTCTGCTATCATTAGTTGAAGATTCTGGAGTCAGATATCCCAAAGACTGCTTTAAGGACTCGTTACGGCTATTACGAGTTCCTAGTTATGTCTCTTGGGCTGACTAATGCCCCTGCAACCTTTATGGATCTAATGAACTAGCTGTTTAAGTCGTTCTTTGATTCCTTTATCATTGTCTTCATCGATGACATTCTTATATATTCTCGTAGCTGCGATGAGTATGATTATCATTTGAGGGTGGTTCTTCAGACCCTCCGTGATCATAAGTTGTATACCAAGTTCTCGAAATGTGAGTCTTGGCTTGATTCTTTGGCATTTTTGGGTCAGGCGGTATCTAGTGAGGGTATAAAGGTTCATACGAAGAAGATTGAATCAATACACAAGTGGCCTCGTCCTACTACTCTGACAGAGAGTCGTATTATCCTTAAATTGGCAGGCTATTATCGGAGGTTTGTGGAGAAGTTCTCCACAATTGTAGCTCCCCTGAATCGCCTAACCCGAAAGTCACTTTAGTTCTGGTTGTCCGATGAGTGTAAGGTGAGCTTTCAGAAGCTCAAGCCTTTATTGACTTCTGCACCAGTGTTATCTCTTCCTTCTGGCACAGGTGGATTTGTAATCTATTGCGATGCATCCCGTGTGGATCTTGGTTGTCTTCTTATGCAGCACGGGAGGGTGATTACTTATGCTTCAAGACAGTGTTAACCAAATGAGAAGAATTATCCGGCTCATGATCTAGAGTTGGTAACTGTGGTATTCGCTTTGAAGATTTGGAGGCACTATCCTTATGGCGAGCTATGTCAGATGTATAGCGATTACAAGAGCTTGCACAATCCTTCTTCTAAGAAGAATCTTAATGGCCGATGGAGGAGGTTTTCGTCGATTCCTTTGTCATGGTCTTTATCGATGACATTCTTATCCATTCTCATACCCGCGAGGAGCATGATTATAGTTTGAAGGTCGTTCTTCATACCCTCCGTGATTGTAAGTTGTATGCCAAGTTCTCAAAATGTGAGTTTTGGTTTGATTCTGTGGCATTTTTGGGTCACGTGGTATCCAGTGAGGGTATTAAGGTTGATCCGAAGAATATCGAAGCAATACAGAAATGGCCTCGTCCTACCACTGCAACGGAGATTCGCAGCTTCCTTGGATTGGCAGGTTCTTATCGGATGTTTGTGGAGAAGTTCTCCACTATTGTAGCTCCTTTGACACACCTAACCCAAAAGGCGGTTTAGTTCCGATGGTCCGATAAGTGTGAGGCGAGCTTTCAAAAGCTGAAGTCTTTATTGACTTCAACACCAGTGCTATTTCTTCCTTCTGGCACTGGTGGATTTGCAGTCTATTGCGGTGCATCTTGTGTGGGTCTTGGTTGTGTTCTTATGCAGCACGTGAGGGTGATTGCTTATGCTTCTAGAAATATGAAACCAAATAAAAAGAATTATCCGACTCATTATCTAGAGTTGGCGGTTATGGTCTTTGCTTTGAAGATTTAGAGGCACTATCTTTATGGGGAGCCATGTGAGATGTATACTGATCACAAGAGCTTGTAGTATCTTCTATCCCAGAAGGATCATAATGGCTAACAGCGGAGGTTGCTTGAATTTATAAAAGATTATGATCTCACTATCTGCTATCATCCTAGGAAGGAAAATGTTATAGCAGATGCCTTGAGCATGAAGTCTATGGGCAGCACGATTTTTTTTTTATGCTGACATGACACCTTTTGCCCGAGAGTTGCAGTCCCTTCACAACTCCAAAGTGAGATTTGTTCGCCCAGACTCCAGCCGAGTCTTGGCATGTATTGTTACTCAGTCTTCCTTAGTTAGTCAAACTGAGGGAGGACAGTTCGAGGATCCTCATTTGCAGGAGTTGCGTGGTCGTGTCCTTAGTGGAGGAGTTCCTTCCTTGGAGCTTGATGGAGATGGTATTTTTTGGTTTAATGGCCGACTGTAGGTCCCTAAAATCGGAGATCTAAGGTAATTCGTGCTCTGCAAGGCTCATAACTTGCATTATTCTATTCATCCTAGTATTACTATGATGTATCAGGATCATCGAGAACTATATTGGTGGTAGGGGAGAAAGAGGAATGTGTTTGATTATGTGTTAGCTCAGGCATTGCCTATTCCCGAGTTGAAAGTGGAGCAGATCACGATGGATTTTGTAGTTGGTCTGCCGAAGACCCCGCGGCGCCATGATTCAGTCTGGCTCATTGTTGACAGACTGACTAAATCAACTCACTTCATCCCTGTGAAGACTACTGATTCAACTCAGAGGTTGGCTCGGGTTTTCATTGAGAAGGTGGTTAGGCTGCATGGCACTCCCATAGCTATCATCTCATATCAGGGTTCTCAGTCTACTTCCCAGTTCTGGCAGTCCTTTCAAAGGGAGTTGGGGACCCAGGTGTAGCTTAGCACGACATTCCATCCTCTGACTGATGGTCAGTCCAAGCGGGTTTTTTAGGTTTTAGAGGATATGCTAAGAGCTTGTGCATTAGACTTCGGAGGCTACTGGGATGACTATTTTGCCTTAGCGGAGTTTTCGTATAATAATAGTAATCAGTCCTCCTTTCAAATGGCTCCATTTGAGGCCTTGTATGGCCATAAATGTTGTTCTCCTATCGGTTGGTTTGAGTCTTGAGATATTGAGGTGATGAGTTCAGATATGGTTCGTCGGACTCTTGATATTGTTCGTGTTATTCCAGATCGTCTATGGACTGCCCAGAGCAGACAGATTTCATACTCGAACAGGATGAGCAGAGAGTTAGAGTTATAGGTCTGCGACATGGTATTTATGCATCAACGAGTAAAGAGATTTGGGAGGGAAGGGACGCTCAGTCCCAGGTTCATTGGCCCTTTCCGTATCGAGAAGCACATTGGTAAAGTGGTTGGTGCAAGCCAACTAGGCTAAACACGAACACACGCGCGGAAGGAACAAACAATAGAAAAGGTAAAGATAGAAGCATGATGGATCTTAGCTTCAATCGAACGAATCCAAGGAACTGGTCTTGGTGCCACACAAAAGAAAGACAAAGACACACCAAAACTATGCAACAACCCTCAAGAAGACTCAACAAGCTTCTTGCAAATTGAATGACCAAAGAAGAAGCTGTTCAAATGGAATCTGTTGATTTACACAAGTTCCTATAACAGTCCCATGATGGGGTTTGGCTTACAGCGGAGTCACAATAGCATTTAGCTAATATTCAATATTCATAATCTGGGTCTTCGAAAATGAAACAACAAAGGGGTTTAGATAGATGGCCCCAAGGGTAAACTAGAAAAATGGTCACAGTCGACCAATAAAACGAGGACACGTAGGGCAAAAGTAAACAATGTGCTCGGGCCCTTCTTGGCTTTAATTGTTGGTTGCTCAGCCTCAGCACATTTGATAGCAGAGACTCTCCTGTCTCGGGCACATTTGTAGCCTTCGATCACTTTAGTGCTCGGCATCAATGATTAGAGTTCGGGCACTTCCAGCCTTGGGCTCGAGCTTGCAAATGTAGCATCCAATTCTTGAGCTGGGCCAGTCATCCTCCAAATAGTTGTTTCCTTCCCAGCCACATTAGATGAATATGCACATCATGCAGAATCTTGACTGGGCTTCGAATGACCTGTCTTGATAGCTCGAATACTAGCTCTAGCTCGGGCTCGGTCGCTTGATCAGCATGGACACGAGCTTCATCATCCTCCTCTTCTTCAGAAGGGTTCATCCCCAAAATCGTGCCCTCTTCAGTCTCAGGTGTTTGGCCTGCAACACAAGGAGTCAAGTCAGCAATGTTAAATGTGTTGGACACATTATACTCACCTGGGAGGTCGATCATATAAGCATTGCTCTTGATCTTGCTCGGCACTTGGAATGGACCATCCCCTCTCGTAGCCAGCTTTTCTTTCCTTTGGTTCAAGAACAACTCTTTTCTGAAGCAAACCCAAACTCAATCTCCCCTCTTCAACTCCAACTTTTTCCGCCCCTTGTTCTTCTTTGAGGCCACTTTGGCATAGGCTTCCTCAAGATTTTTTCTCACTTTGGCATGTAGCTCGAGCAAAGTAGTGGCTCGGCGTGTACCTTCAAAATCAATAACAGCATCTCGAGGCAACGGAGTTAAATCAAGTGGAATTAATAGGTTAAAACCATACGCACACTCAAACGAAGTCATTCCAATTATTCGATGCACAGGACGGTTGTATGCAAAATCCATCACGGGTAAACGATCAATCCAGTTTCCGGCCTTACCTTTGGTCATAGATCAAAGTAGAGCTCCCAAGGTCCGGTTGACTACTTTGGCCTGTTCATCAGTCTGAGGATGGTGAGACGTCGAGAATCATTTCTAAGAATGACTCAAGAACTTAGAGTCTCGTTCACTCACAATAGTACGAGGCACACCATGCAATTTCAACATGTTATAAATAAACACAATAGCTACATGTTGTGCATATTCACATTTTTTGCATGGGATTAACTGAGCATATTTGGAAAAATGGTCGACCTAGCTAAACCCATCACAAAATCCATAGATATATCAACCCAAGGAAAATTAGGAATGGGCAACGGAGTATACAATCCATGAGGGTTGGACCTCGATTTAGCTTTCTTGCAATCTGAGCACGAATTGTGGCTTTTCTACATCTATTCGCATCTTGGGCCAGTGAAACTACTTGGTTAAGATACCAAGAGTTTTATCGATACTGAAGTGTCCCATTATGCCCCTGGAGTGAGCTTCTATAACCAAAAGCTCTCTCCATAATGACACAGGCACACAAACTCTCCCTTTCTTAAAGAGATAGCCATCGTTTCGTTGATACTTCACCACCCTTCGACCACTCAGTATAGCATCACAGATACTCTTAAGCTTGGGTTCGTGTTCATACATCAACTTGATGCTTTTGAATCCCATTAATCTCGAAGCGAGAGTGGTTGCTAAGGCAAACTTCCGCGACAGCGCATCGGCCACAACATTGTCTTTACCCTTCTTGTAATTACATAGGGAAAGTTCTCAATGAATTCTACTCACTTGGCATGCCACCGGTTCAACTTCTCTTGGCCTCAGAGATGTTTCAAAGATTCATGATCACTTCTTATCACAAACTCTCTCGGCTACAGATAATGTTGCTAATGAGCGAGTGCTCGAACGAGCGCAAACAATTCCCTATCATACGTAGAGTAATTTAAGGTTGAACCCTTGAGATTTTCAATAAAGTAAGCGATCGGCTTCAATTCTTCCATAAGTACTCCTCCGATCCCGACTCCGGACGCATCAAATTCAACCTCGAATGCTTTACCAAAGTCAGAGAGTAGTAATAAGGGGGCAGAACTTAGCATCCGTTTCAACTTTTGGAAGGCCCTCTCTTGGGACTCTCCCCACACGAACGGTTAGTCCTTTTGACAATCCTCAAGAAAACATAACAAGCTTCTTGCAAATTGCATGATAAAAGAAGAAGTTGTTCAAACGGAATCCACCAATTGACACAAGTTCATATAATATTCAGTAGCAATAATCGTCTTCCAAAATAAAACAATGAAGGGGTTTATATAGATAGCACCAAGGGTAAACTGGAAAAATGGTCACAGTACACCAATAAAACAAGGCCACGTAGGGCCAAAGTAAACAATGTGCTCGGGCACTTCTTGGCTTCAACGCTCGGTTGCTCAGCCTCGGCACAATTGACAGCGGATGCTCTCCTGCCTCGGAAACATTTGTAGCCCTTGGTCAAATTAGTGCTCGGCGTCAATGATTAGAGTTCGGGTACTTCCAGCCTTGGGCTCAAGCTTGCAAATGTAGCTTCCAAGTCTTGAGCTCGGCCACTCATCCTCTGAATAGTTGTTTCCTCCCAATCACATTAGATAAATGTGCACATAGTGCAGAATCTTGGCTTCACTTTGAGTTACCGGCCTTGATGGCTCGAACACTGGCTCGGGCTCGGTCGCTTGATCAACATGGACACAGGTTCGATTAGTGGCTTATCGGCTCGACTTGTCATCTTTTATGCTATTTCACCTCGATTTTTCATGTATAGATGCTCTTGAAGAGTATCTAGGATCCTTCTGAAGTGATTGAGTTAGATCCGGCTCAACTAAATGTGAATCTAGCTTCGAGGAGTTCCTAGTTGCTATAATTGCCCGTGATGTCCGGAAGCTTCTTTCGAAGCAGATTCTAATGGTTCGAGTGCAATGGCACAATAGTCCTCGTAAAGAGGACACTCTGGAGCTTGAGTCTAGTGTGCGTGAGAGGTATCCTCACCTCTTTGACCATTCAAGTTCGATCTTGATCTTTAAAGCCTAAAAGTTCTTATCATTGTTTATAACTTAGGTTCCATAATTGATGCAGGGAATCACGGAAGTGATAAAAAGTAAAGATAAGACGTATCTCGAACTACTACCGAGGTAACTACGAGGAGCTAGTCTTGTAATACCCTCGGGTCGAGTCAAGAAACACCTAGACTATACGGACGATCCTTAAGACACCTCTGGGTCTAGCAAAGGATCGGGTTTGGAATGAAAGTCAATTAGTACCACCAATTGATTCAAACTAAAAAGTAAAGGTTTCTTCCATTAGAGAATCTCATCTCAATTCAATGTATTCAATATTTAAGGTAAAACAAATGAAAATAGAAGAGGAGTTGGGTATTTATAGGGCCCTTCCCAAGTCTAGATAAAGTCTAAAACGCCCCACAAGTTGGGTTTAATAAATTAGACCACACAGAGCCAAAATAGTAAAAGACTACTCAAAATCCCGAAACTCAACGTATTGGGTGGAGCGCCTGAGTGTGAGCAGACCACGAAGAAGTAATTCATTTTTGGGACAGAATGTTTCTTGGGCGGTGCGCCTAGACTTGGGCGGAGCGCCCAACTGCACAGCATCCCGGGTGGAGCGCCTAAGGCTCAGGAGGAGAGCCTGGGTCCTCTGGGCGGAGCGCCTGGCCTGATATCATGTTGTACTTCTTCAAATGGCCTCCAAGGCTTCCATCTTCAAGCTCCTTCCACACCAAGCTTAGGTGAGCGTCTCGGACCTCTTTGGCTTGACTCCGAGTGAACGGTCTCGTGATGATTTTCCCCGCATCATCCTCCCCTTCTTGAGAGGATTTCATCCTCAAAATCACGTCATCATCAACCACGGCCCCTTCATCACCTACATCAAAAGGAGTCAAGTCAGAAATGTTGAAAGTAGTGGAGACATTATACTCACCGGGCAAGTCAATCACGTAGGCATTGTTGTTGATCTTGGAAAGCACTTGGAATGGTCCGTCTTCTCGGGGTGCCAACTTCTCTTTTCTATAGTTTGGAAACCGCTCTTTGTGGAAGTGCACCCACACCCAATCTCCTTTCTTGAGCTCCAACTTTTTCCTCCCTTTGATCTTTTTGGTGGCTACCTTGGGATAAGCTTCCTCCAAGTTGTTCCTTGCTTTGGCATGGATCTCAAGCATGGCCTTGGCTCGGCTCTTACCTTCAAAACTAACAATCACATCATTGGGCAAAGGGGTTAGATCAAGCGGAGTCAAAGGATTAAAGCCATAAACACACTCAAATGGAGTCATACCAATCATGCGATGCAAAGTACGGTTATATGCAAACTCCATAAGAGGTAGCTTGTCAATCCAAGTCCCACCCTTACGTCGAGTCATAGCTCTAAGAAGAGCACCCAAAGTTCGGTTCACCACCTCGATTTGCCCATCCATTTGAGGGTGGTGGGATGTGGAAAACAACAACTTGGTGCCAAGAGCACCCCACAAACTCCTCCAAAAATGGCTAAGGAACTTAGTGTCCCTATCACTCACAATGGTTTGAGGCACACCATGCAACTTTAACACATTATCAATGAATAAAGAAGCAACATGTTGTGCATCATCACACTGTTTACATGGAATGAAGTGAGCCATCTTGGAAAACCTATCCACGACAACATAAATGCTATCATGTACCCCCTAGACCGTGGTAATCCCGTAACAAAATCCATAGAAATATCCATCCACGGGCTAGTAGGTACGGGGAGAGGGGTATACAAACCATGGGGGTTCGATTTGTACTTAGCATAGTTGACTCAAGGCAAGAATTACAATGTCTTTCAACTTGCAACCCCATTTTAGGCCAATGAAATTACCGCATAAGAATGGCCAAGGTTTTATCCCTTCCAAAGTGACCCATTAGTCCCCCACTATGCGCTTCTTGAACAAGGAATTCTCTCCATGAGGACTTGGGTATGCAAACTCTACCATTTTTAAAGATATAGCCATCTTCCCATTGGTACTTCTCAACTCTTTCTCCTTTCACAAGAGCTTCATGGATGCTCTTTAGCTTTGGGCTATGAGCATAAATCAACTTGATGCTCTCAAAACACATGAGCTTGGAGGACAGAGTGGTAGCTAGAGCAAACTTCCTAGAAAGTGCATCCGCCACAATATTTTCGGTTCCCCTTTTGTATTGAATCACATAAGGGAAACTCTCAATGAACTCTACCCATTTGGCATGCTTCTTGTTCAACTTCTCTTGGCCCCTAAGATGTTTGAGTGAGTCATGATCAGTCTTAATCACAAATTCCCTAGTCCAAAGATAATGTTGCCAATGAGCAAGAGCTCTCACTAGGGCATACAACTCCTTGTCATACATAGAGTAATTCAAGGTTGCACCCTTCAATTTTTCACTAAAGTAGGCTATGAGTTTTCCATCTTGCATTAAAACACCACCAATCCCCACCCCCGAGGCATCACATTCAACCTCAAATGCCTTTCCAAAGTCGGACAATTGCAATAGAGGGGCGATATTCAAAATACTTTTCAATTCTTGGAAGGCCTTCTCTTGAGGCTCTCCCCACACAAAAGGTTTTTTTTTCTTCACCAATTCGGTGAGTGGAGCGGCAATGGAACTAAAGTCCCTCACAAATCTCCTATAGAAGCTAGCAAGACCATGAAAGCTTATAACTTGAGACACGGTAGTTGGATTTGGCCAATCTCTAACGGCCTCTACCTTGGACTCATCGACTTCCACTCCTTTGGCACTCATAAAAAAGCCAAGAAAGACTACCTTTTCAACACCAAAGGCACATTTCTTATAATTAGCAAAGAGCTTTTCGGCTCTCAACACTTCAAGCACTTGCCTTAAATGATCAACATGGTCGTCTAATGACTTACTATATATCAAAATGTCATCACAGTAAACGACCACGAATTTGTTGATGAATGGCTTCAACACATGATCCATTAGCCTCATGAAGGTATGAGGTGCGTTGGAGAGGCCAAAGGGCATCACCAACTAATCATATAGACCAAATTTGGTCTTGAATGCGGTCTTCCACTCATCACCCGGTTTCATATGGATTTGGTGGTAACCGGACCTAAGGTCTACCTTTAAGAAGATGCTAGAACCACTTAGCTTATCAAGCATATCATCTAAACGAGGTATGTGATGTCGATACTTTATCGTGATTTTGTTGACCGCTCGGCAATCCACACACATCCTCCATGTGCCATCCTTCTTTAGGATAAGTATTACGGGCACGGCACACTGACTTAAGCTCTTACGAACCAAGTCCTTGGTAAGCAATTCATCTACTTGCCTTTGCAACTCCTTTGTATCTTCGGGATTGCTTCTATAGACCGGCTTGTTTGGGATTTGGGGACCCAGGACAAAGTCAATTTGATGTTCATTACCTCTCAATGGAGGTAAGACACTTGGAATCTCACCCGGGAACATGTCCCCAAAAACCATCAAAACACTTTCAAGAGCACTAGGCAAAGGGCTAGAAGAATAATCAAATTCAGAAGATTGAACCATACCTTTGTGCACTAGGCAACTGAGTAGTTTGGTGCCATCATTTCCTCTCAAAAGCTCAACCGGTTGCATCATGGCACAAATGCTACCGGTAGAAGATGGTGGAGTCACAACTAGATTCTCGGCCAAAGGTCTAGTCTCAACAATTGACTTAGCCTTTGCCGCTTCTTTCAACTCCTTCATACGCCTATAGTTATCACTTACTTGCTTGGGCGTCAAGGGTTTGAGCACAAACTTTTTCCCCTCATGCTTGACCGTGTAGGTGTTGACACGGCCATCATGCATCACATTTTTATGAAATTACCATGGCCTACCAAACAAGAGATGACAAGCTTGCATAGGCACCACATCAAACATATGCTCATCTTGATTGTTCCCAATCTTGAACTTTATCAAGACTTGCTTTACCACCTTCAACTCCGCACACTCACTTAGCCATTGCAAACGGTAAGGGTTCGGGTGTTTCAAAGTGGGCAACTTCAATTGTGTGACTAAAGATTGGCTCACCACGTTAGCACAGCTTCCCGAGTCTATTATCATTGAGCACACTTTCCCTATCACTCGGCATCTAGCATGAAAGAAGAAGTAGGAATGTTCAATTGAGTTTTAGAATTACCTCCCACATTTGGCATTGGCTTCTCATAAGACTTCTTCACATCTCTACTAGCAGTTGCACCACTTGCATTTGGGAATTTTGCATTTGGAGTCTTCCACTCATTTGGCTTACTCACGGGAGTAGAAGTGTTACTCTTATAGCGGGTGGACTTCTCTTCTTTGAGCCATTTCTCGGGTTCAACCGCGGCCTCATATAGACAATGATGAGATTGAAACTTGTGAAACCTCAATTAAGAGGCTATCTCTCGGTTCAACCCACTCCTAAATCGAATCACGGCCGGCTCATCTTCCTCCACATCCATGTCTAAGGTCATCCGGATTTGCTCAAACTCATTGTAGTACATTCCAACCGTCTTGTAGCCTTATTTCAACTCAAAAAGCCGTTTGAGTTGGTCTTGACGATATTAGTGAGTCACATACTTCTCATCCATCACACGAGTTAATTCACCCAAAGTTAGGTTCACGGGCAAAGCATTCCTTCTTCTTGACCTCTTGGTCGCCTCCCACCAAGTAGAAGCAAAAGATTCAAAGGAAGATATAACATATTTGGCTTTCTTCTCCTCGGTCATGTCATTGGTATCAAACACTCTCTCCATGGTTAACTTCCACTCAAGATCCTAAATCGGGTCCCTACCCCCTTTGAATGTAGGAATCGCAAGCTTCACACTATTGAGATTATTATTATCACGACCCCCTCGGTAAGGCTCCGGTTGGCCTCCAAAGTTGTCACCATAAGCATCATAATCCCTTCTACTATTCCCTCCAACATTCCCCATGGGTGGCCCTCGTTCTCGGCCTCTACCCCTATTCACATCCTAGCCCCCATGCATAGCTCTCCTAAACGGATAGGGAGCTTCATAATCATCATCACCAAACTCGGCCTCCTCCCATTCTTGAGCTTTATTAACATGCTCAAGAGGTGAAATGTTTCTACGAGCCTTAGGGAGTGGGACATTTCTTTGAGGATTGCCCAAAAGGTGGGGGAATGCCCACTTGTTGGGGATTGCCCAACACATGCTCACTTCTAGCGAGATCATCTTTAAGCTTTTGTTGTCTAACCAATTCGTTAAATTGTTCCGGGGTAATGTTTGAGCAACTTGTACCTTCACCGGTTTCAAGTTGGACACTCAGGGTCCTTCTTTCAAGATTCTCAAGTCTTAGGCTCATACCATCCAACTTGGCCAAGAAGGTAGCCAAGACTCCCTTCGTAGAATCATCACCTTCACTAGCTATGGTACCTACAAAACAAGCAAACAGTTAGTAAAATAACCTCACACACACACCTCACTTGAATGTCGCTCGGGTACACTAGTTTAGTGGTGGGGGATATATCACTTAAGCTTGAACCAAAGGTGAACACGCAATGTAACCATGTTCCTAATCAACAACCAAGCAATCTACAAGATCAAGCACTCTTCGGGACTAGTGGAATTGATAGGACTCGATGGACGCTAAGCTCTTTAAGTGCGCACATGAAACAAATTGTTCTACAAATTCTTCTTTGAGCTCTACTCTCCACTAAGCACGATAATCCTAAAGGCTCAAATGATTAGTACTAATGGAGTAGGAATGTTACTCTAATATTACTAAACGGATGCAATGCAATCAAATAAAACACGAAATCCCAGATGAAAACTACCCAAAACCTCGCTTCAGGGTCAGGCAGAGCGCCCAACATTGGTTCAGTGAGCAAGCCAAGCGGAGCGCCTGAAGCTAGGCGGAGCGCCTAAAGCACCGCACAACTAGGTGGAGCGCCTCAAATTAGGCGGAGCTCCAAAACGTTGTTCTTCAGCTTTTCTAACAACGTGTTTCTTCAATTTCAACACAAATTTTGGATTGATTTCACCGTGTTTTGTCAAAATCCAAGGTACTCAAAGTTGTATTATGCTACTCTTTACAAACCCCAATGATTTTCATCAACAAACACCCAATAACAAAGGCACAATCATCATTCAAAATTTCAAACTTAGGGTTTCAAAAAGGGGGTTTTGATTCCTTCAAATCATTGTTATACAACTCCAAATCAGAAGATACTGGTACCAAATCGACGGGTTTTTGATATAGAACAAACCCCGATATCAATCAATCAACGGGTCAATCAATCCAAGAAACACAAGCAATTTTTGGGGTTTTTTCATCTTTTTCATTTATTTTTTTTTTGTATTTTTCTTCTTTTCCAATAACAAGAACAAGAATCTAAATTAGAAACTAACGTAGGCACGATAAACAAGGGTCGAGGGTTTGTAGAAACAAATCCCGAGCCTTGCTCTGATACCAAACTGATGCAGGGAAATCACGGAAGCGATAAAAAGTAAAGAACGAGATACAAGTAAGACGTATCTCGAACTACTACAGAGGTAACTACGAGGAACTAGTCTCGTAATACCCTTGGGTCGAGTCAAGAAACACCTAGACTATACGGACGGTCCTCAAGACATACCTGGGTCTTGCAAAGGGCCCGGTCGGGTTTGGAATGAAGGTCAATTAGTACCACCAATTGATTCAAGCCAAAAAGTAAAGGTTTCTTCCATTAGAGAATGTCATCTCAATTCAACGTATTCAATATTCAAGATAAAACTAATGAAAATAGAAGAGGAATTGGGTATTTGTATGGTCCTTCCCAAGTCTAGATAAAGTCTAAAACGCCCCACAAGTAGGGTTTAATGAAATAGACCACGCAGGGCCAAAATAGTAATAGACTACTCAGAATCTCGGAACTCAACGTATTGGGCAGAGTGCCTGGAAGTAATTCATTTTTGGGACAGAATGTTTCTTGGGCGGTCCGCCTTGACTTGGGTCGAGCGCCCAACAGCACAGCTTCCTGGGTGGAGCGCCTAATGCTCAGGAGGAGCGTCTGGGTCCTCTGGGTGGAGTGCCTGGCCTGATATCATGTTGTACTTCTTCAAATGGCCTCCAAGGCTTCCATCTTCAAGCCCCTTCCACAACAAGCTTAGGTGAGCGTTTCGGACCTCTTTGGCTTGACTCCGGGTGAACGGTCTCGTGATGGTTTGCCCCACATCAATAATGGTGTACTAATATCTAATAAAATGTCATTAAAAATTTGAGTAAGCGTTCTCATTAATTGTGTGAAATCTAGTCTAGACTCTAGCTCGTTCGAGGACGAACGAGAGTCTAAGTGGACGAGCATGAAATGACCTTAGGTAGTCGTTTTTGGAGTTAGGACTCCGATTAGCATGTCGAAAGTATTAAAATCTCCGTAAGGTCCATTAGAACATGTCTTTCAAATTTGAGCTAAATCAGACTTCGTTTGGTAGGTATCAGAAGATGGTTTCAATTTCCGTTGTCGGTAAATCTTAAAAGAGGTTTTCAAAATCGACTTTGGCGAATGAGCTCCGATTCAAAATCCAAAAGTGTCGTTAGGTTCGTATGGTCATTTGTAAAATATGTGAAATTTCGAAAGTAAATTTCGAGATTGTTCGGATATTTTTCGCTAATGTCCCGAAAGTTAAGAATTTGATCTTTTCCGTTTAAATCATATCTTGAGCTTCGGGAAACCGATGTGAGATCCATCTACACGGCTAACTTTTATTATAAATATTTAAAAAAATAAATTAGTAGCTTGATTTGATATTTTATCAAAAATAATATTTGTAATTTAAGATAAGATTAGGATATTATTAAAAAAAAGGAAAAGATAATCAAGGGAGAGCTTGTGGCTAAGGGATAGAATCCCTTAGATTAAACATTTCAATTCCCAAGCATAAAACAAATAGAAACAAGGAAACAAAAGAGAGAACACAAAGAAGAAAAAAAAGGACAGAAAAGAGAGAACGGAAAGGAAAAGGAGAAGGAAAAAAATAGAATTTTCACTCCGAAACATCCAGGTAATGATGTTACTTCATTATTTCAGTTTATAATGTGTGTTTGAATATATTTTAATGGTAAAAATAGGATATTAGACATCATTCTAATAAGTTAAATTGATAGTTAAAATGTTAATTTGACCCCGATAATGGAATTGATTATGTATTCAAACTCAGGGAGTTATGGGCAACCCATAAATGTAATTTATTTAGGGTTTGGTTATGCGATTTTGAGCCATGTACGTTGGCCTGGACTACATATTGCGTATGCGAATCAGGTGTCGAGTTCTTGACCGGATTGTTCTAAGAAGTATAGAATGAAGCCTTTAACCTTATTGGATATATTTTTCTGTTTATTGAATGGAGAGGGATCGTTTGGCAGTTAATCCAAAGGACAAAGCTATTGTTGAGTAGCAGTGCTAACTTTAGAACAAGGTAAGTGATTGTATCCATTTCTTTGATGGCCTCTGGCTTTGTGGATATTCTACCACGTGTTTCTTACGTGTGTAGCTGCCAATAGGCGTACTTATTACGCCTTAGCTTAGGATTTACATTGTATATTATATGTTATGTCCTGTTGTTGGTATTTCATTAAGCATAAGAGCATTGTATTCCAGTTATGAGCTTGATATGTACATCACGGTAGTGGATGAAGGTCCCGTGCTGGTGAAGGGTTATTACTTTATATACTTCCCGACAGTCGATGAGGGTCCCATGCCGGTGAAGGGTTATTGTTGCATATATCTCTTTGTAGTCTATGAGGATTCCGCGCCGGAGATAGGTGTCTGGCACAAGTGACCCATTTCATCGTACATTCATTTTATACCTTTATATGTATTTTTTGAGTTGTATGAATTTGTTGCATTGATTATCTATGTATGACTTGTCTAGTTGACTGGTACGACTCATGTTTCCCTCGTTAGCGTAGCTATTCTTCGAGTTCCTTAGATACTCCTCACTTACTGGTTCCTTATGACTCAGTCCCTATATGTTCTTGTGTTTTCTTTTTATTCGGCATATTCTGCTCCAAGACCCAGCCAACAGCATCGTGATTGAGGAGAAGTATGTTCTCAGCTATCCACGGTGAGCCATCTTGTTCATTGAGGCCACCATCCGTAGATATTGTACTTTATCTTATTTTTACTATATTCGGAAGATGTGTATATCTTTTGGACTTCTTAGATGTCTGATTTAGAAACTTTCAAACCTTTGTATTATGAGTAGTTAGTTATATCAATCAGACAACTTGTATATATGTCCATCCGTGGAAGTTATCTTGTGTTGTTAAGGTAAGGTTCATTTTGTTTTCAAGGTAGTTCTACGCTATTTATATCGATTCAGTCAATAGGATTCGCCCGATTGGTATAGGGGTGGTAGGCGGGTGCCTGTTTATCTCATATATGTCTGTCCTTGTGAGTTATCTTGTGTTGTTAAACATAAATTCATTTCCTTTTCAAAATAATTCTATGTCATTTATATCGATTCTGTCAATAGGGTTTACCCGATAGATCTAGGGGAGGTAGTCGGCTGCTCGGACGGCTTAGCCGGAAAATTTGGGTCGTCTTAGGATTTTCCTACTAGATTGCTGGAGTCTTCCGCTTCGATGTCCCAAGCATCACTGGTCGTCCTCCTTGGGACGACTGTCATCATCGAGTTTTATGGTTAAATATTCCCGCGATCCCTTCTTCCATTCCTTATTCTCGTTGTCTGTGGTAGATGTTTTTTTTCTACCGACCTGTCACTTCTCTTATATGGCGTCCTTCTTCAAATTTAAAGCGAGTTTAAATAGGATGATTTACTTCTTAAAGAAGCCAATAATATCGTCCCGATTTGCTGAGGAATTGCCCTGTTATATAGTTATGGTCTTTACCAAAAAGGGAAACTAGGAGAGTTCTTTTAGGGATTCGTCATTCTCCTATGTGTAAGAAATTTTTAAGAGAGATATGTTAGTGAGAGAGATAAACATTACCTAGAGTGAGTGGAAAAAGAGTGATTTTAGGGATTAGAAAGATATGGTGTAACCATTACGAATATATTTGGTTAGGCACTCTATCCAGGTTCTAATAAAGAGAATTTTTGATAAAAAGGAAAAACGCCTTAGAAATGTAGGTGACTATGTGATGTAGTTTTGGATAAGACATGAAAATTATTCATATGAATTCAAATTTCAAATGAATATGATAAGTTATGAATAAAAATTGGACTAGAACTTTTTAATAGGACTGGTATTTAGTTAAATATGCTACAAGTAAAACGAATAAAATGTATAAAATATTTTGTATAAACCAAACAAATGCAAATTACAAAGTTAGTCAAGTATAAGTGGTTATAAATAGTTAATCTTATTAATATTTAAACAAATTGCACATATAGTCACAATTTACACGTATTTAAGAAATAGCGTAAATGATGTAATTATATAACATAGTTACAACTAAATATATTATGTTAGACAAATAAATGCATGATTCTCTTTAGTAATTACTATTGCACCTTTAAGTTTTTTATTACCAGTTATCGAAAAAATGATGGACAAAATTGGGTGTCAATAGCTGGCTCTTTTTGCTCATGGATGATGAAAGAATCTTGGGGCAAAGGTTGTTGATGCGATAGCCAATTTTGTAACCACAAATGGACAAAATGATAGAAAGGAAAAGGAGAGATATGTGGTGTTGTGGCCAAACTCCAATCTCTGCATTGCCTACATATCTCGGGTTTTATGAGAATCAGACCGTGTGTAGTTTGAAAATGGCATATAGCATGTGTGACGGATTTTATGACTGTCTGTAGTTTGAAAATGGCATATAGCATGTGTGACGGATTTTATGACACAACATTGGCATTTTGAGCATGATTTAAGGAATAGACATAACGGTTTTGGAAATGAAATACCGAGAAAGGCAAGGGTGGATGAAAAATCTCGTCAACATCGGGCATCCAAATCGTTTGTTCATCTTCCTGTAGATATCTTTTTTTTCTTGTCATGTCAAAAGTAATTGCTTTCTTGTTGTATAAGCTGCACACCAATTGCTTTGCTTTCATGTGGACTCTTCGTTCCTAGATCTTAAGTATTTTTGAAATGAAGATCACATCCTTGCTTGTAAATCTTCTATATTACAAGCAAAATTGTGTCTCCTACTAACGTGAGTCTCGTTTGCTTAGTCATATTCTTCATTGATCGTGTTTTCATTTGCATTGCCAGTGATGGGGGCTTGACTCATGTTTCTACCGACGCTTGTCCGGATTGCTCTTCGCACTAATGTGGACCCTATGTTGCTTTGATTAACTTGGATTTGAATTTCTTTTCATTGATGCAAATATGAATTTCTAGCATGCTATCAGAATCCTAAATCCTTGAAACGACTGACCAAGGTCGATTCAAACAACATCATTAGAAGGAAATTCATATTGCCAGTGATGGGGGCTTGACTCATGTTTCTACCGGCGCTTGTCCGGATTGCTCTTCGCACTAATGTGGACCCTATGTTGCTTTGATTAACTTGGATTTGAATTTCTTTTCATTGATGCAAATATGAATTTCCTTCTAATGATGTTGTTTGAATCGACCTTGGTCAGTCGTTTCAAGGATTTAGGACTCTGATAGCATGCTAGAAATTTTAAAAGCTCCATTAGGTCGATTAGGACCTGTTTGTAAAATTTGAGCTAAATCCAACCTCGTTTCGTAGGTTTTTGAGATAGATTTTCCTTTCGGTTGTCGGTAACCCTTAAAAGAGGTTTTCGAGCTTGATTTGAGTAAAGAGCTCCGATTCAAAATCAGAGAGTTTCATTAAGTTTGGTCATATATCACTTGTCAAAAATTTTAGAGGTTAAATCCGAGGCCGTTTGGATATATTTTACTAAAACCTCAAAGTCAAGAAATCAACATTTTTTCGGAGATCCAATTCAAGATTCTTCTTTGCATGCATGCTATAAAAGTGTTATATGATCTGTAAAAATTTGGGGTCACTCCGAGTCACTTAGGGTCATGTTCTGACCTGAATCGCAGCAGCAGCTGGTGCTGGTGTAGAATTCTACACCTTCTGGAGCAGTCTGCGCGATCGCGTGCGTGGGGTGTGCGCATTGATTTTTATGCTGCCCCAAAGCGTTACCGCTGAGTGGCGCGTGGGTTCTTAGGTTTGCGCGAAGGCACTTTTTTCCATGTAATAAAAGGCGTTGTCGGCTTGTTTTACATCTAACTCAATTCTAAGCGGTTCCAAGCTGTAATCAAAGTAGTGATCTCTCCAAATCCATCGGCTATCATTTTATGATTATCCAGTTCCATGATTTCATGATTCCTATGTTGGAATTTCTTGAATTTAGTATAGGAAAGCAAGTGGGTTAGAAACCTAACTTGGCTAATTGGAAAAAATGGTCGAATTGAACTCGAAAATATAATCTAATAGTATACATGGATTTATGACGGTATGAAGAGTCTGAAGATATAAAATTTATGGGCATTCGGCTAACCCCGACCAAGGGGCATTTCTGTAATTTTCTTTCATATCCGAGTAATAGCTAAATATTAAGTTTGTGTGCTCTCATATATGTTATTTCTCTTCTTTGGCTTAGAGAAAGTTATTTCAAGAGGCGTCGAGAAGGAAAGGAGCCTATTCAGTAGTCAAATCGGCCCTGGATTAAAAAGTAATTGGTTTCATCCTTTCTTTCTGTCGCACCCGATTTTGGACTCAACTCAAAGCGAGTCGGGTTTCGGATTTGACTGGGTAACTCGTTTGAGTTCAAGTGTTGGAGTCGCCACCTAATATAGTTTTCTAAGGTGTATTAGGACACCTAAGTGTCTAAGGTCAAGTTTAATAGTCAAACTAGTCTATTTCAGAGATTCGAAAGGGTGTGAAGTCCAAATGACTCCGGGGAGAAGGTATTAGGCACTCCCCCGAGTCCCACGAAAGTTGGTTCCCGTCCGAGTCTATATTTTGGGATGAAAGTGGTAAACGTTATCATATGGAGCTAACTTGGAAAGTTAACTTAGCATTTAGTTCAAGAAAATAACATGTCTATGCAATTTAATTTACACGTATGCAAAGAGCTTTTGTATACGGCCTATATCTAAGCCTAATCACGTTAAATAGCCTTTAATATAAATGCCTAATCGTAAGCATAGATTTGGACATCCAAGAATGTTCAATTTCAGTGTATTTGTGCAATTTTAGCATTTAAAACAATTTTTCATAAATAGGCAGTTTTGCAAACCAATTTCAGATTTGTACCAAAACCAAATGGGTGTTATTTTTAAAACGAAATATTGGCCATTTAGGGTCGGTGCGACTCTTCATTAATTGTCGAGCCCTAACCTTAATGGCCTTTTGGTTTAGGGATCATTTTTTTGGAAGTATATAGGCGAAAGGGGCTGTTTTTGAAAATGGGTTTCACATAAGCACAAAAATTCAAATAAATGCTGCCGCACGTAAAGTATATATGTATAGGTATAAGCATGCAAATATATGACTAAATGATAGTTATAAATTTAGTAAAATACATATAAAGCGTATAAATCACCCCAATTGCTTTATACACCCATATACACTATTAGATTAGTGTATAGGAGCGTTTGAGTAGTATAAAATTAGTTTAAGGTATGTAGAGGCTCCTTTTGAAAATAGTTTTGGGCCTGGGCTGCTTATGCAAAGAAGGGGCAAGCTTAATTTTCAGAAACAGTCCAATTTAGACAACTATAACATAAATAGCCCCTGTTTCTAGTGAAATTTCAGATTTAATCGTAAAATAAATATGCTTTCAAGTTTTGATTCTGAAATCTGTACCGGATACTTAACGAAGCAATGTTAAATGTTTCAAAACAATCTGCATGACTTCTGTTTTCACTATGCAAATATCAAACTGATTTTAAGACCATTAAAGCCTAAAATGATGCAACACATAAAGCAAGGGTTAGGAGAAGGCCCCTGGGTAGCCAATACACAGCCTAATGGCTGTGTTCCTGTCTTAACAAATTACAAACAGGGGTTCCTAATAAATTTACATAACAGGGGACGGTTTCTAAAGGGAAAAGCACAGGGAAAGGGTAAAGGTCAGAGGGGTGTCCTGTTTTGGCTAAGTTTAGGCAGAATTAGCATCAAACAGATACTGCATAGTGCAGTTAACATGTTCCTCAAAGGAATTAGAAACCTATAACTTAAAACAAGATGGTATGACTTGTTAGGTTCATCCAAGGCAAAACTTCACTTGTAAAGGTTAGTAGGGCCAAAAGGAGGCCTGTGCAACAAACATGGCAACATAGATGACAGGTTTTAAAAGAAAGAGAGCATTGAAAGGCAGAGAATTCCTCCAAAACAGATTAGAGGATGTACAAGACAAACATTTTTGTTAGGTCATGTTATAATAGGCATCTACAGGTTAGAGGATGTACCAGACAAACAATTTCATATGATCAGGGAACAAGCAAAAGGGTATAGGGAGAAGCAGCCCTAAGTAGGCAATACCACAAGTTCAGGGGAGAAATTAGTACCTTGTTAAGGAATCAAACAGGCAAGATTTAAACAGTGAGAGTACACCAAGGACAGAAACTTGCAACAGTGAGGTGAAAGACCCTCTGCTTTTAAGTAAAGAAAACAAGATTTTTGTCCAGAAAAGAGAGAGAGAGAGATGCTTGTAGTAATGCTCTTATTGTTCAGTGTGTATCTGTAGAACTGTCCCTTAATGAACGAGAGAACCAGTTTTTATATAGGTGAGGGTAAGGGTTAAAATTTCAAACGGGTAAAAGAGCTAAAAGGGCAAGGAAATATTATTTCCGATAGTTAAGAAAGTCAGCCTTGTCCCCTATCCATATATGTACTAATCAAACCCCACATATTAAGGTAAAACAAATCTCAAACAAACTGGGATCCCTCTCCTTAAAACCAAATAAAGTCCAAGTTCATAAACATTTTTAGGCTAATTTTAGGCTTGAAGATCAGTCAATTAACTTTGATAATTCTCAATCGAAATTACATTAACCACAGGACTGATTATCAATCCAGATTTCTCATTGAATCAATTTAAAATTCTCCTAATCATGCCAGAACCTAATATCTATCAATAATCCAAATTGAAATCAATCAAGACCTCTAGGATCATGCTTAAACTAACCCAACATTTTCAGTTTTATCCATGTAAATGCAAAAACAGGTATTCTGATTGAACAAAGCAATAGAAACATGGTTAATAATTAACTTAGAAACCTAATCATAGATTTTTAACATTAACAGAGACAACGCTTAACCGACGCTTTGGGGCTGTGTACCCTCAGCTAATTTAAATGCGAATCGATATCGGGTTGTGTACACTCAACCGATGTTTCGGGCTGTGTACCCTCAGCTAATGTAAATGTGAATCGATATCGGGCTGTGTACCCTTAACCGACGCTTCGGGCTGTGTACCTGATGCAAAGCAAACTAAGCCAAGACCCTTTACCAGAAGTCAAGCAAAAGTAATCAAAGATGCTCACCTTCACTTGATATGGAAAGGCGTGGACGTGGATGATGAGAGCTCCGGAACCACTTTAAAGATCATACATTGGAGCACCATGGAAAGAGGAACGTCTAGGCTACAAAGAGAGGCTCAAGAGACACAAAGTGAAGCATTTAAAGAGGTTTCAGGAACGGGCGGACCGCCTACTTAAGGGGGCGGACCGCCTACCAAACTCTCTGAATCTGTAGTAGGCAGACCGCCCCTGTACAGAGGCGGACCGCCCACTTCACTGGTGGCTGGCTGAGCAACACAGGCGGGGCGCCTACTTCACAAGGCGGGCACCTACTTCACTGAGTCCCCATCCGAGATTTCTACTATTTTGGGGTGTAATTCCAAGTACAGCCCTAGTTTACTTCTATTGTTTTGAACTACTTTAAGGGTATTCTAGACATTTTATTTATGCTTGTAGAAGACTATAAAGTCTTCCCTTAGCCTTTAATTTCATTACACAACTTTGAACACAAAACACTTGAAATAAAACTCTCTCTTTGAATCTTATGAAATTTAGCTTGATTTCAATTGGAAGAATTCAAGTTGAACTTCAAACCTTTCGATCATTCTATTTGCAAGGACCTCGTGATTCTTGAGTATAGTTACATAGCGTAGGTGTATCTTGCCATCGTTCGGGGTGTAACGAAACATTGTTCTTCGTTGCTACTTGAACAATCGTGTGAGTATTGTCCCATTTCTTATCTTTTATCGCTTTCGTAGTTTTGATTGCATCAGTTGGTATCAGAACAAGGCTATGATTATGGTTCTACGAACCGTCGTCCTACTCTTCGTGCTTGTTATCTTTGTTTTTTTGTTTGTTTTCATGTTCTTGTTCTTGTTTATTTGAAAAACAAGAAAAAATTCAAAAACAAAAAATCACAAAAAAACACTAGATGTTCTTGGTTATGATGTTTTCTTTGATAAATGTTATCGTGGATTGTTTGTTATCACATTCCCATTTATTGGGTACCCACAAAACTCGTTTTAAGGTTGTGAATCGAAAATTTGAAAATCATAACCCAAAAGTTGAAAACCCTAGAAATTGTTCAAACTTTTCTTGATTTGGATTTTGGTTGGTTGATTGTTGTTATAAACCATTTGGGTTTGCTTGTATTAGTTGAATACACATTGGGGCACCTTTGAATTGGGTAAACACCTTGAACAACCTTGGAAAATTTTGTGCCAAAGCCAAGAACACGTTGCTGAAACTGTCCTGGGATTCATAGTAGGCGGACCGCCCACTTAGTAGGCGGACCGCCCACCCCAGTCTCTGATCTTTTTGGGCGGGCCTCCCCTGTACACTAGGCGGTACGCCCACTCCTGGGAAGTAATCCGGGTAGTTTGTTTCGTAGGCTTTCGTATTTTGTTTGTTTCCGTTACTTTCGGTTAGTACTTTGAGAGTAATTTCCCTACTAAATTAGTAAAAATTCATTGAGCGCTTAGGATATTCGTGCGTGTTGGTGGTTGATAAATTCCAAGAAGACTCATAGAATTTCTTTGGCTCAAGTGCTCACTTAAAAAGCCGAACGTCCATAGAGTTCCATTAACTCCACTCTTCCCGAAGAGCATTGGGAACTTGTTGAATTGTTTGGTCGTTGAGGTTGGTTGTTCAACTCCGAGGAAGACTTTTGGATCAAGCTTGAGTGAAACCACCCCAACTTGAGTGAAACCGAGAGACAATCAAACTGAGGGAGCGAGTGAGGAGTTTTACTCTAATCTCTTATTTTTTTTTAATTGTTTGTAGGTACAATGGCAGACGAGAAAGCCAAGAATACCATTGAGGTTCCAACCGACATCTTGGCTAGTCTATTGGCCGAGGTGAAGGCTTTGAATCTTAAAATGGAGGTTTTTGAAAAGGAAATGACCCCGAGTGTCCACAAAGATGCCAGAGAAGGCACAAGTGATGATTCAATCATGAAACCGGATCAATATGCAGAGCTAGTTCGTCAACAACGGTTTAGGGATGAGGCTCTTGCTAGAGAAAGATTGTTGGGAAATCCCCAACCCTTGGGCAATCCCCAAGGTGATGTTCCACTCATAAGGCCACGAAGAAATGTTGCACTCCTTGAGCAAGTTGATGAAACTCAAGAAGGGGAGGGTCTCGGACTTGATGATGATTATGATGCTCCCTATCCAAATAGGAGGGCAACGAATGGAGGCCAGTGTGTAGATGGAGGCCGTTGGCGAGGTTGATGACCTCCAAGGGCTTTCGTGGGGAGGAACTTGAGGCGTGAGTATGATGAAGTTGAAGACTACTACAGGGGTCAATCGGAACAAGACCGTGGGGGTCGTTACAATAACCTCAATAGTGTGTAGATCACTATCCCACCTTTCAAAGGGTCTAGTGATCCGGAGGCATTCTTAGAGTGGAAGGTTTAATTGGAGCGGGTCTTTGACGCAAATGATATGTCCGAGGAGAAGAAAGCTACTTATGCCATCGCTTCATTTGAGTCCTATACTTCCACATGGTGGGAATCCGTCAAGCGGTCAAGGAGAAGAGTTGGGATGCGAATGAATATCACTTGGGAAGAATTGAAAAAGGTAATGAGTGCTAAGTATGTGGCACCCAAGTATAGACAAGAGCAACTCAAGAGACTCTATGAGTTGATGAGTATTTCAACAAATTTGAGAAAAATCGAATGGCCCTTGATATTGAGACGGAGGATGAGGAGCAAGCTATTATCTGCTTCAAGAATGGTGAGTCGGGAGATTGCTTCTCAATTGAGGCTACATATCTTTCACTCTCTCCAAGATGTTTGTGATGCCGCGGTTGAAACCGAGAAATGGCTCAAGGAAGAGAAAGCTCCTCGCTTTAAGAGTACTACTTCTACTCCAGTGACTCGACCCAAAGAATGGAAGATCCCAAACACAAGTGGTGCAAGTGGGAGTAGTGATGTGAAGAAGCCTTTTGAGAAGGCTACCCCGAGAAGCGAATTCAAAGAAGTTGGAGGTAATTCTAGAAGTCAATTAAAGACTCCTTCTTCTTCTTTTCAATCCCACAAGTGCAAGGGGTATGGCCACCTTGCCAAAGATTGCCCCACCCGAAAAACAATGATTGTGATGGATGATGGGATGGTGTATGAGGAGGAAAGTGAGCCCGAGGGTGATGTTGTTGAGGAGAGTGAGGTAGTTGAGGGTGAAGAGAGAGCGGCAGAGGGTGATGATCCTAATATGTTCCTAGTTGTACGACGGAGTTTGAGTGCCATAATGAGTGAAGAGAGGGAGGATGAGCAAAGGGAGAACTTGTTCCACGCTAGGTGTAGAGTGAAGGGATAAGTGTGCTCCATGATTATTGACTCGGGTAGTTGTGCGAATGTGGTGAGCCAATCCTTGGTCTCATAATTGAAATTTCCTACCCTTAAGCATCCTAGCCCCTACTGTTTGCAATGGTTGAGCGAGTGTGGGGAATTAAAGGCAGTGAAGCAAGTCTTGATTAAGTTCAAGATTGGGAACTACCAAGATGAACACATGTTTGACGTAGTGCGAATGCAAGCTTGCCACCTCTTGTTTGGTAGGCCTTGGCAATATGACAAGCAAGTGGTTCATGATGGCGAAGCCAACACTTACACGGTTAAACATGAGGGGAAGAAGTATGTGCTTACACCCTTGACACCAAAGCAAGTGAGTGATGACTATCGGCGCATGAGGGAGTTGAGGGAAGCGGCTAAGGCCAAGTCCCCAGTTGTGGCCAAGCCTTTGGCCGAGACTCCACCATCTTCTACCGGTCGCACTTGTGCCATGATGCAACCGGGTGAGTACTTGAGAGGTAATGATGGCACCAAGCTGCTCATATGCCTAGTGCACAAAGGTATGGTTTTAAATTCCGAACGTGATTATTTGGCTAAACCTAACCCTTTTCCTAGTGCCATTGAGAATGTTTTGAAGGTATTTGAGGACATGTTCCCGGAGGAGATGCCGAGTGGTCTTCCACCCTTGAGGGGGATAGAACACCAAATTGATTTAGTCCCGGGGTCCCAAATCCAAAACAAGCCGGCCTATAGGAGCAACCCGAAAGATACAAAGGAATTGCAAAGGCAAGTTGATGAGTTGCTCAACAAAGGCTTGGTTTATGAGAGCTTGAGTCCGTGTGCCGTACCGGTCATTCTTGTGCCAAAGAAGGGCGGGACATTGAGGATGTGTGTTGATTGCCGTGCGGTCAACAAGATAATGGTAAAGTATCGTCATTCCATTCCTAGACTTGATGACATGCTTGATGAGTTAAGTGGTTCTAGTATCTTTTTTCTAAGATAGATCTTAGGTTTGGCTACCACCAAATCTGGATGAAACCGGGTGATGAGTGGAAAACTGCATTCAAGACCAAGTTTGGTCTCTATGAATGGTTGGTGATGCCTTTTGGCCTCTCCAACGCACCTAGCATTTTTATGAGATTGATGAACCATGTCTTGAAGCCATTTATCAACAAAGTCGTGGTTGTCTATTTTGATGATATCTTGATATATAGCAACTCAATAGATGACCATGTTGGCCACTGAAGTCAAGTCCTTGAAGTGCTAAGAGCCGAAAAGATCTATGCCAATTTTAAGAAGTGTGACTTTTGTGTTGAAAAGGTTGTCTTTTTTGGCTTTGTTGTTAGTGCAAATGGTTTAGAGGTTGATGAGTCCAAAATTGAAGCCATTAGAGATTGGCCTACTCCTACCACCGTCTCTCATGTGAGGAGTTTCCATGGCCTTGCTAGTTTCTATATGCGCTTTGTTAGGGACTTTAGCACCATTGTCGCACCACTCACCGAGTTGGTGAAGAAAGACAAACCCTTTGTGTGGGGAGAGCCTCAAGAGAAGGCTTTCCAAGAGTTGAAAAGTAGGTTGAGTAACGCCCTATTGTTGCAAGTACCCGACTTCGGGAAGGCTTTTGAGGTTGAATGTGATGCCTCGGGGGTGGGTATTGGGGGTGTTCTCATGCAAGAAGGGAAACCCGTTGCCTACTTTAGCAAAAAATTGAAAGGTGCAACCTTGAATTACTCTGCGTATGACAAGGAGTTGTATGCCCTTGTGAGAGCTCTTGTTCATTGGCAACACTACCTTTGGCCTAGGGAATTTGTGATCAAGACTGACCATGTGTCACTCAAGCATCTTAGAGTCCAAGAGAAGTTGAACAAAAGACATACCAAATGGGTGGAGTTCATTGAGTCTTTTCCCTATGTAATTCATTACAAGAAGGGAAAGGACAATGTTGTAGCCGATGCGCTTTCTAGAAAGTTTGCCCTTGCTACCACTCTTGCTTCTAGGCTTATGGGTTTCGAAAGTATAAAGTTGATATATGAACATGACCCAAAGCTCAAGAGCATTCATGATGCTCTAGTGAGTGGGGAGAGGGTGGAGAAATACCAATGGGTAGATGGCTACATTTTCAAGAATGAGAGAGTGTGTGTCCCCGAGTCCTCTTGGAGAGATGTGCTAGTGCAAGAAGCGCATTGTGGGGGCTTGATGGGTCAGTTTGGGGTGGATAAGACTATGGCCATACTTAAAGAGCAATTCTATTGGCCAAAAATGAGGCCTCTTATGGAACGATTTTGCAATGCTTGCTTAGATTGCAAGAAGGCCAAGTCTAGATCTAACACCCATGGCTTGTACACTCCTTTGCCTGTACCTACTAGTCAGTGGGTTGATATTTCTATGGATTTTGTTATGTCCTTGCCTCAGACTAGAGGAGGACACAATAGCATTTATGTTGTCGTTGATCGGTTCTCCAAAATGGCTCACTTCATTCCGTGCAAAAAGACTCATGATGCACAACATGTAGCTTCTTTGTTTATTTATAATGTACTAAAGTTGCATGGGGTGCCTCGCACCATTGTTAGTGATAGGTACTCTAAGTTCCTTAGCCATTTTTGGAAGTGCTTATGGGGTGCTCTTGGCACCAAACTGCTATTCTCTACGTCCCACCACCCTCAAACCGATGGGCAAACCGAGGTGGTTAACCAAACCTTGGGAGCTCTACATAGAGCTATGACTAAAGGTAAGGCCGGGACTTGGATTGATAAGCTACCACTCATGGAGTTTGCATATAACCGTACTTTGCATCGACTGATTGGCATGACTCCATTTGAGTGTCTTTATGGTTTTTAACCCTTTAATTCCTCTTGATCTTACCCCTTTGCCAAGGGAAGTGGTTGTTGATTTTGAAGGTAAAGCTCGGGCCAAGGCATTGCATGAACTTCATGCCAAGGTGAAGAAAACTTTGGAAGAGGCCAATGAGAAGATAGCAACCAAGAAAAACAAAGGAAGGAAGAAGGTGGATTTCAAGAAGGGAGATTGGGTGTGGGTGCACTTCCGCCAGGAAAGATTTCCAAATAATAAGAAGGGGAAGTTGGCACCAAGAGGAGATGGTCCATTCCAAGTGTTGTCAAAGATCAACAATAATGCATATGTGATAGACTTACCGAGTGAGTATAATGTGTCCACTACATTCAATGTTACTGACTTGACTTCTTTTGATGTAGGTGATGATGCCTTGGAGGATGACGCCTTAATTTCGAGGACGAAATCTTCTCAAGAAACGGAGGATGATGCAATGTAAATCAAGCCAAAACCCTTTACTAGAAGTCAATCCAAAGTAATCCAAAATGCTCACCTTCACTTGATATGGAAATGCGTGGACGTGGATGATGAGAGCTCCGGAACCACTTTGAAGATCATACATTGGAGCACCATGGAAGGAGGAACGCCTAGGCCAAAAGGAGAGGCTCAAGAGACACAAAGCGAACCATTTCAAGAGGTTTCAGGAACGGGCGGACCGGCTACCAAACTCTCTAAATCTCTAGTAGGCGGACCACCTCTGTATAGAGGCGGACTACCCACTTCACTGGTGGCTGGCTGAGCAACATAGGCGGGGCGCCTACTTCACTGAGTCCCGATCCGAGATTTCTACTATTTTGGGGTGTAATTCCAAGTATAGCCCTAGTTTACTTCTATTGTTTTGAACTACTTTAAGGGCATTCTAGACATTTCATTTATGCTTGTAGAAGACTATAACGTCTTCCCTTAGCCATTAGCCTTTAATTTCATTACACAACTTTGAACACAAAACACTTGAGATAAAACTCTCTCTTTGAACCTTATGAAATTTAGCTTGATTTCAATTGGAAGAATTCGAGTTGAACTTCAAGCCTTTCGATCATTCTATCTGCAAGGACCTCGTGATTCTTGAGGATAGTTGCATAGCGTAGGTGTATCTTGCCATCGTTCGGGGTGTAACGAAACATTGTTCTTCGTTGCTACTTGAACAATCGTGTGAGTATCGTCTCGTTTCTTATCTTTTATCGCTTTCGTAGTTTCGATTGCATCAGTACCCTTAACTAATGTAAATGAAAAATCGATATCGGGCTGTGTATCCTCAACCGATGCTTCGGGCTGTGTTCCCTCAGCTAATTTAAATGACAAACCTTTCGTTGAAACACATCTTTCGTGTGTTGCCGAGTTACGTATCTTTTGTGCCGGCATCCAAAGAAAGATTGGTGAGTTGTGCGGGGTGGTTTGGTTCGTGCATTCTTAGCTTGCTTTGCGCTCAGTGTTCACGAGCGTTGGGATCTTGGCCGAGCTGATAGGGATGCGCATGAAATAGTAAATAGTGCAAACTTTTGAAAAACTTTTATAAGAAAGAAATGAAACGAAATAAAATATCCTATTGAGCCACCAGTCGCGTAGTGCAGAACCGAAGTTGTCGCTCTTCATGATGTTCCAAACTCCATCAAGTGAATTTTCAGGGCGACCTCAAAATTCTGCCCCAGTTTGTGTTCGAAATTTTTGAGAGATCCTAAAAAATTTCTGCCCCAGTGTTAGCTATGTTTTTCCTCTAGGAATTTTTTAGAGTTCCTCAAAAGTTCTGCTCCAGTGTTTGCTTTGTGGGAAAATGAAATTTTTATATTTATGCGACCGAACCTTGAGTAGGTTGCCATTGTATCCCACTTGGGGAATCAAGGCGTGACGTAGTTCAGATGACATAATCTATTGCAGAATGGGGAAATCACTAATTAGTACAAGCTCTTATACATAGTATCTTTTGACAGCGTCTGAGTTGATTGGTTTTGGCCAAACTTCTCCGTCCATCTCTGCCAATATCAACGCTCCTCCATTCAGAACTCAGTGAACAATGTACGACCCTTGCCAATTTGGTGCAAACTTGCCTTTTGCTTCTTCTTGATTTGGAAATATCTTCTTCAGCACTAATTGCCCAGGTTCAAAGAATCTTTCTCGAACATTCTTGCTAAATGCCTTGGCCAGTCTCCTCTGATATAATTGCCCGTGACATATCGCATTCAGTCTTTTGTCGTCGATGAGGGCTAATTGCTCCATTCTTCCTTTGATCCATTCAGCGTCTTCTAACTGTGTTTCTTGGATGATTCTCAAGGATGGTATCTCGACCTCTGCGGGTATCACTGCCTCAGTGCCATACCAGCAAGTAAGGAGTAGCCCCTGTTGATGTCCTCACTGTGGTGCGGTACCCTAACAGAGCATAGGGTAGGTTCTCGTGCCATTGCTTTGAATTGTCTGCCATCTTACGCAATATCCTCTTGATGTTCTTATTGGCTGCCTCGACCGCACCATTCATTTTAGGCCTATATGAATTGGAATTGTGGTGCTTGATCTTGAAAACCTCACAGGTTGCTTTCATCAAGTCACTATTGAGATTAGACCCATTGTCGGTGATTATGGACTTAGGAATGCAAAACCGACAGATCATCTTATCACGGACAAAGTCAGACACCACCTTCTTTGTTACTGACTTGTACGATGCAGCTTCCACCCACTTGGTAAAATAATCGATGGCTACAAGTATGAAACGATGTCCATTGGAAGCGGCTGGCTCGATAGGTCCTATGACATCCATTCCCCAGGCGGCAAAACTCCAAGGCGATCCCATAATGTTCAATTCAATGGGAGGCACTCGAATCATATATCCGTGGACTTGGCATTGATGGCATTTCTTTGCGTGCTTTATGCAATCATGCTCCATTTTCATCCAGAAGTAGCCGGCTCTCAAAATCTTTTTTGCAAGTACAAAACCATTCATGTGTGGGCCGCCTGTTCCAGAATGTATTTCTTCCAACAACCTAGCAGCTTCTTTTGTGTCCACACATCTCAGCAAACCCAAATCAGGTGTCCTTTTGTACAAAAATTCTCCGTTCAGAAAGAAATCATTCGCTAGCCTGCTTAGTGTCTTCTTTTGGAGACTTGTTGCATTCTTTGGGTAAGTTCCATCTTTGAGAAATCCTTTGATGTCGTAGAACCAAGGTTGCTCGTCCAGTTCTTCTTCTATATGATAACAATATAATGGTTGCTTCCTCACTGTTACGGGTATTGGGTCAATGCAGTTCTTATCTGGATGTTTGATCATAGAAGATATGGTAGCCAAGGTGTCCGCGAACTCATTTTACAGCCTAGGGACATGTTGAAACTCTATCTTGGTGAATCTTTGCTTCAGCTCCTTTATGCACTCCAGGTACGGCAATATCTTGGAGTTCTTCGCTGTCCATTCTCCTCGAACTTGGTGAATCAGTAAGTCAGAATCCCCGATTACTAACAGCTCTTGTATGTTCATGTCCACTGTAGTCTAAGTCCTAGGATGCAGGCTTCATACTCCGCCATATTTTTGGTACAAGGAAACCTTTGTTTGGCCATAACAGGACAGTGTTGTCCAGTCTCGAAAACTAATACCGCTCCAATGCCGACTCCTTTGAAATTTTCTGCTCCATCGAAGAATAGCCTCCATCCATCATACTCTTTGGTGATATCTTCCCCTGCGAACATAACTTCCTCGTCGGGGAAATAGGTGTGCAAAGGTTCATATTCATCTCTCACCCGATTCTCGGCCATATGATCAGCTAAGGCTTGAGCTTTCACCGCCTTTTGGGTGACAAAAGTGATGTTGAATTCACTGAGCAGCATTTGCTATTTAGCCAACTTGCCAGTAGGCATGGGTTTTTGGAAGATGTACTTGAGAGGGTCCATCCTTGATATCAGCAATGTTGAGTAAGATGTCAGATAATGTCTCAACTTCTATGCTATCTAAGTCAGCGCACAGCACGTGCGTTCCAGCAATGTGTATTTGGCCTCGTAAGGAGTAAACTTCTTGCTTAGATAGTATACTGTTTGCTCCTTCCTTCCAGTTGAATCATGTTGTCCCAATACAAAACCAAAGGCCGAATCTACTACTGACAGGTACAGGATCAAAGCTCGCCCGGGCTTAGGTGGAACCAGCACGGGCGGGCAAGACAAGTATTCCTTTATCCGATCAAATGCTTTTTGACAGTCCTCTGTCCACTCGATCACTGCGTCTTTCTTCAGTAACTTGATGATTGGCTCACAGATGACAGTGGATTGTGCTATGAACCGGCTGATGTAATTGAGCCTTCCCAGGAAGCTCATAACCTCTTTCTTGCTTTTTGGCGGCGGCAATTCTTTGATGGCTTTAATCTTGGATGGATCTAACTCGATACCTCTTCTACTGACGATAAAACCTAGAAGCTTCCCCGCTGGAACACCAAAAGCGCACTTTGTTAGATTTAGCTTCAGATTGTACTTTCGCAAGCGATTGAAAACCTTGCGCAAGTTGTCAAGATGCTCTGAACTTTTCTTTGATTTGATGATCACATAATCCACATAGACCTCAATCTCTTTGTGCATCAAGTCATGGAACATAGTTGTCATTGCCCTCAGGTAAGTCGCCCCAGCATTCTTCAATCCAAACGGCATAACCTTGTAGCAATAAGTCCCCCAAGATGTGGTGAAAGCTGTCTTCGTGGCATCTTCCTCATCCATGAGTACTTGATGATAACCAGCAAAACAGTCTACGAAGGATTGTAGTTCATGTTTCAGAAAATTTTCAATCAGGATGTGTATATTTGGCAAAGAAAAGTCATCCTTCGGGCTTGCTCTATTCAGATCCCTATAATCCACACAAACTCGGAGTTTCCCATCTTTCTTCGGCATTGGGACAATGTTAGCCAACCAAGTTGGATACTCAACTGTTTTTAAGATCCCTGCATTGAGTTGCTTGGTTACCTCCTCACCAATCTTCAACAAAACCAATGACTTGAAAGTTAGGGCCTTTTAATTGAATGGCGAAAAGCCCAGATTGATAGGTAATTTGTGAGCTACCACGTCCGTGCTTATGCCAGTCATGTCAGCATACGACCAGGCGAATACGTCCTCATATTCTTTAAGAAACTCAGTATATCGCTTTTTATCTTCGGCGGTGAGATGCACACTGATCCTTGTCTCCTTCACAATTTCCTCATCTCCTAAATTTATCTCCTCAGTTTCCTCTAAGTTTGGCTTAGGCTTGTTTTCAAATCTCTCAATTTCTTCTTGTGTGGTTTCATCAAAATCGTCATAATCAGCTCCAGTTTCCTCAAGCTCCATTGTTTCATTACACGTTATGATTTTGGACCCAATGGGATTATTATTTTGAATGCTGAAAAAATAAAATATTGCAAAATTAAAAGATTAAGGCAAAAGTTAAGCGGAATTACTGCGAGATTTTATTTATGAATCCTTGCAAAACAAAGTTTGTAGGGAGACATGTGCAACAAAAAGAAAAAATGCAAATTTCGCGACTCAAAGTCGTGTTTTATTTTAGAAAGCATAAAAATAAATTTTATCCCCTCAGCTCTACCAAGGTCCACGGTAAGCTCGGGCCCGGTTGCTGATCCAGTTGTTCAATGCCGCTCCAGATCCAGCCTTTGTCAGTCCAGGAGGTTCAACATGTTCTTCCAGGATCACACAGTTGTATTCATTAGATATGAATAGATTTTGCACTCCTGCCAACTGACCATCTTCAGCATCAGCTATCTTCGGCTCCACCCCTTGTGCTGCGGACACCTCCCATTTTCTGTCATCCAGGTATCCAGATGAGACGAAGATATGAAAGAGAGTCTTGGTGCTTTTTTTATAGAACTTGAAGTCCAGTGATGCTTCTTTCATGCTCTTCTCATAGGTCACAATGTACCCTATGCCAGCCTTCTCATTGTCGGGCCTCATCACAATTCTGATCGGCTCGACCATACCATCCAGGTTCTTGCCCAGACCCTTACCAGGTTCGTAGCCTTGTTTAATCATAATGCCCACGACTCAGTCCCCGGGCCATTTTTTGCAGATTGTGGGAGTACATACGGCTCTTCGATCACTGCCTCCATAGGTTCGGGTGCCTTAGGTATCCACACTTGTTTTCCCCTTGTTTCTTCAGAGATGCGCTTCAAATTGGGACGGACATTAGGTGAGTACAACGGTCGCTTCTCGGTCTTAGCTGGTAGGGTCTCACGAAATTCGCGTGAGAGCACTCCCCAATCAGATATGACTGGCTCCTAGATCAAATTCCTCCCTTCATAGCCTTTGCCTCGGCTATCCCAGTAGGCACTGTAAAAGTTCCTCTTCCTTTCTTCAACCCCAGGTGGTGTGTTGACCAACTTTGGAGCAAAATGTACAGTATACCCTCTTTGGATTGTGTCTGTGGGATTCCAGCTTGAGTTGTAGTTCTTGCGGCGTCCTCCTCGAGTGCCTTGCACTGTTCCCATGAGTTCCACAGTATAGAATGTCTGCCCACCAGGAGCATTGATAAGACCCAAAGACCCTTCACTCAGAGTCAAGCCAAGTTGATCCAAGACACCCATCTTCACTTGACTTGGAAGGGTATGGAAGAAGGCCCCAAGAGCGACTTGAAGATCATGCTTTGGTGTGCCATGGATGGGGGACCCTCTAGGACACTTGGAGAGGCTCAAGAGATACAAAATGAGACACCCCAAGTGGCTTCAGGAAGAGGCGGAGCGCCTCCCAGCTGAGGCGGGGCGCCTCCCAAAATCCAGAGGGCTGGACCTCCGAAGGCGGAGCGCCTCAGACAAGAGGCGGAGCGCCTCCCAAGAAATCCAGAGAGCTGATGCCTACTAGGCGGACCGCCTCCCCACCCTAGGTGGACCGCCTCCCCCTGTGACAAGCATGCTGGATTTTATTACTTTTTGCTTGAACTTCCAATTATAGCCCTACGTGGCCTTAGTTGTTTTTAGCCCACTTTGGGGGTATTTTAGACCTTTTATTATACCTAAGTGAAGCCTATAAATACTTCACTTAGCCTCTTCAAAACATTAGCTTACTTTGAATATTGTGAATGAAGAATAGAGTTCATCTCTTGTTTATGAAGAAACACTTTCTTGTTGGCTTGAACTCACTAGCGGATCCTAGTTGAATTCCAAACCGACACTCGATCATTCCATTTACAAGTTCCGGGTGCGACTCGAGGGTGGTTGCATAGGGTAGGTCCTTCTAGACGCCGATACGAGGGTATCTCGGGACAAGTTCCCCGGGGTTACTTCGTAGGGAGTTCGAGAAGTGTCTCGCTCTCCTATCTTTATTTTTGTCTTGTCTTGTCTTTTCGATTCTTATCATCTTGGTATCAGAGCAAGGCTCGGGTTTTGTTTCTACAAACCCCCGACCCTTGATTCTTCATGCCTAGGTTAGTTACGACTTTAGGTTCTTGTTTATTGTTATTGAAAAGAAGAAAAAAAAACACAAAAAAATAGAAAAGAAGAAAAGAACACCAAAAAAAAATTTTAGATCATAGATTCTTGGATTGTTGGACCCGTTGTGTGATTGTTAGTGGGGTTTGTTCCTTGTTGGAAACCCGTTCTTTTGGTACCTTAAACACCCAATTTGGAGTTGTATTGCAAGAATTGAAAATTTGAAACCCTTTGAAAATTTGAAAATTTTAAAACCCTAGTTTTGAAGAAGATGATCATGGTGAATTGCTTGTTATCGATTGGGGTTTGATAAAAGTTGTTGGAGTTTGTTCTTTGTGATTAATACAACATTGGGGTACGTTTGAATCGTTAAAACAACACTTGAATAGTTGGATTTTTGCGTGCAAAACCAAGAAAACGCGAAGTGAAACTGTGCTGTAAGTTGCAGGAGGCGGAGCGCCTAGACTCTGAGGCGGACCGCCTAAATTTTGTGACCTCTCTGGACTTTGCTGAGGCGGAGCACCTCCACCAAAGAGGCGGAGCGCCTCACCCTGAACACTGCACTGGGCAGAGCGCCTACTCTGCTGAGGCGGGGCGCCTGATCCTGAAGGTGTTCGTTTCGGGTAGTTTTTCGTAAAACCTCTTGTTTCTTTGATTCCATTGCATCTAGCTAGTACTTCTTTGAGTAATCTTTCCTACTTGAATTGTGCTAGCCTTTCTAAGCTATTAGGAAACTCAAGCCTAGACCAGAGAGTAGAAATTGAAAGAAGACTCGTAGTCTCATTTGGCTCAAGTCCGCACTTAAAGAGCTTATCGTTCCAATAGAGTCCTATCAACTCCACTCACCCCGGAGTGCATTTGGCTCTTGAGTTGAGTGATTAGGTTGAGGTTTGTTAATCAACTTAGTGAAGCTTTGGATTCAAGCTAGAGTGAAAAATCCACCACCCACTATACAAGTGATCCGAGTGAAACACTTGTGAGGGAGTGAGTGAGGTTGTTTTGCTAACGTTTGTTTCTTGTGTAGGTACGATGTCCACCGAAGGAGAAGATTTTGCTAAGAGTGCCCTTGCTACTATCCTTGCCAAATTGGATAGTATGAACTTGAGGATTGAAAGCCTTGAGAGGGTGAACTCTAGTGCTCTAGTGGAGCAAGGGACTTCCAATGCCTAATCGGAGAAAGGGACCCCGAGTGTCCAAGTTGAGAAAGGGACCCCGAGTGTCCAAGTTGAAGTCACAAGTACTCCTAACTTTACCCCGGAGCAAGTTAGCCATGTCATTGAAGTGCTCAATCAACAACGGGTAAAGGAGGATCGAGAGAGAATTGACCAATTGTTGGGCAATACCCAACGTGTGACTATTCCAAACCTTATGGGCAATCCCCAAAGGAATGTTCCACTTCCCGGACCAATCCGGAATGTTCAACCTCTTGAGCAAGTTGCACAAGCTCAAGAAGGGGAGGAGGACGATTATGGTGATGGTGGGTATGATGCTCACTTTCCATTTAGGGGTCAGAATGTGGATAGGGGTAGAGGCCGAGGTCGAGGGCCGCCCATGGGGTGTGTTGGAGGGAATGTTAGGAGATATTATGGGGGTTATGGAGATCACTATGGAGGCCAACCGGAGCCTTTCCAAGGGGGTCGTGACAACAACAACAATCTCAATAGTGTGAAGCTCCATCTTCAAAGTTTTAAGGGGAATTGTGATCCGGCGGCTTACATTGAATGGGTGCTACAAATTGAAAGATTGTTTGACACCAATGATATGAACGATGAGAAGAAGGGCACTTATGCCATTTCCTCCTTTGAATCCTATGCATCCACTTGGTGGAAATCCGTCAAGAGGTCAAGGAGAAGAGCGGGAGTCCCCGTGAACGTGGGTTGGAATTACTTGAAGGGTATCATGAGTATCAAGTACATCACTCCTAGATATCGTCAAGAGCAACTCAAGAAACTTTATGAGTTGAAGCAAGGTGTCAAGACGGTGCATGAATACTTTGATGAGTTTGAAAGAACTCGAATGGCCTTGGATATGGACACCGAAGATGAGGGAGTAGAGGAAGATTTGTTGGAAGACACGGTGGAGGATGAGGATCCTCATACTTTCTTAGTAGTGAGAAGGAGCCTAGGAGCTATGATTGTGGAAGATAGTGAAACCTTGCAAAGGGAAAATCTATTCCATGCTAGGTGCCGGGTCAAAGATGTTGTTTGCTCTATGATAATTGATTCGGGGAGTTGTGCAAATGTAGTGAGTCACTCACTTGTGTCCCAATTGAAATTGACTACCATGAAGCATCCCAAACCTTACCGGCTACAATGGCTTAGCGAATGTGGGGAGCTTAAGGTAGTCAAGCAAGTGATGATTCGATTCAAAATGGGGAGTTATGTAGATGAGCATTTGTTTGACGTTGTGCCTATGCAAGCATGCCACCTACTCTTAGGGAGGCCTTGGCAATTCGATAGGCAAGTGGTGCATGATGGTCGTGTCAACACTTACACGGTCAAACATGAAGGGAAGAGATTTGTGCTTAAACCTCTCACTCCTAAGCAAGTAAGTGAGGACTACAAGAAAATGAAGGAGTTGAGGGAGGTGGCCAAGGCTAAGTCAGGGGTGAAGACTAGTCCTTTGGCCGAAAGTGTGGTGGCAATCCCACCATCTTCCACCGGTGGCATATGTGCCATGATGTAACCGGGCGAGCTCTTAATAGGGAATGATGGCAACAAGCTTCTTCTATGCCTAGTGCACAAAGGTATGGTTCTTACTTCCGAATTTGATTATTCTTCTAAGCCATTACCTAGTGCCATTGAAAGTGTTTTGAAGGTGTTTGAAGACATGTTTCCGGATGAAATGCCAAGTGGACTCCCTCCTTTGAGAGGGATTGAACATCAAATTGATTTCATCCCGGGGTCTCAAATCCCCAACAAACCGGCTTATAGGAGGAATCCGGAGGATATAAGAGAATTGCAAAAGCAAGTAGATGACTTGCTCTCTAAGGGATTGGTCCGGGAGAGTTTAAGTCCATGTGCCGTACCGGTTATTCTTGTGCCCAAGAAGGATGGATCATGGAGAATATGCGTGGATTGCCGAGCCGTGAATAATATAACGGTAAAGTACCGTCACCCTATTCCACGACTTGATGATATGTTGGATGAATTGAGTGGGTCGTGTATCTTTTCCAAAATCGACCTTAGGTCCGGTTACCATCAAATCCGGATGAAATCCGGAGATGAATGGAAAACCGCATTCAAGACCAAATTCGGTCTCTATGAATGGTTGGTAATGCCCTTCGGGCTTTCCAACGCACCTAGCACTTTTATGCGACTCATGAACCATGTTTTGAAGCCTTTTATCAACAAGTTTGTCGTTGTCTATTTTGATGATATCTTGATCTATAGTAAGACAATAGATGAGCATGTAGGCCACTTGAGTCAAGTTCTTGAAGCGCTACGAGCCGAAAAGCTCTATGCCAATTTGAAAAAGTGTGCCTTTTATGCGGAGAAGGTTGTCTTCCTTGGGTTTGTTGTGAGTGCCCAAGGAGTGGAGGTGGATGAGTCTAAGGTAGAGGCCATACGTGATTGGCCTACTCCTACTACCGTGACTCAAGTGAGGAGCTTTCATGGTCTTGCTAGCTTTTATAGACGATTTGTGAAAGACTTTAGCTCCATTACCGCCCCACTCACCGAATTGGTGAAGAAGGACCAACCATTTGTGTGGGGAGAGCCTCAAGAGAAGGCCTTCCAAGAGTTGAAAGGTAGGTTGAGTACCGCCCCCCTATTGCAATTGCCCGACTTCGGGAAGGCATTTGAGGTTGAGTGTGATGCCTCGGGGGTGGGAATTGGTGGTGTATTAATGCAAGATAGCAAACCCATCGCCTACTTTAGTGAGAAGTTGAAAGGGGCCTCCTTGAACTATTCTACATATGACAAGGAGTTGTATGCCCTTGTGAGAGCCCTTGCCCATTGGCAACACTACCTTTGGCCTCGAGAGTTTGTAATCAAGTGTGACCATGAGTCACTCAAGCATTTGAGAGGCCAAGAGAAGCTCAATAAGAGACATGCCAAGTGGGTTGAATTCATTGAGTCCTTTCCCTATGTTATCCAATACAAGAAAGGGAAGGACAATGTTGTGGCGGACGCGCTTTCTCGAAAGTTCGCTCTTGCCACCATTCTCACCTCTAAGCTCATGGGATTCGAGAGCATTAAATTGATGTATGCTCATGATTCAAAGCTAAAGAGTGTCCATGATGCTCTCGAGAAAGGGGAGAGAGTGGAGAAATGCCAATGGGTTAATGGATTCATCTTTAAAAATGGTAGGGTGTGCATACCCGAGTCCTCATGGAGGGAATTGCTTGTGCAAGAGGCACATTGTGGAGGACTCATGGGTCACTTTGGGACAAGAAAGGCTTTGGCCGTTCTTCAAGAACAATTCTATTGGCCGAAGATGAGGGTGCATGTGGAAAAGTTTTGCACTAATTGCCTTGAGTGCAAGCGTGCCAAATCTAAAGCCCACCCTCATGGGTTATACACCCCTCTCCCCGTACCTACTAGTCCATGGTTGTATATATCAATGGACTTTTTCATGGGTTTACCAAGGACTAGGGGGGGCCACGATAGCATTTATGTTGTCGTGGATAGGTTTTCAAAGATGGCTCATTTCATTCCGTGCAAGAAATGTGATGATGCCCAACATGTAGCTTCCTTGTTTGTTGAAAATGTTTTGAAGCTACATGGTGTGCCTCAAACTATAGTGAGTGATAGGGACACTAAGTTCCTGAGCCATTTTTGGCGAAGTTTATGGGGTGCTTTAGGCACCAAGCTCTTGTTTTCTACGTCCCACCACCCACAAACCGATGGCCAAACCGAAGTGGTAAACCGAACCTTGGGTGCTCTTCTTAGGGCCATGACCCGAGGTAAGGCTGGGACGTGGATTGATAGATTGCCTCTAATGGAGTTTACTTACAATCGCACATTGCATAGCATGATTGGCATGACTCCTTTTGAATGTGTTTATGGTTTTAACCCCTTGATTCCCCTTGATCTAACCCCTTTGCCAAGGGAAATGGTTGTTAATTTTGAAGGTAAAGCTAGAGCCAAGGCTTTGGTTGAACTCCATGCAAAGGCGAAGAAGAATTTGGAGGAAGCCTATGCTAAGGTTGCCTCCAAGAAGAACAAAGGATGCAAGAAGGTGGAACTCAAGAAGGGTGACTATGTGTGGGTGCACTTCCGGAAAGATAGGTTTCCAAACCTTAGGAAAGGGAAGTTGGCACCCCGGGGAGATGGCCCATTCCAAGTGCTCTCGAAGATAAACAACAATGCTTATGTGGTCGACTTGCCAAGTGAGTATCAAGTTTCTAATACTTTCAATGTTTGTGACTTGGTTCCTTTGGATGTAGGTGATGAAGAGGTCGTGAATGATGCTTCAAATTCGAGGATGAAATCCTCTCAAGAAGGGGAGGATGATAAGACCCAAAGACCCTTCACTCGGAGTCAAGCCAAGTTGATCCAAGACACCCATCTTCACTTGACTTGGAAGGGTATGGAAGAAGGCCCCAAGAGCGACTTGAAGATCATGCTTTGGTGTGCCATGGATGGGGGACCCTCTAGGACACTTGGAGAGGCTCAAGAGATACAAAATGAGACACCCCAAGTGGCTTCAGGAAGAGGCGGAGCGCCTCCCAGCTGAGGCGGGGCGCCTCCCAAAATCCAGAGGGCTGGACCTCAGAAGGCGGAGCGCCTCAGACAATAGGCGGAGCGCCTCCCAAGAAATCCAGAGAGCTGATGCCTACTAGGCGGACCGCCTCCCCACCCTAGGCGGACCGCCATCCCCTGTGACAAGCATGCGGGATTTTATTACTTTTTGCTTGAACTTCCAATTATAGCCCTGCGTGGCCTTAGTTGTTTTTAGCCCACTTTGGGGGTATTTTAGACCTTTTATTAAACCTAAGTGAAGCCTATAAATACTTCACTTAGCCTCTTCAAAACATTAGCTTACTTTGAATATTGTGAATGAAGAATAGTGTTCATCTCTTGTTTATGAAGAAACCCTTTCTTGTTGGCTTGAACTCACTAGCGGATCCTAGTTGAATTCCAAACCGACGCTCGATCATTCCATTTACGAGTCCCGGGTGTGACTCGAGGGTGGTTGCATAGTGTAGGTCCTTCTAGACGCCGATACGAGGGTATCTCGGGACAAGTTCCCCGGGGTTACTTCGTAGGGAGTTCGAGAAGTGTCTCGCTCTCCTATCTTTATTTTTGTCTTGTCTTTTCGATTCTTATCAAGCATTCCCCTCGATTGCTGGTATGGTTTGCTCATTGTAGATTGAGTTGTTCCCTTCACCGAAAACTACCACCTCTTTGTGGTCCCACTCGAACTTCACGGTTTGGTGCAATGTAGAAGGCACCGCTCCAGCCATATGGATCCAAGGCCTCCCCAACAACAGATTATAGGAAGCAGAGATGTCCATGACATAAAATTCAACAGTGAACTCCACAGGACCGACTATGATAGTTAGGTCAATCGAACGCCAATGGTGCTTCTTTACGACCCATCAAATGCCTTCACCTTCATTTCGCTCTCCCTTATCTTGCTTTGGTAGATTCCCATTCTTTTTTAGAGTGATGAACGAGCATATGTTCATACTAGAACCTCCGTCGATCAAAACTCTTTTCCTACAAACCAATCTTTATATTTGACCGTGACGTGCAAAGCTTTGTTGTGACTCAATCCTTCAGGTGGTAGCTCATCTTCGTGAAAATTGATTCGGTTGGCCTCCATGACTTGTCCAACCATATTAGCCAGGTTTTCAAGTAAGGTGTCCACCGGAACATGTGCTTCGTCCAACACCTTCATCAAAGCATTTCGGTGGCTCTCCGACTTGAGAAGTAAGGCTAAAATAGAGATTTGCGTTGGAGTCTTGCCCAAGTGTTCAACCACGGAGGATTCTTTTTCTTGCACCTTCTTCCACAGCCCTTCAGACTCCTCCTCGCTGATGCCTCGTCTATCTAGAACAAGATGCTCGGGAGTGTAAATCCTTCAACTCCTAGTCATCCCTTGTGCAGCAACAGTCTCAACTGTTGACTGGTTCTTCTTCTCCATTCCATAATCCCATGGTACCGCCTTGTCGCTATATGGGGGAACCACATCGACATAAAATTTGGGAGCCACTTCCACCTCAATGGGCTCTGGAGCTGTAGCGGCTTAAGTAACTGAAGCGGTTGTTGGTACATTTTCCTTTTCCTTAACAATGGTCCCTTCCAAGTTGCATTCCTCATCCAACTCGATCAAGTTCACCCTATTATCTGATGATTAGGTAGGGGGTTGTTGTGCACGTTCGGAGTCTTCAAGTGTATCACCTTTTGGTCGATCAAGTCTTGTAGCTTGTCCTTCACGGAGTAGCACTTTTCAGTATCGTGACCAGGTCCTTCAGAGTGATAGGCACAGGTTTTGGTTTGATCAAAGTAGGGTGTCATCCTATCAGGCATTTTGAATGGCACGAGTTGTATATGGCCGGCTGCTTTGAGTCTCTCGAACAACTGAGTGCGAGATTCAGCTAGTGGGGTGTAGTTTCTTTTTGGTCTTGGGTTGTTATTGGCATGAGGCCTTGGTGAATAGGTGTTGGTGTTTCGATAATTGGGACTTTGTGGTGGTGGGTTTTGGTACATGGGCTGAGTGTTGTAGACTAGGTAGGTGGATTTGGGTTGTATATATGGGTAGGATGGAGGAGGTGTTTGGTAGTAGTGGTTATGGGTAGGGGAGTGGTCAAGTGATGCGGCCACGAAGGAGACATCGTCCTTCTTATTTCTCGATGTGGTAGTGCTGCCAGCTTGTAGGGCTTTGTTAGTGGCTTGTAGTGCAGCCAAGCTAACAATCCTTCCAGTCTTCAGTCCATGTTCGACCATGTCCCCGATCTTGATCAACTTTTCAAACTTCTTATCTGGCAGATTCAGCATCTTGTCAAAATAGACGTCTTCTTGTATGCGGATTAAGGTGGCCACTATTTCGGCGTCTTCCATGGGATGTTGGACCTTGGCGGCTTCAGCCTTCCATGTAGTTGAAAATTCTCTAAAAGTCTCAGTGGGCTTCTTCTTCAATTTCTCTAAGTAGAACTGATCGGGCATAGCATCAGTGTTGTGCCCAAAGCTGTCGACGAAGTCTCCAGCCATTGCTTCCCAGCTCATCCATCTCTTTGTTTGTTGCTTAGAGTACCACACTAGCGCATCTCCGGTCAGACTGCGGTTGAACAGCTGCATACAGATCTTTTCGTCATGTCCAACTCCAGTCAACTTGTCACATTAAGATTTTAAATGAGCCATTGGGTCTCCACTGCCGTCGAACATGTTGAACTTGGGTGTCTTATAGCCTTCGGGCAGCTTCAAATCAGAGTACAAGCAGAGGTCCTCATAAGCTAGCCCTCGGGTTCCTTTGGTGCCTTGGAGTTGATTGAACTTCTCTACCAGCCATTGGACTTGCTCCTTGGTGTTGTCTCGGTCTTCCTTGGTCCATGCAGACATTTCATGATCTTTGGTGGGTGATGCAATGGTTTTTATTTCAACGATTAAGGAGGGTAGGTTGTTTTGAGGTGCTTTTGGTGGTGCGGTGTAGGTAGGATAAGGAAGGTCCTTTTCGGGGTATAGTGGATCTTTTCCATAAGGGCGGTAGTCTTTTTTGGTTCAATGATCTCATCAGTGCGGGCAAGACGGATCCTATTCTCTAACTCGAACAGTCTTTGCTCCAACTTAGCATAGTCTTCGTAGGCAACTACACCTTGTTTCTCAGGAGTTCCATTTCCGACTTTGTCAAACTCAGCCATGATATTTCGTCTCGTCCTTGTTCTTGTAGGTAAAGAGGGAGGTGTTGGGATTGATCCTCTGGATCTCAACCGGTATTGCGGCGCGGCCAGAATGCACAAACCAAACTATCAGGGACTTGGAGACCTTCATATAAAAACAAAGAAAAAAGGTGAGTATATGTTAGTTTAAAATAAAATCGTGTCCTATCATGCAAGGGACCTCTTTTGTGCCAGAGGTAGGCCTATCGAGGATTCGAAGCATTGTTTGCAAAGAATACATCATTTCGTTTGCATAAACATAATCAACACAAGCCTAAAACCCAAAAATGACAAAATTTTATTTAATTTGCTTGGCTTTATTACAAACACTGACTTAAAACAAAGACTTGACTGAACGAAAGACAACGTCAAATAGAAAAGACGACTCGATTTTAGGATGACCAGATTAATGTGCCAAGCAAAGAGGTTTTGAATCAAGCATCAGTTCCAGCATCTTCTATCTCTTCTCTAGTTTCTTTGGGCTTGTGAACCAAGCTCATGGGTGGAGGATCGGCAAATGTCTCCATCAGGTCCTTTCCAGCTTCCATGTCACCCAGAGCCTTCGTGAAGAACTCGCAGATATCTATTCCTTTTGCTTCCTTCTCCTCTAGTCGTACTGACTTAAAATACTCTCCCTATCCCTTTAGCAGATCTTGAAAATTCCCAGCAGCTTGCCTTGCAGCCACGACCTTGCCGGTCAAATACTTGAGTTCATCTCCTTTGATCTTATCCTTGTATTGCCTCCTCATTTCTCTCTCTTGTGTAACCCTTAATTCCTTCTTTCCTTGATCAAACTCGTGTCTTAATTTCTTGTATTTTTCAGCGGAACTTGGAGCTTTAATTTTCCTTTTTAGTATAGTCTTGGATCGGAATCTTGCCTTATCTTCGCTGAGCCATTGGGGATAAGCTAGAGTAGCTGTGGGGTTCACCCTACTGTTTCGACCACGACAAAATTGTATAGTGGGCCTCTTTTCCCAGATTGTCAATATAGTGCCAACCATCGGATGCTCGATGTCCTTTATGTCAACATTGAAACTTCTCCCCTCAGTCAATTGCGGAGTTTGTTGTGTCATTCCCACTTGTAGGAGGATTCTTAGAGGGACATAGTGATGAGTTCCTCGGAATCCAATCAATGTTAAGAAAGTGATGTCTTGATCTTGTATGGAAACAACAAAGCCGGCACAGTTCTCAATTACCCATTGTACCTCTTGCAACTCTTCGAACTTTGTGTACCATCCTTCCATGTTTGCTGGGTCTTCCCATGCCTGTGTTCCAGCCATGCGGGTGCTATGTGAGTGGATCCCTCCTTTCCAAGATGGTTTTGGTGCTACCGGACTGATGGGATGCTATACAAAGGCTCTACTAAACCATATTTGCAGTAGCAGGTTGCATCCTTCGAAGAAGTCTCCTCCCCTTCTACATTTGGTTAGAGTCCGATAAACTTCCCCCAAAATCATTGGAACCAAGCTTACTTGATGTTTGAAAGCACCTCTGCGTAATGCCTCTACCACTCTTCCCAACCTTATGTCGATCATTCCTTCCTTCTCGGGGAAAACCATGCTTCCCAAAAAAGCAACGATGAAAGCATTGGATTCAGTCCACTCCCAGTCTTGAATTTTCCACGCCCCAGTCCAGACGTGCCTAAGTGTTGGGTCTCCAAGCCTAGAATGCAAGTACTCCAACGTGACTCTCCCATCATGCACCCCTTCGACGTACGGATCATAAGGAGCACCCAATAGTTCAATGAACTCTTTAGGGTCCACGTCTCGGGGATAAATCATAGTCTCGGGCCAAGGCTCTAACCCTGCTAGTCCTCCAAATTCCTCCAACATTGGTGCCAACTCCAAACCATTGAAATGAAACACAGCCTTCTTGTAGTCCCAGAAGTGTGTAGCAGCCTCGACCAAACCAGGCATGGCGGTGCAGGCCTTGAGAGCCACCAACTCCCCCAACACCTTTTGAACGTGGAGCCTTACTAATAATAGCCAGATCTTCCCACCAGAGTCTGATCAAATGAGGAGGCCGGAAAACAATCTCGAACTGAAGTGTACCTTTTGAAGCCAGTCTATAAACAAAACAAGAAAAGGTAATGACAAAACATTCTTATAGTCTTGAGCATGTTTAAGCAGATGATCAACATTTTGTGCAAACATCTCTTCGAATCCATGCAGGGATGCAATCTATCATTTCTTGGGTTAAAAAACCTTTTGACGTTTGGACAAGGTTTCCTAATAGACCTTAATGTACCATGGATGTTAGGTCTTCATATGTTTGAATGATATGAAGAAAAATAAACATGCATTGTCAATTATTCTAAAAATTCCCCCAAAACTTCATTATATAACTTGAAGTTTGATACATAAAAACTTTTGTAGATAAAAAGACAAGACACAACTAGACACTGGGTTCCTCCTCTAGCCTGGCCTTCTTTGCTTCTCTCACTATCTCTTGAGCTTCCTCCAAAGCCTCCGCTAAATGATCTTTGGCCGCGAACAAGTGAAGTATGTCTACGGCGCTGCATTCGGCGTCCCAATGCCCAAGCTTTTCCATCAATCCCTCTATCTTTCCTTCTAAATTAAGTGCACGTTTCTTCTATGTCTCTGTCTTTCTTTGGTGCTCCGTTTCCGATTCTGATAGCCTCCGCATTAGCCATTTGTACTTGATTTCCGCCTCTACTTCTTTGTCTTTGATAGTGTCGCTTCTATTTGGTCCCGGTGTAATTGTCCCTCCTAACTCTGCTTGCAACCAATCTGCATAGTGTGGTTCATAACCTGCTCTATACCGATCTCGTTCTATAGATTTTGGACCCATTATACGACGATTTTTCAAACTATCGATGATCTCCCAAGCCAAAGTAATCATTTCTTCAGTGTAATCAAGTTGATATCGTCCGGTGAAAGCCATTTGGATTATGCATTGTTTCCTACAAGCTTGCCTCATGACTCTCCCAGGGATGTATGGTTGAAGGCCTCGCAGCCCCATTAGAGTGAAAAAAGGAGTTGCATTAGCTCGAATTGTGAATTCATTTGTCGGGAACCAAGTGAACATCCATTGCACCGTGCCATCTGTTATGCTGTTAAAGAGTTTCAACCAACCTTAAGCGCTACTTGCTTGTTTAAAGGTTCTAACTCCATAGCGTGGTGTGGTTATGCGATTAATGCCTGATGGTTTGAGTATTTCTGGGCTTCCTCTCACTATTTCCAAATGCTCCTTAAACCAAAGTTGTAGTAACAAATTGCACCCTTCGAAATATTTAGCCCCCTTCTTACAAAGCCCCAAAGCTCTATAAATGTCAGCCAAAATCATAGGTACCAAAGTGCACTCTCGTTTGTCAACCCCGTTCATCACAGCTTCTACTACCTTTATCAATCGTACCCCAATTTAATGCTTTGAATTTTCAGGAAACACCATAATGCCCAAAACACTAACTATGAAGGCGAAGATCTTTCCTTTATGCCAATCATCGTAGGAAGTAAAATCTTCACGCCTTTGGTCAAAAGGACCATCATGACCAAACTTCTCATACAGAAAGGACAAAGGTATACCGCCCTTTTGTATGAATGTCACCGCATCATTTCCAGCAAGGCCAACCAACTTACGAAAGTCACTCGAAATAGGAAACTTTGGGATAATAATTGTCGTCTCTTGCCATGTACGATTTTTTCCGATCATACCTGAATCTTCTATAAAACCACCTATTTCTTCTAATAACGGTGTCAACTCTACGCCATTGAACCTGAAGACATTCTTTTGCTCATCCCAAAATGTAACCACCGCCTCGATAACCCTACGACATGGTTCCACTTCGATTAGTAAAGGTAGATGCCCTAAGTACTTATGAACCCGTAAACGGCCATGACTTCCTAAATTGCTCCACCATCGTGCCAGTAGAGGAGGAAGACCCATAACCATACCAAACCTTGGACATTTTTGAGCCATGAAGACCTACAAATAAACAAGAAAGTAAAAATAAACATCCCACCCTTATTTTGAGAACAATATGACCGTTACATGTTTATTTTTCATAAATGCAAATAATCATGTCCAAACGCCCTTTGGGGTTGAAAACTCGTTTAGAATGTTGGACAAGTTGGCCTATTCGGACTTGGAAACAAGTCAACTAACAGAATATCATGATGCATGAGTTCCTATCGTCTCCACTAAGATTATGTTTAGACACGGTTCCTCCAAACGGACAATTTGGAGGTAGAAAAGTTTTCAGACCGTCGCTGTACCACGGACTCGACCTATCCCAAACTTTTCCGAAAGGTGTTTTGTAGGAGTGAGAACGGTCGTCAAACCGATGCAATCGTTTTGTTTTACCAAGTATATCGCACGAGTGATCGTTGATGGGGAGGTATGTCAAATAAAATGCATTACAAAATTGAAAAGATATTACAACCAAAATTAAAATAAAACAAAAGAAACCAAAAAAGAGAAAGAAGTTAGTTCCGGATGATAATAATAAATAACAAGATAATAAACAATAAAAATCCCAAAATAAAGACTTGTTGTGGTTAGGACTTTAAAATCCCCAGCGGAGTCGCCATTCTGTCGCACCCGATTTTGGACTCAACTCAATGGGAGTCAGGTTTCGGATTTGACTGGATAACTCGTTTGAGTTCAAGTGTTGGAGTCCCCACCTAATATAGTTTTCAAGGTGTATTAGGCCACCTAAGTATCTAAGGTCAAGTTTAATAGTCACACTAGTCTATTTCAGAGATTCGAAAGGGTATGAAGTCCAAATGACTCCGGGGAGAAGGTATTAGGCACTCCCCGAGTCCCATGAAAGGTGGTTCCCATCCGAGTCTATATTTTGAGATGAAAGTGGTAAACGTTCTAATATGGAACTAACTTGGAAAGTTAACTTAGCATTTAGTTCAAGAAAATAACATGTCTATGCAATTTAATTTACACGTATGCAAAGAGCTTTCGTATACGGCCTATATCTAAGCCCAATCGCATTTTATAGCCTCTAATAGAAATGCCTAATCGTAAGCATAGTTTTGGACATGCAAGAATGTTCAATTTCAGCCTATTTGTGAAATTTTAGCATGTAAAATTTTTTTCCATAAATAGGCAGTTTTGCAAACAAATTTCAGATTTGTACCAAAACCAAATGGGTGTTATTTTTAAAACAAAATGTTGGCCATTTAGGGTTGGTGCGACTCGTCATTAATTGTCGAGCCCTAATCTTAATGGCCTTTTAATACGGGTCAAATCACAGAAGCGAAAACAAGGTAACGGAAGCAAATAAGTAAACACGAGATCGAAGAAATAAGGGATGGGGAAGAACAGAAATAGAAGAAAGAACGAATCAAACTAAACAAATAGATTTATTCAAAAGGGAGAAGTGACATGAACCATTAAACGGGGTCACACTAGCGGTGATCCACCATGGATTCCAAGTAAGAGATACATGAAGCCAATGCTTCAACAAGAAGGACCTAGTCTCTTCTAAAGTCTAATCTTCAATCTCAAAATCTAGCTAATGAAATAAAATAACTAAGTGTGGTATTTATCGGTGTTCCACACTCCTAATGTAGTGTCTAAAAAGCCTTCAAATGATATAAAAGCAATACATGCCACTTAGGGCTAAAATAGTGATTACATGTCAAAATCCCGTCCAAAACTAGGCAAAACAGATGCCCTAAGGAGCAGTGTAGGCGCCCCACCCTGTAGAGTAGGCGCCCCAAGCTCCAAATTACGCGGTCCGCCCAAAAAGTGGGCGGCCCAAAGTCCAGAGAGTGTGCAAGTCACAAGGCGGTCCGCCTCGTCCAATGGGTGGTCCGCCCCTTTCCTGGGAGTCTTGGAAACGGCTCAAAATGGACTCTAAGTGTTCCTCCTTTGTCCATAGTCGGTCCTCCCTTGATGGCGCTCAAGTCCATGACTCCAAATCACTCTCGAACCATCCTCCGGTGCCATTGTCTTGGATCATTTGTGCTCTCACGCTTGGCTCTTGATGGTTGGCGTTTTGGCTCCAATTTGCTCCGTATCGTCCTCCCCTTCTTCAAAGGATTTCGTCCTCGAAATCAAACCATCAAGCCTACATTCAAAACAAGCACAAACAAAGCTTCCCACTACAAGAGTAGGTTAGTGTCACAAGTGTGGAAAACAGACTCTTATGGTATAACCAAGCATCAATAACAATGATAAAGCACATGTTTCCAAAGAATACAACAAGTACTTGGCTTCCCCAATAGGTGCACTCAACACATGATTCATCAAAGAGATCAATAGGGTAAAGAATATGCAAGATCAACCCATCAAAATTCCTATGATCCCTAACCCCAATTAGAACAAACAAAAACTTCCCACTACAAGAGTAGGCAAGGCCAATAAGAGTGAGTACAAGTGAAGTGAAAATCACACTTTTATGATAGAGCCAAGTATCAATACTAATAAAAAAGCTTATGTCTCCAAAGGAAACAACAAGTTCTTGGCTTAACAACGACAAGTACTCACTACCACCACTACTAGAGCAATGCACCCCCGTAACGGTAAGAGCAACACTTCTCAATCCACCCTTCACATGGGAATAAGGAGTACTATGTTGTTTAGCACAACTAGAAGATGCAAATCCCTCGCTTCCCATGGAAAAACCACCACCTCCTCCCATACTAATGGAAGGTCCTCTACTACTCCCTTGCACACCATTAGCAACACCAAGAGAAGATGAAAATTAACAATTCACATAATCAACCTCATCATCAACTCTCTCTACGTCACAATCATCATGCACAAATTCATCACAAGAAGAGTAAGTAGGATCATCATACCTTGAAGCGTCACTATCTTCAAACTCTTGACTTGGAGCATAAGATTCTTCACACTCATCTTCACAAGCCCCATAGTCTTTATAATATTCATAATCAACATAGTGACCCGCTTCATCATCATAGGAGCCTTGGTTCCCCGAATCGTCATAGCAATACTCATCATCATCACCATAGGAACCATAGTCTCCATCATCTCCGCATGAGTCATACCCTCCACAATCGTCATCCGATGCCATAGTTGTAACAAAAGAGTAAAGGACCTCACAAATTCACTCCCTCACGTGTATCACTCAAAAGATGTCACTCAATTTTCTTTCCACTCGTGTATACACTCAAGGTCGTTGGCTTTTGTGACCACACTCTATTGTTGTCACCACTCAAGCCTTTTTCCACTCAAGACCTTCTTGTCTCTTAGTAATCACAATGGCAAGATCAATCAACTAATGCACCCAAGTAATGGTTTGAATGGAGTTTAAGTGACTTGATGTACGGAAGCTATTTTAATGCGCACTTGAAGCAAGCAAATTCTACAACTTTAAGTACATACTTCAAGATACACAACACCCTAAAGGATCAAAGATTAGTGTTAATAAAGTAGGACTAATACCCTAGAAACTAACCAAGAAGTTAGGAAGCAAACGGAACACAAAAACACACGAAACGAAGCCAAACGGACTCACTCCAGGAGTGGGCGGTCCGCCTCCTTAGGGTGGGCGGTCCGCCTAATCAAAATACAGAGAGCAAGCAAAAAGTGGGTGGACCGCCTACTATTTGGGCGCCCCGCCTACTGGTGTTTTCAGCACAGTCCGAAAACGTATTTTTTGGTCTTTTGCACCCAAATCTCCAATGTTTTCAAGGTATTTTTCAAATCCGAAGGTACCCAATGGTGTTTTCAACTACTAAAATCAATCCCCAATGATTTATAACAACACCCAATCCATAACGAATCCAAATCAAGAAATTTCAATCAAATTCAAGGGTTTTTCAATTTTAGGGTTTTTGATTTTTCTAACTTTTGATTCTCAACACCAAATCATGTAAGAAGGGTACTAAATCGACGGGTAATCATCATAGATCAATCCCCGATATAAAAAAACCAACGGATCATCAAATCCAATCCACAACATGAATTTTTTGTATTTTTTCACTTTTTCAATTTTTTTGTTTTTTCTTCTTTTCTTCAAGAACAAGAACAACTATAACAATAAACTAAACTAAAGATAGGATGAACAAGGATCGAGGGTTTGTAGGAACAAATCCTGAGTCTTGCTCTGACACTAAGATGAGACGGTTCAAATCACGGAAGCGAAAACAAGGTAACGGAAGCAAATAATTAAACACGAGATTTTAGAAATAAGGGATTGGGAAGAACAGAATTAGAGGAAAGAACGAATCAAACTAAACAAATAGATTAATTCAAAAGGGAGAAGAGACTTGAACCACTAAATGGGGTTACACTAGCGGTGATCCACCATGAATTCCAAGTAAGAGATACATGAAGCCAATGCTTCAACAAGAAGGACCTAGTCTCTTCTAAAGTCTAATCTTCAATCTCAAAATCTTGCTAATGAGATAAAATGACTAAGTGTGGTATTTATAGGTGTTCCACACTCCTAATGTAATGTATAAAAAGCCCTCAAATGATATAAAAGCAATACATGCCACTTAGGTCTAAAATAGGGATTACATGTCAAAATCCCGTCCAAAACTAGGCAAAACAGGCGCCCTAAGGAGCAGATTAGGCGCCCCACCCTGCAAAGTAGGCGCCCAGAGCAGGCGCCCCAAGCTCCAAAGTAGGCGGTCCGCCCAAAAAGTGGCGACCCAAAGTCCAGAGAGTGTGCTAGTCACTAGGCGGTCCGCCTAGTCCAATGGGCGGTCCTCCCCTTTCCTGGGAGGCTTGGAAACGGCTCAAAAGGGACTCTAAGTGTTCCTCCTTTGTCCGTGGTCGGTCCTCCCTCGATGGCGCTCAAGTCCATGACTCGAAATCACTCTCGAACCCTCCTCCGGTGCCCATGTCTTGCATCATTTGTGCTCCCACGCTTGGCTCTTGATGGTTGGCACTTTGGCTCCAATTTGCTCCGCATCACCTTTTGGTTTAGGGATCAAATTTTGGAAGTCTATAGGTGCAAGGGGCTGTTTTCAAAAATGGGTTTCACATAAGCACAGAAATGCAAACAAAGGCTGCCGCACATAAAGTATATATGTATAGGTATAAGCATGCAAATATATGACTAAATAATAGTTATTAATTTAGTAAAATACATATAAAGCGTATAAATCACTCCAAATGCTTTATACACCCCTATACACTATTACATTAGTGTATAGGAACGTTTGAGTAGTATAAAATCAGTTTAAGGCATGTAGAGGCTCCTTTTGGAAATAGTTTTGGGCCTGGGCTGCATATGCAAACAAGGGGCGAGCTTAATTTTCAGAAACAGTCCAATTTAGACAACTATAACATAAATAGACCCTGTTTCGAGTGAAATTTCATATTTAATCGTAAAAAAATATGCTTTCAAGTTTCGATTCTGAAATCTGTACCGGATACTTAACAAAGCAATGTTAAATGTTTCAAAACAATTTGCATGACTTCTGTTTTCACTATGCAGAAATCAAACTGATTTTAAGAACATTAAAGCCTTAAATGATGCAACACATAAAGCAAGGGTTAGGATAAGGCCCCTGGGTAGCCAATACACCGCCTAATGGCTGTGTTCCTGTCTTAACAAATTACAAACAGGGGTTCCTAATAAATTTACATAACAGGGGAGAGTTTCTAAAGGGAAAAACACAGGGAAAGGGTGAAGGTCAGAGGGGCGTCCTGTTTTTGGTAAGTTTAGGTAGAATTAGCATCTCAACAATACTTAAACAGATACTGCATAGTGCAGTTAACAGGTTCCTGAAAGTAATCAGAAACCTGTAACTTAAAACAAGATTGTTATGAGTTGTTAGGGTCATCCAAGGCAAAACTGCACTTGTAAAGGTTAGTAAGGCCAAAAGGAGGCCTATGCAACAAACATGGCAACATAGATGACAGGTTTTAAAAGAAAGAAAGCATGGAAAGGCAGAGAATTCCTCCAAAAAAGATCACAAACACACAAAAATTCTGCTAGGTCATGTTATAATAGGCATGCTACAGGTTAGAGGATGTACCAGACAAAGGGTATAGGGAGAAGCAGTCTTAAGTAGGCAATACCATAAGTTCAGGGGAGAAATTAGTACCTTGTCAAGGAATCAAACAGGCAAGATTTAAACAGTGAGAGTACAACAAGGAGAGAAACTTGCAACAGTGAGGTGAAAGACCCTCTGCTTTTCAGTAAAGAAAATAGGACTTTTGTCCAGAAAAGAGAGAGAGAGAGATAGAGATGCTTGTAGTAATGCTCTTATTGTTCAGTGTGTATGTGTAGAACTATCCCTTAATGAACGAGAGAACCAGTTTTTATATAGGTGAGGGTAAGGGTTAAAATTTCAAACGGGTAAAAGAGCTAAAAGGGCAAGGGAATATTATTTCTCATAGTTAAGAAAGTCAGCCTTGTACCCATTCCATATATGGAATAATCAAACCCCACAGATTAAGGTAAAACAAATCTCAAACAAACTGGGATCCCTCTCCTTAAAACCAGATAAAGTCCAAGGTCATAAACATTTTTAGGCTAATTTTAGGCTTGAAAATCAGTCAATTAACTTTGATAATTCTCAATCGAAATTACATTAACCACAGGACTGATTATCAATCAAGCCATCAATCAAGAATTCTCATTGAATCAATTTAAAATTCTCCTAATCATGCCAGAACCTAATATCAATCAATAATCCGAATTGAAATCAATCAAGACCCCTAAAATCATGCTTAAACTAACCCAACATTTTCAGTTTTACCCATGTAAATGCAAAAACATGTATTTCGATTGAGCAAAGCAATAGAAACATGGTTAATAATTAACTTAGAAACCTAATCATAGATTTTTAACACTAACAGAGACGACCCTTAAACGTGCAGAATTCGGAGTAATGCTCAGTCAAAATAATGAACTAAATCAAAGATTAACAATCCTACTATCTTAACATAGGATTATCAGTCAACTAAATCAGTTAACACATAGGCATCGCGTAGACTGAAGTAAACAAGAAGGGAAAAATGACTACCCATTAATGTCGGAGTCGGGTCAAGTTAACCCGTTACAAATTGAGTTCACATGGAGGTTTCTTACCATTTTCCGGTATTAAAATCATTTTAAGACATCTTTTAAACCAAACCAGTGATTTTCCGACAGCGGGGACCCGTCGACGAGGGTTGAAAACCACCCTTGCTTGAATATTGTAAAATGGGTATGTGTTTTGCAGCGGAGGAGACGAGGAGTATATTGATGCAATTTGTTTCGAGTTTGGCCGGTGGGAATGGCCGGAAAGAGACATCGACAGTGGATTTTAGGTTTGAGACGAGAGAGAGAGAAGAGAGCGATGTCGGCGAGGGAAGAGAAATGGGAAAGGGGAATAGGGTTTGGGGTGTATTGTGTAATTAAAAAAGGAAAGAGTGTTCAACCGTTGGTTGAGGGGAATAGAGGGTTAGGATGTTGCCACGTAGTCGCTTAGGTGTTGAAGTTATAGCTGATGTGTATAAAATGTGAGGTGTAATATGTATATATGTATTTATGTATATATAATGCATAAATAGTGTATATTAGGCATAATTTAATTATAAAATAGGTATAGAAATGGTATAAAATAGGTATAAAACATAGGAAAATTAGGGAATTAATTTAAAGCATTAAAATGGCTAGGAAGCCTATAAAAAGTGTATTTTAGGATTTAGAATGAATTGGGTAATTTTATCAAAAATAGTGGTAATCGCAAAAATTAAAAAAAATGGAAGCGTACGTCTTGTAAAAATGGCTATGGTTCGAGGTGATGCTTTTGAAAGGGGCCTTGATTGTCAGGCTATTACGAAATGATAATTTGAAAGAATGGACGGGGCCAAGATAAGTGCACGATTGTGTGTAAAATTTTAAAACTACTGCTTTAAAAACATGAAGGACAAAATTGGGTGTCAACAGTTTGACGGCCTTCTGCCTTTCTGGATGTTTTATAGATGTATTCTTCATGTGCCTAAGTACCGATAAGGTGTACATACTATGTCGAAGCTTCATGTATAGTTTGTTATCATGTTATTAATGTTGATTGGTGTTTTTCTTGTAATTGGAAGTGTTGTACTTTATTTTGTGAGATTAACTTATTCTGTTTGCCTTGTATGTGTATTAATAAGGTGTTTACGAACTGACGCAGTAAGATGGAATGTGTCTTGATATTATTATATATGTCAGCAATTGGATTGTGATGCATATAGCAGAAAGTTATAATAGAATAGTCCCATTACTATTGTTGAAATCGATTGATAGGCTACAACCCCTATAACATGAAGCGTAGAATACATGTTTAGTTATTATTATGAAAGTCTGTTGCTAGGCTTGAACCATAAATGTTATATCAAGGATAGAGGCTCTGTGATTGTAATGGATATTAATTAGGGAATAGAAACACTATACTAGGGTTATGATCCTAAGGTATTAACGTATAAGAAGCAGAGGTATTCCGCCATTGTTATAATTTCACTCTGAGCCTCCAAAGCAATGTAGATTCTGCAACATATTCAGTTCAGTGTGGATTCAGCACTATGGATTTTTGCATCATATTCAGTGTAGTGTAGATTCTGCAGCAGTATGGATTCAACATTCATTTCTAAGGAAATATATAGTTTGCCTAGAATATGGTGGAGCAAGTTCCAATAAAGTCTGCGGGCACATGTAACCTTATTACACTAACTGCATCCATATCATGTTGTGACAAAAGTTGTTGCGTGATACCTGATTGTTATTCTATGTTTATGGTGTGCTCGATACGTGAGAACGACTTCTTGTATGTTGTTTACTTCTTGCCTAAGTTTTGTTTGCTAGCTGGTCTTTGGTATGGATATTGTTGCTTGATACTTGAGTTCAAGAGGGGGCTGGTGCTGGTGTTATGTGAGAAACCTAAGGTTGAGTTGCTTATATATATATATATATATATATATATATATATATATATATATATATATATATGTATGTTTACAAGAGTGTATTAGGTGTTGTGTATAAGTGTTGCCTACTATAGTCATTGTGTGGTTATTATTTATTAGTTTCTTGTCTTCCCTGCTAGCATACCTGTTTCTATGAGGTACCTAGCTAGCCCCCACTTACTAGTCCTTTCGACTCACCCTTTGTTTCTTTCTTGAATGATTATTTTATTTCGGCAGGTTCACTCCAAGATTGAGTTCACCTACGTGATTGAGGAGCGAAGATGTCCTCAGCTGTCAAGGTGAGCTGACGTTTGTTCGAATGACTGCAAGCTAAGGTTCTATTATATTAGTTGTATTTTGCTTCCTTTGAACGATATACATATTTCTTTGTGTTCTTAGATGTCTGGTCTTGATAGCCCTAAACCTAGTATATTGGGTAAGTAGTTGTACCACATTTGATGCGGGACAAATTGTGCCAAAGCGCCAACCACCAAGAGCCAAGCTTAGAGGGTTCATAGGATGCAAGATCAAGAGCTTCAAGAGCCTCGGAGAAGGGAAGATGATGCCTTCCAAGTTGCCTCAAGACCATTCACTTAGAGCCAACCTAAAGAGATCCAAAATGCTCACCTTCACTTAGTTTGGAAGAGCTTCGAAGATGGAGACTTCGGAGAAGAGTTGAAGGCCATGCACTTGAGTGCATTGACTATCCCAGCACTGGGCGGACCGTCTACATGAAGATTACCTCTCTGGACTTTATTGAGGTAGAGCGCCTCTGAGAAATGGGTGGACCGCCCACTCTGTGGCATTCAAACTTGGACGGACCACCCACTGAGCTAGGAGGGGGGGCGCATACTACTATTTTGGCAAGACAGGAATTCTACTAGTTTTTGTGTGTACTTCCTATATTAGCCCTATGTGGCCTTTAGTGTTTTAACCCCTATTGTGGGCTTTTAGTCATTTCATTTAGAAGTGTGGAATACTTATAAATACAACACTTAGTCATTTCATTTCATTAGTTAGAATTTGACATTGAAGAATAGAACATTGACGTGGCTTGGCCTCTCGTGTTTGAAGCTTGAAGCTTCGTTTATCTTTTCACTTGGAACCATGTGGATTTCATCCTAGTATGAAATCGTTGTAAGGTTTGAGTTTCACTTCTCCCATTGGATAATCAATTCATGATTTGAATCATTTTATCCATTCTTTCTTCTATTTCTGTTCTTCCTGGTCTCGACTTTCTTGTTATTGTGTTTTAATTGCTTTCTCATCCATTTTATTTGCTTCCGCTAGTTTATCCTACATCATTTGGTATCAGAGTGCGGCTAGGTTTTGTTTCTACAAACTCTCGATCGTGCCATTTTATCTTTGTATCTGTTGTTTCATTGTTCTTATTGTTCTTGGTAAAGAAAAACAAATAAAAATGAAAAACTAAAATTGAAAAAAAAGCATGGAACTTGCTAGATTTAAATTCCCCGTTCATTGAAAATTATTGGAGATTGTTCTATATCGTATTCTTTTTCTTTTGGTTCCACAAAATTGTGATTTGGTGTTGTGAATCAAAAATTGAAGATTCAAAATTCCAATTTTTGAAAACCCTAGAAAATTTGCTTCAAAATAAAAAATCCAACTTGCTGGTGTTTGTTTGGGTGTAAAAACTATTGGGATTGTTTAGATTCATTGAAAGTACCTTTGGGTACGTTTGAATTGAAAAAATAAGTTGAAAATATTGGAAATTTGGGTGCAAAACAGACCAAAACCCATTCTTGAAGGTTGCAGGAACCTGCAGTAGGCGGACCCCCTACTCTAGGAGGCGGACCACCACTATTAGTGCCACCTCTCTGGACTCTTTTTAGGTGGACCGCCTGGTTACCGATGCGGGGCACTTCTTTCTGTAAGGGTCAACGGGTAGTTCTTTTGCCTAGGTTTTCATTGTTCTTTGCCTTTGGGCTTCTTGGTTAGTGTTTCTTGGGTAATTGATCTACTCCATTGACAGTAACTCTTGAGTGTATTAGGCTAACTCGTGCGAATTGGAAACTTGCTTCTAAGAAGACTCGTAGGAAATTCTTTGGCTTCAAGTGCTCACTTAAATAGTCGTCCGTCCATGGAGTCTCATTAATTCCATTCCGAACCAATACTTGGACATATTAATTGCGATCGTACCGTGGTTCCTAAGAGATTAAGGTATCTACCTTTAGTGTTCATATATTGAGTGAATTTGTGAGGTCCTTTTTTCTTATTGTTGCAACTATGTCGGATGATAATTGTGGAGGTTATGACTCGTGTGGGGATGATGCGAGTTGCTATGATGATGGTGGAGACTATGGTTCCTATGTTGATGATGGTGAGTATTGCTATGATGATTCAGGGAACCATGGCTCGTATGGTGAAGAAGCAGGTTACTATGATGATCATGAGACTCATAAAGACAATGAAGCTTGTGAAGATTAATGTGAAGACTCTTATGTTTCTAGTCAAGAAGTTGAAGATAGTGGCACTTCAAGGTACAATGTTCCTACTTACTCTTCTTGTGATGAACTTGAAAATTTAGATAGTGACATATAGAGAATTAAAGATTGAGCTGATCATAGAACTTGTTCATTTGCATCTTCTCTTGGTGTTTCTATGCATAAACAAGGGAGTAGTGGTGGTCTTTCCATTAGTTTGAGAAGAAGTGGTGGTAGTTACATGGGGAAAGGGAAGTGTGCATCTTCTCTTTGTGCTAAAGGGCTCAATGCTCCTACTTCCCATGTGAAGAGCAATGTGATGCCTATGGTGCGAAAAAGTGTTGCTTTTGCTATAAAAGGATTGTCTTGTTCTAACAATGTCGTGAGGGGCTTGGATATTTGTAGTAGAAGTAGTGCTATTAGCTATGGAACCAAGGTGAGAGGTTCTTATGGGTTCCATGGTGAGACTCTTTCCTCGACTTTCAACAACACTTCTAATGTTCAAAGAGTGGCGGAAAGTGGAAGTTACTTTAGCAATGTTGCTAGGAGATGAGGGATAAGAGAGACCCAAGTTGACGGTGTTGCTACTCTTGGGCATTCAAGTCCTTACTTGGATGTAAGTCTACAATACTTTGGTAAGCGTAGGTTCGTTCTTGAGGTAAATGGGTATGATGAAAACTTGCTCAAAATTAGGGAGATCGGTGCCAATTGCATTAGCACCTCTTTGGTTGATAGGCTAAGGATACCATGCAATGAGCTAGAACATCCTTATGAGTATAATGGAGTGTGAGTTTCCAAGGAAGCTCGGGTGCTCATATCTTATGAGAATGATGAGGGATATGTTTAGTGTGATGTGTATCCCATGCGGCATATTGATATATGGCTAGGTGAGCCATCGTTGCTTGACAAGAGGGTGTGATATAATATTATGAATGATGCGTATTTTGTGGGTATAGGTCAAAAGGTCTATGACTTTACACCTTATCGGGCAAGAGATAAGTTTCCTACTAGTGCACATTCTTTGGCTATTCAAAAGAGCAAGGAGCGAGAACTTCATTCCATGGTTCAAATGGTGCAATCAAGAAGTCCTACAATCACAAAAAATTGTGGACAAATGCAAGTAAAGGGTTGACAAATGTTACAAGGTAAACCAGAAACCACAAGATTCAAAATCAAGTGGTTCACGAAAGAAGAAGGAGACATCAAGTGATGAGTCTCTAAGTCCTAGATTCTGGGTTGATGTAAAGAGTCCACCTACTCCGGCTATGTGTATTCTTGGGCCTCGTCCCAACTTGCTCGAATATGAGAGAAAAAGATTGAGAGGAATAAGGGAGTAACCGGTGACAACTGTCGAGTGGAAAAAGGAGAGGTTGTGTTGAGTAATCTGAGTGAGTTGTCACCATCCGAATCTACACCGACCTTGAAAAGAAAATGAGGGAGAAGAGAGAGGGAAAAAAATCATTGAGAGTGAGGGCACCCCTTATTCTAACCTTAAACCTTTATCTTTTTCTTCTACTTGTGTGAGTTCTTGTGTAGGTATTATTGGAGGAAAACTGATGGAGCCTCAGTTATGTTCCAAAGTGGGAAGGCAAGGTGAAGAAGATTTCCATTGTGAGCTACAAGGTGGAGAGACTAGCCATGATACTTCAAGTGCTTTGAGTGAGCAAGATGGCGACTCAAGTGTAAGTGTTAGTTCTTCTTTCCATGAGCATATTACTTCCTTGTCTTGTGATAGTGTTTGTAAAAACTCTATGCTAGTTTGTGATTGGTATGACTACAATGTGTTTGCAACTAGTGTAGAGCCGGTTGGTCAACTTGTATTTGATTGTGAACTACTAGTTCAGAGGGTTTATAAGCCACATCATGATGTGAGCCCGTTATTCAATTAAACTCTCTTTAGTGAAGAAATTGTAGTTGACCTTGCTTGTGAACCTTATTATGACACCCCACCCATATTTGATAGAGGAGAAGATGAGTTGAATGAATATCCTATTCTTCTCTTTGATTGTTTATTTGATAATGGTGGTCTTCTGTGTCGTAGTAAGGATAATCATGTCCTTGAGGAATCTCTAGTGAATGAGATGGATAGGATTATCTTTGATGATTCCTCAAGTGTAGATGTTGACTCTAGTTTGGATACTTCACCCTTGTTAGTTGGTGACCTTGAGAAGTGTGCCTATACAAATCCATTGTTTGAGGGCAACTTCAATAGAGGTGGTAAGTTGTATCAAACTAGAGTAGGGGATGAGTTAGAACCTCCATGGATTGGAAAGCTTAACTCTATTGACAAACCATTGTTTGAAACTCCGAGCGAGATAAGATACCTTGGTCTTAAATATGATGCTCCATCTTTAAGTAGTCCTAATTGTGATTGTGTGGGCTATTGATGCAATGGAAAATACGTGGAAGCTAACAACGATATAAACTATGCGGAAGCGACAAAGATAACAAGAATATCGAGACTAGGAAGGCAAGAAATTAGAAGAAAGAATCGAATTCAATTCATTCACGTTAATTGAATTCAAGAGGGAGAAGGGAAACTTGAACCTTACAATGGAATCTAACTAGGTGTCGATCCCCATAGGTTCCAAGTACATAGACACACGAAGCCTCGGGCTTCGAACTCGAAGGGCTCGGCCTCTTCAATGTACTCTCTCAATCCTTTCTTCTATATTCAAAGCTAACTAATGAAAATGAAGAGCTAATATACTATATATACATTTACATTGAATATTGGACAAAAATGGCCCTGAAGCTGATTCTGCCTCGCTGCTCAGTACTTCTTCTTCGCGATCGCGCAAGAAGATATGCGATCGCGCTGGGCATTATTCAGAGCATCGCGATCGCGCTTGTTTGGACGCTATCGCGCAGAGATTGATCGGACTAGCCTTCAACTCCTCGCGATTGCGCGAGCTCACATGCCGTCGCGCAGGGCAATGGATTCCTCTTCGCGATCGCGCAGGTATGGACGCGATCGCGAAGAACACTTGTTCTTCCACAGGCAGTGAGCTCCCAGTTTGCTCCCCTGTTCTGCCCTGTTTTGGGCTGCCCAGTTTCCTGCCCTGTTTTCCTCCGTCCTTGGCGTTCCAATGCATGATCTTCAAGATGTTTCCGGAGGCCTTGACTCGTATCCCTTGTGCTCTCGAGCTTGGCTTTTGATGGTTGTCGTTTAGGCCATTTTGGGCTGCATCATCCTCCCCTTCTTGAAAGGATTTCGTCCTCGAAATCGAACCATCAAAACCTACAATCAAAACAAGCACAACCAAAACTTCCTACTTCACAAGTAGGTTAGCTTATCAAGAATAAGTGCAAGTAGTGTGGAAAACACACTCTTGTGATAGAGCCAAGCATCAATACCTATGAAAAAGCTTATGTCCCCAAAAGAGACAACAAATTCTTGGCTCGACAAGAACAAGCACTCATACTCAAAACAAGCAAAGAGATCAAGGATATGCATGTAGCAATTAAATTCCCTACGACCCCTAAGCCCATGACCAACACACCAAGCCTTCAAATCAATTTTATCACAAAATGACACATCGGCTTTGGCATGCTCAACACTCAAGGTGTGCTCAACATATGGGATGGAGTAAGTAAAATAGTTCAATTCACAACTAACATCGACTACTCCAGTCCCCTTCTTAAAAGCATTCTTACACACACCGAGAGGTACCTCCTCACCTCCAAATACTCCTCCAAGACAACCCTCGTCACTAGACAAACTCCCAAGGGAGGTCTCAAACAACGGATTATCTATAGAGTTAGGCATCCCATTCCATGGAGGTTCAAACTCACACTCTACTCTAGTTTGATACAATTCACCATTTTCATTGAAGTTGCCCTCATACAAAGGATTAGTATAGGCACACTTCTCAAATTTATTAGCAAGCAAAGGTGAAGTTCTCAAACTAGAGACAACATCTACATTTGAGGAGTCACCGAACACAAGTCGATCCATCTCATTCTCAAGAGACTCCTCAAGGTCAAAACCTTCCTCACTATGACAGAAGAGACCACCACTATCAATTAAGCAATCAAAGGGAAGAATAGAATAATCATGCAAGTCGTCTTCTCCTTTATCAAATACGGGTGGGGTGTCATAACAAGGTTCACAAACAAGGTCAACTTCAACATTTTCACTAAAGAGAGGTTCAATGAAAACCGAGCTCACAACATGATGTGGCTTTTCAATCCTCTCAACTAGTGGTTCATTTTCACACACAAGTTGACCCAAAGGCTCTACACTAGTTGCAAACATATTATAGTCATGCAAATCATCAACTAGTCTAGAGTTCTCACTAACAACATCACAAGACAAGGAAGTAGCATGCTCAAGGGAGGAAGAACTAACATATACCTTTGAGGTGTCATGAATGTCTCCACCTTGTAGCTCACATTCGGCATCTCCTTCACCTTGTCTTTCCATCTCGGAACATGATCGAGGCTCCATTGGCTTGCCTACAAGAATCCCTACACATGAACTCAAACACATAGAAGGAAAAGATAAAGGGTTAATGTTAGAATAAGGGGTGCCCTCACTATCAATTTTCTTTTTTCCCTCTTTCTTTTCCCTCATTTTTTTTCCAAGGTTGGGTGTAGATTCCGGTGGCGACAACTCACTCACATCACTCAACACAACCTCTCCTTTTTCCACTCGAGAGTTGTCACCGGTTGCTCCCTTACTCCTCTCTATCTTTTGTCTCTCAAATTCGGGTGAATTGGGACGAGGCCCAAGAATACCCATAGCCGGAGTAGGTGGACTTTTCACGTCAACCCGGAATCTAGGACTAGGAGACTCATCACTTGATGCCTCCTTTTTCTTTGTTGGTGAACCACTCGATTTTGCAACTTGTGGTAGGTTCACCTTGTTGATTTTTATCAACCCTTCACTTGAACTAGTCCCACCATTGCTTGTGTTTCTAGGACTTCTTGTTTGCACATTGTTGCCCATGGAATGAAGTTCCCGATCCTTGCTCCTTTGCCTAGCCAAAGAAGGGCCACTAGTAGGCGCTCGGCTCTTCGCCCGGTAAGGCACAAAGTCATAGACTCTTTGCCCTACGCCCACAAGATACGCACCCTTCACTACACTATATTGCACCCTCTTCCCCTCCAACCACGGCTCACCCATCCACACATCAACATGACGCATGGGATACACGTCACACCACACATAGCATCTATAACTCCCATGAGATACGAGTACCCGAGCCTCCTTAGAAACCCACACTCCCTCATAGTCATAAGGATGCTCTAGCTTATGGCATGGTATCCTAAGCCTATCAACCAAAGAGGTGCTAATACAATTGGCATCGGTCTCACCAATCTTGAGCAAGTATCCGTCGACACCATTTACCCCAACAACGAACCTACATCTACCCAAGTTTTGTAGATTGGCATCCAAGTGAGAACTTGAATGCCCACAAGTGTCAACTCCGACAACTTGGGTTTTCCTTATCCCTCCACTAGTGGAAACACCACTAGGACGATCTCCACTTCCCGTCACTCTTCCAACAGTAGAGATGTTGTTGGAAGTCGAGGAAGGATCCTTGCCATGGAACCCATAAGTGCCTCTCGCCTTGGTTCCATAGCCTATAGTACTACAACTACTACAACCATCCACGCCCCTCACGGCATATAACCCCTTTGTAGCAAAAGCAACACCATCTCTCAAACCAACCTCCTCATGGGAATTAGAAGCATAGGTCGCTTAGCGTACCTAGAAGATGAAAGCTTCTTCTTTCCCACGGAACAACCACCACCACCTCCCATACTAATGGAAGGTCCACTACTACTCCCTTGCACACAACAAGCAACACTAAGAGAAGATGCATATGAACAATTTGTATCATCAACAACATCATCAACTCTACCTATGTCACTACCATCATTTTCATAATCGTCACAAGAAGAGTAAGTAGGATCAATGTACCTTGAAGCGTCACCATCTTCGATTTCTTGACTAGAAGCATAGGCATCATCACATTCTTCATCACAAGCCTCATAGTCTTCATCAATCTCACGATCATCATAGTGAACCGCTTCATCAACATAGGAGCCATGGTTTCCATCATCATAGTAATGGCCATCATCACCCTCATAGGAACCATAGTCTCCATCATCACCATACGAGTCATAGCAACTCGCATCATTCCCGCATGAGCCATAATCCCTACAATCAACATCCGACATTGTTGCAACACCAAAGAACAAAACCTCCCAAAAGTCACTCCCTCACGTGTATCACTCAATATATATACACTCAAGAGCGAGGCCTTATAAACTTGGGAACCAAGGTAATCACAACTAGCATGTCCAAGTTAAAGTTCGGAATGGAATTAATGAGACTCGATGTACGGACGGCTATTTAAAGTGCGCACTTGAGGCCAAAAGGAGTTCTACGACTCTTCTTTGAATTCTAGTCTCCTCTACGCACGAATACCTAATATGCTAAAGGATTAGTGTCTTTCAAGTAGGCCAATTACCTTAGAAATACTAACCAAGAGGTATAGTAGGAAACGGGACACAAAAGATTTGACTCGAATTGGCACCAAACGGATTTGGAATCGGATGAAATTTCGTTTGTGATCTAGAAACTCATCATATTTAATGGTCCAATTGGAGTTTAGATGTTTGGAAACTGTTCGGACGCTGTTGCGAACGTTCTGTCCCAAAACTGGAATTCTGGAATTTTTTGTTCTTCGCTATGGCGACCAGACGCGCGCGATCGCGAAGGGTTAATTTTTCAAAAAATAATTTTGTTCTTCGCTATCGCGGAATTGCTCTTCGCGATCGTGAAGGGTTAATTTCTGCAACTTTCACAGCAGCTCAAAAACGGGTTTTTGGCGATTTTGGCCAAAATTTTGGATCGATTTCAACCCGAAACACAAAACCAACGATACCCAAAGGTGTATACAACTAATATCATCAATCCCCAATAGTTTTTCAACCCCAAACAACAACAACCAGCTTCGATTCGAGATTGAAGCGTTTTCAAGAATTTTCAAACTTTTGGATTTTGATTTTCGAAAATTTTGAATCGTAACACCAAATCACGAGATATGGGTATCGAAACGACGGGAGTACAACAAGGAACAAACCCCACTACTTTTTAACACTCGGAGATTCGTATCCAACCCAATCAACCAATTTTTTTCAACTTTTCTAGTTTTTCTATTTTTTTGTTTTTCTTCAAACTTTCAAGAACAACACAATAACAACAACAATACTAGCATGATGAACAAGGAACGGGGGTTTGTAAGAACATAACCCGAGCCTTGCTCTGATACCAACTGATGCAATGGAAAATACGTGGAAGCTAACAACGATATAAACTATGCGGAAGCGACAAAGACAACAAGAATATCGAGACTAGGAAGGCAAGAAATTAGAAGAAAGAATCGAATTCAATTCATTCACATTAATTGAATTCAAGAGGGAGAAGGGAAACTTGAACCTTACAATGGAATCCAACTAGGTTTCGATCCCCATAAGTTCCAAGTACATAGACACACGAAGCCTCAGGCTTCGAACTCGAAGGGCTCGTCCTCTTCAATGTTCTCTCTCAATCCTTTCTTCTATATTCAAAGCAAACTAATGAAAATGAAGAGCTAATATGCTATATATACATTTACATTTAATATTGGACAAAAATGGCCCTGAAGCTGATTCTGCCTCGCTGCTCAGTACTTCTTCTTCGCGATCGCGCAAGAAGATATGCGATCGCGCTGGGCATTATTCAGAGCATCGCGATCGCGCTTGTTTGGACGCTGTCGCGCAGAGATCGATCGGACTGGCCTTCAACTCCTCGCGATTGCGCGAGCTCACACGCCGTCGCGCAGGGCAATGGATTCCTCTTCGCGATCGCGCAGGTATGGACGCGATCGCGATGAACACTTGTTCTTCCACAGGCAGTGAGCTCCCAGTTTGCTCCCCTGTTTTGCCCTGTTTTGGGCTGCCCAGTTTCCTGTCCTATTTTCCTCCGTCCTTGGTGCTCCAATGCATGATCTTCAAGATGTTTCCGGAGGCCTTGACTCGTATCCCTTGTGCTCTCGAGCTTGGCTTTTGATGGTTGTCATTTAGGCCATTTTGGGCTGCATCAGCTATAATGATGAAGAAGCTATTATGGGGACCTTCCTTGGGAGTTTATCTAGTGAGCAGGATTGTCTCGGGGGATAACGTGGAGGTGAGGAGGTACCTCTTGGTATGTGTAAGAGTGCTTCCAAGAAGGGGAGTGGAGTATTTGATACTACTTGTCAATTGAACCATTTTGCTTACTCCATTCCATATGTTGATCACACCTTGAGTGTTTAGCATGCCAAAACCAATGAGTCACATTTTGATAATATTGATTTGAAGGCTTGGTATGTTGGTCATAAGCTTAGGGGTCATAGGGAATTTTATTGCTACATTTTGCATGTTCTATGTCCTATTGATTTCTTTGCGTGTTCTTGCGTTGAATGCACTTCCTTTTTGAGTCAAGTACTTATTGTTTCCTTTGGAGACATGAGTTTTTTTATGGGTATTGATGTTTGGATCCATCATAAGAGTGTGTTTTCCATACTATTTGCACTAACCTACTCTTGTAGTAGGAAGTTTGGGTTGTCTTTGTTATTTCTTGTAGGTCTTGATGGTGTTATTTTGAGGACAAAATCCTTTCAAGAAGGGGAGGATGATGCGGGAAAAATTGTGCCAAAGCGTCAACCATCAAGAGCCAAGCTTGAAGGGTTTATAGGATGCAAGATCAAGAGCTTGAAGAGCCTCGGAGAAGGTAAGATGATGCCTTCTAAGTTGCCTCAAGACCATTCATTCGGAGCCAAGCTAAAGAGATCCAAAATGCTCACCTACACTTAGTTTGGAAGAGCTTTTAAGATGGAGACTTCAGAGAAGAGTTGAAGGCCATGCACTTGAGTGCATTGACTATCCCATCACTGGGCGGACCGTCTACTTGAAGATCACCTCTTGACTTCATTGAGGTAGAGCGCCTCTGAGAAAGGGATGGACCGCCCACTCTATGTCACTCAAACTTGGGCGTACCACCCACTAAGCTAGGAGGGGTGGCGTCTACTATTGTTTTGGCAAGACGGGAATTCTACTAGTTTTTGTGTGTACTTCCTATATTAGCCCTATGTGGCCTTTAGTGTTTTAACCCCTCTTATGGGCTTTTAGTCATTTCATTTAGAAGTGTGGAATACCTATAAATACAACACTTAGTCATTAGTTAGAATTTGACATTGAATAATAGAACATTGAAGTGGCTTGGCCTCTCGTGTTTGAAGCTTGAAGCTTCGTTTATCTCTTGACTTGGAACCATATGGATTTCATCCTAGTACGAAATCCTTGTAAGGTTTGAGTTTCACTTCTCCCATTGGATAATCAATTCATGATTTGAATCATTTTATCCATTCTTTCTTCTATTTCTGTTCTTCCTAGTCTCGACTTTCTTGTTATCGTGTTTTACTTGCTTCCGCGTCTATTTTATTTGCTTCCGCTAGTTTAACCTACATCATCTTTCTAAACAGCTTTTATATATAAATATATATGTATATATATATATATATATATATATATATATATATATATATATATATATATATATATATACATATATATATACATATATCAGTATGTCTTTTAGATTATTTGACGTCTATCTCAAGCTAGTTTGTGCCTATTCTATTAAGTCAGTGGTAAAGGTTCGCCCGATGGGTCTAGGGGAGGATTTCGGGTGCCTACATAGCCTAGCCGAAAAACTTTGTCTTGTTAGTTAGTATCAGAGTCTCTTCCTAGTCTCGACTTTCTTGTTATCGTGTTTTACTTGCTTCCGCGTCTATTTTATTTGCTTCCGCTAGTTTACCCTACATCATCTTTCTAAACAGCTTTTATATATAAATATATATATATATATATATCAGTATGTCTTTTAGATTATTTGACGTCTATCTCAAGCTAGTTTGTGCCTATTCTATTAAGTCAGTGGTAAAGGTTCGCCCGATGGGTCTAGGGGAGGATTTCGGGTGCCTACATAGCCTAGCCGAAAAACTTTGTCTTGTTAGTTAGTATCAGAGTCTCATTGATGGGTACGATGACATCTGTACTTATCTACGAGAGGCTATGATGGCATTTCGAAAATTCCCCTTCTTTCTTCCCTAATCGTGCGTTGGTCTTCTGGTGGATGTGAATTCTTGTTTTGTTAATTCCTTCGCAATAATGGTGAAACCTCATGCGGAAAATCAGCTTAGGACAGGAGTGCAGGAGGCCACAACCAAGCTTGGCGCTTGAGCTGCCTAGGCCCCGAGAGTTATGGATCGTGCTAATGATCATGTTACGGAGGCCCAAGTTATTCCCGATCCCAGTGAGCAAAGGGAGCAGAACCTTGTGGTTCCTCCAACTCTCCAGAATGCTTTAATGAAATTCTTGGCTCCCCATGGACCTCCTATTCCTCAAGCAGCTCCTATTCCAGTTCCTAATGTTGCTCTAGTAAATTATGTTTTAGAGGCGGCAAGTTTTGTGCTTGCAGTTGTGCTGGCTAGGCACACAGCCGAGGTTGTAGTTCTGTTTGACTGCCCGAAGAGGTTGCATTATTTCACCCGGTTAAACCCTCTGGCATTATCATGTTGTGCATCAGATAATCCCTGCAAATTTATAGATCGATGTCAGTGCATCCTTAGCCTCTTGGTTATCTCGAGCAGTATGGTGTTTATTATACTGCTTTTTAGCTTTAGGGTCCTGCATTAGATTGGTGGTCAGCTCTTTCATCTGTGATACAATATAAACACGGAAGCGATAAAAGTAACGATAAAAATGAGACGCAACTTAAAAAACTTACGAGGCAGCATCGAAGAACGATGTTTCGATACACCCTCGGTTGAGTCAAGTAGAACCTACACTACACAACTATCCTCAAGAAAACCCCGGCCCTTGCAAATAGAATGATCGAAAAGGATTGAAGTTCAACTTCGATTCTTCCAATTGATTTCAAGCAAAAATTACAAGGTTTGTTGATAAGAATCAAAAACGCGGAAAGTAAAAGATAACGAGCGAGACGTAACTCGTACGATAATCTCAAGTAGCAACGAAGAACTAGTTCCGTTACACCCCGAGAAGATGACAAGAACACCTACACTAGGCAACTACCCTCGAGCTAACGCGAGCACGCAAGGAGAATGATCGGGGGGGATTGGAATTCATCTAGATCCGCTAGAGGAAAAACAAGTCCCATCAAAGGTTTCATTCACTCAATCAAAGAGTTCAACTCTCAACACAATTGTTTGTTTAATCATCAAAGTTAGCTAATGAAATAAGACAAGCTACTAGCTATTTATAGGTGTTGTTAGACACCCTTTGAAAGGTCTAAAATGCCCACACTTAGGCTTAGGAAATAAAGGACCACGTAGGGTCAAAATAGTCTTAACATAGCTCGTGCTTCAGCGTCCCGGGCGGAGCGCCCAAAGTTGGGGCGGAGCGCCCGCGTTTTGGCAAAAACTAGGCAGTGAGGTGCCCCGGGCGGTCCGCCTGGAATTGGGGCGGAGCGCCTCAGCTCTGTTGTCTTCAGGTGGAGAGCCCAAACACTGGGCGGAGCACCTCAGCTCTGTTATCTTCAGGTGGAGTGCCCAAAATACTGGGTGGAGCGCCCAAAGTGCTGAATGGTTGTTCTTGTGCTCTAATCACCCGAAATGGTTTCCAATTGCTTCCTTCTTCTAGTCCCTTCCTGGCCAAGTGTAGATGTACTCCTTGGATCTCCTTTGCTTGGCTCTGAGTGAAGGGTCTTGTAGGGGGTTGGGTCTTATCATCCTCCCCTTCTTGAGAGGATTTCGTCCTCGAAATTGAAGCATCATTCATGATCTCTTCATCTTCATACGCGACCTCTTCATTACCTACTTCCAAAGGAACCAAGTCACAAACATTGAAAGTATTAGAAACTTGATACTCACTTGGCAAGTCGACCACATAAGCATTGTTGTTTATCTTGGAAAGCACTTGGAATGGGCCATCTCCACGGGGTGCCAACTTCCCTTTCCTAATGTTGGGAAACCTTTCTTTCCGGAAGTGCACCCACACATAGTCACCCTTCTTGAGTTCCACCTTCTTGCGGCCTTTGTTTTCTTGGAGGCAACCTTAGCATAAGCTTCCTCCAAATTCTTCTTTGCCTTAGCATGTAGCTCCATCAAAGCCTTGGCTCTAGCTTTCCCTTCAAAATTAACAACCATTTCCCTTGGCAAAGGGGTTAGATCAAGGGGAATCAAGGGATTAAAACCATACACACATTCAAAAGGAGTCATGCCAATCATGCTATGCAATGTACGATTGTAGGCAAACTCTATTATAGGCAATCTATCAATCCACGTCCCGGCCTTACCTCGGGTCATGGCCCTAAGGAGAGCACCCAAGGTTCGGTTGACCACTTCGGTTTGGCCATCGGTTTGTGGGTGGTGGGACGTGGAAAACAAGAGCTTGGTGCCTAAGGCACCCCATAAACTTCGCCAAAAATGGCTTAGGAACTTAGTGTCCCTATCACTCACTATAGTTTGTGGCACACCATGTAGCTTCAAGACATTTTCAACAAACAAGGAAGCTACATGTTGGGCGTCATCGCATTTCTTGCACGGAATGAAATGAGCCATCTTTGAGAACCTATCTACGACAACAAAGATGCTATCGTGGCCCCCCCTAGTCCTTGGTAATCCCATGACAAAGTCCATTGATATATCCAACCACGGACTAGTAGGTACGGGGAGAGGGGTGTATAACCCATGAGGGTGGGCTTTAGATTTGGCACGTTTGCACTCAAGGCAATTAGTGCAAAATTTCTCCACATGCACCCTCATCTTCGGCCAATAGAATTGTTCTTGAAGAACGGCCAAAGTCTTTCTTATCCCAAAGTGACCCATGAGTCCTCCACAATGTGCCTCTTGCACAAGCAATTCCCTCCATGAGGACTCGGGTATGCACACTCTACCATTTTTAAAGATGAATCCATTAGACCATTGGTATTTTTCAACTCTCTCCCCTTTCTCTAGGGCATCATGGACACCCTTTAGCTTTGGATCATGAGCATACATCAATTTGATACTCTCGAATCCCATGAGCTTAGAGGTGAGAGCGGTGGCCAATGCGAACTTTCTAGAAAGCGCATCCGCCACAACATTGTCCTTCCCTTTCTTGTATTGGATAACATAGGGAAAGGACTCAATAAATTCAACCCACTTGGCATGTCTCTTGTTGAGCTTTTCTTGGCCTCTCAAATGCTTGAGTGACTCATGGTCACTCTTGATTACAAACTCACGAGGCCAAAGGTAATGTTGCCAATGGGCAAGGGCTCTCACAAGGGCATACAACTCCTTGTCATATGTAGAATAATTCAAGGAGGCCCCTTTCAACTTTTCACTAAAGTAGGCGATGGGTTTGCTATCTTGCATTAATACACCACCAATTCCCACCCCCGAGGCATCACATTCAACCTCAAACGCCTTCCCGAAGTCGGGCAATTGCAATAGGGGGGCGGTACTTAACCTACCTTTCAACTCTTGGAAAGCCTTCTCTTGAGGCTCTCCCCAAACAAATGGTTGGTCCTTCTTCACCAACTCGGTGAGTGGAGCGGCGATGGAGCTAAAATCTTTCCCAAAGCATCTATAAAAACTTGCAAGACCATGAAAGCTCCTCACTTGAGTCACGGTAGTAGGAGTAGGCCAATCACGTATGGCCTCTACCTTAGACTCATCCACCTCCACTCCTTGGGCACTCACAACAAACCCAAGGAAGACAACCTTCTCCACACAAAAAGCACACTTTTTCAAATTGGCATAGAGCTTTTCGGCTCGTAATGCTTCAAGAACTTGGCTCAAGTGGCCAACATGCTCATCTATTGTCTTACTATAGATCAAGATATCATCAAAATAGACAACGACAAACTTGTTAATAAAAGGCTTCAAAACATGGTTCATGAGTCGCATAAAAGTGCTAGGTGCATTGGAAAGCCCGAAGGGCATTACCAACCATTCATAGAGACCAAATTTGGTCTTGAATGCGGTTTTCCATTCATCTCCGGGTTTCATCCGGATTTGATGGTAACCGGACCAAAGGTCGATTTTGGAAAAAACACACGACCCACTCAATTCATCCAACATATCATCAAGTCGTGGAATAGGGTGACGGTACTTTACCGTTATCTTATTCACGGCTCGGCAATCCACGCACATTCTCCACGATCCATCCTTCTTGGGCACAAGAATAACCGGTACGGCATATGGACTTAAACTCTCCCGGACCAAGCCTTTAGAGAGCAAGTCATCTACTTGCTTTTGCAATTCTCTTGTGTCCTCCGGATTACTCCTATAAGCCGGTTTGTTTGGGATTTGAGACCCCGGGATGAAATCAATTTGATGTTCCATCCCTCTCAAGGGAGGGAGTCCACTTGGCATTTTATCCGGGAACAAGTCTTCAAACACCTTCAAAACACTTTCAATGGCACTAGGTAATGGGTTAGAAGAATAATCAAATTCGGAAGAGAGAACCATACCTTTGTGCACAATGCATAGAAGAAACTTGGTGCCATCATTGCCTTTCAAGAGCTCGCCCGGTTGCATCATGGCACACATGCCACCGGTAGATGAAGTAGGAGTGAGAGGTTTAAGCACAAATCTCTTCCCTTCATGTTTGACCGTGTATGTATTGACACGACCGTCATGCACCACTTGCTTATCGAATTGCCAAGGCCTCCCTAAAAGTAGGTGGCACGCTTGCATGGGCACAACGTCAAACAAATGCTCATCAACATAACTCCCTATTTTGAATCGAATCATCACTTGCTTGACTACTTTAAGCTCCCCACATTCGCTTAACCATTGTAACCGGTAAGGTTTAGGATGCTTCATAGTAGTCAATTTCAATTGAGACACAAGTGATTGACTCACTACATTCGCACAACTCCCGGAATCAATTATCATAGAGCAAACAACATCTTTGACCCGGCACCTAGCATGGAACAAATTTTCTCTTTGCAAGGTTTCACTATCTTCAACAATCATAGCCCCTAGGCTCCTTCTCACAACCAAGAAAGTATGAGGATCCTCCTCCTCCATCGTGTCATCAAGCAAAGCACAATCATGATTCAAATTTCAAATTGGGGTTTCACAATTTCTTCAAAAGGGGTAAAAAGGTGGGTTTCAATCTTCCAAAATCAATGTTATACAACTCCGATTCACACCAAATTTGTTGCAATGGATTCGTTTTTCAAAGTAGATCAATTCCCGGTAATCAAATCCAAAACCCCACAATCATACAACCCAAGAATCATTCAAATTCCTCAAGAACAAGGGTTTAAGGGCAATTGGGGTTTCAATTTTTCAAACTTCACCAATCCAATCAAATTTGGTACCAAAACAACGGGAATTCAATCACGATCACAAATCTATAACACCCAATCCAAGAATCGATCATACCAAAAAGTTACGTCAATTTTTGTATTTTCAATTTTTCAATTTTTTTTGTGTTTTTCTTCTACCAATAACTTGAATAACAAGAAAACTAAACAAACTAACCTAGGCACGAAGAATCAAGGGTCGGGGGTTCGTAGAAACGATACCCGAGCCTTGCTCTGATACCAAGATGATAAGAATCAAAAACGCGGAAAGTAAAAGATAACGAGCGAGACGTAACTCGTACGATAATCTCAAGTAGCAACGGAGAACTAGTTCCGTTACACCCCGAGAAGATGACAAGAACACCTACACTAGGCAACTACCCTCGAGCTAACGTGAGCACGCAAGTAGAATGATCGGGGGGGATCGGAATTCATCTAGATCCGCTAGAGGAAGAACAAGTCCCATCAAAGGTTTCATTCACTCAATCAAAGAGTTCAACTCTCAACACAATTGTTTGTTTAATCATCAAAGTTAGCTAATGAAATAAGACAAGCTACTAGCTATTTATAGGTGTTGTTAGACACCCTTTGAAAGGTCTAAAATGCCCACACTTAGGCTTAGGAAATAAAGGACCACGTAGGGTCAAAATAGTCTTAACATAGCTAGAAATCTCGTGCTTCAGCGTCCCGGGCGGAGCGCCCGCGTTTTGGCAAAAACTAGGTAGTGAGGTGCCCCGAGTGGTCCGCCTGGAATTGGGGCGGAGCGCCTCAGCTCTGTTGTCTTCAGGTGGAGCGACCAAACACTGGGCGGAGCGCCTCAGCTCTGTTGTCTTCAGGTGGAGCGCCCAAAGTGCTGAATGGTTGTTCTTGTGCTCTAATCACCCGAAATGGTTTCCAATTGCTTCCTTCTTCTAGTCCCTTCCTCGCCAAGTGTAGATGTACTCCTTGGATCTCCTTTGCTTGGCTCCGAGTGAAGGGTCTTGTAGGGGGTTGGGTCTTATCATTTGTAGAGAGAAATTCCCATCAATATAGTGTATTCAATGTAGGTTGATTGCAATAAATGATGAAGGGGAGTATTTGTAGCACCCCATTACATGTTATGAAAAGTCTAAGTAGCCCTCAAACTAGGTTAGAATACATTAGAACACTTAGGCTAGAATAGGAAGTTCACACAAAATGTCTAGAAAATCAGTATTATTGGCGCTCGGCCTAAATCCAGGCGCTCCGCCTGGTGGAGCTACTGACCAAAAGGCTGTGCGCTCCGCCTAGTTGGTCAGGCGCTCCGCCTGGTTTTCTTGCATCTGGGTGCTCTACCTGACTTTAGGCGCACCTCCTGGGCGCCTCATGGATCAAGGAGCTTGGCGCTCCTCCTGGGTCTAGGAGTTCCGCCAGGCCCTGAAGCGTAGGGAACCTCCTTCAATTGAGCTCAAATGCATGATCATCAAATCATCTACGGAGATCGTATCATCGAGGACCTTCCAAACCAAGTGTAAGTGAGCATCTTGGATCTCCTTGGCTTGATTTCCAGTGAATGGTCTCGATGCAATTTGGGTTGCATCATCCTCCCCTTCTTGAGAATATTTCGTCCTCGAAATTAAGGCGTCATCCTCCCAGGTATCATCACCTACATCAGAAGGAGTCAAGTTAGAAACATTGAATGTGCTAGAAACGTTAATACTCACCGGGCAAGTCAATCACATATGCATTGTTGTTGATCTTGGATAGCACTTGGAATGGTCTATCTCCTCGGGGTGCCAACTTCCCTTTCCTAATGTTTGGCAATCTCTCCTTGCGGAAGTGCACCCACACATAATCTCCTTTCTTGAGTTCCACTTTCTTCCTTCCCTTGTTCTTCTTGGTTGCAATCTTTTCATAGGCCTCCTCCAAGTTCTTCTTCACCTTGGCATGAAGCTCAAGCAATACCTTGGCTCGAGTTTTACCTTCAAAGTTAGCAACCGCATCACTTGGAAAAGGGGTAAGATCAAGTGGAATCAAAGGATTAAAACCATGAACACACTCAAATGGAGCCATGCCAATCATTCTATGCAAAGTGCAGTTATATGCAAACTCCATGAGTGGTAACTTATCAATCCAAGTCCCGGCCTTACCTTTGCTCATGGCTCTAAGTAGAGCTCCCAAAGTTCGGTTCACCACCTCAGTTTACCTATCGGTTTGAGGGTGGTGGGACATGGAGAACAACAATTCGTGCCAAGAACACCCCACAAACACTTCCAAAAATGGCTAAGGAACTTGGAGTCCCTATCACTAACAATGGTGCGAGGCACCCAATGCAACTTTAACACATTATCAATAAACAAAGAAGCTACATGTTGTGCATCATGATTCTTTTTGCACGGAATGAAGTGAGCCATTTTGGAGAACCTATCAATGACAACATAAATTCCATCGTGTCCTCCCCTAGTCCGTGGCAAAGCCATAACAAAATCCATAGAAATATCAACCCATGGACTAGTAGGTACGGGCAAAGGAGTGTACAAGCCATGTGTGTTGGATCTAGACTTAGCCCTTTTGCAATCTAAACTAGCATTACAAAAGCGTTCCATAAGAAGCCTCATCTTCGGCCAATGGAATTTGTCTTTAAATATGGCCATAGTCTTGTCAACACCAAAGTGACCCATCAAGCCCCCACAATGTGCTTCTCACACTAGCAATTCTCTCCAAGAGGACTCGGGGACACACACTCTCTCATTCTTGAAAATGTAACCATTTACCCATTGGTATTTCTCCACCCTCTCCCCACTCACTAGAGCATCATGAATTCTCTTGAGCATTGGGTCATGTTCATACATCAATTTTATACTTTCAAAACCCATAAGTCTAGAAGCAAGAATCGTAGCAAGAGCGAACTTACTAGAAAGTTCATCGGCTACAACATTGTCCTTTACCTTCTAGTAATAAATTACATAGGGAAAAGACTCAATGAACTCCACCCACTTAGCATGCCACTTGTTCAACTTCTCTTGGCCTCTACGATATTTGAGTGATTCATGATCACTCTTAATCACAACTTCTCTTAGCCTCAAGTTAGAAATATTGAATGTGCTAGAAATGTTAATACTCACCAGGCAAGTCAATCACATATGCATTGTTGTTGATCTTGGATAGCACTTAGAATGGTCTATCTCCTCGGGGTGCCAACTTCCCTTTCCTAGTGTTTGGCAATCTCTCCTTGCGGAAGTGCACCCACATATAATCTCCTTTCTTGAGTTCCACTTTCTTCCTTCCCTTGTTCTTCTTGGTTGCAATCTTTTCATAGGCCTCCTCCAAGTTCTTCTTCACCTTGGCATGAAGCTCAAGCAATACCTTGGCTCGAGTTTTACCTTCAAAATTAACAACCGCATCACTTGGAAAAGGGGTAAGATCAAGTGGAATCAAAGGATTAAAACCATAAACACACTCAAATGGAGCCATGCCAATCAATCTATGCAAAGTGCGGTTATATGTAAACTCCATGAGTGGTAACTTATCAATCCAAGTCCCGGCCTCACCTTTGGTCATGGCTCTAAGTAGAGCTCCCAAAGTTTGGTTCACCACCTCGGTTTACCTATCGGTTTGAGGGTGGTTGGACGTGGAGAACAATAATTGGTGCCAAGAACACCCCACAAACACTTCCAAAAATGGCTAAGGAACTTGGAGTCCCTATCACTAACAATGGTGCGAGGCACCCCTTGCAAGTTTAACACATTATCAATAATCAAAGAAGCTACATGTTGTGCATCATGATTCTTTTTGCATGGAATGAAGTGAGCCATTTTGGAGAACCTATCAACGACAACATAAATTCCATCGTGTCCTCCCCTAGTCCGTGGCAAAGCCATAATAAAATCCATAGAAATATCAACCCACGGACTAGTAGGTACGGGCAAAAGAGTGTACAAGCCATGGGTGTTAGATCTAGACTTGGCCTTCTTGCAATCTAAGGAAGCATTGCAAAATCGTTCCACAAGAGGCCTCATTTTTGGACAATGGAATTTCTCTTTAAGTATAACCATAGTCTTATCCACCCCAAAGTAACCCATCAAGCTCCCACAATGCACTTCTTGCACTAGCACATCTCTCCAAGAGGACTCGGGGACACACACTCTCCCGTTCTTGAAAATGTAGCCATCTACCCATTGGTATTTCTCCACCCTCTCCCCACTCACTAGAGCATCATGAATGCTCTTGAGCTTTGGGTCATGATCATACATCAACTTTATACTTTCGAAACCCATAAGCCTAGAAGAAAGAGTGGTAGCAAGGGCTAACTTTCTAGAAAGCTCATCGGCTACAACATTGTCCTTTCCCTTCTTGTAATGAATTACATAGGGAAAAGACGCAATGAACTCCACCCATTTGGCATTTCTTTTGTTCAACTTCTCTTGGCCTCTAAGATGCTACTCATGGTCACTCTTGATCACAAATTCCCTATGCCAAAGGTAGTGTTGCCAATGAGCAAGAGCTCTCACAAGGGCATACAACTCCTTGTCATACTTGGAGGAATTCAAGGTTGCACCCTTCAATTTTTAGCTAAAGTAGGCAACGGGTTTCCCTACTTACATGAGAATACCCCCAATACCCACCCCCGAGGCATCACATTCAACCTCAAAAGCCTTCCCGAAGTCAGGCAATTGCAACAATGGGGCGGTACTCAACCTACTTTTCAACTCTTGGAAAGCCTTCTCTTGAGGCTCTCCCCACACAAAGGGTTTGTCTTTCTTCACCAACTCGGTGAGTGGTGCGGCAATGGTGCTAAAGTCCCAAACAAAGCGCCTATAGAAACTAGCAAGGCCATGGAAACTCCAAAAATAAGAAACGGTAGTAGGAGTAGGCCGATCTCTAATGGCTTCAACTTTGGACTCATCAACCTCTACACCAGTTGCACTAGCAACAAAACCAAGAAAGACAACGTTTTCAACACAAAAGGCACACTTCTTAATATTGGCATAGAGCTTTTCGACTCTTAGCACTTCAAGGACTTGACTTAAGTGGCAACATGATCATCTATTGATTTGCTATATATCAAGATATCATCAAAATAGACAACCACAAATTTGTTGATAAACGGTTTCAAAACATGGTTCATTAACCTCATGAAAGTACTAGGTGCGTTGGAGAGGCCAAAAGGCATCACCAACCATTCATAGAGACCAAACTTGGTCTTGAATGCGGTCCTAAGACCTATCTTGGTAAAGACAGTAGAACTACTTAATTAATCAAGCATGTCATCAAGTTTAGGAATAGGATGACGATACTTTACCGTTATTTTGTTGACCGCACTGCAATCAACACACATCCTCCATGTACCGTCCTTATTTAGCATAAGAATGACCGGTATGGCACTTGGACTCAAGCTTTCACGAACCAAGCCTTTGTTGAGCAACTCATCCACTTGCTTTTGCAACTCCTTTGTGTCTTTGGGATTGCTCCTATAGGCCAGCTTGTTTTGGATTTGGGACCTCGGGACAAAATCAATTTGGTGCTCAATCCTCCTCAATGGAGGAAGACCACTCGGCATATCTTCCGGGGACATGTCCTCAAATACCTTCAATACATTCTCAATAGCACTAAGCAAAGGGTTAGGGTTAGAAAAATAACCACAATCGGAATTTAAAACCAGCAAATGAGCATTTTGGTGCCATCATTACCTCTCAAGTACTCACTTAGTCACCACGGGGAACTTTGCTTTAGCCGCTTCTTTCAACTCCCTCATGCGCCTATAGTCATCACTCACTTGCTTTGGCGTCAAGGGCTTGAGCACACACTTCTTGCCCTCATGTATAGCCGTGTAAGTGTTAGCTCGGCCATCATGTACTACACTCCTATCATATTGGTAAGGCCTACCAAACAAGAGGTGGCAAGCTTGTATAGGCACCACATCAAACATTAGCTCGTCTTGATAGTTCCCAATCTTGAACTTTATCAAGACTTGCTTCACCACCTTCAACTCCCAACATTCCCTCAACCATTTAAGGGTAGGCAATTTCAATTGTGAAACCAATGTTTGGCTCACCACATTAGCACAACTTCCCGAATCAACAATTATGGAGCACACTTTTCCCTTCACCCTACGCGTAGCATGGAACAAGTTCTCCTTGTGCACATCCACCTCCTCCTCACTAATCATGGAACTCAAACTATGACGTACCACCAAGAACATGTTAGGGTCATCACCCTCCGCCATTTTCTGTTCTCCCTCAACTAACTCACTCTTCTCAACAACCTCACGCTCGGGCTCACTTTCCTCCTCATACACCATCTCATCATCCATAATTATCATTGTTTTTCGGGTGGGGCAATCTTTGGCAAAGTGGCCATAGCCTTTACACTTGTGACATTGAAAAGTAGAAGAAGGAGTATTTAATTGAGTTCTAGAGTTACCTCACACTTCTTTGAAGCAACTTCTTGGAGCAGCCTTCTCAAAAGGCTTCTTCACATCACGACTTCCACTAGCACTACTTGTGTTTGGGCTCTTCCATTCTTTGGGTCGATTTACGAGAGTAGAAGTAGTACTCCTATAGCGAGGAGCTTTCTTTTCCTTGAGCCACTTTTTGGCTTCAACCGCGGCATCACAAACATCTTGAAGAGAATGAAAGATGTGTAACCTCAATTGAGAAGCAATCTCTCGACTTAAGCCATTCTTTAATCGGATAATAGCTTGCTCCTCATCTTCTGTTTCCATGTCAAGGGCCATTCGGTTCTTTTCAAACTCGTTGAAGTACTCATCAACTAATTTGAAGCCTTGTTTCAACTCATAAAGCCTCTTGAGTTGTTCTTGCCGATACTTGGGTGTCACATATTTGGTGCTCATCACCTCTTTCAATTCATCCGAAGCAATGTTCACGGGTATCCCAACTCTTCATCTTGACCGCTTGATGGATTCCTACCACGTGGAAGCATATGACTCAAATGAAGTAATGGCATAAGTGGCTTTCTTCTCCTCGGACATGTCATTTGTATCAAACACCCGATCCAATTGAATCTTCCACTCTAAGAACTTCTCCGGATCACTAGTCCCTTTGAAAGGTTGGATTGTGATCGTCACACTATTTAGATTGTTGTCACGACCCTCACGGTTTTGTTCCGGCTGACCCCCGTAGTAGTCATAAACATCATCATACTCTTGCCTCAAGTTCCTCCCCACATAACCCCTTGGAGGCCCATGAGCTTGCCCACGACCTCTATCAATTCCCTGGCCTCCATTCATTGCCCTCCTATTTGGATTGGGAGCATCAAAGTCGTCATTATTGTCACCAAGTCCGGGGCCCTCCCCTTCTTGAGCCTCAACAACTTTCTCAAGGGGTGAAACATTTCTAGGGGCCACATGAGTGGAACTTCACCTTGGAGATTGCCCAAGGGTTGGGGATGTCCCAAAATTCTTACACGAATAAGAGCTTCCTCTTTCAACCGATAAAGTCCCAATGATAAGGATCAAAATCAAAAAGACGATAAAGTAAAGGATAAAGGGAACGAGACGCTTCTCGAACTCCCTAAGAAGTAACTACGGAGAACTTGTTCCGTGATACCCTCGTATCAGTGTCAAGAAGAGCCAACGTTAAGCAACTACCCTCGAGTTAACAACGAACTCGCAAGTAGAATGATCGGGGGGGTTTGGGGGACAACTAGAATCCACTAGTAAACTCAAACCAACTCAAAGGTTTTCATTCAAAGAGAATCCACTCTTGAGCATTGTTCATTCAATCATTCATCATAATGGCTAACTAAGGAAAATGAAAGGCTAATGGAGTATTTATAGGTTTCACCTAGACATTAGTGAAAACCCCTAAGTGCCCCCAAAGTGGGTCTAAATAATAAAAGCCACGTAGGGCTATAATAGTCAAAGTATAAGAAATAAATGAAGCGTCCCGTCACATCTTCTGTCAAGTAGGCGCCCCGCCTAGCTGCTCCTCACTGGGGAGTAGGCGCCCCGCCTCTGCACAGGGGCGGACCGCCCATAAAACTTCAGAGAGTTGGGTAGGCGGTCCGCCTGCTTCTCCGGCTCCTTGAAACGCTCCGAAATGGATCCTGAATGCCCCTTATTCCATGGCGTTCCAAATCATAAGCTCTTCCTTGGCCTTGGATGGTGTTTTTGGATGGTTGCTCGACTTGCCCCGCATCATCCTCCCCTTCTTGTGAAGATTTCGTCCTCGAAATCAAGGCTTGGTCTCTCACGACATCAACAACTCCTCGGGGTGGCCAAGACATTCCTTCTTTGCCCCTCTTGATCGTCACTTTGATATAGGCTTCTTCCAAGATCTTCCCCGCCTTAGCATGGAGCTTAGAACCTACAAGCAACGACAAGCAAACACAAGCAAACTTCCTACTTTGAAAGTAGGTTAGTGCAAGAAGTGTAGAAAACACACTCTTGTTGTATAACCAAGCATCAATAATAAGCACAAATAGCAAATCTCCAAAGAGAACAATAAGTACTTGGTTAAAGACCAACATGCACTCAACACAATAATGAGCAAATAGGTCATGGAGACATGAAAAATGCAAGATCAAGCTATCAAAATCCCCTTGAACCTTAAGCTCAAAACCAACACACCAATCAATCCTCAAGGTGTGATCAACAAATGGGGTGGAGTGAGTCAAATAACTCAACCTACAAGTAGGATCAAGTACTCCACTCCCCTTCTTTAGAGCATACATACTCACACCAAGAGATTCCTCTTCCCCTCCACTTTCATTACCTAAGCAACCCTTCTCAAAAGACAAGCTCTCAAGGAAGGTATTGATGATGGATTCTTCTTCATCATAACCCCAACAAGCAATAGTAGGGCCACTCAAAGAACCATCTACCTCACCCAAATTCTCAAACAATGGGTTGCCTAAGGGGTCAAACCCTTCACACCATGGGTTCCAGTTGACCACCCACCGTAGTCCGATACAAGTCTCTTCCACTAATGAGAATGCCTTCAAACAATGGATTGGTGAAAACATGCATCTCAATATTATGATTAAGCATAGACAAGTTGTCAAGACTAGGTTCACTTGAGGAGTCATCATAGACAACCTTGTACAATTCATGCAATTTGGACTCCTCAAGGCCAAGACCATCCTCACCACAACACATTGGTCCACCAAATAGAAGCATATTAATAAGGGAATGATCAACTATCCCATCTTCCCATTGGTCAAAGGTTGGTGGTTTGTCATAGGAAAGGTCACAATCATGGTCAACCATTAAATCTACACTAGAGAGGGGTTCAATGAACAATGAGCTCACATCATGATGTGGCATAGTGCTCCACCAACTAGTGTTTCACAAGCAAACTCAAGTTGACAACTAGACCCTTCACTAGTGGCATATTCACTAGATGCATCACAAGCTTCAACTAGTGTTGAGTCATCACAAGACAAGTAGCAACTAGTAGGCTCATAAAGAGGTGAAGTAACACTTACATTCGTAGTACTTCCTTGATCACGTACAAGGTTTGAAGTGTCATATGCAACTCCCCCTTCATGAAACTCACTTTGAGGCTCCAAAGGCTTGCCTTCAAATGTACCTACACAAGAACTTTCACAAGAAAAAGTAGAAGATGAAGAATTATTAGAACAATGGGTGCTCTCACTCTCAATTTTTCTTTCTTCACCTCTCTTCTCTCTCAATTTTACCTCATGGTCAAGTGTAGTTTGTGGTGACAATCCCCTCACATCACTCCTCAAATCCTCTCCTTTTTCCTCTCTTGGATTGTCACCGGTCACTCCCTCACTTCTCTCTATCTTTTCTCTCTCATTTGAAGTGGAGTTGTAACGACCCTCAAATAGTCGTTACGGGATCCGGGACCTCGATTTGCATGTCGACAGTCCCAAAAGCTCCGTTAAGTCATTTATGACCCGTCTGTGAAATCTGAGTCGAAACGGAGTCTGCTTGATAGGTTTTCGAGAAAAGGATCCGTTTATGAAATTCCGGAAAGGAATTTGGGGTTTCGATAGGTCGTTTTGAGTAAATGAATTCCGAGTGCACCGTTAGGTCCGTCTCGTCATTTATGATATGTAGCAACCTTCAAAATTGAAAACGGACCTCGTTTGATAGGACTTTTGATAAAGTCCCCGTTTCGGAAGTTTAAAAGCGTTAAAAGAGGTTTCCCAGCTCGATTTGAGCAAATGAGCTCTGATGAGAGATCCGAAAGTTCCGTTAGGTTCCTATAGTCATTTGTGACTTGTAGCAACTTTCGGAATTGGATTCCGAGGTCGTTTGGTTAAATTTCGCTATTTTGGCGAAAGTCGAAAATTGAACCTTTGCCGTGGGACCCACTTTTTGAGTTCTGGAGGTCCGAATTGAGTTCCGTCTTGACGAGCATGTCACCCAAGTATTTTATGACTTGTGTGCAAAATTTGGGATCATTCCGAGCTTCGTAGGGTCCCGTTTTGCCCCTAAAACAGTAGAAAATCTGGTGCGACTTTTCTGTTCTGTTTTGGCGCAAACAGCCAGATAAAAGCTGATTTTTCGGCCTATCCGTAAGGAATTAGGAAAAACTCAAAACATGAAAGTTGTAGCCCTTTGAGCTGTGGTTCTAATGGTGCCGGTTTCAGGTCATTTGGACATTCCTATCAAAAGTTATGATTTTTTTAAAAGAAGCTGTCACAGAGACAAAAACTGCTATAAAAAGGCCATTTCGGTTCATAACTTATAAAAATCATTTGGTGAGCTCTTGAGGCGATTTTTGCGTATTTCTTGAAGACCCAATCATACTTACACTTAAGGTAAGCCCTTTCAATCCATCTTTATGTTGATTAGCACAAGAATCAAAGGGTTGATTCTTGGAAATGGGTTAGAACCCTAGAATCTTAAGAATTGGGGAAAGACATCGAGCAAGGCTTGCATGTGGAATCTAAGTGTACTTTTGGACTCACGGGAGCGTGGGGAGTCCGGAAAAGTACATTTTGTAAATTTAGGGCTCGGCCCTACCCGGGGGCATTTTGGTAATTTTTACCCTAGGATGCCTATAGGCTTAAATAGCTATAATTGAACACTCATATGTGTTATGTCTTGTCTTAATAGACCTAGTGGAGAGTCCTTCGCGGACAAGGCTAGCGGGAAAGGAGATTCTTCCCGGCATTTGAGCCCGAATTTCGAGGTAAGTGAGACTTGACCTCTATTGTGCTTGTGGACTCTTCCTTCATGCTAGTATGCTTCATGTACGCATATATATACCTAACAATGGTTAGGATTAATGATGTTTATTACTTGCTATTATTGTTTGTTATAAATAGCGAGATTGTGACTCGACCGAGGTATGTGCCGGTCTAAACGCTACGTCGAGGTAGCTTAAATTTATATCGTAGTAACGCTTGCTACGCCATGCTTAGATAGCAAGAACTTGGGACATGGCCGAGGATGTTGCCGGCATGTCATGATAAATGTCTTGCCGAGAATTTTGCCTGCATTTGTATGATATTGGTACTTGATTTGTTCACGTGCCGGGTTGGGTAGTGCTGTCTATACGTAACCTTGGGTTGGACGACATGGGAGTAGGGATTGTACCCCCAAACTGTGGTCGGGTTAACCTTCGCCTTACGTTCAGCTAGCATAACCAACCTGGGTTACGGTGACTGTGAAATATTATCGTTATTAATATTTCTGTTATTATTTCTGTTATTGTTATTAATGTCGTGGATATTAATACTGTTAGAGGGACACTTGACAGGGGGTGTGGTGTCGCCTATACTATGAGATGTGTCACACTTGACAGGGGGTGTGGTGTGGACACTTGATCTTTGAGATGTGACACACTTGACAGGGGGTGTGGTGTGGTCACTTGATTTATTGAGATACGACGCACTTGACAGGGGGTGTGGTGCGATCGTAGACAGATTTGAGATGAGCCAACGACTACGGGTCGTTGGTCTACTTATTCATGATTGTGATAGTGACTTCGGGTCACGGTATATGGGTGATACTTAGTCGTGGTGTTGCTAGTCCATCGTAGGTCTAGGTTAGTCGGCATGGGAGTAGAGATTTGACCTCCAAACCGCCGCTGAGTTGACCTATGCCTTACGTTGGATGGGCATAATCCTTGAGACTTCTGGTTACTACTTGTGTGTATGGAATGTGTTACATCTATTTATGATTTCACTACTTTATTGTATGATTACTATAGTATGTTGTTGCTTATGATGCATGTAGCGACTTGTCCCGCAAGGGTACCTTAGCGGGCCTGTCGGTGATCTTACTGGGCTTCGGCTCATAACTTACTCTGCTACGTGCGCAGGTCCTTCATCCAGTCAGCAGCCCGGACGTTAGCGGTTCCCGAGGCTTCTGAGACTTTTGATTGAGGTGAGCCGACCACACAGACCGTGGTGGCATACCGCCGGAGTCACTTAGAGATAGGACTCAGATTTCTTTGATGTATATTCATACTTTATTGAGTCACTTTTAGAATGCTCCAATTCTTTTGTGGATATATTCTTTTGGACTTCACACTTTTATATTTATATATCCATTTATGATCTTTTCACATTACTATTCTTTTCCGCATCTTGTTTCATTGGTTCGCCTAGGCAAATGTTGTTTAGGTGCCATCACGAGCCCTTGGAAATTGGGTCGTGACAGTTTGGTATCAGAGCCCTAGGTTCTAATTCGAGTCCTAGGAGTCTTGGAGCAGTGTCTGAGTAGAGTCTTGCTTATGCGTATGTTGTCGACCATACTTATGAGCGAGAGGCTACAAGGGCATGTTAGGAAATGTTTTCCCTTCGTTTCAACTCTATTCGTGCTGAGTAGCTTATATAGGTGCTGACCCTTTTTCGTGTATTGTATCATATGGCGAGAACGCGAGCATCCTCAGCCAGGAGGGCTGCATCTTCTACACCCGCGTCTGCGGGAGAGCCATCAGCACCTACGCAGCCGCCAGCTGCTAAAAAGACTCGGGCAGGTCGCCCGTCAGCCACTAGGCAGGACACAGCTATCCCTGCGGTGTCCGCAGCGACTCTGTCAACATCTATTCCCCCTGTGCCTGCTGTTGTGCCAGGCACCGTTGTGATCTCTTCAGAGGAGTATATGAGACTGATGGCCTTGTCTAGCCATCAGGTCCCTGTCAGAGAAGATGTTGCAGCTCCTGTTTCGGCTCCTCAGCCGACCACACCTGTTATGAGCACGCCTACTTCTGAGGCTGCTCCTGATCATACTGCCCAGCCTTCTGCTTCTGCTCCTCAGGTAGGTCCTGTTATTTCTACTCCTCCTATGGGCACTGAGGAGGTTGCCAGGAGGATAGGGTCATTCATGAAGCTTCAGCCTCCAGAGTTCGACGGTACCTCAGCTACATGTACTGCCCAGAGGTACATTCAGAAGTGTGAGAAGATTTTGACAGTTCTTGGTACTAGAGACACCTTAGAAGTGTAGTGTGCTTCTTTCAGATTATCGGGAGATGCGGAGACATGGTGGGTCTCCATGATGCGGCAGAGGTCTAGTGACCTCCCTCCTTTGTCTTGGGCTGAGTTCGTGTCTATGTTCATGAGCAGGTTCGTGCCCCTGAGTCAGCACGATGCTCAGAGGCGCGAGTTTGAGGGGTTGAGGCAGGGAAAACTGTCTGTTTCAGAGTATGACACCAGGTTCTTGTGGTTGTCTCAGTTTGCGCCGGCTATGGTGGCTCAGGAGAGGGACAAGGTCCTCCAGTTTGTTGAGGATCTTCATCCCAGCTTGCAGGTAGCTGTTGCCCCTAATATGGGCAACAAGTCATATTTTGAGATAGTTGATGTGGCGCGGCGGATGGAGGATATCTTCGCCAGGGCTGACGCGGAGAGGGCGGCTAAGAGGTCGCGTCAGTCTGGTGGGTATAGTGGATCCGCTCAGAGGGGTCAGGGTCATCAGGGCCGTTCTCAGTCTAGGCCCCAGGCTGCTGCTTTGCCTGCCCAGGATTTTTCTTCAGAGACCCCGAGGCCTCAGTCATCCCAGAGGCGGGGTGGCTCTTCGCAGTCTGGTCCGCCGCAGTGCGGGAGGTGCCATCAGAGGCATCATGGGAGGTATTCGTCTGGAGGTGGTCGTGGCAGAGGTGATAGAGGCTGTAGAGGAGGTAGAGGTGATGGATGTTTTGAGTGTGGGTCTCCAGAGCACTATGTCAGGAGTTGCCCTTATGTTTCATCAGGTCGCCAGGGATCCGCAGCTATGGTACCATCTGGTCCTCAGGCCGCCAGGCCCGTTTCTCAGATTCCTCCTAGACAACAGTCTCAGAGAGCTCCGGGTTCAGGAGGCTCGGCGCAGGTCTATGCTATGACTCGTCAGGATGCTGAGGCATCCAATGATGTCATCACAGGTATTATTTCTGTCTGTGGCCGTGATGCTTATGCTCTTATTGATCCGGGGTCTACCTATTCGTATGTGTCGCCGGGATTTGCCCCTTGCTTGGGCAGGGATCTGGTCTTCTTAGATGATCCCTTTATGGTTGCCACCCCTGTCGGGTCTTCTATATGTGTAGATAGGGGTTATCGGCAGTGTATGATCTCCATCTGTGGTGTAGAGTCCTTAGTGGACCTGATGCTGCTCGATATGTCTGATTTCGATGTCATTATGGGCATGGATTGGCTGGCTTCCTGTCATGCGACTTTGGATTGCCATGCCAAGTCCGTGACGATCGGGGCAGAGGGTGAGTCTCGGGTTGTATGCAGAGGTTCCAGGCCTTCTCCGAAGAGTAGGATCATTTCTTTCTTGGAGGCGCAGAGGATGATATCTAGTGGGTGCGAGGGATATATTGCTTCAGTTTGGGATGTCCGGGCAGAGGAGTTATCCCTTGATAGAGTTCCGGTTGTTTGTGAGTATCCGGATGTGTTTCCTGATGATTTGTCGGGTTTGCCGCCTATGCGGGAGATAGAGTTTTGCATTGATCTATTGCCAGGCACTCAGCCTAAATCTATTCCCCCGTATCGTATGGCTCCTGTTGAGTTAAGGGAGCTGAAGGAGCAGATTCAGGATTTGCTCGGTAAGGGCTTCATTAGGCCCAGTGTGTCTCCATGGGGTGCCCCGGTATTATTTGTGAAGAAGAAGGATGGCTCTATGCGGATGTGTATTGATTACCGGCAGCTGAATAAGGTTACTATCAAGAATAGGTATCCTTTCCCGCGTATTGATGATTTGTTTGATCAGCTTCAGGGTGCTACCTTCTTCTCGAAGATTGATTTGAGGTCGGGGTATCATCAGTTGAGGATTCGGTCCGAGGACGTTTCCAAGACTGCTTTTCGTACTCGATATGGCCACTATGAGTTTCTTGTGATGTCTTTCGGGCTTACGAATGCCCCAGCTGCTTTCATGGATTTGATGAACCGAGTGTTCAAGGCCTACCTTGACTCCTTCGTCATTGTGTTTATCGATGATATCTTGGTTTATTCGAGGAGCAGGGAGGAGCATGAGCAGCATTTGAGAGTTGTTCTTCGGACTCTGAGGGATCAGCAGTTGTATGCCAAATTCTCCAAGTGTGAATTTTGGCTCAGTTCTGTATCTTTCCTAGGTCACGTGGTGACCAAGGATGGGGTGTGTGTTGATCCGAAGAAGATAGAGGCCGTTCAGAGTTGGCCTAGGCCTACTTCTCCTACAGAGATTCCGAGTTTCTTAGGCTTGGCAGGTTATTATCGGCGGTTCGTCGAGGGGTTTTCTTCTATTTCAGCACCTCTGACGAAGTTGACCCAGAAGAATGTTCCTTTCCTGTGGTCCGATGCCTGTGAGTCTAACTTTTAGAAGCTTAAGACTCTGTTGACTTCAGCGCCAGTGTTGGCCTTGCCTAGTGGATCCGGGGGATTCACCGTATATTGTGATGCTTCGGGTGTTGGCCTAGGTAGCGTTCTGATGCAGGAGGGTAAGGTGATAGCTTATGCCTCGAGACAGCTGAAGGTCCATGAGAAGAATTATCCTGTCTATGATTTGGAGCTGTTAGCTGTCGTGTTTGCACTGAAGTTGTGGAGGCACTATCTTTATGGCGAGCCATGTGAGATATTCACCGATCATAAGAGTCTCCAGTACTTGTTCACTCAGAAGGACTTGAACGGGAGACAGCGCCGCTGGTTAGAGCTGCTGAAGGATTATGATCTTTCTATCCGGTATCATCCCGGAAAGGCTAATGTTGTAGCCGATGCCTTGAGTAGGAAGTCCATGGGTAGCCTCGCCTATCTTGATGCTGATATAAGGCCGTTGGCCCGTGAGTTGCAGGCTTTGTCCATTAGTGGGGTTCGGTTTAATGATTCTGTTCCAGGCCGGGTGCTTGCATATGTGGGGTCTCAGTCGTCTTTAGCTTCCCAGATTCGGGAAAGGCAGTTCGAGGATCCTTATCTGAGAGATCTCCAGGACAGGGTCCTAAGTGGGGGAGTGTCCTCGTTCGTAATTGGTGATGATGGTGCTTTGCGGCTTAACGGCCGGGTATGTGTTCCAGCCATTGTAGAGCTGAGGCAGATGATTTTGGCAGAGGCTCACAGTTCGAGATATTCCATCCATCCGGGTACTGCGAAGATGTATCATGATCTTCGAGAGCTGTATTGGTGGAAAGGGATGAAGAGGGATGTTGCTGATTATGTATCTCGGTGTTTGAATTGCCAGCAGGTGAAGTATGAGCACCGGAGGCCAGCCGGGGTGACCCAGTCTATGCCCATTCCCGAGTGGAAGTGGGAGCAGATCACTATGGATTTCGTAGTTGGTTTGCCGCTGACCGTGGGTAAGCATGATTCGGTGTGGGTAGTAGTTGATCGACTGACGAAGTCGGCTCACTTCATTCCAGTGAGGACTACTTATACCTCGGAGCGTCTGGCTCGTATCTTCATTGAGCAGATTGTGAGATTGCATGGTGCTCCTGTTTCTATCATTTCTGACCGAGGTGCTCAGTTCACAGCTCAGTTTTGGAGATCTTTTCAGAGAGAGCTGGGTACTCGGGTCGATCTCAGCACTGCATTTCACCCGCAGACTGATGGCCAGTTTGAGCGGACCATTCAGATCCTCGAGGATATGTTGAGGGCGTGTGCTATTGATTTTGGAGGCCATTGGGATAGCCATTTGCCGCTAGCAGAGTTTGCGTATAATAATAGCTATCAGGCTTCTATCCAGATGGCTCCGTTTGAGGCATTGTATGGTCGGAGATGTCGCTCGCCTATCGGTTGGTTCGAGTCTGGTGAGGTCAAGGTGTTGGGGCCCGATTTGGTGCAGCAGACCTTAGATAATGTCCGGGTTATTCAGGATCGACTCCGCACGGCTCAGAGCCGGCAGATATCGTATGCAGATCGGAGGCGGAGAGATCTTGAGTTCATGGTTGGGGACCGGGTATTCCTCAGAGTGTCGCCCATGAAGGGTGTTATGAGATTTGGGAAGAAAGGCAAGCTCAGTCCTAGGTTCATTGGGCCTTTTGAGATATTGGAGCGCGTTGGCGCCGTTGCTTATAGACTGGCTTTGCCTCCATCTCTGTCTGTTCATCCGGTGTTCCATGTGTCCATGCTCCGGAAGTATGTTCACGATCTGTCTCATGTGATCGATATGGCTTCCGTGGAGGTAGATGGCGACTTAGCTTATTCGGAGGAGCCTATTGCTATTCTGGCTAGAGAGGTCCGTAAGATGAGATCGAAGGTGATCCCGCTTGTGAGAGTTCAGTGGGGGCATCACTCCATTACCGAGGCCACTTGGGAGCTTGAGTCCGAGATGCGTGAGAGGCATCCGCGCTTGTTCAATGATTCAGGTATGAAATCCTTGTATTTTCTAAGCCTGAATTTGCATTTTTTAAGTTTTATTGATTTCGGGTGGTACCGAGGGGTCCTCGAAAACCATGCCAGCTCCGTGGCTAGTGTGTGGATCCTACCTTAGACTTAGGATCGTCCGAGGACGGCCGAGAGTCTAAGTGGGGGAGAATGCAACGACCCTCAAATAGTCGTTACGGGATCCGGGACCTCGATTTGCGTGTCGACAGTCTCAAAAGCTCCGTTAAGTCATTTTTGACCCGTCTGTGAAATCTGAGTCGAAACGGAGTCCGTTTGATAGGTTTTCGAGAAAAGGATCCGTTTATGAAATTCCGGAAAGGAATTTGGGGTTTCGATAGGTCGTTTTGAGTAAACGAACCCCGATGGAAAATCCGAGTGCACCGTTAGGTCCGTCTCGTCATTTATCATATGTAGCAACCTTCAAAATTGAAAACGGACCTCGTTTGATAGGACATTTGATAAAGTCCCCGTTTCGGAAGTTTAAAAGAGTTAAAAGAGGTTTCCGAGCTCGATTTGAGCAAATGAGCTCCGATGAGAGATCCGAAAGTTCCGTTAGGTTCGTATAGTCATTTGTGACTTGTAGCAACTTTCGGAATTGGATTCCGAGGTCGTTTGGTTAAATTTCGCTATTTTGGCGAAAGTCGAAAATTGAACCTTTGCCGTGGGACCCACTTTTTGAGTTCTGGAGGTCCGAATTGAGTTCCGTCTTGACGAGCATGTCACACAAGTATTTTATGACTTGTGTACAAAATTTGGGATCATTCCGAGCTTCGTAGGGTCCCTTTTTGCCCCTAAAACAGTAGAAAATCTGGTGCGACTTTTCTGTTCTGTTTTGGCGCAAACAGCCGGATAAAAGCTAATTTTTCGGCCTATCCGTAGGGAATTAGGAAAAACTCAAAACATGAAATTTGTAGCCCTTTGAGCTGTGGTTCTAATGGCACCGGTTTCAGGTCATTTGGACATTCCTATCAAAAGTTATGATTTTTTTAAAAGAAGCTGTCACAGAGGCAAAAACTGCTATAAAAAGGCCATTTCGGGCCATTTCGGTTCATAACTTATAAAAATCATTTGGTGAGCTCTTGAGGCGATTTTTGGGTATTTCTTGAAGACCCAATCATACTTACACTTAAGGTAAGCCCTTTCAATCCATCTTTATGTTGTTTAACACAAGAATCAAAGGGTTGATTCTTGGAAATGGGTTAGAACCCTAGAATCTTAAGAATTGGGGAAAGACATCGAGCAAGGCTCGCATGTGGAATCTAAGTGTACTTCTGGACTCACGGGAGCGTGGGGAGTCCGGAAAAGTATATTTTGTAAATTTAGGGCTCGGCCCTACCCGGGGGCATTTTTGTAATTTTTACCCTAGGATGCCTATAGGCTTAAATAGCTATAATTGAGCACTCATATGTGCTATATCTTGTCTTAATAGACCTAGTGGAGAGTCCTTCGCGGACAAGGCGAGCGGGAAAGGAGATTCTTCCCGGCATTTGAGCCCGAATTTCGAGGTAAGTGAGACTTGACCTCTATTGTGCTTGTGGACTCTTCCTTCATGCTAGTATGCTTCATGTACGCATATATATACCTAACAATGGTTAGGATTAATGATGTGAATCACTTGCTATTATTGTTTGTTATAAATAGCGAGATTGTGACTCGACCGAGGTATGTGCCGGTCTAAACGCTACGTCGAGGTAGCTTAAATTTATATCGTAGTAACGCTTGCTACGCCATGCTTAGATAGCAAAAACTTGGGACATGGCCGAGGATGTTGCCGGCATGTCATGATAAATGCCTTGCCGAGGATTTTGCCGGCTTTTGTATGATATTGGTACTTGATTTGTTCACGTGCCGGGTTGGGTAGCGCTGTCTATACGTAACCTTGGGTTGGACGACATGGGAGTAGGGATTGTACCCCCAAACTGTGGTCGGGTTAACCTTCGCCTTACGTTCAGCTAGCATAACCAACCTGGGTTACGGTGACTGTGAAATATTATCGTTATTAATATTTCTGTTATTATTTCTGTTATTGTTATTAATGTCGTGGATATTAATACTGTTAGAGGGACACTTGACAGGGGGTGTGGTGTCGCCTATACTATGAGATGTGTCACACTTGACAGGGGGTGTGGTGTGGACACTTGATCTTTGAGATGTGACACACTTGACAGGGGGTGTGGTGTGGTTACTTGATTTATTGAGATACGACGCACTTGACAGGGGGTGTGGTGCGATCGTAGACAGATTTGAGATGAGCCAACGACTACGGGTCGTTGGTCTACTTATTCATGATTGTGATAGTGACTTCGGGTCACGGTATATGGGTAATACTTAGTCGTGGTGTTGCTAGTCCATCGTAGGTCTAGGTTAGTCGGCACGGGAGTAGAGATTGGACCTCCAAACCGCCGCTGAGTTGACCTATGCCTTACGTTGGATGGGCATAATCCTTGAGACTTCTGGTTACTACTTGTGTGTATGGAATGTGTTACATCTATTTATGATTTCACTACTTTATTGTATGATTACTATAGTATCTTGTTGCTTATGATGCATGTAGCGACTTGTCCCGCAAGGGTACCTTAGCGGGCCTGTCGGTGATCTTACTGGGCTTCGGCTCATAACTTACTCTGCTACGTGCGCAGGTCCTTCATCCAGTCAGCAGCCCGGACGTTAGCGGTTCCCGAGGCTTCTGAGACTTTTGATTGAGGTGAGCCGACCACACAGACCGTGGTGGCATACCGCCGGAGTCACTTAGAGATAGGACTCAGATTTCTTTGATGTATATTCATACTTTATTGAGTCACTCTTAGAATGCTCCAATTCTTTTGTGGATATATTCTTTTGGACTTCACACTTTTATATTTATATATCCATTTATGATCTTTTCACATTATTGTTCTTTTCCGCATCTTGTTTCATTGGTTCGCCTAGGCAAATGTTGTTTAGGTGCCATCACGAGCCCTTGGAAATTGGGTCGTGACAGGAGTGACTCTCATTTTCTTCATGCAATGGCAAAACAATAAGATTGTTTGCCTCGGGCTCAAGTACAATGGGTGACTTTGCTCTAGCCGCTTCCCGCAACTCCTTCATTCGCTCGTAGTCTTCCCTTACTTGCCTTGGAGTCAAAGGTCTAAGCACATACTTCCTCCCATCTTGCTTGACCGTGTAGGAGTTGGTCCGGCCATCATGAACCACACATCTATCATGTTGCCATGGTCTCCCCAACAATAGATGACAAGCTTGCATCGGGACCACATCACACATGATCTTATCCATATAGTTTCCAATGCTAAATTCAATCATCACTTGTTTCACCACCCTTAGTTCACCACACTCACTAAGCCATTGTAAACGATATGGTTTTGGATGCTTTAGAGTGGGTAACTTCAATTGGGAAATCAAGGTTTGGCTCACTATGTTGGTACAACTCCCCGAATCAATAACCATTGAACATATTTGGCCCATTACTCGGCACCTAGCATGAAAGAGGTTTTCCCTTTGATCATTTTCCACCTCCTCTTCCATAAAAATTGTACTCAAGCTTCTCCTAACCACCAAGAACATATGAGGACCAACATCCTCTTCTACGGCCTCCTCACAATCAACTCCCTCATCCTCCTCTACTCCCTCATTTTCGAACTCACTATCTTGCTCATACACCAAATCACCAACCACAACCATGGTTCTTTTTGTAGAGCAATCCCTAGCAATACGACCATAGCCCTTGCACTTATAGCATTGAGTAGAAGTAGAAGTAGGATTACTCAAGCGAGTTTTAGAAGTACCTTCCAAGTGTGGAGTAGTCTTCTCGTAAGGCTTCTTCACTTCTTTGCTAGCATTGGCACTTGGAAAGCTTGCATTTGGAGTCTTCCACTCTTTTGGCTTGCTTGTAGTAGTAGGAGTGTTGTTTTTGGACCTCTCTCCCTTAAGCCAACTCTCTGCTTCAATGGCGGCTTCAAGTAGATCCTGAAGTGAAAGATAAGTATGCAACCTCAATTGAGAAGCTATACCATAGGTCAAACCATTCTTGAAGCGGATCATTGCTTGTTTTACACACTCGGTATCCATATCCAATGCCATCCGGATCTTCTCAAATTCATCATAGTACTCATGCACCGATTTGACACCTTGTTTTAGATCATAGAGCTTCTTGAGTTGCTCTTGTCGATACCTTGGAGTTATGTATTTGGTATTCATAAGAACTTTCAACTCATCCCCAGTCACATTTACTTGCATATTCATCCTTCTTCTTGACCTCTTCATGAACTCCCACCAAGTAGAAGCATAGGCCTCAAAGGTAGAAATAGCATAGGTGCCCTTTCTCTCCTGGGTCATCTTATTGGTATCAAACACCCTCTCCATGAGTAGTACCCATTCCATGTATGCCTCCGGATCACAAGTCCCTTTAAAGGATGGAAGATTGAGCTTAACACTATTGAGGTTGTTGTTGTCACGTAACCCATGGTTAGGCTCCGGTTGGCCTCCATAATGATCATCATAAGCAACATAGTCCCTCCTAGCATTCCTTCCTCCATAACCCATGGGTGGCCCTCGACCTCGGCCTCTACCCCTATCTACATTTCGACCCCAATTCATTGGCCTCCTAGGTTGATAATGAGCATCATACCCATAGGCTTCATCACAATACTCAGCTTCCTCCTCTTCTTGAGCCTCAACAACTTGCTCAAGAGGTGGAACAAATCTAACGGGTCTTCGAAGTGGAGCATTTCCTTGGAGATTGCCCAAGTTGAGGGGATTGCCCAACCCACGCTCTTGTAGAGCTTCAACTTTCCTTTGCTCATATTTCTTGGTTAACTCCACAAAGTGTCTGGGAGTCATAGGAGTGCTATGACTTGTGCCTTCTCTAGATTCAATTTGGACACTCGGGGTCCTCATCTCACTGATCTCAACTTGATTCCTCTCAACGGTCTCAAGTCTCAAAGATATGTCTTCCAACTTGGCCATAATGGTGGCCATGATGTTCTTCATGGGATCATCTCCATCATTTGCCATTGTACCTACAAAAGCAACAAACGTTAGTAAAATACCTCACCCACTCCCTCACAAGTGTTTCACTCGGTTCACTCGTTTAGTGGAGGTAGATATTTCACACAAGTTTGAGTCTAAAAGCTTCAAGTAGTTGATCAACGAACCACAACTCAATCACTCAACTTCTCAAGTCCAATGCACTCCGGGGTGAGTGGAGTTAATGGGACTCGATTGGAACGATAAGCACTTTAAGTGATGACTTGAATCAAAGGATACTACGGATCTTCTTTGAATTCTACTCTCCTTTCATGACACGATGATCCTAATAGCTCAAAGTAATTAGTACTAATCGAGTAGGATTATACTCTAATAGCACTAACCGGAAGCAATGCAATCAACAAAACAAGAAATCCTAGAAGAATCTACCCAATTCACTAACTCAGGAAAACAGGCGCCCCACCTAGTCACAAGGGGCGGTCCGCCTGGTTCACTGCAGAGGAGAGTGGGTGGTCCGCCTATTTACAGGGGCGGTCCGCCTCTGAACTTCAGAGAGTTGGGTGGGCGCCCCGCCTACTTTTCGGGCGGTCAACCTACTGCGGATTCCAGCAACGTTCAACAACGTTTTTCTTGGCTTTAGCACAAAAAAATCCAACAAATCTCACGTTGTTTTAGCAATCCGATGGTACCCAAACGTGTTTTCAGTCTCCAAGATCAAACCCCAATGATTTTAAGTAAACCCTATTCAATAACAATCAATTCACCATGTTCATCATCTTCAGACTTAGGGTTTCAAGCTTTTCAAATTTTTCAAGGGTTTCAAATTTTCAAGTCTTGGGATACAACTAGAAACCACGATTTCTAGGTATCAAAATAACGGGTTTCCAATAAGGAACAAACTCAAATATCAATCACAACACGAATCAATCAAACGAACAAGATAAGCCAAATTTTTTTGGTGTTTTTTTTTTCTTTTCTATTTTTTTGTGTTTTTCTTCTTTTCAATACCAACAACAAGAGAACTAAGATAGGAATCGACCTAAGGCACGAAGAATCAAGGGTCGGGGGTTTGTAGAAACAAAACCCGAGCCTTGCTCTGATACCAAGATGATAAAGATCAAAATCAAAAAGACGATAAAGTAAAGGATAAAGGGAACGAGACGCGTCTCGAACTCCCTACGAAGTAACCACAGAGAACTTGTTCCATGATACCCTCGTATTGGTGTCAAGAGGAGCCAACGTTAAGCAACTTCCCTCGAGTTAACAACGAACTCGCAAGTAGAATGATCGGGGGGGTTTGGGGGTCAACTAGAATCCACTAGTAAACTCAAACCAACTCAAAGGTTTTCATTCAAAGAGAATCCACCCTTGAACATTGTTCATTCAATCATTCATCATAATGGCTAACTAAGGAAAATGAAAGGCTAATGGAGTATTTATAGGTTTCACCTAGACATTAGTGAAAACCCCTAAGTGCCCCCAAAGTGGGTCTAAATAATAAAAGCCACGTAGGGCTATAATAGTCAAAGTATAAGAAATAAATGAAGTGTCCCGTCACATCTTCAGTCAAGTAGGCGCCCCACCTACCCTTCAAGGCGCCCCGCCTAGTTGCTCCTCACTGGGGAGTAGGCGCCCCGCCTCCGTACAGGGGCGGACCGCCCATAAAACTTCAGAGAGTTGGGTAGGCGGTCCGCCTAGTAAGTGGGCGGTACGCCTGCTTCTCCGGCTCCTTGAAACGCTCCGAAATGGATCCCGAATGCCCCTCGTTCCATGGCATTCCAATGCATAAGTTCTTCCTTGGCCTTGCATGGTGTTTTTGGATGGTTGCTCGACTTGCCCCGCATCATGCAAGGCATACCTGAAACGACCTCGGTAAGTCGTTCGGAAGTTAGGACTCCGATTGGCATGCCGATAATTTTAAAATATTCGTAATGTCCATTAGGACTTGTCTGTAAAATTTGAGCTAAATCAGACCTCGTTTGGTAGGCATCGGAAGAAGGTTTCAGTTTTTATTATCGATAAATATTAAAAAGAGATTTTCGAGCTCGGTTTTGCCGAATGAGCTCCGATGCAAAATCCAAAAGTGCCGTTAGGTTCGTATGATTATTTGTGACTTTTATGAACTTTCGAAAGTGAATTTCGATGTTATAGTTTTCGCTAAAATGGCGAAAGTTAAATAATTTGACTTTTTCTATTTAAATTCGCATCTTGAGTTTCGGGAACCCGATTTGAGATTCGCCTTCGCGAGTATGTTACATATATTTTGTACAACTTGTATGCAAAAGTTTGAATTATTTCGAATATCATAGGGTACCATTTTAATTTTTACCGTAGCAGCTAATTTATAAAAAAAAAAGAAAAAAAAAGGAAAAGAATGAAAATTGGAAAAGTTAGGCGGTGCCTAATACATATGTATCAGTATGTTTAGAGTGAAGAACGAAACATGAACAAAGATTCAGAAATATAAAAAAAATATGAGAAAATTGAAAAAGGAAAGGAAAAGGAGCCGGAGAAAAATAGGATTTTCACCCCAAAACATCCAGGTAATGATGTTAACTCATTATCTTAGCTTATTACGTGTGTTTGAATATGTTTTAACGGTAAAACTTGGAATATAATACATCGTTTTAATAAGTTCAATTAATAGTTTAAAGGGTCAAATGAATCCTGATAATGAAATTGATTATATATTAGTACTTCGGGAGTTATGGGCAACTTATAAATATAATTTATTTACGGTTTAGTTATGTGACCATAAACCCCGTACATAGGCCTGGCCTGCGTATTGCGTATGCGAATACGGTGTCAGGCTCCTAACCGGATTGCCCTAAGATGTGAGGAATGAAGCCTTTATCCCTATTTGATATATTTTTCTGCTTATTGAATAGAGTGGGATCGTTTGGCAATGAAACCAAAGGACAAGCGGTTATTGAGTGGACGTACTAACTTGGAAACAAGGTAAGTGTTTACATCCATTTCTTTGGAGGCCCTTGGCCTTGTGGATTTTCTACCACATGTTCCTTACGTGTGTAGCTGCCGATAGGCGTACTCATTACGCCTTAGCTTTGAATTTACATTGTATATTATATGTTATGCCCTGTCGTTGGTATTGCATTGAGCATATGAGCATTGCACTCTGGTTTTGATTATTGCATATACTTCCCGGTTGGCCATGAGAGTCCCGCACCGTCGAAGGGTCATTATTGCATATACTTCCCAGTTGGCGATGAGAGTCCCACACCGGTGAAGGGTCATTAGTACATATACTTCCCGGTAATCGATGAGAGTCCCGAGCCGGTGAAGGGTCATTATTACATATATCTCCTGGTAGACGAGGAGAGTCCCGCGCCGGAGATAGGTATCAGGTATAGGTGACTGCATGGCATCATATTGCATTCATACGCATTACATTGCACATATTGAGGGGTAGGAGGATTCCGCCCCAGGAGCAGGAGGATTCCGCTCCGTTCTATCATATTGAGGGGTAGGAGGATTCCGCCCCAGGAGCAGGAGGATTCCGCTCCATTGCATCATATTGAGGGTAGGAGGATTCCGCCCTAGGAGCAGGAGGATTCCGCTCCATTGCATCATATTGAGGGTAGGAGGATTCTGCCCTGGAGTAGGAGGATTCCGCTCCATTCATTTGACACATGTGACTCTTTGCATCATATTTCATTTCATTTCATACCATTGTGTAGACTTGTGATACATAACTACTGTTCTGCTTATACGTGCATTGCGTCTATATATTTCTTGCTCGTATTCTGGGTTGCGGGGATCGGGTTGTACGCCCCAATGGTATAAATATATGGATCGGGTTGCACTCCGCAACGGTATAAATATATGGATCGGGTTGCACTCCGCAACGGTATAAATATATGTGTCGGGTTGCACGCCTCAACAGGATAATTATATGGATCGGGTTGCACGCCAGAACAGGATGTATTTCTGATTGTTGATGAGTTTGTCGTTCCATACGTGTTTCTAGTTATTATCTGGCTCTGCCTTTTTATAATTTAAATAAGAAGAATTTGGTTTATCTGTTTCTTTTCTCCCTGGCTAGCTATCCTATTCTTTGAGGTGGCTAGTCTGCCCCACTTATTGAGTCCTTTTGACTCACCCTTGTTTGTTGTTTGTTTCTTGTCTATCTATTTCGTTTCAGCAGGTTCGCTCCAGGATTGAGCTCGCCACGTTGTAAAGGAGCGAAGACGACTTCAGCTGTCAGGGTGAGCCAGCTTTTATTCTGGATGGCCACCAGTTTATTGGTTATTATTTCAGTTGCATTTTGCTCCCTTCAGGAGGTATCTGTCTTCTTTTGTACTCTTAGATGTCTAGTCTGGATAGCCCTAAACATAGTATGTTGGGTAGTCAGCTGTAATTTCTTTCGTACAGCTTAGAGGTATCAGTATGTGTTTGTTTTTTTTTTAAGTCCTGTCCTTATTTATGAATTGTTATATTTATTTTCCCTAATTTAATTGGTAAGGGTTCGCCCGACGGGTCTAGGGGAGGATGTCGGGTGCCCGCACGGCCTAACCGGATTCCGGGTCGTGTCAGTTGGTATCAGAGCCCAGTTTAGAGTCTATCCAAACTAAGACAGTGTGTAGTAGAGTCTCGCTTATGGGTACGTAGATGTCCGTACTTATCTACGAGAGGACCTCACAAATTCACTCCCTCACGTGTATCACTCAATAGATGTCACTCAATTTTCTTTCCACTCGTGTATACACTCAAGGTCGTTGGCTTTTATGACCTCACTCTATTGTTCTCACCACTCAAGCCTTTTTCCACTCAAGTCCTTCTTGTCTCTTAGTAATCACAATGGCAAGATTAATCAACTAATGCACCCAAGTAATGATTCGGAATGGAGTTGAAGTGACTCGATGTACGGAAGCTAATTTAATGCGCACTTGAAGCAAGCAAGTTCTACGACTTTAAGTGAAGACTCCAAGACACACAACACCCTAAAGGATCAAAGATTAGTGTTAATAAAGTAGGACTAATACCCTAGAAACACTAACTAAGAGGTACGGAAGCAAACGGAACACAAAAAGACACGAAACGAAGCCAAACGGAGGCCCTCCAGGAGTGGGCGGTCCGCCTACTTGGGGTGGGCGCCCCGCCTACTCAAAATCCAGAGAGCAACCAAAAAATAGGCGGACCACCTACTATTTGGGGCGCCCCGCCTACTGGTGCCTTCAGCACAGTCCGAAAACGGGTTTTCGGCCCTTTTGCACTCAAATTTCGATGTTCCAAGGTGTTTTTTTTCAATCCGAAGGTACCCAATGGTGTTTTCAACTACTCCAATCAATCCCCAATGATTTATAACAACACCCAATCCATAACGAATCCAAATCAAGAAATTTCAATCAAATTCAAGGGATTTTCAATTTGGGGGTTTTTGATTTTTTTCAACTTTTGATTCTCAACACCAAATCATGTAACAAGGGTACCAAATCAACGGGTAATCATCGTAGATCAATCCCCGATATCAAACACCAAAGGAATCATCAAATCCAATCCACAATAAGAATTTTTTTTGTATTTTTTTCACTTTTTTCAATTTTTTTGTTTTTTTTCTTCCTTTCTTCAAGAACAAGAACAATAATAACAATAAACTAAACTAAAGATAGGATGAACAAGGAACGTGGATTCGTAAGAACGAAACCCGAGCCTTGCTCTGATACCAAACTGATAAGAACCAAATAGGCGGAAGCGATAAACTAAGATGCGGAAGCATTAATCATAAGATAACAAGAAATAAGGGATTGGGGAGAATAGAAATAGAAGAAAGAATGAATCAAACTAAATCACATAGATTGATTCAAAAGGGAGAAGAGACTTGAACCATTAAACGGGACTCACACTAGCGGTGATCCACCATCGATTCAACGTAAGAGATACATGAAGTCAACGCTTCAACAAGAAAGGCCAAGCCTATTCTATCTTCTCAATTCTATCTTCAAAACTAGCTAAGGTTTGAAAGAGGTTTGTGAAGTATTTATAGACTTCACTTACACATAATGAAAGCTCAAAAATACCCCTAAAGTGGGTTTAAACAATAAAGGCCACGTAGGGCTATAGTTGTCTAAAACATAGCATAAAACTAGGCATTCCCGCAACTCTTCACAAAGTAGGCGCCCAGCCTACTTTAACTAGGCGCCCCGCCTGATTCCAAGGAGTAGAACAGGTAGGCGGTCCGCCTGAATCAAATGGTGCTGCAGAGGCGGTCCGCCTGAAGTGAAATCCAGAGAGTGATCAATGAGTAGGCAGCCCGCCTAGTTGAGCAGGCGGTCCGCCTGTTCCTGTGGCCTCTTGAGGTGCTTCCAAACGTGCCCGGGATGCCTCTTCAAGTGGCCTAGGTGATCCTCCTCCCTTGGCGCTCCTTTGCATGATCTTTAAGTCGCTTTCGGGGGCCTTGGCTTGTTTCCTTTGTGCTCTCACGCTTGGCTCTTGATGGTTGGCGTTTTTGGCTCGATTTGGGTCTTATCAGAAGGTAACTCTGACAATTTACCAGAAAACCCTTTTATAACTAAGACAAGCTTATAGGATAATATGACTTTACTAGCGTTTTGAACCAAGGGGAGATACGTAGATCGAATGTTAATTACTAATCACTTTGCACCGGAAGAAATAATATCACTTTCTGATGGTGACGAATAAGAATCCCACTATCCTATCAACACTGAATTCCAAAGAGAGATAGACTGACTTGACATAATAAGAGAAAGTGGTACAACAGGATGCCAAGCAGACAATACCGATACTCACTCACAAATCTCTCACAGTTAAACCAGATAATCTAGTAGGGTCATCATAAATGCCAGGAATAAATCATATCAGAAGCTCACCCCTCTACCGCAACCGATTCTTAATAGAAACGACATCCAAGGAAACCATGGAAGCATGATAAGACACACCATTTCCAAATCGATCGAAAGAATCAAATCTTACTCACATTTAAGAGAAGAAGAAATCTCAGGGTCTACTATATCGGATACCTCAGCATCCTGCCAGACTGGCAGTTCATAAAACTGCCTCTGCGGCTGAACTACGCCGCTACACTGATAACTACCTTCTGAAGAATAGCTGTGCCACCACGCTCTCAACCTTTACTAGATCGTGGAATTTCTTTTGCTGATTGAGATCAAAATAAAATCCCCTGCGACTGTGCAGGTGCCTGATGATGAGAGAAAGGACGACTGCCTACTTACCGGAGTAAGGGAAAACTTCCCAAAGGATAACATGACTCACAACAATGATAACCCCTTTTCGCTGAAAAATGGAAGCTGGAAAGATTGTTGATAGCTGTAAAGAGAAAGCTGTGTCTAATCTTGATGAACTACTCGAGCACTATGAGAATCACGCTCTACAAACTGAGATAACCTAGTAGGTGACCTCCCAAAATAATCAGAACTCTTACCTCCAAATAAGGTACCATAGTGCCCACCAGGGCCGTGAGATCTCTTGCTCCCCCACTCTAACTTGTGGTATGCCTCATACCTCTGAGCGATATTAACAACAACATCAACTAAAATCTCGACCTCAATCTCTCGAGCCATCTAGGATCTCAAGGAAGGAGAAAGGTCATCAATAAATCTTTGAATCTCTCGAAAGGCTCATGGACTAGTTCTAATGCGTATTCAGCCATTCTATAGAATTCAATCTCATATTGTGAAACACCAACAGGCTAACCAACAGGCTACCCTGTCCAATCCACTCAAACTGGCAACACTTTTCATCTCTCTCGCTACTCGAAAGGAATTTTTTGCCACGAAACTAGAAGAAAAATCGAACCAAGTTAGCTAATAAGAGAGCAGTCCACCAATCCAGGGCTGGACCTTGAAACTGGAAAGAAGAATAATCAACACCATATCGCTTGATATAGTCAAGAGCCTGAAGGATATGCTGACATCATCTTATTTTAAAAATTTACGCAGGGATTATCTGATGCGTGGCTTAAGAATAACGGAAGGTTCAATTGGGTAAAATAATGTAGCCTTTTCAGATACTCGGACCGAGCCATTACTCGGGCTAGCTAACCAGCCAGAATAACTGGAGGCACAACATATGCTGCCTCCGGAACATACTTTACTGTGATAATATTAAGAACTGGAATAGAAGCTCCCTGAGACTGAACATCTGCATCTGTGGCAATCTAATAAGTTGCCTAGCGAATAATAGGTTATTGTGGTATCTGTGTCGCCAAGATTATCGTAAAAGAATCATAGAGAGCCAAGGGAACCACAAGGCCCTGCTCCCTTGCCCATCGCGAGCTCGTACAGCTGGGACCTCTGTAACTAGATGGTCAGCACGATCAAAACTCTCAGGCTTCGTCAGTGCTAGCCCCAGGCTAGACTACTTCGTCTTGAACTCATACCATTTGCTGATTCGTCGTACGAGGGTTCACAATTACCACGAAGGAATTAACGAATTAACGAAAATACTTTTGAATCCTAGACTGACGCACGATCTGAAATGAAGAAAGTGAAACTTCCTATATGCCATCATAGCCTCTCGTAGATAAGTATCGATGTCTACGTACCCATCAACGAGACTCTACTAGACACTGTCTTAGTCTGGATAGACTCCAAACCAGGCTCTGATACCAACTGACACGACCCAAAATCCGGTTAGGCCGTGCGGGCACCCAACATCCTCCCCTAGACCCGTCGGGCGAACCCTTACCAATTAAATTAGGAAAATAAATATAGCAATTCATAAATAAGGTCAAGAAAAAAGGCCAAGGACCGGACATGGTGTGGAGCTCTAAGGGAGGCGAAAGTATCAAATCACCGTGTACTTGACATTGATGGAATTTCCCGCAAAATCCCTATGCAATCTCGCTCCATGGTGAGCCAGAAGTAACCTGCTCTTAGGATTTTCTTGGCTAGCACATAGCCATTAATGTGTGGCCCACAGATTCCAGAATGAACCTCATTAAGAATTCTCGAGGCTTCCTGTGCATCCACACATCTCAACAATCTCAGATCTGGGGTTCTCTTATACAGTACTCCTCTACTTAGAAAGAAACCATTTGCAAGACGGCGGAAGGTTCTTTTCTGATTGCTCTCTGCCAGCGCTGGGTACTCTCCATTCTCGATATATTTTTTGATGTCCAAGTACCATGGCTCTCCATCAAGTTCTTCTTCGACCATATTGTAATAAGCATGTTGATCCCGGACTTGAATCTCGAGAGGATCAATGTGAGTTTGGTCCGGGTGGCTAAGCATTGATGCTAATGTGGCCAAAGCATCGGCCAACTCGTTGTGCATTCTTGGGATATGCCTAAATTCAATAGAATCAAATCTTCGGCAAAGATCTTCCAGATACCGCTTATACATGATGAGTTTCCAATCTCGAGTTACCAATTCACCCTTGATTTGGTGTACTAGTAGGTCGGAATCTCCGAGCACTAGTAGTTCTTCGATGTGCATGTCTATCACCATGCGTTGACCCATGATGCACGCTTCGTATTATGACATGTTATTGGTACACCAGAAATGAAGTTGTGCATCCGCCGTATAATAATGACCTATCGGGGATATGAGAACAGCCCCGATACCATCACCCTTGGAGTTGGAGGCCCCATCAAAATACAACTTCCAAATATGATCATCTTCAGCAGCCAACTCCTCAATTGTGTCAACCTCTTCATCAGGAAAGTATGTCTTGAGAGGTTCATACTCATGATCCACTGGATTCTCGGCCAGATGATCAGCCAAAGCCTAGGCTTTCATTGCAGTTCGGGTGACATAGACTATATCAAACTCTTTGAGTAACATTTGCCACTTGGCGAGCTTTTCCGTTGGCATTGGCTTCTGGAAGATATACTTCAATGGGTCCATCCGGGATATGAGGTAAGTTGTGTATGACAACAAATAATGCCTCAACTTTTGTGCTAGCCAAGTGAGGGCACAACACGTTCTTTCCAACAAAGTGTACTTGACCTCGTAATCCGTGAACTTCTTGATCATGTAGTAAATGGCCTGCTCTTTCTTGCCTTTGGCATCATGTTGCCCCAGTACACAACCAAATGAATTGTCCATCACTGACAGAAAGAGGAACAAAGGTCGGCCCGGCTCCGGTGGAACCAACACAAGTGGGTTTGACAAATACTGCTTGATTTGGTCAAAGGCCGCTAGACATTCCTCAGTCCACTTGACCGCAGCATCTTTCTTTAATAGCTTGAAGATTGGCTCACATGTGGTGGTGAGTTGAGTGATGAACCTACTGATGTAGTTCAATCTTCCGAGGAAACTCATGACTTCCTTCTTGTTCTTTGGCGGAGGCAACTATTGTATAGCTTTGATCTTTGATGATCCAATTCAATGCCTCGCCTGCTGACAATGAAACCCAACAACTTTCCAGCTGGAACACAGAATGCACATTTAGCCGGGTTCAACTTCAAATTGTACCTTCTGAGTCTATCAAAGAATTTCCTGAGGTATTTAACATGATCCTCTACTGTTCTTGATTTGATTATCACATCATCCACATACACCTCAATTTCTTTGTGTATCATATCATTGAAGACGGTTGTTATGGCTCTCATGTACGTTGCCCCAGCATTCTATGGTCGGGTGTCGGTTTGGAAGTCAACTAGGATCCGCTAGTGAATTCAAGCCAACTAAAAAGGTTTCTTCATAAACAAGAGTTCAACTCTATTCATTATTCAACAATATTCAAGGTAAGCTAAGGTTTGATGAAGCTAAGTGAAGTATTTATAGGCTTCACTTACACATAATGAAACTCCTAAAATACCCCCAAAGTGGGTTAAAATAACAAAGGCCACGTAGGGCTATAATAGTCAAAGCATAGCATAAAAACTAAAAATCCCGCAAGGCTACAGGAACTGGGCGGTCCGCCCCCTTGCACTAGGCGCCCCGCCTGGTTGCTTCCAAAGCTGAAGGAGGAAGTAGGCGGTTCACTAGGCGGTCCGCCCCTTTAGTGGGCGGCCAAAAATCCAGAGAGCTGAATTTGAGTAGGCGGTCCGCCCGTTTGCAGAGGCGGTCCGCCCACTCCTGAAACTTCTTGAATTGCTTCCAAAAGTGCCCCAGATGTCTCTCCAAGTGGCCTATGTGGTCCTCCATCCATAGCACTCCAAAGCATGATCTTTAAGTCGCTCTCGGAGCCTTCTTCCATGTCCTTCCAAGTCAAGTGGAGATGAGTGTCTTGAATCAACTTGGCTTGACTTCTAGTGAATGGTCTTAAGGTCGTATGCCCCGCATCAAGTATAGAGTGAAATCCAGTCGCCTATCAGCAAGCAACCCTTTCAACATTTCACCCTTCTCATCTCCCTCGTGTATTCATGGAAGAAATTCTCGAACTGGAACTTCCATCCCCACACTTCATACCTTAGTCGATTCAAAACTTCATTCATTTGTTCAACATCTGAATCTGAACTGCTTACTTCTCTTCTTCTTCGCCTTGAACTGGATGCTCCTCCTCTTGTTCTTGGTTGACGAGGCATTTTGAATATGATGATTGTTATTTTTAGTTTGATTGAATATATGTTTCTACACATATGAGTTGGGTATTTATAAAAAATTATGGCTACTGTAGCAGTTGAAATTTATAATTGAACAGACACCATTACGTAACAGTGACACCTATACTCAACAGGCACCATTAAATAACAGTACAGTAATTTTTACATAACTGTTATTTTCAAATATGGTAAATTCAATCGTTTACCTAGAATTGAAATTCTATAACGGGGGCTCCGCAGCATAAAGAATTAGAAAAAAAATCAGCTTACATGTGCGCAGATTTAAAAATTTTGGGTCTCTACGGTTATTTCGAATGAGACCCAGCATAATAAGCTGTAATCCCTTGCCATATGGACTTAGAAAAAATAAAAACTTACTTACCTTGTCCACCAGATAAAAGTTTAAGACTCTGTAGTTATTTTGATACAAACCCAGTATAGTGAGCTGTGATTACTTAAACATTAAGGATTTAAAAAATAATAAAAACTAACTGATGGAATCACAGTATAAAATGGGACTCTGTAGTTATTTTAATAGAGTCCCAGTATAATGATCTTGGACTCCAATTCAACATTAATGCATAACCATCAATATATATACACACACACACACACACACACACACACACACACACACATATATATATATATATATATAATACTTCAAAAATACCTGTAAATTATATTGTTTCAGAAATACAAGAAATTATCAGATTCAACATGGACAAAAAGGATTCAAAGAATAACCAGCCTTCCATGTCCACAAGTTAGATTAATATCATTGTCCCCATAATCATCATTGATCTCCTCTGGTTGAGTTTTATAACCATCCCCTCTCTTTTCTCTTCCATGAATTAATAGACTAGCTGCAAGATATCTCCTGTAAAGATCAATAGATTCCTCTCCCCTTTCAAATTTAAACAAATCCAGTCCCAGACTGATAGTGTCAACAGACATTATGACAAATGCACCACAATCTTTTGCTCCTATTTGTTTTGGTTTACTTTGATACTCAATACTGAGTTTCTTGTATTCCATACCAAAACTAGGATACATCTCATGAAAGCGCATTTGTTTAAGTAACGTAGGGATTACAATTGCATACATTTCCATCTTAATCTTTCCAAAATCTTCATCCCCACTGAAAACAAAATCATATAAATCTATTCTGTAGTATTTTAAGGAATAAACTCCTAACCAATAATGTGTATTAGAGTTAAGATCATTAGGATCATCTGATGGCTTCCTAATTAGCATAAAAAATTTTTCCACCTGCGTCCATGCTATGCCACAGCAATTAGAAACCCCACTCACACACTCATACAGGTTATTCGCGGTAGCTCCAGGAATTCAGTCATGTCAATATGCAAATCAATCTTCTCTAAATCCTCCAATTTCAAATCCTTTATTCCAAAACAACTTGTTTCTTAGGACATTCTGTTTTCCTTTGTTGACCACCTTTCTTTTTTCCTCCTAGTTTCTTCCTCTTTTCTTCTTCAAAATCTTGTTCCCCTTTCAAGTGTTCTTGTATTCTCTCCATCTTATATTTCAATCTCTTGTTCTTCTCTTCCTCTGGCATTCTATCGAAATAGCCTATTGCGTTTTCATAAAACAACAACTCTACAATAAAGTAAAAATTAAAATCTATCGTTGTGAACATCGCTGAGTAGTTAGCGAAATGATAGACATGCTTCTTCCTCAAGTAGTGCAGCAAAACATCAACATGCTACATGGAAAAATATAACAAATAGAAAAAAAAAAGACTTCAAAAAACATACTAAAACCAAAAAAAAAATACAGAACAAACAGAAAAATAAGTTGTAAACAATCTCACTGGTAAGAGAATATGTTCTAAATGCAATCTCCCTAAACCACATTTTGCTCCTCGCTAAAATATTGTATAACTTGGTTGTGTTCTTAACAGAGATGTCTGCAAGTTTCTCAATATAAGGATCCTCGTTCCTAAAAAAGGTACACAAAAACAACATCACCAAATATATCAATTTACTAATATAATCTATAAAATGCTTTAATTCAAAAGACAAAAACAAGAAAAAAGAAATCACTTACGGTGCAAGCTTTCTATTTTTACAGCTCGATTTCACGCTTTTTGCCGTAAGTTTTGAATTATCTTTATCGATTGAAGCCAGCTCTGTACCACCCTTAGTTAGTGTTGGATCAATATCCATAGAAGCTGGACCAACACTATCAATCACAGGTTTAGTCTCCTCTTGCGATGGTTGGGAGAAGCCAAGTGAAAATGAAGGTCCTTCTGAGCGAACAATATTCAAGAAGCTACCGCTTCCCCCAATATACTTTTCACAAACTTTCACTTTGGGAGGAGATGCAATTTCAGGAGAAGCATCATTATCACGATCCTTCCTTTTCCTATCATACGTTTTCAAGGGCGTCTTCAATTCATAATCTGCAACTCCGTCCTTGCGACATTGTTGAGAACCTTCTTGAGAGCCTTCTTGAGAACCTTCTGGTGTCCAAAGAAGACCAGCTATCGAAAGATCATGGAGACGCTTAACTTCAAGTTGTCGAATATCAGCACTGTGACTGCATTGATTGACAACGTCTTCATTCCCAGATTTTCCATTATTTTTTCTGTAAAACAGATAAGCACATACATTACATTTACTCTATTTTATTAATAGGATAACACACAAATATTGAATGGACAATCGCATTATTTTTTGTTATGTGTGGTGGACAATAAACTAATGTAAACAATTGAAAAAAGAAAACTATGCAAGATAATTTCTCTTACTAGAAGATGTTGAAGAAACTTGATTAAAAGTAACCTGATTTGCATCTTGATTTTGTTGAGAATTTTCTTGGGAACTTTATTCAAAATAATAGAAATACTATTCATAATGAAAAAATTCACAACTTACTATAGGGGATGCATAAATATAACAAAAAATAAAAAAACAACTATAAAAGGACTTTTGCATACCAACGGGTGTCTAAAGAAGACCAGCTCTTGAATGAAACGACCTCGGTCAGTCGTTTTGGGAGATAAGACTCTGATTTACATGCTAAGAATTTTAAAATCTTTATATGGTCCATTGGGACTTATATGTAAAATTTGAGCTAAATCAGACCTCGTTTGGTAGGCATCGGAAGAAGGTTTCAGTTTTTATTGTCGATAAATATTAAAAAGAGATTTTCGAGCTCGGTTTTGGCGAATGAACCCCGATTCGAAATCCGAGAGCGCTGTTAGGTTTGTATGATTATTTGTGACTTTTGTGAACTTTCGGAAGTGAATTTCGAGGTTGTTCGGCTAGTTTTCGCTAAAATGCCGAAAGTTAAATAATTTGACCTTTTTCCATTTAATTTACATATTGAGTTTTGGGAGTTAGATTTGAGATCCGGCTTAGCAAGTGTGTTACATATATTTTGTATAACTTACCTGAAAAATTTGGGATCATTTTGAATTTTGTAGAGTTCCGTTTTAATTTTCGTCGCGAAAAGAAAAGAAAATAAAATAAAAGAAAAGAGAAAAGAAAAAAAAGGAAAACATTAAAATAGAATTGCAGGTGGTGGGTTGATTTCAAGGGATAAATATCCCTTTGGCTTGAACGTTCAAGCGAGAAACAGGAATATAAATGGAAAACGAAGAGATTATGCAGTGAGGTAAAAAAAATGCCAGAAAATGAGAAAAGAGCCGTAGAAAGTTTAATAAGTTCAATTGATAGTTTCAAGGGTCAATTGGACCCCGGTAATGGAATTGAGTATATATTCGTACTCTATAAGTTATGGGCAATATATAAATATAATTTATTTAGGGTTTGGTTATGCGACCTTAAACCCTGTGCATAGGCCTGGCCTGCGTATTGCGTATGCGAATAGGGTATCAGGTTCCTAACCGGATTGCCCTAAGATGTGAGGAATGAAGCCTTTAGCATAATTTGATATATTTTTCTGCTTATCGAATAGAGTGGGATCGTTTAGCAATGAAACCAAAGGATAAAGCGGTTGTTGATTAGCAATGGTAACTTTTGGAAGAGGTAAGTATTTATATCCATTTCTTTGGAGGCACCTGACCTTGTGGATTTTCTACCACGTGTTCCTTACGTGTGTAGATGCCGATAGACGTACTCATTACGCCTTAGCTTTGGATTTACATTGTATATTATATGTTATGTCATGTTGTTGGTATTGCATTGAAGATCTGAGTATTGTACTCTGGCTGTGAGTTGACATATACTTCCCAGCAGTCGATGAGAGTCCCACACCAGTGAAGGGTTACCATTGCATCATATTAAGGGTAGGAGGATTCCGCCCTCGGAGTAGGAGTATTCCGCTCCATTGCATCATATTGAGGGTAGGAGGATTCCGCCCTCGGAGCAGGAGTATTCCGCTCCATTGCACCATATTAAGGGTAGGAGGATTCCGCCCTCGGAGCAGGAGTATTCCGCTCCATTGCATCATATTGAGGGTAGGAGGATTCCGCTCCATTCATTTGGCACATGTGACCCTTTGCATCATATTTCATTTCATTTCATTTCATCTCATTTCATTTCATTTCATTCATTTCATACCATTGTGTAGACTTGTGGTACATAACTACTGTTCTGCTTATACGTGCATTCTTATTTGTTGATATATTTCTGGCTCGTATTCCTGGTTGAGTTTATTGTTTCATATGTGTTTCCGGTTATTACCTGGCTCTGCCTTTTTATAATTTAAATAAGAGGAATTTGGTTTATATGTTTTTTCTCCCTGGCTAGCTATCCTATTCTTTGAGGTGGCTAGTTTGCCCTACTTATTGACTCCTTTTGACTCACCGTTGTTTGTTGTTGTTCCTTGTCTATCTATTTCGTTTCAGCAGGCTCGCTCCAGGATTGAGTTCGCCAAGTTGCGAAGGAGCGAAGACGACTTCAGCTGTCAGTGGGTGAGCCAACTTTTATTCCGGATGGCCACCAGTTTATTGTTTATTATTTCAGTTGCATTTTGCTCCCTTCAGGAGGTATCTGTCGTCTTTTGTACTCTTAGATGTCTAGTCTGGATAGCCCTAAACCTAGTATGTTGGGTAGTCAGCTGTAATTTCTTTTGTACAACTTAGAGGTATCAATATGTCTGTGTTTTTGTTCTACTTGCGAGTCCCGGGTGCGACTCGAGGGTGGTTGCTTCGAGTTGGCTCTTCTTGACACCAATTCGAGGGTATCACAGAACAATTTCTCTGTGGTTACTTCGTAGGGAGTTCGAGACGCGTCTCGTTCCCTTTATCGTCCTTTTGTCTTTTGATTTTGATCCTTATCATCTTGGTATCAGAGCAAGGCTCGGGTTTTGTTTCTACAAACCCCCGACCCTTGATTCTTCGTGCCTAGGTTAGTTTCTACGTTAGGTTCTCATTTGTTGTTGAAGAAAAAGAAGAAAACACAAAAAAATAGAAAAGATTGAAAAAACACCAAAAAAATTTGATTGTGGATTTTTTGATTTGATGACCCGTTGTTAGATTGTTATTGGGGTTTGTTCCTTGTTGAAAACCCGTTATTTTGGTATCCTAAACACGTGATTTGAAGTTGTGAATCAAGATTTGAAAATTTGAAACCCTTTGAAAATTTGAAAGTTTGAAACCCTAAGCTTGAAATTGATGAACATGGTGGATTACTTGTTTTTGATTGGGGTTTGATAAAATTTGTTGGGGTTTGATCTTTGTGATTGAAACAACGTTTGGGTACCATTGGATTGCTAAAACAATGTGAGATTTGTTGGATTTTTGGGTGCTAAAGCCAAGAAAAACGTTGTTGAACGTTGCTGGAATCTGCAGTAGGCGGACCGCCCGAAAAGTAGGCGGGGCGCCTACCCAACTCTCTGAAGTTCAGACGCGGACCGCCAACTGTGCCTATTTTGAAGCAGGCGGACCGCCCAGTCCAAGTAGGTGGGGCGCCTGTTTTGCTAATTTTTGGGAACGGGTAGTTTTTCGTAGAATCTCTTGTTTCTTTGATCGCATTGCATCTAGCTAGTACTTCTTTGAGTAATCTTTCCTACTTGAATTGTGCTAGCCCTTCGAAGCTTTTAGGAAACTCAAGCCTAGAACGGAGAGTAGAATTCGAAGAAGACTCGTAGTATCATTTGACTCGTAGTATCATTTGACTCAAGTCCGCACTTAAAGAGCTTATCGTTCCAATAGAGTCCCATTAATTCCACTCACCCCGGAGTGCATTGGGTTTGAGAATTGAGTGATTAAGTTGAGGTTTGGTGATCAACCTTGTGAAGCTTTTGACTTCAAGCTTGTGTGAAAGATCCACCGCCACTAAACGAGTGAACCGAGTGAAACACTTGTGAGGGAGTGAGTGAGGATATTACACTAATGTTTGCTTGTTTTGTAGGTACAATGGCTACCGAAGGAGATGATTTCCCTAAGAATTCCCTTGCTACTATCCTTGCCAAATTGGATAGTATCAACTTGAGGATTGAGTGTCTTGAAAGGGTGACATCTAGTACCCTAGTTGAGCAAGGGACTTCCAATGTCCAATCGGAGAAAGGGACCCCGAGTGTCCAAGTTGAGAAAGGGGCCCCGAGTGCCCAAGTTGAAGGTGTTGAGGGCACAAGTAGCTCGACCTTTACCCCGAAACAAGTTGTTGAGTTGCTTAATCAACAACGGGTAAAGGAGGCTCGTGATCGAATTGAACAATTATTGGGCAATACCCAACGAGTGACCATTCCTAACCTTATGGGCAATCCCCAAAGGAATGTTCCACTTCCCGGGCCTATTCGAAATGTTCAACCTCTAGAGCAAGTTGCACAAGCTCAAGAAGGGGAGGAGGATGATTATGGTGATGGTGGGTATGATGCTCACTATCAATTTAGGGGACGGAATGTGGATAGGGGTAGAGGCCGAGGTCGAGGGCCACCCATAGAGTATTTTGGAGGGAATTCTAGGAGGGATCTTGGTGGTTATGGAGATCACTTTGGGGGCCAACCGGAGCCGTACCCAGGGGGTCGTGACAACAACAATCTTAATAGTGTGAAGCTCACTATTCCTTCTTTCAAAGGAAGTAGTGACCCGGTGGAGTATATTGAATGGAAGTTGTCCATGGAGCGGATATTTGACACCAATGATATGCCCGAGGTAAAGAAGACCAAGTATGCAATATCTTCCTTTGAATCCTTTGCTTCTACTTGGTGGGAGTCGATCAAGAGGAATAGAAGGAGGACGGGAATGGCTATCAATCTTACTTGAGAGGAGTTGATCCGTGTGATGGATGAAAAGTACTTGACTAGCCAATACCGTGTGGACCAACACAAGCGGTTCTATGAGCTGAAACAAGGTTCCAAAATGGTTGGGGAATATATTAATGAATTTGAGCAAGTTCGAATGAATCTAGACTTGGATGAGGAAGATAATGAAACGGCCATGATTCGATTTAAAGGAGGCTTGAACCGAGACAAAGCTTCACAATTGAAGTTCCACAAATATGATGATCACTACAAGCTATGTGACGATGCGGTCGAAGCCGAGAAATGGCTCAAAGAGGAGAAAGCCCTCCGCTACAAGAGTAGTACTACTACTCCCATGAGCAAGCCAAAGCAGTGGAAGACTCCTACTCCAAATGCCAAATTCCCAAATGCAAGTGGTGCAATTGCTAGCAAGGATGTGAAGAAGCCTTATGAGAAGTCTACACAACATGTGAGAGGTAACTCTAAAACTCACTTGAGTAATCCTATCTCTACTTCTACTCAATGCTATAAATGTAAGGGTTATGGACATATCTCCAAAGATTTCCCTACCCGAAAAACTGTGGTTCTTGTGGGTTACTTGGTGTATGAACAAGATAGTGAACCCGAGGATGATGTAGTAGAGTGTGATGAGGAGGTTGATGATGGGGAGGATGCAATGGAGGATGATGATCCTCATGCCTTCCTTATTGTGAGGAGGAGTTTAGGAGCCATGTGTGTGGAGGATGTGAGACTTTGCAAAGAGAGAACCTCTTCCATGCTAGATGCCGAGTCATGGGTATTGTTTGTTCCATGATCATTGACTCGGGAAGTTGTGCCAATGTCATTAGCAAAACACTAGTTTTCCAATTGAAGATACCTACCCTAAAACACCCACATCCTTACCGTTTGCAATGGCTTAGTGAGTGTGGTGAATTGAAGGTGGTAAAGCAAGTCATGATTAAATTCAAGATAGGGAACTATGTGGATGAACACGTGTTTGATGTTGTGCCTATGCAAGCATGCCACCTCCTTTTTGGAAGGCCTTGGCAATTTGATAGACATGTGATTCATGATGGTCGTGCCAACACCTACACAGTGAAGCACGAGGGAAAGAAGTTTGTGCTTAGACCCTTGACTCCCAAGCAAGTTAGTGAAGATTACAAGCGAATGAGGGAGTTAAGAGAGGCGGCAAAGGCTAAGTCGATTGTTGAGACTAGTCCTTTGGCCGAAAGCTTGGTGGCAATCCCACCATCTTCTACCGGTAGCATATGTGCCATGATGCAACTGGGTGAACTCTTGAGAGGAAATGATGGCAACAAACTACTCATATGCCTAGTGCACAAAGGTATGGTTCTTACTTCCGAATTTGATTATTCTTCTAACCCTTTGTCTAGTGCTTTTGAAAATGTGTTGAAGGACTTTGGGGACATGTTCCCGGATGAGATGCCTGATGGCTTACCTCCCTTGAGGGGTATTGAACATCAAATCGACTTTGTCCCGGGATCTCAAATCCCAAACAAGCCGGCCTATAGAAGCAATCCCGAGGACACAAGGGAGTTACAAAAGCAAATAGATGATTTGCTTTCCAAAGGCTTGGTGAGGGAGAGCTTGAGTCCTTGTGCCGTGCCCGTGATTCTTGTCCCAAAGAAAGACGGCACTTGGAGAATGTGCGTGGATTACTGAGCCGTAAACAAGATAACGGTAAAGTACCGTCATCCCATTCCACGACTAGATGATATGTGTGGATGAATTGAGTGGGCCATGTGTCTTTTCCAAAATGTACCTTAGGTCCGGTTACCATCAAATCCGGATGAAACCCGGGGATGAATGGAAAACCGCATTCAAGACCAAATTTGGTCTCTATGAATGGTTGGTAATGCCCTTTGGGCTTTCCAACGCACCTAGCACTTTTATGAGGCTCATGAACCATGTTTTGAAACCGTTTATTAATAAATTCGTGGTTGTCTATTTCGATTATATCTTGATATATAGTAAGTCGATAGATGATCATAATGGCCACCTTAGGCAAGTGCTGGAAGTGTTGAGAGCCTAAAAGCTCTATGCTAACTTTAAAAAGTGTGCCTTTGGTGTTGAGAAGGTTCTCTTCCTTGGGTTTGTTGTAAGTGCCCAAGGAGTGGAGGTGGATGAGTCTAAGGTGGAGGCCATACGTGATTGGCCAACTCCTACCACCGTGACTCAAGTGAGGAGCTTTCATGGTCTTGCTAGTTTTTATAGACGATTAGTGAAAGACTTTAGCTCCATTGTCGCTCCACTCACCGAATTGGTGAAGAAGGACAAACCTTTTGTTTGGGGAGAGCCTCAACAGAAGGCCTTCCAAGAATTGAAAAGTAGGTTGAGTACCGGCCCTCTATTGCAATTGCCCGACTTCGGAAAGGCATTTGAGGTTGAATGTGATACCTCGGGGGTAGGAATTGGTGGTGTTTTAATGCAAGATGGAAAACCCATAGCCTACTTTAGTGAGAAATTGAAGGGTGCATCCTTGAACTACTCTACGTATGACAAGGAGATGTACGCCTTAGTGAGGGCTCTTGCTCATTGGCAACACTATCTTTGGCCTAGAGAATTTGTGATTAAGAGTGATCATGAGTCACTCAAACATCTTAGGGGCCAAGAGAAGTTGAACAAGCGTCATGCCAAGTGGGTAGAGTTTATTGAGTCTTTTCCCTATGTTATCCAATACAAGAAAGGGAAAGACAATGTTGTGGCGGATGCGCTTTCTCGGAAGTTTGCTCTAGCCACCACTCTTGCCTCCAAGCTCATGGGTTTCGAGAGCATTAAGTTGATGTATGCTCAAGACCCTAAGCTAAAGAGCATTCATGAAGCTCTTGAGAAAGGAGAAAGAGTTGAGAAGTACCAATGGGTTGATGGCTATATCTTTAAAAATGGTAGAGTGTGTGTTCCCGAGTCCTCTTGGAGGAATTGCTTTTTTGTGAAGCTCATTGTGGGGGCTTGATGGGACACTTTGGGAGAAACAAGACCTTGGCCATTCTCATAGAACAATTCCATTGGCCAAAGATGGGGGTACAAGTTGAAAAGCATTGCAAAAATTGCCTTGAGTGCAAGCATGCTAAATCTAAAGCTAACCCCATGGTTTGTATACTCCCCTCCCCATACCTACTAGCCCGTGGATGGATATCTCAATGGACTTTGTTATGGGGTTACCACGGTCTAGGGGGGGACATGATAGCATTTATGTTGTCGTGGATAGGTTTTCCAAAATGGCTCACTTCATTCCATGTAAAAAGTGTGATGATGCACAACATGTTGCTTCTTTGTTCATTGATAATGTCTTAAAGATGTGTGGTGTGCCTCAAAATATTGTGAGTGATAGGGACACCAAGTTCCTTAGCCATTTTTGGAGGAGTTTGTGGGGTGCTCTTGGCACCAAGCTTTTGTCCTCTACGTCCCACAACCCTCAAACGGATGGGCAAACCGAGGTGGTAAACCGAACTTTGGGTGCTCTTCTTAGAGCTATGACCAGAGGTAAGGCCGGGACATGGGTTGATAAGTTGCCTCTTATGGAGTTTGCATATAACCGTACTTTGCATAGTTTGATTGGTATGACTCCGTTTGAGTGTGTGTATGGCTTTAATCCTTTGATTCCACTTGATCTAACCCCATTGCCCAAAGATGTTGTTATGAGTTTTGTAGGTAAAAGCCGAGCCAAGGCTATGGTTGAGCTTCATGCTAAAGCAAACAAGAACTTGGAGGAAGCCTATGCAAAGGTTGCTTACATGAAGAACAAGGGAAGGAAGAAGCTTGAGCTAAAAAAGGGAGATTGGGTGTGGGTGCGCTTCCGCAAAGAAAGGTTTCCAAACCTTAGGAAAGGAAAGTTGGCACCCCGTGGAGATGGACCATTCCAAGTGCTTTCCAAGATCAACAACAACGCCTATGTGATTGACCTACCGGGTAAGTACAATGTGTCCAACACTTTTAATGTGACTGACATGTCTCTTTGTGATGTAGGGGATGGTGATACCGGAGTGGAGGAGGCCATGGTTTCGAGGACGAAACCATCCCAAGAAAGGGAGGATGATGTGGGGCATACGACCTCAAGACCATTCACTAGAAGTCAAGCCAAGTTGATTCAAGACACTCATCTCCACTTGACTTAGAAGGACATGGAAGAAGGCTCCGAGAGCGACTTAAATATCATGTTTTGGAATGCTATGGATGGAGGACCACATAGGCCACTTGGAGAGACATTCGGGGCACTTTTGGAAGCAATTCAAGAAGTTCCAGGAGTGGGTGGACCGCCTCTGCAAACGGGCGGACCGCCTACTCAAATTCAGCTCTCTGGATTTTCGGCCGCCCACTAAAGGGGCGGACCGCCTTGTGAACCGCCTACTTCTTCCTTAAGCTTTGGAAGCAACCAGGCGGGGTGCCTAGTGCAAGGGGGCGGACCGCCCAGTTCCTGTAGCCTTGCGGGATTTTTAGTTTTTATGCTATGCTTTGACTGTTATAGCCCTACGTGGCCTTTGTTATTTTAACCCACTTTGGGGGTATTTTAGGAGTTTCATTATGTGTAAGTGAAGCCTATAAATACTTCACTAAGCTTCATCAAACCTTAGCTTACCTTGAATATCGTTGAATGATGAATAGTGTTGAACTCTTGTTTATGAAGAAACCCTTTTAGTTGGCTTGAATTTACTAGCGGATCCTACTTGACTTCCAAACCGACACCCGATCATTCTACTTGCGAGTCCCGGGTGCGAATCGAGGGTGGCTGCATAGCGTAGGCTCTTCTTGACACCGATACGAGGGTATCACGGAACAAGTTTTCCGTGGTTACTTCGTAGGGAGTTCGAGACGCGTCTCGTTCCCTTTATCGTCCTTTTGTCTTTTACTTTTGATCCTTATCAATACTCCACACCACCAGGATCACCACCAGAAGCACCACCAGGAATAGCAGCAGCACAAGCGCCCTAAGTTTAAATATTTAAGTTTATCTTTAGTAGTAATTTTTAATGTTTATTTTTGTAATTTTATGCTCGACTTTGGACGGTGAAGAATGTAGAATTTGTGTTTATTTTAGTTTTTAGTTTCTTTACCGTTGGTAACAATTTGAAAAGTTCTTTTTGGCAAATAAAATTTTTTGTAGTTTATTTGCACAAGCAGTTCTTATTTTGTGCCCCAGTACTGTTACTGCTACCCCCTTCTAGGACACCCTTTTGTCTCAGCATAAAGAACTGTGAGTTGGTGCGGGAATAAGCCTTTTCTCCCATGACTATATACTAGGACCCCTACCGGAATAGTCCTTTGTTTCCAGCAGAAAATCCTGGGACTTTGTATAACAGAGTATTATAGGATAAGCTTTGTGCCCATGAGTATTTTCATTTTTATTTATGTTAGTTTGAATGGATAATATCTAATGCTTTGGGCAGTTTCAACTACTATCTTTAGAGGTGTCAACAACTACTTAGTCTCAGAATAAGATACTGGGAGTCAATCCATACTAACTGAGGAGCCACATTTTTTTAATCTGGGACCCCAGCATATTGAGTAGGAAGTCTCATATTATTATACCGGGACTTTATTTATATAAGTAGGGATTCCCAGTTTTTAGTTGGTTACTAGCATTCTTATTTTTTAGGTGCCTATGTTATAGCGACAGTTTTGGGGCATGTGTATCTGTCTATAAATACAGGATTTCAATATAGTATCATCACTCAAATTTATTTAAGATTTGCAAAAATTTTAGTTTCTTGTCCAGTCTTTTGGAAAAAAAATATCTTTCCCACAAGGAAATGGGCATGTAGCCGAGAATGGACATGCTGAAACGACCTCGGTCAGTCGTTTCAGAAGTTAGGACTCCGATTGGTGTGCCGATAATTTTAAAATATTCATAAGATCCATTAGGACCTGTCTGTAAAATTTGAGCTAAATCAGACCTCGTTTGGTAGGCATCGGAAGAAGGTTTCAGTTTTTATTGTCGATAATTATTAAAAAGAGATTTTTAAGCTCGATTTTGGCGAATGAGCTCCGATTCGAAATCCGAAAGCGCCGTTAGGTTCGTATGATTATTTGTGACTTTTGTAATTTTTCGAAAGTGAATTTCGATGTTGTTCGCCTAGTTTCCGCTAAAATGCCGAAATTTAAATAATTTGATATTTTTCCTTTAAATTCACATCTTGAATTTCGGGAGTCCGATTTCAGATCCGTCTTCGCGAGTATCTTACATAAATTTTGTATAACTTACTCGAAAAATTTGGGATCATTTCGACTTCTCTAGGGTTCCATTTTAATTTTAATCGCCGTAGCGAATTTATTAAAAAAAATAATAATAATTATACAAAGTCGGTCAGCTAAGGGATTAAATCCCTTAGCCATCAGCTAGATACGATATACAACAGAAACATTCAAACAAAGACAGAGAAAGGAAAAATTAGAAAAGAGAGGAAAAAAGGAAAAAAGAGGTGGAAAAATAGTGGAATTTCTACCCCAAATCTCCAGGTAATGATGTTAACTCATTATCTTAGCTTATTACGTGTGTTTGAATATATTTTTACGGTAAAAATAGGGATATTAGACATCGCCCTAATGACGTAAATTGATAGTTTAAAGGGTCAATTGGACCCCGATGATGGAAATGATTATATATTCGTACTCAGTGAGTTATGGGCAACATATAAATATAATTTATTTATGGTTTGGTTATGGGACTTTGAATCCTGTACATAGACCTGCCCTGCGTATTGCGTATACGAATAGGGTATATGGTTCCTAACTGGATTGCCCTAAAACATAAGGAGTGAAGCCTTTAGCTTTATTTGATATAATTTTTCTGCTTATTGAATAGAAAGAGATCGTTTAACAGTTAATCCAAAGGAAAAAGCAGTGGTTGAGTAACAGGACTAGCTTTGGAATACGGTAAGTGATTATATCCATTTCTTTGGAGGCACCTGGCCTCGTGGATTTTCTACCACGTGTGTAACTGCCGATAGGCTTACTCATTACGCCTTAGCCTTGAATTTACGTTGTATATTATATGTTATGTCCTGTTGCTGATATTGCATTGAGTATCTGAGCATTGTACTCTGGCTATCATTACTGCATATACGTCCCGGTAATCGATGAGAGTCCCGAGCCGGTGAAGGGTCATTACTGCATATACTTCCCGGTAATCGATGAGAGTCCCGCGCCGGTGAAAGATCATTATTGTATATATCTCCTGGTAGACGATGAGAGTCCCACGCCGGAGATAGGTTTCGGGCACATGTGACCCCATTGAATCATGATACATCATTGCATATCTGGTTGACTGCTATGGCTTCTTTTTCCCTGGCTAGCGTATCTATTTTTCGAGGTTGCTAGTTTGTCCTCACTTATTGAGTCCTTATGACTCACCCCCTATTTGTTCTTGTGTTTTCTTTTCATTCGGCAGACTCTGCTCCAGGACCCAACTAGTCGCACCGTGATTGTGGAGTAGTACGTTCTCAGCTATCTACGGTGAGCCATCCTGTTCATTGCAGCCATCAACTTCAGATATTACAGTTTTCCTTAATTTTGCTCCCTTCGGGAGGTGTGTATATCTTTTGGCCTTCTTAGATGTCTGATCTGGAAACCTTTAAAATTGTGTATTCTGGGTAGTTAGTTGTATTATTCAGACAGCTTGTATGTTTGTCTATCCTTAAGAGTTATCTTATGTTGTTAAAATTTGGTTCATTTTCATTTCAAGGTAATTCTTCGCAATTTATATCGATTCAGTCAATAGGTTTCGCCCAACAGGTTTAGGGGGAGATGGTCAGGTGCCCGCACGGCCTAATCGAGAATTCGGGTCGTGTCAGTTGGTATCAGAGCGAGGTTTAGAGTCTTTCCAGATCATGACAGTGTCTAATAGAGTCTCGCTGATCGGGCGGAGACGTCCGTACCTATCTACGAGAGGCTATGGTGACATTTTGCAGTTTCCCTTCTTTCTTTCCTCGTCGTGCGTGAGTCTTCTTATCTGAAATTAAATATTTTTATCCTCCGCAGTAAATGCTGAGAACGCGCGCGAATGCTCAGCGAGAGGCGGAGGAGCCAGCGGTCGCCCCTATGCCTGCTGCTTCGCGAGGTGGTGGTTTTGGCCGCGGTAGAGGTCGTGGTCGAGGCAGAGGTAGAGTTGCCCAGGCCGCGAGGATGGTGGATCATGTTGATCCTGTTGCAGAGGTTCCGGTTGTGCCAGCTTTTGCTGGGCAGAGGGAGCAAGGCTTATTCGTTCCCCTCACACTTCATGACGCTTTTATGAGAGTCTTAGCGATGCAGATGCCCCAGGGACCTCCTATTCCTCAGGCTGCCGTAGATGCTCCTACTCCTCAGGTTATCGTAGATGCCCCTATCCCTCAGGCAGCTCCTCAGGCTCCGGTAGATATTGGTTCTCAGGTTCAGGAAGCCCCCATTCCAGCCCCACATGTAGCCCCAGCAGTTCATGTTCCAGGTGGTCATGTTCCAGAAGTAGCGGGTGTTGTACCTCTGGTTGCTCAGGCTGGTCAGCCAGTCCAGGTAGCAGGTCAGGTTGATGATCCGGTAAGGTTGCATTATTTTACCCGACTTAATCCTTCGAAATTCTCTGGTCGTACATCAGATAAGCTTAAGCCCCGTGAGTTTCTTGATCGTTGCCAGCGTATCTTAGAGGCCCTTGGGTATCCTCAGCAGTATGGAGTTGAGTATACTGCCTTCCAGTTTGAGGGTCCGGCTTTAGCTTGGTGGACTGCACTTCGATCAGCTAGGCAGGGCTTGCCTAAGCTGACCAGGAGTGAGTTCTCTCACCGATTCATGGAGAAGTTCCTCCCTCGCAGTCAGCAGGATGAGAAGAGGAGACAGTTTGAGAGGATTGGACAGAGTAACCTGTCAGTCTCAGAGTATGAGATGTTGTTTTTCAGAGATGTCCAGCTATGCTCCAGATCTCGTGCTGGAGCCCTCCGAGAGGGTCAGACGTTTTATTGATGGGCTTTCTCCTCATATGCAGTCCCAGATGGCTCGTGAGATTGAGGCTAGTACTCTATTTGATGTCGCTGTTGATATTGCCAGGAGGTATGAGGCCTATCATAGATTGGAGATGGAGGAGTTAGAGCGGGAGAGTAAGAGATCTCGTGGTCTAGGGCATTCTAGTACCTCGTATAGATGTAGGAGTTATCAGCAGCAGAGTAGGCCTCCTGTCAGACCAGCTCAGTTTCCAGCGCGTGGTTTTCAGGACGCGCCAGGACCTCGACGGGGTCATCCCCAGCTTCCTCCTAGTAGTCATCAGCAGTTTGTGCAGCGCCAGTATGGCCCAGGGTGTTTCCAATGTCGTGAGCTAGGGCATCATAAGAAAGATTGCCCTTATCTTTATCAGCAGGGTAGTAGCAGTTCTTTCCCTCGCCCTCCAGCGCCTATGCAGTAGCAGCCTCAGGGTGCCCCTTCAGGGTCTCAGCCAACTAGAGGTGCACCTCCATCTGCTAGAGGTCGAGGTCGTGGTTCAGGTGGTCCCTCCAGGGGTGGATCTCAGGGTGGTAGTTCAGCTCAGCCGCAAAGACAGCTATATGCACTGCCAGCCAGGCAGGATGCCGAGGCATCACCAGCTGTTGGTACAGGTATTTTATCTGTTTGTGGTCGAGATACATATTCTTTTGCGGATCCAGGATCTACATATTCATATGTATCTCCTTATTTTGCTTCAGGTTTTCATGTTGATTATATGTGTCTTCGTGATCCATTCTGTGTTTCTACTCCTATTGGAGACATTATCATCGTGGATCGAGTTTATCCAGCTTGTACCATATCTTTTGGGGGTCGTGAGACACTAGTAGATCTTCTAATTCAAGATATGGTTGATTTTGATGTTATTATTGGCATGGATTGGCTGGCGCCGTGTCATGCCACATTAGATTGTCATGCCAAGTCTCTTCAGTTGTCTCTTCCTTGTTCAGCACCGGTGGTGTGGCAGGGCTCTTATTTGCCACCCATGGGGCATGTTATTTCTTTCCTGAAGGCAAAGCGGATGATGGATAAAGGGTGTTCAGCGTATCTTGCCATGGTTCGAGATACCACTGTGGAGATTCCATCTTTTGATTCTGTTCCTGTCGTTAGGGAGTTCCCTTACGTGTTTCCAGATGATTTGCCAGGACTTTCTCCTGATCGAGAGATCGAGTTTGGCATTGATATTGTGCCAGGGACTCAGCCTATTTCTATCCCTCCTTATCGCATGGCCCTATCAAAGTTGAAGGAGCTGAAGGTACAGTTGCAGGATTTGCTTGATAAAGGATTCATTAGGCCGAGTATTTCTCCGTGGGGTGCTCCTGTTCTATTCGTGAAAAAGAAAGATGGGACTATGCGGGTGTGCATTGATTATCGTCAGCTAAATAAGGTCACCATCAAGAATAAATATCTCTTGCCTCTCATTGATGATTTGTTTGATCAATTGTAGGGTGCCAAATTCTTTTCTAAGATCGATCTGCGATCTGGTTATCATCAGCTAAAGATTCGCGAGTTAGATATCTTGAAGTCTGCTTTTAGGACTCGTTACGGCCATTATGAGTTCCTAGTTATGTCTTTTGGGCTGACTAATGCCCCTACAGCCTTTATGGATCTCATGAACCGGGTATTTAAGCCATTCCTTGATTCCTTTGTCATTGTCTTCATTGATGATATTCTTATTTATTCTCGTAGCCGTGAGGAGCATGATTATCATCTGAGGGTGGTTCTTCAGACCCTCCGTGATCATAAGCTGTATGCTAAGCTCTCGAAATGTGAGTTTTGGCTTGATTCTATGGCATTTTTGGGTCACGTGGTATCTAGTGAAGGTATCAAGATTGATCCGAAGAAGATTGAAGCAGTGCAGAAATGGCCTCGTCCTACCACTCCGACGGAGATTCGCAGCTTCCTTGGATTGGCAGGTTATTATCGGAGGTTTGTGGAGAAGTTCTCTACTATTGCAGCTCCTCTAACTCGCCTGACGCAAAAGGTGGTTCAGTTTCGATGATCCGATGAGTGTAGTGCAAGCTTCCAAAAGCTTAAGGCCTTATTGACTTCAGCTCCAGTGTTATCCCTTCCTTCGGGCACCGGTGGATTCGTAGTTTATTGTGATGCATCTTGTGTGGGCCTTGGTTGTATTCTTATACAGCACGGGAAGGTAATTTCTTATGCTTCCAGACAGTTGAAGCCGAATGAGAAGAATTATCCGACTCACGATTTAGAATTGGCAGCTGTGGTCTTTGCTTTGAAGATATGGAGGCATTATCTTTATGGCGAGCCTTGTGAGGTGTATACGGATCATAAGAGTCTGCAGTATCTTCTCTCCCAGAAAGATCTTAACGACCGACAGCTGAGGTGGCTTGAATTGATTAAAGATTATGATCTCACTATCCACTATCATCCTGGGAAGGCGAACGTGGTAGCAGATGCTTTGAGCAGGAAGTCCATGGGCAGCATGGCTTTTCTTTATGCTGACATGAGACCATTGGCCCGAGAATTGCAGTCCCTTGGCGACTCTGGTGTGAGATTTCTTCTCCCAGACTCCAGTCGAGTCTTAGCATGTATTGCAGCTCAGTCTTCCTTGGTCAATCAGATTAAGAAAAGATAGTTCGAGGATCCTCATCTGCAGGAGTTGCATGGTCGTGTCCTAAGTGGAGGAGTTCCCTCCTTCGAGCTTGATTTAGATGGAATTCTTCGGTTTAATGGTCGACTTTGTGATCCTGATGTTGGGGATTTGAGGCAGTCATTGCTCGGTGAAGCTCATAGCTTGCGTTATTCTATTCATCCTGGTATTACAAAAATGTATCAGGACCTCCGAGAGCTATACTGGTGGAAGGGGATGAAGAGAGATTTATTTGATTATGTATCTATCAGCAGGTTAAGTTCGAGCACCGGAGACCAGCAGGGCTAGCTCAGGCATTGCCCATTCCCGAGTGGAAGTGCGAGCACATCACGATGGATTTTATAGTTGGTTTGCCAAACACCCTGCGGCGCCATGATTCAGTCTGGGTCATTGTCGAAAGACTGACTAAATCAGCTCACTTTATCCCTGTAAAGACTACTGATTCAGCTCAGAGACTGGCTCGGATTTTCATTAAGCAGGTGGTTAGATTGCATGGTACTCCTGTATCCATTATCTCAGATCGTGGTTCCTAGTTTACTTCTCAGTTCTGGCAGTCTTTTCAGAGAGAGTTGGGGACACAGGTGCAGCTTAGCACATCATTCCATCCTCAGACTGACGGTCAGTCCGAGCGGGTTATTCAAATTTTAGAGGACATGCTGAGAGCTTGTGCATTGGACTTCGGGGGTTACTGGGATGATCATTTGGCATTAGCAGAGTTCTCTTATAATAATAGCTATTAGTCTTCTATTCAGATGGCTCCATTTAAGGCCTTATATGGTCGTCGAAGTCGTTCTCCTATTGACTGGTTTGAGTCTCGAAATGTCAAGGTGATGAGTTAAGATATGGTTCGTCAGACTCTTGATGTTGTTCGTGTTATTCAGGATCGTTTATGGACCGCCCAGAGCAGGCAGATTTCATATTCGAACCGGAGGAGCCGAGAGTTAGAGTTCAAGGTCGGAGACATGGTATTTCTGAAAGTGTCACCGATGCGAGGTGTAAACAGGTTTGGTAGGAAAGGAAAGCTTAGTCCCAGGTTCATTGGCCCTTTCCGTATCGAGAAGCATATTGGCAAGGTAGCTTATCGGCTCGACTTGCCAGCTTCTACACCAGTTCACCCAGTTTTCAATGTATCGATGCTCCGGAAGTGTATCCGAGATCCTTCCGAAGTGATCGAATTAGACCCTGCTCAGCTAGATGTGAATCTGGCTTACGAGGAGTTCCCAGTTGCTATAGTAGCGTGTGATGTCTGGAAGCTTCGTTCGAAGCAGATTCCGATGGTTCGAGTGCGATGGAATAATCGTCCTCATGAGGAGGACACTTCGGAGCTTGAGTCCAGTATGCGTGAGAGGTATCCTTACCTCTTCGACGATTCAGGTTCGATCTTGGTCTTTAAAGCCTAAAATCTCTTATCATTGTATATGATTTTAGTTTCGTAGTAAATGTCATTGAAAAATTGGTGTAAGCATTCTCATTAGAGGTGTGAAATCTATTTTAGACTCTTGCTCGTTCGAGGACGAACGAGAGTCTAAGTGGAGGAGAATGAAACGACCTCGGTCAGTCGTTTCAGAAGTTAGGACTCTGATTGTCGTGTCGATTATTTTAAAATATTCGTAAGGTCCATTAGGACCTGTCTGTAAAATTTGAGCTAAATCAGACCTCGTTTAGTAGGCATCGGAAGAAGATTTCAGTTTTTATTGTCGATAAATATTAAAAAGAGATTTTTGAGCTCGGTTTTGGCGAATGAGCTCCGATTCGAAATCCGAAAGCGCCGTTAGGTTCGTATGATTATTTGTGACTTTTTTGATTTTTCGAAAGTGAATTTCGATGTTGTTCGCCTAGTTTCCGCTAAAATGCCGAAAGTTAAATAATTTGATATTTTTCCTTTAAATTCGCATCTTGGGTTTCGGGAGTCCGATTTGAGATCCGTCTTCGCGAGTATGTTACATATATTTTGTATAACTTACTCGAAAAATTTGGGATTAATTCGACTTCTCCAGTGTTCCATTTTAATTTTAATCGTCGTAGCGAATTTATTAAAAAAATAAAAAAATAATTATAGAAAGTCGGTCAGCTAAGGGATTAAATCCCTTAGCCATCAGCTACATACGATATACAACAGAAACATTCAAACAAAGACAGAGAAAGGAAAAATTAGAAAAGAGAGGAAAAAAGGGAAAAAGAGGTGGAAAAATAGTGGAATTTCTACCCCAAATCTCCAGGTAATGATGTTAACTCATTATCTTAGCTTATTACGCGTGTTTGAATATATTTTTACGGTAAAAATAGGAATATTAGACATCGCCCTAATGACGTAAATTGATAGTTTAAAGGATCAATTGGACCCCGATGATGGAAATGATTATATATTCGTACTCAGTGAGTTATGGGCAACATATAAATATAATTTATTTAGGGTTTGGTTATGGGACTTTGAACCCTGTACATAGGCCTGCCCTGCGTATTGCGTATGCGAATAGGGTATCAGGTTCCTAACTGGATTGCCCTAAAACATAAGAAATGAAGCCTTTAGCTTTATTTGATATAATATTTCTGTTTATTGAATAGAAAGAGATCGTTTGGCAGTTAATCTAAAGAAAAAAGCAGTGGTTGAGTAACAGGACTAGCTTTGGAATACAGTAAGTGATTATATCCATTTCTTTGGAGGCACCTGACCTCGTGGATTTTCTACCACGTATTTCTTACGTGTGTAGCTGCCGATAGGCGTACTCATTACGCCTTAGCCTTGAATTTACGTTGCATATTATATGTTATGTCCTGTTGCTGATATTGCATTGAGTATCTCAGCATTGTACTCTGGCTATCATTACTGCATATACGTCCCGGTAATCAATGAGAGTCCCGAGCCGGTGAAGGGTCATTACTGCATATACTTTCCGGTAGTCGATGAGAGTCCCGCGCCGGTGAAAGATCATTATTGTATATATCTCCTGGTAGACGATTAGAGTCTCGCGCCGGAGATAGGTTTGGGGCACATGTGACCCCATTGCATCATGATACATAATTGCATATCTTTATATGCATTTTTTTAGCTGTATAGATTTATTTCATTAATTATCTGTGAATGATTTATCTAGTTGACTGCTATGGCTTCTGTTTCCCTGACTAGCGTATCTATTTTTCGAGGTTGCTAGTTTGTCCTCACTTATTGAGTCCTTATGACTCACCTCATATTTGTTCTTGTGTTTTCTTTTCGTTCGGCAGATTCTGCTCCAGGACCCAGCCAGTCGCGCCGTGATTGTGGAGTAGTATGTTCTCAGCTGTCTACGGTGAGCCATCCTGTTCAATGCGGCCACCAACTTCAGATATTACAGTTTTTCTTACTTTTGCTCCCTTCGGGAGGTGTGTATATCTTTTGGCCTTCTTAGATGTCTGATCTGGAAACCTTTAAAATTGTATATTCTTGGTAGTTAGTTGTATTGTTCATACAGCTTGTATGTTTGTCTATCCTTAAGAGTTATCTTATGTTGTTAAAATTTGGTTCATTTTCATTTCAAGGTAATTCTTCGCAATTTATATCGATTCAGTCAATAGGGTTAGCCTGACAGGTTTAGGGAGAGATGGTCGGGTGCCCGCACGACCTAACCGAGAATTCGGGTCGTGTCACATGCACTTCAAAATATGCATTCAACTGAGCAAACAATGCGTGATTTATATTGGGAGATTGCAGGTTTGCAGGGAGATATTGACTAGTTGACTCGTGTTGTAGAGCAACTCCACTTATTAATTATTCGGCAAAATCTAAGGCTTGAGAGGAATGAGCGAGGAATGAGAAGGATGAGGAGGTAAATGAGACAAACCCCGAACTACAATGAAGTGGATACTCCACCAGGGTCACCAGAGCACTAACATTTACTATTTTTATGTTTTTATAATTTCTAAGTTGAATTAAGTTGATGTCAGAAAAAAGGTTGTAAAAGTTGAATTATTGTAGATTTTTGTTGTTATATATTATATATTGTTGTTCTTCCATATCCATATAACAAAGTCTTAGTTTTCTATGATGTGACCCCATAAAAATCAGTAGGGAGTTCCAGGTCTTCATCTAAAAGCAAAAGTACAAGTAATGTGCAGCTTTTATGTAAGATAAGAAAGAATCTTTAGTTTCATCCAAAAGCAAAAGGACAATACACAATAATGCAGAACATCTTTCTATATTGTTGTAATATAAATAGACCACTTTGTTATTGAAGAGAACACACAAAAAAATTTACATTTTTAAGATGACAAATGTCTGGAAAGCGGTGTTGAATGTATTGGATGCTCAATTATATCAGTTTGTAAGTTAACCATACTATGTTTTAAAAGTATCATTTTTTTGCTATTGTTATCATAAAATAACACTATTCTTTTATTTTATTTGAAGATTTTCCCACAATGGTTGGCAGTTAGGCTTCAAAAACATAATCTCCCAACTATTCTTATTTGTCGTGGTACTCATTACCATATGAATTACCAAAAACAGAGAAGACACAAAAAGCTTTGTAAGGGATGGAGCGAGTTTGTTAATACTAATAATCTCAGAATAGGTTCTAGGCTACATATTATAATTCTGGAATCCACAGATCGTGTGGTTTTAGATGTTAGTATTTGGCAGCCTGTACTAGAACCTTTAAGTTCTAGTTCTAGTTGTGTCTCTACAGTTGAAGATGTATGATCAGATTGTATGTTTGTCTGTGTGTTTAGTTAAATCTTTACTGTAATTTTTTTTATGTTTGTGTGTTTTCTTTTTTAATTTCTGTAATGACCCTATACTTTATAAATATTATCTTTTAGTTATTTCCTCACATTTATTTTAATTATCGTTATAGGAAAAGTACTCACTTAAATTATGAGTTGGAAGAAGGGTTAGAAAGATAATTACGGGTAACTATTGGACCAAATAGACATAACTCTTATTAGTTTGTATTTATGTTTAAAGGTAAAATAAAAATTAATTGTGGATGAGTGGGGTTAGTGGTACCTTTAATATACAGTTTCATTAAGAGTACAAAATACAGATACATGTTTTAAAAGTCAAAAACCTAGACAAAAAAAAAACAAATAAAACGGCTGCAGTAGTAGTAATTGCAGGCGGAGAATTTCCTTGGTAATTGTAGTAGTGGTTTGGATGATTTTAAGTGGTGGACACTACAGATACTATTCTTTTAACATGTAATATATATTGTTGTTAGCTCCAAATACTGCTACAGACCCCTGCTACTATGTTTCATCTATATTACTTGAAGTCAAGGGGACATCACTATTAGTGTTTCAATTGGTTGAAAGTAGAACTGAAAGTAAGTAGTATATATTGTGAATGAAAGTTTCAGTAGTAATTTAATAACGCCAGTTTCGTTATTATGCCATGATTAAGAGGGTAAACAAAAGGAAGCAACGACTAGACAATTATAATTAGCTACTAGTCAGTGATATGAAATTATCTGGGCAAGTTTTGGTTCTTAGCTAATTTTGTGTAGAAAACAAAATACTGGTACCATTCTCTTTCAGTGCATTATGTTGATATTCAAAGTGCTATAATTTTCTTTCATCATTATTTAATCATTGGGGAATATCATGACAACACAATGATTAGTATGATAAGAGAAATTCCAAAAGAAAAAGTGTTTAATAGTAGTTTCTGTTTCGGTGCTTTGAAATTGAAGTATTGCTTCCATGTTTTCTTTCTTTTCTAACTAATTCGTTACTAAGTAGTGAATGCAACCTTTAAAGTAGTCATGAGGGGATGACTTCATTACTTACTATAATGGATTCATCCTAGGAAATTTGTTTCAATTGGCGAATTGTCCAGAACACTATTTTGGTTCTTCAAAGATTAAGTTATTGTTTCGTATTCTTTTTAATACCAATTTAATATATAAATGAATCTTCTATATTGTTGTAATTATTACTTTTGAAACAACTATCTTATTATATTTTTATATATAATCTAATATTGAACATGTTGGAGTTTATTCATCTTAAAAATACTGTACTTGAGTTGTGAAAAGTGGTATTTGACCCTAAGTTATTTATTTTGTAGATGTAATTTATTTCGGGGTACGAAAACAATTTTAGACTAAAGTATTCTGCCTAGTATATTAAAGTAATTATATATTTCATTTTTTCACTTTGAGCAAGAACGATTGGAGGAGATTCGGCAAGGGAAGAAGATTGTTGAGTAGTGTTTTGCTTATTCTGATAGAGGTAGGTGGTTCTATCCCTTTCTTTGGTGGAATTTGTCCACGCGGGATATTGTACATACGTTCCTTGTATGTGCACTACCCTAGGTGTAACCATTTACACCTTTTCTTCGTGTCTAAATCTTTACTTGGAATATGTGTTGTTTTCCTGGATTGTGTTTACTCCTGGTTGTGGTTTAAAGTATTGCAAGTTTTGTGCATATTTGACATAGAAATTTATGATTGCTTTGATATGTCGGAGTTGGTCTGATTGATAATATTTTGGTGTTTGTCCATTTGATAGCCTCGGAGTTGGTCCACTATCTATTTTAGAGTTGGTACATTAGATAGCCTCGGAGTTGGTCCACTATCAAATCTTTTCTGAGTTAGCCCACATATTCTGCTAGTTTATGAATTGATTTTAACTGTTGGTTCTCGAATGAGATTTATTGATGTTGAATGGTGTGATTGGATGTACTATTTGAATAGCGAATTATAACATGTTTCTTTTTCTCCCTCCTCTATTTTGTTAATTTATTGCTTAGACTAGTTTCCTGTCTTTCATAGGAACTAGTCTGCCCACCTACTAAGTCCTTTTGACTTACGTTGTTTTCTTTGTTGTTTTCTTATTATTTATTCAGGCAGGTACGGTTCCGAACACCAGCGAGCCCCGTGGCTAGAGTTGAAGATTTTCCTATTGATCAGCAGTGAGCCAACCATCCTCATTCCGTGGTGGCGCACCTTTCCATTATTTTATTCATGTCATTTATTGTTTCAGATATTCGGGATATTTTATTCAGTATTTATCTTAAAGATGTTCATGGCTTATGGTAGATGACTAGACCTTTCATTTGTTGTTGTGGGATATTCCGCGTATTTCAGTAGTAAAAATCGCAGTTTGAATTTTATTATATTCTTTATTTAATATTATTGAGATTAATCGTTAATATAGCGAGTGGGTTCGCCCGATGGGGTTAGTTCGGGAGCCCTCAAGACTATCCAGGATTATGGGTCGTGACAATTGGTATTAGAGCCCAGGTCTAGTGTCCTGATAAGTCATGAATAATGCCTAATAGAGTCTTGTTGATCGGTACGGGGACGTCTGTACTTATCTACAAGGGGCTATATGGCATTTAGTGAAAAATTTCCTTTCTTTCATTCTTCTGTATCGGGCGTATAGATTTCAAGTCAAAGGCTAACTTATTCCACTGTCAAATTCGCAAATGGTGATCACTCGTGCTTCTTCATCACAACAAGGGGTGAATGCGCCAGACACAGCAGCAGGAGTACAGGCACCTGAGGTAGTACCACCGGTGCAGGCTACCCCGAGAGGGCGTGGTAGAGGTGGTTGAAGAGGCCGAGGTAAAGGACGTGGTAGGGGTGGTCGTGGAGCTCATAATCAGACAGCCGCCCAGCCTAGGGCTAGGGCCACTCATGCTGCAGGGGAGGATGCTCAGGACGATGATCCAGTACCAGAGGATCCACCAGTTGATCTACCAGTTGTACCGGACGCTCAGGGAGGTCCGATTCATACTGATAGGGGATTTATAGCCACCCTGGTTCTTCAAGACACTTTGGTAAAAATATTGGGATTTCATAAGGCTCAGTACCTTCAAGGTGTACCAGTTGATCAAGCTACTTCCCGAGATCAGGCTAGGGTTGGTATCCAGACTCCGGTTATGCATACTCCAGAGACTCAGGCTGCTACAGGTCTTCATGATCTAGATGTTTTTATAATTGGTGGGACGCCTCAAACCACAGGTCAGAGTATTGACACAGGTAGACTTCACCAGTTTAAGAGGTTGAAACCGCCAGTTTTTTCTGGTACAGATGCTTCTGCAGATCCACTTGTCTTTATTGAGAGTTATGAGGAGATGCTATCTACCTTGGGTTTTCTTCAGGAACATGGAGTGGAATATACTGTATTTCAGCTCAGAGGGCATGCTAAGGCTTTGTGGAAATCTTTTATGGCAGGTAGGGAAGTTGGGTTACCCAAGCTCACTTGGACAGAGTTCGTGCATAAGTTCTATGAGGTATTCTTGCCTATGACCTTGAAAGATGAGAAGCGTAGACAGTTCGAGAAGCTTCGCCAGAGAGACATGACAGTTACTCAGTACTATATTCGTTTCACATAGTTATCTCGATTTGGGGCTATATTGATTCCCACCACGGCAGAACAGGTGAAAAGGTTTATTGAGGGTCTTTCCCCTTCTTTGAAAGATCGTATGGCACGTGATGTGGGTTCTTGGATTTCATTTGAGCAGGCAGTCGAGACAGCCAGGAGGATTGAGAGATACCGTATTCAGGATAGAGAAGAGCGGGACAGTAAGCAGTCCCGTTGTTCAGGTGATTATTCTTGAGCCTTATTTGGAGGCAAGGGTGCCCACGGCAGATTCTCGGATAGGTAGGTTTATTCTATATCACAGGGATCTCAGGTCGCATCTATGACTCATCAAGGAAAAATTCAGTATGCTCCTCATTTATAGCAGGGTCATTTCCAGATGCCTTATCAGGCCCGACCATATCCTCCCGGTATTAATTGTCATCATTGTAAGGAGATTGGACATTTTAAGAGGGGTTGTCCTTGACTTCATCAGGCTATTAGTCACCCAGCTCCTCAGTCGCAGGCATTGACCCGTGCTCCTGGTATTTCTGCAGCTCCTTTGGCCTCTAGGGGTCCTCCACAGCCAGGCAGAGGTCACGGGTGCGGAGGTGGCAGTTATCCTAGTGGTGGTCATTCTAGTGGTGGTTATTCAGGCCGTGGTTATTCAGGTCGTGGTTCTTCTGGTGGTTGTCATTCAGGTCGTGGTTATTCTAGTGGTGGTCAGCCTGGAAGTGGTTATTCTGGTGGTGGTAGACCAGGCGGTGGATATTCAGGTGGTGTTCACCCTCAGGCTCAGATTAGGGATAAGATTTATGCTCTCCCTGCTAGGCACGATGCGGTGGCATCTAATGCTGTGGTCGCAGGTATGATTTCTACATGTGGTCGTGATGTTTATTCACTTATTGATCCAGGGTTCCACTTATTCCTATATATCACCATAATTTGCTGTGGGTTTCAATGTTGATTATATGCTTATTAATGATCCCTTTTGTGTTTAGACACCTGTTGGAGAGTCTATTATGGTAGATTGAGTATATCCAGGTTGTGTAGTTTCTATTCAGGGTCAGCAAACCGTTGTTGATTTATTAGTTCTTAACATGGTAGACTATGATGTGATCATGGGTATGGATTGGTTGGCATCTTATTACGAGACTCTTGATTGTCATGCCAAGACAGTCCGGCTTTCTATTCCAAGTGCACCCTCGGTTGAGTGGCACGGTTCTTATCTTGCACCTTCGGGCAAGGTTATCTCATTCATAAATGCTAGACGGATGTTAGGCAAAGGGTGTTTAGCCTATCTGGCATTGATCTGGGACACCAGCATTGAGTCCCCGTCTATTTATTTTATCCCTATTGTTTGTGAGTTTGCTGATGTGTTTCCAGAGGATTTACCGGGTGTTCCTCCTGATAGAGATATTGAATTTGGCATAGATGTTGTTCCGGGTATGCATCCTATCTCTATTCCTCCTTATCGTATGGCTCCTGCCGAGCTGAGAGAATTAAAGGAGCAGTTGTAGGATTTACTTAGTAAGGGATTTATCAGACCCAGTGTTTCACCTTGGGGAGCTCCAGTATTATTTGTTAAGAAGAAAGATGGCTCGATGCGGATGTGTATTAACTATAGGCAGCTAAACAAGGTGACGATAAAGAACAAGTATCCGTTGCCTCGTATTGATGACTTGTTTGATCAGCTGCAGGGAGCTAAATTCTTTTCTAAGATTCACTTGAGATCTGGTTATCATCAGTTGAAGATTCGTGAGAGTGACATCCCAAAGACGGCCTTCCGGGCCCGTTATGGTCACTATGAGTTTCTGGTTATGTCATTTGGGGTTACAAATGCCCCGACAGCTTTTATGGATCTGATGAACCGAGTGTTCAGGCCTTACTTGAACATATTTGTCATTGTCTTTATTGACGATATCTTGATTTATTCCCGTAGCGGACCAGAGCATGAGGAGCACTTGAGAGCTGTTATGCAGACACCTCGGGATCAGAAGCTATACGCCAAGTTCTCTAAATGTGAATTCTGGTTAGATTCTGTGGCATTCTTAGGTCACATTGTGTCTAGTGAAGGCATTAAAGTTGATCCGAAGAAAATTGAGGCAGTTCAGAATTGGCCACGACCTACTTCTCCGACAGAGATACGTAGTTTCCTTGGCTTGGCAGGGTACTGCCGGCGATTTGTTCAGGGGTTTTCTTCTATTGCAGCTCCGCTGACCCGTTTGACTCAGAAAGCTGTGCAGTTTCGATGGTTAGAGGAGTGTGAGGCGAGCTTTCAGAAATTCAAATCCTTATTGACTACTGCTCCAGTATTGACTCTTCCTACTAGTTCAGGTGGGTTTGCAGTATATTATGATGCCTCTCGTATCGGTTTGGGGTAAGTCTTAATGCAAAATGGCAGGGTGATTGCATATGCATTGAGGCAGCTGAAGGTGAGTGAGAAAAACTACCCTACCCATGACTTAGAGTTAGCAGCGGTTGTGTTTGCCTTGAAACTCTGGAGGCACTATCTTTATGGTGAGCCTTGTGAAATTTTCACTGATCACAAGAGCTTACAACACCTATTTAATCAGAAGGATTTAAATGGTAGGCAGCGTAGATCGCTCGAGTTGATCAAGGATTATGATCTTAGCATTCGTTATCACCCGGGAAAGGCCAATGTTGTAGCTGATGCATTGAGCCGAAAGTCTATGGGTAGTCTTGCATATTTAGATGCTGATATGAGGCCCTTGGCGATTGATTTGCAGTGTTTGACTAACCAGAAGGTTAGAGTATTCAGCCCAGCGCCTGACAGGGTGTTTGCTTGTATGATGACCCAATCCTCTTTTGCCAATAAGATCAAGGAGAGGCAGTATGAGGATCCTTATTTGTTAGAGTTGCGAGATACGGTCCTAAGTGGGGGAGCGTCAGAGTTTACAATTGGTGATGATGGTGTCCTTCGTCTCAACGGTCGTTTGTGTGTTCCTACTGTTGATGACTTGAGGCGGTTGGTATTGGATGAGGCACACAGTTCACGATATTCCATTCATCCCGGTACCACTAAGATGTATCATGACCTTCGTGAGTTATACTGGTGGAAGGGAATAAAAAAGGATGTTGTTGAGCACGTGTCTCGATGCTTAAACTGTCAGCATGTCAAGTACGAGCATATAAGACCCGCATGTTTATCCTAGGCGTTACCTATTCCCGAGTTGAAGTGGGAGATGATCACTATGGATTTTGTCGTTGGTTTGCCTAGGACTTTTAGACAGCATGACTCGGTTTGGGTGGTGGTTGATAGATTTAGCAAGTCTGCTCACTTTATTGTAGTGAAGACTACATATTCAGCAAAGGCGTTGGCTCAGATTTTTATTGAGCATATTATCCGATTGCATGGTACTCAACTTTCTATTATTTCTGATAGAGGCTCTCAGTTCACATCACAGTTTTGGCAGTCATTTCAGCAAGAGTTGGGGACTAAGGTTGATGCAATGCAAACCAATCCAAGACCCTTTACTAGAAGTCAAGCCAAAGCAATCCACGATGCTCACATTCACTTGGTAGGGAAGAGCTTGGACGTGGACGATGGAAGCTCCGGAACCTCATTGAAGATCATGCATTGGAGCACTATGGAAGGAGGACCGCTTAGGCTCCAAGGGGAACCACCCCAAGCTCATTTTGAAGCACTCCAAGACATCCCAGGAAGAGGCGGAGCGCCTCATGAAGGTGGCGGAGCGCCTACCTGAAGATTGGCCAAAATTCGGCTAAGTATAAAATGTCAACTCTCTGGATTTTTGGGAGGCGGACCGCCTACTTGTGAAAGCTCTCAGGATCAGCCCAGGAGGCGGGCGGCTAGGAGGGGGAGGCGGACCGCCCACCCCCTGTGACAGCATGCAGGATTTTGTTGTTTTTTAAATGAATTTCCTACTTTAGCCCTAAGTGGCCTTTGATGTTTAAACCCACTTTGGGGGTATTTATGACCTTTCATTACAAGTTGTAGAAGACTATAAAAGTCTTCATTAGGTCTTGAACTCATTTTAGCTTACTTTGAATACACAAAACATATGAAACTCTCTCTATTGAAAACCCTTGATTTTGGCTTGATTTCGATTGGTGGATTCCGAGTTGAACTTCAAACCTCTCCGATCATTCTATTTGCAAGAACCTCGTGATTTTTGAGGATAGTTGTATAGCGTAGGTGATTCTTTCCAATCGTTTGGGGTGTAACGGAACAAGTTCTTCGTTGCTACTTGGACTTTCGTGTGAGTCTCGTCTCGTTTCGTTTCGTTTCGTTTCGTTTCTTATCTTTTATCGCTTTCGTAGTTTCGATTGCATCAGTTGGTATCAGAGCTAGGCTAGGGTTACGTTCTTATGAACCCTCGTCCTACTCTTCGTGCTTGTCATCTTTGTTTCTTGTTTGTTTCATGTTCTTGTTCTTGTCTATTTGAAAAAGAAGAAAAAAAAATTAAAAAACAGAAATCACAAAAAAAATCACTAGATGTTCTTGGTTATGATGTTTTCTTTGATGATTGTTATTGGGGATTGTTTGTTATCACATTCCCATTGATTGGGTACCCACAAAATTCGTTTTAAGGTTGTGAATTGAAAATTTGAAAATCAAAGCCCCAAAAGTTGAAAACCCTAGAAATTGTTCGAAATTCTCTTGATTTGGAATTTTGTTGGTTGATTGATGTTATAAACCATTGGGGTTTGCTTGTAATAGTTGAATACACATTGGGGTACCATTCGATTGGGAAAACACCTTGAAAATATTGGAAAATCAGGTGCGTAAAACCAAGAACACGAAGTTGAAACTGTGCACGAAAACGCAGTAGGCGGACCGCCCAAAAATTTCAGCTCTCTGTATTTTTCATAGGCAGACCGCCCACCCTACCTAGGCGGACCGCCTCCCCCTGGGAAGGCTTCCGGGTAGTTTGTTTCGGAGGCTTTCATGTTTTCTTTGCTTCCGTTACTTCTGGTTAGTACTTTGAGAGTAATTCTCCTACTCAATTAGTACTAATTCATTGAGCTCTTAGGATATTCGTGCGTGTTGGTGGTTGATAAATTCCAAGAAGACTCGTAGAATTTCTTTGGCTCAAATGCTCACTTAAAGGCCGAACGTCTATAGAGTCCCATTAATTCCACTCTTCCCGAAGAGCATTGGGAACTTGTTGAATTGTTTGGTCGTTGAGATTGGTTGTTCAACTCCGAGGAAGACTTTTGGAATCAAGCTAGAGTGAACCTACCCCAAACTTGAGTGAACCCGAGAGGCAAACAAAAGTGAGGGAACGAGTGAGGACTTTTACTCTAATCTCTTTGCTTGTTTTTTATTGTTGTAGGTACAATGTCCAACGAAGGAGATGATACCACAAAAAATGCCTTGGCTACTATCCTTGCCAAATTGGATAGTATGAGCCTAAGGATTGAGAACCTTGAGAAGGTGACTTCAAGTATCCAAACCGAGAAAGAGGCCCCGAGTATCCAAGTTGAGAAAGGGACCTCGAGTGTCCAAGTTGAAGCCGGTGAGGGTACATCTAGTTCCACCTTTACCCCGGAACAAGTTGTTGAATTACTTAGACAACAACGGGTAAAGGAAAATCGTGAAAGAAATGAACAAGTGTTGGGCAATACCCAACGAGTGAGCATTCCTCACATAATGGGCAATCCCCAAAGAAATGTCCCACTTCCCGGACCTATTCGAAATGTTCAACCTCTTGAGCAAGTTGATCAAGCTCAAGAAGGGGAGGAGGAAGAGTATAGTGGTAGTGAATATGGGGCTCCTAATCCGAATGGGAGAGCCATGAATTGGGGTCGTAATGTGGATAGGGGTAGAGGCCGAGGTCGAGGGCCACCCATAGGGTATGTTGGAGGGAATGCTAGGAGGGATTATGGTGGTTATGGAGATAACTTTGGAGGCCAACCGGAGCCGTACCAAGGGGGTCGAGAAAATAACAATCTTAATAGTGTGAAGCTCACTATTTCTTCTTTCAAAGGGAGTAGTGACCCGGTGGAGTACATTGATAGGCAGTTGTCCATGGAGCAAATATTTGACACCAATGATATGACCGAGGAGAAAAAGGCCAAGTATGCAATATCTTCTTTTGAGTCCTTTGCTTCTACTTGGTGGGAGTCGGTCAAGAGAAATAGGAGGAGAAATGCCATGGCCATCAATGTTACTTGGGGAGAATTGCTCCGAGTGATGGATGAGAAGTATTTGACTGAGCAATACCGTCATGCCCAATACAAACGCCTCTATGAGTTGAAGCAAGGGTACAAGACGGTTGGAGAATACTTCAATGAGTTTGAATAAATTCGGATGACCCTAGACTTGGATGGAGAAGATGATTGACCGGCCGAGATCCATTTTAGAAGTGGTTTGAATCGAGACATAGCCTCTCAATTGAAGTTCCACAAGTATGACAACCACTATGACCTCTATGATGATGCGGTTGAAGCCGAGAAATGGCTCAAAGAGGAGAAGTCCACTCGCTACAAGAATAGCACTACTACTCCCATGAGTGAGCCAAAGGAGTGGAAGACCCCTACTCCAAATGCAAGGTTTCCAAACACAAGTGGTACAATTTCCTGCAAAGATGTGAAGAAGCCTTATGAGAATTCCACACCACATGTAGGAGGTAACTCTAAAACTCATTTGAGCAATCCTACTTCTACTTCTACTCAATGCTATAAATATAAGGGTTATGGACATATTGCCAAAGATTGCCCTACCCGAAAAACTATGGTGGTGGTGGGTGAATTGGTGTATGAACAAGATAGTGAGCCCGAGGATGAGGGAGTAGAGGGTGATGAGGAGGTTGATATGGGGGAGGATGCAATTGAGGATGATGATCCTCATGCCTTCCTTGTTGTGAGGAGAAGTTTGGGTGCCATGTCTGTAGAGGATAGTGAGACTTTGCAAAGGGAAAATCTCTTCCATGCTAGATGCCGAGTCATGGGTATTGTGTGTTCCATGATTATTGACTCGAGAAGTTGTGCCAATGTCATTAGCCAAACACTACTTTCCCAATTGAAGATACCCACCTCGAAACACCCAAATCCTTACCGTTTGCAATGGCTTAGTGAGTGTGGTGAATTGAGGGTGGTAAAGTAAGTCATGATTAAATTCAAGATAGGGAACTATGTGGATGAACACATGTTTTATGTGGTGCCTATGCAAGCATGCACCTTCTATTTGGAAGACCATGGCAATTTGATAGACATGTGGTTCATGATGGCCGTGCCAACACCTACACGGTGAAGCATGAAGGGAAAAAGTTTGTGCTCAAACCCTTGTCGCCAAAGCAAGTAAGTGATGATTACAAGCGCATGAGGGAATTGAGGGAAGCGGCAAAGGCTAAGTCGGTTGTTGAGACTAGCCCTTTGGCCGAGAACTTGGTGGTGACTCCACCATCTTCTACAGATGGCATTTGTGCCATGACGCAACCGGGTGAACTCTTGAGAGGCAATGATGGCAACAAACTACTCATTTGCCTAGTGCACAAATGTGTGATTCTTACTTCCGAATTTGATTATTCTTCTAACCCTTTGCCTAGTGCTTTTGAAAATGTTTTGAAGGATTATGGGGACATGTTCCCGGATGAGATGCCCGATGGTTTACCTTCCTTGAGGGGTATTGAACATCAAATCGACTTTGTCCCGGGATCTCAAATCCCAAACAAGCCGGCAACTAAAAGCAATCCCGAGGACACAAGGGAGTTGCAAAAGCAAGTAGATGAATTGCTTACCAAGGGCTTGGTGAGGGAGAGTTTGAGTCCTTGTGTCGTGCCCGTGATCCTTGTTCCAAAGAAGGATGGCACTTGGAGGATATGTGTGGATTGTCGTGCGGTCAACAAGATCACGGTAAAGTATCGACATCCCATACCTCGTTTAGATGACATGTTAGATGAGCTTAGTGGTTCTAGCATCTTTTCGAAGATAGACCTTAGGTCCGGTTACCATCAAATCCGGATGAAACCCGGGGATGAATGGAAAACCGCATTCAAGACCAAGTTTGGTCTATATGAATGGTTGGTGATGCCCTTTGGCCTCTCCAACGCACCTAGCACTTTCATGAGGCTAATGAACCATGTGCTAAAGCCATTCATCAACAAGTTTGTGGTCATCTAATTTTACGATAAATTGATATATAGCAAATCAATAGACGACCATGTTGATCACTTAAGGCAAGTGCTTGAAGTGTTGAGAGCCTAAAAGCTCTATGCTAATTTTAAGAAATGTGCCTTTGGTGTTGAAAAGGTAGTCTTTCTTGGGTTTGTTGTGAGTGCCCAACGATTGGAGGTAGATGATTCTAAGGTAGAGGCCATTCGTGATTGGCCTACTCCTACTACCGTGACTCAAGTGAGGAGCTTTCATGGTCTTGCTAGTTTTTATAGACGATTTGTCAAAGACTTTAGCTCCATTGCCGCTCCACTCACCGAATTGGTGAAGAAGGACAAGCCTTTTGTGTTGGGAGAGCCTCAAGAGAAGGCCTTCCAAGAATTGAAAAGTAGGTTGAGTACCGCCCCTCTATTGCAATTGCCCGACTTCGAAAAGGCATTTGAGGTTGAATGTGATGCCTCGGGGGTAGGAATTGGTGGTGTCTTAATGCAAGATGGAAAACCCATAGCCTACTTTAGTGAGAAATTGAAGGGTGCCTCCTTGAACTGCTCTACGTATGACAAGGAGATGTATGCCTTAGTGAGAGCTCTTGCTCATTGGCAACATTATCTTTGGCCTAGGGAATTTGTGATTAAGAGTTATCATGAGTCACTCAAACATCTTAGAGGCCAAGAGAAATTGAACAAGCGTCATGCCAAGTGGGTAGAGTTCATTGAGTCTTTTTCCTATGTAATTCAATACAAAAAAGGGAAGGACAATGTTGGGGCGGATGCACTTTCTAGGAAGTTTGCTCTAGCCACCACTCTTGCCTCCAAGCTCATGGGTTTTGAGAGCATTAAGTTGATGTATGCTCAAGACCCTAAGCTAAAGAGCATTCATGAAGCTCTTGAGAAGGGAGAAAGAGTTGCGAAATACCAATGGGTTGGTGGCTATATTTTCAAGAACGGGAGAGTGTGTGTCCCCGAGTCTTCTTGGAGAGATGTGCTAGTGCAAGAAGCACATTGTGGGGGCTTGATGGGTCACTTTGGGGTGGATAAGACTATGGCCATACATAAAGAGCAATTCCATTGGCCAAAAATGCGGCCTCTTGTGGAACGTTTTTGCAATGCTTGTTTAGATTGTAAGAAGGCCAAGTCTAGATCCAACGCCCATGGCTTGTACACTCCTTTGCCCGTACCTACTAGTCCGTGGGTTGAAATCTCTATCGATTTTTTTATGGCTTTACCTCGGACTAGAGGAGGACACGATAGCATTTATATTGTTGATAGGTTTTCCAAAATGGCTCACTTCTTTCCGTGCAAAAAGACTAATGATGCACAACATGTAGCTTCTTTGTTTATTGATAATGTCCTAAAATTGCATGGGGTGCCTCGCACCATTGTTAGTGATAGGGACTCCAAGTTCCTTAGCCGTTTTTTGAAGTGTTTGTGGGGTGCTCTTGGCACCAAATTACTATTCTCTACGTCCCACCACCCTCAAACCGATGGTCAAACCGAGGTGGTGAACCGAACCTTGGGAGCTCTACTTAGAGCCATGACCAAAGGTAAGGCCGGGACTTGGATTGTTAAGCTACCACTTATGGACTTTGCATATAACCGCACTTTGAACCGTATGATTGGCATGACTCCATTTGAGTGTGTTTATGGTTTTAACACTTTGATTCCTCTTGAACTTACCCCTTTGCCAAGGGATGTGGTTGTTGATTTTGAAGGTAAAGCTCGGGCCAAGGCATTACTTGAACTCCATGCTAAGGTGAAGAAGACTTTGGAGGAGGCTTATGAAAAGATAGAAACCAAGAAGAACAAAGGAAGAAAGAAGGTGGATTTCAAGAAGGGAGATTGGATGTGGGTGCACTTCCGCAAAGAAAGATTTCCAAACCATAGGAAGGGGAAGTTGGCACCAAGAGGAGATGGACCATTCCAAGTGTTGTCCAAGATCAACAACAATGCATATGTGATAGACTTACCGGGTGAGTATAATGTGTCGAATACTTTCAATGTTAGTGACTTGACTTCTTTTGATGTAGGTGATGATGACTTGGAGGATGACGCCTTAATTTCGAGGACGAAATCTTCTCAAGAAGGGGAGGATGAAGCAATGCAAACCAAACCAAGACCCTTTACTAGAAGTCAAGCCAAAGCAATCCACGATGCTCACATTCACTTGGTAGGGAAGAGCTTGGACGTGGACGATGGAAGCTCCGGAACCTCATTGAAGATCATGCATTGGTGCACTATGGAAGGAGGACCGCTTAGGCTCCAAGGGGAACCACCCCAAGCTCATTTTGAAGCACTCCAAGACATCCCAGGAAGAGGCGGAGCGCCTCATGAAGGTGGCGGAGCGCCTACCTGAAGATTGACCAAAATTCAGCTAAGTATAAAATGTAAACTCTCTGGATTTTTGGGAGGCGGACCGCCTAAATTTTGAGGCGGACCGCCTACTTGTGAAAGCTCTCAGGATCTGGCCAGGAGGCGGGTGCCTAGGAGGGGAAGGCGGACCGCCCACCCCCCTGTGACAACATGCAGGATTTTGTTATTTTTTACATGAATTTCCTACTTTAGCCCTAAGTGGCCTTTGATGTTTAAACCCACTTTGGGGGTATTTATGACCTTTCATTACAAGTTGTAGAAGACTATTAAAGTCTTCATTAGGTCTTGAACTCATTTTAGCTTACTTTGAATACACAAAACATATGAAACTCTCTCTATTGAAAACCCTTGATTTTGGCTTAATTTCAATTGGTGGATTCCGAGTTGAACTTCAAACCTATCCGATCATTCTATTTGCAAGAACCTCGTGATTCTTGAGGATAGTTGCATAGCATAGGTGATTCTTTCCAATCGTTCGGGGTGTAACGGAACAAGTTCTTCGTTGCTACTTGGACTTTCGTGTGAGTCTCGTCTCGTTTCTTATCTTTTATCGCTTTCGTAGTTTCGATTGCATCAAAGGTTCAGCTTAGTACTGTATTTCACCCACAGACGGATGGTCAGTCAGAGCGGACGATACAGATATTAGAGGATATGTTGAGAGCTTGTGTGCTGGACTTTGGTGGTCATTGGGATGACCATTTACCCCTAGCAGAATTCGCTTATAATAATAGCTACAAGTCTTCGATTCAGATGGTACCGTTTGAGGCTTTGTACGGGTGTAGATGTCGCTCTCCAGTGGGATAATTTGAGTCTGGTGAGGTGATTGCTTTGGGTCCAGATTATGTGCAGCAGACTTTGGATAGGGTTCAGATTATTCAGGATCGCTTACAGACTGCTCAAAGTAGGCAGTTATCATACGCAAACTGGAGGACTCGGGACTTGTTGTTCATGGAGGGTGATTTGGTCTACTTAAAGCTGTCTCCAATGCGAGGTGTGATGAGATTTGGAAAGAAAGACAAGCTGAGCCCTCGTTTCATTGGCCAGTTTGAGATTATTCAGCGTATTGGTAATGTTGCTTATAAGCTTGCCTTACCTGATTCGATGCCAGTCCATCCAGTTTTTCATGTTTCTATGCTTCGGAAGTGTGTTCGTGATCCGACTCACGTTATTGAGGCAAATACAATTCCGTTGGATGCGAACCTAGCTTATGAGGAGGTTTCGGTTGCTATAGTGGGAGGGATACTCGCAAGTTGAGATCAAAAAAAATTCCCTTAGTAAAGGTGCAGTGGCGAAACCGTCCACATGATGAGGCTACTTGGGAGACTGAGGTGAGTATGCGAGAGGAATATCCATACTTGTTTGAGACAGCAGGTATGTGTCATGACACTTGTTAGTCGAAATTTGCTTATGTCTTTTTTTTATATTGACTCTTGATGGGGTTTAGATTCTTTAAGTATCGTTCGAGGACGAACGAGAGTTTAAGTGGGGGAGAATGTAATGACCCTATACTTTATAAATATTATCTTTTAGTTATTCCCTCACATTTATTTTAATTATCCTTATAGGAAAAGTACTCACTTAAATTATGAGTTGAAAGAAGGGTTAGAAAGATAATTACGGGTAACTATTGGACCAAATAGACATAACTTTTATTAGTTGGTATTTACGTTTACAAGTAAAATAAAAATTAATTGTGGATGAGTGGGGTTAGTGGTACCTTTAATATATAGTTTCATTAAGAGTACAAAATACAGATACATGTTTTAAAAGTCAAAAACCTAGACAAAAAAAAAACAAATAAAACGGCTGCAGTAGTGGTAATTGCAGGCGGAGAATTTCCTTGGTAATTGTAGTAGTGGTTTGGATGATTTTAAGTGGTGGACACTACAGATACTATTCTTTTAACATGTAATATATATTGTTGTTAGCTCCAAATACTGCTACTGACCTCTGCTACTATGTTTCATCTATATTACTTGATGTCAAGGGGACATCACTATTAGTGTTTCAATTGGTTGAAAGTAGAACTGAAAGTAAGTAGTATATATTGTGAATGGAAGCTTCAGTAGTAATTTAATAAAGCCAGTTTCGTTATTATGCCATGATTAAGAGGGTTAACAAAAGGAAGCAACGACTAGACAATTATGATTAGCTACTAGTCAGTGATATGAAATTATCTAGGCAAGTTTTGGTTCTTAGCAAATTTTGTGTAGAAAACAAAATACTGGTACCATTCTCTTTCAGTGCATTATGTTGATATTCAAAGTGCTATAATTTTCTTTCATTATTATTTAATGATTGGGGAATATCATGACAACACAATGATTAGTATGATAAGAGAAATTCCAAAAGAAAAATTTAATAGTAGTTTCTGTTTTGGTGCTTTGAAATTGAAGTATTGCTTCCATGTTTTCTTTCTTTTCTTACTAATTCGTTACTAAGTAGTGAATGCAACCTTTAAAGTAGTCATGAGGGGATGACTTCATTACTTACTATAATGGATTCATCCTAGGAAATTTGTTTCAATTGGCGAATTGTCCAGAACACTATTTTGGTTCTTCAAAGATTAAGTTATTGTTTCATATTCTTTTTAATACCAATTTAATATATAAATGAATCTTCTATATTGTTGTAATTGTTACCTTTGAAACTACTATCTTATTATATTTTGATATATAATCTAATATTGAACATGTTGGAGTTTATTCATCTTAAAAATATTGTACCTGAGATGTGGAAAGTGGTATTTGATCCTAAGTCATTTATTTTATAGATGTAATTTATTTCGGGGTACGGGAACAATTTTGGACTAAAGATTTCTGCCTTGTATATCAAAGTAATTATGTATTTCATTCTTTTACTTAGAGCAAGAACGATTGGAGGAGATTCGGCAAGGGAAGAAGATTGTTGAGTAGTGTTTTGCTTCTTCGGATAGAGGTAGGTGGTTCTATCCCTTTCTTTGGTGGAATTTGTCCATGCGGGATATTGTACATACGTTCCTTGTATGTGCACTGCCCTAGGTGTAACCGTTTACACCTTTTCGTTGTGTCTAAATCTTTACTTGGAATATGTGTTGTTTTCCTGGATTGTGTTTACTCCTGGTTGTGGTTTAAGGTATTGCAAGTTATGTGCATTTTTGACATGGAAATTTATGATTACTTTGATATGTCGGAGTTGGTCCAATTGATAATATTTTGGAGTTTGTCCATTTGATAGCCTCGGAGTTGGTCCACTATCTATTTTAGAGTTGGTACATTGGATAGCCTCGAGGTTGGTCCACTATCAAATCTTTTCGGAGTTAGCCCACATATTCTGCTAGTTTATGAATTGATTTTAACTGTTGGTTCTCGAATGAGATTTATTGATGTTGAATGGCGTGATTGGATGAACTATTTGACTAGCGAATTATAACATGTTTCTTTTTCTCCCTCCTCTATTCTGTTAATTTATTACTTAGACTAGTTTCCTGTCTTTTATTGGAACTAGTCTGCCCACCTACTAAGTCCTTTTGACTTACGTTGTTTTCTTTATTGTTTTCTTATTATTTGTTCGGGCAGATACGGTTCGGAGCACCAGCGAGCCCCGTGGCTAGAGTTGAAGATTTTTCTATTGATCAGCGGTGAGCCAACCATCCTCATGCCGTGGTGGTGCACCTTTCCATTATTTTGTTCATGTCATTTATTGTTTCAGACATTCGGGAGAATTTATTCAGTATTTATCTTATAGATGTTCATGGCTTATGGTAGAGGACTAGATCTTTCATTTGTTGTTGTGGGATATTCCGTGTATTTCTGTAATAAAAATCGCAGTTTGAATTTTATTATATTCTTTATTTAATGTTATTGAGATTAATCGTTAATATAGCGAGTGGGTTCGCTCGATGGGGTTAGTTCGGGTGCCCTCACGACTATCCAAGATTATGTAAGTGGAATGTAAGTGTCATTTTTGTTTTTCGGTAATAAATTGTGATTGTTCAGTATTTTTGATTTTGAGTTTACTAGTTTTGATTTTGAGTTTACCAGTTTCATAGTTGCATTCATTATATTATGACAATGAATCGTGACTGTTCAGTATAACTGTAACTGTTATGTAATGGTGGCTTTCCAATTATAAGTTGCAACTGTTACAATATTTTTATTGATGGTTGTCTATAAACACATTGCAATTGTTAGTTGATCATCTTATTATTACAATTATCTATATCTTTATTGAATATTTATAAGCTTTATACTTCAACTACAACAATGTCTGAAAGTAGTGTCAATCAAGCAATACCAGTAGGAGCAGCACAACTAGTCCCAGCACCCCCACCCCACCCCAACCCCCACCACCATCACCAAATAATCTAAATTGGGATATTGTAGTCCCACAGGGTCAGATGCAGGATCATAATAACTTAATACGGCAAATGCAAAATGATATTTGGATTATGCATAACGTGAAAAGCGGACAAGTGAGAAGGATCTGGCGCGTTATTCAGGCTATATCACTACATCTTCATTTTGACCTTCAACCAGGATCTACATAATGGAATTATACAAAGTTTCTATGTCTGTTATTTTTAATTATTAGTCTGTAATTTTCACCAGGTCAAAACACTGTGATTTTGTGTTTGCACTAGACTATGACTCCAGCATCAAGTAATGGGACTTCATATGTAATTGCACTTTAAATGATTCTATCTTATATTTTTATATTTTATACCTTGTTAATTTTCTTGCAATGATTTTGTGCATATCTTTGTGGTTATGAAAATGTCAGGCATATTGCAATTACAGACTTTGAAAGTTAAAGTAGAGAATTTTTTATGGAAATCAATATTGAAAAAGAGTTCTGGTAGTAATTCAAATTACAGAATTTTTCCAGACTTTTTTTTACTGGTCTTGTCATATATAAAAGACGAAAGATTCTATCTGATTTTTCTTTATATTTTGTCTAGTAGTCCTTATGGTATGGATCCCATTTTATTATCCTGGGTATAATTAAAATTAATCACAAAGTTCCAAGATTGTTAACCTCACGAGATGTGAGTTAGTTTTTGTAATTTTAATTCCTTATGGTAGGGAATCTCAGCTTATTATGATGGGTCTAATTTAAAATAACTAGAGACTCCCATCACTTTATCCCTTGGAGACATGTTAATTAGTTATTATTTTTCTAAGTCCTTATGGTAGGAAAATCCCAACTCATAATGCTGGGTCTAATTCAAAATAATCACAGAGTCCTAGGTTTTTTAATCACAGAGATGGCTTTTATTATTCTAGTTCCTTATTATCCATATTGCAATTACATACTTTGAAAGTTATAGTAGGGAATCTTTTGTGGATATCAATATTGAAAAAGAATTCTGGTAGTAATTTAAATTACAGAATCTTCCCAGACTTTTTTTTGACTTGTCTTGTCATATATAAAAGATGAAAGATTCTATTTGATTTCTTTTTGTATTTTATCAAGCAGTCCTTTTGGTACAGGATCCCATTTTATTATCCTGGGTCTAAATCAAATTAATCACAGAGCCCCAGGATTTTTAACATGACGAGATGTGAGTTAATTTTTATTATTTGAATTCCTTATGGTAGGAAAATCCCAGCTCATTACGCAACCTTGTATGTTTGGGGTAATTAATTTTTATTTTTCTAAGTCCTTATGGTAGGGAAATCCCAGCTCATTATGTTGGGTCCAATTCAAAATAACTATAGACACCCATCACTTTATCCCTGGGAGACATGTTAATTAGTTTTTATTTTTCTAAGTCCTTATGGTAGGGAAATTCCAGCTCATTATGCTGGGTCTAATTCAAAATAACTACAGACGCCCATCACTTTTATCCCTTGGAGACATGTCCTTACGAAATCCCAGCTTATAATGCTGGGTCTAATTCAAAATAACCACAGAGTCCTAGGTTTTTTAATCACAGAGTTAGTTTTTATTATTTAAATTCCTTACTATCCATATTGCAATTACAAACTTTGAAAGTTAAAGTAAGGAATCTTTTGACTTGTCTTGTCATATATAAAAGACGAAAGATTCTATTTGATTTCTTTTCGTATTTTGTCAAGTAGTCCTTATGGTAGGGGATCCCATTTTATTATCATGGGTTTAAATCAAATTAATTACAGAGTCCCTGGAAATCCCAGCTCATTATGCTGGGTCTAATTCAAAATAACTACAGACTCCCATCACTTTATCCCTGGGAAACATGTTAATTAGTTTTTATTTTTCTAAGTCCTTATGGTATAAAAAGAAGAAAGAATCTATTTGATTTCCTTTTGTATTGTCCAAATATATAATATTGTGACTATCATATAAAATTTCAACAATCTCAGTTCAATCTTATCCTATACAGATTTGACCCCCTAAGCAAAGAAAAAAGTGATATCATTTTGCAGAGAAAGAAGTTTAGTTGGATCTCTATGATATTAAGCTTGAAAATCTAAAAAATAAGGAATCCTTTACAGCTTTTTTTCTGACTTGTAATGTCACCTAAAAAGAACAAAAATTCTTCACGAGTTTTTATTCTTTTGGAATTTTGAATTTGAACTTCTGCTTTCTGGTATAAATTTACACATTTGTGTTGTTTTTTATTTGTACAAAACTAAGTAAAAAAATAAAAAAGCAGTACAATAAGAAATGGCTTGCAACAATGAAGCAAGAAGAGAACAATGGTTCCAGTTGAAGAACGACATTACGAATTTGAAAACTGATGTTGAGCTTCTGAAAAATGAGTCAAGAACAATTTGGATGTGCTGATTGAATTTTTTGTAGATTTCATAGATAAAAACAAAACAAATATGGATCATCTTTTTTATAAACTCATCAATATTGAATTGCAGAGTTTCACAGAGTCAACCTCTGGTTGTAGCTCTCGTGTCCCTAGGAATCGTTAATATTTTTCGTAGGGTTTTACTGTATTATTTTTTTGATGTGTTTGTAGTGTTATATTTTTATCTTCCAACTGTTAGTCTAATTTCATTTTCATCTGTTTGCAACTGTTGCTAGTAATGTTATGCTTCTTTTGTATTTTAGAAGTATCCTTATTCAGTAACTTTTATCCCATTTTAATTAAAATGAAGGCAAGTTTGTTTTGCTAGATATAGTCCAAGGCAAATATCATGGGATAGTAAGCTTAAATCACATGGATCCCGAGTTTTTGAAATGGAAACTATGCTAAACACATACACTGGATTTAATCCTGGTACATTATGCTAAACACCGAAGTAGTTCAAGTATTTAATACTAGAAGTATAAGCTTAAGACAGGTGGAGTTCAAAATCTGTGTAGCTAACACTGCAGTCGAGAAAATCTACAATTTACTAGCACGTTGAAAAACTGAATAACAGACAAACTCAGTTTATTTCACTAGAACTATTTTTTATATCAACGCATTTTTTTGACTCCATAATCCTGGGATATTATGGTAAACACAGATGCATTCTCGGTATTTTAAGCCTGCGCAATTAATTTCTTGTTCCAATTTAGATAATCATAGTTTCTTAAGATTATGCATAGGAACAAGAAATTTTAAAAGATAAAAAATTTCTTAATGTTACATTCAGTCCCTGTAGAAATACTGGGTCTCTAAAGTTAACCAACAAAGAGTTACGATTTTTTTATCTAGGATATTACCCTTAATCGTGTAGGTAACACAGCTTTTTTTTACTACATTTATTCTGATGTTTATGTATTTTTGACTATACAGATTCTCTTTGACTGTATTAGTTGGGTGAAATTAGTAACTGCTAGCCTAAAAATAAGGCTTTACAGTTGAAGGAAACTATAAGTTATTGAGATTGCATCTACTCATATAAGTTTTACTTGCAGAAAAAAAAAATCCATAAAGGAAGATATGGCAAATGAGCAGAATTGCATTGAGGAACTGGGTAATTTCTATAAGAGACTAACAAGCTCCTACTTCAAAAGAGATGATTTTATATGTTAAAGAATTCTCGAAACAAATTTTTATTTCTTGCTCTATTTTTTTATCGTCTGTGATTTCTTACTGACAGTGATAGTTTATTTCTTTTAGATCTTTCCAAAGAATTGAAAGCAAAGGCTGCCTAACATAAATGGAAATGCATGTATATTTCGTGAGGATGATGACAATGCATATGAGATGAAATTCAAGGTTGGGAGATATACAAGGTTGTGCAATGGATGGAAAGCTATGCTTATTAAGAAAGGCTTCAGGCAAGGTGATATGCTTCATTTTGAACACATTTGGCATGAGATTCTTGACGGTGTTGCAGTTGTTTTTTTTGGTATTGCTGTCAGAAACCATCAGGATGGTCATAGCGATGGTGGTGATGATGATGACAGCAGTGAAGATGATGATGCAGGATCAGCACAGAAGCCAACTGTAATTGAATAAGTTTTAGTAGTATTTGTATTGTTTTAGTTAATGTAGTTTATATTTTCTCTCTTTTCGAAACGACCTCGGTCAGTCGTTTCGAAAGTGAGGACTTCGAGGGGTGCCGATAATTTTAAAATATTCGTAAGGTCCATTAGAACCTGTCTGTAAAATTTGAGTTAAATCAGACCTCGTTTGGTACGTATCGGAAGAAGGTTTCAGTTTTTATTGTCGATAAATATTAAAAAGAGGTTTTCGAGCTCCATTTTGGCGAAGAACTCCGATTCGAAATACAAAAGCGTCGTTAGGTTCGTATTATTATTTCTGACTTTTGCGAACTTTCGAAAGTGAATTTCGAGGTTATTCGGCAAGTTTCCGCTAAAATGCCGAAAGTTAAATAATTTGATATTTTTTATTTAATTTGCATATTGAGTTTCGGGAGTCCGATTTGAGATCCGCCTTAGCAAGTGTGTTACATATATTTTGTATAACTTACATGAGAAATTTAGAATTATTTCGAATATCGTAGGGTACCGTTTAATTTTTTTCACAAAAAGAAAATATAAAAGTAAAAGAAAATAAAAGAAAAGGACAAAAAAACAAAAGAAAAAGGAATCAATTGGTGGTGGCTATTGGGATAAATATCCCATAGCCTAGAGATTTTAAGAAAACATATAACAGAAGCAAAAACGAAAACAGAAAAAGGACGAAGTGAAAGAGAAAATTCCAGAAACTGAGAAAAGAACCGGAAAAAGATAGAATTTTAACCCCGAAATATTCAGGATCGTTTGGCAGTGAATCCAAAGGATAAAGTGGCTATTGAGTAGCAAGTTGAAATAAGGTAAGTGTTTATATCCATTTCTTTGGAAGCACCTGGCCTCGTAGATTTTCTACGTGTTCCTTACGTGTGTAGCTGCCGATACTCATTACGCCTTAGCTTTGAATTTACATTGTATATTATATGTTATGTTCTGTTATTGGTATTGCATTGATGATCTGAGCATTGTACTCTGGCTGTGAGTTGGCATTTACTCCCTCCGTCCCAAATTAGTTGTCGCCTTTAGCTTCTTCACGCCCATTAAGAAAATCATTAAATAGAGTGTGTATTTTACTATGTTACCCCTATTTAATGTTTGACTATTAAATTTTGTTGAGAATTTTTCTAATTATTAAGGGTATAGTTGGAAAAGACTAACAATTTTTTTCTTGAAATCCTGAAGTGTCAACTAATTTGGGACACACCATTTTTCCTAAAGCGACAACTAATTTGGGACGGAGGGAGTACTTCCCAGCTGTCGATGAGAGTCCCGCACCGGTGAAGGATTATTATTGCATCATATTGCATTCATATGCATTATATGTCATTCATATGCATTACATTGCATATCATATCGGGTGCAGGAGTATTCCGCCCCAGGAGAGTGCAAGAGTATTTCGCCTCTGGTTTATATTTTATCGGGTGCAGGAGTATTCCGCCCCAGGAGAGTGCAGGAGTATTCCGCCTCCAGTTTACATTTTATCGGGTGCAGGAGTATTCCGCCCCAGGAGAGTGCAGGAGTATTCCGCCTCATGTTTACATTATATCGGGTGCAGGAGTATTCCACCTCTGGTTTACATTTTATCGGGTGCAGGAGTATTCCGCCCCAGGAGAGTGCAGGAGTATTCCATCTCAGGTTTATATCATATTGGGTGCAGGAGTATTCTGCCCCAGGAGCAGGAGTATTCCGCTCTTATGTCAGATACTGAGTGCAGGAGTATTCCGCCCCAGGAGCAGGAGTATTCCGCTTTTATGTCAGATACTAAGTGCAGGAGTATTCCGCCTCAGCTTTACATTATATCGGGTGCAGGAGTATTCCGCCCAAGGAGAGTGCAGGAGTATTCCGCCTCTGGTTTATATTATATCGGGTGAAGGAGTATTCCGCCCCAGGAGCATGAGTATTCCGCTCCAGTTGGTTATCAGATAGGATTCCCCTCGAATGCAGGAGTATTCTGCTTCGGGATGGTATTACGGGCACATGTGACCCTTTGCATCATATTTCATTTCATTTCATTTTATCTCATTTCATTTCATACCATTGTGTAGACTTGTGGTACATAACTACTATTCTGCTTCTACGTGCATTGCTTATTTGTTGATATGTTTCTGGCTCGTATTCCTGGTTGAGTTTATAGTTTTATACGTGTTTCCGGTTATTATCTGGCTCTGCCTTTTTATAATTTAAATAAGAGGAATTTGGTTTATCTGTTTCTTCTCCCTGGCTAGCTATCCTATTCTTTGTGGTGGCTAGTCAGCCCCACTTATTGAATCCTTTTGACTCACCCTTGTTTGTTGTTTGTTTCTTGTCTATCTATTTCGTTTCGGTAGGTTCACTCCAGGATTGAGTTCGCCACATTGTTCAGGATCGAAGACGACTTCAACTGTCAGTGTGAGCCAGCTTTTATTCCGGATGGCCACCAGTTTATTGTTTATTATTTCAGTTGCCTCTTGCTCCCTTCAGGAGGTATCTGTCTTCTTTCGTACTCTTAGATGTCTAGTCTGGATAGCCCCAAACCTAGTATGTTGGGTAGTTAGCTGTAATTTCTTTGCACAACTTAGAGGTATCAGTATATCTGTGCTTTTTCTAAGTCTTGTTCTTATTTATGAGTTGGATTCATGTTCATTTTCCTAATTCAGATGTTAAGGGTTCGCCCGACGGGTCTAGGGGAGGATGTTGGGTGCCCGCACAGCCTAGCCGAAAATTTGGGTCATGTCAGTTCATATTATAGCCCGGTTTAGAGTCTATCCAGACTAAGACAGTGTCTAGGAGAGTCTCACTGATGGGTACGTAGACTTCTGTACTTATCTACGAGAGGCTATGGTGGCATTTAGTAAGTTTCACTTCCTTCTTTTCTGATCGTGCGTCGGTCTAGGATGGAAAAGTATTTTCGTTAATTCCTTCGCGGTAATTGTGAACCCTCCTGCGACAAATCAGCAAACGGTATGAGTTCAAGACGAAGCGGTCTGGCCTGAGGTTAGCACTGACGAAGCCCCGAGTGTTTTGATCGTGCTGACGATCTAGTTAAGGAGGTCCCAGTTGTACGAGCTCGCGATGGGCAAGGGAGTAAGGCCTTGTGGTTCCCTTGGCTCTCTACGATGCTTTTACGAGAATCTTGGCGACGCAGATACCGTAAGAACCTTTTATTCACTGGGTAGCCTATCAGGTTGCCGCATGTGCAGACGTTCGGTCTCAGGGAGCTTCTATTCCAGTTCTTAATATTGCCGCAGTAAAGTATGTTCAGGAAGCAGCATGTGTTGTGCCTCTAGTTATTCTTGCTAGTTAGCTAGCCCGAGTAATGGCTCGGTCCGAGTATCTAAAAAGGCTGCATTATTTTACCCAATCGAACCTTCCGATATTCTTAAACCATGCATCAGATAATCCCTGCGTAAATTTTTAAAATACAATGATGTCAGCATATCCTTTAGGCTCTTGATTATATCGAGTGATATGGTGTTGATTATTCTACTTTCCAGTTTCAAGTTCCAGCCCTGGATTGGTGGACCGCTCTCTTATTAGTTAACTTAGTTCGATTTTTCTTCTAGATTCATGGAAAAGTTTTTTTCGAGTAGCGAGCGAGATGAAGAGTGTTGCCAGTTTGAGTGGATTAGACAGGGTAGCCTGTCGGTTAGCCTGTTGGTTTCAGAATATGAGATTGAATTCTATAGAATGGCTGAATATGCATTAGAACTAGTCCATGAGCCTTTCGAGAGATTCAAAGATTTATTGATGACCTTTCTTTTTCCTTGAAATCCCAGATGGCTCGAGAGATTGAGGTCGGGATTTCATTTGACGTTGTTGTTGATATTGCCCGAAGGTACAAGGCATACCATAAGTTAGAAAGGAAGAGTTAGAGCGGGAGAGCAAGAGATCCCGTGGCCCAAGTGGGCAACCATGGTACCTCATTTGGAGGTAAGAGTTCTGATTATTTTGGGAGGTCACCTTCCAGGTTATCTCAGCTTGTGTCACACAATTCTTAGAGTGCGCCAGTAGTTCGTTAATATCAGACCCAGTTTTTCTCTTTGTAGCTATCAACAATCTCTCCCACTTCCATTTTAACTGAAAAAGTATTATCATTGTCGCGAACCTATCATCTTTGGTGGAGTTCTCCCTTACTCCGGCAAGTAGGCAGTCGTCCTTTCTCTTGTCATCAGGCACTTGCACAGTCGCACGTGATTTCATTTAGATCTCAATCAGCCGGAGAAATAGTTCTTCAGAAAGTGATTATCAGGGTAGTGGCTCAGCTCAGCTGCAGAGGCAGTTCTATGAACTGCTTGTCTGGCGGGATGCTGAGGTATCCGATATGGTAGACACTGAGATTTCTTCTTCTCTTAAATGTGAGTAAGATTTGATTCTTTCGATCAATCTAGAATGGTGTGTCTTATCATGTTTCGATGGTTTCCTGGATGTCATTTTTATTAAGAATTGGTTGTGGTAGAGGGGTGAGCTTCTTGTATGATTTATTCCTTGCATTTCTGAGATCCTCCTAGTTTATCTGGTTTAAATGTGAGAGATTTTTGAGCAAGTATCGGTATTGTTTGCTTGGCTTCTTGTTGTGCCTCATTCTGTTATAATGTCAAGTTAGTCTACCTCTCTTTGGAACTCAGTGTCGGTAGGATGATGGGATTTTTATTCGTCACCATAAGAAAGTGTCATTGTTTCTTCCGGTGTAAAGTGATTAGTAAGTAATACTCGATCTACATATCTCCTCATGGTTTGAGGCGCTAGTAGAGTCATGTTATTCTATGAGCTTGTCTCGGTTATTAAAGGGTTTCTGGTAAATTGTCAGAGTTTCCCTCTTATAGGATGGTTAAATTGACATAGATGTTGTTCCATAAAGCTTATTTAATGTCTATCTCTTCAATTGCGATTATTTGGTTAGCCTGACTCGGAAGTAGTGTAGCTCAGGGAGCCAAGCAAATAAAAAAATGAGCTTGCTGAAGCTCTAATTATTTCTATCCTCAGTCAGTTGCCATCTCTTCTTTGTTCGGCACTAGTGAGCTTAGGCGGTCAGTAGCCTCTTGTGATGTTCCCCGTGTTGAGCCAGAGTGCGTGTCAAGGTGGCCGGGTAAGCACATTATTATTTTTTAAGGCTACTAAGGGTATTGAGAGGCGTCATTTGACCTTTGATTTGATTCATCAGGCGGTGGTGCTTATAGTAAATGTATGGAGTTGTGAACTCGAGAGTTGCAGCTGCTTGGCAACTCGAGAGAATAATTTGGTAGCGCAGGTCTGAGCCGCGTTATCTTTTTAGCTAAGTCTTCCTTAATCCAGCAGGTTGTGCGAGGATGACTATTTCTATTCAAATTAATTGTATGAGTTTATGCTCTAAGTGGAGGAGCCTTCCTCCAATTGATACCGAATCCTAATTTTAAATACCTAAGGCGTTGTTCAAGCATGAGCTAATTCTTAGTTCCATCGAATTAATCTATATCGAAAGGTATATCGAAGAGGTGATTATCGGCTGAATCATGTTAACCCATTCAAACTTCCATGTATCTTTGTTTCAAAAATATAGAACTCTCTTCTCGTAATCAATGAAGGATCAGCTTAGTCAGAATAACTTGTGCAATGGTATTATCATATTATCCAGATATATTTTGTTCCAAAAGTTCATTATACGTGTTATAATTCTGATCCTGTAATTAGGAAATAATGCCCGTGGAGTAGCTCATGAAGGTCCTGAAAGTTCTCTTGTTATCCGTACGAATATTTCTTTAGACTTAGGCTCGTTCGAGGACGAACGAGAGTATAAGTGGAGGAGAATGAAACAACCTCGACCAGTCGTTTAGGAAGTGAGGACTCCGAGGCGTGCCAATGATTTTAAAATATTCGTAAGGTCCATTAGGACCTGTCTGTAAAATTTGAGTTAAATCAGACCTCGTTTGGTATGTATCAGAAGAAGGTTTCAATTTTTATTGTCGATAAATATAACAAAAGAGGTTTTCGAGCTCAATTTTGGCGAATGAACTCCGATTCGAAATCCAAAAGCGCCGTTAGGTTCGTATGATTATTTGTGAGTTTTGTGAACTTTCGAAAGTGAATTTCGAGGTTGTTCGGCTAGTATCCGCTAAAATGCCGAAAGTTAAATAATTTGACCTTTTTCCATTTAATTTGCATATTGAGTTTCGGGAGTCCGATTTGTGATCCGCCTTAGCAAGTGTGTTACATATATTTTGTATAACTTACTTGAGATATTTGGAATTATTTTGAATATCGTAGGGTACCGTTTTAATTTTCGTCACAAAAAGAAAATATAAAAGTAAAAAAAAAATAAAAGAAAAAGAAAAAGACGCAAAAAAAAGAAAAAGGAATCAATTGGCGGTGGCTATTTTGATAAATATCCCATCGCCTAAATATTTCCAGAAAACATATAACAGAAGCAAAAACGAAACAGAGAAAGGACGAAGTGAAATAGAAAATGCCAGAAGCTGAGAAAAGAGCCGGAAAAAGATAGAATTTTCACCCCGAAATATTCAGGATCATTTGGCAGTGAATCCAAAGGATAAAGTGGCTATTGAGTAGCAAGTTGAAATAAGGTAAGTGTTTATATCCATTCATTGGAGGCACCTGGCCTTGTGGATTTTCTACCACATGTTCCTTACATGTGTAGCTGCCGATAGGCATACTCATTACGCCTTAGCTTTGAATTTACACTGTATATTATATGTTATGTCATGTTGTTGGTATTGCATTGAGAATCTGAGCATTCCACTCTTGCTGTGAGTTGGCATCTACTTCCCGGCTGTCGATGAGAGTCCCGCGCCGGTGAAGGGTTATTATTGCATCATATTGCATTCATATGCATTACATTGCATATCATATCAAGTGCAGGAGTATTCCGCCCCAGGAGAGCGCAAGAGTATTCCGTCTCTGGTTTAAATTTTATCGGGTGCAAGAGTATTCCGCCCCAGGAGAGTGCAGGAGTATTCCGCCTCTGGTTTACATTTATCGGGTGCAGGAGTATTCCGCCCCAGGAGAGTGCAGGAGTATTCCGCCTCTGGTTCACATTACGCCGGGTGCAGGAGTATTCCGCCTCTTGTTTACATTTTATAGGGTGCAGGAGTATTCCGCCCCAGGAGAGTGCAGGAGTATTCCGCCTCTGGTTTATATCATATTGCGTGCAGAAGTATTCCGCCCCAGGAGCAGGTGTATTCCGCTCTTATGTCAGATACTGAGTGCAGGAGTATTCCGCCTCAGCTTTACATTATATTGGGTGCAGAAGTATTCCGCCCCAAGAGAGTGCAGGAGTATTCCGCCTCTGGTTTATATTATATCGGGTGCAGGAGTATTCCACCCCAGGAGCAGGAGTATTCCTCCACTTGGTTATCAAATTGGATTTCCCTCGAATGCAGGAGTATTCCGATTCGGGATGGGATTACGGGCTCATGTGACACTTTGCATCATATTTCATTTCATTTCATACTATTGTGTAGACTTATGGTACATAACTACTGTTCCGCTTATACGTATATTGCTTATTTGTTGATATGTTTCCGGCTCGTATTCCTGGTTGAGTTTATGGTTTCATACGTGTTTCCGGTTGTTATCTGGATCTGCCTTTTTATAATTTAAATAAGAGGAATTTAGTTTATCTGTTTCTTCTCCCTGGCTAGCTATCCTATTCTTTGAGGTGGCTAGTCTGCCCCACTTATTGAGTCCTTTTGACACACCCTTCTTTGTTGTTTGTTTCTTGTCTATCTATTTCGATTCGGCGGGTTCGGTCCAGGATTGAGTTTGCCACGTTGTGAAGGAGCGAAGACGACTTCAGCTGTCAGGGTGAGCCAGCTTTTATTCCGGATGGCCACCAGTTTATTGTTTATTATTTCAGTTGCCTTTTGCTCCCTTCAGGAGGTATCTGTCTTCTTTTGTACTCTTAAATGTCTAGTCTGGATAGCCCTAAACCTAGTATGTTGGGTAATCAACTGTAATTTCTTTTGTACAGCTTTGAGGTATCAGTATGTCAGTGCTTTTTTTTTTAAAGTCTTGTTCTTATTTATGAATTGAATTATATTTATTTTCCTAATTTAATTAGTAAGGGTTCGCCCAATGGGTCTAGGGGAGGATGTCGGGTGCCCACACGGCCTAGCCAGATTCCGGGTCATGTCAGTTGGTATTAGAGCCCCATTTAGATTCTATCAAGACTAAGACAGTGTCTAGTAGAGTCTCGCTGATGGGTACGTAGACGTCCGTACTTATCTACGAGAGGCTATGATGGCATTTAAGAAGTTTCACTTCCTTCATTTCCGATCATGCGTCGGTCTAGGATTCAAAAGTATTTTCGTTAATTCGTTAATTCCTTCGTGGTAATTGTGAACCCTTGTGCGACAAATCAGCAAACGGTATGAGTTCAAGACGAAGCAGTCTAGCCTGGGGCTAGTACTGACGAAGCCCCGAGAGTGTTTGATCGTGCTGACGATCTAGTTACGGAGTTCCCAGCTGTGCCAGCTCGCGGTGGGCAGTGGGAGTATGGCCTTGTGGTTTCCTTGGCTCTCTACGATGCTTTTACGAGAATCTTGGCGACGCAGATACCGCAAGAACCTATTATTCACTAGGCAGCATATCAGGTTGCCGCAAATGCAGACGTTCGGTCTCAGGGAGCTCCTATTCCAGTTCTTAATATTGCCGCAGTAAATTATGTTCCGGAGGCAGCATGTGTTGTGCCTCTAGCTATTCCGGCTGGTTAGCTAGCCTGAGTAATGGCTCGGTCTGAGTGTTTGAAGAGGCTGTATTATTCTACCCAAATTAACCTTCTGATGTTATCCTGTGTAAGTTTTTTTTAAATAAAATGATGTCAGCGTATTATTCAGGCTCTTGATTATATCGAGCGGGATGGTGTTGATTATTCTGCTTTCCAGTTTTAAGGATCCAGCCTTGAATTGGTGCACCGCTCTCTTATTAGCTAACTTGGTTAGATTTTTCTTCTAGATTCATGGAAAAGTTCCTTTCGAGTAGCGAGCGAGATGAAGACTGTTGCCAGTTTAAGTGAATTAGACAGGGTAGCCTGTCGGTTAGCCTGTTGGTTTCAGAATATGAGATTGAATTCTATAGAATGGCTGGATATTAGAACTAGTCCATGAGCCTTTTGAGAGATTTAAAGATTTATTGATGACCTTTCTCCTTCCTTGAGATCCCAGATGACTCGAAAAATTGAGGTTGGGACTTCATTTGATGTCGTTGTTGATATTGCTCAAAGGTATTAGGCATATCATAAGTTAGAGAGGGAAGAGTTAGAGCGGGAAATCAAGACATCCCGTGGCCCTAGTGAGTAACCATGGTACCTCATTTGGAGGTAAGAGTTGTGAGTATTTTGGGAGGTCACCTTCCAGGTTATCTCAGCTTGTGTCACGTGATTCTTAGAGTGCGCCAGTAGCTCGTCAAGATCAGATTCAGTCTTTTATTTACAGCTATCAAAAATCTTTCCAGCTTCCATTTTTCAGCGAAAAGGTGGTATCATTGTCGTGAGTCTGGCTATCCTTTGAGGAGTTTTCCCTTTCTCCGACAAGTAGGCAGTCATCTTTTCTCTCGTCATCAGGCATCTGCGCAGTCGCAGGGGATTTCATTTAGATCTCAATCAGCCAGAGAAATGCCACCATCCAGTAGAGGTCCAGAGGGTAGTGGCAGTGGTTCTTCAGAAGGTGATTACCAAGGTAGTGGCTCAGCTCAGCTGCAGAGGCAGTTCAATGAACTTCCAGTCTGGCAGGATGCTGAGGTATCCGATGTAGTACACCCATGTATTTCTTCTTCCATTATATGTGAGTAAGATTTGATTCTTCCGATCGGTCTGGACTTCGTTTATCTTACCATGGTTTCATTGGAAATTGTTTCTATTAAGAATCGGTTGCTGTAGAGGGGTGAGCTTCTGGTATGATTTATTCCTGGTATTTGTGAGACCCTATTAATTTTTCTAGTGTAAATATGAGAGATTTGACAGTGAGTGTCGGTATCGTCTGCTTGGCATCTTATCATGCCACCTTCTATTATTATGTCAAATTAGTTTACCTCTCTTCTCGGAATTCAGTGTTGGTAGGATGATAGGATTCGTATTCATCACCATCAGAAAGTGTCATTGTTTCTTCCGGTGTAAAGTGATTAGTAAGTAATACTCGATCTACGTGTCTCCCTTTGGTTCGAAATGTTAGTAGAGTCATGTTATTCTATGAGCTTGTCTTAGTTATAAAAGAGTTTTTTGGTAAATTGTCAGAGTTTCCTTTCTATAGGAAGGTTAAATTCGCATGGATGTTGTTCCATAGAGCTCATTTAATATCTATTTCTTCATTTGTGATTCTTTGGCTAGCTGGACTCGAAAGTAGTCTAGCTCAGGTAGCCAAGTAAATAAGAAGATGAGCTTCCTAATTAATTATTTCTATCTTCAGTCTATTTCCGTCTCTTCTTCTTGTGGCACAGTGAGCTTAGGCGGTCAGTAGCCTCTTGTGATGTTCTCTGTGTTGAGCCAAAGTGCGTGTCAAGGTAGCCGGGTAAGCACATTGTTGTTTTTCAAGGCTACTAAGGGTAATGAGAGGCATCATTTGACCTCTGATTTGATCCATCAGGCGGTGGTGCTTATGGCAAAGGTATGGAGTTGTGAACTCGAGAATTGCAGCTGTTTGGCAACTCGAAAGGGTAGTTGGCAGCTTAGGTCTTCCTACGTTCAGCTTTTAACTAAATCTTCGTTAGTCAAGTAGACTGTGCAGGGATGGGTATTCCTATTCAAATAGCTGCATGAGTTTGTACTTTAAGTGGAGGAGTCTTCCTCCAAATACTGAATGGTAATAGTAAATCTCTAAGGTGTTGATACCACTTTTATCACGACCCAACCTAGGGCCACGACAGAAACCTACAATAAGTGTCGATCATTGCTAAACCCAATAATAATTTATTAATGATAGAGATAAGATGGAAACCTGATCATATATACGTACCTATCTACTAAAAGTATAAAGTCTGGAAATATGACACGACTTTAACTTGACGGCAATTAGAACACTGAGCCACAAATTCTGCTATGTTACACTTTATTCAGTCCCACCAATAAATCTGCTTGAGATCATGGCACATCTTAGTCGAACCTAGATGAACAGTGTATTTGGAATAATGTGCCTCTATCATAATCTGTCCACGTAAATCTGCAACATTAGGGACACAAAGTCTATCTTTATACATGAGAACAGCGTCAGTAGTAACCCTGTATGGTGACTCCGATTCTCTTCTGGCTATCTGTCTGTATTCAACTAGAACTGGATCCTCATACTGACGCTGTTTTACTTCATGAAAATTTAGAATTAAAGGTCTAGTACAGCTTATTGTCCATCCATCATTGGCATATCTCCTTCACACCTCAACTCTTTGAGAAGTTACTTTAGCATTATAAGTGCACATGTAATCAACTTTGTTGCTGGTATTCTGCCCATGCTCATGGTCCAACTACATGTCTATTTTATTTTCACTTTTTCAAGTCATAATATTTTCAATTCTAAGACAATACCCTGAAGTAGATGTTCAATCTGAAGATCATTTTTGGTCTGCATCATACTATCCAGTTTTATTTGCATGATCCTTATCCTTATATGATAGACCCTGTTCAGATGAACCTTTGACATACATTAGGATATGAGTAACTACATTCCCACAAGGAGCTTGCGGAACAACACTAACATCAATTGAGATGTTGCATAGTGCATTCGTAAAAATAATATAGCTTTCATCAAATCTTCTATAGTGTGTAGTGACAAGATACTTCAAAAGCTCCCCCTATTGCATCAAGCCTGAGCTAATTCTTAGTTCCATCGACCTGTTCTATATCAAAAGGGTATATCGAAGAGGTGATTATCGGCTGAATCATGTTAATCCATCCAGAGTTTAGTATATCTTTGTTTCGAAAAAGGTAAAACTCTTTTCTCGTGATTGAGGAAGGATCAGCTTAGTCAGAATAAGCTGTGCAATGGTATTATCATATTATCCAGATATATTTTATTCCAAAAGTACGATGTGTGTAATATAATTCTGATCCTGTAATCAGGATGTAAGGCCTGTGGAGTAGTTTATGAAGGTTGTGCAAGTTCTCTTGTTATCTGTACGAATTTATTTTCTTTAGACTTAGTTTCGTCGACGAACGAGAGTCTAAGTGGAGGAGAATGAAATGACCTCGGTCAGTCGTTTCGGCAGGTAGGACTCTGATTTGCGTGCCAATAATTTTAAAATATTCGTAAGGTCCATTAGGACATGTCTGTAAAATTTGAGCTAAATCAAACTTCGTTTGATACGTATCGGAAGAAGATTTCAGTTTTTATTGTCGATAAATGTTAAATAGAGATTTTCGAGCTTAATTTTGGTGAATGAGCTCTGATTCGAAATTCAAAATTGCTGTTAGGTTCGTATGATTATTTTTGACATGTGTGAATTTTTGAAGTGAATTTCGAGGTTGTTCGGTTGATTTCGGCTAAAGTTCCGAAAATTAATAATTTTGATCTTTTTTCTTTTAATTCGCATCTTGAGTTCCGGGAGTCCGATTTGAGATCTACCTTAGCGAGTATGTTACATATATTTTGTATAACTTGTAAGCAAAATTTGGGATTAGTTCGAATTTCATAGGGTTCCGTTTTAGTTGTCGCCACGAAAATGAAAAGAAAAGAAAAGAAAAAAGGAAAAGAAAGAGAAATGGAATAGACTATGTCGGTTAGCTAAGGATATAATCCTTAGCGTCAGTTCAGCTACATATTTCCAGAAAACGATACAGAGAAATGGAAACATAGAAAATATCAGAAAATTGGAAAAGGAAAGAAAAAAAGAGCAGGAAAAAAATAGGATTTTCACCCCCACAAAATTCAGGTAATGGTGTTACTCCATTATTTTAGTTATTACGTGTGTTTGAATATATTTTGACGGTAAAAATTGGGATATTAGACATCATTTTAATAAGTTCAATTAATAGTTTGAAGGGTTAATTGGACCCTGATAATGGAATTGAGTATATATTCTTACTCAGTGAGTTATGGGCAACATATAAATGTAATTTATTTAGAGTTTGGTTATGTGACTTTGAACCCTGTACATAGGCCTAGCCTACATATTGCGTATGCAAATAGGGTATCAGTTTCCTACCTGGATTGTTCTAAGATGTGAGGAATGAAGACTTTAGCCTTATGTGATATATTTTTCTGCTTGTTGAACACAGTGGGATCGTTTAGCAATGAATCAAAAAGGATAAAGCGGTTGTTGGGTAGCAATGTTAACTTTGGAACGACGTAAGTGTTTATATCCATTTCTTTGGAGGCACCTGGCCTCGTGGATTTTCTACCACGTGTTCCTTACGTGTGTAGCTGCCGATAGGAGTACTCATTACGCCTTAGCTTTGGATTTACATTATATATTATATGTTGTGTCCTGTTGTTGGTATTGCATTGAGGATCTGAGCATTGTACTCTGGCTGTGAGTTGGCGTCTACTTCTCGGCTATCGATGAGAGTCCTGCGCCAGTGAAGGGTTATTATTGCATCATATTGCATTCATATGCATTACATTGCATATCATATTGGGTGCAGGAGTATTCCGCCCCAGGAGAGTGCAGGAGTATTCCGCCCCAAGAGAGTGCAGGAGTATTCCGCCTCTGGTTTATATCATATTGGGTGCAGGAGTATTCCGCCTCAGGAGTAGGAGGATTCCGCTCTATTGCATCATATTGAGGGTAGGAGGATTCCGCCCTAGGAGCAGGAGGATTCCGCTCCATTGCATTACAACGAGGGTAGGAGGATTCCGCCCTAGGAGCAGGAGGATTTCGCTCCATTCATTTGGCACATGTGACCCTTTGCATCATATTTCATTTCATTTCATACCATTGTTTAGACTTGTGGTACATAACTACTGTTATGCTTATACGTGCATTGCTTATTTGTTGATATGTTTCCGGCTCGTATTCCTGGTTGAGTTTATGGTTTCATACGTGTTTTCGGTTATTATCTGGCTCTGCCTTTTTATAATTTAAATAAGTGGAATTTAGTTTATCTGTTTCTTCTCCCTGGCTAGCTATCCTATTCTTTGAGGTGGCCAGTCTACCCCACTTATTGAGTCCTTTTGACTCACCCTTGTTTGTTGTTTGTTTCTTGTCTATCTATTTTGTTTCGGCGGGTTCGCTCCAGGATTGAGTTCGCCACGTTGTGAAGGAGCGAAGACGACTTCAGATGTCAAGGTGCCCCAGCTTTTATCCCGGATGGCCACCAGTTTATTGTTTATTATTTCAGTTGGCTTTTGCTCCCTTCAGGAGGTATCTATCTTCTTTTGTACTCTTAAATGTCTAGTCTGAATAGCCCTAAACCTAGTATGTTGGGTAGTCAACTGTAATTTCTTTTGTACAACTTAGAGGTATCAGTATGTCAGTGTTTTTTTTAAAGTATTGTTCTTATTTATGAATTGAATTATATTTATTTCCTAATTTAATTGGTCAGGGTTCACCCAACGGGTGTAGGGAAGGAAGTCGGATGCCCACACGGCCTAGCCGGATTCCGGGTCGTGTCAAAAATGCAGTGCGGATCAAACAATTCCAGTGCAAATAGCCATCCCAATTTTGAGTTTAGCAACTCGTTCCCAAGGTTTATGCCAAGAAAGAAAAGAGAAAAGGATTAGTATGTGCTAGCAAGAACAATTTAGACAAGACACAAGCAATAGACAAAGTCATATATAAACTGTAAAGACAAGAAGAGCCACTAATCATGCTATCCCAACTAATAATTGCAACATTTAGCCTACCCTTGAATATGATGACATTGAGTGCATAGAAGCAAATAAAGATTCATGGTTAAACCTCAAACTGCTTATTAAATTTTAAGACACGAACAGATGATTCACACATAACAGAAACTTCCTTCTAGAATAAGCTATTTGTTGCTCTACTTACTAAACGAACAGACAAATGATGACCCTTTAAGACAGTTAAAGACTAGATTAGTCTAGAGAAACACAACGAGGACAGGACTAAGCTGGAAATCGAGACTTACTTCATAGATTACTAGACAAAATAGAGTTTAGACAAAGGAGAAAACTAGCTAAGAACTCGACCTAGGAGCTTAGGGGAAAACAACTAAGATATCAGCATTCCCAAGCAAAAGAGAAGCAAGATTTTAGCTATAGGGACTTTAGAAATTGAAAAAGGACATAGGCAGATGCTTGGCAAATCCTGGATTAGAATAAACAAAAACCAAACAAAGCATACGATCACAACCCCCATTTTCTTCCCTTAACAAACTGAAACTTCCCTTTAAACCTCTGAATAGACTATAGAAAGTGTTGCAGCGCATTGCTTGCTGCAGTGATAAATAAACAGAGCCCAACCCCCCGAACAAACCAAGACAACCTCCAGGCAGGACCTCATACTTCTAGCAGACAAAAACATGAAATAGAATGCCTACCTTTATTTATTAAATCAAAAACAAACTCCCTAATTTCCTTTCCTGCATAACAACCTAACACACCTATGAACTTCCACACACTCCACCCACCAGGAAAACAACTATAAACCAAGAACTTTCTCCAAACAAACTTTCACACTAACTTACAGAACAGAGAGATAGCAGACCTCCTAAAACTACTGCAGCACCCTCAAGACAACTACATGACCACCATCTCTCCAATCTAGACCAGAACATACCCGGAACCAAGCTGACTAATTGCAGCACACCTGCACACTCCCTGAAAACTCCAGAAATAGACCAAACTGCTCCACTATGAACTCCTGCTACAACCAGCCTCCAAACACCCCTTTAAACAACCTGAACTGCTTCACACTCCTGCATATTCTCTGCTACAACTAGAAACAAAAATTCACACCTCACAAGGAAGCCAGATACCAAAATAACCTACAACTAACACCCCTGCATATCTTACAAACTCCAAAACCTGAAATAACCTTCACACACCCCTGAAACTGCCTGAACTACACCCCTGCACTCCCTTTAGCTCACAGAAATAAATAGCCCCTCACAACACTTGACTAAACCTCACACACTCCTTGCTACAAACTCATAATACCAACCTCAAACAACATTAACAAAACCAGATAAACTCTCACACATGACACCAGACAAACAAGCTTCTACCTGAACTTAGGACCTCCCACAGACCCTTGACACCAATTCCAAACTCCCTGACTCCTTGAAACAGCCATGATAAACTCTTTCCTACCTATTTTGTACAGATCAGAACGAAAGCTCAACCAGACCACACCCCATCAGAGACAGACCTGAACAAACATACGCACACACACTGAAATAAAATAGGACCCCCATCACCTACACACACCTCTACACACAATCATACACTTGATTTCAAAAAACGCACACACATACACCAGCCTGAACTCACCTATCACCTGCACAAACACATAAACTCAAACTGCAGCACACATGCTCATAACCAGAGAACCACCTTACGCACCATAACAGATTGCCTAAAGCAAACATGTACCTCCTAAGCCAATCCTGCCACCATCCTCACTGCCTACAACCTCCAAGACCCCCTGCTATTTCATACTACAACATTAAAGATCAAAGCTTTTGAAAACTCTAAACTATTTTATGATTACGATACTCCAGGTACTGCATATGGTAGCAAAAACATCAACAATATCAACACCCTCAGTTTATATTCAATACACATTTTACCGAGATTTTTGAAACATTAGCAAAGCCTAGTGACAGTACATGCTCTTAGCAACAATCAAAACAAGATAAGAAAGAAGCTTTGGCTGATGAGAACTTAACCTATCTATGATAAAAATTAAAGCTTGATCATTTATTGATACCATTCCTCTAATAACAAAGGAATCACTTGAAGATTTTAACCTTAAAACTTTTAACTTCGTTCATGCTTTCAAACAGGTTACTTTAAAGATGAGTTCTTTAGACTATTCCTTCTGATATTTAACTAAAAAACTTGATTCAAACATGAACTTCAAATGCTTTAAGGAAAGAATAAAACACAATACTTCTACAGCTTCAAACACAGCACAGCAACACCAGTATGCATATCATTTTAGATTAAACCACGATGTATAGAAATAACTGCATATTGAAACTGAATAATGTCGAGGTGAAGTTATTACCTCTTTTGGAACAGTGAACAGGCATCGATCCGAAGAAATGCATGATTCGAACAAAAAGTGACTCGAGCGAGGTTATGACTCGAAAAACGAAGAAGCGATAAACAAATAACCAAAAGAAACCAGAATAATAGTGGCAATCCTATCCAAATCCGTGCTTGTTAAGCCCAATCCACCAGAACGATCCCCTGCATTTGTAGAGTTGCTGAGTTACATCCAGTTTAGAAGAACTGCATTGCCGCCCCATCTTCTTACTTGCTATTGTGTTTCTAGCCATTCCGGGTTCAATTTTTCCACTCATCTTCTCATGTATTTTAGTAGATAGATTAGTTGTACTTAGACAAATTATTTGTTGAATATTTCATTTACTAATACATATTTGATTGTTTGAATGATTGTTTTACTTTATGTTCATTACCTTTAAATTTTGGAGTTGTCTTTATTTAAATTTAAATTGGCCATTTTAACAAATGCGTGCAAGTTAAATCATTTTCGCCAATAAGTTTTCAAATAATTATTTTAGATGATTTTTTTTAGAAAAATGCACTTGTAAATATTTTTGAAAACCTGTTGGATTAACCGTTTGCTAACGAAATTTCGAAAGTGCCTTAAAAACCTTCTTTCGAAATTAACAATACCTCTTACTTAGAATCTCTGAAAGACTGCCTTTTTTCAAAAATGGAGTTTTGCAAGCATTTTGCTTATTTGGTTCTCTGTTTTCCTTAAATTGGATGGCGACTTCAAAAACTCCAAAAGAGCTAGTCTATTCAGTTGATATTCTGAATTTCACCTTAACGGGTAATTTTTTGGGGTTCAACAGCGTGGCGACTTCACTGGGGAACAATAAAGGTTTTGACCATAAAGGTTTCCAATTATTTGCAACTAGCATGACTAATTTATTTGCTTTATTATATCTATTTTTTTGGTTTGCCATAGAGAGCATGTATTCCATTTTATTTGTTCATAAAGTCCGTATTCCTCTCATGTTTCTTTTATTCTTGAAACTTGTCAATTCTTTTCACCTCCACGATTTCATCACGGGGCACCCGCTTGATGGGTAGATACGCAGGGATGTCATTGCCCTTTCCTCACTCTTTGAATTTCTTTCGTGTCACCAAAGTTAGTTCGGGATATGGATGTTTTGCCTTATTTTGACATGGCTGGTTTTACCGGTTTATGTGGCCAAGTTATATCCTGCATAGGTCGACTCAACCTCAACCATTAACCCACTCTTAGAATGAGCTTTTAGGACATTGCATGCATATAAAACTTAGTTTGAAACCGATCCTTGGTACCGCTTCCAGGAATTAAGAAACCGCCTTTGTCGACGGGTTCTTGTAACCCAGCGACGTTGCATTTTATTTGGTATGTGGTGGTCATAGACGGATCCATGCCGGTTTGCCTTTGCCAAATTTGGGAGTTGTCTTACTGTTCCTTTTGTTTGCAGGAAGATAGCGGGTTGTTCAATAATATTCACGGTTATTTGCCTATGCATCCAACTCAGTTGAAGATTAGTAGTTGATAGAACTGGAGCCAGCAAGCAGCAAGCAGTAGCAGTTTTAGCATTTAAGGACTGAGTTATTGTATTATTTATTATTTAAAACAAAGTATCACCATATTTTTCTGTGGTATATTTTCCGTATCTTGTCAAAACAATGTATGATTGGAAATGTCTTACTAAAATGCAATATTTTAAAATTTCTTTGTTGTTATTATTATCTCCCAAATTTCATATTGCCAACGATTTGGATCAAGCTATTACCACCGCATTGGTTTGCTATTTGACGATTAGGCTTAGCTCTGGCACAAAAGAGGAACCATACAGGGTAGGCCGTGTTTGCATTTATTTCACGCTCAACTAATTTTGATTGCCACATGGTAACTTGTTTAAAATGCAAAGTGCTACGTGATGTGTGCTACGTGATTGTGTGCAATTTTGCAAATGACATGCAAACAAACATACTAACCTTTTGAATTGTTTTCTTTTGTTTTGATTAGCTCCCAAAAGAGAGTTTGATTTGTGTTGACTCTAAGTTGGTTCAGCGTCTAATCCAAAGTGAAGCAAGCAATGACTGATTTGACTGATAATCAGACTGGTATCCTCAAGTCTTCAAATGAGCAAGCAATCGTTGTTCATGATGAACAAACTGCTAGAATGGCTAAACAAATGGAATGTATGCAAGCTGAAATGGAAAGATTGAAGGAACTGAATCACATGGCAACGCTAACTCATGGAACAAACCAGTCTAAGTCCTTAAACCAAAACACATCTATCATCCGTGATTCCAAACTTTGGATCCACTAGTTTGAACACCCAATATTCCTAAATACCGCCCATGTACCTCACACTCAATATCCATACCCGCCAGCCATGAACACTTCTCTCCCTGCACTGCCTAATGCTCTCATCCCAGTGGTTTCCACACTGGCTGCTATGCAAAGATTCTCAAGTGAGCCAATGCTGAAAAATCTAGAGAATCAATAGTATGAACACGAGCCAACCCTCAAGGTCTCTAATCCTTATGGTTATTTGACTCAAACGAAGATGCTTTTAGCAAGAGAAATGTCAGTTAGGATAGCTGAACATGAATACATGGTTCGGAAAATGAAAAGCCTTGAACAGCCCATGAAGAAGTTGCAAGGTTTGGGAGGGCACCAAGGTATCTCATACCGGAATCTCTATTTGTACCTTGATGTTGCATCTCCTCCAGGATACAAGGTGCCAAAGTTTGACATATACAACGGTCATGGCAACCCATTTGCTCATTTGACCAAGTATCTCAATCGGATGAGGGGTGCGGGAGGCAAAGAAAAACTTTTAATGGCTTACTTCAGTCATAGCCCGGAGGGCGTTGCGGCTGAGTGGTTTGCATGTGATGCAGCCCGAACACGTGTTGATCAAGTATTCAATCCACTGAGGCAAATGACACAAAGCCAAGCCAAGCTGTTGCATGATGTTCACATTCAATTGGTGTGGTCTGGAGAAAACAATCGTTCCGAAGTTGAGTGGCCGAGTTCAAGAATCGAAGGCTTCATTTATAAGCTTGAGCTCGAAGAAGGGAGCGACCAAACCCCAACCGAACACTCAACATCGACGCTGAAGAAGTAAAGGAAACAAACAACCGAACGGAGAGCGTCCGATGTCAAAATGTGCCGAGTTGAGCAATTGAGCACCGAAGTCAAGAGCTCGAGCTCAAGTGTTTGAAACTCAAGTGTTCGGCTGAAGGAGTGACCAAACACTTAGTTTATTCAGCCTTGCGTGGCTTACTCCTATTGGTCGTCTGTGACCTTTTACTATTTTGCCCTTAGAATAGTCTATATTACCCTCATTTTATCTCATTGTAAGCAATCTAGTTTTTTATGAATGTTAAACATAGTTGTTGCTATTGAGTGTCTCTGATGGAGCCGAACCCCGACGTGAGATTTTAAAGAACTTGTGTCATTCGGTGTTAGTCGTTTCAACATTTTCTTCTTGGTCATTCAATTTGCAAGAAGCATGGTTCTTTTTGAGGATTGTTTCTTAGCATAGGTGTTTCTCTTATCTTTTCCGTTGTTTGAATCAAGACTACTTCCTTAGATTCATTCCAATGAAGCAAGAGATTTGTCTTGCTTTTATCTTTGTTTTCCGCTGTTTTACTTCGGTTGCTTAGTTTAATCTTCATCGATTTCAGCTTGCACCATCTTGGTATCAGAGCAAGGTTTCGGCTTGTTCTTACAACCCCAATCATGTTCGTTTATCTCGTTCATTTGTGTCTTTCAGTTTCAGCTTCATCCCCGTTGTTGATTGTTGTTACTGTTGTGTTTTATTACCAAAAAAAAAGTAGAAAAGAAAATTTTAAAATTTTTTGTTGATTGGTTGGTTGTTTGGATTAAACAACCATAGATTTTTGTTCACCATCGTCTAAGGAATCAAACGAGCACTTGACGTACGTTTTTTGATGTCAAGGGTTTCTCGCTGATTTTCTTGTTGTTTTGACGTGGTGGTGGTTGTTATCGAGCCCCAGTTGAATTTTGGTTGTTATCGTTGAAGACTCGTGGTTCTTGTTTGATTTTGGTTGTGTTTTGAGATTAAAATCTCAAAGTTCCGTCGATTAGCCACCGTCCGTACGCCGAAAAATTGTTACATTGTAACAGTGTACGGACAAGTGCAGCTGAGTTCTTAGCTCGACTGGAAATCTAAAATCTTCCTCCGACATTAAAGCTACCGGGGAGAAAAGCGACCCAAAGTCTGTTAAATCATGGTCAGTGAACAAGTTAAAATTTGTCCGTACATCGGAGTTGTTGAGTTCACTGTTCCATTGGACAAAGGGGTAAACTGTTACATTCAAAACCCCAGGTGAAAGTTTGTCGGCAAGAAAAGGAAAGTGGATAAGGTTAAACCCTAACTCGTACCAAAGAGGGACCACTTTTGTCCATACAAGAGTTGGTGTGTTCGAAGATTCCGAAAGAGGAACTGATGGATAGATTCTCCTAGGTTTTCACTTTTCTTGTGTTCAATAAATCTAGTTGGTAGATCTTTGGAGTAAATCTTTCTACACGAGGTCGTACTAACTTGTTTGAGCTTATAGGAACTCGTGCATGGGGTGATCGAAGTCCAAAATTTCGTAGAAAATTCTTTGACTTCCCGAGCGCAGAGTAAATAGCGTCTGTTCTATCGAGTCAACATCAATTCACTCTTCCCGGAGGAGACAGTGTAACTTGTCAAATTTGAAGGAACTGAGAGAAGTTGATCAACCGAGGAAGCCATTGGCTACAAGTTCTTGAGTGACCAAAACCGAACCCATAAATTGAGTGGACCCGAGCGCCACCCGATAAAGGTGAGGGAGTGTGTGAGGCAATTTCTAACCTTAACATTTATTTTGGTCTTTGATTTGTGCAGGTACCATGGCTGGGAATGAAGGCGATGGAAAGGGCATTGAGGCACCCGAGGTGTCGTTAGCCGACCTCATGGCTGCGATACAAGGCATCAGTGCCGAGGTACGAGGAGTGAGTGCTCGAGTAGCTAACCTCGAGCAAGGGAGTGTGTCTGTGGCCTTGCCTGGGTCCGGCGCAGGAACTAGCAACTCCACTCCTATGAAACCGGAGCAATTTGCTGGGCTCGCTCGACAACAATGGTTGAAGAATGAGGCTGTTCGAAATGAAGCTGTGGGCAATCCCCGAGCTAAACAACACTTGGGCAGTCCCCAAGCTGCACAACACGTGGGCAATCGCCAGGTAGAACAACAAAGCTTGGGCAATCCCCGAGCTGATTATCAAAACTTGGGCATTCCCCGAGGTGAAAGAATACCACTACCAAGGGACCGAAGACAAGTTGTGGTCGTTGATGAAGGAGTCGATGATGGAGAATTTCCCAAGGTCAAAGCTGAGTATGAGCCATCGTTCGTTCAACGAAGGCAGGTTCAACGAGGTCGTGGAAATTTCCTAGGTCGAAGCCGAGGCGCAAATGTTGATCGATATTTTGAGCGTGAGGCTGATGACTATTATGATGAGTATCCAGAACCGATCCGAGGTGCTCGAGATTTAAACTTGAACAGTGTCAAGATCACTATTCCATCCTTCAGAGGAACTAGTGATCTAGACGAATATCTTAATTGGAAGATTTGATTGGAGCGAATCTTCGAAACAAATGAGATGACCGAAGAGAGAAAAGCTGCACATGTTATCGCTTCATTCGAGGCATACGCATCAACATGGTGGGAGGCTGACAAAAGGTTAAGGTGAAGGAATGCTTATCCCGAGGTCACCACATGGATGCAGTTGAAAAAAGCAATGGATGCTAAGTATGTGAATGCTAAATATCGGCAGGAACAACTTCGAAAGCTCTTCGAATTGAAACAAGGGTCCAAATCCATTGAAAAGTACTATGATGAGTTCGAAAGAATTTGATTGGCTCTTGATATGGAAGAAGATGACTAGCAAGCTAATATTCGATTCAAAAATGGCTTGGCTCAAGATGTGTCATCTCAATTGAGGTTGCATGTGCATCAAACTTTTGAAGAAGTATTCCATGCGGCCATCAAAGCTGAAAAGTGGGTGAAGGACTACAAAGAAAACCGGTATCGAGGAGTCACTACTTCAACTCCTCTGAACCGAGGTAAAGATTGGAAGAGCCCGAACTCAACAATTGCCAACATTGGCTGAGATCCGAAGAAACCCTTCGAGAGGTGAGTGACAGTTAACAAGCCAAGAGAAGTGGGATGTAAAGTTCAACTCAATACTCCTAGTGCTTCAAGCATGCAGTGTCATAAATGCAAGAGTTATGGTCACATGGAAAAAGAGTGTCCAACTCGCAAAGTTATGCTTTTGCTCGAAGATGGAACCGTCTATAAGCAAGCGAGTAACACCGAGGAAGGAAATTTCGAGGAGATTGACCGAGCTGAAAGTGACGATGTTCGTGAAGCTGCCGAAGTTGATCATCCGGAAATGTTTCTTGCGGTTCGAAGATATTTGAGCTGTATGTCTCTTGAAGAAGAGGACAACCAAAGAGAGAATATTTTCCATGCAAGGTGTCGAGTAAGGGGAAAAGTTTGTTCGATGATAATTGATTCGGGTAGTTGTACAAATGTGGTGAGCCAAACCTTGGTTTCACAATTGGGATTACCTACCTCAAAACATCCTCATCCTTACCGATTGCAATGGCTAAATTATTGTGGAGAATTGAAGGTTGTCAAGCAAGTGTGGATCAAGTTCAAAGTGGGAGAATATCAAGATGAAATAATGTTCGATATGATACCGATGCAAGCTTGTCATTTGCTATTGGGTCGACCATGGCAGTATGATCAGTCGGATATTCATAACGGACGATCCAACACTTACACTGCTAAGCTCGGAGGTGAGAGTTTCATACTGAAACCATTGTCTTAGAAACAAGTCAGCGAGGACTATAAAAGAATGAAGGAATTGAAAGAAGCGGCCAAAGCTAAGTCTCCGGTTGGGACAAATTGTGGCCGAAGACAACAACTCACCACCCGAGGTAAGAAATATTTGTGCAATCATGCAATCAGGTAAGTATCTACGAGGCAACGACAACGGTCAACTGCTGATTTGCCTCGTGCACAAAGGTATCTTTCTAAACTCTAATGATGATTTTTCTAGCGATAGCCCTTTGCCTAGTGTTGTACAAAGTATTTTGCAGGACTTCGGAGACATGTTTCCCGAAGAAATGCCAGGTGGATTGCCTCCGTTGAGAGGAATTGAGCTCCAAATTGACTTCATACCGGGGTCTCAAATCCCCAACAAGCCTGCATATCGGTGTAATTTCGAAGACACCAAAGAGCTCCAAAGGCAGGTGGATGAATTGCTGAACAAGGGCCTTGTTCGAGAGAGCTTGAGCCCTTGCGTCGTTCCTGTTATCATTGTCCCGAAGAAAGATGGAACATGGCAAATGTGTGTTGATAGCCGAGTAGTCAACAAAATAACGGTAAAGTATCGTCATCATATCCCTCGATTAGATGATATGCTAGATGCGTTAAGTGGTTCTTCATGCTTTTCGAACATAGACCTCAGGTCCGGTTACCACCAAATCAGAATGAAACCCGAAGATGAGCGGAAAACTGCATTCAAGACCAAACTCGGTCTCTATGAATGGTTAGTAATGCCTTTTGGCCTCTCTAACGCACCAAGCACATTCATGTGACTGATGAACCATGTGCTCAAACCGTTCATAAATAAGTTTGTTGTTTTTTACTTCGATGACATACTTGTTTATAGTAAGTCTGTGGATGAACATGTCGAACACCTAAGGCTAGTGCTTGAAACCCTTAGAGAAGAGAAGTTATATTCTAACTTCAAGAAATGTGCCTTTTGTGTCGAGCGTGTAGTCTTTCTTGGATTAGTTATGAGTGCTAATGGTGTTGAGGTCGATGAGTCAAAAGTCGAGGCCATAAAAGATTGGCCGACTCCAACCTCGGTTTCTCAAGTTCGTAGCTTTCATGGCTTAGCTAGCTTTTACCGAAGGTTTGTTCGTGACTTTAGCACCGTGGCAGCTTCTTTAACCGAGCTGGTAAAGAAAGACCATTCGTTTTTGTGGGGAGAGTCCCAAGAGAGGGCTTTCCAAGAGTTGAAACGAAGGCTTTTCTCTGTCCCATTATTGCAACTCCCTGACTTTCCAAAGCATTCAAGGTCGTGTGTGATGCGTCCGGAGTTGGGATCGAAGGAGTGCTCATGCAAGAATCGAAGCCAATCACTTACTTCAGCGAAAAGCTTAAGGGTGCAACCTTGATTACTCTACGTATGACAAGGAGTTGTATGCCCTCGTTCGAGCACTCGCCCATTGGCAGCATTATTTGTGGCCGAGAGAGTTTGTGATTAAAAGTGATCATGATTCTTTGAAACACCTCCGAGGCCAGGAAAAATTAAATCGAAGACATACCAAGTGGGTGGAATTTATTGAGAGGTTTCCCTATGTAATTCATGACAAAAAGGGAAAAGACAATGTTGTGGCCGACGCGCTATCGAGGAAATTTGCCTTAGTGACCGCTCTCACCTCGAGGCTCATCGGATTTGAAAGCATCAAGTTGATGTACCAAGATGATCCCAAGCTGAAAAGCATCCGTAACACAATCTTGAGTGGCCGAAGGGTTGAGAAATATCAGTGGCGCGATGGCTACCTCTTCAAGAATGGGAGGGTCTGTGTGCCTGTGTCATCGTGGAGAGAGCTTTTGGTTCGAGAAGCTCACTCTAGACGCTTGATGGGACACTTCGATGTCGACAAAATTCTTAGTATCTTGATCGAGCAGTTCCATTGGCCAAAAATGCGAAGGGATGTGGAAAAGCTTTGCAATGCTTGTATATATTGCAAGAAAGCTAAATCGAGGTCCAACCCTCATGGTTTGTACACTCCGTTACCTGTTCCTAATCGACCGTGGGTTGATATATCCATGGATTTTGTTATGGGGTTACCGAGGTCGGGGGGTGGACATGATAGCATCTTTGTCGTAGTCGACTGTTTTTCCAAAATGGCTCATCTTATTCCTTGCAAGAAGTGTGATGATACACAACATGTAGCTACTTTGTTTATTTCTAATGTGTTGAAATTGCATGGTGTGCCTCGTACTATTGCGAATGATCGAGACTCAAAATTCTTGAGTCATTTTTGGAAATGCCTATGGGGTGCCCTCGGCACCAAATTACTATTCTCGACGTCTCACCATCCTCAGACTGATGGAAAGACCGACGTAGTTAACCAAACCTTGGGAGCTCTACTTCGAGCAATGACCAAAGGTAAGGTCAGAAACTGGGCTGATCGTTTGCCCGTGATGGAATTTGCATACAATTGAACAGTGCATCAAATGATTGGGATGACTCCGTTCGAATATGTGTATGGCTTTAACCCTTTAATTCCACTTGATTTAACCCCATTGCCTCGAGATTCTGTTATTGATTTTGAAGTTCTCGCCGAGCCACTGCTTTGATCGAGTTGCATGCAAAGGTGAAGAAGAAACCTCGAGGAAGCTTATGCAAAAGTGGCATCAAAGAAAAACAAGGGGCGCAAGAAGTTGGAATTAAAGAAGGGAGATTGGGTGTGGGTTCACTTACGAAATGAACGATTTCCGAACCAAAGGTAAGGAAGGTTGGCTCCTCGAGGGGATGGTCCGTTTTAAGTGCTGAGCAAGATCAACACCAATGCTTATGTGATCGATCTCCCTGGTGAGTATAACGTATCTAACACCTTTAATGTTGCTGACTTAACTCCTTGTGTTGTAGGCAAAGCATCGGAGGCTGAAGTGGGCTCGATTTTGAGGACGAAATCTTCTCAAGAAGGGGAGGATGATGCAGCCCGAACACCTGCTGATCAAGTGTTCCATCCACCGAGGCCAATGACACGAAGCCAAGCCAAGCTGTTGCACGACGTTCACATTTAATTGGCGTGGTCAGGAGAAAACAACCATTCTGAAGCTGAGTAGCTGAGCTCAAGAATCGAAGGCTTCATCTATAAGCTTGAGCTCGAAGAAGGGAGCGACCAAACCCCAACCGAATACTCAACATCGACGCTGAAGAATTAAAGGAAACAAATAACCGAAAGGAGAGCGTCCGATGTCAAAATGTGCCAATTTGAGCAACTGAGCACCAAAGTCAAGAGCTCAAGCTCAAGTGTTCGAAACTCAAGTGTTAGGCTGAAGGAGTGACCGAACACTCAGTTTATTCAGCCCTGCATGGCTTACTCCTATTGGTCGTATGTGACCGTTTACTATTTCGCCCTTAGAATAGTCTATATATCCCTCATTTCATTTCATTGTAAGCAATCTAGTTTTTGATAAATGTTAAACATAGTTGTTGCTATTGAGTGTCTTCGATGGAGTCGAACCCCGACGTGGGATGTTAAAGAACTTGTGTCATTTGGTGTTAGTCGTTTGAACATTTTCTTCTTGGTCATTCAATTTGCAAGAAGCATGGTTCTTCTTGAGGATTGTTGCTTAGCATAGGTGTTTCTCTTGTCTTCTCCATTGTTTGAACCGAGACTAGTTCCTTGGATTCATTCCAACAAAGCAAGAGATTTGTCTTGCTTTTATCTTTGTTTTCCGCTATTTTACTTCGGTTGCTTAGCTTAATCTTCATCGATTTCAGCTTGCACCAGCATGATTGGATATAAGCAAATGTCACATTTTTTGTGACATAGTCAATGATTTCATAAAGAAATTTGAGTACAATGTTGACATGGTCCCTGACCTTATAACCTTGTCCAATCTGAAGAAGATAACAACAGAAACCTTCAGGGAATATGCACTAAAATGTTGAGAACATGCTACTAGGGTGCAACCGCCAATGACTGAGAAAGATATAGTGAAGTACTTCATTCGGGCCCAAGATGATTCTTATTACATGCACTTGCTCCATATGATGGGTAAACCCTATGCTGAAGTTCTTATGATGGGAGAAATGGTTGAAGAAGGGGTTAAAACAGGGCGAATTGTAAGTTTTGATGCAATGAAGGCAACTGCGCAAGCCATCCAGTCTGGTTCGGGCAATTTCGAGAAGAAATAGAGGGAAGATGAAGTTGGTATTGATATGACCGGCATCAACCATAGGCCAAACAATAATCTAACCTTCAGAAACTCACCAAATCAGCCCACTCACCAAAGCACATTATACTCAAGTTACCCAAATTAGTATCAAATTCCACCCGCTCCATGTCCAGTCGATAATACTTAACCCGATTACCGTCAATCTGGAATACCCGCTTATCAGCCTTAATCACGCCGCAAGCATACAATTATCCGCAACAACAACTGCTACCTTCGGCCTGCCAGTCTGCTCTATCGGGATCGTATCCCAAATATAAGAAGAAGTCGCGTTGAAAATTCACATCTCTAGGTGAACCACAGGCTCAATTGTATGAAAGATTAAAACATATGGGAGTGCTAAAACCTTTATCAGGATATGGTACATTTGGCCCTCCACCACAATGTGTTGATGGAGCCAAATATTGTCCATACCAAGCAGAAATTTCAAGCACGATACTGAAGAATGTGTTGCTCTTAAACATAAGATCCAAGATTTAATTGAAGATGATTCAATCCAGATGAGAGAACCAATGCCAGGAGATTTGGTGGCATGAATTAAGAGCACTTTTAAATTTTACAAAAGAATCTTGCAAATGCATTTGTGTTTTCATACTTTGTTTATTCTAAATGAGTCTATTGGTATTATGATTGTGGCATACAATGAGAAAAATGAGCAAATTAAGGATGAATTCTCGAAGTAGCAAAAATGATGGTTAATCAAAGAGGTTCCCATGGTAATCCAAACTGGGGCAGCTGTTGTTGAAAAGTTGTCTTCTTTGCAAGAGGGCTCACTCTTAAAGTGTGGCCAAGAGTTATCAATCCAAGTACAATCAAGAGAGCTTACAAGCGGCACAAGCAAATGTTTTCTCATTTTAATGTAATTTTGATTGTAATGTGAACTACGTGTAACCTGATTCTCAGGGCTGGGATACATAAGCAACTCACATAGAGCTCAGTTACACTAGCATAGAAATTTTCTATTTCCTCTTTTATGTAATTTTGAACTACTTTTGGTCTGAATCCTGGAATAACAATAGGATAAGTAAGCAATCCACATCAGATTCGATCAAATTATTGTGATGCTTTAAGTTTGTTTATCTTTGATGGTGTAATTCTGAACTACGCATCTGGGCAGATGTGTAGGCATTCCAATTCAGATTTGGCTTCGTACTTAGATTGTCATATTCCCCAAAAACTTTATGTAAGCAGAACTATGCACATTCTGATTCCGACGGTGGGATACGTAGGCTCTCTCATTGGGCTCGATTCTATAATATTAGAATTGTCAATTTCCCCTAAAGTAAGTAACTTGGCAATTTTCGCAAAAGCGGAAGACGTGAGAAATAGAAATTGGGGCAAATTTTGGAAGGCAAGTTAAAGATATAAAAGATAGCAACTGGGGCAATTTTGCAAAGCGAGTTAAAGATGTAAAAAAATCATAACTGGGGCAGATTTTTACAAGAGGCGATATTGCCTGACAGAAGATGAATAAGCAAAATTCTGTGAAGTGGTTTTGAGGACGGTGCAGAGTTGCATGATAAAGGACGATCAATTTGTTCAAATATATGTCACAATCTGAAATACGACATAGTTCATTTGCCAAGTCTCAATAGATGGATCACAAATCTAGACAAAGTGAGAAGAAGGAAGTAGTTGCAGGATGAAGCCTCGAGTCAGCATGAATCAAATGCTCCCCCCTCCCTCCCAAAACTAACAATTTTTCTTTCAGAGTAGGGACAATAAGAACCACAAAGGAAGATTAACATCTTAGCAAGTCAATCTCTAAGATTCTCATCACTTAGATTGCAATGATATTTGGATAAAGCTCGTGCTTCATGACTCGACGCTTTTTCACTTTGTCGAAAGGCGGCATTTCTATTTCTCATAACTCTTGCAATTTGTTAAGCATATTTGTTCATTTCTCTTTCACTTTATGAGAACACTTACTAAAGTTCTATTTTTCTGATTTTCAGATATTGCCAATCCTGGGGGTTCACTTTGCTTTGTAGCTAAGACCATTCTTCCATAGAAGAATTTGGAGAGATAAGCTTATTTGTGTGTCACGCTTTCGATAGGCGTATTTATGTGTTAACGCTTTCGATAAGTGTATTTGTGTCACCTCGAAGGTGTTAATTATGTGAATGACTCTAAGGTGTAATTTTGTTGCCTCGAAGGCGTATTTATGTCACCTCGAAGGTGTTAATTATTTGAATGCCTCTAAGGCGTAATTTTTTTCCTCGAAATAGTATTTGTGTCACCTCGAAGGTGTTAAATATTTGAATGCCTCTAAGGCGCAATTTGTTGCCTCGAAGGCGTATTTGTGTCACCTCGAAGGTGTTAATTGTTTGAATGCCTCTAAGACATAATTTTGTTGCCTCGAAGGCGTATTTTTGTCACCTCGAAGGTGTTAATTATTTTAATGCCTCTAAGGCGTAATTTTGTTGTCTCAAAGGCGTATTTATGTCGCCTCGAAGGCGTATTTATGTCACCTCGAAGGTGTTAATTATTTGAATGCCTCTAAGGCGTAATCTTATAGCCTCGATAGGCGTTTTAATATTTGCACACTTTCTTGAGTATATTTTGCAGCCTCCTGAGGCATTTATATATTTGCTTTGACATATTTTAATGACCTTATATTGCTAATAAGTTTGTTAAGGCTTGCAGGATAATGAGATTACCTCGGACATGTTCTTACTTTTGGTTGGAGTACAATTCAAGATTGCATTGCAAATTACCTCCTCATGATTTAAAGCATTATGCTTTATCATGGTTTATTACCAAACAACGCCATTTCTATTTCCTATAATTCTTGCAAATTGTTTAACATATCTGTTTCCTTTCTATTTCGCTTTATGAGAACGTTTACTAATTTTTTTTTTTTTGTGATTTCCCAATATTGCTAAATTTGGAGAAGTACATGCTTTAATGAGTGTTATGTCTTTTTCTTTACTCTTTTTTAATTTTGTTAGATTCGTTCACTTTACAAATGAAACAACTCGGGTCCTTCCACCCACAAATAGGATATTTTGGGTCCTTCCACCCACAAATTGGATACTTCGGATCCTTCCACCCACAAATAGGATATGCTGGGTTCTTCCACCCATAAATAGGATATGTCGGTCCTTCCACCCACAAATAGGATACTTCGGGTCATTCCGCCCACAAATAGGATATTTCGGGTACTTCCACCCACAAATAGAATACGTTGGGTCCTTCCACCCGCAAATAGGATACTTTGGGTCCTTCCACCCACAAATAGGATATTTTGGGTTTATCCACCCACAAATAGGATTTGCAGGTTTAATTCAAGTTGCTTTGGGACATTGGATGCTTCAGGACAGGATGTCTAATTTGCTTTATTAGTTGATTGGAGCAAAGTCCCAGATTGCATTGCAAACTGCTTCTTCATGATTAAAAACATTATGCTTTATCATGGTTTATTGCAAAAAGGCGGCATTTTTATCTTTAGGATTTTATTTAAAAGTTCACTTTATGTTCCTATTAATTAAAGCTTTTATTTACATTATTTTCAGTCTACCAATGATCTGAAGTCATCTTGCCTTACAAAGCCGAATTTCTTCACCAGTTGATTGGAGACAAGCTTATCATTGATATTGCAACCAACATCTGCAAGTTTTATTGTCATTATTTACTCCAATTATTAAGCTTTATTTGCAGTTACTCGCTTACCGTTCATCGAGATTTTACAGAATTTTAGCAGGATCGCAGTAGCATTTGAAGCACAACGTGAAACTTTTTCTTAGCAGTGAACTGGGGCAATCATTTATGTGAGCTAAACTCGTCAACGAGGATCTGAAGAATCACAGTCGAACAAGTTGTCAACCCTAGAGGTCACTCTTGTGTCAACCCTTGTGTCAACTTTTGTGTCAGCCTATTTTGTGTCAACTAAATATCCCCAAAAGCCAAGACCCAGTCTGAGGTTCGAGACTGGAGATAAGATGGCTCGATTATCGAGATGCAATGGAAGCTATGTCCGTGTAAACTCCTTTTTATGGGTGTGAGGTGCACCACATCTTCATAACGTGGGTGATTCCAAGCCTCTTTTCCCGCGCTTGAGTAGTCGTCATTATTTCGTCTTTGCTTCTCCAATTGCGTCGAACTACATATGTCCTGATTCTTGGTTTAGCCCAAAGATATATAGGCAACTCAGAGACTAGAGTTCGGCCATGTCTATGAGCCTCGCCTTTTGGTCCTTGGAATTAAAAGTCCTTGGCCTTATCGTGACAAAATTGGCTTTTTCGTCAACTTCTTTACCCTGAAAACTCTTTCATCCTTTTGGGGTAAAGACATGCAGCTTTTGACACCCAATTTTGTCCTGAAATATTCGAATTAATGTCTAAATATTTTAAGAAGGGCTAATTTTAAAAATCAAAGGTGAATTGATTAATTTTGAAGAAAAGGGCTAAAATTGCAATTCGCAGCCTCCATTCCAGCCCACCCGTGCAAAACACCCCCCACAACATAATCTTTCCCCTAATTCATAATTTCAAAAAAATCCCAACCCGTTTCCAATTGTCCAAAGACCCGAATCCTCTCTCAAAATTTCTAGCTAATCATTGTACGAAGATACAATCCGAGCCCTTCATCAACAAAAGCGTACATCTTATCCTCATTTTGGATAGTGAAGATTGCTCCAGCGTTGTCCTTTTTCCTTTACCGATCCAGGTTCGATTCTTTGGTTTTCTCTCTTTTGGCATTTCTCAGTTCTAATTTTTTTTTTAAAAAAAGTCTTATCCAATTGGTACCGTTAGAGGGTGTTAGGGTAAATTGGTTCTCAATCTAAAACCCTAGAAATTCAATCTATAAATACCTCCTCTAAGGAGTTATTTTAAGCAGTCGTGAATAGACCGTGGATATGGTAGAAAATGTTGAAGAAAAATGGCATAATATACAAAATTTTATCCCAGTTTTAAATTCCTACAGTGTGCTGGTTTCTATTTTTTTTTTTCGGGATTTTATTTGTGTCATCGCTTTGCCATTTTGGTTACTCGCTTCTTCGTTATTCGAGTCACCTTATTCGAGTCACATTCTTCAAATCCCTCGCCTCAGTCACTGCTCCCAAAGAGGGATGATATTCAATGGGAATTACAAATTTTCAATCATGTCAAAATTCGTGCTTGTTAAGCCCAATCCACCAGAACGATCCCCTGCATTTGTAGAGTTACTGAGTTACATACAGTTTAGAAGAACTGCATTTCCACCCCATCTTCTTACTTGCCATTGTGTTTCTAGCCATTCCGGGTTCTATTTTTCCACTCATCTACTCATTTATTTTAGTAGATAGATTAGTTGCACTTAGACAAACTATTTGTTGAATATTTCATTTACTAATACATATTTGATTGTTTGAATGATTGCTTTACTTTATGTTCATTATCTTTAAATTTTGGAGTTGTCTTTATGTAAATTTAAATTGGGTCATTTTAACAAATGCGTGCAAGTTAAATCATTTTCGTCAATAAGTGTTCAAATAATTATTTTAGATGATTTTGTTTAGAAAAATGCACTTGTAAATATTTTGGAAACCTGTCGGATTAACCGTTTGTTAACGAAATTTCGAAAGTGTCTTAAAAACCTTCTTTCGAAATTAACAAAACCTCTTAGAATCTCTGAAAGACTGCCTTTTTTCAAAAATAGAGTTTTGCATGCATTTTGCTTATTTGGTTTCCTGTTTTCCTTAAATTGGGTGGCGACTTCAAAAACTCCAAAAGAGTTAGTCCATTCAGTTGATATTCTGAGTTATACCCTAACGGGTAATTTTTAGAGTTCAACAATTATCCTATTCTTTCCTTTGATGATACATCTGATACTGGTGGAATTGTGTGTTTAGTGAGGATGATAGTTGATGCAATCCGTATTGGTATCCAAAGCCGTGGGGAGTTTACGCTCAACATGAGGGACTTAGAACGCTTCAAAGAGAGCTTGAAGACCAAGATTCAAGTCAAAGAAGGCCAAAAGACCAAAATGCAAGCTTGCTGAAATTCTGGGAAAACAGTGCCCTGCACGATCGCGAGAGTATGCACGCAATCGCGATAAAGAAAAAACCTGCTCTGCGCGATCACGAGGAGCAAGGCGCGATCGCGATGAAGAACTGTCAGGCAGCGTTCCAGAATTAGCATGAAGGGCATTTTAGACCATTTATCATTGTAAAATACATAGCTACTATAAATAGTCTAATCCCAAGCTTAGTCTTTAAATAGTTGATGTTTATTTGAGAATAGAAGAACTTAGAAGAGGTCAAGCCCTTCTTGTTGAAGCCCGAGGCTTCGTGTATCCCTTTTAGCTTGGAACCGAGTGGATGTCATCATAGTATGGATCCTCGATAGGTTCAAGTTTCTTTCTCTCTCTCGGATATTCTGTCACGACCCATTTTCTGACCGAGTTATGACACGGCACCTGAGGACCAGGTGAACCAGACCTGCTAAACTCTTCACACATCTTTCAAAAACTCATAATAATTTAAATAAATAATAACTCTGCATCTTATAATAAATAATCAATATAACTTTAAAATAATTTGAGCGTTAAATCTTAAAATGTGCACCATAACCCTTCTAACTCATTGTCTATGAAGCCTCTAAAACTGGAAGACTGCCATATTGCACGAGACATGAAACCCTCGGCAATACTCAACTGAATAAATAAAATAAAGGAAAGAACTGGTAAGGAAAGCCGATATGTCTCCACTGAAAGCAAAGCAGAGCTCACCAACAACTAAGGATGTGAGGGAGAGTCCTAGCTTGTAATCTGATCGCCTCTGTGACCTGCGTCTACGTTGAGGAAGCCAACGTAGGTTCCGAGAAAAAGGAACGTGAGTAACGAATCGTTCGTCACCCAGTGAGTATCATCGACTCCCTCACTAAGGCCGGAACGAGAGTTAATAAAAGATGAATGCATAAACTTTACTTTAAGACAGCTGAAACATTAGATCAAAACAAACTATTAAATACTGCAAAATAGCTTATACTTTCTTTCTTTAGGGAGTACCACCCAAGTCTAACATATTTTCTTTATTTCTCTTTCCTATCCCCGTGGCATCCCACGGTTCAAGGTCTGACATGCTAGCATTCATTGCCCGAATATGTCAATATAATATAGTGCCCGACTATGGCACATACCTACCCTGTCAGGGTAGTTTCGGGGTAAAACGCAACCCGACTATGGTCACGCTTCGCAGCCTGACTATGGCTACGAACGAGTTTACTCTTCTCAGAAGTTAAGGTAGCTCCCAAAAATATTTCAAAAATATTGCTTGGCACCAAAGGCCTCAATTTGAACTTAACCTTTCATGTAAAATCTCATCATAACTTCATTAGCTTTCAAACACAACTAAATATTCAAATCATTTCATAAGAATCATAAAATAAGAGAAATAATCTCATGGACTCATACTCAAGTAAAGATATGTAATAGGGATGTAAAGGAAGCTATGAGACATAATTTTAGATACTTCATACTAAAGAACGACTTGGCAACTTTAATGGATAATGAACGTTTGCCCGCTCCAATCAAACGTACATTAACTTCTCTAAAACAATTTATCAAATACCTTAAAGACATGCACTTTGTGAGAAAAGCACCTTAGAAAGGGTATGTCTCAACTCACCTCAATTCCCTCCTTGAATCTAATTGCAAGTGTAACTCGACGTACTTCGCGTTATGGGACAACTACAACAACCAATTTACGTAATCAATTCCAAAGTTCTTATCTTTATCCTAATTTAAAAACTTAGGTTCAACTCATAACTTTCTAGGTCTTTAGAAAAGTTTTCTACTAATATAATATGATAAGATACTATATTGTAATCTATAATTACGAAATAACCTCCACGAGTTCATTGAACAAAACTTACCTCTACGTTCGCTTGAGGATGGAACGAATAGAAGTATCAGTATCTTCTCTGCGTGTTTATCTCCTAGCTGCGTTCTCCCAATAGACAAAGTGGAGTAATTGAAAGTTTGGAGTACTTTATTCCTTTTTTGTTAGGCCCACCAAAGACCCAAAAGGGTTCTGACTTTTGTCACATTTTTTTTTCTTTTAATACTTTATTATTTTACTTAATTCTTTTTTTCTAATAAAAAATCACCTTGGCAGTTGGCAATAAAATAAAAGAACAAAGTCTAGGCTCCCTTCAACGTTACTATTCCAGGTCTTTTGGCCAAAATTAGTTTTTATCTCTTTTTTTTTTATTTTCCTTTTTAATTCTATTTTCCCTTTTATTATTATTATTATTTCTTCTTCCACTTTCAATATTATTGAGTATTTGCACCTCATCCACGATAATACCATAATTCACTTTCACCATATACTTTATACTCAGACCTCGTCATACATAAGAAACGACTTTACGTAAATATTTCTCATGTCAATAAGTGTCCTAAAACTTAGAAAATTTTGAGGAACGTCACATCCTTCTCCCCTTAAAATCATTCGTCCTCAAATGATTCTTAAGTCGCAGTCCTAGGCCACTTTTCCATTCCACCAACTTTCCAAATATTCCAAAATTTTGCTAAGTATTGGATTTCTTAAAAATTTCGGCAGAGTCTCCCCTGTAACTGGACTATCCAAAAAAAATATACCTGTCACATATACCACAACCACACCAACAATAACCAATATACTATAATTGACCATGCATAGGCACCAATAATATCTCAAAATAGTCATTACCACTTCGGCAAGGAGGTAAATCACAATAACAAATAAACTATACTCCAACAAGGAGCCAAATCATACTAATGAATCAATTTAATCCAGCAAGGAGCTAAATCTTAATAAAAATTAAATGTACTCCGGCAAGAAGCTAAGTCACATCATAATTCATAATTAACAAGAAAGATTTAAGTATAATTCTCAAACCTTTAAAAATCACATACCTTGTTACTCGAATAAATATGGATATCTTTTCTTCATGTCATCCTCGGCCTCCCACGTAGCCTCTTTTGAATTATGATTACGCCACAACACTTTCACCGAAATTATATCCTTTGTTCTTAACTTTCTTACTTGCCTATCAAGAATCTGGATTGGTACCTCTTCGTAAGCCAAGTCTTTGTTAATCTCTATGGTGTCGGTAGGAATAACATGTGACTTATCATGAATGTACTTTCTGAGCATAGACACGTGGAAAACAGGATGGACCGAAGACAACTCGATTGGCAAGGCTAACTCATAAGCCACTTTACCCTTCTTGCTCAAAATCTCATAAGGTCCGATAAATCTAGGACTAAGCTTTCCCTTTTTACCGAACCTCATAACTCCCTTCATAGGTGACACTTTTAGGAACACCATATCACCCACATTGAACTCCAAGTCTCGGTGCCTCTTGTTAGAATAAGACTTTTGATGACTCTGAGCCACTTTAAGCCTTTCTCTAATGAGCTGGACTTTCTCTAAAGCCTCATAAACAAACTTCGGGCCAAGTAACGGCACCTCTACTGGTTCAAACCAACCCACTGGAGATCTACACCTGCGCCCATATAGCGCCTCATACGGAGCCATTTCGATACTAGCCTGATAACTGTTATTGTAGGCAAACTCGATGAGTGGCAGGTGATCATCTCAGTTACCTCCAAAATCTGTAACACAAGCTCGCAACATATCCTCGAGGGTCTGAATGGTCCTTTCTGCCTGACCATCAGTCTGCAGATGGAAAGCGGTGCTCAAGTTGACTTTAGTTCCCAACCTTTTCTGGAAAGCTTGCCAAAAGTGAGCTGTGAACTGAGGACCTCTGTCAGAAATAATCGAGATTGGGGTGCCATGCAACTTAACTATTTCCTTGACATACAATTGGGCATACTGTTCAGCAGTGTCTGTCGTCTTTACTGGTAGAAAATGAGCTGACTTCGTGAGTCGGTCTACAATCACCCATATCGAATCATGTTTACGATACGTGCGAGGTAAACCTACCATGAAGTCCATGTTTATCGCCTCCCATTTCCATTATGGTATCTCTATATCCTAAAGTAGACCACCTGGCCTTTGATGCTCTGCCTTGACTTGCTGACAATTCAAACATTTGGCTACATGGTCTGCCACTTGCTTCTTCATGCCTTTCCACCAATACAACTCCTTCAAGTCTTGGTACATTTTGGTAGCACCTGGGTGAATAGAATACCTCGAGTTGTGAGCTCCTTCCATGATGGTTTTTCTGAGGTCATCTACATCTGGTACACATAGTCTACCATTTATTTTCAAGACTCCATCATCGTCTAAAGTGAAAGCAGTGATTTCTTTGCTTTTAACCCCCTCTTTTATCTTCACCAAGTATGGATCATCATCTTGCTTAGCCTTAACATGTGAAACAAGTGAGGAACGTGCTAAGGCATAAGCAACTACATCTCCTCCTTCTGTCTCATCCAGTCTGACCATCTCATTTTCCAACTTCTGCATCTCTCGGCCTAACGGTCTCCTTTGAACTGATAAATAAGCTAAGACACCCATTGACTTTCTACTGAGTGCGTCTGCTACCACATTAGCTTTGCCCGGATGGTAAAGGATATTAATGTCAGAATCCTTCAACAACTCGAGCCACCTTCTCTGCCTCAAATTTAGTTCTCTTTGCTTGAAAATATACTGGAGACTCTTATGGTGTGTGAATATATCAGCATGCTCACCATACAAGTAGTGTCGCCATATCTTCAAGGCAACAACCTTTCCTTCTTGCATAAGAACACAACCAAGCCCTACTCTAGAGGCATCGCAATAGACTGTGAATCCACCCGAACCTGTCGGCAAGGTTAACACAGGTGCGGTGGTCAACCTCTTTTTTAATTCTTGAAAGCTCTGCTCGCATGCATCTGACCACTGAAATTTAACTGCTTTCTGAGTCAGCTTGGTCAATGGTGCTGCCAGAGAAGAAAAACCCTCAACGAACCTCCTATAGTAACCTGCCAAACCCAAGAAACTTCTAATTTCGGTCGGTGTTATTTGCCTTGACCAGTCCTTAACCACTTCTATCTTCTGAGGATCTACCTTAATGCCTTCACTAGATACTACGTGGCCTAAGAATGCCACTGACTGGAGCCAAAACTCACATTTGGAAAACATGGCATATAGTTCATTCTCTTTTAAAGTCTGCAATGTTATCCTAAGGTGTTCTTCCTTGCTCTTGGAATATACCAAAATATCATCTATGAACACGATAATAAAGGTATCCAAGTATGGCTTGAAGACTCTATTCATCAGGTCCATGAAAGCAGCTGGTGCATTTGTCAACCCAAAGGACATCACTAGAAATTCATAGTGGCCGTAGCGAGTCCTGAAGGTTGTCTTTGGGATATCTTCGTCTCTAATTCTCAACTGGTGATACCCCGATCTCAAGTCTATTTTTGAGAAGTACTTTGCTCCCTGAAGTTGATCAAATAAGTCATCAATTCTAGGTAGAGGATACCTGTTTTTAATCGTGACTTTGTTCAAATGCCGATAATCAATACACATTCTGAGAGACCCATCTTTCTTCTTGACAAACAGGACTGGGGCACCCCACGGTGACACACTCGGCCTGATGAAGCCCTTGTCAAGAAGATCTTTCAGCTGCTTTTTCAACTCTTTAAGTTCTGCTGGAGCCATTCTGTATGGAGGAATAGATATGGCCTGAGTGCCCGGCACGAGGTCAATACCAAAGTCTATGATTCTTGCTGGAGGAAGTCCGGGAAGGTCATCTGGAAAAACTTCTGGAAAGTCTCTAAGAACTGGAACAGACTGAAGAGTAGGCGCCTCTGATTCTGCATTAATGATATGAGCCAAGTAGGCCACACATCCTTTACTTATCATCTTTTGTGGCATTGGAACCTGACTATCTTAGCACGACAATCCAATTTGGCATGGCAAGAAGAAAGCCAATCCATACACATAATTGCATCAAAGTCTAGCATTTCTAATTCTATAAGATCAACTGTGGTATTGCGGCCTTGCACTGAGATTGTGCAACCCCTATAAACTCTCATTGCTTTCACTGGCTCTCCAACTGGAGTAGATACTAAGAAGGACTCACTTAGATGTTTAGGTTCTAACCCGAGACTCGTAGCAAAATACGGAGTGGCATAAGAATATGTAGAACCTGGATCATCAGGACATATGCATTCTGTGATTAAACTTGAAGTATGCCTGTGACAACTACTGGAGATGCCTCTGCACTGTGACGATCAAGTGTAGCATATAAGCGGGGTTGTCCCCCTCCCTGGTGGGCTGAGCTTGAACCTCTACCCGCCCCACACGCAGCCTGGTTCTGAGGGCCACGAGCTTGGGGTGGTGCAATTGCAGTAGCTGAAGAATCTGCTGGACGTGCTGCTCCCCCATCATAGACTCGCTGCAACTTTGGGCAATTAAATTTGTAGTGTCCCTCTTCAAGACAATTGTAACAACCTCGAAAACCCAACTTGCACGGCCCTGAATGGTTTTTTTTTTTACAATTACCACAAACATCACCATACTGTAGCTGCTGGTTGACACTGCCTTGACTCTGAATAGCTGGAGATTGAAAACTCTGATTTTGATTGGACCTGCGACAAGGGTTCTGATTCTGACGAGACTGATTCCCATAGTTCTGGTTCTTCTTGAAGTATGACCAACCACCTGACTGGTAGGAGGACTGAGCTGGTGCAGATGTAGTCTTGTTAAATGAGCTCTTTCCTCCTCCCATTGAACCATTGTAACCGCTGGATGATCGGGCTCTCTTGTTATTATAGCTTTCCTTTTCATCTCTTCTTTGATGTTTCTTCCTTTCCAAGTGCTTAGCAAATCCTACAACAGAGGAAAAGACTGACATACCTGCTGTTGCTGCCGCTGTAGTGTCCTGAATGTGATTACCCAATCCATTAATGAATCTATTAATCTTTGCCCTTTCTGTTGGAATCATATTAGAAGCATACTTAGCCAGCTTGACAAACTCCATCTGGTATTCTTCTATACTCATTGATCCCTGCTTAAGTTGCTCAAACTGAGTAGCCTTGGCTGCCTTATCTTCTTCTGGTATAAAGTTTGTGGTGAATGCCTCCTCGAATTCCTCCCAAGTAGGCGGACCATAATCCTCATCTCTTTCTCTTTCCCACATCTCAAACCAAGAGCCTGCTGTACCCTTAAGCTAGTAGGCAGCCAACTCAACAGCCTCATTATCAAATCCTTTCATCATTCGGAGTGCCCTTTTAACTTCCTCAAGCCACAACATTGCGTCCTCACCAACCTTGGTACTGTAGAACTCTGGTGGTTTCTACTTGAGAAACTCGTGTGCCCTGGAGGTTATAGAACTTTCATGTCTGTTGCCCTGAGGTGGTGTCTCATTATCCCTAGAACCCTGACTAGCCATGACTGTAGTAAACATCTCCATAGCCCCTCTCATTGCATTAAAAGCCTCACCCATCTCTGGTGGCAAGACAACTTGAGCTGGAACAATAGGTGGGGGTGGCACTTGGTTCCGGTTAGCTTGCTCATCTATCTCAACCTGATCAACCCGCTCCTCTGGTTCAACCTGGGGTGCTGGAGTCTTCTTAGTTGACTTACCCTTCTTACTTTTCTTAGTGTTACGCTTAGCCACCATAGCAGCAAGGGTCTCTTGATCAGCTGCTTGAGTATTGGTGTCAGAATTCCGAGTAACAACCATTTCTACGGATTCGGAAAATGAATCAATTAGAAGAAATCTTAAAGTTAGGCTCTATTGCACGATCTAGAGTAAGAAAGAAAGAGAGACTTTTCCTAAATGTCTGCAGCCTCCTGTTTATATGTATGGCGCGCTTCATACCCATAAACAAGACTCTACTGACACGGCTTCATAGAACCCTAGGACTCTTTAAACCTGTTGCTCTGATACCAAGTTTGTCACGACCCATTTTCTGAACGAGTTATGACACGGCACCTGAGGACCAGGTGAACCAGACCTGCTAAACTCTTCATACATCTTTCAAAAGCTCATAATAATTTAAAAAATAATAACTCTGCATCTTATAATAAATAATCTGAAACGACCTCGGTCAGTCGTTTCGGAAGTTAGGACATCGATTGGCATACCGATAATTTTAAAATATTCATAATGTCCATTAGGACCTGTCTGTAAAGTTTGAGCTAAATCAGACCTCGTTTGGTAGGCATCGGAAGAAGGTTTCAGATTTTATTGTCGATAAATCTTAAAAAGAGATTTTCGAACTCGGTTTTGGCGAATGAGCTCCGATTCGAAATCCGAAAACGCCGTTAGGTTCGTATGATTATTTGTGACTTTTGTGAACTTTCGAAAGTGAATTTCGATGTTGTTCGACTAGTTTCCGCTAAAATGCCGAAAGTTAAATAATTTGACTTTTTTTCCATTTAAATTTGCATATTGAGTTTCGGGAATCTGATTTGAGATCTGCCTTAGCGAGTATGCTACATATATTTTGTATAACTTGTATGCAAAAGTTGGAATTATTTCGAATATCATAGGATACCGTTTTAATTTTCGAAAAGAAAAGAAATTAGAAAAGAAAATAAAACAAAAGAAAAAAAGGAAAAAGAAAAAAGAAAGAAGTAAGAAGTTTGCCGGTGGGGGTCAACTCAAATAAGGGTCCTTATAATTTTAAGCTAAGGACGAGGAGATACAGAGAGGAGAACGAGAAACAGGGAAAAGGTAAACAGAGAAAAAAAATGCCAGAAAATGCGAAAGAGCCGGAGAAAAATAGTATTTTCACCCCGAAACATTCAGGTAATGATCTTAATGCATTATTTGAATTTATTACGTGTGTTTGAATATGTTTTAACGGTAAAACATGGAATATTATACATCATTTTAATAAGTTCAATTAATAGTTTAAAGGGTCAAATGGACCCCGATAATGGAATTGATTATATATTCGTACTCAGTGAGTTATGGGCAACATATAAATGTAATTTATTTAGGGTTTGGTTATGTGACCATAAACCCTGTACATAGGCCTGGCCCGCGTATTGCGTATGCTAATAGAGTATCAGGTTCCTAATCGGATTGCCCTAAGACGTGAGGAATGAAGTCTTTAGCCTAATTTAACATATTTTTCTGCTTATTGAATAGAGTGGGATCGTTTGGCAATGAAACCAAAGGATAAAGCGGTTTTTGATTAGCAATGGTAACTTTTGAAAGAGGTAAGTGTTTATATCCATTTATTTGGAGGCACTTGGCCTTATGGATTTTCTACCACGTGTTCCTTACGTGTGTAGCTGCCGATAGGCGCACTCATTACGCCTTAGCTTTGAATTTACATTGTATATTATCTGTTAAGCCCTGTTGTTGGTGCATTGAGCATATGAGCATTGCACTCTGGTTTTGAGTATTGCATATACTTCCCGGTTGGCGATGAGAGTCCCGAGCCGGTGAAGGTTCATTATTGCATATACTTCCCGGTAATCGATGAGAGTCCCGAGCCGGTGAAGGTATCAGGCACATATGACTGCATTGTATCATACCGCATTCATCCCATCTCATTGCACCGCATACTGACTAGTGTGTGACTATTGTGTTGTGTTTTGTGTATGCGGCATGTATACCAGGTTGTGGACATATTTCAGTTTGCGTATACGTTTCTGGCTATTTAGTGTCCTTAATTGGTTTATATGCTTTAATTATATGCATCGGGTCGAACGTCGCAACAGTATAAATCTATGGATCGGGTCGCACGCCGCGATAGTATAAATATACGGATCAGGTTGTACGCCACGGTAGTATGAATATGTGGATCGGGTTGCACGCCTCAACAGTATTATGTTCGGGATACTTAATAACCTATATGTTCTGTCTATCTTATGTCCCTGATTATTTATGAGTTTATGGTTTAATGTGTGTTTCCAGTTATTATTTGGCTCTGCCTTTTTACAATTTAATTAAAAGGAATTTGGTTTATCTGTTTCTTTTCTCCCTGGCTAGCTATCCTATTCTTTGAGGTGGCTAGTCTGCCCCACTTATTGAGTCTTTTTGAATCACCCTTGTTTGTTGTTTGTTTCTTGTCTATCTATTTCGTTTCGGCAGGTTCGCTCCAGGATTGAGTTCGCCACGTTGTAGCGAAGACGACTTCAGCTGTCAGGGTGAGTCAGCTTTTATTCCGGATGGCCACCAGTCTATTGGTTATCATTTCAGTTGCATTTTGCTCCCTTCATGAGGTATCTGTCTTCTTTTGTACTCTTAGATGTCTAGTCTGGATAGCCCTAAACCTAGTATGTTGGGTAGTCAGCTGTAATTTCTTTTGTACAGCTTAGAGGTATCAGTATGTCTGTGCTTTTTCTAAGTCTTGTTCTTATTTATGAATTGAATTATATTTATTTTCCTAATTTAATTGGTAAGGGTTCGCCCGACGGGTCTAGGGGAGGATGTCGGGTGCCCGCACGGCCTAGCCGAATTCCGGGTGGTGTCAGTTGGTATCAAAGCCCGGTTTAGAGTCTATCCAGACTAAGACAGTGTCTAGTAGAGTCTCGCTGATGGGTACGTAGACGTCTGTACTTATCTACGAGAGCCTATGATGGCATTTATGAAGTTTCACTTCCTTCTTTTCTGATCGTGCGTCGGTCTAGGATGCAAAAGTATTTTCGTTTATTCCTTCGTGGTAATTCTGAACCCTCGTGCAACAAATCAACAAACGGTATGAGTTTAAGACGAAGCAGTCTAGCGTGGGGCTAGCACTGACGAAGCCCCGAGGGTTTTTTATCGTGCTGACGATCTAGTTACGGAGGTCCCAGTTGTACGAGCTCCCGATGGGCAAGGGAGCAGTGCCTTATAGTTCCCTTGGCTCTCTATAATGCTTTTACGAGAATATTAGTGATGCAGATACCACAAGAACCTATTATTCTCTGGGCAGCCTATCATGTTGCCGCATGTGCAGACGTTCGGTCTCAGGGAGCTTCTATTCCAGTTCTTAATATTGCTGCAGTAAATTATGTTCCAGAGACAGCATGTGTTGTGCCTCTAGTTATTCTGGATGATTAGTTAGCTTGAGTAATGGCTCGGTTCGAGTGTCCGAAGAGGCTGCATTATTCTACCCAATTGAACCTTCTGATGTTTTTAGGCCATGCATCAAATAATCCCTGTGTAAGTTTTTTTTAAAATAAAACGATGTCAGCGTATCCTTCAGGCTCTTGATTATATCGAGCGGTATGGTGTTGATTATCCTGCTTTCCAGTTTCAGGGGTCCAGCTTTGAATTGGTGGACCGCTCTCTTATTAGCTAACTTGGTTCGATTTTTCTTCTATATTCGTGGAAAAGTTCCTTTCGAGTAGCGAGCGAGATGAAAAGTGTTGCCAGTTTGAGTGGATTGGACAGGGTAGCCTGTCGGATATCCTGTTGGTGTTTCAGAATATGAGATTGAATTCTATAGAATGACTGAATATGCATTAGAACTAGTCCATGAGCCTTTCAAGAGATTCAAAAATTTATTGATAACCTTTCTTTTTCCTTGAGATCCCAGATAGCTCAAGAGATTGAGGTTGGGAATTTATTTGATGTCGTTGTTGATATTGCTCAAAGGTATTAGGCATACCATAAGTTAGAGCAGGAAGAGTTAGAGCGGGAGAGCAAGAGATCCCGTGGCCCTAGTGGGTAACCATGGTACCTCATTTGGAGGTAAGAGTTCTGATTATTTTGGTAGGTCACATTCCAGGTTATCTCAGCTTGTAGAGCGTGATTCTCAAAGTGTGCGGATAGTTCATCAAGATTAGACTCAGCTTTCTCTTTGTAGCTTTCAACAATCTGTCCAGCTCCCATATTCAGCGAAAAGGTGTTATCATTGTCGTGAGTCTGATTATCCTTTGAGGAGTTTTCCTGTTATCATTGTCGTGAGTCTGGCTATCGTTTGAGGAGTTTTCCCTTACTCCAACAGGTAGGCAGTCATCATTTCTCTCGTCATCAGGCATCTGTGCAGTCACAGGGGATTTCATATAGATCTCAATTAGCCAGAGAAATGCCACCATCCAGTAGAGGTTGAGAGCGTGGTGGCAGTGGTTCTTCAGAAGGTGATTATCAGGCTAGTGGCTCAGCTCAGCTGTAGAGGCAGTTCTATGAACTGCTTGTCTGGCGGGATGCTGAGGTATCCGATATAGTAGACCCTGAGATTTCTTCTTCTCTTATATGTGAGTAACATTTGATTCTTCCGGTCGATCTAGAAATGGTGTGTCCTATCATGTCTCCATGGTTTCTTTTGATGTCGTTTCTATTAAGAATCGGCTGCGGTAGAGGGCGAGCTTCTGGTATGATTTATTCCTGGCATTGGTGAGACCCTACTAATTTATCTGGTCTAAATATGAGAAATTTGACGGTGAGTGTCGCTATTGTCTGCCTGGCATCTTGTCGTGCCATCTTCTATTATTATATCAAATTAGTTTACCTCTATTCTCGGAAATTCTGTGTTGGTTGGATTATGGGATTCTAATTCATCGCCATCAGAAAGTGTCATTGTTTCTTCCGGTGTAAAGTGGTTAGTAAGTAATACTCGATCTATGTGTCTCCTTTTGGTTCGAGACGCTAGTAGAGTCATGTCATTCGACAAGTTTGTCTCGGTATGAAAGGGTTTTCTGGTAAATTGTCAGAGTTTCCTTCTTATTGGGAGGTTAAATTGGCATTGATGTCATTCCATAAAGCTTATTTAATGTCTATCTCTTCAATTGCGATGCTTTGGTTAACCTGAATCGGAAGTAGTGTAGCTCCGGGAGCCAAGCAAATAAAAAAGATGAGCTTCTTGAAGCTCTAATTATTTCTATCCTCAGTCCATTGCCATCTCTTCTTTGTTCGGCACTAGTGAGCTTAGGCGGTCAGTAGCCTCTTATGATGTTCCCTGTGTGGAGCTAGAGTGCGTGTCAGGGTAGCCGGGTATGCACATTGTTGTTTTTCAAGGCTACTAAGGGTAATGAGAGGCATCATTTGACCTCTAATTTGATCCATCAGGCGGTGGTGCTTATAGAAAATGTATGGAGCTGTGAACTCGAGAGTTGCGGCTGTTTGGAAACTCGAGAGAGTAATTTGGTAGCTCAGGTCTGAGCCGCATTCTCTATTTAGCTAAGTCTTCCTTAATCCAGCAGGTTGTGCGAGGATGACTATTTCTATTCAAATTAGTTGTATGAGTTTATGCTCTAAGTGGAAGAGTCTTCCTCCCATTGATACTGAATCATAATATTAAATCTCTAAGGCGTTGCTGAAGCGTAAGCTAATTCTTTGTTTCATCGACTTGTTCTACATCGAAAAGTATATCGACGAGGTGATTCACAGGCAGAATCATGTTAATCCATCCTGAGTTCCGTGTATCTTTGCTTCGAAAATGTAAAACTCTCTTCTCGTAATCGAGGAAGGATCAGCTTAGTCAGAATAAGCTGTGCAATGGTATTATCATATTATCCAGATATATTTTATTCCAAAAGTTCAATATGCGTGTTATAATTATGATCCTGCAATCAGGAGATAATGCCAGTGGAGTATCTTATGAAGGTCGTGCAAGTTCTCTTGTTATCTGTGCGAATTTTTTTCTTTACACTTAGGCTCGTTCGAGGACGAACGAGAGTATAAGTGGAGGAGAATGAAACGATCTCGGTCAGTCATTTCGGAAGTTAGAACTCCGATTGGCATGCCGATAATTTTAAAATATTCGTAATGTCCATTAGGACCTATATGTAAAGTTTGAGCTAAATCAGACCTCGTTTGGTAGGCATCGAAAGAAGCTTTCAGTTTTTATTGTCGATAAATATTAAAAAGAGATTTTCGAGCTCGGTTTTGGCAAATGAGCTTCGATTCGAAATCCAAAAGCACCGTTAGGTTCGTATGATTATTTGTGACTTTTTTAATTTTTCGAAAGTGAATTTCGATGTTGTTCGGCTAGTTTCCTCTAAAATACCGAAAGTTAAATAATTTGACTTTTTTTCCATAATTTGCATATTGAGTTTTGGGAATCTGATTTGAGATCCGCCTTAGCGAGTATACTACATATATTTTGTATAACTTGTATGCAAAAGTTGGAATTATTTCAAATATCATAGGATACCATTTTAATTTTCGAAAAGAAAAGAAATTAGAAAAGAAAATAAAACAAAAGAAAAAAAGGAAAAAGACAAAAGAAAGAAATAAGAAGTTTGGCGGTGGGGGTCAACTCAAATAAGGGTCCTTAGCATTTTAAGCTAAGGATGAGGAGATACAGAGAGCAGAACGAGAAACAGGGAAAAGGTAAACAGAGGAAAAAATACCAGAAAATGCGTAAGGAGCCGGAGAAAAATATTATTTTCACCCCGAAACATTCAGGTAATGATCTTAATGCATTATTTAAATTTATTACGTGTGTTTGAATATGTTTTAATGGTAAAACTTGGAATATTATACATCGTTTTAATAAGTTCAATTAATAGTTTAAAGGATATATTCGTACTCAGTGAGTTATGGGCAACATATAAATGTAATTTAGTTAGGGTTTTGTTATGTGACCATAAACCCTGTACATAGGCCTTGCCCGCGTATTGCGTATGCTAATAGAGTATCAGGTTCCTGTACATAGGGTTTGGTTTAGCCTAATTTGACATATTTTTCTGCTTATTGAATAGAGTGGGATCGTTTGGCAATGAAACAAAAGGATAAAGCATTTTTTGATTAGCAATGGTAACTTTTGAAAGAGGTAAGTGTTTATATCCATTTCTTTGGAGGCACTTGGCCTCATGGATTTTCTACCACGTGTTCCTTACGTGTGTAGCTACCGATAGGCGCACTCATTACGCCTTAGCTTTGAATTTACATTGTATATTATATGTTAGGCCCTGTTGTTGGTAGTGCATTGAGCATATGAGCATTGCATATGCTTCCCGGTTGGCGATGAGAGTCCCGAGCTGGTGAAGGGTCATTATTGCATATACTTTCCGGTAATCGATGAGAGTCCCGAGCCGGTGAAGGTATCAGGCACATATGACTGCATTGTATCATACCGCATTCATCCCATCTCATTGCACCGCATACTGACTAGTGTGTGACTATTGTGTTGTGTTTTGTGTATGCGGCATGTATACTAGGTTGTGGACATATTTCAGGTTGTGGACATATTTCAGTTTAGTGTCCTTAATTGGTTTATATGCTTTAATTATATGCATCGGGTCGAACGTCGCAACAGTATAAATCTATGGATCGGGTCGCACGCCGCTATAGTATAAATATACGGATCAGGTTGTACGCCATGGTAGTATGAATATGTAGATCGGGTTGCACTCCGCAACAGTATTATGTTCGGGATACTTAAAAACCTATATGTTCTGTCTATCTTATGTCCCTGATTGTTTATGAGTTTATGGTTTAATGTGTGTTTCCAGTTATTATCTGGCTCTGCCTTTTTATAATTTAATTAAAAGGAATTTGGTTTATCTGTTTCTTTTCTCCCTGGCTAGCTATCCTATTCTTTGAGGTGGCTAGTCTGCCCCACTTATTGAGTCCTTTTGACTCACCCTTGTTTGTTTCTTGTTTCTTATCTATCTATTTCGTTTCGGCAGGTTCGCTCCAGGATTGAGTTCGCCACGTTGTGAAGGAGCGAAGACGACTTCAGCTGTCAGGGTGAGCCAGCTTTTATTTCGGATGGCCACCAGTTTATTGGTTATCATTTCAGTTGCATTTTGCTCCTTTCAGGAGGTATCTGTCTTCTTTTGTACTCTTAGATGTCTAGTCTGGATAGCCCGAAACCTAGTATGTTGGGTAGTCAGCTGTAATTTCTTTTGTACAGCTTAGAGGTATCAGTATGTCTGTGCTTTTTCTAAGTCTTGTTCTTATTTATGAATTGAATTATATTTATTTTCCTAATTTAATTGGTAAGGGTTCGCCCGACGGGTCTAGGGGAGGATGTCGGGTTCCCGCACGGCCTAACCGGATTTCGGGTCGTGTCATAATCAATATAGCTTTAAAATACTTTGAGCTTTAAATCTTAAAATGTGCACCATAACCCTTCTAACTCATTATCTATGAAGCCTCTAAAACTGGAAGACTGTCATATTGCACGAGACATGAAACCCTCGGCAATACTCAACTGAATAAATAAAATAAAGGAAAGAACTGGTATGGAAAGCCGATATGTCTCTACTGAAAGCAAAGCGGAGCTCACCAACAACTGAGGATGTGAGGGAGAGTCCTAGCCTGTAATCTGATCGCCTCTGTGACCTGCGTCTACGTTGACGAAGCCAACGTAGGTTTCAAGAAAAAAGAACGTGAGTAACGAATCGCTCGTCAACCAGTGAGTATCATCGACTCCCTCACTAAGGCCGGAACGAGAGTTAATAAAACATGAATGCATAAACTTTACTTTAAGACAGCTGAAACATTAGATCAAAACAAACTATTAAATACTGCAAAATAGCTTATACTTTCTTTCTTTAGGGAGTACCACCCAAGTCTGACATCTTTTCTTTATTTCTCTTTCCTATCCCCGTGGAATCCCACGGTTCAAGGTCTGACATGCTAGCATTCATTGCCCGACTTTGGCAATATAATATAGTGCCCGACTATGGCACATACCTACCCTGTCAGGGTAGTTTCGGGGTAAAACGCAACTCGACTATGGTCACGCTTCGCAGCCCGACTATGGCTACGAACGAGTTTACCCTTTTCAGAATTTAAGGTAGCTCCCAAAAATATTTCAAAAATATTGCTTGGCACCAAAGGCCTCAATTTGAACTTAACCTTTCATGTAAAATCTCATCATAACTTCATTAGCTTTCAAACACAACTAAATATTTAAATCATTTCATAAGAATCATAAAATAAGAGAAATAATCTCATGGACTCATACTCAAGTAAAGATATGTAATCGGGATGTAAAGGAAGCTATGAGATATAATTTTAGATACTTGATACTAAAGAACGACTTGGGAACGTTAATGGATAATGAACGTTTGCCCGCTCCAATCAAACGTACATTAACTTCTCTAAAATAATTTATCAAATACCTTAAAGACATGCACTTTGTGAGAAAAGCACCTTAGAAACGGTATGTCTCAACTCACCTCAATTTCCTCCTTGAATCTAATTGCAAGTGTAACTCAACGTACTTCGCGTTATGGGATAACTACAACAACCAATTTACGTAATCAATTCCAAAGTTCTTATCTTTATCCTAATTTAAAAACTTAGGTTCAACTCATAACTTTCTAGGTCTTTGGAAAAGTTTTCTACTAATATAATATGATAAGATACTATATTGTAATAAATAATTACGAAATAACCTCCACGAGTTCATTGAACAAAACTTACATCTACGTTCGCTTGAGGATGGAACGAATAGAAGTATCAGTATCTTCTCTGCGTGTTTATCTCCTAGCTGCGTTCTCCCAATAGACAAAGTGGAGTAATTGAAAGTTTGGAGTACTTTATTCCTTTTTTGTTAGGCCCACCAAAGACCAAAAAGGGTTCTGACTTTTGTCCCCTTTTGTTTTTCCTTTAATACTTTATTATTTTACTTAATTCTTTTTTTCTAATAAAAAATCACCTTGGCAGTTGGCAATAAAATAAAAGAACAAAGTATAGGCTCCCTTCGACGTTACTATTCCATGTCCTTTGGCCAAAATTAGTTTTTATCTCTTTTTTTTTGTTTTCCTTTTTAATTCTATTTTCCCTTTTATTATTATTATTATTTTTATTCCACTTTCAATATTATTGAGTATTTGCACGTCATCCACGATAATATCATAATTCACTTTCATCATATACTTTATACTCGGACCTCGCCATACATAATAAACGACTTTACGTAAATATTTCTCATGTCAATAACTGTCCTAAAACTTAGAAAATTTTGAGGAACGTCACATATTCAATCGTGTTTGAATCGAATATCCTTTCTTTCTTCTATTTATGTCCTTCCCGTACCTATTTTCTCATCGTTGTGTTTACTTTATCGCTTCTATTTCTTTATCTTGCTTCCGCGTGGTTTGGTTTGCATCATTTGGTATCAGAGCAAGGCTCGGGTTTCATTCTTACGAATCCACGCTCCTTGTACATCGTGTCTTTAGATTCGTGTTCTTGTTGTTATTGTTATTGTGAAAAAAAATTGAAAAAAATTGAAATTCGAGTTGTGAAACGAATTTTCCATCCAATGAAAAGTATTGGGGATTGATCTATATTGTTTTCCCATTGATTTGGTACCCTCATATCACGTTTTTGTGATACGGATTGAAAATTTGAAAATCAAAGTTTCCATTTTTGAAACCCTTGTTCTTGAGCTTGAAGACATTGATTCTTGAGTTTGATTGTTTGTTTGGACGTGAAATTCATCGGGGTTTGTTGGGAAACACATTATACAACTTTGGGTACCTTGGGAATTAAAAAACAAGCTGAAGCGAGGTGATTCAAGTGGAAAGTTGAAATTAAAAATCGGATTCTGGTTCAGCTACAGCAGACCTGCACGATCGCGCAAGCACTGGCGCGACCGCACTGAGATTTTCATTTATGGGAATCTTTATTCATCACGAACGCACGATCTCTAGCTCGATAGCGAAGAGAAAAAAAATAATTTTGGATTTTTTTGTTCTACGCGAACGCGACCTCCCTCACGCGATAGCGAAGAACAACATTTTTCTGGAAAAACAGTTTCTTGGCAGATTGTTCGCAACAGCTTCCGAACAGTTTCCAATCATTAAAACTCCAATCATTTCATCAAATATGGTGAGTTTCTAGATCACAAACAAAATTCCATCCAAATCTGAATCCCGTTTCGTGCCAATTCGATTCGAGTCTTCCTTGTGTCACTTCCTTATTAGTTTTGTAACTTCTCTCTTTACTTTCATTGCTTGTCTTTCTTTGTTCCTAGTTCGTTTGTGTGTCCTTATTCGTTTCTTTGGTGTCTTATAAACTCCATTCCGAACCTATACTTGGACGCGCTAGTTGTTGATCTTCTCACTTTGGTTCCTATAAAAGGGGATAAGGCCATCTTTGAGCGGAAAAAGGCTAAGAGTGGTGAGAACAATAGAGTATGGTCATAAAATACAACGACCTTGAGTGTATACACGAGTGGAAAGAATATTGAGTGACATCTTTTGAGTGATACACGTGAGGGAGTGAACTTGTGAGGTCCTTTACTCTTATTTGTTACAACTATGGCTTCGGATGATGATTGTGGAGGGTATAGTTCGTGTGGAGATGATGGAGACTATGGTTCCTATGATGGTGATGAAGGGTATTGTTATGATGATTCTGGGAACTATGGTTCGTATGAGGATGAAACGGGTCACTATGATGATCGTGAGGTTGATGAAGACTATGAAGCTTATGATGATGAATGTGTTGATCCTTATGTTTCTAGTCAAGAATTCGAAGATGGTGACGCTTCAAGGTATGATGTTCCTACTTACTCTTCTTGTGATGAACTTCAACATGATGAAAGTGACATAGAGAGAATTTATGATGAGGTTGATTATATGAATTGTTCATTTAAATCTTCTCTTGGTGTTGCTAATGGTATGTAAGGGAGTAGTAGAGGTCCTTCCATTAGTATGGGAGGAGGAGGTGGTTGTTCCTTGGAAAAAGGGAGACTTGCCTATCCTACTTGTGCTAAAGGGGGTAATGCTCCTAACTCCCATATGAAGGGTGGAGTGAGAAGTGGTGTTGCTCTTGCTACCGAAGGCTTGTATGGTTCTAACAATGCGAGGAGTAGAAGTAGTAGGAGTGGTGCCATTGACTATGAGACCAAGACTAGGGGAGAGAGTTCCTACTACACTCCTACCCCTAGAAGGAGTTCTTATGGGTTCCATGGTGAGACTCCTTCCTCGACTTCCAATAACACTTTTAATGTTAGAAGAGTGACGGGAAGTGGAAGTTACACTAGCAATATTGCTAGTAGATGAGGGATAAGGGAGACCTAAGTTGTTGGTGTTGATACTCTTGGGCATTCAAGTTCTTTCTTGGATACACCTATACGAGACTTGGGTGGAAGTAAGTTCGTTGTTGAGGTGAATGGTAATGGAGGATACTTGCTCAAGATTAGAGGTACCGATACCAATTGTATTAGCACTTCTTTGGTTGAGACCCTAAGGATACCATGCTATAAATTGAAACATCCTTATAAGTATAATGGAGTGTGGGTTTCCAATGAGGCTCGAGTGCTCATATCTCATGGGAGTTACAAGTATTATGTCTGGTGTGATGTGTATCCCATGGCACATTTTGATGTTTGGCTAGGTGAGCCATGGCTACTCAACAAAGAGTTTTGATATAGTGCTAAGAGAGATGTATTTCTTGTGGGCATGGACCAAAAGGTTTATGAGTTTTCACCTTATGGAACAAGGGGGGAATTGTCTTTTAGTGGATTTTCTCGGGCTTTTCAAAGGAGCAAGGAGCTACTTCATTCCATGATTGAAAGAGTGCAAACAAGAAGTCCTACAAACACAAGAAGTGGTGAGACAAGTGCTAGAAAAGAATTGACAAGTTTCAACAAGGTGAACCCGAAACCACAAGCTTCAAAGTCAAGTGGTTCACCAACAAAGAAGAAGGAGACTTCAAGTGATGAGTCTCCAAGTCCTAGATTCCGAGTCGATGTTAAAAGCCCACCTACTACGGCTATGGGTATTCTTGGGCCTCGTCCCAATTCGCCCGAATTTGAAAGGCAAAAGATTGAGAGGAGTAAGGGAGTGATCGGTGACAACTCTCGAGTGGAAAAAGGAGAGGTTGTGTTGAGTGATGTGAGCGAGTTGTCACCACCAGAATCTACACCCAACCTTGAAAAGAAAATGAGGGAAAAGAAAGAGGGAAAAGAATTATTGAGAGTGAGGACACCTCTTATTCTAACCTTAACCCTTTATCTTTTTCTTCTACTTGTTTGAGTTCTTGTGTAGGTACTCTTGAAGGCAAACCAATGGAGCCTCAATCATGTTCCAATGTGGAAGGGCAAGGTGAAGAAGATCTAGAATGTGAGCTTCAAGTTGGAGGAACTACCCATGACACTTCAAGTGCATTGAGTGAGCAAGATGGCCACTCAAAGGTATGTGTTAGTCCTTCTTTCCATGAGCATGATACTTCCTTGTCTTGTGATATTGCTTGTGAAAAATCCATGCTAGTTGATTATTTGTATGCTTACAATGTGTTTGCAACTAGTGTAGAGTCGATTGGTCAACTTGTGCGTGCATGTGAACCACTAGTTGAGAGGGTTGATAAGCCACATCATGATGTGAGCTCGGTTTTCATTGAACCTCTCTTTAGTGAAGATGTTGTAGTTGACCTTGCTTGTGACCCTTGCTATGACACACCACCAATCTTTGATAAAGGGGAAGATGAGTTGTATGATCATACCCTTGTGGATGTTATTGCCTATGGTGGATCTATGTGTTGTAGTGAGGATAATGGTGGCTTTGAGGAGTCCCTAGTGGATGAGATGGATCGAATTGTATTCGATGACTCCTCAAGTGTGGACGATGACTCTAGCTTGGATGCCTCACCTTTGATGGGTGGTGGACTTGTCTTCCCTATGTTTGAAGGGGATTTTGAAAGAGATGGTGATGTGCATTCAACTAGAGGAGAGTGTGAGCTTGAACCTCCATGGTTTGGGGAGCTTAACTCTATAGATAATCCCTTGTTTGAGACCTCCTTTGGGAGCTTGTCTTGTGAGGCGGATTGTCTTGGAGGTGATTTTGGAGGTGAGAAGCTATCTCTTGGTGTGTATAAGAGTGCTCTTAAGAAGGGGAGTGGAGTCGTTGATGCTAGTTGTTGCTTGAACTATTTTGAGTGTTCCATTCCCTATGTTGATCACACCTTGAGTGTTAAGCATGCCAAAGCCATGATGTCACCTTGTGATAAAAATGCAATGAAGGTTTGGTATGTTGGTCATGAGCGTAGGGATCGTAAGGGATTTGATTGCTACATCTTACATGTTTTATGCCCTTTTGATCTCTTTGCTTATTCTAGTGTTGGATGCACTTCCTTGTTGAGCCAATAAGTTATTGTTTCCTTTAGGGACATAAGCTTTTTAATTGATATTGATGCTTGGCTCTACCATAAGAGTGCGCTTTCCACACTTTTGGACGCTAACCTACTCTTGGGGTAGGAAGTTCGTTTGTCTTTGCCTTGCTTGTAGGTCTTGTTGGCTTGATTTCGAGGACGAAATCCTTTTAAGAAGGGGAGAATGATGCAATCCGGATTGGTATCCAAAGTCGTGGGGAGTTTACGCTCAACATGCGGGACTTAGAATGCTTCCAAGAGAGCTTGAAAACCAAGATTCAAGTCAAAGAAGGCCAAAAGACCAAAATGCAAGCTTGCTGGAATTCTGGGAAAACAGTACCATGCACGCGATCGCGAGAGTATGCACGCGATCGCGATGAAGGAAAAACCTGCTCTGCGCGATCGCGAGGGGCAAGGCGCGATCGCGATGAAGAATTGTCAGGCAGCATTCCAGAATTAGCATGAAGGGCATTTTAGACCATTTATCATTGTAAAATACATAGCTACTATAAATAGTCTAATCCCAAGCTTAGTCTTTAGTTAGTTGATGTTTATTTGAGAATAGAAGAACTTAGAAGAGGCCGAGCCCTTCTTGTTGAAGCCCGAGGCTTCGTGTATCTCTTTTAGCTTGGAACCGAGTGGATGTCATCCTAGTATGGATCCTCGATAGGTTCAACTTTCTTTCTCTCTCTATCGGATATTCAATCGTGTTTGAATCAAATATCGTTTCTTTCTTCTATTTCTGTCCTTCCCCATCCCTATTTTCTCATCGTTTTATTTACTTTATCGCTTCCGTTTCTTTATCTTGCTTCCGTGTGGTTTGGTTTGCATCAATAGTGACCTTGAAGAGTCTCTAATGATTGAGATGGATAGAGTTATATTGACTGCTTAGGTGGTGATGAACCTAATTTTGATACTTCACCTTCGCTTAGTAATGAAGTTGAGATGACTGCTTTTACTAATCCTTTGTTTGAGGGCATCTTTAGTAGAGGTGGTGATTTGTATCAAGCTAGAGTAGAGAGTGAGTTAGAACCTCCATGGTGTAAGGATTTTGACTCTATAGATAACTTTTTATTTGAAACTCCAAGTGAGAAAAGTGGTCTTGGTATTGAGTGTGATGGCACATCTTCTAGTATTCCTAATATTGATGGTGTGGGCTGTAATGATGAAGAAGCCATTATTGAGGCTTTTCTTGGTAGTTTGTCTAGTGAGGAGGATTGTCGTAGAGGTGAATGTGGAGCTGGGAAGGAATCCCTTGGTGCGAGTAAGAGTGACCTTAAGAAGGGTGGAGCTCCCCAGGAGGAAGTAGGAGCGCCCCAGAGCTCCTCAGCACTTTCTGGACATTGGAAGGGCCATGGCGGACTGTCCCCACATCAAGGCGGAGCACCTCTGAAATTCTCCGAAATGTGGCTAAGTACAAAATGCAAATTCTCTGGACTTTGGTTGGGTAGAGCGCCTCAAGCCTAGGGCGGACCGCCCACCCAAGAGCCTCTCTGAAGATTGTTTGAGGCGGACCGCCTCCAAGCCTTGGGCGGACCGCCCACAGGAAAGCTGAAGTGACGGGATTTAAACTTAATTTGAGACTTCTTTATTTGATGGGCCCTGCATGATCTTCATTTAGTTGAGCCAACTTGTCGGCTATTTTATAACATTAGTACGTGTGGGGGAAACCTATAAATACCACACCTAGGATTTTATTTCATTAGTTAGTTTACATAACAGAATATTGAAAGAAGAGGCGTTGCCTTCTTTGTAGAAGCTTGAAGCTTCAACTTATCTCTTTAACTTAAGAACTCATGGATTTCATCACTAGTATGAATCCTTGATTCGGTTTAAGTTGCTCTTCTTCCTTGGAATCAATCTTCATATGTGAGTTTGATCCATTATTTCTCCTATTTTTCTGTTCTTTCCATCCTTAGCTTTCTAGTTATCTTGTTGATTTCTATTTTTATTGCTTTCATGTAAAATATATTGCATCAGGAGATGCGGCGGTTCAGTGGAACGGAGATGCGGCGGATGAAGACTTGACCGGAGATTGCGTGACTCGTTTCCGGTTGAATCCTACTTTTGGTCGGATCGGGTCAAATTGCCCACTGACTCGATGACTTTTTTTTTACTTTGATTATTTTGTTTTATTTTGATTGTTGTGAAATGTGCTAGGGAAAATATTATTATGCCTTGTAATTTGTATAATGTTACTAATTTTTTGTAATTTAGGGGTACAAATTTATATATTTGTGTAAAAAATCCTTACGAAAATACATTCTGATATTCGAGGCTAGTATGTGTACCTGATAAAGCCTTGTGATCGCATAATGCCTCTCATGTTCGCGACAACAAACTCAACCCAACCTGCTGCTATCGTGAATAACGTATCCAATATTGGGTCAACCCGACACTGTAGTCGCGAGACCATTTCTATGCTATCACAGACGCTGACTTAGTAAACAATCTCTGCTATGGCGAGAATTTGCCAACTTTCACATGGTCAAAGAGCCAAATCAACAACCTTCAAGCCTCATTATTGCGGCTGCACCATAATGGTACACCAACACAATTTTCCCATGCTTTTTCAAACCTCGTCCAATGACCTTAAAACTCAATCAAAATCATATCAACAAGTCTTAAAACATAATATGGACCTACAGGCATGCTCATACATAAACAGAACACAAATACTCAAAATAGGGGTTCTAGTTATTACGACTTATAAAATAATTTTAACAGTTTTCTTACTCATCACCCAAGTTGAAATTATATTAAAGGAAAGAAATAAAAATACAAAATCTTATAAATCTAAAATCAATAAGATTTACGTTTACAACAATGTATCAAGAAAGATTATGGGATCTGGCTATCCCAATTGAAAAAGAAAATGATTATACAAAATATAATTAACAAACATTTAAGGAAGCACTTTTTTTTTAAAGATTTTGCACTTAACCTACTCTATTGACCAGCCACTGATGAACGTTTATACGTAACAACCCAAGCTATAATATTGAATTGAACGAACAATAACTAAATAAAGCGATGATAAGGGGCAAATTGAGCCTAAGCGCCAACCATCAAGAGCCAAGCTCGAGAGCACAAAGAACACAAGTGAAGGGCTCCGGAAGCGACTTGAAGATCATGCATTGGAGCTCGATTGAAGGAGGAAACCCCACGCTTCAGGGCCAGGCGGAGCGCCCAGACTGAGGAGGACCGCCTAGCTCCTTGGCGCCCAGGAGGTGCGCCTGAAGCCCGACGAACCGCCCAGAAGCAAGGGAAACCAGGCGGAGCGCCCAGCCTTTTGGTCAGCAGCTCCACCAGGCTAAGCACCCCATTCCAGGCGGAGCGCCCAGCACGCTGAAGCCTCCAACTTTTTGTAGTGAAATCCCTATTTTAGCCCTAAGTGCTCTAATATATTTTAACATAGCTGAGAGCGTTTTAGACATTTCATAGCATTGTATTGAGGGCGATAAATACCCTCTTAGCTCATTTATGTCATTTAGCCTACATTGAATGAAAAACATGAAACTTGAAAGCTTGAGAGAATTTCAATGAAAACCCCTTCTGCTAGCTTGATTTCACTTGGTGGATTCCAAGTTGAACTTCAATCCTTTGTTGATCATTCTGTTTGCGAGAGCCAAGTGTCTCTCGAGGATAGTTGTTTAGTGTAGGTGTTCCTTGACAATCACCCGAAGTGTATCGAAATAAGTTCTTCGGTGCTACTTAGATAATTCGTTCGAGCCACGTCTCGCCTTTATCTTTACTTAATTGCTTCCGCTACTTTTATCGCTTCCGCTAGTTTTCCCCTTATCAGCGTTATCACGTCAACCATGGCACATTACAACTATTGTGAAGGTCCATAACTGCCAAATCTCTTGATATAAGCATGGATGCTGTAAATTACTAAGTTGGCCATAAATGGTGTCATGTAGATTATACATACTAAAATTTAGGAATTTTTACACTGTATAGACATTTGAGAGGGTCTTTATCAGAAAATAGATACATTTTATCTATATTATTGCAAATAGACTTTTAGACTTATTTACTAATCATTTGATAGCCACTTTATAAACTCTTTAAGTCCCTTTCAGCGTGCCTATTATCATGGGAATGTGCATATTTTTAACTGTGCATTTATTAGTTTTACCACTTCTCAATTAATTACTCACTGATTATGAAAATTATCCTAATTTTTCGGTATATCAAAACTTAAGCGGTAAACCAAATTTTTTAAATTTCGAAATCTAAGTTAAAATCAAACTTCCCTTTTTATCTTCCCCAACTTCTAATTATTTTATTTGTAATTTAATCAAATATATCTCAGTTTGTCTAATCTTCGACGTCTCCTCCGCTGGTTGTACATTCTTAGTAATTCTTCTTTTTTTCTTAATTATTTTCTTAGTTTGTCTTTCTTTGTTGAATACAAATTAATTATCATTACTATTTCTGTTATATTAGATGGTTATAATTATATTACGTTTTTATTCTGATTTACTGGCACAATTGTGCAGTTTTAATGGCTAAGCGAGGGGGTAAGAATCCCACAAAACCGGTGCATGTAACTGTTGATGACGATTTTGAAGATTTTGATATTCCTCCTCCGAAGAAAACTGCCGCTGATACACCTAGTCGTGTTACTAGGTCTACATGCAAATTGAATAGCAAGAAGAGGAGTCGACAGGTTGATAAGCTTAAAACAAAAACAAAAAATGTTGGTTCAGATGGTAAGGGTAAAGGTGTAAGAGTCGATTCATCGAGTGATTCTTCTGATAGTGAGCCTCCTGTTATTGTTAAGAAAAAGAAAGTTGTGTGTGGTTCATCTCCGTCTTCAGCGAAGAAGAAGTTATTTCAAGGGAAGAGTAAGAGAGCAGTTAAATCTGTTAAGAATGACGACTTTCCTTTGGTTGATGTTGAGGTATGTTTATTTAATATTCGACATGTGTGTTTTATGTATTTTTTGATTTTTCTTTTTCGACATCTGTGTTTTATGTATTTTTTGATTTTTCTTTTTAGGTGTGTCTTTTGTATATACTACAGTGATAGTATGTGTTTTATATGTTAGGTGTGTTTGTTGTGTACTTGCATATTTCTGATACTAGTACATACTACAGGGATATTACTTGCATACTACAGTGATATTTCTTGCATATTAGTGTTACTTGTATGTGTTTTTTATATGTTAGGTGTTTTTGTTGTGTACTTGCATATTTCTGATACTAGTACATACTACAGGGATATTACATGCATACTGCAGTGATATCTATACTGAATTTATTATGCTTTTTATATGTTAGTTGTGTAGTTTTGGAGTTTTCATAATAGTGGTATATGGATGTATATTAGGATGATACTTATTGCATATTAACCAAGTATTAAACTTTTGAAATGCATACAAATAGTATTCCTTTACATATATTTTCTTGTAGTTTCTGTTGAAACTCTCAAAAAATCATTTTTTTTTTTTTGTTTGTGGTTCTACTTATTTTTTGTTTTAATTTGTCTCATGTTTTTATTTTTCTTGTTAGCCGTTGAATCTCTATTTTCGTCCTGATCAATTCCGAAGCCGTAGGATATGTACTCATACAAATGTTGAAGTTGTGCCAATTATAAAGCAGGTTCTTAACGACAGATTATTGGAAATTTTTAGGCAGTCTTGTTTTGGTCATTTCCTTGACATGCCTGCATTTCTCACGTGTAACAAATTATTGAATTCTTTGTTGTTGCGAGAGGTACGTCCGCCTAGGGATGATACCGATGCTTTATGGTTTGATTTATATGGCAACAAAATGAGGTTTGGTCTGTTGGAGTTTGGTTTGGTAACTGGGTTGGTTGAATATATCTAATTGAATAATTTTTTCAAGTTGATTCAAATTATTCTAACGTTTTATTCCTTATTTATTTTTGTTTGTCGTACAAAAAAACTTTTAGAAAGACTAGTGCTTAGAAATCCGGCTGACATTGAACTTAAACTAGCTGCTGCCATTGAAAGAGAAGAGAGCTCCGTGACTTCCGGGCTTAGGTCTTTTCCGGTGCAGATGAAGAAAGCGGTATTTGGTGATCATTTAAAAGAGTACCATTCGGAAGTGCCTAATAGATTGTTAGAGTTGTACTTTGTGGGAGCATCGAAAGTTACTAAGAAAGCATTGGTAGAGTGTTTCGTTACCCGAAAGTGGAGGAGTGATGAAGATGCTATTAAGCTTGCTGCCTTATATTTCATCCATACATTCTTGTTTTCTACAAAAAATTCGGCGAATTCTGATACTACAATTGGGGAGAAGGAATTTAATGTTGTTGAATGCGGTGCATGGGAGACCTTCCCATAGGGTACAAAGGTGTTTCTTGCGACAATTATGTCGATGCATGACAAGCTGAGGCCATTTCTTCAGTGTTACCGCTTCGGTGGGTTGCCGTATGCCTTGCAGGCCTGGTTTTATGAGAGTTGCCCCACTGTGCATGACAAGATTGCTTTTAGAGTTGCAAACACATCCCCCCGAATCCTTAATTGGCATGTTAAGAGGACTTATGATTTTGAAGAACTGCAGAAAGGGTTTTTCAGCCTAAAGAAACGACAGGTTTGACTATTTCCTTTAACTGTTTATGTTGATATTTGAATGTATACCTTGCATACTGTCTCTGAATTTAAATATTACTTTTATATTTTTTGCATATTGTTGATATTCACCTAGCATATTGTCAATTAATTTAAATAGTATTGTTATATTTCTGGATATATTTCATGCATATACCTTGCATTCAGTCCTGAATTTGCATATACAGTGAATTTTTATACAGTCCTGACTATTTCCTTTTAACTTTTTTTGTTGATATTGCATGCATATACCTTGCATACTGTCTCTGAATTTACATATTACTTTTAGATTTCTTGCATATTGTTGATATTTACCTAGCATATATTTCATGCATCTATCTTGCATACAGTCCTGAATTTTCATATACACTGCATGTTAGTGTATTTTATATGTTGATTAAAATTTGATGTTGTTTTTCTGTTAAGGTACTGTTTACAAAGGTCGAACCTTCTGATGAAGAAATTACTAGATTTAGGCTGCCGGAGATTAAGGCGTATGATATTGGTACTAGGGATGCTGATGAACCAAATTGTGATGAGCATGTTGGTGAAGATCAAAATTCACCAAAATCAGGACTAGAACATCAACCAACTACTAGTCGTTGAAATCATCATTCTTCACCCGATGTGCAGTTATTGTTTGGCCAACAGAAATTGTTGCAGGCTGATGTGCGGTGGTTGAAGTTGTATATGGTTAAATGCTTTGATAAAATCTTCAAGAAGTTAAACATTGATCCGGATGATTTGGGAGAGGGCCATGAGTGTGATGGGGTACGTGTATGTGGTTGTTATTTTTTTATTTGTTTGTTAGTTCTAATTATTAACCTATTTCATTTTGTTGTTAAAGGTCTCTGGTTCGGCCAAAGCAACGGATGAAAGAGATGAATATATGGTGATGGTCCCTCTCTTGGAAATTATGATCAGGAAGAGGAAAGAAATTTTGCATATCAATGCTATGGTATTTATTTTTCCATGTCTTTGCATACTTTGTATTATTGTAATTTTTGTTTAATATGTGTCTATTGCATCATTATATTTTGTTTTGTAGGTCCGTCTGAAAAACAGCCACACATCTCCCATGACAATGAAGATTTGCCAGATCGATGTCAAATGGAAAATTCTTCTGGTACTCTGACTTTCTTGTGTTAATATTAACATGTTTGTTGTTTCTTAATTTCTTATGATATTCATATTGGATTTGATTAATGTATGTAAACAAATATTTTGTTTGTCTAAATGTTTTGTTTAGATTCTGTGGAGAAGGTGCAAGAAATGTGTTGTGATGAACAAGTTAGCTTTGATGGTTTCCCCCCCTATAATCCTTTAGGTTTGCAGCCTATTTGTGTTATCTTAATTGAATATTAATTTAAATAGTTTGACTTAACAGGTTTTGTTTTTTCTGTTTGTGCAGACTATGTTTCTGAGAAAGAACCAATGGATCATGTATTGGAAGGTTATAAATTGGATTCTATTTTGTTATTTAATTATTTATTTGTTTTTTTTTTTGTTGTACTTTATCTTTGTTATTATCTTCAGAGGACAATCAGTAGAAGCAGAGTGATCATTCTGTTGCAGAAGGTAATTCAGATGGAATTCAGATAGCCGATATTCAAGGTTTTTAAGATATATTTTATAAATTATTCAAAAAGTCAAGTAGTATTTGCTCAATATCTATTCAATATTCAATCAAAATATTCAATTACCTGTTTCATTTTGTTGGTTTAATATTTTTATTTATATTCTGTTAGAACCTGTAAATGTGAAGCAGAGAGAACCTTCTGTTGTCGAAGTCATTTCACATGGAACTAAGATGGCTAAACCTCAAGGTATACAAAATAAATTTTTGGGATGTAATGAAATATTAAGGAATATTTTCACAATATGTATTTTATTTCTTTAATATTTTATATTATTTGCATATATCTTGCATACTGTCATTCATAATAATCTTTTGTTATTGTTATTTTTATTCCTTATGTGTTTGTTTTATTTTTAAAAACTATTTTTCCTTTTAGAGCCTACACAAGAGAACCTGAGTGATCCTTCTATTGTCGAAGGTAATCCCGCTGGAAATGAGATGACCAATATTCAAGGTATTAAAGAGCGGCATACAGATTTGCATGGTGTGGAAGGTCATGAAGGTGGTAGTGATAATGTTAACTGTCCAGGTATTAACATTTATTTCTTAAATATTAATAAGTTCTTTTTGAATATTCAGGTTACTGGAATTGAAATTTAGTTAGTAATATAACTATAAGGTATTGTGTCAATTATGTGCTAAAGTATCATTGCTTAATTTTTTAGTTGTTAGAAACCTAGTAACCCTATATATGGATGTAGGTCATTTCTTGTATGATGGTTATGATATTCGTGATGCGTTTAGATTGGGCGATATTGAATTCACTAATCCTAGTGTTGTTATCGGCAAGCTAGTTGTTAAGAATGTCAAAGCTAGGGCTGACGACAAACCTCTTGAATCAGTCGAGGTTAAGGGATCTGCGTTGGACAGTCACTGCCATGCAGATAAAATTCGTCATGATACTTTATCTGGTAAAAGTTATTTATGATGATAATTTAACCTTGATAATTTATTCCCATTTCTTAAACAAGTGTGTTTTTTCATTTTTTATCTTTTAACCTGTCAGATCACGACAATGTTAACATAAGCTTGATTGGGGAGGAAGTTTTGGAAACAGATAAACGTTCTTCTGTGGATGGAAAAGGTATGAATATGTTACGAAATTTTTCTGTTATTATTTATTACAAGTGTACAGTTGTTACATTTGATTGTCAAACCACAAACAGCAAGTGATCCTCCTGGGAATGAAAACTTGGTCTGTGATGTGGGGTTGAATATTCAAGATGCGCAAGCTGCGAGCTGTGGTCAGCATACCAGTGAAGACCCCCTTTCTCAGTTGCACAAAAGTCAGTGGCATGAGCTCACTGCAAGGGCCGCTGAAGTTGTAAAATCTAGAGCTCAAGTTAATGAGAGCCCTACTGCGTGCGGTCATGAAAAACCTGTTGACATTGAAATGAATGAATTTCCTGCCAAACCTGATCATTAAGATGTTGTTCTTGAGGAGGAAGTTGGTCCTGATATTGATCCAGATGAGACACCTCTCATATCAATCCGCAACAGGAAGACATCCAAATTCAAGAAGTCTCCTTTTGTTAATGAATTTGGCTCAAGTGGAACATGCTCTGAACTCTCCCAGCGATGCATCTTTCGCCTCGTCCATCCCCTGTTGGCTAACATAAGGACAGAGCCTGATTTCAAGCTTACACAACAATGGGGTCCCTGGATTGATCGAAAAGTGATTAGCAAATCTAAGTAAGTAAACAAAATTAATTATTCTTCATCTTTACTAAAATTTGTTTGCTTGTCATTATTCTTTCTATTTCATTACAGGGTTGGAAATATTTATCCAGCGAGGGAAAATAATTTAATTCCGAAGTTTAATTTTGGTGTTCATTTGGTTGATAAGAAGGAGTGGTTTCATGTCCTTAACTATGGATCAAAAGACCTCAGCACCTCGGTATTTGTTAATTTTGTCCTTCTCTATTTTATCATATTCAGTACTTTTGTTGTATGTATTAATTGTATATGCACTGCATATTTTTGCTATATTAAGAATTTTTTTTTATATATGACAATATAACAGGGATATGCTACCATATCTGAGTATATGCAACATGTATTCATGTATATTTAATAATATTATAGCCAATTGTGGTTATTCTAAATATATTCAAGGGATATTCAAACTATATGCATTGTATATGTGTCTGAGTATATGACAATATAACAGGATATGTAACCCCATCTGAGTATATGCAACATGTATTCATGGTATATTTAAAAATATTATAGCCATATCTGGTATATTCTCAATAAATTCATGGGATATTCAAAATATATGCATGATATTACTGGAATATTCAACCACATCTGAGAATTAACATTTATGTATTTGATTTATTTTCATGGTATATTTGCAATGCTATGGTATTTATTTTTCCATGTCTTTGCATACTTTGTATTATTGTAATTTTTGTTTAATATGTGTCTATTGCATCATTATATTTTGTTTTGCAGGTCCGTCTGAAAAACAGCCACACATCTCCCATGACAATGAAGATTTGCCAGATCGATGTCAAATGAAAAATTCTTCTGGTACTCTGACTTTCTTGTGTTAATATTAACATGTTTGTTGTTTCTTAATTTCTTATGATATTCATATTGGATTTGATTAGGGTCCCTGGATTGATCGAAAAGTGATTAGCAAATCTAAGTAAACAAAATTAATTATTCTTCATCTTTACTAAAATTTGTTTGCTTGTCATTATTTCTGTTTCATTACAGGGTTGGAAATATTTATCCAGCGAGGGAAAATAATTTGATTCCGAAGTTTAATTTTGGTGTTCATTTGGTTGATAAGAAGGAGTGGTTTCATGTCCTTAACTATGGATCAAAAGACCTCAGCACCTCGGTATTTGTTAATTCTGTCCTTCTCTATTTTATCATATTCAGTACTTTTGTTGTATGTATTAATTGTATATGCACTGCATATTTTTGCTATATTAAGAATTTTTTTTATATATGACAATATAACAGGGATATGCTACCATATCTGAGTATATGCAACATGTATTCATGGTATATTTAATAATATTATAGCCAATTGTGGTTATTCTAAATATATTCAAGGGATATTCAAACTATATGCATTGTATATGTGTCTGAGTATATGACAATATAACAGGATATGTAACCCCATCTGAGTATATGCAACATGTATTCATGGTATAATTAAAAATATTATAGCCATATCTGGTATATTCTCAATAAATTCATGGGATATTCAAAATATATGCATGATATTACTGGAATATTCAACCACATCTGAGAATTAACATTTATGTATTTGATTTATTTTCATGGTATATTTGCAAACTAAATCATCATATGTTGTAATATATTTGTTATCCAATTCTTTCTTACTTTATCTATATGTACTAATTTAATTGTATTTATTATTTCAGCATCTTGATGTCTTGTTTTACTATTTGTGTAAGAAGGCAAAGTATGATCCAGACATTACTGTCAATGTCACTACCACTGATTGTCAGTTCGATGCTATCATTAAAGCTGTGTATAGTGAGTTCATCAGATCGGGGAAAGATTTGAGGGTTGTTGATGATGCTAAATTGATATCAAACTATATCTCTGGTAGTAGTTTGCGGTGTAATATCCCTTGGGTTCTTGTAGATGATATCCTCTTCCCGGTGAAGGTTGTTCATGATTGGCATTGGATTTTGGCCAGAATGTTTTTCAAGGACCGGTCTATTTATGTCTACGACTCTAATCCAAATTCAGCAGCATATAATGCAGAAGTTATCCAGGCTGTTGAGCCCTATGCCATTATGTTGCCTCTCTTCTTATCTACCACTGATTTTGTACAAAGAAGAGCAGATTTGTTCTACAGTGGGTCGCCCTATGAGGGAAAATCTATGGCAGATCCGTTCATTTTGCGTTTCAGTCCGAGGCTTCCATCGATGATGCAACAGTATGTTGTATCTTTATTGTTCCCATTCTCAGCTTATTAAAATGTATTACCAATTAACTATTGTCCCTATTGTATGCAATCAGTGATTATGGTGTCTTTGCTGCTACGTTTGCGGAGTACTACATTCAGTACCAGTCACTGCCTAGACCAGAAGATGACCTTTCTGTTGTACGCAGTCGTTATGCAATGTATCTATGGCATTATGGGATGACCAAACAACATGAATGTGCTGTTAGTGATGAGGAGAATTGACTATCTGATGTTGCATTTTTTCGTGCTTTGAGTTTATGAACTATGTCTTTTAGACATTTAGTTTTTTAAGTTATTTCAAATTTAGTGGATGGTTTGTATGTTAATTATGACAATACAATTATGATTTTGGATGCAATGTAATTTTGTTTACAACTTTATATAGCATTTTTTGATCGTACATATTGAATTTATAATCAAATCTTTACAGGCTCTGTTTTTGCTATGTTGTTATTACATTTTTTATAAATTTATTATGGATTGTAATGTCTTATTTGTGCACCCTATGTTTCCTTTTATTTTTAAATAAGCTGTATAAATATATATAAAAAGGTATTTAGTTAGAATATGTTCCTTGTATGCCATATACATATAACCTTCACTCATTTTTTAAATCTATTTCAAGGAGTTATCACAATTTATATTTATTCATGTGTTATAAGATTTAGTTTGATTTTCTTTATTTTTGTGGTAGACTGTACACTGCATATTCGTTTAATATTTTAAGCATATGTGGTTTATGCTGTATATCTTTTAAAGCTATATGTGTTACTTAGTGCATCAACAAGATGTAAAATACTTACATTCTATTACTTCACTGCAATGTTCTATGTTGCATTGAGAGTTACAAATTTAAAACAAACGCAATTTTAATAACAACAAGTAATAAAATAACAGCAAGTAAATTAAAATAAATAGTTAGAATTTAACCAAGAGTAAGAAATTAACAACTGTTAAAATAAGACATTAAACTAGCATCCTTCACTAAATTAAATATTCTTTTAAAATATAATTGGAGCATTTCTACAAGTCTTGCGGTTGTGACCTTGTTGACCACAACGTGCACATGTTATCCGAGCTCTCTTCAGTGGTCTCTCCCATGGTGACTTGAATCTTGAAGTTTTTGGCCTGCCTGCTTGTTTTTTACCATGGGGCGGTAGTACAATTTCACCTCTTATCTCCTCGGGTACATTCCAGGCACTCTCACCTTGAATAGGATACACTGGTACCTCATATGTTTTCAACATTGATTCCTTTTTGTAGTATTCGGCACAATATTCAGCTGGTTTAAGGTGCATGTGATCTAGGACAGCTATTGTGTGTTGGCAGGTAATTTCATCAAGTTGATACCTACCACAAGTGCATGTTTTCTCCCGTAGATCAACAATATGTTTCACCCTTCCATACACCACTTTGTATAGAAGATCAGTTGATGGTAGTACCTGCATATATTAGAAATACTTCATAAATTATCTATGCATATTTTAACCTGCCTGCAATGCAACTGCATACTTAATGCATATTTCTGTGAGTAAATCCTGCATATTCAGCAATTTTAAGGGATTCACATTCAATTCCATTCACATTGAAATATTCAGATTGTCTATTTTAATTCCATTATACTACTTCATGTTTGTAAGGGATTCAAAATGAAATATACGGGTTTTCAGTATACAGAAAATATTCAAACAATATGCATATTTATTGAATGTACTTACAGTCCATTTTTTGGAAGCAACTATGGAATCATTAAGGATTTCTTGATATTTATCCCCAAGAGGTGTGAATGTGTCCATTGCAAATTGTCTATTTTTAGCAGTCCACATCTGGAACATATCGGTCATGTACTCCATTAATGCTACAATTGGGAGTTTCCTTGCCTGCTTATTCGCTGTATTCACTGACTCTGCAATATTAGATGTCATAAAGAAAGTACGCTTACATTGTGCGTGTGCTATTGACCACATGTGATAACCAATTTTGAAAAGGTAATCCTTCACTCTGTTGTCGATACTCGCAAGGTCATCCATTGCTTTTTGAAATTCGTCTACTGTGTATGCCATTACCACTCGAAAATATGCGTCTTTCAGTTTTTCTTCACCCTTTTTGAACTTCAACTTAACATTTGTCCATAAGTGGAATACGCAGACACAATGGAGTATTTCTGGATATATTGTCTTCACTGCCCGTGTGATACTTTCGTGCCTATCAGAAACCACACACATGCCATCCTTTATACCGTATGCCTCCCTTAAACATTTAAAAAACCACTCCCAAGCTGCATCGTTTTCAGAATCAACAACTGCGTACGCTAATGGTAGAATATGGCCTATATACAAAACACAGTATAGGAATTATGGACTGTTATATAAATGGAATTATGTTCTAAATATGCAGTTTTATTTGTTTTATAATAGCAGATATTCACTCTGTATTCTGTATAGTATATTAGATAAGTTGTAAGTACAGGATGGTATGTAAAGAATATATATTTGATATGCAGTAAATATTTTCAAAAAAAGAATTTAAGGTTCTTACCAGAACCATCCAAAGTGCAGGCTATTAACATTGTCCCACCGTATACGCCACTCAAAAAACTACCATCCACTACCATTACAGGCCTACAATGTTTCCAACCCTGTATAAATGCATTGAGTGCAATGAAAACATACAAGAATGAATCATCATCCGCTTTTTTTAGCTTTGTAATTGATCCAGGGTTGGCTTTGTTTAGGATGTAAAGATAACTTGGAATCTTTCCATACGCTTGACTAGGTTCACCCCTAAATAATTCAATTGCCTTCTCCTTACATCGCCACGCTTTCATGTAGTTTAGTGTAATCCCGTATTTTTTTTTCAACTCCATTATGATGTCCTTTGGTGTGTATATTGTTTTTGGATCTGCAAACCTTTCCTTCATTATATTTCCAATAACATCAGTACTCACACGCCTCTCTAAAATCAACCTTCTTCTATTGGACATGTGTGTACATTGTTAAATTTTCTTATCATGAATACCCTTGAACCATTCAAGCTCGACGATCGCAGCATCCAACTACACGGACTGTTAACGCATACTACTGAATACCTGTCATTAACATTTGAGTATCATCTATGAAAAATTAAAAACAAACAATATTAACAGAATATACTGTAATATGCAGTGAATATCTAAACAATAAAATTACCTCTTAGTTGAAGACCTATCAACTTTAGTTTCAAATTTTTCCTTTAGAGCATACTTCTTTACCACACTTTGGAGAGTTTCCTTGTCTTTATATACCTGATTTTCCTGTATGTCGTCATGTTCAGGATTTTCAATGATTCTTATGTCTTTAATTGGTACTCCATCAATTTCATCATTGTTGCATGTAAATATCTGCTGGACAACATCTGCAATGTTGATATCTTGGAATCGTTCTTCATCCCTGCAAATATTCGTATCCAATACCACTGCATTTGTTCTTGAACCAACTTCATGGAGTTTTTCATTTACTATGATGCAAAGTGGATATTCGCTCATCTTGGTTCCTTTTTTTTGCTCCACATAAAGTTGAACACCCATATCATTCTTAATGGAGATTGGTTGGAATCCTTCTTCAATTTGATACTGTATATTAAGCGTATATTTAGATGTATCTACTGCTAGTTGAGATACTATCGCCCTCATAAATGTTGCATACAAACAGTCTTCTTGTAGTAGTATTCCTTCAGCCTTGTAGTTGATAAATTTGTAATCATCAACCCATTCTCCTTCATATTGAATTAAAATCTTGATTCGTGACATATTCTGATGATATTCGTATTGGCTCTGTTTATGAAGATACCTCTGTATATCTGCGTTACTTTTCTGTTAATATTACTGTAAATATGGATACATATAGTGGGTAAGATTTTCTATACGTGCCTTGTGTGATTCCTGATTCCACGCATGCTGGGATTCTTTTCATATCGGTTAATGGACGTGATGTTTTAATTTCACACAGTGTTTACTTCCTTCACGCAGCATTTAGTTGGCAGATTTTTCGGCTGCTGATAGTTAACTGAATCGGCGCTAGTATTTAGGAGATATTCACGCAGATCTCTTAGAAGTTAGGATATCTATGTACCTATTATTTAGCATCAATTTTGGTTAGCCATTGATATATGTTAGTATGTCTATTATCTAGTAGGGCTATGTAAGATACTTGGTTAGTTATGAAATTTTCCCTAAAATTTATCCAATCAAAATCAGCTACAAACATCTAGGCGAGAATATGCAAACTTCATACTTTACCACCGCGAAACTTTGGAACTAATTGCCATTTCTAGGACAAAGGGACCAAATTCCAGATGCAATAACTCTCTGCGGCGCCACTTTGATAAATGGAATGTAAGGTGACAATTGTACTTCAACACCTCTACCTTATAAGCACATCCCAGATTCATACTTCTCCACATAAAAGTATCACTCCTCTGCAGTGAGTTGACACCTATGATTCTTCAATGCTAGCGTGCAGCAAAGACTACCGTTATCAAATTATCTGATAGCTGCACAACGGCAGGGATATTGCAGAAGCCAGGATAATAAGACTCCGTAAAAGGTTTGGCATTAGACCAGCCGTATCTACACGCTGAATGTCGCAGCAGATAAAAGTAACATGAAAACCTTGAAAGAATCAACTAACCAGCTGATAATGCACCAAGAAACATGCCTTCTATTGTCACAAAATTGCAGTTATTCTGTTACTTTATTCAGTTTGGAATGCAAGGTCGTTCAACATGAACATTACCATCATAGTCAATTTTATAGGAGATGTCAAGGCCTTCCAAAATAAGATGGTAAACAATATCATCAGGAAAGTTTAGTGCTTCTTCACTGTCATCTTCAAGAGTTACATAGTCCTGGCAGTTTGAATTCTGAGTGTCACCAGAGAAGTTGCTCTTTTCAATCTTGATCAGGGAATTGTGAGGCCGGATTCTCTGAGATACTGATCGTATGTCCCATGACAGCACTTGTTGAATTAAGTTTTGAAATTCACTAGAAGATGTATAAAGTGATTTTTTCTCCTACAAAATAGAGGGCGGAACAAAAGAATGAATCTGTAGAATACTTAATAACAGTAACTACAATTTCTTTTCATAGATGGTGTGGATATGATATTTCGCAGATTACAACATTTAAACCAAAAATCGAAGACACTGCTCAATTGACCCGTCATTTTTTTCTAACATGCTGATACATGGAAAATACAAGCAGTCCAAAATAGATGTTACTTTGCATTTAAACCTCACTTGTTAACAGTAGTTCCTTCACTAAAAAGTCACATACATTTAATAAGATGTCAAACTGGAAACTACTCCTAACACATAATTGGAGCCATCAATGTCCTAGTAACAGTTGCCTGAGATATTTATACAACTTTCATTATCTCAGTGTTTTCTATCAGCTAATAAGCTCCCTTCCCAGATACCCAAAATATTCTTCGATCAGAATCTGAAAATTGAAGTTCCATAATAAAGGGAAGAAAAGATTCAATCAGAGATGTTACCATTCTTGACCAACAATCGTTCAGACCAGCAGAGAAGTCCTGAGAGAAGTTAACCGATGCTACAGCTAACATATTATCCACCTGTACAAAAGAGATGCCATTACCATTATCATTATAAATTTTGGCTGAAAACAAAGCCAATCAACCATGGGACAGGAGCAGGGGAAGGAGATGGGATCAAGTCTGGTAACTTAATATCAGTAAGATGTACTAACTAAAATAAGCTTGAGGGATAGAGGATAGGAAGAGGAAGACGGGGTCAAGTCTCTAATACCTTGGTTCTGGTACAAGATTTCATGACCAAACCAAGGTCAACTAAACGAATCAAACAAAGAAAAAGATGGCTAGTAAAAATGGAACAAAAAAATTATTTGTTCTTCCATTAAATGATATACCATTGGCCCTTTTAGGTACTCCTTTATCAGTTTTAGCTGAGAAGTATGAACTTGATGGAACATTAATGCACTGTTATATGGATCCTCTTTAACATTTGAGATAATTTTACTTGTGGATGAGCTAGTCCCGCTCATCTTGTTGCTAATGCAGTCCTCGATATCTGTTAGTTAAGCTGCCCTCATCACCTCTTGCCTCACTGCACTTTCGTTACTAGTACGGTCCCCTCCCTCCCCTCCCCCACAACTTACTTTTGACTTGCGCAACTCTTGCATGAGATACAATTAGGGGTCGTTCGGTTGGAGGTACAAATAACGCGGGTATTAATTATTAATGCGGATATTAATAATGTGGGTATTAATAATGTGTGTATTAATAATATGGGTATTGATAATGCGGGTATTAGTTATGTAGGGTTTAGTAATCTGGGTATTAGCCATGCATATATTATAACGTAGGAATTATTTGTTGAATTACTGATGTATTTCAAATTAACAAACAATATTATTATTTAAAATATTTATTTACTCCTTAAATAAAATTTTAAATATTCTTATTATTATGAGGGTTAATTTTGTCATTTTAAATTTTAATACCTGCATTATTAATACCCACATTATTAATACCACCTTCTACCCCGCATAAAATAATACATAGGTTCCCGCATTAATAATGCGGGTATTAATAATGCGGAATATACAAAATAGCAATCAAACGTTGCACTAATTTATGTGGGTATTAAAATTTCACAAAAAACCAACCGAACGCTGCGCTGAATTAGCGCTGAGTTTTGTGCGGGTATTATCTTCTAAACCGATAAACCGAGCGACCCCTTAGTGTGTAACTCGAAATTTGGACAAATGCTGTGCTGAGATAAAGAGACTGTAGCATTAAGTTACGTAGAGCGGTTAGCCAGAAGTTCTAATCAGCCGATAGCTTCCTCACATTTCTGGGAACAGTACCACCCTTTCAATTTTGGACAATAGGGGTGAAATATGCATGAAAACTGCTGGATTTTTTTTCCCCTCATAAGCTCCTTTTCCATATTTTGAGAAAAAATTAAGAACATAAACAAAACGTTTGCCATCTCCTTATATCAAATAGGACAAACATCTATTGGATTTACACAAGGATTTGTTATGCTTCTCAATTAGGATACTAGGAGGAAGATTACCTTTACCCAATCCGGCACCATTGCTCCTGGGATGCTATCACAATATGGAAGATATGGCTTGACATCAAGGACTGGCTGTTGATAATGTTCAAGTAAGACACGAAAGGAAGAAGAGAGATTGTGCTGTCTCTGTGAGAGTGTGTTCATGCCTCATCTCGCTGTAGCTAATAACACAAGAAAAGACTTACTGTTCCATCGACCAAATCCACACCAGAAATGAGAACACTATTCCCATCCACAGCCTCAACCTAAAAGATGAGAAAATATGACGATATGAAGTCCTCGAGATTGCCTTATATGAAGCTTAACCAAGTGACCTAGAGCCTTGTTCAATGGAATTGTTACTCATCAAAAGATCAACTAAGTTCAGTAATGGAATTTGGCTGCTCTACAAGCACCAGCTATACAACCTCGGGTAAAATAGTCATGAACACTGTAGCAAATTTAAAAAAAATAAGAAAACAACATTTTGTAAATGACACTGAGTCTCTGCTTCAATTTTTAGAAGCATTTAGTTAGTTCTGGCCTTTCTGGACAGAGCTACTACCTATGTATAGTTTTATTGATTCCAGCACTCTTGTGCTGATGAATAAAATGTTACCATTCTCAAAAATAACGTTTCAATTACCATGCCGAGTCCGTCATATAAATAAAACAGGCTACAGGAGTATCAGTGACAGTTGAGAAAATATTAAAGTAATAATTAACAAGTTAGATTAATAAAGAAAAAGTTCACAGTTTAAAAAATGAATTCTTTAAAGTTGTGAAAATTATATAAATTAACATTGTATTATTTCGGTGGAATTATGACCTTCCAAAATAATAAAGTATCATATAAATTGGGTATGATGGAAAATAAAATTATAAACTTATAGGAAGGTTGTGTGATTGGTAAATCAATGCCTCGAAGAATTATGCCTAAGAGAGATGCTTCAGTTTGCTTCTTTGCATTCGTTGCTCCACAAAAATCTACAGTGGGTATACGGAACTGTGCTCCAAAAGATTTCTCAGAGAAGTATCAGTACCTCATATCATATATAGTTGCTGAGAACTAAAATAAGATATTACCTCAAACATACTACATATTATGGTAACATGCAATCGAACTGTACCTTTGCAACAGTGAGCCCTATAGGGCATGGGCGATGAGGAGATCTCGTTGCAAAGACCCCCATCCTCTCTCCTTTCAGCCTTGGTACTCTTACCTGTTTATTGATTAGACTTATCTGATAATGCAGGTTTGAGAGCTACTGAACATAGATATCAGAAAACAGACCTTTGCCTTGAACTTAGACTGTGATGGATGCTTCCATAACTTCTCAAGATCCGTGTTAAGATGAAAGACATAGATTATCCAACAATAAGAATAACCTTCAAGACCCTCAAGAGATGCGGGTGGAACTCGAGATGGATCAAATACTAGACATGCTCTAGCAAGAGGTACAATCAAAGGTTGCCTTGGTGTCCCATTCCTAATGAGAGACATTAACGTAACAAGCCCGAAGACATATTTAAAGTACCAATTTAAGTTATGTAAGAACAGAGTTTGCACAGAATGCATTCAGAGCAGAATATGAAGACATTATTTGGATTATTGAGAGACCAAGCCTTGCATATTTACCTTTCCCGTTTTTTTTTCTATAGTGGCTAGCCGGCCAGGCACAGCTAGCTTGCATATCCCAAAAGATGCAGGGCAATATGACAAGGTATTGGTACGGTGCTATTTTTTTATTCATGTTTTCTAATCTTCTGTCTCTAATGCGAGAACATTCGCTAGTTGAAGTAATTCACCACAAAGCAGGTAAAATACTGCTTTTCAATAGAGAGATAATGCAACATGAGTGGCTAGAACCATTCTTCGACATGCATTCAAAGGAAAAGAGTGATAGACCACCATCCTAGATTACCTCGTGGAGAAGCAAGAGCGAGTTATTGCAATAGGTGCCAAAGGATATGAACTCCACTCAAAGTCATCAGAATTTGACTTGGTGACTGCTTTCCTCAATGCCTACATCAGAAGCGGAGGCAGGATTTTCATTGCTAGGGTTTAAAATATAAAGAAGTAAACATACAAAAAAGCCAACCAAACTAAATTCGTCTTGGTAGTGAGCTCTTTACTCCCAATCTGAGACTTTCGATACAAAGACAGATTAGCCGGGCCACAAATCGGGTACCGAACACCAGACAAGAAACAACAGAAAGCTAAATTTTACTAGTAAAAGCACAACTCAAATACATTGCAATGATTGTACTGGAATGCAGTAGTAATTGCATTTAAAGATTGCAAGGTTTCTATTTAAAAGTTGGTAGACAGTTGCTGGAGTTTACATTTGATGTTGGATTTGGTGCCTTGAGTTTCTAAAAACAAAAAGAAAAGAAATAGAGAGACGGAACTTACTCCTGAGACTAGCGAGTAGCGGCTGACAGGTAATCAAAGCAGAAAAAAAAAATAAGAAAATGATGGCACTATCAGGACTTGAACCTGTGTCCCAGCTTAAGATTTCAACCCCCCTTAACCACCGCGCTGGAGCTTATACTTGTGCAAGGGGGTTCAAATATAGTATTTTAGCTAATTAAAACAAATCTGACCTACATATGCAGTGAAATTTTCTGGCAAAGAGGGTTCAAAACTTTCACAAATGTAGCTCCACCCCTGCCTACGGTATTTAGTAGTAATATTTGATGAAGTGCAACAAGACCTCAGCATCAACATGAAATTAGTGGAAGATGTATTTTGTAAGGTCAGAGTAAACCAAGATTTAACAATTCTAGTCACTCGAGCTCCCATCAAGCAATGTTTCTTTATTATTTTATTTTTCTGGAGGCGGGTGGGTGGTGAGGGGAGAACATGAATCTCCAAAATTGTTGCCGCACCCATGCTGGATCCTCAAAACATATACTACTTTTGGAGGAAACCGACAGCATTTTTCAAAAGTCCAAGCAACATAGCAAAGAATTTAAAAATGCCATACATACATGAAGTTAGTGTTATAAAAAACAATTTCAACATTAAAATTGATATTAATCCAACCTCATCAACTCTTGGGAGACTTATCTGAAGCACATGGCTTTGCCAAGAAAGTAATGATCGTTTATGAAGCAAAGGCTTTTAATAACACTCGTACACCCTAGTAAACAAGGTTGTTTGGTATATGCTACTATTGTGCTAATTAACGACACTTGCAAGGGAGTCGAATATCAACTTTGGAGTGTAGGGGTTTCACAATAATAGTGGGTGATGCCAAGCACAATAAAAGAAAATCATTTCTAAGCAAAAATAAATAAAGGGTTTGACCTGTTGAGCTCTAATGCGGCCTTGCCTCTCAGAAGCGCACTTTTGTAAAGCAGCCTTAAGAGATATTTCCAGCTCTCTGATTTTGTCCTCATCAACTCTTGTCTTTCTTCTCCAAAACCCAACTGTTTCAAATTACCACATGATACTATTATTAATTAGTCGCTAGCTGTTTGGGAAAGAGAAACGCCTTACCGGCTATGGCTGTTGATGCAGAAATAGCGGCCACAGCGACTGCTATGCTCACTGTTACCAATCTGGTCGCCCCCATCACTATGTTAATTGCCCAATTTTGAAATTTGAAAAGGCAATATACTCGTAAACCTTTGCTAAGTAACAAGAGAGAAAAAAGGGGAAAAGACCTCCCTAAGTCTTTAAATAAAAATAAGGGACAATACCAAGTCAACCTTTAATTAACTTAAATGAGGAGGACTGAAGTGTTTAAAAATTTGTGGGCAAAATAAATATTTTCGAATTTATAAAAACACTCCAATTTTCAAATTTTTAATCTCCCTCCTTCCCACCTACTTTTACACACTCTCTCTCGTATTTCAAATTATTTCAAACTTAATTCTCTCACTTCTCTTCTTTCTCTCTCTTTTTTTCTTCTTCCTTCTTCTTCTTTCAACTAGATTTCTTTTCAAATTTTATTTCATCACCATCCACGTTATTTTTCTTTCTTGTTCTTCGTATCAATTTTATTTTTCTTTGTTCTTCTCCGTTTTCTTCCTTCCCGTTTCATTTTTTTTAAGTTTTTTTTTTTTTATTCTAGTCGTTTTACACATCTTTTCAGATGCGTAAACATATTTTTTGTATGTTTATACAATTTTGGAGATGTTTTCATGACTGGAAAAGATGTGTACACATCTCGTCTGATGTGTACACATATTATCTCGTACACATATAATAATATGGGTACACATTTCATCTGATGTGTGTACACATATTAATAATAAATATTTTCGGATTTACAAAAACACTCCAATTTTCAAATTTTCAATCCCCCTCCTTCCCACCTACTTTTACACTCTCTCTCATATTTCAAATTATTTCAAACATAATTCTCTCACATCTCTTCTTTCTCTCTCTTTTTTTCTTCTTCAATCTTCTTCTTTCAACTAGATTTCTTTTCAAATTTTATTTCATCACCATCCACGTTATTTTTCTTTCTTGTTCTTCGTATCAATTTTATTTTTTCTTTGTTCTTCTCCGTTTTCTTCCTCTTCATCCCCGTTTCATTCTTTTTTAAGTTTTTTTTTTTTAATTCTAGTCGTTTTACACATCTTTTCGGATGTGTAAACATTTTTTCTCAGTATGTTTATACAATTTTGAAGATATTTTCACGACTGGAAAAGATGTGTACACATCTCGTCTAAACATCAGACGAGATGTGTACACATATTAATAATATGTGTACACATCAGACGAGATGTGTACACATCATAATTATGTGTACACATCTCGACTGATGTGTACACATCCTTTTATTGGAGTGGTGGAGGGTGGTGGGGTGGTGGTGGAGGGTAAGACCCAAATCGAGCACCCATCCAAAAGCCTCGTCCAAGGCCAAGGAAGAGCACTTCAAGGTCATACTTTGGTGTGCCATGGATGGAGGACCCTCTAGGACGCTTGGTGAGGCTCAAGAGGCACAAAATGAGACACCCCAAGGGGCTTCAGGAAGAGGCGGAGCGCCTCCCAGCTGAGGCGGGGCGCCTCCCAAAATCCAGAGACTTGAAGGCAGCTAGGCGGACCGCCTCCCCACCTAGGCGGACCGCCTCCCCCAGATCCAGAGGCTTGAAGTTGACTAGGCGGACCGCCTCCCCCTGTGACACACCCGCGGGATTTTATTGCTTTTTGCTTGGACTTCCAATTATAGCCCTGCGTGGCCTTATTTGTTTTTAGCCCACTTTGGGGGTATTTTAGACCTTTTATTAGCCCTAAGTGAAGCCTATAAATACTTCACTTAGCCTCTTCAAACATTAGCTTACTTTGATTATTGTTGAATGATGAATAGAGTTTATCTCTTTAATGAAGAAACCCTTTCTTTGGTTGCTTGAGTTCACTAGTGGAACCTAGTTGAGTCTTGAACCGAAACTCGATCATTCCATTTATGAGTCCCGGGTGCGACTCGAGGGTGGTTGCATAATGTAGGTCCTTCTAGACACCGATACGGGGGTATCTCGGGACAAGTTCCCCGGGGTTACTTCGTAGGGAGTTCGAGAAGTGTCTCGCTCTCCTATCTTTTTGTTTATCGTATTTGATTCTTATCATCTTGGTATCAGAGCAAGGCTCGGGTTTTGTTTCTACAAACCCCCGACCTTTGATTCTTCGTGCCTTAGGTTGATTCTATCTTTAGTTTCCTTGTTCTTGTTATAGAAAGAAGAAAAACACAAAAAAAATTGAAAAATTGAAAATATAAAAATTTGGTGTAACTTGTTGGTTTGAATGATTCATGATATGGGTGTTATAGATTCTTGATCGTGGTTGAAACCCCGTCGTGTGGATACTAAAAACACTTGGATTGGTGGAGTTTGAAAATCGAAATCCCAAATTGCCCTTGAAACCTTGATGAACTTGTTCTTGATGAATTTAGCTTGATTCTTGGTTGGATTGATGTAGGATTGAGAACTTGTTATTGGGGTTTGTTCCTTGTTGGAAACCCGTTCTTTTGGTACCTTAAACACCCAATTTGGAGTTGTATTGCATGAATTGAGAATTTGAAACCCTTTGAAAATTTGAAAATTTTGAAACCCTAGCTTTGAAGATGATGATCATGGTGGATTGATTGATATTGGTTGGGGTTTGATAAAAGTTGTTGGGGTTTGTTCTTCGTGACTAATACAACATTTGGGTACCTTTGAATCGCTAAAACAACGCTTGATTAGTTGGATTTTTGGGTGCAAAACCAAGAAAACACGAAGTGAAACTGTGCTGAAAGTTGCAGGAGGCGGAGCGCCTAGATTCTGAGGCGGACCGCCTGAATTTTGTGTCCTCTCTGGACTTTGCAGAGGCGGAGCGCCTCCCCATCCTAGGCGGAGCGCCTCCCCCTGCACCCTGTACTGGGCGGCCGCCTGCCTTCCTGAGGCGGGGCGCCTGGTCCTGTAGGGGTTCTTTCCGGGTAGTTTATCGTAGAACCTCTTGTTTCTTTGATTCCATTGTATCTAGCTAGTACTCCCTTGAGTAATCTATCCTACTTGAATTGTGCTAGCCCTTCTAAGCTATTAGGAAACTCAAGCCTAGACCGGAGAATAGAATTCAAAGAAGACTCGTAGTCTCATTTGGCTCAAGTCCGCACTTAAAGAGCTTATCGTTCCAATAGAGTCCTATCAACTCCACTCACCCCGGAGTGCATTTGGCTCTTGAGTTGAGTGATTAAGTTGAGGTTTGCTATTCAACTTAGTGAAACTTTGGATTCAAGCAAGAGTGAAAAAGCCACCACCCACTAAATGAGTGATCCGAGCGAGACACTTGTGAGGGAGTGAGTGAGGTTGTTTGCTAACGTTTGTTTCTTGTGTAGGTACGATGGCTAACGAAGGACAAGATTTCATAAAGGAGGCCTTGGCTAACCTTCTTGCCAAGATGGACCTCATGAGCCAAAGGATTGAGTCTCTTGAAAAGGGTGCCTCAAGTACCCTAGTTGAGCAAGGGACTTCCAATGCCCAATCAGAGAAGGGGACCCCGAGTGTCCAAGTTGAGAAAGGGGCCCCGAGAGCCCAAGTTGACGGTGTTGAGGGCACAAGTAGCCCAACCTTTACCCAGGAACAAGTTGTTGAGTTGCTCAATCGCCAACAACGGGTAAGGGAGGATCGTGATCGACTTGACCAATTGTTGGGCAATACCCAACGTGTGACTATTCCAAACCTTATGGGAAATCCCCAAAGGAATGTTCCACTTCCCGGACCAATCCGGAATGTTCAACCCCTTGAGCAAGTTGCACAAGCTCAAGAAGGGGAAGAGGATGATTATGGTGATGGTGGGTATGATGCTCACTTTCCATTTAGGGGTCGGAATGTGGATCGGGGTAGAGGCCGAGGTCGAGGGCCACCCATAGGGTATGTTGGAGGGAATGTTAGGAGAGATTATGGAGGTTATGGAGGTTATGGAGATCACTATGGGGGCCAACCGGAGCCTTTCCAAGGGGGTCGTGACAACAACCACAACCTAAATAGTGTGAAGCTCACTATTCCTTCTTTCAAAGGAAGTAGTGACCCGGTGGAGTACATTGATTGGAAATTGACTATGGAGCGAATATTTGAAACCAATGACATGCCCGAGGAGAAGAAAACCAAGTATGCAATATCTTCCTTCGAATCTTTTGCTTCTACTTGGTGGGAGTCGGTGAAGAGGAATAGAAGGAGGACGGGAATGGCTATTAATCTTACTTGGAAAGAGTTGATCCGTGTGATGGATGAGAAGTACTTGACTAACCAATACCGGGTTGAACAATAAAAGCGTCTCTATGAGTTGAAGCAAGGTTCCAAATCGGTTGGGGAATATTTCAATGAATTTGAGCAAATCCGAATGAACCTTGACTTAGATGATGAAGACCATGAGACGGCCATGATCCGTTTCAAAGGGGGCTTGAACCGAGACATAATTTCACAATTGAAGTTCCACAAATATGATGATCTCTACAAGCTATGTGAAGATGCGGTTGAAGCCGCAAAAATGGCTCAAAGAGGAGAAATCCCTTCGCTACAAGAGTAGCACTCCTACTCCAACAAGCAATACAAAGGATTGGAAGCCTCCTACCACAAATGCAAGTTCCCAAGTGCAAGTGGAACGAGTGGTGCCAATGCAAGCAAGGATGTAAAGAAGCCGTTTGAGAAGCACACACCTAATGTGGGAGGTAACTCTAAAACTCAATTGCATGCTCCTACTTCTACTTCCATACAATGCCACAAGTGCAAAGGCTATGGTCACTTTGCTAGGGAATGTCCTACAAAGAGGACCATGATTGTTGTTGGCAACGATGTATATGAGAAAGAGAGTGATTCGGAAGATGAGGGAGTAGGGAGACGAGGGAGTAGAGGAGGATGTGGTGGAAGACACGGTGGAGGATGAGGAGCCTCGCACTTTCTTGGTAGTGAGAAGGAGCCTAGGAGCTATGATTGTAGAAGATAGTGAAACCTTGCAACGGGAAAATCTTTTCCATGCTAGGTGCCGGGTCAAAGATGTTGTTTGCTCTATGATAATTGATTCCGGGAGTTGTGCAAATGTCGTGAGTCAATCACTTGTAACCCAATTGAAGTTGACTACCTTGAAGCATCCCAAACCATACCGGCTACAATGGCTTGGCGAATATGGGGAGCTTAAAGTAGTATAGCAAGTGATGATTCGATTCAAAATGGGGAGTTATGTAGATGAGCATTTGTTTGACGTTGTGCCCATGCAAGCGTGCCACCTACTCTTAGGGAGGCCTTGGCAATTCGATAGGCAAGTGGTGCATGACGGTCGTGTCAATACTTACACGGTCAAACATGAAGGAAAGAGATTTGTGCTTAAACCTCTCACTCCTAAGCAAGTGAGTGAGGACTACAAGAAAATGAAGGAGTTGAGGGAAGCGGCTAAAGCTAAATCACCCCTTGAACTTAAACCCGAAGCAAACAATCTTATTGTCTTGCCATTGCATGATAAAAATGGGAGTCACTCCACTTCAAATGAGAGAGAAAAGATAGAGAGAAGTGAGGGAGTGACCGGTGACAATCCAATAGAGGAAAAAGGAGAGGATTTGAGGAGTGATGTGAGTGGATTGTCACCACAAACTACACTTGACCATGAGGTAAAATTGAGAGAGATGAGAGGTGAGGAAGGAAAAATCGAGAGTGAGAGCACCCATTGTTCTAACCCTTCTTTATCTTCTACTTTTTCTTGTGAAGGTTCTTGTGTAGGTACACTTGAAGACAAGCAATTGGAGCCTCAATGTGAGCTTCATGAAGGAGGAGTTGCATGTGACACTTCGAACCTTGTGAGTGATCAAGAAAGTACTACAAATGTAAGTGTTGCTTCACCTTCTCATGAACCTACTAAGCTACTTGTCTTGTGATGACTCAACACTAGTTGGAACTTGTGATACATCTAGTGAATGTGCCACTAGTGAAGAGTTTAGTTGTCAACTTGAGCTTGTTTGTGAAACACTAGTTGGGAGGAGCGCTATGCCACATCATGATGTGAGCTCATTGTTCGTTGAACCCCTCCCTAGTGTAGATTTGTTAGTTGACCATGATTGTGACCTTTGCTATGACACACCACCAACCTTTGACATAGGGAAGGATGAGGTAGTTGACCATTCCCTAATTGATATGCTTCTATTTGGTGGACCAATGTGTTGTGGTAGGGATGGTATTGACCTTGAGGAGTCCAAATTGCATGAATTGGATAAGTCTTTCTATGATGACTCCTCAAGTGAACCTAGTCTTGATAACTTGTCTATGCTTGATCATGATGTTGAGATGCATGCTTTCATATTTCCTTTGTTTGAAGATCATCTCATTATTGGTAAAGACTTGTATCGGGCTAGGGTGGTTAGTCGATTGGAACTTCCATGGTATGAAGGATTTGACCACTTAGGCAATTCCTTGTGTGAGAATTTGAATGGGGTAAATGACTCTTTGAGTGACCCTACTATTGCTTTTTTGGGTTATGATGAAGAAGAGTCCATCATCAATACCTTTCTTGAGAGTTTGTCTATTGGGAAGGGTTGCTTAGGTGATGAATTTGGCGGGGAAGAGGAATCCCTTGGTGTGAGTAGGTATGCTCTAAAGAAGGGGAGTGGAGTGCTTGATCCTACTTGTAGGTTGGGCTATTTGATTCACTCCACTCCACATGTTGATCACACCTCGAGGATAGATTGGTGTGTTGATCTTGAGCTTAAGGTTCAAGGGAATTTTGGTAGCTTGATCTTACATTTCCCATCTTCCCATGACCTATTTGCTCATTATCGTGTTGATTGCATGCTTTTAGTGAACCAAGTACTTATTGTTCTCTTTGGAGATTTGCTATTTGTGCTTCTTATTGATGCTTGGTTATACAACAAGAGTGTGTTTTCCACACTTCTTGCACTAACCTACTTTCAAAGTAGGACGTTTGTGTGTTTTTGCTTGCCGTTACTTGTAGGTTCTAAGCTCCATGCTAAGGCGGGGGAGATCTTGGAAGAAGCCTATATCAAAGTGACGATCAAGAGGGATAAAGAAGGAGCACTTTGGCCACCCCGAGGAGTTGTTGATGCTATGAGAGACCAAGCCTCGATTTCGAGGACGAAATCTTCTCAAGAAGGGGAGGATGATAAGACCCAAATCGAGCACCCATCCAAAAGCATCGTCCAAGGCCAAGGAAGAGCACTTCAAGGTCATACTTTGGTGTGCCATGGATGGAGGACCCTCTAGGACGCTTGGTGAGGCTCAAGAGGCACAAAATGAGACACCCCAAGGGGCTTCAGGAAGAGGCGGAGCGCCTCCCAGCTGAGGCGGGGCGCCTCCCAAAATCCAGAGACTTGAAGGCAGCTAGGCGGACCGCCTCCCCACCTAGGCGGACCGCCTCCCCCAGATCCAGAGGCTTGAAGCTGACTAGGCGGCCGCCTCCCCCTACTAGGCGGACCGCCTCCCCCTGTGACACACCCGCGGGATTTTATTGCTTTTTGCTTGAACTTCCAATTATAGCCCTGCGTGGCCTTATTTGATTTTAGCCCACTTTGGGGGCCTTTTATTAGCCCTAAGTGAAGCCTATAAATACTTCACTTAGCCTCTTCAAACATTAGCTTACTTTGATTATTGTTGAATGATGAATAGAGTTTATCTCTTTAATGAAGAAACCCTTTCTTTGGTTGCTTGAGTTCACTAGTGGAACCTTGTTGAGTCTTGAACAGAAACCCGATCATTCCATTTACGAGTCCCGGGTGCGACTCGAGGGTGGTTGCATAGTGTAGGTCCTTCTAGACGCCGATACGGGGGTATCTCGGGACAAGTTCCCCGGGGTTACTTCGTAGGGAGTTCGAGAAGTGTCTCGCTCTCCTATCTTTTTGTTTATCGTATTTGATTCTTATTAAGGGTGGTGGGGTGGTGGTGGAGGGTGGAGGGTGGAGGGTGGTGGTTGCTGGTGGAGGGTAATAGAAGGTGGTAGTGGGTAGTGGAGGGTGGTAAGAGGTGGTAGAAGGTGGCGGTGAGTGGTGGTGGAATAGTGGATTGGCGGGGGAGGGGGTGATGGTGGTGGGGGCAGGATGGAGGGTAAGGGTCGATGGGGGTGGGTGATGAGAGGTGGGGGCTTTGTGTAAATAAAAAAACTTGAGGGGCTTTTAAAATGTTAGTAATTAGTACTAATCTTAAAAGTGTCCATTTTACCTATTTTTTGAGACTTGAGTCCTAAAAAACTATTTAAAGACTTAGGAGTCTCTCCCATCCAAAAATCCCAAGTAACACGAGGATGAAAGAGGGCGAAGGACCCCTAGCTCTTTAAATAAGAATAGGGGACAACTATTTCTTTTTGCTTTTCTTTTATTCCCAAAAAGTGTTAATTCGTCATTATTGAGTTAATTAGTGGGGTCAGGGGTTATTTCGTATGTTTCAAGACTTGTGGGCAGAAAATAACGGGCCAAAGTTGATATAATTCAAAACTTTCCCTCTTCCCAATCCCCATCATATCAGACCCTCTCTCATAATTTCCCCTTCACACTTCCCCATTTTCTCTCTCTCTCTCCAAAACAAAGAACTCAAACGAAAAACAACTTCAAAATCCCGAAATTTCTAATCATCGCTGAGTGGGTATTGTGGTTCCATCAAAATCAAGGTAAAATTTGACGTTTTGATGAAATTTCACTGTGTGTCGATAAAAAATAAAAAGTGTATTTTAGTTTGTTCTGCTTTTGTCTGTTGCTTTTACATTGCTTAGTATCACTGTTTTTCTGGGTTTTTTGATGGTTAACTTCACATGCAAGCTAGTAAAACTGGTGGTTGTAAAGAATCATCGTTGTTGTGCACAAACATCGGCGTTATATGTGTGCACATATGGCTTGATGTGTACACATAAGGGTTGATGTGTACATATCTAGATTTATGTTGAACATATCTGCTTAAATGGTTCGTGGTGATGATGGTCATAAATTGTGCACGTATTATAATATGTGCACACATATTAATTTATGTGTGCACATATTATAATATGTGTGCACATATCAAAATATGTGTGCACATTATTTAGCTTGTACAACATCATTGTAGTCTTTGCACATATTATAATATGTGTGCACATATTATAGTACATGTACACATAAAAAGAATATGTGTGCACATCTTAATTTATGTGTGCATCATCTAATCTTTTATGTATTCTATGTTCCTTATATTTTTGTTTAACTTTGTTTTGTAGATAAAATGGTTAGTACTCGTAGTGGTGGTGCAAACAAGACACAGTCACAGGGGTCTATTCATCTACGGAGTAGTAAGAGGAAGAGGGATGATAAGGAAATCCAGACGGCTCAAGCCGCTAGCAAAAAAAGACATGCTAGTAAGGAGTGTAACGAGGAGCAGTGGGAAAGTCAAGTTAGCATTGATATGAATCCTCCAGAACAGTTGCATGAATGAGAGCAGGTCGTTAGTGATGCAGTAGCAGATGATGAAGTTGGAGTAGCGGAATCATCTGATGATGACAGTGCAGTTAGTAGTACAGCAGAAGAAAGAGGAGAACCGCAAATTAAGGAGGTGCTGGTAAAGATGAAGAAGGAAGAGAAGATGTTCAAATTGGACAAATAGAAGCAGGTAGTTATGGAGCAGGTGAAAGAGAAGGAGCAAATCAAGCACAAATTGAAGGAGGTGGTATTAGAGAAGAACAAGCGGGTGAAACTGGGCGTGAAACTGAAGAAGGTGTTGGTAGTGGTAGAGTAGAAGAAGAAAGAGGACAATTAGAAGCAGGTGATGGTAGTTGTGGTGCAGGAGAAAGAGAAAGACAAGTTGAAGCAGGTGATGGTGAAGCAGTAGAAAGAGAACAAGAAAGAGAGGAAGATGATCAGACTGGAGAAAATGAAGCAGGTGATGGTGAAGCAGTAGAAAGAGAACAAGAAAGAGAGAAAGATGATCAGACTGGAGAAAATGAAGCAGGTGAGACTGGTGAAGCTGGAGAACAAAGAGTAGCTATTGAAATTGGAGAAGAAGAAGCTGTAGAAGAAGAAGCTGCAGAAAAAGAAGTTGGTGGTGTAGGAGAAAATTTCAATCTTGATATTGTTGTTGGTAATGTTTTAAGGGAACTAGGTGGTGCTGATCAAGATGAGTCAGCAGAGAAAAGAGGAGAAGAGGATGTTGAAATGGCAATAGGTGAAGACGTCGCTGATCAGGCTGGAGAATTCGTCAAACTAATGTGGCAGATGTGTACACATATTATGATATGTGTGCACATATTGTAATATGTGTATGTGCCAACATCTCATTATAGTTGCACATATTATAATATGTGCACACATATCATAATATGTGTGCACATATAATATTATGTGTTCACAAAATATTAGGTGTGTACATCTCGTTATATGTGTGCACATATTATGAGATGTGCTCATATCTCTCTGTTTGATGATTAATTCATGCAGTCAGTAATGTGTTCTGAATGTGCAGGTTCATGGTGAGGTTGCGTTCACTCCTCAGAACAACCTGAGGACGCATATGGACGTACATGGCGAGACGAAAGTGCCTAGATATGTTGTGAGATCCTCCATCTTTGGTTCCTTTGCCGCTTTTAGAAAACTCTTGAAAACCCTTAAATTTGAGGACAGTTTCAGAAACAACATATTTGGTCACCTATTGGAGTTGAATACCAATGCCATTTTCGCTCCAAAATTAGTCCATGGCCTCCGGGAACGCACAATCGTTTGTGGAAAGAAGAAGGAATTGTGGGTCAACTTTAACGGATTGCCTGTTCGTTTTGGCCTCTGAGAATTTGCATTGATGACTGGTCAGCAGTGTCACTCTTTCCCGTCTGACGAATTTATAACTAGGGAGGTTGCTAAGAGGGGTGAAGCTTTATGGTTCGCGATAACTAATGAGGGCAAGCAGAAGTCTGTTACGTTTCGCCTTTGCTTGGCTTGGTTTGCACACGCAATTCTTTGTGCTAAAGATAAGCGTACAAGTATTCCCAAAAAGTACGTCCACCTAGCATCCAGGCCCAACACATACTTCAAAGAATATCCATGGGGCAGAGAGAGCTTTGATCAAACAATTAAGTATCTTCTTATACAGTCTGTGGATAAAAAGGATTTCACCCTATATGGCTTTCCTTGGGCATTCATTGCCTGGGCATATGAAGCCATTCCTTCGCTGAGGCACGGTGAATTTCCTGAGTTGCCACAGAGCCAAGGATGATATGGTGGATGTCAGACAAGCAAGAGCGTGAGTGCGACCAGTTGTTCCGCAATGCTGTTAACCCGGTAAGTCTGTAGTTTATATGCAGTCAAAGTCCATTTATGTGTACACATAAATAATATGTGTACACATTGTGATTTAAGTGTGCACATATATATTATATGTACATGTTTAATAATTTATGTGTGCACATATTTTATAGGTGTACACATAATGTTGTATGAGTGCACATAATGCAGCACCACAATTGATGTTGATCCTTCTATAATATGTGTACACATAATGATTTATGTGTGCACATATTGTGAGATGTTTGCACATATTATATACAGCTAAAACTTCTATCTATTCATCCCATTTGTGATGTCTTTTTTTCTCTTTTTTTTGGTTGATGGGGGGTGCAGGTGGTGACCCCTTGCCTTGTTCCAACTCCTAGCGAGATGGAGAAGGATTTCATGAAAAAGTTTGTTCCGTATGAAGATGTGGAGGATGAAGTGATTGATAGGCTGACTGAAAAGTTGGATGGTGTTAGTAGACTGACTTTGGCAGTTCAAATTCCAGTGGATGGGTAGGAAGATGGTTCAAGAGTTATTGTTGGAGCTTTAAGAGATCGTGGTGATGGTGGAGATTTTAGAGAAGGTGGTTTGAATGATTGTGCAGATGTTGAAGTTCCTGTACAAGATGTTGCTGCAGAGCATGAAGTTGCCAGACATGTGAGCTTCAGTGCTTTTGGTTGTGGTGGTCATAATAGAGGTTTTGAAAGATTATTTGGTTCTGTAGGTGATGGTAGAGAAGGTACGTCAAGATCCCATTATTGTTGCTAATTTAAATTGTGCCAAGACTGCAAAGAACAAAGAGATAAAGAGAAACAGATGTTGAATGATATGAAGGAGGTCCTTGATTCCCTTCTACAATGGACAAAGCAGTAGCCCAGGAGGACTGTGTACCCTGCAAGGACACAGATATCTCCTTATGTACATTCTATAAAGAGGAGGGCAAGGATGGTGAAGAACAAGAAGACCACTCCGGTTGCAAAGAAGGTTCGTGAAATTGTCCAGGAAGAGGTTCAGGAACAGGTTGAGGCTGAAGTTGAGGAGCGACTTCCTGTTAATATTTATAGGCGTGTTGATCCGGCAAAGAAAAAAGCTTTTGATGCATACATGCGTTCGAGAAAAAAGCAGAAGATGATTGTTATGGGCCATGAATATGATCAGGCTGAATTTTGTTTGATTACAACCATGTCAGAGTGGCTGGAGAGTCAGGTAAACGAGTAACTATAATTGTCATATGTGGACATATTCTTTTTATGTGCACACATATTCTTTTTATTTGCACATATTTCTTTTTATGTGCACACATATTCCTTTTATGTGTGCACATATTCCCTTTATGTTTGCACTTATTCCTTTTATGTGTGCACATATTCCCTTTATGTTTGCACTTATTTCTTTTATGTGTGCACATATTCCCTTTATGTTTGCACTTATTCCTTTTATGTTTGCACGTAATCTATTTATGTGTACACATCTCACAATATGTGCAAATATGCTAAAGTGTATATATTGGCATATTTTTATAAGGCAAAATGGCTAAAGTCCACCCTAAACTATAGCTTTTTCTTCAACTTGACACTTTAACTTTGCGGAGGTCCTAATACCCGCTCGAACAATTTACAAGTGGTATTAATATCCCCTTTCCAGATCAACTCCAGTTTTAACAAAGAGAGTTATTTGCACGCACCAATCACTGATTACCACGTGTCAAATGATAAAAATATTTAAAATTAAAAATAAGTTATAAATTCCTTTTACATATACCCACAACAACACCCAACCCACTCCACCAACACCCTCTTTTTCTTCCTCCCGTAACCCCACATATCCTCTTCTTCACTATCTGTATGTCTCCATTCATGGACAAATGAAATCAGGCCACACCATTTCAATCAATGTTTAAGAGAGCTGGAATGGTGTAACTTTAATTATCTTGCAATAGTAAAAAATCACCTTTTCCCTTCTCCCTTCCCTGATACAATATTTGTTCTAATAGTCAATCCTATAGCTAATAATTGTTTTAACTCAAGTTTGTTCATTTTAAAGCCAGACAACTTTGTTTAATTTGGAAAAGATGGAATGTGTTGCATTCATAATTAGCGTGATGGCTATTAGATTAAAGAACGGGTCCTGCGAAATAAACAAAAATAAGCTTACTATTTTGAAAATTGTAGGTTTTGGAATGGTAGGAAATGATTCTAGTGAGATTTGTCTCAATGGAGAAAGAATAGAGAGATGAGAAAGGAGAGAAGGCGGGGAGGGAGAATTGGGTTTGTTTAGTTGAAAAATGAAAAAAGGTGAAACAAAGCAAAACATCTCAGAGTTGTTGGGGACTGTGGAAATGGAAGTGTTGGGGTGGTGGAGGGGTTGGGGAAGAAGGAGTAAGAGAAGAAAGAAACAAAAAAAAATGAAATTAAAAAAAACGATGAGAAGAAGAAAACGTTTAGGAAAAATACATTTAATTAAAAAAGTATAACATTTTATTGTCTTGTTTTGGCTTCTCACTCTCTTTAAGAGAGTGATATTCACTCTCTATGCCACGTAGGCCAGCAAGGTTCTAATAATACCATTACAAAGTTGTTTAAGGTGGTACTAGGACCCTCGCAAAGATAAAGTGTCAAGTTGGGAAAAAAGTTATAGTTTAGGGTGTACGTTAGTCATTTTGCCTTTTTATAACTATGATTACGAAGCTTCTTCTTTTTCATAATTTCTGCAGCACGTTGATGTAATCTTGGGCCTAATGAGGATCAGACACAAGGAATTCACAAGTCACTATGATCCGAGTGATGTCATCCTCGACATGAACTTCTACTCAGTCATTGCTGGATCGTACATGGACCTTGAAAAGGAGGCAGAGAAGGAGGGGATTTCTTTGGACGCTTATTTAAAGGTGACGCCTACTTCTCAAGGACTCGTGGATTATGCGCTTGGTAAGACTCCTTACGCAGGTGGGCGCCGTTGGGATGGGGTCAAGAGGATATTTACAGTCATGAACATTATAAAAAAGCATTATGTGACTGTTGTTTTCATGGTAGAGGAAGGAAGGATTGAAGTTTATGACTGTAATATTGGGGTGTTCGATGAAGATACTTTTGCGCCATATATGTTTCCCATCATGGTAATGTTCCCAAGACTCTTGCGAGATTGTGGCAAATTCAACCACTTGCCGGATGAAATCCTGAAGCAAGAAATGTGGCCTTATGAGAGGTTGAAGGGTTTGCCACACAATGACACGGGGACAGCATGTGGTGGGTATTCACTGATGTACATCGAGCACCTCCTCACCAACACCCCAATGACGGAACTCAGCGATAATACCATGGAGTAGGCAGTGGACGTATTTCATGAAAAGATGTCTCCTTAAGTTGTTACAATTTGGTTGAAAATTTTGGATAATCAAAGCCGTGTTTGACTTTTTATTGGTCTGTAAGGATAATTTAAGCCCTGTGTGGCTTTGTTTTTTATTTCCTTTTGTGTATGCCTAATACTTTTGGTAAATATTAGCTATGATAAAATGTAGTTATGTTTGTATGTTATGTTACATTTCTATGGTTATATTTCTCTCCTTTGAATTGACGATATATGTGTGGACACACCGTTAAATGTGCGAAACAGTTAAAATTAATAAGTGTAAGAAGTAAACGGCTCTTGTGAGGAGTTCGACACATATTATATTACGTATATACATATAATAATATGTACAACTATTGGCACTCAGATATGCTAAGTTATCCAATTAGAAAGTTATGTGTACACACGCATATAATATTATGTGTACACCTATTATAATATGTGTAACTATTTCCACAAATCTATGTTTAGTTCAGCTGCACATATTACAATAAGTGTACACATATAAAACTAAGTGCACACATATAATAATATGTGTAACTATTGGCACTCAGATTTGGAAAATACCACATTATGTGTGCACATATTATAATATGTGCACGCATACAGTATTATGTGTACACCTATTATATTATGTGTAACTATTTGCACAGTGATACGCTTGGTTCATCTGCACATATTATAATATGTGTACACATAATACTGTATGCGTGCACATATTATAATATGTGCACGCCTATTATTATATGTGTGCACATATTATAATATGTGTGCACCTATTGTGAGATGTGCAGTGGAACCATGCATATCTTAGTGATGTACTTTGCATTGCGTTAGCTGTCCATTTATGTTAGCTTAAATGTAGCTTTGGTACTATTTTCATATATAATATGTTGCTTTGGTCTAAGCAAAACTCATTCAAGTGTTTTTCTATGTGTTCTTTGGTAATCATCAAGTCTAGAGTTGATAATGGGTGAGAAATCTCAACAATCCATACAAATTGATATACTTATAGTGCATTTCAATGTGAAACGATCAAAATATGCACCAAAGCACTTGGTTCGTGTCTTTTACACTATTATCATCATTATCCAAAACTAATAATGTAACACTTTGTTTGAATTCAGCCTTCAACCCAAGGTATACTTGCAGTATCAACAAAGGAAGATCAGATAGACCAAGATGGATACAATAAGTGCATATATACCGTAAAACTACGCCCTAAACACTATAATTCAGTGTAGGCAATAGTGGGATCATTTTTTGGCACTCAGATTTGAAAAATACCACATTATGTGTGCACATACTATAATATGTGCACGCATACAGTATTATGTGTACACCTATTATATTATGTGTAACTATTTGCACAGTGATACGCTTGGTTCATCTGCACATATTATAATATGTGTTCACATAATACTGTATGCGTAACTATTTGCACAATGATATGCTTGGTTCCTCTGCACATATTATAATAAGTGCACACATATCATATTATGTGTACACTTATTATAATATGTGTACACCTAAATTTCTAATTGGATGATAACTTAGCATATCATTGTGACAAATAGTTACACATATTATAATATGTGTACACGTAATATTATATGCGTGCACATACTATAATATGTGTACGCATAAATTTATATGTGAAGTTGAACCATACAGATTTTAGTTATGTATTTTGCCTTAATGGTTGCCATTCGAAACATAATCGTTGGCAAGCAAAAAAACTATATGTCTGAGACTTCGTGGGTATTGGAAACATGATGAAAATAATGAACAGTTAATTGTTAAAAGTTACAAAGATAAAATACGCAATAGTACGGATAATTGTTCAACATACAAGCTGTTAAAAAGGACAAATACTCTACGACCCAGCACCACTACTATTTCAAACTCCTGATTGTACTCCTCGATGGGGACATGTCATTTTTTTGTGGCCAAATCTTTTGCATATTCCACATTTATTCCTCCTGGTTTTAAATGCTTCCCCAACTGATGGCATTCTCTTGGTCCTCCTCCTTCCCCGTGGGATCTTCACATAAGGTGGACGTATTTTTCTCTCGTAAAGCTCTGGTGGAGCATTCCACAATTCCTCTAGTAAGATTGGATGTATTATGTCTGCATAAGCGAGAATGTACGTATTGGTGTAATAATACGGAGAAGTAAAATTGTACAATTCGCTCCCATATGCTCCATACTGACGTCTTATGGCTGCGCAAACATGTACATAAGGATACATCTCAATCTGAAACTTTCGACACGAACATGTCCTTTCGCTTAGATTGATATTGACAGCATCATCCCCAGTACCAATTGAATACATATCCATGCCATTGGTAACAACCAACAACCTTGCTCCTGTGTCATTATTTTTCTTTAATATATCCTCAATTGAAGGGACACATGGCTTTGTATGTTTCATGAACATCGTACGCCTCTCATGAAATTTTTCAGAAAAGTTTCGTATGATCGCATTGAACAAGGTTGTTATGGGCATTTTACTTTCATCATTTAGCATTGAGTTCATGGACTCAGCAATGTTAGTCGTCATCACACCAAACCTACAATTATGTGTAAACATTATAATAGGCGTAACCAGACACTCCAGAAATATAAACTTTGAAACAAAGTACACATCTGTTAATATGTGTACACCTCAAATAATATGTGTACACATCTTTAGCAAGTGGGGAGGTCTTAATAGCTTGCACGTCTCACAATATGTGTACACATAATCGTTATAGGTGTACACATATTAATTTACGTGTGCACATATAATAAGATGTGTACACATATTATTTTATGTGTACACATCTTCTGCAAGTGGGGAGGTCTTAATAGCTTGCACATCTCACAATATGTGTGCACATAATGTTTATTTGTGTACACATATTATAATATGTGTACACGTATTGTGAGATGTATACACATATAACGATTATATGTACACATAATTTCACATGCTAAACAAGATGTGTTATCAGTACCTGTGTCCTGGAAAGTATGCTCTGCTCCAGCGCTCAAATCCAACCCTCTCAAGATATGTTACAGCCCTGTCACACTTTGTCCGGATTTCACCGAGATGTGACTCAAATTCTCTCTCCGTATATGAATCGGCTGCTGCATGAAAATTTCCCATGAAACTGCCACAATGAAACTTTGTCCGGATGCTTTGAGACAAGTGCCACTTGCAAACTCCATAATTAGCTTCAGGAAAGATCTTTGATACTGCCTTTACGATGCTTGGATGCCTATCAGAAATTATGCACAACTCATTGTCGCTGGGGAGTATACCGACCAACTGTTAGAAAAGGAATTCATAAGATGCATACAGTCAACATTTACAACACAAAATGCTAATGGAAAAATATGTGTCTCTGCGTCTTGTGCCACAGCAGACAACAAAACTCCCCCGTACTTGCCAGACAAGTGAGTTCCGTCTACAGCTATGACTTTCCTCATATACGGAAATCCCCTAATCCATGACCCAAGAGATACAAAAAAATACAAGAAGTTCCCATCGCGATCAACCTCCAAACTTGTCTTGGTACCTTCATTTGAAGTCCTAAGCATATAACGGTACGCATCCAAAACCTCGTACCCATGCTCTGGAGTCCCTCTTGTCAAAGACTTGGCAATAATACCACCCATTCGACTCTTCCAATAGCTAATGTTAGAACCCAAATCCCTATTGACTGCTTACCTAATTTCCTTTGTAGTTGGACCTTTTCCCTCATCATACCAAGACTTCATGAATTCACCAACGACTTCCGCCGAGGCGAGTGGATTATGACTTGAGAGGTGCTCTAACCCGCATGTATGCTTATTCCTGTAAACTTTAATCATAAAGGTATCATCATTTAAATACTTGGTGGCTCGAAGCCACCACTTGCAATTAACATTTACACAACGGACACAATATTCAGTTTTGGTATGCTTCACTGACTTGAAACAAAAATGCTTCTTCAGTGCAGCAATCTTCAAAGCCACAACTAAGGCGCTCTTGTTTTTGAAAGTTAAACCCTTATAAAACCCGGTGCCATCATCCTCACCATCTATGCTGTTTGGTGTAGCTTCCACATTATTTACATCATTGCTACCAACAAATACATCATTGCTCCCAATAACAGGATTAGGAGTTAACTCCACCTTGTCTTCTTTGTCTGCTTCGTCAGCCTTATCTTCAGCCTCGTCTTCTTCTCGTTCATATTCTTCTTCACCTCCTTCATTCTCTGAGATTTCCATATTGAAAGGATCTTTATCACCAATGTCATCCCATCCGTTACTAGAACAATCATAAGAGCGTCCATGATTTGGCATCACATTGATGTTTGAAACTTCCACTGACCTATCATCCAAATATACCCTTAAAGTCGGTCTATTACCAGCTCCATCAACATCGGCAAGGTAAATAAGGAGATCGTCATCGTTCTTTATTCTACAAGGATGACTTTTTTGCGTTGAACAAATGCTGAGCATGTATGTAATGCAAAGATTATTTGGATCGTGACTTACCGAACATCTGGTAATAATCTTTTCAACTAACTCAGAATATGTAACCTCATTATTCACAACAATTGGCACCGTCTCCCTAGACTTCGAAATCCAAGTGAAACAATCACGGCTCTCCACCCATTCACCAAGAAAATCAATTGCTAACAGTAGCATTATTGGGAAAAATACCTGTAAAAAATAAAAATTCTTCATCACTCCATGAAAACACCAGTATATTTGTGCACATAATATAATAAATGTACACATAATATTATATGTGTATATATAATATTATATGTGTACACATAATATTATAGGTGTAAAAAGAAAACCTGCAAACAAGATGTTATATGTGTACACATATTTAATATGTGTACACATAATGTAATATGTGTACACCTAATTTCATATGTGTAAGACGAAAATGTGGTATCCTCGTCTTAATGTGTACACATATAAAACTATGTATGTACATAATATAATATGTGCACACATATTAGATGCTACAGCTCGTCGTCCCCACTGTTCAGGCATCGTCGTTTACGAAATGAAACCCAGATTCAGAAATAAAACCACTTGCATTGTACAATAATAAAACCTTACACTCACCCGAGATAATAAAATGGATTCAGAAACCCGATTTAGAAATGAAAACCCGATTCAAAAATGAAATGAAGAAATTGATTTTTACAATCGGAATATACTAAAAATGAGTACACTTGATGAGGAAAAACTAATATCAATCTATGGGGGCAAAAATTTGAGCTGATTGAAGCAAAAAAAATTGGGCGGGAAAGAGATATTTTGCAGATCGGCCGGCAAGGGGAAAGGAAAGAGGAGAAAGAGAGGAGAGAGGAATGGGAAAAGGTTTACAAGTTTTTGCTATTTTTGGCTAACCAAAAGACTTATATTGGAGGGCCATTTTGTATTTTTTAAAACTTTGGGGTGATGTTTGTTAAGTGATTTAAATGCTTAAACACCTAATTAACCCCTTGTCCCTCCCACCCATTTTTTAAAACTTGAGTCCTATATAACTATTCAAAAACTTGTGTGTCCTTCTCACCCAAAAGCCCCAAGTAACACCCATTGTCATTTGAAGATTTACAAAAATACACATACATCCTATTTTATTTACACGACTATATCCGTTATATTTATAACCATAACTTATTTACACTCTATACCCATTAACTAATTACATTTTTATTTTGAGGCATAAAACAAGGAACTTAAATTCCTCTCTTTCCTCATATCTTGTATTACTAGTTTCTGTGTACGTGTGTTGTACATGTGCCATGCTAGTGAAAAATAAACTTTATAAAACTTATGTTTGAGTTATTAATAAAAATTACTATAAAATTATAAGCTTGAAAATGATAAACATTGATCGTATTAATCTAACTTAATGAAAAAACTAAGATCGTCTTATAAAATCCTAATTACAAAATGATCTATTCACAAATATGAAATAAAGAGAAACAGTAAAAGAAAATGCAGTCACATAGCATACACCATCATCAGTTGTTCACTTGCTTTGGACTTACGCTATTCACTTGTTGATATCACACATAAAGACACTAACTTTAATTCTTTATCAAATTATGTCGCGATTATTTAAAACGTTACATACCATTTGATCTATTTATGTTCATTCTTTTTACTTTTCTGCGTCAGTGTTTTGTTTTGACAGTTCGCTCACTTGCTCTATCTTTGCTTTTTCATACTGTAGATTTATTATTTATGCATCCTCTCTTTTGTTTGAAGTGATAAAAACTTTACAATATAAAATTTAGTGTGTAAGCTTTTTCGCATTAGATATTTACTTTTTAATTCCTTTTTTAAGCCTTATCAAATGTACATTTGTTTGACAAATCTATATGTTCGTGCCTAACAAGCATTTACAATACAAAGGTACCAAGATTCATATAGAGTAACCATTACATATCACAAAATCAAATTTCCTGCATTCAGATGTAAAATAAGAAGTGTTAGAAATTAGTTTCTCATAAAATACCAAAAAAAAAAAAAAATATGCACTTAAACTTACAATAGATAAAGTGTTTTTTTTTTAATTTTAGAAAAAAAAGTTTACAACTAAGTTTGATCGTCAGTACTTGTAATGGTATGTAAAACATAGTTTACAATGATAAACTGTAGCTTAATGCTACCAAAAGAAAAACTCCCTCAGTACTTCTTGATCTTTGTCTCACCTAGTTCTTTGTAAAGAACACCATCAATTATGTTAAAAGGAGAAATTTTGAACTCATTAGCAATATATATTATGTAACTTTTGCAAGTAACAATTTATCCTCGTGGTAATATATAGGAGCAACTTTAATCTCCAAACCTCACAATATAGAACCAAAAGCATGATCAATATAAATATAGGTATCACAATTATACTAAAAGAACTGACATAAAAGAAAAATAAAATGATTCCTTGTGATTTACTATCTCTCCAGCTCACTCTCCTGCCTTCATCAACTAAAACAGCGTCCTTGAGCATAGTCCGGCAAAAGTTCATTTTTTGAATATACAAATTACTATTGAGTATCAAAGAAGCAAACAATTTATTTTTAGAAAAAAAAAAAACTTACATATGCAAAGCACTACATTTCTCTTTTAATTACTCAAGTGAAATAACATATACTTGTGACTTGTTGAAATATTATAAGATACAATAAAAGAGAAGAGAATGACGACTCCACATGGAATACTATACTCAGGAGACATAAAGATATGTGATAACAAAAAAGGGATAAAGAAAAGAACCTCAATATGATACAACAATTTGAACTTCCAGGTGTGCTACTACATTCCAGATGCCAAACTGACACGACCCGGAATCCGGTTAGGCCGTGCGGGCACCCGAAATCCTTCCCTAGACCCGTCGGGCGAACCCTTATAAATTAAATTAGGAAAATAAATATAACAATTCATAAATAAAGACAAGAATTAAAACCAAAACACAGACAAACTGATACCTCTAAGCTGTACAAAAGAAATTACAGCTGACTACCCAACATACTAGGTTTAGGGTTATCCAGACTCGACATCTAAGAGTACAAAAGAAGACATATACCTCCTGGAGGGAGCAAAATGCAGCTGAAATAATTAACAATAAACTGGTGGCCATCCGGAATAAAAGCTGGCTCACCCTGACAGCTGAAGTCATCTTCGCTCCTGAACAACGTGGCGAACTCAATTCTGGAGCGAACCTGCCGAAACGAAATAGGTAGACAAGAAACAAACAACAAACAAGGGTGAGTCAAAAGGACTCAATAAGTGGGGCAGACTAGCCACCTTAAAGAATAGGATAGCTAGCCAGGGAGAAAAGAAATAGGTACACCAAATTCCTTTTATTTAAATTATATAAAAAACAGAGTCAGATAACGACCGGAAACACTTAAGAAACTTATAAACTCAACCAAGGATGCGTGCCAAAAACATATCAACAAATAAGCAATGCACATATAAGTAGAACAGTAGTCATGTATCGTAAGTCTACACAATGGTATGAAATGAGATGAAATGATATGAAATGAAATGCACAGGGTCACATGTGCCCATAATCCCATCCCGAAGCGGAATACTCCTGCATTCGGTGGGAATCCAATCTGATAACCAACTGGAGCGGAATACTCCTGCTCCTGGGGCGGAATACTCCTGCACCCGATATAATATAAACCAGAGGCGGAATACTCCTGCACTCTCTTGGGGCGGAATACTCCTGCACCCGATATAATACAATGGAGCGGAATACTCCTGCTCCTGGGGCGGAATACTCCTGCCCTCAATATGATACAATGGAGCGGAATACTCCTGCTCCTGGGGCGGAATACTCCTGCCCTCAATATGATATGCAATGTAATGCATATGAATGCAATGTGATGTAATAATAACCCTTTACCGGCGCGGGACTCTCATCGACAGCCGGGAAGTAGATGCCAACTCACAGCCAGAGTACAATGCTCAGTTCCTCAATGCAATACCAACAGCAGGACATAACATATAATACACAATGTAAATCGAAAGCTAAGGCGTAAGGAGTACGCCTATCGGCAGCTACACACGTAAGGAACACGTGGTAGAAAATCCACGAGGCCAGGTGCCTCCAAAGAAATGGATATAAACACTTACCTTGTGACAAAGTTAGTACAGCCACTCAATAACTGCTTTGTCCTTTGGATTCATTGTCAAACGATCCCACTGTGTCCAATAAGCAGAAAATTATATCACATTAGGCTAAAGGCTTCATTCCTCACATCTTAGGGCAATCCAGGTAGGAACCTAATACCCTATTCGCATACGCAATACGCAGGCCAGGCCTATATACAGGGTATAAGGCCACATAACCAAACCCCAAATAAATTACATTTATATGTTGCCCATAACTCACTGAGTATGAATATATAATCAATTTCATTATCAGGGTCCATTTGACCCGTTAAACTATTAATTGAACTTATTAAAACGATGTATAATATTCCAAGTTTTACCGTTAAAACGTATTCAAACACACATAATAAACTCAAATAATATAGTAGGATCATTACCTGAATGTTCTGGGGTGAAAATACTATTTTTCTCCGACCCCTTTTCTCATTTTCTGGCATTTTTTTGTTTCATTTTTTAGGTGCTTCGTTCTGTTCCAATGTTTTTGTCTTGTTTTTGCATTTGAGCTTCAAAGTGAAGCTTAATTCGTAAGGGATATATACTCCCTTCCCACCGACTCCACTTTGACTTTTCTTTTTGTCTTCTTTTTTTTTTTTTCTTTTATTATATATGTTTTTCTTAGCGAAAATTAAAATAGTACCCTACGATATTCGAAATAATTCCAACTTTTGCATACAAGTTATACAAAATATATATAACATACTCGCGAAGACGGATCTCAAATCGGGTTCCCGAAACTCAAGATGCGAATTTAAATGGAAAAGAAGTCAAATTATTTAACTTTCGGCATTTTAGCGGAAACTAGCCGAACAACATCGAAATTCACTTTCGAAAGTTCACAAAAGTCATAAATAATCATACGAACCCAACGGCGCTTTCGGATTTCGAATCGGAGCTCATTCGGCAAAAACCGAGCTCGAAAATCTCCTTTTAATATTAATTGCCAATAAAAACTGAAACCTTCTTCCGATGCCTACCAAACGAGGTCTGATTTAGCTCAAATTTTACAGACATGTTCTAATGGACATTATGAATATTTTAAAATTATCGGCACACCAATCGGAGCCCTAACTTCCGAAACGACTGACCGAGGTCGTTTCATTCTCCTCCACTTAAACTCTCGTTCGTCCTCGAACGAGCCTAAGTCTAAAGCAAGATTTACGCAGATAACAAGAGAACTTGCATGACCTTCATGAGCTACTCCACGGGCATTATTTCCTGATTACAGAATCAGAATTATAACACACATATTGAACTCTTGGATAAAAACATAGCTGGATAATATCATAACGCCATTGCCCAGCTTATTCTGACTATACTGATCCTTCCTCGATCACGAGAGGAGAGTTCTACATTTTCGAAATAAAGATACACAAAACTCTGGATGAATTAACATGATTCTACCAGTGAATCACTTCGTCGATATACTTTTCGATATAGAACAAGTCGATGAAACAAAGAATTAGCTTACGCTTCAGCAACGCCTTAGAGATTTAATATTATGATTCGGTATCAGTTGGAGGAAGACTCCTCCACTTAGAGCATAAACTCATACAACTAATTTGAATAGAAATAGTCATCCTCGCACAACCTGCTGGACTAAAGAAGATTTAGCTAGAAGTTGAACGTAGGCAGACCTAAGCTACCAACTACCCTTTCGAGTTGCCAAACAGCTGCAACTCTCAAGTTCACAACTCCATACCTTTGCCGTAAACACCACCGCCTGATAGATGGTACTTCCATATAAAAATTTCGGCAGAGTTTCCCCTGAAACTGGATGATCCGCAAAACAGAACCAGCGCTATACTATACACGGGAATGGATACCCGGATAAACTAATAACATAAACATGTAAAACGGATAACAAGATGAGACAACTGGACCAAAAGAATAATATGCTTCCAAAACAATAATATGCTAATCCAGCCACAATAACACGTACTCTGGCTCAACACGGGGAACATCGCAAGCAGTTAGCAACCGCCCACGCTCACTAGTGCAGGACGAAGAAGAAATGGAAATAGATGGAGGATAGAAATAATTAGAGCTTCAGGAAGTTCATCTTCTTATTTCTTGGCTACCAAAGCTAGACTATTTCTGAGTCAGGCTAACCAAAGAATCAAAATTGAAGAAATAGACATTAAATAAGCTTTATGGAATGACATCTATGCCAATTTAACCTCCCAATAAGAAGGTGATAATTTGCCAGAAAATCCTTTTATAACTAAGAGAAGCTCATAGAATAACTTGACTGTACTAGCGTTTTGAACCGAGATGAAATACGTAGATCGAATATTACTTACTAATCACTTTGCACCGGAAGAAATGATAACACTTTCTGATGGTGACGAACTAGAATCCCATCATCCAACCAACACGAAATTCCGAGAAGAGAAATAAACTGATTTGATATAATAAGAGAAGGTGGAACAACAAGATGCCAGGCAGACAATACCGAAACTTACTGCCAAATCTCTCACATTTAAACTAAATAAACTAGTAGGGTCCTCACAAATGCCAGGAATAAATCATATCAGAAGCTCACCCCTCTACCGCAACCGATTCTTAATAGAAACGACATCCAAGAAAACCATCGAAACATGATAAGAGACATCATTTCCAGATCGATCGGAAAGATAAATCTTACTTACAGATAAGAGAAGAAGAAACACATGGGTCTACTACATCGGATGCCTCAGCATCCTGCCAGACTAGCAGTTCATAGAACTGCCTCTGCAGCTGAGTCAAGCCACTACCCTGACAATTACTTCTAGAAGAACCACTACCACCACGCTCTCGACATCTGGCATTTCTATGATTTATTAACATTTAAATGAAATTCCTGCGACTGCGCAGATGCCTGACGACGAGAGAAAAGACGACTGCGTAACTGTCGGAGTAAGGGAAAACTCCTCAAAGAATAGCCAGACTCATGACAATGATAACACCTTTTCAGTGAAAATGGAAGCTGGACAGATTGTTGATAGCTACAAAAAGAAAACTGAGTCTATCTTGATGAGCTACTGGCGCACTCTAAGAATTACGTGACACAAGCTGAGATAACCTGGAAGGTGACCTCCCAAAATAATCAGGACTTTTACCTCCAAATGAGGTACCATGGTTACCCACCAGGGCCATGGGATCTCTTACTTTCGCGCTCTATCTCTTCCCGCTCTAACTTATGGTATGCCTCATACCTCTGAGAAATATCAACAACGACATCAAATAAAGTCCCAAACTCAAATTTTCGAGCCATCTGGGACCTCAAGGAAGGAGAAAGGTCACTAATAAATATTTGAATCTATCGAAAGGCTCATGGACTAGTTCTAATACATATTCAGCCATTCTATAAAATTCAATCTTATATTCTGGAACACCAACAGGCTAACCGACAGGCCACCCTATCCAATCCACTCAAACTGGAAACACTTTTCATCTCGCTCGCTACTCGAAAGGAACTTTTCCACGAATCTAGAAGAAAAACCGAATCAAGTTAGCTAATAAGAGAGCGGCCCACCAATTCAAGGCTGGATCCTGGAACTGGAAAGAAGAATAATCAACACCATATCGCTCGATATGATCAAGAGCCTGAATAATATGCTGGCATCATTTTATTATCACGAAGTTTATCTGATGCATTGCTTAAGAATATCGGAAGATTCAACCGCGTAAAATAATGCAACCTCTTCGGACACTCGGACTGAACTGATACCTCGGCCGGCTAACCAGCCAGAATAATTAGAGGTACAACACATACTACCTCCGGAATATAATTTACTGCAGTAATATTAAGAACCGGAATAGGAGCTCTCTGAGACCGAACGTCTGCATCTGCGGCAACCTGATAGGCCGTCCAGCGAGTAATAGGTTGTTGTGGTATCTGCGTTTCCTAGATTCTCGTAAAAGCATCGTAGAGAGCCAAGGGAACCGCAAGGCCCTGCTCCTTTGCCCATCGCGAGCTCGTACAGCTGGGACCTCCATAGCGAGATCGTCAGCACGATAAGAAAAACTCTTGGGGCTTCGTCAGTGCTAGCCCCTGGCAAGACTGCTTCGTCCTGAACTCCTTCCGTTTGCTGATTTGTCGTACGAGGGTTCACAATTACCACGAACGAATTAACGAAAATACTTTTGCATCCTAGACCGACGCACGATCAGAAATGAAGGAAGTGAAACATCCTAAATGCCATCATAGCCTCTCGTAGATAAGTACGGACGTCTACGTACCCATCAGCGAGACTCTACTAGACACTGTCTTAGTCTGGATAGACTCTAAACAGGGCTCTGATACCAACTGACACGACCCGGAATCCGGTTAGGCCGTGCGGGCACCCGAAATCCTTCCCTAGACCCGTCGGGCGAACCCTTATAAATTAAATTAGGAAAATAAATATAACAATTCATAAATAAAGACAAGAATTAAAACCAAAACACAGACAAACTGATACCTCTAAGCTGTACAAAAGAAATTACAGCTGACTACCCAACATACTAGGTTTAGGGTTATCCAGACTCGACATCTAAGAGTACAAAAGAAGACATATACCTCCTGGAGGGAGCAAAATGCAGCTGAAATAATTAACAATAAACTGGTGGCCATCCGGAATAAAAGCTGGCTCACCCTGACAGCTGAAGTCATCTTCGCTCCTGAACAACGTGGCGAACTCAATTCTGGAGCGAACCTGCCGAAACGAAATAGGTAGACAAGAAACAAACAACAAACAAGGGTGAGTCAAAAGGACTCAATAAGTGGGGCAGACTAGCCACCTTAAAGAATAGGATAGCTAGCCAGGGAGAAAAGAAATAGGTACACCAAATTCCTTTTATTTAAATTATATAAAAAACAGAGTCAGATAACGACCGGAAACACTTAAGAAACTTATAAACTCAACCAAGGATGCGTGCCAAAAACATATCAACAAATAAGCAATGCACATATAAGTAGAACAGTAGTCATGTATCGTAAGTCTACACAATGGTATGAAATGAGATGAAATGATATGAAATGAAATGCACAGGGTCACATGTGCCCATAATCCCATCCCGAAGCGGAATACTCCTGCATTCGGTGGGAATCCAATCTGATAACCAACTGGAGCGGAATACTCCTGCTCCTGGGGCGGAATACTCCTGCACCCGATATAATATAAACCAGAGGCGGAATACTCCTGCACTCTCTTGGGGCGGAATACTCCTGCACCCGATATAATACAATGGAGCGGAATACTCCTGCTCCTGGGGCGGAATACTCCTGCCCTCAATATGATACAATGGAGCGGAATACTCCTGCTCCTGGGGCGGAATACTCCTGCCCTCAATATGATATGCAATGTAATGCATATGAATGCAATGTGATGTAATAATAACCCTTTACCGGCGCGGGACTCTCATCGACAGCCGGGAAGTAGATGCCAACTCACAGCCAGAGTACAATGCTCAGTTCCTCAATGCAATACCAACAGCAGGACATAACATATAATACACAATGTAAATCGAAAGCTAAGGCGTAAGGAGTACGCCTATCGGCAGCTACACACGTAAGGAACACGTGGTAGAAAATCCACGAGGCCAGGTGCCTCCAAAGAAATGGATATAAACACTTACCTTGTGACAAAGTTAGTACAGCCACTCAATAACTGCTTTGTCCTTTGGATTCATTGTCAAACGATCCCACTGTGTCCAATAAGCAGAAAATTATATCACATTAGGCTAAAGGCTTCATTCCTCACATCTTAGGGCAATCCAGGTAGGAACCTAATACCCTATTCGCATACGCAATACGCAGGCCAGGCCTATATACAGGGTATAAGGCCACATAACCAAACCCCAAATAAATTACATTTATATGTTGCCCATAACTCACTGAGTATGAATATATAATCAATTTCATTATCAGGGTCCATTTGACCCGTTAAACTATTAATTGAACTTATTAAAACGATGTATAATATTCCAAGTTTTACCGTTAAAACGTATTCAAACACACATAATAAACTCAAATAATATAGTAGGATCATTACCTGAATGTTCTGGGGTGAAAATACTATTTTTCTCCGACCCCTTTTCTCATTTTCTGGCATTTTTTTGTTTCATTTTTTAGGTGCTTCGTTCTGTTCCAATGTTTTTGTCTTGTTTTTGCATTTGAGCTTCAAAGTGAAGCTTAATTCGTAAGGGATATATACTCCCTTCCCACCGACTCCACTTTGACTTTTCTTTTTGTCTTCTTTTTTTTTTTTTTTCTTTTATTATATATGTTTTTCTTAGCGAAAATTAAAATAGTACCCTACGATATTCGAAATAATTCCAACTTTTGCATACAAGTTATACAAAATATATATAACATACTCGCGAAGACGGATCTCAAATCGGGTTCCCGAAACTCAAGATGCGAATTTAAATGGAAAAGAAGTCAAATTATTTAACTTTCGGCATTTTAGCGGAAACTAGCCGAACAACATCGAAATTCACTTTCGAAAGTTCACAAAAGTCATAAATAATCATACGAACCCAACGGCGCTTTCGGATTTCGAATCGGAGCTCATTCGGCAAAAACCGAGCTCGAAAATCTCCTTTTAATATTAATTGCCAATAAAAACTGAAACCTTCTTCCGATGCCTACCAAACGAGGTCTGATTTAGCTCAAATTTTACAGACATGTTCTAATGGACATTATGAATATTTTAAAATTATCGGCACACCAATCGGAGCCCTAACTTCCGAAACGACTGACCGAGGTCGTTTCACAAACCTTCAAAATTTATTAAACACTTATTGAAGTGATTGAGTCGATGATATACATTTATTACCTTAAAATGGCTTCAATATATAAAAAATGAATTGAAAAAATAAAACAAGCACTAAAACAACAAATAAACCACTTGAATTTTCTCAATCAAATTGACTACTACTTTACTCATGATACAAATTCTCTTATTCCAATAAAAGATGTTTTAAATCAACTTGTGCATTACATATAGCAACAACAACAACATACCCTGTATAATCCCACATGTGGGGTCTGGAAAGGATGAGATGTACCCAGACCTTACCCCCACCAAAATTGAGAGGCTGTTTCCAATAGACCCTCGGCAACATATTCAAATTTACAACATATTCAAGAATATAAAATTTACCGTAATGTTATCTTCGAGTATTCTCGAACCCAAAGGATTCCTCCTAATCTATCAGAGTTAAAAATATCGAATAATTGAAAATTGACATAATTTTTCAGGAATATACATATCAAGAACCGAATTGATACACGATAGATTATATTAAAGCAAAAGAAATCATGACCAATTGCTATATTTCAACTTTCGTTTGGCATCAACCTATTAGAGTTGCCTAGTGAAATTAAGCAACTAATGAACATATTATTTCATCAAAAAATAAAAATAAAGGAAAGAAAACAGTAAGAATATTCATAGACATATTTTTTTCCTACAACAAATAAAATGTTCATGATAACAGAATTTTCCCTACACTCTGATTTACTAATGAACAAACTTGGACGTTCTTTGTGTCAAAGAGACTCATGTCTTTGACATAGGTGATTTTACGTAATTTAATTAATTTAGACTTTTTTTTGCGCAAAAAGGTAGGAATTTATGGGAAAATCACAACAATCTCTTTACGGAAAAAAAATGAATCTGTTAACATACTAGAGTTTCAAAAAGCAGATTTGACACTACAATTTGATTTTCTCACCTAATATGATATAGTCTAAGAATAATATAGTCATCTCTCGTCTTCTACATAGTTCGGAAGAATTACATGCAGTTAGAAAGCGAAAGTATAAGTCAAATTTTCATCCAAAAGTGTTGTTGGAAATATAATCCTTGCTCCCTATCTTCCAAATATAATTAGGGTTAGAAACTCAAATCATCTTCTATTTGTTAGTATAGTGCTATAACTCACACAGTCATCCTTACTAAAACAATCAGAGTACTAAATTTTATATACATAAGCTTCAAAAAGTATAATGTACAATATATTCAAGCATACAAAAATTACCATAATTTTATCTTCAAGTACTCTCGAACCCAACGATTTCTTGCAACTAATCAACATTATACATATCCAATAATAAAAATGACACCATTTAATTTAAGAATATATGCACAAAATATTTTATTCAACCGAAAGACATCATGACTATATGCTGTTGAATGTCTCAAACTTGTTATAGATGCCTGGGTAGCTTAAAAGAGAGAGAGATACCAGCTTGAACAATTAGTAATTAGCCCACTACAAAGTTGGACACTGAATATATTTTTGATTCAATCACGACATCTCAACTTTCACGAAACCTTTCCCAAAGATATCAAAACTCCAGTGCATATTTCAGGAAAATAATCAAAAGCTAAATTACGATATGTAATTTGTCTAAGTTGTATATATATGCTTATTTTTTCATAAACTCGCAAACCTTCTATCCCACAAAGACAATCAATGATTTTTAGCTTCAGACTGCTCCTATAAAAAAAATATTCTTATTAAAAAGTGCTAAATGAAACCTTATGTCCGTTACTCGTTGAAGAAGGAACTCAAAATCGAAAGAACAATTAATTAACTTGCGAATACAATTACCTCAAAAAGATCAACTTGTGCATACCTAAAGAAGAAAGGAACAAGTAAACAATAACTATATCATAGAATTAGTACATCTTCTTGCAGCTAAATAATGTACTAATAGAATTCATGTTCACTTAAGTTGGCAATCACTGCATCATTACTTTCATTAAATTTTTCCCAATGATATCAAAAGTACCCTATATTTTATGGAAATAATTTGTATTTACTTTATATACCTTGACAAACCCTACATGCCAAAGAAAATCCCTAAGACGACTTTGGCCATTATTTACTCCGCACTGGTAACAAACCGCATGATCATATAATTCAAAAGAATAAAGAAGTTTAGTATAATGCAACCTTCCATGCATTACTCATTGGAGAAGAACTCGAAAACGAGAGAACAATAAACTAACGTGCGAATACAATTACCTAGTCCATCTTCTTGCAGCTAAATACTGTAATAGAATTCATGTTAACTTAAGCTGGCAATAATTATATTTTCATAGAGCAAAAGCTAAAAATATTTGAGAACAATATTTCTCTAGTAACCTGCTAACCTCTGGTAATATTATTTGTTTTCATCCAATCACCACATTGTAAATTTCATCAAACTTTTCCCAAAGATATCAAAAGTACCATATATTTTATGGAAATAATCACAAGGCGGATTACAATTTTTTTTGAGTTGTAATTAATTTTCATACCTTGGCAAACCCTACATCCCAAAGGCAATCACTAAGGCCACCTTGGCCATCAATCTCTGCGCCCAATAACAAACCGTCTAATCATATAATTCAAAATAATAACAGAGTGAGTTTATAAGTTTAATTTCCGATGTCGTAATAAATATACCTAAAACAATGATAGAATGACACAAAATAGTAAGATGATGACAAAAAAATCCATAACGTTGCCCATTATAAGTCTTCTTAATTTTGTGCCCTAGAAAAGAAAAATACGTTGAATAAAAATAAGAACAGAAAGAAAGTTGATCATCCTGTTATTGATTCCAATTAATCATCAAACAAATTTTACTTAACAATTACTGAATCATTATTAATTATTAAGTAGAATATATTAACTAATAGAATGGTTCTACTGGAAAATATTTTAACGAAATTAATTTCTTCGCATATTGGTTTGCTTTAAGATGACGTCCACAGTACAAAAAAAAAAAACAACTCATAAATTACATCGCATACAGTAAAAATTAGAAGAAGCACACAGTTAATAAAAAGATATATGTTAAAAGAAAGCGTTCAAAAAAAAATCTTGATAGAAAAATATTGTTGATACCAACATCATTGCATAACGAAGAGGACGATGAAGCTGGAGAAAGGATTAGGATTAGCAGCTGCTGAGAACTTGAGACAATCGGAGGCAATGGCCAACACTCTTTTTATACATCCATTAATATCTTTAAGTTTAGTAGATCTCAAATACCCAAATATGTAGTTGACCAGACCTAAATATGTATCTATAAATTCAGCCGGTTTTGAAAAGTAGGATTAGTTAAAATAAAAAACCTAAATATTAGGAAAATAATTAACGGGTTTTTCACAAAAGTAAAAAATTTATTTTTATGCCATTTAAAGTTGGTTTACATCCAATACTCATTCAATATATTTTATTTTCATTGTATATCCATCCAACCTATTTTATTTACATTTTATGCCCACCATAGAAATGAAAGGAAAAATAAGAGCCCAATTCTTAAACTGACCCGTTCAAGCCCAGAATATAAAGTTCCCTAACCCTTCATTTTTCCCCCATTCACTCCCAAGTCATTAGAGAAATAAATCTGTTCAATTTTTCCTCCGCCTAAAGCTGTCGTCCGCCACCAGCCAATGGTGGCCAACCACCGCTAACCACCAATATGTATACCCTTACAGAGCCGTCTTGAGATCCTCTCTCCATATACAAAATCAATTTCACCAAATTTCCTCTTTTCTGCTGTAGATTGAGAGTGTAATGGTCGCCGGAGCCCTAATTCCGGCCACCCCCCATTTTCTCCAATCAATATGTATATCCGTGGTTTACTCACACTCCCCCCTGCATGATTCTGCGCCCGGTTGCTCCTGAAAAGCACCTCAATTTCTTCCTATTTTTCCACTGCTACGGTACCCTGTTTGTGACAGTGGCGATGCGAACACGGCAACGCGATGGCGTGGTGATTTTGTTGTCATTTCGGTACGATGGCAGTGTGAGTATTGCTCCATGGTTTTCTGGTTTTCTAGTGATGTTTGCTTGACGTTTCTGTGTCAACGCAGCTGTGGCGCCAAGGCTGTCCCGATGGTGCAGAGGCGGTGTAAACTTATAGCGATGACGGGTTAGAAGCCAAATCCTAGTAGTTTCTATATTTCTTTTAGTTCACATGTTATAGTAGTATTATGTGTAGTAGACCCATCATTGCTTAAAAATGCATCAGTAGAGTCTAAAGCATTATTCCTTATGTACCTATACCGATGTGAGACTTGCCTAGGGTGTCACAAGATAAGCACATGTTTTGCTTACCTATTGCTTTGTAATCAGGGCGAATCCTTTTCATATTTCAGGTGATTTTGTTGTGCATCTGCCTATCCTGCATTCTAGTGGCTCTTTTAACCGACTTTATGGTATTGGATAGTCATTTAAAGAGTATGAACATAGGATAAGTAGTTGAACTTTTACTAGTGGTTTATTTTTAGTATAGAACTAACTATTTCAGTGGAAGTAGATCATTTCTAAAGTGGAAGTAGATCTTATCATCTGTTATAAGATCAATCTTGCATGTAGTTCATCTTTAAAAAACATTCTGCTCACTTAAACTTGAAGTGAAATTAATTGAAGCATGTTTGCCTTCACCACTAGATAGAAGAAAAAGGTTTCACCACAAGATAGAGAAAACCGATTAGAGAATGTTATGCTGTTAGAGCATCGACACGTGGAAAAAGGTATGAAATTTATTTTGTAGTTTACTCTATATAGCTCAATATGTGCGACCAATTATGCTCTGGACAACTCTTTACATTGTATATTTGGTTTAGTTCCCACATCCTATCAATATAGTCATCTGCATTTGGAAAGTAGCAAGAAATTTATTGTCGAGCTTGTGGTACTTAGTATGTCTCACTGTGTCTTGGTCATTTAAAGAGCCAAAGGAAATGAAACTAACATAGCTTTTGGTTGTAAAAGGGATTGGAGGAACATTTTGGATAGTAGATACATTTTTTTGCCACAACGCCTGCTATATCAATTTTGAATGCTAATAGTGAACACGTGCACTGACTGCATGATGCAGCCAAAAGTGCTGATCAACCGAGGACACTTCAACCGAAGGCAGTGACTGATCAACCGAGGAGGCCAATCACTCGAAGCCAAGCCAAGCTGCTCCATGACATGCACGTCCAACTGGCTATATCGGGAGGAAGCATGTGTTCGGAAGGAGAATTGCAAAGTGTTGAAACCAAGGGCTACATCTTTGAATTTGAGCTCGAGGACAAGGTTACCGAACAACAGCTCTTGGCACCGGGCAGCACAAGGCCGAACACAACAGAGCAGAACACAACAACATGTGTTCGAAGCTAAGTCAAGCGCCCGAGGACAAGTGTGTTCGAGCAGACAAATTGAGAACCGAAGTCAAGGCTCACCGAAGTCAAAGACTGCCCAACACATTTTAACTCAGCCCTACGTGGTTTATTTCTATTGGTCACCTGTGACCCTTTTTACTAGTTTACCCTTAGTATTTCCTATAAAAACCTTGTTTCCTTTCATTGTAAACAACTAGTTTTGAATATTGAGTTAAATGATAGTGCCGAGCACATTTCTTGTCTTCGTCGTGAGCAGACCCCGGTGAGGGCTTTTATGGACTTGTGGCTTTCGGTAAATCCGATTGAACATTCCTCTTTGATCATTCAGTTTGCAAGAGGCAATGTTCTCTTGAGGATTGTTGCATAGTTAGGGTGATTCTTGTGTCCCTTTTGATCGAGCTTTGAGACAGGTTCCTCACTGTTCTTTCAAAAGAAGCAAGTTTTGTGTTGCTTCTATCATTATCTTCTTGTTTGTTCTTCCGCGTTTGTGCTAGCAACTCCTTCGGGTATTGCATTGCACCATCTTGGTATCAGAGCACGGTTTGGGCTTGTTTCTACAACCCCAAATCCTGTTCACGTTATCCTTATTTCGTGCGTTTGAGTCTTTGTTTTCCATTTCGTGTTCTTGATTCAGTTGGTGTTGTTATTTTACAAAAAAAAAAAAGTGATAAAAAGAAAATTCAAAAATTGTGTTTGATTGTTGGTTGTTTGGGAAAAACAACCATTGATTCTTGTTCACCATCGAGTTCTGAATCCAACCAGTGCCCGACGTACCAATTTCGTGACTAGGGTTTCTTGGTGAAATTTTGGGTTGATTTGAGCTTTAATGGTGACTGAAAAATTCGAACCCCATCGTGTTTGGAAGAAACCGATGAAGATTGGTGGTTCTTGAGTGATTTGGGTTTGTTTGTTGCTTGAAAATCGAAGTTCTAAGTTTGAAAACGTTGTCCGTACGCCGGAAAATTGTTACAAATTGTAACAGTGTACGACACGGCGAGCTGGTTCTTAGCTCGAAGGACTTGAATTCCTCCGATGATGCTTGAAACCGGAGTTGAGAGAGCAACCCAGATCTGTTGAGTATTGTGATCAGTGAACCAAAGTTGAGTTGTCCGTACGCCGGAGCAAAGGTCACTGTTCCATTGGAGAAGAAGGGGGTAAATTTAAAACATCAAAACCCCCAGGTGCAATTTGACGGCTGAAAAGGGAAAGTGGATAAGGTAAAACCCTATCCGTACCAAAAGGGGACCACTCTTGTACGGACAAGAGTTGGTGTGATCGAAAAAGATTCCAAAAGGGAATCAAAAGGGGTAGATTCTCCTAGGTTCTCACTTTCTTTTGTTCCAAAATTCTAGTTAGTGGATCTTTTGAGTAATTGTCCTACTCGAGGTCGTACTAACTCTTTTGAGCTGATAGGAATTCGTGCGAAGGGGTGACCGAAGTCCAATCTTTCGTAGAAATTTTTTTTGACTCCCCGAGCTCAGTTGAAAAGCGTCCGTTCCATCGAGTCGAGCATCACTTCACTCTTCCCGAAGAGGCAGTGACTATTGTCGAACTTGAAGGATCTGAGAGGACAGATCAATCGGACGAGCCACTGTTAACAAGTCCTTGAGTGACCAAAAAACCGAACCCATAAATTGAGTGGACCCGAGTGCCACCCATCAAAGGTGAGGGAGAGTGTGAGGTGCTTTCTAACCTTAACATTTGTTTGGTCTTTGGCTTGTGCAGGTACCATGGCTGAAAATGGAGGTGATGGAAAAGGCATTGAAAGGCCCGAAGTGTCGTTAGCCGATCTCATGGCTGCGATACAAAGTGTCAGTGCCGAAGTGAGAGGAGTGAGTGTTCGAGTAGCTCAACTCGAACAAGGAAGCGCGTCCGTGGCCGTGCATGGGTCCGGCTCTGGAACGAGCCAATCCACTCCGATGAAACCTGAGCTGTATGCTGAGCTTGTTCGACAACATCAGTTGACGAGTGAAGCAATTCGAAGAGAACTTAACTTGGGCAATCCCCAGGCGCAACAAAACTTGGGCAATCCCCAAGCTGGAAATCAAAACTTGGGCAGTCCCCGAGGAGAGAGGTTACCACTTCCAAGGGCCCGAAGAGACCTTGGCACTGTAACCGAAGAGGCTGATGAAGAGGAATTTCCCGAGGACGAGTATGAACGTGGGCCGCCATTCGCTCAACGAAGGCAAGCTCTCCGAGGTCGTGGAAATTTCCGAGGTCGAGGCCGAGGAGCCTATGTTGACAGAAATATTGAGCGAGAGGCTGATGATCGAAATGATGAGTATCCCGAACAGGTTCGTGGTGTTCGAGACTCAAACTTGAACAGTGTCAAGATCACTATTCCACCCTTTAATGGAACTAGTGATCCGGAAGAGTATCTTGAATGGAAGCTTAAAATGGAGCGCATCTTCGAAACCAATGAGATGACCGAAGAGAGAAAAGCTGCCCATGCCATTGCTTCGTTCGAAGCTTATGCCTCTACATGGTGGGAAGCTGACAAGAGGCATAGACGAAGGAATGCCTATCCCGAAGTCAATACCTGGCCACAGTTGATGAGAGCAATGGATGCTAAGTATTTGAGTGCCAAGTACCGGCAAACTCAAATGCAAAAACTCTATGAGCTAAAGCAAGGGACCAAGTCTGTCCAAGAATATCATGATGAATTCGAAAAGATTCGATTGAATCTTGATCTGGTCGAAGACGAAGAGCAGGCCATTATCAGGTTCAAAAATGGCTTGGCTAGGGATGTGTCATCTCAGTTGAGACTCCACGTGTACCACACGTTGGAAGATTTGTTTGATGCTGCAACCGAAGCTGAAAAATTGGTGAAGGAAGAAAAGGCAAACCGGTATCAAGGAGGAGTCACTACTTCTGCTTCCTTGAACCGAGGAAAAGAATGGAAGAATCCTAACCAAACAAGTGCCAACGCTGTTCGAGATTCGAAGAAACCCTTCGAAAGAGGTGTGACCGTTAACCAACCAAGAGACGTGGGAGGTAAAGTGCAACTAAACTCTCCTAGTGCTTCAAATATTCAGTGTCACAAATGCAGAGGTTATGGTCACATGGTAAAAGAGTGTCCAACTCGCAAAGTTATGCTTCTGCTCGAAGATGGAACCGTCCATTAGCAAGCGAGTGACACCGAGGAGGAATTTATCATGGAGACTGACCGAGCTGAAGTCGATGATGATCATGAGGCTGCCGAAGCTGATCATCCGGAAATGTTTCTTGTGGTTCGAAGGAATTTGAGCTGCATGACTCTTGAAGAAGAGGACAACCAAAGAGAAAACCTCTTTCATGCCCGATGTCGAGTGAGGGGAAAGGTGTGTTCGATGATCATTGATTCCGGTAGTTGTGCCAATGTAGTGAGCCAAACTTTGGTTTAACAAATGGGATTACCTACGATGAAGCATCCTCACCCCTACAAATTACAATGGCTGAATGAGTGTGGAGAATTGAGGGTTGTCAAACAAGTGTGGATCAAGTTCAGAATCGGCCAGTATCAAGATGAAATGATATTTGATGTGGTGCCGATGCAAGCTTGTCATTTGCTATTGGGTCGGCCATGGCAATATGACCGGGCAGCTGTTCACAATGGCAGATCCAACACTTACACTGTAAAGCTCGAGGGGAAGAGTTTCATACTCAAACCCTTGTCTCCAAAGAAAGTCACCGAGGACTATAAACGGATGAAAGAATTGAAAGAAGCGGCCAAAGCTAAGCTTCCGATGAGAGCAAAATTGGGGCCCGAAGAGACACACTCTCCGCCCGAAGTGAAAGGAATTTGTGCAGTCATGCAACCCGGTGAGATCTTACGAGGCAACGACCACGGTCAGATGATGATTTGCCTCATGCACGAGGGTATCTTTCTAAGCTCTAATGATGATAAATTCTAATGATAACCCTTTGCCTTTGTTTGTTCGTAAAGTTTTGCAGGACTTCGAGGACATGTTTCCCGAGGAAATGCCAGGTGGATTACCTCCGTTGAGAGGAATCGAGCACCAAATTGACTTCGTGCCAGGGTCACAAATCCCCAACAAACCTGCCTACCGGTGTAATCCCGAAGACACCAAAGAGCTCCAACGGCAGGTTGATGAATTGCTGAACAAGGGCCTCGTTCGTGAGAGCTTGAGTCCTTGCGCCGTTCCTGTTATCCTTGTCCCGAAGAAAGATGGAACATGGCGAATGTGCGTTGACTGTAGAGGAGTCAACAAAATAACGGTAAAGTATCGTCATCCTATACCTCGACTAGATGACATGCTAGATGAATTAAGTGGTTCTTCATGCTTTTCAAAGATTGACCTCAGGTCCGGTTACCATCAGATCCGAATGAAACCCGGAGACGAGTGGAAAACCGCATTCAAGACCAAATTCGGTCTCTATGAATGGTTGGTAATGCCATTTGGCTTATCCAATGCCCCGAGCACATTCATGCGATTGATGAACCATGTGCTCAAACCATTCATAAACAAGTTCGTTGTCGTTTATTTCGATGACATACTTGTTTATAGTCGCACCATGGATGAACATGTCGAACACCTAAGGCTTGTGCTTGAAAAGCTTCGAGAAGAGAAGTTATATGCTAACTTCTAAAAGTGTGCCTTTGGTGTCGATCGTGTAGTCTTTCTAGGATTCGTTGTCAGTGCTAATGGTGTCGAAGTCGACGAATCAAAAGTCGAAGCCATCAAAGATTAGCCAACTCCAACCTCGGTAACACAAGTTCGTAGCTTCCATGGCTTAGCTAGCTTCTACCGAAGGTTTGTTCGTGACTTTAGCACCGTGGCAGCTCCTTTGACCGAGCTGGTTAAGAAAGACAATCCATTTGTGTGGGGAGAGTCCCAAGAAAGGGCTTTCCAAGAGTTGAAACGGAGGCTTTGTTCTGCCCCGTTGTTGCAACTCCCTGACTTCGGCAAAGCATTCGAAGTCGAGTGTGATGCGTCTGGAGTTGGGATCGGAGGAGTGCTGATGCAAGAATCGAAGCCGATCGCTTACTTTAGCGAAAAGCTTAAGGGTGCAGCCTTGAATTACTCAACGGGTATGACAAGGAATTGTATGCCCTCGTTCGAGCACTCGCCCATTGGCAGCATTATTTGTGGCCTCGAGAGTTTGTGATCAAAAGCGATCATGAGTCCTTGAAGCATCTCCGAGGACAGGAGAAATTGAACCGAAGACATGCCAAGTGGGTTGAATTCATTGAGAGCTTTCCCTATGTAATTCATTACAAAAAGGGAAAAGACAACGTTGTGGCCGATGCGCTATCAAGGAAATTTGCCTCAGCGACCACTCTCGCCTCTAGGCTCATGGGATTTGAAAGCATCAAGTCGATGTACGACGACGATCCCAAGCTGAAATGCGTTCGAGACGCAATCTTGAGTGGCCGAAGAGTTGAGAAATATCAGTGGCACGATGGCTACCTCTTCAAGAATGGGAGGGTTTGTGTGCCAGTGTCATCGTGGAGAGAGCTCTTGGTTCGAGAAGCTCACTCCGGTGGACTAATGGGACACTTCGGTGTCGACAAAACTCTTGGTATCTTGACCGAGCAGTTCCATTGGCCCAAAATGCGACGAGATGTGGAAAAGCTTTGCAAGGCTTGTCTCGTTTGCAAGAAAGCTAAATCGAAGTCCAACCCTCATGGTTTGTACACCCCGTTGCCTGTGCCTGATCGACCTTGGGTTGATATATCCATGGACTTTGTCTTGGGGTTACCGAGGTCGGGGGGAGGACATGATAGCATCTTCGTTGTGGTTGATCGATTTTCGAAAATGGCTCACTTTATTCCTTGCAAGAAGTGTGATGATGCACAGCATGTAGCTACATTGTTTGTTTCTAATGTGTTGAAATTGCATGGTGTCCCTCGTACTATTGTGAGTGATCGAGACACAAAATTCTTGAGTCATTTTTGGAAGTGTCTATGGGGTGCCCTCGGCACCAAACTACTTTTCTCGACGTCTCACCATCCTCAGACTGATGGACAGACCGAAGTAGTTAACCGAACCTTGGGATCTTTGCTTCGGGCAATGACCAAAGGAAAGGTTGGAAACTGGGCTGATCGTTTGCCCATGATGGAGTTTGCATACAATCGAATGGTGCATCGAATGATTAACATGACCCCATTCGAGTGTGTGTATGGATTTAACCCTTTAATTCCACTTGATCTAACCCCTTTGCCTCGAGAAGTTGTTATTGATTTTGTAGGTACTCACCGAGCCAAAGCTCTGCTCGAGTTGCATGCCAAGACAAAGAAGAACCTCGAGGAAGCCTATGCAAAGGTTGCCTTGAAGAAAAACAAGGGGCGAAAGAAGCTGGAATTAAAGAAGGGAGATTGGGTTTGGGTTCACTTCCGAAAGGAACGTTTCCCGAACCTAAGGAAAGGAAAATTGGCTCCTCGAGGGGATGGTCCATTTCAAGTGCTGAGCAAAATAAACAACAATGCTTATGTCATCGACCTCCCAGGTGAGTATAATGTGTCCAACACCTTCAATGTTACTGATTTGACTCCTTGTGTTGTAGGCCAAATATCAGAAGCAGAGGATGAATCGATTTCGAGGACGAAATCCTCTCAAGAAGGGGAGGATGATGCAGCCCAAAGTGTTGATCAACCGAGGACACTTCAACCGAAGGCAGTGACTGATCAACCGAGGAGGCCAATCACTCGAAGCCAAGCCAAGCTGCTCCATGACATGCACGTCCAACTGGCTATATCGGGAGGAAGCATGTGTTCGGAAGGAGAATTGCAAAGTGTTGAAACCAAGGGCTACATCTTTGAATTCGAGCCCGAGGACAAGGTTACCGAACAGCAGCTCTTGGCACCGGGCAGCACAAGGCCGAACACAACAGAGCCGAACACAACAACATGTGTTCGAAGCTAAGTCAAGCGCCCGAGGACAAGTGTGTTCGAGCAGACAAATTGAGAACCGAAGTCAAGGCTCACCGAAGTCAAAGACTGCCGAACACATTTTAACTCAGCCCTACGTGGTTTATTTCTTTTGGTCACTTGTGACCCTTTTTACTAGTTTACCCTTAGTATTTCCAATAAAAACCTTGTTTCCTTTCATTGTAAACAACTAGTTTTGAATATTGAGTTAAATGAAAGTGCCGAGCACATTTCTTGTCTCCGTCGTGAGCAAACCCCGGTGATGGCTTTTATGGACTTGTGGCTTTCAGTAAATCCGATTGAACATTCCTCTTTGATCATTCAGTTTGCAAGAGGTAATGTTCTCTTGAGGATTGTTGCATAGTTAGGGTGATTCTTGTGTCCCTTTTGATCGAGCTTTGAGACAGGTTCCTCACCGTTCTTTCAAAAGAAGCAAGTTTTGTCTTGCTTCTATCTTTATCTTCTTGTTTGTTCTTCCGCGTTTGTGCTAGCAACTCCTTCGGGTATTGCATTGCACCACTGCATCTACTCATGTCAAACATATTTTAGCTTGCGATACGCATTAGAGAAACTTGATAAATTTTGAGAATCTATGTGATGTAGTGGGAAGAAAAAATTACCAGAAAAAGGGACCAAGTGGTAGAGTAATAGTCAAGGATATGTTTTCCTTGTGAAGGATTCAAGTTACCCGGTAGAACATTTTAAATATTCGGATGTGTAAGCAAAGCTAAATGTTGGTTGATATTTGTACTCTTAGATGAGAAGCTTCAATTTCCCAATTAACGTTTTGTTTTAAAACATTTGGTAATGTTGCAGGAAAACAGTGGAGAGACTACAACTTGATATTTTATCATTGTGAACAATGGAGATATCTGACTTCAGTCTAGAAATAGTAAAATTAATTTCAATTTGTCTGAACGTGAATGTCTTTGTTAAACTGGGTAGATTTGTATAGCTTTTTGTAAGTTTCTAATTTGTTTAAAGGTACTAAAATAATTATACGTAAAGAGTGTTTTGATCACTTTAACTTCTCAAATATATTATTATAACTTTTACAAAGTGTTGTTCTCCCTTGACTAAAGTGGATGCGATTTTCAACATTAGACATTACTCATATTGGGCCCGTGCATTGCACGGGCAGTCTCCGCTAGTATTTTATAGTGAGTAAAAACTTTCGTGTAATTTCTGTTAATGGTGTTTATTTTTTTAATTTTCTTAGTTTGGTAGATATATTTGATATGACGTTGTGATATGTTGCTTTACAAGGCATGATATGTTGTTGGTACTATTTGTTGGTGTGTTGTGACTTATTATGTTATTTTCTTTCAATCAGGGATAATCTCGGAACTTACGTGGAAATCCACCAAACAATATTCATTCTCGGATACTACTCAATATACATACTCAAGCAGACATTATGATTCCTGTGACAATTTTCATGTTTTTACTTGCTGGAGCACTTTTTGGCGCTTTCAGAGAGCTTTTCTTGGTTGTATTTAATGAAGCTGCTGCTGCATCATCCATGCTATTAACTTTCTGAATTGATTGACTCTATAGTTAAATGTATGTGGCCTGAAAAGTTGAGAGTTTTCCAGGCAGAGGTTTGTGATCTTTTGGATGTGATTACTTGTGATTACTAGTGATAACTTTCTTAATGGTTCACACTTATGTGAAACGTTGTGGTTTCAGATTGCCAAGCGCCAGGATATTGCAGGCACTAAAGGAGCTCAAGACAAAGGCTCAGAAGGGTTCCATTGGTGGTGCTTGCTTGTAAAAGAGTGGAAAGAAATGAGAATCTTATATTATCCGTGATATTAAAGAATTATTCCTATAGTAGTGCAAAGCTCTTTTCTTGCCCATGGCTAGATTTGGTGTTCTAAGCTCTTTCTGCTAAGTTTTTGTAACTTTGGGATATTTCCATGGTTACTGAATGATTTGGTACAGTGCATTTGCACCTTTCCAATATAATGCCATGAATTATGATACCTTTGCCTATGAATAATTTAGATTGACATCTTTGTGTGATATTCCAACTCACTCTAGTAGCCTTAATGTAATTTTTACATCCCTCAGGAACTATATTCTTGTGTTACTTGCTCTCTTTTTCTTTTTTGTTTGGCTCTCAAATGATTTAATATCTCTTTATGAATGATTAGTGGGAGCAAAGGTGGATTATGTATATAGGTGTTCTAGAATCTAGTAATCATTATGACTAGGCCATGTTATGTGCGAGTATTGTTAACTTTATTTTTGTACTTTGATATAATAAGGTGATTTGTACACCAAAAAAAGAAGATAGTATTGATGTCAAGAAGGTGGAGATGGGAAACAAATAGCGGTACATAGAGTCAATGTTTGGTGTTTTTCTTTAGACCAATCAATAATGTAGTGGGAGTTGATATTCTTTATTTTTGTTGCTTTGAACAAAGTATACTCTTTTGGTATACTGTATACTCTTCCGATATACCCTTTTGTGTTTGGATCAAAGTGCGCGATGCAACCGAGAGAATAAATATTTCAGTTTTTGTTGTTTTGAACAAAGTATACCTTTTTGGTATACTGTATCCTCTTCCGGTATACCCTTTTGTGTTTGGATGCTACCGAGCGAATAAATATTTCAATATTTTTTTGTTTTGAACAAAGTATACCATTTTGGGATATTGTATACTCTTCCGGTATACCCTTTTGTGTTTGGATCAAAGTGCGCAATGCTACCGAGCGAATAAATATTTCAGTTTTTTGTTGTTTTGAACAACGTATACCTTTTTGGTATACCTTTTTGGTATATTGTATACTCTTCCGGTATACCCTTTTGTGTTTGGATGCTACCGAGCGAATAAATATTTCAATTTTTGTTGTTTCGAACAAAGTATACCAATTTGAGATATTGTATACTCTTCCGGTATACTCTTTTGTGTTTGGATCAAAGTGCTACCGAGCGAATAAATATTTCAGTTTTTGTTGTTTTGAACAAAGTATACCTTTTTGGTATACTGTATACTCTTCTGGTATACCTTTTTTTATTAGATCAAAGCACTCGATGCTACCGAGCGAATAAATATTTCAGTTTTTGTTGTTTTGAACAAAGTATACCCTTTTGGTATACTGTATACTTTTCCGGTATACCCTTTTGTGTTTGGATGCTACCGAGCAAATAAATATTTCAATTTTTTGTTGTTTTGAACAAAGTATACCCTTTTGGGATACTGTATACTCTTCCGGTATACCCTTTTGTGTTTGGATGCTACCGAGCGAATAAATATTTCAATTTTTGTTGTTTTGAACAAAGTATACCATTTTGAGATATTGTATACTCTTCCGGTATATCCTTTTGTGTTTGGATAAAAGTGTACAATGCTACCGAGTGAATAAATATTTCAGTTTTTGTTGTTTTGAACAACGTATACCTTTTTGGTATACTGTATACTTTTCCGGTATACCCTTTTGTGTTTGGATGCTACCGAGCGAATAAATATTTCAATTTTTGTTGTTTTGAACAAAGTATAGCATTTTGGGATATTGTATACTCTTCCGGTATACCCTTTTGTATTTGGATCAAAGTGCGCAATGCTACCGAGCTAATAAATATTTCAGTTTTTATTGTTTTGAACAACGTATACCTTTTTGGTATACCTTTTTTGTATACTGTATACTCTTCCAGTATACCCTTTTGTGTTTGGATGCTACCGAGCGAATAAATATTTCAATTTTTGTTGTTTTGAATGAAGTATACCAATTTGGGATATTGTATACTCTTCCGGTATACCTTTTTGTGTTTGGATCAAAGTGCGCGATGATACCGAGCGAATAAATATTTCAGTTTTTGTTGTTTTGAACAAAGTCTACCCTTTTGGTATACTGTATACTCTTCCGGTATACACTTTTGTGTTTGGATGCCACCGAGCGAATAAATATTTCATTTTTTGTTGTTTTGAACAAAGTATACCTTTTTGGGATATTGTATACTCTTCCGGTATACCCTTTTGATGTTTGGATCAAAGTGCGCGATGATACTAAGCGAATAAATATTTCAGTTTTTGTTGTTTTGAACAAAGCATACCCTTTTGGTATACTGTATACTCTTTTGGTATATACTTTTGTGTTTGGATCAAAGTGTGTGATGCTATCGAGCGAATAAATATTTCAGTTTTTGTTGTTTTGAACAAAGGCCGAGTCGGCTAGCCGAAGGAGAGAAGGAAGAGTGAGCTCTTCCCGTAGGAAAAAGTATACCCTTTTGGTATATTGTATACTCTTCCGGTATATACTTTTGTGTTTGAATCAAAGTGCGTGATGCTATCGAGCGAATAAATATTTTAGTTTTTGTTGTTTTGAACAAAGTATGACTTTTTGGAGAAAGAAAAAAATAATAAAAAAATGAGTATAATAAGATTACGAAAAAAGAAAATAAATAAAAAATAAAAAAATGGGGAGACATGAATAGTGCTAAAAAAATAGAAAGAAAAAGGAAAGAAAATAGAAAAAAAAAGAATAAAAAACGAAAAAAAATGAAGAATAGTGAAAACGGAGAAGGAGAAAAGAATAATTAAAGAATGACAAAAAAATGAGGAAAAAAAAACAAGATATGAGGAGAGAGAGGAACTTGAGTTGCTTGTTTTATGCCTCAAAATAAGAAGGTAATTAGCTAATGGGTATAAAGTGTAAATAAGTTATGGGTATAAATGTAATGAGTAGAGTCATGTAAATAAAATAGTATGTACGTGTATTTTTGTAAATCTCCCAATAATTAAATGACACTTTTGTCTCATATGAAACATATTTTTAAAGGGTAAAAAAGTCGGGTGACATTTCATTAAGGCTCTCGTGCTTTTAGATGTAGAATAATATAGATATAGATTTATTTCTCTCTTTTTTTGTCATTCTTTTATTATTCTTTTCTCCTTCTCCGTTTTCACTATTCTTGTTTTTTTTTTTTCGTTTTTTGTTATTTTTTCTTTCTTTTTTCTTTCTCCTATTTCTAGCACTATTCATGTCTCCCTATGTTTTTATTTTTTAATTTATTTTCTTTCTCCGTAATCTTATTATACTCATTTTTTTCTTTCTCCAAAAAAACATACTTTATTCGCAAACACAAAAATTGAAATATTTTATTTGCTCGATAGTATCTCACACTTTTATCCAAACATAACAAGGTATACCGAAAGAGTATACAGTATACCAAAAAGGTATATTCTGTTCAAACTAACAATAATTGAAATACTCATTTGTTCGATAGCATCGCACACTTTGATCCAAACACAAAAGGGTATACCAAAAGAGCATACAATATATCAAAAAGGTATACTTCTTTAAAAATAATAAAAATTAAAATATATATGTCTTCTGAAACATTTTGCACTTTGGTTCGAACACAAAAGGGTATACCAAAAGAGTATACAGTATACCAAAAGGGTATACTTTATTCAAAACAACAAAAACTGAAATATTTATTCGCTCCGTAGCATCGCATACTTGGTTCCAAACACAAAAAGTTATACCAGAAGATTATACTGATGCGGGGCAAATCGGACCAAGACACGAACCATCAAGAGCCAAGCTTGAGAGCACAAAGAAGATAAGTCAAGTGCTCCCGAGGAGGGTTTGAGAGTGATTTGAAGCTGCATGCTACTATTGGTGTGGAGGGTGAAGCACCCCAAGACAAAGATGGAGCACCCAAAGACAAAGGTGGAGCACCCCAAGATGAAGGTGGAGCACCTCAAGATGAAGGTGGAGCACCCAAGGAAGAGGGCGGACCGCCCATCCTTCAAAACCCTCGAATTTCGGCTAAGTGTGGAATTGTCCACTCTCTGGATTTTGCGAGAGCGGAGCGCCCCTTTGCAGAGGCGGGCGCCCTGAAGGGGAGGATGGAGCGCCTCCCCTTGTTGCAAGCCATCCAAAATTTCCCATGTTTTGTGGTGTAATTTCAACTTTGGCCCTAAGTGGCTTCTATTTTTTTAACCCACTTTAGGGGGTATTTAGGACCTTTCATTACATGTTGTAGAAGACTATAAAAGTCTTCATTAGGTCATTTATTTCATTAGTTAGTTGATGAATCTTGAATAGAGAAGAAAGGAAAGAGAGGCACTGCCTTCTTTGTGGAAGCTTGAAGCTTCATGTATCACTTAAACTTGGAATCCATGGAAATCATCCTAGTATGAATCCTTTGTTTGGTTCGAGTCTCTCTTTCTCCCTTGGAATCAATCTACATTAGTAACTTTGATTCATTCTTTCTTCTTATTTCTTGCCTTCTCAATCCTTATTTCTTGGTTATCTCGTTTTACTTGCTTCCGCTTGTATCGTTATTTGCTTCCGCATATTTACCCCGTATCATATACAGTATACAAAAAAGGTATACTTTGTTCAAAACAACAAAAATTAAAATATTTATTCGCTCAGTAGCATCGCACACTTGGATCCTAATACTAAAGGGTATACTAGAAGAGTATACAGCATACCAAAAGGTATACTTTGTTCAAAACAAGAAAAATTGAAATATTTATTCGCTCGATAGCATAGCACACTTGGATCCAAACGCAAAAGGGTAAACAAAAAGAGAATACAATATATCAAAAAGGTATACTTATTTAAAAATAAAAAAAATTAAAATATATATGTCTTCTGAAACATTTTGCACTTCGATTTGAACACAAAAGGGTATACCAAAAGAGTATACAGTATACCAAAAGGGTATACTTTATTGGAAATAACAAAAACTAAAATATTTAATCGCTCGATAGCGTCGCATACTTGGATCCAAACACAAAAATGTATACCAAAAGAGTATAAAGTATACCAAAAGGGTATACTTTGTTCAAAACAACAAAAATTAAAATATTAATTCGCTAGGTAGCATCGCACACTTGGATCCAAACACAAAAGGGTATGCAAAAAGAGAATACAATATATCAAAAATGTATATTTCTTTAAAAAATAATAAAAATTAAAATATATATGTCTTCTGAAACATTTTGCACTTCGATTCGAATACAAAAAGGTATACCAAAAGAGTATACATTGTACCAAAAAGGTATACTTTATTCAAAGCAACAAAAACTGAAATATTTATTCGCTCGGTAACATCGCACACTTGGATCCAAACACAAAAGGGTATACTAGAAGAGTATACAGTATACCAAAAGGGTATACTTTGTACAAAACAATAAAAAATAAAATATTTATTCGCTCGATAACATCGTACACTTGGTTCCAAACACAAAAGGGTATACCAGAAAAGTATACAGTATACCAAGAGGGTATACTTTATTAAAAATAATGAAAACTGAAATAATTATTCGCTCGGTAGCATCGCACAGTTGAATCCAAACACAAAAGGGTATACCAGAAGAGTATACAGTATACCAAAACGGTATACTTTGTTCAAAACAACAAAAACTGAAATATTTACACGCTCGATAGCATCGCACACTTGGATTCAACCACAAAAGGGTATACCAGAAGATTATACAGTATACCAAAAGGGTATACTTTGTTCAAAACAACAAAAACTGAAATATTTATACGCTCGATAGCATCGCGCACTTGGATTCAACCACAAAAGGGTATACCAGAAGATTATACAGTATACCAAAAGGGTATACTTTGTTAAAAACAACAAAAACTATAATATTTATTCGCTCGGTAGAATCACACACTTGGATCCAAACACAAAAGGGTATACCAGAATAGTATACAACATACCAAAAGAGTATACTTTGTAAGAAAATAAAAAAACTAAAGTATTTATTCGCTCGGTAGCATCGCACACTTGGATCCAAACACAAAAGGGTATACCAGAAGAGTATACCAAAAGGGTATACTTTATTCAAAACAAAACAAACTGAAATATTTATTCGCTCGGTAGGATCGCACACTGTGATCAAAACATAAAAGGGTATACCTGAAGATTATACAGCATACCAAAAGGGTATACTTTGTTTAAAACAACAAAAATTAAAATATTTATTCGTTCGGTAGCATCGCACACTTGGATCTAAACACAAAAGGGTATACCATAAGAGTATACAATATACCAAAAGGGTATACTTTGTTCAAAACAACAAAAATGGAAATATTTATTCACTCGGTAGCCTAGCACACTTGGATCAAAACACAAAAATGTATACTAGAAAAGTATACAGTATACCAAAACGGTATACTTTATTCACAACAGTAAAAATTGAAATATCAATTTGCTCGGTAGCATCGCACACTTGGATAAAAATACAAAAGGGTATACCAGAAGAGTATACAGTATACCAATAGGGTATACTTTATTCAGCACAATAAAAAGTGAAATATTTATTTTCTCAGCAGACTCGCACACTTGGATCCAAAAACAAATGGGTATACCAGAAGAGTATACCAAAAGGGTATACTTTATTCAAAACAATAAAAACTTAAATATTTATTCGCTCGGTAGTATCGTATACTTGGATCCAAAGACAAAAGAGTATACCAGAAGAGTGTACAGTATACCAAAAGGGTATACTTAGTTAGAAACAACAAAAAATAAAATATTTATTCGCTCGGCAGCATCGCATATTTGGATGCAAACACAAAAGGGTATACCAAAAGGGTATACTTTATTCAAAACAACAAAAAGTGAAATATTTATTCGCAGGGTAGCATCGCACACTTGGATCCAAACACAAAAAGGTTTACCAAAACAGTATAAAGTATACTAAAAGGGTATACTTTGTTCAAAACAGCAAAAATTAAAATATTTATTCGTTCGGTAGCATCGCCCACTTGGATCCAAAAATAAATGAGTTTACCAGTAGAGTATACAGTGTACCAAAAGTGTATACTTTGCTCAAAACAAGAAAAACTGAAATATTTATTCGCTCGGTAGCATCGCACCTTGGATCCAAACACAAAAGGGTACACTAGAAGAGTATACAGTATACCAAAAGAGTATACTTTGTTCAATAAAATAAAAAATGAAATATTCATTCACTCGGTAAGTTCGTACACTTGGTTCAAAATATAAAAGAATATACACGAAGAGTATACATTATACCCTTTAGTATACCAAAAGGGTATACTTTGCTCAAAACAAGAAAAACTGAAATATTTATTCGCTCGGTAGTATCGCACACTTGGATCCAAACACAAAGGGGTATACAAAAAGAGTATACAGTATACCGAAAGAGTATACTTTGTTTAAAACAACAGAAGTTAAATATTTATTCGCTCAGTAGCATCGCACACTTGGATCCTAATACAAAAGGGTATACTAGAAGAGTATACAGTATACCAAAAGGTAAACTTTATTTAAAACAACAAAAATTGAAATATTTATTCGCTCGATAGCATCGCACAGTTGGATCCAAACGCAAAAGAGTAAACCAAAAGATAATACAATATATCAAAAAGGTATACGTCTTTAAAAATAATAAAAATTAAAATATATATATGTCTTCTGAAACATTTTGCACTTCGATTCGAACACAAAAGGGTATACCAAAAGAGTATACAGTATACCAAAACGGTATACTTTATTCAAAATAACAAAAACTCAAATATTTAATCGCTCGGTAGCATCGCATACTTGGATCCAAACACAAAAATGTATACCAAAAGAGTATAAAGTATACCAAAAGGGTATACTTTGTTCAAAACAACAAAAATTAAAATATTAATTCGCTAGGTAGCATCGCACACTTGGATCCAAACACAAAAGGGTATGCCAAAAGAGAATACAATATATCAAAAATGTATATTTCTTTAAAAAAATAATAAAAATTAAAATATATATGTCTTCTGAAACATTTTGCACTTTGATTTGAATACAAAAAGGTATACCAAAAGAGTATACAGTGTACCAAAAAGGTATACTTTTTTCAAATCAACAAAAACTGAAATATTTATTCGCTCGGTTACATCGCACACTTGGATCCAAAGACAAAAGGGTATACTAGAAGAGTATACAGTATACCAAAAGGGTATACTTTGTACAAAACAATAAAAAATGAAATATTTATTCGCTCGATAACATCGTACACTTGGTTCCAAACACAAAAGGGTATACCAGAAGAGTATACAGTATACCAATAGGGTATACTTTATTCAACACAATAAAAACTGAAATATTTATATTCTCAGCAGACTCGCACACTTGGATCCAAAAACAAATGGATATACCAGAAGAGTATACCAAACGGGTATACTTTATTCAAAACAATAAAAACTGAAATATTTATTCGCTCGGTAGTATCGTATACTTGGATCCAAAGACAAAAGAGTATACCAGAAGAGTGTACAGTATACCAAAAGGGTATACTTTGTTAGAAACAACAAAAAATAAAATATTTATTCGCTCGGCAGCATCGCATATTTGGATGCAAACACAAAAGGGTATACCAAAAGGGTATACTTTATTCAAAACAACAAAATGTGAAATATTTATTCGCAGGGTAGCATCGCACACTTGCATCCAAACACAAAAAGGTTTACCAAAACAGTATAAAGTATACTAAAAGGGTATACTTTGTTCAAAACAGCAAAAAAGAAAATATTTATTCGCTCGATAGCATCGCCCACTTGGATCCAAAAATAAATGAGTTTACCAGTAGAGTATACAGTATACCAAAAGCGTATACTTTGCTCAAAACAAGAAAAACTGAAATATTTATTCGCTCGGTAGAATCGCACCCTTGGATCCATACACAAAAGGGTACACTAGAAGAGTATACAGTATACCAAAAGAGTATACTTTGTTCAATAAAATAAAAACTGAAATATTCATTCGCTCGGTAATTTCGTACACTTGGTTCAAAATATAAAAGAATATACAAGAAGAGTATACATTATACCCTTTAGTATACCAAAAGGGTATACTTTGATCAAAACAACAAAAACTGAAATATTTATTCGCTCGGTAGTATCGCACACTTGGATCCAAACACAAAGGAGTATACAAGAAGAGTATACAGTATACCAAAAGAGTATACTTTGTTTAAAACAACAAAACTTAAATATTTATTCGCTCAGTAGCATCGCACACTTGGATCCTAATACTAAAGGGTATACTAGAAGAGTATACAGTATACCAAAACGTATACTTTATTTAAAACAACAAAAATTGAAATATTTATTCGCTCGATAGCATCGCACACTTGGATCCAAATGCAAAAGAGTAAATCAAAAGAGAATACAATATATCAAAAAGGTATACGTCTTTAAAAATAATAAAAATTAAAATATATATGTCTTCAGAAATATTTTGCACTTCGATGCGAACACAAAAGGATATACCAAAAGAGTATATAGTATACCAAAAGGGCATACTTTATTCAAAATAACAAAAACTGAAATATTTAATCGCTCGGTAGCATCGCATACTTGGATCCAAACACAGAAATGTATACCAGAAGAGTATAAAATATACCAAAAGGGTATACTTTGTTCAAAACAACAAAAGTTAAAATATTAATTCGCTAGGTGGCATCTCACAGTTGGATCCAAACACAAAAGGGTATGCCCAAATACAATATATCAACAAGGTATTTTTCTTTAAAAATATTAAAAATTAAAATATATATGTCTTCTGAAACATTTTGCACTTCGATTCGAATACAAAAAGGTATACCAAAAGAGTATACAGTATACCAACAGGGTATACTTTATTCAAAACAACAAAAACTGAAATATTTATTCGCTCCGTAACATCGCACACTTGGATCCAAACACAAAAGGGTATACTAGAAGAGTATGCAGTATACCAAAAGGGTATACTTTGTTCAAAACAACAAAAAATGAAATATTTATTTGCTCGGTAACATCGCACCCTTGGATCTAAATACAAAAGGGTACGCTAGAAGAGTATACAGTATACCAAGAGGACATACTTTATTAAAAATAATGAAAACTAAAATAATTATTCGCTCGGTAGCATGGCACACTTGAATCCAAACACAAAAGGTATACCAGAAGAGTATACAATATACCAAAAGAGTATACTTTGTTCAAAATAACAAAAACTGAAATATTTTATCCGCTCGGTAGCATCACACACTTGGATCAGAATTCAAAAGGGTATACCAGAAGATTATACAGTATACCAAAAGGGTATACTTTGTTTAAAACAACAAAAACTATAATATTTATTCGCTCGGTAGAATCACATACTTGGATCCAAACACGAAAGGGTATATGATGCAGCCCGAACACGTGCTGATCAAGTGTTCGATCCACCGAGGAGACCAATGACACGAAGCCAAGCCAAGCTGCTGCATGATGTGCACACTCACTTGGCCTGGCCGAAGTAAAGTAATTGCTCCGAAGCTGAGTGGCCGGGCTCAAGAACCGAGGGCGTCATCTTCATATTTGAGCCCGAGGACAAAGTGACCGAACACCAACAAATTGTGTTCGAAGACAAGTGAGCGCCCGATGACAATTAGTTCGAGCAAGCAACCGTGCGCCGAAGTCAAGGCTGCCGAACACACACTTAGCTCAGCCCTGCGAGGCTTGTTTTTATTAGTCACTTGTGACTATTTACTACCTTATCCTTAGCATAGCCTATAAATACTCTATTCTCATTTCATTGTAGACAATCCAGATTTTAGTTATATGAAAAACATAGCAAGTGCTATTGTGAGTCTCCGATGGAGTCGAACCCCGACGTGGGCTTTTAAAGAACTTGTGTCAATCGGTGTTATTCGTTTGAACAAATTCTTCTTGATCATTCAATTTGCAAGAACCGGGTCTTTCTTGAGGATTGTTGCATAGTATAGGTGCGTCTTGATTTCCCTTCAATCGAGCTTTGAGACAGGTTGCTCACTGTTCTTTTGAATCGAAGCAAGATTTGTCTTGCTTCTATCTTTACTTTTCTTGTTGTTTTCTTCCGCGTATCGTGTTTAGCATTTCCCTCGGGTTTGCTTGCACCATCTTGGTATCAGAGAAAGGTTTGAGTTTGTTCTTACAACCTCAAATCCTGTTCATTATAATCGTGCTCGTGTCTCCAGTTTCAGCTTTCTTCCGTGTGTTTGATTGATGTTGCTGTGGTGTTTACAAAAAAAAAAAGTAGAAAAGAAAAAATTCAAAAATTGTGTTTGATTGTTGGTTGTTTGGATTAAACAACCATTGATTCTTGCTCACCATTGTTTCCTGATTCCAACAAGTACCCGACGTACAACTTTTGCGACTAGGGTTTTTTGGTGAAATTTTGGACTGTTTTGGAACTTAGTGGTGACTGGAACTCGAGCCCCAGCGTGTGTTGGTTGAAACCGATGAAGATTGGTGGTTCTTAAGTGATTTGGGTTTGTTTTGTGTGTAAATTCGAAGTTCTGTGTTTGAATTCGTTGTCCGTACGCCGGAAAATTGTTATGATTTATAACAGTGTACGACACGAAGGAGCTGAATCTTAGCTCAAGAACTTTGAACTGAAATTCCTCCGTTGTTGTTGGAACCGGAGTCGAAGGAAGCAACCCAGGTCTGTTGAAATTCGTGGTCAGTGAACGAAGCTAAGTTTGTCCGTACGCCGGAGAAAATCTTCACTGTTCCATTGAAGAAGAAAGGGGTAAAGTGTAATGATAAAAACCCCAGGTGAAAAAGTTGTCGGCTGAAAAGGGGAATTGGATAAGGTAAAACCCTATCCGTACCAAGGAGGGACCACTCTTGTACGGACAAGAGTTGGTGTGTTCGAAAAAGGTTCCAAAAAGGGAATCAAAGGGTAGATTCTCCTAGGTTTTCACTTTTCTTCTGTCCGAAAATTCTAGTTAGTGGATCTTTTGAGTAATTTTCCTACTCGAGTTCGTACTAACTAATTTGAGCTAATAGGAACTCGTGCGTGGGGTGATCGAAGTCCAACTTCGTAGAAAATTCTTTGACTTCCAAAGCGCAAGAGTAAATAGCTGTCCGTTCCATCGAGTCAAATCAACTCAGTCTTCCCGAAGTAAGACATTGTAACTTGTCAAATTCGAAGGAATTGAGAGAAGTTGATCAACCGAGGAAGCCATTGGCTGCAAGTTCTTGAGTGACAAAAAACCGAACCCATATATTGAGTGGACTCGAGTGCTACCCATAAAAGGTGAGGGAGTGTGTGAGGTGATTTCTAACCTTAACATTTGCTTGGTCTTTGATTTGTGCAGGTACCATGGTTGGGAATGGAGGCGATGGCAAAGGCATTGAGCAGCCCGAAGTGTCGTTAGCAGATCTCATGGCTGCGATACAAGGCGTCAGTGCCGAAGTAAGAGGAGTGAGTGCTCGAGTAGCTCAACTCGAGCAAGGAAGTGTGTCCGTGGCCATGCATGGGTCCGGCGCCGGAACGAGTAGCTCCACTCCGATGAAACCTGATGGTGCAAGGCAAACCCGAAGGTGTTGCTAAGCACAAACGCGGAAGATGAACAAGAAAGGTAAAAGATAGAAGCAAGACAAAACTTGCTTCTTTCGAAAGAACAGTGAGGAACCTGTCTCAAAGCTCGATCGAAAGGGACACAAGAATCACCTAAACTATGCAACAATCCTCAAGAGAACATTGCCTCTTGCAAACTGAATGATCAAAGAGGAATGTTCAATCGGATTCACCGAAAGCCACAAGTCCATAAAAGCCCTCACTGGGGTTTCCTCACGACGGAGACAAGAAGAAATGTGCTCGGCACTTTCATTAAATTCATTAATGTTCAAAAACTAGCTACTTACAATGAAAGGAAACAAGGTTTATATAGGAAATACTAAGGGTAAACTAGTAAAAGGGTCACAGGCGACCAATAGAAATAAGCCGCGCAGGGCTGGGTTAAAATGTGTTCGGCAGCCTTGACTTCGGTGAGCCTGGGCTTCGGTTCTCGATTGTCTGCTCGAACACACTCATTGGGCGCTGACTTAGCTTCGAACACATGTTGTTGTGTTCGGTTCTGCGCTCCCCGGTGCCAAGAGCTGCTGTTCAGTAACTTTGTCCTCTGGCTCAAATTTGAAGATGTAGCCCTCGGTTTCATCACTTTGCAATTCTCCTTCCGAACACATGCTTCCTCCCGACATGGCCAGCTGGATGTGCATGTCATGGAGCAGCTTGGCTTGGCTTCGAGTGATTGGCCTCCTCGGTTGATCAGTTATTGTCTTCGGTTGAAGTCTCCTCGGTTGATTGTCGAGTCCTTGATCAGCACTTTGGGCTGCATCATCCTCCTCTTCTTGAGAAGATTTCGTCCTCGAAATCGATTCATCTTCTGTCTCCGATACTTGGCCTACAACACAAGGAGTTAAATCAGCAACATTGAAGGTGTTGGACACATTATACTCACCTGGGAGGTCGATAACATAAGCATTGTTGTTTATTTTGCTCAGCACTTGAAATGGACCATCCCCTCAAAGGAGCCAATTTTCCTTTCCTTAGGTTCGGGAATCGTTCCTTTCGAAAATGAACCCAAACCCAATCTCCCTTCCTTAATTCCAACTTTTTCCGCCCCTTGTTTTTCTTCAAGGCAACCTTTGCATAGGCTTCCTCGAGGTTCTTCTTCGCCTTGGCATGCAACTCGAACGGGGTCATGTTAATCATTCGATGCACCGTTCGATTGTATGCAAACTCCATCATGGGCAAACGATCAGCCCAGTTTCCAACCTTCCCTTTGGTCATTGCTCGAAGCAAAGATCCCAATGTTCGATTAACTACCTCGGTCTGTCCATCAGTCTGAGGATGGTGAGACGTCGAGAATAGTAGCTTAGTGCCGAGGGCACCCCATAGACACTTCCAAAAATGACTCAAGAATTTTGTGTCTCGATCACTCACAATAGTACGAGGTACACCATGCAATTTCAACACATTAGAAACAAACAATGTAGCTACATGCTGTGCATCATCACACTTTTTGCAAGGAATAAAGTGAGCCATTTTTGAAAATCGATCAACCACAACGAAGATGCTATCATGTCCTCCCCCCGACCTCGGTAACCCCAAGACAAAGTCCATGGATATATCAACCCAAGGTCGATCAGGCACAGGCAACGGGGTGTACAAACCATGAGGGTTGGACTTCGATTTAGCTTTCTTGCAAACGAGGCAAGCGTTGCAAAGCTTTTCCACATCTCGTCGCATTTTGGGCCAATGGAACTGCTCGGTCAAGATACCAAGAGTTTTGTCGACACCGAAGTGCCCAATCAGTCCACCGGAGTGAGCTTCTCGAACTAAGAGCTCTCTCCACGACGACACTGGCACACAAACCCTCCCATTCTTGAAGAGGTATCCATCGTGCCACTGATATTTCTCAACTCTTCGGCCACTCAAGATTGCGTCTCGAACGCATTTCAGCTTGGGATCGTCTTCGTACATCGACTTGATGCTTTCAAATCCCATGAGCCTAGAGGCGAGATTGGTCGCTAAGGCAAATTTCCGTGATAGCGCATCGGCCACAACATTGTCTTTCCCCTTTTTGTAATGAATTACATAGGGAAAGCTCTCAATGAATTCAACCCACTTGGCATGTCTTCGGTTCAATTTCTCCTGTCCTCGGAGATGCTTCAAGGATTCATGATCGCTTTTGATCACAAATTCTCGAGGCCACAAATAATGCTGCCAATGGGCGAGTGCTCGAACGAGGGCATACAACTCTTTATCATAGGTTGAGTAATTCAAAGTTGCACCCTTAAGCTTTTCGCTAAAGTAAGCGATCGGCTTCGATTCTTGCATCAGCACTCCTCCGATCCCAACTCCAGATGCATCGCACTCGACTTCGAATGCTTTGCCGAAGTCAGGGAGTTGCAACAATGGGGCAGAGCAAAGCCTCCGTTTCAACTCTTGGAAAGCCCTTTCTTGGGACTCTCCCCACACAAATGGATTGTCTTTCTTAACCAGCTCGGTCAAAGGAGCTGCCACGGTGCTAAAGTCACGAACAAACCTTCGGTAGAAGCTAGCTAAGCCATGGAAGCTACGAACTTGTGTTACCGAGGTTGGAGTTGGCCAATCTTTGATGGCTTCGACTTTTGATTCGTCGACTTCGACACCATTAGCACTGACAACGAATCCTAGAAAGACTACACGATCGACACCAAAGGCACACTTTTAGAAGTTAGCATATAACTTCTCTTCTCGAAGCTTTTCAAGCACAAGCCTTAGGTGTTCGACATGTTCATCCATGGTGCGACTATAAACAAGTATGTCATCGAAATAAACGACAACGAACTTGTTTATGAACGGTTTGAGCACATGGTTCATCAATCGCATGAATGTGCTCGGGGCATTGGATAAGCCAAATGGCATTACCAACCATTCATAGAGACCGAATTTGGTCTTGAATGCGGTTTTCCACTCGTCTCCGGGTTTCATTCGGATCTGATGGTAACCGAACCTGAGGTCAATCTTTGTAAAGCATGAAGAACCACTTAATTCATCTAGCATGTCATCTAGTCGAGGAATAGGATGACGATACTTTACCGTTATTTTGTTGACTGCTCGACAGTCAACGCACATTCGCCATGTTCCATCTTTTTTCGGGACAAGGATAACTGGAACGGCACAAGGACTCAAGCTCTCTCGAACGAGGCCCTTGTTCAGAAATTCATCAACCTGCCTTTGGAGCTCTTTTGTGTCTTCGGGATTACACCGGTATGCAGGTTTGTTGGGGATTTGAGACCCCGGTACGAAGACAATTTGGTGCTCGATTTCTCTCAACGGAGGTAATCCACCTGGCATTTCCTCGGGAAACATGTCCTCGAAGTCCTGCAAAACACTTTGTACAGCACTAGGCAAAGGGTTATTGTTAGAAAAATCATCATTAGAGTTTAGAAGAATACCCTTGTGCACGAGGCAAATCATCATCTGACCATGGTCGTTGCCTCGTAAGATCTCACCGGGTTGCATGATTGCACAAATCCCTTTCTCTTCGGTCGGTGAGTTTGTCTCTTCGGCCCCCAATTTTGCTCCCATCGGAAGCTTAGCTTTGGCCGCTTCTTTCAGTTCTTTCATCCGTTTATAGTCCTTGGTGACTTGCTTTGGAGACAAGGGCTTGAGTATGAAACTCTTCCCATCGAGCTTTACAGTGTAAGTGTTGGATCTGCCATTGTGAACAGCTATTCGGTCATATTGCCACGGTCGACCCAATAGCAAATGACAAGCTTGCATCGGCACCACATCGAATATCTTTTCATCTTGATACTCGCCGATTCTGAACTTGATCCACACTTGTTTGACAACCCTCAATTCTCCACACTCGTTCAGCCACTGTAATTTGTAAGGGTGGGGATGCTTCATCGTAGGTAATCCCATTTGTGCAACCAAAGTTTGGCTCACCACATTTGCACAGCTACCAGAATCAATGATCATCGAACACACCTTTCCCCTTACTCGACATCGGGCATTAAAGAGGTTTTCTCTTTGGTTGTCCTCTTCTTCAAGAGTCATGCAGCTCAAATTCCTTCGAACCACAAGAAACATTTCCGGATGATCAGCTTCAGCAGCCTCATGATCATCATCACCTTCAGCTCGGTCAGCCTCCTCGATTAATTCCTCCTCGGTGTCACTCGCTTGCTCATGGACTGTTCCATCTTCGAGCAGAAGCATAACTTTGCGAGTTGGACACTCTTTTGCCATGTGACCATAACCTCTGCATTTATGACACTGAATATTTGAAGCACTAGGAGAGTTTAGTTGAACTTTGCCTCCCACTTCTCTTGGTTGGTTAACGGTCACACCTCTCTCGAAAGGTCTCTTCGAATCTCGAACAGCGTTGGCACCTGTTTGGTTTGGACTCTTCCATTCTTTACCTCGGTTCAAGGGAGTAGAAGTAGTGACTCCTTTATACCGGTTTGCCTTATCGTCCTTCACCAATTTTTCAGCTTCGGTAGCAGCATCAAACAAATCTTCCAACGTGTGGTACACGTGGAGCCTCAATTGAGATGACACATCCCTAGCCAAGCCACTTTTGAACCGGATAATGGCCTGTTCTTCGTCTTCGACCAGATCAAGATTCAATCGAACCTTTGCATCTGAGTTTGCCTGTACTTGGCACTCAAATACTTAGCATCCATTGCTCTCATCAACTGTGGCCAAGTATTGACTTCGGGATAGGCATTCCTTCGTCTATGCCTCTTGTCAGATTCCCACCAAGTAGATGCATAAGCTTCGAACGAAGCAATAGCATGGGCAGCTTTTCTCTCATCGGTCATCTCATTGGTTTCAAAGATTCGCTCCATTTTTAGCTTCCATTCAAGATACTCATCGGGATCACTAGTTCCTTTAAAGGGTGGAATAGTGATCTTGACACTGTTCAAGTTTGAATCTCGAACACCACGAACCTGTTTGGGATACTCATCAGCACGATCATCAACCTCACGCTCAATATTTCTTTCAACATGGGCTCCTCGGCCTCGACCTCGGAAATTTCCACGACCTCGGTGAGCTTGCCTTCGTTGAGCGAATGGCGACTCACGTTTATACTCGTCCTCGGGAAATTCCTCTTCATCAGCCTCTTCGGTTACAGCGCCAAGGTCTCTTCTGGCCCTTGGAAGTGGTAACCTCTCTCCTCGGGGAATGCCCAAGTTTTGATTTCCAGCTTGGGGATTGCCCAAGTTTTGTTGCGCTTGGGGATTGCCCAAGTTAAGTTCTCTTCGAATTGCTTCACTCGTCAACTGATGTTGTCGAACAAGCTCAGCATACAACTCAGGTTTCATCGGAGTGGATTGGCTCGTTCCAGCGCCGGACCCATGCACGGCCACGGACGCGCTTCCTTGTTCGAGTTGAGCTACTCGAACACTCACTCCTCTCACTTCGGCACTGACACTTTGTATCGCAGCCATGAGATCGGCCATCGATACTTCGGGCCTTTCAATGCCTTTTCCTTCGCCTCCATTCCCAGCCATGGTTCCTGCACAAGTCAAAGACCAAACAAATGTTAGGGTTAGAAATCACCTCACACTCTCCCTCACCTTTGATGGGTGGCACTCGGGTCCACTCAATTTATGGGTTCGGTTTTGGTCACTTAAGGACTTGTTAACAGTGGCTCGTCTGATTGATCTGTCCTCTAAGATCCTTCAAGTTCGACAATAGTTACTGTCTCTTCGGGAAGAGTGAAGTGATGTTCGACTCGATGGAACGGACGCTTTTAACTGAGCTCGGGGAGTCAAAAGAAATTTCTACGAAAGTTTGGACTTCGGTCACCCCTTTGCACGAGTTCCTATCAGCTCAAATGAGTTAGTACGACCTCGAGTAGGACAATTACTCAAAAGATCCACCAACTAGAATTTTTTGTCATAAAAGAAAGTGAGAACCTAGGAGAATCTACCCTTTGATTCCCTTTTTGGAATCTTTTTCGATCACACCAACTCTGTCTGTACAAGAGTGGTCCCTCCTTGGTACGGATAGGGTTTTACCTTATCCACTTTCCTTTTCTCAGCCGACAATTTTCACCTGGGGTTTTGATGTTCAAACTTTACCCCTTCTTCTTCAATGGAACAGTGAAACCTTGCTCCGGCGTACGGACAAGTCACTTCAGTTTACTGCCCACGAATTTCAACAGATTTGGGTTGCTCTTTCAACTCCGGTTTAACAGCATCGGAGGAATTCAGTTCAAGTTCTTCGAGCTATGAGTCAGTTCGTTCGTGTCGTACACTGTTACGATTTGTAACAATTTTCCGGCGTACGGACAACGATTCAAACTTTAAAACTTTGATTTTCAAGCAACAAACAAACCCAAATCATTCAAGAACCACCAATCTTCATCGGTTTCATCCAAACACGATGGGGTTCAAGTTCCAGCCACCATTAAAGCTCAAAACAATCCAAAATTTCACCAAGAAACCCTAGTCACAAAATCAGTACGTCGGGTACTTGTTGGAATCAGGAAACAATGGTGAACAAGAATCAATGGTTGTTTTTCCCAAACAACCAACAATCAAACACAATTTTTGAATTTTCTCTTTAACACTTTTTTTTTTTTTTTGTAAAGTAATAACACCAACATTAACAAACAAGATCAAGAACACGAAACGGAAAACAAAGACACAAACGCACGAAAATAAAGATAACTTGAACAGGATTTGGGGTTGTAGAAACAAGCCCAAACCGTGCTCTGATACCAAGATGGTGCAAGGCAAACCCGAAGGTGTTGCTAAGCACAAACGCGGAAGATGAACAAGAAAGGTAAAAGATAGAAGCAAGACAAAACTTGCTTCTTTCGAAAGAACAGTGAGGAACCTGTCTCAAAGCTCGATCGAAAGGGACATAAGAATCACCTAAACTATGCAACAATCCTCAAGAGAACATTGCCTCTTGCAAACTGAATGATCAAAGAGGAATGTTCAGTCGAATTCACCGAAAGCCACAAGTCCATAAAAGCCCTCACTGGGGTTTGCTCACGACGGAGACAAGAAGAAATGTGCTCGGCACTTTCATTCAATTCATTAATGTTCAAAAACTAGCTACTTACAATGAAAGGAAACAAGGTTTATATAGGAAATACTAAGGGTAAACTAGTAAAAGGGTCACAGGCGACCAATAGAAATAAGCCGCGCAGGGCTGGGTTAAAATGTGTTCAGCAGCCTTGACTTCGGTGAGCCTGGGCTTCGGTTCTCGATTGTCTGCTCGAACACACTCATCGGGCGCTGACTTAGCTTTGAACACATGTTGTTGTGTTCGGTTCTGCGCTGCCCGGTGCCAAGAGCTGCTGTAAAGTAACTTTGTCCTCGGGCTCAAATTTGAAGATGTAGCCCTCGGTTTCATCACTTTGCAATTCTCCTTCCGAACACATGCTTCCTCCCGACATGGCCAGCTGGATGTGCATGTCATGGAGCAGCTTGGCTTGGCTTCGAGTGATTGGCCTCCTCGGTTGATCAGTTATTGCCTTCGGTTGAAGTCTCCTCGGTTGATTGTCGAGTCCTTGATCAGCACTTTGGGCTGCATCACCTGAGCTGTATGCTGAGCTTGTTCGACAACATCAGTTGACAAGTGAAGCAATTCGAAGAGAACTCAACTTGGGAAATCCCTAAGCGCAACAAAACTTGGGCAATCCCCGAGCTGACTATCAAAACTTGGGCATTCCCCGAGGAGAGAGGTTACCACTTCCAAAGGCCCGAAGAGACCTTGGAGCCGTCGCCGAAGAGGTTGATGAAGAGGAATTTCCCAAGGATGAATATGAGCATGAGCCGCCATTCGCTCAATGAAGGCAGGCTCACCGAGGTCGTGGAAATTTCTGAGGTCGAGGCCGAGGCGCAAATGTTGAACGACATATTGAGCGTGAGGCTGATGATCGTTATGATGAGTATCCCGAATAGGTTCGTGGTGTTTGAGAGTCAAACCTGAGCAGTGTCAAGATCACTATTCCACCCTTTAAAGGAACTAGTGATCCAGATGAATATCTTGAATGGAAGCTTATAATGGAACGCATCTTCGAAACCAATGAGATGACCGAAGAGAGAAAAGCTGCCCATGCCATTGCTTCGTTCGAAGCGTATGCATCTACAAGGTGGGAAGCTGACAAAAGGCATAGACGAAGGAATGCCTATCCCGAAGTCATTACTTGGCCACAGTTGAAGAGAGCAATGGATGCTAAGTATTTGAGTTCTAAGTACAGGCAAACTCAGTTACAAAAGCTCTATGAGCTAAAACAAGGGTCCAAGTCTGTCCAAGAGTATCTTGATGAGTTCGAAAAGGTTCGATTGAATCTTGATCTGGTAGAAGATGAAGAGCAAGCCACTATTCGATTCAAAAATGGCTTGGCTCGGGATGAATCTCAATTGAGACTGCACGTGTACCACACGTTGGAAGATCTGTTCAAAGCTGCTACCGAAGCTGAGAAATTAGTAAAGGAAGATAAGGCAAATCGGTATCGAGGAGTCACTACTTCTACTCTTTTGAACCGAGGTAAAGAATGGAAGAGTCCTAACCAAACAAGTGCCAACGCTGCGCGAGATTCGAAGAGACCCTTCGAGAGGGGTGTGACCGTTAACCAGCCGAGAGAAGTGGGAGATAAAGTTCAACTCAACTCTCCTAGTGCTTCAAATATTCAGTGTCATAAATGCAAGGGTTATGGTCACATGACAAAAGAGTGTCCAACTCACAAAGTTATGCTTCTGCTCGAAGATGTAACCGAAGCGAGTGACACCGAGGAGGAATTTATCGAGGAGGCTGACCGAGCTGAAGGTGATAATGATCATGAGGCTGCCGAAGCTGATCATCCGGAAATGTTTCTTGTGGTTCGAAGGAATTTGAGCTGCATGACTCTTGAAGAAGAGGACAACCAAAGAGAAAATCTCTTCCATGTCCGATGTCGAGTGAGGGGAAAGGTGTGTTCGATGATCATTGACTCTGGTAGTTGTGCAAATGTGGTGAGCCAAACCTTGGTTTCACAAATGGGACTATCTACATTGAAGCATCCCCACCCTTACAAATTACAATGGCTGAATGAGTGAGGAGAATTGAGGGTTGTCAAACAAGTGTGGATCAACTTTAGAATTGGCGAATATCAAGATGAAATGATATTCGATGTGGTGCCGATGCAAGCTTGTCATTTGCTATTGGGGAGACCATGGCAGTATGACCGGTCAGTTGTTCACAATGGAAGATCCAACACTTACACTGTAAAGCTCGACGGGAAGAGTTTCATACTCAAACCCTTGTCTCCAAAGCAAGTCACCGAGGACTATAAACGGATGAAAAAATTGAAAGAAGCGGCTAAAGCTAAGCTTCCGATGGGAGCAAAATTGGGGGCCGAAGACACAAACTCACTGCCCGAAGTAAAAGGAATCTGTGCAATCATGCAACCGGGTGAGTTTCTGCGAGGCAACAACAACGGTCGGATGATGATTTGCCTCGTGCACAAGGGTATCTTTCTAAACTCTAATGATGATTTTTCTAACGATAACCCTTTGCCTAGTGCTGTACAAAGTGTTTTGCTGGACTTCGGAGACATGTTTCCCGAGGAAATGCCAGGTGGATTACCTCCGTTGAGAGGAATCGAGCACCAAATTGACTTCGTACCGGGGTCACAAATCCCCAACAAACCTGCTTACTGGTGTAATCCCGAAGACACCAAAGAGCTCAAACGGCAGGTTGATGAGTTGCTAAACAAGGGCCTTGTTCGAGAGAGCTTGAGTCCTTGTGCCGTTCCAGTTATACTTGTCCCAAAGAAAGATGGAACATGGCGAATGTGTGTTGATTGCCGAGCAGTCAACAAAATAACGGTAAAGTATCGTTATCCTATCCCTCGATTAGATGACATGCTAGAAGAATTAAGTGGTTCTTCATGCTTTACAAAGATAGACCTCAGGTCCGGTTACCACCAAATCCGAATGAAACCCGGAGATGAGTGGAAAACCGCATTCAAGACCAAATTTGGTCTCTATGAATGGTTGGTGATGCCTTTTGGCTTATCCAATGCACCGAGCACATTCATGCGACTGATGAACCATGTGCTCAAACCGTTCATAAATAAGTTTGTTGTCGTATATTTCGATGACATACTTGTTTATAGTAAATCCGTGGATGAACATGTCGAACACCTAAGGCAGCTTGATAAGCTTCGAGAAGAGAAGTTATATGCTAACTTCAAGAAGTGTGCCTTTTGTGTCGAGTGTGTAGTCTTTCTAAGATTCGTTGTCAGTGCTAATGGTGTCAAAGTCGACGAATCAAAAGTCGAAGCCATCAAAGATTGGCCAACTCCAACCTCGGTATCACAAGTTCGTAGCTTCCATGGCTTAGCTAGCTTTTACCGAAGGTTTGTTCTGACTTTAGCACCGTGGCAGCTCCTTTAAAAGAGCTGGTTAAGAAAGACCATTCATTTGTGTGGGGAGAGTCCCAAGAGAGGGCTTTCCAAGAGTTGAAACGGAGGCTTTGCTCTGCCCCGTTGTTGCAACTCCCTTACTTCGGCAAAGCATTCGAAGTCGAGTGTGATGCATCTGGAGTTGGGATTGGAGGAGTGCTGATGCAAGAATCAAAGCCAATCGCTTACTTTAGCGAAAAGCTTAAGGGTGCAACCTTGAACTACTCTACGTATGACAAGGAGTTGTATGCCCTCGTTCGAGCACTCGCCCATTGGCAGCATTATTTGTGGCCTCGAGAGTTTGTGATTAAAAGTGATCACGAGTCCTTGAAGCATCTCCGAGGACAGGAGATATTAAACCGAAGGCATGCCAAGTGGGTTGAATTCATTGAAAGCTTTCCCTATGTAATTCATTACAAAAAGGGAAAAGACAATGTCGTGGCCGATGCGCTATCAAGGAAATTTGCCTTAGCGACCACCCTCGCCTCTAGGCTCATGGGATTTGAAAGCATCAAGTCGATGTACGAAGACGATCCCAAGCTGAAATGCATTCCTGACGCAATCTTGAGTGGCCAAAGGGTTGAGAAATATCAGTGGCACGATGGCTACCTCTTCAAGAATGGGAGGGTTTGTGTGCCAGTGTCATCGTGGAGAGAGCTCTTAATTCGAGAAGCCCACTCCGGAGGTCTGATGGGACACTTCGGTGTCGACAAAACTCTTGGTATCTTGACCGAGCAGTTCCATTGGCCCAAAATGCGACGAGATGTGGAAAAGCTTTGCAACGTTTGTCTCGTTTGCAAGAAATCTAAATCGAAGTCCAACCCTCATGGTTTGTATACCCCGTTTCCTATACCTAATCGACCTTGGGTTGATATATCCATGGACTTTGTGTTGGGATTACCGAGGTCGGGGGGAGGACATGATAGCATCTTTGTTGTTGTTGACCGTTTTTCAAAAATGGCTCACTTTATTCCTTGCAAAAAGTGTGATGATGCACAACATGTAGCTACCTTGTTTGTTTCGAATGTGTTGAAATTGCATGGTGTGCCTCGTACTATTGTGAGTGATCGAGACTCAAAGTTCTTGAGTCATTTTTGGAAGTGTTTGTGGGGTGCCCTCGGCACCAAGTTACTATTCTCGACGTCTCACCATCCTCAGATTGATGGACAGACTGAGGTAGTTAACCGAACCTTGGGATCTTTGCTTCGAGCAATGACCAAAGGCAAGGTTGGAAACTGGGCTGAACGTTTGCACATGATGGAGTTTGCATACAATCGAACGGTGCATAGAATGATCAATATGACCCCGTTCAAATGTGTGTACAGTTTTAATCCTTTGATTCCACTTGATTTAACCCCATTGCCTCGAGATTCTGTTATTGATTCTGAAAGTACTCGGCGAGCCACTGCCCTGCTTGAGTTGCATGCAAAGGTGAAGAAGAACCTCGAGGAAGCTTATGCAAAGGTTGCAATGAAGAAAAATAAGGGACGAAAAAAGCTGGAATTAAAAAAGGGGGATTGGGTTTGGGTTCACTTCTAAAAGGAACGCTTCCCGAACCAAAGGAAAGGAAAGTTGGCTCCTCGAGGGGATGGTCCATTTCAAGTGTTGACCAAGGTCAACAACAATGCTTACGTGATCGACCTCCATAGTGAGTATAACGTGTCCAACACCTTTAATGTTGCTGACTTAGCTCCTTGTGTTGTAGGTCAAACTTCGGAGGATGAGGAGGGCTCGATTTCGAGGACGAAATCTTCTCAAGAAGGGGAGGATGATGCAGCCCGAACACGTGTTGATCAAGTGTTCGATCCACCGAGGAGACCAATGACACGAAGCCAAGCTAAGCTGCTGCACGATGTGCACATTCACTTGGCCTGGCCGAAGGAAAGCAATTGCTCCGAAGCTGAGTGGCCGGGCTCAAGAACCGAGGGCGTCATCTTCATATTTGAGCCCGAGGACAAAGTGACCGAACACCAACAAATTGTGTTCGAAGACAAGTGAGCGCCCGATGACAATGAGTTCGAGCAAGCAACCGTGCGCCGAAGTCAAGGCTGCCGAACACACACTTAGCTCAGCCCTGCGAGGCTTGTTTTTATTAGTCACTTGTGACTATTTACTACCTTATCCTTAGCATAGCCTATAAATACTCTATTCTCATTTCATTGTAGACAATCCAGTTTTTAGTTATATGAAAAACATAGCAAGTGCTATTGTGAGTCTCCGATGGAGCCGAACTCCGACGTGGGCTTTTAAAGAACTTGTGTCAATCGGTTTTATTCGTTTGAACAAATTCTTCTTGATCATTCAATTTGCAAGAACCGGGTCTTTCTTGAGGATTGTTGCATAGTATAGGTGCGTCTTGATTTCCCTTCAATCGAGCTTTGAGAAAGGTTCCTCACTGTTCTTTTGAATCGAAGCAAGATTTGTCTTGCTTCTATCTTTACTTTTCTTGTTGTTTTCTTCAGCGTATCGTGTTTAGCATTTCCCTCAGGTTTGCTTGCACCAGTATACCAGAATAGAATACAATATACCAAAAGGGTATTCTTTGTTAAAAACAAAAAAAAACTGAAATATTTATTCGCTCGGTAGCATCGCACACTTGGATCCAAACACAGAAGGAAATACCAGAAGAGTATACAGTATACCAAAAGGGTATACTTTATTCAAAAAAACAAAAACGGAAATATTTATTCGCTCGGTAGCATACCACACTTGGATCCAAACACAAAAAGGTATACTAGAAAAGTATACAGTATTCCAAAATGGAATACTTTATTCAAAACAGCAAAAATTGAAATATTTATTCGCTCGGTAGCATCGCACACTTAGATCCAAATACAAAAGGGTATACCAGAAGAGTAAACAGTATACCAATAGGGTATACTTTATTCAAAACAATAAAAACTGAAATATTTATTCTCTCGGCAGACTCGCACACTTGGATCCAAAAACAAATGGGTGTACCAGAAGAGTATACCAAAAGGGTATACTTTATTCAAAACAATAAAAACTGAAATATTTATTCGCTCGGTAGCATCGCATACTTGGATCCAAACACAAAAGAGTATACCAAAAGAATGTACAGTATACCAAAAGGGTATACCTTGTTAAAAACAACAAAAATTGAAATATTTATTCGCTCGGCAGCATCGCACATTTGGATGGAAACACAAAAGGGTATACCAAAAGGATATACTTTATTCAAAACAACAAAAAGTGAAATATTTATTCGCAGGGTAGCATCTTACACTTGGATCCAAACACAAAAAGGTTTACCAAAACAGTATAAAGTATACCCTTTACCAAAAGGGTATACTTTGTTCAAAACAACAAAAATTAAAATATTTATTCGCTCGGTACATCGCACCTTTGGAGCCATACACAAAAGGGTACACTAGAAGAGTATACAGTATACCAAAAGGGTATACTTTGATCAAAAAAAGAAAAAAATGAAATATTCATTCGCTCGGTAAGTTCGTACACTTGGTTCAAAACAAAAAAGAATATACAAGAAGAGTATACAGTATACCAAAAGGGTATTACTTTATTTAAAAATAATAAAAATTGAAATTATTATTCGCTCGTTAGCATCGCACGCTTGAATCCAAACACAAAAGGGTATACCAGAAGAGTACATAGTATAGCAAAAGGGTTTACTTTGTTCAAAACAACAAAACTTTAAATATTTATTCGTTCGGTAGCATCGCACACTTGGATGAAAAACAAAAGGGTATACCAGAAGATTATACAGTATACCAAATGGGTATACTTTGTTTAAAACAACAAAAACTAAAATATTTATTCGCTCAGTAGCATCACACACTTGGAATCCAAACACAAAAGGGTATACCAGAATAGTATACAGTATACTAAAAGGGTATACTTTGTTAAAAACAACAAAAACTGAAGTATTTATTCGCTCGATAGCATAGCACACATGGATCCAAACACAAAAAGCTATACCAGAAAATTATACAGTATACCATATGGGTATACTTTGTTCAAAACAACAAAAATTGAAATAATTATTCGTTCTGTAGTATCGCACACTTGGATCCAAACCCAAAAGGGTATAACAGAAGAATATACAGTATACCAAAAGGGTGTACTTTATTCAAAACAATAAAAACTAAAATATTTATTTGCTCGGTAGCGTCGCACATTTGGATCCAAACACAGAAGGGTATTCCAAAAGGGTATAATTTTTTCAAAAAAACAAAAATTGAAATATTTATTCACTCGGTAGCATCGGTTACTTGGATCCAAACACTAAAGGGTATACTTGAAGAGTATACAGTATACCAAAAGAGTATACTTTCTTCAAAACAGCAAAAGCTAAAAATATTTATTCGCTCGGTAACATCGCACACTTGGATCCAAAATCAAAAAGTTATACTAGAAAAGTATACAGTATACCAAAAGAGTATACTTTGTTCAAAACAAAAAAAAAACTGAAATATTTATTCGCTCGGTAATATTGCACACTTGGATCCAAACACAAAAGCGTACACCAAAAGAGTATACTGTATACCAAAAGGTTATACTTTATTCAAAACAACAAAAAATAAAATATTTATTCGTTCGGTAGCATTGCACACTTGGATCCAAACATAAAAGGGCACACTAGAAGAGTATAAAGTATACCAAAAGGGTATACTTTATTCAAAACAAAAAAAACTGAAATATTTATTCGCTTGGTAGCATCGCACATTTGGGTCAAAACACAAAAGGGTATAAAAGAAGAGTATACAGTATACTAAAAAGGTATAATTTGTTCAATATAACAAAAACTGAAATATTTATTCGCTGGGTAACATCGCACACTTGGATGCAAAGACAAAAGGTTATACTAGAAGAGTATACAGTATACCAAAATGGTATACTTTGTTAAAAACAGCAAAAACTGAAATATTTATTCGCCCGGAAGCATCGCACACTTGGATCCAAACACAAAAGGGTATACCAGAACATTATACAGTATACCAAAAGGGTATACTTTGTTCAAAACAACAAAAACTGAAATATTTATTCGCTCGGTAGCATCACACACTTGGATCTAAACACAAAAGGGTATACCAGAAGAGTATACAGTATACCAAAAGGGTTTACTTTATTAAAAACAACAAAAACTAAAATATTTATTCGCTCAGTAGTATCGTACACTTGGATCCAAACACAAAAGGGTATACGAGAAGAGTTTGCAGTATACAAAAAAGGTATATTTTGTTCAAAACAACAAAAACTGAAATATTTATTTGCTCGGTAACATCGAACACTTGGATCCAAACACAAAAAGGTATAGTAGAAGAGTATACAGTATACCAAAAAGTTATACTTTGTTAAAAACAACAAAAACTGAAATATTGATTTACTCGGTAGTATTGCACACTTTGATCCAAACGCAAAAGTGTATACAGGAAGAGTATACAGTATACCAAAAAGGTATACTTTGTTCAAAACAACAAAAATTAAATATATATTCGCTCGGTAGCATCGCACACTTGGATCAAAACACAAAAAGGTATACCATAAGAGTATATCAAAAGGGTATACTTTGTTCAAAACAACAAAAGTTGAAATATTTATTCGCTTGGAAGCATCGCACACTTGGATCCAAACACCAAAGGGTACACCAGAAGAATATACAGCATACCAAAAGGGTATACTTTGTTCAAAACAACAAAAATTGAAATATTTATTCGCTCGGTAGCCTCGCACACTTAGATCCAAACACAAAAGCGTACACCTGAAGAGTATACATTATACTCTTTAGTATACCAAAAGGGTATACTTTGTTCAAAACAACAAAAATAAAATATTTATTCTCTCGGTAGCATCGCACACTTGAATCCAAACACAAAAGGGTATACCCGAAGAGTACACAGTATACCAAAAGGGTATACTTTGTTCAAAACAACAAAAACTGAAATATTTATTCGCTTGGTTGCATTGCACACTTGGATCCAAACAGAAAAGGGTATACCAGAAGATTATACAGTATACCAAAAGGGTATACTTTGTTTAAAACAACAAAAACTAAAATATTTATTCGCTCGGTAGCATCACACACTTGGATCCAAACACAAAAAGGTATACCAGAATAGTATACAGTATACTAAAAGGGTATAGTTTGTTAAAAACAACAAAATCTGAAGTATTTATTCGCTCGATAGCATAGCACATTGTGATCCAAACACAAAAATTGAAACGACCTCGGTTAGTCGTTTCGGAAGTTAGGACTCCGATTGGCGCGCCGATAATTTTAAAATATTCATAATGTCCATTAGGAGCTGTCTGTAAAATTTGAGCTAAATCAGATCTCGTTTGGTAGACATCGGAAGAAGGTTTCAGTTTTTATTGTCGATATATATTAAAAAGAGATTTTCGAGCTCGGTTTTGCCGAATGAGCTCTGATTCGAAATCCGAAAGCGCCGTTAGGTTCGTATGATTATTTATGACTTTTATGAACATTCGAAAGTAAATTTCGATGTTGTTTGGCTAGTTTTCGCTAAAATGCCGAAAGTTAAGTAATTTGACTTTTTCTATTTAAATTCGTATCTTGAGTTTCGGGAGTCCAATTTGAGATTCGCCTTTGCGAGTATGTTACATATATTTTGTATAACTTGTATGCAAAATTTGGAATTATTTCGAATATCGTAGAGTACCGTTTAACTTTTTATCGTAGCAGCGAATTTTAAAAGAAATTATAAAAGAAAAACAAAAAAAAAGGGAAAAGCAACAAAAGTTAGGCGGCGGACTTTTGTCCTTACCTTTTAGATAATTGAACAAGACACACGTACATGAAAATGAAAAAAGAAACAAGAGACAGAAACAAAAATGAGAAGGAAGAGATTACGCGGGAAAGGAAAAAAATGCCAGAAAATGAGAAAAGGGGCCGGTAAAAAGTAGAATTTTCACCCTGAAACATTCAGGTAATGATTCTAATATATTATTTGAGTTTATTACGTGTGTTTGAATATGTTTTAACGGTAAAACGTGGAATATTATACATCATTTTAATAAGTTCAATTAATAGTTTCACGGGTCAAATGGACCCCGATAACGAAATTGATTATATATTCGTACTCAGTGAGTTATGAGCAACATATAAATATAAATTATTTTGGGTTTGGTTATGTGACCTTAAACCCTGTATATAGGCCTGGCCTGCGTATTGCGTATGCGAATAGGGTATCAGGTTCCTACCTGGATAGCCCTAAGATGCGAGGAATGAAGCTTTTAGCCGAATTTGATATATTTTTCTGCTTATTGAATAGAGTGGGATCGTTTGGCAATGAAACCAAAGGACAAGCGGTTATTGAGTGGATGTACTAACTTTGTAACAAGGTAAGTGTTTATATCCATTTCTTTGGAGGCACCTGGCCTCGTGGATTTTCTACAACGTGTTCCTTACGTATGTAGCTGCCGATAGGCGTACTCATTACGCCTTATCTTTGGATTTACATTGTATACTATATGTTATGTCATGTTATTGGTATTGCATTGAGGATCTAAGCATGGTACTTTGGCTGTGAGTTGACATATATTTCCCGGGAGTCGATGAGAGTCCCGCGCCGGTGAAGGGTTATCATTGCATCATATTGAGAGCAGGAGGATTCCGCCCTCAGAGCAGGATAATTCCGCTCCATTGCATCATATTGAGGGTAGGAGGATTCCGCCCTCGGAGCAGGAGGATTCCGCTCCATTGCATCATATTGAGGGCAGGAGGATTCCGCCCTCGGAGCAGGAGGATTCCGCTCCATTGCATCATATTGAGGGCATGAGGATTCCGCCCTCGGAGCAGGAGGATTCCGCTCCATTGCATCATATTGAAGGCAGGAGGATTCCGCCCTCGGAGCAGGAGGATTCCGCTCCATTCATTTGGCACATGTGACCCTTTGCATCATATTTCATTTCATCTCAATTCATACCATTGTGTATACTTGCGGTACATGATTAATGTTCTGCTTATATGTGCATTGCTTATTTGTTGATATGTTTCTGGCTCGTATCCCTAGTTGAGTTTATGGTTTCATACGTGTTTCCGGTTGTTATCTGGCTCTACTTTTTATAATTTAAATAAGAGGAATTTGGTTTATTTGTTTCTTCTCCCGGGCTAGCTATCCTACTCTTTGAGGTGGCTAGTCTGCCCCACTTATTGAGTCCTTTTGACTCATCCTTGTTTGTGGTTTGTTTCTTGTCTATCTATTTCGTTTCGGCAGGTTCGCTCCAGGATTGAGTGGATTGGACAGGGTAGCCTGTCAGATTTAGAATATGAGATTCAATTCTTTAGGATGGCTGTATATGCACTAGAACTAGTCCATAAACCTTCCAAGAATGTTCAAAAATTTATTGGTGACCTTTCTCTTTCCTTGAGATCCCAGATAGCTCGAGAAATTGAAGTTGTGACTTCATTTGATGTTGTTGTTAATATTGGTTAGAGGTATTAGGCATACCATAAGTTAGAGCGGGAGAGCAAGAAATCTCGTGGCCCTAGTGGGCAACCATGGTACCTCATTTGGAGGTAAGAGTTCTGATTATTTTGGGAGGTCACCTTCCAGGTTATCTCAGCTTGTGTCACGTGATTCTTAGAGTGCATGGGTAGTTCATCAAGATTAGACTCATCTTTCTCTTTGCAGCTATCAGCAATCTGTCCTGCTTTCTTTTTCAGCGAAAAGGTGTTATCACTGTCGTGAGTCTGATTATCCTTTGAGGAATTTTCCCTTAATCTGGCAAGTAGGCAGTCGTCCTTTCTCTTGTCATCAGGCACCTGCACAGTCGCAGGGGATTTAATTTAGATCTTAATCAACCAGAGAAATGCCACCATCCAGTAGCGGTTGAGAGCGTGGTGGTAGTAGTTCTTCAGAAGGTAATTATCAGTGTAGCGGCTTAGTTCTGCCGCAGAGGCAGTTTTATGAACTGCCAGCCTGGCAGGATGCTGAGGCATCCGATGTAGTAGACCCATGTGTTTCTTCTTCCCTTATATGTGAGTAAGATTTGATTCTTCCGGTCGATCTGGAAATGGTGTGTCTTATCATGTTTCGATGGTTTCCTTGGATGTCGTTTCTATTAAGAATCGGTTGCGGAAGAGGGGTGAGCTTCTGATATGATTTATTCCTGGCATTTATGATGACCCTACTAGTTTATCTGGTTTAAATGTGAGGGATTTGTGAGTGAGTATCGGTATTTTTCTGCTTGGCATCTTGTTACGCCACCTTCTGTTATTATGTCAATTCAGTTTACCTCTCCTCGAAAATCAGTGTTGGTAGGATGATGGGATTCTTATTCGTCCCCATCAGGAAGTGTCGTTGTTTCTTCCGGTGTAAAGTGGCTGGTAAGTAATGCTCGATCTACGTGTATCTCCTCTTGGTTCGAGACGCTAGTAAAGTCATGTTATCCTATGAGCTTGTCTGGGTTATAAAAGGGTTTTCTGGTAAATTGTCGGAGTTTCCTTTTTATAGGAAGGTTAAATTGACATAGATTTTGTTCCATAAAGCTCATTCAATGTCTATTTCTTCAATTGCGATTCTTCAGTTAATCTGACTCATCAATAGTCTAGCTCTGGTAGCCAAATAAATAAGAAGAAGAGCTTCCTATAGCTCTAATTATTTCTATCCTCAGTCTGTTTCCATCTCTTCTTTGTTCGGCACTGGTAAGCTTAGGCGGTCAGTAGCCTCTTGTGATGTTCCCTGTGTTGAACCAGAGTGTATGTCAAGGTGGCAGGGTAAGCACATGGTTGTTTTTCAAGGCTACTAAGGGTAATGAGAGGCGTCATTTTACCTTTGATTTGATCCATCAGGCAGTGGTGCTTATAGAAAATGTATGGAGTTGTGAACTCGAGAGTTGCAGCTGTTTGGCAACTCGAGAGAGTAATCTGGTAGCTCAGGTCTGAGCCGCGTTCTCTACTCAGCTAAGTCTTCCTTAATCCAGTAGGTTGTGCGAGGATGACTATTTCTATTCAAATTATTTGTATGAGTTTATGCTCTAAGTGGAGGAGTCTTCCTCCAATTGATGCCGAATCATAATATTAAATCTCTAAGGCGTTGCTGAAGCGTAAGCTAATTCTTTGTTTCATCGACGTGTTCTATATCGAAAGTATATCGACGAGGTGATTCGTTGGTGGAATCATGTTAGCCCATCAAGAATTGCATGTATCTTCATTTCGAAAATATAGAACTCTTCTCTCATAATCGAGAAAGGGTCAGCTTAGTCCGAATAAGTTGGGTAATGATGTAATCATATTATCCTGATATGTTTTATTCCAAGAGTTTGGTGTTCGTGTTATAATTATGATTCTGCAATCATGAGATAATGTCCGTGGAGTAGCTTATGAAGGTCGTGAAAGTTCTTTTGTTATCTGTGCGGAATTTTCTTTAAACTTAGGTTCGTTCGAGGACGAACGAGAGTTTAAGTGGAGGAGAATGAAACGACCTCGGTTAGTCGTTTCGGAAGTTAGGACTCCGATTGGCGTGCCGATAATTTTAAAATATTTGTAATGTCGATTAGGAGCTGTCTGTAAAATTTGAGCTAAATCAGATCTCGTTTGGTAAACATCGGAAGAAGGTTTCAGTTTTTATTGTCGATAAATATTAAAAAGAGATTTTCGAGCTCGGTTTTGCCGAATGAGCTCTGATTCGAAATTCGAAAGCGCCGTTAGGTTCGTATGATTATTTATGACTTTTATGAAGGTTCGAAAGTGAATTTCGATGTTGTTCGGCTAGTTTCCGCTAAAATGCCGAAAGTTAAATAATTTGACTTTTCCTATTTAAATTCGCATCTTGAGTTTCGGGAGTCCAATTTGAGATCCGCCTTTGCGAGTATGTTACATATATTTTGTATAACTTGTATGCAAAAGATGAAATTATTTCGAATATCGTAAAGTACCGTTTTAATTTTTATCGTAGCAGCGAATTTTAAAAGAAATTATAAAAGAAAAACAAAAAAAAAAGTAAAAGCAACAAAAGTTAGGCGGTGGACTTTTGTCCTTACCTTTTAGATAATTGAACAAGACACACGTACAGGAACATGAAAAACGAAACAAGAGACAGAAACAAAAACGAGAAGGAAGAGATTACGCGGGAAAGGAAAAAAATGCCAGAAAATGAGAAAAGGGGACGGTAAAAAGTAGAATTTTCACCCTGAAACATTCAGGTAATGATCCTAATATATTATTTGAGTTTATTACGTGTGTTTGAATATGTTTTAATGGTAAAACTTGGAAAATTATACATCGTTTTAAGAAGTTCAATTAATAGTTTAAAGGGTCAAATGGACCCCGATAACGAAATTGATTATATATTCGTACTCAGTGAGTTATGAGCAACATATAAATGTTAATCATTTGGGGTTTGGTTATGTGACCTTAAACCCTGTATATAGGCCTGGCCTGCGTATTGCGTATGCGAATAGGGTATCAGGTTCCTACCTGGATAGCCCAAAGATGTGAGGAATGAAGCCTTTAGCCGAATTTGATATATTTTTCTGCTTATTGAATAGAGTGGGATCGTTTGGCAATGAAACCAAAGGACAAGCGGTTATTGAGTGGATGTACTAACTTTGTAACAAGGTAAGTGTTTATATCCATTTCTTTGGAGGCACCTGGCCTCGTGGATTTTCTACAACGTGTTCCTTACGTATGTAGCTGCCGATAGGCGTACTCATTACGCCTTATCTTTGGATTTACTTTGTATACTATATGTTATGTCATGTTATTGGTATTGCATTGAGGCTCTGAGCATGGTACTTCGGCTGTGAGTTGACATATATTTCCCGGGAGTCGATGAGAGTCCCGCGCCGGTGAAGGGTTATCATTGCATCATATTGAGAGCAGGAGGATTCCGCCCGTGGAGAAGGAGAATTCCGCTCCATTGCATCATATTGAGGGTAGGAGGATTCCGCCCTCGGAGCAGGAGGATTCCGCTCCACTGCATCATATTGAGGGCAGGAGGATTCCGCCCTCGGAGCAGGAGGATTCCGCTCCATTGCATCATATTGAGGGTAGGAGGATTCCGCCCTCGGAGCAGGAGGATTCCGCTCCATTGCATCATATTGAAGGCAGGAGGATTCCGCCCTCGGAGCAGGAGGATTCCGCTCCATTCATTTGGCACATGTGACCCTTTGCATCATATTTCATTTCATCTCAATTCATACCATTGTGTAGACTTGCGGTACATGATTAATGTTCTGCTTATATGTGCATTGCTTATTTGTTGATATGTTTCTGGCTCGTATCCCTAGTTGAGTTTATGGTTTCATACGTGTTTCCGGTTGTTATCTGGCTCTGCTTTTTATAATTTAAATAAGAGGAATTATGTTTATTTGTTTCTTCTCCCGGGCTAGCTATCCTACTCTTTGAGGTGGCTAGTCTGCCCCACTTATTGAGTCCTTTTGACTCATCCTTGTTTGTGGTTTGTTTCTTGTCTATCTATTTCGTTTCGGCAGGTTCGCTCCAGGATTGAGTTCGCCACGTTGTGAAGGAGCGAAGATGACTCCAGCTGTCAAGGTGAGCCAGCTTTTATTCCGGATGGCCACCAGTTTATTGTTCATTATTTCAGTTGCATTTTGCTCCCTTCAGGAGGTATCTGTCTTCTTTTGTACTCTTAGATGTCTGGTGTGGATAGCCCTAAACCTAGCATGTTGGGTAGTCAGCTGTAATTTCTTTTGTACAACTTCGAGGTATTAGTATGTCTGTGTTTTTTTTAGTCTTGTCCTTATTTGTGAATTATTATATTTATTTTCCTGATTTAATTAGTAAGGGTTCGCCCGACGGGTCTAGGGGAGGATGTCGGGTGCCCGCACGGCCTAACCGGATTTCAGGTCGTGTCAGTTGGTATAAGAGCCATGTTTAGAGTCTATCCAGACTAAGATAGTGTCTAGTAGAATCTCGCTGATGGGTAGGTAGACGTCCGTACTTATTTATGAGGGGCTATGATGGCATTTAGGAAGTTTCACTTCCTTCTTTTCTGATCGTGTGTCAGTCTAGGATCCAAAAGTATTTTCGTTAATTCCTTCGTGGTAATTGTGAAACCCTCGTGCGATAAATCAGCAAATGGTATGAGTTCAAGACGAAGCAGTCTGGCCTAGGGTTAGCACTGACGAAGCCCCGAGAGTTTTGATCGTGCTGACGATCTAGTTACGTACGTCCCAGCTGTACGACCTCGCGATGGGCAAGGGAGCAGGGCCTTGTGGTTCCCTTGGCTCTCTACGATGCTTTTACGAGAATCTTGGCGACGCAGATACCGTAAGAACCTATTATTCGCTGGGCATCCCATCAGGTTGCCGCATATGCAGATATTCGATCTCAAGGAGCTCCTTTTTCGGTTCTTAATATTGCTGCAGTAAATTATATTTCGGAGGTAGTATGTGTTGTACCTCTAATTGATCTGGCTGGTTAGCCAGCTGAGGTATCAGTTCGGTCCGAGTGCCTAAAGAGGTTGCATTATTTTACGCGGTTGAACCTTCCGATATTCTTAAGCAATGTATCAGATAAACCTCGTAATTTTTTTAAAATAAAATAATGCCAGCGTATCCTTCAGGCTTTTGATTATATCAAGCGGTATGGTGTTGATTATTCTTCTTTCCAGTTTTAGGGGTGCAGCCTTGAATTGGTGGGCCTCTCTCTTATTAGCCAACGTGGTTCGATTTTTCTTCTAGATTCGTGGAAAAAGTTCCTTTCGTGCTGCGAGCGAGATGGAAAGTGTCGCCAGTTTGAGTGGATTGGACAGGGTAGCCTGTCAGATTTAGAATATGAGATTAAATTCTTTAGGATGGCTGTATATGCACTAGAACTAGTCCATAAACCTTCCAAGAATGTTCAAAAATTTATTGGTGACCTTTCTCTTTCCTTGAGATCCCAGATGGCTCGAGAAATTGAGGTTGTGACTTCATTTGATGTTGTTGTTAATATTGGTCATAGGTATTAGGCATACCATAAGTTAGAGCGGGAGAGCAAGAAATCTCGTGGCCCTAGTGGGCAACCATGGTACCTCATTTGGAGGTAAGAGTTCTGATTATTTTGGGAGGTCACCTTCCAGGTTATCTCAGCTTGTGTCACGTGATTCTTAGAGTGCACGGGTAGTTCAACAAGATTAGACTCAGCTTTCTCTTTGCAGCTATCAACAATCTGTCCAGCTTTCTTTTTCAGCGAAAAGGTGTTATCACTGTCGTGAGTCTGATTATCCTTTGAGGAATTTTCCCTTAATCTGGCAAGTAGGCAGTCGTCCTTTCTCTTGTCATCAGGCACCTGCACAGTCGCAGGGGATTTAATTTAGATCTTAATCAACCAGAGAAATGCCACCATCCAGTAGCGGTTGAGAGCGTGGTGGTAGTAGTTCTTCAGAAGGTAATTATCAGTGTAGCGGCTTAGTTCAGCCGCAGAGGCAGTTTTATGAACTGCCAGCCTGGCAGGATGCTGAGGCATCCGATGTAGTAGACCCATGTATTTCTTCTTCCCTTATATGTGAGTAAGATTTGATTCTTTCGGTCGATCTGGAAATGGTGTGTCCTTGGATGTCGTTTCTATTAAGAATCGGTTGCGGAAGAGGGGTGAGCTTCTGATATGATTTATTCCTGGCATTTATGATGACCCTACTAGTTTATCTGGTTTAAATGTGAGGGATTTGTGAGTGAGTATCGGTATTTTTCTGCTTGGCATCTTGTTACGCCACCTTCTGTTATTATGTCAATTCAGTTTACCTCTCCTCGGAAACCAGTGTTGGTAGGATGATGGGATTCTTATTCATCCCCATCATGAAGTGTCGTTGTTTCTTCCAGTGTAAAGTGGCTGGTAAGTAATGCTCGATCTACGTATCTCCTCTTGGTTCGAGACGCTAGTAAAGTCATGTTATCCTATGAGCTTGTCTGGGTTATAAAAGGGTTTTCTGGTAAATTGTCGGAGTTTCCTTTTTATAGGAAGGTTAAATTGACATAGATTTTGTTCCATAAAGCTCATTCAATGTCTATTTCTTCAATTGCGATTCTTCAGTTAATTTGACTCATCAATAGTCTAGCTCTGGTAGCCAAATAAATAAGAAGAAGAGCTTCCTATAGCTCTAATTATTTCAATCCTCAGTCTGTTTCCATCTCTTCTTTGTTCGGCACGGTAAGCTTAGGCGGTCAGTAGCCTCTTGTGATGTTCCCTGTGTTGAACCAGAGTGCGTGTCAAGGTGGCAGGGTAAGCACATGGTTGTTTTTCAAGGCTACTAAGGGTAATGAGAGGCGTCATTTGACCTTTGATTTGATACATCAGGCGGTGGTGCTTATAGAAAATGTATGGAGTTATGAACTCGAGAGTTGCAGCTGTTTGGCAACTCGAGAGAGTAATCTGGTAGCTCAGGTCTGAGCCGCGTTCTCTACTCAGCTAAGTCTTCCTTAATCCAGCAGGTTGTGCGAGGATGACTATTTCTATTCAAATTATTTGTATGAGTTTATGCTCTAAGTGGAGGAGTCTTCCTCCAATTGATGCCGAATCATAATATTAAATCTCTAAGGCGTTGCTGAAGCGTAAGCTAATTCTTTGTTTCATCGAAGTGTTCTATATCGAAATTATATCGACGAGGTGATTCGTTGGTGGAATCATGTTAGCCCATCAAGAGTTGCATGTATCTTCATTTCGAAAATATAGAACTCTTCTCTCATGATCGAGAAAGGGTCAGCTTAGTCCGAATAAGTTGGGTAATGATGTAATCATATTATCCAGATATGTTTTATTCCAAGAGTTTGGTGTTCGTGTTATAATTCTGATTCTGCAATCATGAGATAATGTCCGTGGAGTAGCTTATGAAGGTCGTGAAAGTTCTTTTGTTATCTGTGCGGAATTTTCTTTAAACTTAGACTCGTTCGAGGACGAACGAGAGTTTAAGTGGAGGAGAATGAAACGACCTCGGTTAGTCGTTTCAGAAGTTAGGACTCCGATTGGCGTGCCGATAATTTTAAAATATTTGTAATGTCGATTAGGAGCTGTCTGTAAAATTTGAGCTAAATCAGATCTCGTTTGGTAGACATCGGAAGAAGGTTTCAGTTTTCATTGTCGATAAATATTAAAAAGAGATATTCGAGCTCGGTTTTGCCGAATGAGCTCTGATTCGAAATTCGAAAGCGCCGTTAGGTTCGTATGATTATTTATGACTTTTATGAACGTTCGAAAGTGAATTTCGATGTTGTTCGGCTAGTTTTCGCTAAAATGCCGAAAGTTAAATAATTTTACTTTTCCTATTTAAATTCGCATCTTGAGTTTCGGGAGTCCAATTTGAGATCCGCCTTTGCGAGTATGTTACATATATTTTGTATAACTTGTATGCAAAAGTTGAAATTATTTCGAATATCGTAGAGTACCGTTTTAATTTTTATCGTAGCAGCGAATTTTAAAAGAAATTATAAAAGAAAAACAAAAAAAAAAAAAGGGAAAAGCAACAAAAGTTGGGCGGTGGACTTTTGTCCTTACCTTTTAGTTAATTGAATAAGACAGAAATAAAAACGAGAAGGAAGAGATTACGCGGGAAAGGAAAAAAATGCCAGAAAATGAGAAAAGGGGACGGTAAAAAGTAGAATTTTCACCCTGAAACATTCAGGTAATGATCCTAATATATTATTTGAGTTTATTACGTGTGTTTGAATATGTTTTAACGGTAAAACTTGCAATATTATACATCGTTTTAATAAGTTCAATTAATAGTTTAAAGGGTCAAATGGACCCCGATAACGAAATTGATTATATATTCGTACTCAGTGAGTTATGAGCAACATATAAATGTAAATTATTTGGGGTTTGGTTATGTGACCTTAAACCCTGTATATAGGCCTGGCCTGCGTATTGCGTATGCGAATAGGGTATCAGGTTTCTACCTGGATAGCCCTAAGATGTGAGGAATGAAGCCTTTAGCCGAATTTGATATATTTTTCTGCTTATTGAATAGAGTGGGATCGTTTGGCAATGAAACCAAAGGACAAGCGGTTATTGAGTGGATGTACTAACTTTGTAACAAGGTAAGTGTTTATATCCATTTCTTTACAGGCACCTGGCCTCGTGGATTTTCTACAACGTGTTCCTTACGTATGTAGCTGCCGATAGGCGTACTCATTACGCCTAACCTTTGGATTTACATTGTATACTATATGGTATGTCATGTTATTGGTATTGCATTGAGGATCTGAGCATGGTACTTTGGCTGTGAGTTGACATATATTTCCCGGGAGTCGATGAGAATCCCGCGCCGGTGAAGGGTTATCATTGCATCATATTGAGAGCAGGAGGATTCCGCCCTCAGAGCAGGAGAATTCCGCTCCATTGCATCATATTGAGGGTAGGAGGATTCCGCCCTCGGAGCAGGAGGATTCCGCTCTCTTGCATCATATTGAAGGCAGGAGGATTCCGCCCTCGGAGCAGGAGGATTCCGCTCCATTCATTTGGCACATGTGACCCTTTGCATCATATTTTATTTCATCTCAATTCATACCATTGTGTAGAGTTGCGGTACATGATTAATGTTCTGCTTATATGTGCATTGCTTATTTGTTGATATGTTTCTGGCTCGTATCCCTAGTTGAGTTTATGGTTTCATACGTGTTTCCGGTTGTTATCTGGCTCTGCTTTTTATAATTTAAATAAGAGGAATTTGGTTTATTTGTTTCTTCTCCCGGGCTAGCTATCATACTCTTTGAGGTGACTAGTCTGCCCCACTTATTGAGTCCTTTTGACTCATCCTTGTTTGTTGTTTGTTTCTTGTCTATCTATTTCGTTTCGGCAGGTTCGCTCCAAGATTGAGTTCGCCACGTTGTGAAGGAGCGAAGATGACTCCAGCTGTCAGGGTGAGCCAGCTTTTATTCCGGATGGCCACCAGTTTATTGTTCATTATTTCAATTGCATTTTGCTCCCTTCAGGAGGTATATGTCTTCTGTTGTACTCTTAGATGTCTGGTGTGGATAGCCCTAAACCTAGCATGTTGGGTAGTCAGCTGTAATTTCTTTTGTACAACTTCGAGGTATTAGTATGTCTGTATTTTTTTTAGTCTTGTCCTTATTTGTGAATTGTTATATTTATTTTCCTGATTTAATTGGTAAGGGTTCGCCCGGCGGGTCTAGGGGAGGATGTCGGGTGCCCGCACGGCCTAACCGGATTTCGGGTCGTGTCAAAAATGTATACCAGAAAATTATACAGTATACCAAATGGGTATACTTTGTTCAAAACAACAAAAATTGAAATAATTATTCATTCGGTAGCATCACACACTTGGATCCAAACACAAAAGGGTATATCAGAAGAATATACAGCATACCAAAAGGGTATACTTTATTCAAAACAATGAAAACTGAAATATTTATTTGCTCCGTAGCGTCGCACATTTGGATCCAAACACAAAAGGGTATTCCAAAAGGGTATAATTCTTTTAAAATAACAAAAATTGAAATATTTATTCACTCGGTAGCATCGCACATTTGGATCCAAACACTAAAGGGTATACTTGAAGAGTTTATAGTATATAAAAAAATGGTATACTTTGTTCAAAACAACAAAAAATGAAATATTTATTCGCTCTGTAGTATCGCACACTTGGATTCAAACACAAAAGGGTATACTAGAAGAGTATAAAGTATACCAAAAGGGCATAGTTTATTCAAAACAATTCGCTCGGTAACATCGCACACTTGGATCCAAATACAAAAAGGTTTACTAGAAAAGTATACAGTATACCAAAAGGGTATACTTTGTTAAAAAATGAAATATTTATTCGCTCGGTAACATTACGCACTTGGATCCAAACACAAAAGTGGATACCAAACGAGTATACAGTATTCCAAAAGGGTATACTTTATTGAAAACAACAAAAAATGAAATATTTATTCGCTCGGTAGCATTGCACACTTGGATCCAAACACAAAAGGGCACACCAGAAGAGTATACAGTATACCAAAAGGGTATATTTTATTCAAAACAATAAAAACTAAAATATTTATTGGCTTGGTAGCATCGCTGATGCAATATGATCTAAGGAAAGCAAGAAACAAGATAAAAAGAAAGACACTCAATGATCTACCAAGAATTGCAAGTAGGAACTAGTCTACTTACCTTCTTGATGAAGCCAAGGAGGACCTATTCTATGCAACAACCCTCAAGAAAACTAGAATTGAAAGTTGAATGATCAAGAAGAAGTAGATGCTGAAAATAACGCTAAGGAGGGCTTAAATATATTCAGCCCTTAAGCCTAAAATAGCTAGGAAAAGAATAACTAAGAAAAGGCCAATAATTTGGCTAAATGTCAAGTGACCACGCAGGGCCAAATAAGTGCCATCAAACTAAATAAAGTCTAGCTATGCAAAGTATCAAAATGCTGAAAAATACTAAGTGTTAGGGGCCTAGCATAATCAGCTTGTTGAGGTGCTCGTTGAGCTCTAAAGCTCACGGCCTCAACCATAAACCAACGATCCTCCTTCTCCAATGCTAACTAATGTCCTCTTTGTCGCCTCTAGCATACTGCCCGCTTCTTCAATGCTTGCACTATCGTAGCTCATCATCACCATCAAGTGGACATCATGAAGCTACTTAGCTTGACTTCTCGTGAATGGTCTTGAAGGCATGAGCTTAGCTTGATCAGGCTGGACTACATCATTCTCCCCTTCTTGAGAAGATTTCGTCCTCGAAATTGAGCCATCATCATCTCTCAAAGCAGCACTACCTGCAACACAAGGAGTTAAGTCAGAAACATTGAAAGTATTAGAGACATTATACTCACCAGGCAGGTCTATAACATAGGCGTTATTATTGATCTTTTGTAGCACTTGGAATGGACCATCTCCTCTCGGGGCGAGCTTCCCCTTCCTTTGGCTCGGGAACCTCTCCTTGCGAAAGTGCACCTTAATCCAATCACCCTTCTTCAAATCCAGCTTTTTCCTCCCCTTATTCTTCTTGTTCGCCACCTTCTCATAAGCTTCCTCCAAGTTCTTCCTTACCTTAGCATGCAACTCGAGCAACGCTGCTGCCCGGTTTTCACCATCAACACTAATAGCTGCATTTCTAGGCAAAGTAGTAAGATAAAGTGGAATCAAGGGGTTAAAGCCATAAACACATTCTAATGGAGTCATACTACCCATCCTATGCAAAGTTCTATTATAAGCAAACTCCATAATAGGCAACCTATCAGCCTACGTCCCCGCCTTACCATTGGTCATAGCCCGAAGAAGAGCTCCCAAGGTTCGGTTAACAACCTCAGTCTGACCATCAGTCTGAGGATGATGAGACGTAGAAAACAACAATTTGGTGCCAAGAGCACCCCACAAACACTTCCAAAAGTGACTCGAAAATTTCGAATCCCTATCACTAACAATAGTACGAGGCACACCATGCAGCTTTAACACATTAGCAATAAACAAGGAAGCAACATGTTGTGCATCATCACACTTTTTACAAGGAATGAAATGATCCATCTTAGAGAACCTATCAACAACCACATAGATACTATCATGACCACCCCTAGAACGAGGCAGCCCCATCACAAAATCCATAGAGACATCTACCCAAGAACTAGTAGGAACGGGTAAGGGAGTGTACAAACCATGATTACTAGACCTAGACTTAGCCCGTTTGCAGTCTAAACAAGCACTACAAACACGCTCAACATCACGTCTCATCTTAGGCCAATGAAACTGCTCCCCAAGTAGAGCCAAGGTCTTATCTACCCCAAAGTGACCCATCAAGCCCCCACAATGTGCCTCACGTACCAGCAACTCACGCCATGAAGACTCGGGTATACAAACTCTTCCCTTTTTAAAAAGGTACCCATCATGCCATTGATATTTCTCTACCCGCTGCCCACTAGCTATGGCATCACACACACTCTTAAGCTTAGGGTCATGCACATACATAGACTTAATACTCTCAAAACCCATCAGCCTAGATGCAAGTGTGGTAGCTAAAGCAAATTTCCTATAAAGGGCATCAGCCACTACATTCTCCTTTCCCTTTTTGTAATGAATTACGTAAGGGAAACTCTCTATGAACTCAACCCATTTGGCATGCCTCTTATTCAGCTTCTCTTGACCCCTAAGATGCTTGAGCGACTCATGATCACTCCTAACAACAAACTCCCTTGGCCATAGATAATGCTGCCAATGGGCTAAAGCTCTCACGAGGGCATACAACTCCTTGTCATACGTAGAGTAATTCAAGGCAGCTCCCTTCAACTTCTCACTAAAATAAGCAATAGGCTTCCCATCTTACATTAGGACGACACCTATCCCAACCCCCGAGGCATCACACTCAATCTCAAATGCCTTGCTAAAGTTGGGCAATTGCAACAATGGGGCAGAACTAAGCCTATGCTTCAACTCTTGGAAAGCCTTCTCTTTACTAACTCAATGAGTGGTGCTGCTATAGTACTAAAATCCCTCACAAAATGTCTATAGAAACTAGCTAGACCATGGAAACTCCTAACTTGTGTCACACTAGTTGGAGCAGGCCAATCTCTAATAGCTTCAATCTTAGACTCATCCACCTCAACACCATTAGCACTAACTACAAAGCCAAGAAAGACAACTCTCTCTACACAAAAGGCACACTTTTTAAAATTAGCACAGAGCTTTTCAGCCCTCAACACATAAAGTACTTGCCTTAGGTGATCAACATGGTCATCTACACTTTTGCTATAAGTCAGAATATCATCAAAGTAAACGACCACAAACTTATTAATAAATGGCTTAAGTACATGATTCATTAGTCTCATAAACGTACTAGGTGCATTGGAGAGGCCAAAGGGCATCACCAACCATTCATATAGACCAAAACTTGGTCTTGAACGCAGTCTTCTACTCATCACCCGGTTTCATACGGATTTGGTGGTAACCGGACCGAAGATCAATTTTAGAGAATACACTTGAACTACTTAACTCATCTAGCATGTCATCTAATCTAGGAATGGGATGACGATACTTTACCGTTATTTTGTTGACTGCCCGGCAATCAACACACATCCTCCAAGTGCCATCTTTCTTAGGAACAAGGATCACGGGCACGGCACAAGGACTTAGACTCTCACGGACCAGCCCCTTATTTAGCAACTCATCCACTTGACGCTGCAGCTCCTTGGTATCGTCTGGGTTGCTCCTATAGGCTGGTTTGTTAGGTATTTGTGAGCCCTGTATGAAATCTATTTGATGCTCAATTCCCCTAAATGGAGGCAGCCCACTCGGCATCTCCTCGCGAATCATATCCTCATATTCCTGCAAAACATCATTGACAACACTAGGCAAAGGGTGAACATTAGTAGTAACATCATCATTAGAGCTCAAATAAACACCCTTATGTACAAGGCAAATTAACAATTTAGAATCATCATTACCTCGCAAATACTCACCTGGCTGCAACACTGTACAAAGATTACTAGGCAGGGATGGTGTAGTAGCATTAGTTTCGGCCTCTAGCTTAGCCTCCGTAAGAGACTTTCCTTTAGCCGCCTCTTTCAGCTCTCGCATGCGCCTATAATCATCACTAACCTATTTGGGTGTCAAGGGCTTGAGTGTATAACTCTTTCCCTCTAACTTGACCGTGTAGGTGTTGGCTTTACCATCGTAAGTGACACCCCTATCAAATTGCCAAGGCCTGCCCAACAACAAATGGCAAGCCTGCATCGGCACTACATCACACATGAACTCATCTTGATAAGCTCCCACCTTAAACTTAATAAGCGCTTGCTTCACCACCTTCAACTCACCACACTTACTCAACCACTGCAGCTTATAGGGATGGGGATGCTTAATTGTGGGAAGCTTAAGTTGAGTCACCAACGTCTGGCTCACTACATTAGTGCAACTACCCGAATCAATTATCATAGAGCACACCTTTTCCCTCACCCTACATCTACCATGAAACAAGTTCTCACACTGCACATCTCCCTCTTCTTCTACACTCATTGCGCTCGAATTCCTAAGCACCACTAAAAACATGTTCACACTCTCATCTTCCACTACATATTCCTTACACTCAATCAAATCAGCCCCCTCATCTCCCTCAATCTCCTCATCACTCTCCGCCTCACGGACAGTACCATCATCAAGAATAAGCATGGTTTTTCGTGTAGGATAATCCTTTGCAAAAGGCCCATAGCCTTGACATTTATGACATTTAAAAGAGGAAGCACTAGGAGTATTAAGCTGAGTTTTAGAAATACCTCCCGACCCCTTAGGATCATTTTTTGGCGTCATTTTGTCCGCTGATTTCTTCACATCACGGCCCACACTTGCTCCCCCGGTACTTGGTGTCCTCCACTCCTTGTTCCGGCTCGTATGAGTAGAAGTAGAACTACCTCTATAGCGGGCTGCCTTCTCCTATTTAATCATCTTCTCGGCTTCAATGGCAGCTAGCAACGCATCATAAAGAGTCAAGAAAGTGTGTAGCCTCAACTGATTAGATATGTCACGATTCAGCCCATTCTTGAACCGTATGATAGCCTCATCTTCTTCTTCTTCTTCCATGTCAAGTGATAGCCTAATCTTCTCAAATTCATCATGATATTCGTCAACAGATTTCAGCCCTTGTTTCAAGTCATATAACCTCCGAAGTTGCTCTTGTTTGTGCTTTGGATTGACATACTTCCGGGTCATTACTTGTTTCAATTCTGTCCAAGTTATGCGCGTGGGCTGATCGTGTCTTGTTCTAGATCGTTTCTCGGCCTCCCACCAAGTAGAAGCATAGGACTCAAAGGCTGCAATGGCATAGGTAGCTTTCTTCTCCTCAGTCATGTCATTAATATCAAGAATCCTCTCAACTTGACGCCTCCACTCTAAGAACTTGTCAGGATCACTAGTTCCCTTGAATGCGGGAATGGTAACCTTTACACTATTTAGACCACTCTCATGAGCACCACGGGCTGGTTCGGGATACCCCTCATAATAATCAGCATACTCATCAAAGTCTGGCTCCAAATTCCTTCCACCATAGCCCCCAAAGCCCCCTCTAGGACCTCGACCAAAGCCACGGCGTCTCATATTACCACGGCCCCCATATGCTTGTCTTACCCTTGGTTCTCGCTGCCCAAAATCATCATCGTCATATTCCCCTAACTCGGGTTGATCATCCTCATGGGCTACTCTTATTTCCCCCGCGGGTGCTATGTTTCTCCGGGCTGGCATCAATGGTGGTATATTACCCTGGGGAAAGCCCAAGGTTCTCAAATTACGAGCATCTTTTTCTCTCAACTCCTATCGATGAGCTATTTCAGCAAATTGTTCAGGCTTCACAGTCAAACCATCACTAGTTCTTTCCCCGGCATTCTTCTGAGTACTAGCTGAATTTTCAATATTCTCAATTCGTGTGCTCATTGCCCTTATTTCAGCCAAGAGATCGGCTAAAGTAATCTCGGGCACAACCTTGTTTCCTTCAGTAGCCATGTATCTGCACAAAAACAAAGACTAGAGAACGTGTTAAGGTTAGTAAATACCTCACCCGCTCGTTCACTTTTGAATGACACTCGGGTTCACTCAAAATTTAAGGTAGGATCTCACAAACTTGTCTAAAATGGCTTCCTCGAATTGATCAAGTTCCTCAACGACCTTTCAAGTTCACAAATTCACTAGTTCTCTTCGGGGTGAGTGAATTTATGAGACTCTATAGGCGGACGGCTTTTAAAGTGAGCACAGGAAGTCAAACAATTAACTACGAAAGTTGGAAATTTTGAGTTTTAGCACGAAGTCCTACAAGCTCAAATATTAGTAATTAACTTAAGTAGGAGAATTACCTAAGAATTACTAATTAGAAGTGATGTTCATAAAGAAATAAGGAAATCTTACGAAAAATCTGATCTTCTACCCTTAAATAGGTGCACAAGACAAGCCCTTTTTGAGTTGGCTAAGTTTTTCCTTTTTTCCCTTGCTTTCCAACTCAAATTTGGAGAACTTATACCACTTTTCCCAACTACCTTTCACACGTTTTCCTTGCTGATTTTCCATCCAAAAAACATGCAAAAAACCCTTCTAAAGCTTAAGGAAAAACTAATTCCCTTACTTGGAAAGTGGGTAAACTTCTCCCCTTTGAATTGGGATTTGTTTCCCTCTTGAATTAGGCTTATGAAACGACCTCGGTCAGTCGTTTCGGAAGTTAGGACTCCGATTGGCGTGCCGATAATTTTAAAATATTCGTAATGTCCATTAAGACCTGTCTGTAAAATTTGAGCTAAATCAGACCTCGTTTGGTAGGCATCGGAAGAAGGTTTCAGTTTTTATTGGCGATAAATATTAAAAAGAGATTTTCGAGCTCGGTTTTGCCGAATGAGCTCCGATTCGAAATCTGAAAGCGCCGTTAGGTTCGTATGATTATCTGTAACTTTTATGAACTTTTGAAAGTGAATTTCGATGTTGTTCGGCTAGTTCCCGCTAAAATGCCGAAAGTTAAATAATTTGACTTTTTTTCATTTAAATTCGCATCTTGAGTTTCGGAAGTCCGATTTGAGATCCGCCTTTGCGAGTATGTTACATATATTTTGTATAACCTGTATGAAAAAGTTGGAATTATTTCGAATATCGTAGGGTACCGTTTTAATTTGTCATGAATAGAAAAGAAAATAAAAGAAAATGAAAAAGAAAAAAGAGAAAAAGACAAAATAGGAGAAAGAGAAATAAATGACTGGCGGTGGTCATTATATGCTAAGTACGAAAGGTACAGAAACATTTAGAACAGAAACAAGAATCGTAACAGAGAAAAGGAAAGGACGCAGTAGAAAAAAATGCCAGAAAATGCGAAAAGAGCCGGAGAAAAATAGTATTTTCACCCTGAAATATTCAGGTAATGATCCTAATATATTATTTGAGTTTATTACGTGTGTTTGAATATATTTTTATGGTGAAACTTAGAATATTAGACATCGTTTTAATAAGTTCAATTAATAGTTTAAAGGGTCAGATGGACCCCGATAATGGAATTGATTATATATTCGTACTCAGTGAGTTATGGGCAACATATAAATGTAATTTATTTAGGGTTTGGTTATGTGACCTTAAACCTTGTACATAGGTCTGGCCTGCGTATTGCGTATGCGAATAGGGTATCAGGTTCCTACTTGGATTGCCCTAAGATGTGAGGAATGAAGCCTTTAGCCTAATCTGATATATTTTTCTGCTTATTGAATAGAGTGGGATCGTTTGGAAATGAAACCAAAGGATAAAGCGGTTGTTGATTAGCAATGCCAACTTTTGGAAGAGGTAAGTGTTTATATCCATTTCTTTGGAGGCACCTGGCCTCGTGGATTTTCTACCACGTGTTCCTTGCGTGTGTAGCTGCCGATAGGCGTACTGCCTTAGCTTCGAATTTACATTGTATATTATATGTTATGCCCTGTTGTTGGTATTGCATTGAACATATGAGCATTGCACTCTGGTTTTGAGCATTGCATATACTTCCCGGTTGGCGATGAGCCCGCACCGGTGAAGGATCATTATTGCATATACTTCCCGGTTGGCGATGAGAGTCCCGCACCGGTGAAGGATAATTATTGCATATACTTCCCGGTTGGCGATGAGAGTCCCGCACCGGTGAAGGGTCATTATTGCATATACTTCCCGGTTGGCGATGAGAGTCCCGCACCGGTGAAGGGTCATCATTGCATTGTACCGCATTCATCCCATCTCATTGCACCGCATACTGACTATTGTGTGTATTGTGTTGTGTTTTATGTATACGGTTTGTACACTATGTCATGGACATATCTCAGTTTACCTATATATTTCTGGCTCGTATTCTGGGTTGCGGGGATCGAGTTGCACGCCACAACAGGATGAATATATGGATCGGGTTGCACGCCGCAACGGTATAAATATATGGATCGGGTTGCAGGCGGCGACGGTATAAATATACGGATCGGTTTGCACGCCGCGATGGTATGAATATATGGATTGGGTTGCACGCCGCAACAAGATAATTACATGGATCGGGTTGCACGCCCGCAATAGGATGTATTTCTGATATGTTCGGGATACCTATATGTTCTGGCTGTCTTATGTTCCTGGTTGTTAACGAGTTTATGATTCTATACGTGTTTCTGGTTATTATCTGGCTCTGCTTTTTCATAATTTAAATAAGAGGAATTTGGTTTATCTATTTCTTTTCTCCCTGGCTAGCTATCCTATTCTTTGAGGTGGCTAGTATGCCCCACTTCTTGAATCCTTTTGACTCACCCTTGTTTGTTGTTTGTTTTTGTTATCTATTTCATTTCGGCAGGTTCGCTCTAGAATTGAGTTCGCCACGTTGTGAAGGAGCGAAGACGACTTCAGCCGTCAGGGTGAGCCAGCTTTTATTCAGGATGGCCACAGTTTCATGTTTATTATTTCAGTATTATTTTGCTCCTGTCACGACCCAAAATCCTGAATGGTCGTGAGGGCACCCGAACAAACCCCATCGGGCGAACCCACCCGCTAAATTAATAAATAACCTCAATAATATTAACGAAATAATATAATAAAATTCAAGTTGTGATCTTTATTGCTGAAATACGCAGAATATCCCACAATGCAAAGGAAAGGTCTAGTTCTCTACCATAAGCCATGAACATCTATAAGTTAAATGCTGAATAAAATATCCCGAATGTCTGAAACAATAACTGACAGGAATGAAATAATAGAAAGGTGCGCCACCACGGAATGAGGATGGTTGGCTCACCGCTGATCAATAGGAAAATCTTCAACTCTGGCCACGAGGCTCGCTGGTACTCGGAACCGTATCTGCCCGAAGAGATAATAAGAAACAATAAAGAAAATAACGTAAGTCAAAAGGACTTAGTAGGTGGGTAGACTAGTTCCCATGAAACACAGGAAACTAGTCTAACAATAAATTAACAGAACAGAGGAGGGAGAGAAAGAAACATGTTATAATTCGCTATTTATCCATTCAACATCAATAAATCTCATTCAAGAACCAACAATTAAACTCAATTAATAAACCAGCAGAATATGTGGGCTAACTCCGAAAAGATGTGATAGTGGACCAACTCTGAGGCTATCAAATGTACCAACTCTAAAATAGATAGTGGACCAACTCCGAGGCTATCAAATGGACAAACTCCGAAACATTATCAATTGGAACAACTCCGACATATCAAAGTAATCATAAATTTTCATGTCAAACATACACATAACTTGCAATACTTTAAACAATAACCAGGAGTAAACACAATCCAGGGAAAACAACACATATTCCAAATAAGTATTTAAACACAACGAAAAGGTGTAAAAGGTTACACCTAGGGCAGTGCACATACAAGGAACGTATGTACAATATCCCGCGTGGACTAGTTCCACCAAAGAAAGGGATAGAACCACCTACCTCTGTCCGAAGAAGCAAAATACTACTCGACAATTGCTTTACCGGATGCAATATCACCAAGACGAATTTGATCTATTCAAAAGAATACTCAATCAATTAATCAAACTGCATGGTAAGGAGTTTATCTAACAGAAAGCTCTTCCCACAAATACCATATTTTAAACTGTGATGATATGTCAAATCGTAGTCCTAATATAAGTAATGGTCATAACGCGTATAATAAACTAAATAGGCTTTGGTACAGTAAGAAAATTAGACGAAGTAAACGAACGATTGTTGAAAGTTTTTTTGTCCGAAACTTCGAAACTAATGTTCTGGTGCTAAAGCCGAATTCCATCTGTATGTCCTCAGATGCAAGTTGCTTTTGATCATACCAATAACCAATGTACGTATTGAATTATTGGTTTAGTTTAAGAGCATTGTTGCATAAGCTTAAAAGATCTCATCATTCTACCATTATTTTATTCCATTAATTATTGCACCATCATGAAAATAAATGATTACACATAATTATCACCATAGACTTCCACTCACCATTAATATGCCTACTTCCATTATACCAAGTTTGATATTTTATACATAGTAAGGGAATTACCTCGTGTTTCCAATAATCCTAAAGCCACCTCTGTAGCCTTAGCCGAAAACTAGGTTCCGCCAACAAGACCCTACTCTTTAAACCTAAAATCTGTATTTTTGCAATTGTAATACTGCTCACTCGGTTAAGAGCACGGCTGACCCCACTTCCCCACTATTTTCTTTCAGTTAATTACCAACCATTAAGGGTAGTATCTAATTGGTCCGACAATTTCTCCTAATTATATCTCCAGTCCTTCTTTCCACTCGTAATTTACATAAATAATTATTCTATAATAATAACTAAAATAAATGTACCAAAACAAATGGAATAACTAGGAAAATTAATACTTATAAAATATCGGGTCATTACATTCTCCCCCACTTAAACTCTCGTTCGTCCTCGAACGATACTCAAAGTACGCCAAGAGGACTATAACCAAGTGACTCTCAAGAACACGCATAATGAATTTAGACCAAACGGAACTGCACAAGAGGCAATAGCAAAAGATATAAGCAAATCTCAACCAGTCAAGTGTCATGACACATACCTGGAGTCTCAAACAAGTGAGGATATTTCTCTCGCATACTCGCCTCAATCTCCCAAGTAGCCTCATCTTGTGGACGATTTCTCCACTGCACCTTTACTAAAGGAATTTCTTTTGATCTCAACTTGCGAATATCCCTCTCAACGATAGCAATCGGGACCTCCTCATAAGCGAGGTTCTCATACAACTGAATTGTATTCACCTCAATAACGTGAGTAGGATTATGAACACATTTCCGAAGCATAGAAATGTGAAAAAAACTGGATGAACCGGCATCGAATCGGGTAAGGCAAGCTTATAAGCAACATTACCAATACGCTGAATAATCTCAAACGGGCCAATGAAACGAGGACTCAATTTTTCTTTCTTCCCAAATCTCATCACACCTCGTATCGGTGACACCTTTAAGTAAACCAAATCACCCTCCATAAACACCAAGTCCCGGGTCCTCCGATTTTCATATGATATCTGCCTACTCTGAGCAGTCCGTAAGCGATCCTGAATAATCTGTACCATATCCAAAGTCTGCTGCACATAATCTGGACCTAAAGCAATCACCTCACCAGACTCAAACCATCCCACTGGAGAGCGACACCTACGCCCGTACAAAGCCTCAAACGGTGCCATCTGAATAGAAGACTGGTAGCTATTATTATAAGCGAATTCTGCTAGGGGTAAATGGTCATCCCAATGACCACCAAAGTCCAGCGCACAAGCTCTCAACATATCCTCTAGTATCTGTATAGTCCTCTCTGACCGACCATCCGTCTGTGGGTCAAATGCAGTACTAAGCTGAACCTTAGTCCCCAACTCCCGCTAAAATGACTACCAAAACTGTGCTGTAAACTGAGAGCCTCTATCAGAAATAATAGAAAGTGGAGTACCATGCAATCGGATAATACGCTCAATAAAAATCTGAGCCAACTTCTTTGCTGAATATGTAGTCTTTACTACAATAAAGTGAGCAGACTTGGTAAGTCTATCAACCACCACCCGAACCGAGTCATGCTGTCTCAAAGTCCTAGGCAAACCAACAACAAAGTCCATAGTGATCATCTCCCACTTCCACTCGGGAATAGGTAATGCCTGGGATAAACCTGCGGGCCTTCTATGCTCATACTTGACCTGCTGACAGTTTGAGCATCGAGACACGTGCTCAACAACATCCTTCTTCATTCCCTTCCACCAATATAACTCACGAAGGTCATGATACATCTTTGTGGTACCGGGATGGATGGAATATCCTGAACTGTGCACCTCATCTAGTAATAATCGTCTTAAATCATCAGCATTAGGAACACACAAACGACCATTGAGACGAAGGACACCATCATCACCAACTGTAAACTCTGACGCTCCCCCACTTAGGGTCGTATCTCGTAACTCTAGCAAATAAGAATCCTCATACTGCCTCTCCTTAATCTGATTGGCAAGAGAGGACTGGGTCATCCTACAAGCAAACACCTTGTCAGGTGCTGGGCTGAATATTCTAACCCTCTGGTTAGTCAAAGACTGTAAATCAATCACCAAGGCCCTCCTATCAGTATCTAAATATGCAAGACTACCCATAGACTTCTGACTCAATGCATCAGCTACAACATTGGCCTTTCCCGGGTGATAACGAATGGTAAGATCATAATCCTTGATCAACTCGAGCCATCTACATTGCCTTCCATTTAAATCTTTCTGATTAAATAGGTGTTGTAAGCTCTTGTGATCAGTGAAAATCTCACAAGGCTCACCATAAAGGTACTGCCTCCAGAGTTTCAAAGCAAACACAACCGCTGCCAACTCTAAGTCATGGGTAGGGTAGTCCTTCTCACTCACCTTCAGCTGCCTCGATGCATATGCAATCATCCTGCCATTTTGCATTAAGACACACCCCAAACCAATACGAGAGGCATCACAATATACTACAAATCCACCTGAACCAGTAGGAAGAGTCAATACTGGAGCAGTAGTCAATAAGGATTTGAGCTTCTGAAAGCTCGCCTCGCACTCCTCTGACCATCGAAACTGCACAGATTTCTGAGTCAAACAGGTCAACGGAGCTGCAATAGAAGAAAACCCTTGAACAAATCGCCGTAGTCCGGCCAAGCCAAGGAAACTACGTATCTCTGTCGGAGAAGTAGGTAGTGGCCAATTCTAAACTGCCTCATTTTTTTCATCGGATCAACTTTATTTCCTTCACTAGACATAATGTAACCCAAGAATGCCATAGAATCTAACCAGAATTCATACTTGGAGAACTTGGCGTACAACTTCTGATCCCGAAGTGTCTGTAGAACCGCTCTCAGGTGCTCCTCATTCTCCTCTCGGCTACGAGAATATATCAAGATATTGTCAATAAAGACGATGACAAATAAATCCAAGTAAGGCCTAAACACTCGATTCATAATATCCATAAAAGCTGTCGGGGCATTTGGAAGCCCAAGTGACATAGCCAGAAACTCATAATGACCATAACGAGTCCTGAAGGCCGTCTTTGGGATGTCACTCCCCCGAATCTTCAACTGATGATAACCAGATCTCAAACAATCTTAGAAAAGAATTTAGCTCCCTGCAACTGATCAAACAAGTCATCAATACGAGGCAACATATACTTATTCTTTATCGTTAGTTTGTTCAGCTTCCTATAGTCAATACACATCTGCATCGGGCCATCTTTCTTCTTAACAAATAATACTGGAGCTCCCCAAGGTGAAACACTTGGTCTGATAAACCCTTACTAGGTAAATCCTGTAACTGCTCCTTTAATTCTCTCCGCTCGGCATAAGCCATACGATAAGGAGGAATAGAGATAGGTTGCATGCCTGGAACAACATCTGTGCCAAATTCAATATATCCATCAGGAGGAATACCCGGCTAATCCTCTGGAAACACATCAACAAACTCACGAACAATAGGAATAAAATCAATAGATAGGGACTCCATGAAGATGTCGTGGATCGGGGAATATTAGTCTTGAGCTTTCGAAAGCTCAATCCATGTTTCAAAACTATCAAAATTGAACATCTTCCTTAACAAGCCAATATATATATCTGCCAAAATCTAAGGAACTGCGAATCCCTACAAAAGTAGATGACCAACTTTGAACTATCTCAATTACTGTATAATGAGCCTTGATACCTTTACGAGATACAATGAGATATCATTACTGACTACAAGTATCAAAGAACCCAAGCAAAGCTTGATAACTCAATACCTTAAACCCACAAAATATAACCGTAGCATTTGCAAGCTTCAAAGACATAATGAGAAACTCGTATTATCCCTTAGAGTCCTAAAACCATCCTTAATATACTCAACATGTGAATCTCCTGCTAATTTATCCATATCTCGAATGGATTCTTAAAAAAATACAATCAAACTGTAATGGATGCAAGAAGTCATCTGGACATAGAAACGATACCAATGTCAATTTATCTACTAGGAGAATACTTATCAATTCCCCGAGAGTACACCACCAAAACCGAATCAACAAACAAAACTTCATCAGAGAATCCAAAAACTGGTCAAATACCCGTTACATCCAGTAAATGTCCAAATATTACCAAGGTGCACACAATTCATACCACCACCCACAAAAAAGTATAGAGATATATCGAAACCAATGGAACTCGTTTCAAAGATATCTATCATGTCCGTACAAGTCTTGTTCAACCTAATTGCCCACCATAGGCTCCCCTGCTTGAAGCCAAATGACATCAATAACTTATACAAGGAAACTACACTCTAACCTTGTAACAACCTTGGTGTGGTACCATCAATGTCTCGTCAAGCTCTCCAAACTCAATTTGTGCCTAGCAAAACTCATACAATGACACACACACACATACGCAGTAGTATGAAATAATATGTCCCTCAACAGTCGTAGCATATCGCTTAAATCTGAAACTTCCAGTGACCTCATCTTCAATGGCAAGGACAACAGAAAATTTTCTATAATTCTAAAACAAACACTAGCTCATACGAAGATCGGAGAATTCTGCTAGTGTAACTTTCCATTTTTTTCAAACTCCTCCGAGAACCACCACACCAAATGCTTTATATGAGCTTACATGCTTCCCTTTCACATTTCTTAAGTCCAAGAAGCTCACTTATAAAAATTAAAAACTTGTCAGAGTCCATCTTTATACCGCTATCAAGAGAAATTTTCAATGCATATTCATTCAAAAGAGAAATGCTCTAAATTATGAAATCCCTATAATGCACAACAATCTCGATAAAACTTATCAAACCACGATATAGCGGAAACCATTCCCTTATGCCCTTATTAATTTATTCAAATCAAAGAAATCTGAAAACCAGAATCTCATTTTGAATATATGAACCTTGCATTCGACATATAACATTTGTTGCCTTCATTATAATGCCATTAAATTGGTGTTGCAAGAACAATGAACCTTCGCCGACGCGGGAATAAACATTGGAAAAATTTGGTCCTTCTCTATCAAACTCAACGCACGAGATAAGGAATGAAAGAAGGGAAATTTTCACTAAACGCCACAATAGCCCCTCGTAGATAAGTACAGACGTCTCCGTACCGATCAGCGAGGCTCTATTCAACACTGTTCATGACTTATCAGGACACTAGACCTTGGCTCTGATACCAATTGTCACGACCCAAAATCCTGAATGGTCGTGAGGGCACCCGAACAAACCCTATCGGGCGAACCCACCCGCTAAATTAATAAATAACCTCAATAATATTAACAAAATAATATAATAAAATTCAAGTTGTGATCTTTATTGCTGAAATACGCAGAATATCCCACAATGCAAAGGAAAGGTCTAGTTCTCTACCATAAGCCATGAACATCTATAAGATAAATGCTGAATAAAATATCCCGAATGTCTGAAACAATAACTGACAGAAATGAAATAATAGAAAGGTGCGCCACCACGGAATGAGGATGGTTGGCTCACCGCTGATCAATAGGAAAATCTTCAACTCTGGCCACGAGGCTCGCTGGTACTCGGAACCGTATCTGCCCGAAGAGATAATAAGAAACAATAAAGAAAATAACGTAAGTCAAAAGGACTTAGTAGGTGGGTAGACTAGTTCCCATGAAACACAGGAAACTAGTCTAACAATAAATTAACAAAACAGAGGAGGGAGAGAAAGAAACATGTTATAATTCGCTATTTATCCATTCAACATCAATAAATCTCATTCAAGAACCAACAATTAAACTCAATTAATAAACCAGCAGAATATGTGGGCTAACTCCGAAAAGATGTGATAGTGGACCAACTCCGAGGCTATCAAATGTACCAACTCTAAAATAGATAGTGGACCAACTCCGAGGCTATCAAATGGACAAACTCCGAAACATTATCAATTGGACCAACTCCGACATATCAAAGTAATCATAAATTTTCATGTCAAACATACACATAACTTGCAATACTTTAAACAATAACCAGGAGTAAACACAATCCAGGGAAAACAACACATATTCCAAATAAGTATTTAAACACAACGAAAAGGTGTAAAAGTTTACACCTAGGGCAGTGCACATACAAGGAACGTATGTACAATATCCCGCGTGGACTAGTTCCACCAAAGAAAGGGATAGAACCACCTACCTCTGTCCGAAGAAGCAAAATACTACTCGACAATTGCTTTACGGCATGCAATATCACCAAGACGAATTTGATCTGTTCAAAAAAATACTCAATCAATTAATCAAACTGCATGCTAAGGAGTTTATCTAACAGAAAGCTCTTCCCACAAATACCATATTTTAAACTGTGATGATATGTCAAATCGTAGTCCTAATATAAGTAATGGTCATAACGCGTATAATAAACTAAATAGGCTTTGGTACAGTAAGAAAATTAGACGAAGTAAACGAACGATTGTTGAAAGTTTTTTTGTCCGAAACTTCGAAACTAATGTTCTGGTGCTAAAGCCGAATTCCATCTGTATGTCCTCAGATGCAAGTTGCTTTTGATCATACCAATAACCAATGTACGTATTGAATTATTGGTTTAGTTTAAGAGCATTGTTGCATAAGTTTAAAAGATCTCATCATTCTACCATTATTTTATTCCATTAATTATTGCACCATCATGAAAATAAATGATTACACATAATTATCACCATAGACTTCCACTCACCATTAATATGCCTACTTCCATTATACACAGTTTGATATTTTATACATAGTAAGGGAATTACCTCGTGTTTCAAATAATCCTAAAGCCACCTTTGTAGCCTTAGCCGAAAACTATGTTCCGCCAACAAGACCCTACTCTTTAAACCTAAAATCTGTATTTTTGCAATTGTAATACTGCTCACTCGGTTAAGAGCACGGCTGACCCCGCTTCCCCACTATTTTCTTTCAGTTAATTACCAACCATTAAGGGTAATATCTAATTGGTCCGACAATTTCTCCTAATTATATCTCCAGTCCTTCTTTCCACTCATAATTTACATAAATAATTATTCTATAATAATAACTAAAATAAATGTACCAAAACTAATGGAATAACTAGGAAAATTAATACTTATAAAATATCGGGTCATTACAGCTCCCTTCAGGAGGTATCTGTCTTCTTTCGTACTCTTAGATGTCTAGTCTGGATAGCCCTAAACCTAGTATGTTGGGTAGTCAGCTGTATTCTTTTGTAGAGCTCAGAGGTATCAGTATGTCTGTATTTTTGTTTGTCTTGTCCTTATTTATGAATTATTATATTTATTTTCCTAATTTTATTGGTAAGGGTTCGCCCGACGGGTCTAGGGGAGGATGTCGGGTGCCCGCACGGCCTAACCGGATTCTGGGTCGTGTCAGCTTAGGTTTTCCTCCTTCTTTCCTTTATATGCAGCTGATTTCAAGCCTCCTTAACACCACAATTTTCAGCAAAGAACAAGATCAAAACATGTAGAAAGGCTAAAGATTGAAGATCAAAAACGAATTCTTTCAACCAAACTCAAGAACAACAAGTTGTTATTCAAGAATTCTTATGTTTTTAGCCAAGAACACATTTTTAAGCTCAAGAATGGTTCAAGAGGTGCTGCACTATTACTCAAACAAGTTTTCAAGTATTCTCCTTCAAGAAAAATCAAGAATCAAAGCAAGAACGGATGAAAATCAAGAAACACACCAAGAATCTTCAAGAAACTCTTCAAGAATCGTTTCAAACTTCAAGATTCAAACAAATCCCTTCTTTAGTAAAGTTTTCTTGTAACCTAGGTGTCCCAAACACAATACACGGCTGATCTTTTTGTTTTTTCCAAGTTTTACCTTTTTTTTTTAATCAAAAATGAAAATTTCAAGAAACTAACTAAGGAACCTAATTCTAGGCACGAAGAACAGGATTAGGGATGTAGAAACAAACCCTTTCCAAGCTCTGATACCAACTGATGCAATATGATCTAAAGAAAGCAAGAAACAAGATAAAAAGAAAGACACTCAATGATCTACCAAGAATTGCAAGTAGGAACTAGTCTACTTACCTTCTTGATGAAGCCAAGGAGGACCTATTCTATGCAACAACCCTCAAGACAACTAGGAATTGAAAGTTGAATGATCAAGAATTGGAACAAGTTCAATTTCGAATTCACGAAGAGAGAACAAGTTTTCCAACATGGGATAGGTTTAGCCAAAAAGCTGCGTTCAATATTGTGAAGTAGATGCTGAAAATAACGCTAAGGAGGGCTTAAATATATTCAGCCCTTAAGCCTAAAATAGCTAGGAAAAGAATAACTAAGAAAAGGCCAATAATTTGGCTAAATGTCAAGTGACCACGCAGGGCCAAATAAGTGCCATCAAACTAAATAAAGTCTAGCTATGCAAAGTATCAAAATGCTGAAAAATACTAAGTGCTAGGGGCCTAGCATAATCAGCTTGTTGAGGTGCTCGTTGAGCTCCAAAGCTCACGGCCTCAACCATAAAGCAACGCTCCTCCTTCTCCAATGCTAACCAATGTCCTCTTTGTCGCCTCTAGCATGCTGCCCGCTTCTTCAATGCTTGCACTATCGTAGCTCTTCATCACCATCAAGTGGACATCATGAAGCTCCTTAGCTTAACTTCTCGTGAATGGTCTTGAAGGCACGAGCTTAGCTCTATAAGGCTACACTGCATCAATCGCACATTTGGATCTAAACACAAAAGGGTATACGAGAAGAGTATACAGTATACTAAAAAGGTATAATTTTTTCAAAATAACAAAACTGAAATATTTATTCGCTCGGTAACATCGCACACTTGGATCCAAACACAAAAGGGTATACTAGAAGAGTATACAGAATACCAAAATGGTATACTTTGTTCAAAACAGCAAATACTGAAATATTTATTCGGCCGGAAGCATTGCACACTTGGATCCAAACACAAAAGGGTATACCAGAACATTATAGAGTATACCAAAAGGGTATACTTTGTTCAAAACAACAAAAACTGAAATATTTATTCTCTCGGTAGCATCGCACACTTGGATCCAAATACAAAAGTGACACGACCCAGAATCCGGCTAGGCCGTGCGGGCACCCGACATCCTTCCCTAGACCCGTCGGGCGAACCCTTACCAATTAAATTAGGAAAATAAATATAATTCAATTCATAAATAAGAACAAGACTTAGATAAAGCACAGACATACTGATGTCTCTAAGCTGTACAAAAGAAATTACAGCAGACTACCCAACATACTAGGTTTAGGGCTATCCAGATTAGACATCTAAGAGTACAAAGGAAGACAGATACCTCCTGCATGGAGCAAAATACCACTGAAATAATGAACATAAATCTGGTGGCCATCCGGAATAAAAGCAGGCTTACCCTGACAGCTGAAGTCGTCTTCGCTCCTTCACAACGTGGTGAACTCAATCCTGGAGCGAACCTACCAAAAAAAAATAGATAGAAAAAAACAAACAACAAACAAGGGTGAGTCGAAAGGACTCAATAAGTGGGGCAGACTAGCCACCTCAAAGAATAGGATAGCTAGCAAGCCAAGGAGAAAAGAAACAGATAGACCAAATTCTTCTTATTTAAATTATAAAAAGGCAGAGCTAGATAATAACCGGAAACACGTAAGAAACTTATAAACTCAACCAAGGATGCGTGTCAGAAACATATCAACAAATAAGCAGAACAGTAGTCGTGTACCGCAAGTCTACATAATGGTATGAATTGCGATGAAATGAAATGAAATGAAATATGATGCAAAGGGTCACATGTGCCCGTAATCCCATCCCGAAGCGGAATACTCCTGCATTCGAGGAGAATCCAATCTGATAACCAACTGGAGCGGAATACTCCTGCTCCTGGGGCGGAATACTCCTGCACCCGATATAACATAAACCAGAGGCGGAATACTCCTGCACTCTCCTGGGGCGGAATACTCCTGCACCTGATAAAATGTAATGCTGAGGCGGAATACTCCTGCACTATCCTGGGGCGGAATCCTCCTACCCTCAATATGATACAATAGAGCGGAATCCTCCTGCTCCTGGGGCGGAATACTCCTGCATCCAATATGATATGCAATGTAATGCATATGAATGACATATAATGCATATGAATGCAATGTGATGCAATAATAACCCTTCACCGGCACAGGACTCTCATCGACAGCGGGGAAATAGATGCCAACTCACAGCCAGAGTACAATGCTCAGATCCTCAATGCAATACCAACAACAGGACATAACATATAATATACAATGTAAATCCAAAGCAAAGGCGTAATGAGTACGCCTATCGGCAGCTACACACGTAAGGAACACGTGGTAGAATATCCACGAGGCCAGGTGCCTCCAAAGAAATGGATATAAACACTTACCTTTTTACAAAGTTAGCACAGTTACTCAACAACCGCTTTATCCTTTGGATTCACTGCCAAACGATCTTGCTGTATTCAATAAGTAGAAAAATATATCAAATTAGGCTAAAGACTTCATTCAATACGTCTTAGGGCAATCCGGTTAGGAACCTGATACCCTATTCACATACGCAGGCCAGGCCTATGTACAGGGTTCAAAGTCACATAACCAAACCCCAAATAAATTACATTTATATGTTGCCTATAACTCACTGAGTAGAAATATATAATCAATTCCATTATGGGGGTCCAATTGACCCTTTAAACTATCAGTTGAACTTACTAAAACGATGCCTAATATCCCAATTTTTTACCGTTAAAATATATTTAAACACACGTAATAAACTCAAATAATATATTAAGATCATTACCTGAATGTTTCAAGGTACAAATTCTATCTTTCTCCGGCTCTTTTCTCATTTTCTGGCATTTTTTTTCCTTCTCCGTGTTCTCCTTCGTTTTCTGTTTTTCGCTTCTTATTTCCTTCTGCTTTCTCGTTCTTGATCTATTCATTTCTTAGCTTTTATAAGCTAAGTACATAAGTACTCAGCCACCGCTATTAACTTTTGTCCTATCCTTTTTTTTTTTAATTTTCTTTTCGTGACAAAAATTAAAACGGTACCCTACGATATTCGAAATAATTCCAACTTTTGCATACAAGTTATACAAAATATATGTAACATAGTCGGGAAGGCGGATCTCAAATCGGACTCCCGAAACTCAATATGCAAATTAAATGGAAAAAGATCAAATTATTTAACTTTTGGCATTTTAGCGGAAACTAGCCGAACAACATCGAAATTCACTTTCGAAAAATCACAAAAGTCACAAATAATCATACAAAACTAACGGCGCTTTCGGATTTTGAATCGGAACTCATTCGCCAAAACCGAGCTCGAAAATCTCTTTTTAATATTTATTGATAATAAAAACTGAAACTTTCTTCCGATGCCTACCAAACTAGGTCTGATTTAGCTCAAATTTTACAGATAAGTCTCAATGGATATTACAAATATTTTAAAATTATTGGCACGCCAATCGGAGTCCTAACTTTCGAAACGACTAACCGAGATCGTTTCAAAAAGGATATACCAGAAGAGTATACAGTATACCAAAAGGGTTTACTTTATTAAAAACAACAAACACTAAAATATTTATTCGCTCAGTAGTATCGTACATTTGGATCAAAACACAAAAGGGTATACCAGAAGAGTATACAGTATACAAAAAAAGTATACTTTGTTCAAAACAACAAAAACTGAAATATTTATTCGCTCGGTAACATCGAACACTTGGATCCAAACACAAAAAGGTATAGTAGAAGAGTATACAGTATAAAAAAAAGGTATACTCTGTAAAAAACAACAAAAACAGAAATATTGATTTACTCGGTAGCATCGCACACTTGGATCCAAACACAAAAGTGTATGTAGGAAGAGTATATAGTATACGAAAAAGGTATACTTTGTTCAAAACAACAAAAATTAAATATATATTCGCTCGGTAGCATCGCACACTTGGATCAAAACACAAAAAGGTATACCATAAGAGTATATCAAAAGGGTATACTTTGTTCAAAACAACAAAAGTTGAAATATTTATTCGCTTGGAAGCATCACATACTTGGATCCAAACACAAAAGGGTATACCAGAAGAATATACAATATACCAAAAGGGTATATTTTGTTCAAAACAACAAAAATTGAAATATTTATTCGCTCGGTACTCTCGCACACTTAGATCCAAACAGCTCGGTAGCCTCGCACACTTAGATCCAAACACAAAAGGGTACATCAGAAGAGTACGCATTATATCCTTTAGTATACCAAAAGGGTATACTTTGATCAAAACAACAAAAACTGAAATATTTATTCGCTCGGTAGTATAGCACAGTTGGATCCAAACACAAAGGGGGTATACCAGAAGAGTATACAGTATACCAAAAGAGTATACTTTGTTTAAAACAACAGAACTTAAATATTTATTCGCTCAGTAGCATCGCACACTTGCATCCTAATACTAAAGGGTATACTAGAAGAGTGCACAGTATACCAAAAGATATACTTTGTTCAAAATAACAAAAATTAAAATATTTATTCGCTCGATAGCATCGCACACTTGGATCCAAACGCAAAAGGGTAAACCAAAAGATAATACAATATATAAAAAAGGTATACTTCTTTAAAAATAAAAAAAATTAAAATATATATGTCTTCTTAAACATTTTGCAGTTCGATTCGAACACAAAAGGGTGTACCAAAAGAGTATACAGTATACCAAAAGGGCATACTTTATTCAAAATTAAAAGAACTGAAATATTTATTCGCTGGTTAGCATCGCATATTTGAATCCAAACACAAAAAGGTATACCAGAACTGAAATATTATTCGCTCGGTAGTATCGCACCCTTGGATCCAAACACAAAAGGGTAAGCTAGAAGAGTATACAGTATACCAAAAGGGTATAATTTGTTCAAAAAAAAAAAAATTGAAATATTTATTCGCTCGGTAGCATCGCACACTTAGATCCAAACAAAAAAAGGTATACCAGAAGAGAATACAATATATGAAAAAGGTATATTTCTTTAAAAATAATAAAAATTAAAATATATATTTCTTCTGAAAACTTTTGCACTTCGATTCGAATAAAAAAAGGTATACCAAAGGAGTATACAGTACACCAAAAGGGTATACTTTATTCAAAACAACAAAAACTGAAATATTTATTTGCTCGGTAATATCGCACAATTGGATCCAAACACAAAAAGGTATACTACAAAAGTATACTGTATACCAAAAGGGTATACTTTGTTCAAAAATAAAAAACGAAATATTTATTCGCTCGATAACATTGCACACTTGGATCCAAACACAAAAGCGTATACCAAAAGAGTATACAGTATACCAAAAGGGTATACTTTATTCAAAACAAAAAATCGGAAATATTTATTCGCTCGGTAACATCGCACACTTTGATCTAAACACAAAAGGGTATACTAGAAGAGTATACAGTATACCAAAAGGGTATACTTTGCTCAAAACAACAAAAAATGAAATATTTATTCGCTCGATAACATTGTACACTTGGTTCCAAACACAAAAGGGTATACCAGAAGAGTATACAGTATACCAAGAGGGTATAAATTATTAAAAATAATGAAAACTGAAATAATTATTCGCTTAGTAGCATCGCACAGTTGAATCCAAACACAAAAGGGTATACCAGAAGAGTATGAAGTACCAAAAGGATACACTTTATTCAAAACAACAAAAGCAAAAATATTTATTCTTTCGGTAACATCGCACACTGGGATCCAAACACAAAAAGGTATACTAGAAAAGTATACAGTATACCAAAAGGGTATACTTTGTTCAAAACAACAAAAAATGAAATATTTATTCGTTCGATAACATTGCATACTTGGATCCAAACACAAAAGCGTATACCAAAAGAGTATACAGTATACCAAAAGGGTATACTTTATTCAAAACAACAAATACCAAAAGAGTATACAGTACACCAAAAGGGTATACTTTATTCAAAACAACAAAAAATGAAATATTAATTCGCTCGGTAGAATTGCACACTTGGATCCAAACACAAAAAGGCACACCAGAAGAGTATACAGTATACCAAAAGGGTATACTTTATTCAAAACAAAAAAAAACTGAAATATTGATTCGCTTGGTAGCATCGCACATTTGGATCCAAACCCAAAAGGGTATACGAGATGAATATACAGTATACCAAAAAGGTATAATTTATTCAAAATAACAAAAACTGATATATTTATTCGCTCGGTAACATCACACACTTGAATTCAAACAAAAAAGCGTATACTAGAAGAGTATACAGTATACCAAAATGGTATACTTTGTTAAAAACAGCAAAAACTGAATTATTTATTCGCCCGGAAGCATCGCACACTTGGATCCAAATACAAAAGGGTATACTAGAACATTATACAGTATACCAAAAGGTATACTTTGTTCAAAACAACAAAAACATAAATATTTATTTGCTCGGTAGCATCGCACCCTTGGATCCAAACACAAAAGAGTATACCAGAAGAGTATACCAAAAGGGTAAACTTTATTCAAAACAACAAAAACGAAAATATTTATTCGCTCGGTAACTTCGCACACTTGGATCCAAACACAAAAAGGTATACTAGAAGAGTATACAGTATACCAAAACGGTATACTTTGTTCAAAATAACAAAAAATGAAATATTTATACGCTCGATAACATCGTACACTTGGTTCCAAACACATATGGGTATACCAGAATAGTATATAGTATACCAAGAGGGTATACTTTATTAAAAATAATGTAAACTGAAATAATTATTCGCTCGGTAGCATCGCACAGTTGAATCCAAACCCAAAAGGGTATACCAGAAGAGTATGAAGTATACCAAAAGGGTATACTTTATTCAAAACAACAAAAGCAAAAATATTTATTCTTTCGGTAACATCTCACACTTGGATCCAAACACAAAAAGGTACACTAGAAAAGTATACAGTATACAAAAAGGTTATACTTTGTTCAAAACGAACAAAAAATGAAATATTTATTCACTCGATAACATTGCACACTTGGATCCAAATACAAAAGCGTATACCAAAAGAGTATACAGTATACCAAAATGATATACTTTATTCAAAACAACAAATACCAAATGAGTATACAGTATACCAAAAGGGTATACTTTATTCAAAACAGCAAAAACTGAAATATTTATTCGCCCGGAAGCATCGCACACTTGGATCCAAATACAAAAGGGTATACAAGAACATTATACAGTATACCAAATGGGTATACTTTGTTCAAAACAACAAAAACATAAATATTTATTCGCTTGGTAGCATCGCACACTTGGATCCAAACACAAAAGGGTATACCAGAAGAGTATACAGTATACAAAAGGGTTTACTTAATTAAAAACAACAAAAACTAAAATATTTATTCGCTCGATAACATCGAACACTTGGATCCAAACACAAAAAGGTATAATAGAAGAGTATACAATACACCAAAAAGGTATACTTTGTTAAAAAGCAACAAAAACTGAAATATTGATTTACTCGGTAGCATCGCACACTAGGATCTAAACTCAAAAGTGTATACAGGAAGAGTATACAGTATACCAAAAAAGGTATACTTTGTTTAAAACAACAAAAATTAAATATATATTCGCTCGGTATCATCACACACTTGGATCAAAACACAAAAAGGTATACCATAAGAGTATATCAAAAGGGTAAACTTTGATCAAAACAACTAAAGTTGAAATATTTATTCGCTTGGAAGCATCGCACAGTTGGATCCAAACACCAAAGGGTATATTAGAAGAATATACAGTATACCAAATGGGTATACTTTGTTCAAAACAACAAAAATTGAAATATTTATTCGCTCGTTAACTTTGTACACTTAGATCCAAACACAAAAGGGTATACTAGAAGAGTATACATTATACCCTTTAGTATACCAAAAGGGTATACTTTGATCAAAACAACAAAAACTGAAATATTTATTCGCTCAGTAGTATAGCACACTTGGATCCAAACACAAAGGGGTATACCAGAAGAGTATACTGTATACAAAAAGAGTATACTTTGTTTAATACAACAGAACTTAAATATTTATTCGCTCAGTAGCATCGCACACTTGGATCTTAATACTAAAGGGTATACCAGAAGAGTGTACAGTATACCAAAACGTATACTTTGTTCAAAACAACAAAAATTAAAATATTTATTCGCTCGATAGCATCGCACAATTGGATCCAAACGCAAAAGGTTAAACAAAAAGAGAATACAATATATAAAAAAGGTATACTTCTTTAAAAATAATAAAAATTAAAATATATATATCTTCTAAAACATTTTGCAGTTTGATTCGAACACAAAAGGGTGTACCAAAAGAGTATACAGTATACCAAAATAGCATACGTTAGTCAAAATAAAAAAATTAAATATTTATTCGCTCGGTAGCATCGCATATTTGGATCCAAACACAAAAAGGTATACCAGAAGAGTATAAAGTATACCAAAAGGGTATACTTTGTTCAAAACAACAAAAATTAAAATATTAATTTGCTAGATAGCATCGCACACTTTCATCCTAATACAAAAGGGTATGCCAATAGAGAATACAATATATCAAAAAGGTATATTCTATAAAAATAATAAAATTAAAAAATATATATGTCTTCTTAAATATTTTTCACTTTGATTTGAACACAAAAGGGTATACCAAAAGAGCATGAGAATACAATATATCAAAAAGGTATATTCTTTAAAAATAATAAAATTAACATATATATATATATGTCTTCTTAAATATTTTACACTTTGATTCGAACATAAAAGGGTGTATTAAAAGAGCATACGGTATACCAAAATGATTTACTTTGTTCAAAACAACAAAAACTGAAATATTTATTCGCTCGGTAGCATCACACCCTTGGATCCAAACATAAATGGGTTTACAAGAAGAGTATACAGTATACCAAAATGGTAGACTTTGCTCAAAACAACAAAAACTGAAATATTTATTCGCTCGGTAGTATCACACCTTGGATCCAAACACAAAAGGGTACACTAGAAGAGTATAAAGTATACCAAAAGGGTATAATTTGTTCAAAACAAAAAAAAAAAATTGAAATATTTATTCGCTCGGTAGTGTCGCACACTTGGATCCAAACACAAAAAAGTATACCAGAAGAGAATACAATATATTAAAAAGGTATATTTCTTTAAAAATAATAAAAATTAAAGTATATATGTCTTCTGAAACATTTTGTACTTCGATTCAAAAACAAAAAGATATACCAAAAAAGTATGCAGTACACCAAAAGGGTATACTTTGTTCAAAACAACAAAAACTGAAATATTTATTCGCTCGGTAACATTGCACATTTGGATCCAAACACAAAAGGGTATATTAGAAGAGTATACAGTATACCATAAGGGTATACTTTATTAAAAACAAGAAAAGCTAAAATATTTATTCGCTCGTTAACATCGCACACTTGGATCCAAACACAAAAAGGTATACTAGAAAAGTACACAGTATACCAAAAGGGTATACTTTGTTCAAAACAACAAAAACTGAAATATTTATTCGCTCGTTAGCATCACACACTTGGATTCAAACACAAAAGGGTATACCAGAAGATTATACAGTATACCAAAAGGGTATACTTTGTTTAAAACAACAAAAACTATAATATTTATTCGCTCGGTAGAATCGCACACTTGGATCCAAACACAAAAGGGTATACCAGAACAGTATACAATATACCAACAGCGTATACTTTGTTTAAAAAAAAAACTGAAGTATTTATTCGCTCAGTAGCATCGCACACTTGGATCCAAACACAAAATAGTATACCAGAAGAGTATACCAAAAGGGTATACTTTATTCAAAACAACAAAAATTGAAATATTTATTCGCTCGGTAGCATCGCACACTTGGATCCAAATAGAAAAGCGTATACCAGATGATTATACAGTATACCAAAAAAGGTATACTTTGTTTAAAACAACAAAAATTAAATATATATTCGCTCGGTAGCATCACACACTTGGATCAAAACACAAAAAGGTATACCATAAGAGTATATCAAAAGGGTAAACTTTGATCAAAACAACTAAAGTTGAAATATTTATACGCTTGGAAGCATCGCACAGTTGGATCCAAACACCAAAGGGTATATTAGAAGAATATACAGTATACCAAATGGGTATACTTTGTTCAAAACAACAAAAATTGAAATATTTATTCGCTCGTTAGCTTTGTACACTTAGATCCAAACACAAAAGGGTACACTAGAAGAGTATACATTATACCCTTTAGTATACCAAAAGGGTATACTTTGATCAAAACAACAAAAACTGAAATATTTATTCGCTCAGTAGTATAGCACACTTGGATCCAAACACAAAGGGGTATACAGAAGAGTATACTGTATACAAAAAGAGTATACTTTGTTTAATACAACAGAACTTAAATATTTATTCGTTCAGTAGCATCGCACACTTGGATCTTAATACTAAAGGGTATACCAGAAGAGTGTACAGTATACCAAAACGTATAATTTGTTCAAAACAACAAAAATTAAAATATTTATTCGCTCGATAGCATCGCACAATTGGATCCAAACGCAAAAGGTTAAACAAAAAGAGAATACAATATATAAAAAAGGTATACTTCTTTAAAAATAATAAAAATTAAAATATATATATCTTCTAAAACATTTTGCAGTTCGATTCGAACACAAAAGGGTGTACCAAAAGAGTATACAGTATACCAAAATAGCATACGTTATTCAAAATAAAAAAATTAAATATTTATTCGCTCGGTAGCATCGCATATTTGGATCCAAACACAAAAAGGTATACCAGAAGAGTATAAAGTATACCAAAAGGGTATACTTTGTTCAAAACAACAAAAATTAAAATATTAATTTGCTAGGTAGCATCGCACACTTTGATCCTAATACAAAAGGGTATGCCAATAGAGAATACAATATATCAAAAAGGTATATTCTAGAAAAATAATAAAATTAAAAAATATATATGTCTTCTTAAATATTTTTCACTTTGATTTGAACACAAAAGGGTATACCAAAAGAGCATGAGAATACAATATATCAAAAAGGTATATCTTTAAAAATAATAAAATTAAAATATATATATATATATATATGTCTTCTTAAATATTTTACACTTTGATTCGAACATAAAAGGGTATATTAAAAGAGCATACGGTATACCAAAATGATTTACTTTGTTCAAAACAACAAAAACTGAAATATTTATTCGCTCGGTAGCATCACACCCTTGGATCCAAACATAAATGGGTTTACAAGAAGAGTATACAGTATACCAAAAGGGTATAATTTGTTCAAAACAAAAAAAAAATTGAAATACTTATTCGCTCGGTAGTGTCGCACACTTGGATCCAAACACAAAAAAGTATACCAGAAGAGAATACAATATATTAAAAAGGTATATTTCTTTAAAAATAATAAAAATTAAAGTATATATGTCTTCTGAAACATTTTGTACTTCGATTCAAAAACAAAAAGATATACCAAAAAAGTATGCAGTACACCAAAAGGGTATACTTTGTTCAAAACAACAAAAACTGAAATATTTATTCGCTCGTTAGCATCACACACTTGGATCCAAACACAAAAGGGTATACCAGAAGATTATACAGTATACCAAAAGGGTATACTTTGTTTAAAACAACAAAAACTATAATATTTATTCGCTCGGTAGAATCGCACACTTGGATCCAAACACAAAAAGGTATACTAGAAAAGTACACAGTATACCAAAAGGGTATACTTTGTTCAAAACAACAAAAACTGAAATATTTATTCGATCGATAGCATCACACACTTGGATCCAAACAATAAAGTGTATACCAGAAGATTATACAGTATACCAAAAGGGTATACTTTGTTTAAAACAACAAAAACTATAATATTTATTCGCTCGGTAGAATCGCACACTTGGATCCAAACACAAAAGGGTATACCAGAACAGTATACAATATACCAACAGCGTATACTTTGTTTAAAAAAAAAACTGAAGTATTTATTCGCTCAGTAGCATCGCACACTTGGATCCAAACACAAAATAGTATACCAGAAGAGTATACCAAAAGGGTATACTTTATTCAAAACAACAAAAATTGAAATATTTATTCGCTCGGTAGCATCGCACACTTGGATCCAAATAGAAAAGCGTATACCAGATGATTATACAGTATACCAAAAGGGTATACTTTGTTAAAAACAACAAAAATAAAAATATTTATTCATTCGGTAGCATCGCACACTTGGATCTAAACACAAAAGGGTATACCAAAAGAGCATGAGAATACAATATATCAAAAACGTATATTCTTTAAAAATAATAAAATTAAAATATATATATATATATATATATATATATGTGTCTTCTTAAATATTTTACACTTTGATTCGAACATAAAAGGGTATATTAAAAGAGCATACGGTATACCAAAAGGATTTACTTTGTTCAAAACAACAAAAACTGAAATATTTATTCGCTCGGTAGCATCACACCCTTGGATCCAAACATAAATGGGTTTACAAGAAGAGTATACAGTATACCAAAAGGGTAGACTTTGCTCAAAACAACAAAAACTGAAATATTTATTCGCTCGGAAGTATCGCACCCTTGGATCAAAACACAAAAAGGTACACTAGAAGAGTATTTGTTCAAAACAAAAAATAAATTGAAATATTTATTCGCTCGGTAGCGTCGCACACTTGGATCCAAACAAAAAAAAGTATACCAGAAGAGAATACAATATATGAAAAAGGTATATTTCTTTAAAAATAATAAAAATTAAAATATATATGTCTTCTGAAACATTTTGTACTTCGATTCAAAAACAAAAAGATATACCAAAAAAGTATGCAGTACACCAAAAGGGTATACTTTGTTCAAAACAACAAAAACTGAAATATTTATTCGCTCGGTAACATCGCACATTTGGATCCAAACACAAAAGGGTATATTAGAAGAGTATACAGTATACCATAAGGGTATACTTTATTCAAAAGAAGAAAAGCTAAAATATTTATTCGCTCGTTAACATCGCACATTTGGATCCAAACACAAAAAGGTATACTAGAAAAGTACACAGTATACCAAAAGGGTATACTTTGTTCAAAACAACAAAAACTGAAATATTTATTCGATCGTTAGCATCACACACTTGGATCCAAACACAAAAGGGTATACCAGAAGATTATACAGTATACCAAAAGGGTATACTTTGTTTAAAACAACAAAAACTATAATATTTATTCGCTCGGTAGAATCGCACACTTGGATCCAAACACAAAAGGGTATACCAGAACAGAATACAATATACCAACAGCGTATACTTTGTTTAAAAAAAAAACTGAAGTATTTATTCGCTCAGTAGCATCGCACACTTGGATCCAAACACAAAATAGTATACCAGAAGAGTATACCAAAAGGGTATACTTTATTCAAAACAACAAAAATTGAAATATTTATTCGCTCGGTAGCATCGCACACTTGGATCCAAATAGAAAAGCGTATACCAGATGATTATACAGTATACCAAAAGAGTATACTTTGTTTAAAACAACAAAAACTAAAATATTTATTCGTTCGGTAGCATCGCACACTTGGATCTAAACACAAAAGTGTATACCAAAAGAGCATGAGAATACTATATATCAAAAAGGTATATTCTTTAAAAATAATAAAATTAAAATATATATATATATATATATATATATATATATATATATATATATATATATATGTCTTCTTAAATATTTTACACTTTGATTCGAACATAAAAGGGTATATTAAAAGAGCATACGGTATACCAAAAGGATTTACTTTGTTCAAAACAACAAAAACTGAAATATTTATTCGCTCGGTAGCATCACACCCACCCTTGGATCCAAACATAAATGGGCTTACAAGAAGAGTATATAGTATACCAAAAGGGTAGACTTTGCTCAAAACAACAAAAACTGAAATATTTATTCGCTCGGAAGTATCGCACCCTTGGATCCAAACACAAAAGGGTACACTAGAAGAGTATAAAGTATACCAAAAGGGTATAATTTGTTCAAAACAAAAAAAAATTGAAATATTTATTCGCTCGGTAGCGTCGCACACTTGGATCCAAACACAAAAAAGTATACCAGAAGAGAATACAATATATGAAAAAGGTATATTTCTTTAAAAATAATAAAAATTGAAATATATATGTCTTCTGAAACATTTTGTACTTCGATTCAAAAACAAAAAGATATACCAAAAAAGTATCCAGTACACCAAAAGGGTATACTTTGTTCAAATCAACAAAAACTGAAATATTTATTCGCTCGGTAACATCGCACATTTGGATCCAAACACAAAAGGGTATATTAGAAGAGTATACAGTATACCATAAGGGTATACTTTATTCAAAACAAGAAAAGCTAAAATATTTATTCGCTCGTTAACATCGCACATTTGGATCCAAACACAAAAAGGTATACTAGAAAAGTACACAGTATACCAAAAGGGTATACTTTGTTCAAAACAACAAAAACTGAAATATTTATTCGATCGTTAGCATCACACACTTGGATCCAAACACAAAAGGGTATACCAGAAGATTATACAGTATACCAAAAGGGTATACTTTGTTTAAAACAACAAAAACTATAATATTTATTCGCTCGGTAGAATCGCACACTTGGATCCAAACACAAAAGGGTATACCAGAACAGTATACAATATACCAACAGCGTATACTTTGTTTAAAAAAAAAAAACTGAAGTATTTATTCGCTCAGTAGCATCGCACACTTGGATCCAAACACAAAATAGTATACCAGAAGAGTATACCAAAAGGGTATACTTTATTCAAAACAACAAAAATTGAAATATTTATTCGCTCGGTAGCATCGCACACTTGGATCCAAATAGAAAAGCGTATACCAGATGATTATACAGTATACCAAAAGAGTATACTTTGTTTAAAACAACAAAAACTAAAATATTTATTCGTTCGGTAGCATCGCACACTTGGATCTAAACACAAAAGGGTATACCAAAAGAGCATGAGAATACTATATATCAAAAAGGTATATTCTTTAAAAATAATAAAATTAAAATATATATATATATATATATATATATATATATATATATATATGTCTTCTTAAATATTTTACACTTTGATTCGAACATAAAAGGGTATATTAAAAGAGCATACGGTATACCAAAAGGATTTACTTTGTTCAAAACAACAAAAACTGAAATATTTATGCGCTCGGTAGCATCACACCCTTGGATCCAAACATAAATGGGTTTACAAGAAGAGTATATAGTATACCAAAAGGGTAGACTTTGCTCAAAACAACAAAAACTGAAATATTTATTCGCTCGGAAGTATCGCACCCTTGGATCCAAACACAAAAGGGTACACTAGAAGAGTATAAAGTATACCAAAAGGGTATAATTTGTTCAAAACAAAAAAAAATTGAAATATTTATTCGCTCGGTAGCGTCGCACACTTGGATCCAAACACAAAAAAGTATACCAGAAGAGAATACAATATATGAAAAAGGTATATTTCTTTAAAAATAATAAAAATTAAAATATATATGTCTTCTGAAACATTTTGTACTTCGATTCAAAAACAAAAAGATATACCAAAAAAGTATCCAGTACACCAAAAGGGTATACTTTGTTCAAATCAACAAAAACTGAAATATTTATTCGCTCGGTAACATCGCACATTTGGATCCAAACACAAAAGGGTATATTAGAAGAGTATACAGTATACCATAAGGGTATACTTTATTCAAAACAAGAAAAGCTAAAATATTTATTCGCTCGTTAACATCGCACATTTGGATCCAAACACAAAAAGGTATACTAGAAAAGTACACAGTATACCAAAAGGGTATACTTTGTTCAAAACAACAAAAACTGAAATATTTATTCGATCGTTAGCATCACACACTTGGATCCAAACACAAAAGGGTATACCAGAAGATTATACAGTATACCAAAAGGGTATACTTTGTTTAAAACAACAAAAACTATAATATTTATTCGCTCGGTAGAATCGCACACTTGGATCCAAACACAAAAGGGTATACCAGAACAGTATACAATATACCAACAGCGTATACTTTGTTTAAAAAAAAAAACTGAAGTATTTATTCGCTCAGTAGCATCGCACACTTGGATCCAAACACAAAATAGTATACCAGAAGAGTATACCAAAAGGGTATACTTTATTCAAAACAACAAAAATTGAAATATTTATTCGCTCGGTTGCATCGCACACTTGGATCCAAATAGAAAAGCGTATACCAGATGATTATACAGTATACCAAAAGAGTATACTTTGTTTAAAACAACAAAAACTAAAATATTTATTCGTTCGGTAGCATCGCACACTTGGATCTAAACACAAAAGGGTATACCAAAAGAGCATGAGAATACTATATATCAAAAAGGTATATTCTTTAAAAATAATAAAATTAAAATATATATATATATATATATATATATATATGTCTTCTTAAATATTTTACACTTTGATTCGAACATAAAAGGGTATATTAAAAGAGCATACGGTATACCAAAAGGATTTACTTTGTTCAAAACAACAAAAACTGAAATATTTATTCGCTCGGTAGCATCACACCCTTGGATCCAAACATAAATGGGTTTACAAGAAGAGTATATAGTATACCAAAAGGGTAGACTTTGCTCAAAACAACAAAAACTGAAATATTTATTCGCTCGGAAGTATCGCACCCTTGGATCCAAACACAAAAGGGTACACTAGAAGAGTATAAAGTATACCAAAAGGGTATAATTTGTTCAAAACAAAAAAAAAATTGAAATATTTATTCGCTCGGTAGCGTCGCACACTTGGATCCAAACACAAAAAAGTATCACAGAAGAGAATACAATATATGAAAAAGGTATATTTCTTTAAAAATAATAAAAATTAAAATATATATGTCTTCTGAAACATTTTGTACTTCGATTCAAAAACAAAAAGATATACCAAAAAAGTATGCAGTACACCAAAAGGGTATACTTTGTTCAAATCAACAAAAACTGAAATATTTATTCGCTCGGTAACATCGCACATTTGGATCCAAACACAAAAGGGTATATTAGAAGAGTATACAGTATACCATAAGGGTATACTTTATTCAAAACAAGAAAAGCTAAAATATTTATTCGCTCGTTAACATCGCACATTTGGATCCAAACACAAAAAGGTATACTAGAAAGTACACAGTATACCAAAAGGGTATACTTTGTTCAAAACAACAAAAACTGAAATATTTATTCGATCGTTAGCATCACACACTTGGATCCAAACACAAAAGGGTATACCAGAAGATTATACAGTATACCAAAAGGGTATACTTTGTTTAAAACAACAAAAACTATAATATTTATTCGCTCGGTAGAATCGCACACTTGGATCCAAACACAAAAGGGTATACCAGAACAGTATACAATATACCAACAGCGTATACTTTGTTTAAAAAAAAAAACTGAAGTATTTATTCGCTCAGTAGCATCGCACACTTGGATCCAAACACAAAATAGTATACCAGAAGAGTATACCAAAAGGGTATACTTTATTCAAAACAACAAAAATTGAAATATTTATTCGCTCGGTATCATCGCACACTTGGATCCAAATAGAAAAGTGTATACCAGATGATTATACAGTATACCAAAAGAGTATACTTTGTTTAAAACAACAAAAACTAAAATATTTATTCGTTCGGTAGCATCGCACACTTGGATCTAAACACAAAAGGGTATACCAAAAGAGCATGAGAATACAATATATCAAAAAGGTATATTCTTTAAAAATAATAAAATTAAAATATATATATATATATATATATATATATATATATATATGTCTTCTTCAATATTTTACACTTTGATTCGAACATAAAAGGGTATATTAAAAGAGCATACGGTATACCAAAAGGATTTACTTTGTTCAAAACAACAAAAACTGAAATATTTATTCGCTCGGTAGCATCACACCCTTGGATCCAAACATAAATGGGTTTACAAGAAGAGTATATAGTATACCAAAAGGGTAGACTTTGCTCAAAACAACAAAAACTGAAATATTTATTCGCTCGGAAGTATCGCACCCTTGGATCCAAACACAAAAGGGTACACTAGAAGAGTATAAAGTATACCAAAAGGGTATAATTTGTTCAAAACAAAAAAAAAATTGAAATATTTATTCGCTCGGTAGCGTCGCACACTTGGATCCAAACACAAAAAAGTATACCAGAAGAGAATACAATATATGAAAAAGGTATATTTCTTTAATAATAATAAAAATTAAAATATATATGTCTTCTGAAACATTTTGTACTTCGATTCAAAAACAAAAAGATATACCAAAAAAGTATGCAGTACACCAAAAGGGTATACTTTGTTCAAAACAACAAAAACTGAAATATTTATTCGCTCGGTAACATCGCACATTTGGATCCAAACACAAAAGGGTATATTAGAAGAGTATACAGTATACCATAAGGGTATACTTTATTCAAAACAAGAAAAGCTAAAATATTTATTCGCTCGTTAACATCGCACACTTGGATCCAAACACAAACGGGTATACCAGAAGATTATACAGTATACCAAAAGGGTATACTTTGTTTAAAACAACAAAAACTATAATATTTATTCGCTCGGTAGAATCGCACACTTGGATCCAAACACAAAAGGGTATACCAGAACAGTATACAATATACCAACAACGTATACTTTGTTTAAAAAAAAAACTGAAGTATTTATTCGCTCAGTAGCATCGCACACTTGGATCCAAACACAAAATAGTATACCAGAAGAGTATACCAAAAGGGTATACTTTATTCAAAACAACAAAAATTGAAATATTTATTCGCTCGGTAGCATCGCACACTTGGATCCAAATAGAAAAGCGTATACCAGATGATTATACAGTATACCAAAAGGGTATACTTTGTTTAAAACAACAAAAATTAAAATATTTATTCGTTCGGTAGCATCGCACACTTGGATCTAAGCACAAAAGGGTATACCAAAAGAGCATGAGAATACAATATATCAAAAAGGTATATTCTTTAAAAATAATAAAATATATATATATATATATATATATATATATATATATATATATATATATATATGTCTTCTTCAATATTTTACACTTTGATTCGAACATAAAAGGGTATATTAAAAGAGCATACGGTATACCAAAAGGATTTACTTTGTTCAAAACAACAAAAACTGAAATATTTATTCGCTCGGTAGCATCACACCCTTGGATCCAAACATAAATGGGTTTACAAGAAGAGTATATAGTATACCAAAAGGGTAGACTTTGCTCAAAACAACAAAAACTGAAATATTTATTCGCTCGGAAGTATCGCACCCTTGGATCCAAACACAAAAGGGTACACTAGAAGAGTATAAAGTATACCAAAAGGGTATAATTTGTTCAAAACAAAAAAAAAAATTGAAATATTTATTCGCTCAGTAGCGTCGCACACTTGGATCCAAACACAAAAAAGTATACCAGAAGAGAATACAATTTATGAAAAAGGTATATTTCTTTAAAAATAATAAAAATTAAAATATATATGTCTTCTGAAACATTTTGTACTTCGATTCAAAAACAAAAAGATATACAAAAAAAGTATGCAGTACACCAAAAGGGTATACTTTGTTCAAAACAACAAAAACTGAAATATTTATTCGCTCGGTAACATCGCACATTTGGATCCAAACACAAAAGGGTATATTAGAAGAGTATACAGTATACCATAAGGGTATACTTTATTCAAAACAAGAAAAGCTAAAATATTTATTCGCTCGTTAACATCGCACACTTGGATCCAAACACAAAAGGGTATACTAGAAAAGTACACAGTATACCAAAAGGGTATACTTTGTTCAAAACAACAAAAACTGAAATATTTATTCGATTGTTAGCATCACACACTTGGATCCAAACACAAAAGGGTATACCAGAGGATTATACAGTATACCAAAAGGGTATACTTTGTTTAAAACAACAAAAACTATAATATTTATTCGCTCGGTAGAATCGCACACTTGGATCCAAACACAAAAGGGTATACCAGAACAGTATACAATATACCAAAAGCGTATACTTTGTTTAAAAAAAAAACTGAAGTATTTATTCGCTCAGTAGCATCGCACGCTTGGATCCAAACACAAAATAGTATACCAGAAGAGTATACCAAAAGGGTATACTTTATTCAAAACAACAAAAATTGAAATATTTATTCGCTCGGTAGCATCGCACACTTGGATCCAAACAGAAAAGCGTATACCAGATGATTATACAGTATACCAAAAGGGTATACTTTGTTTAAAACAACAAAAATTAAAATATTTATTCGTTCGGTAGCATCGCACACTTGGATCTAAACACAAAAGGGTATACCAAAAGAGCATGAGAATACAATATATCAAAAAGGTATATATATATATATATATATATATATAGATATATAGATATATATATATATATATATATATATATATATATATATATATCTATATATCTATATATATATATATATATATATATATATATATATATATGTCTTCTTAAATATTTTACACTTTGATTCGAACATAAAAGGGTATATTAAAAGAGCATACGGTATACCAAAAGGATTTACTTTGTTCAAAACAACAAAAACTGAAATATTTATTCGCTCGGTAGCATCACACCCATAGATCCAAACATAAATGGGTTTACAAGAAGAGTATATAGTATACCAAAAGGGTAGACTTTGCTCAAAACAAAAAAAACTGAAATATTTATTCGCTCGGAAGTATCGCACCTTGGATCCAAACACAAAAGGGTACACTAGAAGAGTATAAAGTATACCAAAAGGGTATAATTTGTTCAAAACAAAAAAAAAATTGAAATATTTATTCGCTCGGTAGCGTCCCACACTTGGATCCAAACACAAAAAAGTATACCAGAAGAGAATACAATATATGAAAAAGGTATATTTCTTTAAAAATAATAAAAATTAAAATATATATGTCTTCTGAAACATTTTGCACTTCGATTCGAAAACAAAAAGATATACCAAAAGAGTATGCAGTACACCATAAGGGTATACTTTATTCAAAACAACAAAAACTGAAATATTTATTCGCTCGGTAACATCGCACACTTGGATCCAAACACAAAAGGGTATATTAGAAGAGTATACAGTATAGCATAAGGGTATACTTTATTCAAAACAAGAAAAGCTAAAATATTTATTCGCTCGTTAACATCGCACACTTGGATCCAAACACAAAAAGGTATACTAGAAAAGTATACAGTATACCAAAAGGGTATACTTTGTTCAAAACAACAAAAACTGAAATATTTATTCGCTCGGTAGCATCGCACACTTGGATCCATACACAAAAGGGTATACCAGAAGATTATACAGTATACCAAAAGGGTATACTTTGTTTAAACCAACAAAAAACTATAATATTTATTCGCTCGGTAGAATCGCACAATTGGATCCAAACACAAAAGGGTATACCAAAACAGTATACAATATACCAACAGGGTATACTTTGTTTAAAAAAAAAAACTGAAGTATTTATTCGCTCAATAGCATCGCGCACTTGGATCCAAACACAAAAGGGTATACCAGAAGAGTATACCAAAAGGGTATACTTTATTCAAAACAACAAAAATTGAAATATTTATTCGCTCGGTAGCATTGCACACTTGGATCCAAACAGAAAACCGTATACCAGAAGATTATACAGTATACACAAAGGGTATACTTTGTTTAAAACAACAAAAATTAAAATATTTATTCGTTCGGTAGCATCACACACTTGGATCTAAACACAAAAGGGTATACCATAAGAGTATACAGTATACCAAAAGATTATACTTTGTTCAAAATAACAATACCGGAAATATTTATTCACTCGGTAACATAGCACACTTGGATCCAAACATAAAAAGGTATACTAGAAAAGTATACAGTATACCACAACGGTATACTTTATTCAAAACAACAAAAATTGAAATATTTATTCGCTCGGTAGCATTGCACTCTTAGATCCAAATACAAAAGGGTATACCAGAAGAGTATACAGTATACCAATAGGGTATACTTTATTCAAAACAATAAAAACTGAAATATTTATTCGCTCGGTAGCATCGCATACTTGGATCCAAACAAAAAAGAGCATACCAGAAGAGTGTACAGTATACCAAAAGGGTATACTTTGTTATAAACAACAAAATTGAAATATTTATTCGCTCGGCAGCATCGCACATTTAGATGGAAATAAAAAAGGGTATACCAAAAGGGTATACTTTATTCAAAACAACAAAAAGTGAAATATTTATTCGCATGGTAGCATCGCACACTTGGATCCAAATACAAAAAGGTTTACCAAAACAGTATAAAGTATACGAAAAGGGTATACTTTTGACACGACCCGAATTTTCGGTTAGGCCGTACGGGCACCCGACCACCTCCCCTAAACCTTTCGGGTGAACCCTATTGACTGAATCGATATAAATTGTGAAGAATTATCTTGAAATGAAAATGAACCAAACTTTAACAACATAAGATAACTCTCAAGGATAGACAAACATACAAGCTGTCTGAGTAATACAACTAACTACCCAGAATACACAGTTTTAAAGGTTTCTAGATCAGACATCTAAGAAGGCCAAAAGATATATACACCTCCCGAAGGGAGCAAAAGTAAGGAAAAACTGTAATATCTGAAGTTGGTGGCCGCAATGAACAGAATGGCTCACCGCAGACAGCTCAAAACGTACTACTCCTCAATCACGATGCGACTGGCTGGGTCCTGGAGCAGAATCTGCTGAACGAAAAGAAAACACAAGGACAAATAGGGGGTGAGTCATAAGGACTCAATAAGTGTGAACAAACTAGCAACCTCAAAAAATAGATACGCTAGTCAGGGAAATGGAACCAGACAACAATCAACAAATAAGCAATGCACATATAAGCACAACAGTAGTCATGTACAAAAAGTCTACATAATGGTATGAAATGAAATGGAATGAGATGAAATGAAATGAAATGAGATGAAATGAAATATGATGCAAAGGGTCACATGTGCCAAATGAATGGAGCGGAATCCTCCTTCTCCGAGGGCGGAATCCTCCTACCCTCAATATGATGCGATGGAGCAGAATCCTCCTGCTCCGAGGGCGGAATCATCCTACCCTCAATATGATGCAATTGAGCGGAATCCTCCTGCTCCGAGGGCGGAATCCTACTACCCTCAGTATGATGCAATAATAACCCTTCACCGGCGCGGGACTCTCATCGACTGCCGGGAAGTATATGTCAACTCACAACCAGAGTACAATGCTCAGATCCTCAATGCAATACCAACAACAGGACATAACATATAATATACAATGTAAATTCAGAGCTAAGGCGTAATGAGTACGCCTATCGGCAGCTACACACGTAAAGAACACGTGGTAGAAAATCCACGAGGCCAGGTGCCTCCAAAGAAATGGATATAAACACTTAACGTATTCCAAGGCTAGCCCTGCTACTCAACAACTTGCTTTTTCTTTGGATTAACTGCCAAACGATCCCGTTCTAGTCAATAAGCAGAAAAATTATATCAAATAAAGCTAAAGGCTTCATTCCTTATGTCTTAGGGCAATCCAGTTAGGAACCTGATACCCTATTCGCATACGCAATACGCAGGCCAGGCCTATGTACAGGGTTCAAAGTCCCATAACCAAACCCTAAATAAATTACGTTTATATGTTGCCCATAACTCACTGAGTACGAATATATAATCATTTCCATCATCGGAGTCCAATTGACCCTTTAAACTATCAATTTAAGTCATTAGGGTGATGTCTAATATCCCAATTTTTACCATAAAAATATATTCAAACACACGTAATAAGCTAAGATAATGAGTTAACATCATTACCTGGAGATTTGGGGTAGAAAATCTACTATTTTTCCACCTCTTTTTCCCTATTTTCCTCTTTCTTTTCTAACTTTTCTTTTCTCTGTTTATGTTGTATGTTTCTGCGTCCATATTGAGTTGCTACTGCTGCTAAGGGATTTAATCCCTTAGCTAACCGACATCATCTTTTTTTTATTTTTTTTAAATTTGCTACGACGATTAAAATTAAAAAGGAACTCTAGAGAAGTCGAAATGATCCAAAATTTTTTAAGTAAGTTATACAGAATATATGTAATATACTCGCGAAGACGGATCTCAAATCAGACTCCAGAAACTCAAGATGTAAATTTAAAGGAAAAAGGTCAAATTAGTTAATTTTCGGCATTTTAGCGGAAACTAGCCGAACAACATCGAAATTCACTTTGAAAAAATCACAAAATTCATAAATAATCATACGAACCTAACGGCGCTTTCGGATTTTGAATCGGAGCTCATTCGCCAAAACCGAACTCAAAAATCTCTTTTTAATATTTATCGACAATAAAAACTGAAACTTTCTTCCGATGCCTACCAAACGAGGTCTGATTTAGCTCAAATTTTACAGACAAGTCCTAATTAACCTTACGAATATTTTAAAATTATCGGCACGCCAATCGGAGTCCAAACTTCCGAAACGACTGACCGAGGACGTTTCATTCTCCTCCACTTAGACTCTCGTTCGTCCTCGAACGAGCAAGAGTCTAAAATAGATTTCACACCTCTAATGAGAATGCTCACACCAATTTTTTCAATGACATTTACTACGAAACCAAAATCAAATTCAATGATAAAAACTTTTAGGCTTTAAAGACCAAGTTCGAACCTGAATCATCGAAGAGGTAAGGATCCCTCTCACGCATACTGGACTCAAGCTTCCAAGTGTCCTCCTCACGAGGACGATTATTCCATCGCACTCGAACCATCGGAATCTGTTTCGAATGTAGCTTCCGGACATCATGCGCAACTATAGCAACTGGGAACTCCTCGTAGGCCAGATTCACATCTAGCTGAGCAGGGTCTAATTCGATCACTTCGGAAGGATCTCGGATACACTTCTGGAGCATCGATACAAGGAAAACTGGGTGAACTGGCATAGAAGCTGGCAAGTCGAGCCGATAAGCTACCTTACCAATACGCTTCTCGATACTGAAAGGGCCAATGTACCTGGGACTAAGCTTTCCTTTCCTACCAAATCTCTTTACACCTCGCATCGGTGACACTTTCAAAAATACCATGTCCCCGACCTCGAACTCTAACTCTCGGCTCCTCCGGTTCGAATATGAAATCTGCCTACTCTGGGTGGTCCGTAAACGATCCTGAATAACACGAACAACATCAAGAATCTGACGAACCATATCTGAACTCATCACCTTGACATCTCGAGACTCAAACCAGCCAATAGGAGAACGACATCGATGACCATATAAGGCCTCAAATAGAGCCATCTGAATAGAAGACTGGTAACTATTATTATAAGAGAACACTGCTAATGCCAAATGATCATCCCAGTAACCCCCGAAGTCCAGTGCACAAGCTCTCAACATGTCCTCCAGAATTTGAATAACCCGCTCGAACTGACCATCAGTCTGAGGATGGAATGCTGTGCTAAGCTGCACTTGGGTCCCCAACTCTCTCTGAAAAGACTGCCAGAACTGAGAAGTAAACTGGGAACCACGATCTGAGATAATGGATACCATGCAGCCTAACCACCTGCTCAATGAAAATCTGAGCCAATCTCTGAGCTGAATCAGTAGTCTTTACAGGGATAAAGTGAGCTGATTTAGTCAGTCTGTCGACAATGACCTAGACTGAATCGTGGCGCCGCAGGGTCTTTGGCAGACCAACTATAAAATACATCATGATGTGCTCCCACTTCCACTCTGGAATGGGCAATGCCTGAGCTAACCCTGCTGGTCTCCGGTGCTCGAACTTAACCTGCTGACAGTTCAAGCAACGAGATACATAATCAAATACATCTCTCTTCATCCCCTTCCACCAGTATAGCTCTCGGAGGTCCTGATACATTTTTGTAATACCAGGATGAATGGAATAACGCGAGCTATGAGCTTCACCGAGCACTGACTGCCTCAAATCCCCAACATCAGGAACACAGAGTCGACCATTGAACCGAAGAATTCAATCTGAATCAAGCTCGAATAAGGGAACTCCTCCACTTAGGACACGACCACGCAACTCCTGCAGATGAGGATCCTCGAACTGTCTTCCCTTAATCTGACTGACTAAGAAAGACTGAGCTGCAATACCCACTAAGACTCGACTGGAGTCTGGGAGAAGAAATCTCACGCCAAAGTCGCCAAGGGAGTGCAATTCTCGGGCCAATGGTCTCATGTCAGCATAAAGAAAAGCCATGCTGCCCATGGACTTCCTGCTCAAAGCATCTACTACCACGTTCGCCTTCCCAGGATTATAGTGGATGGTGAGATCATAATCTTTAATTAATTCAAGCCACCTCCGCTGTCGGCCGTTAAGATCTTTCTGAGAGAGAAGATACTGCAGACTCTTATGATCCATATACACCTCACAAGGCTCGCCATAAAGATAATGCCTCCATATCTTTAAAGCAAAGACCACAGCTGCTAATTCTAAATCGTGAGTCGGATAATTCTTCTCATTCGGCTTCAACTGTCTGGAAGCATAAGCAATTACCTTCCCGTGTTGCATGAGAACATAACCAAGTCCCACACGAGATGCATCACAGTAGACTACAAATCCACCGGTGCCAGAAGGAAGGGAAAGCACTGGAGCTGAAGTCAATAAGGCCTTAAGCTTCTGGAAGCTTGCCTCACACTTATCGGACCATCGAAACTGAACCGCCTTCTGCGTCAGGCGAGTCAGGGGAGCTGCAATAGTAGAGAACTTTTCCACCAACCTCCGATAATAACCAGCCAATCCAAGGAAGCTGCGAATCTCCGTCGGAGTGGTAGGACGAGGCCATTTCTGCACTGCTTCAATCTTCTTCGGATCAACCTTGATACCCTCACTAGATACCACGTGACCCAAAAATGCCACCAAATCAAGCCAAAACTCACATTTCGAGAACTTGCCATACAACTTACGGTCACGGAGGGTCTGAAGAACCACCCTCAGATGATAATCATGCTCCTCGCGGCTACGAGAATAAATAAGAGTATCATCAATGAAGACAATGACAAAGGAATCAAGGAATGGCTTAAACACCCGGTTCATGAGATCCATAAAGGCTGCAGGGGCATTAGTCAGCCCAAAAGACATAACTAGGAACTCATAATGGCCGTAACGAGTCCTAAAAGCAGACTTCGAGATATTTGACTCGCGAATCTTTAGCTGATGATAACCAGATCGCAGATCGAGCTTAGAAAAGAATTTGGCACCCTGCAACTGATCAAACAAATCATCAATGCGAGGCAAATGGTACTTGTTCTTGATGGTGACCTTGTTTAGCTGACGATAATCAATACACATCCGCATAGTCCCATCTTTCTTTTTCACGAATAGAACAGGAGCACCCCACAGAGAAATACTCGGCCTGATGAACCCCTTATTAAGCAAATCTTGCAACTCCTCCTTCAGCTCCTTCAACTCTGATGAGGCCATGCGATAAAGAGGGATAGAAATAGGCTGAGTCCCTGGCACAATATCAATGCCAAACTCGATCTCTCGATCAGGAGGAAGTCCTGGCAAATCATCTGGAAACACGTCAGGGAACTCCCTAACGACAGGAATAGAATCAAGAGATGGAATCTCCACAGTGGTATCTCGAACCATGGCAAGATACGCTGAACACCCTTTATCCATTATCCACTTTGCCTTAAGGAAAGAAATAACATGACCCATGGGTGGCAAATAAGAGCCCTGCCACACCACCGGTGCTGAACATGGAAGAGACAACTGAAGAGACTTGGCATGACAATCTAATGTGGCATGACACGACGCCAACAAATCCATGCCAATAATAACATCAAAATCAACCATATCTAGGATTAGAAGATCTACCAGTGTCTCACGACCCCCAAAAGATATGGTACAAGCTGGATAAACTCGATCCACAATGATAATGTCTCCAATAGGAGTAGAAACACAGAATGGATCACGAAGACACATATAATCAACATGAAAACCCGAAGCAAAATAAGTAGATACATATGAATATGTAGATCCTAGATCCACCAAAGAATATGCATCTCGACCACAAACAGATAAAATACCTATAATAACAGCTGGGGATGCCTCGGCATCCTGCCTGGCCGGCAGAGCATATAGCTATCTCTGCTGCTGAGCTGAGCCGCTACCCTAACGACCACCTCTAGAGGGACCACTAGGACCACGTCCACGACCTCTACCGGGTGGTGGTGCACCTCTAACTGGTTGAGACCCTGGAGGGGCACCATGACGCTGCTGCTGCATAGGCGCTGGAATGCGAGGGAAAGGGCGGCTACTACCCTGCTGATAGACATAAGGGCAATCCTTCTTATGATGCCCTAAATCCTGACAGATAAAGCACCCTGGAGAAAATCTACGCTGATCAAACTGAGACTGATCTCGCGGGCGAAACCCAAACTGACCCTGAGAAGAAGTAGGCGCGTTCTGAGAACCACGCGCTGGAAATTGAGCTGGTCTGACAGGAGGCCTACTCTGCTGCTGATAACTCCTACCTCCATACGAGGTACTAGAATGCCCTGGACCACGAGATCTCTTTCTCTCCCGCTCTAACTCCTTCATCTCCAATCTATGATACGCCTCAAACCTCCTGGCAATATCAACAGCGACATCAAATAGAGTACCAACCTTAATCTCACGAGCCATCTGGGACCGCAAATGAGGAGAAAGTCCATCAATAAAATGTCTGACCCTCTCAGAGGACTCCTACACGAGATTTGGAGCATAGCTGGACATCTCTGAAAACAAAAGCTCGTACTCCGTGACTGATAGGTTACCCTGTCCAATTCTCTCAAACTGTCTCCTCTTCTCATCCTGCTGACTGCGAGGGAAAAACTTCTCCATGAATCGATGGGAGAAATCACTCCAGGTCAGCTTAGGTAAGCCCTGCCTAGCTAATTGGAGTGCGGTCCACCAAGCTAAAGCCGGACCCTCAAACTGGAAGGCAGTATAATCAACTCCATACTGCTCAAGATATCCAAGGGCCTCTAAGATACGCTGACATTGATCAAGAAACTCACGAGGCTTAAGCTTACCTGATTTCTGACCAGAGAACTTCAGAGGACTAAGTCGGGTAAAATAATGCAGCCTTGCCGGATCATCAACTTGACATGCTACCTGAACTGGCTGACCAGCCTGAACAACCGGAGGTATAACACCCGCTACCGCTGGAACATGACCACCTGGAACATGAACTGCTGGGGCTACATGTGGAGCTGGAATGGGGGCTTCCTGAACCTGAGAACTAATATCTACCGTAGCCTAAGGAGCTGCTTGAGGGATAGGAGCATCTACGACAACATGAGGAATAGGAGCATCTACAGCAGCCTGAGGAATAGGAGCATCTACAGCAGCCTGAGGTATAGGAGGTCCCTGGGGCATCTGCGTCGCTAAGAATCTCATAAGAGCGTCATGAAGTGCGGGGGGAACGAATAAGCCCTGCTCCCCCTGCCCAGCAAAAGCTAGCACTACCGGAGCCTCTGCAGCAGGATCAACATGATCCACCATCCTCGCGGCCTGGGCAACTCTACATCTGCCTCCACCACGACCTCTACTACGGCCAACACCACCTCCTCGCGGAGCAGCAGAAATAAGGGCAACCGCTGGCTCCTCCGCCTCTCGCTGAACATTCGCGGGCGTTCTCACCATTTACTGCGGAGAATAAAAAAATATTTAATTTCAGATGAGAAGACTCACGCACGATGAGGAAAGAAAGAAGGGAAACTGCCTAAATGTCACCATAGCCTCTCGTAGATAGGTACGGACGTCTCCGCCCGATCAGCGCGACTCTATTAGACACTGTCATGATCTGGAAAGACTCTAAACCTCGCTCGGCAGCATCGCATATTTTGATGGAAACAAAAAAGGGTATACCAAAAGGGTATACTTTATTCAAAACAACAAAAAGTGAAATATTTATTCGCAGGGTAGCATCACACACTTGGATCCAAACACAAAAAGGTTTACCAAAACAGTATAAAGTATACCAACAGGGTATACTTTTGACACGACCCGAATTTTCGGTTAGGCCGTGCGGGCACCCGACCACCTCCCCTAAACCTGTCGGGCAAACCCTATTGACTGAATCGATATAAATTGTGAAGAATTACCTTGAAATGAAAATGAACCAAACTTTAACAACATAAGATAACTCTCAAGGATAGACAAACATACAAGCTGTCTGAGTAATACAACTAACTACCCAGAATACACAGTTTTAAAGGTTTCCAGATCAGATATCTAAGAAGGCCAAAAGATTCACATACCTCCCGAAGGCAGCAAAAGTAAGGAAAAACTGTAATATCTGAAGTTGGTGGCCGCAATGAACAGGATGGCTCACCGTAGAAAGCTGAAAACGTACTACTCCTCAATCACGACGCGGCTGGCTGGGTCCTGGAGCAGAATCTGACGAACGAAAAGAAAACACAAGGACAAATAGGGGGTGAGTCATAAGGACTCAATAAGTATGAACAAACTAGCAACCTCAAAAAATAGATACGCTAGTCAGGGAAATGGAACCAGACAACAATCAACAAATAAGCACTGCACATATAAGCACAACAGTAGTCATGTACAAAAAGTCTACACAATTGTATGAAATGAAATGAGATGAAATGAAATATGATGCAAAGGGTCACATGTGCCAAATGAATGGAGTGGAATCCTCCTGCTCCGAGGGCGGAATCCTCCTACCCTCAATATGATGCGATGGAGTGGAATCCTCCTGCTCCGAGGGCGAAATCCTCTTACCCTCAATATGATGCAATGGAAAGGAATCCTCCTGCTCCGAGGGCGGAATCCTCCTACCCTCAATATGATGCAATAATAACCCTTCACCGGCGCGGGACTCTCATCGACTGCCGGGAAGTATATGTCAACTCACAACCAGAGTACAATGCTCAGATCCTCAATGCAATACCAACAACAGGACATAACATATAATATACAATGTAAATTCAGAGCTAAGGCGTAATGAGTACGCCTATCGGCAGCTACACACGTAAAGAACACGTGGTAGAAAATCCACGAGGCCAGGTGCCTCCAAAGAAATGGATATAAACACTTACCGTATTCCAAGGCTAACCCTGCTACTCAACAACTGCTTTTTCCTTTGGATTAACTGCCAAACGATCCCGTTCTAGTCAATAAGCAAAAAAATTATATCAAATAAAGCTAAAGGCTTCATTCCTTATGTCTTAGGGCAATCCAGTTAGGAACCTGATACCCTATTCGCATACGCAATACGCAGGCCAGGCCTATGTACAGGTTTCAAAGTCCCATAACCAAACCCTAAATAAATTACATTTATATGTTGCCATAACTCACTGAGTACGAATATATAATCATTTCCATCATCGGGGTCCAACTGACCCTTTAAACTATCAATTTAAGTCATTAGGGCGATGTCTAATTTCCCTATTTTTACCGTAAAAATATATTCAAACACACGTAATAAGCTAAGATAATGAGTTAACATCATTACCTGGAGATTTGGGGTAGAAATTCCACTATTTTTCCACCTCTTTTTCCCTATTTTCCTCTTTCTTTTCTTGCTTTTCTTTTCTCTGTTTATCTTGTATGTTTCTGCGTCCATATTGAGTTGCTACTGCTGCTAAGGGATTTAATCCCTTAGCTAACAGACATCATATTTTTTTTTTTTAAATTCGCTACGACGATTAAAATTAAAATAGAATTCTAGAGAAGTCGAAATGATCCCAAAATTTTCAAATAAGTTATACAAAATAGATGTAACATATTCGCGAAGACGGATCTAACATCGGACTCTCGAAACTCAAGATGCGAATTTAAAGGAAAAAGGTCAAATTATTTAATTTTCGGCATTTTAGCGGAAACTAGCCGAACAACGTCGAAATTCACTTTCGAAAAATCACAAAAGTCACAAATAATCATACCAACCTAACGGCACTTTCGGATTTCGAATCGGAGCTCATTCGCCAAAACTGAGCTCAAAAATCTCTTTTTAATATTTATCGACAATAAAAACTGAAACTTTCTTCCGATGCCTACCAAACGAGGTCTGATTTAGCTCAAATTTTACGGACATGTGCTAATTGACCTTAAGAATATTTTAAAATTATTGGTACGCCAATCGGAGTCCTAACTTCCGAAACGACTGACCGAGGACGTTTCAACTTTGTTCAAAACAACAAAAATTGAAATATTTATTCGCTCAGTAGCATCACAAACATGGATCCAAACACTAAAGGGTATACTTGAAGAGTATACAGTATACCAATAGAGTATACTTTGTTCAAAACAACAAAAAATGAAATATTTATTCGCTCGGTAGTATCGCACACTTGGATCCAAACACAAAAGGGTATACATAGAAGAGTATACAGTATACCAAAAGGGTATACTTTGTTCAAAACAACAAAAGCTAAAATATTTATTCGCTCGGTAGCATCGCACACTTGGATCTAAACACAAAAGGGTATAAATAGAAGAGTATACAGTATACAAAAAGGAAATACTTTGTTCAGAACAACAAAAAATGAAATATTTATTCGCTCGGTAACATTGCACATTTGGATCCAAACACAAAAGCATTTACCAAAAGAGTATACAGTATACCAAAAGGGTATACTTTATTCAAAACAACATAAACTGAAATATTTATTCGCTCGCTAACATTGTACACTTGGATCCAAACACAAAAGGGTATACTAGAAGAATAAACAATATACCTAAAGGGTATACTTTATTCAAAAGAACAAAAAATAAAATATTTATTCGCTCGGTTACATCGCACACTTGGATCAAAACATAAAAGGGTATACTAAAAGAGTATACCAAAAAAGTATACTTTGTTCAAAACAACAAAAATTGAAATATTTATTCGCTCGGTTGCATCGCAAACTTGGATCCAAACACAAAGCGGTATATCTATAGAGTATACAGTATCACAAAAGGGTGTACTTTGTTCAAAACAACAAAAACTGAATTATTTATTCGCTCATTAGCATCGCACACTTGGATCCAAACACAAAAGGATATACCAGAAGATTATACAGTATACCAAAAGGGTATACTTTGTTTAACACAACAAAACCTGAAATATTTATTCGCTTAGTAACATTGCACATTTGGATCCAAACACAAAAAGGTATACCGGAAGAGTATACAGTATACAAAAAGGGTATACTTTGTTCAAAACAACAAAAACTAAAGTATTTATTCGCTCGGTAGCAAAGCACACTTGGATACAAACAAAAAAAGGTATACCAGAAAAGTATACAATATACTAAATGGGTGCACTTTGTTGAAAACAACAAAAATTGAAAAATTTATTCGCTCGGTAGCATTGCATACTTAGATCCAAACACAAAAGGGTATACCAGAAGAAAATACAGTATACCAAAAGGGTATACTTTATTCAAAATAATAAAAACTGAAATATCTATTCGTTCGGTTGCACCGCACACTTGGATCCAAATATAAAAGGGTATACAAGAAAAATATATAGTATACCAAAAGGGTATACTTTGTTCAAAAAAACAAAAACTGAAATATTTATTCGCTCGGTAGCATCGCACACTTGGATCCAAACACAAAAGGGTATACCAGAAGATTATACAGTATACCAAAAGGGTATACTTTTTTTAAAATAACAAAAACTATAATATTTATTCGCTCGGTAGAATCACACACTTGGATCCAAACACAAAAGGGTATACCAAAATAGTATACAATATACCAAAAGGGTATACTATTTTTAAAAAAAAAAAAAAAAAAAAAACTGAAGTATTTATTCGCTCGGTAGCATCGCACGCTGTGATCCAAACACAAAAGGATATACCAGAAGAGTAAATCAAAAGGGTAAACTTTATTCAAAACAACAAAAATTGAAATATTTATTCGCTCGGTAGCATCGCACACTTAGATCCAAATACAAAAGGGCATACTAGAAGAGTATACAGTATACCAATAAGGTATACTTTATTCAAAATAATAAATACTGAAATATTTATTCTCTCGGCAGACTCGCACATTTGGATCCAAAAACAAAAGGGTATACCAGAAAAGTATACCAAAAGGTATACTTTATTCAAAACAATAAAAACTAAAAAATTTATTCGCTCGGTAGCATCGCATACTTGGATCCAAACACAAAAGAGTATAGCAGAAGAGTATACAGTATACCAAAAGGGTATACTTTGTTAAAAACAACAAAAATTGAAATATTTATTCGCTCGGCAGCATCGCACATTTGGATGGGAACAAAAAAGCTTATACCAAAAGGGTATACTTTATTCAAAACAACAAAAAGTGAAATATTTATTCGCTCGGTAGCATCGCACACTTGGATCCAAACACAAAAAGGTTTACCAAAACAATATAAAGTATACCTAAAGGGTATACTTTTTTCAAAACAAAAAAAATTAAAATATTTATTCGCTCGGTAGCATCGCACACTTGTATCCAAAAATAAAAGGGTTTACATGAAGAGTATACAATATACCAAAAGAGTATACTTTGCTCAAAACAACAAAAACTTAAATATTTATTTGCTCGGTAACTTCGCACCATTGGATCCATACACAAAAGGGTTCACTAGAAGAGTATACAGTACATCAAAAGGGTATAATTTGTTCAAAACAAAATAAAAAATTGAAATATTTATTCGCTCGGTAGCATCGCACACTTGGATCCAAATACAAAAAAGTATACCAGAAAAGAATACAATATATGAAAAAGTATATTTCTTTAAAAATAATAAAAATTAAAATATATATGTCTTTTGAAACATTTTGCACTTCGATTCGAATACAAAAAGGTATACCAAAAGAGTATACCGTATACCAAAACGGTATACTTTATTTAAAACAACAAGAATTGAAATATTTATTCGCTCGGTAGCATCGCAAACTTAGATCCAAATACAAAAGGATATACTAGAAGAGTATACAGTATACCAATAGGGTATACTTTATTCAAAACGATAAAAACATAAATATTTATTCTCTCGGCAGACTCGCACATTTGGATCCAAAAACAAAAGGGCATACCAGAAGAGTATACCAAAAGGGTATACTTTATTTAAAACAATAAAAACTGAAATATTTATTCGCTCGGTAGTATCGCATCCCACGATCCAAACACAAAAGAGTATACCAGAAGAGTGTACAGTATACCAAAAGGGTATACTTTGTTAAAAACAACACAAATTGAAATATTTATTCGCCCGGCAGCATCGCACATTTGGATGGAAATAAAAAAGGGTATACCAAAAGGGTATACTTTATTCAAAACATAAAAAGAGAAATATTTATTCGCAGGGTAGCTTTGCACACTTGTATCCAGATACAAAAAGGTTTACTAAAACAGTATAAAGTATACCCTTTTGGTGTACTTTGTTCAAAACAACAAAAATTGAAATATTTATTCGCTCGGTAGCATCGCACAGTTGGATCCAAACACTAACGGGTATACTTGAAGAGTATACAGTATACTAAATGGGTATACTTTGTTCAAAACAACAAAAATTGAAAAATTTATTCGTTCGGTGGCATCGCATACTTAGATCCAAACACAAAAGGGTATACCAGAATAATATACAGTATATCAAAAGGGTATACATTATTCAAAACAATAAAAACTGAAATATCTATTCGTTCGGTAGCACCGCACACCTGGATCCAAACACAAAAGGGTATACCAGAAGAGTATACAGTATACCAAAAGGGTATACTTTGCTGAAAACAACAAAAACTGAAATATTTATTCGCTCAATAGCATAGCACACTTGCATCCAAACACAAAAAGGTATATCAAAAGTGTATACAGTATACCAAATTGTATACTTTGTTCAAAACAACAAAAATTGAAATATTTATTCTCTCGGTAGCATCGCACACTTGGATCTAAACACAAAAGGGTATACCATAAGAGTATACCAAAAGTGGATACATTATTCAAAAGAAGAAAAACTGAATATTTATTCGCTCGGTAGCATCGCACACTTGGATCCAAACAAAAGAATGGTACACATGAAGAGTATACAACCAAAAAGGTATACTTTGTTAAAAAGAACAAAAATTAAAATATTTATTCGCTCGGTAGCATCGCACACTTGAATCCAAACACAAAGTGGGTATACCAGAAGAGAATACATATACCAAAAGGGTATACTTTATTTAAAACAACAAAACCTAAAATATTTATTCGCTCGGTAGCATCGCACACTTGGTTCCAAACACAAAAGGGTATACCAGAAGAGTATACAGTATACCAAAAGGGTATACTTTGTTTAAAACAACAAAAATTAAAATATTTATTCGTTCAATAGCATAATATTTATTCGTTTGGTAGCATAGCACACTTGCATCTACACACAAAAAGGTATACCAGAAGAGTACAAAGTATATCAAATTGTATACTTTGTTCAAAACAACAAAATCCGAAATATTTATTCGCTCTGTAGCATTGCACACTTGGATCCAGATGAGTATACAGTATACCAAAAGGGTATACTTTATTCAAAACAACAAAAACTTAAATATTTATTCGCTCGCTAACATCGCACACTTGGATCCAAACACAAAAGCATATACTAGAAGAGTACACAATATACCAAAAGGGTATACTTTGTTCACAACAACAAAAAATAAAATATTTATTCGCCCGGTAACTTTGCACACTTGGATCCAAACACATAACGGTATACCAAAAGAGTATACCAAAAGGGTATACTTAGTTCAAAACAACAAAAACTGAATTATTTATTCGCTCGGTAGCATCGCAAATTTGGATCCAAACACAAAGTGGTATACCAGAAGAGTATACAGTATCTCAAAAGGGTATACTTTATTCAAAACAACAAAAACTGAAATGTTTATTCGCTCGGTAGCATCGCACACTTGGATCCATACACAAAAGGGTATACCAAAAGATTATACAGTATACCAAAAGGGTATACTTTGTTTAAAACAACAAAAACTAAAATATTTATTTGCTCGGTTGCATCACACACTTGGATCGAAACATAAAAGGGTATACCAGAATAGTATACAATATACTAAAAGGGTAATCAAAAACAACAAAAAATGAAGTATTTATTCGCTCGATAGCATAGCAAACTTTGATCCAAACATAAAAAGGTATACCAAAAATTATACAGTATATCAAATGGGTATACTTTGTTCAAAACAACAAAAATTGAAATAATTATTCATTCGGTAGAATCGCGCAGTTGGATCCAAACACAAAAGGGTATACTAGAAGAATATACAGTATACCAAAAGGGTATACTTTATTCAAAATAATAAAAACTGAAATATTTATTTTCTCGGTAGCATCGCACACTTGAATCAAAACACAAAAGGGTATACCAAAAGGATATAATTTTTTCAAAACAACAAAAATTGAAATATTTATTCGCTCGGTAGCATCGCACAGTTGGATCCAAAAACTAAAGGGTATACTTGAAATGTATACAGTATACCAAAAGGGTATACTTTTTTCAAAAGTACAAAAAATGAAATATTTATTCGCTCGGTAGTATCGCACACTTGGATCCAAACACAAAAGGGTATACCCGAAGAGTATACAGTATACCAAAAGGGTATAATTTATTCAAAACAACAAAAACTAAAATATTTATTCACTCGGTAACATTGCACACTAGGATCCGAACACAAAAAGGTATACCAGAAAAGTATACAGTATACCTAAAGGGTTTACTTTATTAAAAACAACAAAAACTAAAATATTTATTCGCTCGGTAACATCGAACACTTGGATCAAAACACAAAAAGGTTTAGTCGAAGAGTATACAGTATACCAAAAAGGTATACTTGTTTAAAAACAACAAAAACTGAAATATTGATTTACTCGGTAGCATCGCACACTTGTATCCAAACGGAAAAGGGTATACTAGAAGAGTACACAATATACCAAAAGGTTATACTTTATTCAAAACAACAAAAAATAAAATATTTATTCGCTCGGTTACATCGCACACTTGGATCCAAACAACAAAGGGTATACTAAAATAGTATACCAAAAATGGTATACTTTGTTCAAAACAACAAAAACTGAAATATTTATTCGCACGGTAGCATCGCAAACTTGGATCCAAACACAAAGTGGTATATACCTGTAGAGTGTACAATATCTCAAAAGGGTATACTTTGTTCAAAACAACAAAAACTGAAATATTTATTCGCTCATTAGCATCACACACTTGGATCCAAACACAAAAGGATATACCAGAAGATTATACAGTATACCAAAAGGGTATACTTTGCTTAACACAAAAAAACCTGAAATATTTATTCGCTCAGTAGCATTGCACACTTGGATCAAAATACAAAAGGGTATACCAGAAGAGTATACAGTATACAAAAAGGGTATACTTTGTTCAAAACAAGAAAAACTAAAGTATTTATTCGCTCGGTAGCATAGCACACTTGGGTCCAAACACAAAAAGGTATACCAGAAAAGTATACAGTATACTAAATGGTATACTTTGTTCAAAACAACAAAAATTGAAAAATTTATTCGCTCGTTAGCATCGCATACTTAGATCCAAACACAAAAGGGTATACCAGAAGAGTATACAGCATACCAAAAGGGTATTCGCTCGGTAGCACCGCACACTTAGATCCAAACACAAAAGGGTATATAAGAAGAATATACAGTATACCAAAAGGGTATACTTTATTCAAAACAATAAAAACTGAAATATCTATTCATTCGGTAGCACCGCACACTTGGATCCAAACACAAAAGGGTATACTAGATGAGTATACAGTTTACCAAAAGGGTATACTTTTTTCAAAACAACAAAAGTTGAAATATTTATTCACTCAGTAGCATAGCACACTTGCATTCAAACACAAAAAGGTATACCAGAAAGGTATACAGTATACCGAATTGTATACATTGTTCAAAACAACAAAAATTAAAATATTTATTCTCTCGGTAGCATCGCACACTTGGATCCAAACACAAAAGGGTATACCTGAAGAGTATACAAGCAAAAAGGTATACTTTGTTTAAAACAACAAAAATTAAAATATTTATTCGCTCGGTAGCATCGCACACTTGAATCCAAACACAAAGGGGGTATATCAGAAGAGTATACATATACCAGAAGGGTATACTTCTTTTAAAACAACAAAAACTAAAATATTTATTCGCTCGGTAGTATCGCACAGTTGGATCCAAACACAAAAGAGTATATCAGAAGAGTATACAGTATACCAAAAGGGTATACTTTGTTTGAGACAACAAAAATTAAAGTATTTATTCGCTCAATAGCATAATATTTATTCGCTCGGTAGCATAGCACACTTGCATCCAAACACAAAAAGGTATACCAGAAGAGCATACAGTATACCAAATTGTATACTTTGTTCAAAACAAAAAAACTGAAATATTTATTCGCTCGGTAGCATCGCACAGTTGGATACGAACACAAAAGGGTACACCAGAAGAGTATACAGTATACCAAAAGGGTATACTTTATTCAAAACAACAAAAACTAAATATTTATTCGCTCGGTAGCATCACACACTTGGATCCAAACACAAAAGTGTATACCAGAAGTGTATACATTATACCAAAAGGGTATACTTTGTTCAAAACAACAAAAAATGAAATATTTATTCGCTCGGTAGTATCGGACAATTGGATCCAAACACAAAAGGGTATATGGCACGACCCGGAATCCGGTTAGGCCGTGCGGGCACCCGACATCCTTCCCTCGACCCGTCGGGCGAACCCTTACCAATTAAATTAGAAAAATAAATATAACAATTCACCAATAAGGACAAGACATAAAAAAATCGCAAATATACTGGGTTTAGGGCTATCCAGACTAGACATCTAAGAGTACAAAAGAAGACAAATACCTCCTGAAGGGAGCAAAATACAACTGAAATAACAACCAATAAACTGGTGGCCATCCGGAATAAAAGCTGGCTCACCCTGACAGCTGAAGTCGTCTTCGCTCCTTCACAACGTGGCGAACTCAATCCTGGAGCGAACCTGCCGAAACGAAATAGATAGACAAGAAACAAACAACAAACAAGGGTGAGTCAAAAGGACTCAATAAGTGGGGCAGACTAGCCACCTCAAAGAATAGGATAGCTAGCCAGGGAGAAGAAAAACAGATAAACTAAATCCATCTTATTTGAACAATAAACAGGCAAAGCCAAATAATAACTGAAAACACGTATGGAATCATAAACTGCTAGGGACATAAGGTAGACAGTACATATAGATATCCTGAACATGTCGACAATCAGAAATACATCCTGTTGCGACGTGCAACCCGATCCATATATTCATACTGTCGCGGCGTGCAACCCGATCCGTATATTTATATTGTTGCGGCGTGCAACCCGATCCGATCCATGTATTTTTATTGTCGCGACGTGCAACCCGGGATACGAGCCAGAAATATATAGGCGAACTGAGATACGTTCACAACATGGTATACATACCGCATATATATAGAACACAACACGATAGTCACACAATAGTCAGCACGCGGTGCAATGAAATGGGATGAATGCAGTATGATGCAGTGGTGTCACATGTGCCAAATAGATGGAGCGGAATCCTCCTGCTCCGGGGGCGGAATCCTCCTACCCTCAATATGATGCAATGGAGCGGAATCCTCCTGCTCCGAGGGCTGAATCCTCCTACCCTCAATATGATGCAATGGAGCGGAATCCTCCTGCTCCGAGGGCGGAATCCTCCTACCCTCAATATGATGCAATGGAGCAGAATCCTCCTGCTCCGAGGGCGGAATCCTCCTACCCTCAATATGATGCAATGGAGCGGAATCCTCCTGCTCCGAGGGCGGAATCCTCCTACCCTCAATATGATGCAATGTGCATACGAATGCAACATGATGCAATAATAACCCATCACCAGCGCGGGACTCTCATCGACAGCTGGAAAGTATATACCAACTCACAGCCAAAGTACAATACTCAGATTCTCAATGCAATACCAATAACAGGACATAACATATAATATACAATATAAATTCAAAGCTAAGGCGTAATGAGTACGCCTATCAGCAGCTACACACGTAAGGAATACGTGGTAGAAAATCCACGAGGCCAGGTGCCTCCAAAGAAATGGATATAAACACTTACCTCTTCCAAAAGTTAGCTCTGCTAATCAACAACCGCTTTATCCTTTGGTTTCCTTGCCAAACGATCCCGCTGTGTTCAATAAGCAGAAAAATATATCACATTAGACTAAAGGCTTCATTCCTCACATCTTAGGGCAATCCAGGTACGAACCTGATACTCTATTCGCATACGCAATACGCAGGCCAGGCCTATATACAGGGTCTAAGGTCACATAACCAAACCCCAAATAAATTACATTTATAAGTTGTCCATAACTCGCTGAACACGAATATATAATCAATTTCATTATCGGGGTCCATTTGACCCTTTAAACTATCAATTTACGTCATTAGGGCGATGTCTAATATCCCTATTTTTACCGTAAAAATATATTTAAACACACGTAATAAACTCAAATACTATATTAGGATCATTACCTGAATACTTCAGGGTAAAAATTCTACTTTTCTCCGGCCCCTTTTCCCATTTTCTGGCATTTTTTCCCCGTATTTTCTTGTTTCTCGTTTCCTCTGTTCTCGTGGTCATCTCTCTGTTTCGTATTGTTTATAAGCTTTCTTCCTTAATCTCGTTAATCACTTGAGCTTTTAAGCTCAACTGACACCGCCTAACTATTTTGTCATCTTTTCCTTTTTTTTTTTAATTCGCTGTTACGGTAAAAAATAAAACGGTACCCTACGATGTTCGAAATAATTCCAACTTTTGCATACAATTATACAAAATATATGTAACATACTCGCAAAGGCGGATCTCAAATCAGACTCCCGAAACTCAAGATGCGAATTTAGATAAAAAGAAGTCAAATTATTTAACTTTCGGCATTTTAGCGGAAACTAGCCGAACAACCTCGAAATTCACTTTCGAAAGTTCACAAAAGTCACAAATAATCACACGAACCTAACGGCGCTTTTGGATTTCGAATCGAAGCTCATTCGGCAAAACCGAGCTCGAAAATCTCTTTTTAATATTTATTGCCAATAAAAACTGAAACCTTTTTCCGATGCCTACTAAACGAGGTCTGATTTAGCTCAAATTTTACAGACAGGTTCTAATGGGCATTACGAATATTTTAAAATTATCGGCACGCCAATCGGAGTCCTAACTTCCAAAACGACTGACCGAGGTCGTTTCATTCTCCTCCACTTAAACTCTCGTTCGTCCTCGAACGAGCCTAAGTCTAAAGAAAATTCCTAAAGATAACAAGAGAACTTGCATGACCTTCATAAACTACTCCACGGGCATTATCTTCTTATTATAGAATACACGCACACCGAACTCTTGGAATAAAATATATCTCGATAATATGATAATACCATTACCCGGATTATTTTGACTAAGATGATCCTTCCTCGATCACGAGAGGAGAGTTCTACATTTTCGAAGCAAAGATACACAGAACATTGAATGGGTTAACATGATTCAGCCAATAATCACCTATTCGATATACTTTTCGATATAGAACAAGTCGATGGAACTAGGAATTAGCTTACGCTTCAGCAACGCCTTGGAGATTTAATATTATGATTTGGTATCAATTGGAGGAAGACTCCTCCACTTAAAGCACAAACTCATGCAGCTATTTGAATATGAATAACCATCCTCGCACAGTCTTCTGGACTAAAAAAGATTTAGCTAAAAGTCGAACGTAGGCAGACCTAAGCTACCAAACTACCCTTTCGAATTGTCAAACAGCTGCAACTCTCGAGTTCACAACTCCATACCTTTGCCATAAGCACCACTGCCTGATGGATGGTACTTCTTTATAAAAATTTCGGCAGAGTTTCCCCTGAAACTGGATGATCCGCAAAAACAGATTCAGCACTATACTATACATGGGAATGGATACCCGGATAAACTGATAACATAAACATGTTAAACGGATAACAAGATGAGACAACTGGACCAAAACAATAATATGCTTCCAAAATAATAATATGCTTACCCGGCCACAATAACACGTACTCTGGCTCAACACAGGGAAGTCACAAGCGGCTACCAATTGCCCAAGCTCGCTAGTGCCGGACGAAGAAGAAATGGAAATGGATCGAGGATAGAAATAATTAGAACTTCGAGAAGCTCATCTTCTTATTTACTTGGCCACCAGAGCTAGATTACTTCCGAGTTAAGCTAGCCAAAGAACCGCAATTGAAGAAATAGACATTAAATGAGCTTTATGGAAAAACATCCATACCAATTTAACCTCCCAATAAGAAGGAAACTCTGACAATTTACCAGAAACCCTTTTATAACCCAGACAAGCTCATAGGATAACATGACTTTACTAGCGTCTCGAACCGAGAGGAGATACGTAGATCAAGCATTACTTACCAGCCACTTTACACCGGAAGAAACAACGACACTTCCTGATGGTGACGAATAAGAATCCCATCATCCTACCAACATTAATTTTCGAGGAGCGGTAAACTGAATTGACATAATAACAGAAGGGGGTATAACAGGATGCCAAGCAGGCAATAGCAATACTCACCGTCAAATCTCTCATATTTAGATCAGATAAACTAGTAGGGTCTCATAAATGCCAGGAATAAATCGTATCAGAAACTCACCCTCTACCACAACCAATTTTTTTTTTAATAGAAACAACATCAAAAGAAACCATGGAAACATGATAGGACACCCCATCTCCAAATCGACCGGAAGAATCAAATCTTACTCATATTTAATGGAAGAAGAAATACATGGGTCTACTACATCAGATACCTCAGCATCCTGCCAGACTGACAGTTCACAGAACTGCCTCTGTAGCTGAGCTGAGCCACTACCCTGATAATCCCCTTCTGAAGAACCACTGCCAATACGCTCTCAACCTTTACTGGATTGTGGCATTTCTCTTGCTGATTGAGATCTAAATGAAATCCCCTGCGACTGCGCAGATACCTGATGACGAGAGAAAAGATGACTGCTAACTTGACGGAGTAAGGGAAAACTCCTCAAAGGATAGCGAGACTCACAACAATGATAACAGAAAAACTCTTCAAAGGATAATCAGACTCACGACAATGATAACATCCTTTCGCTGAACATAGGAACTGGGCAGATTGTTGATAGTTGTAAAGAAAAGACTGAATCAGATCTTAACGAGCTACTGGCGCATTCTAAGAATCAAGTGACACAAGCTGAGATAACCTGGAAGGTGACCTCCCAAAATAATCAGAACTCTTACCTCCAAATGAGGTACCATAGTTACCCACTAGGGCCACGGGATCTCTTGCTCTCCCGTTCTAACTCTTCCCGCTCTAACTTATGGTATGCCCCGTACCTTCGAACAATATCAACAACGACATCAAATGAAGTCCTAATCTCAATTTCTCGAGCCATCCGGGATCTCAAGGAAGGAGAAAGGTCAGCAGTAAATTTTGAATCTCTCAAAAGGCTCATGGACTAGTTCTAATGCATATTCAGCCATTCTATAGAATTTAATCTCATATTCTGAAACACCAACAGGCTAACCGACAGGCTCCCCTGTCCAATCCACTCAAACTGGCAACACTTTTCATCTTGTTCACTACTCGAAAGGAACTTTTCCACGAATCTAGAAGAAAAACCGAATCAAGTTAGCTAATAAGAGAGCGGCCCACCAATTCAAGGCTGGACCCCTGAACTGAAAAGCAGAATAATCAACACCATACCGCTCGATATAATCAAGAGCCTGAAAGATATGCTGACATCATTTTATTTTTAAAAAGAATCACGAGGTTTATCTGATGCATTGCTTAAGAATATCGGAAGGTTCAACTGCAACAAATAATTCAATCTCTTCGGACACTCGGACTGAGCCATTACTCAGGCTAACTAACCAGCCAGAATAACTGGAGGCAAAACACATGTTGCCTCTGGAACATATTTTACTGCGGCAATATTAAGAACTGGAATAGGAGCTCCCTGAGACCGAACGTCTGCATCTGCGGCAACCTGATAGGCCGTCCAGCGAATAATAGGTTCTTACGGTATCTGCATCGCAAAGATTCTCGTAAAAGCATCGTAGAGAGCCAAGGGAACCATAAGGCCCTGCTCCCTTGCCCATCACGAGCTCGTACAGCTGGGACTTCCATAACTAGATCTCAGCACGATAAAGAAAAACTCTCGGGGCTTCGTCAGTACTAGCCCCAGGCTAGACTGCTTCGTCTTGAACTCATACTGTTTGCTGATTCGTCGCACGAGGGTTCACAATTACCACGAAGGAATTAACGAATTAACGAAAATACTTCTGCATCCTAGACCGACGCACGATCAGAAAAGAAGGAAGTGAAACTTCCTAAATGCCATCATAGCCTCTCGTAGATAAATACGGACGTCTACGTATCCATCACCGAGACTCTACTAGACACTGTTTTAGTCTGGATAGACTCTAAACTGGGCTCTGATACCAACTGACACGACCCGGAATCCGGTTAGGCCGTGCGGGCACCCGACATCCTTCCCTCGACCCGTCGGGCGAACCCTTACCAATTAAATTAGAAAAATAAATATAACAATTCACCAATAAGGACAAGACATAAAAAAATCACAGACATACTGGGTTTAGGGCTATCCAGACTAGACATCTAAGAGTACAAAAGAAGACAAATACCTCCTGAAGGGAGAAAAATACAACTGAAATAACAACCAATAAACTGGTGGCCATCCGGAATAAAAGCTGGCTCACCCTGACAGCTGAAGTCGTCTTCGCTCCTTCACAACGTGGCGAACTCAATCCTGGAGCAAACCTGCCGAAACGAAATAGATAGACAAGAAACAAACAACAAACAAGGGTGAGTCAAAAGGACTCAATAAGTGGGGCAGACTAGCCACCTCAAAGAATAGGATAGCTAGCCAGGGAGAAGAAAAACAGATAAACTAAATCCATCTTATTTGAACAATAAACAGGCAAAGCCAAATAATAACTGAAAACACGTATGGAATCATAAACTGCCAGGGACATAAGGTAGACAGTACATATAGATATCCTGAACATGTCGACAATCAGAAATACATCCTGTTGCGGCGTGCAACCCGATCCATATATTCATACTGTCGCGGCGTGCAACCCGATCCGTATATTTATATTGTTGCGGCGTGCAACCCGATCCGATCCATGTATTTTTATTGTCGCGACGTGCAACCCGGGATACGAGCCAGAAATATATAGGCGAACTGAGATACGTTCACAACATGGTATACATACCGCATATATATATAACACAACACGATAGTCACACAATAGTCAGCACGCGGTGCAATGAAATGGGATGAATGCAGTATGATGCAATGGTGTCACATGTGCCAAATAGATGGAGCGGAATCCTCCTGCTCCGGGGGCGGAATCCTCCTACCCTTAATATGATGCAATGGAGCGGAATCCTCCTACCCTCAATATGATGCAATGGAGCGGAATCCTCCTGCTCCGAGGGCGGAATCCTCCTACCCTCAATATGATGCAATGGAGCGGAATCCTCCTGCTCCGAGGGCGGAATCCTCCTACCCTCAATATGATGCAATGTGCATACGAATGCAACATGATGCAATAATAACCCATCACCAGCGCGGGACTCTCATCGACAGCTGGAAAGTATATACCAACTCACAGCCAAAGTACAATACTCAGATTCTCAATGCAATACCAATAACAGGACATAACATATAATATACAATATAAATCCAAAGCTAAGGCGTAATGAGTACGCCTATCAGCAGCTACACACGTAAGGAATACGTGGTAGAAAATCCACGAGGCCAGGTGCCTCCAAAGAAATGGATATAAACACTTACCTCTTCCAAAAGTTAGCTCTGCTAATCAACAACCGCTTTATCCTTTGGTTTCCTTGCCAAACGATCCCGCTGTGTTCAATAAGCAGAAAAATATATCACATTAGACTAAAGGCTTCATTCCTCACATCTTAGGGCAATCCAGGTACGAACCTGATACTCTATTCGCATACGCAATACGCAGGCCAGGCCTATATACAGGGTCTAAGGTCACATAACCAAACCCCAAATAAATTACATTTATAAGTTGTCCATAACTCGCTGAACACGAATATATAATCAATTTCATTATCGGGGTCCATTTGACCCTTTAAACTATCAATTTACTTCATTAGGGCGATGTCTAATATCCCTATTTTTACCGTAAAAATATATTTAAACACACGTAATAAACTCAAATACTATATTAGGATCATTACCTGAATGTTTCAGGGTAAAAATTCTACTTTTCTCCGGCCCCTTTTCCCATTTTCTGGCATTTTTTCCCCGTATTTTCTTGTTTCTCGTTTCCTCTGTTCTCGTGGTCATCTCTCTGTTTCGTATTGTTTATAAGCTTTCTTCCTTAATCTCGTTAATCACTTGAGCTTTTAAGCTCAACTGACACCGCCTAACTATTTTGTCATCTTTTCCTTTTTTTTTTTTAATTCGCTGTTACGGTAAAAAATAAAACGGTACACTATGATGTTCGAAATAATTCCAACTTTTGCATACAAGTTATACAAAATATATGTAACATACTCGCAAAGGCGGATCTCAAATCAGAATCCCGAAACTCAAGATGCGAATTTAGATAAAAAGAAGTCAAATTATTTAACTTTCGGCATTTTAGCGGAAACTAGCCGAACAACCTCGAAATTCACTTTCGAAAGTTCACAAAAGTCACAAATAATCATACGAACCTAACGGCGCTTTTGGATTTCGAATCGAAGCTCATTCGGCAAAACCGAGCTCGAAAATCTCTTTTTAATATTTATTGCCAATAAAAACTGAAACCTTCTTCCGATGCCTACTAAACGAGGTCTGATTTAGCTCAAATTTTACAGACAGGTTCTAATGGGCATTACAAATATTTTAAAATTATCGGCACGCCAATCGGAGTCCTAACTTCCAAAACGACTGACCGAGGTCGTTTCATTCTCCTCCACTTAAACTCTCGTTCGTCCTCGAACGAGCCTAAGTCTAAAGAAAATTCCTAAAGATAACAAGAAAACTTGCATGACCTTCATAAACTACTCCACGGGCATTATCTTCTTATTATAGAATACACGCACACCGAACTCTTGGAATAAAATATATCTCGATAATATGATAATACCATTGCCCGGATTATTCTGACTAAGATGATCCTTCTTCGATCACGAGAGGAGAGTTCTACATTTGGATCCAAACACAAAGTGGTATACCAAAAGAGTATACAGTATCTCAAAAGGGTATACTATGTTCAAAACAACAAAAATTAAAATATTTAATCGCTCGGTAGCATCGCACACTTGGATCCAAACACAAAAGGATATACCAGAATATTATACAGTATACCAAAAGGCTATACTTTGTTTAATACAACAAAACCTGAAATATTTATTCGCCCAGTAGCATCGCACACTTGGATCCAAACACAAAAGGGTATACCTAAAGAGTATATAGTATACAAAAAAGGGTATACTTTTTTCAAAACAATAAAAACTAAAGTATTTATTCGCTCGGTAGCATAGCACACTTGGATCCAAAATACCAGAAAAGTATACAGTATACCAAATGGGTATACTTTGTTCAAAATAACAAAAATTTAATAATTTATTCGCTCGGTAGCATCGCATACTTAGATCCAAACACAAAAGGGTATACCAGAAGAATATACAATATTCAAAAAGGATATACTTTATTCAAGACAATAAAAACTGAAATATCTATTAGCTCTGTAGCATCGCACACTTGGATCCATACACAAAAGAGTATACCAGAACAATATAAAGTATACCAAAAGGGCATACTTTGTTCAAAACAACCAAAACTGAAATATTTATTCACTCAGTAGCATAGCACACTTACATCCAAACACAAAAAGGTATACCAGAAGTGTATACAGTATACCAAATTGTATACTTTGTTCAAAACAACAAAAATTGAAATATTTATTCGCTCGGTAGCATCGCACACTTGGATCTAAACACAAAAGCGTATATTATAAGAGTATACTAAAACGTTATACTTTGTTCAAAATAATAAAAAATTAAAATATTTATTCGCTCTGAAGCATCGCACATGTGGATCCAAACACAGAAGGGTATACAAGAAGAGTATACAGTATACCAAATAGATATATACTTTGTTCAAAAAACCAAAAAATAAAATATTTGTTCGCTCGGTAACCTTGCACACTTAGATCCAAACACAAAAGGGTACACAAGAAGAGTATACAGTATACCAAAAGGGTATACTTTGTTCAAAACAACAAAAACTGAAATATTTATTCGCTCGGTAGCATCGCACACTTGGATCCAAATACAAAAGGGTATACCAGAAGAGTATACAGTATGCCAAAAGGGTATACTTTATTTAAAACAACAGAATTTAGATATTTATTCGTTCGGTAGCATGGTAGACTTGGAACTAAACACAAAAGAGTATACAAGAAGAGTATACAGTATACTAAAAAGATATACTTTGTTGAAAACAACAATAACTGAAATATTTATTCGCTCGGTAATATCGCACACTTGGATCCAAAAATAAAAGGGTATATCAGAAAAGTGTACAGTATATCAAAAGGGTATACTTTGTTCAAAAATACAAAAATTGAAATATTTATATGCTCGGTAGCATCACACACTTGGATCCAAACATTAAATGGTATACTTGAAGAGTATACAGTATACCAAAAAGGGTATACTTTGTTCAAAACATCAAAAAATAAAATATTTATTCGTTCGGTAGCATCGCACAGTTGGATCCAAACACAAAAAGGTATACCAGAAGAGTATACAGAATGTCAAAAGGGTATACTTTATTCAAAACAACAAAAGCTGAAATATTATTCACTCGGTAACATCGCACACTTGGATCCAAACACAAAAAGGTATACTAGAAGAGTAGTATACCAAAAGGGTATGCTTTATTCAAAACAACAAAAAGTGAAAAATTAATTCGCTCGGTAGCATCACACACTTGACTCTAAACACAAAAAGGTTTACCAAAACAGTATAAAGTATACCAAAAGAGTATAGTTTGTTCCAAACAACAAAAATTAAAATATTTATTCGCTCGGTAGCATCGCACACTTAGATCGAAACACAAAAGAGAATGCCAAAAGAGAATACAATATATCAAAAAGGTATATTCTTTAAAAATAATAAAATTAAAATATATATGTCTTCTTAAATATTTTGCACTTTGATTCGAATACAAAAGGGTATACCAAAAGAGTATACAGTATACCAAAAGGGTTTAGTTTGTTCAAAACTACAAAAACTGAAATATTTATTCGCTCGGTAGCATCGCACCCTTGGATCAAAAAATAAAAGTGATTACTAGAAGAGTATACAGTATACCAAAAGGGTATACTTTGCTCAAAACAATAACAGCTGAAATATTTATTTACTCGGTACATCGCACACTTGAATCCAATCAAAAAAGGGTATACCAGAAGAGTATACATACACCAAAAGGATATACTTTGTTTAAAACAACAAAAAGTAAAATGTTTATTCGCAAGGTAGCATCGCACACTTGGATCCAAACACAAAAGGGTATACCAGAAGAGTATACAGTATACCAAAAGGGTATACTTTGTTTAAAACAACAAAAATTAAAATATTTATTCGTTCAATAGCATAGTATTTATTCGCTCGGTAGCACAGCACACTTGAATCCAAACACAAAAAGGTATACTAGAAGAGTATACAGTATACCAAATTGTATACTTTGTTCAAAACAACAAAAATTAAAATATTTATTCGCTCAGTAGCATCGCACACTTGGATCCGAACACAAAAGGGTACACTAGAAGAGTATACAGTATACCAAAAGGGTATACTTTGTTCAAAACAACAAAAACTGAATAATTATTCCCTCGGTAGCATCACACACTTTGATCCAAAGACAAATGGGTATACCAGAAGTGTATACAGTATACCAAAAGGGTATACTTTGTTCAAAACAACAAAAAATGAAATATTTATTCACTCGGTAGCATCGTTCACTTGAATCCAAACACAAAAGGGTATACCAGAAGAGTTTACAGTATACCAAAAAGGTATACTTTATTCAAAACAACAAAAGCTAAAATATTTATTCGCTCGATAACATTGCACACTTGGATCCAAACACAAAAAGGTATACTAGAAAAGTATACAGTCTGCCATAAGGGTATACTTTGTTCAAAACAACAAAAAATGAAATATTTATTTGCTCGTTAACATTTCACACTTGGATCAAAACACAAAAGCGTATACCAAAAGAGTATACAGTATACCAAAAGGGTATACTTTATTCAAAACAACAAAAACTGAAATATTTATTCGCTCGCTAATATCGCACACTTGGTTCCAAACACAAAAGAGTATACTAGATGAGTACACAATATACAAAAGGGTATTCTTTGTTCTAAATAATAAAAAATAAAATATTTATTCGCTCGGTAACATCGCACACTTGGATTCAAACACAAAAGGGTATACCAAAAGAGTAATACCAAAAGGATATACTTTGTTCAAAACAACAAAAACTAAAATATTTATTCGCTCGGTAGCATCGCAAACTTGGATCCAAACACAAAGTGGTATACCAGAAGAGTATACAGTATCTCAAAAAGGTATACTTTATTCAAAACAACAAAAACTGAAATATTTGTTCGCTCGATAGCATCGCACACTCTGGTCCAAACACAAAAGGATGTACCAGAAGATTATACAGTATACCAAAAGGCTATACTTTGTTTAACACAAAAAAACCTGAAATATTTATTCGCTCAGTAGCATTGCACAGTTGGATCCAAACACAAAAGAGTATACCAGAAGAGTATATAGTATACAAAAAAGGTATACTTTGTTCAAAACAATAAAAACTAAAGTATTTATTCGCTCGGTAGCATAGCAAACTTGGATCCAAATACAAAAAGGTATACCAGAAAAGTATACAGTATACCAAATGGGTATACTTTGTTCAAAACAACAAAAATTTAAAAGTTTATTCACTCGGTAGCATCGCATACTTAGATCCAAACACAAAAGGGTATACCTTAAGAATATACACTATACCAAAAGGGTATACTTTATTCAAAACAATAAAAACTAAAATATCTATTAGCTCGGTAGCATCGCTGACACGACCCGAAATTCGGTTAGGCCGTGCGGGCACCCGACATCCTCCCCTAGACCCGTCGGGCGAACCCTTACCAATTAAATCAGGAAAATAAATATAACAATTCACAAATAAGAACAAAACTTAAAAGAAATCACAGACATACTGATACCTCTAAGCTGTACAAATGAAATTACAGCTGACTACCCAACATACTAGGTTTAGGGTTATCCAGACTAGACATCTAAGAGTACAAAAGAAAACAGATAACTCTTGAAGGGAGCAAAATACAACTGAAATAATAAACAATAAACTGGTGGCCATCCGGAATAAAGTTGGCTCACCCTGACAGCTGAAGTCGTCTTCGCTCCTGAACAACTTGGCGAACTCAATCCTGGAGCGAACCTGCCGAAACGAAATAGATAGACAAGAAACAAACAACAAACAAGGGTGAGTCAAAAGGACTCAATAAGTGGTGCAGACTAGCCACCTCCAAGAATAGGATAGCTAGCCAGGGAGAAGAAACAGATAAACCAAATTTCTCTTATTTAAATTATAAAAAGGCAGAGCCAGATAATAACCGAAAATACGTATGAAACCATAAACTCAACCAGGAATATGAGCCAGAAACATGCTAACAAATAAGCAATGCACATATAAGCGGAACAGTAGTCATGTACCGCAAGTCTACACAATGGTATGAATTGAGATGCAATAAAATGAAGTGAGATGAAATGAAATGAAATGAAATATGATGCAAAGGGTCACATGTGCCCGTCATCCCATCCCGAAGCGGAATACTCCTGCATTCGAGGAGAACCCAATCTGATAACCAACTGGAGCGGAATACTCCTGCTCCTGGGGCGGAATACTCCTGCACCCGATATAATATAAAATAGAGGCGGAATACTCCTGCACTCTCCTGGGGCGGAATACTCATGCACCCGATAAAATGTAAAGCTGAGGTGGAATACTCCTGCACTCTCCTGGGCAGAATCCTCCAACCCTCAATGTGATACAATGGAGCGGAATACTCCTGCTCCTGGGGCAGAATACTCCTACCCTCAATATGATACAATGGAGCGGAATACTCCTGCTCCTGGGGTGAAATACTCCTGCACCCAATATGATATGCAATGTAATGCATATGAATGACATATAATGCATATGAATGCAATGTGATGCAATAATAACCATTCACCGGCGCGGGACTCTCATCGACAGTCGGGAAGTAGATGCCAACTCACAGCCAGAGTACAATGCTCATATCCTCAATGCTATACCAACAACAGGACATAACATATAATATACAATGTAAATCAAAAGCTAAGGCGTACTAAGTACGCCTATCGGCAGCTACACATGTAAGGAACACGTGGTAGAAAATCCATAAGGCCAGGTGCCTCCAAAGAAATGGATATAAACACTTACCTTGTTACAAAGTTAGTACAGCCACTCAATAACCGCTTTGTCTTTTAGATTCATTGCCAAACGACCCCACTGTGTTCAATAACCATAAAAATATATCACATAAGGCTAAAGGCTACATTCCCCACATCTTAGGGTAATTCGGTTAGGAACCTGATACCCTATTCGCATACGCAATACGCAGGCTAGGCCTATGTACAGTGTTTAAGGTCACATAACCAAACCCTAAATAAATTACATTTATATGTTGCCCATAACTCACTGAGTACGAATATATAGTCAATTCCACTATCGGGGTCCATTTGACCCTTTAAACTATTAATTGAACTTATTAAAACGGTATCTAACATTCCAAGTTTTACCGTTAAAACATATTCAAATACACGTAACAAACTCAAATAATGCATTAAGATCATTACCTGAATGTTTCAGGGGAAAAATTCTACTTTTCTCCGACCCCTTTTCTCATTTTCTGGCATTTTTTGTTGGCTTCCCAGCTTTTTGCGTTTTTGTTTATGTTTTGCATCCTCTGTATCTATCGTCCTTAGCTAAGGAGCCCCTCCCCACTGCCAAACTTTTGCTTTTCTCTTTTTTGTCATTTTCTTTCTTTCTTTTTTTTTAATTTTATTTTCGCGATGAAAATTAAAACGAAATCCTATGATATTCGAAATAATTCCAACTTTTGCATACAAGTTATACAAAATATATGTAACACACTCGCGAAGGCGGATCTCAAATCGGGTTCCCGAAACTCAAGATGCGAATTTAAATGGAAAAAGGTCAAATTATTTAACTTTCGGCATTTTAGCGGAAACTAGCCGAACAACATTGAAATTCACTTTCGAAAGTTCATAAAAGTTACAAATAATCATACGAACCTAACGGCGCTTTCGAATTTCGAATCGAAGCTCATTCGCTAAAACCGAGCTCAAAAATCTCTTTTTAATATTTATCGACAATAAAAACTTAAACCTTCTTCCGATGCCTACCAAACGAGGTCTGATTTAGCTTAAATTTTACAGACAGGTCCTAATGGACATTACGAATATTTTAAAATTATCGGTACGCCAATCGGAGTCCTAACTTCCGAAACGACTGACCGAGGTCGTTTCATTCTCCTCCACTTAAACTCTCGTTCGTCCTCGAACGAGCCTAAGTCTAAAGAAAAATTTGTACAGATAACAAGAGAACTTGTACAACCTTCATAAACTACTCCACGGATATTATCTCATGATTACAGAATCAGAATTATAACACGCATATCGAACTTTTGGAATAAAATATATCTGGATAATATGATAATACCATTGCCCGGATTATTCTGACTAAGATGATCCTTCCTTGATCACGAGAGGAGAGTTCTACATTTTTGAAACAAAGATACATGGATCTTTGGATGGATTAACATGATTCAGCCGATAATCACCTCTTCGATATACCTTTTGATATCGAGCAGGTCGATAGAACTAAGAATTAGCTCACACTTGATGCAATAGGGGAAGCTTTTGAAGTACCTTGTCACTACACACTATAGAAGATTTGATGCAAGCTATATTATTTTTACGAACGCACCATGCAACATCTCAGTTGATGTTAGTGTTGTTCCGCAAGTTCTTTGTGGGAATGTAGTTACTCATATCCTAATGTATGTCAAAGGTTCATCTGAACAGGGTCTATCATATAAGGATAAGGATCATGCAAATACTACTGGATAGTATGATGCAGACCAAGAATGATCTTCAGACTGAACATCTACTTCAGGGTATTGTCTTTGAATTTGAAATATTATGACTTTAAAAAGTAAATATTAAAGAGACATGTAGTTGGACCATGAGCTGAGGCAGAATACTAGCAACAAAGTTGATTACATGTGCACTTATAACGCTAAAGTAACTTCCCAAAGAGTTGAGGTGTGAAGGAGATATACATACCAATGATGGATTGTCGACAAGCTGCACTAGACCTTTAACTCTAAATTTTCATGAAATAAAACAGCATCAATATAAGGATCCAGTTCTTGGTGAATACAGACAGATAGCCAGAGGAAAACCGGAGTCACCATACAGGGTTACGACTGACGATGTTCTCATGTATAAAGATAGACTTTGTGTCCCTGATGTTACAGATTTACGTGGACTGATTATGATAGAGGCACATTATTCCAAATACACTGTTTATCCAGGTTCGATTAAGATGTACCATGATCTTAAGCAGAATTATTGGTGGGACAGAATGAAGTGTGACATAGCAGAATTTGTGGCTCAATATTCTAATTTCCAGCAAGTTAAAGTCGTGTCATCTTTCCAGACTTTATGCCTTCAGCAGATCGGTACGTATATATGATCAGGTTGCCAGCTTATCTCTAGCATTAATAGATTATTAGTGGGTTTAGCAATGATCGACACCATTGTAGGTTTCCGTCGTGGCCTTAGGTTGGGTCGTGACAAAAGTGGTATCAACGCCTTAGAGATTTAGTATTACCATTCAGTATTTGGAGGAAGACTCCTCCACTTAAAGCACAAACTCATGCAGCTATTTGAATAGGAATAATCATCCCCGCACAGTCTGCTGGACTAAAGAAGATTTGGCTAAAAACTGAATGTAGGCAGACCTAAGCTACCAAACTACCCTTTCGAGTTGCCAAACAGCTGCAACTCTCGAGTTCACAACTCCATACCTTTTCCATAAGCATCACCGCTCGATAGCTCAATTCAGGGGATCAAATTACACCTCTCATTACCCTTTGTAACTTTAAAATACAACAATGTGCTTACCCGGCTACCTTGACCTGCACTTTAGCTCAACATAGGGAATATCACAAGCGGCTACTAACCGTCCAAACTCACTATTTTTCGGACGAGGAAGAGATGGTAATAGACCGAGGTTAGAAATAATTAGAACTTCAGGAAGCTCATCTTCTTATTGCTTGCTTACCAGAGCTAGACTACTTCTAAGTCAGGCTAGCCAAAGAATCGCAATTGAATAAATAGACATTAAATGAGCTTTATGGAACAAAATCTATGTCAATTTAACCTTCCCATGAAAAAGGAAACTCCGACAATTTACCAAAAAACCCTTTTATACCGAGACAAACTTATAGAATAACATGACTCTATTAGCATCTCGAACCAAGAGAAGATACGTAGATCAAATATTACTTACTTATCACTTTACATCGGAAGAAACAATGACACTCTCTGATGGTGATGAACTAGAATCCCATCATCCAACCAATACGGAATTCCGAGAAGAGAGGTAAACTAGTTTAACATAATAATAGAAGGTGGCACAACAAGATGCCAAGCAGACAATACCGACGCTCACTCCCAAATCTATCACATTTAGACCAAATAAATTAGTAGGGTCTCACAAATGCCAGGAATAAATCAATACTAGAAGCTCACCCCTCTACCGCAATCGATTCTTAATAGAAACAATATCCAAGGAAGCCATGGAAACATGGTAAGATAAACGAAGTTTAGACCGATCGGAAAAATCAAATCTTACTCATATATAATGGAAGAAGAATACTCCGGTCTACTACATTGGATGCCTCAGTATCCTGCCAGACTAGAAGTTCATAGAACTTCCTCTGCAGCTGAGTCGAGCCGCTACCCTGATAATTACTTCTAGAAGAACCACTACCACCACGCTCTCGGCCTCTACTGGATGGTGGCATTTCTTTTGCTGATTGATATCTAAATGAAATCTCCTGCGACTGCGCAGATGCCTGATGACGAGAGAAAAGAAAAATGCCTACTTGTCGGAGTTAGGAAAAATTCCTCAAAGGATAGCCAGACTCACGACAATGATACCACCTTTTCGCTGAAAAATGGAAGCAGGAAAGATTGTTGAAAGCCACAAAGAGAAGATCGAATCTGATCTTGACGAGCTACTGGCGCATTCTAAGAATCACGTGACACAAGCTGAGATAACCTAGAAGGTGACCTCCCAAAATAATCAGAACTTTTACCTCCAAAAGAGGTAACATGGTTGTCCACCAGGGCCACGAAATCTCTTGCTCTCCCGCTCTAACTCTTCCCCCTCTAACTTATGGTATGCCTCGTACCTTCGGGCAATATCAACAACAACATCAAATGAAATCCCGACCTTAATCTCTCGAGCCATCTGGGATCTGAAGGAAAAAGAAAGGTCATCAATAAATCTTTAAATCTCTCGAAAGGCTCATGGACTAGTTCTAATGCATATTCAGCCATTCTATAGAATTAAATCTCATATTCTGAAACACCAACAGGCTAACCGACAGGCTACCCTGTCCAATCCGCTCAAACTGGAAACACTTTTCATCTCGCTCGCTACTCGAAAGGAACTTTTCCACGAATCCAGAAGAAAAATCGAACCAAGTTAGCTAATAAGAGAGAGGTTCACCAATTCAAGGCTGGACCCCTAAAACTGGAAAGCAGAATAATACACAGCATATTGCTCGAGATAACCAACAGCCTGAAGAATATGCTGACATCATTTTATTTTTAAAAAGAATCACGAGGTTTATCTAATGCATTGCTTAAGAATATCGGAAGGTTCAACCGCGTAAAATAATGCAACCTCTTCGAACACTCGGACTAAGCCATTACTCAGGCTAGCAAACCAACCAGAATAATTAGTGGCGCAACACATGATGCCTCAGGAACATACTTTACTGCGGCAGTATTAAGAACCGGAATAGAAGCTCCCTGAGACTGAACATCTGCATCTACGGCAACCTGATAAGCTTCCTAGCGAATAATAGGTTTTTGCGGTATCTGCGTTACAAAGATTCTCGTAAAGCATCGTAGAGAGCCAATGGAACTACAAGGCCCTGCTCCCTTGCCCATCGCGAGCTCGTACGGCTGGGGCCTCCGTAACTATTTCTTCAGCACGATCAAAACACTCGGGGCTTCGTCAGTGCTAACCCCAGGCTAGACTGCTTCGTCTTGAACTCATACTGTTTGCTGATTTGTCGCATGAGGGTTCACAATTACCACGAACGAATTAACAAAAATACTTTTGCATCCTAGACTGATGCATGATAAGAAATCAAGGAAGTGAAACTTCCTAAATGCCATTATAGCCTCTCATAGATAAGTACGGACGTCTACGTACCCATCAGCGAGACTCTACTAGACACTGTCTTAGTCTGGATAGACTCTAAACTGGGCTCTGATACCAACTGACACGACCCAAAATCTGGTTAGGCCGTGCGGGCACCTGACATCCTCCCCTAGACCCCGTCGGGCGAATCCTTACCAATTAAATTAGGAAAATAAATATAACAATTCACAAATAAGGACAAGACTTAAAAGAAATCACAGACATACTGATACCTCTAAGCTGTTCAAAAGAAATTACGGCTGACTACCCAACATACTAGATTTAGGGTTATCCAGACTAGACATCTAAGAGTAAAAAAGAAAACAGATACCTCTTGAAGGGAGCAAAATGCAACTGAAATAATAAACAATAAACTGGTGGCCATCCGGAATAAAGCTGGCTCACCCTGACAGCTGAAGTCGTCTTCGCTCCTGAACAACATGGCGAACTCAATCCTGGAGCGAACCTGCCGAAACGAAATAGATAGACAAGAAACAAACAATAAATAAGGGTGAGTCAAAAGGACTCAATAAGTGGGGCAGACTAGCCACCTCCAAGAATAAGATAGCTAGCCAGGGAGAAGAAACAGATAAACTAAATTTCTCTTATTTAAATTATAAAAAGGCAGAGCCAGATAATAACCGGAAACACGTATGAAACCATAAACTCAACCAGGAATATAAGCCAGAAACATGTTAACAAATAAGCAATGCACATATAAGCAGAACAGTAGTCATGTACCGCAAGTCTACACAATGGTATGAATTGAGATGCAATAAAATGAAGTGAGATGAAATGAAATGAAATGAAATATGATGCAAAGGGTCACATGCGCCCGTCATCCCATCCCGAAGCGAAATACTCCTGCATTCGAGGGGAACCCAATCTGATAACCAACTGGAGCGGAATACTCCTGCTCCTGGGGCGGAATACTCCTGCACCTGATATAATATAAAACAGAGGCGGAATACTCCTACACTCTCCTGGGGCGGAATACTCCTGCACCCGATAAAATGTAAAGCTGAGGCGGAATACTCCTGCACTCTCCTGGGGCGGAATCCTCCTACCCTCAATATGATACAATGGAGCGGAATACTACTGCTCCTGGGGCAGAATACTCCTACCCTCAATATGATACAATGGAGCGGAATACTCCTGCTCCTGGGGCGGAATACTCCCGCACCCAATATGATATGCAATGTAATGCATATGAATGATATATAATGCATATGAATGCAATGTGATGCAATAATAACCCTTCACCGGTGCGGGACTCTCATCGACAGTCGGGAAGTAGATGCCAACTGACAGCAAGAGTTCAATGCTCAAATCCTCAATGCTATACCAACAACAGGACATAACATATAATATACAATGTAAATCCATAGCTAAGGCATAATAAGTACGCCTATCGGCAGCTACACACGTAAGGAACAAGTGGTAGAAAATCCACGAGGCCAGGTTCCTCCAAAGAAATGGATATAAACACTTACCTTGTTACAAAGTTAGTACAGCCACTCAATAACCGCTTTGTCTTTGGGATTCATTGCCAAACGACCCCATTGTGTTCAATAAGTAGAAAAATATATCACAAAAGGCTAAAGGCATCATTCCTCACATCTTAGGATAATTCGGTTAGGAACCTGATACCCTATTCGCATACGCAATACGCAGGCCCGGCCTATGTATAGGGTTTAAGGTCACATAACCAAACCCTAAATAAATTACATTTATATGTTGCCCATAACTCACTGAGTACGAATATATAATCAATTCCACTATCGGGGTCCATTTGACCCTTTAAACTATTAATTTAACTTATTAAAACGGTGTCTAATATTCCAAGTCTTACCGTTAAAACATATTCAAACACACGTAATAAACTAAAATAATGCATTAAGATCATTACCTGAATGTTTCAGGGTGAAAATTCTACTTTTCTCCGGCCCCTTTTCTCATTTTCTGGCATTATTTTGTTGACTTCCCAGCTTTTTGCGTTTCTTTTTATGTTTTGCATCCTCTGTATCTATCGTACCCCCTCCCCACCGCCAAACTTTTGCTTTTCTCTTTTTTGTCATTTTCTTTCTTTCTTTTTTCATTTTATTTTCGCGATAAAAATTAAAACGGAATCCTATGATATTCGAAATAATTCCAACTTTTGCATACAAGTTATACAAAATATATGTAACACACTCGCGAAGGCGGATCTCAAATCGGGTTCCCGAAACTCAAGATGCGAATTTAAATGGAAAAAGGTCAAATTATTTAACTCTCGACATTTTAGTTGAAACTAGCCGAACAACATCGAAATTCACTTTCAAAAGTTCATAAAAGTCACAAATAATCATACGAACCTAACGGCGCTTTCGGATTTCGAATCGGAGCTCATTCGCTAAAACCGAGCTCAAAATTCTCTATTTAATATTTATCGATAATAAAAACTGAAACCTTCTACTGACATGACCCGGAATCCGGTTAGGCCGTGCGGGCACCGACATCCTACCCTAGACCCGTCGGGCGAACCCTTACCAATTAAATCAGGAAAATAAATATAACAATTCACAAATAAGGACAAGACTTAAAAGAAATCACAAACATACTGATACCTCTAAGCTGTACCAAAGAAATTACAGCAGACCACCCAACATACTAGGTTTAGGGTTATCCAGACTAGACATCTAAACAAAAGAAAACAGATACCTCTTGAAGGGAGCAAAATGCAACTGAAATAATAAGCAATAAACTGGTGGCCATCCGGAATAAAGATGGCTCACCCTGACAGCTAAAGTCGTCCTCGCTCCTGAACAACGTGGCGAACTCAATCCTGGTGCGAACCTGCCGAAACGAAATTGATAGACGAGAAACAAACAGCAAACAAGGGTGAGTCAAAAGGACTCAATAAGTGGGGCAGCCTAGCCACCTCCAAGAATAGGATAGCTAGCCAGGGAGAAGCAACAGATAAACCAAATTTCTCTTATTTAAATTATAAAAAGGCAGAGCCAGATAATAACCGGAAACACGTATGAAACCATAAACTCAACCAGGAATATGAGCCAGAAACATGTTAACAAATAAGCAATGCACATATAAGCAAAACAATAGTCATGTACCGCAAGTCTACACAATGGTATGAATTGAGATGCAATAAAATGAAGTGAGATGAAATGAAATATGATGCAAAGGGTCACATGTGCCCGTCATCCCATCCCGAAGTGGAATACTCCTACATTCGAGGGGAACCCAATATGATAACCAACTGGAGCGGAATATTCCTGCTCCTGGGGCGGAATACACCTGCACCCGATATAATATAAAATAGAGGCGGAATACTCCTGCACTGTCCTGGGGCGGAATACTCCTGCACCCGATAAAATGTAAAGCTGAGGCAGAATACTCCTGCGCTCTCCTGGGGCGGAATCCTCCTACCCTCAATATGATACAATGGAGCGGAATACTACTGCTCCTGGGGCAGAATACTCCTACCCTCAATATGATACAATGGAGCGGAATACTCCTGCTCCTGGGGCGGAATACTCCCGCACCCAATATGATATGCAAAATGCATATGAATGACATATAATGCATATGAATGCAATGTGATGCAATAATAACCCTTCACCGGCGCGGGACTCTCATCGACAGCTGGGAAGTAGATGCCAACTCACAGCCAGAGTACAATGCTCATATCCTCAATGCTATACCAACAACAGGACATAACATATAATATACAATGTAAATCCAAAGCTAAGGCGTACTGAGTCCGCCTATCGGCAGCTACACACGTAAGGAACACGTGGTAGAAAATCCACGAGGACAGGTGCCTCCAAAGAAATGGATATAAACACTTACCTTGTTACAAAGTTAGTTCAGCCACTCAATAACCGCTTTGTCCTTTGGATTCATTGCCAAACGACCCCACTGTGTTCAATAACCAGAAAAATATATCACATAAGTCTAAAGGCTTCATTCCCACAACTTAGGGTAATTCGGTTAGGAACCTGAAACGACCTCCGTCAGTCATTTCGGAAGTTAGGACTCCAATTGGAATGCCGATAATTTTAAAATATTCGTGAGGTCTATTGGGACTTATCTGTAAATTTGAGCTAAATCAGACCTCGTTTGGTACGCATCTGAAGAAGGTTTCAGTTTTTATCGTCGATAAATATTAAAAAGAGATTTTCGAGCTCGGTTTTGGTGAATGAGCATATGAGCATTGCACTCTGGTTTTGATCATTGCATATACTTCTCGGTAATCGATGAGAATCCCGAGCCGGTGAAAGTTTATCATTGCATATACTTCGCGGTTGGCGATGAGAGTCTCGCACCGGTGAAAGGTCATTATTGTATATACTTCACGATAATCGATGAGAGTCCCGAGCCGGTGAAGGGTCATTATTGCATATATTTCCTGGTTGGCGATGAGAGTTCCGCACCGGTGAAGGGTTATTATTGCATATACTTCCCGGTTGGCGATGAGAGTCCCGCACCGGTGAAGGGTCATTATTGCATATACTTCCCGGTAATCGATGAGAGTCCCGAGCCGGTGAAGGATCATCATTGCATATACTTCCAGGTAATCGATGAGAGTCCCGAGCCGGTGAAGGATCACCATTGCATATACTTCCCGGTAATCGATGAGAGTCCCGAGCCGGTGAAGGATCATCTTTGCATATATCTCCTGGTAGACGATGAGAGTCCCGCACCGGAGATAGGTATCAGGCATATGTGACTGCCTTGCATTGTACCGCATTCATCCCATCTCATTGCACCGCATACTGACTATTGTGTGTATTGTGTTGTGTTTTATGTATGCGGTTTGTACATTATGTCGTGGACATATCTCAGCTTACCTATATATTTCTGGCTCGTATTCTGGGTTGCGGGGATCGGGTTGCACGCCGCAACAGGATGAATATATGGATCGGGTTGCGAGCCGCAACGGTATAAATATATGGATCGGGTTGCACGCCGCAACGGTATAAATATATGGATCGGGTTGCACGCCGCAACGGTAAAAATATATGGATCGGGTTGCACGCCGCGACGGTATAAATATATGGATAGGTTTGCATGCCGCGACGGTATGAATATATGGATCGGGTTGCACGCCGCAACGGGATAATTATATGGATCGGGTTGCATGCCGTAACGGGATGTATTTCTGATTGTTGATATGTTCGGGATACCTATATGTTCTGGCTATCTTACGTTACTGGTTGTTAATGAGTTTGTGATTCCATACGTGCTTCTAGTTATTATCTGGCTCTGCCTTTTCATAATTTAAATAAGAGGAATTTGGTTTATATATTTCTTCTCCCTGGCTAGCTATCCTATTCCTTGAGGTGGCTAGTTTGCCCCACTTATTGAATCCTTTTGACTCACCCTTGTTTGTTGTTTGTTCTTGTCTATTTATTTCGTTTCGGCAGGTTCGCTCCAGAATTGAGTTCGCCACGTTGTTCAGGAGAGAAGAGGACTTCAGCTGTCAGGGTGAGCCAGCTTTTATTCCGGATGGCCACCAGTTTATTGTTTATTATTTCAGCTGCATTTTGCTTCCTTCAGGAGGTATCTGTCTTCTTTTGTACTCTTAGATGTCTAGTCTGGATAGCCCTAAACCTAGTATGTTGGGTAGTCAGCTGTAATTTCTTTTGTACAGGTTAGAGGTATCAATATGTCTGTATTTTTTTTAAGTCTTGTCTTTATTTATGAATTGTTATATTTATTTTCCTAATTTAATTGGTAAGGGTTCGCCCGACGGGTTTAGGGGAGGATGTCGGGTGCCAGCACGGCCTAACCGGATTTCTGATCGTGTCAGAACCTGATACCCTATTCGCATACGCAATACGAAGGCCAGGCCTATGTACAGGGTTTAAGGTCACATAACCAAACCCTAAATAAATTACATTTATATGTTGCCCATAACTCACTGAGTACGAATATATAATCAATTCCACTATCGGGGTCCATTTGACCCTTTAAACTATTAATTGAACTTCTTAAAACGGTGTCTAATATTCCAAGTTTTACCGTTAAAACATGTTAAAACACACGTAATAAACTCAAATAATGCATTAAGATCATTACCTGAATGTTTCAGGGTGAAAATTCTACTTTTCTCCGGCCCCTTTTCTCATTTTCTGGCATTATTTTGTTGACTTCCCAGCTTTTTGCGTTTCTTTTTATGTTTTGCATCCTCTGTATCTATCGTACCCCCTCCCCACCGCCAAACTTTTGCTTTTCTCTTTTTTGTCATTTTCTTTCTTTCTTTTTTCATTTTATTTTCGCGATAAAAATTAAAACGGAATCCTATGATATTCGAAATAATTCCAAATTTTGCATACAAGTTATACAAAATATATGTAACACACTCGCGAAGGCGGATCTCAAATCGGGTTCCCGAAAATCAAGATGCGAATTTAAATGGAAAAATGTCAAATTATTTAAATTTCGGCATTTTAGCGGAAACTAGCCGAACAACATCGAAATTCACTTTCGAAAGTTCATAAAAGTCACAAATAATCATACGAACCTAACGGCGCTTTCGGATTTTGAATTGGAGCTCATTCGCTAAAACCGAGCTCAAAAATCTCTTTTTAATATTTATCGACAATAAAAACTGAAACCTTCTTCCGATGCCTACCAAACGAGGTCTGATTTAGCTTAAATTTTACAGACAGGTCCTAATGGACATTACAAATATTTTAAAATTATCGGCACGCCAATCGGAGTCCTAACTTCCGAAACGACTAACCGAGGTCGTTTCAATCGCACATTTGGATCCATACACAAAAGGATATACCAGAAGAGTATATTGTATACCAAAAGGGTATACTTTGTTTAAAACAACAAAAATTAAAATATTTATTCATTCAATAGTATAATATTTATCCGCTCGGTAGCATAACACACTTGAATCCAAACACAAAAAGGTATACCAGAAGAGTATACAGTATACCCAATTATATACTTTGTTCAAAACAACAAAAAATGAAATATTTATTCGCTCGGTAGTATCGCACACTTGGATCCAAACACAAAAGGGTATACCAGAAGAGTTTACAGTATACCAAAAGGGTATACTTTGTTCAAAACAACAAAAACTGAAATATTTATTCGCTCAGTAGCATAGCACACTTGCAGCCAAACACAAAAAGGTATACCAGAAGTGTATACAGTATACCAAATTGTATACTTTGTTCAAAACAACAAAAATTGAAATATTTTTTCTCTCGGTAGCATCGCACACTTGGATCCAAACACAAAAGGGTATACCAAAAGTGTATACTTTATTCAAAAGAAGAAAAACTGAATATTTATTCGCTCGGTAACATCGCATACTTGGATCCAAACACGAAAGGGTATACCTCAAGAGTATACAACCAAAAAGGTATACTTTGTTAAAAACAACAAAAATTACAATATTTATTCGCTCGGTTGCATCGCACACTTGAATCCAAACACAAAGGGGGTATACCAGAAGAGTATACAAATGCCAAAACGGTATACTTTGTTTAAAACAACAATAACTAAAATATTTATTCGCTCAGTAGCATCGCACACTTGGATCCAAATACAAAAGAGTATACCAGAAGAGTATACAGTATACCAAAATGGTATACTTTGTTTAAGACAACAAAAATTAAAATATTTATTCGTTCAATAGCATAATATTTATTCGCTCGGTAGCATAGCACACTTGCATCCAAATACAAAAAGGCATACCAGAAGAATATACAGTATACCAAATTGTATACATTGTTCAAAACAACAAAAACTGAAATATTTATTTATTCGGTAGCATCGCACACTTGGATCCAAACACAAAAGGGTACATCAGAAGAGTATACAGTATACCAAAAGGGTATACTTTGCTCAAAACAACAAAAACAAAATAATTATTCGCTCGGTAGCATCACACACTTGGATCCAAACAGAAAAGGTTATACCAGAAGTGTATATAGTATACCAAAACGGTATACTTTGTTCAAAACAAATAAAATTGAAATATTTATTCGGTCGGTAGGATCGCACAATTAGATCCAAATACAAAAGGGTATACCAGAAGAGTATACAGTTTACCAAAAAGGTATACTTTGTTCAAAACAACAAAAACTGAAATATTTATTCGCTCGGTAGGATCGTACGCTTGGATCCAAACAAAAAAAGGTATATGATAAGAGTATAGCAAAAGGTTATACTTTGTTCAAAATAACAAAAACTAAAATATTTATTCGCTCGTAAGCATCGCACACGTGGATCCAAACACAAAAGGTTATACTAGAAGAGTATACAATATACCAAATAGATATATACTTTGTTCAAAACAACAAAAAATGAAATATTTATTTGCTCGGTAACCTTGCACACTTAGATCCTGACACGACCCGAAATCCGGTAAGGCCGTGCGGGCACCCGACATACTCCCCTAGACCCGTCGGGCGAACCCTTACCAATTAAATTAGGAAAATAAATATAATTCAATTCATAAATAATAACAAGACTTAGAAAAAAAACACAGACATACTGATACCTCCAAGCTGTACAAAATAAATTACAGCTGACTACCCGACATACTAGGTTTAGGGCTATCCAGACTAGACATCTAAGAGTACACAAGAAGACAAATACCTCCTGAAGGGAGCAAAATGCAACTGAAATAATAAACAATAAACTAGTGGCCATCCGGAATAAAAGCTGGCTCACCCTGACAACTGAAGTCGTCTTCGCTCCTTCACAACGTGGCGAACTCAATCCTGGAGCGAACCTGCAGAAACAAAATAGATAGACAAGAAACAAACAACAAAGAAGGGTGAGTCAAAAGGACTCAATAAGTGGGGCAGACTAGCCAGCTCAAAGAATAGAATAGCTAGCCAGGGAGAAGAAACAGATAAATCAAATTCCTCTTATTTAAATTATAAAAAGGCAGAGCTCGATAATAACCGGAAACACGTATGAAACAATAAACTCAACCAGGAATACGAGCCAGAAACATATCAACAAAAAAGAAATGCACGTATAAGCAGAACAATAGTTATGTACCACAAGTCTACACCATGGTATTAAATGAAATGAGATGAAATGAAATGAATTTAAATATGATGCAAAGGGTCACATGTGCCAAATGAATGGAGTGGAATCCTCCTGCTCATAGGGCGGATCCTCCTGCCCTCAATATGATGCAATGGAGCGGAATCCTCCTGCTCCTAGGGCGGAATCCTCCTACCCTTAATATAATGCAATGGAGTGGAATCCTCCTGCTCCTGGGGCGGAATCCTCCTACCCCTAATTTGATGCAATGGAGCGGAATCCTCCTTCTCCTGGGGCGGAATCCTCCTACCCCGAATATGATGCAATGGAGCGGAATCCTCCTGCTCCTGGGGCGGAATACTACTGCACCCAATATGATATAAACCAGAGGCGGAATACTCCTGCACTCTCCTGGGGCGGAATACTCCTGCTCCCAATATGATATGCAATGTAATGCGTATAAATGACATATAATGCATATGAATGCAATGTGATGCAGTAATAACCCTTCACCGGCGCGGGACTTTTATCGATAGCCGGGAAGTAGATGCCACCTCACAGCCAGAGTAAAATGCTCAGATCCTCAATGCAATATCAACAACAGGACGTAACATATAATATAAAATGTAAATCCAAAGCTAAGGCGTAATGAGTACCCCTATCGGCAGCTACACACATAAGGAACACGTGGTAGAAAATCCACGAGGCCAGGTACCTCCAAAGAAATGGATATAAACACTTACCTCTTCCAAAAGTCAACATTGCTAATCAACAACCGCTTTATCCTTTGGTTTCATTGTCAAACGATCCCACTCTATTCAATAAGCAGAAAAATATATCAAATTAGGCTAAAGGCTTCATTCCTCACATCTAAGGGCAATCCGGTTAGGAACCTGATACCTTATTCGCATACGCAATACGCAGGCCAGGCCTATGTACAGGGTTTAAGGACACATAACAAAACCCCAAATAAATTATATTTATACGTTGCCCATAACTCACTGAGTACGAATATATAATCAATTCCACTATCAGGGTTCAATCGACCCTTTAAACTATCAGTTGAACTTATTAAAATAATGTATAATATCCCAATTTTTACCATTAAAATATATTCAAACACACGTAATAAACTCAAATAATATATTAGGATCATTACCTGAATGTTTCAGAGTGAAAATTCTACTTTTCTCCGGCCCCTTTTCTTATTTTTTGGCATTTTTTTCCTTAGTCACTTTCTCTGGTCCCGTTCTCATTTTCTGTTCTAATCTTTCTTTTCAATTCATAGCTTTTATAAGCTAAGTAAAGTACTCAGCCACCGCCTTTAATTTTTTGTCCTTTCTTTTTTCATTTTTTTTAATGTTCTTTTCGCGATGAAAATCAAAACAGAATCTTATGATATTCGAAATAGTTCCAACTTTTGCATACAAGTTATACAAAATATATGTAATACACTCGCGAAGGCGGATCTCAAATCGGGTTCCCGAAACTCAATATGCAAATTAAATGGAAAAAGATCAAATTATTTAACTTTCGGCATTTTAGCGGAAACTAGCCTAACAACATCGAAATTCACTTTCGAAAGTTCATAAAAGTCACAAATAATCATACGAACCTAACGGCGCTTTCGGATTTCGAATCGGAGCTCATTCGCTAAAACCGAGCTCAAAAATCTCTTTTTAATATTTATCGACAATAAAAACTGAAACCTTCTTCCTATGCCTACCAAACGAGGTCTGATTTAGCTCAAATTTTAAAGACAGGTCCTAATGGATATTACGAATATTTTAAAATTATCGGCACGCCAATCGGAGTCCTAACTTCCGAAACGACTGACCGAGGTCGTTTCATTCTCCTCCACTTAAACTCTCGGTCGTCCTCGAACGAGCCTAAGTCTAAAGAAAAATTCGCACAGATAACAAGAGAACTTGCACAACCTTCATAAACTACTCCATGGATATTATCTCATGATTACAGAATCAGAATTATAACACGCATATCGAACTTTTGGAATAAAATATATCTGGATAATATGATAGCACCATCGCCCGGATTATTCTGACTAAGATGATCCTTCCTCGATCACGAGAGGAGAGTTCTACATTTTCGAAACAAAGATACACGGAACTTTGGATGGATTAACATGATTCAGCCGATAATCACCTCTTCGATATACCTTTTGATATAGAGCAGGTCGATAGAACTAAGAATTAGCTCACACTTGATGCAATAGGGGAAGCTTTTGAAGTACCTTGTCACTACACACTATAGAAGATTTGATGCAAGCTATATTATTTTTACGAACGCACCATGCAACATCTCAGTTGATGTTAGTGTTGTTCCACAAGCTCCTTGTGGGAATGTAGTTACTCATATCCTAATGTATGTCAAAGGTTCATCTGAACAGGGTCTATCATATAAGGATAAGGATCATGCAAATACTACTGGATAGTATGATGCAGACCAGGAATGATCTTCAGACTGAACATCTACTTCAGGGTATTGTCTTTGAATTGGAAGTATTATGACTTGAAAAACTGAAAATAAAAGAGACATGTAGTTGGACCATGAGCTGAGGCAGAATACCAGCAACAAAGTTGATTACATGTGCACTTATAACGCTAAAGTAACTTCTCAAAGAGTTGAGGTGTGAAGGAGATATGCCAATGATGGACGGACGATAAGCTGCACTAGACCTTTAACTCTAAATTTTCATAATGTAAAACAGTGTCAGTAAGAGGATCCAGTTCTAGTTGAATATAGACAGATAGCTAGAAGAAAACCGGAGTCACCATACAGGGTTACTACTGACGGTGTTCTCATGTATAAAGATAGACTTTGTGTTCCTTATGTTGCAGATTTACGTGGACAGATTATGATAGAGGCACATTATTCCAAATACATTATTCATCCAGGTTCGACTAAGATGCACTATGATTTTAAGCAGATTTATTGGTGGGACGGAATGAAGTGTGACATAGCAGAATTTGCTGCTCAGTGTTCTAATTGCCAGCAAGTTAAAGTCATGTCATCTTTCCAGACTTTATGCTTTCAACAGATAGGTACGTATATATGATCTGGTTGCCAGCTTATCTCTAGCATTAATAGATTATTAGTGGGTTTAGCAATGATCGATACTCATTGTAGGTTTCTGTCGTGGCCCTAGGTTGGGTCGTGACAAAAGTGGTATCAACGCCTTAGAGATTTAGTATTACCATTCAGTATTTGGAGGATGACTCCTCCACTTAAAGCACAAACTAATGCAGCTATTTGAATAGGAATAACCATCCCCACACAGTCTGTTGGACTAAAGAAGATTTAGCTAAAGGCTGAACGTAGGGAGACCTAAGCCACCAACTATCCTTTCGAGTTGCCAAACAGCTGTAACTCTCGAGTTCATAACTACATACCTTTGCCGTAAACACCAGCACCTGATGGATGGTACTTCTATTACCCTTAGAAGCCTTGAAAAACAATAATATGCTCACCCGGCTACAATAACACGTACTCTGGCTCAACACAGGGAACATCACAAGCGGCTACCAACCGCCCAAGCTCACTAGTGCCGGACGAAGAAGAAATGGAAATGGACCGAGGATAGAAATAATTAGAGCTTCAGGAAGCTCATCTTCTTATTTTCTTGGCTACCAAAGCTAGACTACTTACGAGTCAAAGTAGCCCAAGAATCGCAATTGAAGAAACAGATATTAAATGAGCTCTATGGAGCAACACCCATATCAATTTAACCTTCCAATAAGAAGGAAACTCTGACAATTTACCAGAAACCCTTTTATAACCCAGACAAGCTTATAGGATAACATGACTTTACTAGCGTTTTGAACCCAAGAGCAGATACATAGATCGAATATTACTTACTAATCACTTTGCACCGGAAGAAATGATAACACTTTCTGATGGTGACGAATTAGGATCCCATTATCCTACCAACATTTAATTTCGAGGAGAGAGGTAAACTGAATTGACATAATAACAGAAGGTGGCGTAACAAGATGCCAAGCAGACAATACTGACACTCAGTCCCAAATCTTTCACATTTAAACCAGATAAATTAGTAGGGTCTCACAAATGCCCTGAATAAATCATACTAGAAGCTCACCCCTCTACCACAACCACTTCTTTATAGAAACAACATCCCAAGAGACCATGGAAACATGATAAGGTAAACGAATTCGAGATTAATCGGAAGAATCAAATCTTACTCATTTATAAGGGAAGAAGAAATACATGGGTCTACTACATCGGATACCTCAACATCCCGCCAGACTGGTAGTTCATAGAACTGCCTCTGCAGCTGAGCAGAGCTACCCTGATAATCATCTTCTGAAGAACCACTGCCACCACGCTCTTGACCTCTACTGGATGATGGCATTTTGCTGGCTGATTGAGATCCAAAGCAAATCCTCTGTGACTGTGCAGGTGCCTGATGACAAGAGAAAGGACGACTGCCTACTTGTCGGAGTAAGGGAAAACTCCTCAAGGGATAGCCAGAATCACGACAATGATACCACCTTTTCGCTGAAAAATGGAAGCTGTAAAGATTGTTGATAGCTGTAAAGAAAAGACTGAATCTGATCTTGACGAGCTACTGGCGCACTCTAAGAATTACATGACACAAGCTGAGATAACCTGGAAGATAATCAGAACTTTTACCTCCAAATGAGGTACCATGGTTGCCCACGAGGGCCACAGAATTTCTTGCTCTCCCGCTCTAACTCTTGCCCCTCTAGTATGCCTAATACCTTTGAGCAATATCACAACGACATCAAATAAAGTCACAACCTCAATTTTTCGAGCCATCTGGGATCTCAAGGAAGGAGAAAGGTCATCAATAAATCTTTGAATCTCTCGAAAGGCTCATGGATTAGTTCTAGTGCATATTCAGCCATTATATAGATTTCAATCTCATATTCTGAAACACCAACAGGCTAACCGACAGGCTACCCTGTCCAATCCACTCAAACTGGCAACACTTTTCATCTCGTTCGCTACTCGAAAGGAACTTTTCCACGAATCTAGAAGAAAAATCGAACCAAGTTAGCTAATAAGAGAGCGGCCCACCAATTCAAGGCTGGACCCTGAAACTGGAAAAAAAGAATAATCAACACCATACCGCTCGATATAATCAAGAGCCTGAAGGATACACTGACATTATTTTATTTTAAAAAAAAATCACGAGTTTTATCTGATGCATTGCTTAAGAGTATCGGAAGGTTCAACCGCGCAAAATAATACAATCTCTTCGGACACTCAGACCGAGCCATTACTCAGGCTAACTAACCAGCCAGAATAACTAGAGACACACAACAAATGCTGCTTCTGGAACATAATTTACTGAGGCAACATCAGGGACTGGAATAGGAGCTCCCTGAGACCGAACGTCTCCATCTGTGGCAACCTGATAAGCTGCCAAGCGAATAATAGGCTCTTGCGGTATCTGCGTCGCTAAGATTCTTGTAAAAGAATCATAAAGAGCCAAGGGAACCACAAGGCCCTGCTCCCTTACCCATCGCGAGCTCGTACAGCTGGGACCTCCGTAACTAGATCGTCAGCACGATCAAAACACTCGGGGCTTCGTCAGTGCTAGCCCCAGGCTAGACTGCTTCGTCTTGAACTCATACTGTTTGCTGATTTATTACCCGAGGATTTACAATTACCACGAAGGAATTAACGAAAATACTTTTGCATCCTAGACCGACGCACGATCAGAAAAGCAGGAAGTGAAACTTCCTAAATGCAAACATAGCCCCTCGTAGATAAGTACGGACGTCTACGTACCCGTCAGCGAGACTCTACTAAACACTGTCTTAGTCTGGATAGACTCTAAACCGGGCTCTGATACCAACTGACACGACCCGAAATCCGGTTAGGCCGTGCGGGCACCCGACATACTCCCCTAGACCCATCGGGCGAACCCTTACCAATTAAATTAGGAAAATAAATATAATTCAATTCATAAATAATAACAAAACTTAGAAAAAAAACACAGACATACTGATACCTCCAACCTGTACAAAAGAAATTACAGCCGACTACCCAACATACTAGGTTTAGGGCTATCCAGACTAGACATCTAAGAGTACAAAAGAAGAAAAATACCTTCTGAAGGGAGCGAAATGTAACTGAAATAATAAACAATAAACTGGTGGCCATCCGGAATAAAAGCTGGCTCACCTTGACAGCTGAAGTCGTCTTCGCTCCTTCACAATGTGGCGAACTAAATCCTGGAGCGAACCTGCCGAAACGAAATAGATAGACAAGAAACAAACAACAAACAAGGGTGAGTCAAAAGGACTCAATAAGTGGGGTAGACTAGCGACCTCAAAGAATAGGATAGCTAGCCAGGGAGAAGAAACAGATAAACCAAATTCCTCTTATTTAAATTATAAAAAGGCAGAGCCCGATAATAACCGGAAACACGTATGAAACAATAAACTCAACCTGGAATACGAGCTAGAAACATATCAACAAATATGAAATGCACGTATAAGCAGAACGGTAGTTATGTGCCACAAGTCTACACCATGGTATGAAATGAGATGAAATGAAATGAAATATAATGCAAAGGGTCACATGTGCCAAATGAATAGAGCAGAATCCTCCTGCCCTCAGTATGATGCAATAGAGCGGAATCCTCCTGCTCCTAGGGCGGAATCCTCCTACCCTTAATATAATGCAATGGAGCGGAATCCTCCTGCTCCTGGGGCGGAATCCTCATACCCCCAATATGATGTAATGGAGCGGAATCCTCCTGCTCCTAGGGCCGAATCCTCCTACCCCCAATATGATGCAATGGAGCGGAATCCTCCTGCTCCTGGGGCGGAATACTACTGCACCCAATATGATACAAACCAGAGGCGGAATACTCCCGCACTCTCCTGGGGCGGAATACTCCTGCACTCTCCTGGGGCGGAATACTCCTCCTCCCAATAAGATATGCAATGTAATGCATATGAATGCAATGTGATGCAATAATAACCCTTCACCGGCGCGGGAGTTTTATCGACAGCCGGGAAGTAGATGCCACCTCACAGCCAGAGTACAATGCCCAGATCCTCAACGCAATATCAACAACAGGACATAACATATAATATAAAATGTAAATCCAAAGCTAAGACGTAATGAGTACGCCTATCGGAAGCTACACACGTAAGGAACACGTGGTAGAAAATCCACGAGGCTAGGTGCCTCAAAAGAAATGGATATAAACACTTACCTCTTCCAAAAGTCAACACTGCTAATCAACAACCGCTTTATCCTTTGATTTCATTGTCAAACGATCCCACTCTATTCAATAAACAGAAAAATATATCAAATTAGGCTAAAGGCTTCATTTCTCACATCTTAGGGCAATCCGGTTAGGAACCTGATACCTTATTCGCATACGCAATACGCAGGCCAGGCCTATGTACAAGGGTTTAAGGTCACATAACCAAACCCCAAATAAATTACATTTATATGTTGCACATAACTCACTGAGTACGAATATATAATCAATTCCACTATCGGGGTTCAATCGACCCTTTAAACTATCAGTTGAACTTATTAAAACGATGTATAATATCCCAATTTATACCGTTAAAATATATTCAAACACACGTAATAAACTCAAATAATATATTAGGATCATTACCGGAATGTTTCAGAGTGAAAATTCTACTTTTCTCCAGCCCCTTTTCTTATTTTTTTTCATTTTTTTCCTTCGTCACTTCCTCTGGTCCCGTTCTCATTTTCTGTTCTAATCTTTTTGTTCGTTTTATAGCTTTTATAAGCTAAGTAAAGTACTCAGCCACTGCCTTTAATTTTTTGTCCTTACTTTTTTCATTTTCTTTAATTTTCTTTTCGCGACGAAAATTAAAACGGTACCCTACGATATTCAAAATAATTCCAACTTTTGCATACAAGTTATAAAAAATATATGTAACATACTCGCGGAGGCAGATCTCAAATCAGACTCCCGAAACTCAATATGCAAATTAAATGGAAAAAGATCAGATTATTTATTTTTCGGTATTTTAGCGGAAACTAGCCGAACAATATTGAAATTCACTTTCAAAAGTTCACAAAAGTCACAAATAATCATACGAACCTAAAGGTGCTTTCGGATTTCGAATCGGAGCTCATTCGCCAAAATCGAACTCGAAAATCTCTTTTTAATATTTATCGACAATAAAAACTGAAACCTTCTTCCGATGCCTACCAAACGAGGTCTGATTTAGCAAAAATTTTACGGACAGGTCCTAATGGACATTACAAATATTTTAAAATTATCGGCACGCCAATCGGAGTCCTAACTTCCGATACGACTGACCGAGGTCGTTTCAGATCCAAACACAAAAGGGTACACCAGAAGAGTATACAGTATACCAAAATGGTATACTTTGTTCAAAACAACAAAAACTGAAATATTTATTCGCTCGGTAGCATCGCACACTTGGATCCAAACACAAAGGGGTATACCAGAAGAGTATAAAGTATAAAGTATACCAAAAGGGTATACTTTGTTTAAAGCAACAGAATTTAGATATTTATTCGCTCGGTAGCATGACACACTTTGAACTAAACACAAAAGAGTATACCAGAAGAGTATACAGTATACTTAAAAGGTATACTTTGTTCAAAACAATAATAACTGAAATATTTATTCGCTCGGCAACATCGCAAACTTGGATCCAAACATAAAAGGGTATACAAGAAAAGTATACAGTATATCAAAAGGGTATACTTTGTTCAAAACAAGAAAAAATTGAAATATTTATTCGCTCGGTAGCATCACACACTTGGATCCAAACATTAAAGGGTATACTTGAAGAGTATACAGTATACCAAAAGGGTATACTTTGTTCAAAACAACAAAAAATGAAATATTTATTTGTTCGGTTGCATCGCACACTTGAATCCAAACACAAAAGAGTATACCAGAAGAGTATACAGTATACCAAAAGGGTATACTTTATTCAAAACAACAAAAGCTGAAATATTTATTCACCCGGTAACATCGCACACTTGGATCCAAACACAAAAAGGTATACTAGAAGAGTATACAGTATACCAAAGGGGTATACTTTATTCAAAATAACAAAAAGTGAAACATTTATTCGCTCGGTAGTATCACACACTTGGATATAAACACATAAAGGTTTACCAAAACAGTATAAAGTATACCAAAAGGGTATAGTTTGTTCAAAACAACAAAAATTAAAATACTTATTCGCTCGGTTGCATCGCACACTTATATCCAAACACAAAAGGGAATGCCAAAAGAGAATACAATATATCAAAAAAGGTATATTCGTTAAAAATAATAAAATTAAAATATATATGTCTTCTAAATTATTTTTCACTTTGATTCGAACACAAAAGGGTATACCAAAAGAGTATATAGTATACCAAAAGGGTTTACTTTGTTCAAAACAAGAAAAACTGAAATATTTATTCGCTCGGTAGCATCACATCCTTGGATCCAAACACAAAAGGGTATACTAGAAGAGTATACAGTATACCAAAAGGGTATAATTTGTTAAAACAAAAAAAAAAATTGAAATATTTATTCGCTCGGTAGTATCGCACACTTGGATCCAAACACAAAAAAGTATACCAGAAGAGAATGCAATATACGAAAATGGTATATTTCTTTAAAAATAATAAAAATTAAAATATATATGTCTTCTTAAACATTTTGTACTTCGAGTCGAATACAAAAAGGTATACCAATAGAGTATACAGTATACCAAAAGGGCATACTTTATTCAAAACAAAAAAAAAAAAAAAAACTGAAATATTTATTCACTCGGTAACATCGCACACTTGGATCCAAACACAAAAGGGTAAACTAGAAGAGTATACAGTCTACCAAAAGGGTATACTTTGTTCAAAATAAAAAAAACTGAAATATTTATTCGTTCGGCAGCATCGCACATTTGGATGCAAACACAAAAGGGTATACCAATCTTAGATCTGCCTTAGCGAGTATGTTACATAAATTTTGTATAACTTGTATGAAAAGTTTGGAATTATTTCCAGTATCATAAGGGTACAGTTTTAATTTTCGATTAAGAAAAGAAAATACAAAAGTAAAAGAAAATAAAAGTAAAAGAAAAAGAAAGAAAAAAAAAAGAAACAAAGAATGGCAGGCGGTGGGGGTCCTTAGCTTATAGACAAACAGAAATAGAAACGATACAGAAGGGTGCAAAAGAGAAAACGCAGCAGGGGAAAAAATACAAGAATATGAGAAAAGAGCCGGAAAAAGATAGAATTTTCACCCCGAAACATTCAGGTAATGATCTTAATGCATTATTTGAGTTTATTACGTGTGTTTGAATATATATTAACAGTAAAAATTCAGATATTAGACATCGTCCTAACGAGTTAAATTGATGGTTTAAAGGGGTCAACTGGACCCCGATAATAGAATTGATTATATCTTCGTATCAGTGAGTTATGGACAACATATAAATGTAATTTATTTAGAGTTTGGTTATGTGACTTTGAACCCTGTACATAGGCCTGGCCTGCGTATTGCGTATGCGAATAGGGTATCTGATGCGGGACAAATTGAGCCAAAGCGTCAACCATCAAGAGCCAAGCGTGACAGCACAAGGAGGAGTGCGAGGATGCAAGGGCAAGAGCTTCGGAGATGAGTCAAAGGCCACAAGAAGCAAAAAGAAGCGCCCAAGACTGCTTAGGCAGTGGAGCATCGGTGCTCCACCACACAAACAGCAGCCGGGCGGACCGCCCACTTGGAATCAACTCTCTGGATCTCTGGCCGCCTACTTTTTGGGCGGACCGCCTACTCTGGGCGCCTACTTTGAGGCGGGGCGCCTGTTTTACCTAGATTTGGAAGGGATTTTGACATATAATCCCTATTTTGGCCCTACCAGGCTTGTATTGCTTTAATATCATTTGAGGGCTTTTTAGACATTACATTAGAAGTGTGGAACACCTATAAATGCCACACTTAGTCATTTTATTTCAGCAGCTAGTTTGGAAGATAGAATAGAGAAGATGGAATAGGCTTGGCCATTCTTGTTGAAGCTTGAGCTTCATGTATCTCTTACGTTGAATCCATGGTGGATCACCGCTAGTGTGACCCCATTTAATGGTTCAAGTCTCTTTCTCCCTTTTGAATCAATCTAATTGTTTAATTTGAGTCGTTCTTTCTTCTATTTCTATTCTCCCCCCATCCCTATTTTCCTTCTATCGTGTTTACTTTGTTGCTTCCGTTACTAGTTATTTGATTCCGTGATTTGACCCATATCATCTTGGTATCAGAGCAAGGCTCGGGATTTGTTCCTACAAACTCTCGATCCTTGTTCATCCTATCTTTAGTTTAGTTTATTGTTATTGTTGTTCTTGTTCTTGAAGAAAAGAAGAAAAAACAAAAAAAATTGAAAAAGTGAAAAAATACAAAAAAATTCATGTTGTGGATTGGATTTGATGATTCGTTGGTTGTTTGATATCAGGAATTGATCTATGATGATTACCCATCGATTTGGTACCCTTGTTACATAATTTGGTGTTTAGAATCAAAAGTTAGAAAAATCAAAAACCCCAAAATTGAAAAACCCTTGAATTTGATTGAAATTTCTTGATTTGGATTCGTCGTGGATTGGGTGTTGTTATAAATCATTGGGGATTGATTTTAGTAGTTGAAAACACCATTGGGTACCTTCAGATTGGAAAAACACCTTGAAAACATTGGAGATTTGGGTGCAAAAGACCAAAAAAACATGTTTTCGGACTGTGCTGAAAACTCCAGTAGGTGGGGCGCACAAATAGTAGGCGGTCCGCCCACTTTTTGCTTGCTCTCTGTAGTTTGAGTAGGTGGACCGCCCACCCTAAGGAGGTGGACCGCCCACTCCTGGAGGGCCTCCGTTTGGCTTCGTTTCGTGTCTTTTTGTTTTCCGTTTGCTTCCGTACCTCTTGGTTAGTGTTTCTAGGGTATTAGTCCCACTTTATTAACACTAATCTTTGATCCTTTAGGGTGTTGTGTGTCTTGAACTCTTTACTTAAAGTCGTAGAATTTGCTTGCTTCAAGTGCGCATTAAAATAGCTTCCGTACATCGAGTCACTTAAACTCCATTCCGAACCATTACTTGGGTGCATTAGTTGATTGATATTGCCATTGTGATTACTAAGAGACAAGAAGGTCTTGAGTGGAAAAAGGCTTGAGTGGTGAGAACAATAGAGTGTGGTCACAAAATTCAACGACCTTGAGTGTATACACGAGTGGAAAGAAAATTGAGTGACATCTTTTGAGTGATACACGTGAGGGACTGAATTTGTGAGGTCCTTTACTCTTATTTGTTTCAACTATGGCTTCAGATGATGATTGTGGAGGATATGACTCATGCGGAGAAGATGGAGACTATGGTTCCTATGGTGGTGATGACGGGTATTGCTATGACGATTCGAGGAACCAAGGCTCATATGATGATGAAGCGGGTCACTATGTCGATTATGAAGATGAAGAAGAATATGGGGCTTGCGAAGATGAATGTGACGAATCTTATGCTCCAAGTCAAGAATATGAAGATAGTGACACTTCAAGATATGATAATCCTACTTACTCTTCTTGTGATGAATTTGAACATGATGATAGTGATGTAGAGAGAATTGATGATGAGGTTGATTATACGGATTGTGCATATGCATCTTCTCTTGGTATTTCTTGTGGTGTGCAAGGGAGTAGTAGAGGACCTTCCATTAGTATGGGAGGAGGTGGTGGTTGTTCCATGGGAAATGGGAGGTTTGCATCTTCTAGTTCCCATATGAAGGGTGGAATGAGAAATGTTGCTCTTACCGTGGTTGGAGTGCGTTGCTCTAGTAGTGGTTGTAGGAGTGGTGCTAAGGGCTATGGAACCAAGGCGAGAGGCACTTATGGGTTCCATAGTGGTACTCCTTCCCCGACTTTCAACAACACTTCTAATGTTGGAAGAGTGACGGGAAGTGGAAGTTATCCTAGCGGTGTTACTAGGGGAGGAGAATTGAGGAAGCTCCGAGTCGATAGTGATAGTTATCTTGAAGTTCCAAGATCTTACTTGGATAATCCTATACTACACTTGGGTCTAAGGAAATTCCTTGTTGAGGTGGAAGGAAATGGAGGGTACTATCTCAAGATTGGTAACACCGATACCAATTGCATTAGTACCTCGGTGGTTGATGAGTTAAGGCTACCTTGCTATGCCCTAGAGTATCTTTATGACTGCTATGGAGTGTGGGTTTCCAAGCAAGCTCGGGTGTGTATATCTCATATGGGTTATTGGGGTTATATGTGGTGTCATGTGTACCCCATGCAACATTGTCATGTGTGGTTAGGTGAGTCATGGTTGCAAGGCAAAAAGGTGCGATATAGTAATGTGAATGATAGGTATTATTTCGGCCAAGGCCCAAGGATTTATGACTTTGAGCCTCTTGGGGTAAAGATCAAGTCACCTCCTAGTATACCTTCTAGGCCTATGCAAAAAGAAAAGGAGCAAGAACCTCATCCTATGGTTGAAAGAGTGCAAACAAGAAGTCCTACGATCACAAGCAATGGTGGGACTAGTGCAAGAAAAGAGTTGACAATTATCAACAATGTGAACCCCAAACCACAAGCTTCAATGCCAAGTGGTTCACCAACAAAGAAGAATGAGCACTCAAGTGATGAGTCTCCAAGTCCTAGATTCCGGGTTGATGTTAAGAGTCCACCTACTCCGGCTATGGGTATTCTTGGGCCTCGTCCCAATTCACCCGAATTTGAGAGACAAAAGATTGAGAGGAGTAAGGGAGTGACCGGTGACATTCCTTGAGTGGAAAAAGGAGAGGATGTGTTGAGTGATGTGAGTGGGATGTCACCACCCGAATCTACACCTAACCTTGAAAAGAAAATGAGGGAAAAGAAAGAGGGAAAAAAGAGTGAGGACACCCCTTATTCTAACCTTAACCCTTTATCTTTTTCTTCTACTTGTGTTAGCTCTTGTGTAGGTACTCTTGGAGGCAAAGCAATGGAGCCTCAATCATGTCCCAAGATTGGAGGACAAGGTGAAGAAGATCTTCAATGTGAGCTTCAGGTGAAGGAACAACTCATGACACTTCAAGTGCATTGAGTGAGCAAGATGACCACTCAAAGGTATGTAAAAGTTCTTCCCTTGAACATGTTACTTCCTTGTCATGTGATCGTGTTTGTGATAACTCAGCACTAGTTAATGATTTGTATGATTACAATGTGTTTGCAACTAGTGAAGAGTCGAATGGTCAACTTGTGTGTGATTGTGAACCATTAGTTGAGAGGAATGATAAGCCACATCATGATGTGAGCTCGATATTCATTGAACCACTCTCTAGTGAAGATTGTGTGGTTGACCCTATTTTTAACCCTTGTTATGACACCCCACCTATATTTGATAAAGGAGAAGATGAGTTGAATGAATACTCTATTCTTTCCCTTGATGAATTGCTAGGTAATGGTGGACCTATGTGTCGTAGTGAGGATGGATGTGACCTTGAGGAGTCTCTAGAGTGTGAGATGGATCGATTTATTTTCGATGACTCCTCGAGTGTGGGTAAAGAACCTAGTCTTGATACCATGCTTTTGTGTGACCATGAATTTGAGGTGCATGCTTTTACATTTCCATTGGGTGAAGATAATCTCATTTGTGGTAGCGAATTGTATCGGACTAGGATTGGTAATAGAATAGAACCTCCATGGTTTGAAAGGTTAGACTCTATGGATGATCCATTGTTTGGAGCTCCAAGTAAGGTGAGTGGTCTTGATATTGGTTGTGTTAAACCATCTTCTAGTAGTTCTAACCTTCATTGTGTGGACTATGATGATGAAGGACCGATTTTGGAGATCTTCCTTTGGAGTTTGCCTAGTGAGGGAGATTGTCTTGGAGTTGGATTTGGAGGTGAGGAAGTCACTCTTGATTTGTGTAAGAGTGCTTCCAAGAAGGGGAGTGGAGTATTTGATGTTGGTTGCCAATTGAACTATTTTGTTTACTCCACCCCACATGTTGATCACACCTTGGGTGTTGAGCATGCCAAAGCCAATGTGTCACATTGTGATAATATTGATTTGAAGGCTTGGTGTGTTGCTCATAAGCTTAGGGGTCATAGGGAATTTGATTGCTATATCTTGCATGTTCCATATCCTATTGATCTCTTTGCTTGTTCTCGTGTTGGGTGCACTTTCCTTTGGAGTCAAGCACTTGTTGTTTCCTTTGGAGACATAAGCTTTTTACTTGTTATTGATGCTTGGCTCTATCATAAGAGTGTGTTTTCCCACACTTTTGGCACTAACCTACTCTTGTAGTGGGAAGCTTTGTTTGTGCTTGCTTTGAATGTAGGCTTGATGGTTTGATTTCGAGGACGAAATCCTTTCAAGAAGGGGAGCATGATGCGGGGCAAATTGAGCCAAAGCATCAACCATAGAGAGCCAAGCATGAGAGCACAAGGAGGAGTGCCAGGATGCAAGGGCAAGAGCTTCGGAGATGAGTCAAAGGCCACAAGAAGCAAAAAGAAGTGCCCAAGACTGCTTAGGCAGTGGAGCATCGGTGCTCCACCACACAAACAGCAGCCAGGCGGACCGCCCACATCAAGAGGCGGACCGCCCACTTGGAATCAACTCTCTGGATCTCTGGCCGCCTACTTTTGGGGCGGACCGCCTACTCTGGGCACCTACTTTGAGGCGGGGCGCCTGTTTTACCTAGATTTGGACGGGATTTTGATATGTAATCCCTATTTTGGCCCTACGAGGCTTGTATTGCTTTAATATCATTTGAGGGCTTTTTAGACATTACATTAGGAGTGTGGAACACCTATAAATGCCACACTTAGTCATTTTATTTCAGCAGCTAGTTTGGAAGATAGAATTGAGAAGATGGAATAGGCTTGGCCATTCTTGTTGAAGCTTGAGCTTCATGTATCTCTTACGTTGAATCCATGGTGGATCACCGCTAGTGTGACCCCATTTAATGGTTCAAGTCTCTTTCTCCCTTTTCAATCAATCTAATTGTTTAGTTTGATTCGTTCTTTCTTCTATTTCTATTCTCCCCCATCCCTATTTTCCTTCTATCGTGTTTACTTTGTTGCTTCTGTTACTAGTTATTTGATTCCGTGATTTGACCCGTATCAGTATCAGGTTCCTAACCGGATTGCCCTAAGATGTGTTGAATGAAGCCTTTAGCCTAAATTGATATATTTTCTACTTATTGAATACGTAGGATCGTTTGGCAGTGAATCCAAAGGATAAAGTTGTTGTTGAGTAGCAATTTGAAATAAGGTAAGTATTTGTATCCATTTCTTTGAAGGCCCTTGGCCTCGTGGATAATCTACCACGTGTTCCTTACGTATGTACCTGCCGATAGGCGTACTCATTATGACACGACTCGGAATCCGGTTAGGCCGTGCAGGCACCCGACATCCTCACCTAGATTTGTCGGGCGAACCCTTACCAATTAAATTAGGAAATAATTCATAAATAAGGACAAGACTAAAAAAAATACAGACACACTGATACCTCTAAGCTGTACAAAAGAAATTACAGCTGACTACCCAACATACTTGATTTAGGGCTATCCAGACTAGACATCTAAGAGTACAAAAGAAGACAGACACCTCCTGAAGGGAGTAAAATGCAACTGAAATAATAAACAATAAACTGGTGGCCATCCAAAATAAATGCTGGCTCACCCTGACAGCTGAAGTCGTCTTCGCTCCTTCACAACGTGGCGAACTCAATTCTGGAGCGAACCTGCCGAAACGAAATAGATAGACAAGAAACAAACAACAAACAAGGGTGAGTCAAAAGGACTCAATAAGTGGGGCAGACTAGCCACCTCAAAGAATAGGACAACTAACCAGGGAGAAGAAACAGATAAACCAAATTCCTCTCATTTAAATTATAAAAAGGCAAAGCCAGATAATAACCAGTGTCACGACCCACTTTCCAAGGGCTCGTGATGGCACCTAAACAACATTTGCCTAAGCGAACCAATGAAACAAGATGCGGAAAAGAACAATAATGTGAAAAGATCATAAATGGATATATAAATATAAAAGTGTGAAGTCCAAAAGAATATATCCACAAAAGAATTGGAGCATTCTAAGAGTGACTCAATAAGGTATGAATATACATCAAAGAAATCTGAGTCCTATCTCTAAGTGACTCCGGCGGTATGCCACCACGGTCTGTGTGGTCGGCTCACCTCAATCAAAAGTCTCAGAAGCCTCGGGAACCGCTAACGTCCGGGCTGCTGACTGGATGAAGGACCTGCGCACGTAGCAGAGTAAGTTATGAGCCGAAGCCCAGTAAGATCACCGACAGGCCCGCTAAGGTACCCTTGCGGGACAAGTCGCTACATGCATCATAAGCAACAACATACTATAGTAATCATACAATAAAGTAGTGAAATCACAAATAGATGTAACACATTCCATACACACAAGTAGTAACCAGAAGTCTCAAGGATTATGCCCATCCAACGTAAGGCATAGGTCAACTCAGCGGCGGTTTGGAGGTCCAATCTCTACTCCCGTGCCGACTAACCTAGACCTACGATGGACTAGCAACACCACTACTAAGTATCAACCATATACCGTGACCCGAAGTCACTATCACAATCATGAATAAGTAGACCAACGACCCGTAGTCGTTGGCTCATCTCAAATCTGTCTACGATCGCACCACACCCCCTGTCAAGTGCGTCGTATCTCAATAAATCAAGTGACCACACCACACCCCCTGTCAAGTGTGTCACATCTCAAAGATCAAGTGTCCACACCACACCCCCTGTCAAGTGTGACACATCTCATAGTATAGGCGACACCACACCCCCTGTCAAGTGTCCCTCTAACAGTATTAATATCCACGACATTAATAACAATAACAGAAATAATAACAGAAATATTAATAACGATAATATTTCACAGTCACCGTAACCCAGGTTGGTTATGCTAGCTGAACGTAAGGCGAAGGTTAACCCGACCACAGTTTGGGGGTACAATCCCTACTCCCATGTCGTCCAACCCAAGGTTACGTATAGACAGCACTACCCAACCCGGCACGTGAACAAATCAAGTACCAATATCATACAAAAGCCGGCAAAATCCTCGGCAAGACATTTATCATGACATGCCGGCAACATCCTCGGCCATGTCCCAAGTTCTTGCTATCTAAGCATGGCGTAGCAAGCGTTACTACGATATAAATTTAAGCTACCTCGACGTAGCGTTTAGACCGGCACATACCTCGGTCGAGTCACAATCTCGCTATTAATAACAAACAATAATAGCAAGTAATTCACATCATTAATCCTAACCATTGTTAGGTATATATATGCGTACATGAAGCATACTAGCATGAAGGAAGAGTCCACAAGCACAATAGAGGTCAAGTCTCACTTACCTCGAAATTCGGGCTCAAATGCCGGGAAGAATCTCCTTTCCCGCTCGCCTTGTCCGCGAAGGACTCTCCACTAGGTCTATTAAGACAAGATATAGCACATATGAGTGCTCAATTATAGCTATTTAAGCCTATAGGCATCCTAGGGTAAAAATTACCAAAATGCCCCCGGGTAGGGCCGAGCCCTAAATTTACAAAATGTACTTTTTCCGGACTCCCCACGCTCCCGTGAGTCCAAAAGTACACTTAGATTCCACATGCGAGCCTTGCTCGATGTCTTTCCCCAATTCTTAAGAATCTAGGGTTCTAACCCATTTCCAAGAATCAACCCTTTGATTCTTGTGTTAATCAACATAAAGATGGATTGAAAGGGCTTACCTTAAGTGTAAGTATGATTGGGTCTTCAAGAAATACCCAAAAATCGCCTCAAGAGCTCACCAAATGATTTTTATAAGTTATGAACCGAAATGGCCTTTTTATAGCAGTTTTTTTTGCCTCTGTGACAGTTTCTTTTGAGAAAATCATAACTTTTGATAGGAATGTCCAAATGACCTGAAACTGGTGCCATTAGAACCACAACTCAAAGGGCTACAACTTGCATGTTTTGAGTTTTTCCTAATTACTTACGAATTGGCCGGAAAATCAGCTTTTATCCGGCTGTTTGCGCCAAAACAGAACAGAAAAGTCGCACCAAATTTTCTACTGTTTTAGGGGCAAAACGGGACCCTACGAAGCTCGGAATGATCCCAAATTTTGCACACAAGTCATAAAATACTTGGGTGACATGCTCGTCAAGATGGAACTCAATTCGGACCTCCAGAACTCAAAAAATGGATCCCACGGCAAAGGTTCAATTTTCGACTTTCGCCAAAATAGCGAAATTTAACCAAACGACCTCGGAATCCAATTCCGAAAGTTGCTACAAGTCACAAATGACTATACGAACCTAACGGAACTTTCGGATCTCTCATCGGAGCTCATTTGCTCAAATCGAGCTCGGAAACCTCTTTTAACTCTTTTAAACTTCCGAAACGGGGACTTTATCAAAAGTCCGATCAAACGAGGTCCATTTTCAATTTTGAAGGTTGCTACATATCATAAATGACGAGATGGACCTAACGGTGCGCTCGGATTTTCCATCGGGGTTCGTTTACTCAAAACGACCTATCGAAACCCCAAATTCCTTTCCGGAATTTCATAAACGGATCCTTTTCTCGAAAACCTATCAAACGGACTCCGTTTCGACTCAGATTTCACAGACGGGTCATAAATGACCTAACGGAGCTTTTGGGACTGTCGACACATAAATCGAGGTCCCGGATCTCGTAACGACTATTTGAGGGTTGTTATAACCAGAAACACGTATGAAACCATAAACTCAACCAGGAATACGAGCCAAAAACATATCAACAAATAAGCAATGCACGTATAAGCAGAACAATAGTTATGTACCACAAGTCTACACAATGGTATGAAATGAAATGAAATGAAATGAAATATGATGCAAAGGGTCACATGTGCCAAATAGATTGAGCGGATCCTCCTACTCCGGGGCGGAATCCTCCTACCCTCAATATTATGTAAGGAGCGGAATCCTCCTGCCCTCAATATGATGCAATGGAGCGGAATCCTCCTGCTCCTAGGGCGGAATTCTCCTACCCTCAATATGATGCAATGGAGCGGAATCCTCCTACCCTCAATATGATGCAATGGAATGCATATGAATGCAATATGATGCAATAATAACCCTTCACCGGCGCGGGACTCTCATCGACAGCCGGGAAGTAGATGCCAACTCACAGCCAGAGTACAATGCTCAGATCCTCAATGCAATACTAATAACAGGACATAACATATAATATATAATGTAAATCCAAAGCTAAGGCGTAATGAGTACGCCTATCATCAGCTACACACGTAAGGAACACGTGGTAGAAAATCCACAAGGCTAGGGGCCTCCAAAGAAATGGATATGAACTCTTACCAAAAGTTAGCATTGCCAATCAACAACCACTTTATCCTTTGGTTTCATTGCCAAACGATCTCACTCTATTCAATAAGCAGAAATATATATCAAATTAGGATAAAGGCTTCATTCCTCACATCTTAGAGCAATCCGGTTAGGAACCTGATACCCTATTCGCGTACGCAATACGCAGGCCAGGCCTATGTACAGGGTTTAAGATCACATAACCAAACTCTAAATAAATTACATTTATATGTTTCCCATAACTCACTGAGTATGAATATATAATCAATTCCATTATCGGGGTCCAATTGACCCTTGAAACTATCAATTGAACTTATTAGAACAATATCTAATATCCCGATTTTATCGTAAAAATATATTGAAACACACGTAATAAAACATCATTACCTGGATGTTTCGGGGTGAAAATCCTATTTTTCTCCGGCTCCTTTTCCTTTTCTTTTTCAATTTTCTGATATTTTTTATATTTTCGTTTCTCTGTTTCATTTTCTCCTATCCTTGTATGATTCTGATCATCCTTAGCTTATATATAAGCTAAGGATCCACCGCCCTTAAATTTTCTTTTCTTTCTTTTCCTTTTTTATTTTATTTTCTTTTATAGTTTCTTTTCTTTTCGAAAAGTAAAACGGTACCCTATGATACTCAAAATAGTTCCAACTTTTGCATACTAGTTATACAAAATATATGTAAATCACTTGCTTAGTCGAATCTCAAATCGGACTCCCGAAACTCAATATGCAAATTAAATGGAAAAAAGTCAAATTATTTAACTTTCGGTATTTTAGCGGAAACTAGCCTAACAACCACGAAATTCACTTTTGAAAGTTCCCAAAAGTCACAAATAATTATACGAACCTAACGACGCTTTCGAATTCCGAATCGGAGCTCATTCGCCAAAACCGAGCTCGAAAATCTCTTTTTAATATTTATTGACAATAAAAACTGAAACCTTTTTCCGATGCCTTCCAAACGAGGCCTGATTTAGCTCAAATTTTACAAATAAGTCCCAATGAACCTTACCAAGTTTTTAAAATTATCGGCACGCCAATCGGAGTCCTAACTTCCAAAACGACTACCTAAGGTCGTTTCACATTACGCCTTAGCTTTGGATTTACATTATATATTATATGTTATGTCGTTGTTGGTATTGCATTGAGGATCTGAGCATTGTACTCTGGCTGTGAGTCGGCATATACTTTCTGGCTGTCGATGAGAGTCTCCCGCTGGTGATGGGTTATTATTGCATCATGTTGCATTCATATGCATTCCATTGCATACATATTGGGTGCAGGAGGATTCCGCCCCAGGAGCAGGAGGATTCCGCTCCATTGCATACATATTGGGTGCAGGAGTATTCCGCCCCAGGAGAGTGCAGGAGTATTCTGCCTCTAGTTTATATCATATCGGGTGCAGGAGTATTCCGTTCTTATGTCAGATACTACGTGCAGGAGTATTCCGCCTCAGCTTTATATTATATCGGGTGCAGGAGTATTCCGCCCCTGGATAGTGCCGGAGTATTCCGCCTCTAATTCATATTATATTGAGTGGAGGAGTATTCCGCCCCAGGAGAGTGCAGGAGTATTTCGCCTCTAATTCATATTATATTGAGTGGAGGAGTATTCCGCCCCAGGAGAGTGCAGGAGTATTCCGCCTCTAATCCATATCATATTGGGTGCAGGAGTATTCCGCCCCAGGAGAGTGCAGGAGTATTCCGCCTCTAATTTATATCATATCGCGTGCAGGAGTATTCCGTCCCAGGAGTAGGAGTATTCCGCTCCAGTTGGTTACTATATTGCATTCCCCTCGAATGCAGGAGTATTCCTCTTCGGGACGGGATTATGGGCACATGTGACCCTATTGCATCATACTGTATTCATCCCATTTCATTGCACCACATACTGACTATTGTGCTGTATTTTGTGTAGACGGTATGAATACCATATTGTGGACATATTTCAATTTGCCTATATATTTCTGGCTCGTATTCTGGATTGCGGGGATCGGGTTGCTCGCCGGAACAGTATAAATATATGGATCGGGTTGCACGTCGCAACAGTATAGATACATGGATCGGGTTGCACGCCGCAGCAGTATAAATGTATGGATCGGGTTGCACGCCGCAGGGGTATAATTATATGGATTGGGTTGCACACCGCAACAGTATAAATACATGGATCGGGTTGCACGCCGTAACAATATTTGCATATAATAAGATGTATTTCTGATTGTTGATATGTTCGGGATACCTATATGTTCTGTCTATTTTATGTTCTTGGTTATTTATGAGTTTTTGGTTCTATATGTATTTCCAGTTATTATTTGGCTATGTTTTTTTATAATTTAAATAAGAGGAATTTGGTTTATCTGCTTCTCTTCTCCCTGGCTAGCTATCTTATTCTTTGAGGTGGCTAGTCTGCCCCACTTATTGAGTCCTTTGACCCACCCTTGTTTGTTGTTTTATTTTTGTCAATCTATTTCTTTTCGGCAGGTTCACTCCAGGATTGAGTTCGCCACGTTGTGAAGGAACGAAGACGACTTCAGCTGTAAGGGTGAGCCAGCTTTTATTCCGGATGGCCACCAGTTTATTGTTTATTATTTCAGTTGCATTTTGCTCCCTTCAGGAGGTATCTGTCTTCTTTTTTACTCTTAGATGTCTAGTCTGGATAGCCCTAAACCTAGTATGTTGGATAGTCATCTGTAATTTCTTTTGTACAGCTTAGAGGTATCAGTACGTCTGTGTGTTTTCTAAGTCTTGTTCTTATTTATGAATTGAATTATATTTATTTTCCTTGTTTAATTGGTAAGGGTTCGCCCGGCGGGTCTAGGGGAGGATGTCGGGTGCCCGCACGGCCTAGTTGGATTTCGGGTCGTGTTAGTTGGTATCAGAGCCTGGTTTAGAGTCTATCCAGACTAAGACAGTGTCTAGTAGAGTCTCGCTGATGGGTACATAGACGTCCGTACTTATCTACGAGAGGCTATGATGGCATTTAGGAAGTTTCACTTCTTTCTTTTCTGATCATGCGTCGGTCTTGGATGCAAAAGTATTTTCGTTAATTCATTCGTGGTAATTGTGAACCCTCGTGCGACAAATCAGCAAACGGTAGGAGTTCAGGATGAAGTAGTCTAGCCTGGGGCTAAAGCTACTCAAGCCCCGAGAGTTATGGATCGTGCTGATGATCCAGTTGCACAGGCCCAAGCTGTACGAGCTCGCGATGGGCAAGGGAGGAGGGCCTTGTGGTTCCCTTGGCTCTCTATGATGCTTTTACAAGAATCTTCGTGACGCAAATACCGCAAGAACCTATTATTCGCTAGGCAGCTTATCAGGTTGCCGCAGATGGAGACGTTCGGTCTCAGGGAGCTCCTATTCCAGTTCTTAATATTGCAGCAGTAAATTATGTTCCGGAGGCAGCATGTGTTGTGCCTCTAGCTATTCCGGCTGGTTAGCTAGCCTGAGTAATGGCTCGGTCCGAGTGTCCGAAGAGGCTGTATTATTTTACCCAATTGAACCTCCTGATGTTCTTAGGGCATGCATCAAGTGATCCCTGTGTAATTTTTTTAAAAAAAATAAAATGATGTCAGTGTATCCTTCAGGCTCTTAATTATATCGAGAGGTATGGTGTTGATTATTCCGCTTTCCAGTTTCAAGGTCCAGCCTTGGATTGGTGGACCACTCTTTTATTAGCTAACTTGGTTCGATTTTTCTTCTAGATTCGTGGAAAGGATCCTTTCGCGTTGCGAGCGAGATGAAAAGAGTCGCCAATTTGAGTGGATTGGATAGGGTAGCTTGTCGGATTTTAGAATATGAGATTAAATTCTTTAGGATGGCTGGATATGCACTAGAACTAGTCCATGAACCTTCCAAGAATGTTCAAAGATTTATTGGTGACCTTTCTCCTTCCTTTAGATCCCAGATGGCTCGAGAAATTGAGGTTGGGAATTGATTTGATGTCGTTGTTGATATTGCTCAGTAGTATTATGCATAGCATAAGTTAGAGCGGGAAGAGTTAGAACGGGAGAGCAAGAGATCCCACGGCCCTGGTGGGCACCATACCTCCTTTGGAGGAAAGAGTTATGATTATTTTGGGAGGTTACTTGCCAGGTTATCTCAGCTTGCAGAGCGTGATTCTCAGAGTGCGTGAGTAGTTCATCAAGATTAGACTCATCTTTCTCTTTGTAGGTTTCAACAATCTGTCCAGCTTCCATTTTCAGTGAAAAGGTGTTATCATTGTCCTGAGTCTGGTTATCCTATGAGAAGTTTTCCCTTATTCCGGCAAGTAGGCAGTCGTCCTTTCTCTCGTCATCAGGCACCTGCACAGTCGCAGGGGATTTTATTTAGATCTCAATCAGCCAGAGAAATGCCACGATCCAGTAGAGGTCGAGAGCGTGGTGCCAGTTATACTTAAGAAGGTAATTATTAGTGTAGTGGCTTAGCTCAGCCGCAGAGGCAGTTTTATGAACTGCCAGTCTAGCAGGATGTTGAGGCATTCGTATGTAGTAGACCCCGTGATTTATTATTCCTTTATATGTGAGTAAGATTTAATTCTTCCGATCGATCTGGAAATGGTTTGTCATATCATGTTTCTATGGTTTCCTTGGATATTATTTCTATTAAGAATCGGTTGCATTTTAGGGGCGAGCTTCTGGTATGATTTATTCCTGGCATTTATGAGACCCTACTAGTTTATCTGGTTTAAATGTGAGAGATTTGTGAGTGAGTATCAGTATTGTTTGCTTGGCATCTTGTTGTGCCACATTCTGTTATAATGTCAAGTCAGTCTACCTCTCTTTGGAACTCAGTATTGATAGTATGATGGGGATTCTTATTCGTCACCATCAAAGTGTCATGGTTTCTTCCGGTGTAAAGTGATTAGTAAGTAATTCTCGATCTATGTGTCTTCCTGTTGGTTCGAGACCCTAGTAGAGTCATGTTATTCTATAAGTTTGTCTCGGTATAAAAAGGTTTTCTGGTAAATTTTCTGAGTTTCCTTCTTACATGAGAGTTGAATTGGCATAGATGTTGTTCCGTAAAGCTCATTTAATGTCTATTTCTTCAATTGCGATTCTTCGGTTAGCATGACTCGAAAGTTGTCTAGCTCTGGTAGCCAGCAAATAATAAGATGAGCTTCCTAAAGCTATAGTTATTTCTATCCTCAGTCCGTTGCCATCTCTTCTTTGTTCGGCACTGGTGAGCTTAGGCGGTCAGCAACCTCTTGTGATGTTCCCTGTGTTGAGCCAGAGTGCGTGTCGAGGTAACTGGGTAAGCACATTATTGTTTTTCAAGGCTACTAAGGGTAATGAGAGGCATCATTTGACCTCTGATTTGATCCATCAGGCGGTGGTGCTTATGGCAAAGGTATGGAGCTGTGAACTCGAGAGTAGCAGCTGTTTGGCAACTCGAAAGGGTAGTTTGATAGCTTAGGTCTGCCTACGTTCGGCTTTTAGCTAAATCTTCTTTAGTCCAGCAGACTCTGCGGGGATGGTTATTCCTATTCAAATAGTTGCATGAGTTTGTGCTTTAAGTGGAGGAGTCTTTCTGAAACGACCTCGGTCAGTCGTTTCGGAAGTTAGGGCTCCGATTGGTGTGCAGATAATTTTAAAATATTCGTAATGTCCATTAGAATCTGTCTGTAAAATTTGAGCTAAATGAGACCTCGTTTGGTAGGCATCGGAAGAAGGTTTCAGTTTTTATTGGCGATTAATATTAAAAAGAGATTTTCGAGCTCGGTTTTGTCGAATGAGCTCCGATTCGAAATCCGAAAGCGCCGTTGGGTCCGTATGATTATTTATGACCATTGTGAACTTTCGAAAGTGAATTTCGATGTTGTTCGGCTAGTTTCCGCTAAAATGCCGAAAGTTAAATAATTTGACCTTTTCCATTTAAATTCGCATCTTGAGTTTCGGGAGTCTGCTTTGAGATCCGCCTTCGCGAGTATGTTACATATATTTTGTACAACTTATATACAAAAGTTGGAATTATTTCGAATATCGTAGGGCGCCGTTTTAATTTTCATTAAGAAAAAAAAAATAAAAGAAAACAAATAAAAAAGGAAAAAGACAAAAAGAGTTATATTGAATGGCGGTGGCATATGACTGCATATATGCTACTTAAGCATATCTAAGTACGGAAAACAGAAATGAAAAATGATTTGAAGTGGAGAGAAATGAAAAAACGCAGTAAGGGAAAAAAAATGCCAGAAAATAAGAAAAGGGGCCGGAGAAAAGTAGAATTTTCACCCCGAAACATTCAGGTAATGATCCTAATATATTATTTGAGTTTATTACGTGTGTTTGAATATGTTTTAACGGTAAAACTTGGAATATTATACATCGTTTTAACAAGTTCAATTAATAGTTTGAAGGGTCAAATGGACCCCGATAATGAAATTGATTATATATTCGTACTCAGTGAGTTATGGGCAAATTATAAATGTAATTTATTTGGGGTTTGGTTATGTGACCTTAAACCCTGTACATAGGCCTGGCCTGCGTATTGCGTATGCGAATAGGGTATCAGGCTCCTAACCGGATTGCCCTAAGATGTGAGGAATGAAGCCTTTATCCCTATTTGATATATTTTTCTGCTCATTGAACACAGTGGGATCGTTTGGCAATGAATCCAAAAGAATAAAGCGGTTGTTGGGCAGCAGTGTTAATTTTGGAAGAGGTAAGTGTTGATATCCATTTCTTTGGAGGCACCTGGCCTCGTGGATTTTCTACCACGTATTCCTTACGTGTGTAGCTGCCGATAGGCGTACTCATTACGCGTTAGCTTTGGATTTATATTGTATATTATATGTTATTTCCTATTGTTGGTATTGCATTGAGAATCTGAGCATTGTACCCTGGCTGTAAGTTGGCATCTACTTCCCGGCTGTCGATGGGAGTCCCGCGCCGGTGAAGGATTATTATTGCATCACATTGCATTCATATGCATTATATGTCATTCATATGCATTACATTGCATATCATATTGGGTGCAGGAGTATTCCGCCCCAGGAGCAGGAGTATTCCGCTCCATTGTATCATATTGAGGGTAGGAGTATTCCGCCCCAGGAGCAGGAGTATTCCGCTCCATTGTATCATATTGAGGGTAGGAGGATTCCGCCCCAGGAGAGTGCAGGAGTATTCCGCTTCGAGATGGGATGACGGACACATGTGACCCTTTGCATCAGATTTCATTTCATCTCATTTCATTTCATTTATTTTCATACCATTATGTAGACTTGGGGTACATAACTATTGTTCTGCTTATACGTGCATTACTTATTTGTTGATATGTTTCTGGCTCGTATTCCTGGCTGAGTTTTTTGTTTCATACGTGTTTTCGATTATTATCTGGCTCCGCCTTTTTATAATTTAAATGAGAGGAATTTGGTTTATCTGTTTCTTCTCCCTGGTTAGTTGTCCTATTCTTTGAGGTGGCTAGTCTGCCCCACTTATTGAGTCCTTTTGACTCACCCTTGTTTGTTGTTTGTTTCTTGTCTATCTATTTCGTTTCGGCAGGTTCGCTCCAGAATTGAGTTCGCCACGTTGTGAAGGAGCGAAGACGACTTCAGCGATCAGGGTGAGCCAGCTTTTATTCCGGATGGCCACCAGTTTATTGGTTATCATTTCAGTTGCATTTTTCTCCCTTCAAGAGGTATCTGTCTTCTTTTGTACTCTTAGATGTCTGGTCTGGATAACCCTGAACCTAGTATGTTGGGTAGTCAGCTGTAATTTCTTTTGTACAGCTTAGAGGTATCAGTATATCTGTGTTTTTTTTAAAGTCTTGTTTTTATTTATGAATTGTTGTACTTATTTTCCTAATTTGATTGGTAAGGGTTCGCCCGACGGGTCTAGGGGAGGATGTCAGGTGCCCGCACGGCCTGATCGGATTCCGGGTCGTGTCACTTTCTCCAAATACTGAATGGTAATACTAAATCTTTGAGGCGTTGCTGAAGCGTAAGCTAATTCTTATTTTTATTGACCTGTTCTATATCGAAAAGTATATCGAGGAGGCTATTCATCATCGAAATTATGTTAATCCATCCAGAGTCCCGTATATCTTTGTTCCGACAATGCCTTTCGATTCTTGCGTTCACAGTTTGGTTATTTGACTGATGTTCGATTTTTTATTTGGATTGACCGGTCCTTGTGTATATTGTTTCTCTGCAGCTGCTATGGTTGTTTGTTCGCTGCAGGTTTGATTCATGACTGGGTTTTCTGTTTGCCTTGCACACTTCACTGGTTACACTGAATTTTCTTTGACCCATCACTTGGTCTTTGTTATGCGTTTGACCCATTTTGAGCCTGTTTGGGTGGGCTTAAAAGCTGCTTATTTTAAGTGGCTTATAAGTCAAAACGTGACTTTTAAGCAACTTATGGCTTTTAAGTTCAAAAATTTTGAGGTTACCAAATATATTTTAATGGGCTTATAAGCTTATAAGTCACTTTTAAGCTCACCCAAACGGGCTCTTTATGCAGCTTGACTTGTTTGTGCTGTGGCTATACAGTTTGACCAGTGGATTTTGAACACATTATTGCGTAACTGATTTTTAACAGGTGCTACGTTATGATAATAGCCTATGAAAATATATATTAATTTGAGGCCTACACGTGGAATTGACGGATATACAAAGAATTGACGGGTGCTACACTAATTTAGGCTAAGGAAAATAATTATTTATTTGAGGCCTATTTGACTAATTTTAACATGATACTACACTTGAACGACCCATTCCCGTGTCCCTAAAACAAAACAAAAAAGGCTATGATGACGTGTATGAGCCGTGATTGCAAAACGAGCCAGTGATGGAATAGTGGGACCGGTACTTGGCATGGCAACACGACCGGCCGGCGTGTTTGCAGTCGTAACGACGTCCCTAACCTCCACCCGATTCATACACACCTGAGCCGATACTTTTACAAAATCCCTGTCCCCTTTTATTTTATCTTATTATTATTATTTTGATATTTTTACACTATTATCATTATTTATTATCATTATTATTTTGTTTAATACTAATTTTATTTTTTCTATATTTCGTGCGAGGTAAAATTGGATGAGAGACGAGGGAAAAAGACCGCTAGAAGAAAAATCCTTTTACTTTCGTTATTATCATTATTACAATTATTATTATTATTATTATTATTATTATTATTATTATTATTATTTGTATTATTATTGTTATAATTATTAATTGACATAATAATTCATATTTCTACTTTTTTTACGAGGTACATCGTGGCGGTATTACGAAAGGCGGCACTTTCGAAAAGGACAAAATATCCAAAATAGTTGACTTTATTTGATTTTATTTTATTAATTTCGTTTGCAATTTTTACTAACTTGTTTGTTTACTTTGCAAGGCACAAAGCTTGGTCATTAGAAGAGACTAAAATTTCTTAATTGTCTTTAAAGTTGTAGTTTAATATTCAAATATTTTATTGCTTAGTTAGTTTAATTAATTGCTTAGAATCCCAATTATAAACTCCGGCCGGGTAACCACATTTGGTGGGGCTCGAGAGATGCCTAACCCCTTCCTCTCGAGTTAACTTGAACCTCTTATCTAGAATATCTGGTTTGTAGATTAAGTTTTCAGAGTTAATTATAAAATTAGCTAGAAACAAAATAGGTGCCTTAATACGCCTAGTTAAAAAATATGTTAGGTGGCGACTCCAACTCTTTACCCGTGAGTTACCCACTAAGTCTAGCCCTATTTCGAACTTTAACCGATTCGGTAAAAAATAGGATGCGACAGAATGGCGACTCCGCTGGGGATATCAAGGTTCAAACCATAACAGACTTTTAATTGGGATTCTTTACTTGCTTTATTTTCTTGTCATTTATTTCGATACTAATTTTTTTCTTTTTTCTTTTTGCAGGATCAAGGTTTATTTTTGAATTTTCAAATTTATGTGTTTTATTCTGGAATTGCTTGATTATATTTTATTATTGTTCATGTCACTCACATTTCCTCCACTCATGGGAACGACACTTTGCACACACACGGGCGATTATGTGGATCCCACGGTCTCTTCACCACAAAAAACCTTTTAGGAGGGACATTTTGGAATATAGTTGGTCCGTGGTACAACCAACAATTTCAAATGGTCCCACTCCTTGGCCGTCCGCCTTTGGAAACCGTGTCTAGAATTACCCAACTCATAGTAAAGACTCTTTTAGGGATCATGCATCATGTCATGTTTAGGAAAATTTTGACTTCGGCTCATGTCTAAGTCTACTAGTTCACCGTATTTGAATGAACCAAATGGGTTTTCGACCCAAAGGGACGTTTAAATATGTTATGTGTCCATTTATTTAAAGTTTAACGTGTCTAATTTAGACCATTTGTTCACATAAAAGTGGGTTCTCATAATAAAATCAATTATTTATATTTACCTGAAATCGTCAGTTCTACATTTATACAAATAAAACCAATTATTTTATAAAATTATTTTTGGGTTATGAACGAAATTATTTTTTCTACTTTTATGAAAACAAAATCATAGATTTTAAATTAATTTCTTCTACTTTTAATGTAGCAAGATCAATTATTATTCCTATTTACCTAAAACAAAAATGTTATTTCTAGACTTATACAATAAAATCAATTATTTTATAAAATTATTTTCTGTTAATTTTAGGTTATGAGAACAATTGGGATGATACAAAATACACGTTCAATTTTAAATACCATAATCAAATTAGGAAGGCTTAACATCCTTGGTATGTTAAAGTCCATTAGCCACTTTTGTCCAAAAGCGTCATCATATGACGCCTATCATGCATATTATGTGCTTTGCATATGAAATTATTATCTCAACACTAACTTGTTGTTTCATGTGTTAGTTTTACTCTTACTCTCGAGGTTGACTAGTGCATTTATTCCAAAACTTTTACTTTTTAAATTTGTGCATATCATGCATACCTTCCGCCACTCCTGGAAACTTTCTAAAATCGTGCATTGAAAATACGGTGGTTGCAGCCACCTCTTCCCTCGCATAATAAGTTCTTTTAGGGGGAACGACTTGGAATCTATTTGGTACGAGACGTTCTCGCTCCGGAGTCGTCCGCTTGGGAAGATAATAAAACCCGGTCTAGCTAACTCCATTCCTCAGTAGCAGTGCTAGGAATCATACATCATGACATGTCATTAGTCGACTTGTTCTCACGTCCGATAGGCAAACTTGTTCAAACAATCTGAACGGGTTTTTGACCCCAATGAGCGTTGAACATGATTTATTTGCATTTGCTTAAAAGATTGAACATGCAAAATGTGGGCCATTTATTGGTATTATTCTGCATTCAGTGCTATTCAAAGGCACAAAGGCTACCCAATGGGTGTTAAAAGCCCAAATTGAATCAGAGATGATTGTTTATCCGTAAATAGTTGGTGTTATTCTGTATTCAATGCCATTCAAAGGCACAAAGGTTACTTAAGAGGCGTCAAAAGTCCAAATTGAATTAAAAATGATTGTTTATTCATAAACAGTCAGAATTATTCTGTATTCAATGTCATTCAAGGGCACGAAGGTAACCTAAGAGGCGTCAAAAGCCCAAATTGAATCAGAAATGATTGTTTAAATAGTCAAAATTATTTTGTATTCAATGCCATTCAAAGGCACAAAGGTAACCTAAGAGGCATTAAAAGCCGAATTGAATCAGAAACGACTGTTTAATCCTAAAGGATTGGAATCATTCTATATTCAAGGCTATTCAAAGGCTTAAAAGGTAAACGAAAAGGCATTAAAAGCCTAATTGAATCAGAAACGATTGTTTAATTCTAAAGGATTGGAATCATTCTGTATTCAAGGCTATTCAAAGGCTTAAAAGGTAACCGAAAAGGTTAACTCAATTACCAGTCAAAAGTGAAGAAGTCCTGATGCCTAAAAACATTACACCCGAGGAGTTCTTCGAAATGGTAGGGTTTTGAAACGACCTCGGTTAGTCGTTTCGGAAGTTAGGACTTCGATTGGCATGCCGATAATTTTAAAATGTTCGTAATATCCATTGGGACTTATCTGTAAAATTTGAGCTAAATCAGACATCGTTTGGTAGGCATCGGAAGAAGGTTTCAGTTTTTATTGTCAATAAATATTAAAAAGGGATTTTCGACCTCGGTTTTGGCAAACGAGCTCCGAATCGAAATCCGAAAGCGCTGTTAGGTTCGTATGATTATTTGTGACTTTTGTGATTTCTCGAAAGTGAATTTCGATGTTGTTCGGCTAGTTTCCGCTAAAATGCCGAAAGTTAAATAATTTGACTTCTTTTCCATTTAAATTCGTATCTTGAGTTTCGGGAACCCGATTTGAGATCCGCCTTCGCGAGTATGTTACATATATTTTGTATAACTTGTATGCAAAAGTTGGAATTATTTCAAATATCGTAGGGTACCGTTTTAATTTTCGTCGCGAAAAAAAAAGAAAAAAAATGGGGAAAAGACGAAAATAGAAAGAAACAAATGATTAGGCGGTGGTCCATTTAAGCTAAGTATGAGGTACTATTAGAATAGGAGCAGAAGTCAAATGAACAAAAACAGAAAAATGAGAACGGACCAGAGTAATTTAGAAATGGAAAAAAATTCCAGAAAATGAGAAAAGGGGCTGGAGAAAAGTAGAATTTTCACCCTGGAACATTCAGGTAATGATTATAATATATTATTTGAGTTTATTACGTGTGTTTGAATATGTTTTAACGGTAAAACTTGGAATATTATACATCGTTTTAATAAGTTCAATTAATAGTTTAAAGGGTCAAATGGACCCCGATAGTGGAATTGATTATATATTCGTACTCAGTGAGTTATGGGCGACTTATAAATATAATTTATTTGGGGTTTGGTTATGTGGCCTTAAACCCTGTATATAGGCCTGGCCTGCGTATTGCGTATGCGAATAGGGTATCAGGTTCCTAACCAGATTTGCCCTGAGATGTGAGGAATGAAGCCTTTAGCCTAATTTGATATATTTTTCTGCTTATTGAATAGAGTGGGATCGTTTGGCCATGAAACCAAAGGACAAGCGGTTATTGAGTGGATGTACTGACTTTGTAACAAGGTAAGTGTTTATATCCATTTCTTTGGAGGCCCTTGGCCTTGTGGATGTTCTACCACGTGTTCCTTACGTGTGTAGCTGCCGATAGGTGTACTCATTACGCCTTAGCTTTGGATTTACATTGTATATTATATGTTATGCCCTGTTGTTGGTATTGCATTAAACATATGAGCATTGCACTCTGGTTTTGAGTATTGCATATACTTCCCGGTTGGCGATGAGAGTCCCGCACCGGCGAAGGGTCATTATTGCATATATTTCCCGGTTGGCGATGAGAGTCCCGCACCGGCGAAGGGTCATTATTGCATATACTTCCCGGTTGGCGATGAGAGTCCCGCACCGGTGAAGGGTCATCATTACATATACTTCCCGGTAATCGATGAGAGTCCCGAGCCGGTGAAGGGTCATTATTGCATATATCTCCTGGTAGACGATGAGAGTCTCGCGCCGGAGATAGGTATCAAGAGTATGTGACTGCATTGCATCATGCCGCATTCATCCCATCTCATTGCACCGCATACTGACTATTGTGTGTATTATATTGTGTTTTATGTATGCGGTATGTACACCATGTTGTGGACATATTACAGTTTGCCTATATATTTCTGGCTCGTATACTAAGTTGCGGGGATCGGGTTGCACGCCGAAACGGTATAAATATATGTATCGGGTTGCACGTCGCAGCGGTATGAATATATGGATCGTTGCACGCCGCAACAGGATGAATATATGGATCAGGTTGCACGCCGCAACAGGATGTATTTCTGATTGTTGATGTGTTCGGAATACCTATATGTTCTGGCTGTATTACGTTCCTGGTTATTGAATAGTTTGCGAATTCCATACGTGTTTCTAATTATTATCTGGCTCTGCCTTTTCATAATTTAAATAAGAGAAATCAGGTTTATTTGTTTCTTTTCTCCCTGGCTAGCTATCCTATTCTTTGAGGTAGCTAGTCTGCCCCACTTATTGAATCCTTTTGACTCACCCTTGTTTGTTGTTGTTTCTTGTCTATCTATTTCATTTCGGCAGGTTCGCTCCAGGATTGAGTTCGCCACGTTGTGAAGGAGCGCAGACGACTTCAGCTGTCAGGGTGAGCCAGCTTTTATTTCGGATGGCCACCAGTTTATTGGTTATCATTTCAGTTGCAGTTTGCTCCTTTCAGGAGGTATTTGTCTTCTTTTGTACTCTTAGATGTCTGGTCTGGATAGTCCTAAACCTAGTATACTGGGTAGTCAGCTGTAATTTCTTTTGTACAGCTTAGAGGTGTCAGTATCTCTGTATTTTTTTTAAATTCTTGTCCTTATTTATGAATTATTATATTTATTTTCCTAATTTAATTGGTAAGGGTTCGCCCGACGGGTCTAAGGGAAGATGTCGGGTGCCCGCACGGCCTAACCGGATTTCGGGTCGTGTCAGTTTGTATCAGACCCCAGTTTAGAGTCTATCCAGACTAAGACAGTGTCTAGTAGAGTCTCGCTGATGGGTACGTAGACGTCCGTACTTATCTACGAGAGGCTATGATGGCATTTAGGAAGTTTCACTTCCTTCTTTTCTGATCGTGCGTCGGTCTAGGATGCAAAAGTATTTTTGTTAATTCCTTCGTGGTAATGGTGAACCCTTGTGCAATAAATCAGCAAACGGTATGAGTTCAAGACAAAGCAGTCTAGCCTGGGGCTAGACCTGACGAAGCCCCAAGAGTTTTGATCGTGCTAACGATCTAGTTACGGAGGTCCCAGCTGTACGAGCTCGCGATGGGCAAGGGAGCAGGGCTTTGTGGTTCCCTTGGCTCTCTACGATGCTTTACGAGAATCTTGGCGACGCGGATACCGTAAGAACCTATTATTCGATGGGCAGCCTATCAGGTTGCCGCATGTGCAGACGTTCGATCTCAGGGAGCTCCTTTTCTGGTTCTTAATATTGCTGCAGTATATTATATTCTTGAGGTAGTATGTGTTGTACCTCTAATTGTTCTGGCTGGTTAGCCAGCTGAGGTATCGATTCGATCCGAGTGCCCAAAGAGGTTGCATTATTTTACGCGGTTGAACCTTCCGATATTCTTAAGCAATGCATCAGATAAACCTTGTGATTCTTTTTAAAAAAATAAAATGATGCCAGCATATTATTCAGGCTCTTGATCATATCGAGCGGTATGATGTTGATTATTCTTCTTTTCAGTTCCAGGATCCAGCCTTGAATTGGTGGGCCGCTCTCTTATTAGCTAACTTGATTTGGTTTTCTTCTAGATTCGTGGAAAAGTTCCTTTCGAGTAGCGAGCGAGATGGAAAGTGTCGTCAGTTTGAGTGGATTGGACAGGGTAGCCTGTCAAATTTAGAATATGAGATTAAATTCTATAGAATGGCTGGATATGCATTAGAACTAGTTCATGAGCCTTTTGAGAGATTCAGAGATTTATTGATGACCTTTATTTTTCCTTGAAATCCCAGATGGCTCGGGAAATTGAGGTCTGGCTTTTATTTGATGTTGTTGTTAATATTGCCCGAAGGTTCGAGGCATACCATAAGTTAGAGCGAGAAAGTAAGAGATCCCACGGCCTTGGTGGGTAACCATGGTACCTCATTTGGAGGTAAGAGTTCTGATTATTTTGGGAGGTCACCTTCCAGGTTATTTCAGATTGTGTCACGTGATTCTTAGAGTGAGCGAGTAGGTCATCAAGATTAGGCTCAGCTTTCTCTTTGCAGCTATCAACAATCTGTCCAGCTTCCTTTTTAAGCGAAAAGGTGTTATCACTGTCGTGAGTCTGATTATCCTTTGAGGAATTTTCCCTTAATCTGGCAAGTAGGCAGTCGTCCTCTCTCTTGTCATCAGGGACCTGCACAGTCGCAGGGGATTTCATTTAGATCTTAATCAGCCAGAGATATGCCACCATCCAGTAGCGGTTGAGAGTGTGGTGGCAGTTATTCTTCAGAAGGTAATTATCAGTGTAGCGGCTTAGCTCTGCCGCAGAGGCAGTTCACTGAACTACTGGCAGGTTGCTGAGGCATCCGATGTATTAGACCCAAGTATTTCTTCTTCTCTTAAATGTGAGTAAGATTTGATTCTTTCGATCGATCTGGAAATGGTGTGTCTTATCATGTTTCGATGGTTTCCTTGGATGTCGTTTCTATTAAGAATCAGTTACGGTAGATGGGTGAGCTTCTGATATGATTTATTCCTGGCATTTATTATGACCCTACTAGTTTATCTGGTTTAAATGTGAGAGATTTGGGAGTGGGTGTCGGTATTGTCCACTTGGCATCTTGTTACGCCACTTTCTGTTATTATGTCAAATCAGTTTACCTCTCTTCTCAGAATTTCATGTTGGTAGGATAATGGGATCCTAATTTTTCACCATCAGTAAGTGTATCGTTTCTTCTGTTGTAAAGTGATTAGTAAGTAATGCTCGATCTATGTATCTTCTCTTGGTTCGAGATTCTAGTAGAGTCATGTTACTCTATGAGCTTGTCTTAGTTATAAAAAGAGTTTCTGGTAAATTGTCAGAGTTTCCTTCTTACTGGGAGGTCAAATTGGCATGGATGTTGTTCCATAAAGCTCAGTTAATATCTGTTTCTTCAATTGCGATTCTTGGGCTACTTTGACTCGTAAGCAGTCTAGCTTTGGTAGCCAAGAAAATAAGAAGATGAACTTCCTGAAGCTCTAATTATTTCTATCCTCGATCTATTTCCATTTCTTCTTCGTCCGGCACTAGTGAGCTTGGGCGATTGGTAGCCGCTTGTGACGTTCCCTGTGTTGAGCCAGAGTACGTGTTATTGTGGCCGGGTAAGCATATTATTGTTTTGGTCCAGTTGTCTCATCTTGTTATCCGTTTAACATGTTTATATTATCAGTTTATCCGGGTATCCATTCCCATGTATAGTATAGTGCTGGTTCTGTTTTTGCGGATAATCCAGTTTCAGGGAAAACTCTGCCGAAATTTTTATATAGAAATACCATCCATCAGGCGGTGGTGTTTACGGCAAAGGTATGGAGTTGTGAACTCGAGAGTTGCAGCTAGTTGGCAACTCGAAAAGGTAGTTGGTAGCTTAGGTCTGTCTACGTTCAGCTTTTAGCTAAATCTTCTTTAGTCCAGCAGACTGTGCGAGGATGGTTATTCCTATTCAAATGGCTGCATGAGTTTGTGCTTTAAGTGGAGGAGTCTTCCTCCAAATACTGAATGGTAATATTAAATCTCTGAGATGTTGCATAGTGCGTTCGTAAAAAAAAATAATAATATAGCTTGCATCAAATCTTTTATAGTGTGTAGTAACAAGGCACTTCAAAAGCTTCCCCTATTGCATCAAGCGTGAGCTAATTTTTAGTTCCATCGACCTGTTCTATATCAAAAGGTATATCGAAGGGGTGATTATCGGCTGAATCATGTTAACCCATTCAAGGTTTCATGTATCTTTGTTTCGAAAAAGTAAAACTCTCCTCTTGTGATCGAGGAAGGGTCAGTTTAATCAAAATAAATTGGGCAATGGTGTTATCATATTATCCAGATATATTTTGTTCCAAAAGTTCGATATGCGTGTTATAATTCTGATCCTGTAATCAGGGAATAATACCCGTGGAGTAGCTTATAAAGGTCGTGCAAGTTATTTTGCTATCTGTGCGAATTTTTCTTTAGACTTAGGCTCGTTCGAGGACGAATGAGAGTTTAAGTGGAGGAGAATGAAACGACCTCGGTTAGTCGTTTCGGAAGTTAGGACTTCGATTGGCATGCCGATAATTTTAAAATGTTCGTAATATCCATTGGGACTTATCTGTAAAATTTGAGCTAAATCAGACATCGTTTGGTAGGCATCGGAAGAAGGTTTCAGTTTTCATTGTCAATAAATATTAAAAAGGGATTTTCGACCTCGGTTTTGGCAAACGAGCTCCGAATCGAAATCCGAAAGCGCTGTTAGATTCGTATGATTATTTGTGACTTTTGTGATTTCTCGAAAGTGAATTTCGATGTTGTTCGGCTAGTTTCCGCTAAAATGCCGAAAGTTAAATAATTTGACTTCTTTTCCATTTAAATTCGTATCTTGAGTTTCGGGAACCCGATTTGAGATCCGCCTTCGCGAGTATGTTACATATATTTTGTATAACTTGTATGCAAAAGTTGGAATTATTTCAAATATCGTAGGGTACCGTTTTAATTTTCGTCGCGAAAAAAAAAAGAAAAAAAATGGGGAAAAGACGAAAATAGAAAGAAACAAATGATTAGGCGGTGGTCCATTTAAGCTAAGTATGAGGTACTATTAGAATAGGAGCAGAAGTCAAATGAACAAAAACAGAAAAATGAGAACGGACCAGAGTAATTTAGAAATGGAAAAAAATTCCAGAAAATGAGAAAAGGGGCTGGAGAAAAGTAGAATTTTCACCCTGGAACATTCAGGTAATGATTATAATATATTATTTGAGTTTATTACGTGTGTTTGAATATGTTTTAACGGTAAAACTTGGAATATTATACATCGTTTTAATAAGTTCAATTAATAGTTTAAAGGGTCAAATGGACCCCGATAGTGGAATTGATTATATATTCGTACTCAGTGAGTTATGGGCGACTTATAAATATAATTTATTTGGGGTTTGGTTATGTGGCCTTAAACCCTGTATATAGGCCTGGCCTGCGTATTGCGTATGCGAATAGGGTATCAGGTTCCTAACCAGATTTGCCCTGAGATGTGAGGAATGAAGCCTTTAGCCTAATTTGATATATTTTTCTGCTTATTGAATAGAGTGGGATCGTTTGGCCATGAAACCAAAGGACAAGCGGTTATTGAGTGGATGTACTGACTTTGTAACAAGGTAAGTGTTTATATCCATTTCTTTGGAGGCCCTTGGCCTTGTGGATGTTCTACCACGTGTTCCTTACGTGTGTAGCTGCCGATAGGTGTACTCATTACGCCTTAGCTTTGGATTTACATTGTATATTATATGTTATGCCCTGTTGTTGGTATTGCATTAAACATATGAGCATTGCACTCTGGTTTTGAGTATTGCATATACTTCCCGGTTGGCGATGAGAGTCCCGCACCGGCGAAGGGTCATTATTGCATATATTTTCCGGTTGGCGATGAGAGTCCCGCACCGGCGAAGGGTCATTACTGCATATACTTCCCGGTTGGCGATGAGAGTCCCGCACCGGTGAAGGGTCATCATTACATATACTTCCCGGTAATCGATGAGAGTCCCGAGCCGGTGAAGGGTCATTATTGCATATATCTCCTGGTAGACGATGAGAGTCCCGCGCCGGAGATAGGTATCAAGAGTATGTGACTGCATTGCATCATGTCGCATTCATCCCATCTCATTGCACCGCATACTGACTATTGTGTGTATTATATTGTGTTTTATGTATGCGGTATGTACACCATGTTGTGGACATATTACAGTTTGCCTATATATTTCTGGCTCGTATTCTAAGTTGCGGGGATCGGGTTGCACGCCGAAACGGTATAAATATATGGATCGGGTTGCACGTCGCAGCGGTATGAATATATGGATCGTTGCACGCCGCAACAGGATGAATATATGGATCAGGTTGCACGCCGCAACAGGATGTATTTCTGATTGTTGATGTGTTCGGAATACCTATATGTTCTGGCTGTATTACGTTCCTGGTTATTGAATAGTTTGCGAATTCCATACGTGTTTCTAATTATTATCTGGCTCTGCCTTTTCATAATTTAAATAAGAGAAATCAGGTTTATTTGTTTCTTTTCTCCCTGGCTAGCTATCCTATTCTTTGAGGTAGCTAGTCTGCCCCACTTATTGAGTCCTTTTGACTCACCCTTGTTTGTTGTTGTTTCTTGTCTATCTATTTCGTTTCGGCAGGTTCGCTCCAGGATTGAGTTCGCCACGTTGTGAAGGAGCGCAGACGACTTCAGCTGTCAGGGTGAGCCAGCTTTTATTTCGGATGGCCACCAGTTTATTGGTTATCATTTCAGTTGCAGTTTGCTCCTTTCAGGAGGTATTTGTCTTCTTTTGTACTCTTAGATGTCTGGTCTGGATAGTCCTAAACCTAGTATACTGGGTAGTCAGCTGTAATTTCTTTTGTACAGTTTAGAGGTGTCAGTATCTCTGTATTTTTTTTAAATTCTTGTCCTTATTTATGAATTATTATATTTATTTTCCTAATATAATTGGTAAGGGTTCGCCCGACGGGTATAAGGGAAGATGTCGGGTGCCCGCACGGCCTAACCGGATTTCGGGTCGTGTCAGGTTTAAGCCCGAGTTATGTACAGACAGTATAAGGCAGTCGGGAATTTCTCTAACTTCTCTCTACATCAAATTTGGGTATGGAGAAGCATTTCAAGAATCCGAGGACTATTTCAGCATTAACCAAGCAGAGTGGCAAGAGTGGAGGGTACTTGCTTTTGTCACCAGCTTTTTAGGGACTGTCGTCTTTCCACAACACAAAGGACGAGTTGATGTTTGCATGGTCTCAATTGCTGATGCCTTACTCAAAGACATTAACAAGAAATACACTTTGGTACCGATGATTGTTGCAGAGATGTACTGAGCTTTAGGAAGATGCAAAAAGGGTGCTAGTTTCTTTTGAAGGTTGCAATTTGCTTTTACAAATTTGGCTGATGGAACATTTGCAAATGATGGCTAACACAGACCAAGCTTTCCATTCCATACCAAAAGAAGACTACATATTGACTCATGCCGCCCGCATGGACAGCGTTCCCGAGAAATGGGATCAACCAACACTACCAATGGTTGGCATCACATGTTCTGTCAACTGACACCCAAAAACATTCAATGGATGTTTGATTACTTTCCCAGCACAACAGTAATCACACGATCCGAAAAAGACTCATTTCTCATCTTAGTGGGCTTTAGAGGAGTTTTTCCATACACTCCTTTAAGGACACTTAGACAAGCAGGGAGAAAGCAGTTTGTATCCCAAATTGCAGGCATCAGAAATTTCAAAGCAAATATTCTCGGAGGAGTGTTACCATTCAAAGACAAGATATTAGAACTTTGGAAAGAAAGGCAACGAATGGGAATCGAGACTATTGGACGAGACAGGTTTGACACTGGCTATAATGAAGATTATCCAGACTGGCTCAGGAAAGACATAGTAAGGGCAATTCAACCGAGTGCAACAACAAAAAGGAAAAGAAATGTTGATGAGTTGAAATCTGAGTACAAAAGGCTACGCAAACAACTGACAAGGGCACGAGGGAAAATAGCAAAGAAGCAAAGTTTGGTCGAAGGAAAGAACGAAGAAAAAGGCAAATGGCGCAGTAAGGCAGAACTCTTGACAAAACACATAGAGTCTATCGGTGTATGGGCTAGCGAGGGGATGAACTCTGTGGCAAACAAAGGAATAGAGGAGAAAGGAAGAAAGGCTTGGAAAATGTTGAAGAATTTCACATTTGACATATCCCGACTCTTAACTGATGCAGACAATATGATCTTCCAAGGATACTCATCAGAGGCAAGTTTGTTCGAGGAACACTCGTCCGAAAAAGAAGAAGAGGAATCTTCTAGGGATGGATCAGCCTGAAAGACGTTCACCTGGCCATGTTCTAACCTTCTAGCAATGTTTCCAACTTTTGTACTATTTTCAATATCAACCAATGTAACAAAAGTCCAATAAATGCAATATTATCTTTAGGCTTCGCATTTTGTTAGCAAATGAAATGATACATGTGGCACAAAATGCTTTTCAAAATCATCGTGCGTAAAACGCTCCTTCGCGTTGTATGATGCATTTCTTATTTGATATATGTGTGCATTGCAGGAATTCGTCCGTTGTTCTGAGTCTCTTTCTACCTAAGGAATCTCTCCTCCAAATTCAAATCGCCTATCGAGGCACCTCCTCTCCCTACTCCATGATCAAATCCTGGTATCTAAAATCTTTCGCATGTCCAAACTGTCTCTAATTCATTCAAAAGTCTATTACCAAAAGGTTGGCTCGAGTTGAATACCAAGGCAAAAGATATGGTTAAGTAAGTGCACTTGTCAGAGATTTTCACAACAATTCCCACCAGCCCTCTCCTATCTCTACATTACCTCAACTGCACTACAAACTACCAATAAGGCTAGCCGGCCTGAAAATACGAGCCTTTTCAAAAGAGGAAAAATGAAATCTCTTTTGTCGCAACCATTCAAGACCCTACCTTCAACCACTGTTATCAAACAAAGCCACCATTTTATCTCTACCCTCATGTACCACCTAAATATCTCGCTCAGCCTACTTGACATATATTCCACATCCCAGCACCAAATCATCCACCATACCAGCAAAACACTCAATCCAACTTCCTAAATACACTACCATACCCTCCTAGGCCTCTCCCTAATACCAACCAAAGACCAGAAAGAAATTACACCAGCCGAAGCCCACACTCAATTGTTCGAGAGATTGGAAACTGTCGGGCTTATTGTCCCAAGCACCTCAATTGTTCCATCGAGTAACACGAGAGAAAATTGACAAAGCAAGGAAAATGTTGGTCAAACTCGAAGGCATACATGACTCGCCTTAAGACCTTTTGACACCAACATCCAAGGATCATTTTTGTTGCACCTGTCTACATAGTCACATCACTAACAATACATGACTGTGACCCAAAGCACTTTCCAACTCATCCAAGCATTCAAAGGGCCGGTGAAAGATAATATTGGAAAGACAGAGGTGTAACAAATACTTGTGCACAACAACCAAAAACAAGCAAACCAATTCAACTCGAAGAGCAGAGGCAAAGATACAATGACAAAGCCATCATTATATGACAAACCTGGAGACCCCTGGAGCATTTGGAAGCATATCTCTATTCACTAGCAAAGATGAAGCAAGACGGTGAAGTCATTTGAGACTCTTACGATAGCAAGAGTTGAGCTGATACAAAAGCACAGGCGAATAAACTTCTTGGAGCAATCTTGGTCTAAGGCTTTATTAGGGTGATATGAATTCTCATGACAACTACAAAAGGACACAGCAATGCTAGAGTATACATGATATGAGCAACCTACATTGAGTTTGGCAGCTCAAATGAGATATTATCCAACAAGGAAGATTGGTGCAAAGACTATATTGCAGCAGTTGGTCAACAAGTATGAAAGACGTTAATAACCACTTTGAAAGGCACATAACTATCATGACAGACAGACTGCAAGAAAGATGACAAGTGCACTCGAGGTCTTGGTGTTCGACAAAAGCCAGCCTCCCTTTCTGTCGCACAACACAATCTATTCCTTACACAATGTCTTTATCACCTTCCATTGACATTCAGCTCTTCATCTCCCGCTTAAATAAGTGTCAGTCGTCTTGCTAAAATCCTTGTCTTGACTGCTACATAAGGCACTTAGGCAATCTCTTGTGATATCTATACGATCTATCACAACCTCTAAATTCAAGCGCTAATCTGTCATCCACGGTCTAGGCATTCTCTTAAGCTCATGTGTCATTTTGCTTCAAGTCTTTGCTAACATGCCCACACTATTTTGAGCATTTCACCACTTTGTTAAGGTTGCCTTGTGCTTGAACACTGAAATCGGTCAAGAATCTGCATTCGAAAAGCCGAAACGGCAAGCCAAGCTGACAACAGTTTCCCCTACCGCAAAATCCTTTGAACCATCAAGAGTGTTCAGACAATCCCAAAACCGTACAACCTGTATTATACTCACACGAGAGTCACAACCAAGAAGTCCGATCAATATACAACCGAAGCTGACAAAACTCACAACCTCACATTGCACCCAAACTTACACAATAAACAACCTCCTCTGTCAAGACTTCAACTACAACCCCATCAGGCTCAATCAAGGATAGACCCAAAAGACAAAACCCTATGCATTTGCTCTTTTAGCTCAGTCAAAAGGTATTGCATCCAACAAACAAACTACTCCCTGGATACCCATTCCTAAACTCGATCCAACAAGATCTACACTCATCACTCAAACATTCCATGCCATGACACCGCAAGACATCCAGCACCAAAACACAAAGTTCAGAGCCTGATTAAGCCAAAGCAAAATGGTGGTACAACAAAAACCATCAAAGGGAAACTGCAACTCCAAAACCACGAACACACTTTCTACAAAGGCCAATCCATCAAAGTTAACTCCATGACTGTCGAAAAGAAAAGCACGAAACATGAAGGCCTCCCATCACAACCCTAGACAAATACCATTTTTGACAACCTTCAAAATCCGACAAAATCCAAATATCAAACCCCAGTCTGAGTATGCAAAATATCCACATACTCACAGTCATCAATACATCCAATCGTCACACCGAAAGACGAATGCAGATTTTAGCCAATATATTGATGTTCAGTGCAATGCAACCACCTCCTCCCGATGATCTGTCATAAACAATAAACTGGGGTAGAATTTTTTAGGATCCCCTCAAAAATTCCAAAAGACGCAAACTTGACACTGGGGCAGAAATTTTTGAGGTCCCCTAAAAAATTTCAAGAAAAGTCTTTACAAGAGAAACATGATAGCCTCCTTAGCACAACGCATGACATACAATAGCATTCTACTTATTGAACTTTACTTTACTCTTGATGCATCGACTGAGGGTACACAGCCCGATGTCGAATTTTACACTTTCATTAGCTGAGGGTACACAGCCCGAAGCGTCGATTGAGGGTATACAACCCGATATCGATTTGCATTTTAAATTAGCTGAGGGTACACAGCCCAAAGCGTCGATTGAGGGTACACAGCCCGATATTGATTCGCATTTTAATTAGTTGAGGGTACACAGCCCGAGGCGTCGATTGAGGGTATACAGCCCGATATCAATTTGCATTTTAATTAGCTGAGGATACACAGCCCGAAGTGTCGGTTGAGGGTACACAGCCCGATATCGATTTGCATTTTAAATTAGATGAGAGTACACAGCCCGAAGCGTCGATTGAGGGTACACAACACGATATCGATTTGTATTTTAAAATTAGTGGGTACACAGCCCAAAGCGTCGATTGAGGGTATACAGCCCGATATCGATTTGCATTTTAAATTAGCTGTGGGTACACAGCCCGAAGCATCGATTGAGGGTACACAGCCCGATATTGATTTTCATTTCAAATTAGCTGAGGGTACACAACCCGAAGCGTCGATTGAGGGTACACAGCCTGATATCGATTTGCATTTTAAATTAGCTGAGGGTACACAGCCCGAAGCGTCGATTGAGGGTACACAGCCTGATATTGATTTGCATTTTAAAATTAGCTGAGGGTACACAGCCCGAAGCGTCGATTGAGGGTACACAGCCCGATATCGATTTGCATTTTAAAATTGGCTGAGGGTGCACAACCCGAAGCGTCGATTGAGGGTACACAGCCCGATATTGATTCGCATTTTAATTAGCTGAGGGTACACAGCCCGAGGCGTCGGTTGAGGGTACACAGCCCGATATCGATTTGTATTTTAATTTTGCGGAGGGTATACAGCCCGATGTATTGACGGAGGGTACACAGCCCGATGTCGAAACTGACACCACGGAGGGTACACAGCCTGATGCAAATTTTGACATTGTAACAGGAAGACAGCCTGCGAGGTAGACAACCGTTGAAAGGACAGCATGATAAAGGGTAGACAGCCCGGTGAAAGGACAACATGACAAAGGGTGTGCAACCAAAATGAAAGAATGATAGGCAACCCTGGTTGAAGAGATTACACAACTCAATACGAAAGGAGTATGCAGCCCGACGTGACAAGCACACATTTAAATGACGAAAAGCAATTGATATATAATCCGACGTCACACTGGCAAGATGATCTTACAATAATTCAGCACGACAAAGCAATCACCTCCTGACGAGGAGCACTTATGCAAATAGATATCCCCTAGAGGAGGGGCACACATTCCCTAGCACTAAGCACCGAAAGCAGACCAGACAAAGGAGAGCTCAACTAAACAGGGAAGTTTACTTTATCTTCATCTTTATCTTTATTTGCATTCATCCTGATTCTGCTATAGGGACTCCCCGATCTCTCGACAAACCCCTACGCCCTACTCTCACACCTACCCCCAAAATCGTTACCAATTGTGCAACCACAAAGCCTCAAATATACCTCAAAGCATCATCCCAAGACGCAATTCAAAAGGCCTAATCCTGCAGACAATGTTTTTTGCTACGCCCGCAAGCTACATATTTTGCCAAGTTCCAAAGCGCCCAAAGCCACGGTCCCATGCTTGCACCAGTGGTCTACTTAATCCTTCCTCGCCAATTGGGTGTCAGTTTCGTATTCCTTCCTATTCATTCCTATCTATTTGAATCGTGCGTATTCATCATGCTTTACTCCTCAATGTTCCTCAGTTCATTCAAGACAATGTTGAGGCCAAGATGACCCCTTTATCGAGTTATAGTGGAAAATGTGCCCGTATAAAACCCCTCTTTATGGGTGTGTCGTGCACCACATCTTCATAACTAGGACGTTTACAAGCCTATTTCACTACGCTTGATCTATCAATGTTATCTCGACTTCGACAACGCCTTTGTTCTACGTGCAAAATACCTATTCTGTCAAATTCTAACATGCCCAAAAGCTGATCATTTCATGCCCTCACAAGTAATGCATAATCCTTCATTGCGAATTAGGATGTCATTTTGCATTTCCTTCCAACTAATGCCTACTTTGCCTATTCAAGCCTATCTGCGTCAATCGTGAGTGTTTTCGTGCTTAATCGTGCCCATCTATTTGAGTCGTGCGCATTTATAAAACTCGCTCCTCAAATTCTTCCAAGCTCAGTCAAGGCAATATTGCAGGCGAGCTTACTCAGCTATCGAGATGAAGTGGAAACTATGTACATATAAAGTCCTCTTTATGGGTGTGTAGCGCGCCACATCTTCATAACTAGGATGATTATAAGCCTTTTTCAAACGCTCGAGCTACTGATGTTATCTCATCTTCGATAGTACCCTTACTTTATTCATCATTCATGACACGACCCAGAACCCGGTTAGGCCGTGCGGGCACTCGACATCCTCCCCTAGACCAGTCGGGCGAACCCTTACCAATTAAATTAGGAAAATAAATATAATAATTCATAAATAAGGACAAGACTAAAAAAATACAGTTGCACTTATACCTCTAAGCTGTACAAAAGAAATTATAGCTGACTACCCAACATACTAGGTTTAGGGTTATCCAGACTAGACATCTAAGAGTACAAAAGAAGACAGATACCTCCTGAAGGGAGCAAAATGCAACTGAAATAATAACCAATAAACTGGTGGCCATCCGGAATAAAAGCTGGCTCACCCTGACTGCTGAAGTCGAGTTCGCCACGTAGTGAAGGAGCGAAAATGACTTCAGCTGTCAGGGTGAGCCAGCTTTTATTCCGGATGGCCACCAGTTTATTGGTTATTATTTCAGTTGCATTTTGCTCCCTTCAGGAGGTATCTGTCTTCTTTTGTACTCTTAGATGTCTAGTCTGGATAACCCTAAACCTAGTATGTTGGGTAGTCAGCTATAATTTCTTTTGTACAGCTTAGAGGTATCAGTACATCTGTGTTTTTTTAGTCTTGTCCTTATTTATGAATTATTATATTTTTTTTCCTAATTTAATTGCTAAGGGTTCGCCCGACGGGTCTAGGGGAGGATGTCGGGTACCCGCACGGCCTAACCAGATTCCGGGTCGTGTCAGTTGGTATCAGAGCTAATTCGCCAAAATCGAGCTAGACAATCTCTTTTTAATATTTATCGACAATAAAAACTGAAACCTTCTTCCGATGCCTACCAAACGAGGTCTGGTTTAGCTCAAATTTTACAGATAAGTCCCAATCGATATTGCGAAGTTTTCAAAATTATCAGCACGCTAATCGGAGCCCTAACTTTCGAAACGACTACTTAAGGTCGTTTCATTCTCCTCCGCTTAAACTCTCGTTCGTCCTCGAACGAGCCTAAGTCTAAAAAAAATCACACAGATAACGAGAGAAATTACACGACCTTCATAAATTACTCCACGGACATTATCTCATGATTGCAGAATCAGAATTATAACACGAACACCGAACTCTTGAAAATAATCATATCTTGATAATATCATAACGCCATTGCTCAGCTTATTCTGACTAAGCTGATCCTTACTCGATCACGAGATGAGAGCTCTACATTTTCGAAACAAAGATACACGGAACTCTAGATGGATTAACATTATTCTGCCGGTGAATCACCTCGTCGATATACTTTTCAATATAGAACAAATCGATGAAACAAAGATTTAGCTTACGCTTCAGCAACGTCCTAGAGATTTAATATTATGATTCAGTTATCAATTGGAGGAAGACTCCTCCACTTAGATCATAAACTCGTACAACTAATTTGAATAGAAATAGTCATCTTCGCACAACCTGCTGAATTAAGGAAGACTTAGCTAAATAGAGAACGCGGCTTAGACCTGAGCTACCAAATTACTCTCTCGAGTTGCCAAACAGCTGCAACTCTCGGGTTCACAACTCCATACATTTGCCGTAAATACCACCGCCTGATGGATGGTACTTCTATTACCCTTAGAAGCCTTGAAACACAATAATATGCTTACCCGGCTACAATAACACGTACTCTGGCTCAACACAGGGAGCATCACAAGCGGCTACCAACCGCCTAAGCTCACTAGTGCCGGGCGAAGAAGAAATGGGAATGGATCAAGGATAGAAATAATTAGAGCTTTAGGAAGCTCATCTTCTTATTTATTCGGCTACCAGAGCTAGACTACTTACGAGTCAGGCTAATCGAAGAATAGCAATTGAAGAAATAGATATTAAATGAGCTAACGGTATAAATATATGGATCGGGTTGCACGCCGCAACGGTATAAATATATGGATCGGGTTGCACGTCGCAGCGGTATAAATATATGGATCGGGTTGCACGCCGTGACAGTATAAATATATGGATCGGGTTGCACGCCGCAACAGGATGAATATATGGATCGAGTTGCACGCCGCAACAGGATGTATTTCTGATTGTTGATGTGTTCGGGATACCTATATGTTCTGGCTATCTTACGTTCCTGGTTGTTGATGAGTTTGTGATTCCATACGTGTTTCTAGTTATTAATTGGTAAGGTTTCGCCCGACGGGTCTAGGGGAGGATGTCGGGTGCCCGCACGGCCTAACCGGATTCCGGGTCGTGTCAGTTGGTATCAGAGCCCATTCGCCAAAACCGAGCTCGACAATCTCTTTTTAATATTTATCGACAATAAAAACTGAAACCTTCTTCCAATGCCTACCAAACGAGGTCTGGTTTAGCTCAAATTTTACAGAAAAGTCCCAATGGATATTACGAAGTTTTCAAAATTATCAGCACGCTAATCGGAGCCCTAACTTTCGAAACGACTACCTAAGGTCGTTTCAATTCATTCCGCCGAAAAGGCAAAGCATACGCGAATCTAAATTTTACATACCTGGATATGTTTAGTCTTTACATGAAAAATCGTGCGTCATAAATCTCTCACACAGGTAAAATGCCATTCTAGAACTACACACGTCCTGATTCTCGTGAAACCCGAGATATGTAGGCAACTCAGAGACCGGGGTTCGACCAAAATACCCCCAAAACTCTCATTTTCCCTTTTACTTTGTCTGTCCGTCACGACAAAATTGGCTACTCCGTCAACTATCTTTATCCGAAGACTCTTTCATCATCCCCGGGCAAAGAGGGACAGCTGTTGACACCCAATTTTGTCCCTACTTTTTATAAAATCGGCTATAATTTAACTTAAAGGTGCAATTTGACTATTTGTGCAAAATATGCATTAGAAAAGCATGCATTTACGTGTGTTATCCCCTACTTATATATTACATATTTAAATATGACTATATTACGTAATTTTGCATCATTTAGGCTATTTGTCAAAATGTGGCTATTTGTGCAATTTTAGTGCATTTATAGTATTTAGTAATTATTTATGGCTATTTATACTTAATTAACTTAATTTGCATTCCAATTTCTTGTTATATGTGCATTTCATTATTTGTTATCCCATTTATATAATATATATACGTATATTTATATTTTTCATTTTATTTTGCACCTTTAAGTAAAATATTAGCCGAGCAAATAATCATTTCATTTCGACTCCCTGATTTGTCATATTTGAGTTCCTTTTGAATTTAAATATGTGCAAGTCCTCCTTGAAATCTCTCCTACGAACCTGGACAATTGTCTGTCTAGGTACGTCCATTCCGTTAGAAATCAATAGCTATTTTCTTCCAATTATTTAGTTCGAATTCTCCTGAATATTCTTGTAATTATTTTTGTATTCCAAAATATCTCTTTTTCATTTATTTTAAAACACTCCTTCGTCTTGAATCTAGACAAGTGTTCGTCAAGATTCATTCATTTTGCACGGTACATTTTTCTGCATTTTTCTTATACTAAATATATTTTTCACTTTATTTCAATTCCTTCAAATTTCGATTGAACCTAGACATAATACTTAACCAAATACATTTTCCTACATTAAATTATTTTTCATCCTAATTTCAAGATTCATATTCCTACTTGAATCTAGACAAAATGTGGTCTAAATTCATCTTCTTTTAAATATTTTCTAAATCCTAACTCAATATTCTTTCCTAACTTAACTCCTAATCCCTTAAATTTGTTCCCATTTTTTTGAATGGAATTCAAATTAAAATCAAATCCCCCAAATCTTCCCCTAAATCCCTAAATCACTCCCATAATCCCAAAATTATCTCCCCCTTCCCCAATCAAATACTTACCCCTTTTCCACAGCATAAAATCCATTACACACCATTGGATACGGAGCACCTACATCTATCTCCTCTCCCCTCTTCATCCTCAGTACACGATTTCCAAAATGGAGACACACACGTACCCAGTACACCTATCTCCCTCTTCCTCATAGTACCCGATCCTCCATTGTCTTCTTCCCCACAAAACCATCAGAAACACACGCATATACATAAGAAAACAAGAGATCAGTACATACACAATCACGCAGACCCCCACTCTTTTGGGCAGTCTTCTTCCCCATCATATACGCACAAACCCCACTTCTCTTTCTTCAATACATCACCGAAAACAGAACAACTCCATACCCGCACTCCAAACACAGTACCAGAAATCAGAGACCCCACACATCGTCTCAAACACACCCACACAAAATCGACAGAAACATAGATCGAAATTGGGATTCAGGGGTAAAGGGACAAAACCAGTGAGGGAGAGGGGACGGGGAGTGATAAATCAGTGGTAGTGGTGAAAATCGACGCCAGTGGTACCACTGACGATGGCTGAGAACGTCGTTAAACCCATCATTATCGTTTGATTATTTTGTCATATTATTCTGATCTGATTTTGTGCAGGAAGTAAAACGAAGGCCGAGGAGTCGCAGTGATGCCGCGAGGCTCGCCGGCGATCGCTCATCTTTAGCCGTCGCCTCGCCGGAGTTTCCATTGACTCCTCTGTTACCCGTTCATGTCGTGAATCTATTCACGTTTTTCTGGGTTCAATCTTTACCCTTTCGATTCTTGCGTTCACAGTTTGGTTATTTGACTGATGTTCGATTTTTTATTTGGTTTGACCGGTCCTTGTGTATATTGTTTCTCTGCTGCTGCTATGGTTGTTTGTTCGCTGCAGATTTGATTCATGACTGGGTTTTCTGTTTGCCTTGCACACTTCACTGGTTACACTGAATTTTCTTTGACCCATCACTTGGTCTTTGTTATGCGTTTGACCCATTTTATGCAGCTTGACTTGTTTGTGCTGTGGATATGCAGTTTGACCAGTGGATTTTGAACACATTATTGCGTAACTGATTTTTAACAGGTGCTACGTTATGATAATGGCATATGAAAATATATATTAATTTGAGGCCTACACATGGAATTGACGGATATACAAAGAATTGACGGGTGCTACACCAATTTAGGCCAAGGAAAATAATTATTTGTTTGAGGCCTATTTGACTAATTTGAACATGATACTACACTTGAACGATCCATTCCCGTGTCCCTAAAACAAAACAAAAAAGGCTATGATGATGTGTATGAGCCGTGATTGCAAAACGAGCCGGTGATGGAATAGTGGGACCGGTACTTGGCATGGCAACACGACCGGCCGGCGTATTTGCAGCCGTACCGACGTCCCTAACCTCCACCCAATTCATACACACCTGAGCCGACACTTTTACAAAATCCCTTTCCCCTTTTATTTTATCTTATTATTATTATTTTGATATTTTTACACTATTATCATTATTTATTATCCTTATTATTTTTGTTAATACTAATTTTATTTTCTCTAAATTTCGTGCGAGGTAAAATTGGATGAGAGTCGAGGGAAAAAGACCGCTAGAAGAAAAATCCTATTACTTACATTACTTTTGTTATTATCATTATTACAATTATTATTATTAGTAGTATTATTATTATTATTATTGTTTTAATTATTAATTGACATACTAATTCATATTTCTACATTTTTTACGAGGTACATCGTGGCGGTATTACGAAAGGCGGCACTTTCGAAAAGGACAAAATATCCAAAATAGTTGACTTTATTTGATTTTATTTTATTAATTTCGTTTGCAATTTTTACTAACTTGTTTGTTTATTTTGCAAGGCACAAAGCTTGGTCATTAGAAGAGACTAATATTTCTTAATTGTCTTTAAAGTTGTAGTTTAATATTCAAATATTTTATTGCTTAGTTAGTTTAATTAATTGCTTAGAATCCCAATTATAAAGTCCGGCCGGTAACCACATTTGATGGGGCTCGAGAGATGCCTAACCCCTTCCTCTCGAGTTAACTTGAACCTCTTACCTAGAATATCTGGTTCGTAGATTAAGTTCTCAGAGTTAATTATAAAATTATCTAGAAACAAAATAGGTGCCCAAATACGCCTAGTTAAAAAATATGTTAGGTGGCGACTCCAACTCTTTACCCGTGAGTTACCCACTAAGTCGAGCCCTATTTCGAACTATAACCAGTTCGGTAAAAAATAGGATGCGACAAGTATACAGTATACCAAAAAGGTATAGTTTATTAAAAATAATAAAAACTGAAATAATTATTCGCTCGGTAGCACCGCACACTTGAATCCAAACACAAAAGGGTATACCAGAAGAGTACACAATATATCAAAAGGGTATATTTTGTTCAAAAGAACAAAAACTGAAATATTTATTCACTCGGTAGCATAGCAAACTTGGATCCAAACACAAAAGGGTATACCAGAAGATTATACATTATACCAAAAGGGTATACTTTGTTTAAAACAACAAAAACAAAAATATTTATTTGCTCGGTAGCATCACACACTTGGATCCAAATACAAAAGGGTATACCAGAATAGTATATAGTATACCAAAAGGGTATACTTTGTTAAAAAACAACACAACTGAAGTATTTATTCGCTCGGTAGCATAACACACTTGCATCAAAACATAAAAAGGTATACAAGAAAAGTATACAGTATACCAAATGGATATACTTTGTTCAAAACAATAAAATTGAAATATTTATTCGTTCGGTAGCATCGCACACTTGGGTTCAAACACAAAAGGATATACCAGAAGAATATACAATATACCAAAAGGGTATATTTATTCAAAACAATAAAAACTGAAATATCTATTTGCTCGGTAGCCTCGCACACATGGATCTAAACACAAAAGGGTAATCCAAAAGGGTAAAATTTGTTCAAAACAACAAAAATTGAAACATTTATTCGCTCGGTAGCATCGCACACTTGGATCCAAACACTAAAGGGTATACTTGAAGAGTATACATTATACCAAAAGGGTATACTTTGTTCAAAACAACAAATAATGAAATAATTATTCGCTCGGTAGCATCGCACACTCGGATCCAAACACAAAAGGGTAGACAAGATGAGTATATAGTATACCCTTTATACTTTATTCAAAACAACAAAAGCTAAAATATTTATTCACTCGGTAACATTGCACACTTGGATCCAAACACAAAAGCGTATACCAGAAGAGTATACAGTATACCAAAAGGGTATACTTTGTTCAAATCAACAAAAAGTGAAGTATTTATTCGCTCGGTAGCATCAAAAACTTGGATCCAAACATAAAAAGGTATACCATAAGAGTATACGAAAAGGGTATACTTTGTTCAAAACAACAAAAACTGAAATATTTATTCGCTCGGTAGCATCGCACATTTGGATCCAAACACAAAGTGGTATACCAGAAGAGTAAACAGTATACCAAAAGGGTATATTTTGTTCAAAATAATTAAAACTGAAATATTTATTCGCTCGATAGCATCGCACACTTGAATCCAAACTCAAAAGGATATACCAGAAGATTATACAGTATACCAAAAGGGTATACTTATTTAAAACAACAAAAACTAAAATATTTATTCGCTTGTAGCATTGCACACTTGGATCCAAATACAAAAGGGTATACCAGAAGAGTATACAGTATACCAAAAGGGTATACTTTGTTAAAAACAACAAAAATTGAAATATTTATTCGCTCGGTAAAATCGCATACTTAGATCCAAACACAAAAAGGTATACCAGAATAATATACAGTATACCAAAAGAGTATACTTTAGTCAAAACAATAAAAATTGAAATATTTATTCGCTCGGTAGCATCGCACACTAGGATACAAACACAAAAGGGTATACCAGAAGAGTATACAGTATACCAAAATGGTATACTTTGTTCAGAACAACAAAAACTGATATATCTATTTTCTCGGTAGCATAGCACACTTGAATCCAAACACAAAAAGGTATACAAGAAGTGTATCTAGTATACCAAACTTTATAATTTATTCAAAACAACAAAAATTGAAATATTTATTCTCTCGGTAGCTTCGCACATTTGGATCCAAACACAAAAGGGTACGCCAGAAGAGTATACAGCATACCAAAAGGATATACTTTATTCAGAACAACAAAAACTAAAATATTTATTCGCTCAGTAAGATCGCACATTTGGATCCAAACAGAAAAGGGTATACCAGAAAAGTATACAGTACATCAAAAGGGTATACATTGTTCAAAACAATAAAAACTGAATATTTATTCGCTCGGTAGCATCGCACACTTAGATCAAATCACAAAAGAGTATACCCAAAGATTATACAGTATACCAAAAGGGCATACTTTGTTTAAAACAACAAAATCTGATATATTTATTCGCTCGGTAGCATTGCACACTTGGATCCAAACACAAAAGAGTATACCAGAAGAGTATACAGTATACCAAAATGGTATATTTTGTTCAAAACAACAAAAACTAAAGTATTTATTCGTTCAGTAGCATAGCATAGTTGGATCCAAACACAAAAAGGAATACCAGAAAAGTATACAGTATACCAAATGGGTATACTTTTTTCAAAACAACAAAAATTGAAATATTTATTCGCTCGGTAACATCGCATACTGGGATCAAAATACAAAAGGGTATACCAGAAGAATATATAGTATACCGAAAGGGTATACTTTATTCAAAACAATAAAAACTGATATATTTATTCGCTCTGTAGCATCGCACACTTGTATCCAAAAATAAAAGGGTATACCAGAAGAGTGTACCAAAAAGGTATACTTTGTTCAAAACAACAAAAACTGAAATATTTAATCGCTCGGTAAAATCACACGCTTGAACCCAAACACAAAGGGTATACCAGAAGAGTATACATATACCAAAAGGGTATACTTTGTTTAAAACAACAAAAACTATAATATTTATTCGCTCGGTAGGATTGCACACTTGGATCCAAACACAATAGGATATATCAGAAGAGTATACAGTATACCAAAAGGGTATACTTTGTTAAAAACAACAAAAATTGAAATATTTATTCTCTCGGTAGCATCGTACACTTGGATCCAAACACAAAAGGGTACACCAAAAGAGTATACAGTATACCAAAAGGGTATACTTTATTCAAAAGAAAAAAAACTGAAATATTTATTCGCTCAGTAACATCGCACACTTGGATCCAAACATAAAAGGTTATACCAGAAAAGTATACAGTATATCAAAAGGGTATACTTTATTCAAAACAAAAAAACTGAATATTTATTCGCTCAGTAGTATCGCACACTTGGATCCAAACACAAAAGTGTATACCCAAAGATTATACCGTATACAAAAAGGATACACTTTGTTTCAAACAACAAAATTTGAAATATTTATTCGCTCGATAGCATTGCACACTTGGATCCAAACACAAAAGGGTATACCAGAAGAGAATACAGTATACCAAAATGGTCTATTTCTTTCAAAACAACAAAAACTGAAGTATTTATTCGCTCAGTAGCATAGTATAGTTGGATCCAAACTCAAAAAGGTATACCAGGAAAGTATACAGTATACCAAATGGGTATACTTTGTTCAAAACAACAAAAATTGAAATATTTATTCGCTCGGTAACATCGCATACTTGGATTAAAATAAAAAAGGGTATACCAGAAGAATAAACAATATACCAAAAGGGTATACTTTATTCAAAACAATAAAAACTGAAATATTTATTCGCTTTGTAGCAAACAATAAAAACTGAAATATTTATTCGCTCTGTAGCATCGCATACTTGGATAAAAAAAAAGGTATACCAGAAGAGTGTACCAAAAGGGTATATTCGCTCGGTAGTATCACATACTTGAATCACAACACAAAGGGGTATACCAGAAGAGTATACATATACCAAAAGGGTATACTTTGTTTAAAACAACAATTACTAAAATATTTATTCGCTCAATAGCATCGCACACTTGGATCCAAACACAAAAGGGTATACCAGAAGAGTATACAGTATACCAAAAGGGTATACTTTGTTATAAACAACAAAAATTGAAATATTTATTCTCTCGGTAGCATCGTACACTTGGATCCAAACACAAAAGGGTACACCAAAAGAGTATACAGTATACCAAAAGGGTATACTTTATTCAAAAGAAAAAAAACTGAAATATTTATTCGCTCAGTAACATCGCACACTTGGATCCAAACATAAAAGGTTATACCAGAAAAGTATACAGTATATCAAAAGGGAATACTTTATTCAAAACAAAAAAACTGAATATTTATTCGCTCAGTAGTATCGCACACTTGGATCCAAACACAAAAGTGTATACCCAAAGATTATACAGTATACAAAAAGGGTACACTTTGTTTCAAACAACAAAATTTGAAATATTTATTCGCTCGATAGCATTGCACACTTGGATCCAAACACAAAAGGGTATACCAGAAGAGAATACAGTATACCAAAATGGTCTATTTCTTTCAAAACAACAAAAACTGAAGTATTTATTCGCTCAGTAGCATAGTATAGTTGGATCCAAACTCAAAAAGGTATACCAGGAAAGTATACAGTATACCAAATGGGTATACTTTGTTCAAAACAACAAAAATTGAAATATTTATTCGCTCGGTAACATCGCATACTTGGATTAAAATAAAAAAGGGTATACCAGAAGAATAAACAATATACCAAAAGGGTATACTTTATTCAAAACAATAAAAACTGAAATATTTATTCGCTTTGTAGCAAACAATAAAAACTGAAATATTTATTCGCTCTGTAGCATCGCATACTTGGATAAAAAAAAAGGTATACCAGAAGAGTGTACCAAAAGGGTATATTCGCTCGGTAGTATCACACACTTGAATCACAACACAAAGGGGTAAAACAGAAGAGTATACATATACCAAAAGGGTATACTTTGTTTAAAACAACAAAAACTAAAATATTTATTTGCTCGATAGCATCGCACACTTGGATCCAAATACAAAAGGGTATACCAGAAGAGTATACAGTATACCAAAAGGGTATGCTTTGTTTAAAACAACGAAAATTAAAATATTTATTCGTTCGATAGCATCGCACACTTGGATCCAAACTCAAAAGTTATACCAGAAGAGTATACAGTATACTAAAAGGGTATACTTTGTTCAAAACAACAAAAACTGAAATATTTATTCATTCGGTAGCATAGCACAGTTGTATCCAAACACAAAAAGGTATACCAGAAGTGTATATAGTATACCAAATTGTACACTTTGTTCAAAATAACAAAAATTGATATATTTATTCTCTCGGTAGCATCGCACACTTGGATCCAAACACTAAAGGGTACATCAAAAGAGTATACAGTATACCAAAAGGGTATACTTTATTCAAAACAACAAAAACTGAATATTTATTCGCTCGCTAGCATCACTGAAATGACCTCGGTTAGTCGTTTCAGAAGTTAGGACTCCGATTGGCGTGCCGATAATTTTAAAATATTCGTAATGTCCATTAGGACTTGTCTGTAAAATTTGAGCTAAATCAGACCTCGTTTGGTAGGCATCGGAAGAATGTTTCAGTTTTTGTTGTCGATAAATATTAAAAAGAGATTTTCGAGCTCGGTTTTGGCGAATGAGCTTCGATTCGAAATTCGAAAGCACCATTAGGTTCGTATTATTATTTCTGACTGTTGTGATTTTTCAAAAGTGAATTTCGATGTTGTTCGGCTAGTCTCCGCTAAAATGCCGAAAGTTAAATAATTTGACATTTTTCCATTTAAATTCGCATCTTGAGTTTCAGGAACCCGATTTGAGATCCGCCTTCGCGAGTATGTTACATATATTTTGTATAACTCGTATGCAAAATTTTGAATTATTTCGAATATCGTAGGGCACCGTTTTAATTTTCGTTAAGATAAGAAAAAAAATAAAAGAAAACAAAAAAAGGAAAAAGACAAAATGTAAGAAAGTGAAAGAAATGACTGGCAGTAGGCATATATGCTAACATATATGCTAAGTACGAAACAACAGAAACCAAAAACGAAATAGAATCAGAGAAAATGAGAAACAGAGAAAATTATCAGAAAAATGCCAGAAAATGAGAAAAGAGCCGGGAAAATAGTAGAATTTTCACCCTGAAACATTCAGGTAATGATCCTTATATATTAGTTGAGTTTATTATGTGTGTTTGAATATATTTTAACGGTAAACCTTAGAATATTAGACATCGTTTTAATAAGTTCAATTAATAGTTTAAAGGGTCAAATGGACCCCGACAATGGAATTGATTATATATATTCGTACTCAGTGAGTTATGAGCAACATATAAATATAATTTATTTAGGATTTGGTTAGGTGACCATAAACCCTGTACATAGGCCTGGCTTGCGTATTGCGTATGCGAATAGGGTATCAGGTTCCTAACCGGATTGCCCTAAGATGTAGGGAATGAAGCCTTTAGCCTAATGTGATATATTTTTCTGCTTATTGAATACAGTGGGATCGTTTGGCAATGAATTCAAAGAATAAAGCGGTTGTTGGGTAGCAGTGTTAACTTTGGAATGAGGTAAGTGTTTATATACATTTCTTTGGAGGCACCTGGCCTCGTGGATTTTCTACCACGTGTTCCTTACGTGTGTAGCTGTCGATAGACGTATTCCTTATGCCTTAGCTTTGGATTTACATTGTATATTATATGTTATGTCATGTTGTTGGTATCGCATTGAGGATCTGAGCATTGTACTTTGGCTATGAGTTGGCATCTACTTCCCGGCTGTCGATGAGAGTCCCGCGCCGGTGAAGGATTATTATTGCATCACATTGCATTCATATGCATTACATTGCATATCATATTGGGTGCGGGAGTATTCCGCCCCAGGAGCAGGAGTATTCCGCTCCATTGTATCATATTGAGGGTAGGAGTATTCCGCCCCAGGAGCAGGAGTATTCCGCTCCATTGTATCATATCGAGGGTAGGAGGATTCCACCCCAGGAGAGTGCAGGAGTATTCCGCCTCAGCTTTACATTATATCGGGTGCAGGAGTATTCCGCCCCAAGAGAGTGCAGGAGTATTCCGCCTCTGGTTTATATTATATCGGGTGCAGGAGTATTCCGCCCCAGGAGCAGGAGTATTCCGCTCCAGTTGGTTATCAGATTGGATTCTCCTCGAATGCAGGAGTATTCCGCTTCGGGATGGGATTACGGGAACATGTGACCCTTTGCATCAGATTTCATTTCATGTCATTTCATTTCATTTCTTTTCATACCATTGTGTAGACTTGTGGTACATAACTACTGTTCTGCTTATACGTGCATTGCTTATTTGTTGATATGTTTCTGGCTCGTATTCCTGGCTGAGTTTATGGTTTCATACGTGTTTCCGGTTATTATCTGGCTCCGCCTTTTCATAATTTAAATAAGAAGAATTTGGTTTATCTGTTTCTTTTCTCCCTGGCTAGCTATCCTATTCTTTGAGGTGGCTAGTCTGCCCCACTTATTGAGTTCTTTTGACTCACCCTTGTTTGTTGTTTGTTCCTTATCTATCTATTTTGGTTCGGCAGGTTCGCTCCAGGATTGAGTTCGCCACGTTTTTCAGGAGCGAAGATGACTTCAGCTGTCAGGATGAGGCAGCTTTTTTTCCGGATGGCCACCAGTTTATTGGTTATTATTTCAGCTGCATTTTGCTCCCTTCAGGAGGTATCGGTCTTCTTTTGTACTTTTAGATGTCTAGTCTGGATAACCCTAAACCTAGTATGTTGGGTAGTCAGCTGTATATTCTTTTGTACAGCTTAGAGGTATCAGTATGTCTGTGTTTTGTTTTAAGTCTTGTCCTTATTTATGGATTATTATATTTATTTTCCTAATTTAATTTGTAAGGGTTCGCGCGACGGGTCTAGGGGAGGATGTCGGGTGCCCGCACGGCCTAACCAGATTCCGGGTCGTGTCAGTTGGTATCAGAGCCAGAATTTAGAGTCTATCCAGACTAAGACAGTGTCTAGTAGAGTCTCGCTGATGGGTACGTAGCCGTCCGTACTTATCTACGAGAGGCTATGATGGCATTTAGGAAGTTTCACTTCCTTCTTTTTCGATCGTGCGTCGGTCTAGGATGCAAAAGTATTTTCGTTAATTCCTTCGTGGTAATTGTGAACTGTCGCGCGACAAATCAGCAAACGGTATGAGTTCAAGACGAAGCAGTCTGGCCTTGGGTTAGCACTGACGAAGCCCCGAGTGTTTTGATTTTGCTGACGATCTAGTTACGGAGGTCCCAGCTGTACGAGCTCGCGATGGGCAATGGAGCAGGGCCTTGTAGTTCCCTTGCCTCTCTACGATGCTTTTACGAGAATCTTGGCGACGCAGATACAACAATAACCTATTATTCGCTAGGCAGCTTATCAGGTTGCCGCAGATGCAGACGTTCTGTCTCAGGGAGCTCTTATTCTAGTTCTTAATATTACCCCAGTAAATTATGTTCCAAATGCAGCATGTATTGCGCCACCAATTGTTCTGGCTGGTTAGCTAGCCGAGGCAACAGTTCGGTCCGAGTGCCCAAAGAGGGTATTATTTTACGCGGCTGAACATCCCGATATTCCCAAGCAATGCATTAGATAATCCCTGTGTAAGTTTTTTTTAAAATAAAATGATGTCAGCCTATCCTTCTGGCTCTTGATTATATCGAGCGGTATGGTGTATATTATTCCGCTTTCCAGTTTCAGGGTCCAGCCTTGGATTGGTGGGCCGCTCTCTTGTTAGCTAACTTGGTTCGATTTTTCTTCTAGATTCGTGGAAAAGTTCCTTTCGAGTAGCGAGCGAGATGAAAAGTGTTGCCAGTTTGAGAGGATTGGACGGGGTAGCCTGTCGATTAGCCTGTTGGTGTTTCAGAATATGAGATTGAATTCTATAGAATGGCTGGATATGCACTAGAACTAGTCCATGAGCCTTTCGAGAATGTTCAAAGATTTATTGGTGACCTTTCTCCTTCCTTGATATCCTAGATGGCTCGAGAAATTGAGGTCGAGATTTCATTTGATGTTATTGTTGATATTGCCCGAAGGTACGAGGCATACCATAAGTTAGAGCTGGAAGAGTTAGAGCGGGAGAGCAAGAAATCCCACGGCTCTGGTAGGCACCATACCTCTTTTGGAGGTAAGAGTTCGAATTGTTTTAGGAGGTTACTTGCCAGGTTATCTCAGCTTGTAGAGTGTAATTCTCAGAATGCGCGGGTAGTTCATCAAGATTAGACTCGGCTCTCTCTTTGTAGCTTTTAACAATCTGTCCAGTTTCCATTTTTAGCGAAAAAGGTGTTATCATTGTCGTGAGTTTGGTCATCCTTTGGGAGTTTTCCCTTACTCCAGTAAGTAGGCAGTCGTCCTTTCTCTTGTCACCAGGCACCTGCACAGTCGCAGGGAATTTTATTTAGATCTTAATCAGCAAGAGAAATTCCACCATCCAATAGAGGTCGGGAGCATAGTAGTAGTGGTTCTTCTAGGAGTAATTATCAGGGTAGCGGCTCGGCTCAGCTGCAGAGGCAGTTCTAAGAACTACATGTCTGGCAGGATGTTGAGATATCTGATGTAGTACATCCATGTATTTCTTCTTCCATTATATGTGAGTAAGATTTCATTTTTCTGATCGGTCTGGACTTCGTTTATTTTACCATGTTTCCACGGCCTCTTTGGATATTGTCTTAATTAAGAATCGGCTGCGGTAGAGGGGCGAGCTTCTGGTATGATTTATTCCTGGCATTGGTGAAACTCTACTAATTTATCTGGTTTAAATTTGAGAGATTTGTAAGTAAGTGTCGCTAGTGTCTGCTTGACATCTTGTCGTGCCACCTTCTATTATTATGCCAAATTAGTTTACCTTTCTTCTCGAAATTTCGTGTTGGTTGGATGATGGGATCTAGTTCATCACCATCGGAGAGTGTCATTGTTTTTTCTGGTGTAAAGTGGTTAGTAAGTAATATTCAATCTACGTGTCTCCTCTTGGTTCGAAACGCTAGTAAAGTCATGTTATTCCATGAGCTTGTCTCGGTTATAAAAGGGTTTCCTGGTAAATTATCAGAGTTTCCTTCTTATTGGGAGGTTAAATTGGCATATATGTCATTCTATAAAGCTTATTTAATGCCTATCTCTTCAATTGCGATTCTTTGGTTAGCCTGACTCGGAAGTAGTGTGGCTCTGGTAGCCAAGCAAATAAGAAGATGAGCTTCCTGAAGCTCTAATTATTTCTATCCTCAGTCTGTTGCCATCTCTTCTTTATTTGGCACTGGTGAGCTTAGGCGGTAAGTAACCTATTGTGATGTTCCCTGCATTGAGCCATAGTACGTGCCAAGGTAGCCAGGTAAGCACAATGTCATTTTTCAAGGCTACTAAGGGTAATGAGAGGCGTCATTTGACCTTCGATTTGATCCATCAGGCGGTGGTGCTTATAGAAAATGTATGGAGTTATGACTCGAGAGTTGCAGCTGTTTGGCAACTCAAAAGGGTAATTTGGTAGCTCAGGTCGGAGCCGCATTCTGTTTTAGCTAAGTCTTTCTTAATCTAGCAGGTTGTGCGAGGATGAATATTCCTATTCAAATAGTTGCATTATGTTGTGCTTTAAGTGGAGGAGTCTTCCTCCAAATACTGAATGGTAATACTAAATTTCTAAGGTGTTGATACCACTTTTGTTACGACCCAACCTAAGGCCACAATGGAGACCTATAATGAGTGTCGATCGTTGCTAAACCCACTAATAATCTATTAATGCTAGAGATAAGCTGGCAACCTGATCATATATACGTACTTATCTGCTGAAAGAATAAAGTCTGAAAAGATAACACGACTTTAACTTGCTGGCAATTAGAACATTGAGCCACAAATTCTGCTATGTCACACTTCATTCCGTCCCACCAAGAAATCTGCTTAAGATCATGGTACATCTTAGTCGAACCTGGATGAGCAGTATATTTGGAATAATGTGCCTCTATCATAATCTGTCCACGTAAATCTGCAACATCAGGAACACAGAGTCTATCTTTATACAGGAGAACACCGTCAGTAGTAACCTTGTATGATGACTCTGGTTTTTTTTGGCTATCTGTCTGTATTCAACTAGAACTGGATCCTCATACTGACATTGTTATACTTCATGAAAATTCAGAGTTAAAGGTCTAGTGCAGTTTATCGTCCATCCATCATTGGCATATCTCCTTCACACCTCAACTCTTTGAGAAGTTACTTTAGCGTTATAAGTGCACATGTAATCAACTTTGTTGTTGGTATTCTGCCTCAGCTCATGGTCCAACTACATGTCTCTTTTATTTTCACTTTTTCAAGTCATAATATTTCCAATTCAAAGACAATACACTGAAGTAGATGTTCAGTTTGAAGATTATTCCTGGTCTGCATCATACTATCCAGTAGTATTTGCATGATCCTTATCCTCATATGATAGACTCTGTTCAGATGAATCTTTGACATACATTAGGATATGAGTAACTACATTCCCACAATGAGCTTGCGGAACAACACTAACATCAACTGAGGTGTTGCATACTGCGTTCGTAAAAATAATATAGCTTGCATCAAATCTTCTATAGTGTGTAGTGACAAGATACTTCAAAAGCTTCCCCTATTGCATCAAGCGTGAGCTAATTCTTAGTTTCATCAACCTGTTCTATATCGTAAAGTATATCGAAGAGGTGATTATCGTCTGAATCATGTTAACTCATTCAAAGTTCCGTGTATCTTTGCTTCGAAAATGTAGAACTCTCTTCTCGTGATCGATGAAGGGATCAACTTAGTCAGAATAAGTTGTGCAATGGTATTATCATATTATCCAGATATATTTTTTTTCCAAAAAGTTCGATGTGCGTAATATAATTATGATCCTGTAATCAGGAGGTAAGGACCAAGGAGTAGCTTATGAAGGTCGTGCAAGTTCTCTTATTATCTGTGCGAATTTTTTTGACTTAGGCTCGTTCGAGGACGAACGAGAGTTTAAGTGGAGGAGAATGAAACAATCTCGGTTAGTCATTTCGGAAGTTAGGACTCTGATTGGCGTGCCGATAATTTTAAAATATTTATAATGTCTATTAGGACCTGTCTGTAAAATTTGAGCTAAATCAGACCTCGTTTGGTAGGCATCGGAAGAAGGTTTCAGTTTTTATTGTCGATAAATATTAAAAAGAGATTTTCGAGCTCGGTTTTGGCGAATGAGCTCCGATTCGAAATCCGAAAGCGCCGTTAGGTTCGTATCATTATTTGTGACTTTTGTGATTTTTCGAAAGTGAATTTCGATGTTGTTCGGCTAGTTTCCGCTAAAATGCCGAAAGTTAAATAATTTGTCCTTTTTCCATTTAAATTCGCATCTTGAGTTTCGGGAACCCAATTTGAGATCCGCCTTGGCGAGTATATTACATATATTTTGTATAACTCGTATGCAAAAGTTAGAATTATTTCAAATATCGTAGGGCACCGTTTTAATTTTCGTTAAGAAAAGAAAATAAAATAAAAGAAAACAAAAAAAAAAGGAAAAAGACAAAATGTAAGAAAGAGAAAGAAATGACTGGCGGTGGGCATATATGCTAAGTAGCATATATGCTAAGTACGAAACAACAGAAACCAAAAACGAAACAGAATCAGAGAAAACGAGAAACGGAGAAAATTATCAGAAAAATGCCAGAAAATGAGAAAAGAGCCGGGAAAATAGTAGAATTTTCACCCCGAAATATTCAGGTAATGATCCTAATATCTTAGTTGGGTTTATTACGTGTGTTTGAATATATTTTAACGGTAAAATTTTGAATATTAGACATCGTTTTAATAAGTTCAATTAATAGTTTAAAGGGTCAAATGGACCCCGACAATGGAATTGATTATATATTCATACTCAGTGAGCTATGTTAATTTATTTAGGATTTGGTTAGGTGACCATAAACCCTGTACATAGGCCTGGCCTGCGTATTGCGTATGCTAATAGGGTATCAGGTTCCTAACCGGATTGCCCTAAGATGTAGGGAATGAAGCCTTTAGCCTAATGTGATATATTTTTCTGCTTATTGAACACAGTGGGATCGTTTGGCAATGAATTCAAAAAATAAAGTGGTTGTTGGGTAGCATTGTTAACTTTGGAATGAGGTAAGTGTTGATATCCATTTCTTCGGAGGCACCTGGCCTCGTGGATTTTCTACCACGTGTTCCTTACGTGTGTAGCTGTCGATAGGTGTACTCCTTACGCCTTAGCTTTGGATTTACATTGTATATTATATGTTATATCCTGTTGTTGTTATTGCATTGAGGATCTGAGCATTGTACTCTGGCTATGAGTTGACATCTACTTCCCGGCTGTCGATAAGAGTCCCGCGCCGGTGAAGGGTTATTATTGCATCACATTGCATTCATATGCATTATATGTCATTCATATGCATTACATTGCATATCATATTGGGTGCAGGAGTATTCTGCCCCAGGAGCAGGAGTATTCCGCTCCATTGTATCATATTGAGGGTAGGAGTATTCCGCACCAGGAGCAGGAGTACTCCGCTCCATTGTATCATATTGAGGGTAGGAGGATTCCGCCCCAGGAGAGTGAAGGAGTATTCCGCCTCAGCTTTACATTATATCGGGTGCATGAGTATTCCGTCCCAAGAGAGTGCAGGAGTATTCCGCCTCTGGTTTATATTATATCGGGTGCAGGAGTATTCCGCCCCAGGAGCAGGAGTATTCTGCTTCAGTTGGTTATCAGATTGGATTCCCCTCGAATGCAGGAGTATTCCGCTTCGGGATGGGATTACGGGCACATGTGACCCTTTGCATCAGATTTCATTTCATTTCTTTTCATACCATTGTGTAGACTTGTGGTACATAACTACTGTTCTACTTATACGTGCATTGCTTATTTGTTGATATGTTTCTGGCTCGTATTCCTGGCTGAGTTTATGGTTTCATACGTGTTTCCGGTTATTATCTGGCTCCGCCTTTTTATAATTTAAATAAGAGGAATTTGGTTTATCTGTTTCTTCTCCCTGGCTAGCTATCCTATTCTTTGAGGTGGCTAGTCTGCCCCACTTATTGAGTCCTTTTGACTTACTCTTGTTTGTTGTTTGTTTCTTGTATATCTATATCGGTTCGGCAGGTTCGCTCCAGGATTGAGTTAGCCACGTTGTTCAGGAGCGAAGACGACTTCAGCTGTCAGGGTGAGCCAGCTTTTATTCCGGATGGCCACCAGTTTATTGGTTATTATTTCAGCTGCATTTTGCTCCCTTTAGAAGGTATCTGTCTTCTTTTGTACTTTTAGATGTCTAGTCTTGATAACCCTAAACCTAGTACGTTGGGTAGTCAGCTGTAATTTCTTTTGTACAGCTTAGAGGTATCAGTATATCTGTGTTTTTATTTAAAGTCTTGTCCTTATTTATGGATTATTATATTTATTTTACTAATTTAATTGGTAAAGGTTCGCACGATGGATCTAGGGGAGGATGTCGGGTGCCCGCACGGCCTAACCGGATTCCGGGTCGTATCAATCACACACTTGGATCAAAACACAAAAGGGTATACCAGAAGAGTGTACAACCAAAAAGGTGTACTTTGTTCAAAATATAAAAAATTGATATATTTATTAGATCATTAGCATCACACACTTAGATTCAAACGCAAAAGGGTATACCAGAAGAGTATACAGTATACCAAAAAGGTATACTTTGTTCGAAATTAACAAAAACTGAAATATTTATTTGCTCGGTAACATCGAACACGTGGATCCAAACACAAAAAGGTATATCATAAGAGTATACCAAAAGGATAAACTTTGTTGAAAACAATAAAAACTAAAATATTTATTCGCTCGGAAGCATCGCACACGTGGAACAAAACACAAAAGGGTAAACCAGCAGAGTATACTGTATACCAAAAAGGTATACTTTAATCAAAACAACAAAAGTTAAAATATTTATTTGCTCGGTAGCATCGTACACTTTGATCAAAACATAAAAAGGTATATCATAAAAGTATACCAAAAGGTATATTGGTATACTGTGTTCAAAACAATAAAAACTAAAATATTTATTCGTTCGGTAGCATCGCACACTTGGATCCAAACACAAAGGGGCATACCAGAAAAGTATACAGTATACCAAAAGGGTATATCTTGTTTAAAACAAAAGAACTTAAATATTTATTCGCTTGGTAGCATGGGACACTTGGATCTAAACACAAAAGAGCATACAAGAAAAGTATACAGTATACTAAAAATGTATACTTTGTTCAAAACAACAAAAACTAAAATATTTATGCGCTCGGTAAAATCGCACATTTGGATCCAAACATAAAAGGGTATACCAGAAAAGTATACAGTATATCAAAGTGGTATACTTTGTTCAAAACAACAAAAACTGAAAATTTATTCGCTCGGCAGCATCGCACATTTGGAACCAAACACAAAAGAGTATACCCAAAGATTATACAGTATACTAAAAGGGTATACTTTGTTTAAAACAGCAAAAACTGAAATATTTATTCGCTTGGTAGCATTGCACAGTTGGATCCAAACACAAAAGGGTATACCACAAGAGTATATAGTATACCAAAAGGGTATACTTTATTCAAAACTACAAAAACTGAAATATTTATTCGCTCAGTAAAATCGCACACTTGGATCCAAATATAAAAGGGTATACAAGAAAAGTATACAGTATATCAAAAGGGTATACTTTGTTCAAAACAACAAAAACTGAATATTTCTTCGCTCAGTAGCATCGCACACTTGGATCCAAACACAAAAGAGTATACCCAAAGATAATACAGTATACCAAAATGGTATACTTAGTTTAAAACAACAAAATCTGAAATATTTATTCGCTCGATAGCATTGCACACTTGGATTCAAACACAAAAGGGTATGCCAGAAAAATATACAGTATACCAAAATGGTATATTTTGTTCAAAACAAAATAAAAACTGAAGTATTTATTCGCTCAGTAGCATAGCACAGTTGGATCCAAATACAAAAAGGTATACCAGAAGTTTATGCAGTATACTAAATTGTATACTTTGTTCAAAACAACAAAAATTAAAATATTTATTCTCTCGGTAGCATCGCACACTCGGATCCAAACACAAAAAGGTACACTAGATGAGTATACAGTATACCAAAAGGGTATACTTTATTCAAAACAACAAAAACTGAATATTTATTCGCTCGCTATCATCACACACTTTGATCCAAACACAAAAGGGTATACCAGAAGAGTATATAACCAAAAAGGTGTACTTTGTTCAAAACATAAAAATTTGAAATATTTATTCGATCGGTAGCATCACACACTTAGATCCAAACACAAAAGGGTATACCAGAAGAGTATACAGTATACAAAAAAGGTATACTTTGTTAAAAACAACAAAAACTGAAATATTTATTCGCTCGGTAGCATCGTACATTTGGATCCAAATACAAAAAGGTATTTCATAAAAGTATACCAAAAGGGTATACCAAAAGGGTATACTCTGTTCAAAACGAGAAAAACTAAAATATTTATTCGCTCGAAAGCATTGCACACGTGGATCAAAACACAAAATGGTATACCAGAAGAGTATACAGTACACCAAAAAGGTATACTTTGTTCAAAACAATAAAAACTGAAATATTTATTCGCTCGGTAGCATCCTACACTTGGATCCAAACACAAAAAGGTATATTATCAGAGTATACGAAAAGGATATACTTTTTTTAAAACAATTAAAACTAAAATATTTATTCGCTCGATAGTATCGCACACTTGGATCAAACACAAACGGGTATACCAGAAGAGTATATATTATACCAAAAGGGTATAGCTTGTTTTAAACAACGGAACTTAAATATTTATTCGATCGGTAGCATGACACACTTGGATCTAATCACAAAAGAGCATACAAGAAGAGTATACAGTATACTAAAAAGGTATACTTTGTTCAAATCAACAAAAACTAAAATATTTATTCGCTCGGTAACATCGCACACTTGGATCCAAACATAAAAGGGTATACCAGAAAAGTATACAGTATATCAAAAGGGTTATACTCTGTTCAAAACAACAAAAACTGAAAATTTATTCGCTCGGTAGCATCGGACACTTTGATCCAAACACAAAAGAGTCTACCCAAAGATTATACAGTATACAAAAAGGGTATACTTTGTTTAAAACAACAAAACCTGAAATATTTATTCGCTCGGTAGCATTGTACCCTTGGATCCAATCAAAAAAGGGTATACCAGAAGAGTATACAGTATACCAAAAGGTTATACTTTGTTCAAAACAACAAAAACTGAAGTATTTATTCGCTCGGTAGCATCACAAATTTGGATCCAAACACAAAAAGGTATACCAAAAAAGTATAGACTATACCAAATGTGTATACTTTGTTCAAAACAACAAAAAATAAAATATTTATTTGCTCGGTAGAATCGCATATTGGATCCGAATACAAAAGGGTATGTCAGAAGAATATACTGTATATTAAAACTGTATACTTTATTAAAAACAATAAAAAATGAAATATTTATTCGCTCAGTAGCATCACACGCTTGGATCCAAACACAAAAGGGTATACCACAAGTGTATACCAAAAGGGTATACTTTGTTCAAAACAACAAAAACTGAAATATTTGTTCGCTCGGTAGCATCGCACACTTGAATCCAATACACAAAGGGGTATATCAGAAGAGTATACATATACCAAAAGGGTATTCTTTGTTTAAAACAAAAAAAACTAAAATATTTATTTTCTCAGTAGCATCGCACACTTGGATCCAAACACAAAAGGGTATACTAGAAGAGTATACTGTATAGCAAAATGGTATACTTTGTTTGGAACAACAAAAATTAAAATATTTATTCGCTCGATAGCATCGCACAATTGGATCGATACACAAAAGGGTGTAGCAGAAGAGAATACAGTATACAAAAAGGGTATATTTTGTTCAAAACAACAAAAACTTAACTATTTATTCGCTCAGTAGCATAACACACTTGGATCCAAACACACAAAGGTATACCAGGAAAGTATACAACATATCAAATGGGTATACTTTGTTCAAAACAACAAAAATTGAAATATTTATTCGCTAGGTTGGATCGCATACTTGGATCCAAATACAAAAAACTATTCCAGAACAATATACAGTATATTAAAAGGGTATACTTTATTCAAAACAATAAAATTTAAAATATTTATTTGTTCGGTAGAATCGCACACTTTGATCCAAACACAAAAGGGTATACCAGAAGAGTACACCAAAAGGGTATACTTTTTTCAAAATAACAAAAACTGAAATATTTATTCGCTCGGTAGCATCGCACACTTGAATTCAAACACAAAGGGGTATACCAGAAGGGTATACATATACCAAAAAGGTATACTTTGTTTAAAACAACAAAAACTAGAATATTTATTCGCTCGGTAGCATCGAACACTTGGATCCAAACACAAAAGAGTATACCCAAAGATTATACAGTATACAAAAGGGTATATACTTGGTTTAAAACAACAAAAACTAAAATATTTATTTGTTCGATAGCATCGCACACTTGGATCTAAACACAAAAGGGTATACCAAAAGTGTATACTATATACCAAAAGGGTCTACTTTCTTCAAAAAAAAAAAAAACTGAAATATTTATTCGTTCGGTAGCATAGCACACTTGTATCCAAACACAAGAAGGTATACCGGAAGAGTATAGAGTATACCAAATTGTATACTTTGTTCAAACAAAAAAAAATTTGAAAATTTATTTTCCCTGTAGCATCGCACATTCTGATCCAAACACAAAAGGGTACACCAGAAGAGTATACATTATACCAAAAGGGGATACTTTATTCAAAACAACAAAAATTGAAATATTTATTCGCTCGGTAGCATAGCGCACTTAGATCCAAACACAAAAGAGTATACCAGAAGAGTATACAATTTACCAAAAAGGTATACTTTGTTCAAAACAACAAAAACAGAAATGTTTGTTCGCTCGGTAGCATCGTACACTTGGATCTAAACACAAAAAGGTATATCATAAGAGTATACCAAAAGGAGATACTTTGTTCAAAACAATAAAAACTAAAATATTTATTCGCTCGGAAGCATCGCACACGTGGATCCAAACACAAAAGGGTATACCCGAAGAGTATACAGTATACCAAAAAAGGTATACTTTGTTACAAACAATAAAAAACTGAAATATTTATTCACTCGGTAACATCACACACTTGGATCAGAGCACAAAAGAGTATACCCAATGATTATACAGTATACCAAAAGGGTATTCTTTGTTTAAACAACAAAATCTGAAATATTTATTCGCTCGGTAGCATTGCACACTTGGATCCAATCACAAAAAGGTATACCAGAAGAGTATACAGTATACCAAAATGGTATATTTTGTTCAAAACTTAGAAAACTGAAATATTTATTCGTTCGGCAGCATAGCACACTTTTATCCAAACAATGGAAGGTATACCAGAAGAGTATACAGTATACCAAATTGTATACTTTGTTCAAACAAAAAAAATTGAAAATTTATTTTCCCGGTAGCATCGCACATTCTGATCCAAACACAAAAGGGTACACCAGAAGAGCATACATTATACCAAAAGGGGATACTTTGTTCAAAACAACGAAAATTGGAATATTTTTTCGCTCGGTAGAATCGCATACTTGGATCCAAACACAAAAGGGTATACCAGAAGAATATACAGTATATGAAAAGGGTATACTTTATTCAAAACAATAAAAACTGAAATATTTATTCGCTCGATAGCATCGAATACTTGGATCCAAACACAAAAGGATATACCAGATAATTATACAACCAAAAAGGTGTACTTTGTTCAAAATATAAGAAATTGAAATATTTGTTCGATCGGTAACGTCACACACTTAGATCCAAACTGACACGACCCGAAATCCGGTTAGGCCGTGCGGGCACCCGACATCCTCCCCTAGACCCGTCGGGCGAACCCTTACCTATTAAATTAGGAAAATAAATATAATAATTCATAAATAAAGACAAGACTTAAAAAAACACAGACATACTGATACCTCTAAGCTGTACAAAAGAAATTACAGCTGACTACCCAACATGCTAGGTTTAGGGCTATCCAGACTAGACATCTAAGAGTACAAAAAAAGACAGATACCTCCTGAAGGGAGCATATGCAACTGAAATGATAACCAATAAACTGGTGGCCATCCGGAATAAAAGCTGGCTTACCCTGACAGCTGAAGTCATCTTCGCTCCTTCACAACGTGGCCAACTCAATCATGGAGCGAACCTGTCGAAACGAAATAGATAGACAAGAAACAAACAACAAATAAGGGTGAGTCAAAGGACTCAATAAGTGGGGCAGACTAGCCACCTCAAAGAATAGGATAGCTAGCCAGGGAGAAAAGAAACAGATAAACAAAATTCCTCTTATTTAAATTATGAAAAGGCAGAGCCAGATAATAATTAGAAATACGTATGGAATCGCAAACTATTCAATAACCAGGAACGTAATATAGCCCGAACATATAGGTATCCTGAACACATCAATAATCCGAAATACATCCTGTTGTGGCGTGCAACCCGATCCATATATTCATACCGCTGCGACGTGCAACCCGATCCATATATTTATACCGTTTCGGCGTGCAACCCGATCCATATATTTATACCGTTTCGGCGTGCAACCCGATCCCCGCAACTTAGAATACGAGTCAGAAATATATAGGCAAACTGTAATATGTCCACAATATGGTGTACATACCGCATACATAAAACACAATATAATACACACAATAGTCAGTATGCGGTGCAATGAGATGGGATGAATGCGGCATGATGCAATGCAGTCACATACTCATGATACCTATCTCCGGCACGGGACTCTCATCGTCTACCAGGAGATATATGCAATAATGACCCTTCACCGGCTCGGGACTCTCATCGATTACCGGGAAGTATATGCAATGATGACCCTTCACCGGTGCGGGACTCTCATCGCCAACCGGAAAGTATATGCAATAATGACCCTTCGCCGGCTCGGAACTCTCATCGATTACCGGGAAGTATATGCAATGATGACCCTTCGCCGATGCGGGATTCTCATCGCCAACCAGGAAGTATATGCAATAATGACCCTTCGCCGGTGCGGGACTCTCATCGCCAACCGGGAAGTATATGCGATAATGACCCTTCGCCGGCGCGGGACTCTCATCGCCAACCGGGAAGTATATGCAATACCCAAAACCAGAGTGCAATGCTCATATGTTTAATGCAATACCAACAACAGGGCATAACATATAATATACAATGTAAATCCAAAGCTAAGGCGTAATGAGTACGCCTATCGGCAGCTACACACGTAAGGAAACACGTGGTAGAAAATCCACGAGGCCAAGTGCCTCCAAAGAAATGGATATAAACACTTACCTTGTTACAAAGTTAGTACAGCCACTCAATAACCGCTTTGTCCTTTGAATTCATTGCCAAACGATCCCACTCTATTCAATAAGCAGAAAAATATATCAAATTAGGCTAAAGGCTTCATTCCTCACATCTTAGGGCAATCCAGGTAGGAACCTGATACCCTATTCGCATACGCAATACGCAGGCCAGACCTATATACAGGGTTTAGGGTCACATGACCAAACCCTAAATAAATTACATTTATATGTTGCCCATAACTTACTGAGTACGAATATATAATCAATTTCATTATCGGGGTCCATTTGACCCTTTAATCCATTAGTTGAACTTATTAAAACGATGTCTAATATCCCAGTTTTTACCGTTAAAATATATTCAAATACACGTAATAAACTCAAATAATGCATTAACATCATTACCTGAATGTTTTGGGGTAAAAATTCTATCTTTTTCGGACTTCTTTTTCCATTTTCTGGCATTTTTTATTTTGTTTTCCAATTGGGCGCCTGTTTCTCGTTTTGCTTCTGCGTTTTTTGTATATTGCTCTAAAACTGCCTCGTCCTTAGCTAGCTAAGGACCACCGCCCATTTTGCTTCTTTTCTTTCTTTTCCCTTTTTGTCCTTTTCTCTTCTTTCTTTTTGATTTTATTTTTTTTACGCGACGAAAATTAAAACAGTACCCTGTGATATTCGAAATAATTCTAACTTTTGCATAGCAGTTATACAAAATATATGAAACATACTCACGAAGGCGGATTTTAAATTGGACTCCCGAAACTCAAGATGTGAATTTAAATAGAAAAAGTCAAATTATTTACCTTTCGGCATTTTAGCGGAAACTAGCCGAACAACATCGAAATTCACTTTCGAAAGCTTACAAAAATCACAAATAATCATACGAACCTAACGGCGCTTTCGGATTTCGAATCGGAGCTCGTTCGGCAAAAACCGAGCTCGAAAATATCTTTTTAATATTTATCGCCTATAAAAATTGAAACCTTCTTCCGATGCCTACCAAACGAGGTCTGATTTAGCTCAAATTTTACAGACAAGTTCTAATAGACATTACAAATATTTTGAAATTATCGGCACGCCAATCGGAGTCCTAACTTCCGAAACGACTGACCGAGGTCGTTTCATTCTCCTCCACTTAAACTCTCGTTCGTCCTCGAACGAGCCTAAGTCTAAAGCAAGATTCACGCAGATAGCAAGAGAACTTACACAACTTTCATAAACTATTCCACGGATATTATCTCATGATTACACAATTAGAATTATGACACGCACATCAAACCCTTGGATAAAAACATATTTTGATAATATGATAACATCATAGCCCAACTTATTCGGACTAAGCCGACCCTTTCTCAATCATGAGAGAGGAGTTTTATATTTTCGAAACAAAGATACACGAAATTTTGAATGGGTTAACATGATTCAGCCGATAATTACCTCTTCGATATACCTTTCAATATAGAACAGGTCGATGGAACTAAGAATTAGCTTACGCTTCAGCAACGCCTTAGAGATTTAATATTATGATTCGGTATCGATTGGAGGAAGACTCCTCCACTTAAAGCATAAACTCATACAACTAATTTGAATAGAAATATTCATCCTCTCACAACCTCCTGGATTAAAGAAGACCTAGCTAAAAGCTGAACATAGGCAGACCTAAACTACCAAACTACCCTTTTGAGTTGCCAACTAGCTGCAACTCTCGAGTTCACAACTCCATACCTTTGCCGTAAACACCACCGCTCGATGGATGATACTTCTATATAAAAATTTTGGCAGAGTTTCCCCTGAAACTGGATGATCCGCAAAAACAGAACCAGCACTATACTATACATGGGAATGGATACCCAGATAAACTGATAACATAAACATGTTAAACGGATAACAAGATGAGACAACTGGACCAAAACAATAATATACTTCCAAAACAATAATATGCTTACCCGGCCACAATAACACGTACTCTGGCTCAACACAGGGAATATCACAAGCGGCTACTGACCGCCTAAGCTTACCAGTGCCGAACAAAGAAGAGATGGCAATGGACTGAGGATAGAAATAATTAGAGCTTCAGGAAGCACATCTTTTTATTTGCTTGGCTCCCAGAGCTACACTACTTCCGAGTCAGGCTAACCAAAGAATCGCAATTGAAGAGATAGGAATTAAATGAGCTTTATGGAATGACATCTAGATCAATTTAACCTTCTTATAAAAGGAAACTCCGACAATTTACCAGGAAACCCTTTTATGCCGAGACAAGCTCATGGAATAAGATGACTCTACTAGCGTCTCGAACCAAGAGGAGACACATAGATCGAGTATTATTTATCAATAACTTTACATCGGAAGAAACAATGACATTTTCTGATGGTGATGAATAAGAATCCTATCATCCTACCAACACTGAATTCCAAAAAGCGGTAGACTAACTTGACATTATAACAGAATGAGGTACAACAAGATGCCATCACAAATGCCAGGAATAAATCATATCCGAAGCTCACCCCTCTACCGCAAAATAGAAACGACATCCAAAGAAACCATCGAAACATGATAAGACACACCATTTCCAGATCGATCGAAAGAATCAAATCTTACTTACAGATAAGGGAAGAAGAAACACACGGGTCTACTACATCGGATGCCTCAGCATCCCGCCAGACAAGCAATTTATAGAACTGCCTCTACAGCTGAGCTAAGCCACTACCCTGACAATCACTTTCTGGAGAACCACTGCCACCACACTCTCAACCTCTACTGGATGATGGCATATCTCTGCTTGATTAAGATCTAAATAAAATTCCCTGCGACTGTACAGGTACCTGATGACAAGAGAAAGGACGGCTGCTAACTTATCGGAATAAGGAAAAATCCTCAAAGAATAGCCAGACTCACGACAATGATAACAGGAAAACTCCTCAAAGGATAATCAGACTCACGACAATGATAACACCTTTTCACTTGACTATAGGAGCTGGGCAGATTGTTGATAGCTACAAAAAGAAAGCTAAGTCTAATCTTGATGAACTACCCACGTACTCTGAAAATCGCGCTCTACAAGCTGAGATAACCTGGAAGGTGACCTCCCAAAATAATCAGAACTCTTACCTCCATATGAGGTACCATGGTTACCCACTATGGCCACGGGATCTCTTGCTCTCCCGCTCTAACTTATGGTATGCCTCGTACCTCTGAGCAATATTAATAACAACATCAACTAAAGTCCCAACCTCAATCTCTTGAGCTATCTGGGATCTCAAGGAAAAAAAAGAAAGGTTATCAATAAATCTTTGAATCTCTCGAAAGACTCATGAACTAGTTCAAATGCATATTTGGCCATTTTATAGAATTCAATCTTATATTCTGAAACCAACAGGCTAACCGACAGGCTACCCTGTCAAATCCACTCGAACTGGTAACACTTTTCATCTCGTTCGCTACTCGAAAGGAACTTTCCCACGAATCTAAAAGAAAAATCGAACCAAGTTAGCTAATAAGAGAGCGGCCCACCAATTCAAGGCTGGACCCCTAAAACTGGGAAGAAGAATAATACACAGCGTACTGCTCGAGATAACTAACAGCCTGAAGGATATGCTGACGTCATTTTATTTTTTAAAAAGAATCACGGGGTTTATCTGATGCATTGCTTAAGAATATCGGAAGGTTCAACCGCATAAAATAATGCAACCTTTTTAGATACTTGGACCGAGCCATTACTCGGGCTAGCTAACCAGCCAGAATAACTAGAGGCACAACACATTTTGCCTTCGGAATATAATTTACTGCAGCAATACTAAGAACCGGAAAAGGAGCTCCCTGAGATCGAATGTCTGCACATGTGGCAACCTGATAGGCTGTCCAGCGAATGATAGGTTTTTGCGGTATCTGTGTCACCAAGATTCTCGTGAAAGCATCGTAGAGAGCCAAGGGAACCACAAGGCCCTGCTCTCTTGCCCATCGCGAGCTCGTACATCCGAAACTAGATTTCAGCACGATAAAAAACTCTCGGGGCTTCGTCGGTGCTAACCCCAGGCCAGACTGCTTCGTCTTGAACTCATACCATTTGCTGATTTATCGCACGAGGGTTTCACAATTACCACGAAGGAATTAACGAAAATACATTTACATCCTAGACCGGCGCACGATCAGAAATAAAGAAAGTGAAACTTCCTAAATGCCATCATAGCCTCTCGTAGATAAGTACGGACGTCTACGTACCCATCAGCGAGACTCTACTAGACACTGTCTTAGTCTGGATAGACTCTAAACCAGGCATGTTGGGTAGTCAGCTGTAATTTCTTTTGTACAGCTTAGAGGTATCAGTATGTCTGTGTTTTTTTTAAGTCTTGTCTTTATTTATGAATTATTATATTTATTTTCCTAATTTAATTGGTAAGGGTTCGCCCGACGGGTCTAGGGGAGGATGTCGGGTGCCCGCACGGCCTAACCGGATTTCGGATCGTGTCAGTTGGTATCAGAGCATTTAGTATATCAAAAGGGTATACTTTGTTCAAAACAATAAAAATTGAATATTTATTCGTTCGGAAGCATCGCACACTTGGATACAAACACAAAAGGATATACCAGATGTGTATAGAGTATACCAAAAGGGTATACTTTGTTCAAAACAACAAAAATTAAAATATTTATTCCCTCGGTAGCATCGCACACTTGGATCCAATCACAAAAGGGTATACCAGAAGGGTATACAGTATACCAAAAAGGTATACTTTGTTTAAAATAACAAAAGTTGAGATATTTATTCACTCGGTAGCATAGCGCACTTAGATCCAAACACAAAAGAGTATACCAGAAGAGTATACAATTTACCAAAAAGGTATAATTTGTTCAAAACAACAAAAACTGAAATATTTATTCGCTCGGTAACATCGTACACTTGGATCTAAAAACAAAAAGGTATATCATAAGAGTATACCAAAGGGTATACTTTGTTCAAAACAATAAAAACTAAAATATTTATTCGCTCGAAAGCATCGCACACGTGGATCCAAACACAAAAGGGTATACCAGAAGAGTATACAGTATACCAAATAGGTATACTGACACGACCCGGAATCCGGTTAGGCCGTGCGGGCACCCGACATCCTCCCCTAGACCCATCGGGCGAACCCTTACCAATTAAATTAGGAAAATAAATATAATAGTTCATAAATGAGGACAAGACTTAAAAAAAAACACACAGACATATTGACACTTCTAAGCTGTACGAAAGAAAATTACAACTAACTACCCAACATACTAAGTTTAGGGCTATCCAGACTAGACATCTAAGAGTACAAAAGAAGACAAATACCTCCTGAAGGGAGCAAAATGCAACTGAAATAATAACCAATAAACTGGTGACCATCCAGAATAAAAGCTGGCTCACCCTGACAGCTGAAGTCGTCTTCGCTCCTTCACAATGTGGCAAACTCAATCCTGGAGCGAACATGCCGAAACGAAATAGATAGACAAGAAACAAACAACAAACAAGGGTGAGTCAAAAGGACTCAATAAGTGGGGCAGACTAGCCACCTCAAAGAATAAGATAGCTAGCCAGGGAGAAAAGAAACAGATAAATAAAATTCCTCTTATTTAAATTATGAAAAGGCAGAGCCAGATAATCACTAGAAACACGTATGGAATCACAAACTCATTAAAACCAGGAACGTAAGATAGCCAGAACATATAGGTATCCCGAACATATCAACAATCAGAAATACATCCTGCTGCGGCGTGCAACCCGATCCATATATTCATCCTGTTGCGGCGTGCAACCCGATCCATATATTCATACTGTCGCGGCGTGCAACCCGATCCATATATTCATACTGTCGCGGCGTGCAACCCGATCCATATATTCATACTGTCGCTGCGTGCAACCCGATCCATATATTCATATTCCCGAGGTGTGCAGCCCGATCCATATATTTATACCGTTGCGGCGTGCAACCCGATCCATATATTCATACCGTTGCGGCGTGCAACCAGAGATACGAGCCAGAAATATATAGGCAAACTGAGATACGGTATACATACCGCATATATAAAACACAACACGATAGTCGCACAATAGTCAGTACGCGGTGCAATGAAATGGGATGAATGCAGTATGATGCAATGGTGTCACATGTGCCAAATAGATGGAGCGGAATCCTCCTCCTCCGGGGGCGGAATCCTCCTACCCTCAATATGATGCAATGGAGCGGAATCCTCCTGCTCCGAGGGCGGAATCCTCCTACCCTCAATATGATGCAATGGAGCGGAATCCTCCTGCTCCGAGGGCGGAATCCTCTTACCCTCAATATGATGCAATGGAGCGGAATCCTCCGGCTCCGAGGGCGGAATCCTCCTACCCTCAATATGATGCAATGGAGCGGAATCCTCCTGCTCCGAGGGCGGAATCCTCCTACCCTCAATATGATGCAATGGAGCGGAATCCTCCTGCTCCGAGGGCGGAATCCTCCTACCCTCAATATGATGCAATGTGCATACGAATGCAACATGATGCAATAATAACCCATCACCAGCGCGGGACTCTCATCGACAGCTGGAAAGTATATACCAACTCACAACCCAAGTACAATACTCAGATTCTCAATTCTATACAAATAACAGGACATAATATATAATATAGAATATAAATCCAAAGCTAAGGCGTAATGAGTACGCCTATCGGCAGCTACACACGTAAGGAACACGTGGTAGAAAATCCACGAGGCCAGGTGCCTCCAAAGAAATGGATATAAACACTTACCTCTTCCAGAAGTTAGTACAGCTAATCAACAACCGCTTTATCCTTTGGTTTCCTTGCCAAATAATCCCACTCTATTCAATAAGCAGAAAAATATATCAATTTAGGCTAAAGGCTTCATTCCTCACATCTTAGGGCAATCCAGGTAAGAACCTGATACCCTATTCGCATACGCAATACGCAGGCCAGGCCTATATACAGGGTTTAAGGCCACATAACCAAATCCCAAATAAATTACATTTATAAGTTGCCCATAACTCACTGAGTACGAATATATAATCAATTTCGTTATCGGGGTCCATTTGACCCTTCAAACTATCAATTTACGTCATTAGGGCGATGTCTAATATCGCTATTTTTACCGTAAAAATATATTCAAACATACGTAATAAACTCAAATAATATATTAAGATCATTACCTGAATGTTCTGGGGTGAAAATACTATTTTTCTCCGGCCCCTTTTCGCATTTTCTGGCATTTTTTTCTCAGCCTCTGCGCTTTTCTCCTCTCTGTTAATCGTTTCACTTTACCATTTTCCATATTTCTAAGTTCTGCTGGTCCTTAGCTATATCTAAGGACCCACCGCCATTGTTTAATTTTCATGTCATTTTCTCTTTTTTTTTTTTTCTTTTCTTTAAAATTCGCTGTTACGGTAAAAATTAAAACGGTACCCTACGATATTCGAAATAATTCCAACTTTTGCATACAAGTTATACAAAATATATATAACATACTCGTGAAGGCGGATCTCAAATCAGACTCCTGAAACTCAAGATGCGAATTTAAATGAAAAGAAGTCAAATTATTTAACTTTCGGCATTTTAGCGGAAACTAGCCGAACAACATCGAAATTCACTTTCGAAAGCTTACAAAAATCACAAATAATCATACGAACCTAACGGCGCTTTCGGATTTCGAATCGGAGCTCATTCGGCAAAAACCGAGCTCGAAAATCTCTTTTTAATATTTATCGCCAATAAAAACTGAAACCTTCTTCCGATACCTACCAAACGAAGTCTGATTTAGCTCAAATTTTACAGACAGGTCCTAATGGACATTATGAATATTTTAAAAATATCGGCACCCCAATCAGAGTCCTAACTTCCGAAACGACTGACCGAGGTCGTTTCATTCTCCTCCACTTAAACTCTCGTTCGTCCTCGAACGAGCCTAAGTCTAAAACAAGATTCATGCTGATAACAAAAAAATTTGCACGACCTTCATAAACTATCCCACGGAATTTTTTTTTCCTCATGATTACAGAATTAAAACTATAACACGAACACCGAACTCTTGGATAAAAACATAGCTGGATAATATCATAACGCCGTTGCCCAGCTTATTCTGACTGAACTGATCCTTCCTCGATCACGAGAGCAGAGTTCTATATTTTCAAAATAAAGATATACGGAACTTTGATGGGTTAACATGATTCAGCCGACAATTACCTCTTCGATATACCTTTCGATATAGAACAGGTCGATGGAATTAAGAATTAGCTCACACTGCCCGGTTTAGAGTCTATCCAGACTAAGACAGTGTCTAGTAGAGTCTCGCTGAGGGGTACGTAGACGTCCGTACTTATCTACGAGAGGCTATGATGGCATTTAGGAAGTTTCACTTCCTTCTTTTCTTATCGTGCGTCGGTCTAGGATGCAAAAGTATTTTTGTTAATTGCTTCGTGGTAATTGTGAACCCTCTTGCGATAAATCAGCAAACGATATGAGTTCAAGACGAAGCAGTCTAGCCTGGGCTTAGCACTGGCGAAGCCCCGAGAGTTTTTGATCGTGCTGACGATCTAGTTACAGAGGTCCCAGCTGTACGAGCTCGCGATGCGCAAGGGAGCAGGGCCTTGTAGTCCCCTTGGCTCTGATACCAACTGACACGACCCGGAATCCGGTTAGGCCGTGCGGGCACCTGACATCCTCCCCTAGACCCATCGGGCGAACCCTTACCAATTAAATTAGGAAAATAAATATAATAGTTCATAAATGAGGACAAGACTTAAAAAAAAAACACACAGACATATTGACACTTCTAAGCTGTACGAAAGAAAATTACAACTAACTACCCAACATACTAAGTTTAGGGCTATCCAGACTAGACATCTAAGAGTACAAAAGAAGACAAATACCTCCTGAAGGGAGCAAAATGCAACTGAAATAATAACCAATAAACTGGTGGCCATCCAGAATAAAAGCTGGCTCACCCTGACAGCTGAAGTCGTCTTCGCTCCTTCACAATGTGGCAAACTCAATCCTGGAGCGAACATGCCGAAACGAAATAGATAGACAAGAAACAAACAACAAACAAGGGTGAGTCAAAAGGACTCAATAAGTGGGGCAGACTAGCCACCTCAAAGAATAAGATAGCTAGCCAGGGAGAAAAGAAACAGATAAATAAAATTCCTCTTATTTAAATTATGAAAAGGCAGAGCCAGATAATCTCTAGAAACACGTATGGAATCACAAACTCATTAAAACCAGGAACGTAAGATAGCCAGAACATATAGGTATCCCGAACATATCAACAATCAGAAATACATCCTGCTGCGGCGTGCAACCCGATCCATATATTCATCCTGTTGCGGCGTGCAACCCGATCCATATATTCATACTGTCGCGGCGTGCAACCCGATCCATATATTCATACTGTCGCGGCGTGCAACCCGATCCATATATTCATACTGTCGCTGCGTGCAACCCGATCCATATATTCATATTCCCGAGGTGTGCAGCCCGATCCATATATTTATACCGTTGCGGCGTGCAACCCGATCCATATATTCATACCGTTGCGGCGTGCAACCAGAGATACGAGCCAGAAATATATAGGCAAACTGAGATACGGTATACATACCGCATATATAAAACACAACACGATAGTCGCACAATAGTCAGTACGCGGTGCAATGAAATGGGATGAATGCAGTATGATGCAATGGTGTCACATGTGCCAAATAGATGGAGCGGAATCCTCCTCCTCCGGGGGCGGAATCCTCCTACCCTCAATATGATGCAATGGAGCGGAATCCTCCTGCTCCGAGGGCGGAATCCTCCTACCCTCAATATGATGCAATGGAGCGGAATCCTCCTGCTCCGAGGGCGGAATCCTCTTACCCTCAATATGATGCAATGGAGCGGAATCCTCCGGCTCCGAGGGCGGAATCCTCCTACCCTCAATATGATGCAATGGAGCGGAATCCTCCTGCTCCGAGGGCGGAATCCTCCTACCCTCAATATGATGCAATGGAGCGGAATCCTCCTGCTCCGAGGGCGGAATCCTCCTACCCTCAATATGATGCAATGTGCATACGAATGCAACATGATGCAATAATAACCCATCACCAGCGCGGGACTCTCATCGACAGCTGGAAAGTATATACCAACTCACAACCCAAGTACAATACTCAGATTCTCAATGCAATACAAATAACAGGACATAATATATAATATAGAATATAAATCCAAAGCTAAGGCGTAATGAGTACGCCTATCGGCAGCTACACACGTAAGGAACACGTGGTAGAAAATCCACGAGGCCAGGTGCCTCCAAAGAAATGGATATAAACACTTACCTCTTCCAGAAGTTAGTACAGCTAATCAACAACCGCTTTATCCTTTGGTTTCCTTGCCAAATAATCCCACTCTATTCAATAAGCAGAAAAATATATCAATTTAGGCTAAAGGCTTCATTCCTCACATCTTAGGGCAATCCAGGTAAGAACCTGATACCCTATTCGCATACGCAATACGCAGGCCAGGCCTATATACAGGGTTTAAGGCCACATAACCAAATCCCAAATAAATTACATTTATAAGTTGCCCATAACTCACTGAGTACGAATATATAATCAATTTCGTTATCGGGGTCCATTTGACCCTTCAAACTATCAATTTACGTCATTAGGGCGATGTCTAATATCGCTATTTTTACCGTAAAAATATATTCAAACATACGTAATAAACTCAAATAATATATTAAGATCATTACCTGAATGTTCTGGGGTGAAAATACTATTTTTCTCCGGCCCCTTTTCGCATTTTCTGGCATTTTTTTCTCAGCCTCTGCGCTTTTCTCCTCTCTGTTAATCGTTTCACTTTACCATTTTCCATATTTCTAAGTTCTGCTGGTCCTTAGCTATATCTAAGGACCCACCGCCATTGTTTAATTTTCATGTCATTTTCTCTTTTTTTTTTTTTCTTTTCTTTAAAATTCGCTGTTACGGTAAAAATTAAAACGGTACCCTACGATATTCGAAATAATTCCAACTTTTGTATACAAGTTATACAAAATATATGTAACATACTCGTGAAGGCGGATCTCAAATCAGACTCCTGAAACTCAATATGCGAATTTAAATGAAAAGAAGTCAAATTATTTAATTTCGGCATTTTAGCGGAAACTAGCCGAACAACATCGAAATTCACTTTCGAAAGCTTACAAAAATCACAAATAATCATACGAACCTAACGGCACTTTCGGATTTCGAATCGGAGCTCATTCGGCAAAAACCGAGCTCGAAAATCTCTTTTTAATATTTATCGCCAATTAAAACTGAAACCTTCTTCCGATACCTACCAAACGAAGTCTGATTTAGCTCAAATTTTACAGACAGGTCCTAATGGACATTATGAATATTTTAAAAATATCGGCACCCCAATCAGAGTCCTAACTTCCGAAACGACTGACCGAGGTCGTTTCATATACTTTGTTCAAACAACAAAAAATGAAATATTTATTCGCTCGGTAACCTCGCACACTTAGATCCAAACATAAGAGGGTACACCAAAAGAGTATATAGTATACCAAAAGGGTATACTTTGTTTAAAACAACAAAAACTGAAATATTTATTTGCTCGGTAGCATCGCACGCTTGGATTAAAACACAAAGGATATACAAGAAGAGTATACAGTATACTAAAAAGGTATACTTTGTTCGAAACAACAAAAACTGACATATTTATTTGCTCCGTAATTTTGCACAATTGGATCCATACATAAAAGGGTATATCAGAAAAGTATACACTATATCAAAAGTGTATACTTTGTTCAAAATAACAAAAACTGAATATTTATTCGCTCGGTAGCATCGGACACTAGGATCCAAACACAAAAGAGTATACCAAAGATTATACAGCATACCAAAAGAGTATACTTTGTTTAAAACAACAAAACCTGAAATATTCATTCGTTCGGTAGCATTGCACACTTGGATCCAGACACAAAAGGGTATACCAAAAGAGTATCCAGTATATCAAAAGGGTATATTTTGTTCAAAACAACAAAAACTGAAGTATTTATTCGCTCGGTAGCATAGTGCACTTGGATCCAAACACAAAAAGGCCAGGAAAGTATACAGTATACCAAATGGGTATACTTTGTTCAAAACAACAAAAATTGAAATATTTATTCGCTCGGTAGCTTCGAATACTTGGATCCAAAAACAAAAGGGTATACTAGAAGAATATACAATATATTAAAAGTGTATACTTTATTCAAAACAACAAAAACTAAAATATTTATTCGCTCGGTAGCATCGCACACATGGATTCAAACACAAAAAGGCATACCAGAATAGTATACCAAAAGGGTATACTTTGTTCAAATCAATAAAAACTGAAATATTTATTCACTCGGTAGCATCGCACACTTGAATCCAAACACAAAAGTGAATACTAGAAGAGTATATATCTACCAAAAGGGAATACTTTTTTTAAAACAACAAAAAATAAAATATTTATTCGCTCGGTAGTATCACATACTTGGATCCAAACACAAAAGGGTATATGAGAAGAGTATACAGTATACCAAAAGGGTATACTTTGTTTAAAACAACAAAAATTAAAATATTTATTCGTTCGATAGCATCGCACACTTGGATCCAAACATAGAAGGGTATATCAGAAGAGTATACAATATACAAAAAGGGTATACTTTGTTCAAAACAACAAAAATTGAAATATTTATTCGCTCGGTAGTATAACAACCTTGCATCCAAACACAAAAAGGTATACCAGAAGAGTATACAGTATACCAAATTGTATACTTTGTTCAAAACTACAAAAATTGAAATATTTATTCATTTGGTAGCATCGCACACTTGGATCCAAACACAAAAGGGTATACCAGAAGAGTATACAGTATACCAAAAGGGTTTACTTTATTAAAAATAGCAAAAACAGAAATATTTATTCGCTCGGTAGTATCGTACACTTGGATCCAAATACAAAAGGGTATACCAGAAGAGTATACAGTATACAAAAAATATATACTTTGTTCAAAACAACAAAAAAAAATATTTATTCACTCGGTAGCATCGCACACTTAGATCCAAACACAAAAAGGTACACTAGAAGAGTATAATGTATGCCACAAGGGTATACTTTTTTAAAACAACAAAAATTAAAATATTTATTCGTTCGATAGCATCGCACACTTGAATCCAAGCACATAAGGGTATACGAGAAGAGTATACAGTATACCAAAAGGGTATAATTTGTTAAAAAAATAAAAATAAAAATATTTATTCGCTCAGTAGCATCGCACACTTAGATCCAATCACAAAAGGGTATACATGAAGTGTATACAGTTTACCAAAATGGTATACTTTGTTCAAAACAACAAAAATTGAAATATTTAATTGCTCGGTAGAAACGCACATTTGGATCAAAACACAAAAGGGTATACCGGAAGAGTATACAATATACAAAAGGGTATACTTTGTTGAAAACAACAAAAACTGAAATATTTATTCGCTCGGAAGCATCGCACACTTGTATCCAAATATAAAAGGGTATATCAGAAGAGTATACAGTATACCAAAAGGGTATACTTTGTTCAAAACAACAAAAATTAAAGTATTTGATCGATCGGTAGCCTCGCACACTTTGATCCAAACTCAAAAGGATATACGAAAGGAGTATACAGTATACCAAAAGGGTATACTTTGTTCAAAGAAGAACAATGTTTCGTTACACCCCGAACGAATGTCAAGAATCACCAATGTTATGCAATTATCCTCAAGAATCACGAGATCCTTGCAAATAGAATGATCGAAAGGTTTGAAGTTCAACTCGAATTCTTCCAATTGAAATCAAGCTAAAATTCATAGGTTTCAAAGAGAGAGTTTATCTCATATGTTTTGTGTTCAAAGTTGTGTAATGAATTCAAGACTAGTTGAAGACTCTTATAGTCTTCTACAAATACAAATGAAATGTCTAGAATACACCTTAAGTGGTTCAAAACAAAAGAAGTAAGCTAGGTCTATACTTGGAATTACACCACAAAATAGTAGGAATCTCGGATGGACTCTCAGCAAACTAGGCGCCCCGCCCACTTAGGGAGAAGGTCCGCCTCTTCAAGGCTTGATGGCGCTTCACAGGGAAGTTGGTGGTCCGCCCACTGCACAGGGGCGGTCCGCCCCTTGGAGATCCAGAGACTTGACAATCAAACGGGCAGTCCGCCCCTTCCCGAAGCCTCTTGAGGCACCTCACTTTGGTTATTTGAGCCTCTCCTTGTGGTCTAGATGGTCCTCTTTCCATGGTACTCCAATGCATGATCTTCAAGGTGGTTCCGGAGCCTTCATCTTCCACGTCCATGCCTTGCCACACCAAGTGAATGTGAGCATCATGAATTGCTTTTGCTTGACTTCTAATAAAGGGTATTGGCTTGGTTTGCATTGCATCAACATGTAAATATTTACCACATAGGAAATAATGCCCACACCAAAACCTTCCATCAATCTTCCCATGTATAAAAATGATGTGTCCTGTTAATAGCAAATATGCATAAATTCAAGTAAACTCCTATAAAAGAAGCAACTGAAATGTGCTACACATAACGACTAACCACTCACTCTGCAAATGAAATGGCTGAGTTATCCATTAATATTAGGAATTGATGCAACCATCAATGTCTGTATTTTGATATAACAAGTAGGGAGTAAATCTTAAAACAAAGGAACAAGACCAAGATTATATACATAAAAAGCGGTTAACTTCTATGCGCTCATTAGGTTATACAAAAGATAACTATAATAATTTTATGTAATAAATGGACTAATAACTTACAAAATTAAGTAGGCACATACTACTATAGGTTAATAAAAATATTGACAAAGTAGACAAATACAATCCAAAAGTAATACCCTTTCAGTCTGATGTATTCAGACATCTGACCACTTGCTATTGCACCAACCAATGCACCCACATTTGCTAAAGATCTAAAGATTGAACACTGTTCATGAATAAAAGAAGTTATTATAATATATCATTAGTTCCATGATGTTCAAAGTCCTTAAAGCCTTGTACTAACACTTTAACCATTATATCGAAATATCATGCTTGATTTTAACATTGATATTTACCAGATTATAAGCACATTGCTGCTAACTTTAAACCTTTATCTTGAAGAAAAAATGAGGGAAAAGAGAGAGGGAAAAAGAATCATTGAGAGTGAGGGCACCCCTTATTCTAACTTTAAACCTTTATCTTTTTCTTCTACACTTTTGAATTCTTGTGTAGGAATTCTTGGAGGCAAACCGATGGAGCCTTAATCATGTTCCGAAGTGGAAAGACAAGGTGAAGATGATTCTGAATGTGAGCTACAAGGCGGAGAAACTAGCGATGATACTTCAAATGCATTGAGTGAGCAAGATAGAAATTCAAGTGTAAGTGTTAGTTCTTCTTTCCTTAAGCATGATATTTCCTTGTCTTATGATAATGCTTGTGAAAACTCTATACTAGTTGATGATTTATATGATTAGAATGTGTTTGCAACTAATGTAGAGTCGAATGGTCAACTTGAGTGTGAATGTGAACCACTAGTTGAGAGGGTTGAAAAGCCACATCATGATGTGAGCTCAGTTTTCATTGAACCTCTCATTAGTGAAAATATTGTGGTTGACCTCGTTTGTGAACCTTGTTGTGACACCCCACCCATATTTGATAGAGAAGAAGATGAATGTAATGAATATCCTATTCTTCCATTTGATTGCTTACTTGATGGTGGTGGTCTTATGTGTCGTAGTGAGGATGGTTGTAACCTTAAGGAGTCTCTAGTGTACGAGATGGATCAAATTATGTTTGATGACTCCCCAAGTGTGGAATTTGTCTCTAGTTTGGATACTTCGCCTTTGATTGCTATTGAGCTTGAGAAGTGTGCCTATACTAATCCTGTGTATGAAGGCAACTTCAATGGAAATGGTGATTTGTATCAAACTAGAGTAGAGTGTGAGTTTGAACCTCCATGGATTGGAAAGCTTAGCTCTATAGAGAATCCATTATTTGAAACTCCGAGTGAGATGAGAGACCTTGGTCTCGATTGTAATGGTCCATCTTCTAATAGTCCTAATCTTTATTGTGTGCGCTATAATAATGAAGAAGCTATTATATGGACCTCCCTTGGGAGTTTATCTAGTGGGAAGGATTGTCTTGGGAGACAATGTGGAGGTGAGGAGGTACCTCTTGGTGTGAGTAAGAGTGCTTTTAAGAAGGGGAGTAGAGTAATTGATGCTAGTTGTAAGTTGAGCTATTTTTCTTACTCCATTCCATATATCGATCACACCTTGAGTGTTGAGCATGCCAAAGCCAATGTGTCACAATGTGGTAGTATTGATTTGAAGGCTTGGTATGTTGGTCATAAGCTTAGGGGTCATAGAGAATTTGATCGCTACATTTTGCATGTTCCATGTCCTATTGATCTCTTTGTTTATTCTTGTGTTGAGTGAATTTCCTTTTTGAGTCAAGCACTTGTTGTTTCCTTCGGAGACATGAGCTTTTTTGTTGTTATTGATGCTTGGCTCTATCACAAGAGTGTGTTTTCCACACGATTTGCACTAACCCATTCTTGTAGTAGGAAGTTTGGGTTGTTTTTGTCGTTGCTTGTAGGTCTTGATGGTGTGATTTCGAGGACGAAATCCTTTCAAGAAGGGGAGGATGATGCAGGTTAAATTGGGCTCAATCACCAACCGTCAAGAGCCAAGCATGAAGGATGCAAAGGATGGGAGGTCAAGAGCTTCGGAGAGAAGTTGAAGACGTGTAGCTACTATTACAGGGAAGGCGGACCTCCCAGGTCTGGAGGAGGGGTGCCTCAAGCCATTCCAGGCATGAAGGGAGCAAGGCTTCAGCCTGGGAGGACCTCCCAGGTTTGAGGGAGGGGCACCCAGAATCAAGGAGGGCTGAAGAACAGGCAAGGCGGGGGGCACCTCCAGTCTGAGGAGGGGCGCCTCCACTGAATCAACCTTGATGGAATTTATAGTGAATTTAATAAACTAATTCCTATTTTGACCCTTCGTGGACTTTATTGTTTTAACCTAACTTGTGGGCTTTTTAGATCTTTCACAACATGTAAAGGGAGACTATAAAAGCCTCCCTTAGGCATTCATTTCATTAAGCTTACTTTGAATATTGAATAGAGAAGAGAGAACGTAGAAGAGGCCGAGCCTTTCTAGTTCGAAGCTTGAAGCTTCGTGTATGTCTCGAGTTGGAACCTATGGAGATTCATCGCTAGTATGAAACCATTTAAGGTTCGAGTTTCAATTCTCCCTTTTGGATAATCGATTCATGTTGTGAATCATTTATCCGTTCTTTCTTCTATTTCTTGCCTTCCTAGTCTCGATTTTCTTGATATCTTGTTTGATATTCCTTTATCTCATTTTACTTGCTTCCGCATATCGTTTAGTTTGCTTCCGCTAGATTTACCCTGCATCAACGGGGCTCACCTAGGTACTGTCAGATATAGTAAAGATGATACCCGCATCCAGCCACTTGATTACCTCCTTTTTCACTACCTCCTTCATATTGGGATTTAGCCTTCTCTGGGGTTCTATTGAAGGTTTGTGGCCCTCCTCCAACAGAATTTTATGCATACATTTCATTGGGCTAATCCCTTTTATATCAGCAATGGTCCACCCAATAGCTTGCTTGCACTCTTTCAACACTTGCGTCAATTGTTCTACCTGCACATCTTGCAAAGATTATGGAATAATAACAGGTAAAGTGGAACTTGGTCCCAAGAAAACATACTTGAGGTGTGGAGGCAACGACTTAAGCTCCAGCTTTAGTGGTTCCTCAATTGAGGGCTTGGTAGGTAGTGTTGCTCATTGAGCCAGGGTGAATTGTTCAAACCTGGGCTCTCTAATGCCAGTAACCTTGTCCTTCAAGTGCAAGGACCCACTTTGCCAACTCATCTCCATCAATCATATCCATGTTTAAGAGGGATGCCTCCAAAGGGTCACTAGGAATTACCGTCTACAAATTCACTGGACTCCACCAGCTCTGCCATTGAACAATTGGAAAACTCACTGGGTCTTTTCATGGATTTCTGCACATTGAGGATAACTTCTTCGTCATTTAAACTCATTTTCATCTCTCTGGCCTCATAATCAATTATAGCCTTCCCTGTAGCTAGGAAAGGCCTCCGTAAAATTATGGGGGCCTCTTCGTCCACTTGGCAGTCAAGAATCGCAAAGTCAGCAAGAAGTACAAAGCGATCAACCTGCACAAGTACATCATCAATAATCCCTGCAGGTCGTTTCATACTCCTGTCAGCTAATTGCACGCTCATAAATATTGGCCTTGCTCTGCCAATACCCGACTTCTTGTAAATAGCTAGAGACATCAAATTAATACTGGCACCCAAATCTAAAAAAGCTCTGCCAAATGTATGATTGCCAATGGTGCAGGGTATGGTGAAACTGTCTGGGTCTGTCAACTTTTGAGCTACGGGCCGCGTCACAACTGCACTACACGCATGTGTTAATGTAACAGTAGCCAAATCCTGAAAGTCAAATTTTCTTGACAGGAAGTCTTTCATCATCTTGGTATATCCTGGCATCTCCTTTATTGCATCTATTAGAGGAATATTCACTTGAATCTGCTTCAGCATCTGCATAAACTTTTTATACTGGTCCTCCTTTTGGTGCTTTTCCAATCTCTGAGGGTAGGAAGGAGATGGTCTCTTTCTCCCATTGGAAATGGAAGTATCTTGCACAAGTGCCTTCTCTACTTCTACTTCTGGAGTTGGTTCAGCTTCTTTTGCCTTAAGTTTTTCAGCCTGTGCCTGCTGAACTTCCACCTTTGTCAAATTAAGAGGCTCATCAATATCTACTCTTACTGGTACAGGCTGCAAATCATCATTGTTGGCCCTTTGAAGCTCTTGCCCTCTATCTAAATCTCTGCCATTCCTGAGACTCACTGCCATAATTTGCTTGTTGTCCTGGTCCTTAGGATTTACAATAGTATCACCAGGCAACATTCCTTGGGGTCTGTTATTCAAAGCCTTAGAAATCTGACCCAATTGTGTCTCAATGTTTGACCTTGTGGTGTCGTGTGTCTTCATTTGCTCCTGCACTTTGCCTTGAGTACCTACCAACTGCTGAAACAGGCCTTTAATTTTTGCCAAACTATCATCGTTTTGAACTGCTGTTGGCTGTGGTGGTTGTACATATCTCTGCTGCTGAGCCTACTGATTATACCCAACTTGCCTCTGATATGGCTATGTTTGACCCTGTGGTGCTGCAGGTCGATAATGTACTTGCTGAGGATGCTATCCCCATTGCTGTGCTCCTTGTCTTTGGCTACCATAGTTGTTCACATAATTGACATCTTCATTGTAAGCCTGAGTCTGAGGATCAAACTCACAATAAATTGGATCAGGTACCTGTTGACTAGCGCACGGGGCACATAATCCACCATTTCTAGCATCAAATATATGAACTTGTTTGGTTCCTACTTCATCAATTTTCTTTGTCAACAATTGCAATTGAGTCATCATTGCAGCCAACTACTCATCTTTTGACGAATTTGGATTAACTGCAACTGAATGAACAATAGGTGCTATAGATGAATCCCTTGTTGACCAGCCCGAGTTCTGTGCCATTGTCTCCAGCAATTGTCTAGCTTCTGCAAAAATTTTGATAAAAAATGTTCCACCAGCAGAAGCATCCACATTTGCCTTCAAATTATCATTCAGACCCATGTAAAACCTCTGTCCCAGCATCTGCTCTAGAATCCCGTGGTGAGGACACTTAAGCAATAATCCCTTGAATCGTCTCCAAGCCTCTTGCATTGACTCTAAAGGCTTCTGTCTGAACATCAGTATTTTATCACTCAGCCTTGAAGTTTTGTTAGGCGGGAAGAACTTCTTCAGAAATAGTTTAACCAACTCATCCCATGTAGTGATGGAATTAATTGGAAGTGAGTTCAACCATGCCATTTCATCTCCAGTGAGTGAAAATGGGAACAACAACAACAACTTAATTGCATCAGGTGACACACGAGCTTGCTTTTGTGTGGCACAAACAGACAAAAAGTTCCGAAGATGCTGTTATGGGTCTTCATTTTCATTCCTAGCATACCGCCCTTTGTTTTGAAGCAGGTTCAACATAGTGTTTGTGATCTGAAAATTCTCTTCTTCAATAGTGGGTACAGCAATGGCAGTTGCCAGGTTATCAGAAGTGGGTTGAGCTCAGTTATTCAGAGCTGCGTCTGCGTTGTCAGCCATCTCAACTTCTCTCTCTACTTCTTGTCGAACTGGTGGATGTTTGTTTTTATTGGCCCCGTTCAAAGCCTTGAACGTCCTCTCGATTTCTGGATCCGGTTGAAATAGTTCAGCAGATCTTGAACTTCTCAAGGGCATACACCTGTTCAAACAAGAGCTAAAAAGTTTGAATCAAAATGACCAAAATAAAAATTTGCTTAAACTTCTAAACTTAGCTATTACTTGAAAACTACAAACTGAACCGATGCTCCCCGAAAATGGCGCCAAAATTTGATCACGCCCAAAACTCGTCCTAAAAAGGATAAGTGGTCGCTGCAAAAATGCCCGGTTTAATAAGTCCAGGGTCGAATCCCACAGGGAGCAACATCAAGTTCTAGTAACTTTAATAGCCAAAGATTCAAAGTTCAACAATAACATGAACTATTAATTTAACTAACAATTAACTAAGATCAACTAAGAATGATAAAAATTGAACTTTCAGATGTTAAAAAGCGTAGGATAATGAATTCTGTGGTTACTGGTTTAGTCCTGAGTTCACTCTAAACTTACACGAGATACTATTCTATTGGCCTTGAACTTAAACTTGTTCGCTAGAGTTTCCCAACTACAAACAATACTGTTCTTGAACTATTTTTTCCAAAATAATCAAGACCATTAAGAACTGTCCAATTTCAGGCCACAGTCGAATCACGATATCCCTATAATGACTCTAAATCAACTTATATAATCCCTTATCATAGCCTGAAGTACTGTTGTTTGACTGACCCTGACCCAAACGTCTTTACCAAGATCATTCAAGCAAAAATGGTGCAAACAATTGCAGGCCTAACAATTGAATTCAATATAAACACAGCCAAATAAATAGAATATTGTATTAATTAAATTTAGAGTTACTCCAAACTACCCCAATAACGGGTTCATCAAAATCCTAGAGTAGAAATTTAGCTATAAATAATTGTATTAAACAACATTGAATTCAGCGTCAAAACAACACCCATAGGAAAAGAGAATAAGAAATGTTGAGAAAAACTCTTGTGATTCTTCAGTTCCAATGGATTTTATGCGTTTCCAAGCTCCAAAGTGCTTCAACAATGGTGGTCTAGCCTTCCCAGGACAAGATAGGGGCTGAAAATAGGTTAAAAAACCTTATAAATCTCGTGTCAAACTTGTGGACAAGTTTGCCCCTCGCCACTTTTCGCCAGAAATTTTGCCTCATGGCTGGATCATGGCCTTACGATGGCTGGGCCGTGAGCTTTGAAAATGCTGCTTTCACTGCACGGCTGAACCATGGCTTTACGATGGCTAGGCCATGACCTCTTGTCTTCATGTTTCGTTCACAACTAATCCAAGGCCTTGGCAGCTAACGGCGTTGCTCCTCGTTGGTTGATTTCACCATCAATTCACTTCATTTTACTCCAAATCATCAACCTTTAATTGTTCTTCATGTTGCTTGAGTCCTACACTGTCAAAAATCCAATATAAGCACAAAACACTATATTAATGCTAAAATCGTCCACAAAAGCACCCAAAACGTGAAGAATCTAATACTAAAATACACGTTCTGTGGCCAAATATCAGTAAGCAATGAAGAATTTGCCAGATACTGTTTTAGCTCTTTAAACGCCTTGTTTCATTGCTCCATATACTCAAAGCTTTATTCCTCTTCAGGACATTGAAGAATTGGGTACACTTTGTGCAAGCTAATCTTGGAGAAGCTTAGCAACCGAACAAGCGCAGAAAATAAACAAGAAATAAAGATAGAAGCTAGACAATTCTAAGCTTCAATCCAAACGAACCCAAGGAACTAGTCTAGGGGCCGCTCGGGTTGAGGAACAAAGAAGCACCTAAAAGCTATGCAACAATCCTCAAGAAGAAAACCATGCTTCTTGCAAATTGAATGATCACAGAAGAAGATGTTCAAACGGAATCCACCGATTTACCCAAATTCTTTAAACATCCCACGACGGGGTTCGGCTCACGATAGATACACAAATAGCATACAACTAATATCAATATTGAACAACTACCTTCTACAATGAAATACAACGATGTTTATATAGATAGACCCAAGGGTAAACTAGTAATATTGTCACAGGCGACCAATAAGACAAGGCCACGGAGGGCCGAAGTAAATATTGTGGTCGGGTGCTCTTGACTTTGATGCTCGGTTGCTCAGCTCGACACATATGAAAACGGACGCCCTCCCGCCTCGGGGGCATTTGTAGCCCTTCGGTCATCTCAGTGCTCGGCGTCAAGGATGAGTGTTCGGTCACTTTCTGCTTCGGGCTCGAGCTTGCAAATGTAGCATTCGTATCTTGCACTCGACCACTCAGCATCCGAACAGGTGCTTTCTCTCGACAACGCCAACTGAATGTGAACATCGTTTAAAAACTTAGCTTGGCTTCGTGTCACTGGCCTCGATGGGTTGAATACTTGATCAGCACAGATTCGAGTTGCATCATCCTCCCCTTCTGGAGAAGATTTCATCTCCGAAATCAAGCCCTCTTCAGTCTTCGATGCTTCGCCTACAACACAAGGTGTTTAGTCGGCAACATTAAAGGTGTTAGACACATTATACTCACCTGGGAGGTCGATCACATAAGCATTAACGAAGTATACAAACCATGAGAGTTGGTCCTCGACTTAGCTTTCTTACAATCTAAACAAGCATTGCAAAGCTTTTCCACATCTCGTCGCATTTTGGGCCAATAAAACTGCTCGGTTAAGATACCAAGAGTTTTATCGACACTGAGTGTCCCATTAAGCCCCCGGAGTGAGCTTCTCGAACCAAAAGCTCTCTCCATGATGACACAGGCACACAAACCCTTCCATTCTTGAAGAGGTAGCCATCGTGCCATTGATATTTCTCAACCCTTCGGCCACTCAAGATTGGGTTGCGGATGCTTTGAAGCTTGGGATCATTTTCATACATCGATTTGATGCTTTCCGACCCCATTAATCTCGAAGCGAGAGTGGTCGCTAAGGCGAACTTCCTCGACAGTGCATCGGCCACAACATTGTCTTTACCCTTCTTGTAATGAATTACATAGGGAAAGCTCTCAATGAATTCTACCCATTTGGCATGCCACCGGTTCAACTTCTCTTGGCCTCGGAGATGTTTCGAAGATTCATGATAACTTTTAATCACAAACTCATGGGGCCATAGATAATGTTGCCAATGAGCGATTGCTCGAACGAGGGCATACAACTCCTTGTCATACGTAGAGTAATTCAAGGTTGCACTCTCAAGCTTTTCACTGAAGCAAGCGATCGGCTTCGATTCTTTCATGAGCACTCCTCCGATCCCAACTCCGGATGCATCACATTCAACCTCGAGCGCTTTGCCAAAGTCAGGGAGTTGTAACAATGGGGTAGAGCTAAGCCTCCGTTTCAACTCTTGGAAAGCCCTTCTTGGGACTCTCCACACACAAACAGATGGTCTTTCTTTATGAGCTCGGTTAAAAGAGCTTCCACTGTTCTAAAGTCACGAACAAACCTTAGGTAAAAGTTCTCTAACCCATGGAAGCTACAAATTATAGACACCGAAGTAGGAGTCGGCCAGTCTTTGATAGCTTCGACTTTTGACTCATCAACTTCAACACCATTAGCACTCACAACATATCCAATAAAGACTACACGCTTGACACAAAAGGCACACTTTTTGAAATTAGCACACAACTTCTCTTCCCTAAGTGTATCAAGCGCAAGCCTTAAGTGTTCGACATGTTCATCCAAAAATTTACTATAAACAAGTATGTCATCGAAATATACACAACAACAAACTTATTTATAAATGGTTTAAGCACATGGTTCATCAATCGCATGAAAGTGCTCGGTGCGTTAGAAATTCATAGATACCAAATTTGGCCTTGAATGCAGTTTTCCACTCATCACTCGGTTTCATTCGGATTTTGTGGTAACCGGACCTGAGGTCTATCTTTGAAAAACAAGAAGAACCACTCAATTCATCTAGCATGTCCTCTAATCAAGGAATATGATGACCATACTCTACCGTTATCTTGTTGACTGCTCGGCAATCAACACACATTCACCATGTTCCATCTTTCTTTGGTACAAGGATAACAGGAACGGCGCAGGGACTCAAGCTCTCATGAACGAGTCCTTTGCTCAACGATTCATCCACCAGCCGCTGGAGTTCTTTGGTGTCTTCAGGATTACACCGGTATGCAGGTTTATTGGGGATTTGAGACCCCGGAACGAAGTCCATTTGGTGCTCGATTCCTCTCAACAGAAGCAATCCACCTGGCATTTCTTCTGGAAACATCTCTCCAAAGTCCTGCAAAACACTTTGAACAGCACTAGGCAGAGGGTTATCGTTAGTAAAATCATCATTAGAGTTTAGAAGGATACCCTTGTGCACGAGGAAAATCATCAATCGACCGTTGTCGTTGCCTCGTAGATACTCACTGGCTGCATGATTGCACAAATCTTACTTTCCATGGGAGGTGAAGTCTTGTCCTCGACCATAATTTGTGTCCCAACGAGAGACTTTGCTTTGGCCGCTTCTTTCAACTCCTTCATTCGTTTATAGTCCTCACTTACTTGTTTTGGAGACAATGGTTTGAGTATGAAACTCTCTCTTCCGAGCTTAGCAGTGTAAGTGTTGGATCGTCCGTTATGTATAATCGACCTATCATACTACAACGGTCACCCAATAAAAAATGACAATCTTCTAACGGTATCACATTGAACATCATCTCATCTTGATAATCTCCTACCTTGAACTTGATCCACACTTTCTTGACAACCTTCAATTCTCCACATTCAACCCATTGCAAATGATAAGGATGAGGGTGCTTCGAGGTAGGCAATCCCATTTGTGAAACCAAGGTTTGGCTCACCACATTTGCACAACTACCCGGATCAATAATCATAGAACCAATCTTTCCTCTCACTCGACACCTTACATGGAAAAGATTTTCCCTTTGGCCGTCTTCTTCTTCAAGAGTCATACAGCTCAAGTTTCTACGAACCACAAGAAACATTTCCGGATGGTCAGCTCCAACGACTTCATAACCATCATCAATTTCAGCTCGGTCAGTCTCCTCTCCAGTTTCTTCCTCAGGGTCACTTGCTTGCTCATGGACGGTTCCATCTTCGAGCAGAAGCATTACTTTGCGAGTCAGACACTCTTTTGCCATGTGACTATAACCCCTGCATTTATGACACTGAATGTTTGAAGCACTAGAAGTATTGAGTTGAACTTTACCTCCCACTTCCTTGGAGTTATTAGCTGTCACTCCCCTTTCAATGGGTCTCTTTTGATGTCGGCCAGTGTTGGAACTTGTAGGATTTGAACTCTTCCACTCTTTACCTCGGTTCAAAGGAGTTGAAGTAGTGACTCCTCGGTACCAGCTTGCTTTGTCATCCTTCACCCATTTCTCAGCATCAACAGCTGTATGAAATACATCTTCTAATGTTTGGTACACATGCAGTCGTAATTGTGATGACATTTCTCGAGTCAATCCATTTTTTAACCAAATGATGGCTTGCTCATCATCTTCTTCCATATCAAGAGTCAATCGAATCTTTTCAAACTCATCGTAGTATTCTTCCATTGATTTGGGCCCCTGTTTCAAATCATAGAGCTTCCGAAGTTACTCTTGCCAATATTTGGCAGTCACATTTTTAGCATCCATCACTCTTTTCAGCTGTGCGCAATTAAGAATCTTAGGATAGACATTTCTCCTCCTCATTTTCTTGTCAACTTCCCACCATGGTGATGCGTATGCCTCAAACGAAGCAATAGCATTGGAAGCTTTCGTCTCTTCGGTCATCTCATTTATCTCAAAGATTTATTCCAAACGAACCTTCCGATCAAGATATTGGTCTGAATCACTAGTTCCTCTGAATGGTGGAATAGTAATCTTGACACTGTTCAAGTTTGAGCCACGAGCACCTCGGATCGGTTCTAGATACTCATCATAATATTCATCAGCCTCACGCTCAAAATATCTATCAACATCTGCGCCTCGGCCTCGACCTCATTGAATATTCCTTCATTGTACGAACGGTGGCTCATACATAGCTTCATCATCAGTAAAATTTTCTCTCACCAACCTCTTCATCAACGACCACAACTTGTCTTCGGGCCCTTGGAAGTGGTAATCTATCACCTCGGGGAATGCCCAAGTTTTGATGATCAGCTCGGGGAATGCCCAAGTTTTGTTGTTCTGCTTGGGGAATGCCCAAGTTTTGTTGTTCACCTCGGGGATCGCCCAAGTTTTGTTGCTCAGCTTGGGGAATGCCCACGACTGCTCTTCGAATGGCCTCATTTTTCAACCGTTGTTGACGAGCCAATTCATCAAATTGCTCTGATTTTATTTGAGTGGAGTTACTAGTAGCAGTGCCGGACCCAGGCAAGGTTATAGGTGCTTTCTCTTGCTCGAGGTTTGCTATTCGAACACTCACTCCTTTTACCTCAGCACGGATGCCTTGTATAGTAGCCAAGAGACTGGCTAACGACACCTCAGGTGCTTCAACACTCTTTCCTTCACTTCCATTCCCAGCCATGGTACCTGCACAAATCAAAGACAAAGAAAATGTTAAGGTTAGAAATCACCTCACACACTCCCTCACTTTGTTTGGGTGGCGCTAGGGTCCACTCAATTTGTAGGTTTGGGTTCTCAAGAACTTGTTATCAATGGCTTCTTCGGTTTGATCAATTTCTCTAAGACTCTTCGAATTTGACAAGTCACACTGTCTCCTTTGAGAAGAGTGACTTGGTTTCGACTCGATGGAACGAACGCTATTTAACTGCGCACGGGAGGTCAAAGAAATATCAATGAAATTTTGGGCTTCAGTCACCCCACGCACGAGTTCCTATAAGCTCAAATAAATTAGTAAGACTTCGAGTAGGAATTTTACTCCAGAGATCTACTAACGAGATTAACGACAACAAGAAAAGAAGATAACCTAGGAGAATCTACCCTTTGTTTCCTCTTTTGGAAACCCTGGACACGTCACCCTTTGTACGGACAACATGGTCCCTCATTGGTACGGATTAGGGTTTATCCTTATCCACTTTTTCTCTTTCTTGCTGACAATTTTTTCACCTGGGGTTTTGGTGACACCACCTTACCCTTTTCTTCTTTAATGGAATAGTGAACTCTTCACTCCCGACGTATGGACACTTTTAAACATTGTTCACAGTCCATCGACTCAACAAGATTCAGGTCGTTTCTCTGTTTAAACTTTTAATAACAACGAACGGAGGAAACTTAAGTTCTATCAAAGCTATGAACATCTTCAACTTCTTCTGCAAACTGTTACAATGTACCAATTTTCTGGCGTACGGACGGTGGCTAAACAATAAAACTTTGAATTTAAGCACAAAACTAGACCCAAATCAAACAACAACCACAAGTTTCGATGTCAAAATACTCAAAACTCAACTGGGGTTTTGTAACATTACCACCACGCTAGTCGTCAAATTGTGTACGACAAGTGCTCGTTTGAATCTCCAAACAATGGTGAACACGAATCTGGGGTTTTTAATCCAAACAACCAATAATCGACCCAAAATTTTTGAATTTTCTTCTTTTACTTTTTATTTTTATTGTAAATAAGAACACAAACAATAACATTAACAAGAACACGAAACGAAAACAAATACACTACGCACGAAAATAAAGATAATTTAGAACAAGATTGAGGTTGTTAGAACAAGCCCAAACCATGCTCTGATACCAAGAAGGAGCAAGCTGATCTTGGAGAACCTTAGCAACCGAACAAGCGCGGAAAATAAACAAGAAATAAAGATAGAAGCTAGACAATTCTAAACTTCAATCCAAACAAACCCTAGGAACTAGTCTTGGGCCACTCGGGTTGGGGAACAAAGAAGCACCTAAAAGCTATGCAACAATCCTCAAGAAGACAAACCATGCCTCTTGCAAATTGAATGATCAAAAAAGAAAATGTTCAAGCAGAATCCACCGATTGACCCAAGTTCTTTCAACATCCCACGACGGGGTTCGCTCACAACGGAGACATAAATAGCATACGTCTAATATCAATATTCAACAACTACTTTCTACAATGAAATGCAAAGGGTTTTATATAGATAGCCCCAATGGTAAACTAGTAATATGGTCACAGGCGACCAATAAGTCAAGGCCAAGTAGGGCCGAAGTAAATCTTGTGCTCGGGCGCCCTTGACTTCAGTGCTCAGTCGCTCAACTCGGTACATATAAACAAACACTCTCCTGCCTCGGGCGTAGCCCTTCAGTCATCTCAGTGCTCGGCGTCGAGGATGAGTGTTTGGTCACTTCCTGCTTCAGGCTCGAGCTTGCAAATGTAGCCTTCATATCTTGAGCTCGACCTCTCAGATTCTGAATGACTGCTTTCTCACGACCACACCAGCTTAATGTGAACATCGTGTAAAAGCTTAGCTTGGCTTCGTGTCACTTGCCTCGATGGGTTGAATACTTGATCAGCACGGATTCAGCTACATCAACACTTCTCTGATAACCTTGAGATAAACCGACTGAGTGTTGTGATGCGGCCGTTGAGCCTTTGAACTTCGACTTCATTCTTTAAGACCTCCAGTATTGCCTCAATCTTTACCGGGTTCGCTTCTATGCCCCTGTTTGAGACAATGAACCCGATGAACATCATGGAGGATACGCCAAAGGTACATTTCTCGGGGTTGAGCTTCATTCCAAACTTGTCCAGTATATCGAATGCTATCTCTAGATGGCTAATGTGATCTTTGGAGAATTCTGACATGACCATCATGTCGTCGATGTAAACTTTCATGGTCTTGCCAATCTGCTCCTTGAACATCAGGTTCACTAACCTTTGATATGTTTCTCCGGCGTTATTCCATCCAAAAGGCATCAGTCTATAACAATAAGTCCCCCTATCTTGATCAACTGGGTTCATGAGGATCTGATTGTATCCCAAGTATATGTCTAAAAAACTCAAGGCCTCATACCCTGCCATTGAATCGATGAGTTGATTAATATTTGGCAGTGGGAAAGAATCCTTCGGGCATGCTTTGTTTAGATTTGTGAAGTCGATACACATCCTCCACTTGTCGTTCTTCTTGGAGACCACTACAACATTTGAAAGACACTCGGGGTATTGAACCTCGTGAATGGATCTATTGTTGAGCAGTTTCTTGACTTCTTCATAGACCGCCTGCCCCTTCTTGCGGCTTATCGGTCTCTTCTTCTGCTTGATGGGCTTGAAGTTGGGATCGACGTTTAGGTTATGCATGATAACGCCAGTCGATATTCCTGGCATGTCAGCGTGTGTCCAAGCGAAGGTGCCTGACCGAGCACGCATGAAGTTAGCATACTCTTGTTTTGCTTCGGAAGAGAGCTTGGCCCCTATATATAATTTCTTGTCCGGAACTTTCTTGTCAAAGATTACTGGATCAAGGTCATGACTGTAGCTTTAGTTGGCTGATCTTTTTCCTCCGGGCCGGAGGGTGTGGCAGTTGGTTTACAGGGTCTAGTCACCTCATGGACCCCGTGTCCTAAGGGTACGCTAGTGACCAGGCTGGGCCCAAGCAACTTTTCCAGCCTCTTCTTCTGATTTTTGGTTTCTTTCTTGGTGGCGTCGATCACTGCAGTCATGTAACAGATCCGAGATAGCTTATGTTCCCCCCAAACTTCTTTTAACCCCCAAGGAGTCGGGTATCTGAGGACCTGGTGAAGTGTAGACGGCACAACGTGTACTTCGTGAATCCAGGGTCACCCAAGGATAATGTAATACGAGAGGTCGCATGTGATTACTTGGAAAGACGTCAACCGCGCTGCTCCTAGTTTAGGTGTACCTGGAGGAGGATTTCTCCCACAGACTTCTCGCTGGAATTGTTAAAGCTGGCTATAGTGTATGGGCTAGGAATTAACTACATCTCCATTTGACAGATGTCCTTCCAGTGAATGATATTGACTGCACTGCTTGGGTCCACCAGTACACGCTTGACTCGGGCATCATGTACCTGCAGAGTAATTATTAAGGCATCATCATGAGGGTGATGGGCCCGCTTCAAATCTCTGTTATCACACTCGATGCTGTTGAGGCATGGCTTTTTGGCTATTGCTGGTGAGCCTCACTGGCCATGTTGGCTTTGGTCTTGTTGTTCCTAACACCGGTGCCCCCGAATATCGTGCTAATGGATCTTATATCTGCTGACTGCACTTCTTGATGAGAGTCAATATGCTGGTACTCCTTCGGCCTTGACGACGGATAACTAGATTTGGATCTTTGATAGTAGTTCATGACTTCAGTCGTGCTGACCGAATCTTGGATTATCTATTAGATCTCGTTGCCGTTGCGCCATATGGCGGTAGTGTATTTTGACATGGCTGTGCCTCTTCCTTCATAGGATACCAACAATTGACTGGGCCACACGATGGGCGCCAAACTGTTTATGCCTAAATTTGTATGTCTAGGTTAAACAATTAATTATAAATGACGTCACAAGCATTACGGTAAATTACGATGGAAAAGTAAATAAATACGATGAAAACAAAGACAAGTAAATAAAAAAAAAATACTGGAGAAAAGCAATGTAAATCTTATTCCTTGAGAATAGCTGAAGTTGATGGCGAATCCAAAGATAGTACAATACAATGTACGGAGGGCTATTTATAGTAGTGATACCCAGTCCTAAATAAAGTAAAATATAAGTACTAATAAGGCCATGGGCCTACAACTCAATGCGGTGGTATACTAAACCCTAACTAGGAGACTGTAAACCCTAAGCGACGGAATGTGTGCCCTGCACCCTGTGGCCGAACTGCCTAAATGGTCGTTGGCTCTAGAAGTGGGCGTATATCCTAAGTGCCCGATGACTTGTTGGATAAGTCTAGTTTAGCTAGTTGGACTCGTATCCCCGTAATAATAGGTGGCGTATTTTTGCCCACACAAGCTGGGAGTCGCTGTTGAGACTGATCTCCCTAGCCCCCAATATGTAAGCTAATTCTAAAGCTTGAATTACTACTTCATATTCTGCTTTATTAGTAGTCATCGACGGGCAGCTGACAGCCTTCCAAAATTTGTTCTCAGTTGGGGATTTGATCACTAAACCAAGCCCCACCCCTTTTATGTTTGAGGCCCGTCGGTGTGGATCACCCATTCTCTAGGGGTAACAGCCTCAATCGTCATACGCTCAATCTCGACCTTCGGTATTAAGTCGATACTGAAGTCGAAAATGAAGTCTGCGAGTACCTGGGACTTAATGGCCGTTCGTGGCTAGTAGATGATATCATATTTTCCTATATCAACAACCCATTTTGCTGGCCTAACCTAGAGTTCAGGTTTGTGCAAAATGGTCCGCAAAGGGAAAGAGGAGACCACAATAATCGTGTGACACTAAAAATATGGTCGTAGCTTCCTTGAAGCCATAACTAGGGCGAGTGCTAGTCTCCAGGTGAAGGTACCGGGTTTGCATCCAACAATGATTTGCTGACGTAGTATACCGGCGACTGTACTCCCTTTTCTTCATGTACCAAAATAGAACTGACGGCGACTTTGGACACTGTGAGGTACAACAATAACGGTTCTCCCTCGCATGGCTTTGTTAGCTACGATGGATTTTCCAAATATTGCCTTAACTCACGAAGTGCCTTACTACACTGTTTTGTCCACTCGAAGCTTCTTCAAGTCATTGAAGAACTGGTAACACCTTTCATAATACTGTGAGATAAAACAGCTAAGTACAACTATCCGGTCGTTGAGCCTTTTCACCTCCACTTCACTCATCAAAACTTTTGGTATAGCCTCAATTGCTGCAATTTTTGCAGGATTTGCTTCTATGCCTTTGTTGGAGACAATGAACCCGAGGAACATCCTGGAGGATACAGTAAAGGCACACTTCTCTGGGTTAAGCTTCATACCGAACTTGTCCAAGATGTCGAATGCTATCTCCAAGTGGCTAATATGATCCTTGACATACTCTAACTTAACCAACATGTCGCTGATATAAACCTCCATAGTTTTGTCAATCTGATCCATAAACAGTAATTCTGATAGGTTGCTCCCGCATTTTTCAAAGAAAAAGGCATCACCCTGTAATAGCAAGTCCCCCGGTCCATCATGAAAGAAGTCTTCTCTTGATTATCTGGATTCATAAGGATCTGATTATTTCCTGAGTAGGCATCCAGAAAACTTAGAGCCTCATGACCTACCATTGAATAGATGAGTTGATCGATGTTATGCAGTTTGAAAGAGTCTTTTGGGCATGCTTTATTCAGGTCTATGAAGTCGATGCACATCCTCCACTTCCCATTCTATATTGGAACCACCACAACATTGGATAGCCAATCTGGGTAGTGAACCTCATGAATGGAACCGTTGTTCAACAGCTTCTCAACTTCCTCATGCACTGCCAACCCCTTTTCACGGCTGATCGGTCGTTTCTTCTGCTTGACCGGCTTGAAGTTGGGTCAACATTTAAGTTGTGTGTAATGACGGAAGTTGATATTCTGGGCATGTCAGTGTGCGTCCAGGTGAATGTGCCTGACCGAGTGCGTAGGAAGTTAGTGTATTCTTGTTTGGCTTCGACCGAGGGCTTGGCCCCCACGTAAAATTTCTTATCACGGATGCTCTCTTCGAAAATCACTGGATCAAGGTTGTCGGCCGTGGCCTTAGTGTGTTTTTCTTCTTCTTGGAGGTCCAAGGGCATGGTAGCCGATTCCCGGGATCCGGCTGCTTCGCGAGCTCTGAACCAAAAAGGTATGCTTGTCACTAGACAACGACCGAGCAGTTTGTCCAGTTTCTTCATCTAGTTCCTTTTTCTCCTTCTTGACCGTGCATGTCACGGCAGTTACATTAACAAATTCGGGATATTTTTTGCTCCCCTCGAATCTCTCTCACTCCCTAGGGAGTCGGGTACTTAAGGGTCTCATGAAGTGTTGACGGCACTGCGTGTACTTCGTGAATCCAGGGTCTTCGTAAGATAATGTTATATGAGAGATCGCATGTACTCACTTAGAAGGACGCTACCCTCGCTGCCCCTGGAAGGTGCACCCGAAGGAGTATCTCTCCTACAGATATCTCGCTGGTGCTATTAAAGCTGGTTATGGTGTATGGACTGGAGATTACCTAGTTTTGCACCTCCATCTGGCAAATGACTCCACAGTTGATGATGTTCACCACGCTACCAGGGTCTACCAATACACGCTTGACCTGAGCATCATGTACCTGCAGGGTAATTATCAAGGCATCGTAGTTCGGGTAGAGGACTTTTCGGGAGTCTTTTTTATTGAATTCGATGGTGTTGATATGAGGTTTCTTGGTTATCTTCTAATGCGCCTCATAGACCATGATGGTTCCAGTCCGGATGCTACTAACTTCGGGTTCCCCAAAAATAATTTGATGGGCTTTTGGGCCCCTAGACTGCTAGTGTTGCTTCGTCTACATCACTATAAGGCGTGGTATCCCAGCAAGATTCCTGCCATGACAACGAATAAAAAGAAGTTAAACTTAGACATTCGTTCAAAGTTTCAGTCGTGTCAGCCGAGTTATGAATCGTCTGTTGGATCTCGATACAGGTACCTTATGCGACGTAACTACCGCTGTCTGACATGACATCGCCTTTTCCTCGTAGAATGCCTACAATTTCCTTGGCCCCACGGTGGGCACCAAACTATTTATGCCTAAAATTGGACGTCTAGGTAAAACCCTTAAATTTATGAATGGGTCACAAGAAATACAGTAAAATTAGACAGAAAAGTAAGTAAATAGAGAATAAAATAATAGACAAGAAAGTAAAGAGTTTTATTCCTTGAGAATAGCCGTATTCAGTAATGAATCACTTGATGTACAATGCAATGTAAGGAGGGGCATTTATAGCAGTGATTACTCAGTCCTAATTATGGTAAAATACAAAGACTAATGAGGCTCATGAGCGTATAAACTGAAGGCGGTGGTATATACGAAACACTAACTAGAAGATTGTAACCCTAAGGCGGCAGGATGTATGACTTACGTCCTATGCCTGAACGGTCATAACTCATAGAACAGGCGTGTATCCTCTATGCCCGGTGGACTTGTAGGATAAGTCTAGTCTCGTCAGCTGGACTCGTAATTCTGTAATAATAGGTGGCGTATTTTTGCCCACATAACTAATAAGTCGACTAATTTTAAAGCAGTTTGTAGGAATTAGTAAATTGCAATAAAGTAAAGGACACAACAAAATTTTTATACTGTTTCGGCACCAATGTGGTTCCTAGTCATGTTCCTTTTGGTCACAAGGGATATATCTCTTCGGCTCTGCTATAAATACCCCTCCTTACATTGTATTGTACATCAAGCGATTCACCACTGAATCCGACTATTCTCAAGGAATAAAAGCTCTTTACTTTCTTGCCTATTATCATTCTTTTTATTTACTTACTTTTCATCGTATTTTATCATATTTCTTGTGAACCTTTCATAAATTTAAGTGCTTAACCTAGATGTATAATTATATGTGTGTCCGCGATCCATTATGTGTTTCTACCCCTATGGGAGACATTATTATGGTGGATCAAGTTTATCTATCTTGTACTGTATCTTTTGTAGGTCATGAGACCTTTGTAGACCTTCTGGTTCTGGATATGGTCAACTTTGATGTCACTACCGACATGGATTGGTTGGCGTAGTGTTATGCCACTCTGGATTGTCATGCCAAATCCATTCAATTATCTCTTCCTAGAACAATACTGGTAGTGTGGTAGGGTTCTCAATTTCCACCTACAGGGCGTGCTATCTCTTTCTTGCAAGCAGAGGGAATGATGAATAATGTGTGTTCGACATATCTTCTAATAGTTCGAGATACTATGATGGAAATTCCATCCCCGACTCAATTCCTGTTGTAAGGGAGTTCTCTGATGTGTTTCTAGATAATCTCCCAGGAGTTCCTCCTAATCGAGAGATCGAGTTTGGCATTGATGTAGTGCCAAGGACTCAGCCTATTCCATCCATCCTTATCGTATGGCTCCGTCAAAGTTGAAGGAGCAGTTGTAGGCTTTTCTTGATAAGGGAATCATTACACCAATTATTTCTCCGTGGGGTGCTCCTATTCTGTTTGTGAAGAAGAAAGATAGGACAGTACTTATGAGTATTGATTATTGGCAGATGAATAAGGTCACCATTAAGAACAAGTACCCATTGCTTCGTACTAGTGATTATCTTGATCAGTTGCAGGGTGTCAGCTTTTTTTCTAAGATCGATTTGCGATCTGGTTATCATGAGCTGATGATTCGAGAGTCAGACATCCCGAAGACTACTTTCAGGACTCGTTACAGCCATTACGAGTTCCTAATTATGTCTTTCGGACTGACTAATGCCCCTACAACCTTTATAGATCTCATGAATCGATTATTCTAGTCGTTCCTTGATTCATTTGTCATTGTCTTTATTGATGACATTCTTATTTATTTTCGTAGTTGCGAGAAACATGATTATCATTTGCGGGTGGTCCTTCAGACCCTTCATGATCGTATGTTGTATGCTAAGTTCTCGAAATGCGAGCTTTGTCTTGATTATTGTGCATTCTTCGGTCACGTGGTATCCAGTGAGGGTATTAAAGTAGACCTGAACAAGATTGAGGCGGTGCGGAATCGGTTTCATCCTACCACTCCGACTAAGATTCGTAGCTTCCTTAGATTGGTAGGTTATTATCAGAGAACCGTGGAGAAGTTCTCAACTATTTCAGCTCCCCTGACTCGCCTTACTAAGAAGGCGGTTCAGTTTCGATGGTCCGATGAGTGTGAGGCGAGCTTTCAGAAGCTCAAAGCCTTAATGACTTCAGCTCTAGTATTATCCTTTCCTTCTAGCGCCGGTAGATTTGTTGTCTCTTATGACGTAACCCGTGTGAGTCATGGATATGTTAGCACGGGAAGGTTATTGCTTATGCTTCCAGGCAGCTGAAGGTGAACGAGAAGAATTATCTGTCTCATGATTAAGAATTGGAAGATGTGGTCTTTACTTTGAAGATTTGGAGGCACTTTCTATATGGTAATCCTTGTAAGGTGTATACCAATCAAAAGAGCTTGCATTATCTTTTCTCTCAGAAGGATCTTAATGGATAGAAGCGAAGGTGGCTTGAGTTAATTAAAGATTATGATCTCATCATCCGCTATTATCTTAGGAAGATTAATGTGGTAGCAGATGCTTTCAATAGGAAGTCCATGGGCAACTTGGCTTTTCTTTCTATTGACATGCGACCTTTGGCCCGAGAGTTGCGGTCCCTTGGCGAATCTGGAGTGAGATTTCTTCGCCAAGACTCAAGTCGAGTTTTGGCATGTACTACAGTCGTCCTTAGTCAGTCAGATTAAGGAAAGAATATTTGAGGATCCTCACCTGCAGAAGTTGCATTGTCGTGTCTTAAGTGGAGGAGTTCCTTCCTTCGAGCTTGATCCAGATGGCATTCTTCAGTTTAATGGCTGACTATGTGTTCCTGATGTCACAGATCTGAGGCAGTCAGCGCTCCGCGAGGCTCATATCTCTGTGTGGGATAAAATATGCCACCTATTGTTACGGGGATATGAGTCCAGCTGGCGAGACTAGACATATCCTACAAGTCATTAGGCACTAAGGATATACGCCCGCTCCTAGAGCCAACGACCATTTAGGAGGTTTGGCCACAGGGCGTAGGGCACACATCCCGTCGCCTAGGGTTTACAGTCTCCTGGTTAGGGTTAGTATACCACCGCCTTGAGTTGTAGGCCCATGGTCCTATTAGTATTTTTATTTTACCTTATTTAGGACTGGGTATCACTACTATAAATACCCCTCCTTATATAGTATTTATCACCTCTGGATTTACCATCAATTTCGGCTTCTCCCAAGAAATAAGTGTAATCACCTAATTTTGGCACCTAAAATACCAAAAATGTATAAAATAGTAGTGTTAATCTGTATCATAAGCCATTTAATTAGGTGAAAAATACTAGAAAATTATGAAAAATATATATTTGTTATATGTCTAACTGTGTCTTTACATTTTGATTGTGATAATCTAGCATTTGTATAATTTTAAGTGTTAGTTAATTAGTCTATTTGTTAATTGTGTGTGTTAGATAATTTGTACTTTAGTAGTTTAAACTTGCAATTAGGGCTATTTGTGAAACCCAAAAGGAGAGTTAAAAGAGCCCAACGTTTTAGCCCAGCTCATTTAACCCGGTCCAAGATAGAGTTAATCTCATCCATTGATTGTTTTGATACAACGATCCTCATTCCCCATTCCTTTCACCCTTAAATACAATTTTCTTACCAGTTTTTCTCATTACACACCTAAGGTCATTTGACCTAACAGAACTATGCCCAAAATTCCCTCCCCCACCGGAAATCGGCACTGCCGGCGGTGCCACCGTTCCTCCGCCGCCCGGAAAGTCATAAAAATACATCTCCCGAACCGCTTTGAGCCCCTCTATCCCGATCTGGTCTCGTTTTCCACAAATTTTCAAGGAATCATCGTAAATCGGAGTTTGAAAGTCACGACATAAGCTTCTCCGGTGACCCTTCGTCTTCTCCGTTTGAACACTCACACCTAGGCGATACACTGGTAAGCCAGAGATGACACTGCTGTGATGGCGTTGAAGCAGTGGCGAGGCGGTGCTGATGGCGCTTGTGGTAGCGAAGCCAAATCGATGCCTTGACTGTGAGCGTAAGGCAACATCGACGCAGCTGAGATGTCCGTTGATTTGGGACTGGATTTGGGAGTTTGTTTGTGGCTGCTCGTGTCAACAAGGCGACGTGGAGACCGTAGGAGGCTGAGGCGAGGTTTCAGATACATTGTTTCCGTAGCGAGAAGCGATGGCGATGGTGAGGCAGTCAGCTTTGGTGTCGATGCTGCATTTGGAAAGGCGGATCCAAGGCAGTAGCGGCAAGGATTGGTATTGTTTCACTCTTTCTTATTTGTAAGTGATGAATCCATGTTTAAGTAGTTCAAATGTGAAAGTTAGTTGTCTGTATTTAGATTGGTTTGACATTAGGTTAGTGTACAATTATTTGGGTTTGGATATGAATTAGTATACACTTGTGTATGATCTGTCTCGAGCACGAAGGCTCGGATAAATAGAACTGCTGCGTGCTAAGATTCCTATGTGTACAAGTATAGTAGCTCACAGTTTGTTTGGTATTTCGTGATGCTTGTTGTCATCTTAATGTAAGAGCGTGTTGCATTGTTCTTGTCCTTTGCTTTGATCCTAGAATTTGGTTTAAAATAATGTATGATCTTGATGGTTGTAATTCCATATTTAAGCATGAATTTATGATTCATCAACTTAATTTTGCCTAGTGAAGCTGTCTGTTCTTGCCATCGTTTTCCTTAGTGCGAGTTGCATCTTGTTTTCAAACATGAAGGCATATATTATTTTCTCATAAATTCAGTTAGATCTTGACTTAGGAGAATTTTCGTAACTTATTTGACTAAGTTTGAGTTCTGTTCCAGTTTGGTTTTCAAAATTGAAACTGATGGCCTGGAGTATGCTGATCATATTTTGTTTATTCAAGGCATAAAAGGTGTAGTTTGATCCAGTAGCTAACTTGAAGCATGGCCCTTAGTTATAGTTTAGTTGATTGGTTAAGTTGCTAATTGTTTTTAAATTTTAGTTTAGTTTGTTTAGTTAAGAAAGTGAGGTCCAGGTGTTCATAATAGGTTCATTTGAGTTGTGTTTTAAGATAAACCTTGAGGTCTGATGATAAGTAGTGATCTGATGGGTTTGAATGATCAATTTGAGAAGTTGGGGGGTTGGATTTCAAGTCCAGGACTTGTTGAAATAAAATCTGAAATAGGAGGTGAGTTTATGTGGAGTTTGAGGTCCATGTGCCTTTGATTTTCAAGGCAAATCTGCCTCATTAAAGTGGTGAGTTTTTAGGGCATAGGGGTCTGCCTCTTTTGCCAAGGTTTTCCATTTTGAGAAACCTTCCAAGCTTGCATTTAATTGCAACAGCAGGCCTCTGAAAAGTAGCTGCTTTTGGGTTTGACCCCCCCAGCTGTCCGATAGCTCTTTCTCACCTTCCCCTCTTCCTATAAAGAGAGAATTTACTCTCTCATTTAAGGCAGGGTAAAATATTGAATATACCACATTTACTCCTCTCAACTACCTTAAAAAACAGATCTGAAAGTAAGAAAAAATAGCAAGAAAAATACATTAGAAAAAGAAGAAAGATGGCTCGTTCTGGTTGATAGCAAAAGTTTTAGGTTGGTTTGAGGTTTGTTGCTGTTTGTTGCTGATGATTACTTGGGCTGCTGGAGTGGGCCTTAGTTTCCTTGGTTGGAAGTTTATCTACACTAGGTAAATCTTCACTTTCTTGTTTATTTTTATGTAATAGCCAGCCATGTTTGATGTATGAAATAGTGATTTAAACTTGGTTTTAAGTTTGTTTACTTATGCATAAATTTCTGATGAATGTTTTGATAAGTTAACCGTTTGTGAATCATGCTTGAAACTGAAATTTTGCGCAAATGACACTGTTATATAACCCTGGTACAGATCTGACTCCTAAGCGAAATAGTGACTGTTTGTGCAAACGTATTTTGAAGCAACTGCAGTAACGTTGTTTGCTTATACATTTTTTAAAGGAGGGTGTTTCATAAGTTGTCATGAAAGCATAAATGTTAAAAATGAGCAAGGTTGTGTAGAAAATTGAATTTACGCATTATTGAAAATATGGCCAGATCTTGAAACAAATAGACAAATAGTACCTATGCGCAATAACCATGAAAATCAAACTGCCTCGTTTAAAGCCCTAAATGTTTCGTGAAAGAGAACCCCAAATTTGCAAATCCGACCCTATTTCAAGTTATCTCTTAGAAAAATGGCTATTCTAATTAAAGGGTAAAAGAACAAGGCTATATGTGCAATTTTTTTTTTAAAAAGGGGCAGTAAGTAAGAAATGGGCTTTAGCCCAGACTTTGCATATGTGGCCTGTATTTAAACATTCCCTTTAAGAACAACATATGTCTACAAATATTTTTTTTTTTTTAAAATGAAATAGCCATATTAACACATAACATTCACTTCTCTAAATAACAAGTTATTTGAGTGTAATTTATCTAAACCAGACGATCTCGGATGGGTGAAGTGCCTGCACGACCATATCTGGTTTAAGTACGTTATACTTTGTAAATATTGAATCAAGCCGTATTTAATTAAATAAAATAAATGTGTCGAAAGTAAATGTGATACATACAATCAAAAATCAAGCTGAATTATAAATTCGAGTTTGACCAAAATAAACAAAAAAAAAATACAAACAATGAGACTCAAATTAAGGTTGATAAGGTTTCGAACGGGTGAAGTGCCTGCGCGAAAATATTTGACCGAGTCACTAAAAAAAAATAAATAAATAAATAATAATAATAAATCAAAGCGTAGCAAAGGAAATAAATAAAGGCAAGTACAATAAATATTCCATATAGCCGGAATGCATCAATAAAGCAACTGTGCTTAGCAAAGGACTCGAGGGTGCCTAATCCCTTCCCGAGAGTCAACCGAGATCCTTACCCGGAACTCTGACGCAGACCACTAACGAGTCATAGGTGTTCCAAGGTACCTCTTTGGGTGACTTGGCACACCTTAAACTTGTCGAGTGGCGACTCCGAATAATAATAAACAATTCGTACCTTGAAACACCGTCACTTCCTTAAATGGAAATCCTAACTCGGGATAGTGCCAAATAATCATAAAAATCTCATAAGCGCTTTCCTAAACCCGTAACGCCCTCCGCACAAGTGGGCGCGCGAAAAAAAGGGGTGTGACAGCCTTGGCGACTCCGCTGGGGACAAAGTGAAAACTTAGAATCTCAGGCTTTATACTTTGTCGCTTTCGGCTTTTAAATATTGTTTGTACATGCTGCCTTGAATGTTACTGCTTTGATATGTTTGAACTGTATATACACAACTGTCTTCTCTCGTACACCTCTGAGTCTTCTGGAACACTGCACACATGCACGCCAGTCTCGCTTCGGCGTCTGGAATTTCTGTCGTGTCTCAGGACACAAAAAGTTAACCCTTTTTTAGGAGGAGATGCGTTGGGTTAGGCCGTTAGACGTTGTCGATCGGTACCCCCGAGGCACTTCCAAATTGCCAGAAACTATAGAACATGAACCCATTGAGTCACCTAGAGTTGAACCTGTGCTTTTATCTAGGCCGATTTATTTGCATGTCATTAGACTTAGTGAGGTGCGGTACACCGGTGCCGCACTTGTCTAGGCTGACCTTTTAGAGTCTAGATGGGGCCCACGCCCAGAAAGACAATAGTGGCATCTTCTTTGTTGCATCTAGGGAAGCCGTTATGCTGACCGTTTATCGAGGAAAAGCGGGTTAGTTTGGACAAATGATGAAAAGAAAAAAGAAAGAGAAGAGACACTTTATTAAGAGGGGCAATTTCAGATTTTTTAAAAAAATATTAGCGAGTCATTTGTCTTTTTCCCGTTGTCGGCAAAGATTTTAAAGTCAAATTTGCGCCGTTATAATGGCCAATTTTGTGGAAAAAAAAATAATAAAGAGAAAAACGTCAATAGTCAAATTTTGGTGTCGTTGTCATGTCAAATTTTGTTCAAAAATTAGAAAATCAAAAAATCAAATAGAGTCGTCTTGTTTTGTAAAACATTGACAAGTTTTGTTTCTATTTGTCTAGCTTAGTCAATCATGTAAAAATTTTGTTTGTATCGACTTGTCCGTTTTAATGTTGTTTTAAGAATTTTGTCCAAAGTTTTCTCGGTCCTAATCCTTCATTTTTAATAAAAATAGGTATCATGGCTGCATCATCATCTAGAGTAGGAAAAAGGAAGTTTCCTGAGGGTTCTACTCCGCCGCCTATTAAGATGGTCGATAAATGTCCTCCATTGTTGAGGGATTGGTGGTACAATTTGATCGAAAAGCAGAAAGGGGTTGTGAATGCGAGAATAGGAGAAATGACACATCTTCTTAACCCTAAGTTTGCCCCGCGCCGGGAACTAGTAAATGCTTTGATTCAGTATTGGGAACCGAGTCAAAATACCTTTGTGTTTGGTGATGTTGAGATGACTCCTACTTTAGAAGAGATCTCGGGTTTGACTAATGCAGTGTTTAGGACAAAGAAGTGCATAGCACCTCGGTTTGTGAGGGTCGATGAGTTCCTACGGGACATGAGTCTGCGCTCTGATACACAGTTAGTGAGTTTGGCCTAAGGTTGGGTTAGTCTGGAGTATCTTTATGCTCTTTATGGGCGGGGAGATGGTAACACAAAGCCTCGGCCGGAATTCATCACTATGTTTAACCATGAGCAATGGAATAACCTTAGGGAAAGAGCTTTCATTATCGCTTTCCTTGGTCTTATGGTCTTCCCAATGGAGAATGGACAGATCTCTATCGATACCTCTTGGATCGTGAAAGCTCTATTTGGGGGAGTTCGAAATTCTACTGTTGTGCCAATGATCTTGGGTAGTATTTATCGTGCTTTGACTCGATGCAAAGAGAAAGGGGCTCGATTTTTTGAGGGTTGCAACTTATTGTTGCAAGTATGGTTCGTTGAGCATTTGTTTGGCCGTTCTGACCCTACTCCACTACCCGATGCGCCTAAATGCCATTTGAACACCCATTATTATCGTGCTCGACATCTTGATCTACCTGAGAGCTTTGATGGGTGGGCACAGTACTTGAGCGAGCTCACTTTGGAGAATATCCGGTGGCAGGTTAGTTGGTACCCCTCGAAAGAGGGAATATATGGTAGTATGGATCGTCCTTTTCTAGTATTGATGGGTCATAAGGGAGCCGAGCCTTATTGCCCTACGCGGGTGCTCCGACAGCTTGGGCGCGTTCAGGGTGTACCTAGGGTAGAGGCCGTGGGAAAGTATCGCCTTGAGCATATTAGCGGTGAGTTTCCCAGGCACACTCAGTGGTTCTCCATTTGGGATAATATGAGACCTTTGACCCCCAACACACAGGTTATAGACCGATTCAGAGACGAGGTCACTCCTGAGTATGTTTTCTGGTTCGGCCGACAGCCTGCTTTTGTAGCTATGCCAGTGAAAATGGTTAAGGGACCGTATGATGAGGCACTCAGGATTGACATGAAGATAGAGATGCATAGGGTAGAGACTGAGGAGAGATATGCAGGTCTGGTCTACCGTCTTCATTCTGAGAGGGATGCAGCTCGAGCTGCTGTGGTTGAGAGTGAGGGTCTCGCGCATCAGCACCTAGACACAGTTAGACGACTTCGTGTTATGCACTCTGAGACATTGACAGAGCGGGACGCCGACAGGGCAGCTTTGGTGGAGAGCAGGAGAAGGGAGGATTATCATCGTCGGGATGCCATGGATGCTCAAGCTCGACTTGACAGGGCACTGGAGCAGGGAGAGCAGCTCAGGGAGCTAGCACAGGGCCGACTTCAGAATATACAGGTTGCAGGACAGACTATCAGTGTAGCTTATCGGCAGGTTTATGACTCTGCTGTATATGTTGCACGGGCTATCGGTGACTGTAGGAGGTTGCCCGCGGAGGACCTACTTCCACATGTGCTTCCCTTCGTCACCAGAGTTGCAGAGAATTTGGAGGGATGGCGCCGCACCTTGGTGGAAGGCCCACCAGTAGATCCCGAGGAGCCACCAGAGGAAGATCTCGACAAGCCATTTGAGTCAGATCCAAAGGAGCCAGCTGAGGCAGGGCCCGGATCACCTTAGCAGATATATGTCAGTCTGAGATGATGCAGCTCATTGCCCTTTTGTCATTCATGTAGCATCTTGGACATGTTGTAGCTTTTATTATGTATTGGTATTTCTATTTCGAACAGTTGGTCTAGTTTGTTTGTTTTATTTTGTAGGAGTACTTCTATTGCCCCATGTTGTCGGTTGGCTTATTATATTGTACTGTTTCGGCATTTATGAAAAGGAAACCAGAAAATCCAAATTGTGTCTCTTTATTATCTTAAATGCATTTTTGCTTTTTTTCAATCTGATTTTGGACCAACCACTTACATTTGAAAAGATATATGATATGAAAAAAAAAAGGAGGAGTGAAAAGAAAAAGAAAGAAAAGAAAAGAAAAAGAGAAAAAAAAAGAGGAAAAGCAAAGAAAAAAAAAAGAGAGGACCCGCTTTGTCTTGATTCGGGATGATGCATGACGACTTTAGGCTTGTAGGCGCGCTTGGCTTATAAATATTGTGTTCCCTAACCTGTTTTGTTTGCAGACAAGACTAGATTACCAGTAATTTGGTGCAGCGCTCTGGCATTACCACCCCACTCTTGCACAACTAACTCGAAGGGACTTGAAATTCCACTTGGTAACATGGCCACTGAAGGAGACAAATCTGATGCCGGTTCCGAAGAAAATGATAGGACGACAGAAGAGGCCCTGACTCTGAAGCAATTCCTAGTAGACATGCATCATGCGATAACCACGGGATGGGCACCTCTTCCCATGCCAAACCTCCTAAATGGGCTTATGCCAACAGCTAGCCAGCGAGCACCAGGCACATCTACGGCGGTCGAGGATCCGACCTATCCCCCTGGTTTTGGCACTAGTCATGGTCCAACAAAAGAAGCTGAAGTGCGCCCTCACGCGCCGCCCCCACCACCTCCACCTCAAGGGCAGTATGGACAACATCCACCACAGGGGCAGTATGGCCCACCCCCACCACAGGGACAGTATGGCCCACCTCTCCCACAGGTTCCAATTTTTTGGGGCCCAGCTAGGCCTGTTATGGCCAGGTCCAACAACGAACCGCATCTCCAGGCTGGGGATCATCATTATGATCAGCACCATGAACCCAATTTCCGACACAGTGACTCATATGATCAGGGGTTCCATCGCGAGTCACAAGTTGAGGTTGATCGATCAGGAAAGCTTGATGAGAGCGAGTATCTAAGAAAGGTGAAGGGCCTAGAACAAGCAGTAAGGATCATTTAGGGCTATGGAGATCATACCAACATTTCTTTCAAGGATCTTTGCCCCTACCCCGAATTGCAATTGCCAGAAGGGTTCATAGTGCCAAAGTTCGATCTATACACCGGGCAAGGAGATCCAAGAGTTCATATGAAGACCTACTGTAACATAATGAGAGGGGTCAAGAAAGACAAGTTGTTGATAGCCTACTTTTCCGAAAGCTTGGGGGGTGCAGCTGCCGAATGGTTCATGAGGCAGGATGTAACTAAGTGGTTGGCATTTGATGACATGGCGCAAGCATTCTACGACCAGTACAAGTACCACATTGAGGTTTTGCCAGATCGATCCTCTTTGGATGCGATAAAAAAGAAGCCAAGCGAAAGCTTCAGGGAGTACGCCCTCAGATGGCACGAGCAGGCTGCTCGAGTGAGCCCCGCAATACCGGACGACGACATGGTCCGTTTTTTCATCGAGGCGCAGGATGAGGCGTTCTATGGTGCATTGATCGCTGCCTTTGGGAAACCGTTTAGTGAAGTAGTCAAGATGGGAGAAATGATTGAGAGGGGAGTCAAAGCTGGTAAGATTGTGAGCCAGACCGCACTGAAAGCAACCACACAGGCTGTGCAAACAGGGGCAGCAGGTTTTTCTAGGAAAAAGAAAGAAGATGTGGCCATGGTAGGGTCGGGTTCGCGAAGGTGGAACGAGGAGCGATACAGTCATCCTAATTCATACCAAGCTCCGCAAACACCCCATTTGCAACACTATTACCCACCACAAAATGCACAATACTCCATACCTCCACCCCAATACTCTGTACACGCTGCACAGCCATATGCCCCAACATCTTATCCGCAATGGCGCGCGCCAGCCCCACAGCCTACATATCCCATTCACCAAGCTCCACATAATCATTATCAGGCCCCGCCTAACCCTACCTACCGACCAAGAGGTCCTACAGGATTTCGTCCAAGGGCCGAATTCAAGAAGGCTAGAGAAGAGAAAAGGAGGGAATTCACACCAATTAGGGAATCTTACACCAGTATCTTTGAGAAATTGCGAGCCTTGAACATGATAAAGCCAATTCAAGGAAACATGAATCCTACTGGGAAAGTGGACCACTCGCAGCATTGTGATTACCACTCGGGCGCACCAGGGCATGATACAGAAGATTTCTATTATCTCAAGAGAGTGGTGCAAGATTTGATTGACAACAATCAAATCGTGATTGAAGATGCAGAAACGCCAAACATTAATCGCAATCCTCTGCCAGTCCATGATGTACACATGGTATGTACATGCGAAGGGGGATTTGAAAATGAATCTGCAAGGCCAATAGTGTCAGTCGATGCAATAACAATTGGGGTGGAAAAGATGCATATCACTTCAAAGATAAGTCCTGTTGTAGTGTCCGGAGGAACAAAGCCGTCGGTCCAGTTGGATAAGCCCGTGTTAACATTGAAATGAGCTGTTGAGAAAAGGGAAGGGGGTGACTGAGAAACCAAAGTTGGTGATCTCAAGGGCCATCAGAAAGGAAGGAGAAGCGGATCCTGCTACCAAACCGAAGTTGATTATAAAAAATGCACCTCGGGGAAGATGATTTGAACAAAATGCGCGAGCCCATTGTCATAAAGAAGGCATCCCAGTTCCATGTGACAGATAGCAAGGCTGTCCCGTGGAACTATGCCAAGGCAGTGGTAACATACATGGGAAAGGAGGTTGTAGCAGAAACAACACAAGTGGGCGGTCTAACTCGTCCTGGGCGGTGCTTTACCCCGGAAGAGTTAAGAAAAGCAAAGCAAGCTAGGGAAAATCAGGGTCCCATCAAGGAACCTGTCACTGAGAAAGAGGCAGAAGAGTTTCTAAAGAAGATGAAAGTGCAAGATTACTCTATTGTGGAGCAGCTGAGGAAGACCCCTGCTCAAATTTCTTTGTTGTCCCTGCTGATGCATTCTGAGGCGCACCGTCATGCTCTGTTGAAAATCCTGAATGAAGCTCATGTATCTGATAAAATGACTGTTGGTAACTTGGATGCTGTTGCTGCTCGTATCTTTGAAGTCAACAGGATCACTTTCACCGATGAAGAATTGCCTATAGAAGGCACAGGCCATAACAAAGCTCTGCATCTGACTGTTAAGTGTGACAACTCTTACGTCACGAGAGTGCTGGTTGATGGTGGGTCTGGTCTGAACATCTGTCCATTGTCTACCTTGAAAAGATTGAGAATTAACGTGGACAGAATTCGAACCAACACTATGAGTATCGGTGCTTTTGATGGAGAAAAAAGGCAGTCAATTGGTGAGATCGAGCTTACATTGACAATTGGGCATGTGGACTTTGTTATTAATTTCCAAGTCCTCGATATGGATTCGTCTTACAATCTACTGTTGGGAAGGCCCTGGATTCATATGGCGGGCGCAGTACCGTCGACTCTACACCAGACTGTCAAGTTTGAATAGAATCGTGAGATGATCATGGTACACGGAGAGGGAGATTTGTCAATCTACAAGGATTCGTCCATTCCAGTTATTGAGGTCACCAATGATAGCCCAACACTGATGTACCAAGCCTTTGAAGCAGTCCATGTAGATGAGGTCCCTGAAGGCAAGCCTTTGCCCCAAGAAAGATTGTCAGAAGCAGCAGTCATGATGGCTACGGAAATGTTGAAGCATGGTTTCAAACCCGGGAAAGGTCTAGGAGCATCACTACAAGGAATGTCACATCCTATTAGTCCACTTGGCATTCGAGGTACCTGGGGTCTGGGATACAAGCCTACAGCTGCAGACAGAGCAAGAGCTAGGAAGATGAAGAAACAAGAATGGTCTCTAGAGAAGCCTGTCCCTTGCCTCGTACAATCTTTCACGAGGTCCAACGGGGGCAAGTCTATTTCAAAAAATGCTGAGGAGACTGAAGAACAGAAGAAGTTACTGTCAGACCTGAGGCACGTCTTTGGCATCAACATGGTGCAAACTGACGAAGGATCTAGCAATGCAGAAATCCAGGATATTGGCCCTGATGTGAAGCTGAACAACTGGGAATCCATGCCTCTCCCCGCTAGGAGGGGCTATTGGTAGCAAGTTTTGTTATCCTTTCTGTATACTTGGTTATTCTAAGGGTTGTAATCCAAGTATATTTATTTTGCTCGTTATGATGTCAAACCCTTTTATCTTTCAAATTCAATGAAAAGCAAGACATGTTCTTGTCTCCTTATTCTATCTCTTTACTTTCCTGATTTTTGTTCCTTATTTCTTTCTGTAGCTATGTTTCTGATGGCCTTAATAACATGACGTGCATGCTGAAATCATGCCCTAATCTAAACACACAGTTTAACTTGGTCTCAATGAATCAACCAAAAATTGAGGAAATATATGTTGGTGGGTGGAATGATTATGAAGTAACAGTTGAGGAGGTAGATGACATGGAAGGGACTGATACCGAAGAAATGTTTGAGAAAGAATATGATGAGGAGGGAGCTGAGAGTGAAATAAACGTGGAATTAGAATAGTTTGAGAACAAGCCTAAGCCCAAAATAGATGGCACGGAAAATATAAATTTGGGAAGCCCCGATGATGTTAGGGAAACCAAGATAAGCATGCACGCTGTACCGAAAGTGAAAAATGACATAGTTCAAGTCTTGTTTGACTATAGAGACGTATTTGCTTGCTCATATGATGACATGCCCGGTTTGAGCACAGATTTGGTGGTTCACAAGTTGCCGATTAATCCTGGTTTCCCTCCGGTAAAGCAGCTTCGGAGGAAATTTAAGACAGATATGAGCAAGAAAATCCATGAGGAAATCATGAAGCAGCTATCTGCGAAGGTGATACAATCTCTTCAGTATTCCATTTGGTTGGCCAATATTGTGCCGGTGCCGAAGAAAGATGGGAAGACAAGAATTTGTGTTGACTATCGAGATTTGAACAAGGCCAGTCCCAAAGATAATTTTCCTTTGCCTAATATTCACATTCTCATAGACAATTGTGCTAAACATGAGATCCAATCTTTTGTGGATTGCTATGCCGGATATCACAAGATCCTGATGGATGAAGATGACGCAGAAAAGACAGCATTCACCACGCCCTGGGGAACCTTTTGTTACCGGGTCATGCCGTTCGGCTTGAAGAATGCTGGGGCAACGTACATGAGAGCCATGACAACCGTCTTCCATGATATGATACACAAAGAAATTGGGGTATATGTGGATGATGTGATAATCAAATCAAGAACGGTAGAGGATCATATTAAAGACCTCAGGAAATTCTTTGAAAGACTCAGAAGGTACAATTTGAAGTTGAACCCGGCCAAATGTGCGTTCGGTGTTCCAGCTGGAAAGTTGCTGGGTTTCATTGTCAGCAGGCGAGGCATTGAATTGGATCCTTCAAAGATCAAGGCTATACAAGAGTTGCCTCCGCCAAAGAACAAGAAAGAAGTTATGAGTTTCCTTGGAAGATTGAACTACATCAGTAGGTTCATCGCTCAACTCACCACCACGTGTGAACCAATCTTCAACCTGCTAAAGAAAGATGCTGCAGTTAAATGTACTGAGGAATGTCAAGCGGCCTTTGACCAAATTAAGCAATACTTGTAAAATCCACCAGTGTTGGTCCCACCGGAGCCAGGACGACCTTTGTTCCTTTAACTGTCGGTGATGGACAATTCATTTGGTTGTGTACTGGGGCAACATGATGCCACAGGCAAGAGAGAACAGGCGATTTACTACATGAGCAAGAAGTTCACGGATTCCGAGGTCAAGTACACTTTGCTGGAAAGAACGTGTTGTGCCCTCACATGGGTAGCACAGAAGCTGAGGCATTATTTGTTGTCATACACTACTTACCTCATATCCCGGATGGATCCACTAAAGTACATTTTTCAGAAGCCTATGCCAACAGGAAGGCTTGCCAAGTGGCAAATGTTACTCACAGAGTTCGACATAGTTTATGTCACCAGAATTGCAATGAAAGCCCAGGCTTTGGCCGATCATTTGGCCGAAAATCCAGTGGATGATGAGTATGAACCTCTTAAGACATACTTTCCTGATGAAGAGGTAGACACAATTGAGGAGTTGCCTTCTGATGATGATCATTATTGGAAGCTTTATTTTGATGGGGCCTCTAACTCCAAAGGCGATGGTATCGGGGCTGTTCTCATATCCCCGACGGGTCATTATTATCCGGCGGCTGCGCAACTTCATTTCTGGTGTACCAATAACACGGCAGAATATGAAGCTTGCATCGTGGGTCTACGCATGACGATAGACATGGACATAAAAAAACTACTAGTGCTTGGAGACTCTGACCTACTAGTACATCAAATCAAGGGCGAATGGGAAACTCGAGACGTGAAACACATCATGTATAAGCAGTATCTAGAAGATCTTTACCAAAGATTTGATTCTATTGAATTTAGGCACATCCCAAGAATGCACAATGAGTTGGCTGACGCTTTGGCTACATTAGCATCCATGCTTAGTCATCCTGACCAAACTCACATTGATCCTCTCGAGATTCAAGTTAGGGATCAACATGCTTATTGCAACATGGTTGAAGAAGAACTTGATGGCGAGCCATGGTACCTGGACATCAAGAACTATATCAAGAGTGGAGAGTATCCAGTGCTGGCAGAGAGCAATCAGAAAAGAATCCTCCGCCGTCTTGCCAATGGTTTCTTTCTAAGTGGAGGGGTGTTGTACAAGAGAACCCCAGATCTGGGACTGCTGAGATGTGTAGACGCACAAGAAGCCTCAAGAATTCTCAACGAGGTGCATTCTGGAATCTATGGGCCACACATGAATGGCTATGTGCTAGCCAAGAAGATCTTAAGAGCAGGTTATTTTTGGCTGACCATGGAGCGAGATTGCATAGGGTTTGTGCGAAAATGTCACCAATGTCAAGTGCACGGCGATCTGATACATTCACCTCCCTTAGAGCTCCATACAATGTCCACTCCTTGGCCTTTCGCAGCATGGGGAATGGATGTCATTGGCCCAATAAAACCAAAGGCATCGAATGGGCATAGATTCATCTTGGTCGCTATTGACTATTTCACTAAGTGGGTGGAAGCAGCGACATTCAAGTCGGTAACCAAGAAAGCTGTGGTCGACTTTATTCATTCGAACATCATTTGCCGATTCGGTATCCCCAATACCATCATCACTGACAATGGGGCTAATCTGAACAGTCATTTGATGAGAGAGGTATGTGAAAGGTTCAAAATCGTGCATCGAAATTCCACACCATACCGGCCAAAAGCAAATGGCGCGGTCGAAGCTGCAAACAAAAACATCAAGAAGATCCTTCGAAAAATGGTGGAAGGATCTCGAGATTGGCACGAGAAGTTGCCATTTGCCCTTCTGGGTTATCGCACAACTGTGCGCACCTCAATAGGCACGACCCCATATGAACTGGTGTATGGGAATGAAGCGGTCATTCCGGCAGAAGTCGAAATACAATCCTTGAGAATCATTGTTGAAGCTGAGATCGAGGACACTGAATGGGTCAAATCCCGCTTGGAACAATTGGCTTTGATTGACGAGAAAAGGCTAAATACAGTATGTTATGGTCAACTATATCAGAATAGAATGGCCAAATCATACAACAAGAAAGTGCGCCAACGTAAGTTCAGTGAAGGTCAGTTAGTCTTGAAGCGCATTTTTCCACATCAGGAAGAAGCAAAGGGCAAGTTTGCTCCAAATTGGCAAGGACCGTATGTGGTGAAGAAGGTGTTGCCCAACGGCGCTCTATTCTTGACATACATCGAAGGCACGATGGCTGAAATGATTGTTAATGCTGATGCAGTGAAGAGGTACTACATTTGATGTTCTTGGATTGGGATAACGGAAGTCTTTGTTTCCCTTATCCAGATAATGTATCCCTTTTGTTAGCCTTCGACTTTGTATTGCTTTTGTGAACCCTTATTGGGAACCCTGTAATTGTAATGAAATGAAATGAATGAAAGAAAGATTCAAAACAACAAATTTTGGCATTAAGTTGCCAGAGCTACGTCTGACCTGATTCCTCTCAAAAGGATACGTAGGCAACCATTGTGGTGCGGTCAAAATAGGGGAAAGTTCCTTTTTCCCTATCTCATATCGACGCAAAACTTGCCTCCAAGTTTGCGGCCAAATTCAAAGAAAATCCAAATCCGCAGTTTCTGCTAAACTGGGGCAGAAGTTTGTTTTTATTTTATTTCGTCAATAAAATAAAAACAAACTTCTATTATGCTTACCATCTTTTCACATGCTCACGAGACATTTGGCATTTCAGTCTCGAAATCCGGAAGAGGCTCAAAGAGCCCAAGACATTATCATCAGAAAAAAAAAAGAAAAAAAGATGAAGTCTTGCCGGTGGAAACCTGAAAGGGCGCCGCATGACAAACAGTGAGATAAAAGAACAAAGAGAGAGGTTAGTCGGTGAAAACCCCAAAAGGGGCACCACTAACCGAATGAGGGTCGTCATAAATGTCATCAAGATGGGTTGGGAAAGTAGTCATGACCGAATGTTCAAATTGAGAAAAGGTCGAGGAAGAACTGTCGTGAATGATCAAGGTTTGAGGACAAGAAGCATGTCATGTTTATTAGGGTCATCGCTTCCACCTCCAGATAAGTTTCTTTTTACATCTCCAAAAAGACATCATTTCGTTCGGAGTCCTTTTGTCCAGAATCTTTCCCATTTTTCATTTTCAATCAAAATAACATCAAAATGAGCAAAAGAAAGTTTTGCAAAAATTGTTTACCTGTTTTGCAGTTGTAGCAGAGCATGGTCAGGACCCCCCTGGATAATGGAAGCCAAATCAACTCTCGATCACAAGATTGACGCGTTGAGAATTTGCACCGTGAAAGAGATCATCGAACGATATGCAGATTTCAAGATCATCAAATCTCGCCTGAGCACCAATTTCAAGAGTGACAATGTCAGTTTTCAAGTCAGAAGCAGCATTAATAAAGGAGTAGTTTATTTAAGATGTCGAGGCACCCACCTGGAGAATGAGGGAGTAGTTGTAAAGATCTCGAGGCACCCACCTGAAGAATGAGGGAGCAGTTTATTTAAGATCGAGGCACCCACCTGGAGAATGAGGGAGTAGTTGTAAAGAAGTCGAGGCACCCACCTGGAGAATGAGGGAGTAACTTTTAAGAAGTCGAGGCACCCACCTGGAGAACGAGGGAGTAATTTAAAGAAGTCGAGGCACCCACCTGGAGAATGAGGGAGTGAGTCTTAAAAGTCGAGGCACCCACCTGGAGAATGAGGGAGTAGTTTATTTAAGATGTCGAGGCACCCACCTGGAAAATGAGGGAGTAGTTGTAAAGATGTCGAGGCACCCACCTGAAGAGTGAGGGAGCAGTTTATTTAAGTCGAGGCACCCACCTGGAGAATGAGGAAGTAATTTAAAGAAGTCGAGGCACCCACCTGAAGAACGAGGGATTACATTTGAAGAAGTCAAGGCGCCCACCTGAAGAACGAGGGAATCCATTTAAGTGAAAGGAGGAAGGCCCACCTGAATCATGATCGGTGGCTTACTCTCCTTCAAAAGCAAGACCCACTTAAGCCAGGAGCGGTGGTTTATTTTTCAAGAAATGAGGGGAGCAAGAATCAAAAGGCTCAACTCGGAAAGCATGAAGACTTAGTACAGGAATTGGAATTTTATGTTTCCAATGTTGTAGTTTCTTTTTCTTTGTAAGGCCAGTGACCATTGGCCAGCAGCCAGTAACCAGCAAAGAGTGACCAGCAGCGACAACTCTAGTATGTCTTGTGTCAGTCCTAGTATGGGTAGAAGCGTTTAGTATCAGTCTTAGTGAGTCCAAGTGCTTGGTTCAGCCAAGTATAGTTTAGAAGTGTCTAGGTTATATGTCTAGGAAGCGGTAGTCCCAGCTATCGCGTGTCATTAACTACACTGACCTGATTCCTTAGTCCGAGGACATGTAGGAGCCTGGAAGTCAGGACACGGTCACCATTCCGCGTGATCTCGGCTAGGACCGAAGAGCCAAAATTAGTTGTTGATTACGTCTTTGTCCGAAATCTCTTCATGTTCCCGAACAAAGAGGGGCAGCTGTAATCACCTAATTTTGGCACCTAAAATACCAAAATGTATAAAATAGTAGTGTTAATCTGTATCATATCTAATTCTAGCCATTTAATTAGGAGAAAAATACTAGAAAATTATCAAAAATATATATTTGTTATATGTCTAACTGTGTCTTTACATTTTGATTGTGATAATCTAGCGTTTGTATAATTTTAAGTGTTAGTTAATTAGTCTATTTGTTAATTGTGTGTGTTAGATAATTTGTACTTTAGTAGTTTAAACTTGCAATTAGGGCTATTTGTGAAACCCAAGAGGAGAGTTAAAAGAGCCCAACGTTTTAGCCCACCTCCTTTAACCCAGTCCAAGAGAGAGTTAATCTCATCCATTGATTGTTTTGATACAACGATCCTCATTCCCCATCCCTTTCACCCTTAAATACAATTTTCTTACCAGTTTTTCTCATTACACACCTAAGGTCATTTGACCTAACAGAACTATGCCCAAAATTCCCTCCCCCACCGGAAATCGGCACTGCCGGCAGCGCAACCGTTCCTCCGCCGCCGGAAAGTCATAAAAATACATCTCCCGAACCGCTTTGAGCCCCTCTGTCCCGAGCTGGTCTCGTTTTCCACAAATTTTCAAGGAATTATCGTAAATCGGAGTTTGAAAGTCACGACATAAGCTTCTCCGGTGACCCTTCGTCTTCTCCGTTTGAACACTCACACCTAGGCGATACACTGGCAAGGCAGGGATGACACTGCTGTGATGGCGTTGAAGCAGTGGCGAGGCGGTGCTGATGGCGCTTGTGGTAGTGAAGCCAAATCGATGCCTTGACTGTGAGCTTAAGGCAACAACGAGGCAGCTGAGATGTCCGTTGATTTGGGACTGGATTTGGGAGTTTGTTTGTGGCTGCTCGTGTCAAAAAGGCGACGTGAAGACCGTAGGAGGCTGAGGCGAGGTTTTGGATACATTGTTTCCGTAGCGAGAAGCGATGGCGATGGTGAGGCAGTAAGCTTTGGTGTCGATGCTGCATTTGGAAAGGCGGATCCAAGGCAGTAGCAGCGAGGATTGGTATTGTTTCACTCTTTCTTATTTGTAAGTGATGAATCCATGTTTAAGTAGTTCAAATGTGAAAGTTAGTTGTCTGTATTTAGATTGGTTTGACATTAGGTTAGTGTACAATTGTTTGGGTTTGGATATAAATTAGTATACACTCGTGTCCGATCTGTCTCGAGCACGAAGGCTCGGATAAATAGAACTGCTGCGTGCTAAGATTCCTATGTGTACAAGTATAGTAGCTCACAGTTTGCTTGGTATTTCGTGATGCTTGTTGTCATCTTAATGTAAGAGCGTGTTGCATTGTTCTTCTACTTTGCTTTGATCCTAGAATTTTTCTTAGTGCGAGTTGCATCTTGTTTTCAAACATGAAGGCATACATTATTTTGTCATAAATTCAGTTTAGATCTTGACTTAGGAGAATTTTTGTAACTTATTTGACTAAGTTTGAGTTCTGTTCCAGTTTGGTTTTCAAAATTGAAACTGATGGCCTGGAGTATGCTGATCATATTTTGTTTATTCAAGGCATAAAAGGTGTAGTTTGATCCAGTAGCTAACTTGAAGCATGGCCCTTAGTTATAGTTTAGTTGATTGGTTAAGTTGCTGATTGTTTTTAAATTTTAGTTTAGTTTGTTTAGTTAAGAAAGTGACGTCCAGGTGTTCATAATAGGTTCATTTGAGTTGTGTTTTAAGATAAACCTTGAGGTCTGATGATAAGTAGTGATCTGATGGGTTTGAATGATCAATTTGAGAAGTTGGGGGTTGGATTTCAAGTCCAGGACTTGTTGAAATAAAATCTGAAATAGGAGGTGAGTTTATGTGGAGTTTAAGGTCCATGTGCCTTTGATTTTCAAGGGAAATCTGCCTCATTAATGAGGCAGATTTGGGAGCTTAAAGTGGTGAGTTTTTAGGGCATAGGGGTCTGCCTCTTTTGCCAAGGTTTTCCATTTTGAGAAACCTTCCAAGCTTGCATTGAATTGCAACAGCAGGCCTCTGAAAAGCAGCTGCTTTTGGGTTTGACCCCCAGCTGTCCAACAGCTCTTTCTCACCTTCCCCTCTTCCTCGAATATGTGCAATTTGTTTCTAAAAAGGGGCAGTAAGTAAGAAATGGGCTTTAGCCTAGACTTTGCATATGTGGCCTGAATTTAAACATTCCCTTTAAGAACAACATATGTCTACAAATATTTTTTTTTAAAATTAAATAGCCATATTAACACATAACATTCACTTCTCTAAATAACAAGTTATTTGAGTGTAATTTATCTAAACCAGACGATCTCGGATGGGTGAAGTGCCTGCACGACCATATCTGGTTTAAGTACGTTATACTTTGTAAATATTGAATCAAGCCGTATTTAATTAAATAAAAAAAATGTGTCGAAAGTAAATGCGATACATACAATCAAAAATCAAGCTGAATTATAAATTCGAGTTTGACCAAAATAAACAAAAAAAATACAAAAAATGAGACTCAAATTAAGGTTGATAAGGTTTCGAACGGGTGAAGTACCTGCGCGAAAATATTCGACCGAGTCACTGAAAAAATAAATAAATAAATAATAATAATAATAATAATAAATCAAAGCGTAGCAAAGGAAATAAATAAAGGCAAGTACAATAAATATTCCATATAGCCGGAATGCGTCAATAAAGCAACTGTGCTTAGCACAGGACTCGAGGGTGCCTAATCCTTTCCCGAGCGCCCGAAACTCTGACGCAGACCACTAACGAGTCATAGGTGTTCCAAGGTACCTCTTTGGGTGACTTGGCACACCTTAAACTTGTCGAGTGGCGACTCCGAATAAAAATAAACAATTTGTACCTTGAAAGTCCGTCACTTCCTTAAATGGAAACCCTAACTCGGGATAGCGCCAAATAATCATAAAAATCTCATAAGCGCTTTCCTAAACCCGAAACGCCCTCCCCACAAGCGGGCGTGCGAAAAAAAGGGGTGTGACAATAAGATTTACAATGCTTTTCTCCATTATTTATTGCTTATTTGCTTTTCTTAATTTTTCATCGTATTACTTACTTTTTCGTCGTAATTTGTCGTATTGCTTGTGACCTCATTCATAATTAATTGTTTAACCTAGACGTAAAAATTTAGGCATAAACAGTTTGGCGACCACCGTGGAGCCCAAACAATTTGTAGGTATTCTACGAAGGAAAAGAGGCAATAATGTCTGATGACAACAACAGTGTTCCAAAGAACACCGCAGATGGAGTGGTGATGTTAGGCTATTTTACCTTTATTTTGAGGGTGTCTTTACAATATTTTGATAGTAAATTTAAGAGTTTATATACAAAACAATCAAGATTTAATACTAATTGAGTTGTTTGGTGTTGTAGGAATTGAACATGATGAATTGAGGAAAAAAAATGCAAGTTTTGGATTTAAAATTGAAGATATTAAAGATTTCAAGTGATCGAGTGACAAGCGAGTGACACGGGAAGAAATAGAGTCTTTGCTTAGGAGTGGAGAAAAAATTTCAGCACATTTAGGCCAAATATGTGAGCACCACGCGAGCTGAATTATCTGAAGAAATTGAGTAGGCGCCACACGGAGCAGAACGTTTGGGCAAAAATCTAAGGGCTTTTTGGATTATTTGCTTAGTTTCCTACAGAATATAAAAGCTTCTCTTGTCTCCTTTATGAATTTTCAACCTAAAAAGGTCCTATTCCACACCCAAAGGAGGCAAGGAAAAGAGGAGATCCAGATTGAAGGCTCTACTTCATCCATCTATCCATCTTATTGTGGTTTTATCTATTTATAGTTATTTCTTGTCTTAGAGCATGACTATGAGTGGCTAAATAACCTATTCTAGGGTTGATTGAGCCACTCTACATGCTTGTGTGATGATAATTATTGTGCTTTGAATAAACCTTGTTGATTCTTCCTATCTATGTTGTTTACGAATTTCATGGCAATTAACTGGTAGGATCCCCAATTAGTTGTTCCCTTTATTCTTGTGATTACTAGGAATAGATTCATGAGTTATGATTAAAATATATAGCAGTATTTCAACCTAAAACAAAGGCATTTCTTAGGTTGTCAAAACGGTGAATTAGGAATAGTGATCCTTACTGTGAACCATAAGTGTAGTCCTCCTTATCTTCATTAGTTAATTGAAATAGTTAATTAATGAAAGTTATGATTACTTAATGGAAGTGGGTAGTTGTAAACTTGGAGCACTTGTTCAATAGGAAGAGTTAGGAGAAATTGATAGCACAAGACTTTAGCACAAGTTAGGAGTTGGGGAAATCAATCCTAGCTTTCCATCTCTTGAATCAAATCTATCTTTCTATACTTATTATCTACTTTCTTGTTTAGTAATGTTAATATAAAACCAAACCAAAGATATAAACTTGAAGTTGGTTTAGTAGATAATTTAGCTAGATTAACTACTAGGAGTCGTGTTCTCTGTGGGATTCGACCTCGGGACTTTAGGTACCGAGCTATATTTGCCGCAACCGCTTAGTCCCTTTTATAGGGCATAGTTGGGCGTGATCAAATTGTGGCACCGTTGCCGGGGAACATGGTGTATTTCCAGCTTTCTAGGATAGCTGAGTTGTTAGTTCAATTAACTTCGTTCCTGTACATATTTATTTAGGTTATAAGAGATTATAAAAAAATATGGCATCAGAAAATAACATGTGGTTTGGTGATTATTATTATGGTTGTGCTAATACATCTTATTCTTCCCAGAGCCCCTATTTTGATTATTTTTCTTTCTCTTATGATAATAGTACGTGCAATAAAGTGGAGGATGATGAGGAAGAATATGAAGTTGAATTGAAGAAGATTTGGGACAGACGTAGAGCACAACTATGCCGCATAGAAGTTCAAGTGAATCAGTTGGCTGCATTATTGGGAATTCAACAACCCAGCCAAGAAGACATAGAATTAGAAGAAAAAATCATGGCTATAGTTGAAGATCTAAAACGTGAATTTCCATTGGATGAGACAAATGTTGAAAGCCAACCAAGTAGCCATATGGTGTGGGAAGATGTCGAAGATGAAGAAGTGGTACTAGATTCACACACAAAAATTGAAGCTGAAATTATAGTTGAGTCTAAATCGTGCCGGAAAGGGGATGTCAATATAGTGAAGTGTGAGCTGGTAGCACCATATTCTAGACACTTTTCAACACTAGTTTTAGTGGGAGACATGGAAATTGATCCTTTTGAGCTAGTGAAAGAGTTGAAGGATGAGGTGAATGATGCTTACATTATGGAATTTTCACTACCATCTAGGTAAGATGACAATACTCGTTTAAAGGCCAAGGACTACAAAATAGTATATTTAGTGCTTGGTCAAGTGCATAGCCGACAATTCAAAGATATTCCTGAGTTAGCGGCTACACGCAAAAGGAGATGCTTAGTGTTTGGTATGCTAGAACTTGTGCCACCTCAAGAGCATAATCGGAGAGTTGAGTTACAATTGGGGAGACGATACGTAAGCTCAAGTTGGAGGAAAAAGTATTGACTTTGGGTTATGTCGTGCCACAACAATAAATAAGGTGCTTCTCGGGAGGCAACCCGTGATTGTAATTGTATACAAAAAAAATAATAATAATGTTATCTTTTGAAGGATATTACTTGGTGAGTTTCTTTATTTTGCAGGTTTCGACTGGTTTGAAGTCTAAGTGTGGGGTCCTTGCAACCTCATACGATTGGATGACGATGTTCTGCTTGGGGGAAGTCTGAGTACCTCGTGTTCTAAGGAAGCTCACATGGATGTTCTTCGGGCTTAGAGCCCCAGGGAGTTTCTCTATCACCCTTAGTTTTTATTTTTAATGCATTGAGGGAAATGCCTGGTTTTAGGTGGGGTGGGATTCTTCTTATTTGTGCTAATAATCCCTTTGATTTTTCTTTGTGCATCGGTTCTTTTCCAAAGGAAGTAGTTTGAACCGGGTATTGGTAGATTTTTTTTTAGGATTAGAGTGTAGTAATTGGTGAAACGACCTCGGTTAGTCGTTTCGGAAGATAGGACTCCGATTGGCGCGCCAATAATTTTAAAATATTCGTAATGTCCATTAGGACAATTTGAGCTAAATCAGACCTCGTTTAGTAGGCATCGGAAGAAGGTTTCAGTTTTATTGGCAATAAATATTAAAAAGAGATTTTCGAGCTCGATTTTTCCGAATGAGCTCCGATTCAGAATCCGAAAGCGCCGTTAGGTTCGTATGATTATTTGTGATTTTTATGAACTTTCGAAAGTGAATTTCGATATTGTTCGTTTAGTTTCCGCTAAAATGCCGAAAGTTAAATAATTTGACCTTTTTCATTTAAATTCGTACCTTGAGTTTCGGAAGTCCGATTTGAGATCCGCCTGCGTAAGTATGTTACATATATTTTGTATAACTCGTATGAAAAAGTTGGAATTATTTCGAATATCGTAGGATACTATTTTAATTTTCGATAAGAAAAGAAAATAAAATAAAATAAAACAAAAAAAAGAGAGAAAAAGACAAAAATTATAAAGAACGAAAGAAAAGGAACATGATGGCGGTTAAGATGAGCTTTATATAAGCTGATCTTTTGTAGAAATGGAGAAACGACACAGAATGAGAGAAAACGAGAAATAGAGGAAATTATCAGAGAAAAATGCCAGAAAATGAGAAAAGGGGCCGGAGAAAAATAGAATTTTCACCCTGAAACATTCAGGTAATGATCCTAATATATTATTTGAGTTTATTACGTGTGTTTAAATATATTTTTACGGTAGAAATTGAGATATTAGGCATCGTCCTAATAAGTTCAATTAATAGTTTAAAGGGTCAAATGGACCCCGATAATGAAATTGAATATATATTCGTACTCAGTGAGTTATGGGCAACATATAAATGTAATTTATTTAGGGTTTGGTCATGTGACCATAAACCCTGTACATAGGGCTTGCCTGCGCATTGCGTATGCGAATAGGGTATCAGGTTCCTAACCAGATTGCCCTAAGATGTGAGGAATGAAGCCTTTAGCCTAATTTGATATAATTTTCTGCTTATTGAATAGAGTGGGATCGTTTGGCAAAGAAACCAAAGAATAAAGCGGTTGTTGAGTAGCAGTATTAACTTTGGAACGAGGTAAGTGTTTATATCCATTTCTTTGGAGGCACCTGGCCTCGTGGATTTTTACCACGTGTTCTTTACGTGTGTAACTGCCGATAGGCGTACTCATTACGCCTTAGCTTTGGATTTACATTGTATATTATATGTTATATCCTATTGTTAGTATTGCAATGAGGATCTGAGCATTGTACCCTGGCTGTAAGTTGGCATCTACTTCCCGGCTGTCGATGAGAGTCCCGCGCCGGTGAAAGGTTATTATTGCATCACATATGCATTATATGTCATTCATATGCATTACATTGCATATCATATTGGGTGCAGGAGTATTCCGCCGCAGGAGCAGGAGTATTCCGCTCCATTGTATCATATTGAGGGTATGAGGATTCCGCCCCAGGAGAGTGCAGGAGTATTTCGCCTCAGCTTTACATTATATCGGGTGCAGGAGTATTCCGCCCCAAGAGAGTGCAGGAGTATTCCGCCTCTGGTTTATATTATATCGGGTGCAGGAGTATTCCGCCCCAGGAGCAGGAGTATTCCGCTCCAGTTGGTTATCAGATTGGGTTCCCCTCGAATGCAGGAGTATTCCGCTTCGAGATGGGATGACGGGCACATGTGACCCTTTGCATCAGATTTCATTTCATTTCATTTCATCTCATTTCATTTCATTTATTTTCATACCATTGTGTAGACTTGGGGTACATAACTATTTTTCTGCTTATACGTGCATTGCTTATTTGTTGATATGTTTCTGGCTCGTATTCCTGGCTGAGTTTTTGGTTTCATACGTGTTTTTGATTATTATCTGGCTCCGCCTTTTTAGAATTTAAATAAGAGGAATTTGGTTTATCTGTTTCTTCTCCCTGGCTAGCTATCCAATTCTTTGAGGTGGCTAGTCTGCCCCACTTATTGAGTCCTTTTGACTCACCCTTGTTTGTTGTTTGTTTCCTTTCTATCTATTTTGTTTCGGCAGGTTCGCTCCAGGATTGAGTTCGCCACATTGTGAAGGAGCGAAGACGACTTCAGCTGTCAGGGTGAGCCAGCTTTTATTCCGGATGGCCACCAGTTTATTGGTTATCATTTCAGTTGCATTTTGCTCCCTTCAGGAGGTATACGTCTTCTTTTGTACTCTTAGATGCCTAGTCTGGATAACCCTAAACCTAGTATGTTGGGTAGTCAGCTGTAATTTCTTTTGTACAGCTTAGAGGTATCAGTATATCTGTGTTTTTTTTAAAGTCTTGTTTTTATTTATGAATTGTTGTACTTATTTTCCTAATTTGATTGGTAAGGGTTCGCCCGACGGGTCTAGGGGAGGATGTCGGGTGCCCGCACGGCCTGATCAGATTCCGAGTCGTGTTAATTGGATGGGTGAGTCTTGGCTCCATGATTTGACTAGTTCTATATAGATACTTAATTTGGGTATGTGAACTTCATGCATATATTCTACATTAATCCACTTGCCTTGAGAAACATTGAGTGCATTGGTTGAAGACTATGATCATGAAGTTGACTCTAGATTTGCTTGAGAGTTTGCTTGTGTTTGCTTTGTTTGATAGCTGGAATTGAGCCGGAATTGAGCCATTTTGACTAGGTTATGTGCCATGTGTGAGTGAGGATTTTGTGTTCTCCATGTTTAATACTTGATGTCTACAACTTTCCCGGTGTGTGTGCAAAGTGAAATGAGAAGTTTGCTAGCCAATTTATTTGAAGCCTCAGAGTTAGATGTTTACTAGTGAAATTTGACCTTAGCTAACCCTTTTGAGCCCCTAGCCTTTTCTTTGATGGCCATTCGGATTCCTATTTCTTGTGCTAAATATCTGTGAATTTTACTTGTGGTGTTATGAGTCTAAAAGACTAGTTAATGAAGTGGGAAATTATGTTTGTTGGAGGAAGACAAAAGGTGCGTAGGAGGATGCTATTGGAGGGATTTACTAAGAAAAAAAGTGAAAGATTACAGTATTGTGCAATAATTGAAGAATGTATTGAGAAAAAAAAATATTTGAAAGATGGAAGAAAACAAAGAGTAGTCCTTATCATTAGCTCCTACTTTGCTTAAAGAAGAAGGTTGGTAAAGGTTGACTCTGTGCTGGTAAAAGAAAGATTGGTAGGGAGGAAAAATGCTTGAATTAATTGTGTTGTTTTAAATTGCTTGGGGTGGTTACTCACTATTACCTAAATATATCCTACATGTCCCATTGCCTACATTACAACCATAAGAAGTCCTAATTGATCTTAGCCGAGTATACAGACATTAGTCGAGTCCTACACTAAGGGCAAGCTTATGGTACGTCTTGTGTTGTATGTGAGTTTTTTTCTGAGAGTGAGGGTTTCATCTTTGTGTGAACTTTTGTTCATGATTCATTCTCTTGTGTGAATTCGTTCGTTGAAATTTCAATTGATTGTGAGGGCACATGATTTATGAGAAGTGAGCTCTTTTATTTGTTTTTTGAATAGAGTGAGTACTTTCATGACTTATTGGGTGAGTCTGGAGTTGATATGGGATTGGGAGGTTGATTTGGTCCACTTGATTGTTTTTAAATTTTCTTGGCTTGGATTTTGTACAAATAAAGACTGATTAGTGCATATGCCACTTGTTAAGTGCCTATATAAACCTAAGTCATTGTGTGAGTTGTTTTGTTGCGTCTTTATTTCAAAGTATAAGTTGCTCACGGACAAGCAAAAGTTCATGTGTGAGGTGGTGATGTTTGGCTATTTTACCTTTATTTTGAGGGTGTTTCTACAATGTTCTGATAGTAAATTTAAGAGTTTATATGTAAAACTATCAACATATGACACTAATTGAGTTGTTTGGTGTTGTAGGAATTGAACATGATAAATTGAGGCAAAAGATGCAAGTTTTGGATTTAAAATTGAAGATATTAAAGTGATCCGTGTGTCAAGCGAGTGACACATGAAAAAATAGAGTCTTTGCTTAGGAGTGGAGAAAAAATTTCAGCGCATTTAGGCCAAATACACGAGCACTATGCGAGCTGAATTGTCTGAAGAAATTGAGTCCGCGTGGCACGCCGGCGCCACGCGGAGCAGAAAGTTTGGGCGAAAATCTAAGGGCTTTCTTGACTATTTGCTTAGTTTCCTACAGGGTATAAAAGCTTCTCTTGTCTCCTTTATGAATTTTTTCAACCTAAAAAGAACCTATTCCACACCCAAAGAAGGCAAGGAAAAGAGGAGATCAAGATTCAAGGCTCTACTTCATCCATCTATCCATGTTATTGTGGTTTTATATATTTATAGTTATTTCTTGTCTTAGAGCATGACTATGAGTGGCTAAATCACCCATTCTAGGGTTGATTGAACCACTCTACATGCTTGTGTGATGATAATTATTGTGCTATGAATAAACCTTGTTGATTCTTCCTATCTATGTTGTTTACGAATTTCATGCTAATTAATTGGTAGGATCCCCAATTACCCTTTATTAATGTGATTACTAGGAATAGATTCATGAGTTAGGGTTAAACATATAACAGTATTTCAATCTAAAATAAAGGCATTGCTTAGGTTGTCAAAACAGTGAATTAGGAATATTGATCCTTTGAACCATAAGTGTAGTCCTCCCTATCTTCATTAGTTAATTGGAATAGTTAATTAATGAAAGTTATGATTACTTAATGGAAGTGGGTAGTTGTAAACTTGGAGCACTTGTTCAATAAGAAGAGTTAGGGGAAATTGATAGCACAAGACATTAGCACAAGTTAGGAGTTGGGGAAATCAATCCTTGAATATTCATCTCTTGAATCAAATCTATCTTTCTATACTTGTTATCTACTTTCTTGTTTAGTAGTGTTAATATAAAACCAAACCAAAGATATAAACATGAAGTTGGTTGAGTAGATAATTTAGCTAGATTAAATGCCAGGAGTCGTGTTCTCTGTGGGATTCGACCTCGGAACTTTAGGTAATGAGCTATATTTGCCGTGACCGCTTAGTTTCTTTTATAGGGCGTAGTTGGGCGTGATCAAGTAGACAAATCCGCAAAGGATCTTGACGATCCCAGTGTCCAACAAAAGGATTCAGCTGAACAACCAAAAGATCCTTTTCAAGAGCTGACCCATGTCGCCAGTAATGAAGGGACAGCCGTCTATTGGAAGGTAACCCTAAGTTCAGAATTTTCATTACTGACCTCCTCAAAACTATGATGGAACAGGCGGAACAGAACTCCAACGTGATTGAAGGGGTGTCTCGCAACTAGGAACGATATTTACAGAATCATTTCAGAGGCCAGCGTGTCTACAAAGACCAGCACCCATGAATGATACGCCACCATCTGTGCCTAGTCGAAGGCTTAACATGGATGCTGCCCCTGGAGGCTCGTCAATAATCAAAAATTTGGATCTTAAGGGAGCCCCTGTCATTCAGGATCTCATAAAAGAGATGAAGGCCATCCATGACCGGATTGGTAACGTGCAGGGTGCTCCACCCCAAGTTACCACGATAGACGAGCAGAAGTTTTACAAGCACACTTACAAGGCATGTGCTGCACTGGTCCGCATACCAAAGCACTTTTGCATGCCAGATAACTTGAAGTATGACAGGACAACTGATCCGGATGAGCATATTGATGCGTATTATATGGCTGTAAAGAGTAAGGAGATTACTGAGGAAGAAATCCAGTTTGCTCTAGTGAAGAGGTGGCTCAATTCTTACCAAAGGAGCCCTTGCTTGCTACACTCAGCTACCAATGGGTTCAATCAAATAGTTCACCCAGATAAAGGATTTATTCAAGAAAGCGCATTCCGGTGCCTGCAAGCGGGAGAAACGCATGGAAGATATCTTTCAGATCCGGCAGTGAGACAACAAGTTGCTCAAAGACTACCTCGACAGGTTTCAGAAGGACCACATGGAGCTTCCTCCAGTTCCTGACAATATTGCGGTGGTAGTCTTTTGCAAGAGCTTGAATGACAAGGGATCCCTGGCAACCAGAGAGTTGCAATGGAGTCTAACTCAGCACCCTATGTCAACATGGAACGCCCTGCACCAGAGCTACACCGAGAAGCTTCGCCTAGAGCTCGGGGAGTCTTCTACTCCCGAAGAAGTCCAACCGGCTATCTAAGACGTCATCCGCCAGGGACAGAAATGAGGATACATAAAGGAACCTCGAATGGGGGACAAAGGCAAGCGAAATAGGAAAGATAGCAGGGACGATTTTTCGATGCAGCAGGACGGGCAAGGAACGTCAGGGTCATTTTCAAAGAGATCGCTCAATGTGGAGTGGGTTCCAAATTGATTCGATGAATTGGGTCTGCGCGTCAATGCTGTGGAGTTCATAAGTGATCATAGAAAAAATGCACAAATCCATTGGCCAAGAAACCTGAGAGCAGAACCTGTTAGAAGGAACAAGGAACTTTACTGCCAATTTCATAGAGACCATGGACATGACACGGCCAGTTGCAGAGCGTTGATCTTAGAAGTCATGAATCTGTTAAACAAAGGGTACCTCAAGGACCTGCTGCATGATAAGGGAAAGCAAACCATCGCCAGAAGTGAGAACCAGGACGCACCGCCAAGCCTGCCCGATCCTAAGAGGTCCATCAATGTGATAATTGGGGGACCAACACTGCTCAGGGGGTCAGAGGATATCCTAACAGCACCCAACTAGGGCCCCCTTCTAGATGAGATGATCTTATTCAGCGAGGAGGACGGCCTCACCCCGCACCATGACGCCCTGGTCATAACACTTAGGATAGAAGACACAGATGTGAAATGTGTATTGGTCGACGCCGCTAGTGCTGTAAACCTCATCAGATGGGATGCACTGAAGGCGATAGGTGTTGAGGATCAAATCATGCCGAGCGTCTACACGCTCGCAGGCTTTAACAATTCTTGTGAGAAAGCTATAGGCGAAGTTAACTTACCCACATGCTTGCCGGGGATAGATTATATTTCATCCTTCCAGGTAATCAAGGGAGGCGTTCCATACAATGCAATCGTTGGGCTACTGCGGATTCATCAAGCCAAAGAATTATCGTCCACTTGGCATCAGAAACTGAAGTATCCTACTCAGTAGGGGATAAAAGAAGTGAATGGTGATCAGGAGGCAGCAAGGGAATGCTATACGGCCGCAATCATTGGAGCAGTTGTGCCCGAGCAAGTGCCCGAGGTGAACATCCCAGGAGACCCTGAAGACCTCGAAGCCACAATCAACCAAGACTGCGATTCACACGATATGGTTGATTGACGTCTTTCAGGGGGGAAAGGATAGGGACAATTGGAAGTACTTTTTTTTTAAGAATTTACTTAGCACATTAGTCTTGCTCTCAGATTACAGTATTTTCATACTTTTTGGACATGTTACGGGTCTTCACCCACAACATCGTAAGGCTTCGCACCTTTATTAATAAAACTACTATCTTACTTAGTCATTTTTACTCATTTATTTAGATCCATCTACGATCCAACTATTCATAGCCCCAGTTACATACAAGTGTAAGTAATACACCTACTTTACGTGACATATGTAGGGTACACTACACGCTTAGAGCTAGACCACGTCTAACTCAGCCACCAGGCATTAACCGAGTGTTGATCTCGTTAAATGAACAATTGCACCTACACACCGATGGGGACGCCTGTCCACATAGTGCTAGAAAGTCTTAAATACTCGAGTACTAAGCGAAAATGTTTTGTCTCAAAATGCAAAAGGACTATTTCCACATAGTCTAAAGTCGTCCCATTGCGGGCGCAAAAAACTATCTACTACGGATGCAACCTAGTCGCTATCTATCGGTTCACAATGGACGTAATTGCTCAAGGCAGGCACACTGACACACATTCTTAAACTAGAACAGTCAGGACGACCGGAAGCCTTCTAATTCTTAGGTGCAAATGCTCACAGAGGCATAACTAAGCATTACATATTGTTTATGGCAAAAATTAAAAAACGTCACGAACAAAAACAAGTGATTTAAGTTAATACGCCACAAAACGGGCCCAAAATTACATTAAACATCAGCATACGTGGATAAATTTCTAAATCACCAGATGCATAAAAAAAAGAGCATCAAACGGAGGGGGGATTCTCATTCCTCTCTCAGGGGACTTCCTTCATCGGCGTCTCATCTCTTTCACCACTCATCTCTTTTGAGCCTACCTCAAGGTCAGGACCAAGTTGAGCATCTGCCTGGGAAATAAGGCCAGTATACGAGGCAATCTCAGTAGCAAGGTCAAGATTAGGGTCGTCACGAACTCGAAGAAAGGTGGCGAGAGCGGCAACAATGTTGGCGATGAGCATTCAGAGCTTCTTTTTGTTGATCTTTCAGGAGGCACTTCTCACAAAGGTCATCGCAAATTCGTTCAAGTGACACCACGTGACCTTACAACCTGTCATTCTCATCTTGAAGGAAGGTGGAGAGACCCTGAGCATCTGCAGCATATTTCTCAGCGACATTCATTCTCTCCCCCATACCAGAGGATAGTTGCTGCAGATCTCACGATCCCCTCCAGACGGTTCACTATGCTGAGATGGAGTTGCTCTAAGACCTTGACATCTGTAAGGGACAACTTGAGGGCCTCCACATCCTGCTTGTGCTTACGTACTTCACCAGTCAACGCCCTCTCCATGTTCCTACTCTTTAGAACTTGACACGATAAGCATCACGAGTGGTCTGCAGCTCGCCCTTCAATTCCACAACCTTCTCCACAAAGGGTTAAAAACTAGCTACTTGTCCACGTAGAGCATCCGCTTCCTCGACCAGATTCCTTTCTAAGCTCTCCCGGCGGAGTATCTCATGATACACTATCAATCCCTGGGTAATGACAGCAGTTTGATAAAAGAAGAACGATGTTAAACATGACATGGTAGTGACAGGAAACTTACCCAGAGGGAGCAGCCGGTGGCAACCTCAAGCAACTCATGATTGTTCTAGCCAGAGAGGTGTTCTTTTTCAACAGGGCCAACCAATTCAACGGTATGGACCGTCACAACCCGTGGAGTTTTTATCAGGTTAACCCCCACAGAAATAGGGATTACAACCTCTCGAGCTCCACCTTCAGGTTCGGGCATGGCCTCTACGACAACTTTTTTGCCAGGATGCCGCTGAAAAGAGTCAAAGCTCTCAAGAGCTGAAGCAACATCAACAGGTTCTAAATGTGAACGGAGGATATCAGCTTACGAAGTCAATAAGGAAATAATATTATTTTAAAAATTGAAGTTCAAGAAAACACAGACATGGAGGCTGCGGATCAGAGGGCATGGCAGGGAGCAAGACATCATCCTCCACACTGGCCTCTTTCTCGGCTATGGGAGTCTCTTCAATTAGACATCTATGCTTTTGTGAAGAAGAACCAGCCTCCACAGCAGTAGACGGGGTTGTCTCAACAAACATAGATTCTCGGGGGACTTCTCCCTCACTGTCAGAAATCACAAGGATTTCACCAACAATGGGCACGTTCGCCGGCCTAGAAGACTTTTTCCTCTTTGAGGAATGGGATCTGCTCGCTCTCTCCAAAATTCTTCCACTAGATACTTGCACATCATGTAAGGGAGCAATATATAGGGCCGCGATCTGAATACCCACAAGCATAGGCATATCACGATGAGAAAACCCTTGAAGCAATGGCAAATCAGAATATGGAAGAAAACTCGGGTAGAAAAAATGGTTCAATAATTACTCACCGTGGTCTTTCGCCCACCAGACGTTTGCGTTCGCCAGGGACAAGAAGGTTAAGGAGTTAGGATGGTTCCTCGAGAAGATGTTGGTGACCCAAGTCATCAGTTCATTATGACTCAAAGAAACGGTGGACACTATGTTCACTACACAGAAGAAAGGAAATCAGTTTCAGGCAAATACCATTGAAAGCAAGGAGATAAGTTTATGCGGACTTACACTTTCTATTGAAGACCTCTGGAAAGGAAGAGAAGATACCAAGTCGGTTGCCCGAACAGCCACATACCTGTACACCCAACCACGGTCTTTGGAGTCTTAACTGCTGGGGACCATATCTTTCTTCCCCCATTTCATGAACATCAGCATCCCCGCTTTATGAAGACGGAGTAGAAGGCCAGAAGATGATCAAAAGTAAATGCGACCTGGGCGTGTTAGCCAAGTGATTGAGCACGACCACTAATCGCCACATAGAAGGCCCAATTCGGCCAAGAAAACATTATAACTACGGCATATGTCCTCTATGATTATGTGAACGCACCTGTTGAGATGAAGAGTAAAAGGGTATGTGTGAACCATCGAATAGCTAGCTTGATGAGAGAAAATTCTTTCTTTAGCACCAGAAGCAAAAACGACTGCGAAATCAGGCCATCTACATGAAACGACCTCGGTTAGTCGTTTCGGAAGATAGGACTCCGATTGGCGTGCTGATAATTTTAAAATATTCGTAATGTCCATTAGGACATGTCTGTAAAATTCGAGCCAAATCAGATCTTGTTTGGTAGGCATCGGAAGAAGGTTTCAGTTTTTATTGTCGATAAATATTAAAAAGAGATTTTCGAGCTCGGTGTTGGCGTAGGAGCTCCGATTCGAAATCCGAAAGCGCCGTTAGGTTCGTATGATTATTTATGACTTTTATAAACTTTTGAAAGTGAATTTCGATGTTGTTCGGCTAGTTTCCGCTAAAATGCCGAAAGTTAAATAATTTGACTTTTTCTTTTTAAATTCGCATCTTGAGTTTCGGGAGTCTAATTTGAGATCCGCCATCGCGAGTATGTTACATATATTTTGTATAACTTGTATGCAAAAGTTGGAATTATTTCGAATATCGTAGAGTACCGTTTTAATTTTTATCGTAGCAGCGAATTTTAAAAAAAATTATAAAAAAAAAAAAGGGAAAAGAAACAAAAGTTAGGCAGTGGACTTTTGTCCTTGCCCTTTATATAATCGAACAAAACATACGTACAGGAACATGAAAAATGAAAAATGCAGAAGGAAAAAATAAGACATAATTAAGGGAAAAATTGCCAAGAAATGAGAAAAGAGCCGGAGAAAAGATAGAGTTTTCACCCTGAAACATTCAGGTAATGATCCTAATATATTATTTGAGTTTATTACGTGTGTTTGAATATGTTTTAACGGTAAAACTTGGAATATTATACATCGTTTTAATAAGTTCAATTAGTAGTTTAAAGGGTCAAATGGACCCTGATAACGAAATTGATTATATATTCGTACTAAGTGAGTTATAGGCAACATATAAATGTAATTTATTTAGGGTTTGGTCATGTGACCTTAAACCCTGTATATAGGCCTGGCCTGCGTATTGCGTATGCAAATAGGGTATCAGGTTCCTAATCGGATTGCCCTAAGATGTGAGGAATGAAGCCTTTAGCCTAATTTGATATATTTTTCTACTTATTGCATAGAGTGGGATCGTTTGGCAATGAAACCAAAGGATAAAGCGGTTATTGATTAGCAGAGCTAACTTTTGGAAGAGGTAAGTGTTTGTATCCATTTCTTTGGAGGCACCTGGCCTCGTGGATTTTCTACCACGTATTCCTTACGTGTGTAGGTGCCGATAAGCGTACTCATTACGCCTTAGCTTGTGATTTACGTTGTATATTATATGTTATGTCATGTTGTTTGTATTGCATTGAGGATCTGAGCAATGTACTCTGGCTGTGAGTTGGCATCTACATCCCGGCTGTCGATGAGAGTCCCGCGCCGGTGAAGGGTTATTATTGCATCAGATTGCATTCATATGCATTATATGTCATTCATATGCATTACATTGCATCATATTGAGGGTAGGAGGATTCCGCCCTCGGAGCAGGAGGATTCCGCTCCATTGCTTCATATTAAGGGAAGGAGGATTCCGCCCTCGGAGCAGGAGTATTCCGCTCTATTGCATCATATTGAGGGTAGGAGGATTCCGCCCTAGGAGCAGGAGGATTCCGCTCCATTGCATAATATTAAGGGTAGGAGGATTCCGCCCTCGGAGCAGGAGGATTCCGCTCCATTGCATCGTATTGAGGGTAGGAGGATTCCGCCCTCGGAGCAGGAAGATTCCTCTCTATTGCATCATATTGAGGGTAGGAGGATTCCGCCCTCGGAGCAGGAGGATTCCGCTCCATTGCATCATATTGAGGGTAGGAGGATTCCGCCCTCGGAGCAGGAGGATTCCGCTCCATTCATTTGGCACATGTGACCCTTTGCATCATATTTCATTTCATCTCACTTCATTTTATTGCATCTCAATTCATACCATTGTGTGGACTTTCGGTACATGACTACTGTTCTGCTTATACGTGCATTGCTTATTTGTTGATATGTTTATGGCTCATATTCCTGGTTGATTTTATGGTTTCATACGTGTTTCCGGTTATTATCTGGCTCTGCCTTTTTATAATTTAACTAAGAGGAATTTGGTCTATCTGTTTCTTTTCTCCCTGGCTAGCTATCCTATTCTTTGAGGTGGCTAGTCTGCCCCACTTATCGAGTCCTTTTAACTCACCCCGGGTTTGTTGTTTGTTTCTTGTCTATCTATTTCGTTCCGGCAGGCTTGCCCCAGGATTGAGTTGGCCACGTTGTGAAGAAGCAAAGACGACTTCAGCTGTCAGGGTGAGCCATCTTTTATTCCGGATGGCCACCAGTTTATTGATTATTATTTCAGTTGCATTTTGCTCCCTTCAGGAGGTATCTGTCTTTTTTTGTACTCTTAGATGTCCAGTCTGGATAGCCCTAAACCTAGTATGTGGGTAGTTAGCTGTAAGTTCTTTTTTTTTTACAGCTTAGAGGTATCATTATGTTTGTACTTTTTCTAAGTCTTGCTTTTATTTGTAAATTGAAATATTTTTATTTCCCTAATTTAATTGACAAGGGTTCGCCCGACGGGTCTAGGGAAGGATGTCGGGTGCCCGCACGGCCTAACCGGATTCCGGGTCGTGTCAGTTGGTTTTACAGCCCAGTTTAGAGTATATCCAGACTAAGACAGTGTCTAGTAGAGTCTCGCTGATGGGTACGTATACTTCCGTACTTATCTACGAGCGGCTATGATGGCATTTAGGAAGTTTCACTTCCTACTTTTCTGATTGTGCTTCGGTCTAGGATGCAAAAGTATTTTTGTTAATTCCTTCGTGGTAATTGTGAAGCCTCGTGCGACAAATCAGCAGACGATATGAGTTCAAGACGAAGCAGTCTAGCCTGGGGCTAGAGCATCTCAAGCCCCAAGAGTTTTGATCGTGCTGACGAACTAGTTACGGAGGTCCCAGCTGTACGAGCTCGCGATGGGCAAGGGAGCAGGGCCTTGTGGTTCCCTTAGCTCTCTACGATTCTTTTACGGGAATCTTGGCAACGCAGATACCGTAAGAATCTATTATTCGTTAGGCAGCTTATCAGTTTGCCGCATATGCAGATGTTCAGACTTAGAGAGTTCCTATTTCGGTTCTTAATATTGCCGCAGTAAAGTATGTTCCGGAGGCAGCATGTGTTGTGCCTCTAGTTGTTCTGGCTGGTTAGGTAACTGAGGTAATTATTGGGTCCGAGTGCTCAAAGAGGTTGCATTATTTTACGCGGTTGAACATCTCGATATTCTCAAGCAATGCATTAGATAATCCCTGTGTAAGTTTTTTTAAAATAAAATGATGTCAACGTATCCTTCATGCTCTTGATTATATCGAGCGATATGGTGTTGATTATTCTGCTTTCCGGTTTCAATGTCCAGCCTTGAATTGGTGGGCCGCTCTCTTATTAGCTAACTTGGTTCGGTTTTTCTTCTAGATTCGTGGAAAAAATTTCCTTTCGAGTAGCGAGCGAGATGAAAAGTGCTGTCAATTTAGTGGATTAGACAGGGTAGCCTGTCGGTTAGTCTGTTGGTTTCAGAATATGAGATTGAATTCTATTGAATGGCTGGATATGCATTAGAACTAGTCCATGAGCCTTTCGAGAGATTCAAAGATTTATTGATGACCTTTCTCCTTTCTTAAGATCCCAGATGGCTCGAAAATAATTAAGGTTGGGACTTCATTTGACGTCGTATTTGATTCCGCCCTCGGAGCAGGAAGATTCCGCTCCATTGCATCATATTGAGGGTAGGAGGATTCCGCCCTCGGAGCAGGAGGATTCCGTTCCATTGCATCATATTGAGGGTAGGAGGATTCCGCCCTCGGAGCAGGAGGATTCCGCTCCATTCATTTGGCACATGTGACCCTTTGCATCATATTTCATTTCATCTCACTTCATTTTATTGCATCTCAATTCATACCATTGTGTGGACTTTCGGTACATGACTACTGTTCTGCTTATACGTGCATTGTTTATTTATTGATATATTAATAGCTCATATTCCTGGTTGCGTTTATGGTTTCATACGTGTTTCCGGTTATTATCTGGCTCTGCCTTTTTATAATTTAAATAAGAGGAATTTGGTCTATCTGTTTCTTTTCTCCCTGGCTAGCTATCCTATTCTTTGAGGTGGCTAGTCTGCCCCACTTATTGAGTCCTTTTGACTCACCCCGGGTTTGTTGTTTGTTTCTTGTCTATCTATTTCGTTCCGGCAGGTTCGCTCCAGGATTGAGTTGGCCACGTTGTGAAGAAGCAAAGACGACTTCAGCTGTCAGGGTGAGCCATCTTTTATTCCGGATGGCCACCAGTTTATTGATTATTATTTCAGTTGCATTTTGCTCCCTTTAGGAGGTATCTGTCTTTTTTTTTGTACTCTTAGATGTCCAGTCTGGATAGCCCTAAACCTAGTATGTGGGTAGTTAGCTGTAAGTTCTTTTTTTTTTTACAGCTTAGAGGTATCATTATGTTTGTACTTTTTCTAAGTCTTGCTTTTATTTGTAAATTGAATTATTTTTATTTTCCTAATTTAATTGACAAGAGTTCGCCCGACGGGTCTAGGGAAGGATGTCGGGTGCCCGCACAGCCTAACCGGATTCCGGGTCGTGTCACTGCATTCTTGCTTGATGCGCATAATATCACTCTCCGTGACTGCAGAAGAGTAGGATTCGATGGAGAGATTGCTGTTTTCACCCTCTTGTTTAGGGGTTTGGACCAACATGCGGCCATCGTTTTCAAAGTTGAAGGAGCTAGTAAGGTAATCTTGCGTTCTGAAGTTTGCAGGAAGAAAGCTTGGACCTTGTGCCATGATGATATTATTAGCAAGATTGAGAAAGATATTATCTTTTGAAGAAAAGTTCTTGAAGATCTTGGAAATGTTGTGAATAAACTTTCTCACTTATGACGAATATTTACACGTCTAGGTTGGAAACATATAAGGAAGTGGAATGATTTCAATCACGTGGGATCATAATTATGATTACTGCAGTTAAGTGGTATGCATCCCCATAATTACAGCATGTGAACGGAGCAGCAACAACATTGGGAAGATAGGCGGAAAATCCTTCCAATCATCACGGGACACATCGTCGTACTAAGGAATTTGCATTTAATACGACGCACGCGAAGAGTCAAGGAGGCGAGCATCAGTACCGTCACGCCTTTACGTCTGCTATCACGCTTCTTTCACTTAATGACTGCTTGCATCAGGCTTCAACAAGTGGGGGGAGTGACTACGTGGGCAAAAATACGCCACCTATTGTTACGGGGATATGAGTCCAGCTGGCGAGACTAGACTTATCCTACAAGTCACCGGACACTGAGGATATATACCTGCTCCTAGAGCCAACGACCGTTTAGGCGGTTTGGCCACAAGGCGCAGGGCATACATCTCGTCACCTAGGGTTTACAGTCTCGTGGTTAAGGTTAGTATACCATCGCCTTGAGTTGTAGGCCCATGGCCCTATTAGTATTTGTAGTTTACCTTATTTAGGACTGGGTTTCACTAATATAAATACCCCTCCTTATATTGTATTGTACCATCTCTGGATTCGCCATCAACTTCGGCTACTCTCAAGGATTAAGATTTACATGGATTTTCTCCATTATTTCTTGCTTATTTACTTGTCTTTAGTTTTCATCGTATTTACTTACTTTTCCATCGTAATTTACTGTATTGCTTGTGATCTCATTCATAATTAATTTTTTAACCTAGACGTGCAAATTTAGGCATAAACAAGCTCGCGTTATCTATTAATCCTAGCATTACTAAGAGGTATCACGATCTTCAAGAGCTATATTGGTGGAAGGGAATAAAGAGGGATGTGTTTGATTATGTGTCTCATTTCTTGAACTGTCAGCAAGTTAAGTTTGAGCACCTGAGACTGGCAGGGTTAGCTTAGGCATTGCCCATTCCTGAGTTGAAGCTTTAGCAGATCATTATGGATTTTGTGGTTGGTTTGCCAAAGAGTCTGCGGCGCCATGATTTGCTCTAAGTCATTGTTTAAAGACTAACTAAATCAGCTCATTTCATCCTTGTGAGACTACTAATTAAGCTTAAAGATTGGCTCAAATTTTCATTAATTAGGTGGTTAGGCTGCATGGTACTCTAGTGTCTATCATATCTGATCATGGTTCACAATTTACTTCCTAATTATGGCAGTCGTTTTAGAGATAGTTGAGGACCCAGGTGCAGCTTAGCACGAAATTACATCCTTAGACTGATGGTCAGTACGAGCGGGTTATTTAAGTTTTGGAGGATATGCTGAGAGCTTGTGCATTGGAGTACGGAGGCCATTGGGATGATCATTTGGCTTTAGTGAAGTTTTGTTATAATAATAGCTATCAATCCTCCATTTAGATGGCTCCAATTGAGGCCATGTATGGCCGTATATTTCGTTCTTCTATCGATTGGTTCGAGTCTCGAGATATTCAGGTGATGACTTTAGAAATGGTTCTGCAGACTCTAGATGTTATTCGTGTTATGTAGGATTGTCGGCGAACTGCTCAAAGCATGCATATTTCATACTAGAATCGGAGGAGCTGAGAGTTAGAGTTCAAGGTCGGCGATATGGTATTTTTTAAAGTGTCACCGATACGTGGTTTAAAGAGATTCAGGAGAAAAGGGAAGCTCAGTCCTAGGTTTGTTGGCCCTTTTCGTATCATGAAGCGCATTGGTAAGTAGGCTTACCGGCTTAACTTGCTAGATTCTTTACCAGTTCATCCGGTGCTTCATGTATCGATGCTTGAGAAGTGTATCCGGGATCCTTCTGAAGTGATTGATCTAAATCCTACTCACCTGGATGTGAATCTAGCCTATGAAGAGTTCCAGTTGCTATAGTTGCCTGAGATGTCCAGAAGCTTCATTCAAAGCAGATTCTGATGGTTCGAGTGTGATGGAACAACTGCCCTAAAGAGGACACTAGGAAGCTTGAGTCCAGCATGCGCGAGAGATATCCTCATCTCTTCGACGACTCAGGTATGATCTTGATTCCTAGAACTTAAAAGTTCTTATCAGTGTTTTTGTTTCTGGTTCTGTGATGGTTGTCCGTTGAATGGTTTTCGAAAGGTTGTGTAGAAATTCCCATTAGTTATGTGAAATATGTTCTAATGTCTGGCTCGTTCGAGGACGAATGAGAGTCTAAATAGAAGAGAATGAAACAACCTTAGTTAGTCATTTCGGGAGTTAGGACTATGATTGGCATGCCGACAATCTTTAAAGCTTTGTAAGGTCCATTAGGATTTGGCTATAAAATTTGAGCTGATTCGAACGTCGTTTGGTAGTTTCTCTGAGAAGGTTTCCGTTTCGCTTGTCGATAAAGTTTAAAAGAAGTTTTCGAACTCGATTTGAGTATACAGAGAGAGAGAGAGACAGACATACATATATGTCGGTTTGATTCGGTCTAGTTTGATTTTTTTTTTTTAAATCAAAACCAAACCAAAATAAAATAAACCATTAGTAATCGATCTTATTCAAATTTTCGGTTAGATTCGATTTAAACACCCCTATTAACCATTTTGTTTGGTTAACAAATAAACAAAGTAAGATATCCTTTATGCTTGGGTCCTTTAATTGAAAAATCCTTTTGATGTTATGAATAGTATATAGTAAGTACCTATTTTTTATTGGGTAGATAACCCCTAATTCAGACACATTTTACACTTAATCATACTAAGTAAAGAATAAATGTTTAAACCCCTAGCTTGCAAGTTCTTAAAAATATAAATTGGTACAAACCAACATACATTTTCTTTTTACAAAAGTTAAAAAAATGAAATTCTTTTCTACACAAACACCCCAGCCCAATTCGTCATTTCCCCTTCTTCCTTAAGATCTTCCCCACCCAATACTTGCCCTAATTAATATTTTGGGGTATTTTGTTACCTAGCTAGCATAGATATCAAGTTGGTTATGTTTCTTCATACAATTTTCTCACAAGGGTCGCAAAATCTCTATTCAATTCCATACAATTTGTCTTCCGAAGGGGAAACTTTAGTTCGTAGATTGTGGACGCAATGTTTTGGTACATGGTCTTGGGCATTGCTTGTTTGAGATATATTCATTGATTTCTTTAGCTTGTAAGCCTGTATAAGCTTTGGTTTCTTTCTTCGCCATTGGTATAGAGGATTTGGTTATTCATATCCACTGTAACTGCTTATCAACTATTATTAGTTTATGATAGAATTATGGGGGATTATGTAGTAGTTGGTGCTGATTTTTTGGGTGAATAGGTGGGGAACCCAAAATACTTAGACTTGCCACTCGAAGACAAGGATGACAGTTCCTATTGCCTTTAGTAGGCACTATACGTAGGGTAAGTTAGTTGACAATTTAATTGATTGTGGTTACTTGACTTGTGATCATAGTGAGGTGTCCATTAGTTATATTTTTATTGCTACTCCTATAAGTAGAAAATTAACTTATTTTATCATATGGAAGGATATTGATCATCTTGTTTATATGCTTGGTGATGCTAATAATAGTAGAAGGTCAATTTTAAAGATATTTGTCGTTGAGCGGTCTCAGGTTTCTTCAAATGTTGATATTGCTGCACCTGCACCACCACTACCACCACCACTTGGTGAAGTTAAAATGGATTATCATTTTAGTGAAGGTGTCGATGATAGTAGTGGATATATAATAAATATGGATAGTATAAAAGAAAATTATGATGAGGATTCAATGCATCATGATCTTTCTGAAATTTTTAGTAATTGTATTGGCTAGTCTGCTCCACACAATGACGTGTGCCACTTCAGACAAGTTTATGCTTATCAAGTACGTCAGCAGGCATACATGTGGTTTACGACATCTTGCGAGCCATCATAAACATACTTCAGCGGAGGTTTATTGAATGAAAAAAACTAATGACCAAAGAAATCAAGAGTTCGATCCATCAAATCTAACTACTAAGGTTAGTTATTGAAGTATTGTGAGGGAAGAGAAACTGCAATGACTTTAGTGATGGGGACTTTAGAGCACGATTATGAGGCTTTAGAAGTATATCATTTTGTGCCGGAAAGTGTAAATTATGGTTGCAAGACTGCACTAAAGGTTAATGGCCAGGGGAGGTCCTTGAAATTTTTTATTGCTTATGGAGTTTGGATAATAGGATTTAGTTATATGAAAAATATAGTGTTAGTCAATGGCACATTTTTATAAGGCAGGCACGATGGGTATTGTTGATGATTGTGTTGCAGGACACAGAGAACCATATTTATTCGTTGACTTTCTATGTAAAAGACAAGGAGATCGATGATTTCTGGAGCTACTTCTTTCAATAATGAGTTGATCTTGTCACTAATACAGCTGAGTTGTGCATAATTTCTGATCGGGGTAAGTGTATGGCAAATCCAATAAGAACGGTGTACACTAATGCACATCATGGATATTGCACGAGGCATCTTGCTGAAACCTTCGCATAAGGTTCAACTACGGAGGATTTCTACGCAATTGATATGATATCATCATATAATTTTGTTCAGTTTGATGACCATTTTAAGCAACTTAATTATTGATGTTCGAGTGTCGATAATTGTCTTCAAATAAGGTAGGGTTTCATAGATGGACAATGGCATATTTTTTGGGAAAGATGTACGAAGTGATGACCAACAACACTTCTTAGTAATTCAACGCATCGATCACTTCACCATTTCATTTTTCAAGATTGAGGTCCAAATTAGACCTCAAACACGTAAAACAAGGGTTAAGTACTTTGGAGAAAAATTCTATCTTTTGGGCAAAGTATCAAAATGAAACGACGTTGGCTAGTTGATTGGGGAGTTAGGACTTCGATTGGCGTGCCAATAATCTTATAACCTCCATAACGTCTATTAGGACTTGTCTATAATATTGAGCTGATTCATACCTCGTTTGATAGGTTTTCGAAGAAGACATCCATTTCGGTTTTCGATAAAGCTTAAAAGAGGTTTTCGAGCTCGATTTAAGTAAATGAGTTCCGATTAAAAATCTGAGAGTTTCTTTAGGTTTGTATGGCCATTTATCACGTGTGTGAACTTTTGGAAGTGAATTTCGAGGTCGTTCGAATAGTTGTCGCTGAAGTCCCTAAAGTTAGGAATTTGACATTTTCCCATGGGACCCCAATCTTGTATTTCGGGCATCCGATTCCTGATCCAACTTCGTGACTACGTCACATAAGTTTTGTTGAACTCCCAAAAACATAACCCCGAAAGACTAAACTTCAGGAATATCAACCGAATGGACTAACTCTTTTGGAGTTTTTAGAGTCGCCACCCAATTTAAGAAAAACAGGGAACCAAATAAGCAAATGCATGCAAAAACTCCATTTTTAGAAAAGGCAGTCTTTCAGAGATTCTAAGTAAGAGGTTTTGCTAATTTTGAAATAAGGTTTTTAAGGCATTTTCGAAATTCCGTAAAATATGTTAATCCGACAGGTTTCCAAATTAATTTGCAAGTGCTATTTATGCGCTTTTTCTAAAAATAATTAATTGAACTATTAATTAATTCAACTAATTAAATTTAGCAAGTTTTCAAAAGATTTGCAATTTATTTAAAAGCTTTAATTATTTTTAAAATAAAATAAAAGCGCATTTTCTTTGAAAAGGAACGATTTGATCGTCCTAATTTCTTTGCCAAACTCGTATGTGATAGCGCATAAATGACACTTGCTTAGTTTCAACTTTAAAACACGAGTATCTCACCATAAGGTGGAATTTATATTTCAAGTCGCTTTTTACAAAGTCGTTTTGGGACATTTAGAAGTTAATTTAAACTTCTTTATAACTTTTGAGTTTTAAAAGAAACTACTTTGTATCAATAAGATAGAAGTCTTTTCTTATAGTCATTTATTAATCGTGGTTTTTGAAAAAACTATGAAATTTTGCACGCATTTGCTTAAATGGGCTGATTTGCAATAAATTAAATAACGACTTCAAAATAAAAATATTGAACATAAAGTAGACAAATAACTTAATCAATGAAATATTTATTCATAAATATAAGTACATAATTATTCTACAACAGTCAATAAATTATTCTAATAAAAATTCCTAATAATATGTAAATTTCTAAAGGATAAGAAAAGATGTAGGGATTTAGAAGAACCCGGAGAATTGACAAGAGAAACTCTCGAGAGCCGTGACTTAAATTTCTATAGATTGAGAACTTGAGCCCGAATCTTGACCCCAATGCAACTCCAAGCTAATGAGCCAATTCCAATTGGTGAGTTTTCCAAACTCGCTCCCAAAGAGTGTTTATGCAAAATAAAATGAGAAATAAAGATTAGCACTTGATTCGTAACTTAGTAATTCATGAAATAACAAACTGATGCAGTCATTGGAAAGAGTCAACATGTATATGCATTCAAACACTTCCTCTTAAATATCACTAAAGGTGCAGAGATTGTCATATTAGGCAAGATAAGGATTTTCTTAACTTAACTAATCAGCTTATACACTTTAATAACTATAAATTATTCTCTTTGACTTGATTAAAATTGAACAAGTAACTGGCATAACCTACAGACTTTGCCAGTCAACTCAATGAACCCGTAAACACGCATAACAAGAACTGAAACAGCAGCAAAGCAATGACTGGATCGTAGTTGCTGCTGGAAGATAAAAAAATGAATAGTTTCCAAATAAATTTCAACAATCCAAGGGCTGTGATTTAAATGCATTCCATAGAAAAGAAATTATTGTTCCCACGATACATAATCAAAACAAGAACTTATCTTTAGACATAGAAAAAAGAAAAACCCAAACTTTTGGCAAGTTTAAACAATCTGAACAAAACAAAAAATTGAATTGAGACCATATCTTTATTGGCAGTTATTAAGCAGAACCAGATTTAGGCTCATGATTTTTGCCACTCTAAGAAGGCTCACAACAATACCATTAAACCACTAAAGGGGCAACCTTTATACCCTTAATCCATAGAAAGATTCATCTTTTACCTACAAACCCTTTTTATACAAAATTCTTCTCCATAATTCAAGTCTAAAAGACATCTAATTCTTTAGCTAATAACCAATAAATAGGAGCAGAATCACACATACTTTTAATCATTTACTAACAACTCATAGGATTAATGAATAAGCTAAAGGAAATGAAAGACTTCGGGGAAGAGTCCTCTCATTCATGACTTGAGCAGGCAAGACTCGAAGCTTTAACATGATCAAAGATCTAAAATCTAGCAGAACGAGGAGCCAAACAAATGAGCTCTTTTTAATTCAAATAGACATGTACTAAAGAGAAATATGCTCACTGATTTTGAATGATTAAAAGAATAAAAGTGCAGAAGCTCTTAAATCCTTTTTTAATAGAAGAAAATCTAGTTAGAAAATAAGAACTTACAAGCCATGACTTGAGAGGTTAAAACAGAAGTTAACGACTTTCACTAAAGGAAGAAGGTTTAGTCACGTCGATACATTAACAATTTTAATTCAAGATACCTATTATCTGCAGCTATGCATCAACTACACCAACTTCTATATCAAAATGGAAACAGGAAAGCAAGAAGAAAACATGGACAACAACTTAGCAGCCTACTTCTTCTAAAAAAAAGACTGAAACTTCTTTACCAACTCACAAGCCAAAAGAAATAGGGAACAGAAGCATCGCCTACACTTCCCTCAAACACCTGCAGCAAACAGAACACTCTCCTCACTCCTGAAACCTCAAACAAACAAGCACAACACCTTTCCATTTCCTGGAACAACAAACAAATACTAGAAACGACCCCCTACACCACCTAAAGCCTCCAAGACTACTTCACTGAGCTCTGCTGCTAACATCATACTTCTCTCTCTGTCTCTTAAACTACAGGAGCAAGCACACACAAAGAGAGACCCCTGAACCACTCCAAACACACACACCTACATCTGCACACTTACACACTCCCTCCAGCAAACTGAACCAAGCAAGCAACAGGAAACAATACCCTGCTATTTCTAGAACCAATCTGCTAGCCCTGGGAAAACGACCTCCCTGAAACAACCTAGGCAACAAGGAAAACATACTCCTGAACATCTGCCACCCTAAACACCTTTCAACAGCCTGACTCGCACAATCAGACTGCCTACAACTACCTCTACACTCTTAAACAGCCAAAACAAATCAGGAAACAGCTCAAGAAACTCTCACACATACTCAAATAATCTGACCAGATACCTGCACATAACCTCACAAGCCACACACCAATCTGCACAACAGAAACAATACCCTACACTACCTGCCATCACCATACCTCTCCTATGACATCTAACATCAGATATACAGAACTCCATTCATATGCAAAGCTAAAAAATGATCTATTATAGATACTTACACACCATCAACATACTTACACACCATCAAACAGATTTAATAATACTTGATAAGTAACAAGATATGATTTTTCTTCAACTAAATCATTATAGATACATAAACTTCAGTCATTACTTAATCAAGAAAATATCTCGACAGTTCAAACAACATATGCATTTTTCAAACTATCAGCGAACAAATCAAATAAGTAATAAATATCAAAAGAAAGTTTGGATCCTAACCTTTTTGAGGGCAGTGAACGGGGCGTAAACTGAAGTTTTGCACTTCGAGCAAGCTGACGACTCGAGCAAGGTCGATGACTTGAAAGAAGAAGCGGCGACACAAAACCGAAAGCGATGTTTGAATCCAAACAGAAACAGAAATGCTATATGTATTTTCTTTTCAAGATTAAAACTGAAAAATCTATAAGCTTTGCCTCTTTTCTACTTATCTAAAACCTGGAAACTCTTCATTTATATTCACGGCTGCCTCCTCTAAAAAACTGAACCCCTAAAAACCTCTATCTCCCCTTACTGCCGCTCTTGCCCATAAGAACCTTCTTCCTTCCCTCTTTTCCGCCGCTGCTTCTCTTCACTGCTTACATTTGCTAAGATATTTTCCTAAAATTTCATGCTCAAGGCTGCTCTCCCTATCTTCTCCACTTCTCTATATTCATGGCTCCCATTGTTTATGCTAAAAATTGCTATAAAATCCCCTCTGTTTCCCCTCTTCTCCCCTAGAACTGAATTTAAAAGGTTTTTATAGGAACCCTTTTAGGGTTCTTCAAGGCCATGAGAAATACCCAAACGACCCCAACGGATCTAATCGGATAAGGTTGTACCAAAAGGAAAAGGACGACGAGCTGGATGATTTCTATTTGATCGTACTGTGTGTATGAGCTGTAGAAGAGGGGATTTTGATGCGGGTTAGGGAAATTGGGGTTCGGGTATGGGAATTGGGAAAACGGGTTAGGATGAGGGGCCGATTAGGGGAAAGTGCACGAAAGGCCACTTTTACCATTGGTCTTTGGGCACAGGCCACTAATACCAAAATATTTAGTTTGTGGCCACTTTTGCTTAAAGAGATAGAACTTCAGTCCAGAGGTCGGATTGAAGTTCAGTCCTTAAAGATTGAACTTCAATCCAGGGCCATATGGACTGAAGTTCAATCCAGTCCTTAAGATGGAACTTCAGTCCATGGCCATATGGACTGCCATGGACTGAAGTTCTATCTTTAAGGATTGAACTTCAGTCCATGGCCATACCATGGACTGAAGTTCAGTCCATGGCCATATGGACTGAAGTTTAGTCCTTAAAGATGGAACTTCAGTCCAGGGGCCGTATGGACTGAACTTCAGTCAATTATCAGAACTTAAGTCAATATTTATTTAGTAAAGGCCCAAAAGTGGCCTCTAGTGTAAGACCAAAGAAAATAGTGGCCTCAAACCAAATACCAGTGTTAAAAGTGGCTGCTGGGCGAAATTTTTACGATTAGGGGATGTGATGTTATAGGCCCGTTTGGGTGGGCTTATTTTAAGTAGCGTAAAAGTAAAAAGTTACTTATAAGTAATTTTTAAAAAGTTAGAAAATTCTAATTTTTTACTTTTAACTTATTTTAAGCACAAAAGTGCTTATAAGTATTTTATTTTTTTAGTTACCTAACACCCACTTTTTACTTAAAGGTACAAATATACTTTTAAGTAACTTTTAAGCTTATCCAAACGGGCTCATAGTGAAATTTTGACGACTAGCCAATTTTCGACACCTTAAATGAGTTCCATCCGCATTTTCAAAATTCATTGAGAAGTAGCCAAAAATGACTCACGTACGATACAGGCTACTGCCGCTAACAACACCTCATACATTGAATTTATTGAAGTACCCTTAAAAACCTACAGCTCAATATAAATACAGATCACACATAAAAAAAACAGAGCAAAGCACACATTCTCTCTCCAGATCATCATTCTCTCTCTCCCGAAGTTGAAATTCAAACTGTAAAAGGTAATTTGAGCTGCGTTTTCTCAGTTTCTGTGATGTTTCTGTGCTGAATTATCATAATTTCAGTTATTTTACGGAAATATTTCTGTTTTTGTGACTGTAAAACAATGATTTGAAATAAAAATTCGTGATTATGATCTCATTTGTACTGTAAAATATGCGATTCATTCAACGAATTTATTTTTGTGACGTGAATTTACTGTTATATATATTTAATATGAATCTGCATTGAGTTCAAAAGGTATGCAACGCTAAAATGCTGGGGCTTAGTGTTACGTTGAAGCGAAGCCCCATTACAATATCATGTAGCTATGACTATATTTTAGCTTAGCACTTCAAAATCACCTGTTGTCCAGCATTAAATACTGGGGCTTAGTGTTACGTTGAAGCAAAGCCCCATTACAATATGCTGTAGCTATGACTATATTTTAGCTTATAAAGCTGCACTTCAAAAAATCCTGTTGTCCAGCGTTAAATGCTGGGGCTTAGTGTTACGTTGAAGCAAAGTCCCATTACAATATCCTGTAGCTATGCTATATTTTAGCTTATAAAGCTGCACTTCAAAAAATCCTGTTGCCAAACACTAAATGCTGGGGCTTAGTGTTACGTTGAAGCAAAGCCCCATTACAATATCTTGTAGCTATGCTATATTTTGGCTTATAAAGCTGCACCTGTTGTCCAGCATAAAAAAGTTGGGGCTTAGTGTTATATTGGAGTAAAGCCCCATTAAAATATCCTGTAGCTTTGACTATGTTTTAGCTTATAAGTTCTTTGTCATTTAGTTTAGTGTTTTTACTGTGTTTATAACTACAGGTAATGGCTAAACAGTATATTGTTCTTGCATTCAATGGGAAATGGACACCATATTATAAGTACATAGATCATGAGACAAGGATTTTTCTGCATACTGAAACAGAAACATTTGAAGATTTTAGAAAAAACCTTTGGAAAAAGATAGATTTAGATGAAGAAGATTTTTAGACAGTCATATGGTTTGATGTGGAACTTGGAACAAGCAAAGGGGTCCTATAAAAAATACCGATGATTTAATCAGTTGTTTACACTTGATGCAGAACAATTCCAAGTATAGGAGTGTCACGACCCAACCTAGGGCCGCGACGGATAACCGACACTAAGTATCGGTTATCGCTAAACCTATTAATAATCTATGAATTATAGAGATGAGCTGGAAACCTGGTTATAAATACATACATATTTACTGAAAACATAAAGTCTGGAAAGATGACAAGGCTATCACACGATAATATATATATAACATACTGACTGCACCACACAGGGACATATCTACAGGCCTCTAAGAGTGCTGAACTGAATATACAAAGGACGGGACAAGGCCCCGCCATACCTACTCCACATTTGTACAACATACCAAAAGTAGTATACTGTGGAAGAGACGGAGTGACTCCAACAGCTGGTAGATAGCCTACTAACGTGGCTCAGGGTTTGCTCTCTCTGTACCTGCGCGGCATGAAACGCAGCGCCCCAAAAAAAAGGGCGTGAGTACGATATGTACAAAGTATGTAAGGCCTGATCATATAATAAATCATAGCTGGATGAAACTGTAAGGCTGGAATATAAATGTGTAAACATGAGCTGAAGCATAGCAATGTAGCACGAAATCTGAAGACGTACTAAACATGGTCTGAATATAACATGAAGTCTAGCTGAATCTAAAACTGAAGACTGAGCTGAACTATACTGATAAATGACTGTAATATGACTGCTAACTGGTAACTAGAAACTAGAACCGATAGATGTCAACTGATACTGACACTAAGAACTAGTGGCTGATAACTGAGAACTGATAACTGGTACTGAGCTAAAACTGAACTGTCATCTGAACTGTTACCTGCCTGGTGTTATGGGCTATATCCCCCTAAATCAGGTAACTGAACATCTGAACTAGTACATATATGGTGTTATGGGCTGTATCCCCCCAAATCAGGTAACTGAAAACCTGAACTAGCCTCATGTATAATCATGCAGTGCATACTGTGGCTATATACGCGTATATAACAAACCTGGCGGGTGTTATGGGCTATGTCCCCCCCAGCCAGTAATATCTAGTCTCTCTGGTCAGAGTGTGTGAATGACACCCGGCCACACTAGGTGTTTCAACTCCCGCCTGAACCAGAGGGGCTGTATCCCCCAGACGGGTAGTATCACACGCGACCGGATTGTGTGTCCAATGTCCAGCCTCTATGGGGGACTCCAAATCACACATAACATGATCACAATATAAGCATAAGCATGTATGAGGCATAACACATGTGGCAACAATAGATATAGACTCAAAGGAATGATAAGAAAACTCTGGATGGAATTATAGACACAACCTGAAACTTAGAATTTGTCTAACTCTTTGACTTTTATAAAAATTTCGGCAGAGTTTCCTCTGAAACCGGATGATCCGCAAAAACAGAACCAGCACTATACTATACACAGGAATGGATACCCGGATATACTGATAACATAAACATGTTAAACGGATAACAAGATGAGACAACTGGATGACATAACAAATCCGCAGATAGAATGTCTGGACAGCACCACTATCCTGACTTTCAACCTACTTTTCAGAGTGTAGATCAAAGTTATAGTCTTTATAATCTTCATGAAAGTTGTAGATATATGTCTTAGAATTCTGTGGATTCTTAAAGCATCTTAATATCAATTTTGTACAAGGAGTTATGATCAATATACTAACAGCTGTCCAAAGATCAAAATGATTTTCCAGATTTTGAAACGTTTTGTCTTGCTGATTCGGACATCTTTCACCTTGGATTTTAGTACCAAATTAAGTATATACAAGGTTTCCTTGATACCATACCAGTTTCTCACAAGAAACACTAAGTTTAGAACTAAGAAAAGCTTCAAAAGCTAAAAGATACATGCCTAGCCAAAAGAAAGGTTTAGCCTTACATACCTTTGATGTTTCTCACTTCTAAACCTTGTTTCCTTTGAATTCCACACCTTCTAAAGCTTAAACAAGCTATAAAATAGAATTTAGGTACTTTACTTAGCCATGAAGTAATTCTAAAACTCAAACTATAGATGAAATTGAAGGTAGTGTAATGTTACCATAATCGCGTAGAGCGTTTTGATGCAATCTGTCTTCAATTTCGAGTTAAGATTGACGTCCATCCTTCAAAATCACAAAATTTGCTTAAAACTTAATGAGAGCACTGTTTCTCCCTTTAGATTTCTAGAAATGACGAGATGGAGGCGAATTTTTCCTTTTATACATGAAAGATTTCAGTTTTAGTCCTCTTTTGCGCTTATGTCCCTTTTTCTGGCCTGATTTCTGACGCACGTATATTTTTATCTATACATCGTATGAACAAACCGTCAAAAGTGTTGGAAACTAAACTCTAAGAACTTCAATTTGGTATATCATATGTCCCCAAAAGACCTCATATAATACATAGAATTAATTGCTGAAAAAACTCCGTTACAAGGCAATTCCTTAGTCGGTTTTTCCGCAACTTAAATCCGATTTTTCCAAAACTTTATATTCAACATATAAACATCATATATGGTCATATTATGACTTTAAACTCACTTAAATCATTCTTAACATGTCATTAGAATGATATACGTCCTTTATACATACGGGGTGTAACAATCTTCCCCCGTTAGGAACATTCGTCCTCGAATGTTAAATGAAGTATGTAGAAGCCTTAAACAACGATCTGTTATATACTTGAAGTAGTGAAGAGATGTGGTTATTTTGCTCTCATGTCATTTTCAGCTTCCCAAGTTATTTCTTCTATATTATTGCTTTGCTATAGCATCTTAACTAAAGGAATGTCTTTCGTCCTTAGTTGACAAATCTGCCTATCTAAAATTGAAACTGGCACCTCTTCATAAGTTAATTGCTCTGTGATATGAACATCATCTACTGGTACAACTCTAGAAGGATCTCCGACATATTTTTCTGAGCATGGAAACATGAAATACTGGATGGACTTCCTGAAGGTCTGCTGGAAGGTCTAATTTGTAGGCAACATGCCCAACTCGCCTGATAACCTGATATAGACCAATGAATCTAGCGCTAAGCTTGCCATTCTTTCCAAATATCATAACGCCTTTCACAGGTGATACTTTTAGGAATACCCAATCGCCAATCTGAAATTCTAAATCTCGACGTCGGTTATCTGCATAGGACTTCTGTCTGCTCTGTGCTGCTAATAATCTTTTCCTGATCAACTTAACTTTATCAACTGCTTGTTGGATTTAATCTGGACCTATCAATTGAGACTCGCTAACCTCGAACCATCCTATAGGAGATCTGCATTTGCGTCCATACAAAGCTTTATATGGCTCCATCTGTATGCTAGAATGATAGCTATTATTATATGCAAACTTTTTCAACGGTAGATAATTACTCCAGCTGCCTCCAAAATCTATTACACAGGCTCTAAGCATATCTTCTAACGTCTGAATGGTCTGCTCAGCCTGTCCATCTGTCTGGGGATAAAATATTGTACTCAGATTCACCTGTGTCCCTAAACCTGTCTGGAACGATCGCTAGAAATTAGCTGTAAACTGGTGCGCCCCTGTCTGAAATGATAGGTACTGGAATACCATGTAGGCGCACTATCTATCTGATATAAAGTCTAGCATAATCTTCCGTTGTATATGTAGTTCTAACAGGCAAGAAATGAGCTGATTTAGTAAGCCTGTCAACTATAACCCAAATAGAGTCATACATGCTCCGCGTACGGGGCAAGCCTGTAATGAAGTCCATATTAACTGCTTCCCATTTCCATGATGGAATCTTGATTTCCTGTAACAAGCCACTAGGTTTTTGATGCTCGACTTTAACCTGCTGGCAGTTAGGACACTGAGCCACAAATTCTGCTATGTCACGCTTTATTCCGTCCCAGCAGTAAATCTGCTTAAGGTCATGATACATCTTAGTCAAACTTGGATGAACAATGTACCTGAAATAGTGTGCCTCAGTCATAATCTATCCACATAAATCTGCAACATCAGGAACACAAAGTCTATCTTTATACATGAGAACCCCGTTACTAGTAACCCTGTATGGTGACTCCTGTTTTTTTCTGGCTATCTGTCTGTATTCAACTAGAGCTGGATCCTCATACTGACGTTGTTTTAATTCTGTCACTAGATAAATAATGGCTGCATTCTGAACTGTAACTCCTGCATCCTCTGAATCTATTAAACTGACTCCCACGTTGGCCAAGTGGTGGAGTGTATGAGCTAACTCTCTTTTTTTTGTGGCTGTAAATAAGACATACTACCCATAGACTTACGACTAAGGGCATCAGCAACAACATTCGCTTTACCCGGATGATAAAGTATGTCTACATCATAGTCCATCAGCAACTCTAGCCACCGTCTCTGTCATAGGTTTAGCTCCTTCTGCTTAAATATGTACCGAAGGCTCTTGTAGTCTGTATAAATATCAACATGAACACCATACAAATAATGTCTCCAAATCCTCAATGCATGAATGACTGCTGCAAGCTCTAGCTCATGGGTAGGGTAGTTCTGCTCGTGCTTTTTCAGGTGTCTGAAGCATAAGCATAACTTTTCGTGCTGCATCAATACACAACTAAGACCAATTCGATGGTAAATGACATAGCCCTCATATCCTTTTGGAAGTGTAAGTACTGGAGCTGTTATTAACCTGTTCTTTTGTTCTTGGAAGCTGTGCTCGCAAGAATCAGACCACTCAAATTTAGCTGTTTTCTGTGTCAATTTTGTCAGTGGAGCTGCAATGGAGGAAAAACCCTCTACGAACCTCCTGTAATAACCTGCCGAAACTAAAAAACTACGTACTTCAGTTGGTGCCGTAGGTCTGGGCCAATTCTTCACAGCCTTGATCTTCTGGCCATCTACTTTAATTCCTTCTGCTGAAACTATATGGCCAAGAAATGCCACTAAATCTAACTAGAATTCACACTTTGAGAACTTAGCATATAATTACTGGTCCCGAAGAGTACCCAATACTGTGTGTAGGTGCTCCGCACGCTCTGATTGAGACTTTGAATAGATGAGAATATCATCAATAAATATAATCACAAATAAATCTAGATAAGGCCTGAATACGCTGTTCATCAGATCCATAAATACTTCAGGGGCTTTAGTGAGTCCAAACGACAACACTAAAAACTCATAATGGCCATACCTATTCCTGAATGCAGTCTTAGGTATATCAGATTCTCTGACTCTAAACTGATGGCAGTCTGATCGCTAATCTATCTTCGAGAAGCACTTGGCACCCTGGAGCTGGTCGAACAAGTCATCAATCCTGGGCAGAGGGTATTTATTCTTGATTGTGACTTTATTCGGCTGTCTGTAATCTATGCACATGCGTAGATAGCCGTCTTTTTTTTTCACAAACAATACCGGGGCTCTTCACGAGGAAATGCTGGGTTTGATGAGGCCTTTATCTAATAAATCCTTTAGTTGCTTCTTAAGTTCTTTCAGTTATGCAGGTGCCATCCTGAAGAACATGCCCCTGATGGCGTGCTGGTGGTAAGGAAGCAACTGCTGATCTAGCTGGCTGGGCTGCATAACTACCACCCCTAGTCGGGAAATCTCTCATGAAATGGCCTGCCTCGTGACAAATATAACAAGTATCAACTCCTAACTGATATGGACCCAAGTGGCGTCTACCACAATCCGAACATCTGGGATATGTCTGATTGGCCGGTATAGAAGTACCACGATGCTGAAATCCTGAAGTCTGTGATGCTTGACTAGCTCTGGACTGAGGAGGTCTATCAGATCTCAGGCCACGAGACTCTGGAGGTATACTAGCTGGTGGTTGTCTAACACTCTGCTGCCTACTCGCTCCGGATGTCTCTCCGAATGGACCAAACAATCTGTCCTTGTTATGTAACCTTATATCCCTGTCGGCTCTCTGTTTCTACTCCATCTCCTCAAGTGATAAAGCAAATGCCTGAATGCGTGATATAATACCTGGCTGCATAACAACCATCATACACTCGTTCACCAGGTGTGGACCAAGTCCCACTACATACCTGTGAATTCTATCCTCCATACTTGCTACCACAGTGGGGGCAAACCTTGCTAAGAAATTAAAGTGATAATTATACTCTTCTACACTCAAACTTCCCTATCTCAAGGTCAGGAACTGATCAGCACATGCTCTGATGCAATACGAACCAGGCTCACCTGTTCGATTCATCAAGCTAGTCCACCGAGGAGTCACATGACGCCCACGATCCAGTGTGGCCGAGAGGGAAGATGCCGAAGACTGCCTCGCCGAGCAGCAACGATGAAAATCCACCGAGCAGACAACAAGTGACTGTGACCGTTGCTGACACTGACTTCGGAAGCTATGAGACCGAGCACAACTTATGAAAGCTCAACGATCAAGTTTGAGCCCGAAGGAAGAAATGACAAGCTCGAGCCCGAAGCTGAAAGCAACCGATCCAAGGAAGAACGACGCCGAACAAAGAATCGATCGAAGGGCTACAAATGTGCCCGAGGCAGGAGAGCGTTCGATTCCAAATGTGACCGAGGCAAACAAGCGACCGAATCCAACGTGTTCGAGCAGAGCTGCCGAACACATTAAACTGCTTCAGCCCTGCGTGGCTTTATCTTATTGGTCACCTGTGACCCTTTTACTATTTTGCCCTTTATATTGTCTATATAAACTCCTAGCATAGCTCATTAGGAGGAGTTTTTTGTTGATATTGAATTAAGAGAGTAGAGATAGAATTGGCCGAGCCAATCTTGTTTGAAGCCCGAGGCTTCGTGTATGCCTTCTATGGCTTGGAACCGAAACGGATTTCATCGCTAGTATGAATCCTTGTTAGGTTCAAGTTTCCTCTTCTCCCTTGGATAATCAATCATGATTTGATTCGGTTTATCCATTCTTTCTTCTATTTCTGTTCTCCCCCTTCCCCGATTTCTTGTTATCTTGGTTACTATTGTTGCTTCCGCCACTTATCTTCATCGTTTCCGCGCTGTGTTCTCCTTGTTTCCGATTGCTAGCTTGTCTTCGGATTTAGCTTGCATCAGCTTGGTATCAGAGCAAGATTTGGATTTCGTGCCTACGAATCCACGTTCCTTGTTCAATCTATCTTTACTTTCTGTTGGTATTCTTATTTTACGGAAAAAAAAAAAAGTAAAAAGAAGAAAATTCAAAAATTTGAGTTGATTGTTGATTGTTTGGATTAGACAATCACATATTTGGAATCACCACTGTCTAAGGAATTGATTAAGTACCCGACGTACAACATTTGTTACTAGGGTTTTTCCATCGTTTTGGACCGTGTTCTTGACGTGGTGAAGTTGAATTCGAACCCCAGTTGTGTTTTGGCGTTTATCGGTGAAAAATGGAGGTTGTTGATGAATTTGGGTCGATCCTAGAGCTTGAAAATCGAAGTTCCACTGCTTGTAGACACCGTCCGTACATCGGAACATTGTTAAATTGTTAACAGTGTACGGACGACGCAATAACTAGTCTTAGCTCGGCTTGGAACTGAACAATTTCTCCGTTGTTAAGTTATCGGAGACGACCCAAATCTTGAGCTTAACCTGTTGTTAGTGGACTGTGAACGAATCTTGACTTTGTCCGTACACCGGAGTAAAGGTTCACTGTTCCATTGAAGAAGAAAGGGGTTAACTGTTAAATCTAAAACCCCAGGTGAAAAGTTGTCGGCCAGAAAAGGGAAAGTGGATAAGGTTAAACCCTATCTGTAACGAGGAGGAAACACTTGTACCGAGGTCACGTGTTCGGAAAATTCCGAAGCGGAACCGAGGAGGAGGTAGATACTCTTAGGATTTCACTTTTCTTATGTCCGAATATTTCCGATAGTGGATCTCTGGAGTAAATTCTTTCTACTCGAGGTCGTACTATCGAATTTGAGCTTAATAGGAACTCGTGCGTGGGGTGACCGAAGTCCAACTTCGTAGATAATTCTTTTGACTCCCCGTGCGCAGTTAAATAGCTACCGTTCCATCGAGTCGTATAAACTCCTTCCGAACCTAAGCATGGAAAGTACTAGTTGTGACTTATCACTTCGGTTTCCTAACAAGAAGGCAAGGCCAACTTGAGTGGGAAAAAGGCTAAGTGGTGAGAACAATAGAGTGAGGTCACAAAAGCCAACGACCTTGAGTGTAAACACGAGTGGAAAGGAAATTGAGTGAACATTACTCGAGTGATACACGTGAGGGAGTGAACTTGCGAGGTCCTTTACTCTTGTTTGTTGCAGCTATGTCTTCGGATGATGGTAGCTATGGAGGGTATGATTCGTGTGGAGATGATGGAGACTATGGTTCCTACGGAGGTGATGACTGTTATAACGACACAGGGACTATGGCTCTTACGAGGACGAAGCAGGTCACTATGGTGAATACGAAGACGAAGAAGACTACGAAGCCTGTGAAGATGAACGAGAAGAATCTTTTGCTTCGGGTCAAGAATACGAAGGTAGTGACGCTTCGAGGTACGATGACTCTACTTACTCTCATTGTGATGACCTTGAATACGACGAATGTGACATCGGGGAAGACGATGACGAAGTTGACAGACCAAACTATTTGATGTCTTCTTCCGTCGGTGTCTCGTGTGGAGCACAAGGGAGTAGTAGAACCCCTTCCATCGGGTTGGGAGGTGGTGGAGGTTGTTCCATGGGAGGAGGAAGATTTGCAACTTACAGTCGTGGCACACGATTCAATGCTTCCAATTCCTATGGAAAGGGTGGCTCGAGGAGCACTGGTGGAAATGGACTCGAGGAGGGTAGAAGAGGTTTCTACCGAACTCCTTCTCCGAGGAGAAGTTCCTACGGGTTCCATGCTCGAACTCCTTCCTCGACTTTCAACACTAATAATGTTGGGAGAGTGAAAGGAAGTGGGAGTTATCATAGTGGTGTTACAACTAGTGGAGGGATAAGGAGAGCCCAAGTTGATGGTCTTGAAAGGTTGCCAATGAAGAGTCCTACGGGCGCACGAAGTGGTGGAAAAATTGCCAGAAAAGAGTCGACCAAAGTTAACAAGGTTATCACGATGGCCGATCTCTTGACTGAATTATTGAGGATCGGAGCCGAACTTCGAAGTGCGAGTGCGGGACTTGCTAACCTTGATCATGCAAGATTCCCGAGGACACCAGCTTCGGAGCCATGTTCGGAAACGAAGGATGAGACCTCGGCTGAAGAGTCTTCGAGTCCTAGACTTCGGGTCGATGTTAACAGTCCACCTACTCCAGCTATGGGTATTCTTGGGCCTCGACCCAACTCACCCGAATATGAGAGACAAAAGATCGAGAGGAGTTAGGGAGTGACCGGTGACAACACTCGAGAGGAAAAAAGAGAGGCTGTGTTGAGTGATGTGAGTGAGTTGTCACCACCCAAACCCACACCTGACCTTGAAAAGAAAATGAGGGAAAAGAAAGAGGGAAAATGAATCATTGAGAGTGAGGACACCCCTTATTCTAACCTTAACCCTTTATCCTTTTCTTCTACTTGTTCGAAATCTTGTGCAGGAACTCTTGGAGGCAAACCGAAGGAGCCTCAACTCTGTGCCGAAATAGAAAGACAAGGTGAAGAAAATCTTTCATATGAAGTCCACGGTGAAGAAACTACTTGTGAGGCCTCGAGGACAGTGAGAGAGACCGAAGGCCATTCCGAGGTGAGTGTTCGATTTCCTTCTCGTGAGCATGATACTTCCTTGTCTTGTGAAATTGCTAGAGAAACCTCTATGCTAGTTGATGATTTGTATGATTACAATGTTTTTGCAACTAGTGTAGAGTCGAATGGTCAACTTGTGAGTGAATGTGAACCACTAGTTGAGAGAATTGATATGCCACATCATGATGTGAGCTCGATCTTCATCGAATCTCTCTTTAGTGATGAAGTTGTAGTTGACCTTACTTGTGACCCTTGTTATGACACACCACCAATCTTTGATAAAGGGGAAAGTGAGTTGCTTGAGCATACCCTTATTGAAATTATTGCCTATGGTGGATCTATGTGTTGTAGTGAGGATGATGATACCCTTGAGGAGTCCTTAGTGGATGAGTTGGATCGAATCATCTTCGATGACTCCTCAAATGTGGTCGATGACCTGGGTTCGGATGCACCTTTGATGGGAAGTGAACTTATTTTCACTAACCCTCTGTTCGAAGGAGATGGTGATGAGCATCCGACTCGAGGAGAACCACCTAGGTTTGAAAGACTTAACCCCGTAGATAATCCATTATTTGAGACCTTCTTCGGAAGTTTGTCTAAAGAGAAGGGTTGTCTTGGAGTTCATTTGGGAGGTGAAAAGCTACCTCTTGGTGTGAATAAGATTGCTTTTAAGAAGGGGAGTGGAGTATTCGATGTGAGTTGTCGAGTCAATCATTTTACTTGCTCCATTCCACATGTTGATCACACCTCGAGTATAGTGCATACCGAAGTCAATAAGCCCCATGATAATGAAAGAAAATTAAGGGCTCGGTATGATGACTACGAGTTTAGAGGTGATAGGGCCTTTGATCGTTACATCTTATATGCAAAGTGTCCTATTGATCTCTTCGTACACTCATGTGTTCGGTATAGTTCCTATTTGAGCCAAGAACTCGTTGTTTCCTTCGGAGACATAGGCTGTTTGATTTGCATTGATGCTTGTCTCTATCATAAGAGTGTGTTTTCCACACTTCCGAACACTAACCTACTTTCGAAGTAGGAAGCTTTGTTTGTCTCTGCTTTGTTTGCAGGTCTTGCCGGTTTGATTTCGAGGACGAAATCCTCTTAAGAAGGGGAAAATGATGCAATACGAACCAGGCTCACCTGTTCGATTCATCAAGCTAGTCCACCGAGGAGTCACATGACGCCCACGATCCAGTGTGGCCGGGAGGGAAGATGCCGAAGACTGCCTCGCCGAGCAGCAACGATGAAAATCCACCGAGCAGACAACAAGTGACTGTGACCGTTGCTGACACTGACTTCGGAAGCTATGAGACCGAGCACAACTTATGAAAGAAATGACAAGCTCGAGCCCGAAGGAAGAAATGACAAGCTCGAGCCCGAAGCTGAAAGCAACCGATCCAAGGAAGAACGACGCCGAACAAAGAATCGATCGAAGGGCTACAAATGTGCCCGAGGCAGGAGAGCGTTCGATTCCAAATGTGACCGAGGCAAACAAGCGACCGAATCCAACGTGTTCGAGCAGAGCTGCCGAACACATTAAACTGCTTCAGCCCTGCGTGGCTTTATCTTATTGGTCACCTGTGACCCTTTTACTATTTTGCCCTTTATATTGTCTATATAAACTCCTAGCATAGCTCATTAGGAGGAGTTTTTTGTTGATATTGAATTAAGAGAGTAGAGATAGAATTGGCCGAGCCAATCTTGTTTGAAGCCCGAGGCTTCGTGTATGCCTTCTATGGCTTGGAACCGAAACGGATTTCATCGCTAGTATGAATCCTTGTTAGGTTCAAGTTTCCTCTTCTCCCTTGGATAATCAATCATGATTTGATTCGGTTTATCCATTCTTTCTTCTATTTCTGTTCTCCCCCTTCCCCGATTTCTTGTTATCTTGGTTACTATTGTTGCTTCCGCCACTTATCTTCATCGTTTCCGCGCCGTGTTCTCCTTGTTTCCGATTGCTAGCTTGTCTTCGGATTTAGCTTGCATCATGCTCTCTATGTCTCTATGGCATATACTGATGAAGGAAGGCATCCGAGAATTCCTTCCAAGTCGCCGGAGTAGCCTCTGACCCTCTAGATAGCTCTCATGTCTGATACCACTCTGCTGCTAGGTCATGCAATCTGAATGCAGCTAACTCTACTAACTCTGTGTCTGACACGTGCATGACCCTCAATACCCTAGTTATCCTCACTAGAAAATCTTGAGGGTCCTCTCCTGTATGATATCCAGTAAGACTGGAGGCTCTAGTCGGATAAAATCCCTGATCCTGGATCTAGTATCTCCATGGGCATCTGCACTGTGCTGTCTAGTCTGAGCAACTGCAACACTGGTCAATAATCTGATGACATCCCTCATTTCCTGCCCCTGACTATTCGGTAGAGGAGCTGGAGGTACAGTAGCTGCGATAGTTGGGGTACCTCTAATATCGCCCTGAACTGAAGGGATCTGTGAGGCCTCCGCTGGAGCCTCAGGTCTGAACTCCTCACTCTCATCCACCTCAGGTGGAACTCTACTAATACCCTGGCCGGAAATGGCCTTGCCCTTCTAGGTAGCTGTTATCCCTTCTGCGGCATCAATTTACTGAAAACACTACTGTTAGAGGGCTGAATTCTATAATCATAGCTCTATCGTACGATCTAGAGAAGAAAGAAAGACAACTGTCCTGAAGTGCCTTATAGCCTCCTGTTCAAAAGTATGGCGCGCAACATACTCCTAAACAAGACTCTACTAGACACGGCCTGTAGACACCCTAGGACTGAACTGCTCTGATACCACATTTGTCACGACCCAACCTAAGGCCGCGACGGATAACCGACACTTTATCGCTAAACCTATTTATAATCTAATGAATTATAGAGATGAGATGGCAACCTGGTTATAAATACATACATATTGACTGAAAACATAAAGTCTGGAAAGATGACAAGGCTATCGCACGATAATATTTATAACATACTGACTGCACCACACAGGGACATATCTACAGGCCTCTAAGAGTGCTGAACTGAATATACAAAGGACGGGCAAGGCCCCGCCATACCTACTCCACATTTGTACAACATACCAAAAGTAGTATACTGTGGAAGAGACGGAGTGACTCCAACAGCTGGTAGATAGCCTACTAACGTGGCTCAGGGTCTGCTCTCTCTTTACCTGCGCGGCATGAAACGCAGCGCCCCAAAAAAAAGGGTGTGAGTACGATATGTACAAAGTATGTAAGGCCTGAGCATATAATAAATCATAGCTGGATGAAACTGTAAGGCTGGAATATAAATGTGTAAACATGAGCTGAAGCATAGCAATGTAGCACGAAATCTGAAGACGTACTAAACATGGTCTGAATATAACCTAAAGTCTAGCTGAATCTAAAACTGAAGACTGAGCTGAACTATACTGATAAATGACTGTAATATGACTGGTAACTGATAACTAAAAACTAGAACCGATAGCTGTCAACTGATACTGACACTAAGAACTAGTGGCTGATAACTGAGAACTGATAACTGGTACTGAGCTAAAACTGAACTGTCATCTGAACTGCTGGTACCTGCATGGTGTTATGGGCTACATCCCCCTAAATCAGGTAACTGAACATCTGAACTAGTACATCTCTGGTGTTATGGGCTGTATCCCCCCAAATCAGGTAACTGAAAACCTGAACTAGCCTCATGTATAATCATGCAGTGCATACTGTGGCTATATACGCGTATATAACAAACCTGGCGGGTGTTATGGGCTATGTCCCCCCCAGCCAGTAATATCTAGTCTCTCTGGTCAGAGTGTGTGAATGACACTCGGCCACACTAGGTGTTTCAACTCCCGCCTGAACCAGAGGGGCTGTATCCCCCAGACGGGTAGTATCACACGCGACCGGGTTGTGTGTCCAATGTCCAGCCTCTATGGGGGACTCCAAATCACACATAACATGATCACAATATAAGCATAAGCATGTATGAGGCATAACACATGTGGCAACAATAGATATAGACTCAAAGGAATGATAAGAAAACTCTGGATGGAATTATAGACACAACCTGAAACTTAGAATTTGTCTAACTCTTTGACTTTTATAAAAATTTCGGCAGAGTTTCCTCTGAAACTGGATGATCCGCAAAAACAGAACCAGCACTATACTATGCATGGGAATGGATACTCGGATATACTGATAACATAAACATGTTAAACGGATAACAAGATGAGACAACTGGATGACATAACAAGTCCGCAGATAGAATGTTTGGGCAGCACCACTGTCCTGAATTTCAACCTACTTTTCAGAGTGTAGATCAAAGTTATAGTCTTTATAATCTTCATGAAAGTTGTAGATATATGTCTTAGAATTCTGTGGATTCTTAAAGCATCTTAATATCAATTTTGTACAAGGAGTTATGATCAATATACTAACAGCTGTCCAAAGATCAAAATGATTTTCCAGATTTTGAAACGTTTTGTCTTGCTGATTCGGACGTCTTTCACCTTGGATTTTAGTACCAAATTAAGTATATACAAGGTTTCCTTGATACCATACCAGTTTCTCACAAGAAACACTAAGTTTAGAACTAAGAAAAGCTTCAAAAGCTAAAAGATACTTGCCTTGCCAAAAGAAAGGTTTAGCCTTACATACCTTTGATGTTTCTCACTTCTAAACCTTGTTTCCTTTGAATTCCACACCTTCTAAAGCTTAAACAAGCTATAAAATAGAATTTAGGTACTTTACATAGCCATGATGTAGTTCTAAAACTCAAACTATAGACGAAATTGAAGGTCGCGTAATGTTACCCTAATTGCGTAGAGCGTTTTGACGCAATCTGTCTTCAATTTCGAGTTAAGATTGACGTCCATCCTTCAAAATCACAAAATTTGCTTAAAACTTAATGAGAGCACTGTTTCTCCCTTTAGATTTCTGGAAATGACGAGATGGAGGCGAATTTTTCCTTTTATAATTGAAAGATTTCAGTTTTAGTCCTCTTTTGCGCTTATGTCCCTTTTTCTAGCCTGATTTCTGACGCACATATATTTTTATCTATACATCGTATGAACAAACCGTCAAAAGTGTTGGCAACTCAGAAACCGGAGATATGTAGGCAACTCAGAAACCGGAGTTCGTCTATAAGCCTCACCTTTTGGTTCTTGGAATCAAAAGTCTTTGGCTTTATCGTGACAAAATTGGCTTTTCCGTCAACTTCTTTACCCTGAAAACTCTTTCATCCTTTTCCGGGTAAAGAGGGGCAGCTGTTGACACCCAATTTTGTCCCGATTTTAAGTTGATATTAAATATAAAGTGTATTTAGTTAAAAGATGTGTCAGAAAGGGCAATTTTATAACTATAACTAGTCAAATTGATAATTTTGTATAAAAAGGCCAAAATCGCAAAATATAGCCCAATTCCCACCTGCCCACGCAAATCTCCTATTCTAATTAACTAAAAACCCCTCCCCAATTCACAGAATCCCCAATTCCAAAACCCACAACCAAATTTTCTCTTACCCGTTTCCAAAGCCCTAACCCGCGACCCATTTGAGTTTTACCAAAAATTTTGAAATCGAATCCGCCAAAAATGGTCCCCCTCTCCAGCTCATTGATCGTTTGTACAAAGCTTATCCGTTAAGGACCGTTTGGGGTCACTTTGGGTATTTTCCTTCCACCTAGAACCCTAAATTTTAGGGATATAAAAGGGGCTGCGAATCTCATTTTGAGGGAGGGGCAGCGGCTTGAGCAGAGAGGGTTAAGAGGGAAGCAACAATAAATTGAGGATGAGTCTTTAGGAAAAGGAGAGCCGCAAACAAATATAGGAAAAAAAACAGTAGCATAACAGTAAAGAAGTTTTCTCAGTTTTTCTTAGTCTATGAAGCATCAGTATCCCTGTTTTTGCTCGATTTCGCATATCGTTTTCCGCTTTCAAGTCGTCGACCTTATTCGCGTAATCAATCTCATTTGAGTCGTTCGAGTCGGCATCTTCGGATCCATCGCCCCAGCTCGCTGCACCAAAACAGGTAATAACCTTGCTTCACCTTGATGTTTCTTCCTGTTTGTTTTTTTATTTATGTAAACATGTGACCTGTTTACGATGACTGTTTTATGCTCGCTGAAACGATGCCTGAATAAGCGATAGTTAAATTGTATAAACATGGTTTCCATCTAGCTAATGAGGTCACTTGCAAGCTGGTGATAATGTTTAAAAGATTGGACCTTTAATAAGGTCTGGTTATGCAAGTTTTCTCCCTGTTTTTTGCTTGAAGTTCTCTTGTTCGAGATGTTTCTGGTTGTGTGTAAGGCGAGCTCTGGTCTGGTCTGCTTGTTTTAGAGGTATTTTAGGATTCCTAGTTTGTAGTCAGGAGAGTGTCAGAATGTTTTTGGAGGCCTGATGTTTGTGTGCAGCATAGGGAGGTCTGTAATGTGTCTTGGTAAGTTAGAGTGGTAGGGGCTGCTATGGTGTTTGCTGGCTGTAGGGTGTCCCATTTGGTGTTGGAAGTTGGGAGGGCTATTTGATAGTTGTATGCAGCTGGTATAGGTCAAAGAGTAGTTTAGGTTGGATCTGGAAGGTTGATGTGTTTTAGCTTGTTAGCTGTTCTAGGAGATGCAGGGAGTATGTATTGTGTCCTGTGGCTTATCTTCAAGGTGCTGCAATTTGTAGAGGTCCGGTGCAGCCGGGTTGTTCTTAATGTGTTATTGTTCCTGGTTGTTTTCAAGGAGTTTAAATGAGTGTTTTGAAGGTTGTGAGTCAGGGGCAAGTAGCTTGGTCTTGTTTGTCTGGTTGTCCCGGCTAGTTTCTGTGAGGATTTTTTTTTAGTTTCGTTTTGTTAGCAGGAGGATTGAGCATAGTTATGGGGTCTTTTTGAGTTAATAGGCAGCATAAGGAGGTTGAGGTGTTGGTTTGTGAGTGTGGGGTTGTTCGTTGCAGGTGAGGAATATAAATAGGTGCTGCAGATAGTGAGCTGATAGTGCAGTAGGTGTAAAAAGGGAGTTGTTTTCCTGGTAGTTGCAGGCAGTTTGGTCCTCAGATTCATTTTAGCTTAGATGAATATCAAATCTAAGAATGTTCTTTCTTTAAAATGCTATATTAAATTATATCTTGAAGCTTTATTCCATTTTTCCCTGGTTTGTATAAGCCTTTGTGATAGCTCTGTAGTTTGATGTGGTCTATTTCTATTCTTAACTTTTCCTGTTCTTGCATTAAGAAATGAGTAGAGTACATATATGTTCTGGATTCTCACTTATTCAGCATGTTCTTCTTTGATTTGGCTTGCTATCTGGATTGATGGTTTAAATTTCCTGAATTTCCATTTTAGTTTGCAACATTTTGAGTATAAAACCAAGTCTGGTTTGGTCACATGTTAACAGACATCATGTTCAAGTTTTTTTTTTCTCTTTCTTTCTCCATTAAGGAATCATGTTTTAAACTCTAGAGTTTGGCCTGCCCTCTGTTACAGTTAGGGTCTTTTAGGACTTAGTTGAAATCCTAGTATGTTTGCACATTGAATATGTATAAAATGAAATCTTTATTGTTAAAGGGAGTTCTCTAGTTTATGAAATAGTCCATATGATGGTTTAAATTAAGAAATGCAATTTATAAGTGTTGGTCTTTTATTTAGGACCTTTTCTTTAATTAAGCAGTAGCTTGATTCATTATGTATTTAAGAAAAAATCAAATTATAAATGGCTTAAGCTTCAAAGTGGTGTATCATCTGAAGTTTACTTCTTGAGTATAATAATTTTGCTTGGTGGTTAAAGACAATTTTAATATCACTATGTGGTTGTATGTTAAATTTTTTTGTTAAAAGATTAAGTCTAGATTGTTGCTCAAGATTCTGTCGTTTGATTAGGCATTGTATCTGGTGTGATTTTAAGTCAAATATGTTATGCAAGTTCAGTTTTCTGTGTGCATTATCTATGTCTGCATCTTCTCTGCATTCATTATTAATATTAGTTTCTAATCCTTCTGTTTCCTTTCTTGATTGGCATGAAACAATTTGGGACGAGTGCGGGCAAAACTCACCAATTGGGATTGGCTCATTGGCTTGGAGTTGCATTAGGGGTCGAGTCCGGGCTCAAGATTCAAGAAGTGAAGACTTTTTTTTAAAAAAAAAAAAATGCTTTGTTGAGCCGCCTATTCTAACTTAGGCTCATGGGCATATAATTGTATAAAATTAAATAAATCCAAGGCTCCCATGAGTTTATCAATTTCCGGGTTCTTCTTCTAAATCTCCTCTTTTCCCCTCCTTAGAAATTGCATGTCTATAGGAATTCCCCGCAGATAATTATTTATTTGATTGATTATGAATGAATGTTTAGTTATTTATTGAGTTATTTTGTGAATATTTTATTTCTTTAGAATCTCCATCTTATTTACGAATTGTGCATCTTTTAGTTAAATAATGCGTGCAATTAAAATTCGAAATTAATAAAAGGTAACTCATTTTTATCCATGAAAGTGCAACTTCTTTCCAATTAATTGGTTTTTCCTATTTTAGCAAAATTATTTATTCATTTATTTATTTTCCTTCCTTTCATTCTTTTTCAAGTCTAAGTTTATTTAAATTCATATTTCTTTAAAGTATAATTTATTATAATCTTAGATTTTAATATTAATCTTAAACCATTTTATCAACATATTGAAAGTTAATATTTTGAGTTATTTTGTGAAAACCGAAGGATTAACCGTTGTTTTACGGATTTTCGAAAGTGCTTTCAAATCGAAACCTTCTTTCGAAAATAACTGAACCTCTTACTTAGAATCTCTGAAACAGACCATTTTCCTTAAAACGGAGGAATTGCACGCACTATTTAATTACTTGGTTCCTAATTCTCCTTAAATTAGGTGGCGACTCCAAAGAAAGCCCTCTGGAATCCCATTTTGTTGAAATATACCCGAAACTTATCTTTTCATTAAAGAAAAAAGGTAATTATTTTTGGGGTTCAACAGCGTGGCGACTCCGCTGGGGATACCTTAAGGTTCTAACCGCAAGGTTTTCACAAGATAGCTCTTTATTTGTTTATTGTTTGCAAAATAGCATGTTTAGTTAATTTGATTATTTGCAATTGTTTGTCACTGGAAGCATGTCACTACACTTTTATTTGTGCACATATAAAACTGGCATTCCGTTCATATTTCCCCCATTCCTGGGAGCTTCTTCATGGTTACTTATACCCGCGAGGTGTATGCATATACACCCGCAACTCACAAAAAACCCTTTAAGAAAGAGTGCGCGTACCTGCGGGGTGAGCGGATAGTTTTACTACCGCGTGACCGCTTGCCACTCAAAATAGCCTTGTGTTTAGTAAACCCACTCTAGAGTTTCCTTTAGGAACATGCATGCATAAACCTTAGATTGGACCCGGTCCTTGGTACCGTCTCCATAGTTAGGAAAACTGCCCTTTTTCGTTGACGGGTTTAAACCCAACAATAGTGCATATTATGTGTTTATGTGATAACGGAACTTCCAGTCCAAGCCAAGTTTTGCAATTAATTAAATTTAGAATACTTTTATTAATTTTGTAGACTAGAAGACGCTTGAATTCAAGAGGTATTCAAATAGTCATCAAGTTGAAATTGAGAAGATACTTAGGGGCAAGAGATGTCGAAAGGACGATAAGATGTTTGATCCATTTGATCGATGTTTGATTCAAGCAAGTTTTTGGATGTAAACGACATTTGGGACCAGATGTCAGAAATTACACCGATTGTGCAAGCAAGGATTGATCGAAACAGGCCCGCACTTCAGTTCCATTGCCTCCTCGAGCCTGATGCAGCATAGTTATAGCAGTTATTTATATTTTCATTGTACTCAAAATGATGTATTTAAATTATGTCTGACAGTTTCTATTTTTGATGTAATAATGATGTACTCAAAATCAAGTTATAATGAAAGAGAAATTATTATTACTGTTATTGTCACTTACTCTAAATTCGATTACTGCAAAACCGGCTTGGACTACTTTTCGTTATCATCTATTTGGCGTCTTAGGCCCACCTCTGGCACAAAGAGGCACCTTACAGGGTAGGACGCGCCCGCATTTTCATTTACGCTCAACTAATTGTGATTGCCACATGTCAAACTTGTTTAAAATGCAAAGCGCTACGTGAAACGACCTCGGTCAGTCGTTTCGGAAGTTAGGACTCCGATTGGCGTGCCGATAATTTTAAAATATTCGTAATGTCCATTAGAACCTGTCTGTAAAATTTGAGCTAAATCAGACCTCGTTTGGTAGGCATCGGAGGAAGGTTTTAGTTTTTATTGGCAATAAATATTAAAAATAGATTTTCGAGCTCGGTTTTTGCCGAACGAGCTCCGATTCGAAATCCGAAAGCGCCGTTAGGTTCGTATGATTATTTGTGATTTTTGTAAGCGTTCGAAAGTGAATTCCGATATTGTTCGGCTAGTTCCGCAAAAATACCGAAAGTTAAATAATTTGACCTTTTTCCTTTAAATTCGCATCTTGAGTTTCGGGAGTCGGATTTGAGATCCGTCTTCGCGAGTATGTTACATATATTTTGTATAGCTTACTTGAAAATTTTGGGATCATTTCGACTTCTCTAGGGTTCTATTTTAATTTTAATCGTCGTAGCGAATTTATATAAAATAAAAAAAAAAAAAAAAAAAAAAAAAAAAAAAAAAAGGTTAAAGGAAAAAATGGGAAAAGGTCGGTGGCCTAGGGGATTTAATCCCCTAGCAGATTGAATTCGTCATGTACATCAGAAACATTTCAAAACGCACAGAGAGGAAAAATTAGAAAAGAGAGGAGGAAAAAGGGAAAAAGGAGTGGAAAAAATAGTGGAATTTCTACCCCAAATCTTCAGGTAATGATACTAACTCATTATCTTAGTTTATTACGTGTGTTTAAATATATTTTTACGGTAAAAATAGGGATATTAGACATCGCCCTAATGACGTAAATTGATAGTTTAAAGGGTCAAATGGACCCCGATAATGAAATTGATTATATATTCGTACTCAGCGAGTTATGGGCAACTTATAAATGTAATTTATTTAGGGTTTGGTCATGTGACCTTAAACCCTGTATATAGGCCTGGCCTGCGTATTGCGTATGCGAATAGGGTATCAGGTTCCTACCTGGATTACCCTAAAATGTGAGGAATGAAGCCTTTATCCTAATTTGATATATTTTTCTGCTTATTGAGCACAGTTGGATCGTTTGGCAATGGAACCAAAGGATAAAAGCGATTATTGATTAGCAATGCTAACTTTTGGAAGAGGTAAGTGTTTATATCCATTTCTTTGGAGGCACCTGGCCTCGTGGATTTTCTACCACGTATTCCTTACGTGTGTAGCTGCCGATAGGCGTACTCATTACGCCTTAGCTTTGGATTTACATTGTATATTATCTGTTATGTCCTATTGTTGGTATTGCATTGAGGATTTGAGTATTGTACCCTGGCTGTAAGTTGGCATCTACTTCCCGGTTGTCGATGAGAGTCCCGCGCCGGTGAAGGGTTATTATTGCATAACATTGCACTCATATGCATTATATGTCATTCATATGCATTACATTGCATATCATATTGAGGGCAGGAGTATTCCGCCCCAGGAGCAGGAGTATTCCGCTCCATTGTATCATATTGAGGGCAGGAGTATTCCGCCCCAGGAGCAGGAGTATTCCGCTCCATTGTATTATATCGGGTGCAGGAGTATTCCGCCCCAAGAGAGTGCAGGAGTATTCCGCCTCTGGTTTTGGTTTATATTATATCGGGTGCAGGAGTATTCCGCCCCAGGAGCAGGAGTATTCCGCTCCAGTTGGTTATCAGATTGGGTTCCCCTCGAGTGCAGGAGTATTCCGCTTCGAGATGGGAGGACGGGCACATGTGACCCTTTGCATCATATTTCATTTCATCTCACTTCATTTCATTTCATCTTAATTCATACCATTGTGTAGACTTGCGGTACATGACTACTGTTCTGCTCATACGTGCATTGCTTATTTGTTGATATGTTTCTGGCTCGTATTCCTGGCTGAGTTTAAGGTTTCATACGTGTTTCTAGTTATTGTCTGGCTCTGCCTTCTTGTAATTTAAATAAAAGGAATTGGGTTTATTTGTTTCTTTTCTCCCTGGCTAGCTATCCTATTCTTTGAGGTGGCTAGTCTGCCCCACTTATTGAGTCCTTTTGACTCACCCTCGTTTGTTGTTTGTTTCTTGTCTATCTATTTCGTTTCGGCAGGTTCGCTCCAGGATTGAGTTCGCCGCGTTGTTCAGGAGCGAAGACGACTTCAGCTGTCAGGGTGAGCCAGATTTATTCCGGATGGCCACCAGTTTATTGTTCATTATTTCAGTTGCATTTTGCTCCCTTCAGGAGGTATCTGTATTCTTTTGTACTCTTAGATGTCTGGTCTGGATAGCCCTAAACCTAGTATGTTGGGTAGTCAGCTGTAATTTTCTTTCGTACAGCTTAGTGGTGTCAATATGTCTGTATATTTTATTTTGGTCCTGTCTTTATTTATGAATTGTTATATTTACTTTCCTGATTTAATTGGTAAGGGTTCGCCCGACGGGTCTAGGGGAGGATGTCGGGTGCCCGCACGGCCTAATCGGATTTTGGGTCGTGTCAGTTGGTATCAGAGCCCAGTTTAGAGTCTATCCAGACCAAGACAGTGTCTAGTAGAGTCTCGCTGATGGGTACGTAGACGTCCGTACTTATCTACGAGGGGCTATGATGGCATTTAGGAAGTTTCACTTCCTTCTTTTCTGATCGTGCGTCAGTCCAGGATACAAAAGTATTTTCGCTAATTCCTTCGTGGTAATTGTGAAACCCTCGTGCGATAAATCAGGAAACGGTATGAGTTCAAGACGAAGCAGTCTAGCCTGGGGCTAGCACCAACGAAGCCCTGTGAGTTTTTGATCGTGCTGACAATCTAGTTACGGAGGTCCCAGCTGTACGAGCTCGCGATGGGCAAGGGAGCAGGGCCTTGTAGTTCCCTTGGCTCTCTACGATGCTTTTACGAGAATTTTTGCGATGCAGATACCGTAAAAACCTATTATTCGCTAGGCAGCTTATTAGGTCGCCGCATAGGCAGATGTTCGGACTTACAGAACTCTTGTTCCAGTTCCTGATATTGCCTCAGTAAATTATGTTCTAGAGGCAGCATGTGTTGCGTCATCAATTGTTCTGGCTGGTTAGCTAGCCCGAGTAATGGCTCGGTGCGAGTGCTCGAAGAGGTTGCATTATTTTACGCGGTTGGACCTTCCGATATTATTAAGCCATGCATCAGATAATCCCTGTGTAAGTGATTCTTTTTAAAATAAAATAATGTCAGCATATCCTTCAGGTTCCTTATTATATCGAGCGGTATGGTGTTGATTATTCTTCTTTCCAGTTTTAGGTCCATCGTTGAATTGGTGGGCCGCTCTCTTATTAGTTGACTTGGTTCGGTTTTTCTTTTAGATTCGCGGAAAAGTTCCTTTCGAGTAGCGAGCGAGATGAAAAGTGTTGTCAATTTGAGTGAATTAGACAGGGTAGCCTGTCGGTTAGCCTGTTGGCATTTCAGAATATGAGATTGAATTCTATAAAACGGCTGAATATGCATTTGAACTAGTCCATAAGCCTTTCGAGAGATTCAAAGATTTATTGATGATCTTTCTTTTTCCTTCAGATCCCAGATGGCTCGAGAGATTGAGGTCGGGATTTTATTTGATATTGTTGTTGATATTGCTCGAAGGTTCGGGGCATACCATAAGTTAGAGCAGGAGAGCAAGAGATCCCGTGGCCCTGGTGGGCAAACATGGTACCTCATTTGGAGGTAAGAGTTATGATTATTTTGGGAGGTCACCTTCCAGGTCATCTCAGCTTGTAGAGCGTGATTCTCAAAGTGCGCAAGTAGTTCATCAAGATTAGACCCAGTTTTTCTCTTTATAGCTATCGAAAATCTGTCCAGCTTGCATTTTCAGCGGAAAGGTGTTATCATTGTCATGAGTCTGGTTATCCTTTGAGGAGTTTTCCCTTACTCCGACAAGTTAGCAGTTGTCTTTTCTCTTGTCATCAGAAATCTGCACAGTCGCAGGGGATTTCCTTTTGATCTCAATCAGCTAGAGAAATACCACCATCCAGTAAAGGTTGAGATTGTGGGGGCAGTGGTTCTCCAGAAAGTGCTTGTCAGGGTAGTGGCTCAGCTCAGCTGCAGAGGCAGTTCTATGAACTGCTAGTCTGGCAGGATGCTGAGGCATCCGATGTAGTAGACCCGTGTGTTTCTTCTTCCCTTATCTGTAAGTAAGATTTATCTTTTCGATCGATCTGGAAGTGGTGTGTCTTATCATATTTCGACGGTTTCCTTGGATATTGTCGTAATTAAGAATCGGTTGCGGTAGAGGGGTGAGTTTCTGATACGATTTATTCCTGACATTTATGAGACCCTACTAGTTTATCTGATCTAAATATGAGAGATTTGATGGTGAGTATTGCTATTGCTTGCTTGGCATCCTGTTATGCCACCTTGTGATATTATGTCAAGTCATTTTACCTCTCTCCTCGGAAATCAGTGTTAGTAGGATGATGGGATTCTTATTCGTCATCATCAGAAAGTGTCGTTGTTTCTTCCGGTGCAAAGTGGTTGGTAAGTAATGCTCGATCTATGTGTCTCCTCTTGGTTCGAGATTCTAGTAGAGTCATGTTATTCTATGAGCTTGTCTTAGTTATAAAAGGGTGTTTTGGTAAATTGTCAGAGTTTCCTTCTTATGGGGAGATTAAATTGACATAGATTTTGTTTCATAAAGCTCATTTAATGTATATCTTCAATTGCGGTTCTTTGGCTAGCCTAACTTGGAAGTAAACTAGCTCTGGTAGCCAAGTAAATAAGAAGATGAACTTCCTGAAGCTCTAATTATTTCTATCCTCGATCTATTTCCATTTCTTCTTCGTCCGGCACTAGTGAGCTTGGGCGATTGGTAGCCGCTTGTGATGTTCCCTGTGTTGAGCCAGAGTACGTGTTATTGTGGCCGGGTAAGCATATTATTGTTTTGGAAGCATATTATTGTTTTGGCCCAGTTGTCTCATCTTGTTATCCGCTTAACATGTTTATGTTATCAGTTTATCCGGGTATCCATTCCCATGTATAGTATAGTGTTGGTTTTGTTTTTGCGGATCATCCAGTTTCAGGGGAGACTCTGCCGAAATTTTTATATAGAAGTACCATTCATCAGGCGGTGGTGTTTACGGCAAAGGTATGGAGTTGTGAACTTGAGAGTTGCAGCTGTTTGGCAACTCGAAAGGGTAGTTTGGTAGCTTAGGTCTGCCTACGTTCAGCTTTTAGCTAAATCTTCTTTAGTCCAGCAGACTGTGCGAGGATGGTTATTCCTATTCAAATAGCTGCATGAGTTTATTCTTTAAGTGGAGGAGTCTTCCTCCAATTGATACCGAATCATAATATTAAATCTCTAAGGCATTGCTGAAAGCATAAATTCTGGAAAGATGACACGACTTTAACTGGCTGGCAATTAGAACACTAAGCCACCAATTCTGTTATGTCACACTTCATTTCTTCCCACCAATAAATCTGCTTAAGATCATGGTACATCTTAGTCGAACCTGGATGAATACTGTATTTGGAATAATGTGTCTCTATCATAATCTGTCCACGTAAATCTGCAACATCAGGAACACAAAGTTTATCTTTATACATGGAAACACCGTCAATAGTAACCCTGTATGGTGACTCCAATTTTCTTCTGGCTATCTGTCTGTATTCAACTAGAACTGGATCCTCATACTGACGCTGTTTTACTTCATGGAAATTTAGAGTTAAAGGTCTAGTGCAGCTTGTCGACAATCCATCATTGGTGTGTATATCTCTTCCACACCTCAACTCTTTAAGAAGTTACTTTAACATTATAAGTGAGCATGTAATCAACTTTATTGCCGGTATTTTGCCTCAGCTCATGGTCCAACTACATGTCTCTTTTATTTGCACTTTTTCAAGTTATAATATTTCCAATCCAAAGACAATACCCTGAAGTAGATGTTCGGTCTGAAGATCATTCCTGGTCTGCATCATACTATCCAGTAGTAGTTGCATGATCCTTATCCTTATACGATAGACCCTGTTCAGATAAGCCTTTGGCATACATTAGAATATGAGTAACTACATTCCCACGAGGAGCTTGCGGAACAACACTAAGATCAACTGAGATGTTGCATAGTGCATTCGTAAGAATAATATGGCTTGCATCAAATCTTCTATAGTATGTAGTGACAAGATATTTCAAAAGCTCCCATATTGCATCAAGAGTGAGCTAATTCCTAGTTCCATCGACTTGTTCTATATCGAAAGGTATATTGAAGAGGTGATTATCGGCTGAATCATGTTAATCCATCCAGATTTCCTCGTAGCTTTGTTTCGAAAATGTAGAGCTCTCCTCTCGTGATCGAGGAAGGATCAGCTTAGTCGGAATAAGCTGGGCAATGGCGTTATGATATTATCCAGATATGTTTATTTCAAAAAGTTCGGGTGCATGTTATAATTATGATTATGCAATCATGAGATAATGTTCGTGGGATATTTTATGAAGGTCGTTCAAGTTCTCTTGTTATCTGCGTAAATCTTGCTTTAGATTTAGGCTCGTTCGAGGACGAACGAGAGTTTAAGTGGAGGAGAATGAAACGACCTCGGTCAGTCGTTTCGGAAGTTAGGACTCCGATTGGCGTGCCGATAATTTTAAAATATTCGTAATGTCCATTAGAACCTGTCTGTAAAATTTGAGCTAAATCAGACCTCGTTTGGTAGGCATCGGAGGAAGGTTTTAGTTTTTATTGGCAATAAATATTAAAAATAGATTTTCGAGCTCGGTTTTTGCCGAACGAGCTCCGATTCGAAATCCGAAAGCGCCGTTAGGTTCGTATGATTATTTGTGATTTTTGTAAGCGTTCGAAAGTGAATTCCGATATTGTTCGGCTAGTTCCGCAAAAATACCGAAAGTTAAATAATTTGACCTTTTTCCTTTAAATTCGCATCTTGAGTTTCGGGAGTCGGATTTGAGATCCGTCTTCGCGAGTATGTTACATATATTTTGTATAGCTTACTTGAAAATTTTGGGATCATTTCGACTTCTCTAGGGTTCTATTTTAATTTTAATCGTCGTAGCGAATTTATATAAAATAAAAAAAAAAAAAAAAAAAAAAAAAAAAAAAAAAAAAGGTTAAAGGAAAAAATGGGAAAAGGTCGGTGGCCTAGGGGATTTAATCCCCTAGCAGATTGAATTCGTCATGTACATCAGAAACATTTCAAAACGCACAGAGAGGAAAAATTAGAAAAGAGAGGAGGAAAAAGGGAAAAAGGAGTGGAAAAAATAGTGGAATTTCTACCCCAAATCTTCAGGTAATGATACTAACTCATTATCTTAGTTTATTACGTGTGTTTAAATATATTTTTACGGTAAAAATAGGGATATTAGACATCGCCCTAATGACGTAAATTGATAGTTTAAAGGGTCAAATGGACCCCGATAATGAAATTGATTATATATTCGTACTCAGCGAGTTATGGGCAACTTATAAATGTAATTTATTTAGGGTTTGGTCATGTGACCTTAAACCCTGTATATAGGCCTGGCCTGCGTATTGCGTATGCGAATAGGGTATCAGGTTCCTACCTGGATTACCCTAAAATGTGAGGAATGAAGCCTTTATCCTAATTTGATATATTTTTCTGCTTATTGAGCACAGTTGGATCGTTTGGCAATGGAACCAAAGGATAAAAGCGATTATTGATTAGCAATGCTAACTTTTGGAAGAGGTAAGTGTTTATATCCATTTCTTTGGAGGCACCTGGCCTCGTGGATTTTCTACCACGTATTCCTTACGTGTGTAGCTGCCGATAGGCGTACTCATTACGCCTTAGCTTTGGATTTACATTGTATATTATCTGTTATGTCCTATTGTTGGTATTGCATTGAGGATTTGAGTATTGTACCCTGGCTGTAAGTTGGCATCTACTTCCCGGTTGTCGATGAGAGTCCCGCGCCGGTGAAGGGTTATTATTGCATAACATTGCACTCATATGCATTATATGTCATTCATATGCATTACATTGCATATCATATTGAGGGCAGGAGTATTCCGCCCCAGGAGCAGGAGTATTCCGCTCCATTGTATCATATTGAGGGCAGGAGTATTCCGCCCCAGGAGCAGGAGTATTCCGCTCCATTGTATTATATCGGGTGCAGGAGTATTCCGCCCCAAGAGAGTGCAGGAGTATTCCGCCTCTGGTTTTGGTTTATATTATATCGGGTGCAGGAGTATTCCGCCCCAGGAGCAGGAGTATTCCGCTCCAGTTGGTTATCAGATTGGGTTCCCCTCGAGTGCAGGAGTATTCCGCTTCGAGATGGGAGGACGGGCACATGTGACCCTTTGCATCATATTTCATTTCATCTCACTTCATTTCATTTCATCTTAATTCATACCATTGTGTAGACTTGCGGTACATGACTACTGTTCTGCTCATACGTGCATTGCTTATTTGTTGATATGTTTCTGGCTCGTATTCCTGGCTGAGTTTAAGGTTTCATACGTGTTTCTAGTTATTGTCTGGCTCTGCCTTCTTGTAATTTAAATAAAAGGAATTGGGTTTATTTGTTTCTTTTCTCCCTGGCTAGCTATCCTATTCTTTGAGGTGGCTAGTCTGCCCCACTTATTGAGTCCTTTTGACTCACCCTCGTTTGTTGTTTGTTTCTTGTCTATCTATTTCGTTTCGGCAGGTTCGCTCCAGGATTGAGTTCGCCGCGTTGTTCAGGAGCGAAGACGACTTCAGCTGTCAGGGTGAGCCAGATTTATTCCGGATGGCCACCAGTTTATTGTTCATTATTTCAGTTGCATTTTGCTCCCTTCAGGAGGTATCTGTATTCTTTTGTACTCTTAGATGTCTGGTCTGGATAGCCCTAAACCTAGTATGTTGGGTAGTCAGCTGTAATTTTCTTTCGTACAGCTTAGTGGTGTCAATATGTCTGTATATTTTATTTTGGTCCTGTCTTTATTTATGAATTGTTATATTTACTTTCCTGATTTAATTGGTAAGGGTTCGCCCGACGGGTCTAGGGGAGGATGTCGGGTGCCCGCACGGCCTAATCGGATTTTGGGTCGTGTCACTACGTGACGCGCGCTACGTGATTGTATGCAATGTTGTTAATGACACACAAACTAACATAAGTTACCTTTTGAATTTTTTTCTTTTGTTTTGATTACCCCCCAAAAGAGAGAGTTTGATTCGTGTTGACTCCCGAGTTGGTTAAGCGGCTAATTCAAAGTGAAGCAGAAAATGACTGATTTGACTGATAATCAGACTGGTATCCCTGCATCTTCTAATGAGCAAGCAATTGTTGTTCCTGATGAACAAATTGCTAGAATGGCTAAGCAGATTGAGTGTATGCAAGCTGAACTAGACAGAATGAAAGGGTCGAGCCACCAAAACGCGCCAGCCATGCTATCAACTCTGAACCCCAATGTTGAAACTGCCAATCCGAATACGCCTTTAAATTCCAGTGTCATTCGTATGCTTGCACCAGTTAACAACATCTCGAATGCATTCATTAACCGGAACAAGTTGCCTCACTATCAATATTTACCTGCCAAAGATACTCCTCATCCTCTACAATCCAAAGCACCCATTTCTGTGGCTTTTGTTCCTCAAAATGCCAATGATCCAAGACAGGGATATCCCGAGGCGTTGTATTATGAGCATGACCCTTATGGCAAGAATGTGGACTTCACAGGCTATCCGCCACGGAATGAAGTGTCCATAACTATGGAAAAACAGGGAAAGACAAGTGAACAAGAGGAGATAATCCAAGCAATGAAAATCATGCAGCAATCTATTAAAGATCTGCAGGTGACTAAGAAACATCAAAGCACCTCCTACCGCAGTCTTTATCTATTCCCGGACATTACTCTTCCTCCCGGGTTTAAAGTGCCGAAATTTGACATGTATGATGGTCATGGTGACCTATTTGCTCATTTAACCAAGTACCTCAACAGAATGAGGGTTGCTGGAGGCAAAGAAGAACTTTTGATGGCTTACTTCAGCCATAGTCTGGAAGGTATTGCTGCTGAATGGTTTGCCAGACAAGACATAAGCAAGTGGCATGAGTTCGATGATATAGCTGGTGATTTCACAAAGCAGTTCGAATACAATGTTGCGATGGTCCCTGACCTCATAACCCTGGCCAATTTGAAGAAGAAACCGACAGAAACTTTTAGAGAATATGCCCTGAGGTGGCGTGAACAGGCTGCACGTGTGCAACCCCCGATGACCGAGAAGGATATGGTGAAGTACTTTATTCGTGCTCAAGACGACTCTTATTACACACACATGCTTCCTATGATGGGTGCACCTTATGCTGAGCTTCTTACAATGGGGGAGATGGTGGAAGAAGGCATCAAATCCGGTCGGATTGTGAGCTTTGCTGAAATGAAGTCAAGTGCTCAAAATGCTCAAGCCAGCCCAAACAACTCCAGAAGGAGAGAGGAGAGGGAAGAAGTCACAGCTGTTGTCACAGACATTGACCGCCGCCCAGCTAGAAGGTTGAACTTTGATAATCCACCCGCCTACCCTACTTACCAAAATGCCCCTCCTTATTACCCAAATGCACCCCCTCATTACCCAAATGCACCCCTTCCTTACCCAAATGCACCACTCCCAAATTACCCTAGTCACTATCAAATTCCTCCCGCTTCATATCCAGGCTACAATGCTCAACCCGTTTACTACCAGCAATCATTTGGCCACCAATTAGAAATTACCAATCCCCAAGTCTGCACTTTTCAAAATCGCCTAGCCGTACCAAAGCCACGCACTAATCCTATCAAGAAGACATATAAAACCTACACGCCTCTAGCGGAACCTTACAGTCAGCTTTATGAAAGGATAAGGGCAGCTGGAGTGATTCACCCTATTGCTGATGCAACTCCTAATCCTCTTCCAAAATGGTTCGATGGAACTAAACATTGTGCCTATCATTCAGGGGCTCCAGGGCATGACACTGAAAATTGCCACAGTCTAAAAAATGCAGTTGAAACTCTAATCCAAGAAGGTTCGATTCAACTCATTGGGAACACACCTGCTGATAATAACCCTTTGGTAGATGATGAGTGTGGCATACACTTGATATCAGTCGATGAGGCTGAAAAAGGGACCATTGTGATCCCAAAGAGCCAAACAACAAAGAAGAGCTCTCGAACTTACAAAGTCGGGAGGACCAAATGCTTTCAACGCAGAGGACAAATCAAGACAAACCCAAACTGGGGCAGATTCTATTGAAGAATTTTTTGTTGCCAAAGAAGGTAAAGGCAAATGCCTAGCCAATATCAAATCAAGAACAATCAAGAGATACTACATTTGATAGGCAGCAAAATCAGTCTTTTCATTTCAATGTAATTTTCTATGTAATGCGAACTACGCGTAACCTGATTCCCAAGGCGGGATACGTAAGCAACTCACATAGAGCTCGGTTACACTAGCGTAGGATTCCCATATTTCCTCTTTTATGTAATTCCGAACTACGCATCTGGGCAGATGTGTAGGCACTCCAATTCGGATTCGGCTTCGTACTTAGATTGCCATATTCCCTAAAGCTTTATGTAAGCAGAACTACGCACGGTCTGATTCCCAAGGAGGGATACGTAGGCGCTCTCAAGGGCTCGACTCTATAATATTAAAATTTTAGTTTCCCCCCTAAAAGCCAACTGGGGCAAATTTTGCAAAATAAGTTGAAAATTTGAAAGATAGCAACTTGGGCAAATTTTGCAAGGCAAGTTGAAGATTTGAAAGGTCATAACTGGGGCAGATTTTGCAAAAGCCGTATTGCTTGACAAAGATAAGTTGGCAAAGTTTCTAGAGTTATTTTGAGAGATAATGCAGAATTGCAAAGATAAAGGACGTTCAACTTGTTCAAAATATATGTCACAATCTGAAGTACGACAGAGTTCGTTGGCCAACTCTCAAAAGACGGATCGCAAATCTATACAACGGGAGAAGAAGGAAGCGGTTGAAGGATGAAGGCTCGAGTCAGCATGAATCAAACGCTCCCCCCTCCCTCCCAAAACTAACAATTTTTCTTTGAGTGCAGGAATTCTCGAAAGCAGCAAAATGAGGAAAACTAGCAACCATTTTGTCATACACATTGGACAATGTTGCCAAGATAACCGACCGAGATTGGAAGCATTATTTGATTCAACGCATATGCGAAACGATCTTATTTCTCTCTATTTCTGCCCTTCCTTAATCAAAATTCATTGCTTTATTGACAATTTTACTTTACACTTTGCAGGAATTAAGCATTAACTCCAGTTTTGCTCAAGGACAACACTCAACTCTTTATGGCTTCACCAAATATAAGCCGGACGGCTTAAACTCTCACTTTATATCTCCTTTATCTTTGACATTTTTCTGTCCATATAAATTTAATGAAATCTTTATTTTGCAGGCTACTCTACCATTTATTTTACAAGCACCAACATCAAGTCTATTGGTGACAACCGAAGATGTCACTTTATTTTCATTATTTACCGTTGACAACCGGTGATATTATTTTTGCAAAATTGTTGCCAAACTTTATCATAGACTGTTGATCGAAGTAGTATTGGTACCGCAAACCATCAAGGATGCTATTATCGAAGATCATGACTTTCAATATTGGATCCATCGTACACATTCGGTGGTATTATTCTAATGACTTTTTTTGTTGGATCTATCGTACACAATCGATGGTATTATTTCAATGGCCTTCTATTTTGGATCTACCGTACACAATCGGTGGTATTATTCGAATGGCCTTCTTATATGGGAATCATCGTACACAAATCGATGGTATTATTCCAATGGCTTTCTCATATTGGATCAATCATATACAATTGGTGGTTTTGTTCCAATGACTTTTATATTGGATCCATCGTACACAACCGATGGTATTATTTCCAGGGCCTTCTATATTGGAATCATCGCACAATCGGTGGTATTATTCCAATGGCTTTCTATATTGGAATCATCATACACAATCGGTGGTATTATTCCAATGGCTTTCTTATATTGGATAAATCATATACAATTGGTGGTTTTATTCCAATGGCCTTTTATATCGGATTTATCGTATACAATCGAAGACATTATTATTGAAGCCTATCGTAGACAATCGAAGGCCTTATCAATTGAAGCCTACCATAGACAATTGGAGGCCCTATTATGAAGTCTACCGTAAACAATCGGAGACATCACATTTACCAAGTCTACCGTAGACAATCGGAGGCATGGTTCTTTATCAAGTCTATCGTAAACAATCAAAGACGTCATTATCATTTAAAGCCTACCATAAACAATTGGAGGACTTTTTATGAAGCCTATCGTAGACAATCGAAGGCGCTATTGTTTCGAAGCCTACCATAAACAATTGGAGGCATTATTATGAAGTCTATCGTAAACAACTGAAGACGCCACTCTCATTTGAAGCCTACCATAAACAATTGGAGGCCTTTTTATGAAGTCTATCGTAGACAATCGAAGACGCTATTGTTATGAAGCCTACCATAGACAACTGGAGACTCGATCATGAGTCATTGCCGAAAGGCGGCATTTTTATCCTTATATTTTACTTAAGTCTACTTTATGTTTCTATGGATTGAAGTCCTTTATTGATTTATTTTCAGTCCACCAACGGCCCTGAAGTCATCTTGCCTCACAAAGCCGGATTTCTTCTAATGGATTGGATACGAGCTTGTCATTGACATTGAAACCAGCATCTACAAATTTTTTATCTATTTCTTACTCCATTTATTAAGCCTTATTTGCAGTTACTCGCTTACCGTTTGTCAAGTTTATTACAGGATATTAGCAGCACCGCAGCAGCATTTGGAGCATAACGTGGAACTCTTTCTTAGCAGTGAACTGGGGCAATCGTTGATATGAGCCAGACTCGTCAACGAGGATCTGAAGAATCACACTCGAACAAGCAAGTCTATCCTAATCTTTCATTTCGGATTAGGGTGTCAGTTTGGTTTCTTTTCTATTCGTGCGTCTTTTCTGGCAATCGTGCGAGTCTTCGTGTCTAAGTGTCGTTGAACTACATATGGCCTGATTCTCTTTCAACCCGAGATATGTAGGCAACTCAGAAACCGGAGTTCGGCTATAAGCCTCACCTTTTGGTTCTTGGAATCAAAAGTCTTTGGCTTTATCGTGACAAAATTGGCTTTTCCGTCAACTTCTTTACCCTGAAAACTCTTTCATCCTTTTCCGGGTAAAGAGGGGCAGCTGTTGACACCCAATTTTGTCCCGATTTTAAGTTGATATTAAATATAAAGTGTATTTAGTTAAAAGATGTGTCAGAAAGGGCAATTTTATAACTATAACTAGTCAAATTGATAATTTTGTATAAAAAGGCCAAAATCGCAAAATATAGCCCAATTCCCACCTACCCACGCAAATCTCCTATTCTAATTAACTAAAAACCCCTCCCCAATTCACAGAATCCCCAATTCCAAAACCCACAACCAAATTTTCTCTTACCCGTTTCCAAAGCCCTAACCCGCGACCCATTTGAGTTTTACCAAAAATTTTGAAATCGAATCCGCCAAAAATGGTCCCCCTCTCCAGCTCATTGATCGTTTGTACAAAGCTTATCCGTTAAGGACCGTTTGGGGTCACTTTGGGTATTTTCCTTCCACCTAGAACCCTAAATTTTAGGGATATAAAAGGGGCTGCGAATCTCATTTTGAGGGAGGGGCAGCGGCTTGAGCAGAGAGGGTTAAGAGGGAAGCAACAATAAATTGAGGATGAGTCTTTAGGAAAAGGAGAGCCGCAAACAAATATAGGAAAAAAAACAGTAGCATAACAGTAAAGAAGTTTTCTCAGTTTTTCTTAGTCTATGAAGCATCAGTATCCCTGTTTTTGCTCGATTTCGCATATCGTTTTCCGCTTTCAAGTCGTCGACCTTATTCGCGTAGTCAATCTCATTTGAGTCGTTCGAGTCGGCATCTTCGGATCCATCGCCCCAGCTCGCTGCACCAAAACAGGTAATAACCTTGCTTCACCTTGATGTTTCTTCCTGTTTGTTTTTTTATTTATGTAAACATGTGACCTGTTTACGATGACTGTTTTATGCTCGCTGAAACGATGCCTGAATAAGCGATAGTTAAATTGTATAAACATGGTTTCCATCTAGCTAATGAGGTCACTTGCAAGCTGGTGATAATGTTTAAAAGATTGGACCTTTAATAAGGTCTGGTTATGCAAGTTTTCTCCCTGTTTTTTGCTTGAAGTTCTCTTGTTCGAGATGTTTCTGGTTGTGTGTAAGGCGAGCTCTGGTCTGGTCTGCTTGTTTCAGAGGTATTTTAGGATTCCTAGTTTGTAGTCAGGAGAGTGTCAGAATGTTTTTGGAGGCCTGATGTTTGTGTGCAGCATAGGGAGGTCTGTAATGTGTCTTGGTAAGTTAGAGTGGTAGGGGCTGCTATGGTGTTTGCTGGCTGTAGGGTGTCCCATTTGGTGTTGGAAGTTGGGAGGGCTATTTGATAGTTGTATGCAGCTGGTATAGGTCAAAGAGTAGTTTAGGTTGGATCTGGAAGGTTGATGTGTTTTAGCTTGTTAGCTGTTCTAGGAGATGCAGGGAGTATGTATTGTGTCCTGTGGCTTATCTTCAAGGTGCTGCAATTTGTAGAGGTCCGGTGCAGCAGGGTTGTTCTTAATGTGTTATTGTTCCTGGTTGTTTTCAAGGAGTTTAAATGAGTGTTTTGAAGGTTGTGAGTCGGGGGCAAGTAGCTTGGTCTTGTTTGTCTGGTTGTCCCGGCTAGTTTCTGTGAGGATTTTTTCTTAGTTTCGTTTTGTTAGCAGGAGGATTGAGCATAGTTATGGGGTCTTTTTGAGTTAATAGGCAGCATAAGGAGGTTGAGGTGTTGGTTTGTGAGTGTGGGGTTGTTTGTTGCAGGTGAGGAATATAAATAGGTGCTGCAGATAGTGAGCTGATAGTGCAGTAGGTGTAAAAAGGGAGTTGTTTTCCTGGTAGTTGCAGGCAGTTTGGTCCTCAGATTCATTTTAGCTTAGATGAATATCAAATCTAAGAATGTTCTTTCTTTAAAATGCTATATTAAATTATATCTTGAAGCTTTATTCCATTTTTCCCTGGTTTGTATAAGCCTTTGTGATAGCTCTGTAGTTTGATGTGGTCTATTTCTATTCTTAACTTTTCCTGTTCTTGCATTAAGAAATGAGTAGAGTACATATATGTTCTGGATTCTCACTTATTCAGCATGTTCTTCTTTGATTTGGCTTGCTATCTGGATTGATGGTTTAAATTTCCTGAATTTCCATTTTAGTTTGCAACATTTTGAGTATAAAACCAAGTCTGGTTTGGTCACATGTTAACAGACATCATGTTCAAGTTTTTTTTTTTCTCTTTCTTTCTCCATTAAGGAATCATGTTTTAAACTCTAGAGTTTGGCCTGCCCTCTGTTACAGTTAGGGTCTTTTAGGACTTAGTTGAAATCCTAGTATGTTTGCACATTGAATATGTATAAAATGAAATCTTTATTGTTAAAGGGAGTTCTCTAGTTTATGAAATAGTCCATATGATGGTTTAAATTAAGAAATGCAATTTATAAGTGTTGGTCTTTTATTTAGGACCTTTTCTTTAATTAAGCAGTAGCTTGGTTCATTATGTATTTAAGAAAAAATCAAATTATAAATGGCTTAAGCTTCAAAGTGGTGTATCATCTGAAGTTTACTTCTTGAGTATAATAATTTTGCTTGGTGGTTAAAGACAATTTTAATATCACTATGTGGTTGTATGTTAAATTTTTTTGTTAAAAGATTAAGTCTAGATTGTTGCTCAAGATTCTGTCGTTTGATTAGGCATTGTATCTGGTGTGATTTTAAGTCAAATATGTTATGCAAGTTCAGTTTTCTGTGTGCATTATCTATGTCTGCATCTTCTCTGCATTCATTATTAATATTAGTTTCTAATCCTTCTGTTTCCTTTCTTGATTGGCATGAAACAATTTGGGACGAGTGCGGGCAAAACTCACCAATTGGGATTGGCTCATTGGCTTGGAGTTGCATTAGGGGTCGAGTCCGGGCTCAAGATTCAAGAAGTGAAGACTTTTTAAAAAAAAAAAAAAATGCTTTGTTGAGCCGCCTATTCTAACTTAGGCTCATGGGCATATAATTGTATAAAATTAAATAAATCCAAGGCTCCCATGAGTTTATCAATTTCCGGGTTCTTCTTCTAAACCTCCTCTTTTCCCCTCCTTAGAAATTGCATGTCTATAGGAATTCCCCGCAGATAATTATTTATTTGATTGATTATGAATGAATGTTTAGTTATTTATTGAGTTATTTTGTGAATATTTTATTTCTTTAGAATCTCCATCTTATTTACGAATTGTGCATCTTTTAGTTAAATAATGCGTGCAATTAAAATTCGAAATTAATAAAAGGTAACTCATTTTTATCCATGAAAGTGCAACTTCTTTCCAATTAATTGGTTTTTCCTATTTTAGCAAAATTATTTATTCATTTATTTATTTTCCTTCCTTTCATTCTTTTTCAAGTCTAAGTTTATTTAAATTCATATTTCTTTAAAGTATAATTTATTATAATCTTAGATTTTAATATTAATCTTAAACTATTTTATCAACATATTGAAAGTTAATATTTTGAGTTATTTTGTGAAAACCGAAGGATTAACCGTTGTTTTACGGATTTTCGAAAGTGCTTTCAAATCGAAACCTTCTTTCGAAAATAACTGAACCTCTTACTTAGAATCTCTGAAACAGACCATTTTCCTTAAAACGGAGGAATTGCACGCACTATTTAATTACTTGGTTCCTAATTCTCCTTAAATTAGGTGGCGACTCCAAAGAAAGCCCTTTGGAATCCCATTTTGTTGAAATATACCCGAAACTTATCTTTTCTTTAAAGAAAGGGTAATTATTTTTGGGGTTCAACAACACATAGAATTAATTGCTGAGAAAGCTCCGTTACAAGGCAATTCCTTAGTCGGTTTTTCCGCAACTTAAATCCGATTTTTCCCAAACTTTATATTCAACATATAAACATCATATATGGTCATATTATGACTTTAAAATCACTTAAATCATTCTTAACATGTCATTAGAATGATATATGTCCTTTAGACATACGGGGTGTAACAAGGAGTAGACGTTTCATAGTTGACATTGCACAACGATCTCCACAGTCTGAGAGAGTTGATTACACTGAAGGCCAAATGATAATGCAAATAGACAACGATGATGCTTTTGAAGTGATAGTTTTAACGCCTCCGTCTGTTGAAGCTGTAGCAGTAGATCAACAGTTAATGCATGCTGAAAACACAGAATAACAGCTTGTAAATCTTCAACCTCCTGAGACATCAAGTGCTGCAAAAAAGAGAAAGAGGTATTCAAGGAACAAAATAAATGAATCTCCTCGTCCAATACTGAAAGAACACGCAGATTTCGACGACATCAAGGTTGGATCAATTTTTTTAAACAAACAGTGTGTCACTAAATGTTTCCAGACAATTGCAATTGCACACCATTTTGAATTCAAGGTTGTGAGATCAAGCACAACGAGATATTCACTGGCGTGCATGAATGAAAAATGTGAGTGGACTGTTCGATCTTCCAGAATTAAACAGTCCACACTGTTCAAAATACTGAAGTTTGTGAAGAATCACACTTGCTCAGTGGATGATAGAAAAAGAGATCAAAAATATGATACATCGAAGATTGTCCGAGATGAGATAGTTGAGAATCTGAGAGACGATAATTATCCTGTTAAGCCTAATTTTGTTGTTGCAGAGATTAGAAGGAAAATGGGAGTTGAAATCTCTTATAATAAGGCATGGCGTGCTATAAAAGAAGGTGAGTCTTTAATTAGAGGCACGCCTGAGGAGAACTTTCAGAAGTTACCAGCATATTTATATGTGCTAAGAGACATCAATCCAGGCTCACACGTTGCTCTTCAAAGAGATGCTGAGAACAGGTTAAAAAAAAAAGAAAATGTGTACTTATATATTTTTGTGTAGAATTCCAGTAATCCCCATTAAAAAAGGCCTGAGATTGCACTGTTATTTGTTGGAGTCCCATCACAAAATGCTGGGACGTCGTAATTATGTATAAGTAAGGTTCCAGTACTAAAAGCTGAGGCTCAAAATTTTATCATGCATTTTACTGATAACACTGCAATTGTATTATACAGGTTCAAATATATGTTTTTTGCTTGTGCAGCATCTATTAAAGGCTGGAAACATTGTAGACCTGTGATAGTTGTCGATGGAACATTCTTCAAGGGAAGATATTCAGGGACACTATTGGTTGTAGCGACGAAAGATGCAAAGAACCAAATCTTCCCACTTGCCTTTGGAGTTGTGGACTCAGAAAATAATCTGGCATACAATTGGTTCTTTAGGCAGTTGCGCATTGCATTTGGTTGCCGTGAGAATTTACTGTTTCTTTCAGATCGTAATTCTGCAATTGCAAATGGGATTACAAATGTATATCCTGAATGTGCGCATGGGATCTGTGTATATCATCTGGAAAAAAACTTTAACAAAATGAACGTGAGTCCTTCAGTGATAAGTATATTCAATAGTGCATGTCGGGTCTATACGATTGCATAGTTTGAAAAAGACATGAATCAAATGAAAGAAACGGATAGGGCAACCTATGATTACCTCATGGAAGAACCACCAGAGAGATGGACTAGAGCTTGCTGTCGAAATCGAAGATATGACATGATGACATCAAATATTGTGGAATCCATGAATAATGCTCGGTTACATGCTCAGGGAAAATCAATACTGTCAATGGTGGACAACATAATGAACAAGCTACAAAGCTGGTTTTATGAGAGACGGGAGAGCGCGCAGTATATTTTCTTTGCAACATCAAAATGGACAGATGATGAATTGAAAAAAAAAATAAAAAAGCATACAGAATGAATGTGAGTATATCAAATAATACAGTTATTTTTGGATGCGATTTGTGTTATGTCAATGATAATTCATGAAGTCCCAGAAAAAAAGTCTGGGACTTACCAGATATTTTGTTGCAATCCCATTATGAAAATAATGGGACTTGCTAGTGTGCACAGGTTTTGTGCTGGGACTACATGGTATCCAAAGCGGGGGATCCAGTAAATTGCAGCATTATATCTGTTATGCTAGTTATTTATTTATTTTTCTTTTTACTAAATAAAAACTAGTCAAATAGTCTTATACATAACATTTTGTTTGAAGAAGAAAGAATGTCTATGCCTCAAGTTCCAAATGGATGAAATGCCTTGCGAATATGCACTTGCTGCCATAGACAGAGTACACCTACACAAGTCCGATTATTTCTCTATTTTGTATAAAAAAGAAATATGGTTAAAACAGTATGAAGCGGAAATCAACACTGTTGAACATGAAGAATCATGGGTTGTACCTGATAGCATTAAATAAGAGATAACAAAACCCCCAAATTTTAAAGTTAAGCCAGGTAGAAGGCAGGAGAAAAGATTTGTCTCCACTGCAGAATATGTAAGACAAAAGGGGAAACAATGTGGGACATGTAGAAAACGTGGACACAACAGGACATCCTGCAGACACACTCCAGTACTTCATCCATATTCAAAGAAACATAACTCTCAATAAAAACAATAGGTATGTCTCTCTATCTGCATTTTATTTTTTAATTCTATTTTACTGCAATTCAACAGCCAAAGCTACTATGTTAAAATTTTGCTTTTTTTTTTGTTTTTCAGTTAGGAATCCCGTCGTCACTAGTTAGATAGAAGACCATTCTTGTCTATTTTCTTCCAGTCGCAGCAATTCTGAAGTCAAAAAAGGACTATTCACTTATAGAGCACTTTTTTTTTTTTTTTTTTTTTAATTTTACTTCCTCTGTATTCTTTAACAATGATTATTATATATAAAAAAATACACTTTTCATTTGTTGTTGTGCAAAATACTTGTCGCGATTTATCTATTTTCTAGTTATTTTACATATTGAACAACCAACATTTTGATCTTACTTGATAATGAAAACACAGTACTTAAAAACAACGAAAACACAGTTCATAATACAAAAAACACTGTTCATAATTCATCATCTGCTGAAAACTTAAAAACACACATGAAATATAAAGACAAACAAACATCCCACATTAACTGAAAAAACATAAAAACTAATAAAACTTATCCAATTACAATAGGCTTTTGGGCTGATCCTACATCTTCTTCACTGCTGTCAGCATCATCATCATCATCATTATTGTTGTTGCCATGACCATCCTGACGGTTTACTAATGAAACTTCAAAAACAACAGTGGCAACATCGTGGTAAACCTCATGAACAATGTGATTAAACCGAAGCATATCACCCAGCCTGTACCCTTTAAGCTGAAGCATCTCCTTCCATCCATTACACAACCTTGAATGTCCCTTCCCAGCCTTGAATTTCATTTCATATTCTCTGTCATCATTTGCAAAAAGTAATTGTGCATTCCCATTTACATTTGGCAACTTCTGTTTCCAACTCTCTGGAAAGATCTGAAAAAATAAACTTACACAGTAAATACAAAAATCAAACACATTGAAAAATTAGATGAACAAAATATAAAAAATAGTTTGGTAATTATTTTAACATACAAAGTCATCTCTTTTGAAGTATGATTTTGTGATTCGCATAGTGAAATCGCCTAGTTCCTCTCAACGATCGTCCTCTATATTATTGTTTTGATGAAAAAATAAATTAGTTGCCAATTAGTTGTTGTTTACTTCAACTGAAAAGCCTTATTTATAGGCTAGGAGTTACTAACTTTTGTTCAACTGTTATGTTCAAAGAGAATATGTATAGTCAAAAATAGATTAAATATCAGTATAAATGTAGTCAAAAAATTTGTGTTTCTATGTTCTTCCCTATGTTTCTTCTAGTTCGAGGACTTCTCGTATGCAAATGTGACATGACCCTGAATCCGGTTAGGCCGTGCGGGCACCCGACATCCTCCCCTAGACCCGTCGGGCGAACCCTTACCAATTAAATTAGGAAAATAAATATAACAATTCATAAATAAGGACAAGACTAAAAACAAAAACACAGACATACTGATACCTCAAAGCTGTACAAAAGAAATTACAGCTGACTACCCATCATACTAGGTTTAGGGCTATCCAGACTAGACATCGAAGAGTACAAAGAAGACAGATACCTCCTGAAGGGAGTAAAATGCAACTGAAATAATAACCAATAAACTGGTGGCCATCCGGAATAAAAGTTGGCTCACCCTGACGGCTGAAGTCGTCTTCACTCCTTCACAACGTGGCGAACTCAATCCTAGAGCGAACCTGCCGAAACGAAATAGATAGACAAGAAACAAGCAACAAATAAGGGTGAGTCAACAAGACTCAATAAGTGGGGCAGACTAGCCACCTCAAAGAATAGGATAGCTAGCCAGGGAGAAGAAAAACAGATAAACCAAATTCTTCTTATTTAAATTATAAAAAGGCAGAGCCAGATAATAACTGGAAACACGTATGGAATCAATATGTCATAAACAACCAGGAACGTAAGATAGCCAGAACATATAGGTATCCCGAACATATCAACAATCAGAAATACATCATACCGTCGCGGTGTTCAAGCCGATCCATATAATTATACCACTGCGACGTGCAACCCGATCCATATATTTATACCGTTGCGGCGTGCAACCCGATCCATATATTTATACCGTTGTGGCGTGCAACCCGGTCCATATATTTATGCCGTTGCGACGTGCAACCCAATCCATATATTTGTACCGTTGCGGCGTGCAACCCGATCTCCGCAACCCAGAATGTGAGCCAAATATATAGGCAAACTGAGATATGTCTACGACATAGTATACATAACGCATACATAAAACACAACACAATACACACAATAGTCAGTATGCGGTGCAATGAGATGGGATGAATGCGGTACGATGCAATGCAGTCTCATATGAATGAGATGGGATGAATGCGGTACGATGCAATGAAGTCAGATATGCCTGATACCTATCTCTGGCGCGGGACTCTCATCGTCTACCAGGAGATATATGCAATAATGATCATTCACCGGCTCGGGACTCTCATCAATTACCTGGAAGTATATGCAATGATGACTCTTCACCAGCTCGGGACTCTCATCGATTAGCGAAAAGTATATGCAATGATGACCCTTCACTGGTGCGGGACTCTCATTGCCAACCGGGAAGTATATGCAATAATGACCCGTCACTGGTGCTGGACTCTCATCGCCAACCGGGAAGTATATGTAATAATGACCCTTCACCGGCTCGGGACTCTCATCGATTACCGGAAAGTATATCCAATGCTCAAAACCATAGTGCAATACTCAATGCAATACCAAAAACAGGGCATAACATATAATTTACAATGTAAATTCAAAGCTAAGGCGTAATTAGTACGCCTATCGGCAGCTACACACGTAAGGAACACGTGGTAGAAAATCCACGGGGCCAAGTTCCTCCAAAGAAATGGATATAAACGCTTACCTCTTCCAAAAGTTAGCATTGCTAATCAACAACTGCTTTATTCTTTGGTTTCATTGCCAAACGATCTCACTCTATTCAATAAGCAGAAAAATATATCAAACTAGGCTAAAGGAATCATTCCTCACATCTTAGGGCAATCCGGTTAGGAACCTGATACCCTATTCGCATACGCAATACGCAGGCCAGGCCTATGTACAGGGTTTAAGGTCACATAACCAAATCCCAAATAAATTACATTTATATGTTGCCATAACTCACTGAGTACAAATATATAATCAATTCCATTATCGGGGTCCAATTGACCCTTTAAACTATCAGTTGAACTTATTAAAATGATGTCTAATATCCCAATTTTTACCGTTAAAATATATTCAAACACACGTAATAAACTCAAATAATACATTAAGATCATTACCTGAATGTTTCGGGGTGAAAATTCTATCTTTTTCCGGCTCTTTTCTCATTTTCTGGCAATTTTTGCACTATGCCATCTCTGTTTCGTTTTCTCTGTTTCTCATCGTCTGACTTTCATTTGTAAGCTACTTAAATCATACTAGCCACCGCCTCACTTTGAATTTTGTTTTGCTCTCTCTTATTTTGTCTTTTCCTTTTTGTTTTGTTTTGTTTTGTTTTCTTTTTTCTTTTCGCGACAAAAATTAAAACGATACTCTGCGATATTCAAAATAATTCCAACTTTTGCATACAAGTTATACAAAATATATGTAACGCACTTGCTAAGACGGATCTCAAATCGAGTTCCCGAAACTCAAGATGCGAATTTAAATGGAAAAGGTCAAATTATTTAACTTTTGGCATTTTAGCGGAAACTAGCCGAACAACATCGAAATTTACTTTCGAAAATTTACAAAAGTCATAAATAATCATACGAACCCAACGACGCTTTCGGATTTTGAATCGGAGCTCATTCGCCAAAACCGAGCTCGAAAATCTCTTTTTAATATTTATCGACAATAAAAGCTGAAACCTTCTTCCGATGCCTACCAAACGAGGTCTGATTTAGCTTAAATTTTACAGATAAGTCTCAGTGGTCCTTACGAATATTTCAAAATTATCGGCACACCAATTGGAGTCCTAACTTCTGAAACGACTGACCGAGGTCGTTTCATTCTCCTCCACTTAAACTCTCGTTCGTCCTCGAACGAGCCTAAGTCTAAAAAAAAAAATTCGCACAGATAACAAAAAAAATTGCACGACCTTCATAAGCTACTCCTTGGTCCTTACCTCCTGTTTACAGGATCAGAATTATACTACGCACATCGTACTTTTGGAATAAAATATATCTTGATAATATCCTCCCATCTTGCACAGCTTATTCTAACTAAGCTGATCCTTCCTCGATCACGAGAGGAGAGTTCTACATTTTCGAAACAAAGATACACGAAACTCTGGATGGATTAACATGATTCCGCCGACAAATCACCTCGTCGATATTCTTTACGATATAGAACAAGTCGATGGATGAAACGATCTCGGTTAGTCATTTCGGAAGTTAGGACTCCGATTGGCGTGCCGATAATTTTAAAATGTTCGTAATATCCATTAGGACCTGTCCGTAAAATTTGAGCTAAATCATACCTCGTTTGCTAGGCATCGGAATAAGGTTTCAGTTTTTATTATCAATAAATATTAGAAAGAGATTTTCGAGCTCGGTTTTGGCGAATGAGCTCCGATTCAAAATCTGAAAGCGTCGTTAGGTTCGTATGATTATTTGTGACTTTTTTGATTTTTCGAAAGTGAATTTCGATGTTGTTCGGCTAGTTTCCGCTAAAAAGCCGAAAGTTAAATAATTTGACCTTTTTCCATTTAAATTCGCATCTTGAGTTTCGGGAACCCGATTTTAGATCCGCCTTCGCGAGTATGTTACATATATTTTGTATAACTTGTATGCAAAAGTTGGAATTATTTTGAATATCGTAGGGTACTATTTTAATTTTCGTTAAGAAAAGAAAATATAATAAAAGATAACAAAAAAAAAAAGAAGAGAAAAGGACAAAATAGACTAAAGAATGGCGGTGGCATACATATATGCTACTTAGCATATGTCGTATGGAAAACAGTAGGAAAAGGATTCAGAAGCAGAGAAAATAAAGTGGCTCGCAGAAATGGAAAAAAATGAGAAAAGAGGCCGGAGAAAAGTAGAATTTTCACCCTGGAACATTCAGCTAATGATCCTAATATATTATTTGAGTTTATTACGTATGTTTGAATATATTTTTACGGTAAAAATAAGGATATTAGACATCGCCCTAATGACGTAAAGTGATAGTTCAAAGGGTCAAATGGACCCCGATAATGTAATTAATTATATATTCGTACTCAGTGAGTTATGGGCAACATATAAATGTAATTTATTTGGGGTTTGGTTATGTGGCCTTAAACCCTGTATATTGGCCTGGCCTGCGTATTGCGTATGCGAATAGGGTATCAGGTTCCTACCTGGATTGCCCTAAGATGTGAGGAATGAAGCCTTTAGCCTAATGTGATATATTTTTCTGCTTATTGAACACAGTGGGATCGTTTGGAAATGGAACCAAAGGATAAAAGCGGTTATTGATTAGCAATACTAACTTTTGGAAAAGGTAAGTGTTTATATCCATTTCTTTGGAGGCACCTGGCCTCGTGGATTTTCTACTACGTGTTCCTTACGTGTGTAGCTGCCTATAGGCGTACTCATTACGCCTTAGCTTTGGATTTACATTATACATTATATGTTATGTCCTGTTGTTGGTATTGCATTGTGGATCTGAACATTGTACTCTGGCTGTGAGTTGGTATACACTTTCCAGCTGTCAATGAGACTCCCGGGCTGGTGATGGGTTATTATTGCATCATGTTGCATTTGTATGCAAATTGCATCATATTGAAGGTAGGAGGATTCCGCCCTCGGAGCAGGAGGATTCCGCTCCATTGCATCATATTGAGGGTAGGAGGATTCCGCTCCATTGCATCATATTGAGGGTAGGAGGATTCCGCCCTCGGAGCAGGAGAATTCCGCTCCATTTGCATCATATTGAGGGTAGGAGGATTCCGCCCTCGGAGCAGGAGGATTCTGCTCCATCTATTTGGCACATATGACACCATTGCATCATACTGCATTCATCCTATTTCATTGCACCGCGTGCTAACTATTGTGTGACTATCATGCTGTGTTTTGTGTATGCGGTATGTATACCATATTATGGACATATTTCAGTTTGCCTATATATTTCTTGCTCGTATTCTGAGTTGCGAGGATCGGGTTTCACGCCGCAACGGTATAAATATACGGATCGGTTTGCACGCCGCAACGGTGTAAATATATGGATCGGGTTTCACGCCGCGACAGTATGAATATATGGATCGGGTTGCACGCCGCAACAGGATGTATTTCTGATTGTTGATATGTTCGGGATACCTATATGTTCTTGCTATCTTTCGTTCCTGGTTTTAATGAGTTTGTGATTCCATACGTGTTTCTAGTTATTATCTGGCTCTGCCTCTTTATAATTTAAATAAGAGGAATTTTGTTTATCTGTTTCTTTTCTCCCTGGCTAGCTATCCTATTCTTTGAGATGGCTAGTCTGCCCCACTTATTGAGTCCTTTTGACTCACCCTTGTTTGTTCTTTATTTTTTTGTCTATCTATTTCATTTCGGCAAGTTCGTTCCAGGATTGAATTCGCCACGTTGTGATAGAGCGAAGACGACTTCAGCTGTCAGGGTGAGCCAGCTTTTATTCCGGATGGCCACCAGTTTTATGTTTATTATTTCAGTTGCATATTGCTCCCTTCAGGAGGTATTTGTCTTCTTCTGTACTCTTAGATGTCTAGTCTGGATAACCCTAAACCTAGTATGTTGGGTAGTCAGCTGTAATTTCTTTTGTATAGCTTAGAGGTGTCAATATGTCTGTGTGTTTTTTTTAAGTCTTGCCCTTATTTATGAATTATTATATTTATTTTCCTAATTTAATTGGTAAGGGTTTGCCCGACGGGTCTAGGGGAGGATGTCGGGTGCCCGCACGACCTAACCGGATTTCGGGTCGTGTCAATGGAACTAAGAATTAACTCACACTTGAACAACACCTTAGGGATTTAATATTAGGATTCGATATCAATTTGAGGAAGACTCCTCCACTTAGAGCATAAACTCATACATTTTCTATAAGCACCACCGCCTGATGGATCAAATCAAAGGTCAAATGACGCCTCTCATTACCCTTAGTAGCCTTGAAAAATGACAATGTGCTTACCCGGCTACCTTGGCACGCACTCTGGCTCAACGCAGGGAACATCACAATAGGTTACTGACCGCCTAAGCTCACCAGTGCCGAATAAAGAAGATATGGCAACGGACTGAGGATAAAAATAATTAGAGCTTCAGGAAGCTCATCTTCTTATTTGCTTGGTTACCAAAGCTAGACTACTTACGAGTCAAAGTAGCCTAAGAATCGCAATTGAAGAAACAAATATTAAATGAGCTTTATGGAACAACATCCATGCCAATTTGACCTCCCAATAAGAAGGAAACTCTGACAATTTACCAGAAACCCTTTTATAACCCAGACAAGCTCACAGGACAACATGACTTTACTAGCATTTTGAACCCAAGAGGAGATATATAGATCGAATATTACTTATGAATCACTTTGCACCGGACAAAATGATAACACTTTCTGATGGTGACGAATTAGGATCCCATTATCCTACCAACTTTGAATTTCGAGGAGAAAGGTAAACTGAATTGACATAATAACAGAAGGTGGCGTAACAAGATGCCAAGCAGACAATACCGACACTCACTCTGACACTCACTCTGACACTCACTCCAAATCTCTCACACTTAAATTAGATAAATTAGTAGGGTCTCACAAATTCCCTGAATAAATCATACTAGAAGCTCACCCCCTACCGCAACCGATTCTTAATAGAAACAATATCCAAGGAAGCCATGGAAACATGGTAAGATAAACGAAGTTCAGACCGATCGGAAGAATCAAATCTTACTCACATATAAGTGAGGAAGAAATACTTGGGTCTACTACAACAGATGCCTCAGAATCCTGCCAAACTGGCAGTTCATAAAACTGCCTCTGCGGCTGAGCCGAGCCGAGCCGCTACACTGATAATTACTTCTAGAAGAACCACTACCACCACGCTCTCGGCCTCTATTAGATCGTGGCATTTCTCTGGTATATTAAGATCTAAATGTAATCCCCTGCGACTGATCAAGTGCTTGATAATGAGAGAAAGGACGACTGCCTACTTTCCGGAGTAAGGAAAAACTCCTCAAAGGATAGCCAGACTCACGACAATGATACCACCTTTTCGCTGAAAAATGGAAGCTGGAAAGATTGTTGATAGTTGTAAAGAAAAGACTGAATCTAATCTTGACGAGCTACTGGTGCACTCTAAGAATCACGTGACACAAGTTGAGATAACCAGGAAGGTGACCTCGCAAAATAATCAGAACTTTTACCTCCAAATGAGGTACCATGGTTGCCCACCAGGGCCACGGAATTTCTTTCTCTCCCGCTCTAACTCTTCCCCCTCTAACTTATGGTATGCCTAATACCTTTGAGCAATATCAACAACGACCTCAAAATGAAGTCCCAACCTCAATTTTTTTCGATCCATCTGGGATCTCAAGGAAGGGAAAAGGTCATCAATAAATCTTTGAATCTCTCGAAAGACTAATGGACTAGTTATAATACATATTCAGCCATTCTATAGAATTCAATCTCATATTCTGAAACACCAACAGGCTAACCGACAGGCTACCCTGTCTAATCCACTAAAATTTGTAATGCTTTTCATCTCGTTGGCTGCATGAAAGGAACTTTTTCACGAATCTAGAAGAAAAATCGAACCAAGTTAGCTAATAAGAGAGCGCCCCACCAATTCAAGCCTTGACCCCTGAAACTGGAAAGCAAAATAATCAACACCATACCGCTCGGTATAATCAAGAGCCTGAAGGATACATTGACATCATTTTATTTTAAAAAGAATCACGAGGTTTATCTGATGCATTGCTTAAGAATATCGGAAGGTTCAATTGGGTAAAATAATGCAGCCTTTTCAGATACACGGACCGAGCCATTACTCGGGCTAGCTAAACAACCAGAATAACTAGAGGCACAACATATGTTTCCTTTGGAACATACTTTACTGCGGTAGTATTAAGAACTGGAATAGGAGCTTCCTGAGACCGAACATCTGCATTTGCGGCAACCTGATAAGTTCCCTAGCGAATAATAGGTTCTTGCGGTATCTGCGTCGCCAAGATTCTCATAAAAGCATCGTAAAGAGCCAAGGGAACCACAAGGATCTGCTCCCTTGCCCATCGCGAGCTCATACAACTGGGGCCTGCGTAACTGGATCGTCAGCACGATCCACAACTCTCGGGGCTTGAGTAACCCTAGCCCCAAGCTAGACTACTTCGTCCTGAACTCCTACCATTTGCTGATTTGTCGCACGAGGGTTCACAATTACCACGAAGGAATTAACGAAAATACTTTTGCATCCTAGACTGACGCACGATCAGAAAAGAAGGAAGTGAAACTTCCTAAATGCCATCATAGCCTCTCGTAGATAAGTACGGACGTCTACGTACCCATCAGCGAGACTCTACTAGACACTGTCTTAGTCTGGATAGACTCTAAACCGGGCTCTGATACCAACTGACACGACCCTGAATCCGGTTAGGCCGTGCGGGCACCCGACATCCTCCCGTAGACCCGTCGGGCGAACCCTTACCAATTAAATTAGGAAAATAAATATAACAATTCATAAATAAGGACAAGACTAAAAATAAAAATACAGACATACAGATACCTCAAAGCTGTACAAAAGAAATTACAGCTGACTACCCATCATACTAGGTTTAGGGCTATCCAGACTAGACATCGAAGAGTACAAAGAAGACAGATACCTCCTGAAGGGAGTAAAATGCAACTGAAATAATAACCAATAAACTGGTGGCCATCCGGAATAAAAGTTGGCTCACCCTGACGAATGAAGTCGTCTTCGCTCCTTCACAACGTGGCGAACTCAATCCTAGAGCGAACCTGCCGAAACGAAATAGATAGACAAGAAACAAGCAACAAATAAGGGTGAGTCAAAAGGACTCAATAAGTGGGGCAGACTAGCCACCTCAAAGAATAGGATAGCTAGCCAGGGAGAAGAAAAACAGATAAACCAAATTCTTCTTATTTAAATTATAAAAAGGCAGAGCCAGATAATAACTGGAAACACGTATGGAATCATAATGTCATTAACAACCAGGAACGTAAGATAGCCAGAACATATAGGTATCCCGAACATATCAACAATCAGAAATACATCATACCGTCGCGGTGTTCAAGCCGATCCATATAATTATACCACTGCGACGTGCAACCCGATCCATATATTTATACCGTTGCGGCGTGCAACCCGATCCATATATTTATACCGTTGCGGCGTACAATACGGTCCATATATTTATGCCGTTGCGACGTGCAACCCAATCCATATATTTATACCGTTGCGGCGTGCAACCCGATCCCCGCAACCCAGAATGCGAGCCAAATATATAGGCAAATTGAGATATGTCTACGACATAGTATACATACCGCATACATAAAACACAACACAATACACACAATAGTCAGTATGCGGTGCAATGAGATGGGATGAATGCGGTACGATGCAATGCAGTCTCATATGAATGAGATGGGATGAATGCGGTACGATGTAATGCAGTCAGATATGCCTGATACCTATCTCCGGCGCGGGACTCTCATCGTCTACCAGGAGATACATGCAATAATGATCATTCACCGGCTCGGGACTCTCATCGATTACCGGGAAGTATATGCAATGATGACTCTTCACCGGCTCGGGACTCTCATCGATTACCGGGAAGTATATACAATGATGACCCTTCACCGGTGCGGGACTCTCATCGCCAACCGGGAAGTATATGCAATAATGACCCTTCACCGGTGCTGGACTCTCATCGCCAACCAGGAAGTATATGTAATAATGACCCTTCACCGGCTCAGGACTCTCATCGATTACCGGGAAGTATATCCAATGCTCAAAACCATCGTGCAATGCTCATATGCTCAATGCAATACCAAAAACAGGGCATAACATATAATTTACAGTGTAAATTCAAAGCTAAGGCTTAATGAGTACGCCTATCGGCAGCTACACACCTAAGGAACACGTGGTAGAAAATACACGGGGCCAAGTGCCTCAAAAGAAATGGATATAAACGCTTACCTCTTCCAAAAGTTAGCATTGCTAATCAACAACCGCTTTATTCTTTGGGTTCATTGCCAAACGATCCCACTCTATTCAATAAGCAGAAAAATATATCAAATTAGGCTAAAGGCTTCATTCCTCACATCTGAGGGAAATCCGGTTAGGAACCTGATACCCTATTCGCATACGCAATACGCAGGCCAGGCCTATGTACAGGGTTGAAGGTCACATAACCAAATCCCAAATAAATTACATTTATATGTTGCCCATAACTCACTGAGTACAAATATATAATCAATTCCACTATCGGGGTCCAATTGACCCTTTAAACTATCAGTTGAACTTATTAAAATGATGTCTAATATCCCAATTTTTACCGTTAAAATATATTCAAACACACGTAATAAACTCAAATAATACATTAAGATCATTACCTGAATGTTTCGGGGTGAAAATTCTATCTTTTTCCGGCTCTTTTCTCATTTTCTGGCAATTTTTGCACTGTGCCATCTCTGTTTCGTTTTCTCTGTTTCTCGTCGTCTGACTTTCATTTGTAAGCTACTTAAATCATACTAGCCACCGCCTCACTTTGAATTTTGTTTTGCTCTCTCTTATCTTGTCTTTTCCTTTTTGTTTTGTTTTATTTTGTTTTCTTTTTTCTTTTCGCGACAAAAATTAAAACAGTACTCTGCAATATTCAAAATAATTCCAAATTTTGCATATAAGTTATACAAAATATATGTAACACACTTTCTAAGACGGATCTCAAATCGAGTTCCCGAAACTCAAGATGCGAATTTAAATGGAAAAAGGTCAAATTATTTAACTTTCGGCATTTTAGCGGAAACTAGCCGAACAACATCGAAATTTACTTTAGAAAATTTACAAAAGTCATAAATAATCATACGAACCCAACGACGCTTTCGGATTTTGAATCGGAGCTCATTCGCCAAAACCGAGCTCGAAAATCTCTTTTTAATATTTATCGACAATAAAAGCTGAAACCTTCTTCCGATGCCTACCAAACGAGGTCTGATTTTGCTCAAATTTTACAGATAAGTCTCAATGGTCCTTACGAATATTTCAAAATTATCGGCACACCAATTGGAGTCCTAACTTCCGAAACGACTGACCGAGGTCGTTTCACAATGTTATGCTGGTAAATACTGGAACCCTAGATATTATGCTGACAGACTCTTAAAAACTGGAACAGCTTCTATATTTACAATAACGTCTCAGGATAAAAATCTGAGGACCCATGTGCCTTAAACAACTGGCCCCAGCATAAAAATCTGGGGATTAGTGTTACGTTGAAGCAAAGCCCCATTACAATATCCTGTAGCTATGATTATATTTTAGCTTACCATTTCAAAATCACCCCTGTTGTCCAGCACTAAATGCTGGGGCTTAGTGTTACGTTGAAGCAAAGTCTCATTACAATATCCTGTAGCTATGCTATATTTTAGCTTATAAAGCTGCACTTCAAAATCACCTGTTGTCCAGCATAAAAATGCTGCGGCTTAGTGTTACGTTGAATCAAAGCCCCATAACAATATCCTGTAGGAGTTACTAACTTTTGTGCAACTGTTATGGTCAAAGAGAACATGTATAGTTAAAAAATAGATTAAATATCACTATAAATGTAGTAAAAAAAGCTGTGTTTCTATGTTCTTCCCTATGTTTCTTCCAGTTCGAGGACTTCTCGTATGCCAATGTTATGCTAGTAAATGCTGGTACCCTAGAAATTTGTTGACACACTCTTAAAAACTGGACACAGCTTCTATATTTACAATAACGTCTCAGGATAAAAATCTGAGGACCCATGTTCTTTAAACTACTGGCCCCAGCCTTAAACTAGTAGCCCCAGCACAAACATCTAGGGATCCCTGCCCCTGGGCTACTATACCCCAGCATGTATTGCTGGGACTATACATAAACATTATTTAAGAGTCAGCATTTTACACACAAACAAAGACAAACTTACAGTCATTTTCATTAACAGTAACATAAATATTACAAAAAATGATACTTATAAAAACACAAAAGAAGTATCCTCAGGTACAAGAAAAGATAAATTACACTTACTTCACACACTTGGAAGCATAAAAATAGAACACTCCGAAACACATAAAAGAATACAGTAAAACATTAACGATTACTAGGAACACGAGAGCTAGAACCAGAGGTTGAGTCTGTAAAGTTCTGCAATTCAATGTCCATGAGTTTTTCAAAAATTCGATCCATATCTTTATTGTTTTTCTCTCTGAAAGCTACAAAAAATTCAAACAACACATCCAAATTATTCTTCACGACTGATACCTCAATTTTCAAAAACTCAAGATCACTTTTCAAATTCCGAACATCGTTATACAACTGGCGCCATTGTTGTCTTCTTACTTCATCATTGCAAGCCATTTTTTATTTTATGCTCTTTTATTTTTCCTTTTTTTTTTTGGAATAATATTTGTTTTGTACAAGTGAAAAAACAACACCATTGTCTAATTTGTAGAAAACAAAAACACAAAAAACCTGTAAAGAATATTTCTTCTATTTAGCTGACATTGTAACTCAAAAAAAGCTGTAAAGATTCCTTGCATCTCTCTCTGAAAATTGAACAAAGTCCAATAAAGAAGATATCACTTTTTTTTTTGATAGGTGGGGTCGTATCTGTATAGGATAAGATTGAACTGAGATTTTCAACTGTATTAAAGTAACAGTATTACATAGTTGACAACACAAAAAAGAAATCAAAGAGATTCTGTACTTTAAATTACTACAACATACCTCTGTTCCAAAATATATTGAAATCCACAAAATATTCCCTACTTTAACTTTGCAAATCCACAACATTTGTGTCGACTAACTTTGTTGCTATAAAATCCACACCATACTTAATTCACATTGTTATATTGTTGACAATACATGAACAAAAGTAGATAGATTCTTTTATCGTTTTACATGACAAGTCAAGTCAATAAAAAATCTTGGAAGATTCTGTAACTTAAATTACTATAAGAACTCTTTTTCAATATTTAAAATCCACAACAAATTCTGTTTTTTAACTTTCAAAAGTCTGTAGTTTGAATATGAGAAACATTTTCATAATCACAAAAATTAATAATATTTATTCATATATAAAAAACTGCTATCACATACATTAGTCCCAGTACTTGTGCTGGGGCTATGTGTTATGCAGCTGAAAAATAACAGTATTTTGATCTGAGGTCCTATACTCATATTTGTAAACTAATCCCAGTATTTGCTCTGGAGCCATGGTGTTATGTAGTTGAAAATAACAGCATTTTGATCTGGAGGTCCTATACTAATAATTGTAAAGTAATTCCAGTACTAGTAATATGTATTTTACCCAGTACTTGTAATATGAGCAACATTTTCATAATAACAAAAATTTAATAATATTTATTCATATATAAAAAATTGCTATCAAATACATTAGTCTCCAGTACTTCTGCTGGAGCCATAGTGTTATGCATTTGAAAATAACAGCATTTTTGATCTGGGTCCTATACTCATAATTGTAAACTAATCCCAGTACTTGTAATGTGAGCAACATTTTCATAATCACAAAAATTTCAGTGGCTAGAACTGCAATCCTCATGCACAGAACTTCTATCATCATGGACTGAAGTTCTGCCCACATGGAATATGAGCTTCTACCAACTAGGATTGAACTTCTATTTCCTATTTCAGTTATTTATCAAGCATTACAGTTACTTGATGAGAGATGCAAATATATAAAGCACAATTAGATAAAAAATAAAACATAAACACAGTTGTTTTAATTAGAACATAAATATATAGAGTACTCATAGACAATACATATTAAAACTACTAGAAATTATTCAATTACAATTGGATTATGTGCTGATGCTCCATCATCATCATCATCATCATCATCATCATCATCATCATCATCATCATCATCATCATCATCATCATCATCATCACTGCTTTCATCATCATCACCATCTCCCTCACCATCATGATGGTTTATGACAGAAACTTCAAAAACAACAGATGGAATACCGTTGATCATCTCGTGCCATAGGTGATCAAAACGAAGTATATAACCTATCCTGAAGCCTTTCTTAATAATCATATCCTTCCATCCATTACACAACCTTGCGTGTTTCCCAACTTTGAAGTTCATCTCATATACATCATCATCATATGCACACATTATGCATGCCATTCCATTTTTATTTGGCAGCCTCTGCTTCCAACTTTCTGGAAAGATCTAAAAGGAATAATATTTCACAGTTAATAAAAAAAATCACAAAACACTGAAAAAATAAATGAAAAATATAAAAAATACTTTGGTCATTTCTTTTAACATACAAAATCATCTCTATTAAAGTAAGATGATGTAATTTTCTTGTCGAAACTGCCTAGTTCTTCCACACGAGTGTTTTCATCCGCCATATCTTCTTTTCTCAAAAAAACTATGTAGTTTATATGAGGAGATAAAGTCTCAAAAAAGTTTGTAGTTTCCTTTAACTGCAAAGGGTCATTTATAGTCAAAAATCAGTAACTACTAAGTGGATATGTATTTTGTCAAAAATACATTAAATGTAGTCAAAGAAGTTATATTTTCCATGGTCTTACAGTTTCTGTACGTTATCAACCAACAATGATTGTGTAACTTAAATTACTATCACAAAATATAATAATATTTATTCAAATATAAAAAACTGCTATCACATACATTAGTCCCCAGTACTTGTGCTGGAGCCATAGTGTTATGAAGCTGAAAATAATATAGCATTTTGATCTGGAGGTCCTATACTCATAATTGTAAACTAATCCCAGTACTTGTGCTGGAGCCATGGTGTTATGCAGTTGAAAATAATAGCATTTTGATCTGGGGGTCCTATACTAATAATTGTAAACTAATTCCAGTACTTGTAATATGAGCAACATTTTCGTAATCACAAAATTTAATAATATTTATTCATATATAAAAAACTGCTATCACATACATTAGTCCCAGTACTTGTGCTGGAGCCATAGTGTTATGAAGCTGAAAATAACAGCATTTTGATCTGGAGGTCCTATACTTATAATTGTAAACTAATCCCAGTACTTGTGCATGACCATCGTGTTATGCATTTGAAAATAACAACATTTTGATCTGGGGATCCTATACTAATAATTGTAAATTAATCCCAGTACTTGTAATATGAGCAACATTTTCATAATGACAAAATTTAATAATATTTATTCATATATAAAAAACTGTTATCACATACATTAGTCCTAGTGCTTTTGCTGGAGCTATAGTGCTATGCAGTTGAAAATTACAGCATTTTAGTCTGGGTCCTATACTAATAACTGTAAACTAATAGGAAATTATAGACTAATAATTAAAAATAACAACATAGAAACTTCACATTATGGAGATCCTGCTGGAAGGTTAAAATTAAGATGTGCTGCTATAGCTTCAATAGCGCAGCAGATCTTTCGCACTTGTCGCCTTTGCACGTGACGCATATTCCAAATATCATTTTGCATTTGCTGTATTAATTAATGTGGTCCTGCATCTGACCCTGCAGGACTGCAACATTGAAACGACCTCAGTCAGTCGTTTCGGAAATTAGGACTCCGATTGGTGTGCCGATAATTTTAAAATATTTGTAATATCTATTGGGACTTATCTGTAAAATTTGAGCTAAATCAGACCTCGTTTGGTAGGCATCGGAAGAAGGTTTCAGTTTTTATTGACGATAAATATTAAAAAGAGATTTTTGAGTTCGGTTTTGGGCAAATGAGCTCCGATTCGAAATCTGAAAGCGCCGCTAGGTTCGTATAATTATTTGTGACTTTTAAGAACTTTCGAAAGTGAATTTCGATGTTATTCGGCTAGTTTCCGCTAAAATGCCGAAAGTTAAATAATTTGACTTCTTTTCATTTAAATTCGCATCTTGAGTTTCAGGAGTCCAATTTGAGATCCGCCTTCGCGAGTATGTTACATATATTTTGTATAACTGCTATGCAAAAGTTGGAATTGATTCGAATATCATAGGGTACTGTTTTAATTTTCGTCGCGAAAATGAAAAAAAAAAAAGTAAAACAAACAAAAACAAAAAAAAGACAAAATGGTAAAGTTGACAAAGAAAAGTGCATTGGCGGTGTCCTTAGCTTTATTTAAAGCTAAGGACGATAAACAGAGAAACAATTGAGCGAGAAACAGAGAAACCAAAAATGGAAAGTACGCAGTGGAAAAATGCCAGAAAATGAGAAAAGGGGCCGGAGAAAAGTAGAATTTTCACCCTGGAACATTCAGGTAATGATCCTAATATAGTATTTGAGTTTATTACGTGTGTTTAAATATATTTTTGCGGTAAAAATAGGAATATTAGACATCGCCCTAATGACGTAAATTGATAGTTTAAAGGGTCAAATGGACCCCGATAATGAAATTGATTATGTATTCGTGCTCAGTGAGTTATGGGCAACTTATAAATGTAATTTATTTGGGATTTGGTTATGTGGCCTTAAACCCTATATATAGGCCTGGCCTGCGTCTTGCGTATGCGAATAGGGTATCAGGCTCCTAACCGGATTGCCCTAAAATGTGAGGAATGAAGCCTTTAGCCTAATTTGATATATTTTTCTGCTTATTGAACCCAGTGGGATCGTTTGGCAATGGAACCAAAGGATAAAACCGGTTATTGATTAGCAATGCTAACTTTTGGAAGAGGTAAGTATTTATATCCATTTCTTTGGAGGCACCTGGCCTCGTGGATTTTCTACCACGTGTTCCTTACGTGTGTAGCTGCCGATAGGCGCACTCATTACGCCTTAGCTTTGGATTTACATTGTATATTATATGTTATGTCCTATTGTTGGTATTGCAATGAGGATCTGAGCATTGTACCCTGGCTGTAAGTTGGCATCTACTTCCCGGCTGTCGATGAGAGTCCCGCGCCGGTGAAAGGTTATTATTGCATCACATTGCATTCATATGCATTATATGTCATTCATATGCATTACATTGCATATCATATTGAGGGCAGGAGTATTCCGCCCCAGGAGCAGGAGTATTCCGCTCCATTGTATCATATTGAGGGCAGGAGTATTCCGCCCCAGGAGCAGGAGTATTCCGCTCCATTGTATTATATCGGGTGCAGGAGTATTCCGCCCCAAGAGAGTGCAGGAGTATTCCGCCTCTTGTTTATATTATATCGGGTGCAGGAGTATTCCGCCCCAGGAGCAGGAGTATTCCACTCCAGTTGGTTATCAGATTGGATTCCCCTCGAATGCAGGAGTATTCCGCTTCGAGATGGGAGGACGGGCACATGTGACCCTTTGCATCAGATATCATTTCATTTCATTTCATCTCATTTCATTTCATTTTCATACCATTGCGTAGACTTGTGGTACATAACTACTGTTCTGCTCATACGTGCATTGCTTATTTGTTGATATGTTTCTGGCTCGTATTCCTGGCTGAGTTTAAGGTTTCATACGTGTTTCTAGTTATTATCTGGCTCTGCCTTTTCTGTAATTTAAATAAGAGGAATTGGGTTTATCTGTTTCTTTTCTCCCTGGCTAGCTATCCTATTCTTTGAGGTGGCTAGTCTGCCCCACTTATTGAGTCCTTTTGACTCACCCTTGTTTGTTGTTTGTTTCTTGTCTATCTATTTCGTTGCGGCAGGTTCGCTCCAGGATTGAGTTCGCCACATTGTAAAGGAGCGAAGACGACTTCAGCTGTCAGGGTGAGCCAGCTTTAATTCCGGATGGCCACCAGTTTATTGGTTATTATTTCAGTTGCATTTTGCTCCCTTCAGGAGGTATTTGTCTTCTTTTGTACTCATAGATGTCTAGTCTGGATAGCCCTAAACCTAGCATGTTGGGTAGTCAGCTGTAATTTCTTTTGTACAGCTTAGGGGTATCAGTATGTCTGTGTTTTTATTTTAAGTTTTGTCCTTATTTGTAAATTGTTATATTTATTTTCCTGATTTAATTGGTAAGGGTTCGCCCGACGGGTCTAGGGGAGGATGTCGGGTGCCCGCACGGCCTAACCGGATTCCGGGTCGTGTCAAACATTCCAATTTAGATTATTTGGAAATCCTGGTGGTGGTGGGGGTGGTGGTGGTAGTGGTGGTGGTGGCCCTGACTGTGTTGCTGACTGTATTGGTTGATTGACACTACTTTCAGACATTGTTGTACTTGAAGTATAAAAATCTAAATATAGATAATTGTAATAATAAGATGATAAGAAATAACTATCAATTGATATGTATTTATAGAATAAATTCCATAATCTAATAACAGTTGCAACATATAATTGAAAAGGCACCATTGCATAACAGTTGTGACAAAATACTGAACAATCATAATTCAAAAAACAACAGTTACAATACACATACATAACTGCCCCAAACTCAGATATTGTTTACCAAAAACTGAAAAACACACACATAAATAAAGTAAAAAATTCAATAGACATTAAACTAAAACACACAAATATGCTATCTTATTCAGGCATCTTCAACAGTAGAGTCAGAACTAGACAAGCTCCCAAATACTAACATTTAAAACCACACGATCTGAGGATTCCAGAACCCTAAAATGTAGCGTACTTCCTACTCCAAGATTGTTAGTACGAACAAACTTCCTCCATTCATTACAAAGCTTTCTATGTCTTCTCACTTTTAGGTAGTTCATCTGGAAATAACTACCACGACAAATAAGAGTGGCTGGCACATCACGTCTGGGAAGTATAATTGCCAACCATACTGGCAAAATCTACAAAACAAAACAAAAGAAGAAAGGCAATATTTTATAACACTTTAAAAAATGCTATGATTAACTTACAAACTGATCTAAACAACATCCAATTCACTTAACACTGCTTCAACGACTGTTCCCATCTTAAAAATACAAAAATATTTGAGGGGTCTCTTCACTAACAAATATTTGTGAAAAATGTTCTCTAATATGCTGGGGATAGCTTATCTATAAGATAGCAGTTACTTTTGTCCAACTGTTATGGTCAAACAATAGATTAAAATATCAGAATAAATGTAAAATGGTAGGTTTTGTATGGTCTTCCCTATTTCCTTCCAGTTTCCAAAAATAATAAAGTCCAGACTTTTCGAATGCCAATGTTAGGGAGACAATTAAATCCTGGTATTCTGTATTTTTACTCACCCAGACTTAAAAAAGCTGGGTCAGCTTCTATATTTAAAAAAAATAACACTTTAAAAAAAATGGTATGATTAACTTACAAACTGATCTAATTCAGCATCCAATTCATTCAACACTGCTTCAACGACTGTTCCCATCTTAAAAATACAATAATATTTGTGTGTTCTCTTCAGTAACAAAGTGGTCTATTTATATTAAAATAATTATACAAGAAATGTTCTCTATTATACTGTATTTGTCCTTCTGCTTTTGGATGATAGTAAAGATTCTTTCTTCTTTATATAAAAGCTGCACATTGCTTGTTCTTTTCCTTTTGGATGGAGAACTGGGGCCAAGATACAAAACTAAGACTTCATTATAAAGAGCATTGGAAAAAAAAAACTCAAATGTCCCAGTATAAGAACACTGGGATACATGTGCCTTAAATTACTAGCCACGACAAAAATATCAGGGACATCCATATGCCTTAACCTACTAGCCCCAGCAAAAATATCTGGGACATCGATATGCCTTAAACTACTAGCCCCAGCATAAAAATCTGGGGGAATCCCCAACATATTAGAGAACATTTGTCACACAAAACAAATGCAAACTTACAGGCATTTTCATTAATGTTAACATAAATATTACAAATAAATTACACTTGCAGATGGAAGCATAAAAAGATAACACTGGTGGAGTCCCAGCCTTTTTTCTAACATCAAGTTAATACAACATAAGTTTATTAAAAAACATAACCAATTAGTTCTCTGGTGACCCTGGTGGAGTATATACTTCATTATAGTTTGGGATTTCTCGCATTGCCCTCATCATCCTTGTTATTTGTCGCACATTCCTTTCAATTCTCTGATTTTGCCGAATAATTAATAATCAGAGGTGATCTACAGTACGAGTCAACTGCTCAATGTCTCCCTGCAAACCTGCAATCTCCCAATATAAATCACGCCCTGTTTGCTCAGTGGAATGCAAATTTTGAAGTGCATGTCCATTCTCAACCACATGCTCATTTTGAAGTGCATGTCCATTCTCAACTACATGCCCATTTCCCTGTGGAAGAGATATTTTTTTTCTAAAATACTGTACAAGAAAGTAAAAAATTTGCAAAATCTTAAACAAATTTGAGTGATGATTCTATGTTCAAAGACTGTATTTATAGACAGATACACATGGCGCACAACTGCACCCCTAAAAAATAGGAATGTTAGTACCCAACTCGTAACTGCAGACCCCTAATTATTTTGGTGAAATAATTATATTCTCAGTATGCTAACTGGGGCGCTGGTACTTCATAAGTAAACTCACAGTATTTGAGCTGGGGGATGAAAACGTATGCTAAAATGCTTTTATACAAAGTCGCATTATTTTGAACTGGGGCACAAGTACTTAAAAATGCAGAGTCCCACTATTTTATAATGGTCAGGATTTTTCCCCCTCAACCCACCCACTGCAGATAGTGATATTGGGGGCACAAGTATTTATGTGTAAACTTACAGTATACGTGATGGGGCGAGAAAAATAAATGCTTTAATGCTATGCTATACAAAGTCCCATAATTTAGAACTGGGACACAACTACTTATTAAACACAACGTCCCAGTACTTAGAACTGGGGCACGCAAAGTTTTCGGGCCATCCCTCCCCCAGAAATTGGTGCTGGGGGTACAGGTGCTTCATATGTGAGTATATAGATACCTGGGACTGTTTACATAGAATTAAAGTATTAGCATCCCTATTTATATACTTCAAAAGCTAATAAATAATAACAAACAAAGAACATATATAGTATACATACTTCAAAAAATATGTACATTGCATTGTTTATAAAAAAATAACAATTTGTAAAATTCAAAAAGGATAAATAAAGATTCAAAGAAGTGGCAGCCTTCCATGTCCACAAGCTAGTTTCTCATCATGCTCTCCATAATCATCATTCAAATTCTCTGGTGGAGTTTCATAGCCTTCATCTCTCTTTGATCTTCCATGCATCAGTATATTAGCAGCAACAATTCTCCTGTAAATACTAATAGCTTCTACTTCCCATTCATATTTAAACAAATCCTGTCCGAGAATGAGTAGGTCTGTAAACCTTGTTACAAGGAGACCACAATCTGTGCCTCCTAATTGTTTGGGTGCTCTTTGATAAACAATATCAAGTTTCTTGTATGTCGTACCAAAATTAGAATATTTAGTATCAAACTTCATCTCTTTTAGTAGTTGAGGTATAGCAATTGCATATGTTGTCATCTTGACCTTCACAGAATTTTCGTCCCCATCAAAAACTGAATCATAGACATATATTTTATGATCTTTTATAGAATAAACTCCCAACCAATAATGAGTGCAAGACTTGAAATCATTAGGATCAACTAAAGACATCCTAATTAGCATAAAGACTTTTTCCACTTGTGTCTATGCTATGCCATATCGATTAGTAGACCCATTCACACACTCATAAAGGTTATTCTGCGTAGTTCCTTCAAACTCTGCTAGGTCAAAATCTAACTGAATCTTCTCTAAATCCTCCAATGTCAAGTCATGTATTCCCAAAACAACTTTTGCTGGAGGTTTATATTCTTTTTCCTTAGTTGAGCGCGAGTCTTTTTTCCTCCTTTGTTCTTCTGCTTCTTCATTTCTTCAAATTCTTGATCATTCTACCACTCTTGTTCCATTCTATCCTTCTTCTCTTTTATTCTCCGAGTCTTCTCTTCCTTTGCCATATCATCAAAATAGGATTCGACCTTTGAAAAGAACGACTCTATAAAAAAATCAAAATTCAAGTTTGTCGTTGTGAACATCGCTGAGTAGTTTGTGAAATGATATACATGCTTCTTCCTCAGATAGTACAGTGCATATCTTCTATCTGCAATCTCTCTAAACCACATTTTGCTCTTCACTGAAACAGTATATAATTTAATTTGTTTCTGTGAATTGATGTCTGCAAGTTTGTCATCATAAAGATCATCATCCCTGAAAAAGTTACACACAAACAACATAAACAATACAAAATTACTAATATAATCTACAACACCCTTTGACTGAATACACGAAACTAAAAAAATAAAATAAAATAACTTACACTGCAGGGACACTGTTTTTATCAGTCACTTTCAAGCCTTTCTTCAGCCATTGATAAAAAATTCCCAACCAATTAGACGTGGTATTGATATTATGAAAAGGGCATACACGCCTATAAGTAGGCTTCCAATCAACCTTTTCCTTTGGCTGAAAAGGCCTGAATGGAGATAATAAGTGGTAGCTAATCTTACGAACCCTATGTCCCCTGCCTAACAGCTCTCCTCCTTGTGGATCATTTGCTGGTTTGTCTGGAAAAACTGTTGACACCCAATTTTGTCCCGCCTATTTTCAAAATCAACCGTTCTTGAATTTTACACACGCTTGTGTATTCATTCCTATCCCGTCTATTATTTTCAAATTATTTTCGCATAATAGCCTGGCAATTGAGGCTATTTTCAAAGCATCGTCTCAAACCGTAGCTATTTTGCAACTTTCAACAATTACTTCTATTTTTGGAACAGTTACCCAAAATTGTTTTAAGCCTCAAAATTACGATTTTTATGCATCTTAGCCTTCTTAACATTTTTAAATTAGTTTCCTAATTTTTCTATATTTTTAGTCCATTTTACACTATTTTTTATACCTATTTATACCTATATATATATATATATTACACATCATATATCACACATCAGCTATTTTACACGTCGCCTACGTGGAATGATCCTGGCCGTCCACGACATTGATCCAACGGCCAGGATATGACTTTCCTAATTTAACTATATACCTTCCCCCAAAACCCTAAATGGCTCTCTCATTTCCGCCAAAACACTGAGCCCCTCCTCTCATTTCTCTCTCATGGCGAAACCTAAGTTGCTACTGTTAAAGGCCGATTCCGGCCAACTCTGCCGGCGAAATCAAAAACAAATGGTACCACGATGATCTTCTCACTCTTCTCTACAGAACCCATATACTTTCAATAGTATTTGGACGAGGACAACTCTTGGTCATCGTTGACTGAGTCACCGCCGCCGGGAAACACCTCCGACGAGGTCCAGGTACTGCAAACAATGCTATCGCCTAAAAAAAAAGGGGGGGGGGGGTGAGAAACCCTTTGTGCAAGGTCGATTCACGACGGGTCAATGTGAACCGACCCTAACGTTTGCAAATGGGTAATCCTAAAACCCTATTTATTTTCGTAATTTTTTTCTGGATTTAGGTGATGATAAATGTGAAATAATGTAGTTTCTTGGCATGTTAACATAATCAATTAATTGATATAGATTCACAAAGTCACAAGTCTCATTTGATTTCACTTTTCTAAACGATAATACTTGTTTGTGTGCCTGATTTTGCCTAGTGCCATTCGAGTACAACACTGTTAATTGTTGATTGTTAATAAGAAACTAAGTAAGGCAAGAGACTGCATGATTGATATTTTCACTGTTCTTTCAGTAGACTAAGCATAAACTTGCTCTTGACTTGTGTGTATTCACTAAAATTGACACCCTCGACAATGTATCTGTCTGTGACAGTGTATCCTGACCCTTATTTTGTTAAGATGCATGATTAGATAGCTTTAAAATTGGAATGATTTGATTTACACATGATTTGGGGGGTCTTGACTAAGCCTAATTTGAATTGGTGATTGGTAGTAGGTTTTGATAATTGACAGAGTTCCATTTAAAGGCTGATTGAAATCTTCTGATTGTGTTGGAACCTAGACTTTATTTGGGTTTAAGAGAGGGGATCCTAGTTGGTTTAGGATCTGTTTTTGCGTTAAATTTGGGACTGATTGGTCTATACATGGAAGTATTACCCGAGAGTGTCCCCTGTTATTTTTGGGAGACAATATTCCCTTACCTTTTACACTCTTACCCGTTTGAATTTGAGTCTTCACACTCCTAATTTATTGGAATCATAATTTCCATCTCACACCTATATAAACTTGGCATTAGACATAGTTTAAACACACTCAAGGTCTGCTATATTGTCCTCACACACTGAGAACACACAAAGGCACTAAACATCTGAAGGCATAGACATAATACTTCTCTCTAGTTTCTTGGAATTTCTGCTTTTGTCCTCTCTTTGATCCTGTTCCAAAAGCAATCAAACTACCTAGGCTTACTTGTTTGCTTTAATGTTGTCACTGAGAAGGTATGACCGTGCTCAAACCCTTGCTACTCTGTATTTGAATATGTTCATGTTTAAACACTCTGTTTAGGTTCTTCTGCTTGTTTTTCGTGTTTGAACTGCTTAAGTAGCAAGTTTGCATCTCTGTTTGTTTTCTCCCTCGTCCCCCTGCTAACCACTGTATGCATCTTGTTTGGATGGCCTTAGAGAAGCCATACTAATTTTAATAACTGCAGGGTATTGAGCTCAGTAGTTATACCATGCTTAGTACAGTTTCTTGATCATTGAGATTATGACTTATCCTGGCAGTTTGAACCTAATGCTTGAGAAACAGGGCCTAAACCCATGTTTCATTCCCCTTAGAATCCCCTATCTGTGTATATTTGCTAGGATACCCTGCCTGTATATAATTGAAGTGAGGAAACTCACCGTTGCTTTCTTCTAGGCTACAGAAGCACCTCTCCTAACGCTTCTCTCCTATGTGCTGCATTGTTCATTCTGAAAGACATGATATTTGACTGTTTTAAACTCTCATGATAATGCCAGAACAATACTTTGCTTTGAAAATTTAGTTTACTCGTTTAGTTTGGAATCTAGGTGACGTAATTGGCATGTGCCGACTTTAAAACTCCGGCTATAACATTTAAAGTGTAACATTCTACGTGAAATTTTCTATGACAGGGGCTATATGTGCGAAAATTGCTTAATTCGTGACTATTTTTGTAAATTCTACTGCCCCTCTTTTGCACAACTGATCCAGGCCCAAAAACCTTTTTAAAAGTGGCCTTTGTATGCGATAAACTGATGTTTTCGGCAACTAGCGCTCCTATACACTAATTCAATAGTGTATAAGGGTGTATAAAAACTCGGGGTCGTTTATACACACTAATATCATTTCTTAAAAGATTACAAGTATGATTGAGTCATGTATTTTCATGCTATATCTACATCTATACATATGTAAATGTGGCAGCCCCCCCCCCCTTATTTGCATCTAAGTGCTTCTGTGACACTCATTTTCGAAAACAGCCTCCCTTCCTATATTTATATTTCCAAAATCCGACCGCTACACAAAAAGGCCATTAGGTTTAGGGCTCGACAATTAATGACGAGTCACGCCGACCCCAAATGAGCCAACATTTTATTTTTCAAAACAAATCCTTTCAGTTCTTCATTAAAAACTGAAATTATTTACAAAATAAGTTGTTCGTGCCAATATTCTTTTCAAAATGTGTTTATTGCATTTTAAATTAGAATATCCCTTCGTATGGTAATACTTGTTTACGATTAGGCTTTGACATTAGAGGCCATAGACACGATTAGGCCTAAACGTAGGTCGAACATGAAAGATAGTTGTTTGCATATGTAAGTATATTCTACCTTAGTTAAACTAATTCCTAAGTTAGTATTCATAACGACATACACTGTTTACATCCTAAAATTAAGACTCGGACGGTAACCTCCTTTTGGTTGGACTCGGGGAAGTGCCTAACACCTTCTTCCCTGAGTCACTTGGACTTCTTACCATATAGAATCTCTGAAATCGACTAGTAGACTTTTTGAACTTAACTTTAGACGCTTAGGTGACCTAATACGCCTTAGAATTATATTAGGTGGCGACTACAACACTTAAACTCAAACGAGTTCACCCAGTCAAATTTGAAACCCGACTCGCCTCGAGTTGAGTCTAAAATCGGGTATGATAAAAAAAACAAAATCCATAGCTTGCTCTTTTTTCACTGAACACTGCATAGCCGACTGTTGTTTAGATGAACACACATCTGCAGTATTCCTTGTAGAGACATCTGTTCCAGCAACCTTCCATTTCTCCGCAAAAATTAACTGTTCAGGCGTTTTCATGGCTGAATCCAAGGCAGACTCTTGCTCCAGTACTACAACAGATGCATCAGCAAGTGTCGTAAGTTTTGAATTATCTTTCTCGATTAATGCCAATTCTATACCCCCCTTACTTTCTGAGCGATCGATATCCATAGAATCTGGCCTGACACTATCGATCACTGCTGCAGTCTCTTGCGATGGCTGTGTCAAGCCAAGTGAAAATGAAGGTACATCTATGCAACCAATATTCATTATGCTACCGCTTCCCTCAACAACCTTTTCAACAATTTTAGTTTTGAGGGAGGATGCAATTTCAGGAGAAGCATCATTATCACGTTCCTTCCTTTTATTGCTGGAAAATGTTTTCAAAGCCTTTTTCATAGGCGAATGCACAACACCTTCTTTGAGACCTTCTTTAGAACCTTCTTGAAAACCTTTATAAATAAAGATAATATATCACACATTTGCCAACAATAAAAAATAAAAAATAACTATAAAAAAGACGTTTACATACCTGCTGGTGTAAAAATAAGACCAGCTCTGCAAAGCTCACTGATACACTCAACTTCAAGTCGAACCGCAACACTGTGACTGTGTTGATTGACAACGTCTTCATTATCAGCTTTAACATTTGGTTCTTCTGTAAGAATAGACAACAACAATACATTACATATGCATAGACAATTAGGTCGCAGTATTTAATGGCACAAGACACACTATTCATTGATACAACCACAGTATTTCATGGTGAAGTGTTCACCATGCAAATATGCAAGATGTTTTCACATACCAGGAGTCAAAAAATTTTGATTATCAGCAAGCTTAATTGGTTGAGGACCTTCTTGAGAACCTTCTTGAGACACTTTAAAAAAAGATAATTTGTTACACATTTTAAACTACAAAAATAGGAACACTAATTATTATATAAAAATTACTTTTACATACCTACTGGTGTCCAAATACCAGCTTCAACAAGCTGTTTTAATTCCTCAATTTCTTCTTCAACCACAACACTTTTCCCAGATTTGCCATTATTAGCTTCTGTAAAAATAAATAAGCACAATACATTACATTTTTTTATAGACAAAAGAAGTGCCAAAACACACATATTAAAATAGATTTCCATTACTATAGACTTCCCAAACATTGGTGCTGGGGCACAAGTACTTCATATGTAAACTCACAGTATTTGTACTGGGGACACAAGTACTTGTTAAACAAAGTCCCATAAATTTAGAACTGGGACAACAGTACTTGTTAAACTAAGAGTCCCAGTATTTTATTATGGGGCACACAAAAAGGTTGTTGACACACCCTCCCCAGACTGACTTCCCAGACATTGGTGCTGGGGGCACAACTACTTCATCAGTATTTTCTCTCTTTTAAGGGGTATACTGCATAATATGTTGGTTGAATCTACCAACAAATTTTTTTCTTCTTACCATTAAGCTGAACTTCTGTTGGACTCAAAGATATATCATCATCTTTAGATGGACATTTGTGCAATAAATCAGATGAAGGATTCTCTTTATCTGCATATACAATAAAAAAATCATTACATTACACAAAATATTCCCTCTTACTTAGATTACCACTATAAAAAATACTCTATTTGATTACCATGACTTTCTTGATGATAGTCTGGATTTAATGGCGCCTTTTCTAAACCATCTGTACCTTTTCCTTCATCAATGGTGTCACAAGTATCAACTTTGTAATTCTCTAAAACATCCACAATCATTTGATTGCTTTTTTCTATTAAAGCAGTTGGAATACGTTGATCACTTTGTACACTACCAATAAGCTCGGACCGATTATATGGTTCTTTAAAAAAACTATCCCGACCATCTGAATAATTCAAATCATCAACAAACTGGCTCTTCTCGTTTCTACTTCTGGTGTCTGATTTACTTACAGAAACACCACAGTTTTCTTCAAGATCACTTGTCTTTTATTTTGCAACAAGAAGCAGTAATGAATCAAACTTTGCATTCAAATTATCTGTAATCCTCTTCTCCATGTCAGCAAGATCTTTCTTCACGCTATTTTCTGATGAATTGATCATATGTTGAATCTTGGTCTCAGTAGGTCAATTTACTTTGAGATTAGCTGTCAACCTCTGATAAAAGAAAAAAGATTAAAACCACATAAGAAAAAGAAATCAAACGAAAAAACCCACAAAGGATTTCACTTTTACAACTTCATTCATGTCAATAGATTCTGTTGTTGAACTAGTCTTTGAAGATGACTTTGAGGGTGACTTTGAGGGTGACACGTTTCAATTTATGCCTTATTGGTCTCACTGAGGCATCCTCCCAAAACTATTAAAAAATACATTTCAAAACCAACAAAAAAATAAAAAAAGAAATAACAAACAAAAGCAGCTACTAGTAAAACTCACATGTTCATTATGAAAGTACTCATCACACAAGATATTGTAATGCTGGGTAACAGTACATTTGTAACGAAGCATCAGAGCTTTGATCCTAGGATGAACAGTAAAATACTGCCTGAACATAGGGAACACCTCTGCCACCCAGCAATAGAATAGGAAGGGCATACCAGGAAACAAATAAGTAGAAGAATTTGGCTTTATGATTGACTGAAAATGGTGTATCATTTGACGATATATCTCAGTACCCTACTGATAACAGCTATGCACCTCTTCATCATCAATAATAATCATATGTTGATCATCCACTATTCTAGGTAATGGCCGGCCCAATAAAACAGAATTAAGCAAATATACCTCAGCTAGTTTAACAACATCATCTTGCTCTAATGGAACATCCAATCGTGCAGCTGACACTCTATTCACTTTACTCTTGTTCTTTGGAGTCACTCTCACATAACTGGAATAATGTTCAATCAAATCAAGCAAGTCATATAACTTTAAAGTCCACTTGCTGTCCTTTTTATTAACATCATCTTCAGAATTCCTGAAATACTTCTCCTTTAATCTACTCTTTGAAAGCTTAAAAATACTTATCTCTACAATATTGGAAATATTAAGACCACTAACTACATGAAAATCATCATCTATGAAATCTACTATATCACCAAAAACTTTGAAGCTAAGCTTAGTGTTGTCTGAAGAAACTATTTGAGACTGCAGAAAATAATTTATAAGCCTCCCAGAACATTTAGCATCTTCCAAAAGCATAAACTTGCGGAATGGCCCTTGCTTCCGTTTCTCCAGGTGATCGGCAGATAATAACCCTTCAAGTAATCCACGATACTCTGTGTCACCTTTCCACTGGCAATCACGATTTTTCCACTGCGCAAATGGAACCAATATACCATCGTCGTTTGGCAAATTATCCATACCCTCATCATGTGGCATAATCTCCATAACTGTAAGATTAGCACATGTATTAAAATAAAACAAACAAAAATTAACACTTATATGCTTGCACCTAAAAACCCACAGACATTGGTGCTGGGGTACAACTACTTCGTATGTAAAAGTCACAGTATTTGTGCTGGGGGACTAGAAATGCTTTGTTATACAAAGTCCCATGATTTAGAACTGGGATAACAATACTTGTTAAACAAAGAGTCACAGTATTTGTGGTGGGGGCACAAGTACTTCGTGCGTAAAGTCACAGTATTTGTACTGGGGGACTAGAAATGCTTTGTTATACAAAGTCCCATGATTTAGAACTAGGACAACAATACTTGTTAAATAAAGAGTCACAGTATTTGTGCTAGGGGCACAAGTACTTCGTATGTAAAGTCGAACTATTTGTGTTGGAGGGACTAGAAATGCTTTGTTATACAAAGTCCCATGATTTAGAACTAGGACAACAATACTTGTTAAACAAAGAGTAGCTGTATTTCTGCTGGGGGCACAAGTACTTCGTATGTAGAGTCACAGTATTTGTGCTGGGGGACTAAAATGCTTTGTTATACAAAGTCCCATGGTTTAGAACTGGGACAACAATACTTGTTAAACAAAGAGTCACAGTATTTCTGCTGGGGGAACAAGTACTTCATATGTAGATGACACGACCCTTAATCCGGCTAGGCCGTGCGGGCACTCGACATCCTCCCCTAGACCAGTCGGGCGTACCCTTACCAATTAAATTAGGAAAATAAATATAATTCAATTCATAAATAAGAACAAGACTTAAAAAAAAATACTGACATACTGATACCTCTAAGCTGTACAAAAGAAATTACAGCTGCCTACCCAACATACTAGGTTTAGGGTTATCCAGACTAGACATCTAAGAGTACAAAGAAGACAGATACCTCCTGAAGGGAGAAAAAGGCAATTGAAATAATAACCAATAAACTGGTGGCCATCCGGAATAAAAGCTGGCTCACCCTGACTGCTGAAGTTGTCTTCGCTCCTTCACAACTTGGCGAACTCAATCCTGGAGCGAACCTGCCGAAACGAAATAGATAGACAAGAAAAAAACAACAAACAAGGGTGAGTCAAAAGGACTCAATAAGTGGGCCAGACTAGCCACCTCCAAGAATAGGATAGCTAGCCAGGGAGAAGAAACAGATAAACCAGATTTCTCTTGTTTAAATTATAAAAAGGCAGATCCAGATAATAACCGGAAACACGTATGAAACCATATACTCAACCAGGAATATGAGCCAGAAACATGTTAACAAATACGCAATGCACATATAAGTAGAACAGTAGTCATGTACCGCAAGACTACACAATGGTATGAATTGAGATGCAATAAATGAAGTGAGATGAAATGAAATGAAATATGATGCAAAGGGTCACATGTGCCCGCCATCCCATCTCTAAGCGGAATACTCCTGCATTCGAGGGGAATCAAATCTGATAACCAACTGGAGCGGAATACTCCTGCTCCTGGGGCGGAATACTCCTGCACCCGAAATAATATAAACCAGAGGCGGAATACTCCTGCACTCTCTTGGGGCGGAATATTCCTGCATCCGATATAATGTAAAGATGAGGCGGAATACTCCTGCACTCTCCTGGGGCGGAATCCTCCTACCCTCAATATGATACAATGGAGCAGAATACTCCTGCTCCTGGGGCGGAATACTCCTGCACCCAATATGATATGCAATGTAATGCATATGAATGACATATAATGCTATGAATACAATGTGATGCAATAATAACCCTTCACCGGCGCGGGACTCTCATCGACAGCCGGGAAGTAGATGCCAACTCACAACCAGAGTACAATGCTCAAATCCTCAATGCTATACCAACAACAAGACATAACATATAATATACAATGTAAATCCAAAGCTAAGGCGTAATGAGTACGCCTATCAGCAGCTACACACGTGGTAGAAAATCCACGAGGCCAAGTGCCTCCAAAGAAATGGATATAAACACTTACCTTGTTACAAAGTTAGTACAGCCACTCAATAACCGCTTTGTCCTTTGGATTCATTGCCAAACGACCCCACTATTTTCAATAACCAGAAAAATATATCACATAAGGCTAAAGGCTTCATTCCCCACATCTTAGGCTAATTCGGTTAGGAACCTGATACTCTATTCGCATACGCAATACGCAGGCCAGGCCTATGTACAGGGTTTAAGGTCACATAACCAAACCCTAAATAAATTATATTTATATGTTGCCCATAACTCACTGAGTACGAATATATAATCAATTCCACTATAGGGGTCCATTTGACCCTTTAAACTATTAATTGAACTTATTAAAAATGTGTCTAATATTTCAAGTTTTACCGTTAAAACATATTCAAACACACGTAATAAACTCAAATAATGCATTAAGATCATTACCTGAATATTTCAGAGTAAAAATTCTACTATTTTCCCGGCTCTTTTCTCATTTTCTGGCATTTTTTTTCCATTTCTGCGCATTTTCTCCTGCTCCTGCTTCTGAATCGTTTTTTGGTTCTCTTTCTACTAAGAACTTAGCATATATGCACTTATGCTAAGTGCATATGTCCACCGCCTAACTTTTTAATTTCTTTTGTCTTTTCTTTTTTTTTCTTTTCGAGACAAAAATTAAAACGGTACCCTACGATATTCGAAATAATTCCAACTTTTGCGTATAAGTTATACAGAATATATGTAACATACTCGCGAAGGCGGATCTCAAATAGGACTCCCGAAACTCAATATGCAAATTAAATGGGAAAAGATCAAATTATTTAACTTTTGACATTTTAACGGAAACTAGCCGAACAACATCGAAATTTACTTTCGAAAGTTCATAAAAGTCACAAATAATCATACGAACCTAACGGCGCTTTCGGATTTTGAATCGGAGCTCATTCGCTAAAACCGAGCTCAAAAATCTCTTTTTAATATTTATCGACAATAAAAACTGAAACCTTCTTCCGATGCCTACCAAACGAGTTCTGATTTAGCTCAAATTTTACAGATAAGTCCCAATAGATATTACGAATATTTTAAAATTATCGACACGTCAATCGGAGTCCTAACTTTCGAAACGACTAACTGAGGTCGTTTCAGTAGAGTCCCAGTATTTTATCATGGGACAATAATCTATCCCCCTACAAAGTCACAATATATAGTTCTGGGGAAAAGGGTTTCACAAAAAAAGCGTTGCTCCCTTAAAAAAAACCCACCATTTACAATGGACACAAGTACCTCTTAAACACACAATCCCAGTATTTTATCATGGGACAACAGCCTATCACCTACAAAAGTCACAGTATATAGGTCTATGGCAAAGGGTTTCGTAAAAAAAGTGTTGCCCTTAAAAACAACCCACCATTTACAAGGGAATCAAAAGCTTATACTGTACTTCAATGGAAAATCAAAATATTTTTCGAAACAAAATCATAACCTAATAACCCAATAACCCATAAAAAAATGAAAAAATAACACTGCGAAGTAAAACAGTTTCCTTAATAGACGAAACAGCAAAAACAACAAAACAAAGTTTTTAACCAAACAAAAAGCTTCAAAAATCTCAAAAATAAGAAAGTTGGTGTATTTCGAAAGAGAGTTCGTGTATTTCTTCTGATAGAATTCAAAAGTTACAGTAACAAAGAGAGAAATAAAACCCTTGAATAAGTTAAAAATAAGGAAGGGTAAAAGCGAAATTTTAAAAAGACATAAAACGACGTCGTTACACTATAATTTTTAAAAAACGTGCACGGTGGCTAATTCTCAGCGAATTTGTGAACAGATGCTACGCATCAAATAGCGGGTGCCAAAGTGGCTTCCCCGCGAAATTTTTACGACGTTATATGGTGTTTGCAGAGATGGGTCCGAATTAAAGATTAAGAACGAATTTAGCCCCTTTTCTTTAAAATTACACAATTTGCTTTTGATTTTTTAAAATTGCCTTATTTAAAATAATTAGACATTAATTCAAAAATTCCGGGATAATATTGGGTCTCAACAAGTTTTGTACAACCTGTGAGCAAAATTTGGGGTTATTCTAAGCTTTGTCAGGTCCCGTTTGGACCCAGCATGCCACACCAGCTGTTGTTGGTGCATTTTTTGGGTACTGTAGCATCGATTTTTCCACCTACGCCAATGAATTTTGAAGAGTTGCAATAGGCTATTTTTATAAAAAGGGTGAAGTTGGCCCATTTTGTTTATTTTTCAATTCTAGTCAGTTCCAAAGTGAAATTAGAGTACCAAATCGTGAGAATTAATTAGGTAACATTCTTTGATCCTTCAATTAGGTTAATTCTTGAATCTTGAGTTAGAAATTCTTAAAATTGAATTGGGGAAAAATGGGTTAGAACCCTAAAATTTTTGAAATTAGGGAATTTAATTCAATTGGACTTAGTTTTGGAAACTAATGGCATATTCGGACTTGCGAAGCAGTGGGCAGTCCAAAAATGTATAATTTTTGAGTTTTCGGCTAAGCCCTGCTCAGGGGTATTTTGATAATTTTTCCTCTTTTTCCGTATAAACATAAAATAGTCATCCTACAGGCACTTATATGTGTGTTTGAACTTGTTTGGCTCAGAAAGGGATCATTTAGAGTAGGAAAGGAGGTTGAACAATAGCTTATTTTGCTCAGGACCTGAGGTAAGTAGTTTCATCCTCTTTTTTTTTTGGGCCTTTGGCCTTTATGAATGTTCTACGCACGTATTTTTCACGTGTGTAGCTACCGAAGAGGTGTACTTACTACACCGGAGCTTTGTGTATAATTTTTTATTATGTTATTAAGTGTTGTTCAGTGTTTACTATGTACTTGGGAGTATTTTACTGAGCATGACATGTTCCGTGTGCCTGGTATGTGTAGTAGAATGTATTGATTTATTGCAAAGTTAAGGATAAGAGAGTTATATTCGCTATGTACTGCCAATTGAGGAGCTATAATACTAAGATTTTGAATATAATACGGAGGTTTAATTATGAATATCGATTGAATAATTGTTTGTTATTTTATGATATGCGGCTTTATGATAGGTGCATTGTATTAGGCTTGGTGTTGAGCCAGAATAGAAATATCTTGTTGGAAATATGGATTTGACCTATTAGGCTATGACGTGTAAAATCTATTTTGAGGTTGTAGAACTTCAAGCTTAGGATTGAATTGATAATGGAATTTTAGTTATGACTATGAGTATAAAATGGGAGATAGAAGTATCCTGTTAGGTTGGAAATCCTTATAGGGTTGCAAAGCTTACTTATTGTGTGATAGTTCGAATCGTGTGACATTGTATATCACATCTTCATGGCTGAGCTTGGTATGGGAGAAGGATTGTTTCGCTCGGGGAATAGGATTATTTCGCCCTAGGAGTAGGAGTATTCTGCTCCACGAGCAGAAGTATTCCGCTCGTATTGTATATTATACCGCAGGACTCGATGAGTGTCTAGAGCCGACGCAGGATAATATTGAGTTATGTTTCTTGCTATGGCGATGAGAGTGCCGCATCGATGAAGGTTATCATTCATTGGGAACAATTGACCCTATTGCATCATACTGCATTCATCGCACTTTATTGTTGATGTCGGGCAAACAACCACAAGACCCTTTACTAGAAGCCAAGCCAAAGCAATCCATGATACTCACCTTCACTTGGTATGGAAAGGCTTGGACGTGGAAGATGGAAGCTCCGGAACCACCTTTAAGATAATTCATTGGAGCACCATAGAAGGAGGACCATCTAGACCAAACAGAGAGGCTCAAGAGACAAAAATTGAGGCACTTCAAGAAGCTTCAGGAAGAGGCGGACCGCCTACTCAAAGGGGCAGACCGCCTACAACATGTTAGCTCTCTGGATTTTGGGCAGGCGGACCGCCTACTTTCTAGGGCGGACCGCCTCCTTGACTTGTTGCTCTCAGGAATCTGCTAGGGCAGACCGCCTAGTGAGGGTGGCGGACCGCCTACCCCCTGTGAAAGCATGACGGGATTCTTTTGTTTTTAGCATGTAATTCCTACTTTGGCCCTAAGTGGCTTCTACTGTTTAAACCCACTTAGGGGTATTTTAGACACTTTATTACAAGTATGTAGAAGGCTATAAAAGCCTTCATTAGGTCTTGAACTCATTTACCTATGTTTGAATACAAAACACAAGAGAATTCTCTCTATTGAAACCTTTGAATCTTGGCTTGAATTTCAATTGGACGATTTCAAGTTGAACCTCAAACCTTCCCGATCATTCTATTTGCAAGGACCTCATGATTCTTGGAGATAGTTGCATAGCGTAGGTGTATCTTGCCAATGTTCGGGTTGTAACGAAATATTGTTCTTCGTTGCTACTTGAACAATCGTGTGAGTATCGTCTCGTTTCTTATCTTTTATCACTTCCGTACTTTTCCCTACATCGGTTGGTATCAGAGCAAGGCTAGGGTTACGTTCCTACGAACCCTCGTCCTAGTCTTCATTCTTGTCATCTTTGTTTCTTGTTTGTTTTCATGTTCTTGTTCTTGTTTATTTGAAAAAGAAGAAAAAAATTTCAAAAACAAAAAAATCACAAAAAAAAAAAGCACTGGTTGTTCTTGGTTATGATGTTTTCTTTGATGAATGTTATGGGGGATTGTTTGTTATCACATTCTCGGTTATTGGGTACCCACAAAACTCATTTTAAGGTTGTGAATCAAAGCCCCAAAAGTTGAAAACCCTAGAAATTGTTCAAAATTTTCTTGATTTGGAATTTTATTGGTTGATTGTTGTTATAAACCATTGGGGTTTGCTTGTAGTAGTTGAATATACATTGGGGTTCCATTGGATTGGAAAAACACCTTGAAAACATTGGAAAATCGGGTGCCTAAAACCAAGAACACGAAGTTGAAACTGTGCAGGAATACACAGTAGACGGAGAGCCTGAATTGGGAGGCAAACCGCCCAAATTGTTGCCAACTCTCTGAAGTTTTTGAGGCGGACCGCCCTTGTGCCTAGGCGGACCGCCCCCTCCTGGGAAGGTGTCCGGGTAGTTTGTTTCTTAGGCTTTCGTGTTTTGTTTGCTTCCGTTACTTCCGGTTAGTATTTTGAGAGTAATTCTCCTGCTCAATTAGTACTAATTCATTGAGCACTTAGGATATTCGTGTGTGTTGGTGGTTGATAAATTCCATGAAGACTCGTAGAATTTCTTTGGCTCAAGTGCTCACTTAAAAGCCAAACGTCCATAGAGTCCCATTAACTCCACTCTTCCTGAAGAGCATTTGGAACTTGTTGAATTGTTTGGTTGTTGAGGTGGTTGTTCAACTCCGAGGAAGACTTTTGGAATCAAGCAAGAGTGAACCTACCCCAAAATTGAGTGACCCCAAGCGACAATCAAAAGTGAGGGAGTGTGTGAGAACTTTTACTCTAATCTCTTTTGCTTGTTTTGATTGTTGTAGGTACATGGCGGAAGAGAAAGCCAAGAATACCATTGAGGTTCCAACCGACGTCTTGGCTAGTCTATTGGCCGAGGTAAAGGCTTTGAATCTCAAAATGGAAGTTTTTGAAAAGGAAAGGACCCCGAGTGTCCACAAAGATGCCGGAGAAGGCACAAGTGATGATTCAATCATGAAAACGGATCAATATGCGGAGTTAGTTCATCGACAACGGTTGATGGATGAGGCTCCTGCTAGAGAAAGAGTGTTGGGCAACCCCCAACCCTTGGGCAATCCCCAAGGAGATGTTCCACTCTTAAGGCCCTGAAGAAATGTTGTACCTCTTGAGCAAGTTGATGAAGCTCAAGAAGGGGAGGTTCTCGGACTTGAAGATGATGATGATGCTCCCTATCCAAATAGGAGGGCAATGAATGGAGGCCGGGGTATAGATGGAGGTCGTGGGCGAGGTCGAGGACCTCCAAGGGCTTTTGTGGGGAGGAACTTGAGGCGTGAGTATGATGAAGTTGATGACTACTATGGGGGTCAACCGGAACCAAACTGTGGGGGGTCGTTACAACAACCTCAATAGTGTGAAGATCACTATCCCACCTTTCAAAAGGACTAGTGATCCGGAAGTATTTTTAGAGTGGAAGGTTCAATTGGAGCAGGTCTTTGACACAAATGATATGTCCGAGGAGAAGAAAGCTACCTATGCCATCGCTTCATTTGAGTCATATGCTTCCACATGGTGGGAATTCGTCAAGCGGTCGAGAAGAAGAGTTGGGATGCGAACGAACATTACTTGGGAAGAATTGAAAGAGGTAATGAGTACCAAATATGTGACACCCAAGTATAGACAAGAGCAACTCAAGAGACTCTATGATTTGAAACAAGGCTACAAGTCCGTTGATGAGTATTTCAACGAATTTGAGAAAAACTGAATGGCCCTTGACATGGAAACGGTAGACGAGGAGCAAGCCATCATCCACCTCAAGAATGGTTTGAGCAGGGAGATTGCTTCTCAATTGAGGCTACACATCTTTCATTTTCTTCAAGATGTTTGTGATGCCGCGGTTGAAGCCGAGAAATGGCTCAAGTAAGAGAAAGCTCCTCGCTATAGGAGTACTACTTCTACTCCAACGACTCGACCCAAAGAATGGAAGAACCCAAACACAAGTGGTGTAAGTGGGAGTCGTGATGTGAAGAAGCCTTTTGAGAAGGCTACCCCGAGAAGCGACTTCAAAGAAGTGGGAGGTAATTCTAAAACTCAATTAAATACTCCTTCTTCTTCTTCTTCTTTCCAATGCCACAAGTGCAAGGGTTATGGCCACTTTGCCAAAGAATGCCCTACCCAAAAAACAATGATTGTGATGGATGATGAGTTTGTGTATGAGGAGGAAAGTGAGCCCGACGGTGATGTTGTCGAGGAGAGTGAGGTAGTTGAGGGTGAAGAGAGAGCGGCGGAGGGGGATAATCCTAATATGTTCCTAATGGTACGTCGTAGTTTGAGTTCCATGATGTGTGAAGAGAGGGAGGATGAGTAAAGGGAGAACTTATTCCATGCTAGGTGTAGAGTGAAAGGACAAGTGTGCTCCATGATTATTGACTCGGGTAGTTGTGCAAATGTGGTGAGCCAATCCTTGGTCTCACAATTGAAGTTGCCTACCCTTAAACACCCAAGCCCCTACCGTTTGCAATGATTGAGTGAATATGGGGAGTTGAAGGTAGTGAAGCAAGTCTTGATTAAGTTCAAGATTGGGAACTACCAAGATGAGCACATGTTTGATGTAGTGCCAATGCAAGCTTGCCACCTCTTGTTTGGTAGGCCTTGGCAATATGACAAGCATGTGGTTCATGATGGCCGAGCCAACACTTACACTGTTAGACATGAGGGGAAGAAGTATGTGCTTATACCCTTGACACCAAAGCAAGTGAGCGATGACTATCAGCGCAAGCGGCTAAAGCCAAGTCCCCCGTTGTAGCCAAGCCTTTGGCCGAGACTCCACCATCTTCTACCGGTCGCATGTGTGCCATGATGCAACCGGGTGAGTACTTGAGAGGTAATGATGGCACCAAAATGCTCATTTGCCTAGTGCACAAAGGTATGGTTTTAAATTCCGAAAGTGATTATTTGCCTAACCCCAACCCTTTTCCTAGTGCTATTGAGAATGTTTTAAAGGTTTTTGAGGACATATTCCCGGAAGAGATACCAAGTGGACTTCCTCCTTTGAGGGGGATAGAAGACCAAATTGATTTTGTCCCGGGGTCCGAAATACCAAACAAGCCGGCTTATAGGATCAGCCCGGAATATACAAAGGAATTGGAAAGGCAAGTTGATGAGTTGCTCAACAAAGGCTTGGTTCGTGAAAGCTTGAGCCCGTGTGCCGTACCAGTCATTCTTGTGCCAAAGAAGGATGGGACATGGAGGATGTGTGTTGATTGCCGTGCGGTCAACAAGATAACGGTAAAGTATCGTCATCCCATTCCTAGACTTGATGACATACTTGATGAATTGAGTGGTTCTAGTATCTTTTCTAAGATAGATCTTAGGTCCGGCTACCACCAAATCCGGATGAAACCGGGGTGATGAGTGGAAAACCGCATTCAAGATCAAGTTTGGTCTCTATGAATGGTTGGTGATGCCTTTTGGCCTCTCCAACGCACCTAGCACTTTTATGAGGTTAACGAACCATGTCTTAAAACCGTTTATCAACAAGTTTGTGGTCGTCTATTTTGATGATATCTTGATATATAGCAAATCAATAGATGACCATGTGGGCCACTTGAGTCAAGTTCTTGAAGTGCTAAGAGTCGAAAAGCTCTATGCCAACTTTAAAAAGTGTGCCTTTTGTGTTGAAAAGGTTGTCTTTCTTGGGTTTGTTGTTAGTGCCAATGGTGTAGAAGTTGATGAGTCCAAAGTTGAAGCCATTAGAGATTGGCCTACTCCTACGACCATTTCTCATGTTAGGAGTTTCCATTGCCTTGCTAGTTTCTATAGGAGCTTTGTTAGAGACTTTAGCACCATCGCAGCACCACTCACCGAGTTGGTGAAGAAGGACAAGGCCTTTTGTGGGGAGAGCCTCAAGAGAAGGCTTTCCAAGAGTTGAAAAGTAGGTTGAGTACCGCCCCATTGTTGCAATTACCTGACTTCAAGAAGGGTTTTGAGGTTGAATATGATGCCTTGGGGATGGGTATTGGGGGTGTTCTCATGCAAGAAGGGAAACCCGTTGCCTACTTTAGTGAAAAGTTGAAGGGTGCGACCTTGAATTACTCCACGTATGACAAGGAGTTGTATGCCCTTGTGAGAGCTCTTGCTCATTGGCAACACTATCTATGGCCTAGGGAATTTGTGGTCATGAGTGACCATGAGTCACTCAAGCATCTTAGAGGCCAAGAGAAGTTGAACAAAAGGCATGCCAAGAGAAGTTGAGTCTTTTCCCTATGTAATTCATTACAAGAAGGGAAAGGACAATGTTGTAGCCGATGCGCTTTCTAGAACGTTCGTCCTTACTACCACTCTTGCTTCTAGACTTATGGGTTTTGAGAGTATAAAATCATTTTATGAACATGACCCAAAGTTCAAGAGCATTCATGATGCTCTAGTGAGTGGGAAGAGGGTGGAGAAATACCAATGGATAGATGGCTACATTTTCAAGAATGGGAGAGTATGTGTCCCCGAGTCCTCTTGGCGAGAATTGCTAGTGCGTGAAGCACATTGTGGATGCTTGATGGGTCTCTTTGGGAGGGATAAGACTTTGGCCATTCTTATGGAGCAATTCCATTGGCCTAAGACGGGGTTGCATGTTGAGCGGCTATGCAATGCTTGTTTAGATTGCAAACACGCCAAGTCTAAGTCAAATCCCCATGGCTTGTATATTCCTTTGCCTATTCCTACTAGCCCGTGGGTGGATATTTCTATGGATTTTGTTATGGGACTGCCACGGTCTAGAGGAGGACATGATAGCATCTATGTTGTCATGGATAGGTTCTCCAAAATGGCTCACTTTATTCCTTGTAAAAAGAGTAGTGATGCACACCATGTAGCTTCTTTGTTCATTGATAATGTGTTAAAGTTGCATGGAGTGCCTCAAACTATTGTGAGTGATAGGGACACTAAGTTCCTAAGCCATTTTTGGAGGTGCTTGTGGGGTGCCCATGGCACTAAATTATTGTTCTCTTCGTCCCACCACCCTCAAACGGATGGACAAACCGAGGTGGTAAATCGAACCTTGGGGTCTCTTCTTAGAGCTATGACCCGAGGTAAGGCCGGGACTTGGGTGGAGAAGTTACCACTCATGGAGTTTGCATATAACCATATTTTGCATAGAATGATTGGCATGACTCCATTTGAGTGCATTTATGGTTTTAATCCTTTGATTCCACTTGATCTTACCCCTTTGCCGAGGGAAATGGTTGTTAATTTTGATGGTAAAAGCCGAGATAAGGCCTTGATTTACCTCCATGCTAAGGCAAAGAAGAACTTGGAGGAAGCTTATTAAAAGTTAGCCACCAAGAAGAACAAGGGGAGGAAGAAGGTGGAACTTAAGAAGGGAGATTGGGTGTGGGTGCACTTCCAGAAGGAAAGATTGCTAAAACTTAGAAAAGGGAAGCTGGCACCCCGAGGAGATGGCCCGTTCCAAGTGATATCCAAGATCAACAACAATGCCTATGTGATTGATCTACCCGGTGAGTACAATGTTTCAAATACTTTCAATGTTAGTGACTTGGCTCCTTGTGATGTAGGTGATGCCGTGGAGGATGATGCCTTAATTTCGAGGACGAAATCTTCTCAAGAAGGGGAGGATGATGCCGGGCAAACTACCACAAGACCTTTTACTATAAGCCAAGCCAAAGCAATCCATGATGCTCACCTTCACTTGGTATGGAAAGGTTTGGACGTGGAAGATAGAAGCTCCAGAACCACCTTGAAGATCATGCATTGGAGCACCATGGAAGGAGGACCGTCTAGACCACACGGAGAGGCTCAAGAGACATAAATTGAGGCACTTCAAGAAGCTTCAGGAAGAGGCGGACCGCCTACTCAAAGGGGCGGACCGCCTGCAACATGTCAGCTCTCTGGATTTTGGTCAGGCGGACCGCCTACTTGCTAGGGTGGACCGCCTCTTTGACTGGTTGCTCTCAGGAATCTGCTAGGGCGGACTGCCTAGTGGGGATGGGCGGACCGCCTACCCCCTGTGAAAGCATGACGGGATTCTTTTGTTTTTAGCATGTAATTCCTACTTTGGCCCTAAGTGGCTTCTATTGTTTAAACCCACTAAGGGATATTTTAGACACTTCATTACAAGTATGTAGAAGGCTATAAAAGCCTTCATTAGGTCTTGAACTCATTTAACTATCTTTCAATACAAAACACAAGAGAATTCTCTCTATTGAAACCTTTGAATCTTGGCTTGAATTTCAATTAGACGATTCCAAGTTGAACCTCAAACCTTTCCGATCATTCTATTTGCAAGGACCTCGTGATTCTTGAGGATAGTTGCATAGCGTAGGTGTATCTTGCCATCGTTCGGGGTGTAACGAAACATTGTTCTTCGTTGCTACTTGAACAATCGTGTGAGTGTCGTCTCGTTTCTTATCTTTCATCGCTTTCGTAGTTTTCCTTACATCAATTGCACTGGCTGCGGAGTATGGTGTGACTGTTTGCGCTATTTTTTTGTTTGTGATTTGTATTTCTGGTTATTAATATGCTTCTTTCTACTGTTTGTATCCATGTGTTGTGTTATGCTGAATTGTTATATGTTTCGGGTTGTTTATGTGTTCTGGTTAATATTTGCTTCTCTCTTATCCCTTTCTAGCTTATTTGTGCTTCGAGGTGGCTAGCCAACCCCCATTTATTGAGTCTTTTCGACTCACCCTTTTGTTTATTTCTTGTTGTTGTCTGTCTGTTTCGGCAGGTTTCGCTCCAGGATCGAGTTTGTCATTATTATTGTGGAATGGAGACGACTTCAGCTGTTAGGCCAATTTGTCCAGAGTGGCCACCAGTGCTAGTTTAACTTTTGTAGTCTAGTTTTGCTCCCTTCGCAAGGTGTATGTACTCTTAGATAACTAGTCTGGATGACCCTAAACCTAGTACCTTGGGTAGTCTGCTGTAATTTCATGTGTACAACTTATTCATATCAATTTATTTATGCCTTTCTCAGTCTTGTTTTTGATTATGAGTTGTTTTTATATTCATTTTCCTAACTCAGTTGGAAAGTGTTCGCTCGACGGGTCTAGGGGAGGATGTCGGGTGCCCGCACGACCTAGTAGGGAATTCAAGCCGTGTCACTGAACCTCCAAAATAACCTCAAAAATCACTTCTGTGAGTTCACACAAGTCATAAATGGTTGTACGAACCTAACAAAATGCACAGCTTCCAAAATGGATCTCATTAACATCAAATGACACGTTGAGTTCATAAATTGACTATTAATAGAAATCGAGATGGTGCTCCAATACCAATCAAACAGATTTCAACTGACTTCAAACTTTTTAGACAAGTCATATTAGGCCTTATGGAGCTATTGCGATTAACAACTAACAAATCAGAGTCTAAATTATCGAAACAACTGGTTGCCTTGAAATGGACAAACCAAAACCTTCGAAGCCCTAACCTTCACAGTATCGCAAAAATGAGGGTTTTATACTAATGGCAGGTGATTTGGCTTGGCTCTTCGTGCTGTGCAAATGTGCTTGTCATAGGAGGTCAATTTCCCGAACACTAGTTTCTATTGTGATAGCTTCTAGAAAAAATCCATAAATTAGAAACTACACTCAAAGAGCTATTATGTAGCACAAAAAAGTGTGGCAAACTCTTTTTAATTAGAGAATTGTATGCTTCTATTCTTATTGAACGATCATGATACTTCCCAAAAATAAAAATTCTTGATCAATAGATGGTGTGCTACTTTGGACGTCCCTAGAAATATGACATGGCCCGGAATCCGGTTAGGCCGTGCAGCTACCCAACATCCTCCCCTAGACCCGTCGGGCGAACCCTTACCAATTAAATTAGGAAAATAAATATAATAATTCATAAATAAGAACAAGACTTTAAAAAAAATACAGAGATACTGATACCTCTAAGTTGTACAAAAGAAATTACAGCTGACTACCCAATATACTAGGTTTAGGGCTATCCAGACTAGATATCTAAGAGTATAAAAGAAGACAAATACCTCCTGATGGGAGCAAAATGCAACTGAAATAATAACCAATAAACTGGTGGCCATCCGGAATAAAAGCTGGCGCACCCTGACAGCTGAAGTCGTGTTCACTCCTTCACAACGTGGGGAACTCAATCCTGGAGCGAACCTGCCGAAACGAAATAGATAGACAAGAAACAAACAACAAACAAGGGTGAGTAAAAAGGACTCAATAAGTGGGGCAGACTAGCAACCTCAAAGAATAGGATAGCTAGCCAGGGAGGAGAAACAGAAAAACAAAATTCCTGTTATTTAAATTCTTAAAGGGCAGAGCCAGATAATAACTAGAAACATGTATGGAATGACAAACTCATCAACAACCAGGAACGTAAGATAACCAAAACATATAGGTATCCCGAACACATCAACAATCAGAAATACATCCTGTTGCGGTGTGCAACCCGATCCATATATTCATCCTGTTGCGGCGTGCAACCCGATCCATATATTTATACCGTTGCGACGTGCAACCCGATCCATATATTTATAACGTTGTGGCATGCAACCTGATCCCCGCAACCCAGAATACGAGCCAGAAATATATAGGCAAATAAGCAATGCACATAGAAGCAGAACAGTAGTTATGTACCACAAGTCTACACAATGGTATGAAATGAAATGAAATAAAATGAGATGAAATGAAATGAAATGAAATATGATGCAAAGGGTCACATGTGCCCGTCATCCCATCTCGAAGCGGAATACTCCTGCATTCGAGGGGAATCCAATCTGATAACCAACTGGAGTGGAATACTCTTGCTCCTGGGGCAGAATACTCCTGCACCCGATATAATATAATCCAGAGGTGGAATACTCCTGCACTCTCTTGGGGAGGAATACTTCTGCACCCGATATAATGTAAAGCTGAGGCGGAATACTCCTGCACTCTCCTGGGGCGGAATCCTCCTACCCTCTATATGATACAATGGAGCAGAATACTCCTGCTCCTGGGGCGGAATACTCCTGCACCCAATATGATATGCAATGTAATGCATATGAATGACATATAATGCATATGAATGCAATGTGATGAAATAATAACCCTTCACCGGCGCGAGACTCTCATCGACAGCCGGGAAGTAGATGCCAACTCACAGCCAGAGCACAATGCTCAGATCCTCAATGCAATACCAACAACAGGACATAACATATAATATACAATGTAAATCCAAAGCTAAGGCATAAGGAGTACGCCTATCGGCAGCTACACACGTAAGGAACACGTGGTAGAAAAATCCACGAGGCCAGGTGCCTCCAAAGAAATGGATATAAACACTTACCTTGTTACAAAGTTAGTACATCCACTCAATAACCGCTTTCTCCTTTGGTTTCATTGCCAAACGATCAGACTGTGTTCAATAAGCAGAAAAATATATCACATAAGACTAAAAGCTTCATTCCTTACGTCTTAGGGCAATCCAGTTAGGAACCTGATATCCTATTCGCATATGCAATACGCAGGCCAGGCCTATGTACAGGGTTCAAAGTTACATAACCAAACCCTAAATAAATTATATTTATATGTTGCCCATAACTCACTAAGTACGAATATATAATCAATTCCATTATCGGGGTCCATTTGACCCTTTAAACTATTAATTGAACTTATTAAAACGATGTCTAATATTCCAAGTTTTACCGTTAAAATATATTTAAACACACGTAATAAACTCAAATAATATATTAGGATTATTACCTAAATGTTTCAGAGTGAAAATTCTTTTTTTCTCCGGCCCCTTTTCTTATTTTCTGACATTTTTTTCCCTCACTGCATTTTTCTTCCTCACTGTTCTCGTCTCTGCTTTTGGTATCCCTCTGTTTTAATATTTAGCTCGTCCGACCACCGCCTAACTTCATTTATTTTCTCTTTTTTTTTTTAAATTTTATTTACTTTTTGCGACAAAAATTAAAAAGGTACCCTACGACATTCGAAATAATTCTAACTTTTGCATACAAGTTATACAAAATATATGTAGTATACTCGCAAAGGCGGATCTCAAATCGGGTTCCCGAAACTCAAGATGCAAATTTAAATGGGAAAAGGTCAAATTATTTAACCTTCGGCATTTTAGCGGAAACTTGCCGAACAACATCGAAATTCACATTCGAAAAATCACAAAAGTCACAAATAATCATACGAACCTAACGGCGCTTTCAGATTTCGAATCGGAGTTCTTTCGCCAAAACCGAGGTCGAAAATCTCTTTTTAATATTTATCGACAATAAAAACTGAAACCTTATTCCGATGCCTACCAAACGACGTCTGATTTAGCTCAAATTTTACAGACAGGTCCTAATGGATATTACGAATATATTAAAATTATCAGCACACCAATCGGAGTCCTAACTTCTGAAATGACCGACCGAGGTCGTTTCAAAATATAAGATTCCCAACTTATATCTTATAATTCCAAACGAACTTGGAATTCACTTCTATCAATTCCTACAGCTCATAAATTACCTCACAATCCTAGCAGGATAAATGGCTCCCAAATGAAGTTCGTTTACTAAAAACAACACATTAAGTTCAAAATTTAATCTCTGGCGGATCCAAAAGCGAAGCTTCATTCTAAAACCTATCAAACAACATTTGATTAACCTCAATTTTTATTGTTAAGTAATATTTGACATGACGAAGCTACTGGAACTACTAATTCACAAAAAGTAGCTCCATAGCTTTTTTAAAAAAAGGTTGGGTCCTTACATTTGGATCATCACTAAATCGACCCGTATAATATTAAGGACTAGCTTGGGTTTATCAATTTTAGGCCACAAACTTTTCACCAATTGTGCGATATACTGGCATATAAGGTAATTGGCTCTATTATTTCACACACTTTTTTCTAAAATTCTTTTTTTTTATTGAAACACGATGATTATATTAATAATAAAGTTATGAGGGATTACATAATACATTCATGTGAACCCCGATGGGATCCATAGCATGGTCATTAGAGTTTGTACAGAACACAGGAATGACGTTAAGGGCATTCTGATTTCTTAACATAGAACAAATACTATCTGATGTTGTGATAAGAAAACTTGTGCTGGATTGGTCTTCCACCAAAGCTTGATGAAAAAAAATAGGCGGCACTGCATAGTGGATAATAGAATTTTGATTGGACAGTGAGGGAGCTCCTTGGGCCAAGATGTGAGCTACTCTATTTCCTAGACGAAAATTATGCTGGATCAATGGCATCTGCAGCTTGAGCATCAACAACCTACAATTTTTAACAATGGATAGATAACTTGGAGTAGGATTTTCTAAAAGCCTAATTATTTCTGTAGAGTCAGTTTCAATCTCCAAGGGAATATAATTTTGGTCAACAGCTAAGGCTAGACCTTGGTAAAAACTTAGAAGTTCTGCATGGGTATGGTTGTGAGTATAAATTTTTTTGTAGTAGCCCAGAATCCAGTTTCCTTTGGAATTTCTAAAATCCCCTCCTATGGTTGCAGACTTTTTGTTTTCTTTATAAGAACAATCAATGTTTAGTTTTATCATATTTAATTGACGAGGGAACCAAGATACTCTAATCTTTCTAGTGTAATGGGTTTTTCTAAAGATTTTGGAAGTGAGAAAATTAAATTCCAAAAATTCTATGATGAACTTGGTCATAAGTGAGTTTTGAATCCATATTATGAATTATAATATGAATATTATTATAACGTTGATTTAGCCATAGGTTCCATAATGCGAAAGACATAAACTCAATCCAAGTATAAAATCTATTTGTAGAGTTAGCAGTCATATTTTGTCAAGCAATGTAGCCACTTATGCCTTTTATTAATCTGAATATTAAGCATTCCACCCACCCTTTCCCCCCTCCCTGCAAATTTGTAGCTATAGGGCAGCCCAAGAAGATGTGGTATTGAGTTTAAACAACATTCTTACAAATGGAGCACATAGGGTCATTATTAATAACAGTTTTATTTAAGTAGAATCTTGTATGGAGTCTATCATGTTGACATAGCCATAGAAAGTGTTTGATCTTATTTGGAGTATCAAGTTTTCAAATCCACATAAAATCATGATCATCATTTACAGTAGGATCAATTTGTGCAAAAGTTGAATTCATGGAGAACAAACCATTACTATTAAGGGCCCAAATTGGATAATCAATATCTATAGTAGACATAAGAGGGCTAACATGGTTGAATAAATCCTGAATAAAATTTGAAAATTCAAAAGCAAGCGTAGAAAGATCCCATACTTGGCCATTTGCTATGTCAGACACTTTCTTAGAGGAATCATGTAAAGTTAAAGGGCCATAGATTATGTTTCTGAGAGGGGTTCGATTAGGCAGCCAGCTGTGGTCCCATAAAGAAATGGTTGCACCATTGCCTACTATCCAATGGGTGTTTCTATTGCAAATACTCAGGTTTCTCATAATACCTTTCCATGTGAAGGAATCAGTCTTGGTGGGTGTTCTCTTGATGTATTTACTACAAAGAACCTTTGACCATAGGATGTTAGGGTTTGTAAGCAATCACCATGTTAAACCTGTGAGCATGGTTGTGTTCTTTGGGTGAGCTTTTGTAATAGAAAGACCGCCCTATTGTTTAGGCTTAGTGACAACATCTCAAGATAGAGAATGAATTTTCTTTTTAACATTAATGGTTCCCCATAAAAAATTTCTTTGGATCCTATCAATCATCTAGGCTTATAACTTAAAATAGGAAAACGTAGATACTTACCAAAGTTATTTCCTATTTGCATGTTTAGAATAGAGCGTAGATGAGAGGCTACGAAGGAGTTTGTATTTCTAGAGAAGAAAATCTTGGACTTTAAATTTTTTGCCTTTTGTCCAGACATCTCACAAAAAAGATCAATTGTGGTCTTTATAGTTCTAGTTGATTTTTCATTAGCTTTTGCTATGATGTTAAGGTCATCCATAAATAGAGCATGGGATAGATCAGGACCTCTAAGAGATAATTTAAAAAGGTCACAGAGGTTTTGTTCCACTTTATGATTTACATAAATAGGTAGGAGTTCCAGGCAAAGGATTGAAATGTAGGGGGACATTAATCCCCCTTGTCGAATACCTCTAGAGGGGGAGAAATAGGGAGTTTTGGAACCATGGACAAGGATGGATATTGTGGAAGATGTTATGCAGGGAAGAATAAGTTTTGTGATATTAGGAGGGAATTAAAAGAAAGCCAACGTAGTTCGAATGAAAGACCATTCTATTCTATCGAAAACTTTTTCTAAATCAATTTTTATAATCATTTCCCCCTTAGCACCCTTCATGTTGTGAAATTTGTTAACTATCTCTTGAATAATAATGGCATTGTTAGATGCCCTTCCATTTATAATAAAACTAGTCTGGCAAGAACTAATGAGGGTATCTAACTGAGGCTTTATACGATTTGCAATAATCTTAGTAATAATCCTATTAATAGTATTGCACAGTCCTATTAATCTAAAATTTTTAAGGTTGACAGCATTTTTCATCTTAGGAATAAGGCAAATATAAGTAGTATTTAAATCATGAGGCATAACACTATTTCTAAAAATCTGGTGACAAACATCCTTAATCAAGCTTCCAACAATATCCCAATAATTTTGGAAGAAAATATAATGAAGCCCATCTGGACCCGGGGCTTTATAGAGTTTGATGGAAAAAAGAGCATTTGTGATTTCAGTATCCAATAGAGGTCTATCAAGTCCAGACCAATCAGTTCCATTATACCTCAAAGTATTGCTATCTATAATTTTAAATAGGAGGATGTATGGCTTGTAGTATAAAGATCTCTAAAAAATGAAAGCACATGTTTACTACCCTCATTTGGTTCAGATATTAACTTACCAAAGTCATCTGGGAAGTGAGTAATTCTATTTCTCCTTCTACAATTTAAGGTAGTCACATGAAAAAATGTTGTATTTGCATCACCATGATTTAACCAGTTTATCCTAGATTTTAATCGACAAAATTCCTCTTCCTGTTTTATTAATACCTTTTCAAGGTTTTAAAGAAAGCTACTGGTGGAATAGTTTGGTGAAAATTGAATGCCGTTTAGTCTAGCTAAGGTTTCAGCTTTACGTTTAAAAATATTACCAAAAGTACTCTTGTTCCACTCTTTAATATCTTCCTCAAATACTTTGTTGGCATCATTAAGAGGTCGGTCAGCCCATGCATTATGAACTATATTTTTGAAATCTTGATAAAATAGCCATATAGTTTCAAGTCTAAACGGCTTAGCGCAATTATGAGGACAAATTTTATTAAGTCTAATAAGAATGGGGTTCTGGTCAGAATAGGTCTTGGGCAAATGAATAATACTAGCATCTTTAAAGAGGGTTATCCATTCTTCATTTTCTAAGCACATATCTAAGCGTTCCAAGATAAAACCCCCTTTTTATCTCCAATGGTTAGACCAAGTATATCTAGGCCCTTTAAAACCTAGGTCAGTTAAGTTGCAATAGTAAATACATTTACGAAAGTTTGAAGCTCTAGAGTAATTCACAGGTCTACCACCCCACTTATCATCTTCAGATAGGGCTTGGTTAAAATCCCACTAACTAACCAAGGTCCTTTATAATTATCATAGATACTGGCTAAATCATTCCATAAAAATTGTCTATATTTATACGATGCACTAGCATAAACTGAAGAGAAAAGCCAAGTAGAATTTAGGGAGGGATGTAATACCTTGATCATGGCATGAATTTTGTTTCCTTTGATACGAATGTCAGTGAGAGTCACACAATCATTTTTCTGAAATAAAACAAAGCCTACTGATCGTCCATCAGAAGGAACCTCAGCATAGTCAGTAAAATCAAATCTCACCCTATAGTCATGGTGGTCCTCCATCTTGGTTTCCAATAAAGCAACAACAACAAGTTTATAAACTTCTAGAATAGCACTAAAATTCAAGCTAAAATCAGGGTTGTGTGCCCCTCTAGCATTCCACACAATTATGTTAGATTGCATATTCATGTTAAGATTTTCATTGTTATTATTAGCAATGCCAGATCAGGATCAGTCCTCAGGGTAGGGTTCAGTACCACTGCGTACTTCCCCACTGCTTTATTTGCTGGGGCACTCACATCCAAGGAGCATTTGTAAAGAGTCGGGTGACAAGTTAGAATGGTTTTTCTGTCTAGTCTTTCTTTGAAGAGAAGAATTATAATTTCCTTTAGGTTTGCAAAATCCATGTGACTCTCCCTCCCTCTTAATACGATTTCCTGTAGCTCCTCTCTCATGTTTCCCTCTTGTTCTAGTGAATTGGGTTGGTATTGTGGTGATGGTGGTGGTGCAGGAAGGGGTGGTACATCCATTTGCATGAAAGGTGGAGGCTGTGGGTTCACATGCATAGGGTTCAAATTTTGGTACATCCCATTCATGTCCATCATTGCATGCATTGGTTAGTTTAGGATCGATTCCTATGGGATGAATACCGGGTTTTTGGGTGGTAATACTCTTGGTGGAAAGAAAGGAAGGTCCATTAAGGGATGCTCTTGGTGAGGCATGCCTTGCAGAAATTGGGGCTATGTGTTGTTGATTTAATTCTGCATTGTTTGATTCATCCCTTCGCTCACAATTTTTGCAAGATAGAAGGGGTTCTTAATGACTACAAAAGCTTGTTGGCCATTTATATTCATTGGCACAGATATTGCTCCCCCATAGTATTGATTCGAGCCATGACTTTGGTACTTGGTTTTGAGGAGGTGGTAGTGTGAAAATTAGAGGTTGGTTCATTTGGTGTTGGTTGGGGAGTTGGAGATTGTTCATGGGAGCATTGTTCTGGATTCATGGTAGTTTGCTTTTTTCGTAGGTGATGTTGTTTGAGTAAGTTTGTGATTAGGAGTCTTGATGTTCTCCTCATGGCTAGAAGTTTCAATTTCCCCATGTAGAGTTTTATAGTTAGTATTGATAGTTAAAAGAATAATAGATGAAGTCATTTGCATGGGAGTTTGCGTGTGAGAATGGGTAAGAGGATCTGATAGAATTTTTGAACTAACGTAACGATCTTTTTGCAAGGAGGTAGTGGGGATTTTGGGCGGTGGAGATACACATGCAGATTCTTTAGTTATAGAATTTTTGGCAGATGTGTAATTCTTTGTAGTAGTGGAATTGTGAAAAGAAATGGCAGTGTCTGAAAGAAAAAAAGAGGGAGGTAATGATTGGATTTGAAAATCAATTTGGTCCTCCACATTGATTGCCATGTCATCACTAGCATTTTGAAAAAGAACTTTATTTTTAACATTTTATGTACGGTTTTGTCAATAGGAGAGTTGAGCAAGTTTGACTTTGTTTCTTCATTACTCTTAGTATTTTTTCTAAATGCTCACAAGTTGAAAATTTTAAAGCACTAAACTTATTAGTAGTATCATTAATACGGGTGTTTATTTTAGAGTTAGTAAAAGATTTAGTATTAGTTTTAGAAAAAGAGAGTTTAGTGGACTTACCTGGAATAGTGGGAGCTACTAAAGCAGGCTTAGCCAAAAAGTTTGCTCGGCTTGAGGAGGTAATGAGCCTTGCATGGCTTGTCTTTAATTTTTGAGCTTTTTTCTTTCTAGGAAATATCACCGTTTGCCACTCATTTTCCCCCTCCTTTATTTTTTATTTAAGTTGAGGTTTAGTAATAGGGTGAGTACCTGATATGGTGTGGTTATGGTATTTTCAGTTGGATTTGTTTAAGGACACTGATCTTGGAGGTGTCTTAATCTTCTACAACTCTTACACAGAAGATTTTCCCCTTCTAGATTACATTTTGTTTATGTTGCTCAATATAAATATGGCTCTTAATTGGTATATCTAGTGTAACCTCAATATATAATCGAATATATCTTGCTCTAAGAGCAGTAGACGTTTTAAAATCAACCTTTAATAACTTGCCAAGGCTACTACAAATTTTTCTCAGTATACCTTCATCGAAAAATTCTGTAGGCAAATTTGGGAGACGTATCCAAATTGCAGTGAACAATAATTTAATTTCAGTAGCCACAAAGTTTGGCTCCCAACATCTTATTGATTGGAAAGTACCATTGAAAAACCATGGTCCCTCAGTTAACACCTTGTGTAGACTTTCATATCTATAAAACTTTGCAACATAAAAATCTTCTACAAGGTCAATTAAGGGAAAATCCTCCGTAAGCTTCCATAGATCTATTAGCTTTTCATAGAGGTATTGATGGTATATTATTTTTCCATGGAGTTTTATTATGGTTGAGTTTATCAAAGGGAGTAATTGCCTCTCTTCTTGTGAAAGAGAAATATGGTCAACAAAGTCACCATCCTCGATTGGTTGTTGTTGCATGTGGGAATGGGAAGATATGTGATCTAGAATTGAAGTGGAAAGAAGGTTTGGCATGTTAGTCCATTGTAATAGTTTATTGCAATATGTAGGCTTGTCTGCGCAGATTTGTTCGCATTTATGTGAGGATCCGGTGGTTCGAGAGGAGTTAAAGTAGAATCAGTAGTAGGATCTATGCAATTAAGGTTCTGAAACGATAGTCTTAAAAGCTCTGTAACATCCATTAGGACCTGTCTGCAAAATTTGAGGTTATACGGACCTCGTTTGGTATGTTTTATGAGAAGGTTTCCGTTTTGACTGTCCGTAAAGGCTAAAAGAGGTTTCCGAGCTCGATTTGAGTAAATGAGCCCAGATTTTAAATTTGAAAGTTGCATTAGGTTCGTATAATCATTTGTGACCTATGAAAATGATAAGACCCAAATAGGCGGAAGCGATAAACTAAGATGCGGAAGCAATAATCACAAGATAACAAGAAAGTAAGGGATGGGGAAGAACAGAAATAGAAGAAAAGAACGAATCAAACTAACAAATAGATTGATTCAAAGGGAGAAGAGACTTGAACCATTAAACGGGAGTCACACTAGCGGTGATCAACCATGGATTCAACGTAAGGGATACATGAAACCATTGCTTCAACAAGAAGGACCTAGTCTCTTCTAAAGTCTAATCTTCAATCTCAAAATCTAGCTAATGAAATAAATGAGTAAGTATGGTATTTATAGGTTCACCACACTTCTAAATGAAATGTCTAAATAGCCCCTAGGTCTAGTCAAAATAATACAAGTCACTTAGGGCTAAAGTTGGAATTACACCACAAAGTAGTAGGAATCCCGTCAAGGCCACAGCAGTGGGAGGCGCCCACCTTAGCAGAGTAGGCGCCCGCCTCAGCACCCATAGGCGGCCGCCTCTTTGGTCCGCCTCCAAAAGTCCCGAGAGCATGCAATCTTTAGGCGGTCTATCTCAATCCGTAGGCGGTCCGCCTCTTCCTGAAGCTTCTTGAAACACCTCGAAATGTGTCTCGGATGCTCTTCTTTCCTTGGAGTCCCAATGCATGACCTTGAAGTGCTCTTCCTTGGCCTTGGATGGTGCTTTTGGATGGTTGCTCGAGTTGGGTCTTATCATCCTCCCCTTCTTGAGAAGATTTCGTCCTCGAAATCAAACCATCAAGCCTACATTCAAAACAAGCACAAACAAAGCTTCCCACTACAAGAGTAGGTTAGTGCCAAAAGTGTGGGAAAACACACTCTTATGATAGAGCCAAGCATCAATACCAATAAGAAAGCTCATGTCTCACAAGGAAACAACAAGTACTTGACTCACAAAGAAAGTGCATCCAACACAAGGACAAGCGAAGAGATCAATAGGACATAGAACATGCAAGATATAGCAATCCCTATGACCCCTAAGCTTATGATCAACACACCAAGCCTTCAAATCAATATTATCACAATGTAACACATCGGCTTTGGCATGCTCAACACCCAAGGTGTGATCAACATGTGGAGTGGAGTAAACAAAATAGTTCAATTGGCAACTAACATCAAATACTCCACTCCCCTTCTTGGAAGCACTCTTACACAAATCAAGAGTGACGTCCTCACCTCCAAATCCAACTCCAAGACAATCTTCCTCACTAGACAAACTCCAAAGGAAGGTCTCCAAAATCGGCTCTTCATCATTATAGTCCACACAATGAAGGTTAGGACTACTAGAAGATGGTTCAACACAACCGAAATCAAGACTACTCATCCCACTTGGAGCTCCAAACAATGGATCGTCCATAGAGTCTAACCTTTCAAACCATGGAGGTTCTATGTGACTACCAACCCTAGTCCGATACAATTCGCTATCACAAATAAGATCATCTTCACACAATGGAAATGTAAAAGCATGCACCTCAAATTCATGGTTACACCAAAGCATGGTATCAAGACTAGGTTCTTCACTATTACCCGAGGAATCATCGAAAATAATTCGATCCATCGCACACTCTAGAGACTCCTCAAGGTCACAACCATTCTCACTACGACACATAAGTCCACCCTTACTAAGCAATTCATCAAGGGTAAGAATAGGGCATTCATTCAACTCATCTTCTCCTTTATCAAATATAGGTGGGGTGTCATAACAAGGGTCACAAATAGGGTCAATCGCACAATCTTCACTAGAGAGAGGTTCAATGAATATCGAGCTCACATCATGACGTGGCTTATAATACCTCTCAACTAATGGTTCACAATCACACACAAGTTGACCATTTGACTCTACGCTAGTTGCAAACACTACCATGAGTCAAGGAAGTAACATGTTCAAGGGAAGAACTATCACTTACCTTTGAGTGGCCATCTTGCTCACTCAATGCATTTGAAGTGTCATGACTTGTATCTTCACCTTGAAGCTCACATTGAAGAGTTTCTTCACCTTGTCTATCTTTCTTTGGACATGATTGAGGCTCCATTGCCTTGCCTCCAAGAGTACCTACACAAGCATTCACAAAAGTAGGAGAAAAAGATAAAGGGTTAAGGTTAGAATAAGGGGTGTCCTCACTCTTTTTTCCCTCTTTCTTTTCCCTCATTTTCTTTTCAAGGTTAGGTGTAGATTCGGGTGGTGACATTCCACTCACATCACTCAACACATCCTCTCCTTTTTCCACTCGAGGAATGTCACCGGTCACTCCCTTACTCCTCTCAATCGTTTGTCTCTCAAATTCGGGTGAGTTGGGACGAGGCCCAAGAATACCCATAGCTGGAGTAGGTGGACTTTTAACATCAACCCAGAATCTAGGACTAAGAGACTCATCACTTGAGATCTCTTTCTTCTTTGTTGGTGAATGACACGGCCCGAAATCCGGTTAGGCCGTGCGGGCACCCGACATCTTCCCCTAGACCCGTCGGGCGAACCCTTACCAATTAAATCAGGAAAATAAATATAATAATTCATAAATAAGGACAAGACTTTAAAAAAAAAATTTACAGACATACTGATACCTCTAAGCTGTACAACAGAAATTACAGCTGACTACCCAACATGCTAGGTTTAGGGCTATCCAGACTAGACATCTAAGAGTACAAAAGAAGACAAATACCTCCTGAAGGGAGCAAAATGCAACTGAAATAATAACCAATAAACTGGTGGCCATTCGGAATGAAAGCTGGCTCACCTTGACAGCTGAAGTCGTCTTCGCTCCTTAACAACGCGGCGAACTCAATCCTGGAGCGAACCTGCCGAAACGAAATAGATAGACAAGAAACAAACAACAAACAAGGGTGAGTCAAAGGACTCAATAAGTGGGGCAGACTAGCCACCTCAATAAATAGGATAGCTAGCCAGGGAGAAAAGAAATAAATAAATCAAATTTCTCTTATTTAAATTAAAAAAAGGCAGAGCCAGATAATAACTAGAAACACGTATGAAACGTTAAACTCAGCCAGGAATATGAGCCAGAAACATATCAATAAATAAGCAATGCACGTATGAGCAGAACAGTAGTTATGTACCACAAGTCTACGCAATGGTATGAAAATGAGATGAAATGAAATCTGATGCAAAGGGTCACATGTGCCCGTCCTCCCATCTCGAAGCGGAATCGAATAACTAGAGGCACAACACATGATTATTTGAATTTATTACGTGTGTTTGAATATGTTTTAACGGTAAAAGTTGGAATATTAGACATCGTTTTAATAAGTTCAATTAATAGTTTAAAGGGCCAAATGGACCCCGATAATGGAATTGATTATATATTCGTACTCAGTGAGTTATGAGCAACTTATAAATGTAATTTATTTAGGGTTTGGTCATGTGACCCTAAACCCCGTACATAGGCCTGGCCTGCGTATTGCGTATGCGATAGGGTATCAGGTTCCTACCTGGATTGCCCTAAAATGTGAGGAATGAAGCCTTTAGCCTAATGTGATATATTTTTCTGTTTATTGAACACAGTGGGATCGTTTGGCAATGAATTCAAAGAATAACGCGGTTGTTGGTCGCAATGCTAACTTTTGAGAGAGGTAAGTGTTTATATCCATTTCTTTGGAGGCACCTGGCCTCGTGGATTTTCTACCACGTGTTCCTTACGTGTGTAGCTGCCGATAGGCGTACTCATTACGCCTTAGCTTTGGATTTACATTGTATATTATATGTTATGTCCTGTTGTTGGTAATTGCATTGAGAATCTGAGCATGGTACTCTGGTTGTGAGTTGGCATCTACTTCCCGGCTGTCGATGAGAGTCCTGTGCCGGTAAAGGGTTATTATTGCATCACATTGCATTCATATGCATTACATTGCATATCATATTGAGGGCAGGAGTATTCCGCCCCAGGAGCAGGAGTATTCCGCTCCATTGTATCATATTGAGGGCAGGAGTATTCCGCCCCAGGAGCAGGAGTATTCCGCTCCATTGTATCATATCGGGTGCAGGAGTATTCCGCCCCAAGAGAGTATAGGAGTATTCTGCCTCTGGTTTATATTATATCGGGTGCAGGAGTATTCCGCCCCAGGAGCAGGAGTATTCCGCTCCAGTTGGTTATCAGATTGGATTCCCCTCGAATGCAGGAGGATTCCGCTTCGAGATGGGAGGACGGGCACATGTGACCCTTTGCATCAGATTTCATTTCATCTCATTTTCATACCATTGCGTAGACTTGTGGTACATAACTACTGTTCTGCTCATACGTGCATTGCTTATTTGTTGATATGTTTCTGGCTCGTATTCCTGGCTGAGTTTAAGGTTTCATACGTGTTTCTAGTTATTATCTGGCTCTGCCTTTTTGTAATTTAAATAAGAGAAATTTGATTTATTTATTTCTTTTCTCCCTGGCTAGCTATCCTATTTATTGAGGTGGCTAGTCTGCCCCACTTATTGAGTCCTTTGACTCACCCTTGTTTGTTGTTTGTTTCTTGTCTATCTATTTCGTTTCGGCAGGTTCGCTCCAGGATTGAGTTCGCCGCGTTGTTAAGGAGCGAAGACGACTTCAGCTGTCAGGGTGAGCCAGCTTTCATTCCGAATGGCCACCAGTTTATTGGTTATTATTTCAGTTGCATTTTGCTCCCTTCAGGAGGTATTTGTCTTCTTTTGTACTCTTAGATGTCTAGTCTGGATAGCCCTAAACCTAGCATGTTGGGTAGTCAGCTGTAATTTCTGTTGTACAGCTTAGAGGTATCAGTATGTCTGTAAATTTTTTTTTTAAAGTCTTGTCCTTATTTATGAATTATTATATTTATTTTCCTGATTTAATTGGTAAGGGTTCGCCCGACGGGTCTAGGGGAAGATGTCGGGTGCCCGCACGGCCTAACCGGATTTCGGGTCGTGTCAGTGAATCACTTGGCTTTGGAGCTTGTGGTTTGGGGTTCACCTTGTTGACAATTGTCAACTCTTTTCTTGCACTAGTCTCACCATTGCTTGTGATTGTATGACTTCTTGTTTGCACTCTTTCGAGCATAGAATGAGGTTCTTTCTCCTTTCCCCCTTGCATAGGCCTAGAAGGTACACTAGGAGATGACTTGATCTTTGCCCCAATAGGCTCAAAGTCATAAATCCTTGGGCCTTGGCCGAGATAATACTTATCATTCACATTACTATATCGCACCTTCTTGCTTTGCAACCATGACTCACCTAACCACACATGACAATGTTGCATGGGGTACACATGACACCACATATAACCCCAATATCCCCTATGAGATATACACACCCGAGCTTGCTTGGAAACCCACACTCCGTAGTAGTCATAAGGATACTCTAGGCATAGCAAGGTAGCCTTAGCTCATCAACCACCGAGGTACTAATACAATTGGTATCGGTGTCACCAATCTTGAGATAGTACCCCCTATTACCTTCCACCTCAACAAGGAACCTCCTTAGACCCAAGTGTAGTATAGGATCATTCAAGTACAATCTTGGAACTTCAAGATATCCATCACTATCAAATCGAAGCTTCCTCAACCCACTTCTCCTAGCAACACCACTAGGACAACTTCCACTTCCCGTCACTCTTCTAACATTAGAAGTGTTGTTGAAAGTCGGGGAAGGAGTACCACTATGGAACCCATAATTGCCTCTCGCCTTGGTTCCATAGCCCATAGCACCACTCCTACCACTCCTACTAGAGCAATGTACTCCGACCACGGTAAGAGCAACATTTCTCATTCCACCCTTCACATGGGAACTAGAAGATGCAAACCTCCCATTTCCCATGGAACAACCACCACCTCCTCCCATACTATTGGAAGGTCCTCTACTACTCCCTTGCACACCACAAGCAACATCAAGAGAAGATGAAAATGAACAATCCTCATAATCAACCTCATCACCAATTCTCTCTACGTCACTATCATCATGTTCAAATTCATCACAAGAAGAGTAAGTCGGATCATCATACCTTGAAGCGTCACCATCTTCATATTCTTGACTTGGAGCATAAGATTCTTCACATTTATCTTCGCAAGCCCCATAGTCTTCTTCATCTTCATAATCAACATAGTGACCCGCTTCATCATCATATGAGCCTTGGTTCCTCGAATCGTCATAGCAATACCCATCATCACCATCATAGGAACCATAGTCTCCATCATCTCCGCATGAGTCATACCCTCCACAATCGTCATCCGAAGCCATAGTCGTAACCAAAAAGTATAGGACCTCACAAATTTACTCCCTCACGTGTATCACTCAAGAGATGTCACTCAATTTTCTTTCCACTCGTGTATACACTCAAGGTCGTTGGCTTTTGCGACCACACTCTATTGTTCTCACCACTCAAGCCTTTTTCCACTCAAGACCTTCTTGTCTCTTAGTAATCACAATGGCAAGATCAATCAACTAATGCACCCAATTAATGGTTCGGAATGGAGTTTAAGTGACTCGATGTACGAAAGCTATTTAAATGCGCACTTGAAGCAAGCAAATTCTACGACTTTAAGTAAAGATGTCAAGACTCACAACACCCTAAAGGATCAAAGATTAGTGTTAATAAAGTAGGACTAATACCTTAGAAACACTAACCAAGAAGATCGGAAGCAAAGGAAACACGAAAACCTACAAGAAAACTACCCTATAAAGGCTTCAGGAAGTAGGCGCTTCGCCTCAGCAGAGTAGGCGGCCGCCTAGGCAAAGTACCAGTGGGGAGGCGCCCGCCTCTTTAGGGGAGGCGCTCCGCCTCAGCAAATTCCAGAGAGCTAAAAAAATGAGGCGCTCCGCCTCCTGCAACTTTCAGCACAGTTCAACAACGTGTTTTTCAACTTTAACACCCAAAAATCCAACAAATCTCATGTTGTTTTAGCAATCCAAAGGTACCCAAACGTTGTTCCAATCACAAAGATCAAACCCCAATGAATTTAAGCAAACCCAAATTAATAACAATCAAATCACCATGTTCATCATCTTCCAAGCTAGGGTTTCAAAATTTTCAAATTTTTCAAGTGTTTCAAATTTTCAAATCATGGAATACATCTCCAAATCATGTGTTTAGGGTACCAAAATAACGGGTTTCCAACAAAGAACAAACCCCGATATCAATCACAACACGAATCATCAAATCCAAGAATCCACAATCAAATTTTTGGTGCTTTTTTCAACTTTTCTATTTTTTTTTTTTTTTTTTGTGTTTTTTTCTTCTTTTCTTCAAGAGCAAGAACAACAATAACAATAAACTAAACTAAAGATAGGATGAACAAGGAACGCGGATTTGTAAGAACGAAACCCGAGCCTTGCTCTGATACCAAACTGATAAGACCTAAATAGGCGGAAGCGATAAACTAAGATGCGGAAGCAATAATCACAAGATAACAAGAAAGTAAGCGATGGGGAAGAACAGAAATAGAAGAAAAGAACGAATCAAACTAACAAATAGATTGATTCAAAGGGAGAAGAGACTTGAACCATTAAACGGGAGTCACACTAGCGGTGATCCACCATGGATTCAACGCAAGGGATACATGAAGCCATTGCTTCAACAAGAAGGACCTAGTCTCTTCTAAAGTCTAATCTTCAATCTCAAAATCTAGCTAATGAAATAAATGAGTAAGTGTGGTATTTATAGGTTCACCACACTTCTAAATGAAATGTCTAAATAGCCCCTAGGTCTAGTCAAAATAATACAAGTCACTTAGGGCTAAAGTTGGAATTACACCACAAAGTAGTAGGAATCCCGTCAAGGCCACAGCAGTGGGAGGCGCCCGCCTCAGCAGAGTAGGCGCCCGCCTCAGCACCCATAGGCGGCCGCCTCTTTGGTCCACCTCCAAAAGTCCCGAGAGCATGCTATCTTTAGGCGGTCCGCCTCAATCCGTAGGCGGTCCGCCTCTTCCTGAAGCTTCTTGAAACACCTCGAAATGTGTCTCGGATGCTCTTCTTTCCTTTGCGTCCCAATGCATGACCTTGAAGTTCTCTTCCTTGGCCTTGGATGGTGCTTTTGGATGGTTGCTCGAGTTGGGTCTTATCAGAAAACTTTCGAAAGTGAAATTCGAGGTCGTTCGGATAGTTTTCACTAAAGATCCAAAAGTCAAGAAATTGACCTCTTTCCGTGGGACCCACATCTTTGTGAGCATGTCACACAAGTGTTGTATGACTTGTGTACAAAATTTGAGGTCATTCTGAGCTTTGTTGGGTCTCTTTCAAACCCTAATCGCAGCACCAGCAGGTGCTGGTGCAGAATTCTGTACCTTCCGGCCAGTGCTGCATGATCGCACGCGTGAGGGCGCATCTGCTCTTGTTTCGGATTCCACGAAGCGTGGTCGCGCACCTGGTTGCGGGACCGCGAAGAAGGTATGGCGCGTGGGCGCGCGAACGCACTGATTTCTTGGTACAAAATGACTATGTCGACTGATTTTTCTCCTTGTCCAATTCCAAGTACTTCCAAGTGATTTCAAGTAAAATTTAATGTACCAAATCATAGTATATCATCAGGTACAGATTTGAAGCAAGCTAATTTCATCAATTCATGGCTTTTGAGTTAGAATCCTATGAATTTATCTTGGGAAGAAAGGGGGTTAGAACCCTAACTTTGAAAATTGGGGAATTTATGTGAAATGAATTCGGAAATGTAATCTAATAGTATATTTGAACTCGGGAGTGTATGAGGAGTCCGAAAATATAAAATTTTTGGGTATTCAGCTAAGCCCAACCCAGGGGCATTTTTATAATTTCCTTCTATCTCCGGCTGATAGCTTGAGATTCAGTTTGTAAGCACTTATTTATGCAAAATATCTTTTTTGGCTTAGAGAAAAGTGGTTCTAGGAGGCGTCATGGAGGAAAGAAGTTTGTTCAATAATCCATTCGGCCCGAGATTAAAAGGTAAGTGGTTTCAGTCTTTCTTTGACTGCCTTCGGCCTTTATGGATGTTATGTGCACGTATCTTTCACGTATGTAGCTGCCGAAGTAGCGTACTTATTACGCCAGAGCTTCTTGAATAACAATTATTATATTGTTAAGTATTGCTTTATGTTTTCTGTGTGCTTGGTATGTGTGTTAAGATGTACTATAATATTTGCCGAGTTATGGATAAGAGATTTATGTTTGTTATGAAAACTAATTGAGGAACTATAAGTATAAGATTATGAGTAGAAAACAATGGTTAGACTGGATTATGGAAATTGATTGAATAAGAGTTTATCGTTTTGCAATATGCAACCTTACGATAGGTGTTTCATATTAGGCTCAACATTGAGTAATGAATAGAGGTATCTTGCTGGAAAATAAACTAGAAATGTTAGGCCTCGACATGTGAATGTCACGTTAAGGATAGAGTCTCCAGTATATTTAGAGAATATCTATTGTTGATCTATAAGCCTAATATTGAGTTGAGAAGGGAAGCTCAGGTATTCTTATGAATATAAATTAGAAGATAGAACTATCCTATAGGTTGAAAATCTTTATAGGATCACAAGGCTTATTTATTGTGTAATTGTTTGAATTGTGTGGCATTGCATACCACATCTTAAAGGCTGAGCTTTAAGCATATGAGTTTGTACTCCAGTGATGGGTTTGATATGTATTTCCCGGCAGACGATGAGAGTCCCGCGCCAGAGATAAGTGTTGGATATTTGTGTCATCTGAGGGTGGGAGGATTCCGCCCTAGGAGCAGGAGGATTCCGCTCCTTGCATCATATTGAGGGTAGGAGGATTCCGCCCCAGAGTTGGAGCATTTCGCTCCTTTCATTGGGCACATGTGACCCCATTGCATCATAATACATTCATTCTATTTTATTGCACCGGATGTTGTGTATTATGTGATAGTAATGCGATGTGTTGAATATGTGTCATGTATTTCTGATTGTTGATATGTTTCGGGTGACCTATATGTTTCTTTAAATCTTACGTCCCTAGTTCTCTATGAGTTTATAGTTTCTTACATGTTTCCAGTTATTATCTGGCTCTTCCCTTTTTATAGTTGAAGTAAGATGAATTTGGTTTATCTACTTTTCTTCTCCTTGGCTAGCATATCTGCTTCTTCGAGGTGGCTAGCCAGCCCCCACTTACTAAGTCCTTTCGACTCACCCTCTGTTTGTTTCTTGTCTATTTATTTCATTTGGGCAGGTTCGCTCCAGGATTGAGTTCGCCACGTTATTGAGGAGCGAAGATGACTTCAGCTGTCAGGGTGAGCCTGCTTTTGTTCAGGATGGCTATCTTTTTAATCTCAGTTGTATTTTACTCCCTCCAGGAGATATTTATACTTCATTTGTATTCTTAGATGTCTGTCTGGATAACCCTAAACCTAGTACATTGGGTAGACAACTGTAACTTCTTCTGTACAACTTAGGTATAATTATGTTCGTGTCTCTTTATGTCTTATTTTTTTATCTATAAGTTGATTTTATATTTATTTTTGGTGAATTCAATTAAAAAGGGTTCACCCGACGGGTCTAGGGAAGAATGTCGGGTGCCTGCACGGCCCAGCCGAAAATCCGGGTCGTGTCAGATTCATTTGAAAAAAAAAGGAGATTAATGAACTAGAAGGCAGGGGGAGGGGTTTAGAGAGATGGGAGAGCTTCTCGCTCTAAAAGTGTGTCACACACTATTACCTTTTTCTAAAATTCTTATTGTGTGGCAACATTACAAAATATTCAAGTTTCAATTTGGCCCATTTTCTTACAATTTCCAAATGGCTAAAAATGACCTGCCAAACACATGCCACCCTCCAAAATTATAATATTTAATCCCTTCAATATATTTATTATTTGATCCATCTTAACTACAATAACCTTTTAATCTCAACTTTATTATTCACAAGTCAATCTTCAAATTCCCACCTCAGTTACCAGTTGTGAACTTGCTTATTAATGTTTGAAGTTACTGTAGACAAATAAATTTTATTGGATCAAAATCCATAAAATAATTTGACTATATATTAAATTCAAGATATATTAGTCCAAATATGCAAAATGGGCTAGTATAATTTTATTGGATTAACTAATAAAAGTCCAACTTCATTGGGTCACAAATCATAAGCCCACTTTGTTAGCTCAAATATAAATCCTAAAGGCCCAAGCCAGTGCCACGTGTCAAGTGACGTGGCGCCAAGTCAAATAAAAGAACCAATAGGATCATGTCATATGCCAAATGACATGGCAATCCAAGTGAAGTCCAAAAGGCCAATAAATATGTGCCACGTGGACAAGTGACATGTTCTAGCCAATAAAATACAGCATTGTCACTGCTTAAATTTAATTGGCTAGTCCACGGGCCTTGGCCCGTTAGGGTTTCTTGGTGGCTACTCCACCCCACATCTATATAAAGGGGCCAAATCCCTCATTTGCGAAATGAGAAATCAGAAGGAGGAATTCATAACAAGAAGCAAGAAGGAGCTCGTTGATCAAAGGCTGCAAATTGCTATAAATCTTCAAGGAGTTATTTATTTCTCTACAAGTTAATCAAGAGGAAGATTCAAGATCAAGCTCAAAGGCCCTTGGATTTATCTCTACAAATTCATTATAAGGAAGATTCAAGATCAAGCTCAAAAGCCCTTGGATTTATTTCTACAAATTCATTATAAGGAAGATATTCAGGATCAAGCTCAAAAGCCATTGGATTTCTACTTATAATATTTATAGTTGAAAAGAAGAATCAGAGGAATTATAGAGATTGTACTACTCATCATATATTGAAATCAAATACTACAGTTTTTACAATATCTTCTTGTCTTGATTATTTATTTATTTATTTCTTGACGCGAATTTACTTGTTACAAATTTTGGCACGCCCAGTGGGACTATCTCTACCTTTCATCTCAATTTTTCAACTCACAAAGTTCAATAACATTAAGATGGCTTCTAAGAACACCAACTCAAAATCTGCTGCTGATGCTGCAAAATCTGCTTGGCCTCATGTTCTTGATGCCAACTCCAAGCTCTCCTCTGAAGTTGAAAGCGTCATGAATGCTACTAAGGGAAGCTTTGGACCAGTTACGAGGAACAAAGCAAATTTGTTTGGACAACAAGCACTCCAAGTGCCGACCACATTGACTCCAACATTTAATTTTTCATCTTCGAAAGGAGCTGGATCCTCTACTGGTGGATTGGAGGAAGAAAGCAACATTGCTGAAATTGTTGAAAGAGCTTTAGCTCGGCTTAACGTTTCTGGATCTATGAAGAAAATCATGAAAGGACGTGATGATGATTCGAGTGCTGGATCATCTCCAACCACACCACCGGACATAGGCAAATCAAGGATTAATCTGTGGAAAAATTCATGTTACTCTCCATCATCTCAGATAGTAGTGCAAGCGATGTCGACTAATACTTTAACGATGGAGGAACAACTTGCAAACTTGGCCAAGGCGATTGACAGCTCAACAAATTATGTCAAGGATCAAGACGCTCGCATCAACAAGATGGAAAGCATGATGGAGGGCGAATCTAGCCATGCGCCAGGGAAGCGTCCAGAAGTTCAAGAAATGATTAATACTCCAGCGAAGCAAGCAACACCTGCTATGGAAATCCAAGTTTATGCTAATAGAGTAATTCCAATTGATCAACTAAAGGAAATCTTTATGGGGACAATCAAGGATAAATATGAGGTTGGCTCAAAGTCTTCTCTTGCATATGCGAAGCCGTGCACTGCAAGGATTGATAGCTTAAAAATGCCCGCTGGTTATCAACCTCCAAAAATTCCAACAGTTTGACGGCAAGGGAAATCCAAAGCAACATATGGCACACTTTGTTGAAACATGCAACAATGTTGGAACATATGGAGATTATCTTGTCAAGCAGTTCGTTCGCTCGCTTAAAGGAAATGCCTTTGATTGGTATACGGACCTCGAGTCTGGTTTCATTGATAATTGAGAGGAGTTGGAGCACGAGTTTCTCAATCACTTTTATAGCACAAGCTGTACTGTGAGCATGATAGAGCTCAATGAAGAACCAGTTATTGATTTTATCAATCCGTGGAGGCATGCAAGTCTTAATTGTAAGGATAGGCTAAGTGAAGCATCAGGGATAGAGATGTGTATCCAAGGTATGCATTGGGGGCTCCACTACATCCTGCAAGGCATAAAGCCTAGAACTTTTGAAGAATTGGCCACACGCGCTCATGATATGGAGCTAAGCATTGCTTCCAATGGAAGTGAAGGACTGCCTGTCTATGAATCTCACAGAGGAAAAGACAAGCAAGAAGTTAAGAAATGGAGTAAGCTGGCACCCAAGGTTGAAAATAAAGAATCTATGAATGTTGATGCCGTGCCTTTTGAAGTTCACCACAAAGGTAAGGAAGAAGCAAAGTGTGAAGGCAACTTCCTTTAAGGACAAGCCAAGTCGGAAGTTGACTTTAAAAGAGATGCAAGAAAGAGAATATCCATTCCTAGATTCCGATGTTCCCACAATTTTTTATGAACTTCTGGAGTTAAAGTTCATTGAGTTAACAGAGATGAAGCGTCCCAACGAAGCTGGAAAGACGAATAATCCAAATTATTGCAAGTATCATCGACTCATGGGGCACTCACTCGAGAAATGCTTCGTCTTCAAAGATAAAATAATGGAATTGGCTAATGAAGGGAAGATTGAACTGCAAGATCAAAAAAGGAAGCTGCGAACCAGGTTTCTATCATGTTTGGCTCGCACGACCCTGTGGTAATCTGCAACTTCGCTGAAGGATATGAAGAGAGCGACGTCATGATCAAGTTTAGTGACTTTGAACCTATCTTAATAAATTAATCGCTACGACTCGCCAAACTAAATGTGTGGTGCTTGGAGCAAGAATCATTGGAAGAAGGTGAAGCTCAAACTGATCAAGAAGATTATGAAGGTTGGATACTAGTGACTCAGCGGAGGCACAACCAAATGAAGTCGCAAAATGAATCACCTGAGCAACCAACAAGGCAAAAGATGGTGAAAAGGACAAGAAAGCAAAATGCTATTCGACATCCACAAAAGCCAAAGGTAGAAGTTTACCACTATCAAAGGTCGCATCAGCCAGTGACTCTGGAAGAGTTCTTTCCAAGTTGGTTTCACACGGAGATTTCCAAGGGTGATATTAAGGCTTCATGTTGTAATACTGATAAAGAAGAAGAGAAGAGTAAAACTTCAGAATTGTTGCCACCGGTACAATCAGAAGAGCTCGTTAAGCCCATCTGCTAAGAAGCAAATACATGTGAAGCCAAGATCACCTTCACAAATGATGACATTCTACTTGGTGAGACTCTTCATAATCGTCCCTTATTCGTGGTTGGCTATGTAAATGAGCAAAGAGTGAATAGAATCTTAATTGATGGAGGATCTGGAGTCAACATCTTGCCTATCTGCACGCTGAAGGAACTTGGCATCTCTACTGAAGAACTAACGCAAAGTCGCCTGTTGATTCAAGGATTCAACCAAGGGGGGCAAAGGGCTATAGGTGCTTTAAAAATGGATCTCACCATTAGAGAGATGACTTCAAACGCATGGATGCATGTGATCGACGCAAGGACTTTATATAATATCTTACTTGGTAGGCCTTGGATACATGAGAACAAAGTGGTTTCATCCACTTATCACCAATGCCTAAAATATCATGAGGGTGGAGTCGAAAAGACGGTCGTTGCTGATGACAAGCCATTTACCGAAGTAGAGGCACACTTCGCTGATGCAAAATTCTACTTGAAGAATGTCGTGGGAGGAGTAAAAGCTGATAACAAAGCAACAACCAAAGATGCTGAGCTCGCAGCTAAAAGGGCTGAGGTTGCAGCTGGTAAAGCAAATGTTGTAGCTGATAGAGATCAAATTCTCTTCAATCAAAGTAACGTGCATAAAGAAAATGTTGCAGCTTCAAGCAAGAAAATAAGTACTACGATCCGATACATTCCAAAATTGAAGAAAGAAGAAGGCCAATCATCTAATATTCAAAGCGGTCAGCTAAAGGGATTAACTCTCTGCGTCAAGCGAATTGATGAGATGAAGTTGACCTCGAAGTTGCTTGGTAGTTTTGTGGCTAAAAATCCACCATGGAATAATGAACTCCCTACGAAGCGCACAAATGAGGGATTTGATCCGAATGCTTACAAGTTGTTTGCAAAGGCCGGGTATGATCCCAATGAACCATCTACATTAGGGAAGCTCTTACCTGAAGGTACCATAAAGAAAGCACGCGAAGGCTTGGGTTACGAGAAACCTCCACCGGTTCGTATCTCTATAAGAAGGGCAAGCATTAATCACATCACCACTGAAGATGAGCCAGAAATTTCAAGCAAGAGGCCTTCTGTCTTCGATCGGCTCGGAAAACCATCTTCAAGAACTGTCTTTGATAGATTGGGACCTTTGAATAAGAAAAATAAACCTCCAAGGAAATCTAAAAATGCGAAGGTGCATGCCTCTTCTAGAGATTGTCAAAGTCTTATCCCTTCCAGAATGAGACGCGAAGAAAAATTGATAGTCTCATGCGGAGATGTGTTGAAGGCCAAGACTCATACTATAGTCCACACGAAGGAGCGCGATGAAGATGAAGATAGCATGGGATCTTCATATCACATCATCACACTAGAAGAGGAAAATTCTCTATCTCTAAATGGGATCATAAGTAAGTTGGAGGATATTTCTTGCTTTCACCATATATCATACAACAATGATGATCCTCATGAAGAAGAAGATGCTACAAATGCCCCCCAAGAAGGTCTTACTAATGAAGAAAATGCTCGCTTGCGCCTTGAAGAATTAGAGGCCCTTGATGAAAAGAGACTTGAAGCTCAAAAAAGCCTCGAATGTTACCAAGCTCAGTTATCTCGTGCGTTCAATAAAAAGGTTCGCCAAAGGTCCTTCCAAGTTGGTGATCAAGTTCTCGCGGTAATCACCTCCCACAAATCTAGGGGCAAGTTCACTGCAAAATAGGACGGGCCATATGTCATGCAAGAAGCCTATTCAAGTGGTGCTTATAAGCTTATTGATGCTAAAGGAAAAAGAATCGGTCCCATTAACGGAAAATTTTTGAAGAGGTACTATCTTTGAAGAAAATCGCTCCTTGACGCACGAGCATAAACTGCAAGTTACTCCTGGCCCGCAAGAGTATAAACTGTGCACTGCCAAATAAAAAAAATGTCCGCTAGGTTGAAAACCTCGAAAGAGGCAGCCTAGGCAAAAGTTAGGACACAAAAAAATAAGTCCGCTAGGGTGAAAACCTCAAAAGAGGCGGCCTAGGCAAACGTTAGAACAAAAAAAAAAATTCCACTTGTACCGAACTACGTAATGACTTGATCCTCTTCACCGGGATACGTAGGCAGCTTAGAGTTTCATTCTAAGTTCAGTCGCATAAAATACAAAAGGTGGGTCTCCACAAATCTATTTGAATATCAAGTTTTTATTATTAAAGGTTAAAACCCCAAGGAGAAAGGCGGATATTTAGCATCTTGTTTTAGATGCCGAAGTCAAGATCAAAGCATTCTTCAAGACAAATTAAATAAACACCTGAGATAGGAATCATCGTTGTGCATGAAACATGGTAAATTTATTTGTGCAATAAAAAGATGATTTCAACTTGAATACGTCTTGCCAAGAAAGCTGGAAACCTGACATGATGTAAAGGTTGAGTTTAAAAAATAATTCATCTAAAACAACCCTGAAGGTGGATACTTCTACGTTTTGGATATATGTTAGCTCTTGAAGTCTATTTTCTATAAAGTTAAATGCCTTGTGATTCGGATTCATATCCTACTGGTTATGAATATGTTGCCTAAGTTGTGCAAATCTCCAAGTCGGACGGACGGACGCTCCAAATAGTTCCTCGTTGATCAACAATATTGTACCAGCTTTGAAGACCTACAAGAAAAGAATGGATCATGAAGTATCCTGTCTAAAGTCATAATATGCATATTGTTGAGTCAATTTCAAAAAATAATTTGTACAAGATCCATGAGGCTTTTGGCTATGATTTTCGGATATGTCTCAGCTCTTGAAGTTTAGGATCTACAGAACTAAGAGGCTCATGAATCGGATTGTCCCACGTCAAAATATGAATTTTCAAGCGAAGACAAAAGCTGAGAATAGTACTTGACAAAATTTGATCCCGACTTCAAAATATCTCCTGAGATTATACAGAGAGATTTTTGACCCAATTATCTGATATATTGTTGTCTTCCGAGTCTAGTGATAGTGCAATTAAGTGGCATGCAATTCGAACGCTCCCATAAGAAAATATAATTTCTCTGCCAAGAAGCTGAAAGCTGGGCAATTCAGATGTCAAAATGCGACTTCAGCATTAAAACTGTGCAAATTCGAAAAGAATCAAGACCTGAATTTTTTATATATTATAATTTGACGAGTATTCTTTCCAATGGCATAGGCGGCTTGCGATTTGGATGCTCCAATTTTGAGATATGAATTTTTTCGGCAAAGTTGCGCAGGGCTGCCAGGCCAACACGGGAATAGTTGGATCAACTTCAAAAATTTATTCCCACTGATCCAAGAGAGTTTTCACTCCGAATTTTGGATATGTTGTAGCCTTTCCGAGTTACATTCGGCAGAAACAAACATCCCATGATTTTAGCACTTGTATCTTGAGATATGATTTTTTCTGTGAGCTTGCGCAAATATGTGAAGCAATTGCGAGTCATTTAGGTCAGCTACAAAATTTTTTTTTCGGGCTAATCAAGCCTCGGAGATGCTTCACGGACTTCTTTCCAAATTTCACATTGAGGGGTTCCAGCAGAAGCTTTGAAGGATGGACGCACCATAAGCCTCTTCGCCAAGTCTCAAGATGAGTTTGTCCTACGTCAAAATCGAAAATTCGGACACGTCCCTGCACGCTAGTATATCTCCTCATGTCATAGCAGAGTATGCATTTGCGTGCCATAGAAGAGTATATCACCGCACTCCTTCCAGATTATGTCATTATGTGTCATTGAAGAGTATGTTATCTCGCACCAAAGAAGACTATCTCCGTGACATAGAAGAATATATCATCAAGCCATAAAAGACTATTGTCTCCGCGCCATAGAAGAACGTGTCTCCACGCCATAGAAAAATGTATCGTTGCTCCATGGATGGATATAATAGTGCACGCCATTGGGGATGCGCCATTAAAGGGTAGCTTCCGCGAACCATAGAAGAATATTTTTTTTCCTCTCATCGCGGCAATGCATAAAATATTCTGCCTCAGATATTGAAGTTACCACAGTTGTGGACGAAATGAAGATTCAGCCACTACTTTTATTTGTTTCCACAACAACGTGTTAACCTGCAAAAGAGACGGAAAGACGAACAAAAGCAAAAGTAGAAGGGGAAGGGGAAGCTTACTGTTCGAACACGTAGCAGATAAAAAAATATCAGGTTGCATAAACTTTATCCTGCTCGCTGTAATAGATAAGAAAATAAGGACAAAAGTCAGCAAAACATGCAACAAATGAAGGAGCAGTAACACAGAAGTACAAGTATCTAGATGAACAAAAAAATCTTCTTTCTATGGCACAAGCGTAAAAAACCAGTGACTAGTGTTAATCAAGGAGTCAACCATGCATATCATGATCAATGGAAGGCGTTAACAAAAAAAAGAGAAGACATCAATCTACTGATAACTTGATCATCATGAGCTAAAAAGTTGTGAAAATAAATGCTCTATGTACTAAAATTTTCTTCAAAAGTTCTAAGACACATGCATGGAAATAAAGTGAGCACATACTGATAAAAAAAGAGTACCTCGATCGGCCACAGGCTTTCGCTTGATACACTGTAAAGAAAATAGAAGGAAAATAGTGAATTGATACCCACGAACGAGGAATACTTCTCTACTATTTATAGATGTCTCAGATATATATCTATTTGATTCCTACATGGAGTTCTATTTACAATAGCCAATAAAATCAAGTTCCTGAACTAAATTGGATTTATCTTCTTCGAGTTTTATGGTGCAAAGGAGAGACAAAAAAAAAACGGTGTCCTATTTGGACTGTGTTTTTGAGTTTAGCAATGAAGAAAGTAGATAAAGCTTCAATCAAGTGAATTATGTCTTATATGGGTTGGTTTGCACGTGTGCTACTAGCTAGAATACAATAAGTTGGTTTCATGCAATATATTGGTAAACACTGAAGTTTGATAATTTGATATTTAAACTCACTTCTTCATGTGGTAATGGCTATCTCACGAAAGATCAAATTTCATGGATTCTAGAGAATGAGATAATGAACTTTTCAAAAATATAGAGAAAAGTTAAAGTTATTTCTTTTGGTACATTTTTTTGGTTAAAGTGATCAAGTGTGGCCATCATACTTCAAGTGCAGTCGTGAGTTTCGATAAAGTCTACACCCCGTCAAGCCTTGAAGTAGGGGGCATTTGTAGATAAATAAATTTTATTGGATCAAAATCCATAAAATAATTTGACTATATATTAAATTCAAGATATATTAGTCCAAATATGTAAAATGGGCTAGTATAATTTTATTGGATTAACTAATAAAAGTCCAACTTCATTGGGCAACAAATCATAAGCCCACTTTGTTAGCTCAAATATATATCCTAAAGGCCCAAACCAGTGTCACGTGTCAAGTGACGTGGCGCCAAGTCAAATAAAAGAGCCAATAGGATCATCCATATGCCAAATGACATGGCAATCCAAGTGAAGTCCAAAAGGCCAATAATATGCACCACGTGGACAAGTGACATGTTCTAGCTAATAAAATGCAGCATTGTCACTGCTTAAATTTGATTGGCCAGTCCACGTGCCTTGGCCCGTTAGGGTTTCTTGGTGGCTACTCCACCCCACATCTATATAAAGGGGCCAAAATGAGAAAATCAGAAGGAGGAATTCATAACAAGAAGCAATAAGGAGCTCATAGATCAAAGGCTGCAAATTACTATAAATCTTCAAGGAGTTATTTAATTCTCTATAAGTTCATCAAGAGGAAGATTCAAGATCAAGCTCAAAGGCCCTTGGATTTATCTCTATAAATTCATTATAAGGAAGATTCAAGATCAAGCTCAAAAGCCTTTGGATTTATTTCTACAAATTCATTATAAGGAAGATATTCAGGATCAAGCTCAAAAGCCCTTGAATTTCTACTTATAATATTTATAGTTGAAAAGACGAATCAGAGGAATTATAGAGATTGTACTACTCATCATATATTGAAATCAAATACTACAGTTGTTACAATATCTTCTTGTCTTGATTATTTATTTATTTTTTGACACGAATTTACTTGTTACAGTTAGTAAGACCATGTCAAAGTCTTCTCAAGTTCAAGTTTGTTCAAATTTTAATTTACGGTTATCTTAATATTATCTTTCACCAACACTTTGGTACAATAGTGTCAACATTTACCTCAGTATTTTAATTTCAATATTATGTGAGTATCTCTATAATTTTAAAATTTTAATTTTATTTGTACAATGTCTCATAATCTGATTAGTGGTTTATTTGGTAGAGGACGGGTAAATAAGGATAAAGCTCCAATTGGTAGTTCTTGAATGAAAAACAATCTCCTAAATGATTTAAAGGTGACTTTCTGCGTCAAACACATGCACATTTAGTCTAGAAGATATAGGTCTCCGAGACGACGTAGCATTAGAAGAAACTAAATGAGATCAAAATCCCACTAGTGTAGGTCAGTCAACCTGAACAAGAATAACCATGAGGCCCATAAAAGACATTAGCAGTGTTGAGAAGTTTTGAAAATGTCGCTAGGTTCGGTGTAGAATTTGTAAAATACAGTATGAATACAAACCAGGGTCTATTTATATGGGGATGAAACTCTTAACTCGACAATTGCTTAATAAGCATACAAAATTTTGTGAGATTGGAGTCAAAAATATTTTCAATCTTCTAGAACTTCAACAAACAATCGACCCAAATAGTGGAAGAGCACATGGATGTGATCAACCAATAAGGACAGTGAAGAAATAGCACAAATATGACTCCTTCGAAAGGCCCAATTATCCCCATCCATCGCCTACTAAAAAGGAAAGGTTCTAACAACTTCTCCGTAATGCACTCACTCCTTCAAAATGCCAATTATCTCCATCACCTACTAAAAGGAAAAGTTCTAACAATTTATCCTTAAATTGTACTTGCTCCATTGTAGAGACGTGGGGGCTTAGAGAACTACGTTTATGTCACTCCAATATTAATTCATCACATCTTATATTTTACGCTTGAACACTTGTATTTAGGACTTTGATATAGTTTCTTCATTTTTGGTGAACGAGTTTTGATTTGACTAATTCATATTCAGGTCTTTCTTTCAATCCCTTTTCTTTTCGTTCGATGATTTAATTTGGAAATTATTTCTTTCTCCTTCCAATCGCGTTTGTATATATACTTATAGCTGAAAGTTTAAAGTTATCTGCTTGTATCAGCTCTGATTACAAGTGCCTTTTGAGGATTCTGAAACTCCATTAAATTAACTAAATCCCAACCCACTTGAGATAAGGAAAAGATAGCTTATTTACTAGCACTAGGGCCATAACTGTGGACTTCGATTCAAAGAAGAAATATAGAATTGATGATGCTTATTCCTTCACTGCATGAAGTCAAATAAATATTTGTGTTTTAAAATGAGAAAGTATCACAAAACTCTTTTTTTGGGGAATTTATGGCCAGTGTCTTATTGATTACATGCAGAATGTAACTTTAGCATCTTTGATTCATACATGATTTACCATTATCTTTTGAAGTGTATCTCACCTACCAAAGTATAAACACGATCTTGCAACAGAATCATACAATTTAAGGCAAATGACTTGTACAAAACAGAAAAAGGGGAGAAGAAAGGAAAAAAATTCAATATATACACAAAATTTTCGCGACAACACGAATTCATAAAATTTAGATGTTCAAAGGAAGGTCAAGTAAACCATCAATCTTGAGGACCATAAGCTAAATTTGATTCTTGTATATATATATATATATATATATATTTTGAGTCGTTATGAGATGCCTATATCTAATTCTTGTTAATTTTCTCTGCAGTTTGGTTTTCCTTCTTGAGGTAGGAAGTGGAGTTCAGGTTTTGTAACACAAATACGTGCAAGAAGATGGTACGGGAAAAGGAATCTCTGTAACTATCTATGATCTAAATTATTTCTGTATTATTTGATCTGCATAAGTTATTTTGACTGATGAGGGCCTAAAAATTCATGATTCTATATTCTTTAGCAAGTTTACACTTTGGCTTCCTTCGATATTTTAAGATTCAATAATTTTGCTTCCCTTTTGTCTTGTATGGGTGGGGAGGTAATGGTGGAATGTAAGCATGCATATAGTAGAATACATTTAAAATTAAAAGAGATGATATGTAATGATAGACTGTTGCTTACTAGCCTCGACAACGAGAATCTTTAATTTTCTTCTTTCTATAGAATACAATCTTTAAATTTCAATCATCGCCTTGGTTTCAGTTTTCGTGTTTTGTTCAACTCTTTAATGTTCTTTTAATCGGGTAATTAAATTAGAAATCATGTTCCATACAATATACTTGTTATATATTGCAGGTATACCATTCCAGTTTTGTCGATGAGGAAGGAATTAGCAAAGCTTGTGGGTGTCCATTACTACCTCTTAATAAAAGCCAAATAAATCAACCTGATCCTGTTACAGAACAAGGTTAGCCTTACTACCGAAATATCTCATCTTTGCAATGAAAATGTGGTACTTTTACATATGTGCATTAGAGTGATATATTTATATTATTTGTAGAAGATACAACAGATATTGTGGACGAAGCAATTGCTTTCTTTCGAGCAAATGTTTTCTTCAGGAACTTCGACATTAGAAGCTCAGCTGATAAGCTCATTATCTATTTGACTTTGTACATTAATGTGGCTCTGAAGAGGATAGAAGGCTGCAGAACTTTAGCTGAAGGAAAAAGGGCGATCACCAACCTTGGTCTAGAAAAGGTTGTCATACCTGGCGAGGCAGGTTTTCCATTTCCAAGCCTATTCACTACACCCAAGTCTCTATTAGAAGCAGGTAATGTTTTTAATATTATCAACTAAGCTACTATTCCATACCATATATGAAGTAGCTGGAAATAATAGGTTCATTTTGAATTCACTACATATTTTGTTTGCCTTACTTTAGTGTATTGTATTGCCTGTTAATCAATTCATAGTATAATTAACATACATGTACTAAACTCAGGATCTTGAACAGAATAATTTTACAGAGATAAGTAGACATACCTGTAGTAGAAGCCATTAGCGGAAGCGTTGATAAACAGGTTTTTTTACCTCCTTGCCCTAGCGTTATGTTACCACAGCTGTCAGAGATGGAAGTTACTGAATATACAGTAATGTTAAGTGGTAACCCTAGTGGATGGAGGGAGGATCTATTTATAGTGGTTTTACTTTTAATATGGTACATCCATCAAGTAACCACTGAACGGACGGGATTTATCCTTTATTAAATATTAAATATAAGTTATGGGCTTGACATAATATTGGGCAACATTAAAAAGATAAAATCTTACATTCTCCCACTTGGCCCAATAACTACATAACATCAATATTTAATATAGTAAACATTAGTTGCGCACAAGATAAATCTCTATCATAATGTCCATCATAAATATCATATTATGACAAAATACTGAATGCGAGTCATTACGGTTATACATAATATTTTACATATTTCCTTCCATGTACTACAATACTAGCACCTTAGCATACCTGGTTCATAAGCTATAAAATACTTATCATTATGGTCCACAATAATATCACAATGAGACTTATCCTGTTATATCTCAAAACAATAATGTGTACACCATTATGAGAAATAGAAAATTTATTAATATATGTCAGAAACACATTAGTGAGCTCGTAGTGTCAAAACAACATAAGTATATCAATCATAAATACAACCAAGACCTATTCCAACAACATGTTCTTTAAATGCCTTTGGTTGTAAACCTTTCATGAACGGATCTGCAATCATGAGATCAATTCTAATATTCTCAATTGACACTATTTGTTTCTGAACCTCCTCCTTGAGGAAAGTGTACTTTAAATCTATAGGTTATGCACCTTTAGAGTACCTGTCATTTTTGGCGAAAAATACTGCTGAGGCATTGTCACAATAAAGTTTCAACGGCTTGCTAATGGTGTCGACAACCCCAAGTCCTGAAATAAAGTTCCTCAGCCATTTTGCATGATTTGTGGCTTCAAAGCATGCCACAAATTCTGCTGCCATGGTGGACCCAATAGTTGATTCTTGTTTAGCACTTTTCCACAATATTGCTCCTTCAGCTGATAGGAACACATATTCAAAAGTGGGTTTTGTAGTGTCAGCGCATCCACCATAGTCTGATTCGAGTATCTAATCACTTCTATATGATTTGATCTCCTATATGTGAGCATGTAATCCTTTGTTCCTTTCAGATACCTCAAAACCTTCTTTGCAAATCTCCAGTGGTCAATTCCAGGATTAATTTGATATTTGTCTAGTATCCCAACCGCAAAACTAATATCCGGTCTTGTGCTGGTTTGAGCATGCATCAAACTGCCAATAAAGAATTGACTCCATTTCTTTTCGTTCTATATCATTTTTGGAACATTGCCCGAGACTAAATTTGTTCCCTTTTTGAATTGGAACAATTCCTCCAGAACAATTGCTCATATTAAATCTCTCTAGAATTTTATCGATATAGCCTTTCTGAGACAGTCCCAAAAGTCCTTGTGATCTATCACGAAATATTTCTATCCCTATCACATAAGATGCCTAACCCATATCTTTCATTTCAAAACTTTTAGAGAGAAAATCTTTAATCTCTCGCAATATACCTAAATCATTAGCAGCAAGTAGGATGTCGTCAACATATAGGACTAAGAATATAAACTCTCTCCCACTGATCTTATGGTATATACATCGATCAACGATATTTTCAATAAATCCAAAATATCTTATGGTATCATTAAACTTAAAATGCCAATCTCGTGAGGCTTGTTTTAGTCCATATATTTACTTCTTTAGCTTACACACCATTTGATATTTACCTTTAATTTTGAAACCCTCAGGTTGGTCCATATACACTTCTTCAAGGTGTCCATTATGAAAGGCGGTTTATCCATTTGGTGTAACTCTAAATCATAATGAGCCACCAAAGCCATAATAATTCTTAACGAGTCTTTTGGTTGAGACCGATGAATAGGTCTCATTGTAATCAACACCATATTGTCAACCCTTGGCAAAAGTCAGGCTTTATATCGTTCGATATTGCCTTTGAATCGCGTTTGGTCTTAAAGACCTATTAACACCTGATTCTTTTAGAACCTTTTGGCAATTCGATGAGATCCCAAACTTTGTTGTATTCAATTGATTTTAAATCTTCTTTCATGACATCAATCCATTTTTCACACTCACTACTTTCTATGGCGTGTAAAAACAAAACCGGGTCTTTATCAAGTCCAATGTCAAAATCTGACTTTTGTAAATAAACAATATAATCATCCGAAATAGCCGATCTTCTTTCTCTTTGAGATTTTCTTAATGGATTTTCTTGTGGTTCATTATTGTCAGGTACTGGTTCGTTAGCTTCTTCATGAAGTGCTTCATCCAAATGTTGTTCATTGTTGTCTAATTGTTCTTCGACTACTGGAACCATATTTGTCAAAGGTGTGGAAGTAGGCACATTTAAGGGCAATAAAACATTTTTCCTAACCTCATTTAATTCCACACTTTGATGTTCAGCACTCCCACTAACTTCACAATTCTCAATGAACCTTGCATTACCGGTTTCAAAAATCCTCGAACTCTGATTAGGAAGTAAAACCTATATCCTTTAGATTTCTCTGGGTAACAAATAAAGTAACTACTTATTGTTCGAGAATCTAATTTCTTTTAATGTGGATTATAAATTCTAGCTTCTGCTGGGCAACCCAGACATGCAGGTTCCTTAAACTAGGTTCCCTTCCAGCCTCAGTTTAAAAGGGGTCTTCGGAACTGCCTTCCTAGAAACCCTGTTTAACAAATATGCAACGGTTTTAAGAGCATACATACACAAAGATTTGGGTAATGAGGAGTTACTCACATACTCCTAAAAATTTCAATAAGTGTCCGATTATGCCTTTCTACAACACCATTTTGTTGAGGTGTGCCTGACATAGTATACTGTGCACATATGCCATGTTCCTCAAGGAACTTTGCAAATAGGCCTGGACATTGTCCTGATTCATCATATTTTTCATAATATTCACCATCCATATTAGACTTAATGATTTTCACATTTTTGTCTAATTGTCTTTCAACCTCATTAACATACACCTTGAGAGCATCTGTAGCTTGAGATTTTTCCTTTAGCAAATAGACAAATCCGTAACGTGAAAAATCATCAATGAAGGTGATAAAATATTTTTCTCCCCCATAAGATGGAACATCAAAGGGTCCACAAATGTCGGTGTGTATAATTTGAAGAAGTTGGGTGCTTCTTGTGGCACCTTTCTTACTATTTTTAGTTTGCTTTCCTTAATGCAATCCAAACATATGTCAAGATCAGTAAAATCTAGATTCGGAAGAATCTCATTCTTAACTAATCTTTCTAACCTTTCTTTGGATACATGACTCAAACGTCTATGCCACAAGTAAGCAGATTTTTCATCAAGTGAACTACATTTAATTTCAACACTATGTTGTACAGTAAAGAGAGATTCAGAAAACTTATTATCAAGTTTCAATATATATATAAACCATCACCAAGAACACCGGAACCATAAAGAACAATATTTTTATATAAATTGAAATATCCATGTCAAAACTTAATATTAAATCCAGAAACATCAAGTTTTGAAAGAGAAATCAAATTCCTAGAAACTGATGGAACATAAAGGGCCTGTAAAAGATCAAGGTGGCGTCCATTATCCAAGATCAAATGGTAAGTCCCTATGCCTTTAATTGGAACCTTCATATGGTTTCCCATGAATAAGATGTCTTCATTTGGATTTTTGGTTCGGATTGTAAGGAATCCCTGCAACATAGTAGATACATGAGTATTTGTACCAAAATCAAGCCACCAAGTATTATTAGGAACTTCTACTGAATTTGATTCAAAACATACAAAATCACTACAAGTACCTTTATTTTTTAACCAAGCTTTACGCTTCAGGCAATCTTTCTGATAGTGTCCTTCCTTTCCACGAAAACAACACACATCTGCCTTTTGTTCCTTCTTTGTATCTTGTGAAACGTTAGCATGTGATTTCTTTTACTTTTTTTCATCTTGTTGGCCTTAGCCTTAAGTCCTTTCCTAGCTCCATATCCCATGAGGTTAATAGAGTGACTTCCTTGTTTCTTTAGCCTTGACTCCTCCTGAGTAAGCATACTGGACAGTTCACTAATATTCCACTTATCCTTAATAGTGTTATAGTTAATTTGGAATGGTTCATATACAGGATGCAATGAGTTCAGAATAAACTGAACCAAGAAGGAGTCATCCACCTTCATCCCTAAGGACTCAAGCCTTGCTGCAGTGTTAGTCATCTCGATGATATGGTTTTGCATATTACGCGACACATCAAACTTAATGGTCGTAAGTTCTGCCATTAATGTACCAGCGAGAGACTTATATGCAGAATGAAAACGTTCTTCTACAAACTTTACGTATTCCCTGGCACTTTCTATTTGAGGAATAGAATCTTAATGTTGTTGGCAATAGTCATTCGCATGAACATAAGGCTCAGCCTGTTAGAGCGTTCCCATGATTTATAGAAGGTCTTCTCTTCCCAACTGCTCGAATCAGTGATAGCAGCAGGCTTACTTTCCAGCAGAGCCAAGTGAAGATCCATTAAACCTAAGTGGAACTGGACTTGCTCATGCCATTCAGAGAAGTTCAACCTATTGAACACACTAACAGATGAAGCTTGCGAATGAAGAGAAACAGCTGCAAAATAAATATTTATGCTCACAAATTAGAATTAACGGATTCAAAGAAAACAAAAAAAAGTACACGATAATTCTCCTTTAGGTACATATTAGGACATACTATCATAATTTAAATGTCATTTTAAACATTAGTAGGAAATTAGATACTCTTAATCAAACATACATAACATCTTTGGATACACAAATATATTTGACTAAATGTAATAATTTGCCTCATTATGTCCACTATTCATAGAATATTTAATTAACCTTTGGGTAAATTCTTAATTTCTAGCAATAGTGAAAAATAAACTTATCCATTTACTTTTCAATAATAGGCATTTCATAATTATCAGGATAAATGATAGATTATATATATGCACGTCTTTTCAAAAACATAGTAGCTTGACCACTTTGGTGAGTAACAAACTATATGAACGTAAATGCATATATAAATATACATAAAATAATTTTACGCATGTGTAAATTTAAAATATTCCATAGCTTGGCCACTTTGGTTATTAACAAACTACACATAAACCTTAATACATGCATAAAATTAATGTATATGTACTTTAAACATTCTACTTTGTCCACTTTGGTGACTAACAAACCATATAACTTCAAATGCATACATTAGTTATTATTTAGTATAAGAAGTATAATCTGTCACATATCAAACCAAACTTATTGCTACAGTGGCAAAATTTATTAACTTAATGCCCAAACACTTTAATTAAGCATACTAATATTACATTAATAAGAAGACACATACAATGGGCTTTAAACTTTGGATTGGCTCAATGAAAGTTCCTGGAGCCGATTTCTTGATTGTATCCCATCAATTTCCTTTTTTTATAAAAAAAATTATTGTAAAAGTCATGGTACAAGGATAATGGCAGAAACAAGTCGGCTCCAGCATAAAGCATAACTATTACCACTATGGACTTTAACGTTTTCTTAATCTTGCCTTATTAATAGTAAAAGATTTGTACTTCTGAATTCTATTTCCATGAGAATGTAAAGCAGAGATGCTGTTAATGGATGAAGAATATCCGTGAATCATTAGTGACGGGTTGATGACCTTCGCCGTCCCATAATTGTCCAAAATTAAACCATCCAAATTGAACAATATGTATTCACAAAAACAAAGCAATCAATTATATAAAATTCTTTTTAGAAGATTATTGGCTCAAATATCAAAGCTCTTGATACCACAGTTCACTATTCATAGTACAATTAACATACATGTACTAAACTCAGGATCTTGAACACAATAATCTTACAAAGATAAGTAGACATACCTGTAGCGGAAGCCATTAGCGGAAGCGTTGATAAATAGGTTTTCTACCTCCTTGACCTAGCCTTATGTTACCACAACCGTCAGATATAGAAGTTATTGAATGCAGTAATGTTAAGTGGTAACCCTAATAGTGGGGGAAGGACCTATTTATAGTGGTTTTATTTTTAATCTGGTATGTCCATCAAGTAACCAGTGAACAGACGTGATTTATCCTTTATTAAATATTAAATATAAGTTATGGGCTTGACATAATATTGGGTCATATTAAAAAGATAAAATCTTACATTGCCGCTATCTATATCCTCTACCAAAAATTTGGATTGTAATATAAGGAATATAAACAAATAGATTAAAACCATTGCTTCTATTTTTTGGGTTAAAATATGATGCTTTCAGTAAATCATGATAATTTAATTTATCAATGGAAATATAGAATACATTAATTAACTCTATATTTGGTTTTAAGCCTTAAAACTGACTCATGTCATCCTATTTTATCTAATATATGTTGAATAAATTTATCCTGATTAATCACAGATGTTAGTGTAGTCTTTTTTTTTTGGCTACACCGGCCATAATACTTATATTAACATCAAGACTGCTTAGTTTGTACAAAAGGAGACTCTTCTCTGCCTCAGGTGGGAAGAAGAGTCTAATAGCAGTTCATAAGTTACAAAAGGGGGAGCATAATCGAAATACATAATATCCGCTAAGGAAGTATCTAAACAGCCATGTTTGGAAAGAAGATCTGCCCCAAAATTTGCTTCTCGATATGTATGCATAATACCATCTCTATGTAAATCAGCGAGCAATAATCTGCAATCATAGAGTAAGTTAGCATATGTTTCATTTGAACCTTGTGACATTTGAATAATGGCTACTGAATCACATTCAATTTGGAGTGGAAATAGGTTCCTCTCTTTTGCTAGTTTAAGGCCATGAAATAATGCTTGTATTTCCGAATATGTCACTGTGCTATGAGAGATGTATTTAGAGAAGCCTGCTATCTAAGTGCCAAGGTGATCTCTGAAGACTCCTCCAATACCTCCTGATTTGGTGGACGAACAGTATGCACCATCAGTATTGAGCTTGAACATATTAATATCAGGAGGGTTCCATTTGAAGAAGATAATTTTTGTTGTATGAAGATATCTGTTGTTGTTGTTGTTTAAGAAGAAGAACTCTGCTGCATGTGATATAATATCACAGCCTGACATGATTTTATTCTTATTCTCAAAGAGGTTCTTATTTCTATTGTACCATATACCCTAGAGGGCAAATGGGACAATGACATTATGAGGTGTTCCTGAGGAGTGAGCAAGGGTATTTGATAGTTTACATTTTTCTTTTGTCCAAGCTTGGATGTCTACACTTGGTCTCAAGTGGAGTGTAGGCCAAACTTGGGAAGCTTTTGGTCAGTTCAGGAATATGTGTTGTAGAGTTTCTGGAGAACTTGGGCAGTGCTTACAGTGATCATTTAGTATGATTCTACGGTGGAATAAGTTGGAGCCAGTTGGAAGGTTGTTGGAGTTGAACAACCATAAGAATAATTTAAGTTTATTTGGAATATTAAGCTTCCAAACCCAATTTGAATTGTTAACGCTGGTAGGTGATTTCTTGAGGTACTCATGCCAAAGATAATAAGCCGATTTGGTGGAGAAGGAGCCATCCGAAGTTGGGCTCCAAAGGGGCTTGTCTAAGGCATTGGGATCATTGCTATGGTGAATATTTTGAATGAGAGTTGATATAGCAGGAGGGAGGTCAAATGGAAGATTTAGAAGATTCCAACTATTATTTAGCAAGATATGGTACCTTCTGATTTTGGGCTGACTCAGGAATTGGACCACTAATCAGGGATCTAAGACTATAATTGGGGAAAATCCATTTATCATTCCATAGACAAATATTTTTACCTGAGCATATATTCCAAGCCATACCTTCCTTGTAGATGAGGCTTGCTTTTGATATGCTCTTCCATATATATATATGAATCTTGAGGCTTAGCAAGGAAGTTTTCACTGATCCTCCCTTTATATTTTGCTTGCAGAACTTGAGACCAGGGGGAGTGATCTTATTGGTAGAGCCTCCAAGTTAAACTTGATAAGAGGGCTCCATTTTTGCACTTGGCTTTTTTGAGACCAAGTCCTCCTGTACATTTACTGGAAGTTTCTTTAGATTCTATCTATACTATCCATGGTTTTTGCAGGCAGGAAGTTGATTTCATAGAATAAGTGCGGATAGAGGCAAGAATAGAGTTTATTAGAGTGGCTCTTCCAGCTATGTTGAGACACTTTGTTTTCCAACCTTAGAACTTTTGGTTCATAGTGTCCAGATTGAATTGGTAATCCCTACTTTTAGGTTGATGGTTTGTAATAGGAAGGCCTAGGTATTTTCCAATACCTTTAGCAATTTCCATGTTAAGGATAATAGAGATGTCATTTTGAGAAGAGGTCTAATATTAGGGGAGAAGCAAATTTTTTATTTCATAAAATTAACTTTTTGGCCAGAAAGTCTGCCAAAGTTGGAGAGTATTCTGGTACTAGTTGAAGCATTGGATTTCGTGGCTCTTCCAAATAATATGAGGTCATCTGCAAAAAGAAGATGTGAGAGTTCAGGACCTGATCTAGAGATCTTGATAGGAAACCAAGTCTTGTCTTCCACAGCACTTTCAATGTCTCTACACAAGACTTCCATGCAAATAATGAAGAGATAAGGAGATAAAGGGTCTCCTTGTCTAATCCCTCTAGATGGCTCAAAGAATTGAGTGGGTTTTCCATTGATAATGATAGAGATGGATGAAATAGAAACATAATCCATGATGAGATTAATAATGTTATCAAGAAAATTAAGTAAAAATAGGCAGTATCTAATGAAAGACCATTCCAATCGGTCAAAAGCTTTTTCTAAATCTATTTTGAGCATCATTTTACCTTTCTTCCCTTTGGTTCTATTAAAAGAGTGAATTGCTTCTTGGACAATGATAGCATTATCAGAAGCTCTTTTACCTGGAAGGAAGCTGGATTGATAGGGACCAATAATGGAGTTAAGGTGATGCCGAATTCTACTGACAATAATTTTGATAATGGTTTTGTATACCGTGTTGCAAAGGCTTATAGGCCTATAATGGGTGATGAACTTTGGGTATTGGATTTTGGGAATTAAGGTAATGTGGGTTTTATTTATGACTGGGTCTATCTTATGGGAAGAGAAAGCTTTGAAACAAATATTTTCCACCGAGGCCTTGGTGTCATTATAAAGTTTTGGAAGAAGATTGGGTGGAGCCCATCAGGGCCAGGAGCTTTTAAAAATTTAAAGGAATTAATAGCCTTACTAATCTCTATATGGGTTAGGGGGCATTGATTAAATTCGCTTGACTGATAGAAAGGGTACCACTATTGTCTGTCCCCACGTGGCTATCACAAACAATAAGATCAGAGGAGTAAATTCCCTTAAAATACGAGGTAATAATATTGTTGATTTGATTCACATCGTAAGTTCAACTTCTCGCAGAATCTACTAGCGCAATAATTTTACGACACCGTCTTCTAAGTAAAGTAGACGTATGGAAGAATTTTGTATTAGCATCTCTCTCACTAAGCCATTGAATTCTGGACTTAAGCTTCCAGAAGACTTCTTCATTTTTGAGGATACTATTGTATTCATTAATGAGTTTGTTCTCAAAATTAAAATGGAAAGAAGTTTTGTTAATAGGATTCATCTTCTGTAGGCCAGCTATTCTGCTATTCACTATTTTTTTTCTTTGTAGAAAATATTACCAAAAGTATTTTTATTTCATTCTTTAATATTCAGAGCAAAGTTTTTAATAGCAATATGATAATTAGGCTGACTATTCCAATCTGCCTTTACTTACCCAGGAAAGTCATGATGGGATAGCCACATAGTTTCAAATCTAAACATGGAATTTGTTGCCCCACTTCTGGGAGCGAGGTCAAGCAGAAGGGGACAATGGTCAGACCTAGTCCTAGGAAGATGGGTGACACTAGAATCTTTAAATAAATAGAGCCAATCAGTGTTGGCCACAAATCTGTCCAGACACTCAAATATAAGCTTCCTAGGGTTTTTGCTCATGTTATTCCAAGTGTAAAGGGGCCCAGTAAAACCTAGGTCATGCATGTCCATAGCGTTTAAGCAATTTACAAAGGCAGAGACTCTAGTATAATTAATAGGATTCCCTCCAAACTTTTTGGAGGCAGTAGTCAACTCGTTAAAATCTCTGTATAGCGGCCACGACCCATTTATGCTATTATTATAATTAATGAGATTATCCCAAAGTTGTAGCCTTTTGTTATAGTTACAACTAGCATACACTACTGATAAATACCAAATAGGAGCATCAGGATGTACCTTAATGCTTGCATGAATTTCCATCAGTTCACAATTAGAGACAACCACTTGAAGACTGCTCCTCCTCCATAGCAAGGCCATCCCACAAGCATATCCATCAGAGGGTACCTGTCAAATTTCTTCAAAAGGCAGAGAGTGAAGCAGAGCATAGGGACCCTCTTTGTTAAGATGCATTTCAATAAGAGCCAACATTGTAGGCATATGAGATTATGTCCCTAGCATTCCCGTGGAAACTCATGCTCCCTGCTCCTCTACAATTCCATAGAATTATTTTCATAGAGATTGGTATTGGACGTGGACGTTCCTTCCTCAGAATTTGGCCTCTCAGTACAGTTCTTGGGCTGTATCCGTATGAGCCCTCTATCGACTGGTAGTCCTCCATCAGAACTAGATAAGAAGCAGCCTTGTACTTGTACTTTGTTGGGGGCAAGTAGCATCGTATTGTTAGAGATGTTGTGATCATAGTCGTGGGGAAATTCCATCATAGTCGACGATCCTTGTCCTCTACAAAGCCGCACCAAAGGGAGATACTCAGGTAGTCCATCTCCATCGGTATCTCTTCTGCGTTTACGTCCATTATTTTTGTCGCCTTGTTAACTTGAGCAGAGCTCAATAGAGTTGGGGATCTGGAGAGTTGAGAAAACTTCCCTGGGTTGAAGTTTCCCACGTTGTTCAAGTACACTGGTTCCATGGGTATCATTGGAGTCGTTTGAAACAACTTCTCTGAGTTCGAGGGTTGGTGTGAGCCCTATAAGAATGATGGAAAGTTCAGGGGTGTTACCATTGGGTTTTGGGCCATTTGACGAACTATGTCCAGTGGCGGTAGATCCTGAAACTTGGTTAGTTGAACTACTGCAATGTTTTAGGATCCCCTTTGTATCATCTCTATCGCTATTCTTGCCAAGAATTGAGGATCCATCAGACACACTAGGTAAGGACCGCCGTTCATGTCTACAAAAAGTTCCACTATAATTCCCGTCAAGCCTATTTCCAACCACATACTTGGGTTCACCGGAGGAAGGCGTGATGTGTCTATTAGAATTTTGAAGTGGGTGATTGGGTAGCTGCTTATGGGTAGAATAGCTGATTGGAGTACCATCAGAGGGGGTTGAGAGAAATCGTTGCGATAAAAGCAAGGTAGAGATGGTGGCTGTCAAGAGTTCTATATGTGAAGTTTCTGTTATAGTATTGTTTAAAGATGGGACACTGAAAACTTTTGGTGAAGCCTACCCGAATATTCTCATTAAGAGCGTCGTTCCGATGTCCGCGCGCGAAGTTAACAATTTCAGGTTCCTTGAATTTTGGCCATTATGAAGTTGCTCTCACAGCATGAGCTTGGGAAACGAGCTCCCTAGATTTGGCAAAACCTTGTGCTCGTCAGCACTCCCGATAGGGAAGCTATACTAAGGCCTTTCCTTGACCAATCCATTGCCCAAGTAACCCGTCGTAAAGCAAAGCCATCATGGGAGGTGCTTGTAGGCACACTTGTTTCCTACTTTTATTATTGGTTCTATTTACTACTTTAACCCTCTCCTCCATTCTTAATTTAGGTCATACATATCTTATCTTGGCCCAACAACTTTATCATCTACATGAAGTCTTGTTTAAAACTTTGCAATCATTTTAAATACACATTAAGATTGTAATTAGACCAAATTACACTGTTAAAATATTGTAAGGCTTTACATTAATATTCTCCAACTTTCTTACTAAGTTTGATGTTCAATTGCCTATACATTCCTGTTCACTTGAATCTCTTATTTTAAAAAATTTCATCCTTGATTGTTGTTGTGGTTCTAATATTTTTTAAGGAACAAGACTGTCATTGCTTGCTAAAATAAGTGAGAACTTTCACTTCTTTGTTGTTAGTCTCCTCAAAGTCTTCCTTTGTGCTCATGAAAGAGCTGCTCTAGATTTTGTTTCTTCATATCGACTTTAAACTAGTTCCCACATGTTTTGATATTAAAATATACACAAAATAAAATCATACTTTTATTCTTTGAATATAAGTTTAGAAAGTTGAGCAACACATTATTTACTTCTGCCAGCCATAATACAACTTTTTTCTTCTTCAATATATTTAACTCCATAAATATACTTTTGAATTAAATTGTTCTCAGATTGATGCTAATTATCAATATCAAGTATGAAATAAACCTCCATGAAAGAATGATTTCGAGAAGGGGTCGATTGGTTCAGAGAAATTTATGGAAAATCGAAAACAATTCAAGAAGAAGAACTAAATTTGGGTTATTGAATATCAAGATAATTACAATGGATGGGATTATACCCTTTTTTTCTACAATTCATCAGCTAACTAACTATAACTTATTTTTTTTCCCAAGTCTAATTTTAGCTAATTTTTAATGAACTTTTGACTAACTTGATAACTAAAAATTCCATTATTAATCAGCTAAATTACTCCCTTTTAATATGTAGCAATTACCCCCCCTCTTTAACAAGTCCTTATCCTCAAGGAATAAAAGTAGGAGACCCAGTCTTGAGTACATTAAGAAACTCAACTATTCAATCCTTGTCTTCAAGAATTAAAAGTAGAAAACCTTGTCTTGGGTACATTGAGAGACTCCCAAGTGGTTGCAACTAAGTCCATGTCTCACTATTTGACTAGAACCTCAAGGACTGTCTTGATACTTTTTTTTCACCATACGTCTAGCCAAGATAACTTTTTGTGACACCTCATCTAGGCTCACATTGACATAACATAGGTGACATGTTAGGTATATAAGTATGCATGCCTTAAACCCTAGTGACACATTTTAAACTCGTGACGGCCTAGGCCCAAAGCAGACAATACCACTAGCGGGCTGGGCTATTACGGATGGTATCGAAGCCACTCTGTGTCAGCCTTGTCTATGTGGGATAGAGTTCATATGATTTTAGGTGAATTCATGGAAGGCGGGACAAACCTCAGTGAGGACGTTGAGTACATACGAGGGGGTGTATATGAGATCCCAGCTAGGACTATCCTACATGAGCATAACACATGAGATATGCTGAGTATATAAGTATGTATACCTTAAATTTTAGTGACACATTTTAAACATAGGAGGTCCTAGTTCTAGAGTGGCCAATATCACTAGTAGGCTGGTCAATTACACTTCAGGAATAGGGCAAATTATATGTGGATGATTGATCACATTAGGAACTTGATGGCATTTCTTTAGTTGAGAAAGATGAAATGTGGGATACAGTTGAACTGAAGCAGTCAGAAGTAACTTGTATGGCATATTTCCCACCCTTTGAAGTATCTGGTAGGGTCCATAGTATTTATCAACAAGTTTGTGAAAAGGTTGTTGAGATAATGTGATCTGTCTATGGGGTTGCAACTTCAAGTACACACAATATCATGCAGCAAACTCCCTATCAAACCTTCTTCTATTGGCAACTAATTGCATCAAGTGTTATGCTTACTTTAGTAGTTATAACTTAGTTTCTCTGTCAATCAAGGCATTGTCCACTTTTTGACTGTTGATTCACTAGCTATGTAAGCAAGATGTAGCGTAAGGAATGGATATTAACACTTCATATGGTGTGGTCTAAGTATAGATTGGAAGGTGGTGTTATACCACCATCAGCTCAAGGTGGTGTTATACCACCATAAACTAAAGTTAAGTACCTTACCTAGTGGGTAGGAACATCCACACATAGACAGCTGAGATAGTTTTCTAAACAACTATTGACCACCTCAGTTAGGCTATATTACTGAGCATGGCATGCAGTAGAAGTATGTAGCTGATCACTTCGAATAAAAAATAACTCTTACCAGAATTGGCTAACAAATATAGGTTCTTTGTCACTCACTAGTCTTCTAGGAAAGCAATGTAACCTAAATACCTGATCTAGATACATCTGTGCTACCACTTCTGTAGTATAAGGGTGACTTAAGGCTAAGAAACAAGCATACTTTCTTAGCCTCTCTACCACTACCAAGATGACATGTTTCCCTTGAAATTTTGGTAGGCCTTCCGTAAAATCAAGGCTCACATCATCCAAAGTAGCATGTGGAATATGATTCAACTTATGCTGCACCATAAGCTCAAACACAACCTTTTAGTGAAGCACATTATCATTGAAGTTCTTGCTATAGATAAGAATGTCATAAAAAATAACATAAATTTTTCTTAAGTAGGGTTTGAACACATGAGTCATGAGACTTTGAAATGAGGATGGTGCATTAGTAAGCCCAAAGGGCATTACTAGAGACTCATAGTGGCCTACATGAGTTTTGAAGGCTTTCATGTACACATCTTCAGTGGCCGTTCTAAATTGATGGTATCCAACTCTAAGATCAATCTTAGAGAAAACTGTAGATCCTTCTAACTCATCTAGCAAGTCTTCAACAATAGGAATTGGAAACGGGAATTGGAAACCTGTCATTAATAGTGTTCTAATTCAGATCTCTGAAGTCAATACGTAATCTCCAACTTCCATCCTTTTTCCCACCTAAAACAATAAATGCATAGAGACTTGTACTATCATTTATGATGCCCTACTTAAGCATATCTTCAACTAGTTTTTTAATAATTTCCTTCTTTATAGAAAGATATCTATAAGGACTTTCATTGATAAGTTGTGCATCCTTTTGTATATAAAATGATCAAATGACCCTCTGTGTGGGGGTAGTGAGTCAAGGACAACAAATATACCACGATAACTCTGAATTTTAGTTGCTCAAGTTGAGTCGGTATTGTACTATTTTTCTCCAATTTGACTGAGTATGTTTGTTCTCCTTGACCTTCATGTAATTGCAACATAAACAATTGACTGTGATTATCAGCTGTTTCATTCCATCCCTTTTTTGTATTTGTTTTTTTGCTCGTACCAACTGAACCTCTCAAGACTTGTCTGTTGCCCTTGTAATGAAAATCCATGATCAACTTTCCAAAGTTTAACTTGATGTCTTCCAAGCTCAACAATCACTGTATTCCCAATAGGATGCACAATATCCCAAGGGAATAGTATAAAGATTAGTGATAAAAGTTGTTCTTGCAACAACATAGCATGAAATTTTTTTGCATATTTTGGCGATTTGCAAATCTCTTCTATCAGCTATAGTAACATAATGAAAACCTAGAGGCACCAGTTCACACTCTAACTTTCTTGAATTTTCCTCATCTTGGAAATTCTGGGTACTCTTATTATCTACAATGATGTGTAAGGGTCTTTTCTCCTGCTAATCTTTGACTCTCAAGGTTTGATATCCTTTTGATGCCGTCAAAGTTTGTAATGAGAGGGACTTCTTCTTAATCCTTCCCTCTCCTTTTCATGACAATCCACTAACTGCTCTTCCTCCCCAATTTATAAAGCATATACTTGCTTGAAAGTTTTACACTTGTGCCCAAGCACAAATTACTCATAAGAAAAGAAACACTATTGTTTAACTCATTTCTTTTTAATTTCTTCAGTAGCTAAGGTCCTTCTTGGTTTATTATGGAACTGATTATTACCAAACTAGCCTTACCCTTATTTGACCAAAATTGATTACTCATTAGGTATCTATTCTTGGTAATGAAAGAACCTTCTAGTAACCTAGCTAACTCCTAGGCTGCCTGCAGATATTTAGGACCAAAGGATTTAACATCTAATTTGAAGTTTGGTTTCAATCAATTATGAAACAACTAATGGCATAAGAAGTGGAAAGATTTAATCTGTTTGTCAAAAACTTCTTGAAACTCACTAACAGTTCCTTTTTTCCTCAGGTCCATCAGAATCAGCCATTAGATCATTGTAACAACAAATTTCGAAGTCTAAAAAATTCAAGACAAGAAATAGTGTAACAAATTTTTTTATTTAATATCAACATAAGATGCGGGTTACAATCTCTAGAGTGTCACTAATTTTGTAAATGACATTCTCTGATTCTTCTCCTCACGAACTTTGGTTCAAGGGCTCAGAAGCTTGATTTTGAACTTGATGAACTTTAGATTTGATTTCAAGAAGCTTGATCTTGAATTTGTTGTGTGTCACAAACACTTTGACATCCGTCATGAAAAATATTTGAGATTTAACTACCACGAATAGATGATTTGAACTCGCGCACGCCGAATCTTGATTTGAACATTGATTTTGGATTTGATTAGGGACATAAATCGTGGTCTCCGTTGTTGAACTTGAACAGGATAGTAGATTGTGGCCTCCATTGTAGAACTTGAACAAAGACGTAGATCGTTGCCTCCGCTGTTGAACTTGAACAAGGACGTAGATCGTTGCCTCTGTTGTTGAACTTGAACAAGGACGTAGATCATTTCCTTCGTTGTTGAACTTGAAGCTTCTTGATTGCCCTTCAGTTTGCATGATGTGCTTGGCCTTCATTGATGTCCTTCTTGATGATCTCCTCCTTGATGTCCTTCTTCTTTTTGTCCTTCTCCAAGTTCCAAGCAAGAATCGAGGAGATCATCAATTGTATCTTTTTCTTTTTCATATTCTATGACTGGCCCCATATATAAATGCAATATACAAATCTATCAGTTTTGTAAGACTTATGACATCCCTCAAATCTTTATAACAATCATGATAAATATTAACTTTGGCCTGTTAATTTTAAACCACCCAAAACTATTGATTAATACATAGACAATATATTTATTTAGACAATAAGCTTTTCATGTGTTAATTTTGACTTATATTTGATAATGATACAGACCACAAGTATGTTGAATATAAGGTAAAAAAAATAAGCGTTTGATGTTGTGATGAACATACAATTTTGATAGTCATACATGAAAAGGAAGATACAAGTAATTAGTACTGGGTTTTGTAGTAGCTCTGATATAGTCAGCAAAAAGTGAATTGAATAATTATTTCAGATAAAACTAAGCTAATCCATTTTGATAGTAAAAGGTTATGTATTGTTTGACCACATTATCATCTCATTAGAAAGAAGGGTTGATTGTCAGACTCAAGGTAGTATGTAAGACTATTGTCTAGAGTTCCATTATGTTTAATTGAAAATTATTTGTTATTTCGATGATTATGCCTATAAGATAATGTCCTTGTTGTCCGTATCATCTTAGTTTTTATTTTTTTTATTTTTAAGTTTTATGGTTTGTTTGTTTATTGTGACTCTTAGAGAAATACGTACAGTAGAGGATTATTTGCAAGATTATTATCTAATTCATTTACATTTGGATACAGAGCAATTTCGGAATTATTTGAAGCAAATAAGGGAGGAAGCAAGTTGGAGACTACTAAATGTTGCCTATCGACCAAATGGAACCCCTAATAAATGGTGGCTAGCATTTTCAAAAAGATTATTTTTGAACTCCCGATTAATTGTGCCTTCAGAGTATGTTGAGATGGATGAAGCAGTATCTTATGCTAATGGTAATTCTGATGCACTATAATTTTGAAAGCCCCTACTAACATTGTTTTGTGAAGAGCGAAAAGATGTTTGGTAGGGAGAGTTCTTTTGGTTAGGACATTAACTCATATTTGTTATTCTTTTTCATTTTAGAAATACGCCTTAGAAATTACAAATTGTATGTTGAAATTAGTTCCTTCTATGTTAGTACCATTTAAAGTAGAAACTTGATAAGTTGGTATCAAGGATGAATTTTGTATGTATTTTTTTGGGCATCCAAAAGGAATGAAAGGAGGTTTAGTTTACTGTCATAATGAAAAGAAGGAATTTGTTAGCATAAGTACCAGATTTCTAGAATATGACTATTTAATAAATAATTTTTCTACAAGTATATTTTATTTATAAGAACTGTACAAAGAAATAACAAGTGAATCATTAGTAAATCCAAAAGTTCAAAAAATCCAACCTACAAGTTGTAGTTGATGTTCCATTGCATTTAAGTAGTGGGAGAATATCAACAGCCAAAATATTCTTACAAATCCACTACTCCAACGTAGTGGTAGTGATTTTGAGCAGAAAAGACTACAAGAATAAGTCATTACTAGATTTTGAGTAGAAAAAGACTACAAGAATAAGTCGTCATTATACACTACAAGTGAAATTGTCTATATCTAATACCGAAAGGTAAGGAAGAACATTGAGACTCAAAATTCAAATTATTATGTGGTTCCACCACAAGAACATGGTAGCGTGACTTAGTAGTAGTACTTAGCCGTAGTGGGAGAAAATAATAAAAAAAATTCAGCGTACACTCTTGGGAGAGTTTCATGGCTAGATCCCTGCAAAGGTTAAGAATAGGCTGATTAGTAATGACAAGGCGTTATTGGACAAAGATTGCATCAGCAAACAACTTAGCTAAATTCTTTTGGTGTTCATGTAAAATGATTGCATGTGAAAGTTGTAGATGCATGATTAAAAGTCTAAGTAGGATTTTGTGTAAGATTGCATAGGGTGTTCATAACAGGCAACGGAAAATACAAACAATCCTAAGTAGATCTATTTGCATTTAAAATTTAACACATCAAAGAATCAGATCTTAGACAGACTTGGTACATATAGAGTGTCGAGTTCGAGATTCTTCGATAGTGCGAAGATTCTATACATATCAAAATTGAGATCGACCTTTGCTATCAATGCTTTGATCGACAGAACCGTGAAAATTTGAGTGAAAATTACTATGTTGAAGTTTTCTTAAAACCACAGCGTATGAAAACACGACAAAGAAAACAATTTCCTTTTCTAGAATATTTTTTCTTGGTTATTCTTATTAGCGGATGCCTTGCTCATACGGTTCTTGGCTTCACATTATATAATATGTTGATCATCTAACTTAACCATCGAAGGGCGCTCCTTTTCAAATCAATGACTCGAATTTAATTAATTTAAGTAGAGTCCTAACCATGGGTAGAATATTAAATATTTCCAAAAATTTGTTCCTCTATATATAGACACTGTATGGGCCTAAATCAGTTTAGGATCACAAATCGAATTTGGGTAAGAATACAAGCAAATCTTCGTATCAAAGTCAAGAAAATGCTATGAATAAGCGAGAATGCGAGAAAATAATATGATTTCAATATATTGCTGTGAGTACAAATTTTCCTAGAGTTTCTGTATATCTTTCTGAATCGGTACAATGTAAAATGAAGTGCTATTTATAGATACAAGAGCTTGATCCACGTTCTCCACGACTGATAGTGGCCAAACCCACGTCTTGAGCATTTATTGATGGAGTTAGTGGACTGATGTAGCGGGCTGTTGAGCCGCTAAAACCGAGGTGTTTCACTGAGGCTCAGATGCATGACCTTGGTGGCGTGACCTTGCTATTCGGTTGAAGCGAGGACCACCGAAGCGCAGCTTGCGGCTCGCCTTCGGTGATAACCTCGGTGCTTGACTTTGGCGGCTCATTCGTTTGCTCCGATTTGCAGCTCATCAACCGGAGCTCGTCATCACTACCATCAGATGATATTACCGAGGCGACACGTAGTAAGCCAACTTTTACCCAATACAGATAGTCCCCCCACTCCTCGGTCAATTACCGAAGTTAGCGAGGAATGGAATGAAATTCTATGGGAAAGCGACGTGACTCGATCTTATCCAAGCATTTCAAACTTTTTCAACGGTGCACGTCCTTTCAGAGTACTATTCACTGACACGTGTCAGTTGTTCGAACGGTCAAGCCGTTTTCTTTGCTTTCTCCAACGTTACAATGATGGCTTCTATGCCACTTGTCTTTTTGACACGACACGGAATCCAGTTAGGCCGTGCGGGCACCCGACATCCTTCCCTAGTCCTGTCGGGCGAACCCTTATCAGTTAAATTAGGAAAATAAATATAATTCAATTTATAAATAATAACAAGACTTAGAAAAAGTACAAACATAATGATACCTCTAAGCTGTAAAACAAAAATTACAGCTGACTACCCACATACTAGGTTTAGGGCTATCCAGACTAGACATCTAAGAGTACAGAAGAAGACAAATACCTCCTGAAGGGAGCAAAATGCAACTGAAATAATAAACATAAAACTGGTGGCCATCCAGAATAAAAGCTGGCTCACCCTGACAGCTGAAGTCGTCTTCGCTCCTTCACAACGTGGCAAACTCAATCCTGGAGCGAACCTGCCGAAACGAAATAGATAGACAAAAACAAACAACAAACAAGGGTGAGTCAGAAGGACTCAATAAGTGGGGCAGACTAGCCACCTCAAAGAATAGGATAGCAAGCCAGGGAGAAGAGACAGATAAACCAAATTCCTCTTATTTACATTATAAAAAGGCGGAGCCTGATAATAACCGGAAACACGTATGAAACTATAAACTCAGCTAGGAATACAAGCCAGAAACATATTAATAAATAAGCAATGCACGTATAAGCAGAACATTAGTTATGTACCACAAGTCTACACAATGATATGAAAATAAATGAGATGAAATGAAATGAAATCTGATGCAAAGGGTCACATATGCCCGTTATCCTATCCCGAAGCGGAATACTCCAGCATTCGAGGGTGTTACACCCCGTATGTCCAAAGTGAGGTATATCATTCTAATGACATGTTAAGAATAATTTAAGTGAGTTTAAAGTCATAATATGACCATATATGATGTTTAAATTTTGAATATAAAGTTTGGGAAAAATCGGATTTAAGTTGCGGAAAAACCGACAAAGGAATTGGCTTGTAACGAAGCTTTTTCAGCAATTAATTTTGTGTATTATATGAGGTCTTTTAAGGACATATCATATACCAAATTGAAGGTCTTGGAGTTTAGTTTCCAACACTTTTGACGGTTTGTTCATACAACATATATATAAAAAGATATGAGCATCAGAAGTCAGGCTAAAAAGAGGAACATAAGCGTAAAAGAGGACTAAAACTGAAATGTTTCCAGTATAAAAGGAAAATTCCTTTCATATCTCGTCATTTCCAAAAATATAAAGAGAGAAACCGTTCTCTCATTAAGTTTTGAGCAAATTTTATGATTTTGAAGGATGGACGTCAATCTTAACGCGAAATTGAAGACAAATTGCGTCAAAATGCTCTACGCGATTAAGGTAACGTTATGATACCTTCAATTTCGTCTATAGCTTGAGTTTTACAATTACTTCATGGCTAATTAAAGTACCTAAATGCTGAATTATAGCTTGTTTAAGTTTTAGAAGGTGTTGAATTCAAGGGAAACAAGGTTTAGAAGCAAGAAACATCAAAGGTATGTAAGACTAAACCTTTCTTTTGGCAAGGCATGTATCTTTTTCCTTTTGAAGCTTTTCTTAGTTCTAAACTTAGTGTTTTTTGTGAGAAGCTTGTATGGTATAAAGGAAACCTTGTATATACTTAATTTGTTACTAAAATCCAAGGTGAAAGATGTCCGAATCAGCAAGACAAACGTTTCAAAATCTGGAAAATCATTTTGATCTTTGGACAACTGTTAGTATATTTATCATAACTCCTTGTAAAAAATCTATATTAAGATGCTTTAAGAATCCCCAGAATCCTAAGACATATATTTACAACTTTCGTGAAGACATGAAGTCTATATCTTTGATCTACACTCTAAAAATTAGGTCTAAAGGCAGGACAGTGGTGCTGTCCAGACATTCTATCAGCGGATTTGTTATGTCATCCAGTCGTCTCATCTTGTTATCCATTTAACATGTTTATGTTATCAGTTTATCCAGGTATCTATTCCTGTGTATAGTATAGTGCTGGTTCTATTTTTGCGGATCATCTAGTTTCAGGGGAAACTCTGCCGAAAATTTTATGGAAATTCAAAAAGTTGGACAAATTCTGAGTTCTAGGTTGTTTCAATAATTCTATCCAGAGTTTTCTTCTCATTTCTTTGAGTCCATATCTACTGTTGCCACATATGTTATACCTCATACATGCTTATACTTATATTATCATCATGTTATGTGTGATTTGGAGTCCTCCATAGAGGCTGGACATTGGACACACAGTCCGGTCGCGTGGGTATCAGGTTCCTAACCGGATTACCTTAAGATGTGAGGAATGAAGCCTTTAGCCCTATTTGATATCGTTTTCTGCTTATTGAATACAGCAGGATCATTTAACAGTGAATCCAAAGGATAAAGCGGTTGTTGAGTAACTGTGCTAACTTTGTAACAAGGTAAGTATTTATATCCATTTTTTTGGAGGCACCTGGCCTCGTGGATTTTCTACCACGTGTTCCTTACGTGTGTAGCTGCCGATAGGCGTACTCATTACGCCTTAGCTTTTGATTTACATTTTATATTATATGCTATGTCCTATTTTTGGTATTTCATCGAGGATCTGAGCATGGTACTCTGGCTGTGAGTTGGCATCTATTTCCCGGCTGTCGATGAGATTCCCACACCGGTGAAGGGTTATTATTGCATCACATTGCATTCATATGCATTATATGTCATTCATATGCATTACATTGCATATCATATTGGGTGCAGGAGTATTTCGCCCCAGGAGCAGGAGTATTCCGCTCCATTGTATCATATTGAGGGTAGGAGTATTCCGCCCCAGGAGAAGGAGTATTCCGCTCCATTGTATCATATTGAGGGTAGGAGGATTCCGCCCCAGGAGAGTACAGGAGTATTCCGCCTCAGCTTTACATTATATCGGGTGCAGGAGTATTCCGCCCCAAGAGAGTGCAGGAGTATTCCGCCTCTGGTTTATATTATATTGGGTGCAGGAGTATTCCGCCCCAGGAGCAGGAGTATTCCGCTCCAGTTGGTTATCAAATTGGATTCCCCTCGAATGCAGGAGTATTCCGCTTCGGGATGGGATTACGGGCACATGTGACCCTTTGCATCACATTTCATTTCATTTTATCTCATTTCATACCATTGTGTAGACTTACGGTACATAACTACTGTCCTGCTTATATATGCATTGCTTATTTGTTGATATGTTTCTGGCTCGTATCCCTAGTTGAGTTTATGGTTTCATACGTGTTTCCAATTATTATCTGGCTCTGCTTTTTATAATTTAAATAAGAGTAATTTAGTTTATCTGTTTCTTCTCCCTGGCTAGCTATCCTACTCTTTTAGGTGGCTAGTCGGCCCCACTTATTGAGTCCTTTTGACTCACCCTTGTTTATTGTTTGTTTCTTGTCTATCTATTTTGTTTCGGCAGGTTCGCTCCAGGATTGAGTTCGCCACGTTGTGATGGAGCGAAGACGACTTCAGCTGTCAGGATGAGCCAGCTTTTATTCCGGATGGCCACCAGTTTATTGGTTATCATTTCAGTTGCATTTTGCTCCCTTCAGGAGGTATCTGTCTTTTTTTGTACTCTTAGATGTCTAGTCTGGATAGCCCTAAACCTAGCATGTTGGGTAGTCAGCTGTAATTTCTTTTGTACAGCTTAGAGGTATCAGTATGTCTGTGTTTTTTTTTTTTTAAGTCTTGTCCTTATTTGTGAATTGTTATATTTATTTTCCTGATTTAATTGGTAAGGGTTTGCCCGACGGGTCTACGGGAGGATGTCTGGTGCCCGCACGGCCTAACCGAATTCCGGGTCGTGTCATTTGGTATCAGAGCCCGAGTTAGAGTCTATGCAGACTAAGACAGTGTCTAGTAGAGTCTCGCTGACGGGTACGTAGACGTCCGTACTTATCTACGAGAGGCTATGATGGCATTTAGGAAGTTTCCCTTCCTTCATTTCTGATCGTGCATCGGTATAGGATTCAAAGGTATTTTCGTTAATTCGTTAATTCCTTTGTGGTAATTGTGAACCCTCGTGCGGCAAATTAGCAAACGGAAGGAGTTCAGGATGAAGTAGTCTAGCCTGGGGCTAGAGCTACTCAAGCCCCGAGAGTTGTGGATCGTGCTGACGATCCAGTTTCATAGGCCCCAGCTGTACGAGCTCGCGATGGGCAAGGGAGCAGGGCCTTGTAATTCCCTTGCCTATCTAGGATGCTTTTACGAGAATCTTGGCAATGCAGATACCACAACAATCTATTATTCGCTAGGCAGCCTATCAGGTTGCCGCAGATGCAGACGTTCGATCTCAGGAAGCTCCTTTTCTAGTTTTTAATATTGTCCCAGTAAATTATGCTCCAGAGGAAGCATGTGTTGCGCCACTAATTATTCTGGTTGGTTAGCTAGCCCAAGTAATAGCTCGGTCCGAATGTCCGAAGATACTGCATTATTTTATCAGGTTGAACCTTCCGATATTCTTAAGCAATGCATCAAATAAACCCCGTGAATTTTTTTAAAAAAATAATGTTAGGGTATTTGTATCCTTCAGGCTCTTGATTATATCGAGCGGTATAGTGTTGATTATTCTTCTTTCCAGTTTCAAGGTCAAGCCCTAGATTGGTGAACTGCTCTCTTATTAGCTAACTTGGTTCGGTTTTTTCTTCTAGATTCGTGGAAAAAGTTCCTTTCGAGTAGCGAGCGAGATGAAAAGTGTTGCCAGTTTGAGTGGATTGGACAGGGTAGCCTGTCGGATAGCCTGTTGGTGTTTCAAAATATGAGATTGAATTCTATAGAATGGCTGAATATGCATTAGAACTAGTCCATGAGCCTTTCGAGAGATTCAAAGATTTATTGATAACCTTTCTTTTTCCTTGAGATCCCAGATAGCTCAAGAGATTGAGGTTGGGACTTTTTTTGATGTCGTTATTGATATTGCTCAAAGTTATTAGGCATACCATAAGTTAGAGCGGGAGAGCAAGAAATCTCGTGGCCCTAGTGGGTAACCATGGTACCTCATTTGGAGGTAAGAGTTCTGATTATTTTGGGAGGTCACCTTCCAGGTTATCTCAGCTTGTGTAATGAGATTCTTAGAGTGCGTCAGTAGCTCGTCAAGATTAGATTCAGTCTTTTCCTTACAGCTATCAACAATCTTTCCAGCTTCCATTTTTCAGCGAAAAGGTGGTATCATTGTCGTGAGTCTGGTTATGCTTTAAAGAAGTTTTCCCTTACTCCGGCAAGTAGGCAGTTATCCTTTCTCTCGTCAGGCACCTGCACAGTCGCAGGAGATTTTATTTAGATCTCAATCAGCCAGAGAAATGCCACCATCCAGTAGAGGTTGAGAGTGTGGTGGCAGTGGTTCTTCAGAAAGTGATTGTCAGGGTAGTGGCTCAGTGATCAGCTGCAGAGGTAGTTCTATGAACTACCAGTCCGACAGGATGCTGAGGCATCCGATGTAGCAGACCCAAGTATTTCTTCTTCCCTCAAATGTGAGTAAGATTTGATTCTTCCGTTCGACCTAGAAATGGGGTGTCCTATCATGTTTTCATGGTTTCTTTTGACGTCGTTTCTATAAAGAATTGGATACGGTAGAGGGTGAGCTTCTGATATGATTTATTCGTTGCATTTATGATGACTTTACTAGATTATCTGGTTTAAATGCGAGAATTTTGTGAGTGAGTATCGGTATTGTTTGCTTGGCATTTTGTTGTGCCTCATTCTGTTATAATGTCAAGTCAGTCTACCTCTCTTTGGAACTCAGTGTCGGTATGATGATGTGATTCTTTTTTGTCACCATCAGAAAGTGTTATTGTTTCTTCCGGTGTAAAGTGCTTAGTAAGTAATACTCAATCTATGTGTCTCCTCTTGGTTCGAGACGCTAGTAGAGTCATGTTATTCTACAGGTTTGTCTCGGTATAAAAGGGTTTTCTGGTAAATTATCGGAGTTTTCTTTTTATAGGAAGGTTAAATAGACATAGATTTTGTTCCATAAAGTTCATTCAATGTCTATTTCTTCAATTGCGATTATTCGGTTAGCCTGACTCATAAATAGTCTAGCTCTGGTAGCCAAATAAATAAGAATAAGAGCTTTTTATAGCTCTAATTATTTCTATCCTGAGTCTGTTTCCATCTCTTCTTTGTTCGGCGCTGGTAAGCCTAGGCGGTCAGTAGCCTCTTGTGATGTTCCCTGTGTTGAACCAGAGTGCGTGTCAAGGTGGCAGGGTAAGCACATTGTTGTTTTTCAAGGCTACTAAGGGTAATGAGAGGCATCATTTGACCTCTCATTTGATCCATCAGGCGGTGGTGCTTATAGAAAATGTATGGAGCTGTGAACTCGATAGTTGCAGCTGTTTGGCAACTCGAAAGAGAGTAATTTGGTAGCTCAGGTCTGAGCCGCGTTCTCTGCTCAGCTAAGTCTTCCTTAATCCAGCAGGTTGTGCGAGGATGACTATTTCTATTCAAATTATTTGTATGAGTTATGCTTTAAGTGGAGGAGTCTTCCTCCAATTGATGCTGAAACCATAATATTAAATCTCTAAGGCGTTGCTGAAGCGTAAGCTAATTCTTTGTTTCATCGACCTGTTCTATATCGAAAGTATATCGACGAGGTGATTCGTTGGTGGAATCATGTTAGCCCATCAAGAGTTGCGTGAATCTTCATTTCGAAAATATAGAACTCTTCTCTCATGATCGAGAAAGGGTCAGCTTCGTCCGAATAAGTTGGGCAATGATGTTATCATATTATCCAGATATGTTTTATTCCAAGAGTTCGGTGTTCGTGTTATAATTCTGATTCTGCAATCATGAGATAATGTCCGTGGAGTAGCTTATGAAGGTCGTGAAAGTTCTTTTGTTATCTGTGCAAAAAAAATTTTAAACTTAGGCTCGTTCGTGAGAGTTTAAGTGTAGGAGAATGAAACGACCTCGGCTAGTCGTTTCGGAAGTTAGGACTCCAATTGGCATGCCGATAATTTTAAAAACTTCGTAATATCCATTAGGACCTGTCTGTAAAATTTGAGCTAAATCAGACCTCATTTGGTAGGCATCGGAAGAAGGTTTCAGTTTTTATTGTCGATAAATAATAAAAAGAGATTTTCGAGCTCGGTTTTGGTGAACGAGCTCCGATTCAAAATTCGAAGGCGCCGCTAGGTTAGTATGATTATTTGTGTCTTTTGTGCTTTTTCGAAAAGGAATTTCGAGGTTGTTCGGCTAGCTTCCGCTAAAATGCCGAAAGTTAAATAATTTGACCTTTCACATCTCTTCACTACTACAAGTATGTAACAGATCGTTGCTTAATGCTTCTACGTACTTCATTTAACATTCGAGGACGAATATTCCTAACGGGGGAAGATTGTTACACCCCGTATGTCCAAAGTGAGGTATATCCTTCGAATGACATGTTAAGAATGATTTAAGTGAGTTTAAAGTCATAATATGACCATATATGATGTTTATATTTTGAATATAAAGTTTGGGAAAAATCGGATTTAAGTTGCGGAAAAACCGACAAAGGAATTGCCTTGTAACGAAGCTTTTTCAGCAATTAATTTCATATATTATATGAGGTCTTTTAGGGACATATCATATACTAAATTGAAGGTCTTGGAGTGTAGTTTCCAACACTTTTGACGGTTTATTCATACAACATACATATGAAAAGATATGAGCATCAGAAGTCAAGCCAGAAAGAGGGACATAAGCGTAAAAAAGGACTAAAACTGAAATGTTTCAAGTATAAAAGGAAAATTCCTTTCATATCTCGTCATTTCCAGAAATATAAAGAGAAACAGTTCTCTCATTAAGTTTTGAGCAAATTTTATGATTTTGAAGGATGGACGTCAATCTTAACTCGAAATTGAAGACAAATTGCGTCAAAATTCTCTACGCGATTAAGGTAACGTTATGCCACCTTCAATTTCTTCTATAGCTTGAGTTTTAGAATTACTTCATGGCTAAGTAAAGCACCCAAATGCTGAATTATAGCTTGTTCAAGTTTTAGAAGGTGTTGAATTCAAGGGAAACAAGGTTTAGAAGCAAGAAACATCAGAGGTATGTAAGACTAAACCTTTCTTTTGGCAAGGGATGTATCTTTTAGATTTTGAAGCTTTTCTTAGTTCTAAACTTAGTGTTTCTTGTGAGAATCTTGTATGGTATAAAGGAAACCTTGTATATACTTAATTTGTTACTAAAATCCAAGGTGAAAGATGTCCGAATCAGCAAGACAAACGTTTCAAAATCTGGAAAATCATTTTGATCTTTGGACAACTGTTAGTATACCTCAAGAGTCACGCGGCTCGAGCAAATAGAATGATCGGAGACGGATTGAAGAGCAACTTGGATTCATCCAATTGATTTCAAGCCAAAAGGGGTTACAAGTGTTCAAGAGCAATGCTCATTAATGTTGTTTGTTCAAAGTAAGCTAAGAGCAATAAATGAAAGAGGGGTGTTATAAATACACCCCTTTACAAGGTTTTCCTACATTCTGGTCCGCAACAGCTAAAGTGTTCATCGCGATCGCGCAGGAGTATATGCGATCGCGAGGCACACTTAAAAGCTTGGCGCGCCATCGCACGAGACAAGGCGCGACAACGAAGAGCAAAAGAAGACGCTTCGCGATCGCAAAGGTGATGCACGCGATCGCGAAGAACAAAATTCCAGCTTCAGGCAGTAAGCTCAGCAGGTGTTCCCCTGTTTTGCCCTGTTTTGCTCCCCTGCTTCCTGCACTGTTTCCTGCCCTGTTCCAATGTTGATTAAGCTCCAATGCATCGTCTTCAAGTCTTCTCCCGAGCTCATATCGTCCATGCCCTTCCGGATCAAGTGTAAGTGAGCATCATGAAGTGCTTTGGCTTGGCTTCTCGTAAAGGGCCTTGTGGTGGTGGTTTGCCCCGCATCAGCAATGTAGTCATCATCCTTGCTTCTGTCAAGACGGAGGTTGGAGCTCCTTCAGCCACGGCAGTCGTACCCAACCCTCCGAATCTGACTCCTGCTTCAGGTCCCCCTATTACTGCGCTCTAAGGAACAGAGATCAGAGTGCCTGTGATTGGGTGTCACCGGGAAGGCAGGCGCTCTATGACTTGTAGAGCCAGACAGAAGTACTAACTGCTCACTTATCTTTTCCATATGCTTGTCCTATTTCCTATGAAATTCCACCAACAATGCGTTCGTATCTTTTTCATGGTGGGATGATTCACTTGTCGCCTCTTCAGCGCCTAAAACCTGGACCGCGTTAGCGGGGTCAGGCTGTAGCACGCCATCACGGCCAGTAGTGTTAGCATTGTTACAATGATCGTCTGCCATTGCACACAAAAAGAAGAAATGTAAGTAGAATCAACAACGAATTTCGGAACAAATCAATTGTCAACGCCCCACGGTGGGTGCCAAATTGTATTTTCTATAATATAATTTCATATTTTATAATTAAATTTATATTTAGTTTAGCCACAAATGACCATTTTATATCGAAATTCAATCGGTTGATCGTTAAGCTTACGTCTATGGACTAGTCTTTTTAAGGTATTTTAAAGATAGAACAAGCGACAGAAAAGTTAACTTGTTAACGATACGGACGATAGGAAAATGAGCTGACCGACTGATTAAGCTAGAATTGCACGGTCAAGATAGAATAACTTATATAGTTGCTGTAAGGAAAACGAGGGATAAATATAAAAATTATTTAATTGGCGATTATACGGTCTAAGGTTATCGATACTATAAATTAATGATTTAAACTAGAATTGATGGAATGAAGCAACAAAAGTAATCAACGGAACATTGAAAACAATGACAACGATAAAAAGAACAGTAAATAAATAAAGCAATAAAGTTTATTGAGTTCGTCGGGTGCTCGTGCTCTGATAGTGAAGATGAACTTCGTCTTCCCCGAAGCAAAGTAAAACCAAACTCCAATGATACTTTGGTACAATGCAAATTAATATGAACGTGAGTGGAGTTTACTGCAAATTAATATGAACTGGCACAATTATGTATACTAAGTTCGAAGTATTTTTATCAAGAACTAAGTTTTAGGGAGCCTTTTCCTTTAAAAATAGAAAAGTTGAACTAGATTAAATTTTTAAATGGGTTTATGATTAAAGGAATCAAATACTAATGCCAGAACGAAGAGAAGAAACCATAAAAATATAAGCTAAAGAAAAATAATTAAAAAAAGGTAAATGACGGCCATTAAATTTGAAAGGAAAGAGAAAAAGGTTTTAAATGATAAAGAAAGAGAAAAGGAAGCGAAAAAAGTTGCTCGTAGAACACCAACTAGTATCTCTTTGGTTATTTGTGCCACGTCAGTATTTAAGGTGGTATTTAATTCATTTCAAAATAGTTAAAGAGATTATATGATCTCTACAAAATATAGGTGTGTAACAGCAAATTGAGATAAATTCGGGGGGACTTTTATGCCTTTTCCCGCCAATATTTCCTAAACATCAGCTTCTAGATACTTGGAAAAGCATTTAAAAATGAATGGAGTCATAAAAGTTATGGAATTACCAAACAAACATAGAAAATATTTAATATTCTAACCAAGAGGACTCCACTTAATTTAATTAAATCTATGTCATTGATTTGAAAAATGAACATATGTCTCGAAGTGGAGAAGAGCTGCTCGCGACATATCTATGCCCACATGATTATTGTTTTCAAAAAATTTCACCGCCTGCCCGTCATAAATAGTAGTTTTACAAAAATATCTGTGCTAAGCAATGTTTTAGCAAAATACCCTTTTTAGCCTGAAGTCAAGATTTCAAGAAATTTTTTTTGTAAGTCTTGGCAATTGCCAATACTTCAAGGGCAATTATTGTTTTGCCAATACTTGAAGTTATATGGCCAGAATACAGAAAAAGACTAGAAGGGGCAAGTCTTGGCAATTGCCAAGACTTACGACCAAGTGCGGCTAATGTTGCCTTTTGCCAATACTTTAAGGGGTCGTTCGGTACGAGGGATTGAATTACTTATCCCGGGATTAAATTCGGAATTATATTTATCCCATGTTTGGTATTAGGTATTAGCTAATACTATGACAAATTTTATGCCTAAATTGTAGTATTATTAATCCCACATAGGAGGTGGGATTAACAATCCCGGAATTATAATCGCGGGATTGTTAATCCAGGGATTGAACCGAACGACCTCTGAGAGTAAGTGTTGGAAAATAGAGAGGGGTCAAAGGCAAGTCTTGGTCTTTGCCAAGACTCACGACCAAGTGCGGCAAGTATTGCCTTTTCCCAACACTTGAAGGGATAAGTGTCGAAAAGCAGAGAGGTATAAAGACAAGTCTTCGCCTCGATCTAAAAACTTGACAAAGGTGTTTCCGTCTGAATTTTTTTCATTAAACCTTAATGGGGATATTTTTGCAAAACTCCTATTAACACGGGCAACATGGCAAACCATTGCTTATGGTGTCATATTTTTGCAAATAGGCCTATTATTTTGCTATCGGAAACATCCTCAACCATGGGATTTCCAATTCTGCCAATGGATATTGGGGAATATATCAGCAGGGGAGAAAAGAGAGAGAAGATCCAACAGAGACCACAAACAGAAGCGAAAAGATTAGAAGGATGTTAATGTTTCATTTATGTTCATAATGTCTTCGATATTACTTACAATAACCTCTTTTTTAAAAGGCTTTTTTGGGATTTACCTCGAGGCTTGCTTGAGGATAGGGCGCTGGCAAAATGCCTTAAGGCTAATGTGTTGGGCTTAGTTGTATGAAGCTTACGTTCAAGCGCCTAGTTGTGCACCCAGAGGAGTCCAAACGCTCTGTGCTCTGGGCTCGCCCAATAGATCCTATGTAAATCGTCTTTCAAATTCCATAATTAACATTGTTCATCCACAAAAATCTTTAAAAATGAATAGTAAAATTTTCATTCATCTATAGAGGGTTAAAAATCGAGTGTAGCTCAAATAATGAAATATTATATTGCGTGTATTATAATTGAAAAAATTATAACGGAATTTTTTATATTTTATTTTTTGTAATATTGATAATTTTTTAATTAAAGATTAAAAAATTAAGATCCATAAGGCATAAGCCCTATATTTCAGGACTTACGTTTCACCCTATAATAAGTAAAATATCTCACCTTACTTCTCGCCTTTTAAAAAATTCGCAATAATAAACAAATTGAGATGCCTGGAGCAGGGAAAAAGCTTAAAGAAATTAAGACGTCTGGAGCAGTAAAAGTCAAATGTTATATGCATAAAGAAATTAAGACGTCTGGAGCAGGGAAAAAGCTTTTCCTTTGCAACCATAGAATCTATTTAGCATTGCTGCCAAAAACTGTTTATTTTGAGAAGTACTTTTGGCATAAGTACTTTTCAAAGAAGTGCTTTTAGATAATAAACAGTTTTTCTTTGGACGACTCATTGAAGAAGCACATTTGATAAATAATTTGTGTTTGACTAATCTTTACGAAAAGTACTTTTGAGTATTTAATTATGAAAAGGACATCCAAGTTTATTTTATATTTGGATTAATAGAAATAAAAAAATAATTTTAATGTTTATCCATAAGAGACTTTAATTAAAAAATTATTTAGTTAAAATAAAGTAAAAAATATAAATTTAAGTTATTGAACAACATAAAATATAGTTAAATCAAATTGATAACGGAATTAGGATTCTTAAAATTACTTGCTTTTAAAAGATGAAGGGATTATTACCCCCACATAACCATTTTCAATCCTTATCCACTTTATGTAACAATATTTTATCTTTTCTTTCTTTTTCTAGCATATTTATTAGATATGATAAATTGATATAAATACTTTAAAAATATATGACAAATATATGTGTGTATGTATGTGTATAGAAGCTATATATATAGAATATCAATCTAATTATATGTCATATTTTAATTATATGTCAAATTTTAAATCTAAATATTGTGGCTACATTATATTAGTGCTAGGTGACTTGTTAATATAGTATACTGAGGGCTATTTATGTGGAAATCCCTTTAAAGAATGAGTTTAACTAATATCCACCAATAGTGGAAAGTTACTTTTACACACTCAGCTTATTAAAGGAAAGATTTCAATTATTTATATTTTATATTAATATCTTAAATAAGGAGAATAGTTTATAAGGAAATTAGGAGTCTACATTTATTCTACTGGGCTTTTTTAGGATATTTTGCTTAATGAACATTAGAAGGCTACCATCGTTTTCATTCCCTGATCATTATTCCATTGAATAGAATTATTCAACGCCATTGAAGCAACCAACATCATAATGACCTCTACAGCTATAGAATATATTGAATTGGGTTATTTTCTGCCGCCTCTTACCCAGCTAACAGGAAAGCATTTATCTGCTATTTTTGTTAAAGGTGCAAAATGATTTTTGAAATTTCAGCATTTGATAAGAGCAGCCTCTTAGCCATGCAGACGAGATAAATAATTTGAGTGCTAGTTTGATGATTTAAAAGTTTCAAATGTAGAAGTTGCATGGAGGGAATTATTTAGATTAGTTGTTTCCTTTCTTTTGGTCGGAAAAAATCACAAGCATAGTTCGAACGAAAACATTTTTGCTGATTGGTTCTGATGTTTTCCGATGGAGAAAGCTGCTGATTTCATGTTAGTGGTTAATGCTATTAGGGGCCATTTGTTTTTATTAAGATTAAGATGTCTGAATCTGATTACATATCTGAATATTAAGATGTTGCTACTGGATCTGAATCCTGAATGATTAATACTGTTTGTTTTTTTTAACATATGAATAAGTATAATTTATCATATTTAAACTTAACAAAGTATACAATTTAAATTATAAAAAAATCATATTTTTTAAATTCTAAGACCAAATAATATATAACCCAAACTATCCAACAAAATCATGATTGGTTCCAAAAATCTAAATGCACAAGAATATTGCTCATATGCAAACATCTGACTTTGCGCTTACAATTATAAGCATCTTGTAACCTAATGCAAAAATACCATATTTTGTAGTATTAGCTCAAGAATGAGGCATGAGAGAGATTGATTTTCTACTATAAATGGTCGACCCTCTCTGCTAGGTCCATAAAAACGTATGAAGGGTCATCAAAGAAAACTAAGAGCAACTTAAAACTCTTGTCGAACTATCCCAAAATTTCTTCTTTGTGCTGGATTCTCTCAGATTATACTTCAGAAGGAATATTAATCCCGATATCAGTACACAAAACTACCATAAAGATTTTGAGATATTTTAGAAATCCCCAATTCTAGTAAAGATTTTGAGCTCCAATTTGAGAGGAGTTTTGGATTCTTGGTTAATAGTTGGAGGAAGAGACGGGTGAATTTCTTTGGCAGAAAGGAATGAACGTGACTTTGAGGTTTTAAAAAAAATAGCGTGGGGAGTTCTTTCCTAAAAAGGTGCCGTGTGTTTTAATGATCTGTATGTCATACAGACTTGGCCAAAGATCTTATTCAGGAAGAGGCATTAAGGGCTATTAAGAGTTTTTAAAATTAAAAAAACAAATGCACTTAATAGGCCTAGATAAAAGAAGACTCCTAATTTCCTTAAATAACCATTTTCTTTTAATTATAATATTAATATAAAAAGATAAAATAGTTGAAATCTTTCCTTTAATAGGCTGAGTGTGTAAAAATAATTTTCCACCATCGGTGGATATTAGTTAAACTGTTAAAGAATATGAGATCCTATATACGGTTGATAGAAATACCTAAAAATAAAAACTAGTCCTAAGAGGGAGAGGATTTGTAAAAGTACATAATAGGAAAAAAATAGAAAAAAGAGAAATATAATTTTATTTTGAGAGATATGGTTAATTAATGTGGAATAATTTGGTAAATATGGATTTTTGGTAAGGATATTTTTGTCTTAAAAAAATTAATAAACTGCTTCTGCTTCTGCTTGTTGGAAGAAGCAGGTATTTGTAGCTTCTCCCCAAAAGCAGAAAAATTATTTCTGCTTCTACCTAAAAGTACTTATTTTTTGTTGCCAAACACCTCAAAGTTCCAAAAAAGTATCTTTTTTGGAAAAAAATACTTTTGACTTTGGAGAAGCAATGTCAAACAGGCTATTAGTAAATGATTTGTGTTATCCGAAACCCATAGTGCGTCAGCTTTTCAGGATTAACCTCTAATGTCTCTATGATAAATCTTTTCCTATCTCTTTTTTTTTTTTTTTAATTAATTGAGAAATTTGGAGAATCAATCTAATTAAATTCAGTGGATAATTAGTCCGTCTCCACGTATTCATCTTCACATAAATACGAGGGTTTAAACTTGTGACAAGCGACACATCAAAAACTGAGTTCTTACCACTTACACCAAAACCCTTGGAGAATGATAAGTTGAACTTTATAAATATGTAACCGATTCAAATATATTAGAAAAATAGAAAATAAATGCACATCAGAATCGAGGGGATTCTGAGCATAGGTAGTTTCAACCACCTTACAAATGTGTTTGAAAAATAGGAGTCGATCAAGAGCCTGCTTGGCCAAGCTTATGAAAACTGCTTATTTTGAAAAGCGCTTTTTCTTTGTAAGTATTTTTCGTAAAAGTACTTCCGAAGAATTCATGACTTGCCAGCTTGATCGTTTGTCTTATTTACCCTTTTCTTAGCGGGTGGTTTATGTCTGGTCCTTTCGAGTTCGAGATGTCTGAGCTTGGGGGTTCCGCTTCTCTAATATTATAATAAAGCTGCCCAGATCTTGCGTCTTCTTTTGCTGGCTAGATGCATAGTCAAGGTTCACGCTTGGGCCCTTGACGAGTACTTTGATTTTAGTTAGACCATAGGTGCTAAAGGGTTTAGGAGGGTATTCTGGTATAAAAAACTGGAGAAAGGAAGGAAGTCTTTGCCCGAGAAAGGAAAGAGGTTGACTCACTCGCTTGGCGAAGCAGTTTGTGTTTGAACAACTCATTTAAGATTCAATTTTGTCCATAGTTGAGTGTTTATGCTTAAAATCGGTCGCCTAGGTTAAACAATTAATTTAGAATGAAGTCACTAGAAATACAGTAAATACGATGGAAAAGCAAGTAAATAAAAGAGAGAAATAATGAGCAAGAAAAGTAAAGTAGTCTTATTCCTTGAGAATAGCCGGATTCTATGGTGAATCGCTATGTTGTATAATACAATGTAAGGATGGGTATTTATAGTAGTTGATACCCTGCCCTAATTAAAGTAAAATACAAAGGATAATAAGGCTATGGGCCTATAAGTCAAGGTGGTGGTATATATATGAAATCCTAACTAGGTGACTGTAACCCTAAGGAGGAAGATGTATTCCCTTCTTCCTACGCCCGTACCGCCTTAACGGCCATAACTCATAGAACATGTGACTTGTAAGATAAGTGTAGTCTCGCCAGCTGGACTCGTATCCCCGTAATAGTAGGTGGTGTATTTTTTTCACACATTGAGTAGTAATTTGTGTTTTTTGCCAAGCATTTTTGAGTGTTAAATTACGAGTAAGGTCATGTAAATATTAATTTTACAGTTTTTTAAGTTGATGAATTATTTTAAATATTATTATCAAAGGCTATATTTAGTATTTTAATTTAATCAGATTTAAAAAAACAAAATAAAGCATACATAATTGAATATTCTCAATTTACACCTTAAAAAAAGATGTAATTTGATTCAAGACTCACAACAAGAATGATGTAGGTGTGCACAGAAGAAACAAGAAAAAAAAATATGTACTATTTATATATCATAATCATTAGGTTAAAATAAATAATGATAATTAGGTATATAATTATATTTGGTAATGATATTTTTGGAATAATAGAAAGGAAATGAAGAAACTCCTCCTCAAAGTAGTCTCAAAACGCGACCTTTAAAATGCAGGGGTCCTATTACGCCCATGAACACGTTAGAAACGAAATTAATACCCCCTTACTCCGGCTTTAACAAAGAATGTATTTTGACACACACCATTCCTTACTCGGCAAATGTCATTAAGAAAATACCTTCTTCACTTATTTTTTTACTAATTTATATAATTATCATATTTTTTTCCTTTTAAGTTTATCTCTCGCTTTTTCTTAAATAATTTCAACCACTAATTTAATATCCACCATCTTTCTCTCTAAAGATGGAGGCCCACCATATTTTTCTTCAAAGATGGAGACAAAATTAGATTTATTTCTTCTTCCCTACCATATATCTATGTCGTTCCTGCTTCTTTTACTTTTTCTTTCTTTTAATTTTTCTCTCTCTTTGTAATTCTATCGCCCAAGCAATCTAATCGCCAGAGCAATGCCATCTCCCCCGTCAGTGTCAAGATTATAATAAAACTTTGGCTCAGAGCTTCCATGTTTTTGGCGCTGGCATTTTTTCGAAGCTGACATGTTTCCGGCCCTAAAATTAGGATACCTTAGAGGTATATAAATTTGATCATTATCTTTTCATTGTGTGTATGTTGTTTCATTTGTATAAGTCGTAGCATCAACATAATTGAAAGCTATTTGTACAACAATTGGTGTGGTCCTAATAAAGGTGGGGAGGATTTGGAGAGGGCTGCAGATGAGGGTGAAAGAAGGGTGGATTTAGATGACGCCGGTATTGATGAACTGTTAAAAAGTGATTTTTTGAGGACTGGAGAGGAAGATGGTGATCGTGAAAAGAAAGAGGAAGATGGTGGTAAAAAAATGAAGAAGCTGATGATTTAAGTAGAGAAAAAAGAGAAGAAGTAGAGGGGAAAGCAGATAAGACAGGGGGAGTCCAAGAAGCAGTTAAAGAAGTAGAAGAGAGGCGGAGGATGTAATTTTAAAAAAGTAACTTTCTAAAGGATCGTGTAAAAAGAGTTAAAATAGATGGGGAAGCTGTAAATAATGCAGGTGGAAATGTTCAAGAGGAAGCAGGTGAAGAGAAGGAAACTGCTGAAGGAACATATGGATCGAAACTGGAGGAAGACCGGGTGATAGCTGAATTGAAACTTGTGATTATTCGGAACGACTATGTTGATGTTCTACACGATATATATATGTTCCCAACATCAGCATTAAGGCTGGTAGCTCTCGTTCTGAACACATTACGTGATGTTCCAAACGATTGCTATTGTCGTTCAGAACCGTAGCATAAACATGTTCCGAACATTTCTGTTTTTCCTTTAATGTGATTTACTATCATTGTGATTCATTTTATGCTAAAATTATGTGCAGTATGAAAACGTTAGTCATGCTATTTTTAAGAGTAATATTGAGGGTCTCTTCAAGACCTTCCTGACCAACAATGAACCTTTTAATGGGAATATTACTGTTCGTTCTTCTGGCTAGGGGTATGATACAGTTCAAGGAGGTTCTAAAAAAATTGCAGGTGAGAAAGGGATTTTGCCATAGTTGTTTCGGTCCTTTCTTGCAATTACCGGAATATCCACTGTTTGGTACCAAGTTGGTGCATAACCTCCTCATGCGAAAGATTATTTGCAAGAAGCAGAAAGAGGTTTGGATATCCTTCAATAGATTGCCAGCACGTTTTGGCCTATCCGAGTTTGCACTAATGACAGGGCTAAACTGTGGTGCCTATCCAAGTAAACAATACATAGAAAAAATGAATGAAAAGGGGAAGGAATTGTGGAAGTGTTTTGTTGATTATTTCAAGGAGAAGAAGAGGAAGGAGAAGGAGAAAGAGAAAAAAGAAAAGGAGGAGAACGAGAAGAAGGAAAAAGAGAAGGGGAGTTGGAAGCGGAAGGGGAAGGGGGGGGGGGGGGAAGAAGAAGGTGGAGGAGTAACCCTCACCCTCACCCTCACCTTCACCCGCCAAGAGGAAGTTCAACAAGCCCAAAAAACAAAAACAGCCGAAGAAAAAGCAAGATGTGAAGTCTGATGACTTGCTTGAGTTGGTATGTTCTAGAACCTGTCCCAAGAAGTGGTATTTAAATCTGTGCATGGCTTGGTTTGTTCATACTATTCATATATGTTATGTAATGTTTGGAACAACTTCGTGTTTGCTGAGATATTTCTAATTGATGTTCGGAGCATCTTCATGAAGAACTATCAACTGCTTCAGTCAACAATGTTCGGAACATCATGGCTTGATGTTTTCGAATGTTCCAATCAACTTTAAAAGATTTTTAAAATTTAGTTGATATTTATTTAATGTTGTGGGGTATATTAACAGGTTGTTGACCCTTTCCTCATTCCTACTGATGATGAGCTGGAGATGGATTTCTTTCTAGACCTTGTGCCATTTGAAGACTCTAAGGACGACACAATAGATCGTTTTTGTAAAGTGTTTGCAGATGCTTCCAGCGTTGGACTTGTTGGTGGCACTACAATTTGTATCTTCAAGAAAAATCATGCAACCCATCCAAGACAAGTGATAGAAATTAAAGCTATGGAAGGAGTAGAAGCGATGATGTTTGGAAGTGATGGTGAATATAATGAAGAGAGAATTGGTGGCCTGCAAGATGTAAATATTGACATTGAAAACAAAGCTGATGATGATAAAGTTTCTGGTGAGTTTGAAGTTGCTGGTATCACTGAAGTTGGTACAGTGAAGAGGAGCTCTGCATGCAGCGGATGAAGGGAAGTAATGGAGCAAAAGATTTTGGCTTATGAGCAAAAGATCGTGGCTTATGAGCAAAAGATCGTGGCTTATGAGCAACAGATCGTGCCTTATGAGACAAATATTATGGCTTCTGAGCAAATCAAAGATGATTCTTCTGGTGGTGATGGATTCGACATCTCCAAATGTAGCAGTTGCAATTGCAAAGATTGCAACAATTGGCGTAAAGGCATGGAGATGAAGATAGCGGCCATGCAGGAGATGATTGAGCAGTTGAAAAGGAAAACAATTATAAAACCTGCAAAGGCTGTGAAATCACCACAAACAGAAGAGAAGAACAAGCTGGAAGAAGTTGCTCCGAGGCTTCAAGTGGATATTTACAAGCCATTGAAGCAGAAAAAAGTGGAGGCATTGAACACAATTATCAGAAAGAGGAAGAAACAAAAAGATGTTTTTCTTGGATTGCCGATGAACATCCAAGATTTCAAAGAGCTGATGAACAAGACTATATGGCTGTGGGACATTGTAAGTTTATTTTTGAATGATTTTTTGAACTTCACATCGTTGTAGGGAACATACTAACTGAGTTTGGAACATTGTTCTTATGCTTGGAACAACTCAAGCATTTCTAGCTTCTCATAGAACATCACACAGTCGTTCCGAACATGGGGAGATGTTCGGAATGACAGACCTTTCCTTCACTCACTTATACCCCAATTTATTTTTGTCTCTTATATGTTCTGCAGTATGTTGAAGCTGTGATGTCAATGATACGGGAGAGGCATTTGAATTACCCCTATAATTACGATCAAAATGACCTCATTTTGGATATGGCATTCATGACAAACATGAAAAAATGCTACTACCAACTGGAAGTAGAGGCGTAAGATAATAAGGTACCGCTTGATCAGGCGTTGAAGATGTATTAGTTTGATGATGATTATCTTAAGTATGCACATGGAAGGCTACCCTACCCAGAGGATAGGTGTTGGGCTGGTGCTAAGAGGATCTTCGCCGTCTTCAATATAGTGGTCTTTGACATGGTTGAAGCGAAGGTTTGGGTGTATGATTGCAATCATGGTTGTAATGATGATTAACACTTCTTGCTAATAATTGTCCCCATTCTGTACATGTTCCCGATCTATGTCAGAAATTCTAAGCTATTCAAAGACTTGGAGCCGAAGTGTAAGGAAGGAGACATGTGGTCGTTTGAGAGAGTGCCAAGATCACTTTGTCCACAAAATCTAACAGCGAAATTATGTGGAGTGTTCGCGTTGATGTACATTGAGCATCTCATTACAAACACCCCCATGGATAAAATTTGTGACAATGTGGCTGATCAGTGGAGGCGACGTTTAGCCGTTAGTATGTTTGATGGCAAAATGAAACCTTGATTTGGGTATATGTAATATTAGGATAATCTTTTAACTTTTATTTTGGTTATGTAATTAGGTATGGATGATTTTTATTTTCTTAGCCAAGTAATAGCTTTTGATGTGCTTAAAAGGATAGCTTAATTAGTCGCAATTAAAACAAACATTCAAATATATTGGGTAGCTGTTCAGCATTCAACAGAAAATGACATAGTAAAATTTAGACGATTATTACATAAGCTCTAGAACGACATATTATTATTCCTGAAAAACAATGGGATGTTCCAAACATCTGTAAAATTTATTTAAGTTTACAATGGAATAATATTATTTCGTTCTGGAACGATAAGTCGTTCCTTAATATAACCACTGATGTTACCAACGTCCCAAGAACTCCTCCACTTATGTTCTTTAGAAAATACAAAATACATATTATATCAAGTCACAAACGGCACAATAACATAATAAACATTATAACTAAAATAAACATAACCAATCGAACTTAGGGTGCATGTTGCGGAGCTTGTGGTGGTGCTTCAGGTGGTGTTCCTGGTGGTGTGGAGTACGGGACATAATCAATTCCCTTTTCAGCAAGCAGCTCTTTAAGCATTCTCTTCATCCTTCTTATGTCCCTTCTATAATCATGGAAGTATTCTTCGAATTTGAATTTCCATTCCCACACTTCATACCTTAGTTGGTCCAAGCCATCGTTCGAATTTTCAGAATCTGAATGTGAACTCGAAGAATGAACTCTAGGCCATCTTGAACTCGATGCTCCTCTTATCGGTGCGCCCCTTCTTCTTGGATGATGAGGCATTTTGAAATGTGTGGAATCAATGTGTGGTTGTTGCGTATTTATAAGAGTAAAGTGGCAATCGACTAGTCTGTTGGGAATGGTTTTATGGAAAGTGACTTTTGATGAAACTCGTAACCGTTATGTGTTACTCAAACGAGTGCAACTACTAATTGTAACCGTTGTGCCTTTTAGATTTTAACATGAAGTTCGAAACATTTTGAATGTCATTCGGTATATTGTGCTTATTTAATTATAGATGGATTAGTTTTTTAGAAAATGAACAAAGCATATAAATTGTTCATCATTTGTTTAGAACGACAAACTTATATTCTGCGCGTAACATTGATGTTCCAAACATGAATATCTCATTGTATAAAGGTTGTGTATGTTCCAGAACGACAGAGTAACTTTCTTAACGTAGAAAGGATGTTCTGAACATATAGATGTTCTTAACGGATTACACACTTATTTACAGGAACTAGGCAAACATATTTTTCATTGATCATCATTGTAGAGCTTTACAAAAAGAATGCTAGTTATATTAGCATTCAAATAGAGAAACTGCACATCATTGTCAGTGCTTTACAAAAGAAATGCTCGTTATAATAGCATTCTAACAAAAGAAACTAGATGATAAACATTCAAAAAGAAATTATATAATAAACATTAATAGGAACATCCACATCTAGCGTGAAGGAGAGGAGTAGAACTCAAGGTAATGCATCGCCTTATCAGCAAGTACCCCTTTGAGCATTCTTTTCATCCTTCGCATTTCCTTCGTCATCTTTTTGACGTCCTTTTTGTAGCCATGTAGGAAGCCCTCGAACTGGAACTTCCAACCCCACACTTTTGCCCTTAGTTGTTCCAATATGTCAATAGCCCTTTCAGTTTGTGCTTCGTCTGAAAATGATAATACAACAGCAGTGTTTTGCCCAGAGGTGGAGGCTCTTCTAGCCGTGGAGGCACCTCTGGCCGTGGAGCCACCTCTTATTTGTGGTTGACGTGCCATTTTTGATGGTGAATGGTTTGAAGTGTTAGTTGATTAATGTGGATTGAAATGGTTTGAATTGTAAGTTGATGAATGTGGATTGAAATGCTTTGAATTGTTGGGTATTTATAGAAGTAGAGAGGAAAATGAAACGTTTGTAGCCGGTTGGTGTATTGGTATTTGAGCGGCATGTATTGTAGCCGTTTGTGTATTTCAAAATTTGAATGGGTGATTCGGAACGTCAGCCTATATAAGTATAATTCGTGTAACGTATCCTTGAAAAGATGTTCCGAACATCATTGTGACCTAGCTGCTACCTACCTGCAACCAGCTGTAGCTGATAGGTGTATTGGTATTTGCAACTTGTATTGTAGCCGTTTTTTAATTTTATTTTTTGAATGTATTGTTCGGAACGTTACTGTACATAAGTATAATTCGTGTAACCTATCCTTTACAAGATGTTCCAAACATCTTTTCGATCTAGCCCAAACTCGTGATAAATTATTACATTGGGCGCGTGAACAACATTTATTTACCAAAGATAATAAAATATACCAACCAACACATTATATATCCATTCATTATTTATAAAACCAGTTTACAAAATTAAATCAAACAACCAGATTAAAATGTCTAGTAGATCCGTTAATAGTGGCAGTGTAGTACCATTTTGTCGATATGGAGATTATGCGAAGTTAACAAAATCGTGTACTCAACTAAACCCAGGAAAGAGGTTTTACGGATGCAAATATGGTCAGGTTAGTTGATGGGTTTATTTTTTTCTTGTATTTATTTGTTTCTTGTATTTATTTTCTTTTTTTATGTAGGCAAATAGCTGCAACTACTTTAGATGGCATGATGAAGAGATGCCAGATCAAGCGAAGAGAGTAATATGGGGTCCACTTAAGAAGTTGAAGGCTGTTGAAGAAGAGAGGAAAGAGGCACGGTTATGGCAGAAAAAAGTGGGTATTGGGGTACTGCTAGTTGTAGTGCTAATTGTTCTCATAATCTGTACTTGGATCAAGTGTTGGTTAATAGTTTAGGTTCTATTTATTTCCAATTGTTATGTTTTGTTTAATAATGATCAAGAAATTTCATTTGAACTTGTTATTTTGTCCTGTATATTACCATTATACCCTAACTCGTTCCGCACGACACACTACATATTTCAGTCATATTGCTATTTGTTCTGAACATTTTCAAAAACTATACGATGAAGATAACAACATCGGAAAAGGGTGCTCCGAACATGATGTAAATGTAACAAACATCAACAGCATGTTCGAAACAACAGTGATAGATGGATCATCATTTGTCACTCTAACAAGTATACATTCCAATTTAGAGTGATAATGATCATCGCCCTTTAATGATCATGTGACAATGATCATCACTTGTAACTCTTACAAGTGTAATTGGCCATTTGTAGTAACAATGATCATCATTTCTAAGTCTAACTACTCTAAGTGGTCTTTGTGATGGAAGTTGATGAATTTATCACTCTTAAAAGTATAATTGGTCACTCACTTATAGTGATATAATCATCATAATTTGTCACTCTAACTACTCTAACTGTGAAAAGTATGATGAAGATAGAAATAATTGAAAACAACGCGCGGAACAACACTCAACATGTGACAAACATCTATTGGATGTTCGAACAAGACAATATGTATGGATCATCATTTCTCCCTATAACAAGTATAATTGGTCATTTATAGTGATAGTGATCATCATTTGTCACTCTTACAAGTATAGTGGGTCATTTCTACTCATATTGATCATCATTTGTCACTCTAACAACTCTAATTGGCCATTTATACTCTCAATGATCATCATTTGTCACTCTTACAAGTATAGTGGGTCATTTCTACTCATAATGATCATCATTTGTCACTCTAACAAGTATAGTTGGTCATTTGTAGGTATAATGATCATCATTTGTCACTCTAACAACTATAGTGGGTCATTTGTAGGTATAATGATCATCATTTGTCACTCTAACATGTATAGTGGGTCATTTCTACTCATAATGATCATCATTTCTCCCTATAACAAGTATAGTTGGTCATTTATAGTGATAGTGATCATCATTTGTCACTCCTACAAGTATAGTGGGTCATTTCTACTCATATTGATCATCATTTGTCACTCTAACAAGTATAGTGGGTCATTTCTAGTTACAATGATCATCATTTGTCAGTCTAACAACTCTAATTGGCCATTTCTACTCTCAATGATCATCATTTGTCACTCTTACAAGTATAGTGGGTCATTTCTACTCATAATGATCATCATTTGTCACTCTAACAAGTATAGTGGGTCATTTGTAGGCATAATGATCATCAGTTGTCATTCTAACACGTATAATGGGTTATTTCTACTCATAATGATCATCATTTCTCCCTATAACAAGTATAGTTGGTCATTCATAGTGATAGTGATCATCATTTGTCACTCTTACAAGTATAGTGGGTCATTTCTACTCATAATGATAATCATCTGTCACTCTAACAACTCTAATTGGCCATTTCTACTCGTAATGATCATCATTTGTCACACAAACTACTCTAAGTGGTCTTTCTGATGAAAGTTGATGAATTTATCACTCTTACAAGTATAATTGGTCACTTATAGTCATATAATCATCATAATTTGTCACACTAACTACTCTAACTGTGAAAAAGTATGATGAAGATAGAAAAATTGAACATGGCGCTCGGAACGACACATAAAATGTGACAAACATCTATTTGATGTTAGAAACTAGAGTATATGGATTGATCATCATTTCTCCCTATAATAAGTATAGTTGGTCATTTATAGTGATAGTAATCATCATTTGTCACTCTTACAAGTATAGTGGGTCATTTCTAGGTATAATGATCATCATTTCTCCCTATAACAAGTATAGTTGGTCATTTATAGTGATAATGATCATCATTTGTCACTCTAACAAATATAGTGGGTCATTTGTAGGTATAATGATCATCCTTTGTCACTCTAACATGTATAGTGGGTCATTTCTACTCATAATATCACTCTAATAACCATAATTAGAAAACAATACGATGAAGATAGCAACATTAAAATTGTGCGATCCGAACGACCGTATAATGCGACGAACATCAATACGTTGTTTGAAACAACCCTACGATAGATGATCATCACTTGTCACTCTTACAAGTATAATTGGTCATCACTACTGATAATTGTCAACATTTATCACTCCAACAAGTATAATTGGTCATTACTACTGATAATTGTCATAATATCTCAGTCTACCAACTATATTTGGTCCTTTTAAGCGAAATGAGCATCATTTGTCACTTTTACAATTCTAGTGGGTCCTTTCTAGCGATAATCATCATCATTTGTCAATCTAAAAGTATAATTGGTCCTTGCTAGTTAAAATGAACATCATTTTTCACTATATTCGGGAAATTTGGTCATGTATAGTGATAATGATCATGATTTATCCGTGGAACATACCAGTTGCGTTCTGAACATATAGTTTAGTGTTGGAACACATTGTATAGGTTCCGAACTTACTGTATGAATTTATTAACTTTTCCAGAAATGGAGTAGAACAAGTTGTCGTTTGGAACATCGTATTGTAATATCCTAAACGACAGTTGATGTGTTGCGAACTATAAGCAAATATGATGGTTTGGAGACAATTTAACAGTACTAATTAATGACCTTCATAATAATATTAATTGAAAAGAGATAATAAAAGCATATTCATAAACAGTACAACTACTTAAACAATTAATATATAATAGCGTCTTCGTTATTATTTTGGCCTCCACCGAAGTGATTTTGCAAAATCCTCTCAATCCGATCTAACTGCGATTGCATCTGCTCAAGTTTTGACTTGAGTGTTTGAATGGACCTCTCGCAATTATCTGCTACCCCTTTGATGTCAACAACTTCAAAATGCACGTCTAGCAGTCTTGTAGGAAGCGACTTGTTTGGAGGCTCTCGGACTCGGTGGTACTTATTTTATGGATCGTTAAATGCATTATTGGCCATCTGCATGAAAAGTTGTTTGAAATTTAAAAAAGAATCAAAGTAGAGTTATGTTTAAGAAAATATAAACAGATTAGATTTTGAAATTGTTTTAGGAAAAACGTAGAAAATATGGAAAAATTCAGTACCTCAACTTGTTCTTCCTTGATATAGAAACTGGTGATCACTAGAAACTGAACGTAATACTTGGTTAATGCGAAGACTATGAATTGTGAATTTAGTTCATCAAGGAGGTATTTATAGATGTTTTGTAGTGGCTTTTAACTTTTAGTGCACGCTTTTTCAATAGCCGAAGCAAATGAAGGGACACATATTTACAAGTGTGCATGTGTTTTGACATGACTGTTGCAGCAACTTGTATTTTAGCCGTTTGGTGTATTGGTATTTGGGCATCCCAACTATTCATTGTAGCCGTTTGTGTCTTTTACATTTTGAATAGCTTGTTCGGTACGTCACGTATAAAAGTATAATATAATATCCTTGATAAGATGTTCCGAAAATCTTCTCGAAGGTAGAACTTGGTAAATGCTACGACTATGAATTGTGAAATAAAGACCTCACAAGCTTTCACATGCCTTGACATCGTTTGAAAAATCATTTGTAATATCCTAAACAACACTAGATGTGTTGTGAACAATAAACAAATATATGCACAACATAATTGCAAAAAATGCATTAAAGCTAATATGTGCACAGCATAAATTAAGACTGTCGTAAAGCAAATATGTACACAATATAAATTATACAAGCAGGACGAAAAGTCCATTATGCAATTCAAATAGAAATCCAAATAATCTAGATAATCAAAATTATAACGAGGACGATGATTCGTCCAATTCACAAACTTAATTTGTAGGCTGACTTGAAGCCTCAGTTCCACTACGAACAACGGGGCATGTAGTTTTCTTGTGACCATATCTCTTGCAGTTGCCACATTTATATTTCCTCTTTGGAAGATGTTCCCCAATAGATCGAATCCGGTTAACCCTTCTCCTTCCACGGTTGTTCGGCTTTGGGGGCGGAGGCACTTGATAAAGTATCTCTTCAGCAGGGACGACCCATGATTCTTCAGGAGGTACTGCATTGACAGGCTCTGCATAGGCAAGGATGTATGCTTGTGTTGTGTAATATCCAGAAGTGTATTCATACACTCTACTTCCATATTCATCACCATGCAACCCCCTAATTGCTGCCATAGCATGTACACAAGGAAACTGATCAAGATCAAACTCCCTGCATGTACATGTCCTCTCATATAGATCAACTTCTGCCTCATACCCTGGACTAATGATTTCGAAACCATAAGTTCCCTTCCTATTGACAACTAGCTTGTCTCCCACTTCTTTATTCTTCCTTATTTTTTTTTCAACGTCTGGGACACATAAATTTGGGTGGTTGATTATGTGGAATTTTTCCGTAGAGTTCCTACCTATATCCTTCAAGAGGGCAGCAATGGGGTATTCTCTTTGCTCCTTCAGTATGGAATTAATGGACTCAGCTATGTTTGATGTCATAACTTGAAACCTATTAAAAAGAATAAATATTATAATAATCCAAAGATGTTCCTAACATAAAGCACAAGTGCAGATATAGGAATAAGAAGTGCGGAATATTCATGATGTTCCTAACATGAAGGACAAGTTCAGACCGACAATGAGAAGTTCGGAACATCGTTAGAAAATAAAATTTACTAATAATATTCTGCACATAAATGATATGTTCGGAACGCTTCGTGTGACGTTTGGAACAGATTGAAAGCATGACAGTAATATCAGACCTTGTTATTATAGTTTACCTGTTTCCTGGGAAATATAATCTGCTCCATCTATGATAGCCAACAACATTTTCAAGATAATCCGCTACCCTCCAATCAAAAGTCCTGATCTAATTCATAGAATGAGTGAACTCCTCTACCCAGTATGCCTTTGCTGCAGTGTAGTATTTATGAAGACTGATTCCAAACTGAAACTTTGTTTGGATGCTTTCACCAAGGTGCCACATGCAAACTCCATAGTGTGCAGAAGAAAACACTTGGGCGACCATCTTCGAGATGCTCGGATGTCTATCCAAAACAATGCACAACTCTTCACTATCTGAAACTATGCTGCGTAATTGTTCGAAAAAATACTCATATGAGGCGTCACACTCTTTGTCTACAACACAAAAAGCAATAGAGAATATGTGACTCATTGTATCCTGAGCAACAGCAGACAACAACACCCCTCCATACTCGTCAGACAAATGTGTACCGTCAACATCTAGGACTTTTCTCACGTAAGTAAATCCCCTGATCCACGCTCCATAAGAGAGAAAAAAATGCAAGAACTTCCCGGTGCTAGAAAGCCTCAAATCTGTCTTGGTTCCTGGATTCTTACTCCTAACCATATAAGCATAAGCATCAAGAATTTCAATACCTTTCTCATATGTTCCCCATGTCAAAGCTTTTGCAAATTGACAGCCCCTAAGACACTTCCAGTAGCTAACCTTACAACTGAAATCGTTGTTAAGCGGCTCCCTGACAGCTTTTGTGGTTGGACCTTTTTCCATTAAATATTTACCTTTCATGAGCTCACCAATTATCTGGGCACAGGCGTGTGAATTATGACTGGAATGATGTTGGACACCGCATGTGTGCAAGTTATTGTAAACACTAATGTAGAACCTATCATTACTTTTATACCTCATTGCCATTAACTACCATTTTCATTTCACCTCTAAACATCTAGAATTAAAAATCTTTGCAGTATTCTTCAATGCTTTGTAATTAAAATGATGTTTAACTGCTGCAATCTTCAATTTGGTGACTAGTTCTTTCTTATTGGTGAAAGTCATACCTTTTTCAAAACCTGTGCCATCGAAGAAGTGAAATATCGGCTCGCTGCTTTGTGTTGGAAACACAGGGGTATAAATGGCAGGATCTTCCTCTACATATTTTTCTTCTACTTCTTCTTCTTTTTCTTCATCTACATCTACGCCTCCTCTGTCTTCTTCTACCCCTCCTCCTTTGTCTTCTTCTACTTCTTCATGTAAGTCATCCAATCGCTGACTAAAATCATGCCCTCCACTATTTGGCATTTCTTGGTCATTAGAACCAAAACATTCCTCCGTCGTAGAAACAACAATTACCCTTAGAGTGGGCCAACCACCATTACGATCAACATCAGCCATATAAAGGCGTACATCATCATCATTTCTTATTGTAACGGGAGGAGTCTTTTGATTTAGCACTCAGCATGTAAGTAATACAAATGTCCCTCGGATTGTCTCTTATCCCCCAACTTCCGATGATTTTGTTAAGTAGAACATCATACGTAACATCTCTAGGCACAAAAATGGGTCTTGACTCTTTAACCTTCGGAACCCAAGCATAACATTTAGAACGCTCCACCCATTCACCTTGATAATTAACTCCTAATATAACCTCACCCATCGATGGTCACCTGCACTAAATTGGAATGACCAACTATTAGTATTACTAATATTTATACAGTATGTTCCAAACCTCAATGTTGCTCGTCTGGAACATCGTATACTGAAGTTCTGAACATCACGTTACAGTTTTTTATTGCTTAATGCAAGATGTTCTAAACTGCTAACAGAACGCTCAAACATCCTAGAAGGATGTTCCGAACATTATCTGTGAAAATTGCAATAAATACATACGCCGTGTAAAATGCTAGCGATATGTTTGGGATTACAATTACGACCATAGGAACGTCGAAATGATGTTTGGAATTTCAGGCAGATTGTTCGGAAGAACTGAATCCGTAACAACCTTGAATCAACAAAAACAGCTAAAAATATGTTCTAAAGTTAGTACACTTACCGGGGATGACTGGATTGATACGATTAAAATTAGAGGAACAAGATTTCCCCTTTAATGGATAAGAAACGACCAGATTTAACGAAATGCCGTATAACCCAAATGTGGGTGGTCTCAGCTTGTATTGCCTAAAACTGGAAAGGATATTCAGTAAATAAGCTCAGCAGCTATGGTGGAATGGGTATTATTTCGATTTAGGAAAAGAAGCTCAGCAGCTATGGTGGAATTTTGAGCGGGAATGGAATGGGAAAAAAATGGAGGGAAAACGGGGGAGAGGAGAGAGGGAAGCAGCGTGTTCATCTAGGTATAATGGCCAAATTTGGCAAAAAACTAGCTTTTATACATGGACTATTGTGTAACTTACAAAACATTGGGGTGGGAATGTTAGATAGTTAATACCACCAATTTAATGAGGACCCTAGATTTCATGTTTAAAACTTGAGCCATTTTCCATTTAAAAAAAACTTGGCAAGTCCTGCCATGTCAAAGCCCCAGAAAAACAGCTTCTGCTATCACTCAAAAGCACTTACTTTTTCCTGGAAACTTGGTCAAACACCTCGATTTTTTCAAAGTAAATACTTTTAGTTCCCCAGAAGTTTGGAAACACAGGCTTCAAAATTTCTTTGCATTTCCATGTCTAGTATTTTTGCATTAGGGTTCTAACTTAAACCTCTTTCTCCAGTACCTGTGATAAGAATCAAATGCGGAAAGTAAAAGGATAAGAACGAGACGTAACTCGATCTCTAATCTCAAGTAGCAACGGAGAACTTGTTCCGCTACCCCCCCGAGAGAAGGACAAGAACACCTACGCTAAGCATGTCACGACCCAATTTCCAAGGGCTCGTGATGGCACCTAAACAACATTTGCCTAGGCGAACAAATGAAACAAGATGCGGAAAAGAACAATAATGTGAAAAGATCATAAATGGATATATAAATATAAAAGTGTGAAGTCCAAAAGAATATATCCACAAAAGAATTGGAGCATTCTAAGAGTGACTCAATAAAGTATGAATATACATCAAAGAAATCTGAGTCCTATCTCTAAGTGACTCCGGCGGTATGCCACCACGGTCTGTGTGGTCGGCTCACCTCAATCAAAAGTCTCAGAAGCCTCGGGAACCGCTAACGTCTGGGCTGCTGACTGGATGAAGGACCTGCGCATCTAGCAGAGTAAGTTATAAGCCGAAGCCCAGTAAGATCACCGACAGGCCCGCTAAGGTACCCTTGCGGGACAAGTCGCTACATGCATCATAAGCAACAACATACTATAGTAATCATACAATAAAGTAGTGAAATCACAAATAGATGTAACACATTCCATACACACAAGTAGTAACCAGAAGTCTCAAGGATTATGCCCATCCAACGTAAGGTATAGGTCAACTCAGCGGCGGTTTGGAGGTCCAATCTCTACTCCCGTGCCGACTAACCTAGACCTACGATGGACTAGCAACACTACTACTAAGTATCAACCATATACCGTGACCCGAAGTCACTATCACAATCATGAATAAGTAGACCAACGACCCGTAGTCGTTGGCTCATCTCAAATCTGTCTACGATCACACCACACCCCCCGTCAAGTGCGTCGTATCTCAATAAATCAAGTGACCACACCACACCCCCTGTCAAGTGTGTCACATCTCAAAGATCAAGTGTCCACACCACACCCCCTGTCAAGTGTGACACATCTCATAGTATAGGCGACACCACACCCCCTGTCAAGTGTCCCTCTAACAGTATTAATATCCACGACATTAATAACAATAACAGAAATAATAACAGAAATATTAATAACGATAATATTTCACAGTCACCGTAACCCAGGTTGGTTATGCTAGCTGAACGTAAGGCGAAGGTTAACCCGACCACAGTTTGGGGGTACAATCCCTACTCCCATGTCGTCCAACCCAAGGTTACGTATAGACAGCACTACCCTACCCGGCACGTGAACAAATCAAGTACCAATATCATACAAAAGCCGGCAAAATCCTCGGCAAGACATTTATCATGACATGCCGGCAACATCCTCGGCCATGTCCCAAGTTCTTGCTATCTAAGCATGGCGTAGCAAGCGTTACTACGATATAAATTTAAGCTACCTCGACGTAGCGTTTAGACCGGCACATACCTCGGTCGAGTCACAATCTCGCTATTTATAACAAACAATAATAGCAAGTAATTCACATCATTAATCCTAACCATTGTTAGGTATATATATGCGTACATGAAGCATACTAGCATGAAGGAAGAGTCCACAAGCACAATAGAGGTTAAGTCTCACTTACCTCGAAATTCGGGCTCAAATGCCGGGAAGAATCTCCTTTCCCGCTCGCCTTGTCCGTGAAGGACTCTCCACTAGGTCTATTAAGACAAGATATAGCACATATGAGTGCTCAATTATAGCTATTTAAGCCTATAGGCATCCTAGGGTAAAAATTACCAAAATGCCCCCGGGTAGGGCCGAGCCCTAAATTTACAAAATGTACTTTTCCGGACTCCCCACGCTCCCGTGAGTCCAAAAGTACACTTAGATTCCACATGCGAGCCTTGCTCGATGTCTTTCCCCAATTCTTAAGAATCTAGGGTTCTAACCCATTTCCAAGAATCAACCCTTTGATTCTTGTGTTAATCAACGTAAAGATGGATTGAAAGGGCTTACCTTAAGTGTAAGTATGATTGGGTCTTCAAGAAATACCCAAAAATCGCCTCAAGAGCTCACCAAATGATTTTTATAAGTTATGAACCGAAATGGCCCGAAATGGCCTTTTTATAGCAGTTTTTGCCTCTGTGACAGCTTCTTTTGAAAAAATCATAACTTTTGATAGGAATGTCCAAATGACCTGAAACCGGTGCCATTAGCACCAACACTCAAAGGGCTACAACTTTAATGTTTGAGTTTTTCCTAATTCCTTACGGATTGGCCGGAAAATCAGCTTTTATCCGGCTGATTGCGCCAAAACAGAACAGAAAAGTCGCACCAGATTTTCTACTATTTTAGGGGCAAAACGGGACCCTACGAAGCTCGGAATGATCCCAAATTTTGCACACAAGTCATAAAATACTTAGGTGACATGCTCGTCAAGACGGAACTCAATTCGGACCTCCAGAACTCAAAAAGTGGGTCCCACGGCAAAGGTTCAATTTTCGACTTTCGCCAAAATAGCGAAATTTAACCAAACGACCTCGGAATCCAATTCCGAAAGTTGCTACAAGTCACAAATGACTCTACGAACCTAATGGAACTTTCGGATCTCTCATCGGAGCTCATTTGCTCAAATCGAGCTCGGAAACCTCTTTTAACTCTTTTAAACTTCCGAAACGGGGACTTTATCAAAAGTCCTATCAAACGAGGTCCGTTTTCAATTTTGAAGGTTGCTACATATCATAAATGACGAGACGGACCTAACGGTGCACTCGGATTTTCCATCGGGGTTCGTTTACTCAAAACGACCTATCGAAACCCCAAATTCCTTTCCGGAATTTCATAAACGGATCCTTTTCTCGAAAACCTATCAAACGGACTCCGTTTCGACTCAGATTTCACAGACGGGTCATAAATGACCTAACGGAGCTTTTGGGATTGTCGACACGCAAATCGAGGTCCCGGATCCCGTAACGACTATTTGAGGGTCGTTACATTCTCCCCCACTTAGACTCTCGGCCGTCCTCGGACGAGCCTAAGTCTAAGGTAGGATCCACACACTAGCCACGGAGCTTGCACGGATTTCGAGGACCCCTCGGTACCACCCGAAATCAATAAAACTTAAAAATGCAAATTCAGGCTTAGAAAATACAAGGATTTCATACCTGAATCATCGAACAAGCGCGGATGCCTCTCACGCATCTCGGACTCAAGCTCCCAAGTGGCCTCGGCAATGGAGTGATGCCCCCACTGAAGTCTCACAAGCGGGATCACCTTCGATCTCATCTTACGGACCTCTCTAGCCACAATAGCAATAGGCTCCTCCGAATAAGCTAAGTCGCCATCTACCTCCACGGAAGCCATATCGATCACATGAGACAGATCGTGAACATACTTCCGGAGCATGGACACATGGAACACCGGATGAACAGACAGAGAGGGAGGCAAAGCCAGTCTATAAGCAACGGCGCCAACGCGCTCCAATATCTCAAAAGGCCCAATGAACCTAGGACTGAGCTTGCCTTTCTTCCCAAATCTCATAACACCCTTCATGGGCGACACTCTGAGGAATACCCGGTCCCCAACCATGAACTCAAGATCTCTCCGCCTCCGATCTGCATACGATATCTGCCGGCTCTGAGCCGTGCGGAGTCGATCCTGAATAACCCGGACCTTATCTAAGGTCTGCTGCACCAAATCGGGCCCCAACACCTGGACCTCACCAGACTCGAACCAACCGATAGGCGAGCGACATCTCCGACCATACAATGCCTCAAACGGAGCCATCTGGATAGAAGCCTGATAGCTATTATTATACGCAAACTCTGCTAGCGGCAAATGGCTATCCCAATGGCCTCCAAAATCAATAGCACACGCCCTCAACATATCCTCGAGGATTTGAATGGTCCGCTCAGACTGGCCATCAGTCTGCGGGTGAAATGCAGTGCTGAGATCGACCCGAGTACCCAGCTCTCTCTGAAAAGATCTCCAAAACTGAGCTGTGAACTGAGCACCTCGGTCAGAAATGATAGAAACAGGAGCACCATGCAATCTCACAATCTGCTCAATGAAGATACGAGCCAGACGCTCCGAGGTATAAGTAGTCCTCACTGGAATGAAGTGAGCCGACTTCGTCAGTCGATCAACTACTACCCACACCGAATCATGCTTACCCACGGTCAGCGGCCAACCAACTACGAAATCCATAGTGATCTGCTCCCACTTCCACTCGGGAATGGGCATAGACTGGGTCACCCCGGCTGGCCTCCGGTGCTCATACTTCACCTGCTGGCAATTCAAACACCGAGATACATAATCAGCAACATCCCTCTTCATCCCTTTCCAGCAATACAGCTCTCGAAGATCATGATACATCTTCGCAGTACCCGGATGGATGGAATATCTCGAACTGTGAGCCTCTACCAAAATCATCTGCCTCAGCTCCACAATGGCTGGAACACATACCCGGCCGTTAAGCCGCAAAGCACCATCATCCCCAATCACGAACGAGGACACTCCCCCACTCAGGACCCTGTCCCGGAGATCTCTCAGATAAGGATCCTCGAACTGCCTTTCCCGAATCTGGGAAGCTAAAGACGACTGAGACCCCACATATGCAAGCACCCGGCCTGGAACAGAATCATCAAACCGAACCCCACTAATGGACAAAGCCTGCAACTCACGGGCCAACGGCCTCATATCAGCATCAAGATAGGCGAGGCTACCCATGGACTTCCTACTCAAGGCATCGGCTACAACATTAGCCTTTCCGGGATGATACCGGATAGAAAGATCATAATCCTTCAGCAGCTCTAACCAGCGGCGCCGTCTCCCGTTCAAGTCCTTCTGAGTGAACAAGTACTGGAGACTCTTATGATCGGTGAATATCTCACATGGCTCGCCATAAAGATAGTGCCTCCACAACTTCAGTGCAAACACGACAGCTAACAGCTCCAAATCATGGACAGGATAATTCTTCTCATGGACCTTCAGCTGTCTCGAGGCATAAGCTATCACCTTACCCTCCTGCATCAGAACGCTACCCAGGCCAACACCCGAAGCATCACAATATACGGTGAATCCCCCGGATCCACTAGGCAAGGCCAACACTGGCGCTGAAGTCAACAGAGTCTTAAGCTTTTGAAAGCTAGACTCACAGGCATCGGACCACAGGAAAGGAACATTCTTCTGGGTCAACTTCGTCAGAGGTGCTGAAATAGAAGAAAACCCCTCGACGAACCGCCGATAATAACCTGCCAAGCCTAAGAAACTCCGAATCTCTGTAGGAGAAGTAGGCCTAGGCCAACTCTGAACGGCCTCTATTTTCTTCGGATCAACACACACCCCATCCTTGGTCACCACGTGACCTAGGAAAGATACAGAACTGAGCCAAAATTCACACTTGGAGAATTTGGCATACAACTGCTGATCCCTCAGAGTCCGAAGAACAACTCTCAAATGCTGCTCATGCTCCTCCCTGCTCCTCGAATAAACCAAGATATCATCGATAAACACAATGACGAGGGAGTCAAGGTAGGCCTTGAACACTCGGTTCATCAGATCCATGAAAGCAGCTGGGGCATTCGTAAGCCCGAAAGACATCACCAGAAACTCATAGTGGCCATATCGGGTACGAAAAGCAGTCTTGGAAACGTCCTCGGACCGAATCCTCAACTGATGATACCCCGACCTCAAATCAATCTTCGAGAAAAAGGTAGCACCCTGAAGCTGATCAAACAAATCATCAATACGCGACAAAGGATACCTATTCTTGATAGTAACCTTATTCAGCTACCGGTAATAAATACACATCTGCATAGAGCCATCCTTCTTCTTCACAAATAATACCGGGGCACCCCATGGAGACACACTGGGCCTAATGAAGCCCTTATCGAGCAAATCCTGAATCTGCTCCTTCAGCTCCCTTAACTCAACAGGAGCCATACGATACGGGGGAATAGATTTAGGCTGAGTGCCTGGCAATAGATCAATGCAAAACTCTATCTCCCGCATAGGCGGCAAACCCGGCAAATCATCAGGAAACACATCCGGATACTCACAAACAACCGGAACTCTATCAAGGGATAACTCCTCTGCCCGGACATCCCGAACTGAAGCAATATATCCCTCGCACCCACTAGATATCATCCTCTGCGCCTCCAAGAAAGAAATGATCCTACTCTTCGGAGAAGGCCCGGAACCTCTCCATACAACCCGAGACTCACCCTCTGCCCCGATCGTCACGGACTTGGCATGGCAATCCAAAGTCGCATGATAGGAAGCCAGCCAATCCATGCCCATAATGACATCAAAATCAGACATATCGAGCAGCATCAGGTCCACTAAGGACTCTACGCCACAGATGGAGATCATACACTGCCGATAACCCCTATCTACACATATAGAAGACCCGACAGGGGTGGCAACCATAAAGGGATCATCTAAGAAGACCAGATCCCTGCCCAAGCAAGGGGCAAATCCCGGCGACACATACGAATAGGTAGACCCCGGATCAATAAGAGCATAAGCATCGCGGCCACAGACAGAAATAATACATGTGATGACATCATTGGATGCCTCAGCATCCTGACGAGTCATAGCATAGACCTGCGCCGAGCCTCCTGAACCCGAAGCTCTCTGAGACTGCTGTCTAGGAGGAATCTGAGAAACGGGCCTGGCGGCCTGAGGACCAGATGGTACCATAGCTGCGGATCCCTGGCGACCTGATGAAACATAAGGGCAACTCCTGACATAGTGCTCTAGAGACCCACACTCAAAACATCCATCACCTCTACCTCCTCTACCTACCGCCTCTACCACCTCTGCCACGACCACCTCCAGACGAACACCTCCCATGATGCCTCTGATGGCACCTCCCGCACTGCGGCGGACCAGACTGCGAAGAGCCACCCCGCCTCAGGGATGACTGAGGCCTCGGGGTCTCTGAAGAAAAATCCTGGGCAGGCAAAGCAGCAGCCTGGGGCCTAGACTGAGAATGGCCCTGATGACCCTGACCCCTCTGAGCGGATCCACTATACCCACCAGACTGACGCGACCTCTTGGCCGCCCTCTCCGCGTCAGCCCTGGCGAAGATATCCTCCATCCGCCGCGCCACATCAACTATCTCAAAATATGACTTGTTGCCCATATCAGGGGCAACAGCTACCTGCAAGCGGGGATGAAGACCCTCAACAAACCGGAGGACCTTGTCCCTCTCCTGAGCCACCATAGCCGGCGCAAACTGAGACAACCACAAGAACCTGGTGTCATACTCTGAAACAGACAGGTTTCCCTGCCTTAACCCCTCAAACTCGCGCCTCTGAGCATCGTGCTGACTCTGGGGCACGAACCTGCTCATGAACATAGACACGAACTCAGCCCAAGACAAAGGAGGGAGGTCACTAGACCTCTGCCGCATCATGGAGACCCACCATGTCTCCGCATCTCCCGATAATCTGAAAGAAGCACACTGCACCCCTAAGGTGTCTCTAGTACGAAGAACTGTCAAAATCTTCTCACACTTCTGAATGTACCTCTGGGCAGTACATGTAGCTGAGGTACCGTCGAACTCTGGAGGCTGAAGCTTCATGAATGACCCTATCCTCCTGGCAACCTCCTCAGTGCCCATAGGAGGAGTAGAAATAACAGGACCTGCCTGAGGAGCAGAAGCAGAAGGCTGGGCAGTATGATCAGGAGCAGCCTCAGAAGTAGGCGTGCTCATAACAGGTGTGGTCGGCTGAGGAGCCGAAACAGGAGCTGCAACATCATCTCTGACAGGGACCTGATGGCTAGACAAGGCCATCAGTCTCATATACTCCTCTGAAGAGATCACAACGGTGCCTGGCACAACAGCAGGCACAGGGGGAATAGATGCTGACAGAGTCGCTGCGGACATCGCAGGGATAGCTGTGTCCTGCCTAGTGGCTGACGGGCGACCTGCCCGAGTCTTCTTAGCAGCTGGCGGCTGCGTAGGTGCTGATGGCTCTCCCGCAGATGCGGGTGTAGAAGATGCAGCCCTCCTGGCTGAGGATGCTCGCGTCCTCGCCATCTGATACAATACACGAAAAAGGGTCAACACCTATATAAGCTACTCAGCACGAATAGAGATGAAACGAAGGGAAAACATTTCCTAACATGCCCTTGTAGCCTCTCGCTCATAAGTATGGTCGACAACATACCCATAAGCAAGACTCTACTCAGACACTGCTCCAAGACTCCTAGGACTCGAATTAGAACCTAGGGCTCTGATACCAAACTGTCACGACCCAATTTCCAAGGGCTCGTGATGGCACCTAAACAACATTTGCCCAGGCGAACCAATGAAACAAGATGCGGAAAAGAACAATAATGTGAAAAGATCATAAATGGATATATAAATATAAAAGTGTGAAGTCCAAAAGAATATATCCACAAAAGAATTGGAGCATTCTAAGAGTGACTCAATAAAGTATGAATATATATCAAAGAAATCTGAGTCCTATCTCTAAGTGACTCCGGCGGTATGCCACCACGGTCTGTGTGGTCGGCTCACCTCAATCAAAAGTCTCAGAAGCCTCGGGAACCGCTAACGTCTGGGCTGCTGACTGGATGAAGGACCTGCGCATCTAGGAGAGTAAGTTATGAGCCGAAGCCCAGTAAGATCACCGACAGGCCCGCTAAGGTACCCTTGCGGGACAAGTCGCTACATGCATCATAAGCAACAACATACTATAGTAATCATACAATAAAGTAGTGAAATCACAAATAGATGTAACACATTCCATACACACAAGTAGTAACCAGAAGTCTCAAGGATTATGCCCATCCAACGTAAGGTATAGGTCAACTCAGTGGCGGTTTGGAGGTCCAATCTCTACTCCCGTGCCGACTAACCTAGACCTACGATGGACTAGCAACACCACTACTAAGTATCAACCATATACCGTGACCCGAAGTCACTATCACAATCATGAATAAGTAGACCAACGACTCGTAGTCGTTGGCTCATCTCAAATATGTCTACGATCGCACCACACCCCCTGTCTAGTGCGTCGTATCTCAATAAATCAAGTGACCACACCACACCCCCTGTCAAGTGTGACACATCTCATAGTATAGGCGACACCACACCCCCTGTCAAGTGTCCCTCTAACAGTATTAATATCCACGACATTAATAACAATAACAGAAATAATAACAGAAATATTAATAACGATAATATTTCACAGTCACCGTAACCCAGGTTGGTTATGCTAGCTGAACGTAAGGCGAAGGTTAACCCAACCACAGTTTGGGGGTACAATCCCTACTCCCATGTCGTCCAACCCAAGGTTACGTATAGACAGCACTACCTAACCCGGCACGTGAACAAATCAAGTACCAATATCATACAAAAGCCGGCAAAATCCTCGGCAAGACATTTATCATGACATGCCGGCAACATCCTCGGCCATGTCCCAAGTTCTTGCTATCTAAGCATGGCGTAGCAAGCGTTACTACGATGTAAATTTAAGCTACCTCGACGTAGCGTTTAGACCGGCAGATACCTCGGTCGAGTCACAATCTCGCTATTTATAACAAACAATAATAGCAAGTAATTCACATCATTAATCCTAACCATTGTTAGGTATATATATGCGTACATGAAGCATACTAGCATGAAGGAAGAGTCCACAAGCACAATAGAGGTCAAGTCTCACTTACCTCGAAATTCGGGCTCAAATGCCGGGAAGAATCTCCTTTCCCGCTCGCCTTGTCCGCGAAGGACTCTCCACTAGGTCTATTAAGACAAGATATAGCACATATGAGTGCTCAATTATAGCTATTTAAGCCTATAGGCATCCTAGGGTAAAAATTACCAAAATGCCCCCGGGTAGGGCCGAGCCCTAAATTTACAAAATGTACTTTTCCGGACTCCCCACGCTCCCGTGAGTCCAAAAGTACACTTAGATTCCACATGCGAGCCTTGCTCGATGTCTTTCCCCAATTCTTAAGAATCTAGGGTTCTAACCCATTTCCAAGAATCAACCCTTTGATTCTTGTGTTAATCAACATAAAGATGGATTGAAAGGGCTTACCTTAAGTGTAAGTATGATTGGGTCTTCAAGAAATACCCAAAAATCGCCTCAAGAGCTCACCAAATGATTTTTATAAGTTATGAACCGAAATGGCGTTTTTATAGCAGTTTTTGCCTCTGTGACAGCTTCTTTTGAAAAAATCATAACTTTTGATAGAAATGTCCAAATGACCTGAAACCGGTGCCATTAGCACCAACACTCAAAGGGCTACAACTTTAATGTTTGAGTTTTTCCTAATTCCTTATGGATTGGCCGGAAAATCAGCTTTTATCCGGCTGATTGCGCCAAAACAGAACAGAAAAGTCGAACCAGATTTTCTACTGTTTTAGGGGCAAAACGGGACCCTACGAAGCTCGGAATGATCCCAAATTTTGCACACAAGTCATAAAATACTTGGGTGACATGCTCGTCAAGACGGAACTCAATTCGGACCTCCAGAACTCAAAAAGTGGGTCCCACGGTAAAGGTTCAATTTTCGACTTTCACCAAAATAGCGAAATTTAACCAAACGACCTCGGAATCCAATTCCGAAAGTTGCTACAAGTCACAAATGACTATACGAACCTAACGGAACTTTCGGATCTCTCATCGGAGCTCATTTGCTCAAATCGAGCTCGGAAACCTCCTTTAACTCTTTTAAACTTCCGAAACGGGGACTTTATCAAAAGTCCTATCAAACGAGGTCCGTTTTCAATTTTGAAGGTTGCTACATATCATAAATGATGAGACGGACCTAACGGTGCGCTCGGATTTTCCATCGGGGTTCGTTTACTCAAAATGACCTATCGAAACCCCAAATTCCTTTCCGGAATTTCATAAACGGATCCTTTTCTCGAAAACCTATCAAACGGACTCCGTTTCGACTCAGATTTCACAGACGGGTCATAAATGACCTAACGGAGCTTTTGGGACTGTCGACACACAAATCGAGGTCCCGGATCCTGTAACGACTATTTGAGGGTCGTTACAAAGCAACTACCCTCGAGCTAACGTGAGCACGCAAGTAGAATGGTCGGGGGGGGGGGGGGAGGTAGTCATCTAGATCCGCTAGAAAAACAACAAGTCCCATAAACAAGGTTTCATTCAATAATCAAGAGCTATGCTCATGTTCAATATTCATCAATCATAAACTAACTTCAAAATAGGCTAAGCATGGCTATTTATAGTGTTTCCCAAGCTTGCACAATGACTAAAATACCCTTACTAATAAGGTTCACAAAATAGGCCACGTAGGGCAAAATGGTAAAATAATCATCGGCTTCAAAGCTGGGAGGGACGCCTGGGGTCTGGGAGAGGCGCCTGGATTGGCCTTCAGTTGGGCGCCCTTAGCTGGGAGGGGCGCCTGGGTCAGGAGGGGCGCCTGGGTGGGGCGCCTGGCTGGGCGGCCCGCCTGTGCATTTTTAGCCCCTTAGGCAGTGTGTTGGCCAGGCGGGGCGCCTGGCTCTGCTGTGCCACTTTCTTCCTTAGGCGTGAGGCCTAGTTTGATCACCCGGAACGGCTTCCACTCGCTTCCTTCTTCAAGGCCTCTCTTCACCAAGTGTAAGTGGGCTCCTTGGATCTCCTTAGCTTGGCTCCTTGTGAAGGGTCTTGTGGGGGTTTGGTTCTTATCATCCTCCCCTTCTTAAGAAGATTTCGTCCTCGAAATTGAGGCGTCATCATCCACGACCTCGTCATCACCTACATCCAAAGGAACCAAGTCACAAACATTGAAAGTATTAGAAACTTGATACTCAATTGGCAAGTCGACCACATAGGCATTGTTGTTCATCTTCGAGAGCACTTGGGATGGACTATCTCCCCGGGGTGCCAACTTCCCTTTCCTAAGGTTTGGAAACCTTTCTTTCCGGAAGTGTACCCACACATAGTCCCCCTTCTTGAGTTCCACCTTCTTGCGTCCTTTGTTTTTCTTGGAGGCAACCTTAGCATAAGCTTCCTCCAAATTCTTCTTCGCCTTTGCATGGAGTTCAACCAAAGCCTTGGCTCTAGCTCTACCTTCAAAATTAACAACCATTTCCCTTGGCAAAGTGGTTAGATCAAGGGGAATCAAGGGGTTAAAGCCATAAACACATTCAAAAGGAGTCATGCCAATCATGCTATGCAATGTACGATTATAGGCAAACTCCATAAGAGGCAATCTATCAATCCAAGTCCCGGCCTTACCTCGGGTCATGGCTCTAAGAAGAGCACCCAAAGTTCAGTTTACCACCTCGGTTTGCCCATCGGTTTGGGGGTGGTGGGACGTAGAAAACAAGAGCTTGGTGTCAAGGGCACCCCACAAGCATCTCCAAAAATGGCTTAGGAACTTGGTGTCCCTATCACTAACAATGGTTTGAGGCACACCATGCAACTTTAGAACATTGTCAATGAATAAAGAAGCCACATATTGCGCATCATCACACTTCCTGCATGGAATGAAGTGAGCCATCTTGGAGAACCTATCCACAACAACATAAATGCTATCATGGCCCCCCTAGTCCTTGGTAATCCCATGACAAAGTCCATTGATATATCCAACGACGGACTAGTAGGTACGGGGAGAGGGGTATACAACCCATGAGGGTGGGCTTTAGATTTGGCACGTTTGCACTCAAGGCAATTAGTGCAAAACTTTTCAACATGCACCCTCATCTTTGGCCAATGGAATTGTTTTTGAAGAACGGCCAAAGTCTTTCTTATCCCAAAGTGACCCATGAGTCCTCCACAATGTGCCTCTTGCACAAGCAATTCTCTCCATGAGGACTCGGGTATGCACACTCTACCATTTTTAAAGATGTAACCATTAACCCATTGGTATTTCTCAACTCTCTCCCCTTTTTCTAGAGCGTCATGGACACTCTTTAGCTTTGGGTCATGAGCATACATCAATTTGATGCTCTCGAATCCCATGAGCTTAGAGGTGAGAGTGGTGGCTAGTGCGAACTTTCTAAAAAGCGCATCCACCACAACATTGTCTTTCCCTTTCTTGTAGTGGATAACATAGGGAAAAGACTCAATGAATTCAACCCACTTGGCATGTCTTTTATTGAGCTTCTCTTGGCCTCTTAAATGCTTGAGTGACTCATGGTCACTCTTGATTATAAATTCTCGAGGCCAAAGGTAGTATTGCCAATGGGCAAGCACAACGGCATACAACTCCTTGTCATATGTAGAATAGTTCAAGGAGGCCCCTTTCAACTTCTCACTAAAGTAGGCGATGGGTTTGCTATCTTGCATTAAAACACCACCAATTCCCACCCCCGAAGCATCACATTCAACCTCAAATGCCTTTCCGAAGTCGGGCAATTGCAATAGAGGGGCGGTACTCAACCTACCTTTCAATTCTTGGAAGGCCTTCTCTTGAGGGTCTTCCCAAACAAAAGGTTGGTCCTTCTTCACCAATTCGGTGAGTGGAGCGGCAATGGAGCTAAAGTCTTTCACAAATCGTCTATAAAAGCTAGCAAGACCATGAAAGCTCCTCACTTGAGTCACGTTAGTAGGAGTAGGCTAATCACGTATGGCCTCTACCTTGGACTCATCCACCTCCACTCCTTGGGCATTCACAACAAACCCAAGGAAGACAACCTTCTCCACACCAAGGGCACACTTTTTAAAGTTAGCATAGAGCTTTTCGGCTCTCAAAACTTCAAGCACTTGCCTAAGGTGGCCAATATGATCATCTATCGACTTACTATAGATCAAGATATCATCGAAATAGACAACCACGAACTTATTAATAAACGGTTTCAAAACATGGTTCATGAGTCTCATGAAAGTGCTAGGTGCGTTGGAATGCCCGAAGGGCATTACCAACCATTCATAGAGACCGAATTTGGTCTTGAATGCGGTTTTCCATTCATCCCTGGGTTTCATCCGGATTTGATGGTAACCGGACCTAAGGTCGATTTTGGAAAAGACACATGACCCACTCAATTCATCCAACATATCATCAAGTCCTGGAATAGGGTGACGGTACTTTACCGTTATCTTATTCACGGCTCAGCAATCCACGCACATTCTCCAAGTGCCGTCCTTCTTTGGGACAAGAATGACGGGCACTGCACAAGGACTCAAGCTCTCCCTCACCAAGCCTTTGGAAAGCAAGTCATCTACTTGTTTTTGCAACTCCCTTGTGTCCTCGGGATTGCTTCTATAGGCCGGCTTGTTTGGGATTTGAGATCCCGGGACAAAGTTGATTTGATGTTCAATACCCCTCAAGGGAGGTAAGCCATCGGGCATCTCATCCGGGAACATGTCCCCAAAGTCCTTCAAGACATTTTCAAAAGCACTAGGCAAAGGGTTAGAAGAATAATCAAATTCGGAAGTAAGAACCATACCTTTGTGCACTAGGCAAAGATAGCTTGTTGCCATCATTTCCTTTCAATAGCTCGCCCGGTTGCATCATGGTACATATGCCACCGGTAGAAGATGGTGGTAATGCCACCACACTTTCGGCCAAAGGACTAGTCTTCACCACCGACTTAGCCTTTGCCACCTCTCTTAACTCCTTCATTTTCTTGTAGTCCTCACTTACTTGCTTAGGATTTAAGGGTTTAAGCACAAATCTCCTCCCTTCATGTTTGACCGTGTAAGTGTTGACACGACCATCATGCACCACTTGCCTATCGAATTGCCAAGGCCTCCCTAAGAGTAGGTGGCATGCTTGCATGGGCACAACGTCAAACAAATGCTCATCGACATAACTTCCCATTTTGAATCGAATCATCACTTGCTTTACTACTTTAAGCTCCCCACATTCGCTAAGCTATTGTAGCCGGTAAGGTTTGGGGTGCTTCACGGTAGTCAACTTCAATGGGGACACAAGTGATTGACTCACTACATTTGCACAACTCCCCGAATCAATTATCATAGAGCAAACAACATCTTTGACCCGGCACCTAGCATGGAATAGATTTTCCCTTTGCAAGGTTTCACTATCTTCCACAATCATAGCCCCTAGGCTCCTTCTCACAACCAAGAAAGTATGAGGATCCTCCTCCTCCACCGTGTCATCAAACAAATCATCCTCTACTCCCTCATCTCCCTCTACTCCCTCTACTCCCTCTACTCCATCATCTTCCGGGTCACTCTCTTGCTCATAGGCACCATCACCAACAACAATCATGGTCCTCTTCGTAGGACATTCCCTAGTAAAGTGCCCATAGCCCTTACACTTGTGGCATTGTATTGAAGAAGAAGTAGGAGCATGTAATTGAGTTTTAGAGTTACCTCCCACATTAGGTGTGTTCCTTTCATATGGCTTCTTCACTTCCTTGCTAGCATTTGGAACACTTGTACCACTTGCATTTGGGAATTTTGCATTTGGAGTAGAAGTCTTCCAATCCTTTGGTTTGCTCATGGGAGTGGAAGTGTTGCTCTTGTAACGGTTGGTCTTTTCATTTGTAAGCCATTGCTCGGCTTGAATAGCGGCATCAAGGACTTCTTGAAGTGAAAGATAAGCATGCAATCTCAATTGTGAAGCTATACCATAGCTCAAGCCATTCTTGAAACGGATCACAACATGTTCCTCATCTTCGGTGTCCATATCCAAAGCCATGCGAATCGTCTCAAACTCATCATAGTACTCATGAACCGTCTTGACACCTTGCTTTAGCTCATAGAGCTTCTTGAGTTGCTCTTGACGATATCTAGGAGTTACGTACTTGATACTCATGAGACCCTTCAAATCATTCCAACCCACATTCACGGGAATTCCCGCTCTCCTCCTTGATCTCTTGACGGATTCCCACCAAGTCGATGCATAGGACTCAAAGGATGAAATAGCATAAGTACCTTTCTTTTCATCGGTCATCTCATTTTTGTCAAACATCCTCTCCATGAGTAGCACCCATTAAATGTAGGCCTCCGAATCACAATTCCCCTTAAAACTTGGAAGATTGAGCTTCACACTATTGAGGTTGGTATTGTCACGACCTCCACGGTAAGGCTCCGGTTGGCCCCCATAGTGATCTTCATTCACACCATACTCTTCTAGCATTCCCTCCAACATACCCCATAGGTAGCCCTCGACCTCGGCCCCTACCTCTATCCACATTTCGACCCCAATTCATACCTCGTCTCGATTGAAAGTGATCATCAAACCCATACATATCATCTCCATAATCGGCCTCCTCCCCTTCTTGAGCTTCATCGACTTGCTCAAGAGGTTGCACATTTCGGATGGGTCTTGGTAGTGGAATGTTTCTTGGGGGGTTGTCCAAGATATGGGGAATGCCCGTTCGTTGGGTATTGCCCAACATTTGATCAATTCTCTCTCAATCCTCCTTTACCCGTTGTTGATTGAGCAATTCAATGACATGGCTAACTTGCTCCGGGGTAAAGTTGGAAGTACTTGAGACTTCAACTTGGACACTCGGGGTCCCTTTCTCAACTTGGACACTCGGGGTCCCTTTCTCCGATTGGACATTGGAAGTCCCTTGCTCAACTAGGGCACTAGAGTTCACCCTCTCAAGGCTTTCAATCCTCAAGTTCATACTATCCAATTTGGCAAGGATAGTAGCAAGGGCACTCTTAGCAAAATCTTCGCCTTCGGCAGACATTGTACCTACACAAGTAACAAACGTTAGCAAAACTATCTCACACACTCCCTCACTTGTGTTCACTTGGATCACTCGTTTAGTGGTGGTGGATATTTCACTCGACTTGTAGTCCAAAAGCTTCACGTAGATGAATATCAATCCCTCAACTCAACCAAACTATTCACGAGTCAAGTACACTCCGGGGTGAGTGGAGTTAATGGTACTCAATGAACGCTAGGCACTTTGAAGTGAGGACTTGAGTTAAAAGATTCTACGCTTCTTCTTAGAATTCCACTCTCCTTTCTAGGCACGAGTCACCTAAAAGCAATTAAAGGGCTAGTACTAATCAAGTAGAATGGTTACTCAAAGTAGTACTAACTAGATGTTATGCAATCAAACAAATGGGAATACTTACGAAAATCTACCCAAAACAACACTTTCAGCACTCAGGAGGGGCGCCCAAAATGTGCAGTCAATCAGGCGGGGCGCCTGGGACCTAGGCGGGGCGCCTAAGGTCTTAGGAAGTGAGCAAGTCAGGCGGGCGCCTGGCCTGAAGCTTTTCCCAACTCGTTTCAAACTTGTTCCAAGTCGATTTCCAAGCCCCAAATCCGATATTTTCAACTTGTTTTCACAATCGAATGATACCCAAAGTTGTTTTTGTTCTTCCTTAACAAAACCCAATCAAATTTATATCCAAACAATCAATCAAATCAAGGTTCAAGGTCAAGAACTTCAAGAACACAAGGGTTTATCAAAAGGGTTTCAACAAGGATTGTGATTCATCAAATTTAGTGTTATACATGTTCAAATCCCACAAAATTGGTACCAAATCGCTTGTTTTTCAATGAAGATCAATCCCCAATATCAAGTTCTCAATCAAACATCAATCCAACCCAAGTATCAAGCCAAAAATCATCAAGAACAAGTTCATCAAGGGTTTAAGGAAAATTTGGGGTTTCAATTTTTCAAACTTCACCAATCCAAGTAATTTTGGTACCCAAGCAACGGGAATTCAATCACGATCAAGAATCCATAACACCCATATCATAAATCATCCAAACCAACAAGATACACCAAATTTTTGTATTTTCAATTTTTCGATTTTTTTTTTGTAATTTTCTCCTTTCTAATAACTTTAAACACAAGAAAACTAAAGAAAAGATACTAGGCACGAAGAATCAAGGGTCGGGGGTTCGTAGAAATGAGACCCGAGCCTTGCTCTGATACCAAGCTGATAAGAATCAAACGCGCAAAGTAAAAGGATAAGAACGAGACGTAACTCGATCTCTAATCTCAAGTAGCAACGGAGAACTTGTTCCGCTACACCCCGAGAGAAGGACAAGAACACCTACGCTAAGCAACTACCCTCGAGCTAACGTGAGCACGCAAGTAGAATGGTCGGGGGGGAAAGGTAGTCATCTAGATCCGCTAGAAGAACAACAAGTCCCATAAACAAGGTTTCATTCAATAATCAAGAGCTATGCTCATGTTCAATATTCATCAATCATAAACTAACTTCAAAATAGGCTAAGCATGGCTATTTATACCTGTTTCCCAAGCTTGCACAATGACTAAAATACTCTTACTAATAAGGTTCACAAAATAGGCCACGTAGGGCAAAACGGTGAAATAATCATAGGCTTCAAAGCTGGGAGGGACGCCTGGGGTCTGGGAGGGGCGCCTGGATTGGCCTTCAGTTGGGCGCCCTTAGCTGGGAGGGGCGCCTGGGTCAGGATGGGCGCCTGGCTAGGCGGGCGCCTGGCTGGGCGGCCCGCCTGTGCATTTTTAGCCCCTTAGGCAGTGTGTTGGCCAGGCGGGAAGTCTGGGCTAGGTGAGGCGCCTGGCTCTGCTGTGCCACTTTCTTCCTTAGGCGTGAGGCCTAGTTTGATCACCCGGAACGGCTTCCACTCGCTTCCTTCTTCAAGGCCTCTCTTCACCAAGTGTAAGTGGGCTCCTTGGATCTCCTTAGCTTGGCTCCTTGTGAAGGGTCTTGTGGGGGTTTGGTTCTTATCAATCTGATGGCGCCCTTTACTTGGTTATCGACTATTAAATACCTGTCTTAAAAAAGAGATGTTTACACAACATAAATTATTTAAGTAATAAATAATAAATAATAAATAAACACATTTCACCTTTATTATTCCATTAATTTTGTTTAAATCTTTAGGACGTCAACATGCCTAAATTTAAGGGATATTAATAATCAAATACTTTATCTTTAAATAATATACTAATTTTAGTATCCTCACGAGGTGCGGTAAATTTTCAACGGAAATTTTTTTTCTAAACAATGATTGCAAATTGTTTAGAAATATACATATATGAAATCCTAAAAAATAATTAAAAAAATTAATTTAATATATATGTCTCAAAAAGTATTATTGTGTATATTTCATAACTAATATTTTAATTCCTAAAGAGCCAATTTATCTATTGATAAATATTCATGCTTCAATTAAAAAATTAAATTTTTATATTTTTAATTCAAACTCACCAAACTCAATTTAAAATATTTATCTTGCAATTAACTTAAAATTTAACCATAATCTAAGTAAATACATTGTTCAAAAAAATATCATTTCACATTTCATTAGTTGGTCACTTAGCATAATATCGTTAACCAATGTTCTCCTCTAAACAGGTAAAGAAATTATCTTTCAATTCACGTTCAACTAAATGAACGAAATTATACAAATAACATTTGATAACTCAAATTCTAAAATACCTTTTTTCCAATTCCTACGGAACAAAATTTGTGTCAAACATGTATTTTATTTGAGTTGCAATATTTCTTTTTTCAAATTATTCTAAACATAAAATTGCTTTTATCGGGTTACATAGTATTATATTTAGCTTTAATTTTGATAATGTCAAAATGTAAAAGTTCACTAAAAAAGCGAAGTAGTTTAGTCATAACTTGCAGAGACTTAAATAATTTCTAGCAAATGAACTAACGATTATTTGCTCTAATAGCACCACTAAAAAATGGTAACACTATCTTAAAACACTTTTTAACCCCAGTGGAAAACTTTAACTACAAACCAAAATGAGTCATGAGTAATTTGAGTCACGGAAAAATCAAAATCAAAGAGAGTACTACTAGTGCTACTCTTTGTTAATGGCGTATAATTTTTTCTTGTTGGCTTAAATTGGTCATATAGATAGAGTATAACTCATTAATTTTCTTCCCATATTTCCTAAATAATATAAAAATGAATAAGCTTGTAAATTGAAATATAAATGAGTCACCCATGAACAACCGTTGCCCCAAAGTAACTTTGGTATATTTCAACACATTATAAGCAGCATCAAACTGAACAAAGGTAGATGCATGTATGAACTGACTCAAGAATTGGATGTATTGGATTGAGATTGCCCGATCAAATCTTGTATGTGTGAGGAAAAAGCATTATTAAATAATTTCCTCAGAATTGGCCTCGTCCTACCATTCTGATAGAGATCTGTAGCTTTCTCGAATTGGCAGGTTATTATCGGTGGTTCGTGTAGAAGTTCTCCACCAATATAGCTCATCTAACCCGTTTAACTCAAAAGGCAGTTCATCCGGTGGACCAATGAGTGTGAGGCAAGCTTCCAGAAACTCAAAGCCTCATTGACTTTAGCTCTAGTGTCATCCCTTCCTTCGTGCACTGGTGGATTTTTTGTCTATCACGATGCTTCCAGTGTTGATCTAGGATGTGTTCTGATGCAGCACGGAAAGGTCTCGCCTATTCCAGACAGTCGAAGATAAGTGAGAAGAATTATCCGACTCATGATATAGAGTTGGCAGTTGTGGTCTTTGCTTTGAAGATCTGGAGGCACAATCTTTATGGTGATCCTTGTGAGGTGTATATAGATCCCAAGAGCTTGCAGGATTTTCATTCTCAGAAGGATCTTAACGGAAGGCAGCGGAGGTAGCTTGAGTTGTTTAAAGATTAGGATCTCATTATCCGCTATCATCTAGGGAAGGCGAATGTGGTAGAAGACACATTGAGCATAAACTCCATAGGTAGCTTGTCTTTTCTTTATGTTGTCAAGAGACCATTAACTTGAGAGTTGTAGTCTCTTGGCGGTTCCAGAGTGAAATATATTAGCCCAGACTAAGAAAAGACAGTTCGAGGATCCTTATCTTCGGCAGTTGCGTGGTCGTATTCTAAGGTGAGGGGTTCCTTCATTCGAGCTTTATTCAGATGGCATTCTTCAGTTTAAGAGCCGAATTTGTGTTCCTGATGTCGGAGATATGAGATAGCTATTGCTTTGCGAGGCTCATAGCCTTGGTTATTCTATTAATTCTAGCATCACTAAGATGTATCAGGACCTCCTAGAGTTGTATTGGTGGAAAGGAATAAAAAGAAACGTGTTTAATCATGTGTCTCGTTGCTTGATCTGCTAGCAAGTCAAGTATGAGCATAGGAGGCCAATATGTTTAGCCAATGCTTTACCCATTCCCGAGTGGAAGTAGGAGGATATCACTATGGATTTCGTAGTTGGTCTACCGAAGACACTGCGGTGTCATGATTCAGTCTGGGTGATTGTTGGCAGAATGATGAAATCTTTTCTCTTTACTCATGTAAAGACGACTGACTCGGCTAAGAGGTTAGCTCGGATCTTCATTGAGCAAGCATTTCGACTGCATGGTACTCCATATCCATTATATCTGATCGAGGTTCTCAGTTTACTTCTCAGTTTTAGCAGTCTTTCTAAAGGGATTTGGGGACCCAGGTGCAGCTCAGCACGACATTTCTTCCACAGACTGATGGTCAGTCTTAGTTGAAGGCATGTGCATTAGACTTCAGAAGCCACTGGGAGGATCACTTGGCATTTAAGGAGTTTTCCTATAATAATAGCTATCAGTCCTCTATCCAGATGGCTCTATTAGAGGCATTGTATGCTGTCAATTTCATTATTCGATAGGCTGATTTGAGTCTCCAGATTGTTAGGTGATGAGTTCGCAGATGGTTCGTCAGACTCTGATGTTGTCTATGTTATTTAGGATCATCTACGGATTTCTAAGAGCAGGCAGATATCATACTCAAACAGGAGGAGTCGGGAGTTAGACATTGAGATAGGTGACATGGTATTTTTGAAAGTATCGTTGACGAGGGGTATAAAGAGATTTAGGAAGAATGTGAAGCTCAGCCGTAGGTTCATTGGCCCTTTTTTGTATTGAAAAACGTATATGTAAGGTAGCTTATCGGCTTGATTTACCAGATCCTATGCTAGTTAATCTGGTGTTTCATTTATTTATGGTTTTTAGAATTATTTCCGGGATCCTTCCGAGGTAATTAAATTAGATCTAGGTCGGCTAGATGTGAATCTAGCTTATGAGAAGTTCCCAGTTTTCATAATTACCAGAGATATCCAAAAGCTTCGTTCTAAGGAGATTCCGATGGATGGAGTGCAATAACATAACCGTCTTCATGACAAGGACACTTGGGAGCTCGAGTCGAGCATGCGTTAGAGATATCCTCATCTCTTCTGGGATTGACATACGATGTTGATCTCTGAAATCTAAGGGTTCTTATTGTTCGCTTATATTTTTTGTTCAGTAATGGTGTAGTAGTTTCTATTGATTAGTTGTTAAAAGTTGTGCATAATATGCTTTACACTCTGGCTCATTCGAGGACGAACGAGAGTCTAAGTGGAAGAGAATAAAATGACCTTGACAAGTTGTTTCGGGAGTTAGGACTCTAATTGTCATGACAACTGTCTTAAAAGCTCTGTAAGGTCTGCTAGGCCAAGTCTATAAAGTTTGAACTGAATCGGACCTCGTTAGGTAATTCTGAGAGGACAATTTCAGTTCTGCTGACGGTAAAGCTAGATTATGGTTTTCAAGCTCGATTTGAGTAAGTGAACAAGATGATCATTCAAGGTCAAACTATATTTGAGAATGTCATAAGAAAAACTAGTACAAATTTCTTCAAGAAAGGTTGGAACAGGTGGTTCAAAAGACCTTGAAATGTAGAGGGTGCATTGGCGAGGCCAAATGGCATCGCCAAATATTCATAATGGCCTATGCGAGTTCTGAGAGCATTTTTATGAATTTCTTCAGGAACCATTATGATCTAATGATAATCAGATTTATGATCAACATTGGAAAAGATTGATGCTCCAGCTAATTCATCAAAAATATCATTTATGATATGAATAGGAAACTTATCCTTGATGGTTACATTGATTCAACTGCCTCAATCAACATATAGCCTCCTTGTTCCATCCTTTTTTCCTACTGAAACCACAGGAGAAACCAATGTGCTATTACTATACTGAAGTACCCCTTGATACAACATCTCTTTCACTAACTTTTCAATGAAATCTTTCTTCATAGGAGAGTTCTGGTACGTTCTGATATAGATAGGCTTGGCATCGGGACTCTAAAGAATTCTAGATCAAAAAACTTTTTGCTAGTAGTGGTAGAGAAGTTGAGACACAATAGAAGGTATATTACTGCCTTTAGTGAGCTGAAGGGAACTAAATAGGAAAAGTGGATAGCTCATCATCATTAACTTGTAGCATGAATAGCCAAACTTCATTTCCACACAACTTATTAATATCTTTTGAGGTAGCTAGCTAACATTTCTCAGGTACTCCATTGAGTATGTGTTTCTTTCCTTGATGAATGAATGTAATAGACAACTCTGAATAATCAAAGCTCATTGGCCCTAATTATTTCATCCAAAGAGCACCCAAGACTAGATCATATTATTCCAAGGGAAAAATGAGCAAATCAGAGAAATATGTAGCCCATTGGAGCATCCATTGCTAATATCTAACAACACCAGAAGTGGAATTAGAGTGTTATTACCCAACCTGCCAGCTGGCCTTAGTGGGACTGATAGTACACCCCAGTCTCTTAGCAGCCTCTACATCATTGAATTTATGAGAGCCAGCACCATTAAGAGAATTTGTCAAAGCCTTTTGTCGCTATTCCCAATGACATGAATGGTATAACCTCTTTCAACCCAGACAGAGCATACAAGGAAATCATAGTAGTTCAGCTATTTGAAGTAACCAGTTCTTCCATAGAATAAGTACCTTCATAATGGAATCCTAATTCCACACCTTCTATCTCTTCTCCCTCCTCTAGATCCAACAGAAATAATTTTTGGGAAGATTGCATTTATGACCAAAAGGTATACTTATTATTACAAAAGTAACACAAGACTTTGGCTCTCTTAGCTTGCATTTCTTCAGGTGAAATTGTTCTCATATTCGTAGGGAAGATGGTAGATCGGAGCTGGTTAAGGTCAATTTAGGTGCAGAAGTGTGAGAATAGCTAATTATTTCATCCAAAGAGCACCTAAGACTAGATCATATTTTCCTAAGGAAAACATGAGCAAATCAGAGGTATAAGTAGTCCCTTGAGCAGCCATTGATAATCTCTAACAACACCAGAAGTGGAATTAGAGTGTTATTACCCAACGTGACATAGCTGGCTTTAGTGGGAGTGATAATACACCCCAGTCTCTTAGCAGCCTCAACATCATTGAATTTATTGGAGCCACCACCATCTAGAGAATTTGTAAAGGCCTTTTGTCGCTATTCCAAATGATATAAATGGTCTGAGCTCTTTTAACCCAAACAAAGCATACAAAAAAATCATGGGAGTGCCGCTATCTGAAGTAACTAGTTCCTCCATAGAATAAGTACCTTCTTAATGGAATCCTGATTCCACACCTTCTATCTCTTCTCCCTCCTCTAGATCCAACAAAAATATTTTTTGGGAAGATTGCAGTTATGACCAAATGTATACTTATAATTACCAAAGTAGCATAAGCCTTTGGCTCTCTTAGGTTGCATTTCTGCAGGTGAAATAGTTCTCCTGTTCTTACGGAAGATAGTAGAATTTGAGCTGGTTAAGGTCAATTTAGGTGTAGGAGTGTGAAAATAGCAAAAGGATTTGGTATTTAAAGCTTCAGGTGAAAGTATTTTGGGCTAGTAATTAGCTAACATAACAACAGGTCATTTCTAGACTCTAGCAGTAGCTGAAAGTGCAACTTCAGCTAACCTAGCTAGTCCATAAGTGTGAGACAAGGTTTTTGGTTTATGCATCATAATAGGATTCACTAATTCATTCTGTAGCCCTCTAAAAAATAATCAATGGCTTGATCAGTGGACAAATTACGCGTAGCAAATAGTAGATCAAAAGCAAACTAGAATTCCTTCACTGTACCCTTTTATCTTAATTGCTTCAGCTCAATCATAGGTTTGGCCATATCAGCACCAAACGTTTCAGTCAAAACTGACAAGTATATATTCCAACTCGGTAGATTAGGCATATTTCTACATTTCAGATATGATTGATGCCAAAGTAAAGCCTCATCATCCAAATGCATTACTACTAGCTTAATCCATTAATTCATAAGAGTTTCATCAGTAGAAAAGTAATCTTCTATTAGTGATATAGTCATGTTTTCAGATTTTCACCATTGAATAAGTTATGCGAGTGTGAACTAACATCAAGGAATGGATAAGGACCTAGAATACCTTAAGAGGGTGGTTGAGATGTATTACCCATAAGCACTATCTCGTGATTGTTGTTGCAATTGCATTCTATCAAAAACATTTATAAGGGCATTAGCCACTTTTTGATGCAGTCTGTGTCCGTACTGATCAAGCAATCGAGCCAAACTAGTGTTAAAGCCATCGAGGCCGGCCACACGAAGCCAAGCCAAAATCATTCACAACGTGCACATTCACTTAGTGTGGCAGGGAGGAAGCAACCGTTCGGTCAGTTAGGGGCCGAACACTATTCCATGACGGCGAGCACTAAAGTGATCGAAGGGCTACCAATGAGCCCGAGGCAATAGATCATCCATTATCAATTGTGCCCAGGCTGAGCAACCGAGCATTGAAGCCCAGATCACCGAGCACATTATTTACATCGGCCTGCGGGCCTTGTTTTACTAGTCGAATGCGACCATTTTCCTAGTTTACCTTTAGGGCAAACTATATAAACCCCTTAGCTTAGTTCATTTAGAATTAGTTGATTGTTGATATTGTTGAATGACAAGCTGAGTGCTTTGTAACTCATCGTGAGTGAACCATATCGTGGGATTGTTAAAGAACTTTTGTAAATCAGTGGATTCAGTTTGAACATCTTCTTCTTTGATCATTCAATTTGGAAGAAGCATGGTTTGTCTTCTTGAGGATTGTTGTATACTTTAAGTGCTTCTTTGATTTTCAAACAGAGTGGCCCCAAGACTAGTTCCTTGGGTACTTTTGGGTTGAAGCTTAGAATTGTTTAGCTTCTATCATTACCTTCTCCATCTTTACTCTTTCCGTTGTCATTTGTTCGATATCTAAGCTCCAAGTTAGCTTGCACCATCTTGTTATCAGAGCAAAGTTTGGGCTAGTTCTTATAACCCAATCTTATTCTATGTTATCTTTATTTCATGCGTTTGTGTTTTTATTCCGATTTCGTGTTCTTATATTGTCACAGTGTGTTGTTGTTCTTATTACAAAAAAAAAAAGTGAAAAGAAGAAAATTCAAAAATGTTTGTTTGATTGTTGGTTGTAAGGATTAAACAACCATAGATTCGGTTAAATCACTGTTTGGAGGTTTAGGAAACCACTGGTGGTACACTTTTTGTCGACAAGGATTTCTTGAGGTTTTTGAATTGTCAGTTGGTGGTGCTGTTGAAAACCCTAGTTGAGTTTTGGTTGTGTATTAGTGAAAATTGGTGGTTATTGGTCGATTTTAGGTCGTGTGTTTGTTTGAAAACTTCAAAGCTCGGTCGTTAAACATCATCCGTACGCAAGAAAGTTGTAACATTGTAATAGTGTACGGACAACGTTGAAGATGTTCTTGTTGCCTTGAGCTGAAGTTTCCTCCATTCATCGTAAAAATTTAAACGGAGAAACGAATTTGAATCTTGTTTGATTTTTGGAGTGTTAATAATGTTCTAAAGGTATCCGTACGCCGGAGTTAACAGTTTACTATTCCATTGACGAAGAAAGGGAAAGGCATCATTGCCTAAAACCCCAGGTGAAAATTGTTGGTAGAAAGAAAAAAGTGGATAAGGATAAACCCTAATCCATACCAAAAGAGGGACCACTTTTTTCCGTACAAAGGTTGTTGTGTCTGAGGTTTGCAAAAGAGGAAATGGAGGGTAGATTCTCCTAGGATGTCTTTCTTTCTTTGTGTTCGTGGAATCTTGTTAGTAGATCTCTAGAGTAAATTCTTCTACTCGAGGTACTACTAACTTGGTTGAGCTTATAGGAACTCGTGCGTGGGATGACTGAAGACCAAAATTCGAAGTTAATTCTTGACCTCCTGTGCGCAATTAAATAGCGTCCATTCCATCAAGTCGAAATCAATTCACTCTTCCCGAAGAAGATAGTGTGACTTGTCAAATTTGAAGGTCTTAGAGAAATTGATCAAACCGAGGAAGCCATTGGTTACAAGTTCTTGAGTGACCAAACCAACGAATTGAGTGGACCCGAGCGCCACAAAAGTGAGGGAGTGTGTGAGGTTATTTCTAACCTTAACATTTTCTTAGTCTTTGGTTTGTGCATGTACCACGGTTGGAAAAGGAGAGAAAGGTGTTGAGGCACTCGAGGTGTCATTAGCCGATCTCTTCGCTGCGATACAAGGCATCAGTGCCGATGTGAAAGGAGTAAGTGCTCGAGTAGCAAACCTTGAGCAAGAGAAAGCATTTGTGGCCTTACCTGGGTCCGGTGCTGGTACTATCAACTCAACTCCTATGAAACTTGATAAGGATCGAAATAAAGACAAGAAAAAGATAGGAGCGAGTCTCGTCTCGAACTCCTTACGAAGTATCCATGGAGAACTTGTTCCGTGAAACCCTTGTATCGTGTCAAGATTTGCCTAACGCTAAGCAACTACCGTCGAGTCACACTCGGGACTCGCAAATAGAATGATAGGGCGTTGGTTCGACGTTCAACTAGGTCCGCTAGAAGCTAACAAAGGGTTCTTTCATTAACACAAAAGATTCCACTCTTCAAAGGTTTTCATCGTTCATCAAAATAAACTGAGGTTCAAATGAACACTAATGGCCCTTTTATAGGTGCCTTACACACATAATATAAAGTTAAAAGACCCCTAAAGTGGGCTTAAATGATATATGCCACGTAGGGCTAAATTAGGGAAAACATAACAAATAAGTGGGACTTCCCGACTAGAAGACTCAGGGGTGGGCGGTCCGCCGCTTAAAGGAGGTGCCCGGCCTCTGCATAAGCTGTAAGGTGGCCACAGGGGGGTGGACAGTCCGCCTGGTAACAGGGGTGGTACGCCTGCTCGAGATCCAGAGAGTGTACATTTCCATACTTAGCCAAATTTCTACCATTCTTCAACTAGGTGGTCTGCCCCTTTCGGTGGGCGGTCTGCTTTATCCTGGAGCTTCTTGGGGAGCTTCAAAATGAGCCTCGGATGCCTCCCCAAGTAGCCTAGGTGGTCCTCCTTCCATAGCACTCCAATGCATGATCTTCAAGTCTCTCCCGGAGTCTTCTTCCATGTCCTTCCAAGTCAAGTAGAGATGAATGTCTTGAATCATTTTGGCTTGACTTCTAGTGAAAGGCCTTGAGGTAGTGATCATGGAACAAACAACACCCATGACTCGGCATCTAGCATGGAAGAGGTTTTCTTTTTGCAAGTTCTCACTATCCTCCACAAACATAGCACCTAAACTCCTCCTTACAACAAGGAAGGCATGAGGGTCATCATCCTCAATTACATCCTCCTCCACACCAACCTCTTCGTCTCCCTCTACTCCCTTCTCCTCGGGTTCACTATCTTGTTCATACACCAATTCACCTACCACAACCATGGTCTTTCGGGTAGGACAATGTTTAGCAAAATGACCATACCCCTTACACTTATAGCATTGAGTAGAAGTAGAAGTAGGATTGCTCAAGTGAGTTTTAGAATTACCTCCCACATGTGGTATAGACTTCTCATATGGCTTCTTCTCATCTTTGCTAGCACTTGCACCACTTGCATTTGGAAATCTTGCATTTGGAGGCTTCCACTCCTTTGGTTTACTCAAGGGAGTAGGAGTGCTACTTTTGTAGCGAGTGGATTTCTCTTTCTTGAGCCATTTCTCCGCTTCAGCCGCATCATTATAGTGATCATAGTGGTTTCATACTTGTGAAACTTCAATTGAGAGGCTATCTCTCGATTCAAACAACTTCTAAATCGAATCACGGCCGGTTCATTTTCCTCCCCATCTATGTCTAGGGTCATCCGGATTTTCTCAAACTCATTGAAGTATTCCCCAACCATCTTGTAACCTTGCTTCATTTCATAAAGACGTTTGTATTGGTCTTGACGATATTGTTGAGTCAAATACTTCTCATCCATCACACGGATCAACTCACCCCAAGTAACATTGATGGCCATAGTATTTCTTCTTCGATTCCACTTGACCGATTCCCACCAAGTAGAAGAAAAAGATTCAAAGGAAGATATAGCATACTTTGCTTTCTTCTCCTCAGTCATGTCATTGGTGTCAAACACTCTCTCCATAGTCAACTTCCAATCAATGTACTCAACTGAGTCACTACTCCCTTTAAAGGTGGGGATAGTAGCTTCACACTATTGAGATTATTGTTATCATGACCTCCTATGTAAGGCTCCGGTTGGCCTCCAAAGTTGTCTCCATAACCACCATAATCCCTCCTAGCATTCCCTCCAACATATCCCATGGGTGGCCCTCGACCTCGGCCTCTACCCCTATTCTCATTCTGACCCCAATTCATGGCTCCCCTAGGTTGATAATGGTCATCATACTCACCATCACCATACTCATCCTCCTCCCCTTCTTGAGTTTCATTCACTTGCTCAAGAGGTAGAATATTTCGAATGGGTCTTGGAAGTTGAATGTTTCTTTGGGGATTGCCCAAAACGTGGGGAATGCCCACTCGTTGAGGATTGCCCAACACTTGTTCATTTCTATCACGATCTTTCTTTACCCGTTGTTGCCTAAGAAATTCAACAACTTGTTCCGGGGTAAAGTTTGAACTACTTGTGCCTTCACCGGCATCAACTTGGACACTCGGGGTCCCCTTCTCAACTTGGACACTCGGGGTCCCTTTCTCAACTTGGACACTTGAGGTATCTTACTCAACTTGGGTACTTGAGGCCCCCTTTTCAAGAGTTTCAATCCTTAGGTTCATACTATCTAATTTGGCAAGGATAGTAGCCAAGGCATTTTTTGTAAAGTCATCTCCTTCGTTGGCCATTGTACCTGCAAAATGAGCAAACGTTAGTGAAATCACATCACTCACACCCTCACTTGTATGGCACTCGGTTCACTCGTTTAGTGGTGGTGGATATTTCACTCAAGCTTGAATCTAGAAGCTTCACGTAGTTGATCAACAAACCTCAACTCAATCACTCAATCCACAGGTCAAGTGTACTCTGGGGTGTGCGAAGTTTATGTGACTCTATTGGACGATAAGCTCTTTAAAGTGAGGACTTGAGTCAAATGATTCTACGGATTTTCTTCGAATTTTACTCTCCTAACTAGGCACGAATTGCCTAAAAGCTCAAAGGACTAGTGCCAATTAAGTAGGAAAGTTACTTAAGGAAGCACTAGTTAGAAGGTATGCAAGCAAAGAAACAAGAGAGCTTAGGAATAACTACCCAACCCCACAATTCAGCAAAACAGGCGCCCCACCCCTTTACAAGTGGGCGGTCTGCCCGAAATTCTGCAGAGGAGAGTAGGCGGTCCGCCCCTATACTAGGCGCCCAGCCACCTAAAAATCTAGAGAGCACACAACAAAGCGGGCGGTCCGCCTCTGTGTTTTGGCGCTCCGCCTACTGTGTTCTTCAGCACAGTTCAACTTCGTATTTCTTGGTTTAAGCACCCAAAAATCCAACAATTTTCAAGATGTTTTGTCAATCCGAAGGTACCCGATCGTGTTTTCAACCACAATAATCAAACCCCAATAATTTTTTTATCAACCCCAATCAAAAACAATCAAATCATCATGTTCATCAAGTTCATAGCAAGGTTTTTCAAGAACAAAGGGTTTTCAAATTTTCAAATTTTTTTTTACAACTCCAATAACACCCATATCATGAATTAATCACACCAACAAGATATGTCAAATTTTGGGATTTTCAAATTTTTCAACAATAACAAACAAGAAACTAAGATAGAAACCAACTTAGGCACGAAGAATCAAGGGTTGGGGGTTTGTAGGAACAAAACCTGAGCCTTGCTCTGATACCAAGATGATAAGGATCGAAATAAAGATAAGAAAAATGATAGGAGCGAGACTCGTCTCGAACTCCCTACGAAGTATCCACGGAGAACTTGTTTCGTGAAATCCTTGTATCGTGTCAAGATTTTCCTAACGCTAAGCAACTACCCTCGAGTCACACTCGGGAATCACAAATAGAATGATCGGGCGTTGGTTCGACGTTCAACAAAGTCCGCTAGAAGAATCAAGGCAACAAAGGGCTCTTTCATTACCACAAGAGATTCCACTCTTCAAAGGTTTTCATCATTCATCAAAATAAACTGAGGTTTAAATGAAGAATAATGGCCCTTTTATAGGTGCCTTACACACATTATATAAAGTCTAAAAGACCCCTAAAGTGGGCTTAAATGATATATGCCACGTAGGGCTAAAATAGGGAAAACATAACAAATAAGTGGGACTTCCCGTCTAGAAGACTCAGGGGTGGGCGGTCCGCCCTTTAAAGGAGGCACCCCGCCTCGGCATAAGCTGTAAGGTGGCTACAGGGGTGTGGGCAGTCCGCCTGCTCGAGATCCAGAGAGTGTGCATTTCCACACTTAGCCAAATTTCCACCCTTCTTTAATTAGGCTGTCCGCCCCTTTCAGTGGGAAGGAGCACCCATGATTCTCCTCCAGCACAAGGAACATATTTTGATTGCTAATGAACTAACCCCTTCTTTGCCTAGTTCTATTTCTTCTCTTTTGCAAGGTTATGAAGACATCTTCCCCGAGGAGTTTCCTAGTGGATTGCCACCACTAAGAGGTATTGATCATCAAATTGACCTTGTTCCGGGCTCTCAATTGCCTAACAAGGCCGCTTATAGAAGTAACAAGGCCGCAAGTGGAGGAGTTGCTTGGAAGAGGCCTTGTGCAAGAAAGCTTGAGCCCATGTGCGGTCCCGGTCATCCTAGTGCCAAAGAAAGATGGGACTTGGCACATGTGTGTGGATTGTAGAGCCATCAACAAGATCATTGTAAAGTATCGTCATCCTATTCCTAGGTTAGATGATATGCTTGATGAGTTATGTGGATCTTGTATATTCTCTAAAATTGATTTGAGGAGTGGATACTACCAAATCCGGATGAAACTGGGTGATGAGTGGAAGACAGCCTTTAAGACTAACTTTGGTCTTTATGAGTGGCTTGTCATGCCTTTTGGCTTGTCCAATGGTCCTTCAACCTTCATTAGGTTAATGAATCATGTGCTTAAATCTTTCATTGGAAAATTTGTTATAGTTTATTTTGATGATATTCTTATCTATAGCAAATCCATTGATGGGCATGCTAATCATTTGAAACAAGTGTTTGATGTTTTGAGAAAGGAACAATTGTTTGCTAATTTAAAAAAGTGCTCTTTTTGTGTTGAGAAAGGTGTTTTCCTTGGTTTTGTGGTGAGTGAAAATGGTGTGGAAGTAGATGAGGCTAAGGTGGAGGCCATTAGAGATTGGCCCAGTCCTAAAAGCATTGGTGATGTGAGGAGTTTTCATGGATTGGCTAGCTTTTATAGGAGATTTGTGAGGGGGTTTAGCACTATAGCCACACCATTGACCGAAGTGATAAGGAAGGATAAGGCGCTTGTGTGGGGAAAAGAGCAAGAAGAGACTTTTGCAAAATTGAAGGAAGTCCTTAGTTCCACACCTCTTCTTCAATTGCCAAACATTGATAAAACCTTTGAGATTGAGTGTGATGCTAGTGGGGTAGGGATTGGAGCCATGTTGATGCAATATCAAAAACCTATTGCCTACTTTAGTGAAAAAATCAAGGGGGCAACCACTAGATACTCCACTTATGACAAAGAGTTGTATGCTTTGGTGAGGGCATTGGCTCATTGGCAACATTACCTTTGGTCCAAAGAATTTGTCATTAGAACCAACCACCAATCCATAAAGCACCTCAAACCCCAAGAGAAATTGAATGTGAGGCATGCAAAATGGGTGGAGTTTCTTGAAACCTTTCCTTATGTCATCCATTACAAAAAGGGGAAAGAGAATGTGGTGGCGGATGCCTTGTCAAGAAATTTTGTGCTTCAATCAAGAAGGCAATTGTTGAATACCTTGGGGTCCAAACTCATGGGTTTTGAAAGTATGAAGGAGATGTATGTTAATGACCCGGAGTTTGGAGAACTTTATGCTAATTTTGAAGTGGAGGAAAGGGGTAAAAGAATCAATCGAATGTGTGGTGAGGAGGAACTTAGTGGTGATGTGGAGAAAAAGAGGTTTCACAAGTTCGATGGCTTCTTGTTTAGGAATGGGAAGTTGTGTGTGCCTAGTTCATCTTGGAGGGAGTGGCTGTGAGAGAGGCACATAGTTGGGGACTAATGGGGCATTTTTGTGTGGGCAAGACCATGGAGATTCTTAAGGAGCAATTCTATTGACCCAAGATGAGGGTGGATGTTGTGAGGGTGTGTGGCCAATACTTGGAGTGTAGGCAAGCCAATTCAAAGTTACTGCCACATGGTTTGTGCTCACCCCTCCCCATTCCCTTAGGTCCATGGCTTGATATCTCTATGGATTTTGTCCTTGGATTGCCTAGGACCAAAAGGGGAAAAGATAGAATTTTTGTGGTCATTGATAGATTTTCTAAAATGACTCATTTCATTCCATGTCATAAGGTTGATGATGCATCTCATGTAGCCAATTTGTTTGTTGAACATGTGCTTAAATTGCATGGGGTCCCGAAAACTATCGTTAGTGATAGGGATCCCAAGTTCCTTAGTCATTTTTGAAAGGAACTTTGGGGGAGGCTTGGCACTAAGTTGTTGTTCTCCACTTCTTGCCACCCCCAAACCGATGGCCAAACCGAGGTGTCAATAGAACCTTGGGTGCCATGCTTGGAGCAATTGTTAAGGGGAAACTGGCTTCTTGGGAAGAACATCTACCTTTGATTGAATTTTCTTATAAAAGGACCATGTACACATCTACTTGCATGACACCTTTCGAGGTTGTGTATGGTTTTAATCCCCTTACCCCCTTGGATCTTACGCCTTTGTCTAGTGATGTTGTCTTAAGCTTAGATGCCAAGGTGAGAGCTCAAGAGATGAAGCAACTTCATGAACAAGTAAGGAAACAACTCGAGAAGAAAACCCAAGAAGTTGCCAAGAAGGTGAACAAAGGAAGGAAGAAGGTTATCTTCGAGCCCGGTGATTGGGTGTGGGTTCATTTTCAGAAGGATAGGTTCCCAAACAAGAGGACGAGCAAATTTATGCCTAGAGGCGATGGCCCCTTCCAAGTCCTTGAATGCCTCAATCACAAAGCGTACAAGGTGGACTTGCCAAGCAATTACCAAGTGCACAACACGTTCAATGTGTGTGACTTGTCTCCCTTCGAAGTCAAAGATCAAGTGAATCCGTGGAGGGATTCTTCTCAAGACAGGGAGAATGATACAACCCGATGCTCAGCCAAACCATTTACAAGGAGCCAAGCACGGGAGTTGCAGCAGCTGCAGTCTATGTTTGCACAGTTTGAGCTGCTGGGGCAAGTGCTCGAAGCTTCAGCGCAGTTCTGCCTCAGAAACTGGAGTTGTTCATCGCGATCGCGCGTGCACAGTCGCGATTGCGGAAGTCCAAAAAGAAGACCTATGCGATCGCTACCAGCAAGACTCTCTCGCAGAAGATGAGAATGCAAAGCTGCGCGATCGCGCGTCGACATACGTGATCGCGCAAGAGGCTGGTTGAAGACTCGCTTGCGCGATCATGAGACCATAGCCGCGATCGTGAGGCTATGATTTAATGCTCAGCGCGATAGCGCCCCTTCCTGCGTGAACTTGCTGAGACGAGGATCAGAAAGCCCATTTTCAGCTAATGACTTGAAGGCCCATTGTTAAGGGGTAATTAAGGCAAATGTGCCACACTATATATACTCTTAATGTCATTAGTTTACCTAGTTTTTGGATGATTATTGAAATTGTGAGGTTATTGGCTAAGCTAGTTTGCTTAAGCACATTAGTCCTTGATTTACAATTAGATTCCATCTAATTGAGGATCAAATAGTGTTGGTTCCTTTTGTTGGACAATTAGAGGGGTGTTTAGGTTAATCTTTCTCTAATCTACTTCTCTAATAATTTCTAATCAAAAGTGGGTCTTCCTTTCTTCTTTCAATCTTGTTATTTTTGTTTTGAGTCTTTTAATTTTCGTATCATCATTGGCCGTAGTGGATGAGCTACAAGTCAGTAGCCTACAAATTAAATTTGTGAATTGGATGCTTCGTCCTACTTGTAATGTTTGAAATATTTTGTTTATTTCTTGTTATTTGAATTGTATGAAGGAATGTTCGTCCTTCTTGTATAATTTATGTTGTGCACATATTTGTTTTACTGCAGTTTTAGTTTATGTTGTGCACATATTTGCTTTAGCGCAGTTTTAATTTATGTTGTGCACATATTTAATCTTTGAGTTCGCAACACATTGCAGTCGTATAGGATATTACAATAAGATGTTCTAAATGACTGTTCAATATAATATCCTCCTTAATTTTTTGAAAATGTTAAGAAAATCTACATTGTCGTTCGGAACATCTTGACCCCAAACCTCAAAATCTAAACCCTAAACCGACAGTAAATTCGTTCTGAACATTGAACGTGTGTTCCAACATGTTAGCTACATGTTCGGAAAGCGATGATTATGTTCGAGTGATAAATGATGGTGATCATCACTAGATATGAAACTTAGAGTGATAAATATTGGTGATAATCACTAGACTTGACCAATGATGCTAGTTATAGTGATTAATGATGGCGATTATCACTACACATGACCAATTATACTAGTCAGAGTGATAAATGATGTTGATAATCACTAGACATGACAAATTATACTAGTTAGAGTGATAGATAATGGTGAGTATCACTAGACATGACCAATTATACTAGTTAGAGTGATAAATGATGGTGAGTATGACTAGACATGACCAATTATACTAGTTAGAGTAATCAATGATGGTGATCATGACTAGATATGACCAAATATATAGGTAAGAGTGATAAAATATGTTGATAATCACTGGACATGACCAATTATACTAGTTAGAATGATCAATAATGGTGATTATCACTAGACATGACCAATTATACGTGTTAAAGTGACAAATGATAGTGATAATCACTACACATGACCAATGATACTACTTAGAGTGATAAATAATGGTGATAATCACTAGACATGACCAATTGTACTAGTTAGAGTGATAAATGATGGTGAGTATCACTAGACATGACCAATTATACTAGTTAGAGTGATAAATGATGGTGATAATCACTATACATGACCAATTATACTACTTAGAGTGATAAATGATGGTGATTATCACTACACATGACTAATGATACTAGTTAGAGTGATAAATGATGGTGATTATCACTACACATGACCAATGACACTAGTTAGAGTGATAAATGATGGTGATAATCACTACACATGACCAATTATAGTAGTTAGAGTGATAACTGATTGTGATAATCACTACACATGACCAATTATAGTAGTTAGAGTGATAAATGTTGGTGGTAATCACTAGACATGAAAAATTATACTAGGTAGAGTGATAAATGATGGTGATTATCACTACATATGACTAATTATACTAGTCAGAGTGATAACTGATGGTGATAATCACTACACCTGACCAATTATGCTAGTTAGAGTGATAAATGATGGTGATTATCACTACACATGACAAAATTATACTACATAGAGTGATAAATGTTGGTGATAATTGTTGCTCTCAAATGCACACGCAAGTATACATGGTCGACAAGTAATAAAGTTATAAGATTGAGTTTCATTCCCACGAGGACTAGTGTTAATGAATTTATCCTAACAAATAATTTCCTAAATACTATTCAGGGATCTTTTTCGACAGTGATTGTGATTTAACTAGCTAAAGGAATTAATAATTAACAATATGTAATGAGATCAAGTAATCGCGTGAAATTTATGGGTTGTTATCAATAAGAGAGAGACGATCCAGATTTAGAGCGACAAACAATCCAGTTGAGTTTTCCAGTTAACTCTAGCTACTTCTTGATTTCTTAGATTGCTAACTAACAGGTTAAATATATTCGTGAAAACATGTCGATTCTTAACGACTCTATGCAAGCTACTCTAAAGCCTATATTCTATGGAATTAAATCACATGCATGCATTAAAGAACTTTAGATTTAGCTAACTAAGGCGAATTGGTATATGTCTATCCTACACGCAAATCGATTCCCTGAACCCAGGTTCACAATCAAGCCCTATTCTTTCTTATGTGCGTTCAAAAGTTCTCTTTGTCGAGTTCAACTTGTAAACCGTAGATAGTGTTCAATTATCATGTCTCAATAATAAAACAATTAGACTCAAGAAAGAATAAACAATTCATAATGGTAAATCAATAGGTAGAAATCAACCTTCATGTATTTGCTCTAACTTTAGAACGGTATGTTTAGGTACGCATATTCATGATAACAAAACAATAATTCATGAAAAAGAAATTGAATATTATAATAGATGATGTAAAAGAATTAAACCCTTGGTTCAATGTATTCTCTGACAAAACTTTGCTTCAAAACTGACTTCCTCCCAAAATAACGAAGTAATAAGATTTTTATAGTGTTTACAAAGTGCTAGAATAAGTTAAACCAAAGCCTAAACTAGTTGGGAAAACTTAAGTCTCACCAGCCTCAGAGCTTTCTTGGAAGCCCCGCTTCCAGTATAGCTTCCAAATCAAAGGCTATCTCTGAAACTTAGCTCTCAAAACAGCTTCCTATCTTCAGGGCTTTCTTGGAAGCTTTGCCTTGAAAATAGCTCCCAACACATCAATTTGGTCCAAGCCTTGCTTTTCAAAGTATTTTGCTCTATTTTGATTGTTCTTGCCTCGAATTCATCCAAACCATTCCTAAAATCACAAACACGATAACTGAGTGCAAGAAACACAATTTTCATATATAATGAACGAATAAAGTATCTAAATGTAAGGAAATATTAAGGTAAAATATGCGAATATTGCCAAATATCACCGCCCCACACTTAAACCTTTGCTCGCCCTCGAGCAATTACTAAAACTAATTTTCCAACTAGATCCCAACACTCGATAGAACTGGTCTACCTATGATTATGATTGATACTGACCATTAGACAAAGAGGATATACATACCATGTGACCTGCAACATGACAAAAATCCATCATATTTTAAAATGCTAGAACAACCAACTCAAGACATCTTAATTTCAAAAACCGACTCAATGAAGCCAAGTTTTCACAAAATCACACATATTCACTCAACCAAGAAGTCAATAACTTCACCAATCTCGTGCAAACCATGTGCCCTCACCCAAAAAATAATGAATCAAGAGAGCATCCCAAAAATCACACAAAGAATAAATTTCAAGAATAGATTAGGACATAATATAGAAAGAATTCGCTCGCTCTCACAAAAAAGTTCACGTGCCACACACAAAGTACCATAGGCTTGCCCGTAGTGTAGGACACCACTAATATAAGTTCACTCCAAATCGGGGATAACTAGGACTTTAAGGGTTGTAATGTAGGCTAAAGGACGGGTAGGATAATATTAAAGTGCTCTAAGAACTAAGGGTTCGAAAAAAGAAGACAATTAAGAACAAAAGGGATAGGCTTGTAATGTGGGTGCCAACAAAAAGGTCAATAAGCTCAAAAGGGCTTACTAAGAATAATATTAAAGGGTAGGCTAATCAAGGCAAAAAGGCTAATCAAAGAAACACCTGTATCATCTCCCGACTAGAGCAAACCTAAGATTTCGCTTTGAACATACACGGGGCAAGTTCTAGACAACAATATTAAAGCACGGAACACAAACTAATACCTCACATCACACATGACACATAGTTCACTTAAGACGATTCCATTCCAACTCTCGGTTTAAGCAAACAAGGTGTAACTTTTGAAAACTAAGCAATAACGCACAATGGTTCACAAAAGAGTCAAGTAGTTGAACTTAAGCGTCTCAAGAAGGTCATTTCTTATTTTTTTTAGGCATCCACCACAATTTTAAGACCACAAGGGATTCACAAATAGCAAATGCTCAAGTCCAAATCCACTGGTATCAAACAAACTAAAGGCACCTAGCATTCTATCATTTTTCCTAAAATATTCTACTAACTAATACTACACAACTCCTGAAAATAAAAATTTACCCGGTTCAAAGGTCTACCCATGCAAAAGAACTGAGGCCATAAGAAAAACCACGGGGCGGATGACATGTACCACTAACTAAAACTAAAAAAAAAAAAATTGGAAATTTTATTGGTTTTCTATTTTTTTTTCATTTTTATATATATTAAAGCAAGAAATAAATAAAAATAAAGTCAAGTGACAAAAATAAAAATTTCTAAAAAGAAATTTCTAATAGTACAGTCATCCATAACCTCAAAAATTCGGGAATTCCCTCACCACACACTTAAACAGAGCAATTTCCTCAATGCGATAAAAATAAAGTGCAAGAGTTAAAGGAACTTCCCTGAAGGCCCACCGGCCTAGGTCTCATCATTAGAATCCTCCCGCTCTGCATGCACGGGAGTGTCATCATCTCGCTCACAAGCAGTAGGCACAATAGCCTTACTTCTGACAGACCCCCCAGGACGGTGCGGTGGAGTGTGTGTGATGCAATCAAAATTGGGATTAGGACCCAACCATCAAGAGCCAAGTAAGAAAGGTGCGAGGATGCAAGGGCAAGAGCTTCGAAGATGAGTCGAAGGCCTAAGACGCTGAGGAGGAGCGCCCAACCGATTCCCAGGGCCAGGCGGAGCGCCCCAAGGATGAGGCGGATCGCCCAGACACCACTAGGTGCAGGCGGAGCGCCCCAAATTCTAGGCAGAGCGCCTAGCTGCTACACTGCTTGGTCAGTAGACTATTTGGGTGGAGCGCCCATCATTTAGGCGAAGCGCCCGACGTTGAAGAGGACCCAACTTTTGGTGTGAAGTTCCTATTTTACCCCAAAGTGTTCTCTTATGTTTTAATTCACTTTGGGGTCATTTTAGACACTTCACCATGTCTTATGAAAGACTATAAATAGGACACTTAGCCATTCTCTTTCATTAGCTAGACTTTGAGTATTGAATTGAGAGAGAACGAGAAAGGCCGAGCCTTCGAGTTCGAAGGGGATCGCTTCGTGAATTATTGTATAACTTGGAACCTATGGAGATTCATCGCTAGTATGAAACCATTGTAAGGTTCGAGTTTCATTTCTCCCTTTGGATAATTAAATTCATGTCTTGAATCAAATTATCCATTCTTTCTTCTCGTTTCCTGTCTCCCCAATCCTTGTTTCCTGATATCTCTTTTGATATCACTTATCTTATTTTATCGCTTCCGCATTTCCGCATATTTTGCATTGCATCAGTGTGTCTCCTCCTCCTCTTCATCTTCTTCATCTTTGCTGGCCTCTCCCTCGTCACCACTGCTATCAGCATCAATCACATCAGAATCATTATTTTCATCCTCTTCAGGAGGCACTTCTACTGTCTGAATCATTCCCAATAACCGTTTGGACGAATCCAATAATGGAAGTTCACGATCAAGTGCTGCCATATCCATCCCTGCTTGCCTTGCCAAATATTCTATCATCAAGTATTTACGGCCTTCTAAATTGTCTTGCATATCACGCCGCTCATCATTGGATAGTCTCTAGGCATTTGTACTCGGGCCTTGTACTACCGAAATATCATATTTCTTCTCCATAGCTAATACAATTCGATCACCAATATTATCTACAGGCACCCCTTCTTTCACTAAGTACTGAGTGAGGACACTGCCAAATGATAGCCTCTTAGACTTGCTGACACGGGTTTCCATCATTGCTTTGATCATATAGTACACAATGTTTACAGTTTTCCCCATCATGAAAAAGTATACTATGCAAGCCTTCATTTTAGTCACATCAGTAAAGTGGTCGGATGGAAACAGTCTTGCATTGATTAACCTAAGCCAAATTCGGGCTTCCTTTTGAAACTTGCAAAATTGCATAGACTTGTGCCGACCCATTTTCTTCTTTTTACCCCACCTGTGACTAACATCATCACCACATAGGGTCTGCCTCATTGCTTTGTAGTCCGGCTTGCGAATGAAATGTTTCAATTCATCAATATCATGATCCTCCATGCCTAAAAAGGTGCAAAGGGTGGAAGCACCTAACTTTACAGACTGCCCTAAAACCTTCGCTAAGATATCTGGTTGCTCCAAGTCCCAATTAGCATACAACTCCATCACAAGATCAAGGTTGGCATCGCCCGGACTCTCGAAGACGGATCCCTATTTCATTATGTGAATAGTATCCCTTGTATTTCGAAACCACCTCATCAATTTATTTTCATCTATGGCATGCTCGGGGATGTAGCCGGCTAATTTAAAATTCTTGTACCAAGCTTGGCTTTCCCCTTTTTCACAAATGGTAATCCACACTTAGTTTTCCCACCGAGCCATGGAATGGAGACAGCGCCCTTTGGCATTTTGGTTTGGCTTTGCTCTTTGTTTTGGCCTTTGCTTTGCCCGTTGCAGCTTGACTAGTCGATGCGTCGCCTAGTTTTGGCCTTTTAGGAGCAGGAGCAGCTGAAGAGGAGGAGGCCCTTTGTGTAGTTTTCACCATTGTACCTGCACCACAAAGTCAAAATTTTAAAATCCCAATTAAACAGGCGACTACCCCCGAGGTATAGGAATAATCCCACACTTACTTCTAACTATAATACAATGAATAAAACCACACGAAAACAACTAACTAACATAAACTAATCAAGGAAAAAATAACAGGGGCATCGGGTGAAAGAAACAGTCACTCCTCAGCACGTATAGCGCGCATAGTGCATTATGGCATAGTTAACTCATGATCAAGTCAAGTTTGGTATCAAAATTGATCAATTCAAATATTGAGACCATCATGTTATTCTTTACATGCCTTCATGTAACTCTGCTACTCAAGAATTTGCAAACTTTTTAGCATTTCTTCACTGTGGCATTATGTCAAACACGTTGTGTACATCGCTTTTAAGCTTTTGTTTAACAAGTATTTAAAGGGAAAGAACCCTCCCAAAATTTTATGGGAGATTTCATACAGGTTCTAGTGTAGACCAACAGAGATGAACGTTTATACATGGCCCAACAAGGGTTCACAAAAATTCATAGTCACAACTCACGAATAGAACTAAGGGAAATGGAGACGGGACTGTTATGGGGGTACAAGAAAATGTGGCGAGAGAACAAGAGAGAGAAACTTACTTGATCAGTTATGAATCAATGGAAGAGATGGATTTTGAATTGATTGCAGACAAAGCATTGTGTTATGCCTTAGGTAATATTTCTATGTTTTGTTTCGTTTAAACCCAGGGGAAGAGGGAAAGGGAACCTTTTTTTTAATGTTTTAATTTTACGGGTCAATGGGTCGAGACCGGGTCAACTCATAAAACTTTTACACTTACCTAGGAGCGGTGACTGCAGCGACGCATGCAAATCGCTTCAACTATTTTGGACATTCTGGTTAACCTACAGCGATACAGGGCGTGACTTCTTGCTCTATTTTCATGCAGATTTGGATGAGAAAATTTTCTAAGTGTCGCGACAGTTCAGAGCTTTTCCTAGAGCGACGCTTCATGGAGCGCTTCCAGCAAGTCTGGAGCGTCATGTTGAGCAAGCTGTTCTGGAAGCAACGTTGCTGAGTTCGCTTCCTTTAAGGTCTGAAACTGCTATAGGGCTTAATTGTTGTGGAACTTGCTTGAAGCTGCTAAGACTTTAGCTTCCTCAATATGTTTTCCATTGCATTTTTTTTCTAAGATCATAGCTTCAACCACTTGGCAACTCCTCGCCTAAGTGGTTCTGCCACTATTTTCAATACTTGATTCGCACTCCAAACTTCCCGAGCCCTACAAAAAAGACAAGAAAAACTACGTAATACTTCATAAATGAAAATGACTAAAAAAAATAAAAATTGGGTTGCCTCCCAACCGGCGCTTGATTTAATGTCGCGGCACGACTCTTTTTATATTTTTCTTTTTCTATTTTTTTAGTCGTACAAGGCTCGGGTTGCCTCCCGAGAAGCGCCTTAGTTAACGTCTTTGCATGACGATTACAATTCACGGCTCTCGCAATGTAATGGAGGTATGACAGTCCACCAAACCTTCCCATTAGCGCTTAACTATTTGCCCATTCACCAAGAATTTCTTCTCAGAATCCGAAGCTCTCAACTCAACCTCTCCATGTGTAGTAACACGAACTACCTCAAAAGGACCTAACCACCTAGACTTAAACTTTCCAGTAAATAGCTTCAATCAACAATTGAACAACAACACCAATTGGCCCGGCTTAAATTGACGATGCTCAATATGCTTATCGTGCCATATTTTCGTGTGTTCCTTATACTGTTTTGCATTCTCATACGCGTGGAAAAGAAACTCATCTAACTCATGCAATTGAAGCATCCTCTTCTTGCCCGCTAATTCCATGTCCAAATTGAGCTTTTTAATTACCCAATATGCCTTATGTTCTAACTTGACAAGCAAGTGACACGCCTTACCAATAACCAGCCTATATGGAGAGGTTCCAATAGGCATTTTGAATGCCGTTCTATAGGCCCAAAGAGCGTCGTCAAGTTTCAAAGACCAATCTTACCCTGAAGTGCTAACCGTTTTCTCAAGAATCTAATTTATCTCCCTATTCAAAACCTCCACTTGGACACTCGTTTGGGGGTGATAAGCTGTGGCTACCTTGTGGCGCACATCATACTTAGCCAACAGTTTATTGAACAAACGGTTGCAAAAATGCGTACCTTTACCACTGATGATAAACCCGTGGTGTCCCAAATCGAGTAAAAGTATTTTTCTTCAAGAACTTGATTACCACACTCGCATCATTGGTTGGAAGTGCAACAACCTCCACCCATTTCGACACATAGTCGACTGCTACCAGAATATATATGTTGCCATTAGAAGGTGGAAATGGACCCATAAAATCAATTTCCCAACAATCAAACAACTCGATCTCTCTCGTGACGCCTTGAGATATTACCGGATCTTTGGCAGCGATCACACTTCTATACAAAAGCATGAGCGTCTTTGAATAGAGTGGGCCAAAAGAACCCCGACTGATGCACCTTTGCAGCTGTTCTATCACCACTATAATGACCACCATAAGGAAAGGAATGGCAGCTTTGAAACACAGACTCAACTTCCTCTTTTGGAATACATCTCCTCGCCAATTGATCCGGGCCAATTTTATATAAATACGGCTCATACCAGACATAAAATCTGCTCTCATGGAGGAGTTTCCTTCTCAGTTCAGCTGTAGCATCAGGTGGATAAACATTACTCACCATCAAGTTCACAATATTGGCATACCATGGCACCTCGGCTACCTGTAGAGCAAAAAGTTGCTAATCTGGATAAACATCATTTATCTCAGGTCACTCATCTACATGTTTTCTATCTTCTAACCTCGACAAGTGATCGGCCGCTTGATTCTCGGTCCCTTTTCGATCTTGGATCTCTGCACCAAAATCTTGGAGTAGAAGAACCCAACGAATCAGTCCAGGCTTGGAATCTTTCTTCTCAAATAAATACCGGATTGTGGCATGATCAGTATAGATGGTAACCCGCATACCAACCAAATAAGATCTGAACTTATCAAAAGCATAAACAACAGCCAACAATTCCTTCTCGGTGGTAGTGTAGTTTGATTGAGCTGTATCAAGGGTCTTGCTTGCATAGTATATGGAATGAAAAACTCTACCCATTCGCTACCCAAGAATAGCCCAACAGCAATATCACTTACGTTACACATCAGCTCAAATGATAGAGACCAATCAAAAGCAATAATAATTGGTACAGTCACCAACCTCTTTTTAGCTCTTCAAACGCCTTCAGACAGGCATCATCGAATTCAAAATTTACATCCTTCTTCAACAATTTGCACATGAGATTTGCTATCTTCGAAAAATCCTTAATGAATCGCCTATAGAACCCCGCATGTCTGATGCAGCCCGAACACGTGCTGATCATGTGTTCGATCCACCAAGGAGACCGATGACACGAAGTCAAGCCAAGCTGCTGCACGATGTGCACACTCACTTAGCCTGGCTGAAGGAAGCCCATTGCTCCGAAGCTGAGTGGCTGGGCTCAAGAACCGAAGGCATTATCTTCAGATTTGAGCCCGAAGGCAAAGTGACGGAGGACATTGAGCTCGAAGACAAGTGAGCGTCCGAGGACAATGAGTTCGAGCAAGCGACCACGCACCGAAGTCAAGGCTGCAGAACACAAACTTAGCTCAGCCCTGCGTGGCTTGTTTTTATTCGTCACTTGTGACTATTTACTACTTTATCCTTAACATAGTCTATAAATAGTCCATTTTACTTCATTGTAAAGGATCCAGTTTTAGTTATATGAAAAACATAGCATGTGCTATTGTGAGTCTCCGATGGAGTCAAACCCCGACGTGGGCTTTTAAAGAACTTGTGTCAATCGGTGTTATTCGTTTGAACAAATTCTTCTTGATCATTCAATTTGCAAGAAGCGGGTCTTTCTTGAGGATTGTTGCATAGTATAGGTGCGTCTTGATTTCTCTTCGATCGAGCTTTGAGACAGGTTCCTCACTGTTCTTTCGAATCGAAGCAATATTTGTCTTGCATCTATCTTTACTTTTCTTGTTGTCTTCTTCCGCGTATGGAAGGTCCAACACTTACACCGTCAAGCTCGAAGGGAAGAGTTTCATACTAAAACCCTTTCCCCAAAGCAAGTCACCGAGGACTATAAACGGATGAAAGAATTGAAAGAAGAGGCCAAAGCTAAGCTTCCGATGGGAGCAAAATTGGGGGCCGAAGACACAAACTCACTGCCCGAAGTAAAAGGAATCTTTGCAATCATGCAACCGGGTGAGTTTCTTCGAGGCAACGACAACGATCAGATGATGATTTACCTCGTGCACAAGGGTATTTTCCTAAACTCTAATGATGATTTTTCTAACAATAACCCTTTGCCTAGTGCTGTACAAAGTGTTTTGCAGGACTTCGGAGACATGTTTCCCGAGGAAATGCCAGGTGGATTACCTCCGTTGAGAGGAATCGAGCACCAAATTGACTTCGTACCGGGGTCTCAAATATCCAACAAACCTGCATACCGGTGTAATCCCGAAGACACCAAAGAGCTCCAACGGCAGGTTGATGAGTTGCTGAACAAGGGCCTCGTTCGAGAGAGCTTGAGTCCTTGAGCCGTTCCTGTTATCCTTGTCCCGATGAAGGATGGAACATGGCAAATGTGCGTTGACTGTCGAGCAGTCAACAAAATAATGGTAAAGTATCGTCATCCTATTCCTCAACTAGATGACATGCTAGATGAATTAAGTGGTTCTTCATGCTTTACAAAGATTGACCTCAGGTCCGGTTACCATCAGATCCGAATGAAACCCGGAGACGAGTGGAAAACCGCATTCAAGACCAAATTCGGTCTCTATGAATGGTTGGTAATGCCATTTGGCTTATCCAATGCCCCGAGCACATTCATGCGACTGATGAACAATGTGCTCAAACCGTTCATAAACAAGTTCGTTGTCGTATATTTCGATGACATACTTGTTTATAGCCGAACCATGGATGAACATGTCGAACACCTAAGGCTTGTGCTTGATAAGCTTCGAGAAGAAAAGTTATATGCTAACTTCAAGAAGTGTGCCTTTGGTGTCGATCGTGTAGTCTTTCTAGGATTCGTTGTCACTGCTAATGGTGTCGAAGTCGACGAGTCAAAAGTCGAAGCCATCAAAGATTGGCCAACTCCAACATCGGTATCACAAGTTCGTAGCTTCCATGGCTTAGCTAGCTTTTACCGAAGGTTTGTTCGTGACTTTAGCACCGTGGCAGCTCCTTTAACCGAGCTGGTTAAGAAAGATCATCCATTTGTGTGGGGAGAGTCCCAAGAAACGGCTTTCCAATAGTTGAAACAGAGGCTCTGCTCTGCCCCGTTGTTGTAACTCCCTGACTTCGGCGAAGCATTCGAAGTCGAGTGCGATGCATCTGGAGTTGGGATCGGAGGAGTGCTAATGCAAGAATCGAAGCCGATCGCTTACTTTAGCGAAAAGCTTAAGGGTGCAACCTTGAACTACTCTACGTATGACAAGGAGTTGTATGCCCTCGTTCGAACACTCGCCCATTGGCAGCATTACTTGTGGCCTCGAGAATTTGTGATCAAAAGTGATCATGAGTCCTTGAAGCATCTCCGAGGACAGGAGAAATTGAACCGAAGCCATGCCAAGTGGGTTGAATTCATTGAGAGCTTTCCCTATGTAATTCATTACCAAAAGGGGAAAGACAATGTTGTGGCCGATGCGCTATCAAGGAAATTTTCCTTAGCGACCACTCTCGCCTCTAGGCTCATGGGATTTGAAAGCATCAAGTCGATGTACGACGACGATCCCAAGCTGAAATGCTTTCGTGACGCAATCTTGAGTGGCCGAAGGGTTGAGAAGTATCAGTGGCACGATGGCTACCTCTTCAAGAGTGGGACGGTTTGTGTGCCAATGTCATCGTGGAGAGAGCTCTTAGTCCGAGAAGCTCACTCCGGTGGACTAATGGGGCACTTCGGTGTCGACAAAACTCTTGGTATCTTGACCAAGCAGTTCCATTGGCCCAAAATGCGATGAGATGTGGAAAAGCTTTGCAACGCTTGTCTCGTTTGCAAGAAAGCTAAATCGAAGTCCAACCCTCATGGTTTGTATACTCCGTTGCCTGTGCCTGATTGACCTTGGGTTGATATATCCATGGACTTTGTCTTGGGGTTACCGAGGTCGGGGGGAGGACATGATAGCATCTTTGTTGTGGTTGATCATTTTTCAAAAATGGCTCACTTTATTCCTTGCAAAAAGTGTGATGATGCACTGCATGTCGCTACATTGTTTGTTTCTAATGTGTTGAAATTGCATGGTGTACCTCGCACTATTGTGAGTGATCGAGACTCAAAATTCTTGAGTGATTTTTGGAAGTGCTTGTGGGGTGCCCTCGGCACCAAGCTACTATTCTCGACGTCTCACCATCCTCAGGCTGATGGACAGACCGAGGTAGTTAACCGAACCTTGGGATCTTTGCTTCGAGCAATGATCAAAGGCAAGGTTGGAAGCTGGGCTGATCGTTTGCCCATGATGGAGTTTGCATACAATCGAACGGTGCATAGAATGATCAATATGACCCCGTTCGAATGTGTGTATGGTTTTAATCCTTTGATTCCACTTGATTTAACCCCATTGCCTCGCGATTCTGTTCTTGATTTTGAAGGTACTCAACGAGCAGCTGCTTTGATCGAATTGCAAGCGAAGGTGAAGAAGAACCTCGAGTAAGCCTATGCAAAGGTTGCCTTAAAGAAAAACAAGGGGCGTAAAAAGCTGGAATTAAAGAAGGGAGATTGGGTTTGGGTTCACTTCCGAAAGGAACGTTTCCCGAACCAAAGGAAAGGGAAGTTGGCTCCTCGAGGGGATGGTCCATTTCAAGTTTTGACAAAGATCAACAACAATGCTTACGTGATCGACCTCCCTGGTGAGTATAACGTGTCCAACACCTTTAATGATACTGACTTAGCTCCTTGTGTTGTAGGTCAAACTTCGGAGGATGAAGAAGGCTCGATTTCGAGGACGAAATCTTCTCAAGAAGGGGAGGATGATGCAGTCCGAACACGTACTAATCAAGTGTTCGATCCACCAAGGAGACTGATGACACGAAGTCAAGCCAAGCTGCTGCACGATGTGCACACTCACTTAGCCTGGCCGAAGGAAGCCCATTGCTCCAAAGCTGAGTGGCCGGGCTCAAGAACCGAAGGCATTATCTTCAGATTTGAGCCCGAAGGCAAAGTGACCGAGGACATTGAGCTCGAAGACAAGTGAGCGTCCGAGGACAATGAGTTCGAGCAAGCGACCACGCACCGAAGTCAAAGCTGCCGAACACAAACTTAGCTCAGCCCTGCGTGGCTTGTTTTTATTGGTCACTTGTGACTATTTACTACTTTATCCTTAACATAGTCTATAAATAGTCCATTTTACTTCATTGTAAAGGATCCAATTTTAGTTATATGAAAAACATAGCATGTGCTATTGTGAGTCTCCGATGGAGTCAAACCCCGACGTGGGCTTTTAAAGAACTTGTGTCAATCGGTATTATTCGTTTGAGCAAATTCTTCTTGATCATTCAATTTGCAAGAAGCGGGTCTTTCTTGAGGATTGTTGCATAGTATAGGTGCGTCTTGATTTCTCTTCGATCGAGCTTTGAGACAGTTCCTCACTGTTCTTTCGAATCGAAGCAAGATTTGTCTTGCTTATATCTTTACTTTTCTTGTTGTCTTCTTCCGCGTATCGTGTTTAGCATTTCCTTCGGGTTTGCTTGCACCAATGTCCCAAGAAACTACGCACGCCCTTGACAGAGATAGGCGGTCGTAATTTTTCAACTGCTTCAACCTTTGCTTTATCAACCTCAATCCCTTGCTTTGACACTTTATGTCCAAGTACAATGCCTTCTTGAACCATGAAGTGGCACTTTTCCCAGTTAAGTACCAAGTTGGTTTCTTCACAGTGGATAAGCAAGACATCTAAGTTCTTCAAGCAGTCATCAAAAGAATCACCAAAGAGTCAAAGACTGAGAAGTCAACCATGAATAACTCAACATATTTTTCCACCATATCTGTGAAAATAGCCATCATGCATCTCTGAAAAGTCCCAGGTGTGTTACATAGTCAAAACGACATCCTTCTAAAGGCATAGGTGCCATAAGGACATGTAAACGTCGTCTTCTCCTGATCTTTTGGCGCTATCACAATCTAGTTGTAACACGAATATCCATACAGGAAACAGTAGTATTCATGCCTGGCTAGCCTGTCCAACATCTGATCAATGAAGGGAAGTGGAAAGTGATCTTTTCTGGTGGCTTTATTTAATTTTCTACAATCAATGCAAATTTGCCACCCTGTGATTGTTCTTGTAGGAATTAATTCATTTTGCTCATTCGTCACGACCGTCATGCCTCCCTTCTTTGATACACATTGGATTTGACTCACCCAATTACTGTCAGGGATTTGAAAAATAATTCCAGCATCAAGCCACTTGATAATTTCTTTCTTCACATCCTCTTTCATGACTGAATTTAGCCTTCTTTGCTACTCGACACTTGGCTTGTGGCCTTTCTCCAATAGGATCTTGTGCATACAAAAAGAACGACTAATACCTCTAATATCCACAATGGTCCATCCAATCGTCCTCTTGCGCTCTAGTAACACCTTTAAAATCTTTTCAACCTACACATCAGACAACAAAGAAGAAACGATTATGGGCAAGGTGTTACCCTCACCCAAGTAAGCATAATGTAAATGAGCAGGTAAAGGTTTATGTTCAAGAATAGGAGCTTCCTCAATAGACGGTTTAGCATGAGCTAATGTCAGCGGTCTATCAAGCTCCTTGAACTTCTTTCACCCTGGGACATATTGATATTCCATGTTGAGAATCTCCAAGTATTCCTCAGTTTCCTCATCATTGAGTACATCATCTTCTTACATTAATGCTTTTTCAAGAGGATCATCATTAGAAGCCAGGAATAATTTTTTAGAGGCAGTTAATTCCCTATCCACCAGTTCTACCATCAATAAGTCTTCATAGTGTGATGGAAGTTGAGTAACCCGGAACACATTAAACATAGCTTCTTCGCCATTCTCCCTCATGATCATCTTCCTTGCTCTAACTCGAATCACAGCATCAGCAGTAGCTAAAAATCCTCTTCTGAAGATGAGAGGAACCACTTGGTCAGCCTCATAATCCAAAATAATGAAATCAATGGGAAGGATAAATTGGCCTACTTGTATAAGAACATCTTCAATAACTCCCTTGGGACATGTCAAAGATTTGTCAGCTAACTGTAGGGTCACTATGGTTGGTCTTGGTTCACCCAACCTTAGCTTTCGAATCACCGATGATGGCATTAGATTTACGCTAGCACCTAAGTCACATAAAGCTCGTCCAACCTTATGCTTCCCAATTTTTATAGGAATAGTGAAGCTTCCAGGATCTTTCAATTTTTGAGGAAGTTTGCTTCTCACTCTAGAACTGCACTCTTCAGTAAGTACAACTATCTCGAACTCGGTCAGTCTCCTTTTATTCGCCACAATATCCTTGATGTACTTAGCATATTTTGGAACATCTCGCAAAAGTTCAATCAAAGGAATATTAACTTGTATCTGACTCAAGATCTCTAAAAAATTCTTACAAGCTACATCTACTTTCTGCTTTTGAAGCCTTTGAGGGAAAGGTGGTGGTGGTCTAACAGTATCAAGTTCGGGCTGCTTCTCTACCACTTTCTCGGCTTCTTTCTCAGCTTCTTTTTCAGTATTTTGCTCTAGTTCACCAACAGGCTTTGGAGGCGCTTCTTCTAGAGCTCATCCATTTCTAAGAGTAACTGCTTGCACAAACTCTTTAGGATTTTTCTCTATGTCGCTTGGCCAGGAACCATGTGGTCTAGTATTTTACGTTCCAGCTAACTGACCCATTTGGCGTTCAAGGTCTTTTTGAGCATTAGTAAGATCTTTTATGGCCAGTGCCTGAGCTGCATTGTCAACTATAATTCTCTACTGGCTTGCCAACATCTGCTTTATCAAATCTTCAACTGAACTGGTCGCCTGCTGTGTTAAGCTTGAGGTTGTGAACTTTGATAATTATTCTGAGATCTCATATTTCCTTAATTAGCTTGATTACCACCCCAAGAAAAATTTGGATGATTTTGCCAAATCGGATTGTAGTTGTTACCAAACTTATTCTGACTTTGAGCCTGAGATCTATTTTGATTCCCTACGTAATAAACTGACTTTGGATTGGCGGGGCACACCTCAGTAGCATGATCTTCTCCACATACCTCACATAAAACAAGGGATTATTGTACTTGTTAAATTGGTTTCACTTATTACTGAGTTGGTTCCAATGTTAGCTTGTTGATCTGGTTCGCTATTGCATCCACTTTTGCAGTTTACGCTGAGAAAGCATCCATTAGAAGTACTTCAGAAGCTTTTTGACTAAGAGCTCTACCATCACCCTGCCAGTCAGGATTGGTCTAAGAAAATTTATCCAGCAATTCATAAATCTCATTAAAATTCAAGGCCAAGACTAGGCCTCCAGCAGCAGCATCCACCACGATCTTGGTGTGAGCATTCAACCCTTCCACAAAAGTATAAGCTAACACCTCATTGGACTGGTTGTGGTGCGGAAAATCTCTCAACAATGATTTAAATCTCTCCCAGGCTGAATACAAGGATTCACCGTCTCTTTATCTGAAAGACATAATCTCACTCCTTATTCTGGCTATTTTGGCAGATGGATAGAATTTAGCCAAAAACTTGTTGCTCCCGATCAATGAAAACGTGAAGAGTATCAATTGAACATAATCAGTTGAGAGGCCTGCTGGTGTGTATATGTCACTAATCTCAAAGAATCTCCAAGAAATTCTGGATATATTGTTATGGATCCTCGTGTAGTACTCTAGCATATTACCCAGTCGCATGCAGCAGTTGTATCATGTCTGGCTTAATCTCAAAGTGTCCAGTAAATTCAGGTTTAACAATGCTCGAGGCTACTCTCTCCAGAATGGGAAGAGCAGCATCCCGCACAACTAAAGCTCGTTCTTCTGCCATTCCTATAGGTAAGGAAGCTAGTACTACTGCAAGTGCTTTACGGTCTCTTGCTTCTCTCCTCAACCTCCGTAAGGTCCTTCCAGGTTCGAGATCAAAACGGTCAAGTGGTTCGTCCTTTCTCTCCTTTCGCATTCAAGACCTAATAGCTGAAACAACACAAGAAACTCAAAACAAAAATTAAACCTGAATAGAAAATAATAAATCATTCAAGAAGAAAACAATTAATTGTTTAGTCCCCGGCAACAACACAAAAACCTTGTTGCTCCTAAACGCACATGCAAGTATACGTAGTCGACAACTAATAAAGTGATAAGATTGAGTATCGTTCCATTTTGATTGTTCTTGCCTCGAATTTATCCAAACCATTCCTAAAATCACAAACACGATAAGTGAGCGCAAGAAACACAATTATAACATATAATGAACGAATAAAGTATCAAAATGCAAGGAAATATTAAGGTAAAATATGCGAATATCGCCAAATATCATAATCACAACACATGACCAATTATACTAGTTAGAGGGATAAATGATGGTGATAATCAGTACATATGACCAACTATACTACTTAGAGTATTATTCGTATGTTCGGAATATATGTTTGTTGTTCTATCTTTTGTAGAGTTGTTTCGAACATCTTATTGATTTATGTCGCATTTATCCAGTCGTTTAGAGTGCACTTGTTTATTTCTTACTATCTTCATCGTATAGTTTTACAGTTGTTCAGAACACATATATATTAGTTTGGAAACTTTATTGGTTCGTGCGGAACGACATAAGTTACAATTATAATTCATTTAACATAACAAGTTCAAATGAGATTTCATTGATCATTAATACAAAAATCATAACAAGTGCAAATAAATAAAACCTAAACTATGAACCAACACTTGATCCAAGTATAGAATACGAGAACAATTAGCACCACAATTAGCACGACCACAACACCCAACTTTTTGTGCCATAATCGTGCCTCTTTCCTGTCTTGTTCAATAGCTTTCAACTTCGTTAGTAGACCCCATATTACTCTCTTTACTTGATCTGACATCTCTTTATCGTGCCATCTGAAGTAGATGCAGCCCTTTCCCTACAAAAAATAAATCAATAAAAAACTACACAAGTTGAAGAAATTTCATACTACTAAAGCCTAACTAGGTCTAACCTGTCCAGATTTGCACACATAAAACCTCCTTCCTAGGTTTTCTTGCGTCTACGATGTTGTTAACTTCAAATAATCTCCACATCGATAAAATGGTTCTATACTACCACTATTAACGGATCTACTAGACATTTAAATATAATGGATGTTGGATTTTTTTTTTTTTTTTTGTAATCTTGTTTGAATAAGAATGAACGCTCATATATAATGGTTTTGGTGTTGGGTGGTATAATACACTTAACGGATACTGGCTACAATAAACTTAATGGCTACAACAGTAACTTCCAAACGAACGTTTCGGTTACCATTTTACTCCTATAAATACTCAATAACACCATTGCAATCCATATTCAACAACTAATAACAACAATCAAAATTCAAAACATTACAAAATGGCTCGTCGACCATCCACTTCAAGAGGAGCAATCACTACAAGAGGAGCAGCCACTACAGGAGTAGCAGCCACTACAAGAGGAGCAACCACTACACGAGGAGCAAGAACAACAAGACAAAACACTGATGCAACACAAGATTCACCACAGCAAGAACAGGCTAATGATATTTTGGAACAACTTCGGGCTGAAGTGCGGAGTTGGAAGTTCAAATTTGAAGACTTCTTCCATGACTACAAAAAGGGCGCAAGAAGGAAGAAGAAGGGAATAAGGAGGGTAAGGAGAATGCTCAAAGGGATACATGATGATAAGGGCCTGCATTACCTTGACTACTTGTCACGACCCAACTTAGGGCCGCGACGGATGACCAACACTAAGTGTCGATCATCACTAATCCTACTGATAATATGCTAACCATTATAACTGATGAACAGAATAAGCATAAACCTAGCTGATAAGGAGTATGCAATGCAAATAGCTGACAAGGCTAACATAAGCTGACATACATAACATACTGACTGCACCACACAGGGACATATCTACAGGCCTCTAAGAGTGATGAACTGAATATACAAAGGACGAGATAAGGCCCCGCCATACCCAAGCTGGCTGACTGTACACACACCAAAAGATAAGTAACTCCGGGAGTAAGCGGAGTGACTCCAGTAGCTGATAGATGGCCTACTAACATGGTCCAAGCATTGATCTATCTGCACCTGCGCGGCATGAAACGCAGCGCCCCAGAAAAGGGCGTGAGTACGATATGTACCAAGTATGTAAGGCATGAGCATATAATATGTCATAGCTGAATGAAACTGTAGGCTGGAATATAAATATGTAAACATGAGCTGGAGCATAGCAATATAGCTGGAAATCTGAAGAACGTACTAAACATGATATGAATATAAGCTGAAGTCTAGCTGAATCTGAACCTGAAGACTGAGCTGAACTATACTGATAAATAACTGTAATATGACTGATAGCTGGTTACTAGAAACTGGAACTGATAACTGTCAACTGATACTGATGCTAAGAACTGGTGGCTGATAACTGATAACTGTCAACTGATACTGACGCTAAGAACTGATAGCTGATAACTGAGAACTGATAACTGTCAACTGATACTGACGCTAAAGCTGAACTGTTATCTGAACTGGTACCTGTCTGGTGTTATGGGCTATATCCCCCCAAATCAGGTAACTGAACATCTGAACTAGTACCTATCTGGCGTTATGGGATGTATCCCCCAAAATCAGGTACTGAAAACCGGAACTAGCCTCATGTATAATCATGCAGTGCATATTGTGGCTATATACGCATATATAACAAACCTGGTGGGTGTTATGGGCTATATCCCCCCCAGCCAGTAATATCTAGTCTCTCTGGTCAGAGTGTGTGAATGACACCCGGTCACACTAGGTGTTTCAACTCCCGCCTGAACCAGAGGGGCTGTATCCCCCAGACGGGTAGTATCACACGCGACCGGACTGTGTGTCCAATGTCCAGCCTCTATGGGGGACTCCAAATCACACATAACATGATCACAATATAAGCATAAGCATGTATGAGGCATAACACATGTGGCGACAATATATATGGACTCAAAGGAATGATAAAAAACTCTGGATGGAATTGTAGACACAACCTGAAACTTAGAATTTGTCCAACTCTTTGATTTTTATAAAAATTTCGGCAGAGTTTCCACTGAAACTGGATGATACGCAAAAACAGAACCAGCACTATACTATACACGGGAATGGATACCCAGATAAACTGATAACATAAAAAAATTAACTGGATAACAAGATGAGAGTGGCGTAACAATTCCACGGATGTACAGAATTTCTAGACAGTACCAGCGTCCTGTATTGCATCATAGTTTTGAGGGTGCAGATAAAAGTTATAGACCTCATAGTCTTCATGAAAGTTGTAGATATATGTATTAGGATTCTGGATATTCTTAAATCATATTAATATCAATTTTGTATAAGGAGTTATGATCAATATACTAACAACTGTCCAAAGTTCAAAACAATTTTCCAGATTTTGAAACATTTTGTCTTTCCGATTTGGACGTCTTTCACCTTGGATTTTAGTACCAAATTAAGTATATACAAGGTTTCCTTGATGCCATACAAGTTTCTTAGAAGAAATACTAAGTTTAGAACTAAGAAAAGGTTCAAAAGATAAGAGATACATGCCTTGCCAAAAGAAAGGTTTAGTCTTACATACCTTTGATGTTTCTAGCTTCTAAACTTCGTTTCCTTTGAATTCCACACCTTCTAAAGCTTAAACAAGCTATAAAATAGAATTTAGATACTTTACTTAGCTATGAAGTAATTCTAAAACTCAAACTATAGACGAAATTGAAGGTAGCATAATGTTACCCTAATCGCGTAGAGCGTTTTGACGCAATCCGTCTTCCGTTTCGAGTTACGATTGATGTTGTTTCTTCAAAACCATCAAAGTGGTTTATACCTTCATGGGAGCACTGCTTCTATCACTGAGTTTCTGGAAATGACGAGATGGAGGGGGGATTTTTCCTTTTATACTTGAAACATTTCAGTTTTAGTCCTCTTTTGCGCTTATGGCCCTTTTTCTAGCCTGACTTCTGATGCTCATATCTTTTTATCTATAAGTTGTATGAACAAACCGTTAAAAGTGTTGGAAACTACACTCCAAGACCTTCAATTTGGTATATGATATGTCCCCAAAAGACTTCATATAACACATGAAATTAATTGCTGAACAAGCTCCGTTACAAGGCAATTCCTTAGTCGGTTTTTCCGCAACTTAAATCTGATTTTTTTCCAAACTTTATATTCAACATATAAACATCATATATGGTCATATTATTACTTTAAACTCACTTAAATCATTCTTAACATGATATTATAATGATATACGTCAATTTAGATGTACGGGGTGTAACAATATACCCCCGTTAGGAACATTCGTCCTCGAATGTTAAATGAAGTATGTAGAAGCATTAAACAATGATCTGTTACATACTTGAAGTAATGAAGAGATGTGCACATTTGGCTCTCATGTCATTTTCAGCTTACCGAGTTATTTCTTCTACATTATATCTTTGCTATAACATCTTAACTAAAGAAATATCTTTCGTCCTTAGTCGACGAATCTATCTATCTAAAATTGCAACTGGCACCTCTTCATAAGTCAACTGCTTTGTGATCTGAACATCATCTACTGGTGCAACTCTAGAAGGATCTCCAACACATTTTCTGAGCATAGAAACATGGAATACTGGATGTACCTCCTGAAGGTCTGCTGGAAGGTCTAACTCGTAGGCTACACGCCCAATTCGCCTGATAACCTGATATGGACCAATAAATCTAGGGCTAAGCTTCCCCTTCTTTCCAAATCTCATAACGTTTTTCATAGGTGATACTTTCAGGAATACCTAATCGCCAATATGAAATTCTAAATCTCAATGTTGATTATCTGCATAAGACTTCTGTCTGCTCTGCACTGCTAATAATATTTCCCTGATCAACTTGACTTTATCAATTACTTGTTGGATTAAGTCTGGACCTATCAATTGAGACTCGCCAACCTTGAACCATCATATAGAAAACCTGCATTTGTGCCCATACAAAGCTTCATATGGCACCATCTGTATGCTAGAATGATAGCTATTAATATATGCAAACTCTATCAACAGTAGGTGACCATTCCAGCTGCCTCTAAAATCTAACACGTAAGCTCTAAGCATATTTTCTTATGTCTGAATGGTCCGCTCAGCCTGTCTGTCTGTCTATGGATGAAATACTGTACTCAGATACACCTGTGCCCCTAAACCTGTCTGGAACGATCTATAGAAATTAGCTGTAAACTGGTGCGCCCCTGTCTGAAATAATAAATACTGGAATACCATGTAGGCGCACTATCTCTCTGATATAAAGTCTGGCATAATCCTCTGCTGTATATGTAGTTCTAACAGGAAAGAAATGAGCTCATTTAGTAAGCCTGTCAACTATAACCCAAATAAAGTCATATCTGCTCCGCATACGGGGAAAGCCTGTAATGAAGTCCATATTCACTGCTTCCCATTTCTATGATGGAATCTCGACTTCCTGTAACAAACCACTAGGTTTTTTTTTTTTGCTCGACTTTAACCTGCTGGCAGTTAGCACACTGAGCCACAAATTCTGCTATGTCACGCTTCATTTCGTCCCAACAATAAATTTGCTTAAGATCATGGTAAATCTTAGTCGAATTAGGATGAACAGTGTATCTGGAATAATGTGCATCTGTCATAATCTGTCCACATAAATCTGCAACATCAGGAACACAAAGTCTATCTTTATATATAAGAACCCCGTCACTAGTAACCTATATAATAATTTTGGTTTTCTTCTGGCTATCTGCCTGTATTGAACTAGAACTGGATCCTCATACTGGCGCTGCTTTACTTATGTCACTAGGCAAGTAGTAGTTGTGTTCTGAACTGTAACTCTTGCGTTCTCTGAATCTATTAATCTGACATCCATGCTGGCCAACTGGTAGAGTGAATGAGCTAACTTTATTTTCTCTGGTTGTAAATAAGATAGACTACCCATAGGCTTGCGACTAAGGGAATCAGCAACAACGTTCGCTTTACCCGGATGATAAAGAATGTCCATGTCATAGTCCTTCAGCAACTCTAGCGACCGCCTCTATCATAGGGTTAGCTCCTTTTGCTTAAATATGTACTGGAGGCACTTGTGATCCGTATAAATATCAACATGAACACCGTAAAAATAATGTCTCCAAATCTTCAATGCATGAATGACTGCTGAAAGCTCAAGATCATGGATGAGGTAGTTCTGATCGTGCTTTTTCAGCTGCCTAGAAGCATAAGCAATTACTCTTCCATGCTGCATCAAACACAACGAAGACCAATTCGAGAAGCATCACAGTAAATGACATAGCCCTCAGATCCCTCTGGAAGTGTAAGTACTGGAGCTGTTATCAACCTGTTCTTTAGTTCTTGGAAGCTGTGCTCGCAAGAATCAGACCACTCAAATTTAGCTGATTTCTTTGTCAATTTGTTCAGTGGAGCTGCAATGGAGGAAAAACCCTCTATAAACTTTCTGTAATAACCTGCCAAACCCAAAAAACTACGTACTTCAGTTGGCGTCGTAGGCATGGGCCAATTCTTCACAGCCTAGATCTTCTGGTCATCTATTTTAATTCTTTCTGCTGAAACTATGTGGCCAAGAAATGCCACTGAATCTATCTAGAATTTACACTTTGAGAACTTAGCATATAATTGTTGGTCCCGATGAGTACCCAATACTGTGCGTAGGTGCTCCGGATGCTTTGATTCAGACTTTGAATAGATGAGAATATCATCAATAAATATAATCACAATTAAATCTAAATAAGGCCTGAATACGCTGTCCATTAGATCCATAAATACTGCAAAGGCATTAGTGAGTCTAAACAACATCACTAAAAACTCATAATGGCCATTCCTAGTCCTGAATGCAGTCTTAGGTATATCAGATGTTCTAACTCTAACCTGATGGTAGCCTGATCGCAAATCTATATTCGAGAAGCACTTGGCACCCTGGAGCTTGTCAAACTAGACATCAATCCTGGGCAGAGAGTATTTATTCTTAATAATGACTTTATTCAGCTGTCTGTAATCTATGCACATGCGTAGAGAGCCATCTTTCTTTTTTTTTTTTTTAACAAATAGCATCGAGGCTCCCCACGGGGAAATGCTGGGTCTGATGAGGCCTTTATCTAACAAATCCTTCAATTGCTCCTTAAATTCTTTCTGTTATACAGATGCCATCCTGAAGAACATGCCCCTGATGGCGTGCCGATGCTGAGCAAGCAACTGGTGATCTAGCTGGCTGGGCTGTACAACTGCCACCCCTAGGCGGGCAACCTTTCATGAAATAGCTGCCTCGCGACAAATATAACAAGTATCAACTCCTAACTGACATGGACCCAAGTGGCGTCTACCACAATCTGAACATCTGGGATATGTCTGACTGGCCGGTATAGAAGTACCACGACACTTTAATCTTGAAGTCAGTGATGCGTGACTAGATCTGGACAGAGGAGGTCTATCAGATCTAAAGCCACGAGACTATGTAGGTATACTAGCTGGTGGTTGTCTAACACTCTGCTATCTACTCGCTCCAGACGTCTCTCCAAACGAACCAGAAAATCTGCCCCTCTTGTCTAGCACTTTATCCCTGTCGGCTCTCTATTTCTGCTTCCTCTCCTCAAGTAACAAAGCAAATGCCTGAATGTTATGTTCATACATTACTGCATAGCAACTGTCATACGCTCGTTCACTAGGTGTGGAGCTAGTCCCACTATATACCTGTGAATTCTATCCTCCATACTCACTACCACCGTAGGGGCAAACCATGCTAAAGAACTAAAGCAATAATTATACTCTTCTACACTCAAACTTCCATGTCTCAAGGTCAGGAACTGATTAGCACGGGCTCCCTATGTCTCTATAGGCATATACTGATAAAGGAAGGTATCTGAGAATTCCTTCCAAGTCGTGGGAGTAGCATCAGGCCGTCTAGATAGCTCCTATGTCTGATATCACCCTGCTGCTAGGTTATGCAATCTGAATGCAGCCAACTCTACTAACTCTGTGTCTGACACATGCATAACCCTCAACACTCTGGCTATCCTCATTAGAAAATCCTGAGGGTCTTCTCCTGTACGGGATCCGGTAAAGACTGTAGGCTCTAGCCTGATAAAATCATTGATCCTAGATCCAACATCTCCCTGGGCATCTGTACTGTGTTGTCTAGTCAGAGCAACTACAACACTGGTCGATAATCTGATGGCATCCCTCATTTCCTGCCCCTGAATATCAGGCTGAGAAGGTGGAGGTATAGTAGCTGCAGTACCTCTAATATTACCCTGAACTGATAGGATCTGTGAGGCCTCGGATGGAGCCTCAGGTCTGGACTCCTCACTCTCATCCACCTTAGGTGGCACTCTACTAATACCCTGGCCGGCAATAACCTTGCCCTTCTGGGCAGCTGTTAGTTTCTTCGGGCGCATCGCTTTGCTGAAAACACTATTGTTAGAGGGCTGAATTCTAAAATCATGGCTCTATCGCACGATCTAGAGAAGAAAGAAAGACAACTGCCTGAAGTGCCTTGTAGCCTCCTGTTCAAAAGTATGGCGCGCAACATACTCCTAAACAAGACTCTACTAGACACGGCCTGTAGACACCCTAGGACTGAACTGCTCTGATACCACTTTTGTCACGACCCAACTTAGGGCCGCGACGGATGACCAACACTAAGTGTCGATCATCACTAATCCTACTGATAATATGCTAACCATTATAACTGATGAACAGAATAAGCATAAACCTAGCTGATAAGGAGTATGCAATGTAAATAGCTGACAAGGCTAACATAAGCTGACATACATAAGATACTGACTGCACCACACAGGGACATATCTACAGGCCTCTAAGAGTGATGAACTGAATATACAAAGGACGAGATAAGGCCCCGCCATACCCAAGCTGGCTGACTGTACACATACCAAAAGATAAGTAACTCCGGGAGTAAGCGGAGTGACTCCAGTAGCTGATAGATGGCCTACTAACATGGTCCAAGCATTGATCTATCTGCACCTGCGCGGCATGAAACGCAGCGCCCCAGAAAAGGGCGTGAGTACGATATGTACCAAGTATGTAAGGCATGAGCATATAATATGTCATAGCTGAATGAAACTGTAGGCTGGAATATAAATATGTAAACATGAGCTGGAGCATAGCAATATAGCTAGAAATCTGAAGAACGTACTAAACATGATATGAATATAAGCTGAAGTCTAGCTGAATCTGAACCTGAAGACTGAGCTGAACTATACTGATAAATAACTGTAATATGACTGATAGCTGGTTACTAGAAACTGGAACTGATAACTATCAACTGATACTGATGCTAAGAACTGGTGGCTGATAACTGATAACTGTCAACTGATACTGACGCTAAGAACTGGTAGCTGATAACTGAGAACTGATAACTGTCAACTGATACTGACGCTAAAGCTGAACTGTTATCTGAACTGGTACCTGTCTGGTGTTATGGGCTATATCCCCCCAAATCAGGTAACTGAACATCTGAACTAGTACCTGTCTGGCGTTATGGGATGTATCCCCCCAAATCAGGTACTGAAAACCGGAACTAGCCTCATGTATAATCATGCAGTGCATATTGTGGCTATATACGCATATATAACAAACCTGGTGGGTGTTATGGGCTATATCCCCCCCAGCCAGTAATATCTAGTCTCTCCGGTCAGAGTGTGTGAATGACACCAGGTCACACTAGGTGTTTCAACTCCCGCCTGAACCAGAGGGGCTGTATCCCCCAGACGGGTAGTATCACACGCGACCGGACTGTGTGTCCAATGTCCAGCCTCTATGGGGGACTCCAAATCACACATAACATGATCACAATATAAGCATAAGCATGTATGAGGCATAACACATGTGGCGACAATATATATGGACTCAAAGGAATGATAAAAAACTCTGGATGGAATTGTAGACACAACCTGAAACTTAGAATTTGTCCAACTCTTTGATTTTTATAAAAATTTCGGCAGAGTTTCCACTGAAACTGGATGATACGCAAAAACAGAACCAGCACTATACTATACACGGGAATGGATACCCGGATAAACTTATAACATAAAAAAATTAACTGGATAACAAGATGAGAGTGGCGTAACAATTCCACGGATGTACAGAATTTCTAGACAGTACCAGCGTCCTGTATTGCATCATAGTTTTGAGGGTGCAGATAAAAGTTATAGACCTCATGGTCTTCATTAAAGTTGTAGATATATGTATTAGGATTCTGGATATTCTTAAATCATCTTAATATCAATTTTGTATAAGGAGTTATGATCAATATACTAACAACTGTCCAAAGTTCAAAACAATTTTCCAGATTTTGAAACGTTTTGTCTTTCCGATTTGGACGTCTTTCACCTTGGATTTTTGTACCAAATTAAGTATATACAAGGTTTCCTTGATGCCATACAAGTTTCTTAGAAGAAATACTAAGTTTAGAACTAAGAAAAGGTTCAAAAGATAAGAGATACATGCCTTGCCAAAAGAAAGGTTTAGTCTTACATACCTTTGATGTTTCTAGCTTCTAAACTTCGTTTCGTTTGAATTCCACACCTTCTAAAGCTTAAACAAGCTATAAAATAGAATTTAGATACTTTACTTAGCTATGAAGTAATTCTAAAACTCAAACTATAGACGAAATTGAAGGTAGCATAATGTTACCCTAATCGCGTAGAGCGTTTTGACGCAATCCGTCTTCTGTTTCGAGTTACGATTGATGTTGTTTCTTCAAAACCATCAAAGTGGTTTATACCTTCATGGGAGCACTGCTTCTATCACTGAGTTTCTGGAAATGACGAGATGGAGGGGGGATTTTTCCTTTTATACTTGAAACATTTCAGTTATAGTCCTCTTTTGCGCTTATGGCCCTTTTTCTAGCCTGACTTCTGACGCTCATATCTTTTTATCTATAAGTTGTATGAACAAACCGTTAAAAGTGTTGGAAACTACACTCCAAGACCTTCAATTTGGTATATGATATGTCCCCAAAATACTTCATATAACACATGAAATTAATTGCTGAAAAAGCTCCGTTACAAGGCAATTCCTTAGTCGGTTTTTCCGCAACTTAAATCTGATTTTTTTCCAAACATTATATTCAACATATAAACATCATATATGGTCATATTATTACTTTAAACTCACTTAAATCATTCTTAACATGATATTATAATGATATACGTCAATTTAGACGTACGGGGTGTAACACTACTACTCATCTCCATCATTATAGCAACTTGAATGTTTATGCTTATTTTGGATTTATTTTGGATGTTAATTTGAATGTTTATTAAGTAATTTCTTTGTTTGAATGCTAATATAATTAGCATACTTTTGTAAAGCACTGAATCTCTGATCAATCAAGAATAATTTTTGCCTGCTTCTTGAACATCAACGTATAAATTTGAATGTTTGGAACATCTGTTCTTATGTACAGAATGACTAATAGTCGTTTTGGAACATCATTTATGTTGATCTTTTACACTATGAGTTTTCGAAGTTTGGAACATCAACTGTCATGACTGGAACGATTTTTAGTCATCTTGAACATCTCTTAGTTACTCCTTTAAAATTAATTTCTTACTATTATCATTTTCATTTTGAATGCTGAACAATTCACAAATATGTATTATTTGAATGTTTGTTTAAATTCTGAACAATTGACATAACAAAAACTCACTGCTAATAAAATATATAGGTATTCCATATATACTGCTATTAAGTAATTAGCCATGCACTTTTTTCCAACAGAACAAGAATGTTCCGAACGACTATCTCAAAATTTTAAAATATACTACGGTTACAAGGAACAGTTTGATTGAATTGTGAAGAGGAAGAACTCAAGGCAAGGATGATCTTTTGTCTAAGTAATATATATATATATATATTATATGGTCCATATTGAGGTACAAGTGATGAATATTCAAGTCAAAATAACTGTAATTTGAAGTAGAAGAATTTGGTTCGAAATCAGTCTATTTTTGGATTAATTAAGGAGCCTAAAGTATGCCAAATTTGAAGCCCAAGAAGAGCTACATAGGGTCACGTTTTTGGCCCAGACAATGTGATTAGTTTCTGCCCAAAAACGCGCAAAAGGATGGTCAAAGGATTTCCATGAAGTGTACTCCAAGTTGCTATCAAGTTTCCTAGTTCAAGTGGGATTTGTTTCCTAAATTAATTAGGATATATTTTCCTATATTAATTAGGTTTTGATTCCAAAACTAATTAGGATTAGTTTACCAAATTTATTTAGGATATTATTTACTTTTCCTAGTTTAGTTTTAATTTACTTCCTTTTCCTATTTTATTAGTATTTTCTTGCCTAGTTGATTTGTTTTCCTATTTTATTAATACTTAGAAACCAAATTTGAGTAGGATTTTGTAAGCCTTTTGGCAGACCCTACTCCTATATAAAGGGATTATTTTTCTTTATTTTTAGATACTACAATAGAGATCTATGATGAATAAAAACTGAGAGGTTTTCTCTTGCACTTTTATGTGTGGCTACTCATAGATTTATTTTGCAACCTTCAAGTCAACACTTTTAGGTGGTAAGGTAACACATTTATTTTGCAACCTTCAAGTCTACACTTTTAGGTGGTAAGGTAATTGTTCTTCAAATCTTTAGATGACTTTTAGGTATTCAAGAAAGGCGGTAATTTCTATTTTACTATTGTTCTTTGTTACTCGATGTGGGGTCGGGATTCCATAATCTACTTCTTAGGTTATTCTCTATCAAAGGCGATTAGATAGTCTACTTGTTATTGTTAGGAGTTTCTTTTTAAGATTTAGACTGGTCTTGAATTTCTAGATTTATTCTTGAAACTCTTGATCCGTTCTTGAATTCAAGAAACTATTTCTCGAATTCATTCTATACATATTTTCAATTCTTGTTCGTTTTTAGGTATATTTTATTAGCTTCCGCATGTATCTTTAAATATCTCTATCAAGTTCTTAGATCTATAACATGAGAGTTATCGAGTGGTATTGTGATTGTTATCACAGTTGCATCGTCATTTGAATAGTACACAACGATTACAAGTTGCATCAAAAGTCACTTCCAAACAGACTCGTCAATTTTCATTTTACTTTTATAATACCCAACACACAATCAAACCATTCCAAACCATATTCAACAAATAACAATAATCACACCATTTCAAAATGGCTCATCGACCAAGAACAAGACGAGCATCAATAAGAGGAGCATCTAAGGATTGAAGTGTAGGCATCTAAGGGTTGAGCATCTATGGCCTAGAACACCTTCATCGAGTTCAAATTCCAATTCTGAACATTTGAACGATGTCTTGGAGAACCTAAGGGTTGAAGTGTAGGCATGCAAATTCAAATTCGAGGATTTCTTCCATGATTACAAGGGCATGAGAAATGTGAAGAGAATGCTTAGAGGTCTGCTTGCTGATAGGAGAATTGATTTCACTCTATATTCCTCACCACCAGGATCACCACCAGAAGCACCACCACAAACTCTACCACATGCACCCTAAGTTCGATTGTTCATGTTTATTTTAGTTCTAATTTTAAATGTTTATTATGTTATTTTATTTTCATTTTGAATGCTGAAGTATTGATAAGTCTATAACGTACGTTTGATTGAATTATAAATAATCATCGTATCGTTTGTGTCTCGATTCAATCTCTGATCAATCACTAATATCATTGCATTTTCTGGAGAACATAAGTGTAGGAGTTTCAGAAGTTTGGAACATCAGTTCTTATATCAGGAATGACTCATTGTCGTTCCAGAGGTCTATGTGTAAATCCACTTAAATAAAAGGTGTAAAAATTTGGAACATCCCTTGTTATGCCCGGAACGACTACTAGCCGTTTTGGAACGTCCATGTGTAAAACCTTTAAAGTTAAACTCTAACTCTATCATTTTTTATTTGAATAAGTTACAATTGACCAATATATTTGAATGTTTGTTTTAATTCAGACTAATGAAACATAAAAAAACACATTGGTAATAAAACATTGATTATCCATATAAGCACATCAAAAGTAATTAGCCATGCACTTCTTGGCTAACAAAATAAAAGTTATCCATACTTAATTACATACCAAAATAAAACTTAAATAATTATCCAAATATTACAGACCCAAATTAAGGTTTCATTTTGCCGTCAAAGATACAAACGACAGGATGTTTCCTTTATTCATCTGCCTCATTATTACAAATCTTGTCCATGGGGATGTTTGTGAGAATATGCTCAATGTACGTCAACGAGTACACTCCACATGATGTGCTTGTTAGATTTTTGGAACAAAGTGCTCGTGGCAGTCTCTCAAACCCCCACATGACTCCTTCCTTCACCTTGGGATCCAAGTCTTTAAAGAGCTTTGAATTTCTGATATAGACTGGGAACAAGTAGAGAATGGGTATCATAACTTCCATGAAGGCGTCATCATCATAAACCCCTAAATTGAAATAGTACACCACAATCTTGGCTTCCACCATGTCAAACACCGCTGTCACATAATGAACACTCTTGATGTTGTAGATGGTGATGATCCTCTTTTCACCAGCCCAACACCTACCCGCTAGGTATAGCTTCCCATGTGCATACTTAAGAAAATCATCGTTAAATGCAAATGTCCTCAACAACAGATCCATTAGAAGATTATCTTTCTTCGCATCTTTTTCCATTTGGACGTAGTATTTGGCCATGTTTGACAAAAATGCAAGATTCACAATTATGTCAGTCTCATCGTAGTGATAGGGGTAATTCAGGTGCCTCTCCCTCATCATGGTAAGCACAGCTTCAATATATTGCATAGAAAATAAGAGAGAAAAATAAATTGGGGTAAGTGGGTGTAAGAATGGCCGGCTGTTCTGAACATTTCACATTGACGTTCGGAACATAGGCCTAATGTTCTAGAAATCTATGAGAAGTTAGAAATATGTGACTTGTTCAAAGCATATGATAGATGTTCAGAACTCATAGAACATTTTCTGAACAACAAAAAGAAAGTTTAGAAAGTTAGTAAAAAAAGCTTACGGTGTCCCACAGCCACTTTGTCTTGTCCATCAGCAAACTCAAATCTTTGTGATTCATTGACAACCTAAGAAATACAGTTTTTTTCGAAACCTTCTTCTTCATAAATGCCTTCAGCGCATCCACTTTCTTCCTCTTTAATTTCCTGTAAATATCCACAGGTCTCAGCTCATAAACTTTGCAGGTTTAATAAAACTTGATATCACAGCCTTTGCAGGTGTAATAAAACTTTTGCTTCTCAACTCTTCAATTGTTGCCTGCATGGCCGCCATCTCAATCTCTATGACTCTACGCCAGTGGTTGTAATCTTTTCATTGCAACTGCTAGATTTGGAGATGTCGAATTCATCACCACCAGAAGAATCACCTTTTGTTTTCTCAGAAGCCACAATCTTTTGCTTCATTGCTTCCCTCCATTTGCTGCATTCATCACATTTGCAGCCTCTGTAATTGGAGCTCAAAATACCAACAACTTTGTTTCCAATCAGCTTTGTTTCAATGTCATATTCACCAGCACCATCATCTTCAACATTCACATCTTGCTAACCCTCTTCAACTTTCTCCCCATCATATTCCCCATCAGTTCCAAACATCCTCTCAATTTCATCATCAACATCTTCATCTTTCAAATTACTTTCTACGACCTGCTTTGGAGGGGTCACAGGATTGTTCTTGAAAATACACATTCTAGTGCCACCAACAAGAGAAACGCTGGTGGCATCCGCAAATTTTTCGCACAAAGGATCAACAAAGTAGTCCTCAAAGTCATCAAAAGGCACAATGTTTTGAAAGAAATCCTGCTCCATCTCATCATCAGTAAGAATGAGGATAGGGTGAACAACTTGTTAATATACCCACAAATAAAATATTAATGTTAAATAAATTTTAAAAATTTATCGTAAGTTGTTTGGAACAAACTAACAAAAATAATTTGAAAGTCTCAGTGATGTTTACAACATCTACCAACGATGTATCGTTCGGAACATCTATGACTGAAGCAGTAGTGGAGGAGAGATGCTCCATGGTAAGATGTTTCAAATATTTCACTGTTGGAACGAACATCTAAGAGAAATATCTCAACTTCAACAAAGTTGTTCCAAACTTTATCATAAGATAAATAGAAAATGGGATACTTACAGGATACTCATATTGCTCAAACATCATGTATGTGCCTCTCTCGGCCTTCTCACTAAGCCATTTTAACATCCATGGGATTGTTTTATGTTTTGGAAAATCCTTTGACCTCAAGTCAGGAATAGCTTGATAAGCCCAGGCCATGAATGCCTAGGAAAAGCCATATGGATTGTAAGTCTGACTTACACTGGCTGCACAATCTTCCATTGGCTTTATCAGATAACCAACTGTTAATTCATAACTCATCCTACCCCAAGGATAACTCTAGAATGCCTTAAGATCAGCGACCAAGCACACCACCCATTCCTCTATTCCATACTTCTTATCCTTCGCACAAAAAACTATATGAACAAACCATGTCATACACAGGTTTAACAACCACTTTTTGGGTACTTTATTAGACTTCATGCATTCAATCAAGTCATCACCAGTCACAGTTTTCTTTTTTAGCAGCTTCTTCTCAATTTTAGGCTTATTGAACTTCCTCTTGCTAGGTGAGGGTGATTCCTCCTCCTTCTTCTTCTTCCCCTTCCCCTTCCCCTTCTCCTTTTCCTTCCCCTTCTCCTTCTTCTCCTTCTCCTTCGCCTTCATCTCCTTGGTAAAATCAACAACCAACTTTTACAATTTCTTCCCCTTCTCTTTCATTTATGCTAAGCACTCTTTCTCTAGATAAGCACCACAGTTTAGCCCTATCATTAGTGCAAACTCGAATAGGCCAAAACGTACTGGCAATTCATTGTAGGCAATCCAAACATCCTTCTACTTCTTACAAAGAATCTTTCTCAAGAGGAGGTTATGCACCAACTTGGTGCCAAAAAATGGATAGTCCGCCAATTTTAAGAAATGACAGAAACAACTATGAGAAAGTCCATTTCTAAATTGCAAGCTTTTCAAAACAGATTTAAGCTCCATCATGCCCCTTGCCAACGACGATCGAACAGTAATCTTCGATTGAAAAAATTCATTGTTATCCAGGTTTGTGGAATAGAGCTCATCAACATTCTTCCTCAAATAAATATGACCAACATCTTCATACTACACGAAATTTTAGAATATTATCAATAAAATGAATCAGAACGAAATTAAATGACATTAAAGGAAAAAAATAATGTTCGGAACATAGTGGTGAAGATGTTGTGAACAACTAACTTAACAATCAGATCATCTTCGTTAGCATGTTCAGAACGACTCGATGAGTGTGCTACCAACACTCATCTTGATGTTGGGAACATTAAAAAAGTCGTGTAGAATATTAACATGGATTTTCTGAATAATTCACGAGTTTCAAATCAACTATCACCTGGGCTTCCTCTACCTTCAATCCAGATGTTCCTTCTGCTTCCTTCCCATCTACAACATTGTTGACACCTAATTTTGTTCCTCCTATTTCGATAAGTCATTATTCAAACAAATTTCATTGATAACTATACAATTGCCCTACATTCACTCCTATCATGAGTCGTTATATCATGCACGTACACCAATTAGGCTATTTTAGAAGCATTTGCACGAATGACCGCACTTTTACAAAACTTGCATATCCTGTCATAATTTTTCACAATTATTTATGATTTTAATGAAGACACCTAAATCATTTTTAATACCTAATATAACAGATTTTCTTAATTATTTAGCTCTAGTAATTATTTTTCTTGTTTTTATAATTTTATAAGTATTTTACATAATTTTTCCATGCATTTATACATATTTTATACGCTTTTATACACTGCCTATACACTATATATACGCATATATATATACACGTATATACACACATCGGTTTCCTTTTTTTACACGTCACCACCAACGTTGCTTAATCCTGGCGGTCCATGACACCAATCCAACGGCCAGGATTTAAGTTACCATTTTTATTACACAGAAACCCCCCAAATCCTATTTCCCCTTTCATTTTCGTCTCCTCGCCTCACCCGTCGCGACTTTCTCTCTCCCTCTCTCTACGTCTCTGCTGTCTATGGCAATTTCCGATCGATTTAGCTGGCAAAATGTAAAACAAATTACATCGTCGTGATCTTCTCTTCATCTGCTACAAAACCTATACTATTTTACCGATGTTCAAATGAGGTCAATCTTAACCCTCATCGACGGGGTTCCTACTGCCGAAAAATGTCTCCGACTTGGCCTGAGGATGTCCTAAGATGATGCTATTGCCTGAAAAGGGTGAGAAACCCCTCATGCGAACTCGATTTAAGACGGGTCAATTTGACCCGACTCTGATATCAAGACGGTAACCCTAATCCCTTTCATCTTTTGCCTTTGAACCTATGTGGTCGATTGAGCCTAAAACTTGCCTAGTTTTCCTATGTGTTAACGTGTTTGTATGCTACTCTATTAGTTAAAATTCATGTGATTGTTAATCTCTATTCAGTCTAATGAATTAACTGAATGTTGCTGTGAGATTTGCATATTTGAACACCCTAGTTTGTTCCTATCAGTCTTAGATAAAATCATCACAATTCATGAACTGATTCTAGTAATTCATGCTTTACAGTGTGTTTGCCCTGTCTATTCTGTTGAAATACATGATTTCGATGATCATATAGCTTGCTTAGAGTGAAGACTGAAATGGTAAGATGATTTGAACATGACTAGGCTTAATTTGAATTTGTAATTGGCAAATAAAAGGGGGAATTAGTTCTGTTGATTGATATGATCTTTTCAGAATTTGTTAACTTATTTCCGAGCCTAAAATCAGTATGAAACATTAATTTTTGAACCTGGCCTTGTTAGGATTGAAGGGGAGGGAGTATAACTGAACATGATTTGGTTTCACCTTAACTTACGGACTTTGATTGACCTATTTTAGGGTGATAACCTTAGTAAATCTCCAAACTGACTTTATTTATGGAAAACATAATGGGAAATTAATTCCCCTGATTGACTGCATGATCCACCCTTTCCTTCTTTGAGTTTTACCAATTTTATGACCCTTTCACACTCAATTTCAAATTCAGAAAAAGCCCTATGCTATACCTATATAAATCAGACTCTTGCACATTTAAAGACACGAGTTACACACACTGAGATACTGAAAACTGAATGCAAAACCCTCTCCTAAACTGTTCTATAAAAAGTGCTCTTTTCTTTTAACTTTATTACTGGAGGGAGTTCCTTTGGTGAAGTCTTCAGCTAGTTTCTTTGCTTTGCCTACCTCTGGCTTTGTGTTGGCTTTCTGAAAGGTTTTCCTGTTTGGATCTTGCAAGCATTCTCTCTTCCCCTTTGCACTGTGTTCTCACACTGTTAGAGTTATACCTACACTTTCCTACCAATATCTGCATCTGTCTGTATGTTTTTTGCTTGGCATGTACTTCTTTTAAACTGCATATGCTCAACTGCTATTACATGTCCTGCCTCACTGAACTTTTTGGTCCTCTTTAGATTTGTTGAAAACTGTAAGGATGATCTGGAAGGATTATACCATCGTTCATAAGTGCAGGAAACTTTGCATAAAGGGCTTTTAGTAGCCTGGACATTACTGAGGCTGGAACCAGTCATCTAAGGGCTCTTAGTTCATGTTTTCTTACCGCCTCTTAGTGTTCTATTCATGTATATTCAGTAGGGCCCATGTTTGTATCTGTTTAACACAAGGAACACAGCTACTCTAGCTGTGTATATTGGCTATTCAGGAGCCTCCTTTAACTTTTCTCTCCTATGTGTTGCATCTCTCGAAAATCATGATAGTTTAAAATCTGCATAGCATTTTCTGGGTAAAAGAATAAACTATATTGTTTTTAAGTTTGCATGTTTTTGGGTGGAACTTCCGTACGGTAACACTACTTTGCTGACTACTCTACACAAGTCTTAGAACTAAAACACTCGAAGCATGCCTTTCAATATGAAATCTTTAATTTTATTTAAACAGGGGCTAATTGTGTTATGACTGCCAAAATCAGACTGTTTTCTGTAAATTTAAACCTCCCCCTCTTTGCATAAACGATCCTGGCCCGAAAATATTTTCAAATCTGGCCTTTATGTGTAAAACTGATTTTAAAACTTATTTCAACCTCTTATACACTAATCTAATAGTGCATAGGGGGTATAAGTATTGGGGTCAACTATACAACTATACAAACATTTTCTAAAGCCTAATACTATTAATTACTCATGTATTTGCATGCCTATACCTATATCTATGTGCGACAACCCTTAGTTTGCATTTATGTACTTCTGTGAAACTCACTTTTGAAAACAACCCACTTAGCTATATCCTTTTTTCGAAACTGGCCCCCACACCAAAATAGCCATTAAGGTTAGGGCTCGACAATTAATGACGAGTCACACCGACCCTAAATAGCTAATATTTTGTTTTAAAAACAATACCCATTTGGTTTTTTGACAAAATTTGAAATTATTTACAAAAGCTGCCTATTTTCACAAAGCTGCCTATTCATGCAAAATTGAGTTAAAAGCTGAATTTTCACAAGTGAACTATATTTTAACATATCTCACAGATTTAGCCATACCTCCGATTAGGCTTTTATACTAGAGGCCATAAACGCGACTAGGCGTAGAACATAGACCGTATGTGCAAAATATTGAAATCTAATTGTGTATGTGCTACTTAAACTTGTCTAATTAATCTTATTACATACATTGATTGTGAAATTGACCATTCGAGTTAGTAATGCATATGATAATGTTCGTATCTTGTATAAGACATCCCAAAATATATAGACTCGGGCGGGAACCACCTTTCATGGAACTCGGGGGAGTACCTAACACCTTCTCCCCCGAGTTATTTGGACTTCTTACCCATTGAATCTCTAAAACTGGACCAGTTTAACAATAAACTTGACCTTCGACGCTTAGGTGACCTAATACACCTTAGAAAACTATATTAGGTGACGACTCCAATTCTTGAACTCAAACGAGTTACCCAGTCAAATCCGAAATCCGACTCGCTCTGAGTTGAGTTCAAAATCGAGTGTGACAGAATGGAGACTCCTCTGAGGATATTCAATGTCCTAACCATGACGAGTCTTTATTTTTTGGGATTTTTATTGATTATTAGCTTGTTATTTATTATTGTTATTACTCGAGACTAACTTCTTTTTTTGTTTTGTTTTCTTTTTTTTTTCTAATGCATATTTTTGTCGTCTTTGGGGTTAATCCAAGCGGGTTTTTAACCCCAAAGAGCATTTGGACATGATTATTTGTATTTTTTAAAAAATAAATGCGTAACGGCCATATTGTTCTCAAAATAGGGGTAGGGGTTTATTTTAAACTTTCATATATATTTGTAGGTCTTTATGGCTTAGAAATGTCTGAGGTTTGGTATGGTCATGAGTGTTCCTCCTCTGCTGGCACGATTGTGGAGCAATTTAGGAGGTCACGGTCGTTTGCGGGTTCATAAATACTTGGGGCATCTATCTTTACTGATGGAAGTAGAACCGTGTCGTGGAGTTATCAAGGCGGTAGTAACATTTTGGGATGAGCAAAGAAATATCTTTAGGTTCAATGGCGTAGAGTTGACAATTTTGTTAGAAGAAATAGGTGGTTTTATATAAGATTTGGGTATGATTAGAGAAAAGCGTACATGGCAAGAAACGGAAATCATCATCCCAAAGTTCCTAATTTTGAGTGGCTTTCGCAAATTGCTTGGCCTTGCCTATAATGACGCAGTGGAATTCATACGAAAGGGCGACAAACCTTTGTCTTTTCTGTATGAAAATTTTGGTCATGACGGTGCTTTTGATCAAAAGCGTGATGACTTCACTTCCTATGATGATTGGCATAACGGAAATTTTTTTGCCTTTATAGTTAGTTTTTTGGGTACTATGGTGTTTCCTGAAAGTTTAAAACATTACATTAGGGTTCGGTTGATCAGGGTAGTGGAAACCGTGATGAACGGGGTTGACAAACGAGAATGCACTTTGGTACCTATGATTTTGGCCGACATCTATAGGGCTTTGGGGCTTTGTAAGAAGGGAGCTAGGTATTTCGAGGGATGTAACTTGTTACTACAACTTTGGCTCAAGGAGCATTTGGAAATAGTGAGAGGAAGCGCAGAAATACTCAAACCATCAGGCATCAATCGCATAACCATACCACGCTATGGAGTTAGAACCCTGAAACAAGCAGGTAGCATTGAAGGCTGGTTGAAACTCTTTAACCGTATAACAGACGACACGGTACAATGGATATTTACTTGGTTCCCAACGAACGAGTTCACGATTCGAGCTAATGCCACTCTCTTTTTTACTCTAATGGGGCTGCGAGGCCTTCAACCATACATCCCTGGAAGAGTCATGAGGCAAGCTGGTAGGAAACAGTGCATAATTCAAATGACTTTCACAGGATGATATCAACTTGATTACACTGAAGAGAAGATTGCTTTGGCTGGGGAAATCATCGATAGTTCGAAAAATCGTTGCATAATGGGTCTAAAATCTAGAGAACGAAATCGGTATAAGGCAGGTTATGAACCACACTATGCAGACTGGTTGCAAGCAAAATTGAGAGGGACACTCACACCGGGGTCGAATAGGAGCGACACTATCGAAGACAAAGAAGTAGAGGCACAAATCAAATACAAGTGGCTAATGCACAGGGTATTAAAATCAGAAACGAAGCACCAAAAAAGGACAGAGACATGGAAGAAACATGCACTTAACTTAGAAGGAAAGGTACAGGGATTGATGGAAAAACTCGGGCAATGGAACGCCGAATGCAGTGCCATGTACATACTACATTTATTCGCGGCTAAAGGTCATTTGGCGGAGGCTTTGGACGAAGCTCAAGAGATAGTAAGTGAAGCAAAGAAGGCCAGATTAGAGAAGGAACCCGATATCTAGTTTAATTTTGTTTTTTTTTTAAAATTTTTTGCAAAAGATCTCTTATGTATTAAACTTCAAAGTTATATAATGAAGTTTTGGGAGATTTTGAAAACAATTGGCAATGCATGTTTATTTTTTTTGCATTATTCAAACTTAAGAAGGCTAAACGTCCTTGGCACGTTATAGTCCATTAGTAAACCTACGTCCAAATGTCGAAAGGGTTCTTAACCCAAAAATGATAAAATCGCATCTTTGCATAGATTTGAAGAAATATTTGCACAAAATATTGATCGTTTGTCTAAGTATGATAAAGACTATAAGAATGTTTTGGTCTTTACCTTTTCTTGTTTTTGTTTTCAGGCTATGGCTGCGAGAGGGACACTTCAATTCGAGATTGTTTCCCGACCTCCTCACTTGATCAGACTCTGGTGGGAAGATCTGATTGTCGTTAGCAAGGTTCATGTTCAAAAGGTGTTGGGAGAACTGGTGGTTCTCAAGGCTTACACTGCCATGCCTGGTTTGGTCGAGGCTGCTACGCATTTCTGGGACTATAAAAGAGCGGTGTTTCATTTCAATGGTTTGTAGTTGGCACCGATGTTTGAGGAATTTTGAGGATTAGCAGGGTTAGAGCCTGGGCCCGAGACTATGATTTACCCCGAGACGTAGACCCTAAGGAGTTTATCGAAATGTTGGGCGCTCCTTATGACCCATATGTCGAGGGAGTGCATGATGGAAAAGTCGTTTTGGAGTACTTGCATTCTAGATTTTGAGACCCAACACTTAGGCATGATTGGACTGGGGCATGGGAAATTCAAGATTGGAAGTGGACCGAATCCAATGCTTTCATTGTTGCTTTTCTGGGAAGCATGGTCTTCCCCGAGAATGAAGGAAAGGTCGACATAAGGTTGGGAAGAGCGGTGGAAGGATTACGCAAGGGCGCTCACAAGCATCAAGTAAATTTGGTTCAGATGATTTTGGGAAAAGTTTACAGGGCTCTAACCAAATGTAGGATTGGAGGAGACTTTTGTGAAGGGTCCAACATTTTGCTGTAAATATGGTTGATAGAGCATTTGCACAGTGTCTATCAGCCCAGCAACACCAAAACCGTCATAGAAAGGAGGGATTCGTTCACATAGCACTCGCATGGCTGGGACAGCAGCGTGGAGGACCCTCCAAACATGGAAGGATGGTACACGAAGCTTGAAGTGTTGCAAGAGGTGCAATGGGTAATTGAAAACTGTGCTGGTTTCATTATTTCCATACAAGGTCAAGACATCACCTTCCTGACATTGATTGGATTCTGAGGGACTCATCACAATGTTCCTCTAAGAATCCTCCGACAAGTGGGAATGACGCAACAAACTCCTAAGCTGACGGAAGGGAGAAGCTTCAACATCGGCATAAGGGACATTGAGCATTCGATGGTTGGTACTATATTGACAATGTGGGAAAAGAGGCTTACTATGCAGTTTTGTCATGGCCGAGACAGTAGGGTGAATCCTGCGGCTACTATAGCTTATCCTCAATGGCTCAGCGAAGATAGGGAAAGGTTTCAATCAAAGACTACGCTTAAAAGGAAAACCAAGGCTCCGAGTGTCACTGAAAAATACAAGAAGCTGCGACACGAGTTTGACCAAAGTAAGAAGGAATTAAAGGTAACACAAGAGAGGGAGATGAGGAGGAAATACAAGGATAAGATCAAAGGGGATGAACTCAATTATTGGACCGGCAAAGTCATGGCGGCGAGGCAAGCTACTAGGAAGCTACAACATTTGCTCAAGGGATGGGGAGAATATTTTAAGTCGGTGCTGTTAGAAGAAAAGGAAGCAATGTGAATAGAAATTTGTGAATTCTTCACAAAGGTTCTGGGTGACATGCAAGCTGGGAAAGACCTGATGGAGATGTTTGCTGCTCCTCTACCCATAAGCCTAGCTCACAAACCTAAGGAAGAAGCCAAAGGGAAGAAGGAGAAAGAAGATGCTGGAACTGATGCTAGATTCAAAACCTCCTTGCTTGCCACATAGTCTAGTCATCTTAAGTCGAGTCGTCTTTTCTTTTGTCTTTGTTTTCTGTTTAAGTCGAGTCATTGTGGTTGTAATAAAGCCAAGCAAGTCAAATAAAATTTCGTTATTTTGTGTTTTAAGGCTTGTATTGATTATGTTTATGCAAACGAAATGACGTGTTTGGTGCAAACATTACATCGAATCTTCGATAGGCCTACCTCTGGCACAAAAGAGGTCCCTAGCATAATAGGATGCTATTTTATTAAAACTAATGTATACTAACATTCTTTTCTTTGTTTTTGTTGTGTTAGAGAATCCCAAGTTCACAAAGGTTTGGCTTGTGCATTCTGGCCGCGCCGCAATATCGGTTGAGATCCAAGGGATCAATCCCAACACCTCCCCTTTTGCCTACAAGGACAAGGACGAGATGTAATATCATGGCTGAGTTTGACAATGTTCGAAATGGAACTCCTGAAAAGCAAGGTGTGGTCGCCTATGAAGACTATGCTAAGCTGGAGCAAAGGTTGGTTGAGTTAAAGAATAGGGTTCCCCTTACCCGTGCTGATAAGATCATCGAACCAAACAAAACCACCCGCCCTCACAGCAAAGATCCACTATTCCCTGAAAAAGACATTCCTTACCCTACCTACACAGCACCACCAAAAGCACCGCAAAACAACCTACCTCCTTTCACTGCTGAAACAAAAACAATTGCATCACCCACCAAAGATCATGACATGTATGTATGGACAAAAGAAGACTCAGACAACACCAAAGAGCAAGTCCAGTGACTGGTAGAGAAGTTCAAGCAATTCCAAGGAACCAAAGGAATCCAAGGGTTAGCATATGAGGACATCTGCATGTACCCTGACTTGAAGTTGCCCGAAGGCTATAAGACACCCAAGTTCAATATGTTCGACGGCAGTGGTGACCCGATGGCTCATTTGAGATCTTATTGTGACAAGTTGGTTGGGGTTGGACACGATGAAAAGATCCGCATGCAATTGTTCAACCGCAGTCTAACCGGAGATGCGCTGGTCTAGTACTCAAAGCAACAAACAAAGAAGTGGACAAGCTGGGAACCAATGGCTGGGGACTTCGTTGACAGTTTTTGGCACAATACTGATGCCATGCCCGATCGGTTCTATTTGGAGAAGTTCAAGAAGAAGCCCACCGAGACCTTTAGAGAATTCGCAACTAGGTGGAGAGCTGCAGCCACTAAAGTCCAACCTCCTATGGAAGACGCCGAGATAGTGGCAACCTTCATCCGCAAACAAGAAGACGTCTACTTTGACAAGATGCTGAATCTGCAAGACAAGAAGTTTGGAGATCTGATCAAGATTGGAGATATGGTGGAAGATGGATTGAAGACTGGTAGGATCGTTAGCTTGGCTACACTTCAAGCCACTAACAAAGCCCTACAAACTGGAAACACCACTACATCAAGAAAGAAGAAGGACGATGTCTCTTTCGTGGCTACATCACTCGATCATTTTCCTACCCACAACCACTACTACCAAACACCTCCTCCATCATACCCATATATTCCACCCACATCCACCTACCCAGTTTACAATACTAAAACCCATGTTCCAAAACCCACCACCACAAAGACCACCATACCCACAAAGCCCTAACTACCGAAACACCAACGCTTACCCACAAAGGCCTCACGCCAACAACAACCCAAGACCCAAAAGAAACTATACCCCACTAGCCGAATCATGTGCTCAATTGTTCGAGAGACTCAAAACAGCTGGCCATATACATCCCGTACATTAAAAATGTCTGATAGGATGACACCCTACTTAGACCAAACCAAAGCCTGTGCCTATCATTCTGGAGGGCCTGGTTACGACACTGAAAAGTGCTATGCCCTGAGAGATAAGATACAAGACTTGATCGATCAAAAGGTGATCCACTTGAAAACTCCAAATGTGCACAACAATCCCCTGCCTAACCACGGAGACAATAGGGTGAATCTTATCGAGTTAGATGAAGAATGCAACTTGGAGGGAGCCATTGTCAAAGCAAAGGGAGATATACCAGCGCTTGCCTCAGTTGTTCAAGCTGCTACAGCACCAGAGCCCATCGAGGTAGAAGTGGCTCCAAAATTCTATGTTGACGTAGTTCCCCCGTACAGTGACAAGACGGTACCATGGGACTACAAAATGGAGAAGGAGAACAAATCAACAGTTGAGACTGTTACTGCACAAGGATTGAACATTTAGGCAAGACTACTGCACAAATCTCTATCTTAGCTTTACTGCTCAAGTCGGAGAGCCACCGAAATGCTTTGATGAAAGTGTTAGATGAATTGTATGTTCCTGTGGATACCTCAGTTTAGAATCTGGCCAGCATGGTCGGGCAAGTCATGGAGTCCAACCGAATCACTTTCCATGAAGATGAGCTGCCACCTGAAGGATTGAGCCACAACAAAGCTTTGCATGTCACTATCAAATGCAAAGACTGGTTCGTACGAAGAGTTTTGATCAACGGAGGATCTGGTCTGAACATATGCCCATTCATCACTCTGAAAAGAATGGAAATCGATCAAAGCAAGATAAGAGAGAGTGACATGAAGGTAAAAGTATTTGATGGATCACAAAGAAGAACCATTGGGGAAATCGACTTAACAGTCATGGTCAGTACCGTGGAGTTCAATGCTGAGTTTCACGTCATGGACATCTCCACTTCTTACAACCTGTTACTGGGAAGACCTTGGATTCATATGGCTGGAGCGGTGCATTCTACACTACACCAGACAGTGAAGTTTGAGTGGGACGACAAAGAGGTGGTGGTGTTCCGTGAAGGGAACAACTCCATTTACAATGAACAAACCATACCAGCAATTGAAGGGAATGCTCCTGATGGGCAGACTTTCTATACTGTAGAACTCGTGGGAGCAGTACAAGGTACTCGAGGAGGACGTCGCAAAAACCACAACAAGGATTGGAACTTCACAAACGTGGTCCAAGGAGGCTACACTGCACATTTTTCTCCCAAGTTGGTCAACACACCGCCTAGGATTGAAAAAACGAAGAGAAGCTTTTATAGTGCTTATTTGGATGGCCGAGGCAGAGGCTATGAAGGAAGAAATTTAGTCTGGGAACCAGTCATATCCGATTGGGGTGTGCCCTCACGTAAATTTCGTGAGACCTTGCCAGTTAAGACAGAGAAGCGGCCAATGTACTCACCTAATGCTCGTCCCAACTAAAAGCGCATCTCTGAAGAAATAAAGGGGAAGCAAGTGTGGCTACCTAAAACACTTGCACCTATGGAGGTGGTGTTCGAAGAGCCATATGTACTCCCACAACCTGCAAAATAGCCTGGGGACTGGGTTGTAGGCATCATGATAAAACAAGGCTATGATCCTGGGAAAGGATTGCGCAAGAACATGGATGGCATGATTGAGCCGATTGAAATTGTGATGAGGCATGACAATGAGAAAGCCTGCATAGGATATATTGTGACTTATGAGAAGAGCATGGAAGAAGCATCACTGGACTTCAAATTCTACAAGAAAAGTACCAAGACTCTCTGATGCAGGGCAAATCGAGCCTAAGCAACAACCATCAAGAGCCAAGCTTGAGAGCACAAAGAAGATAAGTCAAGGGCTCCAGAGGAGGGTTCGAGAGTGGTTTAAAGCCGCATGCTACCATTGGTGTGGAGGGTGGAGCACCCCAAGATAAAGGTGGAGCACCCCAAGATGAGGGCGGAGCACCCCTAGAAGAGGGCGGGCGCCCCAAGCACTCAAAAACGGCTAAGTGTCCAGAACCACACACTCTGGACTTTGAAGGGTGGAGAGCCCCTGAGACAGGGCAGGCGCCCCAATCACAGCACAAAGGCATAGGGTGGGCACCCTGAAGGGGAGGGTTGAGCGCCTCTCTCCTGTTTCTAGCCATCTGAGATTTTGAGTATTTAGTGGTGTAATTCCAACTTTGGCCCTAAGTCGCTTCTATTATTTTAACCCACTTTGGGGGTATTTAGGACCTTTCATATTATGTAAAAGGGATGCTATAAATAGACCCCTTAGTCTTCCATTTCATTAGCTAGTTTATGAATCTTGAATAGAGAAGAAAGGAAAGAGAGGCATTGCCTTCTTTGAAGAAGCTTGAAGCTTCATGTGTCCCTTAAACTTGGAAACCATGGGAATCATCCTAGTATGATTCCATTGTTTGGTTCGAGTCTCTCTTTCTCCCTAGGAATCAATATACGTTAGTAAGTTTGATTCATTCTTTCTTCTTATATCTTGCCTTCCCAATCTATATTTCTTGTTATCCCCTTTATCTGCTTCCGCTCGTATAGATTGTTGCTTCCGCGTAGTTTACCCTACATCACTCTCCTACATATTTTCGTCTCGTCGGGATACTTGGATGGCCGAAAGGGGGAGGTATCTGCAGCGCAAGGAGTTGGACCAAAGATAACTGATGTTTAAGAGGACCTGCTGGCAGGAATGCAAAAGTTGCTTGTATTTGATGAAGACTGTTGTGTGATCCTGGAAAAGCATGTTGAACCTCCTGGGCTGACAAAAGTTGAATCTGGAGCTGCATTGAACAACTGGATCAGCAACCGGGCTCGAGCTTACCGTGGACCTTGGTAGAGCTGGGGGGAGAAAGTCTATTCCATGTTTTTTAAAATAAAACCCGACTTCGAGTCGTGGAATTTGCATTTCTTTTATTTTTCACATGTTTCCCTACAAACTTTGTTTTACAAGGATTCATAAATAAAACATCGCGCTATTTCCTTAAACTTTTGTTTTAATCTTTAATTTTTCAATATTTCATTTTTCAGCATTCAAACTAATAATCCCATTGAGACTACAACCGCAATGTATAATGAAACAATGGAGCTTGAGGAAACTGAGTTTGATTATGATGATTTTGATGAGACCACACAAGAGGAAATTGAAAGATTTGAAAATAAGCCTAAGCCAAATCTGGAAGAAACTGATTCTTAAAGAATATGAGGATGTATTTTCTTGGTAGTATGATGACATGACTGGCATAAGCACGGATGTGGTAGCTCATAAATTACCTATCAATCCGGGCTTTCCACCGGTCAAACGAAAAGCTCGAACTTTCAAGTCGTCGGTTTTGTTGAAGATTGGGGAGGAGGTAACCAAACAGCTCAATGCAGGAATATTGAAAACAATCAAATACCCAACTTGGTTGGCTAACATTGTCCCAGTGCCGAAGAAAGATGGAAAATTCCGAGTCTGTGTGGACTACAGGGATCTGAATAGAGCAAGCCCAAAAGATGATTTTTCTTTGCCAAATATAAACATCCTGATTGATAATTGCGCGAAACATGAACTACAGTCTTTCGTGGATTGTTTCGCCGGTTACCATCAAGTGCTCATGGATGAAGAGGACGTCGAGAAGACAGCTTTCACTACATCTTGGGGAACTTATTGCTACAAGGTTATGCCATTTGGGTTGAAGAATGTTAGGGCAACTTACATGAGGGCAATGACCACTATGTTCCATGACTTGATGAACAAAGAAATCGAAGTTTACATGGATGATGTGATCATCAAATCAAAGAAGAGTTCAGAGCACCTTGACAACTTACGTAAGTTTTTCAATCGCTGGCATAAATACAATCTGAAACTAAATTCGGCAAAGTGTGCTTTTGGTGTTCCAGCAGGGAAGCTTCTGGGTTTCATAGTCAGTAGAAGGGGCATTGAGCTAGATCCGTCAAAGATCAAAGCCATCAAAGAATTACCGCCGCCGAAGAGCAAGAAAGAGGTCATGAGTTTCCTGGGAAGGCTCAATTACATCAGTCGGTTCATAGCACAATCCACTGTTATCTGCAAGCCTATCATCAAACTACTGAAGAAAGACGCAGTGATCGAGTGGACGGAGGACTGTCAAAAATCATTCGATCGGATAAAGGAGCACTTGTCTTGCCTGCCTGTGCTTGTTCAACCCGAGTCTGGGTGACCTTTGATCTTGTACCTGTCTGTGGTAGATTTGGCATTTGGTTGTGTATTGGGGCAACATGATTCAACTGGAAGAAAGGAGCAAGCAATATACTATCTGAGCAAGAAATTCACTCCTTACAAGGCTAAGTACACATTACTGGAACGCACGTGCTGTGTGCTGACTTGGATAGCACAAAAGCTGAGGCACTACTTGACATCCTACTCAACGTTGCTGATATCGAGGATGGACCCTCTCAAGTATATTTTCCAAAAACCAATGACTACTGGAAAACTAGCTAAATGGCAAATGCTGCTCAGTGAATTCGACATTACTTTTGTCACCCAAAAGGCGGTAAAAGCTCAGGTCCTGACTGATCATATGGCTGAGAACCCGGCGAGAAATGACTATTAGCCACTACAGACCTATTTCCCCGACGAAGAAGTCATGTTCGTAGGAGAAGATATCACTGAGGAGTATGATGGTTGGAGGCTATTCTTCGATGGAGCAGTGAATTCCAAAGGAGTCGGCATTGGAGTAGCATTAGTTTCGGAGACTGGTCAACATTATCCTGTCACAGCCAAACTGAGGTTTCCTTGCACCAACAACATGGCGGAGTATGAAGCTTGCATCTTGGGTCTTAGAATGGCGGTTGACATGAACATACAAGAGCTGCTAGCGATTGGAGATTCTGACTTGTTGATTCATCAAGTCCGAGGAGAATGGATAGCAAAGAACTCAAAGATATTGCCATACCTCGAGTGCATAAAAGAGCTGAAGCAAAGGTTCACAAAAATAGAGTTCCGGCATGTACTCAGGATGCAAAATGAGTTCGCGGATGCTTTGGCTACCATATCTTCCATGATCAAACATCCTGACAAGAACTACATTGACTCAATACCCGTGGCGGTGAAGAAGCAACCGGTATATTTTTACCATGTAGAAGAAGAATCAGACGGACAACCTTGGTTCTACGACATCAAAGGGTTCCTCAAAGACAGCATTTACCCAAAGGATGCAACAAGTCTCCAAAAGAAGACGTTTAGGAGGTTAGCAAATGGTTTCTTTTTTACGGAGAAGTTTTATACAAAAGGACACCTGATTTGGGATCGCTAAGATGTGAGGACGCCGAAGAAGCTGCTAAGTTGTTGGAAGAAATACATTCTGGAACGTGTGGCCCACACATGAACAGTTTCGTGCTTGCAAAGAAGATTTTGAGGGCCGGCTATTTCTGGATGACAATGAAGCATGATTGCATAAGGCACACAAAGAAATGTCACCAATGCCAAGTCCACGGAGATATGATTCGAGTGCCTCATAATGAATTGAATATCATGGGATCGCCCTGACCTTTCGCTGCCTGGGGAATGGATGTCATAGGACCCATCGAGCCAGCTGTTTCCAATTGACATCGTTTCATATTGCCAGCCATTGATTATTTTACCAAATGGGTAGAAGCTGCATCATACAAGTCAGTGACAAAGAAAGTGGTGTCAAACTTTGTCCGTGACAAAATGATCTGCAGATTTGTCATTCCTGAATCCATTATCACCGATAATTGGTCCAATCTCAATAGTGACCTAATGAAAGCAACCTGTGAGGTTTTCAAGATCAAGCACCACAATTCTACCGCATACAGACCCCAAATGAATGGTGCGGTTGAGGCAGCCAACAAGAACATCAAGAAGATATTGCGCAAGATGACAGACAATTCAAAGCAATGGCACGAGAACTTACCCTATGCTCTGTTAGGGTACCGCACCACAGTGAGGACATCAACAGGGGCTACTCCTTATTTGCTGGTGTATGGCACCGAGGAAGTGATACCAGCAGAAGTTGAGATACCATCCCTGAGGATCATCGAAGAGGCACAGCTGAAAGACGCCGAATGGATCAAAGGAAGAATGGAGCAATTGGCCCTCATCGACGGAAAGAGACTAAATGCAGTATGTCATGGGCAATTATATCAGAGGAGAATGGCTAAAGCATTTAAGAAGAATGTTCGAGAGAGATCCTTCGAACCCGGACAATTAGTACTAAAGAAGATATTTCCCAATCAAGAAGAGGCAAAGGGCAAATTTGCACCAAACTGGCAAGGGCCGTACATGGTTCACCGAGTTCTAAACGGAGTAGCATTGATACTAGCAGAAATGGATGGAGAAGCTTGGCCGAAACCAATCAACTCAGACACCGTCAAAAGATACTATGTATAAGAGCTTGTACTATTTAATGGTTTCGTTATTCTGCAATACATCATGTAATCTGAACTACATTATGACCTGATTCACCAAGTGGGATACTTAGGCAACCTACTCAAGGTTCGGTCGCATAAATGCAAAAATTTCATTTTCCCTTAAAGCGAACACTGGGGCAGAATTTCTGAGGAACTCTCAAAAATTCCCAAAGGACAAACATAGTTGACACTGGGGCAGAAATTTTTGAGACTCTCTCAAAAACGTCAAAAACAAACTGGGGCAGAATTTTGAGGTCACCCTCAAAATTAATTTAATGGAGTTTGGAGCAGCATGAAGAGCGACAACTATGGCTCTACACAATGCGACTCGTGACTCAATGGGATAAAATATTTCATTTCATTTCCTTCTTATAAAAGTTTTTTAAAATACTTGCATTATTTACTACTTTATGCATATCCCTACCAGCTTGGCCAAGGTCCCGGCACTCAGGGGAAGCTAGCGCGAAGCAAGCCAAGAATGCACAAACGAAACTACTCCGCACAACTCACCGATCTTTCTTTGGATGCAGGCCCATAGATATTCAACTCAGCAATACACGACAAACATACTTCGACAAGAGGTTATCCTATTCCTCTTACTACATTTTAAATTAGCCGAGGGTAAAAAGCCCGAAGCATCGATTGAGGGTACAAAGCCCAATATCGATTTGTCATTTAAATTAGCTGAGGGTACACAGTCCGAGGCGTCGATTTAGGGTACATAGCCCGATATCGATTTGTCATTTAAATTAGCTGAGGGTACACAGCCTGAAGCGTCGACTGAGGGTACACAGCCCGTTGTCGATTTGTCATTTCAATTAGCTGAGGGCACACAGCCCGAAGCGTCGACTGAGGGTACACAGCCCGTTGTCGATTTATCATTTTAAATTAGCTAAGGGTACACAGCCCGAAGCGTCGATTGAGGGCACATAGCCGAAGCATCGATTGAGGGTACATAGCCCGATATCGATTTGTCATTTAAATTAGCTGAGGGTACACAGCCCGAGGCGTCGATTTAAGGTACACAGCCCGATATCGATTTGTCATTTAAATTAGTTGAGAGTACACAGCCTGAAGCATCGATTGAGGGTACACAGCCCGTTGTCGATTTATCATTTAAATTAGCTGAGGGTACACAGCCCGAAGCGTCGACTAAGGTTACACAGCCCGATGTCGATTGTCATTTTAAATTAGCTGAGCGTACACAGCCCGAAGCGTCGATTGATGGTACACAGCCCGATGTCTATTTGTCATTTTAAATTAGCTAAGGGTACACAGCCCGAAGCGCCGATTGAGGGTAGACAGCCCGATGTCGAATTGTCATTTTAAATTTGCTAAGGGTACACAGCCCAAAACATCGATTGAGGGTACACAGCTCGAAGCATCGATTGAGGGTACATAGCCCGATATCGATTTGTCATTTAAATTAGTTGAGGGTACACAGCCTGAAGCATCGATTGAGGGTACACAGCCCGTTGTCGATTTATCATTTAAATTAGCTGAGGGTACACAGCCCGAAGCGTCGACTGAGTGTACACAGCCCGATGTCGATTTGTCATTTTAAATTAGCTGAGCGTACACAGCCCGAAGCGTCGATTGATGGTACACAGCCCGATGTCTATTTGTCATTTTAAATTAGCTAAGGGTACACAGCCCGAAGCGCCGATTGAGGGTACACAGCCCGATGTCGAATTGTCATTTTAAATTTGCTAAGGGTACACAACCCAAAACATCGATTGAGGGTACACAGCTCGAAGCATCGATTGAGGGTACATAGCCCGATATCGATTTTTCATTTAAATTAGCTGAGGTTACACAGCCCGAAGCGTCGATTAAGGGTGCACAGCCCGATGTCGATTTGTCATTTTAAATTAGCTGAGGGTACACTGACCGAAGCGTCAACTAAGGGCACACAGCCCGATGTCGATTTGTCTTTTTAAATTAGCTGAGGGTACACAGCCCGAAGTGTCGATTGAGGGCACACAGCCCGATGATGATTTGTCATTTTAAATTAGCTGAGGGTACACAGCCCAAAGCGTCGATTGAGGGTACATAGCCCGATATCGATTTTTCATTTAAATTAGCTGAGGTTACACAGCCCGAAGCGTCGATTAAGGGTGCACAACCCGATGTCAATTTGTCATTTTAAATTAGCTGAAGGTACACAGACCGAAGCGTCGACTAAGGGTACACAGCCCGATGTCAATTTATCTTTTTTAAATTAGCTGAGGGTACACAGCCCGAAGCGTCGATTGAGGGTACACAGCCCGATGTCGATTTGTCATTTTAAATTAGCTGAGGGTACACAGCCCGAAGCGTCAATTGAGGGTACACAGCCCGAAATCGATTTGTCTTTTGAATTAGCTGAGGGTACATAGCCCGAAGCGTCGATTGAGGGTACAAAGACCGATATCGATTTGTCATTTAAATTAGATGAGGGTACGCAGCCCGAAGCATCGATTGAGGGTATACAGCCCGATATCAATTTGTCATTTTAAATTAGCCGAGGTATACAGCCCGAAGCGTCGACTGAGGGTACACAGCCCGATGTCGATAATGTCATTTTAATTCCTTACGGAAGGTACACAGCCCAATGCATCAACAGAGGGTACACAACCCGATGTCAAATCTAACACTTGGCACAGTGAAAAACACACAGTCAAGCATGGTGTATCCAGCCCGATGGGAAGGTACGTTCTACATTCGCTTACACACATATTATTTTGCAGACTCACCTTATTGCAGGGCATACAATCTGGCAATGCGAACATTACGATCTAACGCCCCGTCGATTCTTGAAAGTCATGACCACTTCCATAGAGTCGCGAAAAAATTAGTCGTTTTGTCAACGTCTTTGCCCGAAGACTCTTTCATCATCCGTAGGCAAAGAGGGGCAGCTGTTGACACCTAATTTTGTCCCTCCTTTTTCGATAAGCCATTATTCAGACAAATTGCATTGATAACCATATAATTGCCCTACATTCACTCCTATCTTGAGTCGTTATATCATGCACGTACGCCAATTAAGCTATTTTAGAAGCATTTGCACGAATGACCGCACTTTTACAAAACTTGCATATCTTGTCATAATTTTTCACAATTATTTCTATTTTTAATGAAGACACCTAAATCATTTTTAATACATAATATAACAGATTTTCTTAATTATTTAGCTCTAGTAATTATTTTTCTTGTTTTTATAATTTTATAAGCATTTTACATAATTTTTCCATGCATTTATACACATTTTATAGGCTTTTATACACTACCTATACACTATATATACGCATATATATATATATATACACACACACACACACACGTATATACACACATCAACTTCATTTTTTTACACGTCACCACCTACGTGGCTTAATCCTGGCCGTCTACGACACCAATCCAACGGCTAGTATTTAAGTTACCATTTTTATTACACAGACACTGTTGACACCCAATTTTGTCCCTCCTATTTTAAAAATAAATAGTTTTCGGAATTTTACACACGATTGCGTATCTACTCTTACCCCATCCATTTCTTTCAAATGATCTTCTCATAATAGCCTGACAATTTAGGCCATTTTCAAAAGCATCGTCCCAAATCATAGCTGTTTTTACAACTGCTGCAATTGCCTCTATTTTTGACAAAATTATCCAAATTGTTTTGAATCCCAAAATTACAATTTTTATGCGCGTCCTAGCCATTCTAACATTTTAAAATTAATTCTATAATTTTCCTATGGTTTCATATCTATTTTATACAATGTTTATACATATTTTATGCCTAATATACACTATGTATACATTATATATACATATATACACTACACCTCACATTTCCACATCATCACATATTTTTACACCTCAGCACCGACGTGGCTCCATCCTAAGCCTTCGTCCGTTTTAATCTAACGGCTGAGAACTAAAATTATTAATCTACCCACACGACCCCTAAAACCTTTCCCTCGACCCTCATTTCCCCCTCACCTCTCCGATATTCACTCTCTCTCTTCTCTCTCTTGGCGAAATGAAACGCCTTGATGTCGATCGATTTCCCGGTCAAATTGGCCGGTGAAAATTGGGGAAAATAGCACCATTGCACTCTTCTCATCAAGCGCTACAAAACCTGTACATTTTTATGACATTTGGACGAGGGCAAGATTTGACATTTTGATAACTGGACCACCACCACCGGGAGATGCCTCCGGTGGGGTTCAGGCCATTGATTTAATGGTGTTATCGTCTAAAAGTGGTAAGAAACCTCATGCGAAGTTAAATCTGTGACGGGTCGATTTGACCCGACTTCAGTGTGGACGGGTAACCCTTTAATTTTTCTATTGCGTTTGGTTCTGAATTGTGCTTAATAATATTTCCTAAAGTGTTTAATTTTTTTAAGCATGTTAACCTATTTGCTTTTCACATGATTAGCCGATTAGGGTCACATTCCATGGTTATTATTATTTTGTTTAGTACGATTATATGTCTAGACGTTTGCTCAGTACCTTGAGCCTGTTTCTTGCAAGTTGTTTGTGTCCAAGCATGATCCTAGTGTCCATTGTATTTATTCTTTTTTATGGTCATGTGTTCAAATGTGAGAAGGAAGGGCTGATAGGACAAGCTTGAAAATTTTAAAAGTGATTTGATTAGTATTTTGATTGAAAACAGAGAAGGAAATTGGCATGGTTATTGATATGTTTATTTTTGAAATCTGTCGAGGTTCAAACCTGTTTGTGATTGAATTTGTGAACCTAGACTATGTTGGGTTGAGGGGAGGGGATCCAAATCAAGTTACGATTGATTTGCCTTAAGTTTGCGGATTGATTGCTCTATTTTTGGAAGAATACTCAAATTTGTCCCCTGTTATTCCTGGAAGACTATCTCTTGCCTTATGGAGATTCACCCATTTTCTTTTCAAATTCCCACCCCTCACCTTTATAAACTGACCTCTCTTTTAAACTAAAGGACAAGTTTTCTGGAGATAACATTCAAAAGCCAACACTGATACACTTACAAATTTGGCATAGCTTCTCTGGCATTCAATCCTTTTTATTTTCTCTTTGCTTATGTGCTCTCCTGTAGGATCACTGTCGTTGCTTTTGTGTGTGCTGATTCTGTCCTCCTCCTTTCTTTCTTCATTCTATTGGTTTCACAGTGCTTAAAGGTATTCTTTCCACTCCTGCTCACCTGTTACATCTATATGTGTGTGTGTTTGGCTAGCATGCTCTTATCCTATCTCTGTTTTGTTTAAACTGTTGGTGTACTTTGTTTTGCTTTGGGTCTGAGGGTTCTGCTCAGACTAGGTGATCTCTGCATATTTTTTAAAAGCATGTCAACATTATTAAAAGGGTGCAGTTAGAGTTATAATACTCCTCATGGATTGTTGTTAAGATCCAATTCCTTTGGCACAATTCCCATCTACTTGCCGTCTCTGTTTGGGCTCTGTCTAGGGCCCTGCTGACTCCTTTCTTGCAGCACATGTGAAAATAACCTCAGGGGGTTATACCAGGCTATATTTATAGTCCTTTTCGTGTACTTGAAAGGTTGGGGAGAAATTCCCTCTTCTCAGAAGAAGCTATGCCTAAATAGGCTACCAGTGAAGGATATTACTTGACTTTGCCCTTTCTTTGCGCTTTTCCCCCTAGAAACTGTCCCAACTTATGTATATTTTAGGACTCCCTGCCTGTATCCTTTGAAACAGGGGCATGCAGTTCACTACACTATGTGTACAGCCATCCAGGGGCTCTTCTCTTAACCCTTTACTTCTATGTGCTGCAAAGCATGACATTTAGGAATCTGCATAAGCATTCTTTGTTTAAAATCAAAAGTCTCATTCTGTTCCTATAAAACTGCATGTTCTGCGAATGATAACATTGTAAAATATTATGAGAACTCACTTTTCTGAGTGTTTGAATCTAAAATTCACATGACAGGGGTTATTTGTGCTTTTTGTGTCTAAAGTGAACTGTTTCTGAAAATTGAATCCGCCCCTCTTTTGCATAAACAGTCTGGGCCCAAAACTGTTTTCAAAAAGGGTCCTTTACGGGCATAAACTGATTTAGACTACTCTAACGCTCCTATACACTAATCTAATAGTGTATAGAGGTGTATAAAGTGCCTGGGTCGCTTGTACACTTTAAAGCATTTTTTTCTAAAGATATAACTATCATTTAGTCATGTATTTGCATGTTTATACCTATATATGTTTACTATTACGTGCGACAGCCTCTTATCTGCCTTTGCGTGCTTCTGTGAACCCATTTTCAAAAACAGCCCCTTCACCTATATATTTCCCAAAATCTGACCCCTACACAAAAAGGCCATTAAGGTTAGGGTTCGACAATTAATGACGAGTCACACCGACCCTAAATGGCCAACATTTTATTTTAAAAACAACACCCATTCATTTTTGGTACAAATCTGAAACTGGTTTGCAAGACTGCTTATTTAGGCAAAGTTATTTCAAAATGCTAAGATTGCATGATTAGTCCGAATTTGAGTACCCTTTGTATGTGAAAACTTGTTTATGACTAGGCATTATATTAGCGGTCCTAGAACGCGATTAGGCTTACATGTAGGCCGTATATGAAATCTATTTATATAAGTATAAGATAAATTGCATACACATGTTACATTTTTGAGCTAAATGCTAAATTAATTTCTCAAGTTAGTAGTTATGCTAATATGCACTATTTTTATCTCAAAATATAGACTCGGACGGGAACCACCTTTCGTGGGATTTGGGGAAGTGCCTAACACCTTCTTCCCAGAGTCATGTGTACTTCTTACCCTTTTAGAATCTCTAGAATAGACTAGTATGACTCATTGAACTTGACCTTAGATACTTAGGTGGCCTAATACACCTTAGAAACTATATTAGGTGGCGACTCCAACATGTAAACTCAAACGAGTTCACCCAGTCAAATCCGAAACCCGACTCGCCTAGAGTTGAGTCCAAAATGGGGTATGACAGAATGGCGACTCCGCTGGGGATAACTCAAAGTCCTAACCACAACGAGTCTTTACTTTTGGTATTTATTTAAATATTATCTTGCTATTCATATTATTATTATTATCTTACTAACTTGGTTTCTTTTTTTGTTTTTTTTTTCTTTCCTTTATTTATTTATTTGTGTTGAATTTGCAATTTGATGCATTATTTGTCATGTTTCACTCATACTCCTCCACTCCTGGGAAATGACACTTTACACACACATGGCAATTACGTGGATCCCACGGTCGCTTAACCACCAAAACACCTTTTAAGAGGGACATTTTGGAATATAGTTGGTCTGTGGTACAACCAACAATTTCAAATGATCCCACTCCTTGGCCGTCCACCTTGGGAAACCGTGTCTAGAATAACACCACTCTTTTAATGTAATGAGCATGCATCATGCCATAGGAAGGGCTCCCCGTGAGCCGGCTAGTCTTCAGCTTGTCCAAACAACCTAAACGGGTTCTCAACCCCAAAGGGACGTTTGAACATGCTTATGTGCATTTGAGAGAAAAGGAAAGAAAAAGAAAAGAGAGTCAAAAGAAAAGTGAGACAAGAATAAAAATGCATTTCGATTCGTCCAATTATTCTCAAAGGGGACGGGGTTTTAATCCTTTATTTTTCTTTTTTTAGGTCACAATGAGTCAAAAATTTCATCGTTTTGGGATGACTATGGGCGCACCTCCTTTGTTGACTAGTTGGTGGAGTAACTTGTCACTAGGAGAGCAAACCGAAGTACGTCAACACTTGGGCCATCTGGTTTCACTATTAGAAGTGGAACCGTGTAGGGAGATGATTGAAGAATCAGTGTCATTTTAGGATGAAGAATTGAATGTGTTTAGATTTGGGGATGTCGAATTAACACCCTTGTTGGAAGAAATAGGGGGGTTCGCGTCACATTCGGGGTTGGACAAACATCGTTGGCAAGGGACCGCATACTAGTACCTAGCATCCCCACAGCTGAAGAGTTTCGTAAAAAGTTAGGGATGGTAGCAAGTGTGGATGTGGAGTTTTTACAACAAAAGAAGATACCCTTTTCCTACTTTTACACTCGGTTTGGGTATTTGAGTGTATTCGACAACCATAATAAAGAGTTTTGAATCCTACAGTTATTGGAGGAGAGCTAGAACACTTGTATTTGCTATTTGTTTCTTAGGAGTGATGGTGTTCCCCGAGAGTTCAAGTCACGACATATGTTCGAGACTTGTCATGGTTGCCGATGCGGTATTCAACGGAATTGATGATTATCGTTATACCATAGTTCCTATGATAGTAGCAGACATTTATCGGGCTTTGGGTTGTTGCAAAAGAGGAGAACAATACTTCCAAGGGTGCAATCTTCTACTACAAGCATGGTTCAAGCAACATTTGAGGAAAGCAAGAGGTGTGCAAGCGGTGTCCAAGCCGGCCGGTTGCAACTACTTGATTGGGGAATGATACGGAGATTCAAAATTCAAACAACCAAGTAGCACAGAGAAATGGGTAAGATTGTTTGAAAACATAACGGAGGACTCAATTCAGTAGATGTTCACTTAGTTTCCTTCATCAGATTTCATCATTAGTTCTGAGAAGGCATCCTTTGTGATACTTATTGGATTAAGAGGTCTCCAACCTTACCAACCATTAAGGGTGATGTGGCAAGCAGGGAGGAAGCAAATCATACCATTGATACCAGACATGGAAGACTATCAGTTTGATTACACTGGAGATGTTGTTCCGAGAGTCAAGAGCATTAGAAAATCCTGGGTAGGAAGACAAGTCATGCGAGAAGCATCGCTAGCACCCGATAGATACAACGCTGGATGCAAACCAAACTACAAAAGCTGGTTACGCTCTAGTATAAAGGGAAATGTGGTAGTGGGGCCAAGTCGAGGAAATAACATAAGAGATCATGAGGCAGAGGCTCAAATCCGATACCGAGAGTTCATGTTGAAAGCTGTCAAAATGGATAAGGAAAACAAAGAAGAGATCGAAGTGTGGAAGAAACATACATTAGAGCTAGAGGAAAAGATAGAGGCATTGAAAACAAAACTTGAACAATGGAACTCAGACTGCGCAGAGATAGACATTTTTCATTTGGTAGCGGCTAAGGGATACTTAACCAAAGCTATGGAAGAAGTTAAAAAGATTACACGAGAAGCAAAGAAAGCCAAGATGGAAAAGGAGCGTGCTGCCTAGTCAAAATGTCATTTTTATTTTTTCTCTTGTATTTTACTTTATCATGTACTGATTTTCAAATTTTGGGGAATTTATGAGAATAATTGGCGACAAAATGTATATTTATTTTCTTTGCATAAGACAAACCTAGGAAGGCTACACGTCCTTAGCACGTAATACTCCATTAGTAAACCTACGCCAAATGTCAAAAGGGTTTTAAACCCGAAAAGTGACAAATTGCATCTCTGCGTTGATTCGAAGAAACGTTTGCACAAGACATTGATCACCTGTTTAAGCATAATCAAAGCTATTAGAATGTTTTGGTCTTTACCTTTTCTTACTTTTGTTTTCAGACTATGGCTGCAAAAGGTACACTCCAATTTGAGATCGCTTCCCGACCTTCTCGTTTGATCAGACTTTGGTGGGAAGATTTAGCCATTGTCAGCAAAGCTCATGTTTAAAAGGTGCTGGGGAAATTGGTGGCTCTCAAAGCCTACACTGCCATGCCTGGATTGGTAGAGGCATACTTCTGGGACTACAAAAGGGCAGTTTTTCATTTCAACGGCTTTGAGTTGGCACCAATGCTGGAAGAATTTGGGGGACTAGCAGGGTTGGAGCCTGGACCCGAGACTTTGACTTATCCCCGATACTTGGACCCTAAGGAGTTCATTGAACTGTTGTGAGCTCCTTATGATCCATATGTCGAAGGAGTACATGATGGGAATGTCATGTTGGAATATTTGCATTCTAGGTTTGGAGATCCAACACTTAGGCATGATTGGACTGGGGCATGGGAAATTCAAGACTGGGAATGGACTGAATCCAATGCTTTCATCGCTGCCTTTCTAGGAAGCATGGTTTTCCCAGAGAAGGGAGGAAAGATCGACATAAGGTTGGGAAGAGTGGTAGAGGGGTTATGCAGATGTGCTTTCAAACACCAAGTAAGCTTGGTTCCAATGATTCTAGGGGAAGTTTACCGGGCCCTAACCAAATGTAGGAGGGGAGGAGACTTCTTCGAGGGGTGCAACCTGTTGCTGCAAATATGGTTGATAGAACACTTGCATAGCGTCACTGTCAGTCCTGTAGCACCAAAACCATCTTGGAAAGGGGGGATCCGCTCACATAGCACCCGCATGGCTGGAACAGCAGCATGGGAAGACCCAGCAAACATGGAAGGATGGTACACCAAGTTCGAGGAGTTGCAAGAGGTGCAATGGGTGATTGAGAACTGTGCCGGCTTCGTTGTTTCTATACAAGGTCAAGACATCACTTTCTTGACATTGATTGGATTCCGAGGAACTCACCACTATGTTCCTCTAAGAGTCCTCCGACAAGTGGGAATGACACAACAAACCCAACAATTGACTGAAGGGAGAAGCTTCAACGTTGATATAAAGGACATTGAACATCCGATGGTTGGCACTATATTGACAATGTGGGAGAAGAGGCTTACTATGCAGTTTTGTCGTGGTCGAGACAGTCGGGTTAACCCCACAGCTACGTTAACCTATCCTCAATGGCTCAGCGAAGATAAGGCAAGATTCCAATCCAAGACTACACTAAAAAGGAAAGCCAAAGCTCCAAATACTGCAGAAAAATACAAGAAGTTGAAACACGAGTTTGACCAAAGAAAGAAAGAGTTAAGGGTGACACAAGATAGGGAGATGAGGAGACAATACAAGGATAAGATCAAAGGGGATGAACTCAAGTATTGGACCGGCAAGGTCATGACTGCAAGGCAAGCTGCTGGGAATTTACAAGATTTGCTCAAAGGATGGGGAGAGTACTTTAAGTCAGTACCACTGGAAGAGAAAGAAGCAAAGGGAATAGAAATCTACGAGTTCTTCATAAAAGCTCTGGGTGACATGGAGGCTGGGAAAGACCTGATGGAGATATTTGCTGATCCTCCACTTATGAGTTTGGTTCACAAACCCAAGGGAGAAGCCAAGGAGGAGAAGGAAAAGGAAGTTGCTGGAGCTGATGTTTGAATCTGGAGCCTCTTTGCTTGGCACCTAGTCTAGTCGTATCGAGTCAAGTCGTGTTGTCCCTTTTTGTTGTTGTTTTCGTCTTAATCGAGTCATCATCTTTAAATTAGTGGTTGTAATAAAGCCAAGTAAATTAAATAAAATTTTGTTATTTTTGGGTTTTAGACTGGTGATGATTATGCTTATTCAAATGAAATGATGTGTTTGGTGCAAATGTTACTTCGAATCTGCGATAGGCCCACCTTTGGCACAAAAGAGGTCCTATGCATGGTAGGACGCAATTTTATTTAAACTAACATATACTCACATTTTTCTCTTCTTGGTTTTGATGTATCAGTCGCCCAGCCCCAGATAGTTTGGTTTGTGCATTCTGGCCGCACCGCAATACCGGTTGAGGTCCAAAGGATCGATCCCAACAATTCTCCCATTACCTACAAGGACAAGGACGAGACAAAATATCATGGCTGAGTTCGACAAAGTTGGAAATGGAACTCCTGAGAAGTAAGGCGTGGTCGCCTATGAAAGCTATGCTAAGTTGGAACAGAGGCTGCTCAAGTTGGAGAATAGGATCCCTCTTGCCCGTACTAATGAGATCCTTAAACCAAACCAAACTACTCGCCCTCACGAAAAAGATCCACTCTATCCCGAAAAAGACCTTCATTACCCTACCTACACTGCACCACCAAAAGCACCACAAAACAACTTACCCTCATTCACCGTTGAAACCAAAACCATCGCATCACCTACCAAAGATCATGAAATATATGCATGGACCAAGGAAGACCCAGACAACACCAAGGAGCAAGTCCAATGCCTGGTAGAGAAGTTCAAGCAACTCCAAGACACCAAAGGAACCCGAGGGCTAGCTTATGAGGACCTCTGCTTGTATCCTGACTTGAAGCTGCCCGAAGGTTATAAGACACCCAAGTTCAACATGTTCGACGGCAGTGGAGACAAAATGGCCCATTAAAGATCTTACTGTGACAAGCTGATTGGGGTTGGACATGACGAAAAGATCCGCATGCAGCTAAGTCTAACTGGAGATGCACTAGTATGGTACTCTAAGCAACAAAAAAAGAAGTGGACGAGCTGGGAAGCAATGGCTGGAGATTTCGTCGACAGTTTTTGGCACAACACTGATGCTATGCCTGACCGGTTCTACCTAGAGAAATTGAAGAAGAAGCCCACTGAGACTTTTAGAGAGTTTGCAACTAGATGGAGGGCTGAAGCCGCCAAAGTCCAACCTCCCATGAAAGACACTGAGATAGTGGCAACCTTCATTCGCATACAAGAAGGTTTCTATTTTGACAAGATGCTGAACCTGCAAGATAAGAAGTTTGGAGATTTAATCAAGATTGGAGATATGGTTGAAGATGGACTAAAGACTGGAAGGATTGGTACCACTACAAGCCACTAACAAAGCCCTACAAGCTGGCAGCACTACCACATCAAGAAAGAAGAAGGATGATGTCTCCTTCGTGGCCGCATCACTTGACCACTCTCCTACCCATAACCACTACTACCAAACACCTCCTCCATCCTACCCATATATACCACCCACATCTACCTACCCAGTCTACAACACTCAGCCCATATACCAAAACCCACCACCATCAAGACCGACATACCCACAAAGTCCCAACTACCGAAATACCAACACCTATTCACCAAGGCCTCACGCCAATAACAAGCCAAGACCCAAAAGAAACTACACCCCGTTGGCTGAACCTCGCATTTAGTTGTTCGAGAGACTCAAAGCAGTCGGCCACATACAACCTGTGCCATTTAAAATGCCTGATAGGATGACACCCTATTTTGATCAAACCAAAACATGTACCTATCACTCTGGAGGGCTTGGTCACGATACTGAGAGGTGCTACGCCTTGAGGGACAAGATACAAGATTTGATCGACCAAAACGTGATACACTTGAAGACTTCGAACGTGCACAACAACCCCCTGCCTAATCATGGAGACAATAGGGTGAACCTGATCGAATTGGCTGAGGAGTGCAACTTGGAAGGGACTATTGTTAAGGCAAAAGAAAGGGCACCAGCAACCTCTTCAGTTGCTTAAGCCGCTACAGCACCAGAGCCCATCGAGGTAGAAGTGGCTCCCAAATTCTATGTTGATGTGGTTCCCCCATACAGCGACAAGGCGGTACCATGGGATTATGAAATGGAGAAGAAGAACAAGTCCACAGTTGAGACAGTTGCTGCACAAGGGATGACTAGGAGTGGAAGGATCTATACTCCCGAGCATCTTGTTCAAGATAGATGAGGCATCAGTGAGGAAGAGTCTGAGGGACTGTGGAAGAAGGTGCAAGCAAAGGAGTACTCCGTAGTTGAGCACTTGGGCAAAACTCCAGCACAAATCTCTATTTTGGCTCTACTCCTCAAATCGGAGAGCCACCGAAGCGCTTTGATGAAAGTGCTGGACGAAGCACATGTCCCGGTGGACACTTCAGTTGAAAACCTGGCTAGCATGGTTGGACAAGTCACGGAGGCCAACCGAATTGCTTTTTACGAAGATGAGCTACCACCTGAGGGATTGAGTCACAACAAAGCTTTGCACGTCACTATCAAATGCAAAGACTGGTTCGTAGGAAGAGTTTTGATCGACGGAGGTTCCGGTCTGAACATATGCCCGTTCATCACTCTGAAAAGAATGAGAATTGACCAAAGCAAGATAAGGGAGAGCGACATGAAGGTGAAGGCGTTCGATGGGTCGCAAAGAAGCACCATTGGAGAGATTGACCTAACTATCATGGTCGGTCCCGTGGAGTTCACTGCTGAGTTCCATGTCATGGACATCTCTGCTTCCTACAATCTGCTACTTCGGAGACCTTGGATCCGTATGGCTGGTGCGGTACCTTCCACATTGTACCAAACCGTGAAGTTCGAATGGGATCACAAAGAGGTGGTAGTGTTCGGTGAGGGGAACAACTCTATCTACAACGAGCAAACCATACCAGCAATTGAAGGGAATGCTCCTGATGGGCAGACATTCTATACTGTAGAACTTGTGGAAGCAGTGCAAGGCACCCGAGGAGGACGCCGCAAGAACTACAATTCAAGTTGGAATCCCACAGACACGATCCAAAAGGGATATACTTCACATTTTGCTCCCAAATTTGTCAACACACCGCCTGGGATTGAAGAAAGGAAGAGGAACTTTTACATCGCCTATTGGGATAGCCGAGGCAAAGGCTATGAAGGGAGGAATTTGGTCTGGAAGCCAGTCATGTTTGATTGGGGAGTGCCCTCACGCGAATTTCGTGAGACCCTACTAGCTAAGACCGAGAAGCGACCAATATACTCATCCAATGCCCGTCCCAATTGGAAACGCATCTCTAAAGAAACAAAAGGAAAGCAAGTGTGGATACCCAAAGTACCCGAGCCTATGGAAGTAGTGATCGAAGAACCATATGTACTCCCACAACCCGCAAAGTGGCCTGGAGACTGGGTCATAAGCATCATGATCAAGCAAGGATATGAACCAGGCAAAGGTTTGGGTAGGAATCTTGACGGCATGGTCGAGCCAATCAGAATTGTGATGAGGCCTGACAATGAGAAGGCTGGCATAGGGCACATTGTGACCTACGAAAAGAGCATGGAAGAAGCGTTACTGGATTTCAAGTTCTATAAGAAAAGTACCAAGACTCTCTTGTAGATCTTCGTCTCGTCTGGATACTTGGATGGCCGAAAAGGGGAGGTGTCCGCAGCACACGGGGTGGAGCCGAAGATAGCTGATGCTGAAGAGGATCTGCTGGCAGGAATGCAAAATCTATTCATATCTGATGAAGACTGCTGTGTAATCCTGGAAGAGCATGTTGAACCTCCTGGACTGACAACGTCTAGATCTGGAGCGGCACTGAATAACTGGATCAGCAACCGGGCCAGAGCTTACCGTGGACCTTGGTAGAGCTGAGGGGATAAAATTTATTTTTATGTTTTCTAAAATAAAACCCGACTTTGAGTCGTGGAGTTTGCATTTTCCCTTTTTGTTGCACATGTCTCCCTAAAAACTTTGTTTTGCAAGGATTCAAAAATAAAATGTTGTACTATTTCCCATTTAACTTTTGCTTTAATCTTTTAATTTTGCAATATTTTACTTTTTCAGCATCCAAACTAATAATCCCATTGAGTCCACAATCGCAGCGTGTAATGAAACAATGGATTTCGAGGAAACTGGAGTTGCTTATGATGATTTTGATGAAACCACACAAGAAGAAATTGAAAGATTTAAAAACAAACCTAAGCCAAAGCTAGAGAAAACTAAGGTGATAAGCTTAGGAGATGGGGAAGTTGTGAAAGAGACAAGGATAAGTGTGAATCTCACCGCCGAGGATAAAAAGTTGTATACTGAGTTTCTTAAAGAATATGAGGACGTATTCGTCTGGTCGTACAATGACATGACTGGCATAACCACGGATGTGGTAGCTCACAAATTACCTATCAATCCAGGCTTTCTGCCCGTCAAACAAAAGGCCCGAACTTTCAAGTCATCGGTTCTGTTGAAGATTGGGGAAGAAGTGACCAAGCAGCTTAACGCAGCAATCCTGAATATAGTCAAATATCTAACATAGCTGGCTAACATTGTTCTGGTACCGAAGAAAGATGGGAAACTCGGAGTTTGCGTGGATTATAGAGATTTGAATAGAGCCAGCCCGAAGGATGATTTTCCTCTGCCGAACATACACATCCTGATTGATAATTGCGCGAAACATGAGCTGCAATCCTTCGTGGACTGTTTCGCCGGTTACCATCAAGTTCTCATGGATGAGGAGGATGCTGAGAAGACAGCTTTCACTACATCTTAGGGGACTTATTGCTAGAAGGTTATGCCATTTGGTTTAAAGAATGCTGGGGCAACTTATATGAGGGCTATGACAACTATGTTCCATGATCTGATGCACAAAGAGATTGAAGTCTTTGTGGATGACGTGATCATCAAATCAAAGAAGAGCTCAGAGCACCTTGACAACTTGTGCAAGTTTTTCAATCGCTTGCGAAAGTACAATCTGAAGCTAAATCCGGCAAAGTGTGCTTTTAGTGTTCCAGCAGGGAAGCTTCTGGGTTTCATCGTCAGTAGGAGAGGTATCGAATGGGAGCCATCCAAGATCAAGGCCATCAAAGAGCTGCCGCCGCCAAAAAGCAAGAAAGAGGTTATGAGCTTCCTGGGAAGGCTCAATTACATCAGCCGCTTTATAGCACAATCCACCGTCATCTGTGAGCCAATCATCAAGTTGCTGAAGAAAGACGCAGTGATCGAGTGGACAGAGGATTGCCAAAAAGCATTTGATCGGAGGAATACTTGTCTTGCCCGCCTGTGCTGGTCCCATCTGAGCCTAGGCGACCTTTTATCTTACACCTGTCTGTGGTGGATTCGGCCTTTGGTTATGTATAGGGACAAAATGATTCAACTGGAAGGAAGGAGCAAGCAATATACTATCTAAGTAAGAAGTTTACTCCTTCCGAGGCCAAGTACACATTGCTAGAGCGCACGTGCTGCGATCTGACCTGGATAGCACAGAAGTTGAGACACTACTTGACATCTTACTCAACGTTGCTGAAATCGAGGATGGATCCTCTCAAGTACATCTTCCAAAAACCCATGCCTACTGGAAAGCTGGCTAAATGGAAGATGTTGCTCAGTGAATTTGACATCACTTTCGTCACCCAAAAGGCGGTGAAAGCTCAAGCCTTGGCTGATCACATGGCCGAGAACCCAGTGAGAGATGACTATGAACCTTTGCACACCTATTTTCCTGATGAGGAAGTTATATTCGTAGGGGAAGATATCACCGAAAAATATGATGGTTGGAGGCTATTCTATGATGGAGCGGTCAATTTCACAGGAGTCGGCATTGGAGCAGTATTTGTTTCTGAGACTGGACAACACTATCCTGTCACGGCCAAGCTAAGGTTTCCTTGCACCAACAACATGGCGGAGTATAAGGCCTGCATCTTGGGTCTTAGATTGGCAGTGGATATGAACATACAAGAGCTGTTAGCAATCAGGGATTCTGACTTACTGATTCACCAAGTCCAAGGAGAGTGGACAGCAAAGAATTCCAAGATATTGCCATACTTGGAATGCATAAAGGAGTTGAAGCAAAGATTCACCAAGATAGAATTCCAACATGTACCTAGACTGAAAAATGAGTTCGCAGACGCTTTGGCTACCATATCTTCCATGATCAAGCACCCTGACAAGAACTATATTGACTCAATACCCGTGACAGTGAGGAAGCAGCCAGCATACTGTTATCACGTAGAAGAAGAATCAGACGAACAACCTTGGTTCTAAGACATCAAAGGGCTTCTCAAAGATGGCGCTTACCCAAAGAATGCAACAGGTCTCCAAAAGAAGACACTGAGGAGGTTAGCAAATAGTTTCTTTCTGAATGGAGAAGTTTTGTACAAGAAGACACATGATCTAGGGTTGCTAAGATGTGTGGACGCAAAAGAAAATGTTAAACTGTTAGAAGAGATACACTCTGGGATGTGTGGCCTACACATGAACGGTTTCGTACTTGGCAAGAAGATTTTGAGAGCTGGTTATTTCTGGATGACAATGGAGCATGACTTCATAAAGCACGCAAAGAAATGCCATCAATGCCAAGTCCATGGAGATATGATTCGAGTGCCTCCCAATGAATTGAACATTATGGGATCTCCTTGGCCTTTTGCTGCCTGGGGAATGGATGTCATCGGACCTATCGAGCCAGCCGCTTCCAATGGGCATCGCTTCATACTGGTGGCCATTAATTATTTTACCAAACGGGTAGAAACTGCATCATACAAATCAGTAAAGAAGAAGGTGGTGTCGAACTTTGTCCGTGATAAGATGATTTGCCGATTTGGCATCCCAGAATCCATCATCAATGACAATGGGTTCAATCTCAACAGTGACCTAATGAAAGCAACCTGTGAGGTTAATCAAGATTAAGCATCGCAACTCCACTTCATACAGACCTCAAATGAATGGTGCGGTCGAGGCGGCCAATAAGAACATCAAGAGGATATTGCGCAAGATGACACACAATTCAAAACAATGGCATGAGAACCTACCTTATGCCCTGTTGGGGTATCGCACCACAATGAGAACATCTACGGGGGCCACTCCTTATATTTTGGTGTATGGCACCGAGGCAGTGATACCCGTGGAGGTTGAGATACCATCTTTGAGAATCATCCAAGAGACACAATTAAAAGATGCTGAATGGATTAGAGGAAGAATAGAGCAATTGGCCCTCATCGATGGCAAGAGATTGAATGCGATATGTCATGGGCAATTATATCAAAGGAGGATGGCTAAGGCATTTAGCAAGAATGTTCGAGAAAGATTCTTTGAACCTGGGCAATTAGTACTGAAGAAGATATTTCCAAATCAAGAAGAAGCAAAAGGCAAGTTTGCACCAAATTGGCAAGGACCGTACATGGTTCACCGAGTTCTGAATGGAGGAGCATTGATATTGGCAGAGATGGACGGAGAAGTCAGGCCAAAACCAATCAACTCAGACGCTGTCAAGAGATACTATGTATAGGAGTTCGTACTGATTAGTGATTTCCCCATTCTGCAATACATTATGTAATCTGAACTACGTCACGACCTGATTCCCCAAGTGGGATACGTAGGCAACCTATTCAAGGTTCGGTCGCATAAATACAAAAATTTCACTTTCCCATGAAGCAAACACTGGGGCAGAATTTTTTAGGAACTCTCAAAAATTCCCAAAGGACGAACATAATTGACATTGGGTAGAACTTTTTGAGGACCTCTCAAAAATTTCAAATACAAACTGGGGCAGAATTTTAAGGTCGCCCTCAAACTCACTTAATGGAGTTTGGAACAGCATGAAGAACGACAACTTTGGCTTTACACAACGCGACTTGTGACTCAATGGGACAAATATTTCATTTTCATTTCTTTCTTATAAAAGTTTTTTCGAAATCATTTGCATTACGTACTACTTTATGTATATCCCTATTAGCTCGGCCAAAATCCCGATACTCGTGGACAGCGAGCGCGAAGCAAGCTAAGAATGCAAGAACCAGACCACCCTGCACAACTCACCAATCTTTCTTTGGATGCAGGCACAAAAATACATAACTGGGAAACACACGATAAATGCATTTCAACAAAGGTTTGTCATTTAAATTAAGCTGAGGGTACACAGCCTGAAGCGTCGGTTGAGGGTACACAGCCCGATATCGATTTTCATTTTAAATTAGCTAAGGGTGCACAGCCCAAGGCATCGGTTGAGGGTACACTACCCGATATCGATTTGCATTTTAAATTAACTGAGGGTACACAGCCCGAAGCATCGGTTGAGGGTACACAGCCCGATACCAATTTGTCATTTTAAATTAGCTGAGGGTACACAGCCCAAGGCGTCGGTTGAGGGTACACAACCCGATAACGATTTGCACTTTAAATTAGCTGAGGGTACACAGTCCGAAGCGTCGGTTGAGGGTACACAGCCCGATATCGATTCGCATTTTAAATTAGCGCGTCGGTTGAGGGTACCCAGCTCGATATCGATTTGTATTTTAAATTAGCTAAGGGTACACAGCCCGAAGCGTCAGTTGAGGGTACACAGTCCGATATCGATTTGCATTTTAAATTAGCTGAGGGTACACAGCCCGAAGCGTCGATTGAGGGTACACAGCCCGATATCGATTTGCATTTTAAATTAGCTGAGGGTACACAGCCCGAAGCGTCAGCTGAGGGTACACAGCCCGATACCAATTTGTCATTTTAATTCTTTTCGGAGGGTACACAGCCCAATGCACCGGCGGAGGGCACACAATCCGATGTCGAATCTAATACTTGACAGCAAGGGACACACAATTATGGCATAGCAGACATGACTATATACAGCAGGAATCCTGGAAAGACAATCCAGCTCGGCGGGAAGGTACGTTTTATATATACATTATGTTGCAGGCACATCTTCATCGCAGGACATACACTCCGAGCAAAGAAAGCATTTCAACCAGACGCCCCACATTCTCTTAAGTCGTAGGCTACTCTAGAGTCATGATAAAATTGGCCGTACCATCAACATCTTTGCCGGAAGACTCTTTCATCATCCCCGGGCAAAGAGGGGCAGCTGTTGACACCAAATTTTATCCCTCCTATTTTCAAAATCAATAGTTTTCGAATTTTACACACGATTGCGTATCTGCTCTTACCCCGTCCATTTCTTTTCAAATGATCTTCTCATAATAGCCTGACAATCTAGGCTATTTTCAAAAGCATCATCCCAAATCATAGCTGTTTTTACAATTGCTGCAATTGCCTCTATTTTTGACAAAATTATCCAAATTATTTTGAATCCCAAAATTACAATTTTTATGCGCGTCCTAGCCATTCTAACATTTTAAAATTAATTCTGTAATTTTCCTATGGTTTCATATCCATTTTATACAATTTTTATACATATTTTATGGCTAATATACAATATGTATATATTATATATACATATATACACTACACCTTACATTTACACATCATCTACACATCATCACATATTTTTACACCTCAGCGCCGACGTGGCTCCATCCTAACCCTTCGTCCGTTTTAATCTAACGGCTGAGAACTAAAATTCCTAATCTACCCACACGACCCCTAAAACCTTTACCCTGACCCTCATTTCCCACTCACTTCTCCGATATTCACTCTCTCTCTTCTCTCTCTTGGCGAAATGAAATGCCTTGCTGTCGATCGATTTCCCGGTCAAATTGGCCGGTGAAAATTGGTGAAAATAGCACCATTGCACTCTCCTCATCAAGCACTACAAAACCTGTACATTTTTTATGACATTTGGACGAGGGTCAGATGATTAGCCGATTAGCCGATTAGGGTCACATTCCATGGTTATTATTATTTTGTTTAGTACGATTATATGTCTAGACGTTTGCTCAGTACCTTGAGCCTGTTTCTTGCAAGTTGTTTGTGTCCAAGCATGATCCTAGTGTCCATTGTATTTATTCTTTTTTATGGTCATGTGTTCAAATGTGAGAAGGAAGGGCTGATAGGACAAGCTTGAAAATTTTAAAAGTGATTTGATTAGTATTTTGATTGAAAACAGAGAAGGAAATTGGCATGGTTATTGATATGTTTGTTTTTGAAATATGTCGAGGTTCAAACCTGTTTGTGATTGAATTTGTGAACCTAGATTATGTTGGATTGAGGGGAGGGGATCCAAATCAAGTTAGGGTTGATTTGCCTTAAGTTTGCGGATTGATTGCTCTACTTTTGGAAGGATACTCAAATTTGTCCCCTGTTATTCCTGGAAAACTATCTCTTGCCTTATGGACATTTACCAGTTTGCTGTTCAAATCCCCACCCCTCACCTATATAAACTGACCTCTCTTTTAAACTAAAGGACAAGTTTTCTGGAGATAACATTCAAAAGCCAACACTGATACACTTAGAAATTTGGCATAGCTTCTCTGGCATTCAATCCTTATTATTTTCTCTTTTCTTATCTGCTCTCCCGTAGGATCACTGTCGTTGCTTGTGTGTGTGCTAATTTTGTCCTCCTCCTTTCTTTCTGCATTCTATTGATTTCACAGTGCTTAAAGGTATTCTATCCAGTCCTGATCACCTGTTACATCTATATGTGTGTGTGTTTGCCTAGGATGCTCTTATCCTATCTCTGTTTTGTTTAAACTATTCGTGTACTTTGTTTTGCTTTGGGTCTTGGGGTTCTGCTAAGCCTAGGTGATCTCTACATATTTGTTAAAAACATGTCAACATTATTAAAAGGGTGCAGTTAGAGTTATAATACTCCTCATAGTTTGCTGTTAAGATCCAATTCCTTTGGCACAATTCCCATCTACTTGCCATCTCTGTTTGGGCTCTGTTTAGGGCCCTGCTGACTCATTTCGTGCAGCACATGTGCAGATAACCTCAGGGGATTATACTAGGTTGTATTTATAGTCCTTTTAGTGTACTTGAAAGGCTGGGGAGAAACTCCCTCTTCTCTGAAGAAGCTATGCCTAAATTGGCTACCAGTGCAGGATATTACTTGACTTTGCCCTTTCTTTGTGCTTTTTCCCCTAGAAATTGTCCCAACTTATGTATATTTTAGGACTCCCTGCATGTATCCTTTAAAACAGGGGCATGCAGTTCACTACACTATGTGTACAGCCATCCAGGGGCTCTCCTCTTAACCCGTGTTGCAAAGCATGACATTTAGGAATCTTCATAATCATTCTTTGTTTAAAATCAAATGTCTCATACTACTCCTATAAAAACTGCATGTTCTGCGAATGATAACACTGTAAAATATTATGAGAACTCACTTTTCTGAGTGTTTGAATCTAAAATTCACTTGACAGGGGTTATTTGTGCTTGTTGTGTCTAAAGTGGACTGTTTCTGAAAATTGAATCCGCCCCTCTTTTGCATAAACAGTCTGGGCCCAAAACTGGTTTCAAAAAGGGTCCTTTACGTGTATAACCTGATTTTGACTACTCTAACGCTCCTATACACTAATCTAATAGTGTATAGGGTTGTATAAAGTGTTTGGGGTCGCTTGTACACTTTAAAATATTTTTTTCTAAAGATATAACTATCATTTAGTGATGTATTTGCATGTTTATACCTATATATGTATACTCTAACGTGCGACAGCCTCTTATCTGCCTTTGTGTGCTTCTGTGAACCCATTTTCAAAAACAGCTCCTTCGCCTATATATTTCCCAAATCTGACCCCTACACAAAAAAGGCGATTAACGTTAGGGCTCGACAATTAATGATGAGTCACACCGACCCTAAATGGCCAATATAATATTTCATTTTAAAAACAACACCCATTCGTTTTTGGTACAAATCTGAAACTGGTTTGCAAGACTGCCTATTTATGCAAAATTGTTTCAAAATGCTAAGATTGCATGACTAGTCTGAATTTGAGTACCCTTTGTATGTGAAAACTTGTTTACGACTAGGCATTCCCTAGAACGCGATTAGGCTTACATGTAGGCCGTATATGAAATCTATTGTATAAGTATAAGATAAATTGCATAGACATGTTACATTTTTTAGCTAAATGCTAAATTAATTTCCCAAGTTAGTATTATTATAATATGCACTATTTTTATCCCAAAATATAGACTCGGACGGGAACAACCTATCGTGGGATTCGGGGAAGTGCCTAACACCTTCTTCCCCGATTCATGTGGACTTCTTACCTTTTTAGAATCTCTGGAATAGACTAGTATGACTCATTCAACTTGACCTTAGATACTTAGGTGGCCTAATACACCTTAAAAACTATATTAGGCGGCGACTCCAACATCTAAACTCAAATGAGTTCACCCAGTCAAATCCGAAACCCGACTCGCCTCGAGTTGAGTCTAAAATCGGGTATGACAGACACCCCAAAACCCTATTTCCCCTTTTATTTTCTCCTCCTCGCCTCAGCCGTCGCGACTTTCTGTCTTCCTCTCTCTACGTCTACACTGTCTATGGCGATTTTCGGTCGATTTAGCCGACGAAATGTAAAACAAATTACATCGTAGTGATCCTCTCTTCATCCGCTACAAAACCTATACCATTTTACCGATGTTCAAACGAAGTCAATCTTAACCCTCGTCAACGGGGTTCCTACTGCTGGAAAATGTCTCTGACTTGGCCTGAGGATGTCCTAAGACGACGCTATTGCCTGAAAAGGGTGAGGAACCCCTCATGCGAACTCGATTTAAGATGGGTCAATTTGACCCAACTCCGATATCAAGACGGTAACCCTAATCCCTTTCATCTTTTTCCTTTAACCTATGTGGTCGATTGAGCCTAAAACTTGCCTAGTTTTCCTATGTGTTAACGTGTTTGTATGCTACTCTATTAGTTAAAATTCATGTGATTGTTAATCTCTATTCAGTCTAATGAATTAACTAAATGTTGCTGTGAGATTTGCATATTCGAACACCCTAGTTTGTTCCTATCAGTCTTAGATAAAATCATCACAATTCGTGAACTGATTCTAGTCATTCATGATTTACAGTGTGTTTGCCCTGTCTATTATGTTGAAATACATGATTTCCATGATCATATAGCTTGCTTAGGGTGAAGACTGAAGTGGTAACATGATTTGAACATGACTAGGCTTAATTTGAATTTGTAATGGCATATAAAAGGGGGAATTAGTTCAGGTGATAGATATGATCTTTTCAGAATTTGTTAACTTATTTCCGAGCCTAAAATCAGTATGGAACATTGATTTTTGAACCTGACCTTGTTAGGATTGAAAGGGAGGGAGTATAACTCACCATGATTTGGTTTCACCTTAACTTAGGGACTCTGATTAACCTATTTTAGGGTGATAACATTAGTAAATATCCAAAGTGACTTTATTTATGGAAAACATAATGGAAAATTAATTCCCCTGATTGATTGCATGATCTACCCTTTCCTTCTTTGAGTTTTACCAATTTTATGACCCATTCACACTCAATTTCAAATTCAGCAAAGGCCCTATGCTACACCTATATAAATCAGACTCTTGCACATTTAGAGACACGAGTTACACACACTGAGATACTAAAAACTGAATGCAAAACCCTCTCCTAAACTGTTCTAGAAAAAGTGCTCTTTTCTTTTAACTTCATTACTGGAGGGAGTTCCTTTGGTGAAGTCTTCTGCTAGTTTCTTTGCTTTGCCTACCTCTGGGTTTGTGTTGGCTTTCCGAAAGGTTTTCCTGTTTGGCTCTGGCAAGCATTCTCTCTCCCCCTTTGCACTCTGTTCTCACACTGTTAGAGGTATACCTACACTTCCCTACTAATATCTGCATCTGTATGTGTGTATTTTGCTTGGCATTTTCTTCTTTTAAACTGCATATGCTCAACTGCTATTACATGTCCTGCCTCTGTGAACTTTCTGGTCTTCTTTAACTTTGTTGAAAACTGTAAGGATGATCTGGAAGGATCATACCATCCTTCATAAGTGCAGGAAACTTTGCATAAAGGGCTTTTAGTAGCCTGGACATTACTGAGGCTGGAACCAGTGATCTAAGGGCTCGTAGTTCATGTTTTCTTGCCCCCTCTTAGTGTTCTATTCATGTATATTCAGTAGGGCCCCTGTTTGTATCTGTTCAACACAGGGAACATAGCTACTAGGCTGTGTATATTGGCTATACAGGAGCCTCCTCTTAACTTTTCTCTCCTATGTTCTGCATCTCTCGAAAATCATGATAGTTTGAAATCTGCATAGCATTTTCTGGGTAAAAGACTAAACTATATTGTTTTTATGTTTGTATGTTTTTGGGTGGAACTTCCGTACGGTAACACTACTTTGCTGACTACTCTACACAGGTCTTAGAACTAAAACACTTGAAGCATGCCTTTCAATATGAAATATTGAATTTTATTTAAACAAGGGCTAATTGTGTTATGACTGCCAAAATCAGACTGTTTTCTGTAAATTTAAAGCTCCCCCTCTTTGCATAAACGATCCAGGCCCAAAAATATTTTCAAATCTAGCCTTTATGTGTAAAAATAATTTTAAAACTTATTTCAACCTCTTATACACTAATCTAAAAGTGCATATGGTGGTATAAGTATCGGGGTCGACTATACAATTGTACAAACATTTTCTAAAGCCTAATACTATTAATTACTCATGTATTTGCATGCATATACTTATATGTATGTGCGACAACCCTTTGTTTGCATTTATGTACTTCTGTGAAACTCACTTTTGAAAACATCTCACTTACCTATATCCTTTTTCCGAAACTGACCCCCACACCAAAATAGCCATTATGGTTAGGGCTCGACAATTAATGACGAGTCACACCGACCCTAAATGACTAATATTTTGTTTTAAAAATAATACCCATTTGGTTTTTTTGATAAAATTTAAAATTATTTACGAAAGCTGCCTATTTTCGCAAAGCTGCCTATTCATGCAAAATTGAGTTAAAAGCTGAAATTGCACAAGTGAACTATATTTTAATACTTCTCGCAGATTTAGCCATACCTTCGATTAGGCTTTTAAACTAGAGGCCATAAACGCGACTAGGTGTAGAACATAGGCCGTATATACAAAATATTGAAATCTAATTGTGTATGTGCTACTTAAACTTGTCTAATTAAGCTTATTACATACATTGGTTGTGAAATTGACCATTCGAGTTAGTAATGCATATGATAATGTTCGTATCTTGTATAAGACATCCCAAAATATATAGACTCGGGCGGGAACCACCTTTCGTGGGACTCGGGGAGTGCCTAACACCTTCTCCCCCGAGTCATTTGGACTTCTTACCCGTTGAATCTCTGAAACTGGACCAGTTTAACAATAAACTTGACCTTAGAATCTTAGGTGACCTAATACACCTTAGAAGACTATATTAGGTGGCAACTCCAATTCTTGAACTTAAACGAGTTACCCAGTCAAATCCGAAACCCGACTCGCTCCGAGTTGAGTCCAAAATCGGGTGTGACAAACATCGTCACCTTCTTCCTTTTCAACATCCCCACCTACATCCTTTACAATATCCCCACCTATTTTAACTACTTTTAGACGATCCTTCAAAAAGTTTCTTTTTAAAATTTCATCCTCTTCATCTCTTCTTCTTGTCTTAATGCTTTTTGCACTCTCCCTTGACTCATCTACTTCTTCTCCTTTTTCTATAGCATCCCCACCTCTACTTAAATCATCACCTTCTTCATCTTTTTTTCCACCTGCTTCATCTTCATTTTCTTTAGAATATTTCTCACGATCACCATCTTCCTCTCTAGGCCTCAAAAAGTCACTTTTAATAGTTCACCATCTTCCTCTTTAGAATCTTTCTCACGATCACCATCTTCCTCTCGGGCGTCATTTGAATCCTCTCTTCTTTCACCCTTATCTGCAGCCCTCTCCAAAGCCTCCCCACCTCTACTTAAATCGTAACTTAGTGCTGGACTTTGGCTTTGCTCTTGTTGAGCACCTGCTTCCCCTTGGTTTTGGGGACCTACTACTTCTCCTTCCTCATCATCACTCTCCACAACTAATTTTCTCTTTGTATTTGTTTTTGGGGCACTTAGGAGTAGGTTATACATCTGTAGGAGTACATTTCGAATCACTAGGAGTGCTAGGACTAGGAGTAGGCTTCTGCTTCGACTCAGGAGCCTTTCTTTTAGAAATTCCCTTCTTGGGAGCTTTTGTAAGCTTCTTCTTCTACTCATCTTCATGTTGTGTTAATTTTTGGTCATAAATTTACTATTTTTCTGCAAAACAAGGGGATACAAATTTTAGTCATAGAAAAGCATGAACGTCCAATGAGATGTTCTTACCCTCTTATGAACTGTTGTGGAACTATTTAAGGTGTTCGGAAAATCAAATGACGTATAACTGCGAAATCCCAAAAATCGTCAAAATTTAGCCAACAAAAGTAAAAACCCTAAATATTTCAATATAACAGCGAAAACTCCCTTTTGTAGTTCGAAAATTCATCCCCATTTAGACACATAATGCCATTCAATTTCGATACAATATTACATCTTTTGTTCAAAAATACACACCCAAAGCAACTTTAATCACATATGACGAAAAATCGAAAAAAAACCCTAGGTTTTAAATTTACACTACAATTTAAAAAATAAAGACAATGTTTACCTTTCGGATTCAATACACTGCGAAAAATATGTTATTTTGATGGTCAGATTGCTTGAAAAACCGATGAAGGACGGAGATATTGAGAGAATTTTGGTTGAGTGTTGTGTGCAAGTTGTGTTTGAAATGAAGTGATGGGAGTTATAGTAGAGAGGAGAGAGAGACATGCGGGTGGTTATTGGGAAGTTCCCAAGATTTAAAATAATGATTTGGGATGTTTTAAGAACGGCCCTCAAATTTAAAAAGTGCTAATTTGGTCCCTGATTAGTCCCAATCTGATAAGAATCGAAAAGACAAGACAAAAATAAAGATAGGAGAGCGAGACACTTCTCAAACTCCATACGAAGTAACCCCAGGGAACTTGTCCCGAGATACCCTCGTATCGGCGTCTAGAAGGACCTACACTATGCAACCACCCTCGAGTCGCACCCGGGACTCGTAAATGGAATGATCGAGTTTCGGTTCAAGACTCAACTAGGTTCCACTAGTGAATTCAAGCAACCAAAGAAAGGGTTTCTTCAATAAAGAGATAAACTCTATTCATCATTCAACAATAATCAAAGTAAGCTAATGTTTTGAAGAGGCTAAGTGAAGTATTTATAGGCTTCACTTAGGTATAATAAAAGGTCTAAAATACCCCCAAAGTGGGCTAAAAACAAATAAGGCCACGCAGGGCTAAAATTGGAAGTTCAAGCAAAAAGTAGTAAAATCCCGCATGCTTGTCACAGGGGGAGGCGGCCGCCTAGGGTGGGGGAGGCGGGCGCCTAGTGAGCTTCAATTCTCTGGATTTTTGGGAGGCGCTACGCCTCTTGTCCGAGGCGCTCCGCCTTCTGAAGTCCAGCTCTCTGGATTTTTGGAGGCGCCCCGCCTCAGCTGGGAGGCGCTCCGCCTCTTTCTGAAGCCCCTTGGGGTGTCTCATTTTGTGCCTCTTGAGCCTCAACAAGCGTCCTAGAGGGTCCTCCATCCATGGCACACCAAAGCATCACCTTTAAGTCGCTCTTGGGGCCTTCTTCCATACCCTTCCAAGTCAAGTGAAGATGGGTGTCTTGGATCAACTTGGCTTGACTCCGAGTGAAGGGTCTTGTGGGGGTTTGGGTCTTATCATCCTCCCCTTCTTGAGAAGATTTCGTCCTCGAAATCAAGGCTTGGGCTCTCATGGTATCATCAACTTCTCGGGGTGGCCCCAACTCTCTTTTGTCCTTCTTGATCGTCACTTTGACATAGGCTTCTTCCAAGATCTCTCCCGCCTTAGCATGGAGCTTAGAACCTACAAGCAACGACAAGCAAACACACCCAAACTTCCTACTTTGAAAGTAGGTTAGTGCAAGAAGTGCGGAAAACACACTCTTGTTGTATAACCAATCATCAATAATAATTATGAATATCAAGTCTCCAAAGAGAACCATAAGCACTTGGTTAAAGGTCAACATGCACTCAACAAGATAATGAGCAAATAGGTCATGGGAAGATGGGAAATGCAAGATCAAGCTACCAAAATCCCCTTGAACCTTAAGCTCAAGATCAACACACCAATCTATCCTCGAGGTGTGATCAACATGTGGAGTGGAGTGAATCAAATAGCCCAACCTACAAATAGGATCAAGCACTCCACTCTCCTTCTTTAGAGCATACCTACTCACACCAAGGGATTCCTCTTCCCCTCCAATTTCATAGCAACCCTTCCCAATAGACAAACTCTCAAGAAAGGTATTGATGATGGACTCTTCTTCATCATAACCCCAATAAGCAATAGTAGGGTTACTCAAAGAACCACCTACCTCATCCAAGTTCTCGAACAATGGATTGCCTAAGGGGTCAAACCCTTCACACCATGGGGGTTCCATTTGACCACCCTCCCTAGTCCGATATAAGTCGCTACCACAAATGAGATTATCTTCACACAAGGGAAATGTAAAAGCATGCACCTCAAATTCATGGTCACACAAAAGCATGGCATCAAGACTAGGTTCTTTACCCTCACTCGAGGAGTCATTAAAAACAAATCGGTCCATCTCACATGCGAAAGACTCCTCAAGGTCACAATTATCCTCACTACAACACATTGGACCACCAAATAGAAGCATATCAATAAGGGAATGATCAACTACCTCGTCTTCCCATTTGTCAAAGGTTGGTGGTGTGTCATAGCAAAGTTCACAATCATGGTCAACCATCAAATCTACACTAGGGAGGGATTCAACGAACAATGAGCTCACATCATGATGTGGCATAGTGCTCCTCCCAACTAGTGTTTCACAAACAAACTCAAGTTGACAACTAGACTCTTCACTAGTGGCACATTCACTAGATGCATCACAAGTTCCAACTAGTGTTGAGTCATCACAAGACAAGTAGCTAGTAGGTTCATGAGAAGGTGAAGCAACACTTACATTTGTAGTACTCCCTTGGTCACTCACAAGGCTTGAAGTGTCATGTGTGACTCCTTCTTCATGAAGCTCACATTGAGAGTTTTCCTCCTCTTGTCTTTCCTTCCAAGCACTTGGTTGAGGCTCCAATGGTTTGTCTTCAAATGTACCTACACAAGATCTTTCACAAGAAAAAGTAGAAGATAAAGAAGGGTTAGAATAATGGGTGCTCTCACTCTCGATTTTTCCTTCCTCACCTCTCATCTCTCTAAATTTTACCTCATGGTCAAGTGTAGTTTGTGGTGACAATCCACTCACATCACTCCTAAAATCCTCTCCTTTTCCCTCTCTTGGATTGTCACCGGTCACTCCCTCACTTCTCTCTATCTTTTCTCTCTCATTTGAAGTGGAGTGACTCCCATTTTTATCATGCAATGGCAAGACAACAAGATTGTTTGCTTCGGGTTCAAGTTCAAGGGATGATTTAGCTTTAGCCGCTTCCCTCAACTCCTTCATTTTCTTGTAGTCCTCACTTACTTGCTTAGGAGTTAGAGGTTTAAGCACAAATCTCCTCCCTTCATGTTGGACCGTGTAAGTGTTGACACGACCATCATGCACCACTTGCCTATCGAATTGCCAAGGCCTCCCTAAGAGTAGGTGGCATGCTTGCATTGGCACAACGTCAAACAAATGCTTTTCTACATAACTCCCCATTTTGAATCGAATCATCACTTGCTTTACTACATTAAGCTCCCCATATTCGCTAAGCCATTGTAGCCGGTAAGGTTTGGGATGCTTCATGGTAGTCAACTTCAATTGGGACACAAGTGATTGACTCAGTACATTTGCACAACTCCCCGAATCAATTATCATAGAGCAAACAACATCTTTGACCTGGCATCTAGCATGGAATAGATTTTCCCTTTGCAAGGTTTCACTATCTTCTACAATCATAGCTCCTAGGCTCCTTCTCACTACTAAGAAAGTATGAGGCTCCTCATCCTCCACCGTGTCTTCCACCACATCCTCCTCTACTCCCTCTACTCCCTCATCTTCCGGATCACTCTCTTGTTCATATGCATTTTCACCAACAACAATCATGGTCCTTTTCGTAGGACATTCCCTAGCAAAGTGACCATAGCCCTTGCACTTGTGGCATTGTATGGAAGTAGAAGTAGGAGCATGCAATTGAGTTTTAGAGTTACCTCCCACATTAGATGTGTTCTTCTCATATGGCTTCTTCACATCCTTGCTAGCATTTGCACCACTTGTGCCACTTGCACTCGGGAATTTTGCATTTGGAGTAGAAGTCTTCCAATCCTTTGGTTGGCTCACGGAAGTGGAAGTGTTGCTCTTGTAACGGTTGGACTTTTCTTTATCAAGCCATTGCTCGGCTTGAATAGCGGCATCAAGGACTTCTTGAAGTGAGAGATAAAAATGCAATCTCAATTGTGAAGCTATGCAATAGCTCAAACCATTTATGAAATGGATCACGGCTTGCTCCTCATCTTCGGTGTCCATATCCAAGGCCATTTAAGTTCTTTCAAACTCATCAAAGTATTCATGCACTGTCTTGACACCTTGCTTCAACTCATAAAGTTTCTTGAGTTGCTCTTGATGATATCTAGGAGTGATGTACTTGATACTCATGATACCGTTCAAGTCATTCCAACCCACATTCTCGGGGACTCCCGCTCTTCTCCTTGACCTCTTGACGGATTCCCACCAAGTAGATGCATAGGATTCAAAGGAGGAAATAGAATAAGTGCCCTTCTTCTCATCGGTCATATCATTGGTGTCAAACAATCTTTCAATTTGTAGCACCCATTCAATGTAAGCCGCCGGATCACAATTCCCCTTAAAACTTGGAAGATTGAGCTTCACACTATTGAGATTGTTGTTGTTGTCACGACCCCCTTGGAAAGGCTCCGGTTGGCCTCTATAGTGGTCTCCATAACCTCCATATTCTCTCCTAACATTCCCTCCAACATACCCCATAGGTTGCCCTCGACCTCGGCCTCTACCCCTATCCACATTTCGACCCCAATTCATACCTCGCCTTGGTTGAAAGTGATCATCATTCCCATAAGTCTCATCAACATACTCGGCTTCCTCCTCTTCTTGAGCTTCAATAGGTTGCTCAATAGCTTGGACATTACGGATGGGTCTTGGAAGTGGAATGTTTCTTTGGGGGTTGTCTAAAATACGGGGAATGCCCGTTCGTTGGGTATTGCCCAACACTTGATCAATCCTCTCACGATCTTCCTTTACCCGTTGTTGTTTAAGCAACTCAACAACTTGTTCCGGGGTAAAGGTAGGACTACTTGAGCCCTCTCCGGTCTCAATTTGGACACTCGGGGTCCCTTTCTCAACTTGGACGCTCGGGGTCCCTTGTTCACCTTGGGTACTTAAGGCCCCCTTTTCAAGAGACTCAATCCTTTGGTTCATGAGGTCCATCTTGGCAAGAAGGTTAGCCAAGGCCTCCTTTATGAAATCTTGTCCTTCGTTGGCCATTGTACCTACACACGAAACAAACGTTAGCAAAACAACCTCGCTCACTCCCTCACAAGTGTTTCACTAGGATCACTCGTTTAATGGGTGGTGGATTTTTCACTCTAGCTTGAATCCAAAGCTTCACTAAGTTGAATAGCAAACCTCAACTTAATCACTCAACTCAAGAGCCAAATGCACTCCGGGGTGAGTGGAGTTGATAGGACTCTATTGGAACGATAAGCTTTTTAAGTGCGGACTTGAGCCAAATGAGACTACGAGTCTTCTTTTAATTCTACTCTCCGGTCTAGGCTTGAGTTTCCTAATAGCTTAGAAGGGCTAGTACAATTCAAGTAGGAAAGATTACTCAAAGGAGTACTAGCTAGATGCAATGGAATCAAAGAAACAAGAGGTTCTATGAAAAACTACCCGAAACGAACACCTTCAGGATCAGGCGCCCTGTCTCAGCAGAGTAGGCGGCCGCCCAGTGCAGGGTTCAGGGGGAGGCGCTCCGCCTCTTTGGTGGAGGCGCTCCGCCTCAGCAAAGTCCAGAGAGGTCTCAGACTTTAGGCGGTCCGCCTCAGGTCTTAGGCGCTCCGCCTCCTGCAACTTTCAGCACAGTTTCACTTCGTGTTTTCTTGGTTTTGCACCCAAAAATCCAACTAATCAAGCGTTGTTTTAGCGATTCAAAGGTATCCCAATGTTGTATCAATCACAAAGAACAAACCCCAACAACTTTTATCAAACCCCAATCAATAACAGCGAATTCACCATGTTCATCTTCTTCAAAGACTAGGGTTTATCAAAAGGGTTTCAACAAGGGTTGTGATTCATCAAAGTTGGTGTTATACATGTTCAAATCCCACAAAATTGGTACCAAATCGTTTGTTTTTCAATGAAGATCATTCCCCAATATCAAGTTTCCCATCAAACATCAATCCAACCCAAGAATCAAGCCAAAAATCATCAAGAACAAGTTCTTCAAGGGTTTAAGGAGATTTGGGGTTTCAATTTTTCAAACTTCACCAATCCAAGTAATTTTGGTACCCAAGCAACGGAAATTCAATCACGATCAAGAATCCATAACACCCATATCATAGATCATCCAAATCAACAAGATAGAACAAATTTTTGGTATTTTCAATTTTTTTGTGTTTTTCTACTTTCTTCAACAACAATAACCACGAAACTAAAAGAAAAGATAGAATCAACCTAAGGCACGAAGAATCAAGGGTCGGGGGTTTGTAGAAACAAAACCTGAGCCTTGCTCTGATACCAAGATGATAAGAATCGAAAAGACAAGACAAAAATAAAGATAGGAGAGCGAGACAGTTCTCGAACTCCCTACGAAGTAACCCCGGGGAACTTGTCCCGAGATACCCTCGTATCGGCGTCTAGAAGGACCTACACTATGCAACAACCCTCGAGTCGCACCCGGGACTCGTAAATGGAATGATCGGGTTTCAGTTCAAGACTCAACTAGGTTCCACTAGTGAATTCAAGCAACCAAAGAAAGGGTTTCTTCAATAAAGAGATAAACTCTATTCATCATTCAACAATAATCAAAGTTAGCTAATGTTTTGAAGAGGCTAAGTGAAGTATTTATAGGCTTCACTTAGGTATAATAAAAGGTCTAAAATACCCCCAAAGTGGGGCTAAAAACAAATAAGGCCACGCAGGGCTATAATTGGAAGTTCAAGCAAAAAGTAGTAAAATCCCGCATGCTCAGGGGGAGGCGGCCGCCTAGGGTGGGGGAGGCGGGCGCCTAGTGAGCTTCAATTCTCTGGATTTTTGGGAGGCGCTCCGCCTCTTGTCTGAGGCGCTCCGCCTTCTGAAGTCCAACTCTCTGGATTTTGGGAGGCGCCCCGCCTCAGCAGGGAGGCGCTCCGCCTCTTTCTGAAGCCCCTTGGGGTGTCTCATTTTGTGCCTCTTGAGCCTCAACAAGCGTCCTAGAGGGTCCTCCATCCATGGCACACCAAAGCATGACCTTCAAGTCGCTCTTGGGGCCTTCTTCCATACCCTTCCAAGTCAAGTGAAGATGGGTGTCTTGGATCAACTTGGCTTGACTCCGAGTGAAGGGTCTTGTGGGGGTTTGGGTCTTATCACAATCACCCTTAGAATAAAAAGAAAAGAGAAGAAAACGAGAGGTCTTGCCATGCCAAAAAAAAAACTTGAGGAGTTTTGGAACGCCACTTCTCTCCTAGTAGTAGTATAGACAGATAGATGTGTGGGTAATTTTATGAACTCACATTTTCCTATAATTTAATGACATCTTTTGAAAAAGAGAGTCCATAATTCCATTGATACCTAGACACCAGTTTAAATAAATACATTCACATTATTAACTACTTTGCACTAACTGCAAGAATTTTCAACATTTCTTCATCTCTTAGAAAAAGCATAATCGTAGTTTCTTTAAAAGATACATGTATGTGTTTTCCTCCACCTGATAAAAGGCACAAGCTATTGTACATTTGCTACTTATCAATTGAGCATTTATATAAAGATATTGTACATCACCCAGATGGAACTGTGGAAGTTCAACTAACTTCAAAATTTCTACATATAAGACTAACACAAAATGTTGGCATTCTCTACAATCTTTATCTGTATCCTCTATGGTTGAATAATTTTTTCTACGTCAAAAGGTGTTAGTAAACAAAATAAAAAATAAAAAAAAATAATTAGCGAGTGCCCTTGGAAGCAAAATTAATTTTGGTGGAATCCAGCCAGCCAGAGAACAAGCCCACAAAACCTGACTCTCTTTGTTGTGAACTGTCTGGCTCTCTTCTTTGCAGCACCCTGAGGAACTCATCTGAACTTAAAGTCCCATCACAATCTAAATCGAACATGAAAAATATCAAATCCACCACTTTATCAGTGAGGGATATTCCGCAAACCTGGTAAGGCATACGAATCATCGTTAGTAAAGTTGGTTATTTATGAAAGAACACAATTTATAATGAGGAAGCTAGAGTGATTCTATAAAATGTACTTGATTAGCAGCTCCTTTCAACTCCGGCTTTGACAGCAGTCCGTTTACTTTCCCGTAGCTTAAGATGGCATGAGAAAATGACTGCAGTCTTTTCCGTAGCTCAGCAAGACTCATGAATTCCTCAAATGTAATGCGTACGTCTCTCAGCTGTGGTTCATCATCAAGATCTTCTACTCGATCAAGAAACTTGTTAATGTGACTAATATCAGCAGATGCAACCATTGATAAGGCAAAATCTTTGGCGGAAATGCTTCCTTGTGACTTGTAGTCATAATGGCCAAATTCCAGTCTCAATATCTGAAACGCATAAAGGGGAATTGGACTCTTCCAATCAAATAAGTAATATACGATATCATTTATCCAGAACAGCACAGAGGAGAAATCTGAAAAGTAGTGCAACTTAGACTATTGTATTTCTGGGATCGAGAGTAAAAGGAATACATACTTCATAATGTAAATCTCTTAGGAACTGTGCAAATCTTTCCTGCTCAAGGCGCCCATTGCAATCTTTACCAAAGAAGTACTCCAATATACCTCCTTCCTCTACGGAACCAGCAAGTTTTAGTCCAAATCGCAGTCCATTTCTATGGCGAGCACCTTGTCTATTAGCAGTTCGCATGAGTTCCATCATTCTCTGAAATTCTTCCTTGTCAATTCCTCTGCTCATGACACTAGTCAGAAGATGTTCTGAAACAACTAGAAGACAGGTGAAGCTTGTCTTCTTAAGAAGTTTGTCGATATTATGTTTATTGGCATTTTCTATATTTCGTTGTAAGGTAGACTCTTTTCACCATGTGTACATGAAAAATTGTCTAGAGAACACTATGATGCCCCAAATGTGCTGAACAACTCCCACTTGAAATGGTTAAATAACCGTCCAACTAAATTTCTAGACACAGCCTATTTCATTGAGCGCTAAGAACATACAGTTCATAGCTTGTTACTCTTGAAAGAGCACATTGCTCAGCCATTACAGAAGTGCATTCTTTCAACTTACAAATAATCTTTTTATACAATAAAAAATCTAAGGGTATCACCACAGCAGACACGCTTATCCTGTACCTATAGCAGTATAAGAAAAGAATAACAGGATAATCAGAGTTAAGTATCAGAAAAACAACATACCCATCATTGTCAAGGTCAAACATTCGAAAAGCCTCTGAAAAGCTTGATTCCGGAATGCTGAGTAGTGTAACAAAAAATATGTACCTGATCCAAGACGTCAAATGGGGGTTTCAGAGGAACAAAATCAATGAGCTTAGTTAGCATTCAGCTGGAATTTGACAGCTTTCTTACACCTTATCTAGAAAACTGGGTGGAGAAACACTCACTCTGGAAATGATATAAGCCCATCATTATTGGTATCGAACAGCATGAAAAATTCTGAAGGAGCACAATGCAGCTCACTGGAAACTGATTCTCCTTTCAGATTACCCCCTCTAACACCAGTTGTCTCAGATGGAGGAAACACGGGAACAACCGCTCGCATCAAGTCTGCCGGAGTCATATAGACTTCTCCACTTGGTGTTCGGTAAGATGCAAAGTACTCGAAGACCTGAAACCAACATAACAACATAGGATTCTAAGCTTGGTTACTGCTGCAAGTAGAGGAACACAATCCATTTTTACATCACGTGGTGCTAATTTATTACAGTCGTACCGTATGGTTCCACAAAGTAACATGTGTAATATACATGTCTGCGCTATGCTCTGAATGAAGAATATGGAGTAAATTCATGCCTAAAGAATCGCTAGTATGCTTAATGCCTGCTTACATTCATTATCTGAAAATCACTAGCCCGACTAACTTAGATTCACGCTGAAAGGCCCACTAAAGGGAAAACACATTCTATCAACAGTTACTCCATTCACAAGGCTTGAACCCAGCACCTGGTTAAGGAAGCACGAATCTCCTTTATTCCATTACGCTCCTTAAAGGTAGTATGCTTGAAACCCATGACACAATTTCTTCTACTGCATGGCTAAAGGGAAACAATCTCACAGACAAGATACTATAACATATTGTTTTGCACCATCCAGTTTAACCGATATATAAACAAAACCATCATCACGGCCAGCGAGCCAACAAGTGTCGTGCAGACCATGGAAGAGAGCTCCTAAATTAAAGGAAGTTTATATGCAAGTTTTTACCGTTGATTGGAGGCGACTTAAACAAGCCAACAATCAGAAACCTTTTTTTATGGACAACTATAGCAGTAACGTTACAGATTTACGAGTACCTTAATAATTGATGCATGTACTCGATAATGTCCCTTACCTTTTCAGGAGGACTCTGCAGTCTCAACCGTTTCTCATACTTGAAGAAAACCTTTTTCCTGTAGGACTCTGAAAATCAGAAGAAAGCAAACTAAGCAAGAACCATAAATGTTGGAGAAATAAAATAGAAAGTAAAAGAACAAAAGAATATATGACAGTCTGGTGCACGATACATCGCGCGATCATGCATCACCCGGGGAAGGGCCGCACCCTAAAGGGTATTGTAGGCATCCTACCCTAATACAAATATTAGTGGCTGATTTCACGAAACAACTTTTACTGCGGTTCCAAGGCTCCTTTAGGCTCCCTTTCTAAAAGAAAAAAGAATGATTAGTGTAATTTCAGATACCTCCAAATAAAAAAGCCGACTTCTTTCCGGGCTCTTCGGTTCTACTTCCAGAATCAGCATAACAAATATGAGTATTTTCATTATCAATATAATAGAAACCTAAGCTTGAGGTAGCAACAATGACACCAGCAGACAATGATCTCAAAACTGATCCATCCCTTTTATTATAGCCCCCACCATTTGTTGATTGGGTGAAGAGGGAACGAAATATTAGATTGGGAGCCGCAAGCACTCGTTTTGCAGGCTTAGGAACTGTTCTAAAAAATGCCCAAGAATGCATAGTAATTGAAAAGATAGGCAGAGAGCCAGAGAAGAGTATCAGATTATTATGTCTGAGTTTTGCTAAAGAAAACAGAAATGGGTGCAGGATCCTTAGAAAGGGGGAAATGAGAATTGTACGGATATGCTTGACCAAGAAAGAGTTTTTGGCTCAGCTTTGTTCATAACGGTCTTCAAGGTAGTTGCTTCCGTTTCTCATGAGTTGAGGCGGTTATGCGCATTTAAAATATTAGGCTAGTAATTAATTAGTCCAAAAGTTAACCATAACAACGAGAAGGAAAGTATATATTCCCTCGGTTCCATTTTATTAGAGCGTCTTTTTCTTTTATCAGTCAATATTTTTATATTAAGTAATAATTTTTACTCAACACAAACTTTTAATATTTTCCTATATTTCTTAAACAACACATCTAGTGAACCACATTCACTTAAATTAGGATGAATGAAGTACTTTTTTAAATCACAAGCTGTCATAAATATTGTGCTATCTTACCTTTAACATTCTTTTTCTTTTTTACTTTTTTTGTGCAAGGGCACCACAGAGTCACAGACTTTATTTTTAATAACTATAATTTTATTAATCACCACCGGGAAGAATTTACACTACAGTAAGTCCTTACACTACTTGTTGTCTCAGAGTTTGGACTCAAATACAAGTAAAATACTACTATACATATACTACATGACTGTTAGCTCCTAACTAATACAGGTTTTTAGCTAGAACTTGTACAGATCTTGCACAGGCTCGTGTGTGGCATATAATAGCTATCCTCTTTGTATTGCTCTCCATGTCTCTAGCTTCCTTTTCAGAAACTCTATGGCTCCTTTCTATCCAGACTGTATGTATAACTTCAGCATATATCATTTTGAAGACTTGAGCTTCTGGAGATTTTCCTTTTGCTCTCTTGACAATCCACTTTAGGTGTTGCTCCCATTTCTGAATTATGTAATCAGTCCAGTGCATCCATTCCATGCCCCTATTTTGCTCCATAAAGTTCTGATAAACTCACACTCAACAATCAGATGATCCCTTGTTTCAATCTATTGTTTACATAGTAGAGTCACAGACTTCCTATTTTGAGATGAATATTTTTTTAAAATTAATTATTAAAAAGAAATTGGATACCGATGGTATGAAATACGAACAATTTTTAAGATATTTTCTAATAGTTACAAAATGACAGTGACAGTAGTAGTCATTAGTCAACATTTTCTACGATTTAATAGTCATAATTTTCTATCTATACAGTTCTTAGAAATGTCATGATAGTTGACTAAAGGCAGAATGGTTATTTAGACCTTCATTGTAGAAACCACCATGAAGCCATAACATTTTTTTTTTCTACCACAAAAAATATATACTTTGGTACATTAAATGCTTCACTACTCTTGACTAATCTATATCTATTTTTTTTTCATTTCTGTACTACCTTAGAGTATTGATTATCATTGGTTCGACTTAGATAATGATATTGGATTCTTGGATATAAGGAGCCACAATTGAGATTGCCCATAAGTAAGATCAAAGTTTTATATTCTATCCTTAATAGATTGGTAAGGAAATCTGTTAGTCCATAAGGAAATCTGTTAGTTCATAGTTACAGTGGCGATTGAAGTTTGGCTCACTTCAGTTTAGTAGATCATGTATTCTAATTTGTATACTACTCCCATCATGCTAAAATGAGTGTCTACCTTTCCTTTTTAGTTTGTCCTAAAAAGAGTGTCTTTTTCCATATTTGGGAGTAACTTTTTAGTTCCAACATTTGTTTTAGACCACAAGATTTAAAGGCACTGGCCCACATTACACACAACTTTAATTTTATACCACAGGATTCAAAAGTCTTCCCTATTTTCTTAATCTCCGCACCAAGTCAAACCCAGACACTCATTTTGGGACGGAGGGAGTAATATTTTTCTGACAATAATCACTATAGCAAGTACAAAACTACCGATCTCTTTCTTTTGGAAAGTATTCAAGCAATTTTGATTGCAGGGGCTTATTTTGGAACATAGTCATAAGCAAGGGACGTCACGACAAAGAAAAGTCAGAGACTCCATTTTCTTATATTTAATTATTTATACATATCTATTACGCTTCAATATGGATAAAGTACGGAAGCGAGTAAATAAGATAGAAACAAGACGTGGCTTGAACTATCATTCAAGGTAGTATCGAGGAATTAGTCTTGATACACCCTCGAATCGATGTCAAGAAACACCTATGCTATACGAACGGTCCTCAAGAGACACTTGGCTCTTGCAAAGGGTTCGGTGGGGTTTGGAATGAGGTTCAATTAGTTCTACCAATTGATTCAAGCCAAAGAAAAGGGTTCATTCATTCAAAGAGATCATGTCTCAAGTTTGTTCTTCAATATTCAAAGCTAGCTAATGAAAATAAAAGCCCTAGTAGGTATTTATAGGTTTACCTTACTTGGGAAATAAGACATAAAAACCCACAAATTTGGGTAATAACATAATAAGCCACGCAGGGCAAAATAGTAATAAACGAGGAAAATCCCGACACACTGAGTCAGGGCGCCCCGCCTGGGCTGAGATCCAGAGAGTGTGCATTTCGGAACTTAGCCAAATTTTGGCCTATTTGAGGGTAGGCCGTCCGCCCACCTGTTGAACCCCAAAAATTACCCCGAAAAGGATAAATTCCGGAATATCAACTGAATGGACTAACTCTTTTGGAGTTCTTGGAGTCGCCACCCAATTTAAGGAAAACAGGGAACCAAATAAGCAAATGCGTGCAAAACTCCGTTTTTAGAAAAAGGCAGTCTTTTCAGTGTTTCTAAGTAAGAGGTTTTATTAATTTCGGAAGAAGGTTTTTAAGGCACTTCCAAAATTCCGTTAAAAACGGTTAATCCGACAGGTTTCCAAAATATTTACAAGTGCATTTTCTAAAATTTATCTAAAATGATTAATTGAAATACTTTTCTTTTTTTGCAAAAAATGATTTAACTTGCACGCATTTGCTAAACTGGCTCCACAATTGGCGTTCTATTAAATGACAACTCCGAAATATAAAGGCAATGACTATAAGGTAAAGCAATCAATAACATAATCATATATAATCAAAGGTTCATTTTACAAATAAATTGTACAAATTCTATCAAGTCTAACTACATAAATAATGAGAATAAGTTCAAAAGGTAGAATCCGGGAGCGGCGTATTCATTCTATCAAATGTACCTCGCAAAACAAACAAAATGAAATTGGAATAGTACAATAATAAAGTGTAATAACTAATGAAAATAAAATGCTAACAATAAAGTAATAAAGTAATAATAATAATAGTAATAATAATAATAGTAATAATAATAATAAAATATATAATAATAATAATAATAATAATAATAATAATAATAATAATAATAATAATAATAATAATAATAATAATAATAATAATGAGGGGTTTTGTTTTTATAAAATTTAGGGTCAGGTTTGTATGGCGTGTCATGTAGAGGTTCGGGATGTTGGTACGGTTGCAAACATTCATCATCGCCTATTTGCTTTAGGGACACGGGGACGGGACCGTTCAAGCGTAGTATCATGTTCAAATCAATCCCGGGGCCTCAATACGTATATGTATTTTTTTATTGGCCAGCAAATTATACAATATTTAGCCAAGGTAGTATCGGTTCATAAATCAGATAGCAGCAACCAGTCAATGTCCAAAATCAATCGAAGTCCAACCAAACCAAGTCATTGCAAAAAAAGTGTAATTCAGCAGCAACATTAATAATCCAGTAACAGGGAACCAGTCAATATAACAACAGTGGACTGCACCAAAGTTGTAAAACGAGCAGACAAGGCCAAACACCAAAAGATGAGCAAGATTAGTGATACACCAGTCCGGTGACCATCACTGGTCAAAATTTTATTCAGATCCGGCGAGATAAACAGTGAACTGGAGGAGCGACTACCTACTGGTTTTGCAGTGGCATCGCTGCCACCCCAATACTCCTTTATTCAATTTCAGTATCCGATCGAAAAGGGATAGAGGTAACAAAGGAGAAACGGGTTTCCATGGTAACGGGCTTTCAGATAAACGACGCCGTCGCCGGTGGAAAATTCCTATAGTTAAGTGGGTCTCGCGAGTAGATCGACAAAAGAAAGGAGAAGACGGAGAAGCAACTGCCGGTGGTGGCGTTGCTTCTACTCCGTTTTGCTGTTTAACTCACTAACAAGTGCAACGGAAAAACAGAGCAGCCAAGAGAACCATCGGCGACGAGGGCCTTTCCAGTCGCCGAAGCAGACAACGAAACCCTTTTTTTTCACTGATTTTGATCTCTACAATTCCTGTACACCCCCGATATCACACCCCAATGTTTTTTTTTAATTTGTATTGTCAATTTTTGATCTGTAACCCCTATTCCCTGTTTCTGTTTTCTTTGGTTTTTGTACGTGTTTGTGTGTGATGGATGGTGGGCTTGTATCGGCTGGTGTATGTGATGGTGGTGTTTTGTGTGGAGTAAAGAAGATGGTTTTTGGTTAATGAGGAAGATGATGAAAATAGTGGGTAATGTGTAAATCTGATTTTTAGTTGTGTTGTGGGTGATGAATGAATAGTGAGTGGGGGCTAGGGTTTAAGAGTATATATATGGGTGAGGGTTAGGGTTTTAGAATTGGGCTAGAAAAATGGGGAAATTCCTATTGCATAAATAAACTAAGACTTAAAATGAAGAACGATTGCGGCCTTTTTTCGTGAAAATTATGAACTTAATTTATTCTAAAAATTAACCTTATTTTAAACATAATTAGACGTTAATTGAAAATTCTGGGATAAAATTGGGTGTCAACAGCTGCCCCTCTTTACCCGAAAAGGATGAAAGAGTTTTCAGGGTAAAGAAAGTTGACGTGAAAGCAAATTTTATCACGGTAAAGCCAAGACTCTGATTCCTGGGATTAAAATGCGAGGCTTATGGATATGGCCGAACTTCGGCTTCTGAGTTGCCTACATATCTCGGGCTGAAATAGAATCAGGCCATATGTAGTTCGACGCAATTTGAAAATCAAAGACGAGATAGTAACGACTACTCAAGTGCGGGAAAAGAGGCTTGTAATCACCCAAGTTATGAAAATGTGGTCGACGACACACCCATAAAGAGGGGTTTACACGGACATAGCTTCAACTGCATTCGATAACCGAGCCATCTTATCTTCAATCTCAAACCTCAGACTCTAAGGTTAACAAGAGACTTACCTCTGGGGTTGACGACTAATGCGGGTGCGATTCTTCAGGTCTTTACTGACGAGTCTAGCTCATCTCAACGATTGCCCCAGTTCACCGCTAAGAAAGTTCCATGTTATGCTCCAAACGCTGCTGCGGTGCTGCTAACAATCCTGTAATAATCTCAACAAATGGTAAGCGAGGAACTGCTAATAAACTGTAACAATTGGATAAGAAATAGATAAAGTGATAACGTAAAATTGTAAATGCGGGTTGCGGTATCATCGATAAGTTCTTCCTTCGATCAACTGGCAAGGTACTCCGCCCGGAGAACCTCTAAGCTGATCCTTATTCTGAAACAGTAAAGCAAGATAATAAGTAAAGCGAGAACGAATTGTAAAATGCAAGGCTTTCATAAAATAATTTGACTAACGAGACATAATATCTCAAGTTGACTTGTCTATCTCTAATCTATGCAGGCTTCAACATAATGTTTATTTGGAATAAGAATCATAAAGACAGAAATGCCGCCTATTCGGCAATAAACCATGATAAGCATAATGCATTACTCATGAAGAGATAATTTTCAATGCGATCTTGGACTGTGCTCCGATCACTTGATTAAGCAATGAGGTATCTGGTTATGAAGCCTCCAGCCTCCCAATGCAACTTGAAATAAACCTGCATATCCTATTTACAGGTGGATGAACCCGAATTGTTCATTTATAAGGCGAACGAGCCCAAAACATTCATTTATAAGGCGAACGAGCCCAAAACGTTCATTTATAAGGCGAACGAGCCCAAAACGTTCAATTATAAGGTGAACGAGCCTAAATTTGATAGCAGCCTGCGAAACAAAGTTACAAATTGGATTAATTAAGGCAAGATAATGCAAAACAAATAAGCAAAACCGGGTCGTGTTGCTTGTATTAATAGTGCTGCAAAGCGTTGAATGCCTTCAGTTCATATTGAATCTGATGTTCAATTTCTGCAAATTTAAAGTAAATGCGTTAGAAAACGAGTGAATAATAAAGCAAAGGCTATAATAAAAAAGAAAGAAATAGATTTGCGCTGCATATGCGACAAGGCGAATAATCTCCGAGAAACTGATGGTTTACCTGAAAATGTAAAGCAATGCATTAATTTAAAGCAAATACAAAGGCAGAATGTAAAGCAAGTGCAAAGCCAAGCAGTGCAAAATGTAATCAGTGTAATATCCATTTGATAAATCAATTGGCGAGACAATCGGGCAATGATGGCTTTGAGTGGATTGTCAATTAAAAATAAGGCAGTGCTTATTTTTGGCGTGATTTGAAAACATAGCGCATGGCTCGATTTCATTGCTTATTTGGGAATGAAAATCATAGAGGTAGAAATGCCGCCTGTTCGGCAATAACTCATGGTAAAGCATAACGCTTTATGTCATGGAAAAGGCAATGCGACGCAATCTGCAAGGCAACTTTGAATGCGCGTTCCATAAATTGTTCATCCATAGTGCGAATGATTCTTTCATTGCAAGGTTTCATGTTCCTACTCTAAAAGAAAAATTGTTAGCTTTGGGAGGAAAGGGGAAGCGCTTGATTTGTGCAGACTTCATCCTGATCTTGCTGCTTTTGCTGCTTCCTCATCTTCATTGGACTTGGATTTGCAAATTGCTTTCAGAAACTTGGCTCATGAACTCAAATAGCATGGACTTTGAAAAATAGAGGCAAGATAAAATATTTTAATGCAATATAGCGAGTGAAATAAGCATGCAAATGAAGTCAAAGATGCATTTTGAAAATTTTGTCTTGACTTAAACTTGCAACATATTTTAAAACAAACTGAACGTCCTTTGGCTTAGACTTTGCACTGTTTGCTTCACCAATTACAGAGTTCTTACCAATTCATCTTTAATACCCAACGCCGCTTCATGCAAAATTCTGCCCCAGTTATTATCTTCCGCATCTCTAACTCGTTTTGCAAAAATTGCCCCAGCTGTCCTTCTTGGAGAAAAATAAAAATTTAAATGCTAAAGGGTCGAGCTCGATGGGGGAGCCTACGTATCTCTCCTTGGGAATCAGACCGTGCGTAGTTCTGCATCACTGCTTACACGCTACATACCAACAAATAAAAGCTGCCCCAGTTGAAGTTCTAACAGATAGTGCGATATCACAGAGCGCAGACAATAACTTTCCAGTGCGTCGCCTCAAACTGTTCAGTTGTTTTTCCATACGTCACAAGCAAAGCTTTGGCAGGTTTATCAATTTTAATTTTGAAACAGAAACAAATGCAAGCGTAAATAATATAATATGAATGCGATGCGTTTTATTTCAACTTTCATAAATTCAAAATGAGTTGATTCAGATTAACATAAGCTTTAAAGTACAATGTAATTCAGGGCCTCAAACTGAATTAAAATTGAAAATAATGCTACTAAGTTCAATCATCAAGTTCTTTCAAACAATGCCATTAGCTTCTGGTACTGGATCGTTCATGAGCTAAAGCGTCTACCATCAATCAGATCTTGAATCTTGCGTGATTTGCATGGTCAACTACCTTACAAATCAAACTTCTGCTAGAGAAATAAACAAAACAAAGAAACCTCAAAGGGTAACTAGGATAGTTTGCATGTCATTCATAGGATTGCACACAAGCAAGCAACACCTAGTATTTAATGCATTTTGAGCAAATAAAGCAAGGCAAGCAATCAACATGTGACAATCACAAGTAGTTGAGCGTAAATAAATATGCAAACGCGTCCTACCCTCTAAGGTACCTCTTTGCTAGAGGTAAGCCTAATCGTCAAGTTGCACGCACATGTGGTTATTATAAGGGCACAAGCCATTTGTCAATACAACATCTGAGACACAAATAAACCGACATAATTGTCAACTTCTCAAATTTGACATGACAAATGGTTTGAGATTCGTTATAATATCCACACGATCACATAATATGCAGTGTCGTTGGGATTCAATAACCCGTCAACAAAAGGGCGGTTTCTTAATTCCTGGAAACGGTACCAAGGACCGAGTCCAAACTAAGGTGTATATGCATGCATGACCTAATCTCCTTCTAAGAGTAGGCTAACGGCTGAGGCTGATTTGACCTATGTGGGATAAACCAAGCCTCATAAACCAGTAAAACTGGCCATGACAAAACTAGGCAAACCATACCCCAACTAACTTTGGTGACACGAAAGAAATTGAAAGAGTGAGGTAAGGGCAATGCCCTTCCTGCATAACCACCCGTCAAGCGGGTGCCCCGTGATAAAATCGAGGAGGTGAAAGAGAACTGACAGGCTCCATGAGGGAGGAAATATGAACGGAATGCGAACTACGCACAAATAAAATATAATACATGCTTTCCATAACAAACCAAACAAATAGATATAATAAAGTAAATAAATTAGGCATGCTAGTTGCAAATAATAGGAAACCTTTATGGTCAAAAATTTTATTGCTCCCCAGCGGAGTCGCCATGCTGTTGGACCCCAAAAATTACCCCGAAAAGTATAAATTTCGGAATATCAACTGAATGGACTAACTCTTTTGGAGTTCTTGGAGTCGCCACCCAATTTAAGAAAAACAGGGAACCAAATAAGCAAATGCGTACAAAACTCCGTTTTTGAAAAAAGGCAGTTTTTTCAGAGATTCTAAGTAAGAGGTTTTATTAATTTCGGAAGAAGGTTTTTAGGTACAGATTCGATATAGTGGACAAGAGAGAAATGCATCAACCAAGATTGGAATGGCACGTCACTCTTACTCGACAGTGCCAATTTAGCTCTTGGGCCTCCAATCTGTATATGACGTAAAACGTGCAGGCCGCGTTGAATATAACTCCGTTCTAGGCACCTTTACTATATGTCTGCGTTTACTGCGCTGAATCGGTTTGTATCCCTGGCTATAATTACTCCTAGACCACTTTATGCTCCTTCCTTATCATCTTCCGCATATAAAAGAGGCTTCTCATCAGAAGTTGATCTCAAGTTTCCATCAGAAACATTATATTGCCTTTCTCATAAACTCCTCTTATAAGAAAGCAATCTTGATTCTTCTTTATACTGTTCGCCTTTGATCCTGGCTCCATGATCCCAGAACTGTTGTTCTAGTCGTATTGTATAGTGTTTCATAAAACTGAGTATATAGTACCTTTGGTCACTCTCATTCCACGACCTCATTGTTACTTTATTGATATGGTTTGCTTCTCCGGAGTCATTAAACTTGATGGGGATCATACTGACACTCGTCGGAATGTCTTCTTCGTGGCATGTACACTTATTACGGTGCGCTCATTTTCTAACACAACATTTGCTGTGATATTCCTCTTGTCATTAGAGGCTGTCCGTCAGAAGATTGGTCACCAGGCACGGCTCTTGAGCTCTTCTTCAATAGGACCGCCGACAACACATGGAACCCGTGTGTCTTCCTATTGCACTCCCTAGACTGTTTACATGTGAAAAATGTAAAAGTCAATGTCTCACATTCACTACAGTAACACGAGTTCACTTCCGTTGTACTTATCCCCAATTCTTCACTCCACCTTTTGGCTTTTAAAAGAGAGTTTTTACTCACTTCTTGAGACACCATTCTACATCAGAAAAATACACTCGCTCATAAAAACAAAGAGCCAGATCTGAAGTTTTCTTTTACTACATAAAAATTGAAGACCAAAAAAAAAATACTAGAGTAATAGGGATGTGGTTTGAGTTTATGGGTCAAAGCTTTAAGTTTAAAGTTTAAAGCGGGCCTTGGTGTTTTGCTCATGGTTGTTCTTGTTTGGCCTAGCTTGGCATTGGTTGTTAGCTGCTGGTGCAGTGTGGATGTTGTTCATTGGAGGTGTCTAGACTTGTGGCATCTTTGCTGAGCTTTAGTCATTTATCCCATTAGGAAAATATTTTTCCTCATCTTGTATTTTCCATTAAAGTATTGTTGTCACGTGTGTATGCAACGATTCAATCTAGGCCCAAAGAATTGTTATCTCTTCTATATGTTTATGTTTATGTTTATGTAAAGATATGAATGAATGTTAGGCAACAGGGGCTGTATTTTAAAACAAGATATAATAACAATAAACATATATAAAATTGGGAGTTCTCGAGATAAGTAGGCGAAATAGGACTTACATACAAAACTTGTAAATCTTGAAGCCATGAACTCAATGGGACGTTATAGAATAGGTCATCACTGAAATTTAAAGATAAGATATGTGGTTGGCTTGACTTAACCCATTGAGAGAAATTGTAAATGTTGACGGTGTGTAAATGACAATATGCAAACTTTAAGATTCGGGCATTTATGTTTTAAAATAAAGTTAACAAATGGACGAGTTTGAAACAAATGGTCAAAGGAAGACTTGAATGCAAATGTTGCAACAGTGAGTAAATTTAGGATTCAAAACAATTTCAATCTTAACTTGATGACCAACTGAAGATCCTGATTAATAAACAATAAAGTTTATGTCAAAGTCGTTTAGGCCAAATTATGAGTATAATTTGTGATCTACTTATTAGGTAAAAAGTAGATACACAATTTTTGTTTAACACAGTCGAAGCGTAACAAAACTCTTAATAAAATCAATGAACAACAATCATAATTCGCAAGAGTCAAACAACGTCAAAAAAGAAACTGTGCTTGCACAGGATTTCAGGATGCCTAACCCTTTCTCGAAAGTCAACCGAGAGCCTTTCTCGGAAGGCCGGAACTCTGAAGAAAGGAGGGGAACTGCCACAGGTAGTTGTTTGAGTGTGCGAACCAAGACCCACATCGGAAGTTGGCAAGGAAAATAACCTACTTTTAAGGTGTAGGGATCTCTTAATAGTGTTAGTCCTTTTGGAAAAACCGTGCGGGCTCAGCCCAGAGCGGACAGTATCACACCATGTTAATGGTGTTAGTCCTTTTGCGAAAACCATGCGGGCTCAGTCTAGAGCGGACTGTATCACTCCATGCTAATGGTGTTTGTCCTTTTGGGAAAACCGTGCGGGCTCAGCCCAGAGCGGACAGTATCACACCATGTTAATGGTGTTAGTCCTTTAGGGAAAACAGTGCGGGCTCAGCCCAGAGCGGACAGTATCATACCATGTTAAGAGCACATTGGGCTGTTTTAGCCCAACAGTAGTGTATTATTTTCTGCGATACATTGATATTTGTGTTTTTTTTTTTTTGTATAATTTAGATCCACGTTGTGTAGTATATTGACAAACAATCCTACATATGATGGCAAGACAAAAGACTATAGGGAAGGTTAAACACATTAAATTTCATAATAATATACTACTTAATAGATTAATTAAGTTTATCTTCTTAAATAATATCTGGGTTATTCCAGGTGGAATATTGTACTCGTCCGCATTTCTCGGAAGCAAGGGATCCCGGAAGCACCTGAATACACACCTGACATTCCCACATCTCGTCCGTTGAACTTGAAGAGAAACTAGAAGACTAGCAGTGAAGCTTGACCATCCGCTTCAACCTCAACCGGCCAAACCGGAGTGCACAGTCCCACAGATCTTCAAGCATAAATAAAAGTTTGCCTAGAGCAGGAAGGCTTGAGCTGGAAACCTCCCACAGGGGAGCCTCTTCCCCCGGGTATCGCATAGCAAACGGTCGACGAGGCATTGCAACGCCGACAAGACCGTACCAGCAGGAGCAACAGACAGCATAGAAGAACCATAGGCGGAGCTAAAACTTGGTGATTCGTTAATCCGCTCACGACCTAGGGCTCCTTCTTCTTGCCTGCCATGAAGAGGAGTCAGACAAGCTGGCTTCAACCCTCATCCGTCAAAGAGGCAAAGAAGCAACCTAAACACCAAAGAAATCCTGGCGGAGAAGCCTCATGATAGTTGAAAGTGATAAGCGTCCTGACCCCACATGACAAGAAGAATATCACAGCAACTGATGTGTTAGAAGCTGAGCGCACCGTAATCACTGTACGTGAAATAATGAAGACATCCCGAAGGGCATCGTTGGAATCCCGATAAAACTTCATGACTCGGGGGACTTCATTCATTCCCTCATGAATGAAGAGAGAAAAGAAGATAACTGCAGGTGAGCTTCCTCCTATAATTCTCTTAAGTGTCGTCCGTTCAGAGCAACGAAGGTTTTCTGGGAATATCAAATCATGATCAAGGGCGAACATTTTTTGGGAGACAAAAGCTTCTCGTTAGCATGAGGAAGTTGCTGAAGAAGTGGCTTGTTTTCTCGAGAATAATTGTGATTTTTCCAATGTCATAAATTCACTATTTATAGTCAGAAAGGGATGGATCAGGATCCCGTCCATTACTATTTGGTGCAATATTATTCAATAGTGGTGTAGATTAGCGTCATGTATTCACCTACTTAATTCATGATTTAAATTATTTTACTACTAAACAACTAAATATGATTAGTGTAATTTTATCATTTTTTTTAAAGACAACAGTACCTAACATCAGCCTTTAACCTTAACGTCTCTGACATTGTTAACTAACCAATTACAGTCCCACTATGTGATTCACTGAATCACTTAAAAAAGATGTATAAAAAATTAGTTAAACAAAAAAGAGTATTTAAAAAGGCAAAGTAATCCAATCATAATTTTTAAAATTAAAAATAATCCTATTAAAAGAATCATTACTAATAAAATGAAAATAAGGAAGGTTAGCATAATATCGTAAACTACAAATAGGGTAGGTGCTATGAAATTTATATTGTAGCGTTCTCTATAATTAGCACTATAAGATAACATGAAATATCAATTTTAAGAAATTAAGCCATAAAATAAAATATCATTACAAAATGGGACTCTTATAAAAACCACTCATTGTATTTACTAGAACAAAAGAAAGTCTTTTGTTTTTTTAATTAAAATTACATTATCATATTTAGGTTTAGTAGTAAAATGATCTGATTCATGAATTAAGTAGGTGGACACATGGCGCTAATCTATACAACTATTGAATAATATTGCACAAAATAGTAATGGATAGGATCCCAATCCAAAAGGGATAAGGGTGAGGCACGAAACGGTCGTGCATCATTATGGCAAGGAAGCACGCGAGATATCATTATGCTAAGTGCATGACACCACTTCCCGACTGCTTGCGTCAGCACTCAGCAAGTAGAGGATTGACTGTGTTGGCAAAAATACGCCACATATTGTTACGGTGATACGAGTCCAGCTGTTGAGACCAGACTTATCTTACAAGTCACCGGGCACTGAGCAATTACGCCCGCTCCTAGATCCAACGACCATTCAGCCCTTACAGATTGAAGTTGATACTTCATAATTTAGGAAAGAAGTTCAAATTCAGCCCACAAAGATTGATGTTTCAAAAAGTGGCATCTCATGTAAGACCAATAAAAAAAAGTGGCTTCAAACTAAATGCTAGTGACAAAAGTGGCCTGTGGGTGAAAATTTTACCCTAGTTAGGGTTTAGTATACTACTGTCTTGAGGTGTAGGCCCATGACCCTATTAGTACTTGTATTTTACCTTATTTTGGCCTAATACCTAAATTTCATACGTACACAATATGAAGAAGGGTACATACATTAACCTAAAGCAATTTGTCGCACACGTATAGTGTCGTTGAATGATAATAATGGTCACGAACGTCCGACCCAGGATGGGCTCATTTTTAGAGATAGCTCGCATTGGTTAGATGTATTGGGTAACATTAGTGTAAACTCCGTACATGAATGATAGTGGAGACGACGGTAACACGACAATAACGCCATAAAATTTCATTGAACAAGTACAAGCAACGCAAAACATCCAACTAACCCATGCATAAAATCTCCACCATGACAAAAAAGTAGGTTCACATCAGAACAAGAAACAAAACCGAACATCCTACGTACCAAACGCGATATAAAACATAGAGTACCCTGACAGGGACATCGCACAAACTTAAAACAGCAGGCAATACCCTAGCGGTTAACACTGGAGCTTTCACCATCCCCCGAGGCATTTTCAGTAGTTGTATTGTCAGAGATTACAATGAGCTCTGCGGGCCCTATTGGTGGTGCGGGCTCTAACGACAGTTGGAAGAGCTTCGGCAGTGGGGATTCTTGAAGGAGCAGCTTCGTCAGTCCATCTGCGCCGGAGTCCTCCTTAATCCTTTGCAGAAGTTCTCGGGCCTCCTTGATTGTATTATTTAAATTAGCTAAACTTCTACGAAGTACCTCTTCCGATGCACCCGGCGACGGTGGAATGAGAGATCTGCGTGCGCTACCAAAGTTACGGCGTGGTGTGTTATACATCGTAATGTGTGTACGTACAACGAGAGACTGGAGAGTTTCCTTTTCTGACGACAGGATATGAGTGTTATTTGACAAGTGGCGAATTGCGTAAAGAGCGCTGATAGGTATATAAAGCATATACCTATAGTTAAATATATTGTAGTAGCAAATAGCCCAACTTGTTTGTAGATATTGTGTGTATCTGGTAAGTGATGTAATGAATATAGAGGTTAATACGACTAACTGGTATGGGAAGGGTAGGCTCTGTTACTTTGCCTGGTTTAAAAGACACTACCTCAGTAAGGTACTCACGGACATGGTGGTTGATGACTAAACAAGACACTGCCTCTGTCCCACTTTGTTTGTCGTATTTCGGATTTCGAAATTCAAACTGGGTAGTTTGTGACAACAATTAAAAAGTTTGACGCTTGAAACACTAACTATGGCAAATAAAAGAGATAATAACTCAGATTGTAATCCCTTAAGAAATCATTAATGCAGATGGAGTATTCACTATTTTATCCTTATTTAATCTTCATTGGTATTTGAACAAGTATAATATTAATCAATAAAAGAGATCTTTGTGTTCTTCACAATTACTGCTATGGTAAAATGGGAGAAACGTATGAAATTTTTTGTTGAAATCTTAATTTGACAAATATTTTGAGACGACTATTTTTAGAAATAAGGACAAATAATTTGTGGCGGAGGGAATAATTAGTAAGCAAAGTCAGTTGATGTATTTTTAGTACTTATCAACAAGGGCGCTCATGTTTGCCCATATAAGATTTCCATCACTAGAAAGATGATGTGGCATGCCACGTCACCATAATAAACTTTCATTGTTATTTTCCAATCTTTGATTTTTTTCTAAAATCTAATGTTGTTTCTTAAATTGACTCCGTATCTGATCAATAATACTTACTCGATAAATATTATCTTTTGCCGAATAATATTTTTCGTTTTCTTCTTTACCAATGTATCTATTATGCTATTGATAATCCGATTAAACTTACTCGGTAGATTTTTTTGAATTAAATGATAGTTGAATCGAGGAGAATGGAAATTTCGAAGAATTGATGCAAAATAAATATTAAAATTTATTTGTTAAATAATTTCTTTCATTACATAAAAATTAAGAGGAATCACATTTATTGAAGGGTCGAAAGAAAAAGTTGATTGACAGAATAACAAACTTAAGATTTTTCAGATCAATATAAAAATCTCTAAGTACAAAAATGAGCTTAACCATAAACTTGGAGGATATTTGTCCACCGTATAACTGAAGCACAAAAAATTAAATTAAGATTTTAGCAACCTTTACTAGGTGATTTTTTTTTAAAATTATTTAGTTATAAATTTCCTTTGATTACACAAAATTTTATCTGCCTTTTTCATTCAAATTAGATGCTTTTTGTTCCGATAAAATTTTGTATTTTTTGGATAAATACTAGTAACTGAGTAGGTTTTTTTAGGTAAATAAGAGAATATTTTGTTTGGTGAGGGGGGATATCGATTATACTAACCAATAAGTGAGATCTTTGTGGTCTTCAAAAAAATTATTACTATGGTAAAATGGGGAAAAAAATTGAAAATTTTACCTTTAAATCCTAAGTGGACAAATATTTTGAGACGGCTATTTTAGAAAGAACGACAAATAATTTGCGACGGATGGAGAAAATATTTTCTTACATATGGTACTAAAAAATGTCAACATAAAGTGCCTTCCACCCATCAAAGTCAGAATTACTTTATCAAACAGTCCCATGCGCTTCCTGAGATAGATTTGTAATGGATATGCCCGGCCCTCAATGATTCTTTACGTTTCCCATATCTATTACGGAAGTTAAACTAACTGAATATACAGATTACAGAGCTCAGTTCATGCGCACCCAAGCACAAGATTCGGCTGTTAAGCTCTCGAGACCATAAAACTCTAATGCACTGACCATTCTGACCCCCAGACCTAAAGACTGTTTACACTATACCACTGATTTAGCCATTCAGTGCGTTCCAATACACCTCAAGTTTCATTTTCTGATTATTTTGAACTGAACGAGTGGATATATTGCGTCCTTCCCCATTTCCTATGAGGATAGCTTTACTTTAGTTTTATCATTGCAGCAGAATCTCAAAACATGCATCCAAGCCAGTGAAAGATCATGCCTATATGTAAGTTTTTAAACCTGAAAAGGAATCACAGTGTCCACTGTCCGCTGCACCTGACCAATTTACGAAAGTGGGGTATTCGGAAACGGAATCTCTTCCGACGTTTGTTTCCTTTTTCCATTGGCATGTGGGTGATGCGTGACATGAGTGGTTAGATTCCCTCACATCCTGCAAAAAATATAGAACGAAAGATCTTTACACTGAATACATAATGACATCGACGACCTTTGAATATTATAGATTTGATACAGCGATTCTTGATGTACCCACTTCTGTCTCATACCATCTTTGATTAACATTGAGTTCGTAGACGTCGGTAGCGATATCCGTTAGCTTGGATAATTAGTCGGTAAATCGACGGGAGAAGAAGACACTAACGTGAAAGGATAATATGATAGTGTAAGAAAACGTATTATGTGTGTTAGAAAAAGACGTCATATGAAATCAAAACGTGAATATATAAAAAAATTGAACAAAACTAGTCTAAGAATTTAATATGAACAATGTCTCGGGTAAGATTAAATGATTTTATATATTATCAATTGAGAAAAACTTATCAGAAAAAATTGATTATAATCTTATTAATAACTTTGCATCTCAAACAGTTAACGAATATAAAACTCAAAGTTATAGTACTCCCTCCGGTCCACTTTATATGATTTTTTTGGTATTTTTTCTTAGGTCCAAAATATTTAATTTTTTCAAAAACCAAGATGATATTTGTTTTGACTTTCCAAAGTTACCCTTACTAATAAATTAAACACATAAAGCTCTCACAATTTTCAATGAGTAAATTTTGAAAGAGATGAAGGTTAATTTAGTAAATGACATCTTTAATTAATGCTTAAAGGTAGATTCCTTGGTCTGTGTGAAAACAGTCAAAATATCAAATAATATGGACCGGAGAGAGTATCAATTATTTTTTTATAAAAACAAATAAGGCCCCTCGTTATATGCTTCGCTGTAGGCCACAAAATTCGCTGCACCGCCCTGATTATATATTTCTTACAGGCTACTCCATCTTAAACCCTAGCTTAGTGCTTACTCCTCTAATAACGGGTCACATATTCCCTTTAAATAGCATCACCAAAATATCAACTCATCCTACTATCGAGAAACACGCCATTCTAGCACTCGATTTATGGATAACTATTTAGGGAGAAGAATCATGAGAATTGTACCTACAGTTGTGACTAATAAGGAATACCTCTTTTTAGTATCTGTTTGTGGTTCCAATTTATTTTCCATACTTATGAAAATTTTATTGCGAACAATTGTATAGCCTCTTCCAACTTGTTTGTGTGTTATAATATTATCAAGAACCATACCGCCTTATATTCCAACTTCAGCTCCTTATACCCTGAAGGATTTGGTGCTTTACATTTCACTACATACATGGACTAGTGGTGCAATCATATATGCAAACCTTTGATTACCTATTCAAAAAGTGTTGCACAATGCTTCTAAGCTATTTTGGAAGGGAGTTCCTGGCAAACGTATACGTTTCTCCATTTCAACCTTACTGACAGCCTTGGGCTAAACCTTACTCACAGCCTTATAGCCCAAGAGTGTGAGTAAGGTTGAAACAGAGAGCGTATACTTTTGTGGAAAAACTGTACTCACAGCCATGGGTTTTAGAGCCGGAAGCTTCGCATGGGCAAACGTGGTCCAACCAAGAGGGAAGGCAGTTGTGGTAAGACAAATTCATATGATCATGTTTCTCCGACATGTAAAGATTTACTTCCTTCGGCAGTCTTTTCTTCAAATTTTTCAAAGTCAAATTATCTTTTTACTTGTTTTTAGTAATTTAATGTGTGGTTAAAATACCACACATTACATACTTATACTTGAGTATTTGTTGTGTAAAATTGGTGAAACAAGTGGACTTATCATGGTTTAGTTGAATTTTGTAGGTTGAATATGTTTGGAGAAGAGTGATGGAAGAAACTAGTCAAAATGAAGTCTAGTTGAAGAAAAATATGAAATCTGGCTAGTCTGTCTAGAACGCAGCAGAACTGTGGCTTTGCGTGAAACAATGACTAAGCTCAACAGTGATAGAGTGGCTGTAGGGTGAAACTTTATATACAAAGGTGGCTATGGCGTGAAAAATCAGAATTTCTTCATTGTAACCTAGGCATAATTTTGGAAAATGATTGTAATTCATTTTGGCAATTCTTCAATTTGGAAAATCAGAATTTCTTCATTTTAACCTAGGGATAATTTTAACTTAGAAGATTGGGTGAGCTTTAATGAGCAATTATTTATCTCTTTATTTATTTCTTTTATTTGTATTGCTACATTTGGATAGTTGATGTAACTTTGGATATAATTATATGAATGATTCATAGAATTTATATATGTGGGTTTTGATTATTTATCTTCTATTGCTTTGGTTGTTTAATTTTAATGTTCATGACATTAAAGTTACATGTCTACTTTCCTAATTAAAGACTCGGAAGAGATTAGTTAGCATAGAATAAGGAAGCTAGCGAGGATTTGGGTTAATAGGATATTTCATAGACTAACTCATCTAAAATAAGTTACGCTCGGAAGAGGTCTTCTTTCGTCGGGTAATGGGTAGTACTTTATACGCTCAACTATGGCTTTGGCGAGCGCCGTTGAGGTAAATCCCTTCTAGGCCGAAAGGATTCAAGGGATTATATTAGAACGACTCGGCCATAATATATAAACCCTGTGCTATAATTGCATCCTAGGTTCCAATCTTGTCTTCCTTGATTGTAAGAAGGCCATTGATCACACCTTTACTTGCTTTCCTAGTGTAGTTTGTACTTTGTAGTTGTTAATATCATTCCATCACCTCGTTATCCTAGTTTGGCTTTGTCAAATAAGTTTAGTTCCTCCACTACTTTGATTGCATCTCTTTGTTCCTTGTGAATTTGACCCCGACTCCTAGTTCGGTAAATTGTATTGCGATGACCGTTCATACCTCAAGCCGAGGTGTGTATTGAGCGTTGTCATAATTCAGGAGAGAATTAGGCATATTCTTTCTATATTTCCCTTTGTTCTAAGGACCTTATAACTTGAAATATTGAAATCACTTCCCAATTAATTGAATTAAGTATCATTAAAGGTAGGATTCGTAACGTCGTATAGGGGGATCAATAGATTACCGGTGATTATTACCTAATATATTGACCAATAAGGGACATATAGAGGGATCAATAGATATGATGACTAACTTAGAGATAAATCATATGCACAAGAACATGAACAGATGTGATCGGGCGCTTGTACACAATAGGATGATGTACAATATGACATACTACCTGTTTACTAACAAATACACTGACCAATTGTATTCATCATTAGATGAATGACATAGATCCTACTCTATTTAGTCACAAGTCCTAAAGGCGTTAAAAGAACGTGGTGAAATTCGACACGAGGACTATGTCCTTTGTCGTATCGAGAGGACGATTACAAAATCAGGCGTTCAGTTGCAATAAAATGAAGATTTTGGAAATGCCAACAATGCAACTGTCGTTTCAACTGATCAGTTGAGAAATTTTCATGGTGGATAGAATATTGTGCCTAATTTTATTCTTAAAGATCAAAATCAAAATCAGCTTGATTATGTCCAAAGTGGTTCTTGGACTGATCATAGTGTTATGAAATCCTCGGTTCAATTGCAACCAAAGTACTTTAAGCAACATGGACGATAAGAGACCAAGATGCAATCCAGTTTAAGCAACGAGAGGGGGCTCCTTGAACTATTAAAGGATCATTTGCCTTCGTGACAAGAGGAATGTAGCAGTAACAACTGTGTTAGAAAACGAGAGCACCGTAATCATGACACGACCCGGAATCCGGCTAGGCCGTGCGGGCACCCGACATCCTCCCCTAGACCCGTCGGGCGAACCCTTACCAATTAAATTAGGAAAATAAATATAATTCCATTCATAAATAAGAACAAGACATAGGAAAGAAGCATAGACATACTGATACCTCTAAGCTGTACAAAATAAATTACAGCTGACTACCCAACATACTAGGTTTAGGGCTATCCAGACTAGACATCTAAGAGTACAAAAGAAGACAGATACCTCCTGAAGGGAGAAAAAGGCAACTGAAATAATAACCAATAAACTGATGGGCATCCGGAATAAAAGCTGGCTCACCCTAACAGCTGAAGTCGTCTTCGCTCCTTCACAACGTGGCGAACTCAATCCTGGAGCGAACCTGCCGAAACGAAATAGATAGACAAGAAACAAACAACAAACAAGGGGTGAGTCAAAATGACTCAATAAGTGGGGCAGACTAGCCACCTCAAAGAATAGGATAGCTAGCCAGGGAGAAAAGAAACAGATAAACAAAATTCCTCTTATTTAAATTATGAAAAGGCAGAGCCAAATAATAACTAGAAACACGTATGGAATCACAAATTCATTAAAACCAGGAACGTAAGATAGCCATAACATATAGGTATCCCGAACATATCACCAATCAGAAATACATCCTGTTGCGGTGTGCAACCCGATCCATACATTCATCCTGTTGCGGCATGCAACCCGATCCATATATTCATACTGTCGCGGCGCGCAACCCTATCCATATATTTATACCGTTGCGGCATGCAACCCGATCCATATATTTATACCGTTGTGGCGTGCAACCCGATCCCCACAACTCAGAATACGAGCCAGAAATACATAGGCAAACTGAAATAGGTCCACAATATGGTAGACATACCGCATACACAAAACACAATATGATAGTATGTTGCAATGGTGTCACATGTGCCAAATAGATGGAGCGGATTCCTCTTGCTCCGAGGGCGGAATCCTCCTGCCCTCAATATGATGCAATGTTGCGGAATCCTCCTGCTCCGAGGGCGGAATCCTCCTGCCCTCAATATGATGCAATGGAGCGGAATCCTCCTGCTCTGAGGGCGGAATCCTCCTACCCTCAATATGATGCAATGGAGCGGAATCCTCCTGCTCTGAGGGCGGAATCCTCCTACCCTCAATATGATGCAATGGAGCGGAATCCTCCTGCTCCGAGGGTGGAATCCTCCTACCCTCAATATGATGCAATGGAACAGAATCCTCCTGCTCCGAGGGCGGAATCCTCCTACCCTCAATATGATGCAATGGAGCGGAATCCTCCTGATCCGAGGGCGTAATCCTCCTACCCTCAATATGATGCAATGGAGCGGAATCCTCATGCTCCGAGGGCGGAATACTCCGGTACCCAATATGATATGCAATGTAATCCATATGAATGACATATAATGCATATGAATGCAATGTGATGCAATAATAACCCTTCACCGGCGCGAGACTCTCATCGACAGCTGAGAGGTAGATGCCAACTCAGAGCCAGAGTACAATGCTCAGATCCTCAATGCAATACCAACAATAAGACATAACAAATAATATACAACGTAAATCCAAAGCTAAGGCGTAATGAGTACGCCTATCTGCAGCTACACACGTAAGGATCATGTGGTAGAAAATCCACGAGGACAGGTGCCTCCAAAGAAATGGATATAAACACTTACCTTGTTACAAAGTTAGTACAGCCACTCAATATCCATTTTGTCCTTTGGATTCATTGCCAAACAATCCCACTGTATTCAATAAGCAGAAAAATATATCAAATTAGGCTAAAGGCTTCATTCCTCACATCTTAGGGCAATCTGGTTAGGAACCCGATACCCTATTCGGATACGCAATACGCAGGCAAGCCTATATACAGGGTTTAAGGCCACATAACCAAACCCCAAATAAGTTACATTTATAAGTTGCCCATAGCTCACTGAGTACGAATATATAATCAATTTCATTATCGGGGTCCATTTGACCCTTTAAACTATCAATTTACGTTAATAGGGCGATGTCTAAGATCCCTATTTTTACCGTAAAAATATATTCAAACATACGCAATAAACTCAAATAATATATTAAGATCATTACCTGAATGTTTCAGGGTGAAAATTCTACTATTTTCTCGGCTCTTTTCTCATTTTCTGGCATTTTTCCACTGCGTGTTTTCCATTTTATGTTTCTGTATATGTATGTACGTATGTTTTTGTTGTCCAAATTGATTAGGAGGATATATATCCCCCACCGCCTAACTTCATTTTAACGTTTTGTCATTTTCCTTTTTTTTAAATTCGCTGCTACGATAAAAATTAAAACGGTACCCTACGATATTCGAAATAATCCCAACTTTTGCATACAAGTTATACAAAATATATGTAACATACTCGCGAAGGCGGATCTCAAATTGGACTCCCAAAACTCAAGATGCGAATTTAAATAGAAAAAGTCAAATTATTTAACTTTCGGAATTTTAGCCGAATCTAGCCGAACAACATCGAAATTCACTTTCGAAAGTTCACAAAAGTCACAAATAATCATACGAACCTAACAGCGCTTTCGGATTTCGAATCGGAGCTCATTCGCCAAAACCGAGCTCGAAAATCTCTTTTTAATATTTATCGACAATAAAAACTGAAACCTTCTTCCGATGCCTACCAAACGAGGTCTGATTTAGCTCAAATTTTACAGATAAGTCTCAATAGACCTTACGAATATTTTAAAATTATTGGCAGGCCAATCGGCGTCCTAACTTCCGAAACAACTAACCGAGGTCGTTTTATTCTCCTCCACTTAAACTCTCGTTCGTCCTCGAACGAGCCTAAGTTTAAAGAAAATTCCGCACAGATAACAAAAGAACTTTCACAACCTTCATAAGCTATTCCACGGATATTATCTCATGATTGCAGAATCAGAATTATAACACGAACACCAAACTCTTGGAATAAAATATATCTGGATAATATGATAACATCATTGCCCAACTTATTCGGACTAAACTGACCTTTTCTCGATCATGAGAGAAGAGTTCTATATTTTCGAAATGAAGATACACGCAACTCTTGATGGGCTAACATGATTCCACCAACGAATCACCTCATCGATATACTTTCAATATAGAACAGGACGATGAAACAAAGAATTGGCTTACGCTTCAGCAATGCGTTAAGAGATTTAATATTATGATTCGACATCAATTAGAGGAAGACTCCTCCACTTAGAGCATAAACTCATACAAATAATTTGAATAGGAATAATCATCCCCGCACAACCTGCTGGCCTAAAGAAGATTTGGCTAAAAACTGAATGTAGGCAGACCTAAGCTACCAACTACCCTTTCGAATTGCCAACCAGCTGCAACTCTCGAGTTCACAATTCCATACCTTTGCCGTAAACACCACCTCCTGATGGATGGTACTTCTATATAAAAATTTCGGCAGAGTTTCCCCTGAAACTGGATGATCCGCAAAACAAAACCAGCATTATACTATACATGGGAATGGATACCCGAATAAGTTGATAACATAAACATGTTAAACGGATAACAAGATGAGACAACTGGATGATATAACAAATCCGCAGATAGAATGTCTGGACAGCACCACTGTCCTGATTTTCAACCTAATTTTTAGAGTATAGATCAAAGTTATAGACTTCATAGTCTTCATAAAAGTTTTAGATATATGTCTTAGGGTTCCAGGGAATCTTGAAGCATCTTAGTATCAATTTTGTACAAGGAGTTATGCGCAAACTACTAACAGCTGTCCGAAGATAAAAACAATTTTCCAGATTTTGAAACATTTTGTGCTACTATTTTGGACATCTTTTACCGTGGTTCTTAGCAGTGCTATCTTTTGGAAGAGGTAAGTGCTTGTATCCAAAACAATAATATGCTTATCCGGTTACCTTGACATGCACTTTGGCTCAACACAAGGAACATCACAATAGGTTACTGATCGCCTAAGCTCACCAGTGTCGAAAGAAGAAGAGATGGCAATAAACTGAGGATAGAAATAATTAGATCTTTATGAAGCTCATCGTCTTATTTATTTTGCTACCAGAGCTCGACTACTTACGAGTCAAGCTAGCCAAAGAATCGCAATTGAAGAAATAGATATTAAATTAGCTCTATGGAACAACATCCATGCCAATTTAACCTCCCAATAAGAAGGAAACTCTGACAATTTACCAGAAACCCTTTTATAACCCAGATAAGCTCATAGGATAACATGACTCTTCTAGCGTCTCTAACCAAGAGGAGACCCATAGATCGAGTATTACTTACTAACCACTTTACACCGGAAGAAACAATGACACTTTCTGATGGTGACAAATAAGAATCTCATCATCTTACCGACACTGAGTTCCAAAGAGAGGTAGACTGATTTGACATTATAACAGAATGAGGCACAACAAAATGCCAAGCAAACAATACCGATACTCACTCACAAATCTCTCGCATTTAAACCAGATAATCTAGTAAGGTCATCATAAATGCGACGAATAAATCATATCAGAAGCTCACCCTCTACCGCAACCAATTCTTAATAGAAACGACATCAAAAGAAACCATGGAAACATGATAGGACACCCAATTTCTAGATCGACCGGAAGAATCAAATCTTACTCACATTTAAGGGAAGAAGAAATACTTGGGTCTACTACATCGGATGCCTCAGCATCCTGCCAGACTAGTAGTTCATAGAACTGCCTCTGCGGCTGAGCCGAGCCACTATCCTGATAATTACTTTCTAAAGAACCACTGCCACCACACTCTCAACCTCTACTGAATGGTGTTATTTCTTTTGCTGATTGAGATCTAAATGAAATCCCCTGCGACTGCGCAGATGTAAGATGATGAGAGAAAAGATAACTGCCTACTTGTCGGAGTAAGGGAAAGCTCCTCAAAGGATAGCCAGACTCACGACAATGATACCACCTTTTCGCAAAAAAATGGAAGTTAGAAAGATTGTTGATAGCTGTAAAGAAAAGACTGAATCTGATCTTGACAAGCTACTGGCGCACTCTAAGAATCACGTGACACACGCTGAGATAACCTGGAAGATGACCTCCCAAAATAAACAGAACTCTTACCTCCAAATGAGGTACCACAGTTACCCACTTGGGCTACGGGATCTCTTACTCTCCCGCTCTAACTCTTCCCGCTCTAACTTATGATATGCCTAATACCTTTGAGCAATATCAACAACGACATCAAATGAAGTCCCAACCTAGATTTCTTTTTTTTTCGAGCCATCTGGGATCTCAAGGAAGGAGAAAGGTCATCAATAAATCTTTGAATCTCTCGAAAGGCTCATGGACTAGTTCTAATGCATATTCTGCCATTCTATAGAATTCAATCCCATATTCTGAAACACCAACAGGCTAACCGACAGGCTACCCTGTCCAATCCACTCAAACTGGCAGCATTTTTCATCTCGCTCGCTACTCGAAAGGAACTTTTCCACGAATCTAGATGAAAACCGAACCAAGTTAGCTAATAAGAGAGCGGCCCACCAATTCAAGGCTAGACACTGAAATCGAAAAGCAGAATAATCAACACCATATCGCTCGATATAATCAAGAGCCTGAAGGATACGCTAACATTATTGTATTTTAAAAAAATCACGAAGTTTATCTGATGCATTGCTTAAGAATATCAGAAGGTTCAACCCCGTAAAATAATGCAACCTCTTCGGACAGTCGGACCGAACTGATACCTCGGCTGGCCAACCAGCCAGAACAATTAGAGGTACAACACATGCTGCCTCCGGAACATACTTTATTGCGGCAACATTAAGAACTGGAATAGGAGCTCCCTGAGATCGAACGTCTCCATTTGCGGCAACCTGATAGGCTGCCTAGCGAATAATAGGTTCTTGCGGTATCTGCGTCGCCAAGATTCTCGTAAAAGCATCGTAGAGAGCCAAGGGAACCACAAGGCCCTGCTCTCTTGCCCATCGCGAGCTCGTACATCCGTAACTAGATCGTCAGCACGGTCAAAAACTCTTGGGGCTTCGTCAGTGCTAGCCCCAGGCTAGGCTGCTTCGTCTTGAACTCATACCGTTTGCTGATTTGTCGCATGATGGTTCACAATTACCACGAAGGAATTAACGAAAATACTTTTGCATCCTAGACCGACGCACGATCAGAAAAGAAGGAAGTGAATCTTCCTAAATGCCATCATAGCCTCTCGTAGATAAGTACGGACGTCTACGTACCCATCAACGAGACTCTACTAGACACTGTATTAGTTTGGATAGACTCTAAACTGCGCTCTGATACCAACTGACACGACCCGAAATCCGGCTAGGCCGTGCGGGCACCCGACATCCTCCCCTAGACCCGTCAGGCGAACCCTTACCAATTAAATTAGGAAAATAAATATAATTCCATTCATAAATAAGAACAAGACTTAGAAAAGAAGCATAGACATACTGATACCTCTAAGCTGTACAAAATAAATTACAGCTGACTACCCAACATACTAGGTTTAGGGCTATCCAGACTAGACATCTAAGAGTACAAAAGAAGACAGATACCTCCTGAAGGGAGAAATATGCAACTGAAATAATAACCAATAAACTGGTGGCCATCCGGAATAAAAGCTGGCTCACCCTGACAGCTGAAGTCGTCTTCGCTCCTTCACAATGTGGCGAACTCAATCCTGGAGCGAACCTGCCGAAACGAAATAGATTGACAAGAAACAAACAACAAACAAGGGTGAGTCAAAAAGACTCAATAAGTGGGGCAGACTAGCCACCTCAAAGAATAGGATAGCTAGCCAGGGAGAAAAAAAAAGATAAACAAAGTTCCTCTTATTTAAATTATGAAAAGGCAGAGCCAAATAATAACTAGAAACAAATATGAAATCACAAATTCATTAAAACCAGGAACGTAAGATAGCCATAACATATAGGTATCCCGAACATATCACCAATAAGAAATACATCCTGTTGCGGCATGCAACCCGATCCATATATTCATCCTATTGCGGCATGCAACCCGATCCATATATTCATACTATCGCGGCGCGTAACCCTATCCATATATTTATACCGTTGCGGCGTGCAACCCGATCCATATATTTATACCGTTGCGGCATGCAACCCGATCCCCGCAACTCAGAATACGAGCCAAAAATACATAGGCAAACTGAAATAGGTCTACAATATGGTATACATACCGCATACACAAAACACAACATGATAGTCACACAATAGTCAGCACGCGGTGCAATGAAATGGGATGAATGCAATATGTTGCAATGGTGTCACATGTGCCAAATAGATGGAGCGGAATCCTCTTGCTCCAAGGGCGGAATCCTCCTACCCTCAATATGATGCAATGGAGCGGAATCCTCATGCTCCGAGGGCGGAATCCTCCTACCCTCAATATGATGCAATGGAGCGGAATCCTCCTGCTCCGATGGCGGAATCCTCCTACCCTCAATATGATGCAATGGAGAGGAATCCTCCTGCTCCGAGGGCGGAATCCTCCTACCCTCAATATGATGCAATGGAGCGGAATCCTCCTGCTCCGAGGGCGGAATCCTCCTACCCTCAATATGATGCAATGGAGCGGAATCCTCCTGCTCCGAGCGCGGAATCCTCCTACCCTCAATATGATGCAATGGAGCGGAATCCTCCTGCTCCGAGGGCGGAATACTCCTGCACCCAATATGATATGCAATGTAATGCATATGAATGACATATAATGCATATGAATGCAATGTGATGCAATAATAACCCTTCATCGGCGCGAGACTCTCATCGACAGCCGAGAGGTAGATGCCAACTCAGAGCCAGAGTACAATGCTCAGATCCTCAATGCAATACCAACAACAAGACATAACATATAATATTCAGCGTAAATCCAAAGCTAAGGCATAATGAGTACGTCTATCGGCAGCTACACACATAAGGATCACGTGGTAGAAAATCCACGAGGCCAGGTGCCTCCAAAGAAATGGATATAAACACTTATCTTGTTACAAAGTTAGTACAGCCACTCAATAACCGCTTTGTCCTTTTGATTCATTTCCAAACGATCCCACTGTGTTCAATAAGCAGAAAAATATATCAAATTAGGCTAAAGGCTTCATTCCTCACATCTTAGGGCAATCTGGTTAGGAACCTGATACCCTATTCGCATACGCAATACGCAGGCCAGGCCTATATACAGGGTTTAAGGCCACATAACCAAACCCCAAATAAGTTACATTTATAAGTTGCCCATAGCTCACTGAATACGAATATATAATCAATTTCAGTATCGGGGTCCATTTGACCCTTTAAACTATCAATTTACGTCAATAGGGCGATGTCTAAGATCCCTATTTTTACCGTAAAAATATATTCAAACATACGCAATAAACTCAAATAATATATGAAGTCAATTCAGTTTACCGCTCCTCGGAAATCAGTGTTGGTAGGATGATGGGATTTTTATTCGTCACCATCAGGAAGTGTCGATTGTTTCTTCCAGTGTAAAGTGGCTGGTAAGTAATGCTCGATCTACGTATCTCCTCTCGGTTCGAGATGCTAGTAAAGTCATGTTATCTTATGAGCTCGTCTGGGTTATAAAATGGGATCTGATAAATTTTCAGAGTTTCCTTCTTATTGGGAGGTCAAATTGGCATGGATGTTGTTCCATAAAGCTCAGTTAATATCTGTTTCTTCAATTGCGATTCTTGGGCTACTTTGACTCGTAAGCAGTCTAGCTTTGGTAGCCAAGCAAATAAGAAGATGAACTTCCTGAAGCTCTAATTATTTCTATCCTCGATCCATTTCCATTTCTTCTTCGTCCGGCGCTAGTGAGCTTGGGCGATTGGTAGCCGCTTGTGACGTTCCCTGTGTTGAGCCAGAGTACGTGTTATTGTGGCCGGGTAAGCATATTATTGTTTTGGAAGCATATTACTGTTTTGGTTGTAGTTGTCACATCTTGTTATCCGTTTAACATGTTTATGTTATCAGTTTATCCAAGTATCCATTCTCATGTATAGTATAGTGCTGGTTCTGTTTTTGCGGATCATCTAGTTTCAGGGGAAACTCTGCCGAAATTTTTATATAGAAGTACCATCCATCAGGCGGTGGTGTTTACGGCAAAGGTATGGAGTTGTGAACTCGAGAGTTGCAGCTAGTTGGCAACTCGAAAGGGTAGTTTGGTAGTTTAGGTCTGCCTATGTTCAGCTTTTAGCTAAGTCTTCTTTAATCCAGCAAGTTGTGCGAGGATGACTATTTCTATTCAGATTAGTTGTATGAGTTTATGCTTTAAGTGGAGGAGTCTTCCTCCAATTAATACCGAATCATAATATTAAATCTCTAAGGCATTGCTGAAGCGTAAGCTAATTCTTAGTTCCATCGACCTGCTCTATATCGAAAGGTATATCGAAGAGGTGATTATCGACTGAATCGTGTTAACCCATTTAAGGTTTCATGTATCTTTGTTTCGAAAAAGTAAAAATCTCCTCTCGTGATCGAGGAAGGGTCAATTTAGTCCGAATAAGCTGGGCAATGGCGTTATGATATTATCCAGCTATGTTTTTATTCCAAGAGTTCGGTGTTCGTGTTATAATTCTTATTCTGCAATCATAAGATAATGTCCGTAAAGTAGCTTATGAAGGTCGTGAAAGTTCTTTTGTTATCTGTGCGGAATTTTCTTTAAACTTAGGCTCGTTCGAGGACGAACGAGAGTTAAAGTGGAGGAGAATGAAACGACCTCAGTTAGTCGTTTCGGGAGATAGGACTCCGATTGGCGTACCGATAATTTTAAAATATTCATAATATCCATTAGAACCTGTCTGTAAAATTTGAGCTAAATCAGACCTCGTTTGGTAGGCATCGGAAGAAGGTTTCAGTTTTTATTGGCGATAAATATTAAAAAGAGATTTTTGAGCTCTGTTTTGGGCGAATGAGCTCCGATTCAAAATCCGAAAGCGCCGTTAGGTTCGTATGATTATTTGTGATTTTTGTAAACTTTCGAAAGTGAATTTCGATGTTGTTCGGCTAGTTTCCGCTGAAATACCGAAAGTTAAATAATTTGACTTTTTCTATTTAAATTCGCATCTTGAGTTTCGGGACTCCAATTTGAGATCCGTCTTCGCGAGTATGTTACATATATTTTTTTATAACTTGTATGTAAAAGTTGGGATTATTTCGAATATCGTAGGGTACAGTTTTAATTTTTACCGTAACTGCTAATTTTAAAAGAAAAAAAAAGGGAAAAAGACGAAATAGGAAAAGAACAAAAAAAAAATGAGCAAAAGTTAATGGCGGTTCCTATGTACTTAGCTAGAAAGCTAAGAAATTAGCTGATCAAAAACGGGAAACAGAGACAAAATACTGAAACGAAAAATAGAAAACACGGAGAAGGAAAAAATGCCAGAAAATGAGAAAAGGGGCCGGAGAAAAATAGTATTTTCACCCCAGAACATTCAGGTAATGATCCTAATATATTATTTGAGTTTATTATGTATGTTTGAATATATTTTTACGGTAAAAATAGAGATATTAGACATCGCCCTAAAGACATAAAGTGATCGTTTAAAGGGTCAAATGGACCCCGATAATGGAATTGATTATATATTCGTACTCAGTAAGTTATGGGCTAATTTATTTGGGGTTTGGTTATGTGACCTTAAACCCTGTATATAGGCTTGGCCTGCGTATTGCTTATGCGAATAGGGTATCAGGTTCCTAACCGGATTGCCCTAAGATGTGAGGAATGAAGCCTTTAGCCTAAATTGATATATTTTTTCTACTTCTTGAATAGAGTGGGATCGTTTGGCAATGAAACCAAAGGATAAAGCGGTTGTTGATTAGCAATGCCAACTTTTGGAAGAGGTAAGTGTATATATCCATTTCTTTGGAGGCACTTGGCCTCGTGGATTTTCTACCACGTGTTTCCTTACGTGTGTAGCTGCCGATAGGCGTACTCATTACGTCCTAGCTTTGAATTTACATTGTATATTATATGTTATACCCTGTCGTTGGTATTGCATTGAACATATGAGCATTGCACTCTGGTTTTGAGCATTACATACACTTCCGATTGGCGATGAGAGTCCCGCACCGGTGAAAGGTCATTATTGCATATACTTCCCGGTAATCGATGAGAGTCCCGAGCCGGTGAAGGGTCATCATTGCATATACTTCCCGGTAATCGATGAGAGTCCCGAGCCGGTGAATGGTCATTATTGCATATACTTCCCGGTAATCGATGAGAGTCCCGAGCCGGTGAAGGGTCATCATTACATATACTTCCCGGTAATCGATGAGAGTCCCGAGCCGGTGAAGGATCATCATTGCATATACTTCCCGGTAATCGCTGAGAGTCCCGAGCCGGTGAAGGATCATCATTGCATATACTTCCCGGTAATCGATGAGAGTCCCGAGCCGGTGAAGGGTTATATTTGCATATATCTCCTGGTAGACGATGAGAGTCCCGCGCCGGAGATAGGTATTAGGCATATGTGACTGCATTGCATTGTACCGCATTCATCCCATCTCATTGCACCGCATACTGACTATTGTGTGTATTGTGTTGTGTTTTATGTATGCGGTTTGTACACTATGTCGTGGACATATCTCAGTTTACCTATATATTTCTGGCTCGTATTCTGGGTTGCGGGGATCGGGTTGCATGCCGCAACAGGATAAATATATGGATCGAGTTGCACGCCGCAACGGGTATGAATATATGGATCGGGTTGCACGCCGCAACGGGGATGAATATATGGATCGGGTTGCACGCCGTAACAGGATGTATTTCTGATTGTTGATGGGTTCGGGATACCTATATGTTCTGGTTGTCTTACGTTCCTGGTTGTTGACTAGTTTGTGATTCCATACGTGTTTTTAATTATTATCTGGCTCTGCCTTTTCACAATTTAAATAAAAGGAATTTGGTTTATCTGTTTCTTTTCTCCCTGGCTAGCTATCCTATTCTTTGAGGTGGCTAGTCTGCCCCACTTATTGAGTCCTTTTGACTCACCCTTGTTTGTTGTTTGTTTCTTATCTATCTATTTCGTTTCGGCAGGTTCGCTCCAGGATTGAGTTCGCCACGTTTTGAAGGAGCGAAGACGATTTCAGCTGTCAGGGTGAGCCAGCTTTTATTCCGGATGGCCACCAGTTTATTGGTTGATATTTTAGTTGCATATTGCTCCCTTCTGGAGGTATTTGTCTTTTTTTGTACTCTTAGATGTCTAGTCTGGATAGCCCTAAACCTAGTATGTTGGGTAGTTAGCTGTAATTTCTTTTGTACAGCTTTGAGGTATCAGTATGTCTGTGTTTTTTTAGTCTTGTTCTTAGTTATGGATTGAATTATATTTATTTTACTAATTTAATTGGTAAGGGTTCGCCCGACGAGTCTAGAGGAGGATGTCGGGTGCCCGCACGGCCTAGCCGGATTCTGGGTCGTGTCAGTAGGGTACCGTTTTAATTTTTATCGTAGCAGAGAATTTAAAAAAAAAGGAAAATGACAAAACGTTAAAATGAAGTTAGGCGGTGGGGGATATATATCCCCCTAATCAATTTGGACAACAGAAACATACGTACATACACATATAGAAACATAAAATGGAAAACACGCAGTGGAAAAATGCCAGAAAATGAGAAAAGAGCCGAGAAAATAGTAGAATTTTCACCCTGAAACATTCAGGTAATGATCTAATAACAGAAGGTGGCGCGACAAGATTCCAGACATACCATAGCGACAGTCACTGTCAAAGCTCTCATATTTAGACTAGAAAAATTAGTAAGGTCTCACAAATGCCAGGAATAAATCATACCAGAAGCTCGCCCCTCTACCGCAACCGATTCTTAATAGAAACAATATCCAAGGAAGCCATGGAAACATGGTAAAATAAACGAAGTTTAGACCGATCGGAAGAATCAAATCTTACTCACATATAATGAAAGAAGAAATACTCTGGTCTACTACATCGGATGCCTCAGCATCCTGCCAGACTAGAAGTTCATAGAACTACCTCTGCAGCTGAGTCGAGCCGCTACCCTGATAATTACTTCTAGAAGAACCACTACCACCACGCTCTCGACCTCTACCAAATGAGGGCATATCTCTGATTGATTAAAATTTAAATGAAATTTCTGCGACTGTGCAGGTGCCTGAGGGTAAGAAGAAGGACGATTGTCTACTTGTCGGAGTAAGGGAAAACTCCTCAAAGGATAATCAGACTCACAACAATGATAATACCTTTTCATTGAAAATGGAAGTTGGACATATTATTGATAGCTATAAAGAAAAGACTGAATCTGATCTTGACGAACTACTGGCGCACTCTAAGAGTCACGTGATACAAGCTAAGATAACCTAGAAGATGATCTCCCAAAATAATCAGAACTCTTACCTCCAAATGAGGTACCATGGTTACCCACTAGGGCCACGGGATCTCTTGATCTCCCACTCTAACTCTTCCCACTTTAACTTATGGTATGCCTATACCTTCGGGCAATATCAACAACAATATCAAATGAAATCCCGACCTCAATCTCTCGAGCCATCTGGGATCTCAAGGAAAAAGAAAGGTCATCAATAAATCTTTGAACATTCTCGGAAGGTTCATGGACTAGTTCTAATGCATATTCAGCCATTTTATAGAATTTAATCTCATATTTTGAAACACCAACAGGCTAACCGACAGGCTACCCTGTCCAATCCACTCAAACTGGCAACACTCTCCATTTCGCTTGCTACTCGAAAGGAATTTTTTTTTCCACGAATCTAGAAGAAAACCGAACCAAGTTAGCTAATAAGAGAGAGAAACCCATCAATTCAAGACTGGACCTTGAAACTGGAAAGCAGGATAATCAACACTATACCGTTCGATATAATCAAGAGCCTAAAGGATACGCTGACATCATTGTATTTTTTAAAAAAAACTTACACAGGGATTATCCAATGCTGCTTGGGGATATTCAACCGCGTAAAATAATGCAACCTCTTCGGACACTCGGACCGAACTGATACCTCGGCTAGCTAACCAGCCCGAACAATTAGAGGTACAACACATACTACCTCCGGAATATAATTTACTGCGGCAATATTAAGAACTGGAATAGGAGCTCCCTGAAATCGAATGTCTCCATCTGCGGCAACCTGATAAGCTGCCTAGCGAATAATAGGTTATTGCGGTATCTGCGTCACCAAGATTCTCATAAAAGCATCGTAGAGAGTCAAGGGAACCACAAGGCCCTGCTCCCTAGCCCATCGCGAGCTCGTACAGCTGGGACCTCCGTAACTAGATCGTCAGCATGATCAAAACACTCGGGGCTTCGTCAGTGCTAAGCCCAGGCCAGACTGCTTCATCTTGAACTCATAGCTCATACCATTTGCTGATTTGTCGCACGAGGATTCACAATTACCACGAAGGAATGAACGAATTAATGAAAATACTTTTGAATCCTAGACCGACGCACGATCAGAAATAAAGGAAGTGAAACTTTCTAAATGCCATCATAGCCTCTCGTAGATAAGTACGGACATCTACGTACCCATCACCGAGACTCTACTAGACACTGTCTTAGTCTGGATACACTCTAAACTGGGCTCTGATACCAACTGACACGACCCAGAATCCGGCTAGGCCGTGCGGGCACCCGACATCCTCCTCTAGACTCGTCGGGCGAACCCTTACCAATTAAATTAGTAAAATAAATATAATTCAATCCATAACTAAGAACAAGACTAAAAAAACACAGACATACTGATACCTCTAAGCTGTACAAAAGAAATTACAGCTAACTACCCAACATACTAGGTTTAGGGCTATCCAAACTAGACATCTAAGAGTACAAAAAAAGACAAATACCTCCAGAAGGGAGCAAAATGCAACTAAAATATCAACCAATAAACTGGTGGCCATCCGGAATAAAAGCTGGCTCACCCTGACAGCTGAAGTCGTCTTCGCTCCTTCACAACGTGGCGAACTCAATCCTGGAGCGAACCAGCCGAAACGAAATAGATAGACAAGAAACAAACAACAAACAAGGGTGAGTCAAAAGGACTCAATAAGTGGGGCAGACTAGCCACCTCAAAGAATAGGATAGCTAGCCAGGGAGAAAAGAAACAGATAAACCAAATTCCTTTTATTTAAATTGTGAAAAGGCAGAGCCAGATAATAATTAAAAACACGTATGGAATCACAAACTAGTCAACAACCAGGAACTTAAGACAACCAGAACATATAGGTATCCCGAACCCATCAACAATCAGAAATACATCCTGTTACGGCGTGCAACCCGATCCATATATTCATCCCCATTGCGGCGTGCAACCCGATCCATATATTCATACCCGTTGCGGCGTGCAACTCGATCCATATATTTATCCTGTTGCGGCATGCAACCCGATCCCCGCAACCCAGAATACGAGCCAGAAATATATAGGTAAACTGAGATATGTCCACGACATAGTGTACAAACCGCATACATAAAACACAACACAATACACACAATAGTCAGTATGCGGTGCAATGAGATGGGATGAATGCGGTACAATGCAATGCAGTCACATATGCCTGATACCTATCTCCGGCGCGGGACTCTCATCGTCTACCAGGAGATATATGCAAATATGACCCTTCACCGGCTCGGGACTCTCATCGATTACCGGGATGTATATGCAATGATGATCCTTCACCGGCACGGGACTCTCATCGATTACCGGGAAGTATATGCAATGATGATCCTTCACCGGCTCGGGACTCTCATCGATTACCGGGAAGTATATGTAATGATGACCCTTCACCGGCTTGGGACTCTCATCGATTACCGGGAAGTATATGCAATAATGACCCTTCACCGGCTCGGGACTCTCATCGATTACCGGGAAGTATATGCAATGATGACCGTTCACCGGCTCGGGACTCTCATCGATTACCGGGAAGTATATGCAATAATGACCTTTCACCGGTGCGGGACTCTCATCGCCAACCGGGAAGTGTATGTAATGCTCAAAACCAGAGTGCAATGCTCATATGTTCAATGCAATACCAACGACAGGGTATAACATATAATATACAATGTAAATTCAAAGCTAGGACGTAATGAGTACGCCTATCGGCAGCTACACACGTAAGGAAACACGTGGTAGAAAATCCACGAGGCCAAGTGCCTCCAAAGAAATGGATATAAACACTTACCTCTTCCAAAAGTTGGCATTGCTAATCAACAACCGCTTTATCCTTTGGTTTCATTGCCAAACGATCCCACTCTATTCAATAAGCAGAAAAAATATATCAATTTAGGCTAAAGGCTTCATTCCTCACATCTTAGGGCAATCCGGTTAGGAACCTGATACCCTATTCGCATAAGCAATACGCAGGCCAAGCCTATATACAGGGTTTAAGGTCACATAACCAAACCCCAAATAAATTAGCCCATAACTCACTGAGTACGAATATATAATCAATTCCATTATCGGGGTCCATTTGACCCTTTAAACGATCACTTAACGTCATTAGGGCGATGTCTAATATCTCTATTTTTACCGTAAAAATATATTCAAACATACATAATAAACTCAAATAATATATTAGGATCATTACCTGAATGTTCTGGGGTGAAAATACTATTTTTCTCCGGCCCCTTTTCTCATTTTCTGGCATTTTTTCCTTCTCCGTGTTTTCTATTTTTCGTTTCAGTATTTTGTCTCTGTTTCCCGTTTTTGATCAGCTAATTTCTTAGCTTTCTAGCTAAGTACATAGGAACCGCCATTAACTTTTGCTCATTTTTTTGTTCTTTTCCTATTTCGTCTTTCTCCCTTTTTTTTTTCTTTTAAAATTAGCAGTTACGGTAAAAATTAAAATTGTACCCTACGATATTCGAAATAATCCCAACTTTTACATACAAGTTATAAAAAAATATATGTAACATACTCGCGAAGACGGATCTCAAATTGGAGTCCCGAAACTCAAGATGCGAATTTAAATAGAAAAACTCAAATTATTTAACTTTCGGTATTTCAGCGGAAACTAGCCGAACAACATCGAAATTCACTTTCGAAAGTTTACAAAAATCACAAATAATCATACGAACCTAACGGCGCTTTCGGATTTTGAATCGGAGCTCATTCGCCCAAAACAGAGCTCAAAAATCTCTTTTTAATATTTATCGCCAATAAAAACTGAAACCTTCTTCTGATGCCTACCAAACGAGGTCTGATTTAGCTCAAATTTTACAGACAGGTTCTAATGGACATTATGAATATTTTAAAATTATCGGTACGCCAATCGGAGTCCTATCTCCCGAAACGACTAACTGAGGTCGTTTCACCTACGATATTCGAAATAATCTCAACTTTTGCATACAAGTTATACAAAATATATGTAACTTACTCGCGAAGGCGGATCTCAAATTGGACTCCCGAAACTCAAGATGCGAATTTAAATAGATAAAGTAAAAGTATTTAACTTTCGGCATTTTAGCCTAAACTAGTCGAACAACATCGAAATTCACTTTAGAAAGTTTACAAAAGTCACAAATAATCATACGAACCTAACGGCGCTTTCGGATTTCGAATCGGAGCTCATTCGCCAAAACCGAGCTCGAAAATCTCTTTTTAATATTTATCGACAATAAAAACTGAAACCTTCTTCCGATGCCTACCAAACGAGGTCTGATTTAGCTCAAATTTTACAGATAAGTCTCAATGGACCTTACGAATATTTTAAAATTATCGGCAGGCCAATCGGAGTCCTAACTTCCAAAACGACTAACCGAGGTCGTTTCAAATCACTGTGTGACTGCACATGTCATGGAGATGACATTCCAAAGAACGTCGTTAGGATCGCGATCAAGGTCAATGACTCGAGGAACTACGCACGTCTCAACATAAACAGAAGGGTGGAGAACGCAGACAGTTGAAGCGTACTTGTTTCCAGCTTTCTCATATACCGTCCGTACCGAATAAAGAAGTTGTTTCAAAGATATGGAACCACGATCAAAGAAGCACATTTTGGAGAAAGAAGCAGGATCCTTTTGATGAAAAGTGAAGTTCAAAGGCGAGACGATGATTTTAGAAAGAGTATTTGTGAAGGATGTCTGCCGGGGTACCCCATTTATAGGCGAAAGGAGTAGAGAACGAGCAAGTATTGTGAGTAGTTAATGGCGGTCCGTGGAAATGTACAAAGAGTATAAGCGGTACAGTAAATACTTCAAATACGTAACAAAAAATCAGAAAAAATTAGGTCACGTATTTCAAATTTAAAATAATTTTAGGAGCTGGAGACTTAAAAGTCATTAAGTTAATAGGATCGTGAACCCGTCGCTATGTCACGATGAAAAAATGTAATTTTATGTAGATAGAGGAAGGGCGATGCCTTTAATAGCCTAAGCATTAATTGAGTTGGAAGGGTGTATAAAATGGCGAGGTCATGTTGACACGACCCAGAATCCGGCTAGGCCGTGCGGGCACCCGACATCCTCCCCTAGACCCGTCAGGCGAACCCTTACCAATTAAATTAGGAAAATAAATATAATAATTCATAAATCAGGACTAGACTTAAAACAAAAACACAGACATACTGATACCTCTAGCTGTACAAAAGAAATTACAGCTGACTACCCAACATACTAGGTTTAGGGCAATCCAGACAAGACATCTAAGAGTACAAAAGAAGACAAATACCTCCTGAAGGGAGCAAAATGCAATTGAAATAATAACCAATAAACTGGTGGCCATCCGGAATAAAAGCTGGCTCACCCTGACAGTTGAAGTCGTCTTCGCTCCTACACAACGTGGCGAACTCAATCCTGGAGCGAACCTGCCGAAACGAAATAGATAGACAAGAAACAAACAACAAACAAGGGTGAGTCAAAAGGACTCAATAAGTGGGGCAGACTAGACACCTCAAATAATAGGATAGCTAGCCAGGGAGAAGAAACAGATAAACAAAATTCCTCTTATTTAAATTATGAAAAGGCAGAGCCAATTAATAACTAGAAACACGTATGGGATCACAAACACATTAAAACCAGGAACGTAAGATAGCCAGAACATATAGGTATCCCGAACATATCAACAATCAGAAATACTTCCTGTTGCGGCGTGCAACCCGATCCATATATTCATCCTGTCGCGGCGTGCAACCCGATCCATATATTTATACCGTTGCGGCGTACAACTCGATCCCCGCAACCCAGAATACAAGCCAGAAATATATAGGCAAACTGAAATACGTCCATAATATGGTATACACACCGCATACACAAAACACAGCATGATAGTCACACAATAGTCAGCCCGCGATGCAATGAAATGGGATGAATGCAGTATGATGCAATGGTGTCACATGTGTCAAATAGATGGAGCGGAATCCTCCTGCTCCGAGGGCGGAATCCTCCTACCCTCAATATGATGCAATGGAGCGGAATCCTCCTGCTCCGAGGGCGGAATCCTCCTACCCTCAATATGATGCAATGGAGCGGAATCCTCCTGCTCCGAGGGCGGAATCCTCCTACCCTCAATATGATGCAATGGAGCGGAATCCTCCTGCTCCGAGGGCGGAATCCTCCTGCTCCGAGGGCGGAATCCTCCTACCCTCAATATGATGCAATGCATAACCAGAAAATGTAATACATACGAATACAATATGATGCAATAATAACCCTTCACCAGCGCGGGACTCGCAACGACAGCTGGGAAGTATATATCAACTCACAGCCAGGGTACAATGCTCAGATCCTCAATGCAATACCAACAATAGGACATAACATATAATATACAATATAAATCCAAAGCTAAGGCGTAATGAGTACGCCTATCGGCAGCTACACACGTAAGGAATACGTGGTAGAAAATCCACGAGGCCAGGTGCCTCCAAAGAAATGGATATAAACACTTACCTTGTTACAAAGTTAGCACAGCCACTCAATAACCGCTTTGTCCTTTGGTTTCATTGCCAAACGATCCCACTCTATTCAATAAGTAGAAAAATATATCAAATTAGGCTAAAGACTTCATTCCTCACATCTTAGGGCAATTCGGTTAGGAACCTGATACCCTATTGGCATACACAATACGCAGGCCAGACCTATATACAGGGTTTAAGGCCACATAACCAAACTCCAAATAAATTATATTTATGAATTGCTCATAACTCACTGAGTACGAATATATAATCAATTTCATTATCGGGGTCCATTTGACCCTTTAAACTATCAATTTACGTCATTAGGGCGATGTCTAATATCCCTATTTTTACCGTAAAAATATATTCAAACATACGTAATAAACTCAAATAATATATTAAGATCATTACCTGAATATTCTGAGGTGAAAATACTATTTTTCTCCGGCCCCTTTTTTCATTTTCTGGCATTTTTCCACTGCGTGTTTTCTATTTTTGGTTTTTCTGTTTCGCGTTCCATTTTGCTCTGTTTCTGTATGTTCCCCACAACTAATCCGTCCTTAGCTTTTAAGGTTAAGGACCCACCGCCAACTTATTTCTTATTTTCCTTTTTTTTTGTTTTATTTTATTTTATTTTCTTTTCTTAACGAAAATTAAAATAGTACCCTACGATATTCGAAATAATTCCAACTTTTGCATACAAGTTATACAAAATATATATAACATACTCGCGAAGGCTTATCTCAAATCGGACTCCCGAAACTCAAGATGCGAATTTAAATGAAAAAAAGTCAAATTATTTAACTTTCGGCATTTTAGCGGAAACTAGCCGAACAATATCGAAATTCACTTTCGAAAGTTTACAAAAATCACAAATAATCATACGAACCTAACGGCGCTTTCGGATTTCGAATCGGAGCTCATTCGGCAAAAATCGAGCTCGAAAATCTCTTTTTAATATTTATCGTCAATAAAAACTGAAACCTTCTTCCGATGCCTACCAAACGAGGTCTGATTCAGCTCAAATTTTACAGACAGGTCCTAATGGACATTACGAGTATTTTAAAATTACCGGCATGCCAATCGGAGTCCTAACTTCCGAAACGACTAACCGAGGTCGTTTCATTGTCCTCCACTTAAACTCTCGTTCGTCCTCGAACGAGCCTAAGTCTAAAGCAAGATTTACGCAGATAGCAAGAGAACTTACACAACTTTCATAAACTATTCCACAGATATTATCTCATGATTACAGAATTAGAATTATGACACGCACGTCAAACCCTTGGATAAAAACATAGTTGGATAATATCATAACGCTATTGCCCAACTTATTCTGACTAAACCGATCCTTCCTCGATCACGAGAGGAGAATTCTACATTTTAGAAGCAAAGATATACGAAACTCTGGGTGGACTAACATGATTCAGCCGAGAATCACCTTTTCGATATACCTTTCGATATAGAACAGGTCGCTAAAATTAAGAATTAGGTCACGCTTGATGCAATAGGGGGAGCTTTTTAGTACCTTGTCACTACACACTATAGAAGATTTGATGCAAGCTATATTATTTTTACGAACGCACTATACAACATCTCAGTTGATTTAGTATTACCATTCAGTATTTGGAGGAAGACTCCTCCACTTAAAGCACAAACTCATGCAGCCATTTGTATAGGAATAACCATCCTCGCACAGTCTGCTGGACTAAAGAAGATTTAGCTAAAAGATGAACATAGGCAGGCCTAAGCTACCAACTACCCTTTCGAGTTGCCAAACAGCCGCAACTCTCAAGTTCACAACTCCATACCTTTGCCGTAAGCACCACCGCCTGATGGATGGTACTTCTATATAAAAATTTCGGCAGAGTTTCCCCTGAAACTGGATGATCTGCAAAAACAGAACCAGCACTATACTATACATGGAAATGGATACTCGGATAAACTGATATCCAAAATAATAATATGCTTACCCGGCTACAATAACACGTACTCTGGCTCAACACAGGGAGCGTCACAAGCGGCTACCAATCGCCCAAGCTCACTAGTGCCGGACGAAGAAGAAATGGAAATGGACCGAGGATAGAAATAATTAGAGCTTCAGGAAGCTCATCTTCTTATTTCTTGGCTACCAGAGCTAGACTACTTCCGAGTCAGGCTAACCCAAAAATCGCAATAGAAGAAATAGACATTAATGAACTTTATGGAAAAACATCCATACCAATTTAACCTCCCAATAAGAAGGAAATTCTGACAATTTACCAGAAACCCTGTTATAATCGAGACAAGCTCATAGAATAACATGACTCTGTTAGCGCCTTGAACCATGAAGAGATACATAGATCGGGTATTGCTTACCAATCACTTTACACCAGAAGAAACAATAATGCATTCTGATGGTGATGGGTAAGAATCCCATCATCCTACTAACACAGAATTTCAAAAAGAGAGGTAGATTGACTTGACATTATAACAGAATGAGGCATAACAAAATGCAAAGCAAACAATACCGATACTCACTCACAAATCTCTCGCATTTAAACCAGATAAACTAGTAGGGTCTCATAAATGCCAGGAATAAATCGTATCAGAAACTCACCCCTCTACCGCAACCGATTCTTAATAGAAACAATATCCAAGGAAGCCATGGAAACATGGTAAAATAAACGAAGTTCAGACCGATCGGAAGAATCAAATCTTACTCACATACAATGAAAGAAGAATTACATGGGTGTACTTCATCGGATGCCTCAGCATTCTGCCAGACTGGAAGTTCATAAAACTGCCTCTGAGGCTGAACTAAGCCGCTACACTGATAATTACCTTCTGAAGAACCACTGCCACCACGCTCTCAACCTCTACTGGATTATGGCGTTTCTCTGGCTGATTAATATTTAAATAAAATTCCCTACGACTGTACAGGTGCCTGATGACAAGAGAAAAGATGACTGCCTACTTACCGGAGTAAGGAAAAACTCCTCAAAGGATAACCAGACTCACGATAATGATAACACCTTTTTTCTGAGAATGGAAGCTGGACAGATTGTTGAAAGCTATAAAGAGAAGACTGAATCTGATCTTGATGAGCTACTAGCGCACTTTAAGAATCAAGTGACACAAGCTGAGATAACCTGGAAGGTGACCTCCCAAAACAATCATAACTTTTACCTCCATATGAGGTACTATGGTTGCCCACTAGGGCCACGGAATCTCTTACTTTCCCGCTCTAACTCATGGTATGCCTCGAACCTTCGGGCAATATTAACAACAACATCAAATAAAATCCGGACTTCAATTTCTCGAGCCATCTGGGATTTCAAGGAAAAATAAAGGTCATCAATAAATCTCTGAATCTCTCGAAAGGCTCATGAACTAGTTCTAATGCATATTCAGCCATTCTATAAAATTCAATCTCATATTCTGAAACACCAACATGCTAACCGACAGGCTACCCTGTCTAATTCACTCAAATTGACAACACTTTTCATCTCGCTCGCTACTCAAAAGGAACATTTCCGCGAATCTAAAAGAAAAACCGAACCAAGTCAACTAATAAGAGAGCGGCCCACCAATTCAATGCTGGACCTAAAACTGGAAAAAAGAATAATCAACACCATACCGCTCGATATAATCAAGAACCTGAAAGATATGCTGACATAATTTTATTTTAAAAAGAATCACGAGGTTTATCAGATATATTGCTTAAGAATATCGGAAGGTTCAACCGCGTAAAATAATATAATCTCTTTGGGCACTCGGACCCAATAATTATCTCCGCTGGCTAACCAGCCAGAATATTTGGTGGCGCAACACATGCTGCTTCCGAAACTTACTTTACTGCAGTAATATTAAGAACTGGAATAGAAGCTCCCTGAGACTGAACATCTGCATCTGCGACAACCTGATAAGCTGCTTAGCGAATAATAGGTTCTTGCGGTATTTGCGTCACCAAGATTCTCGTAAAAACATCATAGAGAGCCAAGGGAACTACAAGGCCCTGCTCCCTTGCCCATCGCAAACTCGTACAACTGGGACTTCCGTAACTAGATCGTCAATACGATCAAAACTCTCGGGCTTCGTCAGTGCTAGCCCCAGGCTAGACTGCTTCGTCTTCAACTCATACCATTTACTGATTTGTCGCACGAGGGTTCACAATTACCACAAAGAAATTAACGAATTAATGAAAATACTTTTAAATCCTAGATCGACGCACGATCAGAAATGAAGGAAGTGAAACTTCCTAAATGCCATCATAGCCTCTCGTAGATAAGTACGGACGTCTACGTACCCATTAGCGAGACTCTACTAGACACTGTCTTAGTCTGGATAGACTCTAAACCGGGCTCTGATACCAACTGACACGACCCAGAATCCGGCTAGGCCGTGCGGGCACCCGACATCCTCCCCTAGACCCGTCAGGCGAACCCTTACCAATTAAATTAGGAAAATAAATATAATAATTCATAAATCAGGACTAGACTTAAAACAAAAACACAGACATACTGATACCTCTAGCTGTACAAAAGAAATTACAGCTGACTACCCAACATACTAGGTTTAGGGCAATCCAGACAAGACATCTAAGAGTACAAAAGAAGACAAATACCTCCTGAAGGGAGCAAAATGCAATTGAAATAATAACCAATAAACTGGTGGCCATCCGGAATAAAAGCTGGCTCACCCTGACAGTTGAAGTCGTCTTCGCTCCTACACAACGTGGCGAACTCAATCCTGGAGCGAACCTGCCGAAACGAAATAGATAGACAAGAAACAAACAACAAACAAGGGTGAGTCAAAAGGACTCAATAAGTGGGGCAGACTAGACACCTCAAATAATAGGATAGCTAGCCAGGGAGAAGAAATAGATAAACAAAATTCCTCTTATTTAAATTATGAAAAGGCAGAGCCAATTAATAACTAGAAACACGTATGGGATCACAAACACATTAAAACCAGGAACGTAAGATAGCCAGAACATATAGGTATCCCGAACATATCAACAATCAGAAATACTTCCTGTTGCGGCGTGCAACCCGATCCATATATTCATCCTGTCGCGGCGTGCAACCCGATCCATATATTTATACCGTTGCGGCGTACAACTCGATCCCCGCAACCCAGAATACAAGCCAGAAATATATAGGCAAACTGAAATACGTCCATAATATGGTATACACACCGCATACACAAAACACAGCATGATAGTCACACAATAGTCAGCCCGCGATGCAATGAAATGGGATGAATGCAGTATGATGCAATGGTGTCACATGTGTCAAATAGATGGAGCGGAATCCTCCTGCTCCGAGGGCGGAATCCTCCTACCCTCAATATGATGCAATGGAGCGGAATCCTCCTGCTCCGAGGGCGGAATCCTCCTACCCTCAATATGATGCAATGGAGCGGAATCCTCCTGCTCCGAGGGCGGAATCCTCCTACCCTCAATATGATGCAATGGAGCGGAATCCTCCTGCTCCGAGGGCGGAATCCTCCTGCTCCGAGGGCGGAATCCTCCTACCCTCAATATGATGCAATGCATAACCAGAAAATGTAATACATACGAATACAATATGATGCAATAATAACCCTTCACCAGCGCGGGACTCGCAACGACAGCTGGGAAGTATATATCAACTCACAGCCAGGGTACAATGCTCAGATCCTCAATGCAATACCAACAATAGGACATAACATATAATATACAATATAAATCCAAAGCTAAGGCGTAATGAGTACGCCTATCGGCAGCTACACACGTAAGGAATACGTGGTAGAAAATCCACGAGGCCAGGTGCCTCCAAAGAAATGGATATAAACACTTACCTTGTTACAAAGTTAGCACAGCCACTCAATAACCGCTTTGTCCTTTGGTTTCATTGCCAAACGATCCCACTCTATTCAATAAGTAGAAAAATATATCAAATTAGGCTAAAGGCTTCATTCCTCACATCTTAGGGCAATTCGGTTAGGAACCTGATACCCTATTGGCATACACAATACGCAGGCCAGACCTATATACAGGGTTTAAGGCCACATAACCAAACTCCAAATAAATTATATTTATGAATTGCTCATAACTCACTGAGTACGAATATATAATCAATTTCATTATCGGGGTCCATTTGACCCTTTAAACTATCAATTTACGTCATTAGGGCGATGTCTAATATCCCTATTTTTACCGTAAAAATATATTCAAACATACGTAATAAACTCAAATAATATATTAAGATCATTACCTGAATATTCTGAGGTGAAAATACTATTTTTCTCCGGCCCCTTTTTTCATTTTCTGGCATTTTTCCACTGCGTGTTTTCTATTTTTGGTTTTTCTGTTTCGCGTTCCATTTTGCTCTGTTTCTGTATGTTCCCCACAACTAATCCGTCCTTAGCTTTTAAGGTTAAGGACCCACCGCCAACTTATTTCTTATTTTCCTTTTTTTTTTTTGTTTTATTTTATTTTATTTTCTTTTCTTAACGAAAATTAAAATAGTACCCTACGATATTCGAAATAATTCCAACTTTTGCATACAAGTTATACAAAATATATATAACATACTCGCGAAGGCTTATCTCAAATCGGACTCCCGAAACTCAAGATGCGAATTTAAATGAAAAAAAGTCAAATTATTTAACTTTCGGCATTTTAGCGGAAACTAGCCGAACAATATCGAAATTCACTTTCGAAAGTTTACAAAAATCACAAATAATCATACGAACCTAACGGCGCTTTCGGATTTCGAATCGGAGCTCATTCGGCAAAAATCGAGCTCGAAAATCTCTTTTTAATATTTATCGTCAATAAAAACTGAAACCTTCTTCCGATGCCTACCAAACGAGGTCTGATTCAGCTCAAATTTTACAGACAGGTCCTAATGGACATTACGAGTATTTTAAAATTACCGGCATGCCAATCGGAGTCCTAACTTCCGAAACGACTAACCGAGGTCGTTTCACATGTAGTCCATGCTGTGATAATCCTTAAGGGGGATTTGAATTCGATAATGCAATTCATGGTTTTAACACACGTAACTATGTGAATCTCGGTTGTCAATAGGACATGTAACGATGTCAATCTTGGTTGTAAATAATCCACTTAACCGGCTCAAACTATATAAGCTTATGTTAAAGGAGTAATACGTGCTCATCATTGCAAAGAAGAAGGTTATCTGAGTTATATTATCAAGAAGCTAACCATTATTTCATTTCCCTCTTACTTTGCAGGATAAGAATGAATCTTTTCTCCACCCAATGCCACTATAAAAGAGGGAACTGTCAGGTGAGATCATTTACTGCTCCATATCGTGCACTTAGGGTTGTGGACATCCAATCAGCAGACGTGATAGCAGCTTGGCTCGGCAGAAGACGCATTGAGTGGTGAATTCAGCGGTGTAGGCTAGAGTGGGTCGTAATTTAGGGTTCAGAGCATAGTGCTTTTGACACGACCCAGAATCCGGCTAGGCTGTGCTGGCACCCGACATCCTCCCCTAGACCCGTCGGGCGAACCCTTACCAATTAAATTAGGAAAATAAATATAATAATTCATAAATAAGGACAAGACTTTAAAAAAACAACACAGAGATACTGATACCTCTAAGATGTACAAAAAAAAAATACAGCTGACTACCCAATATACTAGGTTTTGGGCTATCCAGACTAGACATCTAAGAGTTCAAAAGAAGATAGATACCTCCTGAAGGGAGCAAATTGCAACTGAAATAATACACATAAAACTGGTGACCATTCTGAATAAAAGCTGGCTCACCCTGATAGCTGAAGTCGTCTTCGCTCCGAAACAACGGGGCGAACTCAATCCTGGAGTGAACCTGCCGAAACGAAATAGATAGACAAGAAACAAACAACAAACGAGGGTGACTCAAAACGACTCAATAAGTGGGGCAGACTAGCCACCTCAAAGAATAGGATAGCTAGCCAGGGAGGAGAAACAGATAAACAAAATTCCTCTTATTTAAATTATAAAAAGGCAGAGCCAGATAATAACTAGAAACACGTATGGAATGACAAACTCATCAACAACCAGGAACGTAAGATAACCAAAACATATAGGCATTCCGAACACATCAACAATCAGAAATACACCCTGTTGCGGCGTGCAATCCGATCCATATATTCATCCTGTTGCGGCGTGCAACCCGATCCATATATTTATACCGTTGCGGCGTGCAACCCGATCCATATATTTATACCGTTGCGGCGTGCAACCCGATCCCCGCAACTCAGAATACAAGCCAAAAATATATAGGCTAACTGAGATATGTCCACAACATAGTATACATACCACATATATAAAACACAACACAATACACACAATAGTCAGTATGCAGTGCAATGAGATGAGATGAATGCGGTATGATGCAATGCAGTCACATATGTCTGATACCTATCACCGGCGCGGGACTCTCATCGTCTGCCAGGAGATATATGCAATAATGACCCTTAACCGGCTCGGGACTCTCATCGATTATCGGGAAGTATATGTAATGATGACCCTTCACCGGTGCGGGACTCTCATCGCCAACTGGGAAGTATATGCAATAATGACCCTTCGCTGGTGCAGGACTCTCATCGCCAACCGGGAAGTATATGCAATAATGACCCTTCGCCGGTGCGGGACTCTCATCGCCAACCGGGAAGTATATACAATAATGACCCTTCGCCGGTGCGGGACTCTCATCGACAGCCGGGAAGTAGATGTCAACTTACAGTCAGGGTACAATGCTCAGATCCTCATTGCAATACCAACAATAGGACATAACATATAATATACAATGTAAATCCAAAGCTAAGGCGTAATGAGTACGCCTACCGGCAGCTACACACGTAAGGAACACGTGATAGAACCTGATACCTCTTCCAAAAGTTAATACGGCTAATCAACAACCGCTTAATCCTTTGGTTTCCTTGCCAAATAATCCCACTCTATTGAATAAGCAGAAAAATATATCAATTTAGGCTAAAGGCTTCATTCCTCACATCTTAGGGCAATCCGGTTAAGAACCTGATACCCTATTCGCATACGCAATACGCAGGCCTGGCCTATATACAGGGTTTAAGGTCACATAACCAAACCCCAAATAAATTACATTTATAAGTTGCCCATAACTCAGTGAGTACGGATATATAATCAATTTTATTATCGGGGTCTATTTGACCCTTTAAACTATTAATTGAACTTATTAAAACGATGTATAATATTCCAAGTTTTACCGTTAAAACATATTCAAACACATGTAATAAACTCAAATAATATATTAGGATCATTACCTGAATGTTTTAGGGTGAAAATTCTACTCTTTTCCGGCCCCTTTTCTCATTTTCTGGTATTTTTTTCTCTACCGCGTCAGTCTCGTTTTTCTGTTCATATTCAATTTTTCATTTCTGCTTTTTTTGAATGTATCTTCCGAGGGATCATATTGATCCCTTGGCTGCCGACATATACTCATTTCTTTCTTTTGTTTCTTTTGTCGTTTTTCTTTTTTCTTTTTTCTTTTTTTATTTTCTTTTATTTTATTTTTTTTAACGAAAATTAAAACGGTGCCCTACGATATTTGAAATATTTTCAACTTTTGCATACAAGTTGTACAAAATATATGTAACATACTCGCGAAGGCAGATCTCAAATCGGACTCCCGGAACTCAATATGCAAATTAAATGGAAAAGAAGTCAAATTATTTAACTTTCGGCATTTTAGCGGGAACTAGCCGAACAATATCGAAATTCACTTTCGAAAGTTCATAGGAGTTACAAATAATCATACGAATCAAGCAGCGCTTTCGGATTTCGAATCGGAGCTCGTTCGCCAAAACCGAGTTCTGATTTAGCTCAAATTTTACAGACAGGTCCTAATGGACCTTACGAATAATTTAAAATTATCGACACGCCAATCGGAGTCCTAACTTCCGAAACGACTGACCGAGGTCGTTTCAGCTTTGGAATTAGAGGGATTGCAGCCACACCCAATGTGTGCACTTGGCAACAACAACATTTAATGTATTGTCGTTTAGCCTTGCAGTTCTGTTTTTGATGTATTTCATCAGTATCATCAATACTACAAATGAACGAATTTTCGGCATGCCACTCTAATTTCCACAACTATCCACATTAATACTTGATGAATGCACCACAACGACACGGCCATCCATATTATATTTTCATCCATCGCATTGATATTTAAAGTAACAATCAAATTAGACATTGTAATCATAATTACAATACAATACAGTACATGGGACAGTCAAATTAACCATACACATTGCCTTCCAGCCCTATCAGTTCTACTTTCATTAGATAGTCACTTGCACCTCTTAAGATATGATACTGTCATAAATTAGGTGTTCTGATTTGCATTCAATGATTCTTCGAATCCCTCCCATGTCTTGTATTGAATGCTACTTATTACTTTGTGTGGACATCCCACAAGCTCATGAGCACCCAATGGACAAGCCTCGCATGTCAGATCTAAACATTTAACAGGGCTGCAAGCCCTCGAAACTAGAAACCCTAATGCACAAAGTCCAACCAATAATAATACACTTACACTATACCAATGAATATGCCTGCCATTCAACGCGCTCCGCAGGCCAATTCCTGTTTCACTCATTTGGCATGCTTATCTGCTTATTGAATGCGCACCAACCCTATGGAGAAATTTTGTTACACACTACCTCAACCCGACTTTTGACCTGAACGAGGCAAATCTTACCTCCTGCCCTATCCCTATGAAGATAGCTTTACTTGAGTTTTACTATTGCCGTCCACTCGTAAAGCATCACCAAGACAAGTGCATGCTCTCGCCGACGTGTATACGTTGAAAATCCGGAAAGTAAATACCCTGGCAACTGCAACTGACAATTTTTTTTTTTTTTACTGACGTTCCTTTCTTCTTTTCATCGGCAGGTGGGTGATGCAGGCCACACCACAGTAAAGATTCCTGCAAATCCCTCAAAAAAGGAAAACGAAAGATCTTTCAATACTCAGTAACGCAATCTCACTGACGCTCCTTTCTTCTTTTCATCGGCAGGTGTGTGATGCAGGCCACACCACAGTAAAGATTCCTGCAAATCCCTCAAAAAAGGAAAATGAAAGATCTTTCAATGCTATACATAATGACACGGACGAACACATAAGATAATAGATTTGATGTATCGAGTCTTGATGGCCTATTTTGTATCTTGCATATTCGATTATATTATACTGTAGCAATATTAATTACTTCCGTCTTCTGTATCCTGACACGTGGGTGATGCATGACATAAGCGATCAGATTCCTTCATATCCTGCAAAAAATATAGAACGAAAGATCTTTACACATAATAGACAATAACATCGACGACCTTTGAATATTAATAAGGATGTTGGCTTTCTTGAGTAGCATTGAGTTCGAAGACATCGGTAGCGATATCCGTTAGCGTGCATAATTAGTCGGTTTATCGACGGGAGAAGAAGAAACTAACGCAAAAAGATAATACGATAGTGTTAGAAGACGTAGTATGTGAGTTAAAAAAAGACGTCATCTAAAATCAAAAACTGAATTTATAAAAAATTGAACAGAACTAATCTATGAATTTAATTAGAACAATGTCTCGGGTAAGATTAAATGAATTTTATGTATTATCAATTAAGAAAAACTTATCAGAAAAAATTGATTATAATCTTATTAATAATTTTGCATCTCAAAAAAGTTAACGAAACTAGAGTTCAAGGTTAAATCTGTTTTTTTTTTATGGATAAATATTTAGGGAGAATAATCAAGGGAATTTTATCTACAATCTTGATTGTTCCCGCTAATTTTACTATCTTTCAGCATTGATTAAAGGGTTTGTATATCACTGATGTCCTTCCTTGATATTCTCTTAATTTCCTCTTCTCCCTTGCAATTTTAACCCTTCAGGATCATGTGCATTGAATTCTTTACTTCTTGCACAACTTGTTTTTAGTAGGATGCACAACACAATGTCGTGAAACAAAATCTAAATGATATAGAAATTGATGGAATGGATATACCTCATGTTGCGGTTTGTATGATGCTTCCACACGTTGCGATGGTAAACCAAGAACTATAAGCAACTGTGAAAAATACGTGCTATTAATTCAATCGGTTATCAACGACTACAAGCTATAACAGCGATCGAGAATTATAATGAAGAATTGTTGTTCAAGGGGCGAGCAAATTAGAAGATGACAATTAATTAATAATCCCCTGTCATTAATGATTTCTCAAGGGGCGCGCAAATTAGAAGATGATAAATAATTTGCGACGGAGGGAGTATTTGGATTTTTTGTTGTTTACACACAGTTAAGGAGAGTTAATAATAGAACTAATTTACTTGGTAACTACAACTGAAATATGAGTATCATCTAGGACTGCTTTCAATTTAAGATTTTTGCTCTGCTTCTTCAAAAAAATTTGTTGCCGTAAGAGAGTCCAACTCAAGAATCATGTTGGAGTATCTGAAATATAGTGACATTTATATAGCCAAGATAATAACAGCAACTACCAAGACCGAGATTTCACCTTACTCTTGGATATTTGCAGTAAATAATAACAGCAAGTACTATATATGATATGATGATTATTGGTTAAAGGATTACATCAGCTTCCTAGAAGAGTAGGAAAGTTTTACTTTCATACTCTGGAACACTAAGTTGACACGTTTCGATATCAATCAAACAGTTTTCACAAGAAAATTTTAATTCTTTAACGTGTGGATGTATGTCGGCTCTCCTCTTGGGATACCAGTGCCCTTTTCCTTTTCTCTCACACTCTGGTCCTACGAACCTTGAAAATATTAGCGGGACCAATCATTAACCTCATCTCTTCACGAAGGGAATAGATACGGAGTCTGTGCCTCCACAGTGGGCGCAATATATCGAGCGCAGTGCTGAAACGTTTCAACTTTACCATCGCAATAGCGTGCATGTATTTCCCCTGTTCATTACCGGCAGCGGCAGCCTGACCTAGTAAGATTTCACCTTCCTCTCGGTCTTGGTAGAAAAATCTATATGTGCCCAGCATCAGCGTAGCCTCGACTAGTCCTCTTACATGCATCCATTCTAAAAATCGGGCTATGCCTTCTTCCATGAATCTTAGTTTCCAATAATTAGCCTGTAGCACGAAACGAACTACAGAGCATTCAGAAAATACGATCATCCGGAACGGCTTGCACCTGTGCATACAAAGTATCAGTACAAACCGATATTGGCAGTAAAAAAAATAAGCACCGGCCTTTTATATCGACACTACAAAACATATATTATAGTACTCACACAGAAGAAATCGACGACAAACTCCATGCTGAATCCATAGCTCATTCCAGTATATATTCCGAGAGGTCCATCGGGAGTCTATGTAAATATGTTTCCTCCATTCTGAAAGTTCTGTTCATTTTTTTTTATCTAATCGGAGTTACTTGTTGGAAAGTGGAATACCAACTCAAGGAATAGCTAATATCGTACGTAGTGGGATTTAAGTTTTTCTAGTAGGTGGTGTATTTATTGTACAAGTTAATGAATGGGTTCAATGCCAACTATGACACACTCGTGTAAAAACTAATGTAGCCTTAATATGTGTTTGACCACTCAAATAATTTCACGGAATTTTTTCCCTCCAAATCCTACCGGTCCTACCCCCCCCTCCCAACAATCTAATAAATATAGCTTATTCCCAAGACCTTGAGCGCTACAAAATATTCATGTGTGGGAGATGCAAGGTTAATACAGTATATTAATTTTACATAGAAATACGTATTAGTATACATATATACACTTTATTTATTAGAATACATTTCTTATACCATACACATTTGCACGCTGTTTGTTTAGAATAATGACCCCTAATCAGATTTGCTCGACAGCGTCAAACAATAATTTTACCAGTATATGTAAAGGTAGGGGTACTGCACTGTAAAAGCTATAAACGGTGGAACCTAACTAAACAAAAAAAAACTTATCACGCTCCAACAGACCTAGTATTAAAGTTCGCAAACATTCAGTTGGACAAATAGATCTTATTCACACCTTCCTACTCCTTCACATAGAGAAGACGTCAGTTTCAAGATATTTTTAGTCCTGCCTGATATAGCCCTTCATCCAGGATTATGAGCGGCATAGTTTGTACGTTGTGGATGTGCGCGTCGGATGCTTCTAATGTTTGTGTTACAGCTTAATTACTTTAACATGCATCTAGGTGGTTTCATGTTTGCATAAGGGATTTTATTTTTTAAACTGATAGATATTTCAAAGAGGCGTACACGATTTTCTGACGGGTCGAACGAAGGCGGCAAGCATTTAACGTGGATCTCGGTGATATCACACAGAACTATGTGTGATTTGTCGTAAAAAGTTCATTAAAGGTTGTGATGACTATGGTTTTTACAACTGCAAGAAAGTTTCAACATCCATTCTCGAGGTTTTAGTTGAAACAGGCTGATGTGTTGTGATAATGCTAGTCTGTACAGGTATAAAGTTAAGAGAATTTATGATGAATGCATGTTAGTGGTGAACAATATAGTCTTTTCGTACACGATAGATGTTCGGTCGGTAATGAGGTCTCGCGGGGAAAGTGAATTGATTGCGTAGTGTGTCGATCAAATTGTCATGGAAACATTGTTCTGGCTACTGAGTGCAGGTTAAAACTTCAGATAACGAATGAGTTTTTCATGGTTGATCTCTTCGAGACTGATAGTAGATTTGCCTTGAACAACTCATTTCTTATTTGAAGTTTTTCAACTTTCATTCGGTGAGTAGACCAATGTTAACATAACGAGTCGATCTTCCTACCATGCAATTTGTTCACTTTCCTTGCGAGATCTCATTCCCGATCGATGCCATGCCTGCCTCGACCCATGGTCAGGACGCGTAAACATGCGCAAGACTGTCGGCTTGCTATACATCTGTTCAATTGATACACAGTCGTGAGTTCTCAACAACTTCTATCGGTAACTACCAAGCTTTTATTTTGGACACAAATCCTATAGCTGCCTCACCGGTTCCAAGAATTATTCATAAAATCTTTTTACGTTATGCATGTACGCGCAACATACTAGTAGAAGGACCAAGCGGTGGTACCTTTCGTCATCTTTCTGTCATCTTTAATAAGAGACATATATAGGATTGTTATCTGGAGTTATAGGATTGTTCATGTACTGTAAAGATGAATATTTGCTCCCAAACTGTGCCCAAAGTTATGATAATGAAGCGAGCAAATTAAACTGTGCCGAAGTTAGGATTGTCGTTTGGATTTATATGATTGTAGTTTTTGTTCGCTATTGATCTTTTATCATGGCTTTGTCGTGTAATTGTCACGACCCAATTTTCGGGGCCGTGATGGCACCTAAGTGTTACATCCTTAGGCGAACCACGAATAATTAAACTGACTCATAATGATAATTTAGACAGAAATATTTCAATAAAATGTAGGTGTAAACATCCACCCGAAATACAGTGTCAATAGAGCATCTACGAATTCCGACATCCGATATACATATATATATATATAATACAAGATGTAGGAAGCGTCTAAACACTAAGGTAGATGAGAGGGTATGCCACCGCGAACAATGCGGTTGGCTCACCTCAAGCAAAAATAGTCACAGCCTCGAACGGATCAGATAAGTCCAGCTGTCTCACTAGTAGAAAGATCTGCACATTTAAACAGTAAGTTATGAGCCAAAGCCCAGTAAAATCATCGACAGACCCGCTAAATTACCCTTTCGGGACAAGTCCTTGATAATGCATAAGCAGATAACGGAAGTACAATCCACACCTTTACAGTAACCCATAAACATTACATACGATAATATAATTATACAACAATACAAGCAATAATACGCTAATACATAACATGGTCAATAATATAAAGATACATAATATAGGCAGCATATACAATATTATATTGATACTATGGCATAAGCAATAATATAATTAACACACAGCATGGAGATGATATATCTCGCATACCACATAGGTAATGATATACCTAGCACATAGCATAAGCACACACCCTGTGCGGCTTTGTTTATAGGTCATAACGCACCACAGGCCTCTGTCCCTATAAACAACTTTACTTACAGGTCATAACGCACCACAAGCCTCTGTCCCTATAAGCCTCCACATCTAGGTCATAACGCACCACCGGACTCTATCCCTAGATGTAATTTCGCTTCTAGGGCATGGCCTCTGTCCCTAGAGCATATCAATAATACACCGGCACACAACATCGACTATACACAAGTCACGTTTGTGCTTTCTCCTTTTTGTATAAATATAACGAGTAGTACATAATACTATCTACTAGACAATGCTAGTCAATTAAGTACTCGACATCTTACTTAGCAAGATCAAATCTTATCCGCAAGCAAAGTAGAGGTCAAGTCTCAATTACCTCAAAATCGGCTCAAGTGGCTAAGGAACGACCTCCTTTCCCAAACGATGTGCCTCCGTAAGACTCCTCTCTGAGCCAAAGAAATAGTGTCGCACTCGTAAGCATGTGAGGAAAGGATTCTAAGCCCTTACGCAATTTAAGAGGCAATTTACCAAAATACCCCCGGGTCGGACGTACCCAAAAACTCGTAAAATTTATGTTTCCGGACTCCCCATACTCCCACGAGTCCAAAAGTACCATTTTTGTACATACCCGAGTCCAACTCGGTCATTTTTCCCATTTCACAAATCTAGGGTTCAAACCCTCTTTCCAAGGATCGTCACTTTGATCCTCGGATTAAAGCGTTAAAACTGGGTAAGAATAGTTACCTTGTGTTTAGGAATGATTTTGGTACTTCAAATTCCCCTTGGAATCACTTTTAGAAGCTCAAAACATGAAAATAAAAATGAATGCCCGCCCTAGTATATAGCAGCCCGCAGCTTTAACGAGTTGTACCACATGCTGTCCAAATTGTACCTCACTAGATAGCTTTCAGTAAAATACCCATAACTTTTCATAGAAATGTCCAAATAATACTAAGTTGGTGGAATTAGTACCACAGCTCAAAGAGTTAAAACTTTCATGTTTTGACTTTTTTCCAATTCCTTATGGATTGATCTGAAAAATCGATTTCTTTCCGGCTGAACAGTAAAAAACAGAATTCAGCAGCTTTTTGGCTTTGCACCAGGTCAGCCACTGTTTTTTGGTCCAAACGGGACCCTACGAAGCTCGGAATGACACCAAATTTTGTACACAAGTCATACGTGACTTGTGTGACATGCTCGTCAAGACGAAACTCAATTCGGATCTCTAGAACTCAAAAAATGGGTCCCACGGGAAAGGGTCAAATTTTGACTTTCGCCCAAAATACCGAATTTTAATCAAACGACCCCAGAATCCAAATTCGAAAGTTGCTACAAGTCACAAATAATGATACGAACCTAACGGAACCCTCAGATCTCTCATCGGAGTTCGTTTACTCAAATCGAGCTCGAAAACCGCTTTTAACTTTTTAAACTTCCGCAACGGAGACTTTATCAAAAGTCCTATCAAACGAGGCCCGTTTTCACTTCTGAAGGTTGCTACAGGTCATAAATTACCATACGAACCTAACGCAACTTTCAGATTTCACATCAGAGCTCATTTGCTCAAATCGAGCTCCGAAACCTCTTTTAGCCTTAACAAATATCCGAAACGGATGTCTTTCTCTGATACCTATCTAACAAAGTTCGTTTTAGCTAAAAAATTTCAGGCATGTCATAATGGACCTTACGGAGCTTTTGGGATTATCGACACGCAAATCGAGGTCCCGATTCCCGAAACGACTATTTGAGGTCGTTACAATCTCCCCCACTTAGACTCTCGTTCGTCCTCGGACGAGCCCGAGTCTAAGGTAAGATTCATATTTTCTCGAAAATAATTACACGGATTTCGAGGACTCTCGCTTCTACCCGAAATCATAAATAACAACATAACTTTCAGGCTTTAGAGATTGAAATCATACCTGAATTATCGAAAAGGCGAGGATACTTCTCCCGCATGTCGGACTCGAGTTCCCAAGTGGCCTCTTCGCTAGGACGATTCTTCCATAGCACGTTAACCAACGGGATCTCTTTCGACCTTAGCTTACGGATCTCTCTAGCTGCAATAGTGACACGACCCGAAATCCGGTTAGGCCGTGCGGGCACCCGACATCTTCCCCTAGACCCGTCGGGCGAACCCTTACCAATTAAATTAGGAAAATAAATATAATAATTCATAACTAAGGATAAGACTTTAAAAAAATTTACAGACATACTGATACCTTTAAGCTGTACAACAGAAATTACAGCTGACTACCTAACATGCTAGGTTTAGGGCTATCTAGACCAGACATCTAAGAGTACAAAAGAAGACAGATACCTCCTGAAGGGAGCAAAATGCAACTGAAATAATGAACAATAAACTGGTGGCCATCAGGAATAAATCTGGCTCACCCTGACAGCTGAAGTCGTCTTCGCTCCTAAACAACGCGGCGAACTCAATCCTGGAGCGAACCTGCCGAAACGAAATAGATAGACAAGAAACAAACAACAAACAAGGGTGAGTCAAAAGGACTCAATAAGTGGGGCAGACTAGCCACCTCAAAGAATAGGATAGCTAGCCGGGGAGAAGAAACAGTTAAACCAAATTCCTTTTATTTAAATTATAAAAGGCAGAGCCAGATAACAACCGAAAACACGTAAGAAACTTCTAAACTCAACCAAGGGTGCGTGGTAGAAACATATCAACAAATAAGCGATGCACATATAAGTAGAACAATAGTCATGTACCGCAAGTCTACACAATGGTATGAATTGAGATGAAATGAAATGGAGTGAGATGAAATGAAATGAAATGAAATATGATGCAAAGGGTCACATGTGCCCGTCGTCCCATCTCGAAGCGGAATACTCCTGCATTCGAGGGGAATCCAATCTGATAACCAACTGGAGCGGAATACTCCTGCTCCTGGGGCGGAATACTCCTGCACCCGATATAATATAAACCAGAGGCGGAATACTCCTGCACTCTCTTGGGGCGGAATACTCCTGCACCTGATATAATACAATGGAGCGGAATACTCCTGCTCCTGGGGCGGAATACTCCTGCCCTCAATATGATACAATGGAGCGGAATACTCCTGCTCCTGGGGCGGAATACTCCTGCCCTCAATATGATACAATGGAGCGGAATACTCCTGCTCCTGGGGCGGAATACTCCTGCCCTCAATATGATATGCAATGTAATGCATATGAATGACATATAATGCATATGAGTGCAATGTGATGCAATAATAACCCTTCACCGGTGCGGGACTCTCATCGACAACCGGGAAGTAGATGCCAACTCACAGCCAGGGTACCATGCTCAGATCGTCATTGCAATACCAACAATAGGACATAACATATAATATACAATGTAAATCCAAAGCTAAGGCGTAATGAGTACGCCTATCGGCAGCTACACACGTATGGAACACGTGGTAGAAAATCCACGAGGCCAGGTGCCTCCAAAGAAATGGATATAAACACTTACCTTGTTACAAAGTTAGTACAGCCACTCAATAACCGCTTTGTCCTTTGGATTCATTGCCAAACGATCCCACTGTGTTCAGTAACCAGAAAAATATATCACATAAGGCTAAAGGCTTCATTCCTCACATCTTAGGGCAATCCAGGTAGGAACCTGATACCCTATTCGCATACGCAATACGCAGGCCAGGCCTATGTACAGGGTTTAAGGTCACACAACCAAACCCCAAATAAATTACATTTATATGTTGCCCATAACTCACTGAGTACGAATATATAATCAATTTCATTATCGGGGTCCATTTGACCCTTCAAACTATTAATTTACGTCATTAGGGCGATGTCTAATATTCCTATTTTTACCGCAAAAATATATTTAAACACACGTAATAAACTCAAATACTATATTAGGATCGTTACCTGAATGTTTCAGGGTGAAAATTCTACTTTTCTCCGGCCTCTTTTCTCATTTTCTGGCATTTTTTTCTTCCATTTCTGTGCCATTTTACTTTCCTCTGCTTCTGAATTGTTTGTTACTGCTTTCGCTAAGACTTAGCATATATGCTAAACCACCGCCAAACTTTTTAACTTTTTTGTCATTTTGTCTTCTTTTTTTTCTTTTTTCTTTTAAAATTCGCTGTTACGGTAAAAATTAAAACGGTACCCTACGATATTCGGAATAATCCCAACTTTTACATACAAGTTATAAAAAATATATGCAACATACTCGCGAAGGCGGATCTCAAATTAGACTCCCGAAACTCAAGATACGAATTTAAATGAAAAGAAGTCAAATTATTTAACTTTCGGCATTTTAGCGGAAACTAGCCGAACAATATCGAAATTCACTTTTGAAAGTTCACAATGGTCATAAATAATCATACGAACCCAACGGCTCTTTCGGATTTCGAATCGGAGCTCATTCGGCAAAACCGAGCTCGAAAATCTCTTTTTAATATTTATCGCCAATAAAAACTGAAACCTTCTTCCGATGCCTACCAAACGAGGTCTGATTTAGCTCAAATTTTACAGACAGGTCCTAATGGACATTACGAATATTTTAAAATTATCGGCACGCCAATCGGAGTCCTAACTTCCGAAACGACTGACTGAGGTCGTTTCATTCTCCTCCACTTAAACTCTCGTTCGTCCTCGAACGAGCCTAAATCTAAAGCAAGATTCACGCAGATAATAAGAGAACTTACACGACCTTCATAAGCTACTCCACGGGCCTTATCTCCTGATTACAGAATCAGAATCATAACACGCATATCGTACTTTTGGAATAAAATATAACTGGATAATATAATGATACAATTGCACAACTTATTCTGACTAAGCGGATCCTTCCTTGATTGCGAGAAGAGAGTTCTACATTTTTGAAACGAAGATACACAGAACTTTGAATGGGTTAACATGATTAAGTCGATAATCACCTCTTCGATATACCTTTCGATATAAAACAGGTCGATGGAACTAAGAATTAGCTCACTCTTGATACAATAGGGGAAGATTTGAAGTACCTTATCAGTACACACTCTAGAAGATTTGATGCAAGCTATATTATTTTTCAAACGCACTATGCAACATCTCAGTTGATCTTAGTGTTGTTCCGCAAGCTCCTCGTGGGAATGTAGTTACTCATATTCTAATGTATGCCAAAGGCTTATCTGAACAGGGTCTATCGTATAAGGATAAGGATCATGCAAATATTACTGGATAGTATGATGCAGACCAAGAATGATCTTCAGACTGAACATCTACTTCAGGGCATTGTCTTTGGATTGGAAATATTATAACTTGAAAAAGTGCAAATAAAAGAGACATGTAGTTGGACCATGAGTCGAGGTAAAATACCAGCAATAAAGTTGATTACATGTTCACTTATAATGTTAAAGTAACTTCTCAAAGAGTTGAGGTGTGGAAGAGATATACACACCAATGATGGATTGTCGACAAGCTGCACTAGACCTTTAACTCTAAATTTCCATGAAGTAAAACAGCGTCAGTATGAGGATCCAGTTCTAGTTGGATACAGACAGATAGCCAGAAGAAAATTGGAGTCACCATACAGGGTTACTATTGACGGTGTTTCCATGTATAAAGATAGACTTTGTGTTCCTGATGTTGCAGATTTACGTAGACAGATTATGATAGAGACACATTATTCCAAATACAGTATTCATCCAGGTTCGACTAAGATGTACCATGATCTTAAGCAGATTTATTGGTGGGAAGAAATGAAATGTGACATAACATAATTTGTGGCTTAGTGTTCTAATTGCCAGCTAGTTAAAGTCGTGTCATCTTTCCAGAATTTATGCTTTCAGCAACGCCTTAGAGATTTAATATTATGATTCGGTATCAATTGGAGGAAGACTCCTCCACTTAAAGCACAAACTCATGTAGCCATTTGAATAGGAATAACCATCCTCGCACAGTCTGCTGGACTAAGGAAGATTTAGCTAAAAGCTGAACGTAGACAGACCTAAGCTACCAACTACCCTTTCGAGTTGCCAAACAGCTGCAACTCTCAAGTTCACAACTCCATACCTTTGCCGTAAACACCACCGCCCGATGGATGGTACTTCTATATAAAAATTTCGGCAGAGTTTCCCCTGAAACTGGATGATCCGCAAAAACAGAACCAGCACTATACTGTACATGGGAATGGATACCCGGATAAACTGATATCCAAAACAATAATATGCTTACCCTGCTACAATAACACATACTCTGGCTCAACACAGGGAACGTCACAAGCGGCTACCAATCGCCCAAGCTCACTAGTGCCGGACGAAGAAAAAATGGAAATGGACTGAGGATAGAAATTATTAGAGCTTTAGGAAGCTCTTCTTCTTATTTATTTGGCTACCAGAGCTAGACTACTTACGAGTCAAGCTAGCCAAAGAATCTCAATTGAAGAAATAGATATTAAATAAGCTTTATGGAAAAACATCCATACCAGTTTAACCTCCCAATAAGAAGGAAATTCTGACAATTTACCATAAACCCTTTTATAACCCAGATAAGCTCATGGGATAACATGACTCTACAAACATCTTGAACCATGGGAGACACATAGATCAAATATTACTTACTAACCACTTTACACCGGAAGAAACGATAACACTTTCTGATGGTGACGAATTGGGATCTCATTATCCTACTAACACGGAATTCCGAGAAGAGAGGTATACTAATTTGATATAATAATAAAATGTGGCACAACAAGATGCCAGGCAGACGATACCGACACGCACTCCCAAATCTCTCACATTTAGACCAAATAAATTAGTAGGATCATCATAAATGCCAGGAATAAATTATATCAGAAACTCACCCCTCTACCGCAACCGATTCTTAATAGAAACGACATCCAAGGAAACCATTGAAACATGATAAGACACACCATTTCCAAATCGATCGAAAGAATCAAATCTTACTCACATTTAAGAGAAGAAGAAATATATGGGTGTACTACATCAGATACCTCAACATCCTGCCAGACTAGCAGTTCATAGAACTGCCTCTGCAGCTGAGTCGAGCCACTACCCTGATAATTACTTCTAGAAGAACCACTACCACCACGCTTTCGACCTCTACTGGATTGTGGCATTTCTCTGATTGATTAACATTTAAATGAAAATTTTGCGACTGTGCAGGTGTCTGAGGGCAAGAAGAAGGACGATTGTCTACTTGCTGGAGTAAGGAAAAACTCCTCAAAGGATAACCAGACTCATGACAGTGATAACACCCTTTTCCCTGAATATGGGAGCTGGACAGATTGTTGAAAGCTACAAAGAGAAAGCTGACTCTGATCTTGACGAACTACCTGCGCACTTTGAGAATTACGCTCTACAAACTGAGATAACCTGGAAGGTTACTTCCAAAAATAATCAGAACTTTTACCTCCAAATGAGGTACCATGGTTACCCACCAGGGCCGCGAGATCTCTTGCACTCCCGCTCTAACTTATGGTATTGATAAGACCCAAACCGCCACAAGACCCCTCACGCGGAGTCAAGCCAAGTTAATCCAAGATACTCATCTTCACTTGACATGGAGGAGCATAGAGGAAGGCACCAAGAGCAACTTGAAGACCATGCTTTGGTGTGCCATGGATGGAGGACCCTCGGGGACACTTGGAGAGGCTCAAGAGGCTCAAAATGAGACACCCCAAGGGGTTTCAGAACAAGGCGGAGCGCCTCCCAACTGAGGCGGGGCGCCTGCCAAAGTCCAGAGAGCAAGACTCCAGCAGGCGGAGCGCCTCAGCAGAAGGCGGACCGCCTCACAGAAAATCCAGAGAGTTGGCAGCCTCTAGGCGGCCGCCTCCCACCCTAGGCGGACCGCCTACCCCTGTTACCCACATGCGGGATTTTTAAGACTTTTGTTTGACTTTCCTATTTTAGCCCTGCGCGGCCTTTATTTGTTTTAGCCCACTTTGGGGGTATTTTAGACCTTTTTATTAGTCCTAAGTGAAGCATATAAATACTTCACTTAGCCTCTTTCAAACCTACCTTACACTACCTTACACTTTGATTATTATTGAATGAGAATTGAGTTGAACTCTTTGGAAGAATCCTTTGTCTTTGGTTGCTTGAATTCACTAGTGTAACCTAGTTGAGTCTTGAACCGCTAACCCGACCATTCGACTTGCGAGTCCCGTGTTGTCTCGAGGGTCGTTGCATAGTGTAGGTCCTCCTTGACACCGATTCGAGGGTATCTCGGGACAAGTTCCCCGTGGTTACTTCGAAGGGAGTTCGAGAAGTGTCTCGCTCTTCTATCTTTTTGTTCCGCGTATATGATTCCTATCATCTTGGTATCAGAGCAAGGCTCGGGTATCGTTTCTACGAACCCCCGACCCTTGATTCTTCGTGCCTAGGTTAGTTTCGTTTTTAGGTTCTTGTTTATTGCTTTTGAAAAGAAGAAAAACTACAAAAAAATTGAAAAGAAGAAAAAACACCAAAAAAATTTTTGATCATAGATTCTTGGATTGTTGCCTTTGTTGTTGAATTGTTATTGGGGTTTGTTCCTTATTGGAAACCCGTTCTTTTGGTACCCTATGCGTTTGATTTGGAGTTGAAACACAAGAATTGGAAATTTTGAATCCCTTGAAAATTTGAAAAGATTGAAACCCTAGCTATGAACATGGTAGATTGTTGAATTTTGATTGGGGTTTGATTAAAATTGATTGGGGTTCGTTCTTTGTGGTTGAAACAACATTGGGATACCTTAGAATTGCTAAAACAACATTGGGATAGTTGGATTTTAGGGTGCAAGCCAAGAAATCGCGAAGTGAACTGTGCTGGAACACAGCAGGAGGCGGAGCGCCTAGCAAAGAGGCGGAGCGCCTCCCACTGGTGAGCTTGCAGGATTTCGTCTGAGGCGGAGCGCCTCCTTGAGTAGGCGGAGCGCCTCACTCCTGAAGGTTGGGAAATTGGGTAGTTTCTTCTAGGATTCCTTGTTTTGTTGATTGCATCGCATCTAGTTAGCACTTCTTTGAGTAAGCTTGCCTACTTGAATTGTGCTAACCCTTCTAAGCTATTAGGAAACTCAAGCCTAGACCGGAGATTAGAACTCAAAGAAGACTCGTAGTCTCTTTTGACTCAAGTCCGCACTTAAAGAGCTATCGTTCCGATAGAGTCCTATTAACTCCACTCACCCCGGAGCTCATTGGACTTTGAGTTGAGTGATCTAGTTGAGGTTTACTATTCAACTTAGTGAAGCTTTTGGGTTCAAGCAAGAGTGAAAAATCCACCACCCACTATACGAGTGATCCGAGTGAAAACTTGTGAGGGAGTGTGTGAGGTTGTTTCGCTAACGTTTGTTACTTGTGCAGGTACAATGTCTACCGAAGGACAAGATTTCATAAAGGAGGCCTTGGCTAGCCTTCTTGCCAAGGTGGACCTCATTAGCCAAAGAGTTGATTCTCTTGAAAAGGGTGCCTCAAGTGCCCTAGTTGAGCCAGGGACTTCCAATGCTCAATCGGAGAAAGGGACCCCGAGTGTCCAAGCTGAGAAAGGGACCCCGAGTGTCCAAGTTGAAGTCTCGAGTCCTCCAAACTTTACATCGGAGCAATTGAGCGTTGTCATTGATATGTTCAGTCAACAACGGGAAAAGGAGGAACGAGGGAGAGTTGATCCAATGTTGGGCAATCCCCAACGAACGGGCATTCCCCGTATCTTAGACAACCCTCCAAGAAACATTCCACTACCACTACCCATCCGAAACGTGCAACCTCTTGGGCAAGTTGATGATGCTCAAGAAGGGGAGGAAGCCACTCATGGAGATGACATGTATGGGTATGATGATCACTTTCAACCGAGGAGAGGTATGAATTGGGGTCGGAATGTAGATAGAGGAAGGGACCGAGGTCGAGGGCACCCTATAGGGTATGTTGGGGGGGATGCTAGGAGAGATTATGGAGGTTATGGTGGTTATGGGGATCACTATGGGGGCCAACCGGAGCCTTTCCAAGGGGGTCGTGATAACAACAACAACCTCAATAGTGTGAAGCTCACTATTCCTTCTTTCAAAGGAAGTAGTGACCCGGTGGAGTACAAAAATTGGAAGCTGGCCATGGAACGAATATTTGAAACTAATGACATGCCCGAAGTGAAGAAAACCAAGTATGCAATATCTTCCTTCGAGTCTTTTGCTTCTACTTGGTGGGAGTCGGTGAAAAGAAATAGGAGGAGGACGGGATTGGCTATTAACCTTACTTGGGAAGAGTTAATTCGGGTGATGGATGAGAAATACTTGACTAATCAATACCGGGTTGAGCAACAAAAGCGTCTCTATGAGTTGAAACAAGGTTCCAATTCGGTTGGGGAGTACTTCAATGAATTCGAGCAAATCCGAATGAGCCTTGACATAGATGATGAAGACCATGAGTTGGCCATGATCCGTTTCAAAGGGGGCTTGAACCGAGACATAGCATCACAATTGAAGTTCCACAAATATGTTGATCTATACAAGTTATGTGAGGATGCGGTTGAAGCCGAGAAATGGGTCAAAGAGGAGAAATCCTTCCGCTACAAGAGTAGCACTACTACTCCAACAAGCAATACAAAGGGGTGGAAGACTCCTACCACAAATGCAAGGTTCCCGAGCGCAAGTGGAACGAGTGGTGCCAGTGCAAGCAAGGATGTGAAGAAGCCATTTGAGAAGCACACACCCAATGTGGGAGGTAATTCTAAAACCCAACTAAATACTCCTACTTCTTCTTCCATTCAATGTCACAAGTGCAAGGGCTATGGGCACTTTTCTAGGGAATGTCCCACGAAGAGGGCCATGGTTGTTGTTGGCAATGATGTTTATGAAAAGGAGAGTGAATCGGAGGATGAGGGGGTAGAGGGAGTAGAGGGAGATGAGGGAGTAGTGGAGGATGGTGAAGATGACACGGTGGAGGATGAGGAACCTCATACTTTTTTAGTAGTAAGGAGGAGCTTAGGAGCTATGATTGCGGAGGATGGTGAGACCTTGCAAAGGGAGAACCTCTTCCATGCTAGGTGTCGTGTTAAGGGTGTAGTGTGCTCTATGATCATTGATTCCGGGAGTTGTACTAATGTGGTAAGTCAATCTCTCATAACTCAACTGAAGTTGCCTACCACGAAGCATCCCAAGCCATACCGGTTACAATGGCTCAGTGAATGTGGGGAGCTCAAGGTAGTGAAACAAGCAATGATCAAGTTTAAGATGGGAAGTTATGTTGATGAACACTTGTTCGACGTTGTGCCCATGCAAGCTTGCCACCTTCTATTTGGAAGGCCTTGGCAATTTGACCGGCAAGTGGTTCACAATGGACGTGTTAACACTTACACGCTCCAACATGAAGGAAGAAAGTTTGTGTTGAAACCCCTAACTCCTAAACAAGTGAGTGATGACTACAATAGAATGAAGGAGTTGAGGGAAGCGGCAAAGGCCAAGTCAATCATTGAGACTAGCCCGTTGCCCAAAAACATGGTGGCAATCCCACCTACTTCATCCACCGGCGGCATATGTGCCATGATGCAACCGGGCGAGCTCCTAAGAGGTAATGATGGCAACAAGTTTCTCCTATGCTTAGTGCACAAAGGTATGGCTCTTAACTCTAATCATGATGTTTCTTCTAGTCCTTTACCTAGTGCTTTGAAAAATGTTTTGGAGAACTTTGGGGACATGTTCCCGGATGAGATGCCCGATGGCTTACCTCCCTTGAGAGGTATTGAACATCAAATTGATTTTATTCCGGGCTCTCAAATCCCAAATAAGCCGGCCTATAGAAGCAATCCCGAGGATACGAGGGAGTTGCAAAAACAAGTTGATGACTTGCTTTCAAAGGGCTTGGTGAGGGAAAGTTTGAGTCCTTGTGCCGTACCGGTCATTCTTGTCCCAAAGAAAGACGGCACTTGGAGAATGTGTGTAGATTGCCGAGCCGTGAATAAGATAACGATCAAGTATCGTCACCCTATTCCACGGCTTGATGATATGTTGGATGAATTGAGTGGGTCGCGTGTCTTTTCTAAAATCGACCTTAGGTCCGGCTACCATCAAATCCGGATGAAACCCGGGGATGAATGGAAAACCGCATTCAAGACCAAATTCGGTCTCTATGAATGGTTGGTAATGCCCTTCGGGCTTTCCAACGCACCTAGCACCTTCATGCGACTCATGAATCATGTTTTGAAGCCTTTTATCAACAAGTTTGTCGTTGTCTATTTTGATGATATTTTGATCTATAGTAGGACAATTGATGAGCATGTTGACCACCTTAGGCAAGTGCTTGAAACTTTGAGAGCCGAAAAGCTCTATGCTAATTTCAAAAAGTGTGCCTTTGGTGTAGAGAAGGTTGTCTTTCTTGGGTTTGTTGTGAGTGCCCAAGGAGTGGAGGTGGATGAGTCTAAGGTAGAGGCCATACGTGATTGGCCTACTCCTACTACCGTGACTCAAGTGAGGAGCTTTCATGGTCTTGCTAGCTTTTATAGAAGATTTGTGAGAGACTTTAGCTCCATAGCCGCTCCACTCACCGAATTGGTCAAGAAAGACCAACCCTTTGTTTGGGGAGAGCCGCAAGAGAAGGCTTTCCAAGAGTTGAAAAGTAGGTTGAGTACCGCCCCTTTATTACAATTGCCCGACTTTGGGAAAGCATTTGAGGTTGAGTGTGATGCCTCGGGGGTGGGAATCGGTGGTGTGTTAATGCAAGATAGTAAACCCATCGCCTACTTTAGTGAAAAGTTGAAAGGGGCCTCCTTGAACTATTCTACATATGACAAGGAGTTGTATGCCCTTGTGAGAGCCCTTGCCCATTGGCAACATTACCTTTGGCCTCGTGAGTTTGTAATCAAGAGTGACCATGAGTCACTCAAGCATTTGAGAGGCCAAGAGAAGCTCAATAAGAGACATGCCAAGTGGGTTGAGTTTATTGAGTCCTTTCCCTATGTGATCCAATACAAGAAAGGGAAGGACAATGTAGTGGCGGACGCGCTTTCAAGAAAGTTCGCTCTTGCCACCACTCTCACCTCCAAGCTCATGGGATTCGAGAGCATCAAATTGATGTATGCTCAAGATCCTAAGCTAAAGAGTGTCTATGATGCTCTAGAGAAAGGGGAGAGAGTTGCAAAATACCAATGGTCTAATGGATTCATCTTTAAAAATGGTAGAGTGTGCATACCCGAGTCCTCATGGAGGGAATTGCTTGTGCAAGAGGCACATTGTGGGGGACTCATGGGTCATTTTGGGGTAAGAAAGACTTTGGCCGTTCTTCAAGAACAATTCTATTGGCCGAAGATGAGGGTGCATGTGGAGAAGTTTTGCACTAATTGCCTTGAGTGCAAGCGTGCCAAATCTAAATCCCACCCCCATGGGTTATACACCCCACTCCCCATACCTACTAGTCCGTGGTTGGATATATCAATGGACTTTGTCATGGGATTACCAAGGACTAGGGGGGGGCACGATAGCATCTTTGTTGTTGTGGATAGGTTCTCAAAGATGGCTCATTTCATTCCGTGCAAAAAATGTGATGACGCCCAGCATGTAGCTTCCTTGTTTGTTGAAAATGTTTTGAAGCTACATGGTGTGCCTCAAACGATAGTGAGTGATAGGGATGCTAAGTTCCTAAGCCATTTTTGGCGAAGTTTATGGGGTGCTTTAGGCACCAAGCTCTTGTTTTCTACGTCCCACCACCCTCAAACCGATGGTCAAACCGAAGTGGTAAACCGGACTTTGGGTGCTCTTCTTAGGGCCATGACCCGAGGTAAGGCCGGGACGTGGATTGATAGATTGCCTATGATGGAGTTTGCCTACAATCGTACATTGCATAGCACTATTGGCATGACTCCTTTTGAATGTGTTTATGGCTTTAACCCCTTGATTCCCCTTGATCTAACCCCTTTGCCAAGGGAAATGGTTGTTAATTTTGAAGGTAAAGCTCGAGCCAAGGCTTTGATGGAGCTACATGCTAAGGCGAAGAAGAACTTGGAGGAATCCTATGCTAAGGTTGCCTCTAAGAAGAACAAGGGACGAAAGAAGGTGGAACTCAAGAAGGGTGACTATGTGTGGGTGCACTTCCGGAAAGAGAGGTTTCCAAACCTTAGGAAAGGGAAGTTGGCACCCCGGGGAGATGGTCCATTCCAAGTGCTCTCGAAGATAAACAACAATGCCTACGTGATCGACTTGCCAGGTGAGTATCAAGTTTCTAATACTTTCAATGTTAGTGACTTGGTTCCTTTGAATGTAGGTAATGAAGAGGTCGTGAATGATGATGAAGAGGTCGTGGATGATGCTTCGATTTCGAGGACGAAATCCTCTCAAGAAGGGGAGGATGATAAGACCCAAACCGCCACAAGACCCCTCACGCGGAGTCAAGCCAAGTTAATCCAAGATACTCATCTTCACTTGACATGGAGGAGCATAGAGGAAGGCACCAAGAGCAACTTGAAGACCATGCTTTGGTGTGCCATGGATGGAGGACCCTCGGGGACACTTGGAGAGGCTCAAGAGGCTCAAAATGAGACACCCCAAGGGGTTTCAGAACAAGGCGGAGCGCCTCCCAACTGAGGCGGGGCGCCTGCCAAAGTCCAGAGAGCAAGACTCCAGCAGGCGGAGCGCCTCAGCAGAAGGCGGACCGCCTCACAGAAAATCCAGAGAGTTGGCAGCCTCTAGGCGGCCGCCTCCCACCCTAGGCGGACCGCCTACCCCTGTTACCCACATGCGGGATTTTTAAGACTTTTGTTTGACTTTCCTATTTTAGCCCTGCGCGGCCTTTATTTGTTTTAGCCCACTTTGGGGGTATTTTAGACCTTTTTATTAGTCCTAAGTGAAGCATATAAATACTTCACTTAGCCTCTTTCAAACCTACCTTACACTACCTTACACTTTGATTATTATTGAATGAGAATTGAGTTGAACTCTTTGGAAGAATCCTTTGTCTTTGGTTGCTTGAATTCACTAGTGTAACCTAGTTGAGTCTTGAACCGCTAACCCGACCATTCGACTTGCGAGTCCCGTGTTGTCTCGAGGGTCGTTGCATAGTGTAGGTCCTCCTTGACACCGATTCGAGGGTATCTCGGGACAAGTTCCCCGTGGTTACTTCGAAGGGAGTTCGAGAAGTGTCTCGCTCTTCTATCTTTTTGTTCCGCGTATATGATTCCTATCAGGTATGCCTCGTACCTCTGAGCAATATTAACAACAACATCAACTGAAATTTCGGCCTCAATCTCTCGAAAGGCTCATGGACTAGTTCTAATACGTATTCCGCCATTCTATAGAATTCAATCTTATATTCTGAAACCAACAGGCTAACCGACGGACTACCCTGTCAACTCCACTCGAACTGGTAACACTTTTCATCTCGTTCGCTACTTGAAAGGAACTTTTTCCACGAATCTAGAAGAAAAATCGAACTACGTTAGCTAATAAGAGAGAGGCCCACCAATTCAAGGCTGGACCCCTGAAACTGGAAAGAAGAATAATCAACACCATATCGCTCGATATAATCAAGAGCCTGAAGGATACGCTGACATCATTTTAGTTTAAAAATTTACGCAAGGATTATCTGGTGCATGGCTTAAGAATATCGGAAGATTCAATTGGGTAAAATAATGCAGCCTTTTCATATACTCGGACCGAACCATTACTCGGGCTAGCTAACCAGCCAGAATAACTAGAGGCACAACACATACTGTCTCCGAAACATAATTCACTGCAGCAATATTAAGAACCAGAAAAGGAGCTCCCTGAGATCGAACGTCTGCACATGTGGCAACCTGATAGGCTACCCAGCGAATAATAGGTTCGTGCAGCATCTGCATCACCAAGATTCTCGTAAAAGCTTCGTAGAGAGCCAAGGGAACCACAAGGCCCTGCTCTCTTGCCCATCGCGAGCTCGTACATCCGAAACTAGATTTCAGCACGATCAAAAACTCTCAGGGCTTCGTCGGTGCTAGCCCCAGGCTAGACTGCTTCGTCTTGAACTCATACCGTTTGCTGATTTATCGCACGAAGTTTCACAATTACCAAGAAAATACTTTTGCATCCTAGATCGACGCACGATCAGAAATAAAGGAAGTGAAACTTCCTAAATGCCATCATAGCCTCTCGTAGATAAGTACGGACGTCTACGTACCCATCAGCGAGACTCTACTAGACACTGTCTTAGTCTGGATAGACTCTAAACTGGGCTCTGATACCAACTGACACGACCCGAAATCCGGTTAGGCCGTGCGGGCACCCGACATCTTCCCCTAGACCCGTCGGGCGAACCCTTACCAATTAAATTAGGAAAATAAATATAATAATTCATAACTAAGGATAAGACTTTAAAAAAATTTACAGACATACTGATACCTTTAAGCTGTACAACAGAAATTACAGCTGACTACCTAACATGCTAGGTTTAGGGCTATCTAGACCAGACATCTAAGAGTACAAAAGAAGACAGATACCTCCTGAAGGGAGCAAAATGCAACTGAAATAATGAACAATAAACTGGTGGCCATCAGGAATAAATCTGGCTCACCCTGACAGCTGAAGTCGTCTTCGCTCCTAAACAACGCGGCGAACTCAATCCTGGAGCGAACCTGCCGAAACGAAATAGATAGACAAGAAACAAACAACAAACAAGGGTGAGTCAAAAGGACTCAATAAGTGGGGCAGACTAGCCACCTCAAAGAATAGGATAGCTAGCCGGGGAGAAGAAACAGTTAAACCAAATTCCTTTTATTTAAATTATAAAAGGCAGAGCCAGATAACAACCGAAAACACGTAAGAAACTTCTAAACTCAACCAAGGGTGCGTGGTAGAAACATATCAACAAATAAGCGATGCACATATAAGTAGAACAATAGTCATGTACCGCAAGTCTACACAATGGTATGAATTGAGATGAAATGAAATGGAGTGAGATGAAATGAAATGAAATGAAATATGATGCAAGGGGTCACATGTGCCCGTCGTCCCATCTCGAAGCGGAATACTCCTGCATTCGAGGGGAATCCAATCTGATAACCAACTGGAGCGGAATACTCCTGCTCCTGGGGCGGAATACTCCTGCACCCGATATAATATAAACCAGAGGCGGAATACTCCTGCACTCTCTTGGGGCGGAATACTCCTGCACCTGATATAATACAATGGAGCGGAATACTCCTGCTCCTGGGGCGGAATACTCCTGCCCTCAATATGATACAATGGAGCGGAATACTCCTGCTCCTGGGGCGGAATACTCCTGCCCTCAATATGATACAATGGAGCGGAATACTCCTGCTCCTGGGGCGGAATACTCCTGCCCTCAATATGATATGCAATGTAATGCATATGAATGACATATAATGCATATGAGTGCAATGTGATGCAATAATAACCCTTCACCGGCGCGGGACTCTCATCGACAACCGGGAAGTAGATGCCAACTCACAGCCAGGGTACCATGCTCAGATCGTCATTGCAATACCAACAATAGGACATAACATATAATATACAATGTAAATCCAAAGCTAAGGCGTAATGAGTACGCCTATCGGCAGCTACACACGTATGGAACACGTGGTAGAAAATCCACGAGGCCAGGTGCCTCCAAAGAAATGGATATAAACACTTACCTTGTTACAAAGTTAGTACAGCCACTCAATAACCGCTTTGTCCTTTGGATTCATTGCCAAACGATCCCACTGTGTTCAGTAACCAGAAAAATATATCACATAAGGCTAAAGGCTTCATTCCTCACATCTTAGGGCAATCCAGGTAGGAACCTGATACCCTATTCGCATACGCAATACGCAGGCCAGGCCTATGTACAGGGTTTAAGGTCACACAACCAAACCCCAAATAAATTACATTTATATGTTGCCCATAACTCACTGAGTACGAATATATAATCAATTTCATTATCGGGGTCCATTTGACCCTTCAAACTATTAATTTACGTCATTAGGGCGATGTCTAATATTCCTATTTTTACCGCAAAAATATATTTAAACACACGTAATAAACTCAAATACTATATTAGGATCGTTACCTGAATGTTTCAGGGTGAAAATTCTACTTCTCTCCGGCCTCTTTTCTCATTTTCTGGCATTTTTTTCTTCCATTTCTGCGCCATTTTACTTTCCTCTGCTTCTGAATTGTTTGTTACTGCTTTCGCTAAGACTTAGCATATATGCTAAGCCACCGCCAAACTTTTTAACTTTTTTGTCATTTTGTCTTCTTTTTTTCTTTTTTCTTTTAAATTCGCTGTTACGGTAAAAATTAAAACGGTACCCTACGATATTCGGAATAATCCCAACTTTTACATACAAGTTATAAAAAATATATGTAACATACTCGCGAAGGCGGATCTCAAATTAGACTCCCGAAACTCAAGATACGAATTTAAATGAAAAGAAGTCAAATTATTTAACTTTCGGCATTTTAGCGGAAACTAGCCGAACAATATCGAAATTCACTTTTGAAAGTTCACAATGGTCATAAATAATCATACGAACCCAACGGCGCTTTCGGATTTCGAATAGGAGCTCATTCGGCAAAACCGAGCTCGAAAATCTCTTTTTAATATTTATCGCCAATAAAAACTGAAACCTTCTTCCGATGCCTACCAAACGAGGTCTGATTTAGCTCAAATTTTACAGACAGGTCCTAATGGACATTACGAATATTTTAAAATTATCGGCACGCCAATCGGAGTCCTAACTTCCGAAACGACTGACTGAGGTCGTTTCAAATAGAAATCGGCTCCTCCAAATAAGCGAAGTCCTCGTCGATCTCGACAGAAGCCATATCAATCACATGGGATGGATCTTGAACATACTTTCGGAGCATAGATACGTGGAATACCGGATGAAATGCAACAGCGCCAATGCGCTCCAAGACCTCAAAAGGACCAATGAACCTCGGACTAAGCTTGCCCTTTTTCCCGAATATCATAACACCCTTCATCGGCGATACTTTAAGAAACACCCGGTCACCTACCATAAACACCAAATCTCTTCTCCTCCGATCCGCATAAGATATCTGTCGACTCTGAGCTGTGCGGAGCCGATCCTGAATGATTCGGACCTTATCTAAGGTCTGCTGAACTAGATCCGGACCCAACACCTTCACCTCTCCAGGTTCAAACCAACCAACTGGAGAACGACATCGGCGGCCATATAATGCCTGAAACGGAGCCATCTGGATAGAAGACTAATAACTATTATTATAGGCAAATTCCGCCAAAGGCAAATAACTGTCCCAATAGCCTCCAAAGTCAATAGCAGAAGCCCTCAGCATATCCTCAAGAATCTGAATGGTCCTCTCGGACTGACCATCAATCTGAGGATGAAATGCGGTGCTAAGACCCACTCGGGTACCCAGCTCCTTCTGAAATGATCTCCAGAACTGAGCTGTGAACTGAGTACCGCGATCTGGTATAATAGAGACTGGAGCACCATGCAATCTCACAATTTGCTCGACAAAGATACGATCTAAGCGCTCCGATGAATAAGTAGTCCTCACGGGGATGAAATGAGCTGACTTGGTGAGACGATCCACCACTACCCATACTGAATCATGCTTGCCCAAGGTCAAAGGCAATCCAATCACAAAGTCCATAGTAATATGCTCCCATTTCCATTCCGGAATCGGCATGGACTGAGTCACCCCGGCTGGTCTTCTATGCTCATACTTTACCTGCTGACAATTTAAGCACCGAGACATATAATCAACAACATCTCTCTTCATTCCCTTCCACCAATATAACTCCCGAAGATCTTGATACATCTTCGTAATACCAGGATGAATAGAATACCGAGAACTGTGTGCCTCTGCCAATATCAGCTGCCTCAACTCCCCAACATTCGAAACACACAACCGACCGTTGAGCCGCAGTACACCATCATCTCCGATTATAAATGAGGTCACTCCCCCACTTAAAACTCAATCTCGAATATCACGCAAATATGAATCATCAAATTGTTTTTCCTTGATCTGGGAAGCTAGGGATGACTGAGTTCCTATATAAGCAAAAACTCGGTCTGGCACAGAATCATCAAATCGCACTCCACTAATGGACAAGGCCTGCAACTCTCGAGCTAGTGGTCTCATATCAACATCAAGATAGGCAAGGCTACCCATAGACTTCCTGCTCAGAGCATCAGCCACAACATTAGCTTTCCCGGGATGATACCGAATAGCGATGTCATAATCCTTAAGCAACTCCAACCATCGGCGCTGTCTCCTGTTCAAGTCCTTCTGGGTGAACAGATACTGGAGACTCTTATGATCAGTTAAAATCTCACAAGGCTCACCATATAAATAATGCCTCCACAACTTCAATGCAAATACCACCGCCAATAACTCTAGATCGTGGACAGGGTAGTTCTTATCATGCATTTTCAGTTGTCTCGAGGCATAAGCTATCACCTTGCCATTCTGTATCAAAACACCACCTAAGCCAATACCAGAAGCATCACAATAGACTTTGAATCCCCCGGATCCACTAGGCAAGGCCAATACAGGTGCTGTAGTCAAGACAGTCTTGAGGCTCTGAAAGCTAGACTCACAAGCAGCAGACCATAGAAAAGGAACATTCTTCTGCGTCAATTTAGTCAGTGGTGCTGATATGGAAGAAAATCCCTCCACGAATCGCCGATAATAACCTGCCAAGCCTAAGAAACTCCGAATCTCTGTAGGAGAAGTAGGCCTAGGCCAATTCTGAACGGCCTCCACTTTCTTGGGATCAATACTAATACCGTCCATGGTCACCACGTGACCCAGGAATGACACTGTATCTAGCCAGAACTCACATTTAGAGAATTTAGCATACAATTCATGGTCTCTCAAGGTCTGAAGGATAATCTTCAAGTGATGCTCATGCTCCCCTCGGCTCCTTGAATATATAAGGATGTCATCAATGAACACAATAACAAAAGAATCAAGATATGGCTTGAACACGCGGTTCATAAGATCCATAAAGGCGGCCGGAGCATTTGTAAGCCCAAATGACATGACAAGAAACTCATAGTGCCCATATCTCGTACGGAAAGGAGTCTTAGAAATATCCTCAGACCGAATCCTCAACTGATGATACCCCGATCTCAAGTCAATCTTGGAAAAATAAGTAGCACCCTGAAGCTGATCAAATAAATCATCTATACGTGGTAAAGGATACCTGTTCTTGATAGTCACTTTGCTCAATTGCCGATAATCAATACACATGCGCATAAAACCATCCTTCTTCTTTTCAAAAAGAACCGGAGCACCCCAAGGAGACACACTGGGTCTAATGAAACCCTTATCAAGCAAATCTTGAATTTGCTCCTTCAATTCCCTCAACTCAGCAGGAGCCATACGATATGGAGGAATAGATATAGGCTGAGTACCTGGCAATATATCAATACAGAACTCAATCTCCCGCATAGGAGGCAAACCCTGCAAGTCATCCGCAAAGACCTCGTATACTCGCATACTACCGGTACTCGATCAATGGATACCTCCTCCACTCGAACATCTCGAATAGAAGCAATATACCCTCCGCACCCGCGAGCTATCATCTTCTGAGCATTCATGAATGATATGATCTTGTTCCTCAGAGAAGACCTGGAACCCTTCCAAATAGCCTTAGGCTCACCTTCGGCACCTATAGTCACGGACTTGGCATGGCTATCCAACGTCGCATGACAGGATGCCAACCAATCCATGCCCATGATCACATCAAATTCCACCATATCTAGCAACATCAAGTCTACTAGAGACTCAACACCACAAATAGAAATCACACTTTCCCGATACCCTTTATCTACACATATAGGATCTCCGACAGGCGTTGCCACCATAAATGGAGCATCAATAAAAACCAGATCCTTGCTCAAGCAAGGTGAAAATCCAGGAGACACATAAGAGAAAGTAGATCCCGGATCTATAAGGGCAAAGGAACTGCGGCCACAAATAGAAAGAGTACCTGTGATCACATCATTTGATGCCTCGGCATCCTGGGGTGTCATAGCAAAAACTTGAGCTGAACCTCCAGGACCAGGAGCTCTCTGAACCGGCTGCCTAGGAGGAACCTGAGTGACAGGCCTAGCTGCCTGAGGAGAAGACCGAACCATAGCAGCAGAATTCTGATGTCCCGCGGAGGTAGGTCCAGATGAAGTAACATAGGGGCAATCCCTAACAAAGTGCATGGGATCCCCACACTGGTAACAAGCCTTACTACCGCCTCCTCCGCGTCCACCTCCGGGCCTGCACCTCCCATAATGCCTCTGACGGCATCTCCCACAAACAGGTGGAACAGACTGAGATGAATCCCCACTCCTCTGAGACGGCTGAGGCCTCTGAACACCCGACGAAGTACCCTGAGATGATAAAGCAGCGGCCTGAGGAAGTCTAGGCTGAGTATGACCACGGGAACCCTGGCCTCCATGCAAAGGACCACTAAAAATACCAGAATATCGTGACCTCTTGCTCGCTCTCTCTGCATCTGCCCTAGCATGAATATCCTCCATACGCCTCGCAATATCAACCACCTCATAATAAGACTTGCTGCCCATACAGCTATCTGAAGACGAGGATGAAGACCCTCAACAAATCTAAGGACCTTGTCCCTCTCCAGCCCAACCATAGCAGGCGCAAACTGGGATAACTCTAAGAATCTGGTATCATAAGCAGACACGGACATGTCTCCCTGCCTCAACCTCTCAAACTCGCGCCTCTGGGCATCATGGTGGCTCTGAGGCACAAATCTACTCATAAACATGGCAACGAACTCGGCCCAAGACAAATGAGGAAGATCACTGGACCTTTGTCTCATCACAGAAACCCACCATGTCTCGGAATCACCGGACAATCGGAAAGAAGCACATCGCACCCCAAGGGTTTCTCTAGTACCTAGCACCGAAAATATCTTCTCACACTTCTGAATATATCTCTGAGCAGAACAAGTAGCTGGTGTACCATCAAACTCGGGAGGCTTGAGCTTCATGAAGGACTCAATCCTCCGAGCTACCTCCTCGTCACTCATAGAAAGAGCAGGAATAGAATGACCCAACTGAATACCCGACTGAGGAGCCAAAGTGGAAGGCTGAGCAATAGGACTAATAACTGGAGTAGACTGAGGAATCGCCGCAGTAGCCTCAGGAGTAGGCGTACTCATAGCTGGAGTAGCTGGCTGGGGTACCGCAGAAGGTACTGGCATATCGCCCATAGGCGAGGCCTGAGATCCAAGCATGCCCATCATCCGCAATAGAACATCTGCAGGAATAGATACCGTTGTGCCCGGCACAAGAGAAGGCATAGTCGATGGGACATGTGCGACGGGTATCTCAGAAGACACCGGTGGCACTGTACTAGTCTGTCTGGCAGCAGGAGGTCTGCCCACAGAAGCTCTGGTAGTAGCCGCTCTCGGCTGAGTAGGTGCCCACGCATCAGTCCGTGTGCTATACACAGGTCTCCCACGGACCGACTCAGTCAGTGCGTCACCAGCTCCTAAAGCAGAGGACGATCGCGTTCTCACCATCTGTCATAATCACATTAAAGGATTAGCACCTATGTAAGCATCATAGCACGAGAAGAGATGAAATGAAGGGAAACAACTCTTCCTAAAATGCCTTTGCAGCCTCTCGCTTATAAGTATAGTCGACAACATACCCATAAACAAGACTCTGCTCGGACACTGCTCCATTGACTCCCTAAGACTCGACTTACAACCTAGGGCTCTGATACCAATTTGTCACGACCCAATTTTCTGGGCCGTGATGGCACCTAAGTGTTACATCCTTAGGCGAACCACGAATAATTAAACTGACTCATAATGATAATTTAGATAGAAATATTTCAATAAAATATAGGTGTAGACATCCACCCGAAATACAGTGTCAATAGAGCATCTACGAACTCTGACATCCGATATACATATATATATAATACAAGATGTAGGAAGCGTCTAAACACTAAGGTGGATCAGACGGTATGCCACCGCGAACCATGCGGTTGGCTCACCTCAAGCAAAAATAGTCACAGCCTCGAACAGATCAGATAAGTCCAGCTGTCTGACTAGTAGAAGGATCTGCACATTCAAACAGTAAGTTATGAGCCAAAGCCCAGTAAGATCATCGACAGGCCCGCTAAATTACCCTTTCGGGACAAGTCCTTGATAATGCATAAGCAGATAACGGAAGTACAATCCACACCTTTACAGTAACCCAAAAATATTACATACGATAATATAATTATACAACAATACAAGCAATAATACGCGAATACATAACATGGTCAATAATATAAAGATACATAATATAGGCAACATATACAATATTATATTGATACTATGGCATAAGCAATAATATAATTAACACACAGCATGGCGATGATATATCTCGCATACCACATAGGTAATGATATACCTAGCACATAGCATAAGCACACACCCTGTGCGGCTTTGTTTATAGGTCATAACGCACCACAGGCCTCTGTCCCTATAAACAACTTTACTTATAGGTCATAACGCACCACAAGCCTCTGTCCCTATAAGCCTCCACATCTAGGTCATAACGCACCACCGGCCTCTGTTCCTAGATGGAATTTCGCTTCTAGGTCATAACGCACCACCGGCCTCTGTCCCTAGAGCATATCAATAATACACCGGCACACAACATCGACTATACACAAGTCACGTTTGTGCTTTCTCCTTTTTGTATAAATATAACGAGTAGTACATAATACTATCTACTAGACAATTGATAAGAATCAAATACGACAAACAATAAAGATAGGAGAGCGAGATACTTCTCGAACTCTCTTCGAAGTAACCACGGGGAACTTGTTTCGAGATACCCTCGAATCGGCGTGTAGAAGGACCTACACTATGCAACTACCTTCGAGACAACAACGGACTCGCAAGTAGAATGGTCGGGTTTTCGGTTCACGACTCGACTAGGTTCCACTAGTGAATTCAAGCAACCAAAGAAAGGGTTTCTTCAATAAAGAGATAAACTCTATTCATCATTCATCAATAGTCAAAGTAAGCTAATGTTTGAAGAGACTAAGTGAAGTATTTATAGGCTTCACTTAGGGCTAATAAAAGGTCTAAAATACCCCCCAAAGTGGGCTAAAAACAAATAAGGCCACGCAGGGCTATAATTGGAAGTTCAAGCAAAAAACAATAAAATCCCGCAGGTGTGTCACAGGGGGAGGCGGTCCGCCTAGTAGGGGGAGGCGGCCGCCTTCTGAGCTGATGCTCTCTGGATCTGGGGGAGGCGGTCCGCCTAGGTGGGGAGGCGGTCCGCCTAGCAGCCTTCAAGTCTCTGAATTTTGGGAGGCGCCCCGCCTCAGCTGGGAGGCGCTCCGCCTCTTTCTGAAGCCCCTTGGGGTGTCTCATTTTGTGCCTCTTGAGCCTCACCAAGCGTCCTAGAGGGTCCTCCATCCATGGCACACCAAAGTATGACCTTGAAGTGCTCTTCCTTGGCCTTGGACGATGCTTTTGGATGGTTGCTCGATTTGGGTCTTATCATCTTCCCCTTCTTGAGAAGATTTCGTCCTCGAAATCGAGGCTTGGTCTCTCATAGCATTAACAACTCCTCGGGGTGGCCAAAGCGCTCCTTCTTTATCCCTCTTGATTGTCACTTTGATATAGGTTTCTTCCAAGATCTCCCCCGCCTTAGCATGGAGCTTAGAACCTACAAGCAACGACAAGCAAAAACACACAAACTTCCTACTTCGAAAGTAGGTTAGTGCAAGAAGTGTGGAAAACACACTCTTGTGATATAACCAAGCATCAATAACAATCATTAATAGCAAGTCTCGAAAGAGAACCATAAGCACTTGGTTAAAGATCAACATGCACTCAACAAGATAATGAGCAAATAGGTCATGGGAAAATGGGAAATGCAAGATCAAGCTACCAAAATTCCCTTGAACCTTAAGCTCAAGATCAACACACCAATCTATCCTCGAGGTGTGATCAACATGTGGAGTGGAGTGAATCAAATAACCTAACCTACAAGTAGAATCAAGCACTCCACTCCCCTTCTTTAGAGCATATCTACTCACACCAAGGGATTCCTCTTCCCCTCCAAATTCATCACCTAAGCAACCCTTCCAAATAGACAAACTCTCAAGAAAGGTATTGATGATGGACTCTTCTTCATCATAACCCAAACAAGCAATAGTAGGGTCACTCAAAGAATCATTTACCTCATTCAAATTCTCACACAAGGGATTGCCTAAGTGGTCAAATCCTTCATACCATGGAAGTTCCAATCGACTAACCACCCTAGCCCGATACAAGTCTTTACCACTAATGAGATTATCTTCAAACAAAGGAAATGTGAAAGCATGCATCTCAACATCATGATCAAGCATAGACAAGTTATCAAGACTAGGTTCACTTGAGGAGTCATCATAGAAAGACTTATCCAATTCATGCAATTTGGACTCCTCAAGGTCAATACCATCCTCACCACAATACATTGGTCCACCAAATAGAAGCATATCAATGAGGGAATGATCAACTACCTCGTCTTCCCATTTGTCAAAGGTTGGTGGTGTGTCATAGCAAAGGTCACATTCATGGTCAACCATCAAATCTATACTAGGGAGGGGTTCAACGAACAATGAGCTCACATCATGATGTGGCATAGCGCTCCTCCCAACTAGTGTTTCACAAACAAGCTCAAGTTGACAACCAGACTCTTCACTAGTGGCACATTCACTAGATGTATCACAAGTTCCAACTAGTGTTGAGTCATCACAAGACAAGTAGCTAGTAGGTTCATGAGAAGGTGAAGCAACACTTACATTTGTAGTACTTTCTTGATCACTCACAAGGTTCGAAGTGTCACATACAACTCCTCCTTCATGAAGCTCACATTGAGGCTCCAATTGCTTGTCTTCAAGTGTACCTACACAAGAACCTTCACAAGAAAAAGTAGAAGATAAAGAAGGGTTAGAACAATGGGTGCTCTCACTCTCGATTTTTCCTTCCTCACCTCTCATCTCTCTCAATTTTACCTCATGGTCAAGTGTAGTTTGTGGTGACAATCCACTCACATCACTCCTCAAATCCTCTCCTTTTTCTTCTCTTGGATTGTCACCGGTCACTCCCTCACTTCTCTCTATCTTTTCTCTCTCATTTGAAGTGGAGTGACTCCCATTTTTATCATGCAATGGCAAGGCAACAAGATTGTTTGCTTCGGGTTTAAGTTCAAGGGGTGATTTAGCTTTAGCCGCTTCCCTCAACTCCTTCATTTTCTTGTAGTCCTCACTCACTTGCTTAGGAGTGAGAGGTTTAAGCAGAAATCTCTTCCCTTCATGTTTGACCGTGTAAGTATTGACACGACTGTCATGCACCACTTGCCTATCGAATTGCCAAGGCCTCCCTAAAAGTATGTGGCACGCTTGCATGGGCACAACATCAAACAAATGCTCATCTACATAACTCCCCATTTTGAATCGAATCATCACTTGCTTTACCACTTTAAGCTCCCCATATTCGTTAAGCCATTGTAGCCGGTATGGTTTGGGATGCTTCAAGGTAGTCAACTTCAATTAGGTTACAAGTGATTGACTCATGACATTTGCACAACTCCCCGAATCAATTATCATAGAGCAAACAACATCTTTGATCCGGCACCTCGCATGGAATAGATTTTCCCTTTGTAAGGTTTCACTATCTTCCACAATCATAGCTCCTAGGCTCCTCCTCACTACTAAGAAAGTACGAGGCTCCTCATCCTCCACCGTGTCTTCCACCACGTCCTCCTCTACTCCCTCATCTCCCTCTATCCCCTCATCTTCCGAATCACTCTCTTTCTCATATGCATTTTCACCAACAACAATCATGGTCCTCTTCGTAGGACATTCCCTAGCAAAGTGCCCATAGCCTTTGCACTTGTGGCATTGTATGGAAGTAGGAGTAGGAGCATGCAATTGAGTTTTAGAGTTACCTCCCACGTTAGGTGTGTGCTTCTCAAACGGCTTCTTTACATCCTTGCTTGCATTGGCACCACTCGTTCCACTTGCACTTGGGAACCTTGCATTTGTGGTAGGAGGCTTCCAATCCTTTGTATGGCTTGTTGGAGTAGTAGTGCTACTCTTGTAGCGAAGGGATTTCTCCTCTTTGAGCCATTTCTCGGCTTCAACCGCATCTTCACATAGCTTGTAGAGATCATCATATTTGTGGAACTTCAATTGTGAAGCTATGTCTCGGTTCAAGCCCCCTTTGAAACGGATCATGGCCGTCTCATGGTCTTCATCATCTAAGTCAAGGTTCATTCGGATTTGCTCAAATTCATTGAAATATTCCCCAACCGATTGGGAACCGTGTTTCAACTCATAGAGACGCTTTTGTTGTTCAACCCGGTATTGGTTAGTCAAGTACTTCTCATCCATCACACGGATCAACTCTTCCCAAGTAAGATTGATAGGCATTCCCGTCCTCCTCCTATTCCTCTTCACCGACTCCCACCAAGTAGAAGCAAAGGATTCGAAGGAAGATATTGCATACTTGGTTTTCTTCACCTCGGGCATATCATTGGTTTCAAATATTCGCTCCATAATCAATTTCCAATCAATGTACTCCACCGGGTCACTACTTCCTTTGAAGGAAGGAATAGTGAGCTTCACACTATTTAGGTTGTGGTTGTTGTCACGACCCCCTTGGAAAGGCTCCGGTTGGCCCCCATAGTGATCTCCATAACCTCCATAATCTCTCCTAACATTCCCTCCAACATACCCCATGGGTGGCCCTCGACCTCGGCCTCTACCCCGATCTACATTCCGACCCCTAAATGGAAAGTGAGCATCATACCCACCATCACCATAATCATCCTCCTCCCCTTCTTGAGCTTGTGCAACTTGCTCAAGGGGTTGAACATTCTGGATTGGTCCGGGAAGTGGAGCATTCCTTTGGGGATTGCCCATAAGGTTTGGAATAGTCACACGTTGGGTATTGCCCAACAATTGGTCAATTCGATCACGATCCTCCCTTACCCGTTGTTGGCGATTGAGCAACTCAACAACTTGTTCCGGGGTAAAGGTTGGACTACTTGTGCCCTCAACACCGTCAACTTGGGCACTCGGGGCCCCTTTCTCAATTTGGACACTCGGGGTCCCTTTCTCCGATTGGACATTGGAAGTCCCTTGCTCAACGAGGGCACTTGAGGCACCCTTTTCAAGAGACTCAATCCTTTGATTCATGAGGTCCATCTTGGCAAGAAGGTTAGCCAAGGCCTCCATTATGAAATCTTGTCCTTCGTTGGCCATCGTTCCTACACAAGAAGCAAACGTTAGTAAAAACAACCTCACTCACTCCCTCACAAGTGTTTCGCTCGGATCACTCGTTTAGTGGGTGGTGGCTTTTTCACTCTTGCTTGAATCCAAAAGCTTCACTAAGTTGAATAGCAAACCTCAACTTAATCACTCAACTCAAGAGCCCAATGCACTCCGGGGCGAGTGGAGTTGATAGGACTCTATTGGAACGATAAGCTCTTTAAGTGCGGACTTGAATCAAAAGATACTACGGATCTTCTTTGAATTCTAGTCTCCTTTCTAAGGCACGATGATCCTAATAGCTCAAAGTAATTAGCACTAATCGAGTAGGATTATACTCTAATAGCACTAACTGGAAGCAATGCAAACAACGAAACAAGAAATCCTAGAAGTTTCTACCCAATTCCCAACCTTCAGGAAGTAGGCGCCCCGCCTCAGGATAGCCGGCGGCCGCCCAGGCAAGGTTCCAGGGGGAGGCGCTCCGCCTCTACAGGGGAGGCGCTCCGCCTCGAAAAATCCTGCAAGCTCACCAGATGGAGGCGCTCCGCCTCTTTGTTAGGCGCTCCGCCTCCTGCAACTTTCAGCACAGTTTCACTTCGTGTTTTCTTGGTTTTGCACCCAAAAATCCAACTAATCAAGCGTTGTTTTAGCAATTCAAAGGTACCCCAATGTTGTATTGATCACAAAGAACAAACCCCGATACTTTTTACCAAACCCCAATCAATAACAAGAAATCCACCATGATCATCATCTTCAAAAGTAGGGTTTCAAAATTTTCAAATTTTGCAATACAACTCCAAATTGGGTGTTTAAGGTACCAAAAGAACGGGTTTCCAACAAGGAACAAACCCCACTAACAACCACACAATGGGTCCATCAATCCAAGAATCCACAATCAAATTTTTTTTGGTGTCTTTTCTTCTTTTCTATTTTTTTGTGTTTTTCTTCTTTCCAATAACAATAACAAGAAACTAAAGATAGAATCAACCTAAGGCACGAAGAATCAAGGGTCGGGGGTTCGTAGAAACGAGACCCGAGCCTTGCTCTGATACCAAGATGATAAGAATCAAATACGACAAACAATAAAGATAGGAGAGCGAGACACTTCTCGAACTCCCTTCGAAGTAACCACGGGGAACTTGTCCCGAGATACCCTCGAATCGGCGTCTAGAAGGACCTACACTATGCAACTACCCTCGAAACAACAACGGACTCGCAAGTAGAATGGTCGGGTTTTCGGTTCAAGACTCAACTAGGTTCCACTATTGAATTCAAGCAACCAAAGAAAGGGTTTCTTCAATAAAGAGATAAACTCTATTCATCATTCATCAATAGTCAAAGTAAGCTAATGTTTGAAGAGACTAAGTGAAGTATTTATAGGATTCACTTAGGGCAAATAAAAGGTCTAAAATACCCCCAAAGTGGGCTAAAAACAAATAAGGCCACGCAGGGCTATAATTGGAAGTTCAAGCAAAAAACAATAAAATCCCGCAGGTGTGTCACAGGGGGAGGCGGTCCGCCTAGTAGGGGGAGGCGGCCGCCTTCTGAGCTGATGCTCTCTGGATCTGGGGGAGGCGGTCCGCCTAGGTGGGGAGGCGGTCCGCCTAGGTGGGGAGGCGGTCCGCCTAGGTGGGGAGGCGGTCCGCCTAGCAGCCTTCAAGTCTCTGGATTTTGGGAGGCGCCCCGCCTCAGCTGGGAGGCGCTCCGCCTCTTTCTGAAGCCCCTTGGGGTGTCTCATTTTGTGCCTCTTGAGCCTCACCAAGCGTCCTAGAGGGTCCTCTATCCATGGCACACCAAAGTATGACCTTGAAGTGCTCTTCCTTGGCCTTGGACGATGCTTTTGGATGGTTGCTCGATTTGGGTCTTATCAACAATGCTAGTCAATTAAGTACTCGACATCTTACTTAGCAAGATCAAATCTTATCCGCAAGCAAAGTAGAGGTCAAGTCTCACTTACCTCAAAATCGGCTCAAGTGGCTAAGCGACCTCCTTTCCCAAACGATGTGCCTCCGTAAGACTCCTCTCTGAGCCAAAGAAATAGTGTCGCACTCGTAAGCATGTGAGGAAAGGATTCTAAGCCCTTACGTAATTTAAGAGGCAATTTACCAAAATAGCCCCGGGTCGGACGTACCCAAAAATCCGTAAAATTTATGTTTCCGGACTCCACATACTCCCACGAGTCCAATAGTACCATTTTTGTACATACCCGAGTCCAACTCGGACATTTTTCCCATTTCACAAATCTAGGGTTCAAACCCTCTTTCCAAGGATCGTCACTTTGATCCTCGGATTAAAGCGTTAAAAATGGGTAAGAATAGTTACCTTGTGTTTAGGAATGATTTTGGTACTTCAAATTTCCCTTGAAATCACTTTTAGAAGCTCAAAACATGAAAATAAAAATGAATGCCCGCCCTAGTATATATAGCAGCCCGTAGCTTTAAAGAGTTGTACCACATGCTGTCCAAATTGTACCTCACTGGATAGCTTTCAGTGAAATACCCATGACTTTTCATAGAAATGTCCAAATGATACTAGATTGGTGGCATTAGAACCAAAACTCAAAGAGTTACAACATTCATGTTTTTACTTTTTTCCAATTCCTTATGGATTGATCTGAAAAATCGATTTCTTTCCGGCTGAACAGTAAAAAACAGAATTCAGCAGCTTTTTTGGCTTTGCACCAGGTCAGCCACTGTTTTTGGGTCCAAACGGGACCCTACGAAGCTCAGAATGACCCCAAATTTTGTACACAAGTCATGCAAGACTTGTGTGACATGCTCGTCAAGACGAAACTCAATTCAGATCTCTAGAACTCAAAAAGTGGGTCCTACGGGAAAGGGTCAAATTTCGACTTTCGCCCAAAATAGCGAATTTTAATCAAACGACCCCGGAATCCAAATTCGAAAGTTGTTACAAGTCACAAATGACGATACGAACCTAACGGAACCCTCAGATCTCTCATCGGAGTTCGTTTACTCAAATCGAGCTCGAAAACCTCTTTTAACCTTTTTAAACTTCCGCAACGGAGACTTTATAAAAAGTCCTATCAAACGAGGTCCGTTTTCACTTCTGAAGGTTGCTACAGGTCATACATTACCATACGAACCTAACACAACTTTCAGATTTCACATCAGTGCTCATTTGCTCAAATCGAGCTCCGAAACCTCTTTTAGAATATCCGAAACGGATGTCTTTCTCCGATACCTATCTAACAAAGTTCGTTTTAGCTAAAAAATTTCAGGCATGTCATAATGGACCTTACGAAGCTTTTGGGATTGTCGACATGCAAATCGAGGTCCCGATTCCCGAAACGACTATTTGAGGTCGTTACAGTAATAGTACATAACTACATATTATCCATTACCGTAAAGTGAATATGTACTACCTTCGGTCCAAAATACTTGTCCACTTTACTAGTTTAAGAGGCAACCAATATGACATTTTGAGATATTTGTCATATTGAATAAATGTAGTTCAATTTAACTTCGATTATTGGTCAATTCGACTCACGTAAAACCTAAACCGGACAAGAATTTTGGAATGGACAAAGAAATACGGTGTTCATAAGCACATTAAATCGCCATTCATAAACACATTAACAAACATAAGCAAGGTTAATTCTCAGCACTAAAGTGGACCAGAGGTGGTACAAGGTAATTTTCAAATCACAAGAATTGTTAGCCAGCTCCTGACATTCGCGGAGCTTTCCTGGAGGAATTTGTTCAAAACATTAACGAATTAATTGATCAGCTTAGACAAGGGAGGAGGCGCCATTGCAAAGTTTGTATTGCCTTGATCTACGCAAATTGTGTATGACATAAGAGGTATAGTCGTTACCCTAAGACCTAATTAACCGTAGGGCATAGGTCAACACAATCTGTAGCTACTATCCAAACGCCTATATACCCCCAACAATTACCCCTGCACTTATTGATGATGGTTTTGGTCCCCAATGTCTCTTTTTTACACATACGAGCTCCAGAGCTACTGCCTGCTAGTGTGCCCTCTTTTCCAAGGTAGCAACTCGCCATTCGGCTACATCTTGCGTCACTATTCAATTTTCATTTGGTAACCTCTCATGATTTGGTATATATGAATTTCCTTCCCGAAATCGAAAATTTTGGTATTCGGTATTTTGGCATTTGGTATTAGTAATGATATATTCAAGGAATACGAAGACTACTCAAGTTCATCAAATTGGTGGTGCATATGACTCTGATTAAGACGATATAGATGAATAAATTTTTCGATGTTGTTGATTTCAGCTTGTTTGTAATTAGGCATGTAAATTGTTAATTCTTAAAACGTGGAGGTGTTTTACTGTACATCGTTCTCCCGTGCATCCTTTTTGCAGCATTTAGGCAGATCTATCTCTTATACATGTATTATAGGTAGAGGAGTACAGCAATTGCAGTCACATACCACCTCCATCCACGTTTAGAAGATCTTCAGGGCTATTTTTCATGGTCGACAATATTTGAACTGTCCAAAAAAACAAGAACATTTTTTTTATCACCCATCCTAATAAAGGGCATAAAACTAAATTCTAGGTAATAATTTCTTGGATAACGACCAACTACATTACTGATTAATGTTGTAGAGGTGATTTCCTTACTATGCATAAAAAACGCCCAAAAACCTGTACGACAGGGTGTAATAAATTAAAATGTCCCAACTAAAATAGCACCGGCTGTTGAGAATAAACTTTTGAGACCCAAAGGTTCTAATGTCAATGGGTAATTTGGTCATAGTATCTTTCACTTTTTTTAAGCAACGTTCATATATTTGAAAGCTATATAAATGCATGAAGGACTTGATATCTATTCTAAGTCATCTATTCGCACAGTTATTCTATTTCAAGTGCCCAAAAAAATTAAAAGAAATTGCAGATTAAATAGAAACGACGTGTTTCAACTTAAATTTAAAAACCGATTGCAACATACGACATAATTAAAAACACTAAAAATATTCTATTGCATTGGGGGTTGCTACTAGTAGATTCTTAATGTAACAAACATTCATTCGCCAAGGTTCGGCTCAACTTTAACAGATTTAGTCTCTTCCGGACGCGGCATAAACGTTTCTTTCAATATATTGAAATCCTTGTCCTCTCTCAGATCTTTTTCAGCAGCCTTCAGCAAATCATTTGCGTGTTCTAGTCGTTGTTCTTAGCAGTGCAGCTTCTCCTTGAGCGTTGCAATTTTTTTCTCCGAAAATCCAATTTCTCCTTGAATACTAGTTATTTTCTTATCTAAAATACACTTAACTCTACTCACAAGCTCCCAGTGTTTAATTTTCTCCATCACTGTCTGAAAAAATGTAAACACATTCATATTGGCAACACTAAAAAGAGAAATAACTAGCATAATTCAACACTAATACCTTAGGAGGGTTTGATGAGGTTCTTTCACCACAGTGACGCTTAAGCACAGCGTCTACGTAGATTAATCGTCGAGTGACCACAACTTTCTACTTCAAATCTGAATCCGAACATTCAAACAATTGATAACCCAGAAGATCACGCTCCTTTATACCATTTTCATAAACAAAATTTGCCCAGCCAGATCCAAACCATACACTTTATCTCCACAGCGACCAAATGTTACATCCCAAACTTTTCCATGACATTCAAGTTGGCATTTTCCTACCCTATTACCAATTAGTTTAATAATCCTAGCAGGCAGGTTCTATATTGAGACACAATAATAAAATTAATGTCCTATATAAATAATTTTAAGATAATTATAAGAAAATCAGAAAAAAGTTTAAAGATAAGTACCAAATAACCCAGCAAGACGTATGTCTTGCGGATGACCATCTCGAAATTTAGACTTCCTTCCATTGTTGATTTGATAATGCCACCAGCTTCCTTACGAAATTTTTAGGTGAGATATGCTAAATGTTCAAAACTTCCCGTGTAAGCTCCATTTATGATGCTTTTTGGTTTCTGTAAATCTCCTCATTTAATGACATTGGTTTTCCCATCGAAATAATATCCTCCCAATTGCAATCTTTATTATATAATAAACTAAACTTTTGTGTACCACCACTCGACATGTGATTAGCAATGTAATGAATTAGCAATGTAGTTGACCATATTACCCCTTATCCAAGCTTAGTTCAACATTTAGTCTTCAAGGGCAGGGGTTCGAACATCCATATAGTGACTGAGTCATTTATTTTTTCAACTTCTAAAATATTTTAAATGATTAGTCCTAATCTTTATCCCACACTGAAATTCTTACGAAACATTCCTTTTCTTATAAGGACTAATCATCCATTCTTCAAGCAAATGTATTGACTTGGCAGTCATTGAATTTCAATAGAGGCTAAGCTAGCGTATGGACATAGATTTGGTTGAAACTTGGGAATTTGTGTTTTTGGATTTGTGTTGAAAAATAAATTTTTGAACTTGAAGTTGTGTGTGGACATAGAATTTACGCAAAAAATAGTTGTAGTTTCGTGGGTAAGATAAGACAATTTTCCCAAAAATTTTTTCACCACTTTTTGGTTTTTCAAATTTTTTTTTTCTTTCAAAACTTGACCAAAAAATTGATCAAAAAGTATGTCCAAACAAAATTTCTCCCAAAAATACCCAAAAAGTGCTTACAAGTTTTATAAACAAACAGGAGCTAAATGAAAGCAAGACAAGATTTTAATATGTGCATCAAGTTATAATATAGACAAGCAACGATAACCACGTGTAATATTGGAACACGCATTTATACATACTAGTTTCTCGGCACGTGCGTTGCACGTGTATGCCGAGTTTTTGAGTACCTACTGTTATAAAATAATATTAGTACTATAAAATATAACTTTGAGTAAATAATTAGACATGATAGAATAACGTATACAATATACATAAATGAACGATGTGGATTGTCATTGATAATAGACATATATTGCTAGACAACATGTACGTCAAGTTTTTGGTGCTTGTAGACATATAGAAGTAGTAGTTGACACAAATAACTATTGTTCCTGCGTTCAAATAAATCAGAAAAATACAAAACAGATATGTATAATCAGTGTGTATGGGACGATCCCGAGCCCGCAAGTTACTTGTGTCTCCTTAAGAAATCTAACCCCCTCACAGTTGCACAAGGTTCACGGGTTAATTTCTCCCAGGATGGAACTGGATAAAAGTTCTACCGTAGCGGCACTTCAAACGGTAGAACTCGGCGAACTCAAAAGGAACGGGGCAAATCACACGACTTACTTTTGTATGCAGAAAAGAGAGGGAATAATCAGATGGTATTTCTGTATGCTCTGTGTATATTCTGTGTATTTCAAAAGACTGACGCGAGACAAATATATATAGCCATGGAAAAGCAGAATCTGAACAGACACAACCTTTTAGATGTGGCTGTTACAAAATGACCACACTAATGGCTGTTTAATACATAACGGGAAAGCATTAAGGTGGAGGAAACAATCTGAATTCTGAATTCAATTTAGATTCCCATTACAAAAACGGATTATTAATAATAAAGTATTATTATTAATATTAATTAATATTTTTTAGTTTTTTGTTGGTCCAAAAAATTAAGTCAATCAATCAATTGACCGAATCCGAAGCCGAGACGAGCGACGACGACGGCGCGAGGCTTCCCTTCTTCTCAACCTTTTTTAGGAGTTAAAAGAAGCACTTCTCTATTTAAACCCAACAAAAGCCTTTTCCTCTACCAATGTGGGAGAAAGTGCATTTCCCTATGACAAGGAACCTTTTAACCTTTCCACCCATTTCCCATTCACACTCTTCACATTACAAAAACCCAACAATCCCCCACATGAATGGGGAATGGCTATAATATGAAAATATGCATGACAGACTTGTGTGATTTGCAAGAAAGAATTAGTTGCATCGGGATAAGTAGGTTTTCCTTTGAACTTTCCGTAGTGAACATACATCGGATATACTCGGTCAATCGGTAGATTTGATATCTTTGAACCGTTGAGCTTTGGTGTATCCCTAGACAACGTAATTCACACAACTAACCCTTAACCGTCTTTGGTTCTCACTGTTGTGTTCGTTTCAGCCATGAACACCGCCTGGTTTCATAAGTGCGTAGAGAATTGGCCATACAGAATTCTCCTTGAAGCGGCTTCCACTTCACACTTACATAGATGATTTCTAATTGTGTACTTCCATAGATGTGCACTATTTGATAATTACAATATCAAACTTAGATAATCATTAAAAAATGCCTCTAGCATTTTATCCTTGGTACTTGAACATTGTCTCATCACGAGAATGGACCAAAAATTTAATTGACAATGTTGGACCGTCATACACAATTTTGTATTCTCCTTGAACCTAGTTCTTGGGATCTCCAGTCTCCTAGGTAGAGTTGCCACCGTGATGACTTGTCCTTGGCCATAGTCCCATTCCCTTCGATGAACAGTCAACCGCCTCTCTAGTTAGGCCTTTTGTAAGCTGATCCGACACATTATCCCTTGACTTCACGTAATCAATGGTGATAATTCCTCTAGAGAGTAGGTCCCTAACGGTTTTATGCCTTCGTCGTATATGACGATTCTTACCGTTATACATGACATTCCTAGCTCGTCCTATAGCCGATTGACTATCACAATGTATACAAATTGGTGTCAATGGCTAAGGCCAGAACGGAATGTCTTCCAAAAAGTTTCGAAGCCATTCAGCTTCTTCACCGGCCTTATCTAAAGCTATGAATTCAGCTTCCATTATAGAGCGGGCAATACACGTTTGTTTGGATGATTTCCAAGATACCTCTCCTCCACCAAGTGCGAAAATATATCCACATGTGGACTTAGAATCAGTTGTGCCGGTGATCCAATTGGCATCATAATATCCTTCAATGACCGCAGGATACTTGTTATAATGTAATGCAAAGTCTTGGGTGTATTTTAAATATCCCAAAACACGTTTCATTTCCATCCAATGAGTTTGATTGGGATTACTCGTGTATCGACTTAGTTTACTTATAGCACAAGCTATATCTGGACGAGTACAATTCATGATGTACATCAAACATCCCAAAGTTTCTTTTGCATGTTTGTGTTAATAACGATTTTAAGGCCATACTCCTTCTGCTATGTCAAACATCTTCATACATTGCTCTGAACTTTTGTTAGGATTTTTCAAGTTGCTGATGCATTTTAGATGGATGTTGTTAAAATATATGCTAGCATGTTTACGTTAATAACGATGCCAAACATCTTCATACGGTGCTTGGAACGTGTGTTAGGATGTTTCAAGTTGCTGATAAAGTTTAGGCGTTCACTAATAATATGTAGTGGAAGTATTATCAACTTAACACATAATATGATAATTTTCATTCATACTTAAGGAAACAAAATACATATACAAAAGTACTTGACATAATGCTTAGACAAAAGTACTAGATATAATGCTTAGACAAAAGTACTAGTTGTCAGCATTGGGAGAATTTGGAGGAGTATCAAACTGCTCCGGATTCATCCCTTGTTGGAGAAGGAGTCCCAAAAGCATTCTTTCAATACGCTCCGTACACTGAATTAACACTTGCATTATACTCCATACATCAGCAGATAAGCAGTCCGCGGCATGGTTGATTGCAGTGATGTCAGTTTGTATACCCGCAATATCCCAGGTGATGTTTCTATAATATTCGTTATGGTCAGGTTGCGCTGGGGCATAGTGGCCATTAGCGACAACTTCGTTTTGGTTATTTTCCATTTGTGTTTGTTGTTTATGAAGAAATTTTGATAATTCAAGTAGGAGGATAATTGTGTGTATGGCGGAACAAGAAAATGTATGTATTTATAGATGAATTTAACATAAAAACACCAAAAGACGTGCTATGAACATTGAAAAGACGTTCACTAGTCTCTAAATGATGTATCTAGATTAATTAATGCCTCGTTTCGTATGCAGGTTTTGTGGGATGCTTTCACACCTTATAATTGCACTAGGGAACCCTTCGCTTGAATCAGCATGACTATTGGGAACAATACTCCCTCTATAAATAGGTTATACATTTCTCAGATTTTTAATCTCATAGAACTCTAACAAAAAAAAAATCAAAATCAACATGGCGCACAAACCACACTACAAGACTAAGAATCTGCAGGTTGACATTGACGAGATAAGAGATCGCCTTTGTGAAGCACGCAGGCGTCAATTAACTGACATCCGCAGAATAGCTAGGGTTCTGCGCGTTCTTTTGGGGGTGTATGGCAAGAACCTAGATGACTACATTACCCCCCCCCCCAGTTCCCCACCACCACCACCACCACCCGCTGCCCCTGAAATGTAATATATATATATATATATATATATATATATATATATATATATATATATATATTGTTTTTTATATGAATTTTAATGAATTGCAATTATTTTAACAGCATATTGTAGCATATTTATGCATGTTATTGGCAACCCTTAGATCGTTGTTTTCGATTTGCATAAAGTGCGTTCTGAAATCCTCCACATGATATGCATCTGCTGCCAAGTAATAGGACCCCAGGTGGTCTACAAAATGAAACTTTGTACGAATATTTTCAGCAAGGTGCCTCGTGCAAACTCTGTAGTGAGCTTTGGAAAACCACTTGGCAACTAATTTTGCTATGCTTTTAAGCCTGTCTGAAATGACGCTCAACTCATCATTGTACTGGGCTATGTCAACCAATTGTTCGAAAAAATAAATCATAAGAAGCATCACATTCTTTGTCCGCAACGCAGAATGCAATAGGGAATATGTGCTTCTCTGCATCCTGGGCAACGGCAGACAACAACACCCTGTCGTACTTGCCTGACAAATGAGTCCCATCAATAGCAAGGACTTTTCTCATATATAGAAAACCCCTAATCCAAGATCCATAAGATATAAAAAAATACTTAAACCTCCCACAACTATCAAGCTTCAATGCTGTCTTGCTTCCAATATTATGGGACCTTACCATATAATCGTATGCCTCCAAAATTTCATAACTGTGTTCATGTGTGCCTCTTGCTATTGCCTTTGCAATCTCACATCCCTTCAAACTTTTCCAATAACTAATGTTGCATCCCAATTCTCTGTTAAATGCAACTCTGATGTCTTTTGGTGTTATTTCTTTCCCCTCAATGTACCTATTCTTCATGTATGCACGTGTGCTCGCCATTGTAGATTGTAATATATATAAAATGTATCACTACTATGATACCTCAATGCTCGAAGCCACCACTTCGAATTTGCATCAACACATCGGGCATAAAACAACTTTTTTGTATTCTTCACGGCTTTGAAAGAAAAAGGCTTCCTATAGCAAGCCTCAACTTCACCACTAATTCTCGCTTGTTCTTGAAAGTCATACCTAAGAAAAAGGCTTCCTCACTGTAGCAAGCCTCAACTTCACCACTAATTCTCGCTTGTTCTTGAAAGTCATACCCTTTACAAAACCTGTGCCGTCTTGTCCAAAAAAATCGTTGCGGCTCCTTTGTGATGGTACTCTTGCTGAAGGATTACCAACTACTTCTCCACCTTCTTCACCTTCTTCGTCTGCCTCTCCACCTTGTTTTAATTCATCTTCATCCATCTCAACATGCATATCTTATTCATTTGAACTTGAAATTCCTTCAGGCCTTGGAATCACACTAACCCTTAGTGTTGGCCTAGCCCCAGCTGGGTCTACATCAGCCATATAAAGCTGAACATCATCATCAGTCCTAATTTTAGATGGAGCAGTCTTTTGCTTTGCGGCAACACTCAGCATATATGAAATGCAAAGATCCCTAGGATCATCACTTACCCCCCAACTGCATATGATTTTGTTGACAAGTTCATCATATGTAACATTCCTACTCACAAGGTTAGGTCTTGTCTCTTTCACCTTAGGAATCCAAGCATAGCATTTCGAGTGCTCAATCCATTCACCGAGAAAAACAACTCCTAGTAGTATGTTGTCCCCTATTACTTTAACGATATCTGCAAGATAGGATAAACATTCATGAAATGTGGTCCAGGTAGCAAAGGATACGAGAACATCGAAAAACAGATCCGAACATACCAAAGGATGTTTAAGAATACAAGCATACCGATGTGAAACTTCTATACATCAGTTCCGACCATCTGCAAAAAAATGTTCCAACATTATGAATAGCATTTACTGAACATGCTGTAAGATTATTCGGGCAACCAAAATTATGTTCCGTAACTCTGACTAGCACAATAGGAACATCAAAAGGATTGTCCTAAGCATCTAATACAATGTTCCATAGTTGTGACTACGTTGTACGAGCATTTGTAGAACAATCTATAGGATGTTTCGATCGTCACAGTAAGATGTTTCAGAACAACAACATACTATTTAAAATTAGAATAGTAGAGATTAGCAAGACGGAGGTTTACACTTACAGGAGATATGAGACTTGTCAAGCTTTCCAGTTTGAAGTAGTGCCCAACGTTATTCAAACAGTTTCAACGACAAGCTTTCCAATTTGAAGTAATGGCCAACCAGTAAACATTATTCAAAGCATTTCAACGTCAACCAAACCAAATAAAAGTAATGCCAACCAGAAATTATTATTCAAAGAATTGCAGCGTATTTTCCCCAAATTATATCTTCAATTAGAGTCAATAATACCTAATTAACCATAAAGGATTAGATCTGACAATATTTTGTGTTTGGGAGAGTTGGAATGCAAGAATAATAGCGAAAACGAAGAGAGATTGAAGAAAGAATATGCGCAGCAGCTATGGTGTTTTCAGGTCGCAAGGGAGAAGAGGAGAGAGGAGAGAGAGAGAGAGAGAGAGAGAGAGAGAGAAAGGATGGAACAAACGGAGGGAAAAATATTTCCCTAGTTTGGCAAATTTTATTTTTTATATACGTGAGGACCAAAGTGTAAGAAATAAAACTTTAGTGTGTATGGGACGATCCCGAGCCCAAAAGTTACTTGTGTCTCCTTAAGAAATCTAAACCCCTCACAGTTGCACAAGGTTCACGAGTTAATTTCTCCGAGGATGGAACGGGATAACAGTTCTACAGTAGCGGAACTTCAAACGGTAGAACTCGGAGAACTCAAAAGGAACGGAGCAAATCACACGACTTACTTTTGTATGCAGAAAAGAGAGGGAATAATCAGATGGTATTTCTGTATGCTCTGTGTATATTCTGTGTATTTCAAAAGACTGACGCGAGACAAATATATATAGCCATGGAAAAGCAGAATCTGAAGAGACACAACCTTTTAGATGTGGCTGTTACAAAACGACCACACTAGTGGCTGTTTAATACATAACGGGAAAGCATTAAGGTGGAGGAAACAATCTGAATTCTGAATTCAATTCAGATTCCCGTTACAAAAACGGATTATTAGTAATAAAGTATTATTATTAATATTAATTAATATTTTTTAGTTTTTTGTTGGTCCAAAAAATTAAGTCAATCAATTGACAGAATTCGATGCCAAGACGAGCGAGCGACGACGACGACGGTGCGAGGCTTTCCTTCTTCTCAACCCTTTTAAGGAGTTAAAAGAAGCACTTCTCTATTTAAACCCAACAAAAGCCTTTTCCTCTACCAATGTGAGAGAAAGTGCATTTCCCTTATGACAAGGAACCTTTTCACCTTTCCACCCATTTTCCATTCACACTCTTCACATTCCAAAAACCCAACAATAACAATGATATTGCCCCTTCCTCAACCTTGAATCATACATATTTGTACAATCTTATAGCTCATTATGATATATGAAAAATTTGAAGGAAGAAAAGAATACACACCAATCACTTTTTTACTACGTAACATTCTTGAATTATACCAGAACACACCCATGTTTAGAGTCCATAATGTTAATTGGAAGACAAAATAGATTTTTAGGCAATGAAATAAAACTTGGATACACATGTAAAGCCCAAATATTGAAGACACAACATATCAAAGCAATCTACCAACAACAAACATGTAAGGTAAAACACTATTATAGAAATGCATACTATGACGAATATCAGAACATAGTAAATTAATGTTTGGTATATAGTTGCTTTTAGAATTTTATGTTTATTAAATTTTATTCTCAGAAAATCAATTACCTTGTCTTAATAAATAAAAAATTCGCAAACCAATTTTAGTATATGAGTACATGCCTATTCTCTAGATAAGTATCCTTTATCATTCATGCCCTCTGATTCATACCAACATTTGTTGAAAAGGCATAGCTCTGATCCAACATGAAATATTAGAAGTTAGTAGAACTCAGTCCAATGTTTGTACTTGAAAGTTCATTAAAACAACAAAGAAAAGGAAAAGGACCGTAAATGGAAGATCTAATCCTTCTTATTATCGCATATGTGCATTGGTGGAAGGGTAAGAATTGAAGTTAAGTTTGATTCTTTGAACATGTAATTGCAACTCAAGTTTTCTTTATATCTGCAGCCATAATAAACAAAGTTTTCTTCACATCTTGAGCATGTCATTTATAAAAAAATACCACTATTGGTTCGCTCTTTAACTATCCTCACATACATTTTACATGATATCATTCAAAAAATTAATCTATCATTGATTATTTTACATATAATTAAGATAGACGTTGATCTTAGACATACATTTTCTTTATGACCGTTGAATAGTCAAGTACAATTATCTTAAGAAGCTATAGTGATTATATTAGACTTTAGTCAAAACCAATAATCCATTCAAGTGTTAAAATAATTTAAATACGTATATAATGAAAACAAACCTCATCTTTATCATTAAGATGACATCTATATCGCAAACCTCAACCAGATATAATCCATTAGGAGAATAATCAGTTCCTTTCTTTTGCAGTAGGAAGATGAAATTCAACAAATAATCAAAAGGAGTAAAACAAATGTGTCAGAAAAGTCAAAGCACAAAGAAGAAAGGCAAGAAGATTTAAGTGCGGGAGTGATAGAGGACTAACCTTAAGCCAATAGAAGATTGATGATTGAGAATAAATAACCAAGGGACATTTGATATTGAAAGGGATCAAATAAAGCGGTGGCAACTCTTCACTGATAGCAACCAACGTGAAGCAAGTACATGAAATTAAATGGATATATATACATTGCCTATGAGTAATATATCAGGCCAAACAACTAAAGGGTGCCAACCATGATTTAGAACCACGGTTTACAAGTTTAATGCCATCCCGTATGAAATTAAGTCCTGCACTCAGGAGGGATCTCATGGCAGCTAACACAGCGGGGGTTAGTCCTAGCCGGTCATTTAGGATGATGGAAAGCATGAATGGGGGGGCTGAAAATATGGGATGCTTGCCAAGTGACAGCAGAAAGGGTGTCGATCAAGATAGGAGACTCAAGTTGAATCCCGGTGATACAGAAGTTTTAAATCAATTTTTTCAACGTATGCGTGCCATGGATAACAAATTCGTTTACGAGATGAATTTAGACAACGAAGGCCGACTGAGGAACATAATGTGAATACACCCGCAAGCAGTTCTTGGATTACAGCAGTTCCATGACGTGGTTTACTTCGATTCGTCATACAAAGTTAACCAGGAAACCATGTCGTTTGCAACAGTCGTGGGCGTGAATCCCCATAATCAGTCAATTATACTTGGGGCTGGACTACTATCGAGCGAAGACATCACAACATACAGGTGGTTATTCGGGAGTTGGGTGAAGTGTATGGGAGGAATCAAGCCACGTGCCATCATAACTGATCAATGCGAGAGCATAGGGGCAGCCATAAGGGAAGAATTTCCTACCACAACCCTCCGGCTATTCCTATGGCATATGTTATCAAAGGTGCGTTCAGAGTTTAAAGGAGTTAGAGAGAAGGATGCTGTCGTAGAGCAGTTCGAGAGCATCATCTACGGGTCTATGTCGGTCGTAGAATTCGAACGAAGATGGGACCAGTTCATTCGTGATCCCCGTTTACAAGATAGGCGATGGCTTGAAAAAATCTATTCAACAAGGAGCCAGTGGGTGCCGGTATACCTGAAGGAAACGTTCTGGGCTGGTATTAGCTGCACAAAGCGGAGCAACTCAATCCACCCATTCCTTGACCAGTTTATCAACAAAAAAGCTGACCTTCAGACATTCGCTAAGTAGTACGAGGTAGCTATCAAGTCCAAAATGGAGAAAGAGTTAAAAGAAGAAGAGAGTTCCAAGGATACCCGACTAATTAGTCTGACCGGCAGTCCCTGGGAAAAACAGCTCCGTGCATGTGTGACGCGGAACATTTATGATTTGCACAGAAAACAAATCCAAGAGTCGGTCAGTTCTATATATGTCGGGAGCAACGAGCAGGACGAAGTGGAGACTTTCTCGGTGTGCGACACCGGAATGGGTTTAAACTACGCGGGGACTGACTACATCATGACTGTGGAGTACAAACGGGACGGCCAGCATTTTGATTGCAGCTGCAAGATGTTCAACACTGATGGGATTATATGCAGGCACGTGATACTCGTGCTGCAAAAGTACGGAGTGGAGCGATTGAACGATAGGTACATACTGAGAAGATGGCGTGGAGACATTAGTCGACCACACTTGTGGGCTTATGTGTCTGCTGGTTATCCGCAGATGTCTGATGAATTCCAAAGGCTCCAGGGACTTAAGGGTATCTTCTACCAATGCGCGGAAAGAGCTATTCAGTCGGACCAGTTGACGGACAAACTTAAGCTCGACCTCATGGCAAATTTTTACAAGCCTAACAATGACGACCCTATCCCCGATGACATACATGATGTGGAGGACCATCGTAGTGATGCTCCTATCCTTGATGCTAACTTTCTGAGGATCGAAGGAAGGCCCTGTCTGGTCCGTGTTACGGACAAATGGAACAAAAGGCTCAGAGCAAATGGAAGTAGAGGAGGAAGGGGTGGAAGTAGAGGAGGAGCCAGCGGAGCAGGACGTGGTAGTGGAGGGGTTGATGCAAGCGATGGCAATTATGGCGTTGATGCAGGCAGAGGCAATGGTGCAGTTTATGCAACAACTGGCAGTGGGCGGAGAGGTGGAAGGGGTGGAAGAAGAGGAGCTTGCAGAGCAGGACGTGCGACATGTGGTGTTGATGCAAGCAATGGCAATGGTGGCGTTGATGCTAGCAGAGGCGATGGTGCGGTTGATGCAATGAGTGGCGGTGGCAACAGTGGGGTTGATGCAGGTCGATGAAATTGCACAATTTGATGCAAGCTGTGGAGAAGGTGATGATTCAAATGCCCAGTGAAGCCTTGTTTAAGCTTATTTTGTGCGTTAAGAATTTTTCAATCAGTTTTAATTGTATGAAGTTTAAGCTTATGTGGTTTGTTCACATCTAACTTTACATTGTCGATGGGAATAGAATACAAGCTAGAGCAGAGTAATAATTCTACAAGATGCATCACATTCCGTCTCATAATTGCGTTAGATAATACTCCTCCGTTTAGTGTGGCCCACGATATTTGATTACCGCACTTCTATAATTCATGTTACCCCAAGCCCACCCATTCCTTTATCTTCTTCTTCCCACCCCCACCCTCTATCCCCTACATTCTTCACTCACAGAGTTAGCAGAATCCAACTATTCATTTTTCAGACCTGTTTATCTTCCACCATAGTTTCACGCCCGCATCTTCTAAACTACTGTTTTTTGTCTCTTTGAATTTCAATAAACAGTGCTGAAGAACGAGTTCTGATTTCAAAAAGAAAAATTAAAAAAAAAACTGCAAAGAACAATTCAAGACTCGCACAAATCCAATTTCAGGTTCACTATAAAAGGATTTCAACACTAACAAAGCACAATATGATAGAACAAATAAATTATTATCTTGGTCAAACTAATTACACAAAATTTCAACTAAATAACATGATGAAAACAGAATGGTCGAACTCGTTAACTTAAACTCTATTTGCTTCAAGTATGAAAGGTCTAGGAAAAACATTTCAAAATGAAACAACCTCACACAATTGTGACGTGGAATGCGAGGCACACTGTAGAAATTCTCCTGAAGCAGAGTTATAATTATAGGTCGAAAAAATATAACGAAATTGAAAGCAACTGTAAGCAACGATAGCATTGATACTACCAGAAAATATCACAAACAAAAATATCGGCCAAGATCAGAAACAAAAGTACAACCCAAGATCAGAAACAAAAGTACAACTCTCTGACTCAAGAATATTCTCAAACACGTCTTGTAATAGTTACCTTTTATATTGGATTAATTTCTTCATCTGGCGAACGCCGAGATTTCCAAGTTGTTGGATGCTCTGATCAAATTTATAAACAAGAAACAGTGTATTATATAACAAAATGGGCTACATATTGAAAAATGTTATTGTAATGATCGAAATTTAACTTACACAACGGGCGTCTGTCTTCGTCGTATAGGATTTCAATCTGTCGAGCATGTAATCGAAGAAATATTTTTGTTGCGTCGTTCTTTTTATTTCATAAAAGGTCTGTGGAAGGGTGGTATTGGTATTGAAATTGGGGGAATCTGACCTTTTTGGGCTGAAAAATTATGGTATTGGATTTTCGATTTCTGCTTGTTGAAAGGGGATAAAAGTGGACGTTTGGGGGGAATAAGAGGGAGACATCGCTTTCCCCCTAAATTTTAAACTTTTAAAAATATTTCCCCCACAAACCCGCCCACCCTATTCCCGAATTTTCTTTCGTTTTCCCCCCACATCTTCCCTCTCTCTCTTTTCCGCTGAATCGTCGGGCGAGTTGTTTAAACAACCTAGGATATGAAGTTTGATCGATGGTGATACAAAAGGACAGGGATAATTAATAGGGACAAAGGAGATAATTTTACTTTGGAAAAATAAATTCAAATTGTATAGGTAAATGTAGAAGATAATTATGTTACTAAACATAGCAAATTCCAAAAACGTCGTTTTAATTTCAGTTATTTACATTTGCATTGATAATAGCTTAATTTGATTATAATTCTATTTATTCCTATAACTAGAATTCATAGGTTAACAACAAAATTTTAACCACAGGCTTGTATGAAAATTCTTCAAAGATAAAAATGATAAACCAATTTAATGTCAATGATGTCATGATGTGTTACATTCATTAATACGTAAAAATTGATCCATAACAAATTCAAATTTAAAAAACGACTAGATAGCGTGCCCGCGCAAATAGCGGTCTAGAAGAACAACAAAAATAATACAATTACTTCAAATATTTAATTTTTACATTTACTTATTAATCTAAAAATCAAAGGTACGAAAAAAAACATATAAAAAAATATTGAAAGATACTAATGATAGCACAAAGTTTGTCCCTTGTTATCAAATTTTCTCTTCCGTTAACCCCTCTCTCCTATATTTCCTTCTTTTCCTTTTGTTTCCTTCTTCATTCTTCTTCCCGTAATATCAAGACTGTCAATGTGGTGAAGCATCTCCTCTCAAAACATAAATAAATCCCTCTATTTGATGTGAAATTTCAAGAAACATACTTCTCTCTCGAAATATTCTTCCTGCAGTTTGGTTACTTTGCGTTTAATTCTAATTTTTTCTTTTATTTATGTGGACAGATTACTTATGAGAAACAATTGTTCAACACTAAATTTGAGATTGTTTGTGAATATGAAGAGGAATGAAAAAGTAGCTAATTTTTGCCATGTTGTTAGAAGCTTGGTGATGGTTCGAAGGAGAATACATGATTATTTGTGCTTAGTGAAATTATTTTTATACTATTTATTGGTGAATTTATAATTATAGACAATATAATAGATAACTCGTTTTTACTTAGTGCATATTTTGCTTTGACATAGGAGTTATCACCAATATAAATCTTAGGATTAACACTATAACTCCATTATTTTCTCCCGTTTGCAGCTATTGGTTTCATCAATCCAAATATATACACATTTGAATTTTCTTACATTACGTAAACTTGACCGTTTCTTTATTTTGAATATGAATGATCACTAATAAAGAATTAAATATAGAATGGGTGGGGAATTATTTGGTCAGTGAAGGAGCCGTTTCTAAAGAACCATTTCTGATTATGAGTATTTGGTCATTACTTCATTATAATGATTAAAATTCTCCCTACATTTAAGTTCGCGGAGAAAAAAAAATAAGAAGCTTTTTGTAACTGTGCATGATTAATTATGATGATGATAAATGACATATATAATGTTATGCAATTAATATGATAGAAATTATATTGACTAATTTCTAACTATTACACGGGAGAAGAAAATTGTGATGGGAAGAAGCCAAAAGAAGAAGGGTGAAAAATGGCCAAATAGAGAAGTGTTTCTTCTAACTCTTAAATGAGTTAAGAAGAATGGGAGCATCGCCGTTGTCGTCGCTCGCTCGTCTCGGCTTTGGATAGACTTAATTTTTTGGACCAACAAAAACTAAAAGTATTAAATAATATTAATATTTGGTATTCCGTTTTTGTAACGGAAATCTGAATTCAATTTGAATTCATTCCTCTACTTAATTTTTTCCCGTTATGTTTCAATACAGCCATTAAGTGTGGACGTTTTCTGAAACAGCCACAAGTTGAAAGGTTTTGCCTCTTCATTCCAACCTATCCTTTGGCAATAAATACGTTCCCTTCGTCAGTCTTTTTCTAACACCAAAAACATCCGACTATCTCCTCCCTTTCTGCATACAAACAGTAAGTGTCGTTCTTCTGCATACAAACAGTAAGTGTCGTGTGATTTGCTCCGCTTCTTTGAGTTCGCCGAGTTCTATAATTTGAAGTGCCACTACCGTACAACTGTAATCCCGTTCCATCTCTGGGAGGAATTAACCCGTTAACCTTGGGCAACAGTGAGGGGGTTAGATTCCTTAAGGAGACAGAAGAAACTTGTGGGCTCGGGATTGTCCGATATATATTGTTTATATAATTCTGTTCTCGTATTTTCTGATAATTTTTGAACGCAGGATTAACAATAATTTGATCGAATGATTGGGACGTCGCTGTGGTTTCATAGTGTACACTAAGGCTTTATTTGGCATTGTGGTTGCGTGTTCTCGACCCCAATGTCATATATTGTGTTAGTCTTGCGTTAAAAAATATCATAAAATACGAGAAACATAAATATATAAACAGTATATATCGGACAATCCAGAGCTCACTAGTTTCTTGTGTCTCCTTAAGGAATCTAACCCCCTCACTGTAGCCCAAGGTTAACAGGTTAATTCCTCCCAGGATGGAACGGGATTACAGTTCTACGGTAGTGGTACTTCAAACTATAGAACTCGGCGAACTCAAAGAAGCGGAGCAAATCACACGACACTTACTGTTTGTATGCAGAAGAAATGGAGGTGATAGTCGGATATTTTTGGTGTTAGAAAAAGACTGAAGAAGGACACGTAATTGAAACAACAGTCCACACCGTTTTGTAGTGATTTTTAAACTAATGATTTTGGAATGCAGAATTACCAAGCTTGATGTTAAACTTCATTAAGCGCTAGCGAACTCATCTTGGAATTTCTCATTTCCAGTAACCATTGAATAGGCGTTTGCTCCGTAATTGTACCAAGCTGTATAAGTTTGTTATTGGTTTTACACTTTAATGAACTCTTTCGCAATCTAATCTTCAGAGATTAAAATTGTTCTTAATATGTAAATTTATCAATACGAAAAGGAGACGTAAAATTAACTAGTAGAACGCAAGAGTTGTTAAATTCCTACGTTCTAGATAAATCTTCGAGATTCCACAAGCAACCTACCCGGATAGCAAACAGATAAGTGGAGTTATAACCTTAAAGTTTCATAAAAATTTACAACTAAAATGCATATAAGAATTCCAGAATACTAAATCGACGCAATCCAAGCTTTAGATTACATAATTCACAATAATGGTATTAGTACGTAGACCCATACAGCAATTCTAATCGGCCTAGCAATTTTAATTGGGCCTAATTGACTTTAGTTTATAGTTTTAAAAACCAATCGTTCTTCATATAATAATTTAGCAGAGTTTATAATAATCTTTTTGTTCTATCAACATGTATATATTTCTGAATATCTTCTTACAAAAATTGAAGGCTTGCTTGTTGCATTAAAAGCTCGTTAGAAGAAGAACAATAGAGGCTGTTAATGCAAAACTAATAGTTGATTATAGGCTGTTAATGCAAACGTAATAGCTGATTGCTTGCTAAAAGAAAAAGAACACCGTAAATGAAAAAACTAAAATGAGTCTATCCATAATCGAACCCTAAAGCCACCAGGGCCTATCATGACATTCTCCACCGGTTTGCTGGAATACTTTTTCTCAATGTTCTGTTAATTATAAAAGCTATGCTACAAATAGGGCCTAACAATTAGCCCAAAAGTACTTTTTATTGATTCAATGCACTTATTTAAGATACAGATCCACTTCCTGCTTAACCTAGTTTTTACACTCTTCTTCCTCCCTTAGTTACTAGTTACACATCTCTCCTGAAGCACAATGAGACTCGAAGAGTTGTTTCTAAATTTCTATATATATATAACGGTTTCCATGTATTCAATTTCTTCTTTCAAGGTCATACATTGAAACGGACGATTTGGTACTTCACTTTTGCGTTTGTTATTTTGAGTAATTTCTTAGCAATATGTCCATTAATGTTTATTATTTTCTTTCCACAGATTCTTCCATGGGGTATATGGGAATATCTTCAGATTAAGGCGAAGTATACATTGGTAGTTGTAACGACGGAAAAATAGGGGGGGGGGTGAACGTTATGAAGCTCAACACATGTACGAAAGGGCCGAAAAGGTTAAATAATGGCTGGGGAGAGTTTGTAAGAGCCAAAAATCTGAAGGCACGAGATCATACTTGTTTTCGTCTCATTGAAAGCAGTGAAGAAAATGTGATGTTTGAATTTGAGTTGTATGGTGTTCCAGCTTCTCATGAACCTCAATAGAGTATCTGTGATTATGTTGGTTATGATGATAATAGTGGTGATGGTGATGATGGTGGTGATGGTGGTGATGGTGATAATGGTGGCGGTGGTGATGATGAAGAAGAAGGTGGTGAAGGTACCATTGATGATCCAGTTTGTATTGATTAGTATAATAGCAGTATTTAAATGTATTTTGATATTGTTTTTGTTAACGTGGACTGATGTTTAGGAGATTTAATGTATTATTATCATGTGTTTTGAATCTTTTGATGTCTTTGACATGGTATTACTTCAATGAGATTTAGAATCTTTTGAGTTGTTTTATCTAACAATTTACTGTTTATTAAAATTTGAACTCACACAACTACAAAGTGCATTACCTCTATAAGCAATATTCACAAATCCGAATGATAGTAGCAATTCTAAGTACTTTCCACCCGGTACATACGTTGTTTGTCATGATCGTATGACATTTAAGTGTTTTTTAAGCGCTTCATATGTTACAACGGATGACTTTGTAAGTTTTATTGCTTAATAACACCTTTATTTATTTTAATTTACAGTAGCTTCTAATTTGTTACGAATATAACCAAGATTGAGGACACATTTGGGATGAGTTCAAATTACGTTTGGGACCCTGGAAAAATGTCTATAAATAGAAGAGTAACATAATCAAGGCTGGTAAGACACTACATTTTCATATCATGGATTTTCTAGTCAATGGTCGTTTTGTTTTGATAGTTCACATTATGGGAAGACCTCCAAATCCTGATGCTGATGATTCTAATGATGATTCATTAAGTACATCAAGTGATGGTTCTGATGGGGTGAGAATAGATTATGGTGGTGAATGTAAGAGTTTTCAATAATTTCAGGAACATTGAACTTAATGATTTTTACATTCAAACACATAAATAGTAATTCAAGAAAACATACCCAAATTTGCCATAGCATTCTCTTGACTTGAAGCGGAAGCCTTAATTCTTTGTTCTTGATAAAAGGTGATATCTCCCTCTTTCCTTTAACTTTAAGAAAACGTCTGATGGAAAACGTTATCAGTATTGGTAGAGAGAGGACCCTTTTAAAATGAGAAGAGCACTTAATTTCACATTCCATCAATGTGAGGGAGTGGGTAGTTTTAAAACCACCAAGTAACTTCCCATATTTAATTAGAATTTAGTAAATATTATTTAACTTATTTATTAAACCAAATATAAACAAGTGGGCCATAACTTACAGTGAAGGAGACTTTGTTGATCCTGTCCTAATTGATGAGATGTTAGGGTTAATTAGTTAGTTGGGCTATGTTCGTCTAAGGTTTTTGTTGTTATATATGTAAGGCTTTAATGTTTGGTTGTTTCTGCTCAGTTATTGACTTGGCAATGGTCAAGGTCAGTGGATGTGTGTTTTGTTTTCTCGGTTGGATAAAAAAAATAATGATTTGTATGGTTAATCTATGTTTAGTATATTGTTTCATCTATGTGTAAGTATTGTCTTTTTATTTTATGTTGAATGTATGTTTAATTTATGTTGAATATGTTTAATTTATGTTGAATATACTGTTTTATCTATGGATTTTACTATTGTAAATAACAATGTGTCATACTTGTATAAGAACTTAATTCTGTGTAATGTAACAAATAAGTTGCAACTTCTATAAATATTAAGTTAAATTTAAGATAAGCAGTGTGTATAACTATACACGGGTTCATATAATGTGGTGTACTTCCTGCCAAGATGAAACACATTATAAAAGAGAAGTAGTGATGATATATATGGAAGAAAAATATTCTGCACAATGTCATGTAAGAACTGACATAGAAGAAGAATATATTCTCCACCATATGGGAGACCCGAATTGTCTTGTAGAGTTAGGATAGGATTGATGGACGATACATGAAAATATTTCTTTCCATGTGATATGGATTATTTGATGTAACAATGCATTCATGCACGCCCAACAAATTGTAGAATAATATTGAGTCCCTGTGCATATGATGACCTTAGGCTTTGCTAAGCTTAATTCGCTATGTATGCATTAGTTTTAAACAAGCGTGCAGAAAATAAGTAATAGGACAGCTTTCATTATGCCCCTGAAGCCTTACAATCGCTATGCTTTAGAGGCGTTTACAAAGTAGCCTATCACTTGATCAACAAGAGAGATCATTAGCCAATATAGATACTCTAATCATCTAAACAAATTACTGCGTGAGACTCAAAATGCACCAAAGGATGTGCTTTCTACAGTAGACAAATTTACTGTTCAACAAATAAAGTGCTTTCACATTTGTCATGTCAATTTAAATGCTTGGGGTAAAGTCATAGGGGAAGCTTAAGCAGTGCCTTACTAGTTACTACTACATCACTAGCTATTCTACCGTCAATTTTATAACCTTCCACATATAAATGCTCTATGAGCAATTAGTAAATGCAACCACAAAATTACTGTTGGGAAGAAACCAATCAATACACAATATTGCACGACGAGGTAAAGCGGAAGAATACCCAAGTCAAAATATTTCCCACACTGTTTGATCACGAGGAGCAAACTAAGTTTCCACAAAAGTAGGCACGCTTAGAGGGGAGTTAATCTGTTTTTAAAAATGGCTGATAAAAGATACCTACATGAGTCTAAATGTCTATATAAAATAAATTAGAAAAAATGTACTGTATTACTCTTTCTGTTAAAGGCACATCCAAATGTCTATACAATGTAAAAATCACTAAAAAAAAATTAGTGAGTCTTAATAGTACACTGTTGTGGGATTAAATAATTTTAGCAGTTTAGACTTTACATAATGTGTGAAATGTGACGTCAATGAGGAAAAGAATTCACAGGTAATGAGGTAGGGCTTAAGTGGCGTCATTCATAACCTAACTGTGCGAAGCACGGGTAAGTTTACTAGTTAGCTTAAAAGAGATAATTAGGTCAAAGGAAATATTACAAACGATTTTTATGTTCAATTGACATCTAAACATAAGAATTACAGTAAGAATTAAGCAGTGAATAATCCCCTAGGTGCTATAGTCGTAGTTGCAAGTCAAGTAGCTTTTCAGCATAAGTGCATAAAAGGAACTTTTAAATTTTGGAGCTTATTTTATGAATAACTAATTACGTGTTTGGATAAACAGGCTCAAATTGAAAAAGATGTTGCATAGTTGTTTGGTTTAAAAATGTTTTTTAATTTAGAAGATTGAAATAACCTTTAAAAAAACAAATTGAAGGATAATCAAGGGCCTTTATTGATGAAGGTATTTGTGGAGCTGGCAAAATTTTTTAAGTATAATCAATTGTTAATTATATAGCCACATATGTCTGAATACACACCTGGTATACATGAAGAGGGTCGATTTTTTCTACACCAAAAAAAAAAGTCCCAAAAAAAATAAAAAAGCATTTCATGAGGCACAAACCTTTAGCAAGGTTCGATCTCGTGACCCTCGCTATGGGTGACCCAACAGACGCCGCTGCGCCGGAACAGCTACGACTCCGTGGCCTTCCAGCAGAACTTTGATTATTAGTAAACTAATAAATTGTTCAAACATCTGTGTTGAGTTTCTAATGCCTTGGTTGACGCATCAGGCTAAAACAATAGTCTGTTTTGTAACCTAAGTCTTGGTAGTTGCATTAACCAAAGGCGCAATCAGGTAATATGGGCGAAAGTGGCTTTGGTTGACGATGCAACCAAACGTTACACCGAGTATGAAGACAAACAGCGAAGAGGTGCTAACAACTTCTCCGACAAAATGTTCAACGATTTTGGACAAAACATGAAAGTTAGGGAAATAACGCTACACATTACGTAGGAGTTGAATGATAATATCCCGTCACATACATCCTCCCCTTACAAGCATGCCTTATGCATACGTATCAGAACTGGAGCCAATCAAGTTAACCCCAATATTTGACGAGCGACTCATTTTGAAATCCAACCCGTGTGAGACCAGGATCGGAAGGATAATCAACTCTCTCTTGAGGATCACTATCAGGAATTGTATCTGTTTCATCATCAGAAATAATAATAAGTTCAGGTTTCTCCGCACCACTCGGTGGCCCTCGAGAATTAGGATCCTCCTCCAAAATTGAGAAACAGCTTCTTTTAACACGGTTCTCATCAAAATCAGTGGAAGGCCTGTCATTGGCATAACGAGAGCTCATCAGACTTTGTTTTTCCTCATAGATGTTCACTACCGAAGAAGATCTTGGAACATTAGGAGACTCTCTATTAGTAGCATGCATGATTTCCATTCAAATTGCCAGGCTGCAGAGATGATGTCACATTCTTAGACATCCTGCATTCATCTCTAGTCCCAGGAGGAATTAGAGACAAAATATTTTCTACAGGTTCAGAAGTCGCGGTCCTGCTATCGTTGATATCATCTGGATTGAGGAGTAAAGAAGCAGGATCAAGTTCACATGATCTCGCGGGTACACCATCTTGTTCAGTTCTAGTAATTCTGAGAAAGGGAATAAGTTCGGGTTTTCTAGGGCCACCGGATGACAGTCTAGAATTAGGCTCTTCCTCCAAACTTGATGCGTAAACATGAGAAAACCATTATTAAATTGTAACAGAGTATCGATTGCGCCTTGGTCTCTCAGCCTTATCAGTTCGGACCTATAAAATTTCACTGTAAAATGCAATAACTTATCTGAAGGATCAATGCCTAATCTGTCAAAAACTGCATTGACAAAATCATCATACGATATTCCCGTCTTTACAATGATCTGAGCAGCGATACCTCCCACATATGAAGTGGATCCATCTGGAAGTACCTTATTCTTCCTACCCCAGTGACAGAAACAAAGAAGCATTTTTTCTCCAGCTCCCATCATGAAGTAATGTACTTGACCACAGATGCTCAAGGTGTAACAATCTTCAAAACCTAACAAGGCTGGTAAGAAATAAAATACCTTTTTAGAGTGAGTTACTAAGTACTTATCGAGGATGAATATTGTACTATAGTATTACTCCCTCTTCCACTTTAAGTGTCACTTTTGTAGGAACAATGGGGATGTTTGACGAAAATATTGTTGAATGTAAAATAAGTAAAAAAATATAGTTATATTGTCTCAAAGATGTACAATGCTTTGATTTTGGATGGTAGTGAGATGGTGCTCTTGGCTGATGATAGTCTTTATTTATAGGGGGTGTTTGCATGTTGTTCTCTTTCTTATTAATTTAATCAATAATATTTTCTTACTATATTATTTAAAATTTATGGTAATAAAATAATTTTATATTGAATATCAATTATATGGGATGAATATGTAAAAAAGATAGAATTTGTCTAATGAAACTACAATAAGTTTCACTGAAAACGACGATAACACAACGATAACTACAATAAGTTTCACTGAAGACAGTACAACGAAAGTCGTTCAACTAAACCTTGCAGAAAGCAACCACGACAACAAAGTAGGTTCATATCAGAACAACAAATAAAACGAAACGACCGAACAACTAAAACTACGTACCAAACGCGATAAAAAAAGAGAGCGCTCTGACAAAGTCATCGCACAAACTTAAAACAGCAGGCAATACCCTAGCGGGATAAACAGAAGATGCGGTTGGTGTCGTACAAGTTATGGTCTACATGAATGGATGGAATGAAAATTTCAAGCAACACTAACAACTACCAACGCAATTTGGCAGCCAGACTTGTGCATCTTGTCTTGCGAACTGATAAATTGGCTCCCAATTTCTATCTGATGGAATAGACAAAGTTATTAACGATTAGTTACTGTCACATATATTTGTTTCTGATTAGCAGGCAGTAATAATCTACGCACATATTGCACTCTAATTTATACTAAAACAATTCAACAGACCAAACACGGAACACGTGAGAATCATATGTAACAACACAACAACTGACTTTATGTAGAAAATTAAAATATATGGTTCCGATAAACATGAACATAAAACAGCCGCTAAGTAAAGGCTGTTAAATATAAATAACCACGCCTAGTAAAAAGCACAAATTGTCCTATCCCGGCCAACAATTTTCAACCTTCAATAATATTTTTTATGATGGCTTCCTTCGCGTTCTTTGCCTCTTCCGTCCAGGGGCGGCCCAACCAAATTTGTGGCCTAAAGCTAAAGTTTAACGAGAGGCCTCTTAAATATAACATCTAATAAACTTCATATATATATATATATATATATATATATATATATATATATATATATATATATATATATATATATATATATATATATATATATATATATATATTTCTTTGAAGTTATTTTTCCAACTTTTCACGATAAAAAGTTATTAAATACAGTATTGTTTAATCAAGTTCTTCTCTAAAGTTTCTTCTCGATTGACAGTCTTTTCAATACATCTAATATATTTACATTGAGATATTATTGGTAGTATTAGGTAAGACTTTAGTAATTAAAAAAGAATCTATTGGGTCACATTGTAGCAATTGTAAATATTACTACTTATAAGCAATGAGTTGGTAACTGTAGTAAGTTTTAGAATTGTGTAGATCGATTTATTCCCAAAAATAATAGTCTAGAATTAAAATTGGAGGAATTGAGTTGGAGTATCACTACTATATTACAACTCTTTCAATGTTTGAATTCACTGTGATTAAAAAGATAAATATCTTGATTCTATAGTTAGTTTAGAAAAATTAAACTAAAATAGAAATATGAACTCATATAGACTAAAAAAAATGAATGTGAAGAGGAACAATCAAACATAAAAATTGAGGGTAAAAACACCAATCAATTGAAGATAAAATTTTATTTACATTTGTTCACTCTTTCAAAAATTTAAACTAGATCCAAGAAATAAACATAAAATTCAAAACTTTATAATAATAATTATTATTATAATAACACTAAAAAGTAATAAGTATTTTTTTTAGAAATTTGGGGCCCCCCTCAACTTGGAATATATCATGCTGCGATGCATTTAGTTCCAAGAGTGCCTCCTGAAGTTTGAGCTCCAACAGATGCACCCTTTCCAGCGCTAGGGTAACGCGTCCAACTTTTTCATGGAATAAAGCTTTATCCATCTGCGTCAGAAAAAATCATGGTTAAAATTGGCGAATTTACACAATATAATTAAAGCCCATCCAACCGGAGGAGCATGAAACAGTAAAGAGCAAACAACCTGTTGTTCACCAATGAGTGCCGATGCATTGGTAGAATTGTCCATTTGTGTGCTTGATTATTCAAGAAACTGAGTGAAAATGAAAACAGAATATAGTGAAAAAGAAAGCAAGATGTTGGGAAAAGCTAAAAGAAATCAGATTTATAGTTGGCACCGTTAGGATTATGAAAAGTCGCATATTTAAGTTAGCTTTAGGATTACAGATTACGAGGAGTCGGATATAATTACCAAGGCGTTTTAATTGGTCAATTTTCCTTAAATGGCACCCATTAATGAAAAGTTCATGCATTTTGAAAATTAAAGGCTTATATCCTCGAACATACTTAAGCTAATATTCGTTCATTTTTGCAAATTAAAAGCGAAAGAATAAACATCAGCAATAATAAAGTAGACATTATCTATATTTCCTGAACTTTATCTATCTAACTATCTATATCTATATCTATATCTATATCTATATATCTTCTAATTGAGAACTATAGGAAAGTGATGTGGCATGTCTCTATGGCCAAGGATTCCTCATTTTGGCCTATTTTCCTCCCATTCCAATTCACCTAGATGCATTCTTCGTTATTATCTTTCTTCTCATTTTTTGGATGCTTTTTTCTCTTCATTATTTACATTAAGTTATACTATTAAAGAGCCATAACAACTCAATTAAGAAAAAACCGTTTTTGTACTCTTATTATTTATTAGATAATCCAAAAGTTTTTGCCTTAATTTTTATTAAAACATAACGGTTTCATGAGGCTAATCTCCACAACTTATTGCAGCCATCAATTAAAAAAGGATATAAAAGCTAGGCAAGAGAGCAAAAAAGTTGAATGTCACCAAACAACAAACGTTTGCATGGTACATTAGTTAGCTCTAGATTGTTATGGCTGATGACGACAAGAAGGGCTTAACTGCCTCAGGTAATCTTCCCTTTTCAAAAACTTGATGTTGTATCTTTAAAGATTTATTCGGCACTTCCTAAATAATTTTTAGGATAGAACTACAAAAAAATTACAGTAAATTCACTCACTTGACCAAATTCCGATAACACAAACTTTTATATCGTAAAAAATAAAACTAAAATACTACATGTGGATTTGGCGCCCTTTAGAATTATCACAATATTCTTTCATTGCTTATTTTAGCTTTGCAGTTGTAGGCATGTCATGTTGGGGTGGATGCAATTTACATGGCAAAGCAGAGAGCTCCGGATGAATCTTTAATTTACATAGATAAGGTAATCTTGCATAGATCATTCTAGCTTGTATATATGTATCTTCTCCTGATTTTCGTTTTTTTTTTAATGAAAAGATCAACATATTTGCATTTTGTTTTTTACTCTTTAGGAGATCACGTCAAAGTGGAATATATTGTACTTCCCATGGGGCGAAGATGAGCACCCCGTTGCTCAAGGGCGGACCTAAGGCTATTGAAGGGGTGTCAATTGATACCCCTTCACAGGAAAATCACACCGCGTAGATAGGTTTAATTTTTTATTTATATATATATACTATATGTTGAGTCTCTTTAATTTTTTTGTATAATTAATTTGTTTATATTTTGATACCCCTCAACAAGAATCCTGGGTGCGCGATGCTTTCGTAATCGCACAACTATCCACATTTGCACGAAATCGAATATGGATTCATAATGATACCTGGTACGTTTGCCACAATATCCGTGGTTAGCAGATCATGGATATAATGAAACGTTCCAATATATGGAGTTAAGGTGTAGCTATTTATACGAATTAATGTGGCAACTTCTCTTCCCCCATATTATCCCTTTACTCCATTAACTTGCTGAAACGACTAAGTCAAAGAATACATATGAAAGACAATTACAACTTGCAAGAAAGGAGATAAGTATCCTTAAGTGTAACCCAATCTACTTGAAAGTGTGCACATTTACTTTGCACAATGTCTTTGACACAGTTACTGGGAAAGAGAATCATGACGAAGTGGTTAATTAAATACGTCCATTCTGGTGTAATTCTCTTTCTCGATATTATTACTCCATTTGTTTCCTTTCACCTTTCTTTATGTACTTTTTTTTGTCTCTGTCTTCTATTCATCAGCACAATAATAATGGAATACTGAAAATTCTTTTTTGAAAAGAGAATCCAATTCAGTAAATATCTTGGAGTTTAATTTTCCGTTATGTCGAGTTATGAGTCAGTTTAGTAAAGCAAGATAAAATAGGTTTATTTATTATTTAGAGGTCTTCTGATTATTATATTCGTGTTTCAAAACCTTCATACAAGTTACAACTATTACTATCTTTTAAAGCAGAATTACTTGAAACTTTCAGGATTACCTATGGCTAAACAACTTAGTTGAGGAAATTAATGTGGACTCCCAAGTAATCATTAAACATTTTTGTTAAAAAAGTCAAGATGTTTAAGCAAGAGTCTCAAACGAAAAGAGTTATTGTTAAAAGTTGTTTTGGGGATCAAGGAGTATGAATGTAGAATGTTAGGAGTAAGGAGTATAGTTAAAGATTGATGCAGGAAACTAAGGAGTATTACAAGAATTTGCACGATGACAAGATTATAATATTTTTTGAGCTTTGTAGATGTCTAATTATCTTCCTTTCCAAAGGGTAGAAGCCTTTGCTTTCACAAGAAACTTATCTGCCATTAAGTTTTATTTATTTAATTATTTGCTTTATATTTATTAGTATTATTTTGCCATAAACTCCTCCTTCATCTCTTTTACCATGAAACATGAACAGAATATTTTTAAAAGTGGATTATGATGTACATTTTGTGACTTATTTATTATTTTATATATTTATTGGATCAATTAAGTACACCAGCATAAGCCAAAGGAGGATATATCAATATACTATATGTTTTGTTGCTACTATAGGTTCCTCTTATTTATTTTTTATTTTACTTTTAGTTTTGTTTTTGAAAATTTAAATTCTGTAAAAATCATATGGGTTGAGGTATATCTTTTGAAAAAAAAAAACTAAGGGTATCATTAGACTTTAAAAAGCCATACTTTGTGTTTGTGATTACTATGATCATTTTCAGCTATAGAAAAAGGTTAAACCATAAATTCACTAGGTCTCCACGCCCGCGCGCCCGGGCAAGTTCACTAGTCTTTCTAACTATACTAAAAGAGTCAATCTCAAAAGCAAAATGTAAAAGACCATTTTGCCCCAAGTAGAAAATCAGATTACATGTACATAATGTAAATACATATTCTAATAAATATTATTAGATAAGAAAAATCCATAATCAATAATAGAGGTATATCAATCATAATAATGCAATTACTACGAGGCTAACTAAGAGTCCCAATATAATATCCTATAATCCAACACTTTTGACCTTTACTTGAACACAATTTCCAATATCAATATATATATATAATTCTGGGCTCAAGAGAAGTGATGTGGCACCTCTCTTTGGCCAAGGATTCTATTTATCTTTTTTCTCAATTCTTTTATTTTTTAAAAGTTATAAAATGTTAAAAGGTCCCTAAGATAGTTCTTTTTCGTTGAAAATACAGTAGTTACTGCTCCTAATTAATGATTACATCGTGTCTTTATATTACCTATTAATTGTTTTATTTATGTGTATTACATTGTGGCTTTTTATATTTGCTTCTTTTCCTCTCAACGCATGGCATGCCTCTCTTATGCTAGATTAATAGTTATCATTCTCCTCAATATTTTTGCCGTTTTTCCTTTATTTTGCTTATCCTTTTAGTTCTCAATTATTGCATTGCATTGATGATATATGATATATCAGTTTCATCACGTTGTCCTTTCATATTGAAAAGTTTCATCCCACTCATGTCCGTTTCATATTGAAACGTTTCTCTCATAGTATTAAAATTTAAAATCTCTTTATTACATGTTAGTGGATGAGCATACTATACATACTGGCCAACAAAGAATTAGTTCTTACATCCTCTATTTTTACCTCTACATCAATTAATATCATTATCGATATAATTTTCATGGCTGATTCGACAGAGAAGATAATGTCATGGTTTTCTTGAATAAGTTACTTTGTTGTTTGAACAGAATCCTTGATAAAAGATTGAATTTATCATTCACGAATCACGATTTACTGCTAAAATATTTAATGAGTTTTTCAAGAGAGCATCTGAGACGCTTAACTCATCAATATTGTATAGTGGTGGCTACGGTTCTTTTTAGAGGAGATGATGAAGATTAGAGATGGGGAAAAAGATACAGGTCTTGACGGCAGCTCTATAGTTTTTTCCTCTATTTGTGCTGATAAGAGCTTTCTGTGTGAATGTGAAAATTGAGTGAATTGTCCCTGAAAAATTCCCCCTATTATTGAGAATGTCAGACATCTGTAATGTATATAAATGAGTAGGGTGAGGCGTGACTGACTTCTGAGCTCATTAGGCGCACTGTTGTGGAACTTATGAGCTCAGAGAGTGAATTTGGTATTGGACCCAAAGAGTGTATACAAATTTGTATTGTGAATGTGAGTGTCCAGGCACTGTGCGCTTATGTATGTAATGTAGCGTGCGCGCCAGAATGTGAGAAAGTTGAGTTGTAAACTGTAGAAATTGCGCATGTGTAGGAATCTTCGTTATATGAAATTTGTTATGAAATTTTCTCAAATTGAACTTGGTGGCGCATGATTTCTTAATTTCATTTGTTTTCTTTTAAGTTAACAGCATAAATCTCAAGAATTCTAATGTTATAATACTGCACTAAATAGGCGACTATTTTTGTGAATTTCTATTTTCTCAAAATGAAACTACAAACGATGCAAAATTGGAAAAGTGATGAACACCAAGAATGCATATTTGAACCCACACTATGTGAACTAACAATAATACTCCAAAGCCAGTATGCAGAAGAGAATGATCAGTTGGGCATGATACCTATGGCCGCAGGATCAAGACTAAAAAGGGCTGTTTTGATTAACCAACTATTATGATGTTTTAGGATGACAATGATTTCTATTTTAGAAGGTCTAACGTTAATTTTGTCAAGTTTGTTTTGCTCAAGTTGTACACGTTGAAAATGTCCAGCTTCTAATATACTATATACTGATAGCATGCAGTAAGATGTAGGATAGGAGATGATACAACTAAGACACTTCCAGATTTTAATGTCAATAATAACAATTTAGGTGTCTTTGAGGAAACAAAAAGTTTAGATTATTTTTGTAAGAAAAATAGAAGATATTTAACACGGAACAATATTAGATGTCTTTAATAAAGGTTTGCTATTACCGCGCGAAGCGCGGAATGTTTGACTAGTTTTAAATAAATAATATATAAAAAAAATTCTTCCATGCATTTACAAGTACGGGGTAAATAGAAAGACAAATCCTTCGACTTCCGTGTAGCAACTTACTACAGCTTTTCCCATTCAGTTTAATTGCCTTCACCATGCTTATTGAAATTTATTCCAACCTTTGGAATGTCCTGCTATTCAATTTGCAAACGTTATTGCACATTCATGCATGTCTGCCTATTCCAACCTTTGGAATGTCCTGCTATTCAATTTGCAAACGTTATTGCACATTCATGCATGTCTGCCTTCTCCTCTATTTATTTGTTAAATACTGTGGACAATTTTGAGGAACATAATTTTGGACAATGTACAAACTAATTCAATAATTCTTTTGGTTCCATCTCCAACAAAAGAATTATAGGTCTACACCAGTCACATTAAATCAGGTAAAACTATAAGAATAGTATTTAAAATTCCTCCACCCATGGATTTGAAACTAAATTTGTTGAAAATACAATTGTCTTTTAATTTGAATGTTTCATACTATAATATTAAGAAAAGCATAGGCGTGTATATCATATACAAAATGTGTTAGATATTTTTCTTCTTGGCATACACGTGCAACGCACGTGCCGAAAATTTGGTATATCTAAAAGAGAGAAGAATACAAAAAGGAATATTCTTTTTTGGAGGAAAAAATGGAGAAATGGTTGGAGTAAACTAGCCTTTTCATCAATATTGTACAGTTTTGGCAGCCACTCACGGGTGAAAGGGGTTTATTATTTTATTTATTTTACTACACAGAAAAAGGTTTTAAAAAAAAGTACAGTTCTCAAAGTCACGTGCCTTTATCGTGGTTCGATCTCGTGACCCTTATTATGAAAGACACACCAAAAGTCGCTGCGCAGAATTAGCCACATCTGTTGGACATTGGGCCAAAATATAATAAAAACTGATTGCTTCTATCTTGAGTTTCGAACGCCTTGGTTGACGCATCAGGCAAAAGCAATAGTATTTTTTGTATAATATCATTGGTTGATGGATCAACCAAAGATAAAATCAGGAAGCAGGGGCCAAAATGGCTTTGGTTGACGATTCAACCAAATGTTAATCGGAGAATGAACACAAAGAGTGGAGAGTCGGTAAAGCCGGTCTTTTACGAAATGTTTGTATGATTTAACACGATGACATCAATACAAGTGGAATTATGGGCGTATGTATTTTCGAGAATACACTGTAGAAAAATATTGGTATTGTTTTACAACTATAATAAGCAGTGGAGTATATGTTTAATAAACATTGAAGTGACACTATTCATCACCTCCATTACTATTCATTATTATTTAACTCTTTTAATCTATCTCTTTATTACACTTAATTATATTTATGTAACAGTTTTATAATATTTATTTTATATCTTAACTTAGGCGTATAATTTTGATAAATGGATCATTTATGCGAGCATACTAGAGGTGGAAATTGAATAGTTATGTAGTATTTCAATTGAATTTTACCGTAATGTAATATGTATTTTATTGTATTGTATTGGAATGATTTCACTTGTTTTTGAATTATTCGTTAATATATTTAATCTATAATATTTACTTACAAATTACTATATTATTTAAGATTTTATGGTAGTAAAATAATTTTGTATTGATTATCAATTATATGTGATGAATATGTAAAAAAAAAGAAAATAAAAGATAGAATTTATTTAATGAAAATAACAAATTAAAATTGAGATAAAAGATAATAATATAATATAGAAGAGAGAGAAGAATATAAAAAGGAATATTATTTTTTGGAGAAAAAAATGAAGAAATGGTTGCAGTAAGTTTACCAAATATAAACTAGCATTTTCATCAACATTGTACAGTTTAGGCAGAAATCAAATTAAGCAATCAAATATTAATTATATTGGAAAAGAGCCACTCCCGCGTGAAAGGGGTTGATTATTTTATTTATTTTACTACACACAGAAGTGTTTTCAAAAAAAAAAAACTTCAGTTCACAAAGTCACGCGCCTATATCGTGGTTCGATCTCGTGACCCTTATTATTGAAAGACACACCAGAAGCCTTGGTTGACGCATCAGGCAAAAGCAATAGTATTTTTTGTAGAATATCATTGGTTGATGGATCAACCAAAGATAAAATCAGGAAGCAGGGGCCAAAATGGCTTTGGTTGACGATTCAACCAAATGTTAATCGGAGTATGAACACAAAGGGTGGAGAGTCGCTGAAAACATCTTATACGAAATGTTTGTATGATTTAACAAGACAACATCAATACAATTGGAATTATGGACGTATGTACTTTCGAGAATACAGTGTAGAAAAATACTGGTACCGTTTTACTACTAATAAGCAGTCGAGTATATCTTTAATAAACATTGAAGGGCAAAAAACACTGTAGAAAACATACATACTTAAAGTCTAGTATAGGACGAGTTTCTCCAAAATTTTACATGCACCCTTCATCACAAAAAAGTATATAAATCATAGCGCGAGCCGCACCATAACAAAGGAATGGAACCGCATATTTATATTTAATTGCAAGTAATATCCAATTATGCGATATATTTAGTCAATATTACCAAATTACTAACTCTTATAACAAAGCGGCAGAGCCAAGTGGATTTTAAAATTTGAAGACATGCCATGCCAATTAGTATTGCAAAAAAGAAACTTCCCTCCAACTGATTAATTAATCTCCCACCCGTTTTTTTCGCGGATTTAAGATTTTCCCTCCAAGGAAAATTAAAAAAACGAAATGTACGGCAGTAACTTACACGGAGTACAACCCGGCCCATTATATATTGTCCCATAACCCTAAAAGGAAATTGTCACTCATAAGCCCCCTCATTTCTCTAAAAAACCACCCATATCCTCTTCTTTCCGCCGTTTCTAACATAGTGAAGTTAAATTGATATGCCTGCAGAAAGATGTAGACATTTTCCGCGCGTCGTCGTAGATAACCATGTTTTCCACTGTGTAGACACGGTGAGGACTGACGTTAATGTTATGGCCGTGCGGCTCGATCGTGTATCTCGCCAGATTGATCTGCTGATGATGCATCTGGAAGGCTTCGTGACGACCTTAGAACTAGTTTTGCATAATTTTGGAGGCAATTGTCCGGAAGGAGCGCAAATTGACAGTCTTATAGCCTCTCTACGCCAGGATTTAGGTTTGTTCGTTTAGAGCCGTAGTCGCGTTTAATTTGACTGTAATATATATATTTTCCTATGTCTGAATCTGCTATTCCTTTCTGAATTTGGCTTTGGGTGCTGCTAAATTTCTGATCCTATGCCACTTGCAGCACTAGTTTGTAATTGCACGACCCTTGTTCCTCCACTTTTCGAGCTGATGATCTTCTCTTTGTTTGTTCCCCTCCCCCTCCCCCGGTAATTGCTTTAACTCACGCGTATGAGAAGACGATAAATTAAAGAAAATGCTATTTGATGCTGATATAGTTGAGTTTGTATTGCATTTGTCCATGGTGTTTTAGCAGCAGGTTTCTTCTAATCATCTAAACACAAGATTTTTTGTTCTTGCTGCGCTTGTTTGTACCGAAAACTTGTCTAGTTACAGTATTATCTGGTGTAGTATTACTTGCACAGATGTTCCTCCAAATACTCCGCTCTTGACTAATATTGTTCTATGTTTCCCCAAATGTCATACGTTATTAATAAATTTTTGTTTTTATATCTAATTCCCATTGATGAATATAATTGAAGTCAGAAATCAGTCCATTAGACACGAACTAAATCAAAACCACAAATTAATAAGTATTGCATCAGGATTGAGCATGTACGTTGTCTAGACACCTATTCATCCAAAGTAGAAGTACGGGTTTCATCTGAATCAACGACTTCTGCTTGACACCATCAAAGAGTGGATAAGTTAATGCGAAAGTGTAAATGTCAACAACACGTAGATGACTGTTAACTAACGGGTGCAATATTGCCATGAATTGCATTATAAATTCATGTGTCCTGCTCCGACTTCGCCTCAGAACTTAGAATCCATTAATTTGCTGCAGTTACAATCATTAATGGCAGGTCCTCTGCTTTTAACAACCGTACGTATACCGTCGTCCTCAACCAATAGGGTAAGCAACGAAACCATTGCCGTATTAGTTCTAATTTGTTCATTCTGTCAACGGGAGCAACGCAAACCCCATAATTGGACTATTTGTGGGCCACAGCTGATTAATTAGCGAATTGGGCCGCACCATCAATGAAGGCAAGTGCTCGGCCCATGTAGGGTAAGCCCTCCAACACGTTTTCGGCGAGTCCCCAGGAGTTGGGTCGCATAATCTATTCCTACACGTATGAATCCTATTAGGAATTCAACATTCCAACGCTCGCTGTCGTTTAAGTTTACCCAACGACATGTGTAAAAAAAGGATACTTATTTAATCGAATTTTAGGTACTCTTTAACATTGAGCAGTTATCACCTACCTTGGTACTTGTTTATTAATCAAGATGGGTAGAACTTGTTTTGGTTAGTAGACAAGTTCTTTGCCCTTGCAACAATACAAATAACGAGAATGCACGAAATCAGCCCAGCGTATGCAAACTTAGTGTTCTACATGGACAAAAAGGAGAAAGTCAATACTGCTACTAAGTACTAATGAAACGACCTCAGTCAGTCGTTTCAGAAGTTAGGACTCCGATTGGCGTGCCGATAATTTTAAAATATTCATAATGTCCATTAGAACCTGTCTGTAAAATTTGAGCTAAATCAGACCTCGTTTGGTAGACATCGGAAGAAGGTTTCAGTTTTTATTGGCAATATATATTAAAAAGATATTTTCGAGCTCGGTTTTGCCGAATGAGCTCCGATTCGAATTCCGAAAGCGCCGTTGTCACGCCCCCAACTAGGAGAGGACGTGATTGGCACCCAACCTGAACTACCGTTGAGTGAACCCTGAATTAACTATTAGATCAAGGCCAATGAGACATAATTAAGATACTGCAAAATGACATTTAACTTAGAATACCGGTATGAGGATTAAAGTATCATCAAGATTTAAAATTCTTGTCAATCTGAATATCTGAAGAAAAGAAATCTGCTAGCTAAGTCATGAGCCTCTAAATGAATGGACTGAGAATATAAAGACATAAGCTACGGGGCATTCCCCGAGAATCAAATAGTGGATAAAATAAATATTGTCTGAATACTGGCTGCCGCTGGAAAGAAAACGGCGCTCACCAACTGAACTACGAACAAGCCTGACACTAGCCTTGAATTGCGTCAGCTGCTGCCTCAACACCTGCCACATCAAAGTAAGCAGGCCCTCGCGGGCTAAGCATCTCCAGGATACCCAGTAAATCTCATAGACTTCTTACTAAAAGGCTATACAAAACTTATTGGGAAATAATATATTAAGAAAGAAAATGCACATTCATAAATATGTAATTAATCGGTCTAAGAATTTATACTATCTTGGTAGTTAAGCAACTAAGCTATTAACTGATGCTAAACTAAAAGTGAGCTATTCAAAGAAGTAAATTTATTGACAAGAACGTGATTCACACTGTGACCCTACGCGCGTGAGATCTGGCAACACGCACGGAGGAGTGTCGGTCTCTCTCCCCAATAAGTGATAGCCCTGCATACGTGCAACTACTGTCACATATGTGGGAGTGTCGGCCAATCTCCCAAAAACATACTGTGGCCCTGCGTACGTGAGATCTGGCAACACGCACGGGGGAGTGTCGGCCTATCTCCCCAATAAGTAATATGAGCACAATACTAACTGAATCTGAATAATGAAGTTCTATCAATAGACGTCATAGGAGCAAGTCACATAGCAAGACCAAAGTCAAACAAGTCATATTTATGGAACTGAGTCAAGCATGAATAATTTATGCAAAACTATATTAACATTGTACTATTTATTCAGTCCCAATTAGAAAGGTTGTCTCAACTTACTTGGTAGTCTTATCTCAGATAGCCTTCTCAATATTTCCGCGTGTTCAACGAGTCAAAATCTACAAACATTAGGATTCAAGCCATCAAAACGTGCTCAACTAGCTTACTTTACCCTACTTGAGCTAACTCCAAGTACAGATAGCTCAATCTCAAACTAGAATCTCCTATCGTACTAGTTGGTTTATGTGTTTCTCTTAACGTTCATGTGGCAAGCTATATCTAAGACCCCATCTTAGTCTTAGTTTACTGTGAAAGAAAAATAATATGCGATGGTCTTTCACTGTTGGTAACTCAACAAAGAGAGAATACTATAATTCCTAAATATCTAGTGAGATTGGTAATGATACTACAATAATTAAATGTCAACCCAAATACTACACTACATCTTCTCTATCAACAGAGTTACTTATAATTTTCACTTCTGGTTTCCCTACTAATATCATCCTATCATTTAATATAATAACTTCAATGTGTTCCAATAGCACCAAATTGACAATTATAGGGGTTGAGATTTACCTTCAAAAGTATGTCCTTTAAGTTTCTTGAAACTTTGAAATATAGAGAGATTGATGAACTGCTACCTCAATATATCCTTGATCGCAGTAGCTATTATTTTTCTTTTGTATTTAAGGAGCGCTAACAAATACTCGACCAGTTCGAGCCGCCGAAAACAGAGGTCAAAGTAGCGTTTTTCTTATCCTTTAGAGAAAGTACCCTTTTTCTCTTTTTAGCTTTGACCCCTTTTTTTCCAATTTCTTTCTCACGTGAGGGCCTCTCTAGTGGGCCTCTTCTAAAGGCTCAATATATGGCTACTGCTATTATTTCTTCTTAACACCCTTTTTCAATCTTGGCAAAACAACAAAATAGATATAGTTACTCTTTTAAAGACCACTCAATTCTTTCATCACTTTACGCACTTTTGTCTAGCACAGACCAGTAGAAGCTTTCATCTTTACTTATCAAACCAAATCATCTCTCTTCTTGTCATGTACTGAATCATTTAAAATTCACTTTCTTCCATGACATTTTTATTTTCAAAAATAAATACACTAATTCATATAAACCCCATATCAATAATATATCCTTTTGTTGAGATGACTATAACTAAAAGATAACGGGGTATTACATTCTTCCCCTCTTAAATGACATTCGTCCTCGAATGGCTACTATGATCTATTTCTTAATAGGTCGTTGAAATTAGGTTTGTATCACTCCTTTCACTTAAGTCCCAAAAATTTGACTAACTCCCAAATTTTTAAAAAATTTCAGCAGAGTTTCCTCTGTAACTGGAGCTATCCCAAAAATTTTAACCTGCTCAACATCAACCACAACAACATAGTACATCCTACTAATCATCTCAACACACCATACGTTACACAAGTATCCATCTCCACACATCATACGCAACAATAACATATTGTTCAGAGGCTCATTATAATTCATATGGATACACTAAGTACAAGACAAACTATTTATAGTAAACTTTAAACCACGAGTAACAAGGGTAATGAATAGGCTTTATAGGAGAACGTTCCACGGCTATAATAATTATATTGGAACAATATAACATATCAGCTGTATGACTATGTAATTTATGCTTCAGTATTGAAAGATATAACCTTAACAATATAGGCTACCATAAGAAGTTTCAGGCGGGAATCTATTTGGTCTAGATTTATTCTTTGTAAATCTCTAGCTAAAGGGATTGTCTATACTATATAGGCCATGAAAGGAGGAAAGTTTCTTTCTAGCCTGTGATGAAATTTTTTTTTTATTTACTAAATATGAGTACTAATTAAGTAATTGGTTTAAGTTTTATCATATTGCTAGGTTCTGGAAATCTCTCAACCAATAAAATTTACTCTGACAATTTTTTTTTGTTAATAAGTTAAATACCTGAATCCTGAAATAACTGCGGATACTTGGCCATCATGGCATGCTCTACTTCCCAAGTTGCTTCTTCTTCAGAGTGATTCGCCCACAACACTTTAACTGAAACAATTTCTTTATTTCGCAACCTCCGGACTTGTCTGTCTAAAATAGCTACAGGCACCTCCTCATAGGACAAAGTATCATCCACCTCTACTTCCTGAACAGGAACCACATGACTTGGATCATAGAGATATTTTCTCAACATGGAAACATGAAACACTGGATGTACCGCTAATAACTCTGGCGGCAAAGCAAGTTCATAAGCTACCTGTCCAATTTTCTTAAGAATCTCATAAGGACCAATATACCTCGGGCTAAGTTTTCCTTTCTTGCCAAAACGCATCACACCCTTCATAGGAGACACTTTCAAAAATACCTTATCACCTACATTGAACTCAAGATCACGGTGTCGTTTATCAAAATATGACTTCTGACGACTCTGAGCTGTCTTTAGTCGTTCTTGGATCAACTTTACCTTCTTCAAGGAGTCTTGAACAAACTCTGGACCTATGAGTTTTGTTTCACCCACCTCAAACCAACCAATAGGCGAACGACAACGCCTACCATATAGAGCTTCAAATGGGGCCATCTGAATGCTTGCCTGATAACTGTTGTTGTAGGCGAACTCAATTAAAGGTAAATGGTCATCCCAATTTCCCTTAAACTCGAGAACGCATGCCCTTAACATATCTTGCAATGTCTGAATAGTTCTCTCAGCCTGCCCATCTGTCTGAGGATGAAATGCCGTACTCAAATTGACCCTAGTGCCTAGACCCCCTTGAAAGCTCTGCCAAAACTGGGAAGTGAATTGTGTGCCCCTATCTGAAATAATAGAGACAGGTGAGCCATGAAGTCGGACTATCTCTTTAATATAAATTTCTGCATATTGCTTAGCTGAGTAAGTCGTCTTGACTGGTAAAAAGTGGGCCGACTTGGTGAGTCGATCCACAATGACCCAGATGGAATCGTGCTTCTTGAAGGTCCTGGGTAGACCAACCACAAAATCCATGTTAATTCTTTCCCATTTCCACTCTGGTATCTCAATCTCCTGAGCATAACCGCCGGGCCTCTGATGTTCAGCCTTTACCTGTTGACAATTTAAGCAACGGGACACGAAGTCTGCAATGTCTCGCTTCATGTTACTCCACCAATAAATATCCTTCAAGTCATGGTACATTTTTGTAGCACCAGGATGCACTGAATATCTGGAACTATGTGCTTCTTCCATTATTTCCCTACGCAAGCCATCAGCATTTGGTACGCATAATCGAGTGCCATGCCTCAAAACACCATCCTCTGAAATAATGAAGTCTTTTATTTTGCCATTCAGGACACCTTCCTTGATTTTCATCAATTGCTTGTCTTCCCACTGTTTGGACTTCACCCTTTCAACTAAAGCTGACATTGACACTCTACAAGCTGTTAGTTCACCATCATCAGTTTCATCAAGACGGATTCCTTGGTCTACCAAGCTCTGAATTTCCTTAGCTATCGGCCTCATGTGAACCTGCAAATGAGCTAAACTACCCATAGATTTCCTGCTGAGGGCATCAGCAACCACATTCGCCTTACCCGGGTGATATAAAATATTCAAATCATAATCTTTTAATAGCTCTAACCACCTTCGCTGCCTCTGATTCAACTCTCTCTGCTTGAAGATATACTGCAAACTCTTGTGATCGGTATAGATATCACAATGTTCACCATATAAATAGTGACGCCATATTCTCAAGGCAAACACCACTGCTGCTAATTCAAGATCGTGAGTAGGATAGTTCTTTTCATTGTTCTTAAGTTGTCTGGAAGCATAAGCAACTACCTTGTCATCTTGCATAAGAACGCATCCTAACCCAACCCTGGAGGCATCACAATATACAACAAATTTGCCAGAACCTGTAGGTAAAGTCAAAATTGGAGCTGATGTCAACCTGTCCTTGAGTTCCTGAAAACTCTTCTCACAAGCCTCTGACCACTGGAACTTAACATTTTTTTGGGTTAATTTTGTCAAAGGAGCTGATATCGAAGAGAATCCCTCTACAAAGCGTCGATAATACCCAGCTAACCCCAAGAAACTTCTGATCTCTGTAGGCGTCGTCGGTCTAGGCCAACTTTTGACTGCATCTATCTTCTGTGGGTCTACCATGATTCCCTCACTTGAGACAACATGTCCCAAGAAAGCAACTTTGTCAAGCCAGAATTCACACTTGGAAAATTTAGCGTACAACTGATGTTTCCTTAAAGTCTGCAACACCGCCCTTAGGTGGTTTTCATGTTCTTCCTGGCTACAAGAATAAACCAAAATATCATCAATGAAGACAATAACAAAAGTATCCAAGAATGGCCTGAAAACTCTGTTCATTAAGTCCATGAAAGCAGCTGGCGCATTGGTCAGCCCGAAGGACATCACTAAGAACTCATAATGCCCATAGCAAGTCCTAAAGGCTGTCTTCAGGATGTCTGCTTCTCTGATCTTCAACTGATGGTATCCCGATCTCAGATCTATTTTGGAGAAATGCTTAGCACCCTGTAACTGATCAAATAGATCATCAATTCTAGGCAATGGATATTTGTTCTTGATTGTTACCTTATTCAGCTGGCGGTAATCAATGCACATTCGAAAAGTACCATCTTTCTTCTTCACGAATAACACTGGGGCACCCCACGGCGACACACTCGGTCGAATAAACCCCTTGTCAAGCAGGTCTTGCAACTGCTTCTTTAGTTCATTTAATTCTGTCGGTGCCATTCTGTACGGTGGGATTGAGATAGGTTGTGTCCCAGGCAATATGTCAATACCAAACTCAATCTCCCTATCTGGTGGCACTCCTGGAAGATCATCTGGAAATACATCTGGAAATTCATTCACCACAGGTACTGACTCAAGTGTAGGTGTCTCAGCTTTGGTATCTCGCACATGGGCTAGATATGCTAAGCACCCACTATTTATCAACTTCCTGGCCTTAAGGTAGGAAATAAACTTACCCACAGGCATACCCACTTCACCTCTGACTACAACTGGATCTTCTCCAAGGAAAGAAAATGTCACTGTCTTGGCATGACAGTCCACCGTGGCATGACAAGATGATAGCCAATCCATGCCAGCTATGACGTCAAAATCAACCATATCAAGCAAGTGTAAATCTACTAAAGTCTCACGATCCTTGACTGAGATAACACAATCTTTATAAACACTGGAAACAGATACTGAGTCACCAACAGGTGTGGCAACCTCAAATGGATTATCTAACTGTTCTGGTTCCTTCCCAAACCCCGCAGCAAAGTAATGTGAAACATAGGAAAAAGTAGAACCAGGATCAATCAAAACATATGCCAAACGTCCACAAACAGACAAGATACCTGTGATAACTGTGTTGGACGCTGCTGCATTCTGTCTATCTAATGCTGTAAAGAGTCTAGCTGGTCCACCTCCGGCCTGAGTTCCACCTCTGCTTATACCACGCCCTGACTGGTTATTAGTTGTCCGAGCTGGAGGTGCTGCAAAAGTAGAAGTTGTGGAATGAGCTTGGGCAGCTGGAGCCTTTCCTGTAGCATGAGTGAGTAACGGACAATTTTTCATATGGTGGCTTAGATCATTGCAGTGGAAACAACCCTTCTGACCATAACGGCACGGCCCAAGATGTCTTCTCTGGCATGTAGGACAGAGAGGATAAGATTGCACAGTGAGACTCTGACTAGCTGAATTGTTCCCCTGATGTGTCTGACCTCGACCCTGTTGTCTTTGTGCCTGGTTCCCACCCTGTTGCCCATATCTGACTGGAGCCTGGTAAGGAGATGAATATGCCACTGACTGACTCTGTGTTGCTTGATTCCTGTTTCTTCCTCCATTTACTTGCCCGCTGAAATTACCTGAAGTTTTTGCCTTTTTGCTTGCTTCCCTGGACTCTTTGATAACTCTGTCAAAACTCTCTTTCCGCTTAGCTATATCAACAATATCAAGGTAGCTCTTGTCATCTATGTGAGAAGCCATGTCCCTAGCCATGTACGGATTCAAACCTTCAACAAACCTTCTGACTTTTTCCCTAACTGTAGGAATTAAAAGGGGTGCATGCTCTGCCAATCTGTTGAACTCATTCTCATATTCTGTCACTGACATAGTTCCCTGTTTAAGTTGCTCAAATTGTCGTCGCATGTCATCTTGTCTGCTACTAGGAAGAAACTTTTTCATAAAAATCTCCTTGAACCGTGGCCATGAGATGGGTGGCAAGTTCGGACCTCTGCCTTTTCTATAATTCCTCCACCAAGCACCTGCTATATTTTTCAACACGAACCCAATCAACTGCGTAGCTTGAGTCTGAAGACAACCCAAAGCTATAAATAACTCTTCCACTTCTTCTAAGAACAACATTGGCTCAGCTGTAGGATCTACACCGGTGAAAGTAGGAGGCTTTAGCTTCAAAAAGTCATATGGTTGGACCCTTGCTGCTGGAGCCTGCACTGGTCTGTCAACATTAGCTGGGGCATTTGGTTGTGGTACCCCATATTGTGGATCCAAAAAGTCAACCGGATCATCATCTAAGTCATAAGGGTCCTGGGCCGGAGCATGATTAGGTGCAGCTTGATCTGCAGTTTGAGGAACTAAAGATTCCAAAACGTTCAGAATTCTATCAATCTTCTCAGCCTGCTGCTGATTGTCAGATCTGGGTGGACTAGGAGGAGGTGTAGCATGTACTTCTTCCACAGCCTGCTGGGGTGGAGCCTGTGCCTGCCCAGCAGCTCTACCATGACCCTGATTACCTCCAGCACTACCGCCTCTACCTCTGCCTGCTCCTCCTTTTCCCTTGCCTTTGCCACGACCTCTGGCCGCAACTGGAGCTGCTGGTGTAGCTGGCACCACTGGTGGTGCTTCCTGGTTAGCAGCTGCAGAAGAGGAAGTTGATCTTGTTCTAACCATTGTTATCAACAACTGAAACGAGAGATAAGAAACTGTTAATATCATAAAACTTTAGCTCTAACGCACGACATAAGAAACAAAGAAGGGAAACTTTCCTAACATGTCTCGCAGCCTCCCAATTATAAGTGTGGCGCGCTTCACACCCATAAGTAGGACTCTACTGGACACGGCTCATGACTTCCTAGGACAACTGAACCTAGGCTCTGATACCAAGTTGTCACGCCCCCAACTAGGAGAGGACGTGATTGGCACCCAACCTGAACTACCGTTGAGTGAACCCTGAATTAACTATTAGATCAAGGCCAATGAGACATAATTAAGATACTGCAAAATGACATTTAACTTAGAATACCGGTATGAGGATTAAAGTATCATCAAGATTTAAAATTCTTGTCAATCTGAATATCTGAAGAAAAGAAATCTGCTAGCTAAGTCATGAGCCTCTAAATGAATGGACTGAGAATATAAAGACATAAGCTACGGGGCATTCCCCGAGAATCAAATAGTGGATAAAATAAATATTGTCTGAATACTGGCTGCCGCTGGAAAGAAAACGGCGCTCACCAACTGAACTACGAACAAGCCTGACACTAGCCTTGAATTGCGTCAGCTGCTGCCTCAACACCTGCCACATCAAAGTAAGCAGGCCCTCGCGGGCTAAGCATCTCCAGGATACCCAGTAAATCTCATAGACTTCTTACTAAAAGGCTATACAAAACTTATTGGGAAATAATATATTAAGAAAGAAAATGCACATTCATAAATATGTAATTAATCGGTCTAAGAATTTATACTATCTTGGTAGTTAAGCAACTAAGCTATTAACTGATGCTAAACTAAAAGTGAGCTATTCAAAGAAGTAAATTTATTGACAAGAACGTGATTCACACTGTGACCCTACGCGCGTGAGATCTGGCAACACGCACGGAGGAGTGTCGGTCTCTCTCCCCAATAAGTGATAGCCCTGCATACGTGCAACTACTGTCACATATGTGGGAGTGTCGGCCAATCTCCCAAAAACATACTGTGGCCCTGCGTACGTGAGATCTGGCAACACGCACGGGGGAGTGTCGGCCTATCTCCCCAATAAGTAATATGAGCACAATACTAACTGAATCTGAATAATGAAGTTCTATCAATAGACGTCATAGGAGCAAGTCACATAGCAAGACCAAAGTCAAACAAGTCATATTTATGGAACTGAGTCAAGCATGAATAATTTATGCAAAACTATATTAACATTGTACTATTTATTCAGTCCCAATTAGAAAGGTTGTCTCAACTTACTTGGTAGTCTTATCTCAGATAGCCTTCTCAATATTTCCGCGTGTTCAACGAGTCAAAATCTACAAACATTAGGATTCAAGCCATCAAAACGTGCTCAACTAGCTTACTTTACCCTACTTGAGCTAACTCCAAGTACAGATAGCTCAATCTCAAACTAGAATCTCCTATCGTACTAGTTGGTTTATGTGTTTCTCTTAACGTTCATGTGGCAAGCTATATCTAAGACCCCATCTTAGTCTTAGTTTACTGTGAAAGAAAAATAATATGCGATGGTCTTTCACTGTTGGTAACTCAACAAAGAGAGAATACTATAATTCCTAAATATCTAGTGAGATTGGTAATGATACTACAATAATTAAATGTCAACCCAAATACTACACTACATCTTCTCTATCAACAGAGTTACTTATAATTTTCACTTCTGGTTTCCCTACTAATATCATCCTATCATTTAATATAATAACTTCAATGTGTTCCAATAGCACCAAATTGACAATTATAGGGGTTGAGATTTACCTTCAAAAGTATGTCCTTTAAGTTTCTTGAAACTTTGAAATATAGAGAGATTGATGAACTGCTACCTCAATATATCCTTGATCGCAGTAGCTATTATTTTTCTTTTGTATTTAAGGAGCGCTAACAAATACTCGACCAGTTCGAGCCGCCGAAAACAGAGGTCAAAGTAGCGTTTTTCTTATCCTTTAGAGAAAGTACCCTTTTTCTCTTTTTAGCTTTGACCCCTTTTTTTCCAATTTCTTTCTCACGTGAGGGCCTCTCTAGTGGGCCTCTTCTAAAGGCTCAATATATGGCTACTGCTATTATTTCTTCTTAACACCCTTTTTCAATCTTGGCAAAACAACAAAATAGATATAGTTACTCTTTTAAAGACCACTCAATTCTTTCATCACTTTACGCACTTTTGTCTAGCACAGACCAGTAGAAGCTTTCATCTTTACTTATCAAACCAAATCATCTCTCTTCTTGTCATGTACTGAATCATTTAAAATTCACTTTCTTCCATGACATTTTTATTTTCAAAAATAAATACACTAATTCATATAAACCCCATATCAATAATATATCCTTTTGTTGAGATGACTATAACTAAAAGATAACGGGGTATTACAGCCGTTGGGTTTGTATGATTATTTATGACCATTGTAAACTTTCAAAAGTGAATTTCGATGTTGTTCGGCAAGTTTCCGCTAAAATGCCGAAAGTTAAATAATTTGACTTTTTTTCATTTAAATCCGCATCTTGAGTTTCGGGAGTCGGATTTGAGATCCATCTTCGCGAGTATGTTACATATATTTTGTATAGCTTACTTGAAAAATTTGGGATCATTTCGACTTCTCTAGGGTTCCATTTCCATTTTTATCGTCGTAGCGATTTTATTATTTAAAAAAAAAAATTTAAAATTGAAAGTCGGCTAAGGGATTTACTCCCTTATAAGCAATTAAGCAGTAGCCATGATACATAATCAGAAACGTACAACTTACGCAGAGAGAGGAAAAATTAGAAAGAGGAGAGAAAAAAAAGGAAAAAAGGAGTGGAAAAATAGTGGAATTTCTACCCCAAATCTTCAGGTAATGATGTTAACTCATTATCTTAGCTTATTACGTGTGTTTGAATATATTTTTATGGTAAAAATAGGGATCTTAGACATCGCCCTAATGACGTAAATTGATAGTTTAAAGGGTCAAATGGACCCCGATAATGAAATGTATTATATATTCGTACTCAGTGAGTTATGGGCAACTTATAGATGTAATTTATTTAGGGTTTGGTTATGTGGGCTTAAACCCTGTATATAGGCCTGGCCTGCGGATTGCGTATGCCAATAGGGTATCAGGTTCTTAACTGGGTTGCCCTAAGATGTGAGGAATGAAGCCTTTAGCCTAATGTGATATATTTTTCTGCTTATTGATCACAGTGGGATCGTTTGGCAATGAATTCAAAAAAATAACGCGGTTGTTGGTCGCAATGCTAACTTTGTAACAAGGTAAGTGTTTGTATCCATTTCTTTGGAGGCACCTGGCCTCGTGGATTTTCTACCACGTGTTCCTTACGTGTGTAGCTGCCGATAGGCGTACTCATTATGCCTTAGCTTTGGATTTACATTATATATTATATGTTATGTCCTATTGTTGGTATTGCAATGAGGATCTGAGCATTGTACCCTGGCTGTGAGTTGGCATCTACTTCCCGGTTGTCGATGAGAGTCCCGCGCCGGTGAAGGGTTATTATTGCATCACATTGCATTCATATGCAATATTTGTCATTCATATGCATTACATTGCATATCATATTGAGGGCAGGAGTATTCCGCCCCAGGAGGAGGAGTATTCCGCTCCATTGTATCATATTGAGGGCAGGAGTATTCCGCCCGAGGAGCAGGAGTATTCCGCTCCATTGTATTATATCGGGTGCAGGAGTATTCCGCCCCAAGAGAGTGCAGGAGTATTCCGCCTCTGGTTTATATTATATCGGGTGCAGGAGTATTCCGCCCCAGGAGCAGGAGTATTCCGCTCCAGTTGGTTATCAGATTGGATTCCCCTCGAATGCAAGAGTATTCCGCTTCGAGATGGGACGACGGGCACATGTGACCCTTTGCATCATATTTCATTTCATTTCATCTCACTTCATTTCATTTTATCTCAATTCATACCATTGTGTAGACTTACGGTACATGACTACTGTTCTGCTTATATGTGCATTGCGTATTTGTTGATATGTTTTTGGCATGCATCCTTGGTTGAGTTTATAAGTTTCTTATGTGTTTCCGATTGTTATCTGGCTCTGCCTTTTTATAATTTAAATAAAAAGAGTTTGGTCTATCTAATTTCTTTTCTCCCTGGCTAGCTATCCTATTCTTTGAGGTGGCTAGTCTGCCCCACTTATTGAGTCCTTTTGACTCACCCTTGTTTGTTGTTTGTTTTTTTTTGTCTATCTATTTCGTTTCGGCAGGTTCGCTCCAGGATTGAGTTCGCCACGTTGTTCAGGAGTGAAGACGACTTCAGCTGTCAGGGTGAGCCAGCCTTTATTCCGGATGGCCACCAGTTTATCGGTTATCATTTCAGTTGCATTTTGCTCCCTTCAGGAGGTATCTGTTTTCTTTGTACTCTTAGATGTCTAATCTGGATAGCCCTAAACCTAGTATGTTGGGTAGTCAGCTGTAATTTCTTTTGTACAGCTCAGAGGTATCAGTATGTCTGTGTTTTTTTTTTTTTTAGTCTTGTCCTTATTTATGAATTATTATATTTATTTTCCTGATTTAATTGGTAAGGTTTCGCCCGACGGGTCTAGGGGAGGATGTCGGGTGCCCGCACGGCCTAACCGGATTTCGGGTCGTGTCAGTTGGTATCAGAGCCCAGTTTAGTGTCTATCCAGACTAAGACAGTGTCTAGTAGAGTCTCGCTGATGGGTACGTAGACGTCCGTACTTATCTACGAGAGGCTATGATGGCATTTAGGAAGTTTCACTTCCTTCTTTTCTAATCGTGCGTCGGTCTAGGATGCAAAAGTATTTTCGTTAATTCCTTCGCGGTAATTGTGAAACCCTCGTGCAACAAATCAGCAAACGGTATGAGTTCAAGACGAAGCAGTCTAGCCAGGGGCTAGCACTGACGAAGCCCCGAGAGTTTTTCTTATCGTGTTGACGATCTAGTTATGGAGGTCCCAGCGGTACGAGCTCGCGATGGGCAAGGGAGCAGGGCCTTGTGGTTCCCTTGGCTCCACAATGCTTTTACGAGAATCTTGGCAACGTAGATACCACAATAACCTATTATTTGCTAGGCATCTTATCAGGTTACCACAGATGCAGATGTTCGGACTTAGAGGGCTCTTGTTCCAGTTCTTAATATTGCCGCCGTAAAGTATGTTTCGGAGGCAGCATGTGTTGTGCCTCTAGTTGTTCTGGCTGGTTAGTTAGCCTGAGTAATGGCTCGGTCCGAGTGTCCGAAGAGGTTGCATTATTTTACGCGGTTGAACCTTTCGATATTCTTAAGCAATGCATCAGATAAACCCCGTGAATTTTTTTTAGAAATAAAATGATGTCAGCATATCCTTCAGGCTGTTGGTTATCTCGAGCAATGTGCTGTGTATTATTCTGCTTTCCAGTTTCAGGGTCCAGCCTTGAATTGGTGGGCCGCTCTCTTATTAGCTAACTTGGTTCGGTTTTCTTCTAGATCCATGGAAAGTTCCTTTCGAGTAGCGAGCGAGATGAAAAGTCTATCCAGTTTGAGTGGATTTGACAGGGTAGCCTGTCGGTTAGCCTGTTGATGTTTCAGAATATAAGATTGAATTCTATAAAATGGCTGAATATGCATTTGAACTAGTCCATGAGCCTTTCGAGAGATTGAGGTCGGGATTTCATTTTATATTGTTGTTGATATTGCTCGGAGGTTCGAGGCATACCATAAGTTAGAGCGGGAAAGTAAGAGATCCCATGGCCCTGGTGGGTAACCATGGTACCTCATTTGGAGGTAAAAGTCCTGATTATTTTTGGGAACCTTCCAGGTTATCTCAGCTTGTAGAGCGTGACTCTCAGAGTGCGCGAGTAGTTCATCAAGATTAGACCCAGTTTTTCTCTTTATAGCTATCGACAATATGTCTAACTTCCATTTTCAATGAAAATCTGTTATCACTGTCATGAGTCTGGTTATCCTTTAAGGAGTTTTTCCTTACTCCAGCAAGTAGACAATGGTCCTTCTTTTCGCCCTCAGGCACCTGCACAGTCGCAGGAATTTCATTTAAATGTTAATAAATCAGAGAAATGCCACCATCCAATAGAGGTCGAGAGTGTGGTGGTAGTGGTTCTTCTAGAAGTAATTGTCAGGGTAACGGCTCGACTCAGCTGCAGAGGCAGTTCTATGAACTGCTAGTCTGGAAGGATGCTGAGGCATCTGATGTAGTAGACCCATGTGTTTCTTCTTCTCTTATCTGTAAGTAAGATTTATCTTTCCGATCGATCTGGAAATGGTGTCTCTTATCATGTTTCGATGGTTTCCTTGGATGTCGTTTCTATTAAGAATCGGTTGCGGTAGAGGGGTGAGCTTCTGATATGATTTATTCCTGGCATTTGTGAGGACCCTACTAGTTTATCTAGTTTAAATGTGAGAGATTTGGGAGTGAGTGTCGGTATCGTCTGCCTGGCATCTTGTTGTGCCACATTTTATTATTATATTAAATTAGTATACCTCTCTTCTCGGAATTCCGTGTTGGTAGGATAATGAGATCCCAATTCATCACCATCAGAAAGTGTTATTGTTTCCTCCGGTGTAAAGTGATTTGTAAGTGATACTCGATCTACGTGTCTCCTATTGGTTCAAGATGCTAGTAGAGTCATGTTATTCCATGAGCTTCTCTCAGTTGTAAAAGAGTTTACTGATAAATTGTTCGAGTTTCTTCTTATGAGAAGGTTAAATTGATACATTTTGTTCCATAAAGCTCATTTAATGTCTATTTCTTCAATTGTGATTCTTCGATTAGCCTGACTCGTTAGTAGTCTAGCTCTGGTAGTCAAGCAAATAAGAAGATGAACTTCCTGAAACTTTAATTATTTCTATCCTCGATCTATTTCCATTTCTTCTTCGTCCGGCACTAGTGAGCTTGGGCGATTGGTAGCCGCTTGTGACGTTTCCTGTGTTGAGCCAGAGTACGTGTTATTGTAACCGGGTAAGCATATTATTATTTTGGATATCAGTTTATCCGGGTATCCATTCCCATGTATAGTATAGTGCTGGTTCTGTTTTTGCGGATCATCCAGTTTCAGGGGAAACTCTGCCAAAATTTTTATATAGAAGTACCATCCATCAAGCGATGGTGTTACGGCAAAGGTATGGAGTTGTGAACTTGAGAGTTGCAGCTGTTTGGCAACTCAAGAGGGTAATTTAGTAGCTCAGGTCTGAGTCGCATTTACATTGCATATCATATTGAGGGCAGGAGTATTCCGCCCCAGGAGGAGGAGTATTCCGCTCCATTGTATCATATTGAGGGCAGGAGTATTCCGCCCGAGGAGCAGGAGTATTCCGCTCCATTGTATTATATCGGGTGCAGGAGTATTCCGCCCCAAGAGAGTGCAGGAGTATTCCGCCTCTGGTTTATATTATATCGGGTGCAGGAGTATTCCGCCCCAGGAGCAGGAGTATTCCGCTCCAGTTGGTTATCAGATTGGATTCCCCTCGAATGCAGGAGTATTCCGCTTCGAGATGGGACGACGGGCACATGTGACCCTTTGTATCATATTTCATTTCATTTAATCTCACTTCATTTCATTTTATCTCAATTCATACCATTGTGTAGACTTACGGTACATGACTACTGTTCTGGTTATATGTGCATTGCATATTTGTTGATATGTTTTTGGCATGCATCCTTGTTTGAGTTTATAAGTTTCTTACGTGTTTCCGATTGTTATCTGGCTCTGCCTTTTTATAATTTAAATAAAAAGAATTTGGTCTATCTAATTTCTTTTCTCCCTGGCTAGCTATCCTATTCTTTGAGGTGGCTAGTCTGCCCCACTTATTGAGTCCTTTTGACTCACCCTTGTTTGTTGTTTGTTTTTTTTTTTGTCTATCTATTTCGTTTCGGCAGGTTCGCTCCAGGATTGAGTTCGCCACGTTGTTCAGGAGTGAAGACGACTTCAGCTGTCAGGGTGAGCCAGCCTTTATTCCGGATGGCCACCAGTTTATCGGTTATCATTTCAGTTGCATTTTGCTCCCTTCAGGAGGTATCTGTTTTCTTTGTACTCTTAGATGTCTAATCTGGATAGCCCTAAACCTAGTATGTTGGGTAGTCAGCTGTAATTTCTTTTGTACAGCTCAGAGGTATCAGTATGTCTGTGTTTTTTTTTTTAGTCTTGTCCTTATTTATGAATTATTATATTTATTTTCCTGATTTAATTGGTAAGGGTTCGCCCGACGGGATGTCGGGTGCCCGCACGGCCTAACCGGATTTCGGGACGTGTCAACTAAGTACAATTCAACTTCAGACTGGACAATCGTTAGACAGGTACAAGCGCACGATCAGTCCACGAATCTGAATGACAAGGAGCTCCTATCTCAAAGTCAAACATCGGAAAGGTTAATTTCGTGGTTTCAACGTCAATGAGACATAGATCACAATTGACAAATAATTCACGGCAGCCGTAAATATCTGTCATATATCCGTTCCAGTGCCCCGGCCCCTGAAAGTGACAACACCCAGTCTGTACGACTTTGCTACAGTTTGCCGAACCAATCATCCTTTTGAGACGTCTTCTGCATTCAATCGTCTTATTTTTTCCGTCTGACTCCTTCAATAGAATAAGCAGCACTTCCATCCCCGAGTTGATTCTAATTTCATCTTCCCTATCAAACATCAGCAATGCAATCCCGTAATTGTACTTTTCTTGGGCCACAACAGAATTATTAACGAATTGGGCCACAGCTGAATTATTAACGAATTGGGCCTCGCCCGAAGAATTATTAGCGACTTGGGCCATATAGTGTAACCCCTCCTTGTTACCGGCAACAAAAAACATATGAGTTCCGAGAAGTAGGGTAGCATAATCAATTCCTTTGCTGCTCAGTCCATATAGAAATTCAACATTTCCACGGTCGCAGCGTTGCAGTTTATCCAAGATCTTCTCCAAAGGCAGGTATCGTTGAAATTGCCCTATAAACACCAGATTACGTGTAAGGTCACACCTGAAATTGTAAAATGCATGCATGATAACGTCGTGGCAAGTACTAATGTATAAAAAAGTGCATTAAAGAATCAACAAATCATTCTTGAAATCACACTAAGGTCAGATTTGAGATATCAGCAACAGAAGGGTCGGATTCCATAAATTTATGGATTATTGATACTACAACTGTTGCTGGAAGGTCCAGTAGACACGATTCTTGCTTCATCACGTTTGGACAAGTATACGAGAACAACAGTTATTTTTTCAAGATGGAGGGCTGAAACCCCAATATAGTTTGTGAGAAGTATTTAAAAGCTTCACTTGAACTTCATAGATGATGCATTGAAACCATACACAAAACATAAATACTACAACCCCAACTACCCTCATTAAAAGTCCAACTACACTGCATGCACTAAATACGCCAACTACCGCGTTAGAACGCGTAACGTCAACTTAAATAACTAAATGGAGGTCTGCAACTATATTTTTGGAGAAGTACTATTACAAGTTTCACTTGGATAACTCAATATAAATAAGGGAGCAGTCGCGTATCATTAATGACGCATTTAAATAAAAAACAAACATAATTTTATATTCTAAATACTCTCATTGAATACTACTCCCCCTCATCAAAACTCATATAGTTAACTACTATTAAAAGTACTTAGACATTGGATGCTCCTAAAAATGCAACTGCCTGGTAAAGAAGGAAATTCAATATATGTTAAAGAAAATTTGAAATGAATTCCTAGTGTATTTGTGATTCTTTATTTATATCCAGCTCATAACGGTCTATCGTGATTGAATGTACAATTCAAAATTGGGTATATGTTCTAAATATTCTCATTGAATACTATAACCCGGCAATATTTAATTTTGAAAGGATACATACATGCATATATCACAAATCTATACTAAATAGATTGTTTAAACATAAATCGAGAACTTACTTGGTGTTCTCGTAAGCGGAAGCGGTAGGATCTTGAACCGTGGCTGGAATTACTGGCCGTCGGTGGTTGTCACGTACTTAACACATCAATCCCTTTATCCACAGTCTAAACACCTAAATTATTTAGTAGAGAGTAGGAAGAGCTGTAGAGAAATCAGTATATTTATCTGAGCCTATTACTACTATATTTATAATTGTATAATACAGTAGTTGTACTCTTGTAGGACTCTATCAGGTATTACCTGGATAGACATTAAGAGCACCCCTTTATGGGTGGACTCTTTTATTCAGATAAATCCAACAAATTTTAAATACAAATTTTCAACGATTTCACCAATTTTATAGAGCCATTTAATAACAAAAATAAATGAAAAGTAAAACTAATATATGTTCTGAATATTATGGCAGCACAAAAATATTTTTGATACAATTTTTCAACGATTTCTCAAATTTCATAGTAAAAATAAAATTGTGACCGAAAATACAACAAAAGTAAAACTAAAAGTGAAAGAGTCATTTAATAACAAAAATAAATGAAAATTAAAAATAATATATGTTCTGAATATTATGGCAGCACAAAAATATTTTTGATACAATTTTTCAACGATTACTCAAATTTCATAGTAAAAATAAAATTGTGACCAAAAATAAAATAAAAGTAAAACAGAAGGTGAAAGAGTCGTTTAATAACAAAAATAAATGAAAAGTAAATATAAAATATGTTCTGAATATTATGGCAGCAAAAAAATATTTTTGATACAATTTTCAACGATTTCTCAAATTTCATAGTAAAAATAAAATTGTGACCGAAAATAAAACAAAAGTAAAACAGAAAGTGAAAAAGTCGTTTAATAACAAAAATAAATGAGAAGTAAAAATAATATATGTTCTGAATACTATGGCACCACAAAAATATTTTTGATACAATTTTTCAATGATTTTGTCTAATTCTAAAATTGTGTCCGAAAATAAAGACATTATTTAAAACAAATATTTGAATATAGGCCCCATTAAGATTTCAATAATTTAAACTAAAATAGTTAAAAGTGGGCCCGCAGCGGCTGAGTGAGAGAGTGAGAGGCTGAGAGTGTGCAAGCCACGTGTCTAATACGGACAAAATAGGACTCAAGGATATTTCAGTCTTTTCATACGATGGTCACGTCTGGTGCGGCAATACGCACGACAAATTGGAATGGTGTGGTTCTTTTTCGATTATTTTATTGTTCTTATGATTAAATAGCATTCTACTATGACCGATCGAAGGATTATAATTCAAAGGGGTTCTTTTATTAATAAATTAAAACTACGTCATAAAATTGATTTGAGATAGTGATAAACATACACATGTATCAAATAGTAAGAAAATTTCGGACTCGTGAAAGCCTTTAATTGGTCACGATACTTTTGTTGCCATTATCATCATTACAATATTTATGGCCCTACACTTACAAATATGTACTCAGGCTCTTGGGATGAGCCTTCTAATTCTATGACATAACCAATCATGCGTTGTGGTGAAATGAAACGGTTCGTCTCCACCAGGAATTGTGCTTGTTGCTGTCAAGATTTTTGTAAATAGAGGGCGCGAGGGATCTTTCTTACTCCACTACTTTAGGTTCGATGTGTTTGTGCAGGGATTTTTTGGGTTAATTTTACCGGTGGTCAGTCAACTATTGTTTCAATACCACAAAGTTATTTTTGTTTCATTTGTTATCCAAAAGTCACTCAACTTTGCTCCGGTCTACAATAAAGTCACTCAAGCCGGATTTTGTTTAAAACTTACCGAAAAAATGATTTGGCATCATTAATTAAAAATAATTTTCTTAATTAATTTTTTATCTATTAATTTAATTTCTTAACCCATTATTCTTATTCTACCCAACCTAAACCCATTTCACTATTTTTTTTTGCCACATTATGCCAGGGATTTCATGATGCGGGCAAACCGAGCAACCTTGCAAGGCCAAGGAAGAGCATTTCAAGACCATTTTGAGCCATCTCAAGACCTCCCAGGATGAGGCGGAGCGCCTACAAAAGGAGGCGGACCGCCTAGTTGAAGATTGGCGAAATTTGGCTAAGTATGGAAAATACTGCTCTCTGGATTTTGATGAGGCGGACCGCCCAGGTGATGAGGCGCCCGCCCACTCTCTTGTGTCAACCCCAAAGCTTCTGCAGAGGCAGAGCGCCTCCCCAATGGGGTGGACCGCTGATAAGACCCAAAACGCCAACCATCAAGAGCCAAGCTTGAGAGCACAAAGAGTACCGCCAAGGCCCCGAAAGCGACTTAAAGATCATGCAAAGGAGCGCCGAGGGAGGAGGATCACCTAGGCCACTTGAAGAGGCATCCGGAGCACGTTTGGAAGCAATTCAAGAGGCCACGGAACCAGGCGGACCGCCTACTCAACTAGGCCGGCCGCCTAGTTATTGATCACTCTCTGGATCTCACTAGGCGGACCGCCTCTGCAGCCTTGTCAAAACAGGCGGACCGCCTACTACAGGAAAGGGGGCTGGGCGCCTACTCCAAGTAGGCCGGGCGCCTAGTGAGCTGAAGGGATGCGGGATTCTTAGTTTTTATGCTATGTTTTGACGACTTTAGCCCTACGTGGCCTTTATTGTTTTAACCCACTTTAGGGGTATTTTTGACATTACATTAGGAGTGTGGAACACCTATAAATACCACACTTAGTCATTTATTTCATTAGCTAGTTTTGGAGATAGAATTGAGAAGATAGAATAGGCGTGGCCTTTCTTGTTGAAGCGTGGACTTCATGTATCTCTTATGTTGAATCCATGGTGGATCTCCGCTAGTGAGAGTCCCGTTTAATGGTTCAAGTCTCTTCTCCCTATTGAATCAATCTAATTGTTAGTTTGATTCGTTCTTTTCTTCTATTTCTATTCTCCCCAATCCCTTACTTTCTTGTTATCGTTTGATTGTTGCTTCCGCTTCCTTATTACTTGCTTCCGCGTATTTGATCCTTATCATCTTGGTATCAGAGCAAGGCTCGGGTTTCGTTCTTACGAATCCACGTTCCTTGTTCAATCTATCTTTAGTTTCCTTGTTCTTGTTATTGAAAGAAGAAAAAAACACAAAAAAAATTGAAAAATTGGAAAATACAAAAAATTGGTGTATCTTGTCGGATTGGATGATTTTTGTTATGGGTGTTATGGATTCTTGATCCTTGATGAAACCTTGTTGCTTGGGTACCAAAATTACTTGGATTGGTGAAGTTTGAAAAATTGAAACCCTAATCGCCCTTAAACCCTTGATGAACATGTTCTTGATGCTTTTAGCTTTGATTCTTGGGTTGGATTGATGATATAGTGGAAACTTGTTGTTGGGGATTGATCTTCCTTGAAAACCAAACAAATTGGTACCAAATTTGTGGGAATTGAACTAGTATAACACCTACTTTGATGAATCACAATCCTAGTTGAACCCTTGTTGATAAACCTTGGTGTTCTTGGTGTTCTTGGTGTTCTTGACCTCAACCCTTGATTTGATTGATTTTTTGGGTATAATTTTGATTGGGGATTGTTAAAAGGGATCAAAAACAACTTGGGGTATCATTGGATTGTGAAAACAAGTTGAAAACATCGGAATTTGGTGCAAAAAGGGCCAAAAAAACCCGTTTTCGGACAGTGCTGAGAGGCCCAGTAGGCGGACCGCCTACTCCAAAGAGGTGGACCGCCTCTTTTTATGCCACTCTCTGGATTTTGAGTAGGCGGGGTGCCCCTTTTACAGAGGCGGACCGCCCACTCCTGGGGAGGCTCCGTTTGGCTTCGTTTCGCGTCTTTTTGTATTCCGTTTGTTTCCGTACCTCTTGGTTAGTGTTTCTAAGGTATTAGTCCTACTTTATTAACACTAATCTTTGCTCCTTTAGGGTGTTGTGTGTCTTGGAGTCTTTACTTAAAGTCGTAGAATTTGCTTGCTTCAAGTGCGCATTAAATTAGCTTCCGTACATCGAGTCCCTTAAAACTCCATTCCGAACCATTACTTGGGTGCATTAGTTGATTGATCTTGCCATTGTGATTACTAAGAGACAAGAAGGTCTTGAGTGGAAAAAGGCTTGAGTGGTGAGAACGATAGAGTGTGGTCACAAAAGCCAACGACCTTGAGTGTATACACGAGCGGAAAGAAAATTGAGTGACATCTATTGAGTGATACACGTGAGGGAGTGAATTTGTGAGGTCCTTAACTCTTTGATTACCATTATGGCTTCGGATGATGATGATTGTGGAGGATATGACTCATGCGGAGATGATGGAGACTATGGTTCCTATGGTGATGATGATGGGTATTGCTATGACGATTCCGGGAACCAAGGCTCATATGATAATGAAGCGGGCCACTATGATGATTATGAAGATGAAGAAGACTATGGGGCTTGCGAAGACGAATGTGAAGAATCTTATGCTCCAAGTCAAGAATTTGAAGATGGTGACGCTTCGAGGTATGATGATCCTACTTACTCTTCTTGTGATGAATTTGAACATAATGATAGTGACGTAGAGAGAATTGATGATGAGGTTGATTATGAGGATGGTTCATATGCCTCTTCTCTTGATGTTGCTTGTGGTGAGCAAGAGAGTAGTAGAAGGCCTTCCATTAGCATGGGAGGTGGTGGTGGTTGTTCCATGGGAAATGGAAGAGTTACATCTTCTAGTTCCCATGTGAAGAGTGGAATGAGAAAAATTGCTCTCACCGTGGTTGGAGTGCATTGCGCGAGTCGTGGTGGTGGGAGTGGAGCTATGGGCTATGGAACCAAGGCGAGAGGCAATTATGGGTTCCATAGTGGTACTCCTTCCTCGACTTTCAATGACACCTCTAATGTTGGAAGAGTGACGGGAAGTGGAAGTTTTCCTAGTGGTGTTGCTAGGAGAGGAGGGATAAGGGAGACTCAAGTTGATGGAGATACTATCCTTGGACTTCCAAGATATCTCGTGAATGAACCAATACTAAACTTGGGTCTAAGAAGGTTTGATGTTGAGGTAGAGGGAAATGGAGGATACGTGCTCAAGATTGGTGACACCGATGCCAATTGCATTAGCACTTCGTTGGTTAGCAAGCTAAGGCTACCATGCTATGCTCTAGAGTATCCGTATGAGTACAATGGAGTATGGGTTACCAAGAAAGCTTGGGTGTACATATCTCATAGGAATCTCAAAAGCTATGTATGGTGTGATGTGTATCCCATGCGACATCTTGATGTTTGGTTAGGTGATCCATGGTTGCAAGGCAAGAAAGTGAATTATAGACTTGCGGAGGACAAGTATCTTGTGAGCGAGGGTCGAAAGACCTATGAGTTGAGACCTAGTAGGGAAAGAGACAAGTTACCTCCTAGTACACTTTCTTGGTTTATGCAAAGGGCCAAGGAGCAAGAACATCATCCTATGGTTGAAAGAGTGCAAACAAGAAGTCCTACAGTCACAAGCAATGGAGGGACTAGTGCAAGAAAAGAGTTGGCAACCGTCAACAAGGTGAACCCCGAACCCCAAGCTCCAAAGCAAAGTGGTTCACCAACAAAGAAGAAAGAGATCTCAAGTGATGAGTCTCTTAGTCCTAGATTTCGGGTTGATGTTAAAACTCCACCTACTCCGGCTATGGGTATTCTTGGGCCTCGCCCCAACTCACCCGAATTTGAGAGACAAAAGATTGAGAGGAGTAAGGGAGTGACCGGTGACATTCCTCGAGTGGAAAAAGGAGAGGATGTGTTGAGTGTTGTGAGTGGGATGTCACCACCCGAATCTACACCTAACCTTGAAAAGGAAATGAGAGAAAAGAAAGAGGGAAAAAAGAGTGAGGACACCCCTTATTCTAACCTTAACCCTTTATCTTTTTCTCCTACTTTTGTGAATGCTTGTGTAGGTACTCTTGGAGGCCAATCGATGGGGCCTCAATCATGCCCCAAGAAGGATAGACAAGGTGAAGAAACTCTTCAATGTGAGCTTCAAGGTGAAGAGCCAAGTCATGACGCTTCAAATGCATTGAGAGAGCAAGATGGCCACTCAAAGGTAAGTGATAGCTCGTCCCTTGAACATGTTACTTCCTTGTCTCATGGTAGTGTTTGTGATAACTCAACACTAGTTGATGATTTGTATGATTACAATGTGTTTGCAACTAGTGTAGAGTCGAATGGTCAACTTGTGTGTGATTGTGAACCACTAGTTGAGAGGGATGATAAGCCACATCATGATGTGAGCTCGGTTTTCATTGAACCTCTCATTAGTGAGGAATGTGTAGTTGACCCTATTTGTGATCCTTGTTATGACACTCCACCTATATTTGATAAAGGGGAAGATGAGTTGAATGAATACCCTATCCTTTCCCTTGATGACTTGTTTGGTAATGGTGGACCTATGTGTTGTAGTGAGGTTGGTAGCGACCTTGAGGAGTCCCTAGTGGATGAGATGGACCGAATTGTATTCGATGACTCCTCAAGTGTGGATGAGGACTCTAGTTTTGATGCTTTACCTTTGATGGGTAGTGGACTTGTTTTCACAAACCCTTTGTTTGAAGAGGATTCTCCAAAGGGTGATGGTGAGTGTCAAACTAGAGAAGATTTTGGATTTAAACCTCCATGGTTTGGGAAGTTGAGCTCTATAGACAATCCATTGTTTGGAACTTCTAGTGAGGGAGATTGTCTTAGTGATGGATTTGGAGGTGAGGAAGCCACTCTTGGTGTGTGTAAGAGTGCTTCCAAGAAGGGGAGTGGAGTATTTGATGCTAGTTGCCAATTGAACTATTTGGGTTACTCCATCCCACATGTTAATCACACCTTGGGGGTTGAGCATGCCAAAGCTCGATGTGATGACCCTAAGCTTGGAGGTCATAAGGAACTTAGTTGCTTAATCTTGCGTGTTCCTTATATTATTGATCCCTTTGCTTGTTATGGTAGTGAGTACTTGCCATTGTTGAGCCAAGAACTTGTTGTTTCCTTTGGAGACATAAGCTTTTTGATTAGTATTGATACTTGGCTCTATCATAAAAGTGTGATTTTCACATCATTTGTACTCACTCTTGGTGGACTTTCCTACTCTTGTAGTGGGAAGTTTTGGTGTGTCCTTATTGGACTTCGGGATCATAGGAATTTTCATGGCTTGATCTTGCATATTCTCTATCCTATTGATCTCCTTGTTGAATCATGTGTTAAGTGTAACCATTGGGGAAGCCAAGTGATTATTGTTTTCTTTGGAAACATGTGCTTTATCATTGTTATTGATGCTTGGCTCTATCACAAGAGTGTGTTTTCCCACACTTTTGCCACTAACCTACTCTTGTAGTGGGAAGCTTTGTTTGTGCTTGTTTTGAATGTAGGTTTGATGGTTTGATTTCGAGGACGAAATCCGTTCAAGAAGGGGAGGATGATAAGACCCAAAACGCCAACCATCAAGAGCCAAGCTTGAGAGCACAAAGAGTACCGCCAAGGCCCCGAAAGCGACTTAAAGATCATGCAAAGGAGCGCCGAGGGAGGAGGATCACCTAGGCCACTTGAAGAGGCATCCGGAGCACGTTTGGAAGCAATTCAAGAGGCCACGGAACCAGGCGGACCGCCTACTCAACTAGGCCGGCCGCCTAGTTATTGATCACTCTCTGGATCTCACTAGGCGGACCGCCTCTGCAGCCTTGTCAAAACAGGCGGACCGCCTACTACAGGAAAGGGGGCTGGGCGCCTACTCCAAGTAGGCCGGGCGCCTAGTGAGCTGAAGGGATGCGGGATTCTTAGTTTTTATGCTATGTTTTGACGACTTTAGCCCTACGTGGCCTTTATTGTTTTAACCCACTTTAGGGGTATTTTTGACATTACATTAGGAGTGTGGAACACCTATAAATACCACACTTAGTCATTTATTTCATTAGCTAGTTTTGGAGATAGAATTGAGAAGATAGAATAGGCGTGGCCTTTCTTGTTGAAGCGTGGACTTCATGTATCTCTTATGTTGAATCCATGGTGGATCTCCGCTAGTGAGAGTCCCGTTTAATGGTTCAAGTCTCTTCTCCCTATTGAATCAATCTAATTGTTAGTTTGATTCGTTCTTTTCTTCTATTTCTATTCTCCCCAATCCCTTACTTTCTTGTTATCGTTTGATTGTTGCTTCCGCTTCCTTATTACTTGCTTCCGCGTATTTGATCCTTATCAACCGCCCACCCCTGATGCTTCTAGACGGGACACCTCACTTATTTGTTATGTTTTCACTATTATAGCCCTACGTGGCATATGTTATTTAAGCCAACTTTAGGGGTCTTTTAGACTTTATATCCTTTGTATTTGGCGCCTATAAAAGGGCCATTAGTCTTTCATTTCCATTAGTTAGCCTTTGATGAATGATGAACAATCTTCAAAAGTTGTATCTCTTTGAATGAATGAAAGAACCCTTTGTTGGTTTGAGTCTTCTAGTGGAGCTAGTTGATCCCCAAACCCCCCCGATCATTCTACTTGCGAGCTCCTTGTGTGACTCGAGGGTAGTTACTTGGCGTAGGTAAATCTTGGCACGATACGAGGGTTTCACGGAACAAGTTCTCCGTGGATACCTTGTAGGGAGTCCGAGACGAGTCTCGCTCCTATCATTTTACAAGGTATCCACGGAGAACTTGTTCCGTGAAACCCTCGTATCGTGCCAAGATTTACCTACGCTAAGCAACTACCCTCGAGTCACACGAGGAACTCGCAAGTAGAATGATCGGGGGGGTTTGGGGATCAACTAGCTCCACTAGAAAACTCAAACCAACAAAGGGTTCTTTCATTCATTCAAAGAGATACAACTTTTGAAGATTGTTCATCATTCATCAAAGGCTAACTAATGGAAATGAAAGACTAATGGCCCTTTTATAGGTGCCAAATACAAAGGATATAAAGTCTAAAAGACCCCTAAAGTTGTCTTAAATAACATATGCCACGTAGGGCTATAATAGTTAAAACATAACAAATAAGTGAGGTGTCCCGTCTATAAGCATCAGGGGTTGGCCGTCCGCCCTATTGGGGAGGCGCTCCGCCTCTGCAGAAGCTTGGGGGTTGACAGAGGAGAGGGCGCGGCCGCCTCATCACCTGCGCGGTCCGCCTCATCAAAATCCAGAGAGCAGTATTTTCCATACTTAGCCAAATTTCGCCAATCTTCAACTAGGCGGTCCGCCTCCTTTTGTAGGTGCTCCGCCTCATCCTGGGAGGTCTTGAGACGGCTCAAAATGATCTTGAAATGCTCTTCCTTGGCCTTGGATAGTTGCTCAGTTTGCCCCGCATCATCCTCCCCTTCTTGAGAAGATTTCGTCCTCGAAATCAAGGCGTGCTCTCTCTTGGCATCATCAACTTCTCGGGGTGCCCAATTCTCTCCTCCTTTGACTTTCTTGAACGTCACTTTGTCATAGGTCTTTTCCAAGGACTCCCTTACCTTAGCATGGAGCTTAGGACCTACAAGCAACGACAAGCAAACACAAAGCTCCATACTTTGAAAGTAGGTTAGTGCAAAAGTGTAGAAAACACACTGTTGTGGTATAACCAAGCATCAATAATAAGCACAAATATCAAGTCTCCAAGGATATCATCAAGTACTTGGTTCAATGAAAATATGTACTCAACACAATAATGAGCAAATAGATCATGGGGACATGGAAAATGCAAGATCAAGCTATCAAAATCCCCTTGATCTTTAAGCTCACTAGCAACATACCAATCCCTCCTCCAAGTGTTATCAACATGTGGAGTGGAGTGAGTCAAATAGCTCAACCTACAAGTAGCATCAAGCACTCCACTCCCCTTCTTTAGAGCATACTTACTCACACCAATGGATTCCTCTTCACCTCCAATCTCATCACACAAGCAACCCTTTTCAAAAGACAAGCTCTCAAGAAAGGTATTGATAATTGCCTCTTCTTCATCATAACCCAAACAATCAATAGTAGGGTCACTCAAAGAGTCATTTACCTCATTCAAGCTCTCACACAATGGGTTGCTTAAGGAGTCAAACCCTTCACACCATGAAGGTTCCATTCGACTACCCACCCTAGTCCGATTCAAGTCATTACCACTAATGAGGATGCCTTCAAACAATGGATTAGTAAAAACATGCATTTCAATATCATGATCAAGCATGGACAAGATATCAAGACTAGGTTCACTTGAGGAGTCATCATAGACAACCTTGTCCAATTCATGCAATTTGGACTCCTCAAGGTCACTATCCTCACCATAACACATTGGTCTACCAAATAGAAGAATATCAATAAGGGTGTGATTAACTATTCCATCATCCCCTTTGTCAAAGATTGGTGGTGGTGTTCTACATGGACAAAAAGGAGAAAGTCAACACTGCTACTAAGTACTAAGTACATTTCAACTTCAGACTGGACAATCGTTAGACAAGTACAAGCGCACGATCAGTCCACGATGAAATAAGTACTACATATATTGAGCCCAAAAAGGTGATACAAAGTATATATATCCCTAATAATCTAGACTAGAACCAAAGCTACCATCATCCGAACTTAAATCTGAATGACAAGGAGCTCCTATCTCAAAGTCAAACATCGGAAAGGTTAATTTCGTGGTTTCAACGTTAATGAGACATAGATCACAATTGACAAATAATTCACGGCAGTCGTAAATATCTGTCATATATCCGTTCCAGTGCCCCGGCCCCTGAAAGTGACAACACCCAGTCTGTACGACTTTGCTACAGTTTGCCGGACCAATCATCCTTTTGAGACGTCTTCTGCATTCAATCGTCTTATTTCTTCCGTCTGACTCCTTCAATAGAATAAGCAGCACTTCCATCCCCGAGTTAATTCTAATTTCATCTTCCCTATCAAACATCAGCAATGCAATCCCGTAATTGTACTTTGCTTGGGCCACAACAGAATTATTAACGAATTGGGCCACAGCTGAATTATTAACGAATTGGGCCTCGCCCGAAGAATTATTAGCGACTTGGGCCATATAGTGTAACCCCTCCTTGTTACCGGCAACAAAAAACATATGAGTTCCGAGAAGTAGGGTAGCATAATCAATTCCTTTGCTGCTCAGTCCATATAGAAATTCAACATTTCCACGGTCGCAGCGTTGCAGTTTATCCAAGATCTTCTCCAAAGGCAGGTATCGTTGAAATTTCCCTATAAACACCAGATTACGTGTAAGGTCGCACCTGAAATTGTAAAATGCATGCATGATAACGTCGTGGCAAGTACTAAGGTATAAAAAAGTGCATTAAAGAATCAACAAATCATTCTTGAAATCACACTAAGGTCAGATTTGAGATATCAGCAACAGAAGGGTCGGATTCCATAAATTTATGGATTATTGATACTACAACTGTTGCTGGAAGGTCCAGTAGACACGGTTCTTGCTTCATCACGTTTGGACAAGTATACGAGAACAACAGTTATTTTTTCAAGATAGAGGGCTGAAACCCCAATATGGTTTGTGAGAAGTATTTAAAAGCTTCACTTGAACTTCATAGATGATGCATTGAAACCATACACAAAACATAAATACTACAACCCCAACTACCCTCATTAAAAGTCCAACTACACTGCATGCACTAAATACGCCAACTACCACTTTAGAACGTGTAACGTCAACTTAAATAACTAAATGGAGGTCTGCAACTATATTTTTGGAGAAGTACTATTACAAGTTTCACTTGGATAACTCAATATAAATAAGGGAGCAGTCGCGTATCATTAATGACGCATTTAAATAAAAAAACAAACATAATTTTATATTCTAAATACTCTCATTGAATACTACTCCCCCTCATCAAAACTCATATAGTTAACTACTATTAAAAGTACTTAGACATTGGATGCTCCTAAAAATGCAACTGCCTGGTAAAGAAGGAAATTCAATATATGTTAAAGAAAATTTGAAATGAATTCCTAGTGTATTTGTGATTTTTTATTTATATCCAGCTCATAACGGTCTATCGTGATTGAATGTACAATTCAAAATTGGGTATATGTTCTAAATATTCTCATTGAATACTATAACCCGGCAATATTTAATTTTGAAAGGATACATACATGCATATATCACAAATCTATACTAAATAGATTGTTTAAACATAAATCGAGAACTTACTTGGTGTTCTCGTAAGCGGAAGCGGTAGGATCTTGAACCGTGGCTGGAATTACTGGCCGTCGGTGGTTGTCACGTACTTAACACATCAACCCCTTTATCCACAGTCTAAACACCTAAATTATTTAGTAGAGAGTAGGAAGAGCTGTAGAGAAATCAGTATATTTATCTGAGCCTATTACTACTATATTTATAATTGTATAATACAATAGTTGTACTCTTGTAGGACTCTATCAGGTATTACCTGGATAGACATTAAGAGCACCCCTTTATGGGTGGACTCTTTTATTCAGATAAATCCAACAAATTTTAAATACAAATTTTCAACGATTTCACCAATTTTATAGAGCCATTTAATAACAAAAATAAATGAAAAGTAAAACTAATATATGTTCTGAATATTATGGCAGCACAAAAATATTTTTGATACAATTTTTCAACGATTTCTCAAATTTCATAGTAAAAATAAAATTGTGACCGAAAATACAACAAAAGTAAAACTAAAAGTGAAAGAGTCATTTAATAACAAAAATAAATGAAAATTAAAAATAATATATGTTCTGAATATTATGGCAGCACAAAAATATTTTTGATACAATTTTTCAACGATTACTCAAATTTCATAGTAAAAATAAAATTGTGACGAAAAATAAAATAAAAGTAAAACAGAAGGTGAAAGAGTCGTTTAATAACAAAAATAAATGAAAAGTAAAAATAAAATATGTTCTGAATATTATGGCAGCAAAAAAATATTTTTGATACAATTTTCAACGATTTCTCAAATTTCATAGTAAAAATAAAATTGTGACCGAAAATAAAACAAAAGTAAAACAGAAAGTGAAAAAGTCGTTTAATAACAAAAATAAATGAGAAGTAAAAATAATATATGTTCTGAATACTATGGCACCACAAAAATATTTTTGATACAATTTTTCAATGATTTTGTCTAATTCTAAAATTGTGTCCGAAAATAAAGACATTATTTAAAACAAATATTTGAATATAGGCCCCATTAAGATTTCAATAATTTAAACTAAAATAGTTAAAAGTGGGCCCGCAGCGGCTGAGTGAGAGAGTGAGAGGCTGAGTGTGTGCAAGCCACGTGTCTAATACGGACAAAATAGGACTCAAGGATATTTCAGTCTTTTCATACGATGGTCACGTCTGGTGCGGCAATACGCACGACAAATTGGAATGGTGTGGTTCTTTTTCGATTATTTTATTGTTCTTATGATTAAATAGCATTCTACTATGACCGATCGAAGGATTATAATTCAAAGGAGTTCTTTTATTAATAAATTAAAACTACGTCATAAAATTGATTTGAGATAGTGATAAACATACACATGTATCAAATAGTAAGAAAATTTCGGACTCGTGAAAGCCTTTAATTGGTCACGATACTTTTGTTGCCATTATCATCATTACAATATTTATGGCCCTACACTTACAAATATGTACTCAGGCTCTTGGGATGAGCCTTCTAATTCTATGACATAACCAATCATGCGTTGTGGTGAAATGAAACGGTTCGTCTCCACCAGGAATTGTGCTTGTTGCTGTCAAGATTTTTGTAAATAGAGGGCGCGAGGGATCTTTCTTACTCCACTACTTTAGGTTCGATGTGTTTGTGCAGGAATTTTTTGGGTTAATTTTACCGGTGGTCACTCAACTATTGTTTCAATACCACAAAGTCATTTTTGTTTCATTTGTTATCCAAAAGTCACTCAACTTTGCTCCGGTCTACAATAAAGTCACTCAAGCCGGATTTTGTTTAAAACTTACCGAAAAAATAATGTGGCATCATTAATTAAAAATAATTTTCTTAATTAATTTTTTATCTATTAATTTAATTTCTTAACCCATTATTCTTATTCTACCCAACCTAAACCCATTTCACTATTTTTTTTGCCACATTATGCCAGGGATTTCATGATGCGGGCAAACCGAGCAACCTTCCAAGGACCAAGGAAGAGCATTTCAAGACCATTTTGAGCCGTCTCAAGACCTCCCAGGATGAGGCGGAGCGCCTACAAAAGGAGGCGGACCGCCTAGTTGAAGATTGGCGAAATTTGGCTAAGTATGGAAAATACTGCTCTCTGGATTTTGATGAGGCGGACCGCCCAGGTGATGAGGCGCCCGCCCACTCTCTTGTGTCAACCCCAAAGCTTCTGCAGAGGCAGAGCGCCTCCCCAATGGGGTGGACCGCCCACCCCTGATGCTTCTAGACGGGACACCTCACTTATTTGTTATGTTTTCACTATTATAGCCCTACGTGGCATATGTTATTTAAGCCAACTTTAGGGGTCTTTTAGACTTTATATCCTTTGTATTTGGCGCCTATAAAAGGGCCATTAGTCTTTCATTTCCATTAGTTAGCCTTTGATGAATGATGAACAATCTTCAAAAGTTGTATCTCTTTGAATGAATGAAAGAACCCTTTGTTGGTTTGAGTCTTCTAGTGGAGCTAGTTGATCCCCAAACCCCCCGATCATTCTACTTGCGAGCTCCTTGTGTGACTCGAGGGTAGTTACTTGGCGTAGGTAAATCTTGGCACGATACGAGGGTTTCACGGAACAAGTTCTCCGTGGATACCTTGTAGGGAGTCCGAGACGAGTCTCGCTCCTATCATTTTACAAGGTATCCACGGAGAACTTGTTCCGTGAAACCCTCGTATCGTGCCAAGATTTACCTACGCTAAGCAACTACCCTCGAGTCACACGAGGAACTCGCAAGTAGAATGATCGGGGGGGTTTGGGGATCAACTAGCTCCACTAGAAAACTCAAACCAACAAAGGGTTCTTTCATTCATTCAAAGAGATACAACTTTTGAAGATTGTTCATCATTCATCAAAGGCTAACTAATGGAAATGAAAGACTAATGGCCCTTTTATAGGTGCCAAATACAAAGGATATAAAGTCTAAAAGACCCCTAAAGTTGTCTTAAATAACATATGCCACGTAGGGCTATAATAGTTAAAACATAACAAATAAGTGAGGTGTCCCGTCTATAAGCATCAGGGGTTGGCCGTCCGCCCTATTGGGGAGGCGCTCCGCCTCTGCAGAAGCTTGGGGGTTGACAGAGGAGAGGGCGCGGCCGCCTCATCACCTGCGCGGTCCGCCTCATCAAAATCCAGAGAGCAGTATTTTCCATACTTAGCCAAATTTCGCCAATCTTCAACTAGGCGGTCCGCCTCCTTTTGTAGGTGCTCCGCCTCATCCTGGGAGGTCTTGAGACGGCTCAAAATGATCTTGAAATGCTCTTCCTTGGCCTTGGATAGTTGCTCAGTTTGCCCCGCATCATCCTCCCCTTCTTGAGAAGAATTCGTCCTCGAAATCAAGGCGTGCTCTCTCTTGGCATCATCAACTTCTCGGGGTGCCCAATTCTCTCCTCCTTTGACTTTCTTGAACGTCACTTTGTCATAGGTCTCTTCCAAGGACTCCCTTACCTTAGCATGGAGCTTAGGACCTACAAGCAACGACAAGCAAACACAAAGCTCCATACTTTGAAAGTAGGTTAGTGCAAGAAGTGTAGAAAACACACTGTTGTGGTATAACCAAGCATCAATAATAAGCACAAATATCAAGTCTCCAAGGATATCATCAAGTACTTGGTTCAATGAAAATATGTACTCAACACAATAATGAGCAAATAGATCATGGGGACATGGAAAATGCAAGATCAAGCTATCAAAATCCCCTTGATCTTTAAGCTCACTAGCAACATACCAATCCCTCCTCCAAGTGTTATCAACATGTGGAGTGGAGTGAGTCAAATAGCTCAACCTGCAAGTAGCATCAAGCACTCCACTCCCCTTCTTTAGAGCATACTTACTCACACCAATGGATTCCTCTTCACCTCCAATCTCATCACACAAGCAACCCTTTTCAAAAGAGAAGCTCTCAAGAAAGGTATTGATAATTGCCTCTTCTTCATCATAACCCAAACAATCAATAGTAGGGTCACTCAAAGAGTCATTTACCTCATTCAAGCTCTCACACAATGGGTTGCTTAAGGAGTCAAACCTTTCACACCATGAAGGTTCCATTCGACTACCCACCCTAGTCCGATTCAAGTCATTACCACTAATGAGGATGCCTTCAAACAATGGATTAGTAAAAACATGCATTTCAATATCATGATCAAGCATGGACAAGATATCAAGACTAGGTTCCCTTGAGGAGTCATCATAGACAACCTTGTCCAATTCATGCAATTTGGACTCCTCAAGGTCACTATCCTCACCATAACACATTGGTCTACCAAATAGAAGAATATCAATAAGGGTGTGATTAACTATTCCATCATCCCCTTTGTCAAAGATTGGTGGTGTGTCATAGCAAAGGTCACAATCAAGGTCAACTAGCAAATCTACACTAGGGAGAGGTTCATTGAACAATGAGTTCACATCAATATGTGGCATAACATCCCTCTCAGCTAGTGTTACACGAGCACACTCAAGTTGACTACTAGACTCTTCACTAGTGGCATATTCACTAGATGCATCACAAACACCAACTAGTGTTGAGTCATCACAAGACAAATAGCTAGTAGGCTCATGAAAAGATGAAGCAACACTTACATTTGTAGTACTTCCTTGATCACTCACAAGGCTTGAAGTGTCATATGCAACTCCTCCTTCATGAAGCTTACATTGAGAATTTTTCTCCTCTTGTCTTTCCTTCCAAGCAGATAGTTGAGGCTCCAATGGCTTGTCTTCAATTGTACCTACACAAGAGCTATCACAAGAAAAAGTAGAAGATGAAGAATTGTTAGAACAATGGGTTCTCTCACTCTCAATTTTTCTTTCCTCACCTCTGTTTTCTTTCATTTTTCCATCAAGGTCAAGTGTAGTTTGTGGTGACAATCCACTCACAACACTCCTCAAATCCTCTCCTTTTTCCTCTCTTGGATTGTCACCGGTCACTCTCTCACTTCTCTCTTTCTTTTCTCTCTCATTTAAAGTGGAGTGACTCTCACTTTCATCATGCAATGGATAAACAATAAGATTGTTTGCTTCGGGTTCAAGTACAATGGGTGACTTTGCTTTAGCCGCTTCCCTCAACTCCTTCATATGCTTGTAGTCTTCTCTTACTTGTCTTAGATTCAAAGGTCTAAGCACATACTTCCTTCTATCTTGCTTGACCGTATAGTAGTTGGTCCGGCCATCATGTACCACACACCTATCATATTGCCATGGTCTCCCAAACAAGAGATAGCAAGCTTGCATTGGGACCACATTAAACATGATTTTATCCCTATAGTTCCCAATGCTAAACTCAATCAACACTTGTTTCACCACTTTCAACTCACCACACTCACTTAGCCATTGTAAACGGTATGAGTTTGGATGCTTTAGAGTGGGTAATTTCAATTGGGAAATCAAGGTTTGGCTCACTATGTTGCTCAACTTCCCGAATCAACAACCATTGAGTACACTTGCCCCATCACACGACATCTAGCATGAAAGAGGTTTTCTCTTTGATCATTTTCCACCTCCTCTTCCATGAATATGGTACTCAAGCTTCTCCTAACCACTAAGAACAGTTGAGGATCTTCTTCCTCTCCTATAGCCTCCTCACAAGCAACTTCCTCATCTCCCTCTACACCCTCACCCTCGGGTTCACTATCTTGCTCATACACCAAATTACCTATCACAACCATGGTCTTTCGAGTAGGACAATCTCTAGCAAAATGACCATAGCCCTTGCACTTATAGCATTGAGTAGAAGTAGAAGTAGGAGTAGGATTGCTCAAGCGAGTTTTAGAAATACCTTCCACATGTGGTGTAGATTTCTCATATGGCTTCTTCACCTCTTTGCTAGCACTTGCACCACTTGCACTTGGAAAGTTTGCATTTGGAGTCTTCCACTCCTTTGGCTTGCTCACGGGAATAGGAGTGTTGCTTTTGGACTTCTCTCCCTTAAGCTAATTCTCGGCTTTAATTACGACTTCAAAGATGTCTTGAAGTGAAAGATAAGCATGCAACCTCAATTGAGAGGCTATACCATAGCTCAAGCCATTCTTGAAGCGGATCATGGCTTGTTCTTCACCCTCGGTATCCATATCCAATGCCATCCGGGTCTTTTCAAATTCATCATAGTACTCAAGAACCGTCTTGACACCTTGCTTTAGATCATAAAGCTTCTTGAGTTGCTCTTGTCGATACCTTGGAGTCACATACTTGGTATTCATGAGTCCTTTCAACTCATCCCAAGTCACATGGCTAGCTTTGGAATACGGTAAGTGTTGATATCCATTTCTTTGGAGGCACCTGGCCTCATGGATTTTCTACCACGTGTTCCTTACGTGCGTAGCTGCCGATAGGCGTACTCATTACCCCTTAGCTTTCGATTTGTATTCTATATTATATGTTATGTTCTGTTATTGGTATTGCATTGAGAATCTGAGTATTGTACTTTGGCTTTGAGTTGGCATCTACTTTCCGGCTGTCGATGAGAGTCCCGCGCCGGTGAAGGGTTATTATTGCATTACATTGCAGTCAGATACATTACATTGCATATCATACTGAGTGTAGGAGTATTCCGACTCAGCTTTACATTTTATCGGGTGCAGGAGTATTCCGCCTCAAGAGAGTGCAAGAGTATTCCGCCTCTGGTTTATATTATATCGGGTGTAGGAGTATTCCGCCCCAGGAGCAGGAGTATTCCACTCCAGGTGGTTAGCAGATTGGATTCCCCTCGAATGCAGGAGTATTCCGCTTCGGGATGGGATTACGGGCACATGTGACCCTTTGCATCATTGAAACGACCTCGGTTAGTCGTTTTAGAAGTTAGGACTTCGATTGGCGTGCCGATAATTTTAAAATATTTATAATATCCATTAGGACCTGTCTGTAAAATTTGAGCTAAATCAGACCTCGTTTGGTAGGCATCGGAAGAAGATTTCAGATTTTATTATCGATAAATATTAAAAAGAGATTTTCGAGCTCGGTTTTGGCGAATGAGCTCCGCTTCGATATCCGAAAGTGCCGTTAGGTTCGTATGATTATTTGTGACTTTTGTGAACTTTCGAAAGTGAATTTCGATGTTGTTCGGCTTGTTCCGCTAAAATGCCGAAAGTTAAATAATTTGATCTTTTTTTATTTAATTTGCATATTGAGTTTTGGGAGTCCGATTTGAGATCCGCCTTCATGAGTATGCTACATATATTTTGTATAACTTGTATGCAAAAGTTAGAATTATTTCGAATATCGTAGGGTACCGTTTTAATTTTTACCGTACCAGCGAATTTTAAAAGAAAAAAAAGAAAAAAAAAAAGAAAGAAAGTGATGAAAAGTTAGGCTGTGGTGGTGATTAGGATTAGATCAAGCTTATGAGTTTCAGAATTTAACAGAACGTGAAAACGAGAAAAGAAACATTAACAGAGAAAATGAAATGACGGAGTGAGAAAAAATGCCAGAAAATGATAATAGAGCCGGGAAAAAGATAGAATTTTCACCCTGCAACATTCAGGTAATTATCTTAATGCATTATTTGATTTTATTACGTATGTTTGAATATGTTTTAACGGTAAAACTTGGAATATGTTTAAACCCTGTACATAGGCCTGGCCTGCATATTACGTATGCGAATAGGGTATCAGGTTCTTAACCGGATTGCCCTAAGATGTAGGGAATGAAGCCTTTAGCCTAATGTGATATATTTTTATGCTTATTGAATACAGTGGGATCGTTTGACAATGAATTCAAAGAATAAAGCGGTTGTTGGGTGGCAGTGCTAACCTTGTAACAAGGTAAGGTTTATATTCATTTCTTTGGAGGCATCTGGCCTCGTGGATTTTCTACCACGTGTTCCTTACGTGTGTAGCTGCCGATAGGCGTACTCATTACGCCTTAGCTTTGAATTTACATTGTATATTATATGTTATGCCCTGTGGTTGGTATTACATTGAGCATATGAGCATTGCACTCTGGTTTTGAGCATTGCATATACTTCCCGGTTGGCGATGAGAGTCCCGCACCGGTGAAGGGTCATTATTGCATATACTTCCCCGTTGGCGATGAGAGTCCCGCACCGGTGAAGGGTCATCATTGCATATACTTCTCGGTAATCGATGAGAGTCCCGAGCCGGTGAAGGGTCATCATTGCATATACTTCCCGGTAATCAATGAGAGTCCCGAGCCGGTGAAGGATCATTATTGCATATACTTCCCGGTAATCGATGAGAGTCCCGAGCCGGTGAAGGATCATCTTTGCATATATCTCCTGGCAGACGATGAGAGTCCCGCGCCGGAGATAGGTATCAGGCAAATGTGACTGCATTGCATTGTACCGCATTCATCCCATCTCATTGCACCGCATACTGACTATTGTGTGTACTGTGTTATGTTTTATGTATGCGGTTTGTACACTATGTCGTGGACATATCTCAGTTTACCTATATAATTCTGGCTCGTATTCTGGGTTGCGGGGATCGGGTTGCACACCGCAACAGGATGAATATATGGATCGGGTTGCACTCCGCAACGGTATAAATATATGGATCGGTTTGCAAGCCGTAACGGTATAAATATATGGATCGGTTTGCACGCCGCGACGGTATGAATATATCGATCGGGTTGCACGCCGCAACAGGATAATTATATGGATCAGGTTGCACGCCGCAATAGGATGTATTTCTGATTGTTGATATGTTCGGGATACCTATATGTTCTGGCTATCTTACGTTACTAGTCTTTAATGAGTTTGTGATTCCATACGTGTTTCTAGTTATTATCTGGCTCTGCCTTTTCATAATTTAAATATGAGGAATTTGGTTTATATGTTTCTTCTCCCTGGCTAGCTATCCTATTCCTTGAGGTGGCTAGTCTGCCCCACTTATTGAGTCCTTTTGACTCACCCTTGTTTGTTGTTTGTTTCTTGTCTATCTATTTTGTTTCGGCAGGTTCGCTCCAGGATTGAGTTCGCCGCGTTGTTCAGGAGCGAGGACGACTTCAGCTGTCAGGGTGAGCCAGCTTTTATTCCGGATGGCCTCTAATTTTATGTTTATTATTTCAGTTGCATTTTGCTCCCTTCAGGAGGTATCTGTCTTCTTTTGTACTCTTAGATGTCTAGTCTGGATAGCCCTAAACCTAGTATGTTGGGTAGTCTGCTGTAATTTTTTTGTACAGCTTAGAGGTATCAGTATGTCTGTGCTTTTTTTTTTCTAAGTCTTGTTCTTATTTATGAATTGAATTATATTTATTTTTCTAATTTAATTGGTAAGGGTTCGCCCGACGGGTCTAGGGAAGGATGTCGGGTGCCCGCACGGCCTAGTCGGATTCCGGTCGTGTCAATCATGTTTCATTTCATTTCATTTCATCTCACGTCATTTCATTTCATCTCATTCCATTTCATTTCATACTATTGTGTAGATTTTCTGTACATGACTACTGTTCTGCTCATATGTGCATTGCTTATTTGTTGATTGTTGTCTGGTTCCATTTCCCTGACTAGCGTATCTATTTTTCGAGGTTGCTAGTTTTTTCGCACTTATTGAGTCCTTATGACTCACCCCTATTTGTTCTTGTATTTTCTTTTCATTCGATAGATTCTGCTCTAGGACCCAGCCAATCGCATCGTGATTGAGGAGTAGTACGTTTTCAGCTGTCTACGGTGAGCCATCCTGTTCATTGCGGCCACCAACTTCAGATATTACAGTTTTCCTTACTTTTGCTCCCTTCGGGAGGTGTGTATATCTTTTGGCCTTCTTAGATGTCTGATCTGGAAACCTTTAAAAATGTGTCTTCTGGGTAGTTATTTGTATTATTCAGACAGCTTGCATGTTTGTCTTTCCTTGAGAGTTATCTTATGTTGTTAAAGTTTGGTTCATTTTCATTTCAAGGTAACTCTTCACAATTTATAGCGATTCAGTCAATAGGGTTCGCCCGACAAGTTAGGGGAGATGTTCGGGTGCCGCAGGGCCTAACCGAGAATTCGGGTCGTGTCAGTTGGTATCAGAGCCCGGTTTAGAGTCTTTCCAGATCATGACATTGTCTAATAGAGTCTTGCTGATCGGGCGGAGACGTCCGTACCTATCTACGAGAGGCTATGGTGGCATTTAGGGAGTTTCCTTTCTTTCTTTCCCTGTCGTGCATGAGTCTTCTTATCTAAAGTTAAATATTTTCAATTTTCTCCAGTAAATGGTAAGAACGCGCGCGAATGTTCGGCGAGAGGCGGAGGAGCCAGCGGTCGCCCCTATGCCTTCTGCTCCACGAGTTGGTGGTGTTGGCCGCGGTAGAGGTCGTGGTCGAGGCAGAGGTAGAGTTGCCCAGGCCACGAGGATGGTGGATCATGTTGATCCGGCTGCAGAGGTTCCGGTAGTGCCACCTTTTGCTTGGCAGGGGGAGCAGGGTTTATTCGTTCCCCCCGCACTTCATGACGCTTTTATGAGATTCTTAGCGACGCAGATGCCCCAGGGATCTCCTATTCCTCAGGCTGCCGTAGATGCTGTTATTCCTCAGGCTGCTGTAGATGCTCCTATTCCTCAAGCTGTCGTAGATGCTCCTATCCCTCAGGCAGCGGTAGATATTGGTTCTCAGGTTCAGGAAGCCCCCATTCCAACTCCACAGGTAGCCCCAGCAGTTCATGTTCCAGGTGGTCATGTTCCAGAGGTAGCGGGTGTTATACCTCCGGTTGTTCATGCTGGTCAGCCAGTCCAGGTAGCAGGTCAGGTTGATGATCCGGGAAGGTTGCATTATTTTACCCGACTTAGTTCTCCAAAGTTCTCTGGTCACAAATCAGATAAGCTTAAGCCTCGTGAGTTTCTTGATCAATGTCAGCGTATCTTAGAGGCCATTGGATATCTTGAGCAGTATGGAGCTGATTATACTGCCTTCCAGCTTGAGGGTCCGGCTTTAGTTTGGTGGACCGCACTCCGATCAGCTAGGCAGGGCTTACCTAAGCTGACCTGGAGTGAGTTCTCCCATCGATTCATGGAGAAGTTTTTCCCTCGCAGTCAACAGGATGAGAAGATGAGACAGTTTGAGAGGATTGGATAGGGTAACCTGTCAGTCACGGAGTACGAGTTTTTTTTTTCAGAGATGTCCAGTTATGCTCCAGATCTCGTGCAGGAGCCCTCTGAGAGGGTCAGACGTTTTATTGATGGGCTTTCTCCTCATTTGCGGTCCCAGATGGCTCGTGAGATTGAGGCTGGTACTCTATTTGATGTCGCTGTTGATATTGCCAGGAGGTATGAGGCCTATCATAGATTGGAGATGGAGGAGTTAGAGCGGGAGAGTAAGAGATCTCGTGGTCCAGGGCATTCTAGTACCTCGTATGGAGGTAGGAGTTATTAGCAGCAGAGTAGGCCTCCTGTCAGACCAGCTCAATTTCCAGCGCGTGGTTCTCAGAATGCGCCTACTTCTTCTCAGGGTCAGTTTTGGTTTCGCCCGCGAGATCAGTCTCAGTTTGATCAGCGTAGATTTGCTCCAGGGTGCTTTATCTGTCAGGATTTAGGGCATCATAAGAAGGATTGCCCTTATCTCCATTAGCCGGGTAGTAGCCGCCCTTTCCCTCGCCTTCCAGCGCCTATGCAGCAGCAGCCCCAGGGTGCCCCTCCAGGGTCTCAGCCAGTTAGAGGTGCACCACCATCTGGTAGAGGTCGGGGTCATGGTTCAGGTGGTCCCTCCAGGGGTGGATCTCAGGGTGGTAGATCAGCTCAGCCGCAGAGAGAGCTATATGCACTTCCGGCCAGGCAGGATGCCGAGGCATCACCAGCTGTTGTTACAGGTATTTTATCTGTTTGTGGTCGAGATGCATATTCTTTTGTGGATCCAGGATCTACATATTCATATGTATCTCCTTATTTTGCTTTGAGTTTTCATGTTGATTATATGTGTCTTCGTGATCCATTATGTGTTTCTACTCCTATTGGAGACATTATCATTGTGGATCGAGTTTATCCAGCTTGTACCATATCTTTTGGGGGTCGTGAGACACTAGTAGATCTTCTAATTCTAGATATGGTTGACTTTGATGTTATTATTGGCGTGGATTGGCTGGCGTCGTGTCATGCCACATTAGATTGTCATGCCAAGTCTCTTCAGTTGTCTCTTCCTTGTTCAGCACCGGTGGTGTGGCAGGGCTCTTATTTGCCACCCATAGGGCATGTTATTTCTTTTCTGAAGGCAAAGCGGATGATGGATAAAGGGTGTTCAGCGTATCTTGCCATGATTTGAGATACCACTGTGGAGATTCCATCTCTTGATTCTGTTCCTATCGTTAGGGAGTTCCCTGATGTGTTTCAAGATGATTTGCCAGGACTTCCTCCTGATCGAGAGATCAAGTTTGGCATTCATATAGTGCCAGGGACTCAGCCTATTTCTATCCCTCCTTATCGCATGGCCCCATCGGAGTTCAAAGAACTGAAGGAGCAGTTGCAAGATTTGCTTGATAAGGGGTTCATTAGGCCGAGTATTTCTCCGTGGGGTGCTCCTGTTCTATTCGTGAAAAAGAAAGATGGGACTATGCGAATGTGTATTGATTATCGTCAGCTAAATAAGGTCACCATCAAAAATAAGTATCCCTTGCCTCGTATTGATGATTTATTTGATCAGTTGCAGGGTGCCAAATTCTTTTCTACGATCGATCTGCGATCTGGTTATCATCACCTAAAGATTCGTGAGTCAGATATCTCGAAGTCTGCTTCTAGGACTCATTACGGCCATTATGAGTTCCTAGTTATGTCTTTTGGGCTAACTAACGCCCCTGCAGCCTTTATGGATCTCATGAACCGGGTGTTTAAGCCATTCCTTGATTTTTTTGTCATTGTCTTCATTGATGATATTCTTATTTATTCTCATAGCTGTGAGGAGCATGATTATCATATGAGGATGGTTCTTCAGACCCTCTTTGATCGTAAGTCTTATGCCAAGTTCTCGAAGTGTGAGTTTTGGCTTGATTCTGTGGCATTTTTGGGTCACGTAGTATCTAGTGAGGGTATCAAGGTTGATCCGAAGAAGATTGAAGCAGTGCAGAAATGGCCTCGTCCTACCACTCCGACAGCGATTTGCAGCTTCCTTGGATTGGCAGGTTATTATCGGAGGTTTGTGGAGAAGTTCTCTACTATTGCAGCTCCACTGACTCGCCTGACGCAGAAGGCGGTTCAGTTTCGATGGTCCGATGAGTGTGAGGCCAGCTTCCAAAAGTTTAAGGCCTTATTGACTTCAGCTCCAGTGTTATCCCTTCCTTCGGGCACCGATGGATTTGTAGTCTATTGTGATGCATCTCGTGTGGGCCTTGGTTGTGTACTTATGCAGCACGGGAAGGTAATTGCTTATGCTTCTAGACAGTTGAAGCCGAATGAGAAGAGTTATCCGACTCACGATCTAGAATTGGCAGCTGTGGTCTTTGCTTTGAAGATATGGAGGCATTATCTTTATGGCGAGCCTTGTGAGGTGTATACGGATCATAAGAATCTGCAGTATCTTCTCTCTCAGAAAGATCTTAACGGCCGACAGCGGAGGTGGCTTGAATTGATTAAAGATTATGATCTCACTATCTGCTATCATCCTGGGAAGGCGAACGTGGTAGCAGATGCTTTGAGCAGGAAGTCCATGGGCAGCATGGCTTTTCTTTACGCTGATATGAGACCATTGGCCCGAGAATTGCAGTCCCTTGGCAACTCTGGCGTGAGATTTCTTCTCCCAGACTCCAGTCTAGTCTTAGCATGTATTGCAGCTCAGACTTCCTTGGTCAATCAGATTAAGGGAAGACAGTTTGAGGATCCTCATCTGCAGGAATTGCATGGTCATGTCCTAAGTGGAGGAGTTCCCTCCTTCGAGCTTGATTCAGATGGAATTCTTCGGTTTAATGGTCGACTCTGTGTTCCTGATGTTGGAGATTTGAGGCAGTCAGTGCTCGGTGAAGCTCATAGCTCGCGTTATTCCATTCATCCTGGTATTACAAAAATGTATCAGGACCTCCGAGAGCTATATTGGTGGAAGAGGATGAAGAGAGATGTATTTGATTATGTATCTCATCGCTTGAACTGTCAGCAGGTTAAGTTCGAGCACCAAAGATCAGCAGGGTTAGCCCAGGCATTGCCCATTCCCCAGTGGAAGTGGGAGCACATCTGATAAGACCCAAACGGCCTCAAGACCTTTCACTCGGAGTCAAGCCAAGTTAATCCAAGATACCCATCTTCACTTGACATGGAAGAGCATAGAAGAAGGCCCCAAGAGCAACTTGAAGACCATGCTTTGGTGTGCCATGGATAGAGGACCCTCGAGGACACTTGGAGAGGCTCAAGAGGCTCAAAATGAGACACCCCAAGGGGCTTCAGAACAAGGCGGAGCGCCTCCCAGCTGAGGCGGGGCGCCTCCCAAAATCCAGAGGCTTGGATGTCAGGAGGCGGAGCGCCTCAGGGAAAATCCAGAGAGCAAGCTGCAGCTAGGCGGCCGCCTCCCCACCCTAGGCGGACCGCCTCCCCCTGTTACTCACATGCGGGATTTTAATGACTTTTGCTTGAACTTCCTATTTTAGCCCTGCGCGGCCTTTATTTGTTTTAGCCAACTTTGGGGGTATTTTAGGCCTTTTATTAGTCCTAAGTGAAGCCTATAAATACTTCACTTAGCCTCTTTCAAACATTACCTTACTTTGATTATTGATGAATGAAAATAGAGTTGAACTCTTTGGAAGAAACCTTTGTCTCTTGGTTGCTTGAATTCACTAGTGGAACCTTGTTGAGTCTTGAACCGAAAACCCGACCATTCGACTTGCGAGTCCGTTGTTGTCTCGAGGGTCGTTGCATAGTGTAGGTCCTTCTTGACGCCGATTCGAGGGTATCTCGGGACAAGTTCCCCGTGGTTACTTCGAAGGGAGTTCGAGTTGTGTCTCGCTCTCCTATCTTTATCTTTATTTCCGCGTTTCGTATTTGATTCCTATCATCTTGGTATCAGAGCAAGGCTCGGGTTTTGTTTCTACAAACCGCCGACCCTCGATTCTTCGTACCTAGGTTAGTTTCGACTTTAGGTTCTTGTTTATTGTTGTTAAAAGAAGAAAACTACAAAAAAATTGGAAAATTGAAAATCAAAAAAATTTGGTGTATCTTGTTGGATTGGATGATTCTTCGTATGGGTGTTATAGATTCTTGATCGTGGTTGAAACCCCGACGTGTGGATACCAAAAACACTTGGATTGGTGGAGTTTGAAAATCAAAACCCCAAAAACCCCTTAAACCCTTGATGAACTTGTTCTTGACGATTTTTGATTGATTCTTGGGTTGGATTGAAGTGGAATTGAGAACTTGATATGGGGGTTTGATCCTTGTGTGATTCCCGTTCTTTTGGTACCTTAAACACCCAATTTGGAGTTGTATTACATGAATTGAGAATTTGAAACCCTTTGAAAATTTGAAAATTCTTAAACCCTAGCTTTGAAGATGATGATCATGGTGGATTGTTTGATATTGATTGGGGTTTGATAAAAGTTGTTGGGGTTTGTTCTTTGTGACTGATACAACATTTGGGTACCTTTGAATTGCTAAAACAACGCTTGATTAGTTGGATTCTTGGGTGCAAAACCAACAAAACGCGAAGTGAGCTGTGCTGGAACACAGCAGGAGGCGGAGCGCCTAACAAAGAGGCGGAGCGCCTCCCACTGGTGAGCTTGCAGGATCTGTCTGAGGCGGAGCGCCTCCCTTGAGAAGGCGGAGCGCCTCCCTCCTGAACCTGTACTGGGCGGTCGCCTCCCATCCTGAGGCGGGGCGCCTACTTCCTGAAGGTTGGGAATTGGGTAGTTTCTTCTAGGATTCCTTGTTTTGTTGATTGCATTGCTTCCGGTTAGTGCTATTAGAGTATAATTCTACTTGATTAGTGCTAATCACTTTGAGCTATTCGGATCATCGTGCCTTAGAAAGGAGACTAGAAATCAAAGACGATCCGTAGTATCTTTTGATTCAAGTCCTCATTTAAAGAGCTAACCGTTCCGATAGAGTCCTATCAACTCCACTCACCCCGGAGCTCATTGGACTTTTGAATTGAGTGGTTAAGTTGAGGTTTACTATTCAACTTCGTGAAGCTTTTGGTTCAAGCAAGAGTGAAAAATCCACCGCCCACTATACGAGTGATCCGAGTGAACACAAGTGAGGGAGCGAGTGAGGTGTTTTAACTAACTCTTGTTTCTTTCTTTGTAGGTACCATGGCTAACGACGGACAAGATTTCATTAAGGAGGCCTTGGCTAATCTTCTTGCCAAGATGGACCTCATGAACCAAAGAATCGAGTCTCTTGAAAAAGGAGCCTCGAGTACACAAGGAGAACATGGGACCCCGAGCGTCCAAAATGACAAAAGGACCCTGAGTGTCCAAATTGAAACCGGAGAAGGCTCAAGTAGCCCTACCTTTAACCCGGAGCAAGTTGTTGAATTGCTCAAACAACAACGGGTAAAGGAAGATAAAGAGCAGATGGATCAAATGTTGGGCAATACCCAACGAACGGGCATTCCCCATATCTTAGACAACCCTCCAAGGAACATTCCACTACCACAACCCATCCGAAATGTGCAACCTCTTGAGCAAGTTGATGAAGCTCAAGAAGGGGAGGAAGCCAATTATGGAGATGATATGTATGGGTTTGATGATCACTTCCAACCGAGGCGAGGTATGAATTGGGGTCGGAATGTGGATCGGGGTAGAGGCCGAGGTCGAGGGCCACCCATGGGGCATGATGGAGGGAATGTTAGGAGAGATTATGGAGGTTATGGTGGGTATGGAGATCACTATGGAGGCCAACCGGAGCCATTCCAAGGGGGTCGTGATAACAACAACAACCTCAATAGTGTGAAGCTCACTATTCCTTCTTTCAAAGGAAGTAGTGACCCGGTGGAGTACAAAAATTGGAAATTGGCTATGGAACAGATATTTGAAACCAATGATATGCCCGAGGTAAAGAAGACCAAGTATGCAATATCGTCCTTCGAATCTTTCGCTTCTACTTGGTGGGAGTCGGTGAAGAGGAATAGGAGGAGGACGGGGATGGCTATTAATCTTACTTGGGAAGAGTTGATCCGGGTGATGGATGAGAAATACTTGACTAATCAATACCGAGTTGAGCAACAAAAGCGACTCTATGAGTTGAAACAAGGTTCCAATTCGGTTGGGGAATACTTCAATGAATTTGAGCAAGTCCGAATGAACCTTGACCTTGATGATGAAGATCATGAGATGGCCATAATCCGTTTCAAAGGGGGCTTAAACCGAGACATAGCTTCACAATTGAAGTTCCACAAGTATGATAATCTCTACAAGCTATGTGAGGATGCGGTTGAAGCCGAGAAATGGCTCAAAGAGGAGAAGTCCTTTCGCTACAAGGGTAGCACTACTACTCCAACAAGCAATACAAGGGGATGGAAGCCTCCTACCACAAATGCAAGGTTCCCGAGTGCAAGTGGAACGAGTGGTGCCAATGCAAGCAAGGATGTGAAGAAGCCATTTGAAAAGTACACACCCAATGCGGGAGGTAATTCTAAAACCCAATTGAATACTCCTACTTCTTCTTCCATTCAATGTCACAAATGCAAGGGGTATGGGCACTTTGCCAAAGAGTGTCCTACGAAAAGAAACATGGTTGTTGTGGGTGATAATGCATATGAGCAAGAGAGTGAGCCGGAGGAAGATGAGGGAGTAGAGGGAGATGAGGGAGTAGAGGAGGATGGTGAAGATGACACGGTGGAGGATGAGGAACCTTATACTTTTCTAGTAGTGAGGAGGAGCCTAGGAGCTATGATTGCGGAGGATGGTGAAACCTTGCAACGGGAAAACCTCTTCCATGCTAGGTGTCGTGTTAAGGGTGTTGTGTGCTCTATGATCATTGATTCCGGGAGTTGTACTAATGTGGTGAGTCAATCTCTCATAACCCAATTGAAGTTGCCTACCATGAAGCATCCCAAGCCCTACCGGTTACAATGGCTTAGTGAATGTGGGGAGCTCAAGGTAGTGAAACAAGCAATGATCAAGTTTAAAATGGGGAGTTATGTTGATGAACACTTGTTCGACGTTGTGCCCATGCAAGCTTGCCACCTTCTCTTTGGAAGGCCTTGGCAATTTGACCGGCAAGTGGTTCACAATGGACGTGTTAACACTTACACGCTCCAACATGAGGGAAGAAAGTTTGTGTTGAAACCCCTAACTCCTAAACAAGTGAGTGATGACTACAACCGAATGAAGGAGTTGAGGGAGGCGGCAAAGGCCAAGTCAATCATTGAGACTAGCCCTTTGTCCAAAAGCATGGTGGCAATCCCACCTACTTCATCCACCGGTGGCATGTGTGCCATGATGCAACCGGGCGAGCTCCTAAGAGGTAATGATGGCAACAAGTTTCTCCTATGCTTAGTGCACAAAGGTATGGTCCTTAACTCTAATTGTGATGTTTCTTGTAGTCCTGTACCTAGTGCTTTGAAAAATGTTTTGGAGAACTTTGGGGACATGTTCCCGGATGAGATGCCCGATGGCTTACCTCCCTTGAGGGGTATTGAACATCAAATCGATTTTATTCCGGGCTCTCAAATCCCGAACAAGCCGGCCTATAGAAGCAATCCCGAGGATACGAGGGAGTTGCAAAAACAAGTTGATGACTTGCTTTCAAAAGGCTTGGTAAGGGAAAGTTTGAGTCCTTGTGCCGTACCGGTCATTCTTGTCCCAAAGAAGGACGGCACTTGGAGAATGTGCGTAGATTGCCGAGCCGTGAATAAGATAACGATCAAGTATCGTCACCCTATTCCACGGCTTGATGATATGTTGGATGAATTGAGTGGGTCGTGTGTCTTTTCCAAAATCGACCTTAGGTCCGGCTACCATCAAATCCGGATGAAACCCGGGGATGAATGGAAAACCGCATTCAAGACCAAATTTGGTCTCTATGAATGGTTGGTAATGCCCTTCGGGCTTTCCAACGCACCTAGCACTTTCATGCAGCTCATGAATCATGTTTTGAAGTCTTTTATCAACAAGTTCGTCGTTGTCTATTTTGATGATATCTTGATCTATAGTAGGACAATAGATGAACATGTTGACCACCTTAGGCAAGTGCTTGAAGCCTTGAGAGCCGAAAAGCTCTATGCTAACTTCAAAAAGTGTGCCTTTGGTGTGGAAAAGGTTGTCTTTCTTGGGTTTGTTGTGAGTGCCCAAGGAGTGGAGGTGGATGAGTCTAAGGTAGAGGCCATACGTGATTGGCCTACTCCTAGTACCGTGACTCAAGTAAGGAGCTTTCATGGTCTTGCTAGCTTTTATAGGCGATTTGTGAAAGACTTTAGCTCCATAGCCGCTCCACTCACCGAATTGGTCAAGAAGGACCAACCCTTTGTTTGGGGAGAGCCTCAAGAGAAGGCTTTCCAAGAGTTGAAAGGTAGGTTGAGTACCGCCCCCCTATTGCAATTGCCCGACTTTGGGAAAGCATTTGAGGTTGAGTGTGATGCCTCGGGGGTGGGAATTGGTGGTGTATTAATGCAAGATAGCAAACCCATCGCCTACTTTAGTGAAAAGTTGAAAGGGGCCTCCTTGAATTATTCTACATATGACAAGGAGTTGTATGCTCTTGTGAGAGCCCTTGCCCATTGGCAACATTACCTTTGGCCTCGTGAGTTTGTAATCAAGAGTGACCATGAGTCACTCAAGCATTTGAGAGGCCAAGAAAAGCTCAATAAGAGACATGCTAAGTGGGTTGAATTTGTTGAGTCCTTTCCCTATGTTATCCAATACAAGAAAGGGAAGGACAATGTTGTGGCGGATGCGCTTTCTAGAAAGTTCGCATTAGCCACCACTCTCACCTCTAAGCTCATGGGATTCGAGAGTATCAAATTGATGTATGCTCATGATCCAAAGCTAAAGGGTGTCCATGATGCCCTAGAGAAAGGGGAGAGAGTTGAAAAATACCAATGGTCTAATGGATTCATCTTTAAGAATGGTAGAGTGTGCATACCCGAGTCCTCGTGGAGGGAATTGCTTGTGCAAGAGGCACATTGTGGGGGACTCATGGGTCATTTTGGGGCAAGAAAGACTTTGGCCGTTCTTCAAGAACAATTCTATTGGCCGAATTTGAGGGTGCATGTGGAGAAGTTTTGCACTAATTGCCTTGAGTGCAAGCGTGCCAAATCTAAATCCCACCCTCATGGGTTATACACCCCGCTCCCCGTACCTACTAGCCCTTGGTTGGATATATCAATGGATTTTGTCATGGGATTACCAAGGACTAGGGGGGGCCACGATAGCATCTTTGTTGTCGTAGATAGGTTCTCAAAGATGGCTCATTTCATTCCGTGCAAGAAATGCGATGACGCCCAACATGTAGCTTCCTTGTTTGTTGAAAATGTCTTGAAGCTACATGGTGTGCCTCAAACTATAGTGAGTGATAGGGACACTAAGTTCCTAAGCCATTTTTGGCGAAGTTTATGGGGTGCTTTAGGCACCAAGCTCTTGTTTTCCACGTCCCATCACCCACAAACCGATGGTCAAACCGAAGTGGTAAACCGAACCTTGGGTGCTCTTCTAAGGGCCATGATCCGAGGTAAGGCCGGGACGTGGATTGATAGATTGCCTATGATGGAGTTTGCCTACAATCGCACATTGCATAGCGCGATTGGCATGACTCCTTTTGAATGTGTTTATGGTTTTAACCCCTTGATTCCCCTTGATCTAACCCCTTTGCCAAGGGAAATGGTTGTTAATTTTGAAGGGAAAGCTCGAGCTAAGGCTTTGATGGAGCTACATGCTAAGGCAAAGAAGAATTTGGAGGAATCTTATGCTAAGGTTGCCTCCAAGAAGAACAAAGGACGCAAGAAGGTGGAACTCAAGAAGGGTGACTATGTGTGGGTGCACTTCCGGAAAGAAAGGTTTCCAAACCTTAGGAAAGGGAAGTTGGCACCCCGGGGAGATGGACCATTCCAAGTGCTCTCGAAGATAAACAACAATGCCTATGTGGTCGACTTGCCAAGTGAGTATCAAGTTTCTAATACTTTCAATGTTAGTGACTTGGTTCCTTTGAATGTAGGTAATGAAGAGGTCGTGAATGATGATGAAGAGGTCGTGAATGATGCTTCGATTTCGAGGACGAAATCCTCTCAAGAAGGGGAGGATGATAAGACCCAAACGGCCTCAAGACCTTTCACTCGGAGTCAAGCCAAGTTAATCCAAGATACCCATCTTCACTTGACATGGAAGAGCATAGAAGAAGGCCCCAAGAGCAACTTGAAGACCATGCTTTGGTGTGCCATGGATGGAGGACCCTCGAGGACACTTGGAGAGGCTCAAGAGGCTCAAAATGAGACACCCCAAGGGGCTTCAGAACAAGGCGGAGCGCCTCCCAGCTGAGGCGGGGTGCCTCCCTAAATCCAGAGGCTTGGAAGTCAGGAGGCGGAGCGCCTCAGACAAGAGGCGGAGCGCCTCAGGGAAAATCCAGAGAGCAAGCTGCAGCTAGGCGGCCGCCTCCCCACCCTAGGCGGACCGCCTCCCCCTGTTACTCACATGCGGGATTTTAATGACTTTTGCTTGAACTTCCTATTTTAGCCCTGCGCGGCCTTTATTTGTTTTAGCCCACTTTGGGGGTATTTTAGACCTTTTATTAGTCCTAAGTGAAGCCTATAAATACTTCACTTAGCCTCTTTCAAACATTACCTTACTTTGATTATTGATGAATGAAAATAGAGTTGAACTCTTTGGAAGAAACCTTTGTCTCTTGGTTGCTTGAATTCACTAGTGGAACCTAGTTGAGTCTTGAACCGAAAACCCGACCATTCGACTTGCGAGTCCGTTGTTGTCTCGAGGGTCGTTGCATAGTGTAGGTCCTTCTTGACGCCGATTCGAGGGTATCTCGGGACAAGTTCCCCGTGGTTACTTCGAAGGGAGTTCGAGTTGTGTCTCGCTCTCCTATCTTTATCTTTATTTCCGCGTTTCGTATTTGATTCCTATCAACATCACAATGGATTTTATAGTTGGTCTGCGAAAGACCCTGCGGCGCCACGATTCAGTCTGGGTCATTGTCGACAGACTGACTAAATCAGCTCACTTTATCCCCTTAAAGACTACTGATTCAGCTCAGAGATTGGCTCGGATTTTCATTGAGCAGGTGGCTAGGCTGCATGGTACTCCTGTATCCATTATCTCAGATCGTGGTTCCCAGTTTACTTCTCAGTTCTTGCAGTCTTTTCAGAGAGAGTTGGGGACCCAGGTGCAGCTTAGCACAACATTCCATCCTCAGACTGACGGTCAGTCCGAGCGGGTTATTCAAATTTTAGAGGACATGCTGAGAGCTTGTTCATTGGACTTCGGGGGTTGCTGGGATGATTATTTGGCGTTAACAGAGTTCTCTTATAATAATAGCTACCAGTCTTCTATTCAGATGGCTCCATTTGAGGCCTTATATGGTCGTCAATGTCGTTCTCCTATTGGCTGGTTTGAATCTCGAGATGCCGAGGTGATAAGTTCAGATATGGTTCGTCAGACTCTTGAGGTTATTCGCGTTATACAGGATCGTTTACGGACCGCCAAGAGTAGGCAGATTTCATATTCGAACCGGAGGAGCCTAGAGTTAGAGTTCGAGGTCGGGGACATGGTATTTCTGAAAGTGTCACCGATGCGAGGTGTAAAGAGATTTGGTAGGAAAGGAAAGCTTAGTCCCAGGTTCATTGGCCCTTTCCGTATCAAGAAGCCTATTGGTAAGGTAGCTTATCGTCTCGGCTTGCCATCTTCTATACCAGTTCACCCAGTTTTCCACGTATCGATGCTCCGGAAGTGTATACGAGATCCTTCCGAAGTAATCGAATTAGATCCTGCTCAGCTAGATGTGAACCTGGCTTACGAGGAGTTCCCAGTTGCTATAGTAGCGCGTGATGTCCAGAAGCTTCGTTCGAAGCAGATTCCGATGGTTCGAGTGTGATGGAATAATCGTCCTATTGAGGAGGACACTTGGGAGCTTGAGTTCAGTATGCGTGAGAAGTATTCTTACCTCTTCGACGATTCAGGTTCGATCTTGGTCTTTAAAGCCTGAAATCTCTTGTCATTGTATATGATTTTGGTTTCGTAGTAAATGTCATTGAAAATTTGGTGTAAGCATTCTCATTAGAGGTGTGAAATCTATTTTAGACTCTTGCTCGTTCGAGGACGAACGAGAGTCTAAGAGGAGGAGAATGAAACGACCTCGGTCAGTCGTTTCGGAAGTTAGGACTCCGATTGGCGTGCCGATAATTTTAAAATATTCGTAAGGTCCATTAGGACCTGTCTGTAAAATTTGAGCTAAATCAAACCTTGTTTGGTAGGCATCGGAAGAAGGTTTTAGTTTTTATTGTCGCTAAATATTAAAAAGAGATTTTGAGCTCGGTTTTGGCGAATGAGCTCCTATTCGAAATCCGAAAGCGCCGTTAGGTTCGTATGATTATTTGTGACTTTAGTGATTTTTCGAAGGTAAATTTCGATGTTGTTCGGCTAGTTTCCGCTAAAATACCGAAAGTTAAATAATTTGACCTTTTTCCTTTAAATTCGCATCTTGAGTTTCGGGAGTTCGATTTGAGATTCGTCTTCGCGAGTATGTTACATATATTTTGTATAACTTACTTGAAAAATTTGGGATCATTTCGACTTCTCTAGGTTTCTGTTTTAATTTTGATCGTAGTAGCGATTTTATTATAAAAAAAAATCAAAATGGATAAGTCGGTTGGCTAAGAGATAAATCCCTTAGCATGCAGCAAAACGCTATACAAAACAGAAACATACAACTTAGACAGAGAAAGGAAAAATTAGAAAAGAAAAGGGAAAAAAAGGGAAAAAGGAGTGGAAAAATAGTGGAATTTCTACCCTAAATCTTCAGGTAATGATGTTAACTCATTATCTTAGCTTATTACGTGTGTTTGAATATATTTTTACGGTAAAAATAGGGATATTAGACATTGTCCTAATGACTTAAATTGATAATTTAAAGGGTCAATTGGACCCAGATGATGGAAATGATTATATATTCGTATTCAGTGACTTATGGGCAACATATAAATATAATTTATTTAGGGTTTGGTTATGGGACTTTGAACCCTATAGATAGGCCTGCCTGCGTATTGCGTATGCGAATAGGGTATCAGGTTCCTAACTGGATTGCCCTAAGACATAAGGAATGAAGCCTTTAGCTTTATTTGATATAATTTTTCTGCTTATTGAATAGAGCGGGATCGTTTGGCAGTTAATCCAAAGGAAAAAGCAGTTGTTGAATAACAGGGCTAGCTTTGGAATACGGCAAGTGTTGATATCCATTTCTTTGGAGGCACCTGGCCACATGGATTTTCTACCACGTGTTCCTTACGTGCGTAGCTGCCGATAGGCGTACTCATTACGCCTTAGCTTTGGATTTACATTCTATATTATATGTTATGTTCTGTTATTGGTATTGCTTTTAGAATCTGAGTATTGTACTTTGGCTTTGAGTTGGCATCTACTTCCCGGCTGTCGATGAGAGTCCCGCGCCGGTGAAGGGTTATTATTGCATTACATTCCATTCAGATGCATTACATTGCATATCATACTGAGTGCAGGAGTATTCCGCCTCAGCTTTACATTTTATCGGGTGCAGGAGTATTCCGCCCTAGGAGAGTGCAAGAGTATTCCGCTTCTGGTTTATATTATATCGGGTACAGGAGTATTCCGCCCCAGGAGCAGGAGTATTCCGCTCCAGTTGGTTAGCAGATTGGATTCCCCTCGAATGCAGGAGTATTCCGCTTCGGGATGGGATTACGGGCACATGTGATCCTTTGCATCATGTTTCATTTCATTTCATTTCATCTCACGTCATTTCATTTCATCTCATTCCATTTCATTTCATACTATTGTGTAGATTTTCTGTACATGACTACTGTTCTGCTTATATGTGCATTGCTTATTTGTTTATTGTTGTCTAGTTCTGTTTCTCTGACTAGCGAATCTATTTTTCGAGGTTGCTAGTTTGTTCGCACTTATTGAGTCCTTATGACTCACCCCTATTTGTTCTTGTGTTTTCTTTTCGTTCGGCAGATTCTGCTCCAGGACCCAGCCAGTCGCATCGAGATTGAGGAGTAGTACGTTTTCAGCTGTCTACGGTGAGCCATCCTGTTTATTGCGGCCACCAACTTCAGATATTACAGTTTTTCTTACTTTTGCTCCCTTCGGGAGGTGTGTATATCTTTTGACCTTCTTAGATGTCTGATCTGGAAACCTTTAAAAATGTGTCTTCTGGGTAGTTATTTGTATTATTCAGACAGCTTGCATGTTTTTCTATCCTTGAGAGTTGTCTTATGTTATTAAAGTTTGGTTCATTTTCATTTCAAGGTAACTCTTCACAATTTATATCGATTCAGTCAATAGGGTTCGCCCGACAGGTTTAGGGGAGGTGGTCGGGTGCCCGCACGGCCTAACCGAGAATTCGGGTTATGTCAGCAACTCTATCCCGTATCTTATTATTTTCTTGGCAATATTGTAAATTCATTCTTCATTTACTAGTATGTTATATCATGAAACGACTGCAAACAATATAATCTATCAAAACGTTAAACTCAACAAAACATAAAGTAAAATACAATAGACACATTATGAAACCATATACATAACAGCAGTCCGAAGGAGCCGTTATTTTGGTTTTAAAATTTTTAAAAATCGACATAACTAGTTTGATTTCATAAATGAAAAACCGACAAAACTGATCTAAGCTCGTTCATTTTCATTCATTCCTCGTTCCTCATTTCCCTTTTTTGCATAACCAATTTGCCTAACATTACTCAATTTGATTAATTAATTAATTCAATACGAAACAGAAGCAAAGAGAAATGGCATCGGTATGAAATGTTTATGCACGACAATGACGTAGTGAAACATGTTTCGGCTGGGTAGAAAAAGAATAATGGGTTATGGAATTAGATTAATAGATGAAAAATTAATTAAGAAAATTATTTTTAATTAATGATGCCACATAATTTTTCCGGCAAGTTTTAACCAAAATCCGACTTGAGTGACTTTGTTGTAGACCAGAGAAAAATTGAGTGATTTTTGGGTAACAAATGAAACAAAAATAACTTTGTGGTAATGAAACAATAGTTCAGTGACCACCAGTCAAATTGACACATTTGTGCAGTGTAGCAATCCGATATTCTTAATCTTTTTTTACTTAAATAGATAAATTTTTAATATACTAGCTAGATAATATCTAAGGTTACGTCACAATATGGGATTCTCGACTGGAAGTAATTCCAAGAGAACCCTTTACAACAACACATTTGCTACATTTCTAGGGACTAGGGAGACTATAGTAGTATACAGGTTCCCCTTCAAGAGTAGAAATCTTAGTCTGTTCGTTGCATTCTAACTTTGCCAAGAGTACATGGGAAAATTCGGGGCTTCCAAGCTCAATCTTCACTAATATGCAATCAACCAATTTGAGTATATAGGATTACTTTCAATAGCTTGGTCGATATATCCACACATTTACACTACATCAATCTTATTAAGGACTCATCATTTCTCCTTTTGGAGTTTTACATAAAACCATTTTTATGTATTTCACCAAGTGAAGTAAAGAGTCGTTTTATATCTAGGATATATTTCGTGGTCCAAACATACGCTTTGCAGATGTGTTTGTTTGAAGATCTTTTGCGAATGCTAAAATATCAAGTTTTTTTTTCTTTTCAAATATTTTTATTTTTATTTTTCTTTGTAAAAATAAAATAAAACGTACACTAGAAATTTTTTTCTTCTTTTACGAAAAGCTAAAAGATAGAGTTTACGAACTCAATTTATTCCAAACTTCAAGCAAATGCCACTTCATCAGGTGATCGAAGTTGTTAGGATATAAGAACTTGTTTTGTTCGAGGGATTGGATGATATAATCATGGTATAGGAAATGATATTTTTTTATCCCATGTTTGATTTGTATATTGAATCATGTATAATTGAATCATATATTGTATTATATTATACTACCAACAGCATGCAATAAAACTTATCCATATATTACTGTTTCAAACAAATTTTCAATATATCAATAATAAACTGCAATCACAAAATCATAAAGAAACAAATGATTTTAATCATTAAAATTGTGATTACAATTATGTTAATCCTTTGACCCTTTTTATGATATATTTGATCTCCTAGAAAGTCGGGTAGCTTTACTGTTACATAATTTTGAAAAAAACGTTTTGATGTCTTTGATCTCTTTGTGAATATTTATGGGATTCCGAACTGTTTCGAAATGTCTTCTAATGGAACATGTAATCGCTTTATAAAGGAGTAAGCTGGGGTTTAAGGTTGAGTGATCTTCAAGAGTAAAAATTTCGCGGGGAAGCCACTTTGGCACCCGCTTTGTGATGCATAGCCTCTGTTCACAAATTCGCTGAGAATTAGCCACTAGATGCGTTTTTTAAAAATAATAGTATCACGACGTCATTTTACACCTTTTGAAAATTTCGGTTTTACCCTTCCTTATTTTTAACTTATTCAGGGTTTTTGTTTCTCTCTTTGATACTGTGACTTTTGAATTCTATCAAAATATACGAACTCTCTTTCGAAATACACCAATTTCTTATTTTTGAGATTTTGAAGCTTTGTGTTTGGGTAAAAACTGTGTTTACTTCGTATTGTTATTTTTTCATTTTTGTACGGGTATATAGGTTATTAGGTTTTGATTTTGTTTCGAAAAATATTTAGATTTTCCATTGGAGTACAGTATAAGCTATTGATTCCCTTCTAAATGGTGGGGTTTTTTTAAGGGGGACGCTTTTTTCTGTGAAACCTCTTGCCCCAGAACTATATACTGTGACCTTTTGTTGGGGATAGACTGTTGCCCCATGATAAAAAACTGGGACTGTGTGTTTTTAACAGGTACTTGTCCATTGTAAATGGTGGGTTATTTTTAAAGGGGCAACGGTTTTTTTGTGAAACCTTTTGCCCCAGAACTATATACCGTGACTTTGTAGGGGATAGACTGTTGCCCCATGATAAAATACTGGGACTCTTTGTTTAACAAGTAGTTGTGTCCCAGTTCTAAATTATGGGACTTTGTATAACAAAGCATCATAGGGCCCCAGCACCAATGGCTGGGAAGTTAGTCTGGGGGGAGGGGGTGGGCCTCCAAGCTGTCCCCCAGCACAAACACTGTGACCTTGCACATGAACTACTTGTACCCCCAGCACCAATGTCTTGGATGGGCCAACAAGCTTTTTGTGTGCCCCATAATAAATACTGGACCCTATTGTTTAACAAGTGCTTGTGTCCCAGTTCTAAAACATGGGACTTTGTATAAGAAAGCATCATAGGCCCCCAACACAAAATACTGTGACTTTCCACATGAACTACTTGTGCTCCCAGCACCAATGTCTGGGGGGAGGGGGTGGGCCACCAAGCTGTCCCCCAGCACAAACACTGTGCATCATAGGCCCCCAGCATAAAAATACTGTGACTTTGCACATGAACTACTTGTGCTCCCAGCACTAATGTCTGTGGGTTTTTTAGGTGCAAGCATATAGGTGTTAATTTTTCTTTGTTTTATTTTAATACATGTGCTAATGTTACAGCTATGGAGATTATACCAAATGATGAGGGTATGGATAATCTGCCAAACGACGATGGTATATTGGTTCCATTTGCACAGTGGAAAGTTCGTGATTGCCAGTGGAAAGGTGACACAGAGTATCGTGGATTACTTGAAGGGTTATTGTCTTCCGATTACCTGGAGAAACTGAAGCAAGGGCCATTCGGAAAGTTTATGCTTTTAGAAGATGCTAAATATTCTGGGAGGCTTATAAATTATTTTCTGCAGTCTCAAATAGTTTCTTCAGACAACACTAGCTTAGCTTCAATGTTTTTGGTGATATAGTAGATTTCACAGCTGATGATTTTCATGTAGTTAGTGGTCTTAATATTTCCAGTGTTGTAGATATAAGTATTTTTAAGCTTTCAAAGAGTAGATAAAGGAGAAGTATTTCAGGAATCCTGAAGACGATGTTAATAAAAAGGACAGCAAGTGGACTTTAAAGTTATATGACTTGCTTGATTTGATTGAACATCATTCCAGTTATGTGAGAGTGACTCCAAAGAACAAGGGTAACTTGAATAGAGTGTCAGCTGCACGATTGGATGTTCCATTAGAGCAAGATGATGCTGTTAAACTAGCTGAGGTATATTTGCTTAATTCTGTTTTATTGGGCCGGCCATTACCTAGAGTAGTGGATGATGAACATATGATTATTATTGATGATGTAGAGGTGCATAGCTGTTATCAGTGGGGTACTGAGATATATCGTCAAATGGTACACCATTTGCAGTCAATCATAAAGCCAAATTCTTCTTCTTATTTGTTTCCTGGTATGCCATTCCTATTCTGTTGCTGGGTGGCAGAGGTGTTCCCTGTGTTCAGGCAGTATTTTACTGTTCGTCCTAGGATCAAACCTCTGATGCTTCGTTACACATGTACTGTTACCCCTCATTACAATGTCTTGTGTGATGACTACTTTCATAATGAACAGGTGAGTTTTATAAGTACTTGCTTTTGTTTGTTATTTCTTTTTTTACTTTTTTGTTGGTTTTGAAATGTACTTTTTAATAGTTTTGGGAGGATGCCTCAGTGAGACCAATAAGGCATAAATCTAAACGTGCTTCAACTTCAAAGTCACCCTCAAAGTCATCTTCAAAGACTAGTTCAACAGCAGAATCTATTGACATGAATGAAGTTGTAAAGGTGAAATTCTTTGTGGGTTTTGTCTTTTGATTTTTTTTTCTTATGTGGTTTTAATGTTTTTTCTTTTATCAGAGGTTGACAACTAATCTCAAAGTAAACTTACCTACTGAGACCAAGATTCAACATATGATCAATTTCTCAGAAAATAGTGTGAAGAAAGATCTTGCTGACATGGAGAAGAGGATTACAGATCAGTTGAATGCAAAGTTTGATTCATTACTGCTTCTTGTTGCAAAATCAAAGACAAGTGATCTTGAAGAAAACTGTGGTGTTTCTGTAAGTAAATCAGACACCAGAAGTAGAAATGAGAAGAGCCATTTCGTTGATAATTTGAATTATTCAGATGGTTGGGATAGTTTTTTCAAAGACCTATATAATCGGTCTGAGCTTGCTGGTAGTGTACAAAGTGATCATGGTATTCCAGCTGCTTTAATAGAGAAAAGCGATCAAATGATTGTGGATGTTTTAGTGGATTACAAAGCTGATACTTGTGACCCTATTGATGAAGCAAAAGGTACAGATGATTTAGAAAAGGCGCCATCAAATTCAGACCATCATCAACAAAGTCATGGTAATCAAATAGAGTATTCTATATAGTCGTAATCTAAGTAAAAGAGAATTTGTTGTTTAATGTAATGATTTTTTTTTATTGTATATGCAGATAAACAGAATCCTTCATCTGATTTATTGCACAAGTGTCCATCTAAAGATGATGATGTATCTTTGAATCCAACAGATGTTCAGCTTCGTGATGGAAAAATTTATTCCACACTTAATGGTAAGAAGAAAAAAACTTGTTGGTAGATTCAACGAATATTTTTATGCACTAATACTGTGTTTTTATGATATGCTAATGTCCAAAATAATAAAATACTGGGACTCTTTGTTTAACAAGTACTTGTGTCCCAGTTCTAAATTATGGGACTTTCTTTAACAAAGCATTATAGCCCCCAGCACAAATACTGTGACTTTTTCGTATGAAGTACTTGTGCCCCAGCACCAATGTCTGGGAAGTCTATAGTAATGGAAATCTATTTTTAATATGTGTATTTTGGCACTTCTTTTTTATATATAGAGAGATGTGATGTATTGTGCTTATTTATTTTTACAGAAGGTAATAATGGCGAATCTGGGAAAAGTGTTGTGGTTGAAGAACAAATTAAGGAATTAAAGCATCTTGTTGAATCTGGTATTTGGACACCAGTAGGTATGTAAAAGTAATTTTTATATAATTATTAGTGTTCCTATTTTTGTGGTTTAAAATGTGTAACAAATTATCTTGTTTTAAAGTCTCTCAAGAAGGTTCTCAAGAAGGTTCTCAACCAATTAAACTTGCTGATAACCAAATTTTTTGACTCCTGGTACGTGAAAATATCTTGCATATTTTGTTTGGTCCACAGTCCAGCATAAAATACCCCGTTGGTTGGTCAATGAATAGTGTTCTTGTGCCATTTATTACATATTGCGACTCATTTTGTCTATGCATATGTAATGTATTGTTGTTGTCTATTTTTTACAGAAGCAACAAATGTTAAAGCTGATAATGAAGACGTTGTCAATCAACGCAGTCACAGTGCTGAGGTTCGACTTGAAGTTGAGACTATCAGTGACCTTTGCATAGCTGGTCTTATTTTTACACTAGTAGGTATGTAATCGTCTTTTTTACATTAAAGGTGTTGGACACGTTATACTCACAAGGGAGGTCGATCACATAAGCATTGTTGTTGATCTTGCTCAGCACTTGGAATGGACCATCCCCTCGAGGAGCCAACTTTCCTTTCCTTTGGTTCGGAAAGCGTACCTTTCGGAAGTGAACCCAAACCCAATCTCCCTTCTTTAATTCCAACTTTTTACGCCCTTTGTTTTTCTTTGATGCGACCTTTGCATAAGCTTCCTCGAGGTTCTTCTTCAACTTTGCATGCAACTCGATCAAGGCAGTGGCTCACCGAGTACCTTCAAAATCAATAATAGAATCTCGAGGCAATGGGATTAAATTAAGTGGAATCAAAAGATTAAAACCATACACACATTCGAACGGGGTCATATTTATCATTTGATGCACCGTTCGATTGTATGCAAACTCCATCATGGGCAAATGATCTGCCCAGTTTCTGACCTTACCTTTGGTCATTGTACGAAGCAAAGATCCCAAGGTTCGGTTAACTACCTCGGTCTGTCCCTCAGTCTGAGGATGGTGAGACGTCGAGAATAGTAATTTGGTGCCGAGGGCACCCTACAAACACTTCCAAAAGTGACTCAAGAACTTTGAGTCTCGATCACTCACAATATTACGAGGCACACCATGTAATTTTAACACATGAGAAATAAACAATGTAGCTACATGCTGTGCATCATCACATTTCTTGCAAGGAATAAAGTGAGCCATTTTGGAAAATCGATCCACGACAACGAAGATGCTATCATGTCCACCCCCCGATCTTTGTAACCCCAAGACAAAGTCCATGGATATATCAACCCAAGGTCGATGAGGCACAGGCAACGGGGTATACAATCTATGAGGGTTGGTCTTTGATTTAGCTTTCTTGCAAACGAGACAAGCGTTGCAAAGCTTTTCCACATCTCGCCGCATTTTGGGCCAATGGAACTGCTCGGTTAAGATTCCAAGAGTTTTGTCGACTCCGAAGTGTCCCATCAGGCCTCCGGAGTGAGCTTCTCGAACTTAGAGCTCTCGCCACGATGACACGGGCACACAAACCCTCTCATTCTTGAAGAGGCAGCCATCGTGCCACTGATATTTCTCTACCCTTCGGCCACTCAAGATTGCGTCTCGAACGCATTTTAACTTGGGATCGTCTTCGTACATCAACTTGATGCTCTCGAATCCCATGAGCCTAGAGGCGAGAGTGGTCGCTAAGGCAAACATTCTTGATAGCGCATCGGCCACAACATTGTCTTTCCCCTTTTTGTAATGAATTACATAGGGAAAACTCTCAATGAATTCAACCCACTTGGCATGCCTTTGGTTCAATTTCTCCTGACCTCGAAGATGCTTCAAAGATTCATGATCACTTTTAATCACAAACTCTCGAGGCCACAAATAATGCTGCCAATGGGCGAGTGCTCGAACGAGGGCATACAATTCCTTGTCATACGTAGAGTAGTTCTAGGTTGCACCCTTAAGCTTTTCGCTAAAGTAAGCGATCGGCTTCGATTCTTGCATAAGCATTCCTCCGATCCCAACTCCGGACGCATCACACTCGACTTCAAATGCTTTGCCGAAGTCAGGGAGTTGCAACAATGGGGCAGAGCATTGCCGCCGTTTCAACTCTTGGAAAGCCCTCTCTTAGGACTCTCCCTACACAAATGGATGGTCTTTCTTAACCAGCTCGGTTAAAGGAGCTGCCACGGTGCTAAAGTCACGAACAAACCTTCGGTAGAAGCTAGCTAAGCCATGGAAGCTACGAACTTATGACACCGAGGTCGGAGCTGGCCAATCTTTGATGGCTTCAACTTTTGACTCGTCGACTTCGACGCCATTAGCACTGACAACGAATCCTAGAAAGACTACACGTTCGACACAAAAGGCATATTTCTTGAAGTTAGCATATAACTTCTCTTCTCTAAGCTTATTGACCACTAGCCTTAGGTGTTCGACATGTTCATCCACAGATTTACTATAAATAAGGATGTCATCGAAATAAACGACAACAAACTTATTTATGAACGGTTTGAGCACATGGTTCATCAGTCGCATGAATGTGCTCGGTGCATTGGATAAGCCAAAAGGCATTACCAACCATTCATAGAGACCGAATTTGGTCTTGAATGCGGTTTCCCACTCGTCTCCGGGTTTCATTCGGATTTGGTGGTAACCGGACCTGAGGTCTATCTTCGTAAAGCATGAAGAACCACTTAGTTTGTCTAGCATGTCATCTAATCGAGGAATAGGATGACGATACTTTACCGTTATTTTGTTGACTGCTCGGCAATCAACACACATTCGCCATGTTCCATCTTTCTTCAGGACAAGGATAACAGGAACGGCGCAAGGACTCAAGCTCTCTCGAATGAGGCCCTTGTTCAGCAACTCATCAACCTGCCGTTGGAGCTCTTTGGTATCTTTGGGATTACACCGGTATGCCGGTTTGTTGGGGATTTGTGACCCGGGTACGAAGTCAATTTGGTGCTCAATGAAGTTAAATTGTGATTGAGTCTGGTCTGGCCACAAACACAATTTCCAAAAAAGGGGCGATATCTTTATTATTTTTAATTGAGTTGTTGGGGGTATAAATTTGCGACGTGTTGTATTTATGTGCATGTCTAATCCGTAAAGGGTTCCAGAGTAGGTAATGGACAAACGAGTAATGAATCACCCAATAATAAAATGGCACGTCATTTTTTACTCCCCATTCGCCAACTAAGCCCTAACGACTCCCAACTTGTGTATGTCGTAAAACGTGCAGCTGGATAAAGCCTTTCCCCACCAGTTATATACTTTCGACAATGGTTCTATTTATATGCATAGAACCTTCCTTGTCTATTGCAGTACTTACCACACATACCAGTATAATCAGTTGTAAATTACTAAATAGAATACAATGGAACGAAGACGTCGTGGTAATAATGCCGGCAGTCCGCTACAGGGGGCGTCTCCGAATACAGTGGAAAAGCTGGTTCGCAATTACAGTACTGAGTTGAGTTGCCTCAAGTCGGAGCTACGTACTCTTCTTTCCAGAATAAGGAGTGATTCCGGTGCTGACCATTTGCGAAACCTATTGAATATTGATCGTCCTCTGACAAAGATCATGGCAATTTTCATTAATTTGCCATAAGAGATTGCTGTGATCCCCGACTCGTCTACATCAGCCCGAAATGGCGGTGAAAATGATACCGTCGACGACATAAGCGTACACTAGTAGGGGCTGCTAGGTGTAGTTATTGGGGTCAACGGAACTCCCGCAATATTCAACACCAGTATGACTTGTTTTCTACTGTATTTCTTCATTGCTATGCCTTTAAAATAAAAAGAAGGCTGGAAAAAAGAGAGAGCTCCTTTCTTTTCTAGCTTTGGCGGGAGGAATGATCTGCTCTCATCCCTTTCGCTTGTCCAGTAACCTCTTCTTTCTCCAAAAGAAAAAGTCGGAACCCGGTCTTGACGCCCATCAATGACTAGAATTTTCTTTTTTGATTTGAAATTCTTCGTTTTTTTCTCCCAATTTTTCAAGTCAAGAAGAGATTCGCTCCTAAAGAGGAAATAAGGGACTCATATCGAAAGGGCTTTGTGATGATTCCTTCTCCTATGGTTATGCCTATTTCAGCAGCACTAAGTATTAATTTCATTTTATTTCCATGTAACGTTATGTGGATATCCTCGTAGCATGTCCCGTTTGTTAGGTTCTAATAATGGGGCCGCTAATATTAACGGGTAATTCACAATTTCTAGCCATGTTGAATGAAATGAAATCGCTTTTCTTTTGTATGTAGAATTGCCTTAAGCGGCGCCTCTTTTCGTTTCTATCAAAATTGGATAATCAACTGACTACTTTTACTAATACTCATAATTAACAACGGGGATCGATCTGGGCCTTGGCTTATTATTCCTAATTATGGTAAGTACCAAAAAGTAAGCTTTTGTTACAAAATATTGTATAAATGTTGATGTATATTCAGTCTCTTATGACTCCATTTCTTACATGTTCATCACATTCCATGCACTATTAGTAGAATTAATTATCCAATTAGTTTTACGTCTTAGTTTTCCATTTAGTTAGAGACATATGTACTTAATTCATCGGCTGAAGTAACGACATTCTTGTAACATCTGGTTCGGAAATAATGCACACTTGAACACACTTACAAGGGAATAATGCAATATTGTTATTTACGTGTTCCCTTTAGGACTACAATTTATAGTTTGTATGCGTTTTTTAAGAGGTCAAAAAACAACCTTCAATATCACCCTTGCTTATAAATGACATAAACAAAATTCTAGGTAATAATACGTCCTCCGTCTCAAATTTTTTGTCCTGTTAACTTTTACACGTCAATTAAGAAATCATTAATGAGGGGGGATTTCTTGACTATTACCCTTTTTTTAATCTTCTAAACGTTTTGAACAATTATAATATTAAATAATAAGTGAGATTTTGTGATTTTTAAGAAATTTACTACAATGGGTAAGAAGGACAAATAATTTGAGACGGAGGGAGTAGGTTATTGGAGGGAAGATTTAGAGGGAAAAATTTGAAGTATGTGGGGAATCGAAGCGGCACTAATCCCATTTACGTACCCCATCCCTTCCTATATGATGAATGATTTTCCAGCTTTCGCAAACAATTCTATCAGATTCATTCGTCCGGTTGTGCGATTCTGCACGTGACTATGTCATTTGAATCTTACGTCTACTTTTCAGTAAATTTGTAGAAACAATTGTCATCCCCATGGTGAAATATTTTTTCCATACTCTTTCAAAAAAAAAAAAGAAGCTAATTTAGGTACAAATCCGAGAGCTGTTAATACCTTAATATTTAGCTGCAACAGTTATCTGTAAAATGCACATAAATATATCCTCAACGACACGTACAAGTTCCGACACAAACGTATGGCTAGGGATGGTGCCAAAACTCTTAATTAGAAGCGTAGAAAGACTTGTCGATAAAGAAAATGAGACAAATGATGCAAGTATCCTTGACTGATAAGAGTAGCATCATAAACTATCAGATATTCTAAGATGTAGATAGCTTTTGTTCTAGTTGTCTACTTGAAAATACACCACCAGTATACGATACATGGTTTGATTTTACTTTCCTTTGCCATTTCCTTTGCATCAAGTTCCACTGGGATAAGAACCCCCTGTAGTTTTTGTTTTGTTCCGTGATTATCTTCCTCGTAACATGGAGTCTAACATTTGGATTAAAATCTAAAGAGACTTGAAATGATCCGTTTCTATATGTCATACTGAAAAGTAAGGACATAAATTGAAATATTGTAGGGATCGAAATAACATGGTGGCATGCGGAAGCTAACACAGCAACTGTTGTATGACAATAAATCGGACATCCAAGAAAAATACTACTCGTACAAGAGACATTTTTAAAAAGTGATTTTAGTTGGCCTACATAATTTCGGAGTAGAAGTCTCTGCTAAACAAAATTCATAACAAAATGATAGGCATAAACGGAGATATATTCCTATTAGAACACTTTTTTTATCCTTTAAAAAACAAGTGTCTTAGTAGGTTCCAAATTAAGGGCAAAAAAAAACCTAACAATTCTCCATTGGCCTGAATTTTGGACAAAGTAGTTTTTACTTCTCTTATTCACATAATCTTTACACTGGTACTTGGTTTAAAAAATGTTCCACTTTTGAAGTGAGTATCTAGGTAACAATGAATTTCCGGTTTATAGAATTTCATAATTTAACACCGGTGATTTAATGTTTTAGTTTTGTACAAATTAATCACTCAATATTTTAATGCATTATGTATGTACTCCATTTATTCAAATAATATCATGACATGTTATGTATCGAAGAGTTATTCACTTTAGTATTAATTTAATATGTTTTCCGTATTCACTTGTTTTTAACATTTACTATGCCGAAATTGCTTCTACATGTATAAAAGGAATTAAAATATGAAATTACTAAGACCGAAATTATTATAGACAAATAGAATTATCACATAACTACATCAACAAAAATATAACGCCACTGGTTACAGTAGGCATACTTTTCCTCTCTTTATTTTAATTTTATACTATAATTTTGGTGGGAAAAAATGGGGCGGGAATTAATTCGCAACTTTTTCGTACACGCAGAGACAATCAATCATTCGTCGAGACAAATAACACCCCTACAACTTACTAGGAACTTTCAAAGGAACTTACTAGCACGTAGCTCTATCTACAATGGATGAACTTATGAAATTCGGGGTCACCATGTCCAATACCAACATCGTCAAAGGCTATGTGGTATTTTTCGTTCAACACCTTACTCTTCTAATTTTCCAGGCTTCCGTATATTTATGAAGGAGATACACTAACAGAAGTAATTATGTTTACTGACAGTATCTGCCTGCGAAGTCTGTTCTTTATATTCCTGCTTCGGCACAGACTTGTGTCCTTGACTTCCATTGGAGAAAATGGCGGTTGCAGCTGCTTTCGGTGGAGATAAACAGAATAAGTTGGGCCGTGGATGGAAGTATTTTGCAACCGACAATGATTTAAGGGTGGGAGATCGGGTTGTCTTTCAACCGGTGAAGTGTTCAGAAAAAGTTTTTACGTGCAAAGTTGAAATAGTCCGTGGATTAGAATCCAGCGAGGCTCTGCTTAAAAGGGGATGTGACGAAGAAACCTCTAATAAGCGGTACAAGGTTTGAATTGTCTCCTTAATTAACTAATACTATGTTTCTATTTTCATTTCCAATTGTTTCCCTTTATTTTATTTTATCGAAATAAAAAATGTCTTTAGGTTACCCTTTGACGGCAGAGATGATCTGATAAGACCCAAATTGGCCTAAACGACAACCATCAAGAACCAAGTTTGAAAGGCACAAGGAATGCAAGTCAAGGGCTCCGGAAACGTCTTGAAGATCATGCATTGGAGCGCCAAGGAAGGAGGAGCACTTAGGCACCAAAGGAGAGGCTCGGGGGACGCATTTTGAGCCATTCCAAGGACCCCCAGGAAGGGGCGGACCGCCTAGTCAAAGGGGCGGACCGCCTAGTGAAGTTGATGCCTCAGGATTTTGGGCCGCCTGCTCAATGGGCGGACCGCCCACTCCACAGCATGGAGAAGTAGGCGGACCGCCTACTCCCACTAGGCAGGGGCGCCTACTTGCTGAGATTTTGGACGGGATTTTGCGTATAGTTCCTATTTTGCCCTTAAGTGGCTTGTATTGTTATAACCCACTTTGGGGGTGTTTTAGACATTTCATTAGGTGTATGGGAAAACTATATAAGCTTCCCTTAGCCCTTTATTTCATTAGTTAGTCATTGTTGAAGATAGAATCTTGAGAGAGAACATTGAAGAGGCCGAGCCCTTCTTGTGTGAGCCCGAGGCTCGTTTATGTCTCGACTTGGAACCTATGGAGATCGACATCTAGTTAGATTCCATTGTAAGGTTCAAGTTTCCCTTCTCCCCTTTTGAATTCAATTAACGTTAGTAAATTGAATTCGATTCTTTCTTCTACTTTCTTGCCTTCCCAATCTTGATTTCTTGTTATCCTTTACTTGCTTCCGCTCGATTATCGTATAGTTTGCTTCCGCGTATTTTGATCCTTATCATTTGGTATCAGAGCAAGGATTGGAATTTGTTCTTACGAATCCACGTTCTTGTTCATTTTATCTTTAGTTTTCCTTGTTCTTGTTATTGAAAGGAGAAAACAAAAAAAAAAAAAATTTTGAAGAATTGAAAAATACAAAAAAAAAATTGGTGGAACTTGTTGGATTGGAACACCCATGCGTTAAAAATCATTGGGGTTTGTTCCTTATTGTATTCCCGATCTTTTGATACCAAAATTACAAAAATTGGTGGTGTACTTCAAAATTTGAAGAAATCAAATTCCCAAAATTTTCAAAGAACCCTAGAACTTGCTCAAGAATCAAAATAAATTTGTTGTTGTTTGATTGGGGTTTAAACCTATTGGGGATTGTTTAGAAACATCATATACACCTTTGGGTATCATTAGACTCGAAGACAAGTCGAAAACGTTGGATTTTGAGTGCTAAACGAGCCAAAAACACGTTTTCGGACCGTGCTGAGAAGCCCAGTAGGCGGACCGCCTACTCCTAAGAGGTGGACCGCCTCTTTTTATGCTACTCTCTGGATTTTGAGTAGGCGGGGCGCCCCTTTTACAGAGGCGGACCGCCCACTCCTGGGGAGGCTCCGTTTGGCTTTGTTTCGCGTCTTTTTGTGTCCCGTTTGCTTCCGTACCTCTTGGTTAGTGTTTCTAAGGTATTAGTCCTACTTTATTAACACTAATCCTTGATTTCTTAGGGTGTTTGTGTGTCTTGAAGTCTATACTTAAAGTCGTAGAATTTGCTTGCTTCAAGTGCGCACTAAATTAGCTTCCGTACATCGAGTCACTTTAACTCCATTCCGAACCATTACTTGGGCGCATTAGTTGATTGATCTTGCCATTGTGATTACTAAGAGACAAGAGGGCCGTGAGTGGAAAAAGGCTTGAGGGGTGAGAACAATAGAGTGTGGTCACAAAAGCCAACGACCTTGAGTGTATACACGAGTGGAAAGAAAATTGAGTGATACACGTGAGGGAGTGAATTTGTGAGGTCCTTAACTCTTTGAATACAATTATGGCTTCGGATGATGATGATTGTGGAGGATATGACTCATGCGGAGATGAGGGAGACTATGGTTCCTACGAGGGTGATGATGGCCATTATTATGATGATGGAAACCATGGCTCCTATGTTGATGAAGCGGTTCACTATGATGATCGTGAGATTGATGATGACTATGAGGCTCATGATGAATTTGTTGATCCTTATGCTTCTAGTCAAGAATCCGAGGATGGTGACGCTTCAAGGTATGATGATCCTACTTACTCTACTTGTGATGAACTTGAGCATGATAGTGACATGGATAGGGTTGATGATGATCTTGATTATACGAATTGTGCATATGCATCTTCTCTTGGTGTTGCTTATGGTGAACAAGAGAGTAGTAGAGGACCTTCCATTAGTATGGGAGGTGGTGGTGGTTGTTCCATGGGAAATGGGAGGCTTGCATCTTCTAGTTCCCATGTGAACGGTGGAAGGAGAAATGGTATTGCTCTTACCGTTACGGGGGTGCATTGCTCTAGTAGTGGTGGTAGGAGTGGTGCTATGGGCTATGGGACCAAGGCGAGAGGCAATTATGGGTTCCATAGTGGTATTTCTTCCCCGACTTTCAACAACACTTCTAATGTTGGAAGAGTGACGGGAAGTGGAGGATGTTCTAGTGGTGTTGCCACTAGTGGAGGGATAAGGAGAACCCAACTTGGGGGTGATGGGTTTCATGGACTTGATCCTATACAAGACATGTGTGAGTGTAGGTTCATTTTTGAGGTGAATGGTAGAGGAGGATGCTTGCTCAAGATTAGTGAAGCCTTTACTAATTTTGTTAACACCTCTTGGGTTAATAGACTTAAGATACCATGCTACAAATTGAAATATCCTTATGAGTGTCAAGGTGTTTGGGTTACTAGTGAAGCTCGGGTACTCATATCTCATGGGAGTTATAAGGAATATGTTTGGTGTGATGTGTACCCCATGGAGTATTATGGTGTTTGGCTAGGAAAACCGTGGTTGCAAGGCAAGAGGGTGCGATATGATCTCATGAAAGATGTGTACAAAGTGAGCAATGGGCAAAGAACTTATGACATTGAACCTTGCCGGGCAAAGTTTAAGTTTTATCCTAGTACGTCTTCTAGGCCTATGCAAAAAGAAAAGGAGCAAGTATCTCAAAGAAGTCCTACAATCACAAGCAAGGGTGGGACTAGTGCAAGAAAAGAGTTGACAATTGTCAACAAGGTGAACCCCAAACCACAAGCTCCAAAGCCGAGTGGTTCACCAACAAAGAAGAAAGAGACCTCAAGTGATGAGTCTCTTAGTCCTAGATTCCGGGTCGATGTTAAAAGTCCACCTACTCCGGCCATGGGTATTCTTGGGCCTCGTCCCAACTCACCCGAATTTGAGAGACAAAAGATTGAGAGGAGTAAGGGAGTGACCGGTGACATTCCTCGAGTGGAAAAAGGAGAGGATGTGATGAGTGATGTGAGTGGGATGTCACCACCCGGATCTACACCTAACCTTGAAAAGAAAATGAGGGAAAAGAAAGAGAGAAAAAAGAGTGAGGACACCCCTTATTCTAACCTTAACCCGTTATCTTTTTCTTCTACTTTTGTGAATGCTTGTGTAGGTACTCTTGGAGGCCCATCAATGGAGCCTCAATCATGTCCCAAGAAGGATAGACAAGGTGAAGAAACTCTTCAATGTGAGCTTCAAGGTGAAGAGACAATTCATGACACTTCAAATGCATTGAGTGAGCAAGATGGCCACTCAAAGGTAAGTGATAGCTCGTCCCTTGAACATGTTACTTCCTTGTCTCATGGTAGTGTTAGTGCTAACTCAACACTAGTTGATGATTTGTATGATTACAATGTGTTTGCAACTAGTGAAGAGTCAAATGGTCAACTTGTGTGTGATTGTGAACCATTAGTTGAGAGAAATGATAAGCCACATCATGATGTGAGCTCGATATTCATTGAACCTCTCTCTAGTGAAGATTGTGTGGTTGACCCTATTTGTGCTCCTTGTTATGACACTCCGCCTATATTTGATAAAGGGGAAGATGAGTTTAATGAATACCCTATCCTTTCCCTTGATGAATTGCTTGATAATGGTGGGCCTATGTGTTGTAGTGAGGTTGGTAGTGACCTTGAGGAGTCCCTAGTGATTGAGATGGATCGGATTGTTTTCAATGACTCCTCGGGTAATAGTGATGAACCTAGTCTTGATACCATGCTTTTGTGTGACCATGAATTTGAGGTGCATGCTTTTACATTTTCATTGTGCGAAGATAATCTCATTTGTGGTAGCGAATTATATCGGACTAGGATTGGTAGTCGAATAGAACCTCCATGGTTTGAAAAGTTAGACTCTAAGGATGATCCAATGTTTGGAACTCCAAGTGGGATGAGTGGTCTTGATATTGGTTGTGTTAAACCATCTTCTAGTAGTCCTAATCTTCATTGTGGGGACTATAATGATGAAGGGCCAATTTTGGAGACCTTCCTTTGGAGTTTGCCTAGTGAGGGAGATTGTCTTAGAGATGGATTTGGAGGTGAGGAAGCCACTCTTGGTGTGTGTAAGAGTGCTTCCAAGAGGGGGAGTGGAGTATTTGATGTTAGTTGCCGATTGAATTATTTTGTTTACTCCACTCCACATGTTGATCACACCTTGGGTGTTGAGCATGCCAAAGCCGATAGGTCACATTGTGATAATATTAGTTTGAAGGCTTGGTGTGTTGGTCATGAGCTTAGGGGTCATAGGGAATTTAATTGCTATATCTTGCATGTTCTATGTCCTATTGGTCTCTTTGCTCGTTCTTGTGTTGGATGCACTTTCTTTATGAGTCAAGTACTTGTTGTTTCCTTGGGAGACATGAGCTTTTTTATTGGTATTGATGCTTGGCTCTATCACAAGAGTGTGTTTTCCCACACTTTTGCCACTAACCTACTCTTGTAGTGGGAAGCTTTGTTTGTGCTTGTTTTGAATGTAGGCTTGATGGTTTGATTTCGAGGACGAAATCCTTTCAAGAAGGGGAGGATGATAAGACCCAAATTGGCCTAAACGACAACCATCAAGAACCAAGTTTGAAAGGCACAAGGAATGCAAGTCAAGGGCTCCGGAAACGTCTTGAAGATCATGCATTGGAGCGCCAAGGAAGGAGGAGCACTTAGGCACCAAAGGAGAGGCTCGGGGGACGCATTTTGAGCCATTCCAAGGACCCCCAGGAAGGGGCGGACCGCCTAGTCAAAGGGGCGGACCGCCTAGTGAAGTTGATGCCTCAGGATTTTGGGCCGCCTGCTCAATGGGCGGACCGCCCACTCCACAGCATGGAGAAGTAGGCGGACCGCCTACTCCCACTAGGCAGGGGCGCCTACTTGCTGAGATTTTGGACGGGATTTTGCGTATAGTTCCTATTTTGCCCTTAAGTGGCTTGTATTGTTATAACCCACTTTGGGGGTGTTTTAGACATTTCATTAGGTGTATGGGAAAACTATATAAGCTTCCCTTAGCCCTTTATTTCATTAGTTAGTCATTGTTGAAGATAGAATCTTGAGAGAGAACATTGAAGAGGCCGAGCCCTTCTTGTGTGAGCCCGAGGCTCGTTTATGTCTCGACTTGGAACCTATGGAGATCGACATCTAGTTAGATTCCATTGTAAGGTTCAAGTTTCCCTTCTCCCCTTTTGAATTCAATTAACGTTAGTAAATTGAATTCGATTCTTTCTTCTACTTTCTTGCCTTCCCAATCTTGATTTCTTGTTATCCTTTACTTGCTTCCGCTCGATTATCGTATAGTTTGCTTCCGCGTATTTTGATCCTTATCATGATCCTACGAGAGAAGATTGCTTACTACGAGCGCACCGTTTATCTTAACATTGAGAAAGAAAAGGAAGTAAAGCGTGTCAAGGATGAAATTGAACTTTTGGAGAAGAGAAGACTACGCTTACTTAGGACAAAGTTGGAATACAAGGAAAAGGAGAAAGAACAAGCACAAAGATTGCAAGATGAAGCCGCGAATGCCTTTTTAACTGATAAGGACTTCTTAAGGATGAGTCAGCTGCATCATATAAAGAAAGAAATTATATATGTTCAAGCAGAGCAGAACCTGGGTTAGTGAGCTCGAAAAGCAAAGTGTGTCGCTGAGATGGTAGTACGTTGTTGATTTTTGTGAATTTTTGTTAGAATAAAATCTTCTAGTATCTAGTCTATCGACTAAATGATGCACACATTATCCACATGAATCATTTTAGGCTATGTTGCGCAGATCATCCGACAGTGCAGTCGGATGCATTTCAGTTCGTCAGATGTAGGGTGTTGTTGGATGATCCGACACTAGTACAATGTCATTTTGAATGATTCGAGCAAACTGGAGTTTATGCGGGGCGCTTTAAGGTTGTGTTTTGTTTCAGATTTACAGTAGAACGTTGTTTATTGGGGTACCTTGTTTATTTCTACTATACGAATTTTAATCTTGGGTAGTTCCTAACATTATATGTGAAAGAATTAATATCAGTTGTCCGTGGATGTGCAAACGTCGTAGGTGCCAAATACCGTTTTACTGAAGATGTGCAAACATTGTAGGTGCCAAATATACTCCATTAAAGGAGCTTCCTTGTATGAGACACGTCATAATGAAGATTTTCGTAGTTGCGGATAGAGCAGCAACAAGGTTCTACTTGGTAATCATAGACAGTACAAGTAGTTGCTTCGACTGTTGCGTTGCATACAATAATTACAACAAACGCGTACTTGAAAGTTAAACCGCTTTACAAAACTCGATAAAGTCTTCATCAACTGATGTTGTGTAGCTATCATAGGACTTAATGCTGAGCTAATGGAGTTCCATTGAGAGGCATTCCAACCTGTTCACTTTTTTTCTTTTTGCGAGTGGCAATTTTTTTTTCTTTTGAGTTAATTCCATTAGTTCCCCTATCCTTGGTTGTGTTTGGGAGATAATCCCGCATCCACATTAGTCAACACTTTCGCAAGCCCTAACATATTTCGCGTGCATTTATGTATGACATTTGAGACGGAGGGACAAATTACCTTAGAGCCGTCTATTACACCAAATTTTGGGAGTTTTTGGGCCAAACAGTGTTTGTTTATGCTTTTTGAGCAAAACTTGTCTCAAAAACTCCCAAAAACTCAAAAAGTGACCTTGAGCTGTTTTTGAGCCAAAAAACTAATATTTACACATCAAATTTCATTTTCATAAGAGCTAAAAGGCTCTTTTGAGCCAAAAAATTTGTTTCCAAAAAATATGTCCAAACACTTTTCCATTATCATATCAAACTCCACCCATAAAGTGTTTCCCAAATATTATTTGGGAATCTATGTCCAAACGCTAGCTAAGTATCCACATCCGACAACCACCTTCCATTAATTTGTGATAATCTGACTCTTCATATTACATTTCTCGAAATAAACCCAACTTACATCACCACAAAGAGCTAAACTAGAGGAAAATAGCAAGTGAATGGGTTGAAGACGATTCGTTCATCTCCTGGTTCCCATTGAAAATAGCCTCTACATACAACAAGCATGATATTCTGGTAATTCTATTTAGATTTACGTCAATATTCTTCTTCTTCTTCTTCTTCTTTTTCAATTTATAAACATGTCTGGATGTATAATGTCGACAAAAATTCTGGCATGCTAAATTTCCACAGTATCTTCCAAATTGCATTAATGAGGATATCCCTCCTACTTCGGTCATAGCAGTTCTCCGATGTCGTGGGAAGGAGTGGAAAGCAAATCTTATTGGTGATGGACGACGAAGACTCGTTAAAGGTTGGAAAGATTTTGTCGTTGATAATAAACTGAAAATAGGGAGTCTTGTTTTTTTTGAACTTGTTGAAGCTTCAACAGAGGGTGTGGTCTTCCGAATTTTAATTGACGAAACCATCGGTTGAATATGGAGCCTAGGATCAGATGTTTAGAGAATCCTTTGTATTTTGATTAAAATCTTGTTTTGTGTCACTACCTTTTGTTTGCTAATGTATATGTGAAGTGGTGTAAGGATCCGGACCTTCTACACGATATCTTTGAACAATATATATCGCTTTATTCGGCTGCACAACTAGCAATCGTGAATTGATGAGACTGACGTTAACAATCTGCTCCAACCCACTACACAATATTTTATACCGGACATATTACATTTCTAATCTCGCCTAGCAATGACATATATCTCTATTACACTATTTTACTACTACTAAAATATTGATTAAGAGTATTGGTGCTAATAAATTTGGTGTTATAGGGATATATTAATATTTAATAACTGTATAACCAATAGGGTCCATATTGTTAGTTAGATTTAATTGTTAAATAATTTCAAAGCCTACGTCGTATGAATTCCTTAACATCTAACATTGATGTCACACCAAAATTGGGTTCGAACTGGAATTGGTTTGGATCACCAAAACATCAAATATTATACCACACGTCCACACAAATGCATAAATACAATGAGAGAAGACTGCTATTTAATGGGTGGATACGTATTGATGTCGACAATAAACTGCAAAACGGGAATGCGGTCTTATTTGAACTTCTTAAATCTTCGACAGATGGTGGTGTCTTCTGGAGTAGTTGTTAACGCCAGCTAAGCCATCAGTTGATTAAGTAGCCTATGATGAGGAGGTTGAGAACGCGTTTAGTTTAAGATTATGTTTTGTGTTGATTTCTGTTGTTTGCTAATTACAATCAAAACTACTAGAACAAATTAGTACTGTACCATTTAATATCGCATTTTATTATTCTTCAAACGAAATTATGTGAAAGCTGAACTTGGACAACTATATAATGATAGTGAAGCGCATTTTTTACTTGCACTGCTCGTGCTAAAACACTATACTGTTGCACAAACCCTATAGTTCTCTACTTTCTTTTGAATCCGATACGGTACGATACGCCAAGTTGTGACATAGGGACGAGTCAAACAACAAGAAGTTATCGCGACGCAAATCTTGCTGTAAATGGCATTTGGCGGTTCAAAGTAGATTTATGGGTATATGTGCATATCGATCAGATAAAAAAGTTGATTCATCATTACATTGAAAAGTACCATATCTAAGGATAAGATCTTCACATATACTTCTCCGACCCTCACTTGCATCTATGAGGGGTCGGGTCCTAAAGCACTATTAGCACACCTGTTGAATCTCTTATTTTGTTCCTCGGAGTCAAATAAAAATGGCAAAACAAAGAAAGGGTAAAGGAAATTATAAATGTTATGTTGTTTTCAGGGGATTGAAGCCTGGAATATATAGTAGCTGGGAAGAAAGCGCACCCCTGGCCACTGGTATCAAAAAATCCCTTCACAAAGGCTTCAACGATGAGGATGAAGCTAATGTAGCCTATGAAAAGTTTAGGAAACTGTTCCCAAATGATTTTTCTGCGAATACTGAAAGCTGTGATGGAGAAGAAAATGTTCCTTGGGAGATGTTAGCTGTTCTTTTGTTAGGAATTAAGATTGGCATGAAACTAGCTGAGAAGGCTTAAAATCCATACCTTAAGGCGTAGGATGGAATGAATTAGTATGTTTAAGCACCAAGTCCTTGCTAGTGTTTTTATTACTGTGTTTATATATCGTGAAGCCAACATACCAAATATGTAAGTGTTTGTTTTGTTCTTGTGGGCGAACCAACATTCTTTTGTGTAACCATATTGTAAACCTATGTATGGTCAACCAATGTATTTATTTTGAAGCATATAGTGGTGATTATGTGATGAACCCTTTCCACGTACATGAAAAGTATAATTACGAGATTAATTGCTAATGCAGAATCCAAGCTCCGGTATGATTTTAACTGGGCTAGAGTTACTTATAAGAGGTTGGAAGAAACAAACTTATAAAAATATGATCATTCTTGTTTAATGGACTAAAACCTTGTGAGCATTCTTATTTCCGTGACAAAAAAAAAAAAAAGACGACGACTCTCGTTCCATATTCCAAATGAGTACAATGGCATGATGACAACGCTCAACACACACCTCGGCTTGAGGTATGAACGGTCATCGTGATACAATTTAGCCAACTAGGAGTGGGGGTCGAATCTCCAAGGAAAAAATTCTACTCCAAATCTCACCCTAAAATGGAGTAAACTACCTCCAACCATTACATCATTTTTTACTACAGATGGGAATACTCCTTTCCATATTCTTTTCTATCTTCTATATTATATTATTATATTTTATTTACTTTCTTTTATTTTCATTAAATAAATCCTATCTTTATTCATTCTTACATATTCATGTCACATAATTCATATTCTTCTCTTATTTTCAATTCTATAGTATTTTTTCAATTTTAGTGTATTTTTATTTAATGTACTTTCGATTTTCACTTTTCAATTTTAGCAACATCGTATATTGTCACGTTTGCACTTTTAATTTGTGACGGTAATTTTTTTTTACACACTTATAACTTATAACGAAATTAACTTATAATTTTATATAATAATAATATTATATACGAAAATTAATTTATCAATACAGTCTAGCAAAATTAAGATGTAAAATGAACATTGCAAAGATATTACATAAAGCTAATTAGGTAGTTAAATTTGGTGTGACAGTATTCACACTCCATTTTAGAGTGAAAATTGGCGCATGGTTGGAGAGAAATAACACCAAAAAATACTCCAAGTTGGCGTTTTGCGTGGAAATCTCACTCCCGTTGGAGATGGCCTATAGGACTGCGCTGGCATCTGCGCCAATTGCGTATGGCTTAAAGAGGTCTAGTGGTTAACCAATGACCTATGGTAGCAAAATCAATGACAGTTAAGGCATCGCTTGTTCATAGAATTAGGGAGTGGTATTTCACGGAAATATAACATCGAAATATTCTTTGTTCAGTAATTTTGCAAACTTTGAAAAATAAAATTTCAAATTCTCGCATTCGGATAAAGAGTCGTATTTGTATTAAAAGTCTTTGTTTCTTACTAAAAATTCCTGATTCTTTTTAAATGACACATACGTTAAACAACAAATTCAATTTTCAAAAATTATATTTCAGTTCAGCCCTTCATCCAACTATATGTCCAAATCTAAAGTAGATGCATCGGTCGAAACAATCAGTAGCTGGCATCCAAACGCTGCCCCTCCACACTTAACCCCACAATTAATGATGATGGTTTTGTTCCCATAATGTACCTTTTACAGACACCCGCAGTGAAGATAGTGTGCCATCTTTTCCAATGTATTAACTGTCCATTCGGACTACCCATCCAATTTTGGTTATGTAAACCCTCACACTCGAGGCTGAGACAGTTACACTAGCTGTGGATTTAGTCAAAAGATGGGGGGAAACGTGAGGCGTGTGGAACCAGCACTTACAAGACTCCGACCGACTGTTTAGAGACTATCATCCAAATATTTCTCCAGTCAAATTCCCCAAGAAACAATATATCCAGCCTTTCTCTAACGTGAGTCATCTCAATTTCTAATTTTCTTGATAAGAAGCAATTTTAGTTGATTATAATCTTATTTTGCGTTGGATCAACGGAATGTTAACTGCAGGTGCAATGAAATTCGATCTCTTACCTTGTCAAGACGTTTTCAGAACTATTTGCCGCTTCATTTAGTTAGCGGAAAACTGCAACAATGTGACGGTGTTATTCTTAGATTCCTAAAAAGATTGGATTCTATTGGGATTGAATATGCCACCATATTCCTTGGAACATATCTTTTTTTCATAGCGGGTGACTTAGCCAGCATACGCTTATTAGGGCGAGTTGCTCGTACCACAATGTTGTCTCAAGCAAGGTATAACTATGGTATTTCATTAATAAAATCGGGTTGTACTATGGTGGTACCGGAGAATTGCGTAGCCTGTTCAACAAATGTGATGGTAGAATGGCGATGATAGAATGTCGGACTGACCTCATAACAATGCTTGGTGAGAACTATTGTAGAAAAATAGTGGTGACCAACCTTTGTTGTAAGACCGGCCCTACTCATTGGTCCCCAAAATTGGAGGTCTCCATATTTGGCTCTGCTGAGCTTAATGTAACTTGTCCTTACTGCATTGTTGATATCGAAATGATCAAACTTAGCTTACCAGCAGACTTTTACCTGGAATATGAAGAGTACTCAAGTTCATCAAATTCAGGTGGTGCATATGACTCGGACGATGACGATCTAGATGAATAAATTTTTCGATGTTGTTAATCTCTGCTTGTTTGTGATTAGTCGGGTGCTTAGTTAAGAAGTGGAGGTGTTTTGCTATACAGCATTCCTTCGTGCATCATTTTTATGGCAATTACGGTTAATACTTACTCCGCTCCACTTTATAACAGGTTTTAGGCTATTTTTTTTTGTCCATAATACTTGATCATTCCAGATGTAAATAAAGGTTCTTTCAATATCGTTTTGCTAATAAATGGCTTAAAACTCAAATACAGGTAATAAACGTTTGGTTAAGGAATAATATTGACATCTACACTGGTAACAATTCTTTAAAAGTCTTTTCCTTAATATGAGGAAGAGCACCGAAAAACATCTTATAACCACAGTCCGGAAATCGCCCCAACTAAAATAGTTTCTGCATTTGAGAGTCAACTTTTTAATGTTGGACGAGTTTTTGGTCGTAGTATCTTTGAGATTCCGTTTCTGAAGTGATAGTTGTATATGTATATTTGAAAGCTAATGCTACTTATAAGTCAGTCTAATCTCAGTTCAAAATAATTACCAGGTACTATATGAAAATAGGTTGTCGAATATTAACTCGATGGACTCTACAAAATCTATAACATGTCAATATTCGTGGACCAAAACGACTATGATTGTATCGGTCGATAATTGGAAAAAACTTCACCACATTCCACATTAACTGCTTGTTTGGATGGTTGTAACACATGGTATGATATTGTATTGTTACCATGGGTATGACATTTGTTTTGGTTGTTTCTTTAATTAACATTCTATGGTATCGCTAAATCCATGGTTGACACGATCCGAAATCCGGTTAGGCCGTGCGGGCACCCGACATCCTCCCCTAGACCCGTCGGGCGAACCCTTACCAATTAAATTAGGAAAATAAATATAATAATTCATAAATAAAGACAAGACTTAAAACAAAAACACAGACATACTGATACCTTTAGCTGTACAAAAGAAATTACAGCTGACTACCCAACATACTAGGTTTAGGGCTATCCAGACTAGACATCTAAGAGTACAAAAGAAAACAGATACCTCCTGAAGGGAGCAAAATGCAACTGAAATAATAACCAATAAACTGGTGGCCATCCGGAATAAAAGCTGGCTCACCCTGACAGCTGAAGTCGTCTTCGCTCCTTTACAACGTGGCGAACTCAATCCTAGAGCGAACCTGCCGAAACGAAATAGATAGACAAAAACAAACAACAAAGAAGGGTGAGTCAAAGGACTCAATAAGTGGGGCAGACTAGCCACCTCAAAGAATAGGATAGCTAGCCAGGGAGAAAAGAAACAGATAAACAAAATTCCTCTTATTTAAATTATATAAAGGCAGAGCCAAATAACAACTAGAAACACGTATGGAATCACAAATTCATTAAAACCAGGAACGTAAGATGGCCAGAACATATAGGTATCTCGAACATATAAACAATCACAAATACATCCTGTTGCGGCGTGCAACCCGATCCATCTATTCATCCTGTCGCGGTGTGCAACCCTATCCATATATTTATACCGTTGCGGCGTGCAACCCGATCCATATATGTATACCGTTGCGGCGTGCAACCCGATCCCCGCAACTCAGAATACGAGCCAAAAATACATAGGCAAACTGAAATATGTCCACAATATGGTATACATACCGCATACACAAAACACAGCATGATAGTCACACAATAGTCAGCACGCGGTGCAATGAAATGGGATGAATACAGTATGATTCAATGGTGTCACATGTGCCAAATAGATGGAGCAGAATCCTCCTGCTCCGAGGGCGGAATCCTCCTACCCTCAATATGATGCAATGGAGCGGAATCCTCCTGCTTCGAGGGCGGAATCCTCCTACCCTCAATATGATGCAATGGAGCGGAAGCCTCCTGCTCCGAGGGCGGAATCCTCCTACCCTCAATATGATGCAATGTGCATACGAATGCAACATGATGCAATGTGCATACGAATGCAACATGATGAAATAATAACCCATCACCAGCGCGGGACTCTCATCGACAGCTGGAAAGTATATACCAACTCACATCCAAAGTACAATACTCAGATTCTCAATGCAATACCAATAACAGGACATAACATATAATATAGAATATAAATCCAAAGCTAAGGCATAATGAGTACGCCTATCGGCAGCTACACACGTAAGTAATACGTGGTAGAAAATCCACGAGGCCAGGTGCCTCCAAAGAAATGGATATAAACACTTACCTCTCTCAAAAGTTAGCATTGCGACCAACAAACCGCGTCATTCTTTGAATTCATTGCCAAACGATCCCACTGTGATCAATAAGCAGAAAAATATATCACATTAGGCTAAAGGCTTCATTCCTCACATCTTAGGGCAATCCAGGTAGGAACCTGATACCCTATTCGCATACGCAATATGCAGGCCAGGCCTATGTACAGGGTTTAAGGCCACATAACCAAACCCCAAATAAATTACATTTATAAGTTGCCCATAACTCACTGAGTACGAATATATAATCAATTTCATTATCGGGGTCCATTTGACCCTTTAAACTATAAATTTACGTCATTGGGGCGATGTCTAAGATCCCTATTTTTACCCTAAAGATATATTCAAACATACGTAATAAACTCAAATAATATATCAGGATCATTACCTGAATGTTTCAGGGTAAAAATTCTACTTTTCTCCGGCCCCTTTTCCCATTTTCTGGCATTTTTCCCAGCCTCTGCGTCATTTTCTTAATTCCCTGTCAATGTTTGCATTTTCTATTGTTTCTGTAAAAGTGAGCTTAGATGAGCATATAAGCTCACCTTTAAACCGCCATACATTTCTCCTTTTTTTTTGTCTTTTTCTTTTTCTCTTTTTTTTTCTTTTTCACGACGAAAATTAAAACGGTACCCTATCATATTCGAAATAATTCCAACTTTTGCATACGAGTTATAAAAAATATATGTAACTTACTCACGAAGGCGGATCTCAAATTGGACTCCCGAAATTCAAGATGCGAATTTTAATAGAAAAAGTCAAATTATTTAACTTTCGGCATTTTAGCGGAAACTAGCCGAACAACATCGAAATTCACTTTCGAAAGTTCACAAAAGTCATAAATAATCATACGAACCCAACGGTGCTTTCGAATTTCGAATCGGAGTTCATTCGGCAAAACCGAGCTCGAAAATCTCGTTTTAATATTTATCGCCAATAAAAACTGAAACCTTCTTCCGATGCCTACCAAACGAGGTCTGATTTAGCTCAAATTTTACAGACAGGTTCTAATGGATATTATAAATATTTTAAAATTATCAGCACGCCAATCGGAGTCCTAACTTCCGAAACGACTGACCGAGGTCGTTTCATTCTCCTCCACTTAAACTCTCGTTCGTCCTCGAACGAGCCTAAGACTAAAGCAAGATTCACGCAGATTATAAAAGAACTTGCACGACCTTTATAAACTATCCCACAGAATTTTTCCCTCATGATTACAAAAATAAAACTATAACACAAACACCGAACTCTTGGAATAAAATATATCTGGATAATATGATAACACCATTGCCCGAATTATTCTGACTAAGATGATCCTTCCTCAATCACGAGAGGAGAGTTCTACATTTTTGAAACAAAGATACACAAAACTTTGAATGGGTTAACATGATTCAGCCGATAATTACCTCTTCGATATACCTTTCGATATAGAACAGGTCGATGGAACTAAGAATTAGTTTACGCTTTAGTAACGCCTTAGAGATTTAATATTATAATTCGGTATCAATTGGAGGAAGACTCCTCCACTTAAAGAACAAACTCATACAGCTATTTGAATATGAATAACCATCCTCGCACAGTCTTCTGGACTAAAGAAGAATTAGCTAAAAGTCGAACGTAGGCAGACCTAAGCTACCAAACTATCCTTTCGAGTTGTCAAACAGCTGCAACTCTCGAGTTCACAACTCCATACCTTTGCCATAAGCACCACTGCCTGATGGATGGTACTTCTTTATAAAAATTTCGGCAGAGTTTCCCCTGTAACTGAATGATCCGCAAAAACAGAACCAGCACTATACTATACATGGGAATGGATACCCGGATAAACTGATAACATAAACATGTTAAACGGATAACAAGATGAGACAACTGGACCAAAACAATAATATGCTTACCCGGCGACAATAACACGTACTCTGGCTCAACACAGGAAACGTCACAAGCGGCTACCAATCGGCCAAGCTCACTAGTGCCGGACGAAGAAGAAATGGAAATGGATCGAGGATAGAAATAATTAGAACTTCAGGAAGCTCATCTTCTTATTGCTTGGCTACCAGAGCTAGACTACTTACGAGTCAAAGTAGCCCAAGAATCGCAATTGAAGAAATAGATATTAACTGAGCTTTATGGAACAACATCCATGCTAATTTAATCTCCCAATAATAAGGAAACTCTGACAATTTACCAGAAACTCTTTTTATAACTAAGACAAGCTCATAGAATAACATGACTCTACTAGAATCTCGAACCAAGAGAAGATACATAGATCGAGCATTACTTACTAGCCACTTTACACCGGAAGAAACAACGACACTTCCTGATGGTGACGAATAAGAATCCCATCATCCTACCAGCACTGATTTCCGAGGATAGAGGTTAAATGACTTGACATAATAACACAAGGTGGCATAACAGGATGCCAAGCAGGCAATAGCAATACTCACCATCAAATCTCTCACATTTAGATCAGATAAACTAGTAGGGTCTCATAAATGCCAGAAATAAATCCTATCAAAAACTCACTGCTCTACCGCAACCAATTCTTAATTACGACAATATCCAAGGAAACCATCGAAACATGATAAGACACACCATTTCCAGATCGATCGGAAAGATAAATCTCACTTATAGATAAGGGACGAAGAAACACACTAGTCTACTACATCGGATACCTCAGCATCCTGCCAGACTGGCAGTTCATAAAACTGCCTCTGCGGCTGAACTAAGCCGCTACACTGATAATTACCTTCTGAAGAATAACTGCCACCACGCTCTCAACCTATACTGGATCGTGGCATTTCTCTGGTTGATTGAGATCTAAATAAAATCCCCTGCGACTGTGCAGGTGCCTGAAGAGAGAAAGAATGACTGCCTACTCGCTGGAGTAACGGAAAACTCTTTAAAGGATAGCTAGACTCACGACAATGATACCACATTTTCGCTGAAAAATGGAAGCTGGAAAGATTGTTGATAGCTGTAAAGAGAAGACTGAATCTGATCTTGATGAGCTACTGGTGCACTCTAAGAATCAAGTGACACAAGCTGTGATAACCTGGAAGGTGACCTCCAAAAATACTCAGAACTCTTACCTCCAAATAAAGTACCATGGTTGCCCACTAGGGCCACGAGATCTCTTGCTCTCCCGCTATAACTCTTCCCCTCTAACTTACGGTATGCCTAATACCTTTGAGCAATATCAACAATGACATCAAATGAAGTCCCAACCTCAATTTTTTGAGCCATCTGGGATCTCAAAGAACGAGAAAGGTCATCAATAAATCTTTGAATATCTCGAAAGGCTCATGGACTAGTTCTAATGCATATTCAGCTATTTTATAGAATTCAGTCTCATATTCTGAAATACCAACAGGCTAACCGACAGGTTACCCAGTCCAATCCACTCAAACTGGCAACACTTTTTATCTCGCTTGATCCTCGAAAGGAACTTTTCCACGAATCTAGAAGAAAACCGAACCAAGTTAGATAATAAGAGAGCAGTCCACCAATCTAGGGCTGGACCTTGAAACTAGAAAGAAGAATAATTAACACCATACCGCTTGATATAATCAAAAGCCTGAAGCATACGCTGACATCATTTTACTTTAAAAAGAATTACAAGGTTTATCTGATGCATTTCTTAAGAATATCGGAAGGTTCAACCGCGTAAAATAATGAAACCTCTTTGAGCACTCGGACCCAACTGATACCTCGGCTGGCTAACCAGCCAGAGCAATTCGAGGTACAACACATACTACCTCCGGAATATAATTTACTGCAGCAATATTAAGAACCAGAAAAGGAGCTCCCTGAGATCGAACGTCTGCACATGCAGCAACCTGATAGGCTGCCCAGCGAATAATAGGTTCTTACGATATCTGCGTCACCAAGATTCTCGTAAAGCATCGCAGAGAGACAAGGGAATCACAAGGCCCTGCTCCCTTGCCCATCGCGAGCTCGTACAACTGGGACCTCCATAACTAGATCGTCAGCACGATAAGAAAAACTCTCGGGGCTTCGTCAATGCTAGCCCCTGGCAAGACTACTTCATCTTGAACTCTTACCATTTGCTGATTTTTCGCACGGGGGTTCACAATTTCCACGAAGGAATTAATGAAAATACTTTTGCATCCTTGACCGACGCACTATCAGAAAAGAAGGAAGTGAAACTTCCTAAATGCCATCATAGCCTCTCGTAGATAAGTACGGACGTCTACGTACCCATCAGCGAGACTCTACTAGACACTGTCTTAGTCTGGATAGACTCTAAACTGGGCTCTGATACCAACTGACACGACCCGGAATCCGGTTAGGCCGTGCGGGCACCCGACATCCTCCCCTAGACCCGTCGGGCGAACCCTTACCAATTAAATTAGGAAAATAAATATAATAATTCATAAATAAAGACAAGACTTAAAACAAAAACACAGACATACTGATACCTCTAGCTGTACAAAAGAAATTACAGATGACTACCCAACATACTAGGTTTAGGGCTATCCAGACTAGACATCTAAGAGTACAAAAGAAAACAGATACCTCCTGAAGGGAGCAAAATGCAACTGAAATAATAACCAATAAACTGGTGGCCAACCGGAATAAAAGCTGGCTCACCCTGACAGCTGAAGTCGTCTTCGCTCCTTTACAACGTGGCGAACTCAATCCTAGAGCGAACCTGCCGAAACGAAATAGATAGACAAAAACAAACAATAAACAAGGGTGAGTCAAAGGACTCAATAAGTGGGGCACACTAGCCACCTCAAAGTATAGGATAGCTAGCCAGGGAGAAAAGATACAGATAAACAAAATTCCTCTTATTTAAATTATGAAAAGGCAGACCAAATAACAACTAGAAACACGTATGGAATCACAAATTCATTAAAACCAGGAACGTAAGATGGCCAGAACATATAGGTATCTCGAACATATAAACAATCACAAATACATCCTGTTGCGGCGTGCAACCCGATCCATATATTCATCCTGTCGCGGTGTGCAACCCTATCCATATATTTATACCGTTGCAGCGTGCAACCCGATCCATATATGTATACCGTTGCGGCGTGCAACCCGATCCCCGCAACTCAGAATACGAGCCAAAAATACATAGACAAACTAAAATATGTCCACAATATGGTATACATACCGCATACACAAAACACAGCATGATAGTCACACAATAGTCAGCACGCGGTGTAATGAAATGGGATGAATGCAGTATGATTCAATGGTGTCACATGTGCCAAATAGATTGACCAGAATCCTCCTGCTCCGAGGGCGGAATCCTCCTACCCTCAATATGATGCAATGTGCATACGAATGCAACATGATGCAATGTGCATACGAATGCAACATGATGAAATAATAATCAATCACCAGCGCGGGACTCTCATCGACAGCTGGAAAGTATATACCAACTCACATCCAAAGTACAATACTCAGATTCTCAATGCAATACCAATAACAGGACATAACATATAATATAGAATATAAATCCAAAGCTAAGGCATAATGAGTACGCCTATCGGCAGCTACACACGTAAGGAATACGTGGTAGAAAATCTACGAGGCCATGTGCCTCCAAAGAAATGGATATAAACACTTACCTCTCTCAAAAGTTAGCGTTGCGACCAACAACCGCGTCATTCTTTGAATTCATTGCCAAACGATCCCACTGTGATCAATAAGCAGAAAAATATATCACATTAGGCTAAAGACTTCATTCCTCACATCTTAGGGCAATCCAGGTAGGGACCTGATACCCTATTCGCATACGCAATACGCAGGCCAGACCTATGTACAGGGTTTAAGGCCACATAACCAAACCCTAAATAAATTACATTTATAAGTTGCCCATAACTCACTGAGTACGAATATATAATCAATTTCATTATCGGGGTCCATTTGACCCTTTAAACTATCAATTTACGTCATTGGGGCGATGTCTATGATCCCTATTTTTTCCATAAAGATATATTCAAACATACGTAATAAACTCAAATAATATATTAGGATCATTACCTGAATGTTTCAGGGTAAAAATTCTACTTTTCTCCGGCCCCTTTTCCCATTTTCTGGCATTTTTCCCAACCTCTGCGTCATTTTCTTAATTCCCTGTCAATGTTTGCGTTTTCTATTATTTCTGTAAAAGTGAGCTTAGATGAGCATATCAGCTCACCTTTAAACCGCCATACATTTCTCCTTTTTTTTTTTGTCTTTTTCTTTTTCTCTTTTTTTTTTCCTTTTCACGAAGAAAATTAAAACGGTACCCTATGATATTCGAAATAATTCCAACTTTTGCATACGAGTTATAAAAAATAAATGTAACATACTCGCGAAGGCGGATCTCAAATTGGACTCCCGAAACTCAAGATGCGAATTTAAATAGAAAAAGTCAAATTATTTAACTTTCGGCATTTTAGCGGAAACTAGTCGAACAACATCGAAATTCACTTTCGAAAGTTCACAAAAGTCATAAATAATCATACGAACCCAACGGCGCTTTCGAATTTCGAATCGGAGTTCATTCGGCAAAACCGAGCTCGAAAATCTCGTTTTAATATTTATCGCCAATAAAAACTGAAACCTTCTTCCGATGCCTACCAAACGAGGTCTGATTTAGCTCAAATTTTACAGACAGGTTCTAATAGATATTATAAATATTTTAAAACTATCGGCACGCCAATCGGAGTCCTAACTTTCGAAACGACTGACCGAGGTCGTTTCATTCTCCTCCACTTAAACTCTCGTTCGTCCTCGAACGAGCCTAAGACTAAAGCAAGATTCACGCAGATTATAAAAGAACTTGCACGACATTTATAAACTATCCCACCGAATTTTTCCCTCATGATTACAAAAATAAAACTATAACACGAACACCGAACTCTTGGAATAAAATATATCTGGATAATATGATAACATCATTTCCCGAATTATTCTGACTAAGATGATCCTTGCTCAATCACGAGAGGAGAGTTCTACATTTTTGAAACAAAGATACACGAAACTTTGAATGGGTTAACATGATTCAGCCGATAATTACCTCTTCGATATACCTTTCGATATAGAACAGGTCGATGGAACTAAGAATTAGCTTACGCTTTAGTAACGCCTTAGAGATTTAATATTATAATTCGGTATCAATTGGAGGAAGACTCCTCCACTTAAAGAACAAACTCATACAGCTATTTGAATATGAATAACCATCCTCGCACAGTCTTCTGGACTAAAGAAGATTTAGCTAAAAGTCGAACGTAGGCAGACCTAAGCTACCAAACTACCCTTTCGAGTTGTCAAACAGCTGCAACTCTCGAGTTCACAACTCCATACCTTTGCCATAAGCACCACTGCCTGATGGATGGTACTTCTTTATAAAAATTTCGGCAGAGTTTCCCCTGTAACTGAATGATCCGCAAAAACAGAACCAGCACTATACTATACATGGGAATGGATACCCGGATAAACTGATAACATAAACATGTTAAACGGATAACAATATGAGACAACTGGACCAAAACAATAATATGCTTCCAAAACAATAATATGCTTACCCGGCGACAATAACACGTACTCTGGCTCAACACAGGAAACGTCACAAGCGGCTACCAATCGCCCAAGCTCACTAGTGCCGGACGAAGAAGAAATGGAAATGGATCGAGGATAGAAATAATTAGAACTTCAGGAAGCTCATCTTCTTATTGCTTGGCTACCAGAGCTAGACTACTTACGAGTCAAAGTAGCCCAAGAATCGCAATTGAAGAAATAGATATTAACTGAGCTTTATGGAACAATATCCATGCTAATTTAATCTCCCAATAATAAGGAAACTCTGACAATTTACCAGAAACTCTTTTTATAACTATGACAAGCTCATAGAATAACATGACTCTACTAGAATCTCGAACCAAGAGAAGATACATAGATCGAGCATTACTTACTAGCCACTTTACACCGGAAGAAACAACGACACTTCCTGATGGTGACGAATAAGAATCCCATCATCCTACCAGCACTGATTTCCGAGGATAGAGGTCAAATGACTTGACATAATAACACAAGGTGGCATAACAGGATGCCAAGCAGGCAATAGCAATACTCACCATCAAATCTCTCACATTTAGATCAGATAAACTAGTAGGGTCTCATAAATGCCAGAAATAAATCGTATCAAAAACTCACTGCTCTACCGCAGCCAATTCTTAATTACGACAATATCCAAGGAAACCATCGAAACATGATAAGACACACCATTTCCTGTCGCGGTGTGCAACCCTATCCATATACTTATACCGTTGCGGCGTGCAACCCGATCCATATATGTATACCGTTGCGGCGTGCAACCCGATCCCCGCAACTCAGAATACAAGCCAAAAATACATAGGCAAACTGAAATATGTCCACAATATGGTATACATACCGCATACACAAAACACAGCATGATAGTCACACAATAGTCAGCACGCGGTGCAATGAAATGGGATGAATGCAGTATGATTCAATGGTGTCACATGTGCCAAATAGATGGAGCAGAATCCTCCTGCTCCGAGGGCGGAATCCTCCTACCCTCCATATGATGCAATGGAGCGGAATCCTCCTGCTCCGAGGGCGGAATCCTCCTACCCTCAATATGATGCAATGGAGCGGAATCCTCCTGCTCCGAGGGCGGAATCCTCCTACCCTCAATATGATGCAATGTGCATACGAATGCAACATGATGCAATGTGCATACGAATGAAACATGATGAAATAATAACCCATCACCAGCGCGGGACTCTCATCGACAGCTGGAAAGTATATACCAACTCACATCCAAAGTACAATACTTAGATTCTCAATGCAATACCAATAACAGGACATAACATATAATATAGAATATAAATCCAAAGCTAAGGCATAATGAGTACGCCTATCGGCAGCTACACACGTAAGGAATACGTGGTAGAAAATCTACGAGGCCATGTGCCTCCAAAGAAATGGATATAAACACTTACCTCTCTCAAAAGTTAGCATTGCGACCAACAAACGCGTCATTCTTTGAATTCATTGCCAAACGATCCCACTGTGATGAATAAGCAGAAAAATATATCACATTAGGCTAAAGGCTTCATTCCTCACATCTTAGGGCAATCCAGGTAGGAACCTGATACCCTATTCGCATACGCAATACGCAGGCCAGGCCTATGTACAGGGTTTAAGGCCACATAACCAAACCCCAAATAAATTACATTTATAAGTTGCCCATAACTCACTGAGTAGGAATATATAATCAATTTCATTATCGGGGTCCATTTGACCCTTTAAACTATCAATTTACGTCATTGGGGCGATGTCTAAGATCCCTATTTTTACCGTAAAGATATATTCAAACATACATAATAAACTCAAATAATATATTAGGATCATTACCTGAATGTTTCAGGGTAAAAATTCTACTTTTCTCCGGCCCCTTTTCCCATTTTCTGGCATTTTTCCCAGCCTCTGCGTCATTTTCTTAATTCCCTGTCAATGTTTGCGTTTTCTATTGTTTCTGTAAAAGTGAGCTTAGTTGAGCATATAAGCTCACCTTTAAACCGCCATACATTTCTCCTTTTTTTTTTGTCTTTTTCTTTTTGTCTTTTTTTTTTTTCCTTTTCACGAAGAAAATTAAAACGGTACCCTATGATATTCGAAATAATTCCAACTTTTGCATACGAGTTATAAAAAATAAATGTAACATACTCGCGAAGGCGGATCTCAAATTGGACTCCCGAAACTCAAGATGCGAATTTAAATAGAAAAAGTCAAATTATTTAACTTTCGGCATTTTAGCGGAAACTAGCCGAACAACATCGAAATTCACTTTCGAATGTTCACAAAAGTCATAAATAATCATACGAACCCAACGGCGCTTTCGAATTTTGAATCCGAGTTCATTTGGCAAAACCGAGCTCGAAAATCTCGTTTTAATATTTATCGCCAATAAAAACTGAAACCTTCTTCCGATGCCTACCAAACGAGGTCTGATTTAGCTCAAATTTTACAGACAGGTTCTAATGGATATTATAAATATTTTAAAACTATCGGCACGCCAATCGGAGTCCTAACTTCCGAAACGACTGACCGAGGTCGTTTCAATGGTTATGTAACCATGAATACTGTTACATACAAGACATGTAACGATGACCGATTTGGTGGGATCGTGTCGTTACCTATTGTTCTTACCCATCATGCCCTCACTTATTATTTAATCTTTACATTTTACCCTAGAGATGATTTGTAATTATTAAACCACGGTAAACAATACAGTCTATCCAAGCATTGTACACCACATTACGATGCAGTACCATACAATAAAATACAATACAACACATTATGAAATGATGGGTAACAACCATCCAGACGGAGTGTAAAACGTCCCTATCATTAATTGACGTGGCCCTATATATCCTCAACTATCATTAAATGATAAAAGTAAGTTTGTTATCATATACGAGTATATGGTTAATGAGTCATTGGCACTAGGTTCCTCCCACTCCTATATATTTGGTCTATTGATATGGATGGACTCCCAATCCACTGCTAAAGTATGCTCTAGTGTAAACATTTTGGACTCCAGACGACTTGGCATTCCATAACCAAAACACACGCATTCTGTATGCGCTGTCACAATATGAAGCAAAATATTACGCATCATGAGCCACCTCTTACCGCACTACCAACTCCCTGTCTGGAAAATATAATTCGTCTATTCTTAGAGTCACGCTCGTCACGTAGAGAAGTGGCTATCCTTTCGGTCGTGTAAGTTCTCAGTTTGTTGAGTTATTCAGCAATGTTTATTTGAGATGTTTGATAATAGCAGCTGTTAAATCTTTTCTATTTCATGTGCTAGGAAGTCAGGCGTCTGCTTTTCACAAAACAGTTTCAGCAATTTCTAAATTTGGAATTTACGTTTTATAATTTAAAGGATTATGACCAACTTATACTTCGATTTATTGAAAGATTGAGCAGCGCAGGAATTGCACATGGCTCCATCCTCGTTGGGACTTACAATTTCTTTATCCTGCGTAACAATGAGGCTCTAGCCATTTTGGCCGACGTCGCCATTACTTCACATCTTGAACAGGGTAAGTACAACTGTGGAGTTTCCATGCTTAAACTGCGTGAACCCGAAGGTGCTAGGCTACTACGTAGCATTTGGAGTAGGCCCGGCGGCAGATACTCATTAATTAATTGTCGCAACGTCCTCAAAACGATGATCGGTGGTTACCACAAGAATCTATTCAGGTATTCGATCTGTAAAGTAGTCGGTCCTACTCACTGGAACCCGAAATGTATACAGTCCATAGTTGGAGATCGTGAACTAAACGTGACGTGTAATATGTGTCTCATTGATGTCGAGTGTAGGAAATTAACATTAACCCCAGAGGTAGAGTGGGTAGTCGCAGAATACGCGTAATTTGTGACTTTATTTCAAGGGTGTTGATTCATATCATAATAGCTTGTGCGGCGCTCCTATGTTGGACATACGTGTTATTTGATAGGAGTTTATTCAAATTTGTGTGTATCTGTAAGGTTAAGTTTTAGACGATCTTTACGTAATTGAACGGGAGGACATATACAAACGTAATTGGGGGTAACCAAGCAGTGTAATCGTTACTGCAGAACCGCTTCAAATGGTTCGAACTAGACATCCCCATATTCGGATTTGCCTCCTCTCCATTACCAATTCCTTCCTTTTGTACAAATGGCTGGTTGACTGGTGAACATATGTGCAGTTCATGGTTCAGAGGTATGTTGTGTTTTAATATTAAACAAAAGTGTGTCTTAAAACTTCTGAACAATCACAAGCTTTATTTTATAAGTCATATAAATAAACGAGAATTTTCTAATAAAATACAACAGCATACCCAGTGTTATCACTTATTAAGGGGTATGGGAAGGTGAGATATACGCAGAACGCACCCATACCAAGTACCAAGGTGGATAGGTTGTTTCTAATAGACCCTGTAAAAAGAATTTACTACTCTATTAATTATTGTTCCTGAATAAACGTTATTTTAGGTTCTACTAAATTTATGTGTCATTGTACGAAGTAAACGTGTTTATTTACAAATCAGGAGTGATTCTATGAGGTAGTGACTATAACTTCATGAAATATTGGATTCATGAAACATCATCGTTATTGATTATTGTTCCTGAATAAACGTTATTTTAAGGTCTACTAAATTTATGTGTCATTATATTGTACAAAATAAACATCGTCTGTTTATTTTCAGACCAGGTAGTGACTCTATGAGCTAGTGAGTACAACTTCATGAAATATTGGTTTCATGAAACATCATTTCGTCATTGGTTAGTTCTTTTTGTATTGCTTGCTTGTTATATATGCCAGTCGAAAAGACGAAAGCTAAGTCCTAGTATGAAGTAGGAACTAATGGAGGATCTTTAATATATTTATTGATGCAAGGCTAGAATGTTGGAATACAATTACAAAATATATATATATATATATATATATATATATATATATATGAAATAAAGAGACAAAACAGAACAAATCAAACTTAGAAAAATGGTGAGCTAATGTATGGAAATAATTCTTTTACATCAACCCAATCAGGGTTAGTATATTAATTTGATTAATCAAATCTCAACCGTTATCTTGAATATCATGACACGTGTTATGTGATGGAGAGGAGCATGATCACCCTAATGCAGATGAACATCTAATTCACTGCTCATACAATACTTTTAGTTCACCGAAGAGGTCGGTTGGCACGTTAACCTCTCTCTTCGGGTGTGGGATTAAGAACGTCACTGTTATTTCTAATTGAAATTGTACTTTCCAGTACCAAGAATGTAATCGTAAGTTTATTCTCCTTGTTTAAAGCACCAAGATATACTTTTATGGTAAGAAGACCGAAGTGATTCTACCACATACACACCAAACAATCATGCACTTATAGTAGTATCCGTTAGATGCATAATGAGCAAAATGATTGTTTACAAGGAGGTGGGTATAACCAAGCCTCCGTTTGGATAAGTACAAAGCAGATAAAAACCCAAACCAAAAATAGTCAAAAAGAGAGGCTTTGCCATTGTACAGAACCGTAGAGACAAAATAACATGAAATAGTATGTTCTGTACATTACAAAGCCTCCCATACGAAGCTATACTTTCAAGGGTGTGCCCATGAAGTTGATATCAGCATGGACAGCAGCTTGGGCGTGCGCAACATTTGACTCAGCAGTATTCAATTCCTGAATTTTTTCTTCCAACTGCCGGTCCAAGCCTAATAGGGTCACCGACCTGATATGCCCTATTTCATTCCTTATGCGCAGCACCTGTTGTTGCAAGCCGTTTCGGATGTCTATGGCTACACCATATAAATCGATTTTCGATGCAACGGTTTGTTGAAGAACCTGATACAAGGTTGACGACATTTAAAGTACGTTATTAAAGTCATTTAATAACTACAATAATTAACAGTGTAACCCAAGAACAAATACGGTAATCAACCTTAGTTGGGCTGCTAGAGTTCGCCTCTTGGCTTTTACTCGGACTTGGAGTTTTGACCCCAGCTGGGGAATGGACGATAACGCTAAAAGTTGCCACACCTCCAACAAGTTGTTCAATTTGAAAGTTGAGCACGTCCCCAGCCCGGACCTGCACCGCTTTTGCAAATCTCTTGAAACCACTTCCTATTTTTTTTGACCTTTGCCCGAGTACCGCACATTCCCATTTCTGGGAAGAACAATTGAGGATGCACCTAGATGCATCTTCTGGAAGATACCTTGACAGTTTAATCGGTAAGTGCTGTAATAAGTTAGTCATGACCAGTGTTAGTGTCGTTATACATAAAGATATGCATTAGCATGAGTTAAGGACCCATGCAAGAACAATCAAGCAATAAAAAAGGAGCAATTAAATTCTCAAATAAGATACCAGCTGTCCATATTTAAGGCATGATGTCGAGATATGTACAGCACACGTTAGTGATGAACGTCCTGAGGGAAAAAAACTACTCTGTGCATCCAACACCTTCATGTTTTGTGTTGTGTTTTCTAAGTTTAGTTTAATGGCACTTATATTAAGAAAAGGATAGGTTAAGAAAGCTTAGAATTTTCCCACCTTAAAGCTATTTTCCCTCTAAAAATCATGCCATAGTATGCAAGTGGGTCGGCATGGTAGTAAATGTACACTCGCAAGTCCTTTCAACCAGTCCATATAGACGAGTTGTTGCATCGCCCCTGCTCTATATGTTGTGCTATCAAATCAAATCAAGCAAGTATTGGATTTTGGAGACTCTTTCAATCACCCTTTCCACCACCCTTGCTGTAATTGTTCTACAGCTCTTCTTCTATTTGCTCTTCTAGTGATTGTGTCGTGCATGTTGGGCGATTATAGCATGATTATTACTCCTAGTAGGAAATGAAATGCATAAAAAATACGAAAATGACGCCTATTAGCGATATCAACATACAAGACATATTTAAATGATGCGTCACTAGCTAATTTAAATTTTTTATCGATGGGAAGTCAGGGCGATTGAGTAGAGATGCTCCAAAAAAAAAAACGAGATAAAGGTCGTCTAATGTCCACATGACAATAGTATATTACAAGGGAAAGGAGTCTATCGATCTGCCTAGCTTTGGTAGATTCCCCCAACGTAATCAACAAATACCTACTGCGCTTAATTGGACATAATTTACCTTAGACATGTGAGGCCGCCAAAGTCCTAATGTATTTAATAATTCGTACTAGTCTGTAAGCCCAATATTAAGCTAGCGTTTGGACATAGATTTGGTTGAAACTTGGGAATTTTAATTTTTGAGTTTAAGATGAAAAAGAATTTTTTAAACTTAAAGTTATGTTTGGACATACATTTCATTTGAAAAAATTTGAAGTTTTGTGAGTGTGAGAAACAAAAAATCCCAAACAGTGGTCTTGGCCGCTTTTTAGTTTTTCAAAACTTGGTCAAAAAGTATGTCCAAACAAGTTTTCCACCCAAAAACTTCGCAAAAAGTGCTCTCAAATAAGTAACAAATTTTGTCTTTATTATATTTCAACATAGTGAAAACAGCGTATATAAGATATCAAGTTCAGAATGGATTATACTAGCCCATTGTATCATTAAAGATCGTCAGTTCATATTCTTCACGTCTAAGCTCAAACGATTCGATATCAATCATACATTTTTCACATGATATCATAAGTTATATTCGACGAGTTATATTAATTATTTACTATTATATCTAATGGTAGTAAAAAACGGACCTTTCATAATTTGGGGGCCTAAAGCAATGGCTTTAGTGGCCTTATGGTCGGGCCACCCCTTAATTGCACTGTGCATGTTTATTACCGGAAAAGGCTGCCTGCCATAGTAGGGGTACACCTTCCAATCGGTCCCGGTAGAGAAATCTGTCAATACCCAGCATCAGCTAGCATATCCTCGTCGAATCCTCTTACTTGCAGCCATTCTCGATAACGAATTTCTTCTCCTATGTATCTTAATATCCAACTTTGTCTTCCAGCGCGAAACGAGCTATAGAGACCTCAGAAAATACAATCTTCCGGAACTGCTTGCACCTGCATATAGAGTCTCACTACAAACTGAAATGGTAATGAAGAAAAATAAAACCACTTGTCACTTATATCGACACTAACAGAACATAGAATCTAGTCTCGTACTAGTACTCACACAGAAGAAATGGATGACAAATTCATTATTGAATCCATTGCTCTTCCCAGTATAGTTTCCCAGAGGTGCATCGCCAGTCTATTCAAATATAATTCTTCCATTCTGAAGATGCACTTAAACTTTCTGATCAAATTGATAGTAGCTGGTGGAGTACACCGAAGTAACTTATAGCAATACTTATAGTGGAATTCATGTAATTAATTGTAGTATGTGGTGTTTTAAATGTAAATTAAAGTTAGTGAAAGGCTCAACTAATTGTTTTCCTTGTCAACGTAAATCCGTTCTCTTGGATTGCTGTCGCACACGCACACACCCAGTGCCTTTTCCCCGTTTGGTTGTTTTCACACGCATATGACACCCCATTACCCTATTTTTGACATCAAAATGGTGAAAATTAACTCCAACCCATTACACCCTTATTGTGACCAGACGCTATGTAAATTTTCAACCATAAATTTTCCAAATAATATGAAATCCAGTATGAAATTATTTTCAACATAAATTTTCCAAATAATATAAGTTGTGACCAGACACTATGCGTTATGCCTATTAATGAATAATTCTAATGAATGTTACATCATTGATAAATAATTTAATGTATATATATTTTTTTATCACATTATGGTTAAATTTATTATTATTGTTACATAATATCCAAAGTATTATTATAGATTATTATAATACTTTCCTATTAGAACTTTACATCTTTGTGAAGGTTATAGCCTTCGTACAACTAAAACTTGTACAACAGTAAGAATTGTACACCAAATCAATAAGTAAAATTACTATTACAAGGATATTACTTTAAATATGATTAGGTATATTATCGGCCTAATATTTGAAAAAATTAGAATTTAAAACGGCCTAAATTAAAACTTATACTCAACAAAGTCAATTAGTAATGAATAGTAATCGTGTCTATGAGCAAGTTACAATAATCACACGCAAAAATTGTGTAAGGACTAAGGAATGTTGTTGGGTTGGAACACCGAAACATGTGGGTGTCCGAGGTACAGTATGGTATTAAATATTTCGGTCATAAATTTTGATTTTACGTTTTATAAAATATCATGTCTGATAAGACCCAAACCCCCACAAGACCCTTCACTCGGAGCCAAGCTAAGGAGATCCAAGGAGTCCACTTACACTTGGTGAAGAGAGGCCTTGAAGAAGGAAGAGAGTGGAAGCCATTCCGGGTGATCAAACTAGGCCTCACGCCTAAGGAAGAAAGTGGCACAGCAGAGCCAGGCGCCCCGCCTAGCCCGGGCGCCGCGCCTGGCCAACACACTGCCTAAGGGCCTAAAAATGCACAGGCGGGCCACCCAGCCAGGCGCCCCACCCAGGCACCCGCCTAGCCAGGCGCCCGTCCTGACCCAGGCGCCCCTCCCAGCTAAGTACGCCCAGCTGAAGGCCAATCCAGGCGCCCCTCCCAGACCCCAGGCGCCCCTCCCAGCTGTGAAGCCTATGTTTATTTTACCGTTTTGCCCTACGTGGCCTATTTTGTGAACCTTATTAGTAAGGGTATTTTAGTCATTGTGAAAGCTTGGGAAACACTATAAATATCCATGCTTAGCCTATTTTGAACTTAGTTTATGATTGATGAATATTGGACATGAGCATAGTTCTTGGTTATCGAATGAAACCTTATTTATGGGACTTGTTGTTCTTCTAGCGGATCTAGATGACTACCTTCCCCCCCCCCCTCCCCCCCCCCGACCATTCTACTTGCGTGCTCACATTAGCTCGAGGGTAGTTGCTTAGCGTAGGTGTTCTTGTCCTTCTCTCGGGGTGTAACGGAACAAGTTCTCCGTTGCTACTTGGGATTAGAGATCGAGTTACGTCTCGTTATTATCCTTTTTAGTTTCCGCGTTCGATTCTTATCAGCTTGGTATCAGAGCAAGGTTCGGGTATCGTTTCTACGAACCCCCAACCCTTGATTCTTCGTGCCTAGGTTAGTTTGTTTAGATTTCTTGTTGTTGAAGTTATTGCAAAGGAAAATTACAAAAAAAATTGAAAATTCGAAAATCCAAAAATTTGGTGATATTTGTTGGTTTGTTGGATTCGTGATATGGGTGTTATGGATTCTTGATCGTGATTGAATTCCCGTTGCTTGGGTAACAAAATTGCTTGAATTGGTGAAGTTTGAAAAATTGAAACCCCAATTTTCCTTAAACCCTTGATGAACTTGTTCTTGATGATTTTTGGCTTGATTCTTGGGTTGGATTGATGCTTGATTGGAAACGTGATATTCGGGATTGATCTTCTTTGAAAAACAAACAATTTGGTACCAATTTTGTGGGATTTGAACATGTATAACACCAAATTTGATGAATCACAATCCTTGTTGAAACCCTTTTAATAAACCCTTGTGTTTTGAAGTTCTTGACCTTGAACCTTGATTTGATTGATTGTTTGAATATAAATTTGATTGGGTTTTGTTAAGGAAGAACAAAAACAACTTTGGGTATCATTGGATTGTGAAAACAAGTTGAAAACATCGGATTTGGGGCTTGGAAATCGACTTGAAACGAGTTTGAAACGAGTTGGGAAAAGCTTCAAGCCAGGCGCCCCGCCTAAACCAGGCGCCCGCCTGACTTGCTCACTGCTTAAGACCTCAGGCGCCCTGCCTAGGTCCCAGGCGCCCCGCCTGATTGACTGCACACCTTGGGCGCCCCTCCTGAGTGCTGAAAGTTTTGTTTTGGGTAGATTTTCGTATGTATTCCCATTTGTTTGATTGCATTACATCTAGTTAGTACTACTTTGAGTAACCGTTCTACTTGATTAGTACTAGCCCTTTAATTTCTTTTTAGGTGATTCGTGCCTAGAAAGGAGGATAGAATTCTAAGAAGAAGCGTAGAATCTTTTAACTCAAGTCCTCACTTCAAAGTGCCTAGCGTTCATTAAGTACCATTAACTCCACTCACCCCGGAGTGTACGTGACTCGTGAATAGTTTGGTTGAGTTGAGGGATTGATATTCATCAACGTGAAGCTTTGGGACTACAAGTCGAGTGAAATATCCACCGCCCACTAAACGAGTGATCCGAGTGAACACAAGTGAGGGAGTGTGTGAGATTGTTTTGCTAACGTTTGTTACTTGTGTAGGTACAATGTCTACCGAAGGCGAAGATTTTGCTAAGAGTGCCCTTGCTACTATCCTTGCCAAATTGGATAGTATGAACTTGAGGATTGAAAGCCTTGAGAGGGTGAACTCTAGTGCTCTAGTTGAGCAAGGGACTTCCAATGTCCAATCGGAGAAAGGGACCCCGAGTGTCCAAATTGAGAAAGGGACCCCGAGTGTCCAAGTTGAAGTCTCAAGTGCTCCTAACTTTACCCCGGAGCAAGTTAGCCATGTCATTGAATTGCTCAATCAACAACGGGTAAAGGAGGATCGAGAGAGAATTGATCCAATGTTGGGCAATACCCAACGAACGGGCATTCCCCGTATCTTGGACAACCCCCGAAGAAACATTCCACTACCGAGACCCATCCGAAATGTGCAACCTCTTGAGCAAGTCGATGAAGCTCAAGAAGGGGAGGAAGCCGATTATGGAGATGATATGTATGGGTTTGATGATCACTTTCAACCGAGAAGAGGTATGAATTGGGGTCGAAATGTGGATAGAGGTAGGGGCCGAGGTCGAGGGCCACCTATGGGGTATGTTGGTGGGAATGCTAGAAGGGAGTATGGTGTGAATGAAGATCACTATGGGGGTCAACCGGAGCCTTTCCGTGGAGGTCGTGACAATACCAACCTCAATAGTGTGAAGCTCAATCCTCCAAGTTTTAAGGGGAATTGTGATCTGGAGGCCTACATTCAATGGGTGGTACTCATGGAGAGGATGTTTGACACAAATGAGATGACCGATGAAAAGAAAGGTACTTATGCTATTTCATCCTTTGAATCCTATGCATCTACTTGGTGGGAATCCGTCAAAAGATCAAGGAGGAGAGCGGGAGTCCACGTAAATGTGGGTTGGAATGACTTGAAAGGTATCATGAGTATCAAGTACATCACTCCTAGATATCGTCAAGAGCAACTCAAGAAACTTTATGAGTTGAAGCAAGGTGTCAAGACGGTGCATGAATACTTTGATGAGTTTGAAAGAGTTCGAATGGCCTTGGATATGGACACCGAAGATGAGGAGCAAGCCGTGATCCGTTTCATGAATGGTTTGAGCTATGGTATATCTTCACAATTGAGATTGCATTCTTATCTCTCACTTCAAGAAGTCCTTGATGCCGCTATTCAAGCCGAGCAATTGCTTGATAAGAAAAGTCCAACCGTTACAAGAGCAACACTTCTACTTCCATGAGCAAGCCAAAGGATTGGAAAAGTCCTACTCCCAATGCAAGATTCACAAATGCAAGTGGCCCTAGTGGAGCAAGTGCAAGCAAAGATGTGAAGAAGCCATTTGAGAAGTATCCACCCAATGTTGGAGGTAATTCTAAAACTCAATTGAACACTCCTACTTCTTCTTCCATTCAATGTCACAAATGCAAGGGGTATGGACACTTTGCTAAGGAGTGTCCTACGAAAAGGACCATGGTTGTTGTTGGTGAAGTTGCTTATGAACAAGAGAGTGAGCCGGAGGAAGATGAGGGAGTAGAGGGAGATGAGGGAGTAGAGGAGGATGGTCAAGATGACACGGTGGAGGACGAGGAACCTCATACTTTTCTAGTAGTGAGGAGGAGTTTAGGAGCTATGATTGTGGAGGACGGCGAAGCCTTGCAAAGGGAAAACCTTTTCCATGCTAGGTGTCGTGTCAAGGGTGTTGTCTGCTCTATGATCATTGACTCGGGAAGTTGCACTAATGTTGTGAGTCAATCTCTTATAGCCCAATTGAAATTGCCTACCGTTAAACACCCCAAGCCATATCGATTGCAATGGCTTAGTGAATGTGGGGAGCTCAAGGTAGTGAAACAAGCATTGATCAAGTTTAAAATGGGTAGTTATGTGGATGAACACTTGTTCGACGTTGTGCCCATGCAAGCTTGCCACCTTCTCTTTGGAAGGCCTTGGCAATTTGATCGACAAGCGGTTCACGATGGACGTGTCAACACTTACACACTCCAACATGAAGGAAGAAAATTTGTTTTGAAGCCCCTAACTCCCAAACAAGTGAGTGATGACTACAACCGGATGAGGGAGTTGAGGGAGGCGGCAAAGGCCAAGTCAATCATTGAGACTAGCCCTTTGTCCAAAACCATGGTGGCAATCCCACCATCTTCTACCGGTGGCATATGTGCCATGATACAACCGGGCGAGCTATTGAAAGGAAATGATGGCAACAAGCTACTTCTATGCCTAGTGCACAAAGGTATGGTTCTTACGTCTGAATTTGATTATTCTTCTAACCCTTTGCCTTGTGCTTTTGAAAATATCTTGAAGGACTTTGGGGACATGTTCCCGGATGAGATGCCCGATGGCTTACCTCCCTTGAGGGGTATTGAACATCAAATCGACTTTATCCCGGGCTCTCAAATCCCAAACAAGCCGGCCTATAGAAGCAATCCCGAGGACACAATGGAGTTGCAAAAACAAGTAGATGACTTGCTTTCCAAAGGCTTGGTGAGGGAGAGTTTGAGTCCTTGTGCCGTACCCGTCATTCTTGTCCCAAAGAAGGACGGCACTTGGAGAATGCGCGTTGATTGCCGAGCCGTGAATAAGATAACGGTTAAGTACCGTCACCCTATTCCACGACTTGATGATATGTTGGATGAATTGAGTGGGTCATGTGTCTTTTCCAAAATCGACGTTAGGTCCGGGTACCATCAAATCCTAATGAAACCCGGGGATGAATGGAAAACCGCATTCAAGACCAAATTTGGTCTCTATGAATGGTTGGTAATGCCCTTCGGGCTTTCCAACGCACCTAGCACTTTTATGAGACTCATGAACAATGTTTTGAAGCCTTTTATCAATAAATTTGTCGTTGTCTATTTTGATGATATCTTGATCTATAGTAAGACAATAGATGAACATGTTGGCCACCTTAGGCAAGTGCTTGAAGTTTGAGAGCCGAAAAGCTCTATGCTAACTTTAAAAAGTGTGCCTTTTGTGTGGAGAAGGTTGTCTTCCTTGGGTTTGTTGTGAGTGCCCAAGGAGTGGAGGTGGATGAGTCTAAGGTAGAGGCCATACATGATTGGCCTACTCCTACTACCATGACTCAAGTGAGGAGCTTTCATGGTCTTGCTAGCTTTTATAGACGATTTGTGAAAGACTTTAGCTCCATTGCCGCTCCACTCACCGAGTTGGTGAAAAAGGACCAACCTTTTGTTTGGGGAGAGCCTCAAGAGAAGGCCTTCCAAGAATTGAAGAGTAGATTGAGTACCGCACCTCTATTGCAATTGCCCGACTTCGGAAAGGCATTTGAGGTTGAATGTTACCGCACCTCGGGGGTTGGAATTGGTGGTGTTTTAATGCAAGATAGCAAACCCATCGCCTACTTTAGTGAGAAGTTGAAAGGGGCCTCCTTGAACTATTCTACATATGACAAGGAGTTGTATGCCCTTGTGAGAGCCCTTGCCCATTGGCAACACTACCTTTGGCCTCGAGAGTTTGTAATCAAGAGTGACCATGAGTCACTCAAGCATTTAAGAGGCCAAGAGAAGCTCAATAAGAGACATGCCAAGTGGGTTGAATTCATTGAGTCTTTTCCCTATGTTATCCAATACAAGAAAGGGAAAGACAATGTTGTGGTGGATGCGCTTTCTAGAAAGTTCGCACTAGCCACCACTCTCACCTCTAAGCTCATGGGATTCAAGAGCATTAAGTTGATGTATGCTCATGACCCAAAGCTAAAGAGTGTCCATGACGCTCTAGAGAAAGGGGAGAGAGTTGAGAAATACCAATGGGTTAATGGATATATCTTCAAAAATGGTAGAGTGTGCATACCCGAGTCCTCTTGGAGGGAATTGCTTGTGCATGAGGCACATTGTGGGGGACTCATGGGTCATTTTGGCACAAGAAAGACTTTAACTATTCTTAAAGAACAATTTCATTGGCCAAAGATGAGGGTGCAAGTGGAAAAGTTTTGCAACAATTGCCTTGAGTGCAAGCGTGCTAAATCCAAAGCCCACCCCCATGGGTTGTATACCCCTCTCCCCGTACCTACTAGTCCGTGGTTCGATATCTCAATGGACTTTGTCATGGGATTACCAAGGACTAGGGGGGCCATGATAGCATTTATATTGTTGTGGATAGGTTCTCCAAGATGGCTCATTTCATTCCATGCAAGAAATGTGATGATGCCCAACATGTAGCTTCCTTGTTTATTGAAAATGTTTTGAAGTTGCATGGTGTGCCTCAAACTATAGTGAGTGATAGGGACACTAAGTTCCTAAGCCATTTTTGGCGGAGTTTATGGGGTGCTTTAGGCACCAAGCTCTTGTTTTCTACGTCCCACCACCCACAAACCGAGGTGGTAAACCGAACTTTGGGTGCCCTTCTTAGAGCCATGACCCGAGGTAAGGCCGGGACTTGGATTGATAGATTGCCCCTAATGGAGTTCGCCTATAATCGCACATTGCATAGCATGATTGGCATGACTCCTTTTGAATGTATTTATGGTTTTAGCCCCTAGATTCCCCTTGATCTAACCCCTTTGCCAAGGGAAATAGTTGTTAATTTTGAAGGTAAAGCTAGAGCCAAGGCTTTGGTTGAACTCCATGCAAAGGCGAAGAAGAATTTGGAGGAAGCTTATGCTAAGGTTGCCTCCAAGAAAAACAAAGGACGCAAGAAGGTGGAACTCAAGAAGGGTGACTATGTGTGGGTGCACTTCCGGAAAGAAAGGTTTCCAAACCTTAGGAAAGGGAAGTTGGCACCCCGGGGAGATGGCCCATTCCAAGTGCTCTCGAAGATAAACAACAATGCCTATGTGGTCGACTTGCCAAGTGAGTATCAAGTTTCTAATACTTTCAATGTTTGTGACTTGGTTCCTTTGGATGTAGGTAATGAAGAGGTCGTGAATGATGCTTCAATTTCGAGGACAAAATCCTCTCAAGAAGGGGAGGATGATAAGACCCAAACCCCCACAAGACCCTTCACTCAGAGCCAAGCTAAGTAGATCCAAGGAGTCCACTTACACTTGGTGAAGAGAGGCCTTGAAGAAGGAAGCGAGTGGAAGCCATTCCGGGTGATCAAACTAGACCTCCCGCCTAAGGAAGAAAGTGGCACAGCAGAGCCAGGCGCCCCGCCTGGCCAACACACTGCCTAAGGGCCTAAAAATGCACAGGCGGGCCGCCCAGCCAGGCGCCCCACCCAGGCGCCCCTCCTGACCCAGGCGCCCCTCCCAGCTAAGGATGCCCAGCTGAAGGCCAATCCAGGCGCCCCTCCCAGACCCCAGGCGCCCCTCCCAGCTATGAAGCCTGTGTTTATTTTACCGTTTTGCCCTACGTGGCCTATTTTGTGAACCTTATTAGTAAGGGTATTTTAGTCATTGTGCAAGCTTGGGAAATACTATAAATATCCATGCTTAGCCTATTTTGAACTTAGTTTATGATTGATGAATATTGGACATGAGCATAGCTCTTGGTTATTGAATGAAACCTTGTTTATGGGACTTGTTGTTCTTCTAGCGGATCTAGATGACTACCTTCCCCCCCCCCCCCCGACCATTCTACTTGCGTGCTCATGTTAGCTCGAGGGTAGTTGCTTAGCGTAGGTGTTCTTGTCCTTCTCTCGGGGTGTAACGGAACAAGTTCTCCGTTGCTACTTGGGATTAGAGATCGAGTTACGTCTCATTCTTATCCTTTTTACTTTCCGCGTTTGATTTAGATTAATTAAATTATTATGATTTATAAGTAATACTTATATACGTATATATATATACACAAATTACCGAAAATACATACTAACTACGGTACCAACTAACTATGTACATGTAATTTTGGTTCGGATTCACCACACTAGCATACCCAAACCGTCAAAAGTATGTCTGCTCAAGTAATCATACTTTCTTGGTCATTGGGAAAAATATAAAAAAAAACTGTGGAAGTGCATCGTGCAGTGCATTTTATCGAGCAGTGCAATTGATCATAGTCACTAATTCATGTTTGGATAGGTAATTGTGCGCACTAGTCGTGGTTGTGGTTGTGCATTGTAATTGGGGAACTTAAAGAGACTAAAAAAAAAAGGAACTGCTCTCAGTCCCAAGCGTTTGTGGTGAGATAAAATGGCGAGGAACATGAGGCCTTCGGTGCCATCTCTTCACGTATTTAAAATCTCAAAGCATAAGAAAAATAATAGTACAACACCACGCCTTTCCCCACTTTGTAAAATTGAATAATTGTACTCGTACTTGTTGAGATCTATTTTACTGTAGCTTCTATTGACACTTTGACATGGGCTCCCTTTACTTGTACATATTTTGGCACCAACTTACGTCCAACCATCACTCTTTAGAATATTTTTTTTAAAAAAAAAATAGTGATCCTTTTTTAAATTTGAAAGCAATTTAACTTTAAAATTTTCATTTTATCCTAAACTATTTACGCTGATTTATAATCGAACAAATATCTATGAATTATTTTAATCAAACAAATATTAGGTTTGAAAGTATAAAGTATCATACATTATTGAAATTTTATAACTTATAAATCTAGTACTATAAAATATGGGAGTTGTATTTCAAATGTAACTTCAATTCTTACTTTGTTTGTAGGAGATACGAAAATCGATAACCAAAACCAATGTTAATTGTAGGATTTTTAATGTTAAACATGGGCGTTGGCCTCGTTAAACGAGATTTTAGATCTGTCGACTTTAATAGGGAAGGGACTCGTTTTATTTTGAATTGAGTCGTCCCTTAAGCAACTTTCCGCCCAAAGGTGTAGGACAGATTTTCAATGCCCGATACTCCTACAACCTAGCAGTCGACTCCCCTTCTCGAGTCGTCTCTTCCACCTTAGTTTAAATGGACATCGGAACATATATTATCTACAAAATCATTCTAGCCATAAAAATGCAGTCATTCATGGATGTCGAAGAATCAAGTAGCAACATGCAGGCTGGGCCAGGTAATACCGCGAGCGTGCTTTCCCAGGTTTTAGGTGTACATCAAGACGATAGCTCGTTCGAAAATCGGTCAAATAGTAGTATGGCTGGCAAAAACAATGACCCCAATGTCGCGACTGGTGAGGGCCCAGGTATTAATCCGCGGGCACCAGCAGGAGGTCCGACCGTAGGGATGAAGTTTCCTAGCCTAGAAGCAATGGTTTATTTTTACCAGGATCACGCTAAAAAACACGGATTCAGCATTACTAAAAGGTCGTGCAAGAAGCAATCAAGTGAATATGACCTCATAACAGGGCGAAGACTATCTTGTCACAAAGCTGGAAAACCAGCGAGATATCAAACCCCGAAGAAAGTTGATTGCAAGGCTGGAATTTACGCCACCCTTTGTTCAGATCGAACTTCTTGGGAAGTCAAATCGGTTATGGTTGAGCATAACCATGATTTAGAACCACGTCTTTCATGGTTAATGGCAGCCCATATGAAAGTAACTCCTGCACTCAAGAGGGATCTCGTGGCAGCGGACACTGCAGGGGTCAGGCCTTGCCGGTCATTTAGAACAATGGAAATCATGAATGGGGGGACTGAAAATATGGGATGCTTGCCACGTGACTGCAGAAATTTTATTAATCAACATAGGAAGATGAGATTGAAACACGGTGACGCAGAAGCGTTCAAATTTTTTTTTGAACGTATGCATTCCGCGGATGGAAGATTCGTTTACGAGATGGATTTAGACAATGAGGGTCGACTGAGGAACGTAATGTGGATTCACCCGCAAGCATTTCTTGCATACCAGCAGTTCAATGACGTGATTGCCTTGGATTCTACATACAAAGTTAACCAGTATAACATGCCGTTTGTAACATTCGTGGGCGTGAATCACCATGGTCATTCAATTTTACTTGGGGATGGACTACTATCCCAAGAAGACATCACAACATACAGGTGGTTATTCAGGACATGGGTGAGGTACATGGGGGGTATCGAGCCAGGTGCCATCCTAACTGATCAATGTGAAAGCATGGGGGCAGCCATAAGGGAAGAATTTCCTACCACAACCCACCGTCTGTGCATATGGCATATATGTTCAAAGGTGGGTTCCAAGTTCCAAGGACATAGAGACCGGGACGCTCTGATAAAAGAGTTCAACAACATCATCTACATGTCTTTCACGGTCGAGGAATTCGAAGGAAGATGGGCTCAGTTCATTTGTGATCCCCGTTTATGAGAGAATCAATGGCTTGATGATATCTATTCAATAAGGAGCTAGTGGGTGCCGGTATACCTGACAGACAAGTTCTGGGCTGGTATGAGATCCACACAGCGGAGCGAGACTATGCACGCATTCTTTGACCAGTTTATTACTAGTCGTACAAACCTTTTGACGTTTGTGATGCAGTACGAGGTAGCTCTCAAAACAAAACTGGACAAAGAGTTAAAAGAAGAAGAGAGTTCAAAGAATACCCGACTATTTAGTGTGACCGGCAGTCAGTGGGAAGAACAGCTCCGTGCAGGTCTTACGCGGAACATTTATGATATACACAGAAAACAAATCCAAGACTCGGTCGGTTGTAACTTTGTCGGGTTCAACGTGCAGGACGAAGTGGAGACTTTCTCGGTGTGCGACACCGGAATGGGTCTAAACTACGCAGGCACTGAATACATCATGACTGTGGTATACAAACGGGATGGCCAGTATTTGGATTGCGCTTGCAAGCCATTCAACACTGGTGGGATTATATGCAGGCACATGATTCTCGTGGTGAAATATCACCAAATGCCGCAATTGAATGAAAGGTACATAATGAGAAGATGGCGTCGAGACATCAGTCGACTGCACTTGTGGGCCTATGTGCCCGAAGGTTATCCGCAGATGTCCGATGAATTCAAAAGGCTCCATGGACTTAAGGGTATCTTCTACAAATGTGCGGAAAGGGCTATTCAGTCTGACAAGTTGACGCGCAAACTTGGGCTCGAGCTCGTAGCAAGTTTTTGGCAAGCCTAAAAAATGACGACCCTGTCCCCGATGACATATATGATGTGGAGGACCATCGTAGTGATGTTCCCATCCTTGATCCTAGATTTTGAGGAGCAAAGGAAGGCCCTGTTTGATCCGTGTTAGGAACAATTGGAACAGAAGGCAAAGAACATATGGAACATCACGAAGAGGATGGGGGAGAAGTAGAGCTGGAGCCGCCGGAGCAGGACGTGGTAGTGGTAGGGTTGATGCAAGCAATGGTAATCATGGAGTTGATGCAAGCAGAGGCAGCGGTGCGGTTGATGCAAAAATTGGCAGTTGAGGCAGAGGTGGAAAGGGTGGAAGTAGAGGAGCCTGCGGAGCAGGACGTGGTAGTGGTGGGGTTGATGCAAGAAATGGCAATGGCGGCGTTGATGCAAGCAGAGGCGATGCTGCTGTTGATGCAACAACTGCCTGTGTGGTTAACGCAACCGGTGGCAACAGTGGGGTTGATGCACGTCGAGGCAATTGCACAATTTGATGCAAGCAGTGGAGAAGGTGATGATGATGCAATTATTGAGTGCTCAATAGCAAATGCTAGTGATGCCCTGTTAAAGCTTATTTTGTGCGTTGAGACTTTTCTCAATCAGTTTTATTTCTTGTAATTGTACGATTGTGGTATGAGGTTTGCGCGTATCTAATTTTACATTGTCTATGGGAATAGTATAACTGAAGCACGGTAATTATTACTAGTCCAAAAAATAGAACGAAATTGAAAGCAACTGTAAGCTAGGATAACATTGATACTACTAGAAAAGATCACAAACAAAAGTATCGGCTAAATAAGATCGTAAACAAAAGTGCATCCCACGTTCTTCTAAGGACGGCGCCGTAATTCACTGTACGATGAGCATGACAAGAAAAAGACTCTCAAACTCAACAACTTGGCCACAAATAAGTCAAGTAATAATTATCTTTTATAATGAATTAATTTTGTCATCTGGCCAGCACCGAGATTTCCAAGTTTATGGACGCTCAGATCACGTTTATAAACATGAAAAGGGGTATTATGTAACAAAATGGGCTACATATTGAACAACGTTATTGTTATGATTGATATTTAACTTAGACAACGGGCGTCCATCTTCTTCTTATATGATTTCAATCTGTCGAGTATGTAATCGCAGAAAAACGTCCGTTCCGCCGCTCTTCAAGAAAGGTCCAATAGGGTGGTATTGTGTACAAATTGGGGGAATCTGACCTTTTTGGGATGAAAGATTAGGGTCTTGGCTTTTCGATTTCTGCTTGTTGAAAGGGGATAAAAGTGGACGTTTGGAGGAAGAGAGACATCACAATTGCCGGAAAAAAAAAACAGAGAGAGAGAGAAAGAGAGACATCGCTTCCCACATAAACTTAAACTTTTTAAAAACTTTCCCCCACCCGCCTAGTCCCGAATTTTCTTTAGTTTTCCCCCCTATTCTTCCCTCCTCCTTTTCTTCCGCTGAATTATCGAGCATTTGACCAAATTATTAGCATACATTTGACTATCGCACCGTAGTTAGGTACTGGTATTTGGACAGGGATTTGACTGAAACTTGAAAGTTTGGACATTTGAATTTGAGTTGAAAAATAGTTTTTGGAACCTGAAATTGTGCTTATACATACATTTTCACTTAAAAAAAGGTGGAAGTTTTCCAAATCTCCCAAAATTTCAAATCGAACGAGGGCCAAATGCATCCCTCGTTGTACTTGGTAGTTGGCAGTTGGTAGTTGGTAGTTGCACCAACCAAAGGCGAAATAAGGTCGTATGGGCGAAAATGGCTTTGGTTGACGATGCATCTAAACGTTACCCGAGTATGAACACAAACAGCGAAGAGGCGCTAAAAACTTCTCCAACTAAATGTTTATGATTTTGGACAAAACATGCAAATTAGGGGAATAACGTTACACGTCTAAGTAGGGGTTCATGATATTATCCTGTCTCATACATACTTCCCGTACAAACTTGACTTATGCATACGTATCAGAATTGGAGCCAAACCAAGCCAACCTCAATATTTGACGAGCGACTCGATTTGAAATCAAACCTGTGTGAGACCACCCGACCCATCATGCAGCATATAATATTTTATCGGCCTGAAAACAAGAACGAAGGTGAAATATCGGCCCCACTCATCTACTTCACCTAAAATTATAGAAAGAGTGGTAAATGATTGTAAGCTGCCATTGATAACTGCAGTACCCGAGAAACCGAGGATCAAATCTGAAACCTTTGTTGATTTGGTTAACAATGACTTTTTAACTATTTCTAAACTAGCCTCTCATCAGGATTGTACAGTTTTAGTAGAAATCAAAGTAAGCAATTAAAAGTTAATTATATAGAGTGTAGCGACTCACGCGTGAAAGGGGTTGATTATTTTATTTATTTTACCACACAGAAAGGTTTTAAAAAAATAAATAATTCCACAGAGTCACGCATCTTTAGCATGGTTCGATCTCGTGACCCTTTCAATGTAAGGCACATATGAAGCCGCTGTGCAGAATTAGTCACATCTGTTGGACTTTGGGCCATAAATATATTAAAAACTCCCTGCATCTGTCTTGAGTTTCTAATTCCTTGGTTGACGCATCAGCCAAAAGCAGTAGTATTTTTCGTAGAATATCATTGGATGATGGATCAACCAAAGATAAAATCAGGCAGCAGGGGCCAAAATGGCTTTGGTTGACGATTCAACCAAAGGTTAATTGGAGTATGAACACAAAGAGTTGAGAGTCGCTGAAAACATCTCATACGAACTGTTTATATGATTTAACACGACAACATCAATACAAGTGGAATTTTTGACGTATGTACTTTCGAGAATAAAGTGTAGAAATATACTAGTACTGTTTTATAAATAATAAGCAGTCGATTATCTGTTTAATAAACATTGAAGGGCAAAAAACACTGTAGAAAAAATACATATTTAAGCTCCCGTTTGGACATAGGTTTTGGAGGGATTTTTTGGGCAAAAAACTAACATTTACACATCAAATTTCATTTTTATAAGAGCTCAAAGGCTTTTTTGAGCCAAAAAATTTATTCCCAAAAAGTATGTCCAACACCTTTTCATTTTAATATCAAACTTCACATAAAAAGTGTTTCCCAAAAAATATTTGGGAATCTATGTCCAAACGCTAGCTTAAACTATAGTATAGGTCAGAGTTGCCCCAAAATTTTACAATCAAAGAGATAGAGAGTCGATAATAACTGGATTAAAAAATCAAGAATTAGCCATACCCTTGTCCCCAAATTTTAATCTCAACACTTTCAGCGTCATCAGCCGCCAAAACACCAAAATCTCTACGCGTAAAAGCTAAGTTGCGATCATGGCCAGGATTAAGAACCCTCAGATACCATTACAAGCGAACAGGCGTGCGGGCACTAAAAAAAGCTCTTTTACGCAGTACCTTTACGGCCCTCACGCTGTCCATATACAAGACCAACCCGCCGGCAAACCATGGGTAAGTTGCGATAAGGGCAAAAAGGGGAACGACCCTGCAGGAATTGAAGATTCTTCTGAATCCATACCCAACTCTGCAGAGGAAGGGAGATGGGAGGACGATCGCGGAGAGGATGCCAGCGATATGCGTGAACAGTCCGCGCCCGCATACGAGGTATTATTTCAATTAGTCTGTTATTTGCTCTATTTTTGTTTTTGCTATTCATTCGAATCATCAATCTTTAAATCAACTGTTACAACATTTCATAGTTCTCGACGCCCAGGAACAATATGTCAGTGAAGAGGATTGGCATAAACCCTCAATTCCCGTCTGCGTGAGGGAGATAAACGTATCCTCTTACTGATTCAAGACACCTTTGGATAAACACGGTCCTGCCAGAGCCAAGGTTTTCAAGGGATGCTCGTTCGAAAACTTTGCCAAATTTAAGGAGTTGTTAAAGGAATATAATATATACAGAGCATCCAAGGACAGTTGTTTTGGTCGTTTCCTAGACATGTCTACCGGGTGGACCTTCAACGGAGAGCTGTTTCATAATATTCTCATCCGTCGAATAAAGCACTGCCAGAAGCAAAATGAGGTGTGGTTCCTAGTCAATGGGAAGCCACTCTGTTTTGGCCTGAGGGAGTATGTAATCATGATCGGGCTTCAATGCTGGCCTAACCCATCCGACGAAGAGTTCACTTCGCTCCTGAATTCTGGCAGTGCTAATGCACTTCGGGAAAAAGTCCTTGATAGAAAAATGAAAATAACTGGGACAGAACTTGAGATGAGAATAAAGTCCGTTGACTTGAGTTATGTAGAGAAGCTCAAGATGAGCATGGTCTGGTTTGTGCATATGGTTTTAATGGGACCCCCCAATAAAAAGTTTGTCAAGAATGATGGATACTGATGGCAGACGATCTTAAGCTTTTTGCCAAGTATCCATGGGCCACTATAACATTTCCTTATCTATTGGAGAGCTTGAAGAAGAATCCCAAACGCGTTTTCAATAATGACGACAACACTTTTCGATATAACTATCACATTTTTGGATTCTCGTATGCTTTCCTGGTATCAATTTTCAGTATGCATATAATTTTTTTGCTTTTTCTGCGTTCTGGTGCTTATGCTTGGAAAAGATAAGACGGCGTGATGGACTGATAATACTCCTTCCACTTAAGGCCTGGATTTATGAAGCTATACCTTCCATTGGACGTATATTGCACAAAGAACGTGAGTCGAAGATGCCGAGGATGCTGAAGTGGCAGCGGGCTAAGAAGCTGTTGGAGTGGCAGGAAGTTGACCCATTTGGCGCACATGAGGTCGAGCACGTAGATGTAAGTCGAATGCATTTAATATTTTATTTTCCGTTCGTTTGATCACATGCTCGTTACTGGCTTTATATTTGTTCGCTGCATGCGGAGGTGCATCCGTTCCTTGTCCCTTCTTTTCGCGAATCGTATCAACTGTCTCTGAATGAATTTAGGTCCCTCCCCGATTTTCCAGATGAAAAGATCGACAGGTTGAGGAAAGAGCTAGAAGGGGCGACAGCAGTTGCAAAGGCACTCCCTGCGGAGCACGTCGATCCTCTATCCCTACTCCAACAACACGGCGGAGTAGAGGAGGCTGGGGATTCAGGTAGTCTAAGTGATGAATTCGGAGGACAGGGTATATGCGCGAGAGGAGCAGGAGTAGACGAGGCTGGAGATATATCTGGAACAAGTTGTGATGTTGTACGTGATGCTGTTGCAGGACAAGGGGCATGTGGAGGGGACGTCAGAACCTCGAGGGCCACTGCAATTTGCATGCACCAACCACTAGAAATTCAGTCGGTAGAAAGAGTACAAATTTCGGAGATGGATCATCACAAACCCCTTGAGTTACTCACACAAGTCAAAAAATCCGAATCATTTGCTGCTTGTGACTCGAAATTCGTCGATTTGTTTTGGCTGGTGAAATAAATCCAGTATTTTGAATGAGCATAGGATTCATAGTTTCCCAGAGAGATTTGCAGTTAAAATGTTTCACGATGAATTTGAACCATAGTGGGCATTGTCCGTGTTTGGTGCGTAACAAGCACGGCGCAGTGAACAAACTGTTAAAAAAGAAATTGTTTTATCCCTCGCACCATCCTTGGATAGAACGTCTGGAAACCTAACCGAATCAAGCTCATTCCACCAGAGCGTTAAACATAGCTCTAGTTTATTAACGCTGCCAACGAAAGCTCCTATGTTGATTTTAACGAACCATTCTTCCTAGATGTACTCATATAGTTGACACACAACTCACAGCCTCTTTGGCTAAACTAATCAACGAAAAATATAGTTAGCAGTCCGATATGCATAACCATAGTGCGCGCGGCAACATAACAAAGGAATGCAGCAATGGAGTGATAATTAATTGCAAGTAATATCCAATTACGCGATATATTTAGTCAACATTACTAAAACAGTAACTCTTACCAAAGCGGCAGAACCAGGTGGAGTTTAAAATTTCAAGGCATGCCTTGCCAATGGAGTAATATTGTAAAAAAGAAACTTCCCTCCAACTGATTAATTAATATCCCCCCAGTTTTGGTTCACGGATTTAAGATTTTCCCTCCAAGGAAAATTAAAATTACGAAACATTTGGCAGTAACTTGCCAACTCGGCCCATTATATATTGTCTCATAGCCCTAGCGGAAATTGTCACTGAGAACCCCCTTATTTCTCTCAAAAAATAAGCATATCCTCTTCTTTTCGCCGTTTCTAACATAGTGAAGTTAAATTGATATGCTTGCAGAAAGATGCAGCCTACGTCCGCGTGTCGTCATGGATAACAAAGTTTTCCACTCTGTAAACACGGTGAAATCCGACGTTAATTTATTAGCCGTGCGGGTCGATCGTCTTTCTCGCCAGGTGGATTTGCTGCTGATGCGTTTGGAAGACTTCGCGACGATCTTAGAGCGAGTACTGAGTAATCACCAAGGCAATTGTCCTGAAGGAGAGCAAATCACCTCTCCTACAGCCTCACCACGGCAGGGTTCGGGTTTAATTTGACTCTTTCTATGCTATCTGTATTTCCCTATGTCTGAGTCTGCTGTTCCTTTTTGAAGTTTACTTTGGGTACTGCAAAATTTTGATATTTTCGATCCTATGTCAAATTGCAGCACTATTTGTTCCGTCCCGTGGTAGTGAACATCAATCTGTGTATGTATGTTGGTTATTAAAATAACTCAATTTGTTATTAGTATCTGGAGTAGTATTATGTGTAATGATGGTCCTCCAAATAATCCGCGCTCTTGACTAATATTGCACGAATATTAGGCCTATTTTCCCTCAAATGTTAAATAAATTTTTGTTTTAATTTCCAAGAAATTTAAAACAAAAAAGTACTTCATTAGGTTTCATCTGAATCAACGGCTTCTGCTTGACACCGTCAAAGAGCGGATAAGTTAATGCGAGAGTTTCAATGTCAACGAGACATAGATGACAATTAACTAACGGGTGCAAAATTGCCATGAATTGCATATGAAAATATTAACATTGACAATTACTATTCTACATTATGTTATTATTATTTTTACTATAACACTTGTTTTGACATAATATAAATTTTAATTTTTACAATTAAATTGCAAATATACCATATAATGTTTTACGTAATACACCTATTTTATAATATTAATTTTAAATCTTATTTTTGGAGTGTCATATAATTAAATTTCGTGCATATTATTTGTATTAAAAGTGTGAGCTAGTTATATAAAAAAAGGAAAAAAGAAAGTATTTGTTTTATGGAATTAAAAAATAAAATTTAAAGTAAAAAAATAATATAACATAGAAAAGAGGAGAACATAAATGCAATATTATTTGTGGTTCAAGAAATAGTGCAAAGGGTTGGAGTTAGTTTGCACCATTTTTATGTCTGCTCTATTTTGGTGCAAACAATGGTGCACAAGGTTGGAGATCCTTCTTCTCCCTCTCTTCATTCAAGTTCATTTACTTTGAGTGTATGTGTCATATTTCCTAGAAAACTTGTGTGTCATGGTGCCCATGTGACTTTTTGAAAGATATACTCAATGTCTTCTATACTTGTCAATCGACTCCTGCACTTCCATCTGTGCGCCAACATTCTTTGATGGGTAAGAGTTTGTTGCCAAGAGATCTAATTAACCCGATATCTGTTGCATACGTAACATGTATATGCTGCTTCAGTCAAAACCATTTTGGAGGTTGGTCATACTGTACTTCATATCACTCCAATAAAGCTTTCGACCAAAATTGCTCAGAGAAGTCTATTTGCTTGGTCTTGTAACTAGTAATAAGTGTCTCAAATAAATTCATCTTGAGTTCATCGTCTTGTCTTAGTTCAGTCGGACAAGATATGCTTTCCAATACTCGTGAGTTTAAGCTTCCGTCATGTAATGGAATATTTTTCACTGTGTCTTTGAGTACCAGTACTTGACAGTTGATGCAATTAAACCAAATTGGTACTAAGATTAAAGAGACAGTGTTTTGGTTTTCAATCGACACATTCATTGAGATACATGGATTAATTAAGTACTAAGATAGATTATTGAAAGAGTATATTTTGTAGGAGAAAACAAGTCAGTGCCGGTTGTGAAAGAAGACTGTCCAGACTTGCACAGGTTGAGAAAGAAGATTGTTATAGAGCAATGCACATGTCAATAAAATTCCAGAAACAAAATAAATGGACATCAACACAATATTATCACTTTGCAATATTATAAAAGACAATGTCTCAAACACATTCTGATCATATGACTTTGTCTTACCACAAATGCCTTCCCTCTTGGATGGTCCACATTTTCCCATGCGAAGCTTCCAGCTCTAAATCCTAGGGCTGTGAATACAGTTGTACCAGACAAAAGTATACGCTCTCTGTTTCAAGGCTGTGAGTAAGGTTGAAACAGAGAAGCGGATACTTTTGTCAGGAACAACAGTCCAAAATAACTTACAAGAGTTGTACAACACTCTTTGCATAGGTAGTCCAAGGTTTGCTGCGGGACCGGAGCGGAGATGATCTTCTTTGACCAATTCAATTGATAGGAATGTATTGTACGAGATTACATATATGATTTCACCACTAGTCCATTCAGCTGAAGTGTTTATACTCCTCGTATAGTCTCTCTACGACCTGGAACAATGCAGGAGGCAAGTTATAAATGAAGCTAAGCATTTTATTTATACAAACTTCCAAAAAGGTTCTACGGCTTTGAGTATTGTTTCTACCCAATTAGCGTTAGACTGGGTGTGAGACCACACCAGGATGCAATCTATCAATCTTTATTCGACGTGCAATTGGTCGTGGTGGTATCATCAAGCCAGACGACCCCAGTTGTGTGCCGTCTGTACGGACTCCACAACCATAAATGGGAGTTACATTAATTGTTGCAACATCTCCCTTGCAAACAGGGCATATCCTTGTAGCATTCGTTGTATCAACCAAAGGTAGCTGATAGAAACATGGCCAGCAATACAGGTTCCCACAACAAGTCAAGATAGGCACTCGAGGCACTTCCAAGCAAATGCTCCAGTGGAAAGGACCACCCCCACAGCTTTCTACCTCCGTGTTGTGAGTATTGTGACCTTGTACCTGACTATCCTCATTGACAGCAGATACATTCCCATTATCAACAGTAGTATTTCATTCATGATGATGGCCTCTATACATTATATCCTCTACCCGTTCGAGTCTTCTATACAGAGACTCAATTTGCAAAAACGTGGGGTCCGAAGCTTCTGGGTTCGCATGATCCATAGCCAACCGTTGGTCTGTTCAAACGAAGAAGGAATATTATTACTAAGAGATAGAAATGGCAAATACAAATTGGTTATAACATTAATTTGAAAAGTCTACACAATGCCGCAATCCCGCAACAGAAGAAGTTTGCAACACAAAATAATTTTTCAACCCCAACTTCTTTGGAACCTGAAACGACCTCGGTTAGTCGTTTCGGAAATTAGGACTCCGATTGGCATGCCGATAATTTTAAAATATTCGTAAGGCCCATTGAGACTTATTTATAAAATTTGAGCTAAATTAGACCTCGTTTGGTAGGCATCGGAAGAAGGTTTCAGTTTTTATTGTCGATAAATATTAAAAAGAGATTTTCAAGCTCGGTTTTGGCGAATGAGCTCCGATTCGAAATTCGAAAGCGCCGTTAGGTTCGTATGATTATATGTGAATTTTGTAAACTTTCGAAAGTAAATTTCGATGTTGTTTGGCTAGTTTCCGCTAAAATGCCGAAAGTTAAATAATTTGACCTTTTTTCTATTTAAATTCGCATCTTTAGTTTTGGGAACCCGATTTGAGATCCGCCTTTGCGAGTATGTTACATATATTTTGTATAACTTGTATTCAAAAGTTAGAATTATTTCGAATATCTTGGGTACCGTTTTAAAATAAAATAAAAAGAAAAAAAAGAAAAAGGGAAAGGACAAAACAAATGGAAGCGGTGGACTTAAGCTAAAAGCTTAATGGAACAGTAGGCAGCATAAGAACAGAAACATAAAAACGAAACATGAACAGAGAAACGAGACTGCAGTAAAAAAATGCCAGAAAATGAGAAAAGAGCCGGGAAAATAGTAGAATTTTTACCCCGAAATATTCAGGTAATGATCTTAATGCATTATTTGAATTTATTACGTATGTTTGAATATGTTTTAACGGTAAAAATTGGAATATTAGACATTATTTTAATAAGTTCAATTAATAGTTGAAAGGGTCAAATGGACCCTGGTAACGAAATTGATTATATATTCGTACTCAGTGAGTTATGGGCAAAATATAAATATAATTTATTTGGGGTTTGGTTATGTGACCTTAAACCCTGTATATTGGCCTGGCCTACGTATTGCGTATGCGAATAGGGTATCAGGTTTCTACCTGGATTGCCCTAGGATGTGAGGAATGAAGCATTTAGCCTAATTTGATATATTTTTCTGCTTATTAAACACAGTGGGATCGTTTGGCAATGAATCCAACGGACAAAGCGGTTGTTTCGTAACTGTGCTAACTTTGTATCAAGGTAAGTGTTTATATCCATTTCTTTGGAGGCACTTGGCCTCACGAATTTTCTACCACGTGTTCCTTACGTGTGTAGCTGCCGATAGGCGTACTCATTACGCCTTAATTTTGGGTTTACATTCTATATTATATGTTATGTCCTGTTATTGGTATTGCATTGAGGATCTGAGCATTGTACTCTGGCTGTGAGTTGGCATCTACTTCTCGGCTGTCGATGAGAGTCCCGCGTCGGTGAAGGGTTATTATTGCATCACATTGTATTCATATGCATTATATGTCATTCATATGCATTACATTGCATATCGTATTGGGATATTCCGCCCCAGGAGCAGGAGTATTCCGCTCCATTGTATCATATTGAGGGTAGGAGTATTCCGCCCCAGGAGCAGGAGTATTCCGCTCTATTGTATCATATTGAGGGTAGCAGTATTCCGCCCAGGAGATGGAGTATTCCGCTCCATTGTATCATATTGAGGGTAGGAGGATTCCGCCCCAGGAGAGTGCAGGAGTATTCCGCCTCAGCTTTACATTATATCGGGTGCAGGAGTATTCCGCCCCAAGAGAGTGCAGGAGTATTCCGCCTCTGGTTTATATTATATCGGGTGCAGGAGTATTCCACCTCAGGAGCAGGAGTATTCCGTTTCAGTTGGTTATCAGATTGGATTCCCCACGAATGCATGAGTATTCCGCTTCGGGATAGGATTACGGGCACATGTGACCCTTTGCATCAGATTTTATTTCATCTCATTTTATTTTATTTCTTTTCATACCATTGTGTAGACTTGTGGTACATAACTACTGTTCTGCTTATACGTGCATTGCTTATTTGTTGATATGTTTCTGGCTCGTATTCCTGGCTGAGTTTATGGTTTCATACCTATTTCTGGTTAATATCTGGCTCTGCCTTTTTATAATTTAAACAAGAGGAATTTGGTTTATTTATTTCTTCTCCCTGGCTAGCTATTGATAAGAATCAAAAACGCGGAAAGATAAAAGATAGGAACGAGACGTAACTCGATCACTAATCCCAAGTAGCAACGGAGAACTAGTTCCGTTACACCCCGGGAGAAGGCCAAGAACACCTACGCTAGGCAACTACCCTCGAGACGACAACGGACTCGCAAGTAGAATGGTCGGGGGTGGTTTGGGGTTCAACTAGAATCCACTAGTAAACTCAAACCGAACTCAAAGGTTTCATTCATAGAGAATCCACTCTAGAACATTGTCATTGACAATCAATCAATCATTCATCATAATAGCTAACTAAGGAATAATGCTAAGCTATGGGGTATTTATAGGCCTCATTTAATACATAGTGAAAGCCCAAAAGTACCCTTAAGTATGTTCTAAAGACATAAGCCACGTAGGGGCAAAGTAGGAATTACATAGCAATTAAAGTCAAATTCCCGTCAAACTTGCACAGGGGGAGGCGCCCGCCTCCAGGCCTTAGGCGCCCGCCTCAGCATCCCTAGGCGGTCCGCCTCCTTGGGCCGCCTCCAATAATCCAGAGAGCAAGCATCATGTAGGCGGTCCGCCTCAATCCGTAGGCGGTCCGCCTCTTTCTGGGACTTCTTGAAACACCTCGAAATGTGTCCCGGATGCTCTTCTTTCCTTGGCGTCCCAATGCATGACCTTGAAGTGCTCTTCCTTGGCCTTGGATGATGCTTTTGGATGGTTGCATGATTTGGGTCTTATCATCCTCCCCTTCTTGAGAAGATTTCGTCCTCGAAATCGAGGCTTGGTCTCTCATAGCATCAACAACTCCTCGGGGTGGCCAAAGCGCTCCTTCTTGATCCCTCTTGATCGTCACTTTGATATAGGCTTCTTCCAAGGTCTCCCCCGCCTTAGCATGGAGCTTAGAACCTACAAGCAACGACAAGCAAAAACACACAAACTTCCTACTTTGAAAGTAGGTTAGTGCAAGAGGTGTGGAAAACACACTCTTGTGATATAACCAAGCGTCAATAACAATCATAAATATCAAGTCTCCAAAGAGAACCGTAAGCACTTGGTTAAAAATCATCATGCACTCAACAAGATAATGAGCAAATAGGTCATGTGGGCATGAAAAATGCAAGATCAAGCTATCAAAACCCTCTTGGACCTTAAGCTCAAAATCAACATACCAATCTATCCTCGAGGTGTGATCAACATGTGGAGTGGAGTGAAACAAATAGACCAACCTACAAGTAGGATCAAGCACTCCACTCCCCTTCTTTAGAGCATACCTACTCACACCAAGGGATTCCTCTTCCCCTCCATTTTTATCTCCTAAGCAATCCTTCTCAAAAGACAAGCTTTCAAGAAAGGTATTGATGATGGACTCTTCTTCATCATAACCCAAGCAAGCAATGACCGGGTCACTCAAAGTACCATCTACCTCTCCCAAACTCTCAAACAATGGATTGCCTAGGGAATCAAACCCTTCACACCATGGAGGTTCCATTTGACTACGCACCCTAGTTCGATACAAGTCTTTACCACTAATGAGGATGCCTTCAAACAATGGATTAGTATAAGCATGCATCTCAACATCATGATTAAGCATAGACAAGTTATCAAGACTAGGTTCACTTGAGGAGTCATCATAGACAACATTGTCCAATTCATGCAATTTGGACTCCTCAAGGACAAGATCATCCTCACCACAACACATTGGTCCACCAAATAGAAGCATATCAATTAGGGAATGGTCAACTATCTCATCTTCCCATTGGTCAAAGGTTGGTGGTGTGTCATAGCAAAGGTTACAATCATGGTCAACTATCAAATCTACACTAGAGAGAGATTCAATGAACAATGAGCTCACATCATAATGTGGCTTGGCATTTCTCTCGGCTAGTGATGCACATTCACTCACAAGTTGACTACTAGACTCTTCACTAGTGGCATATTCACAAGAGGCATCAAAAGATCCAACTAGTGTTGAGTCATCATAAGGCAAATAGCTAGTAAGCTCATGAAAGGGTGGAGCAACACTTACATTTGTAGTGCTTCCTTGGTCACTCGCAAGGCTTGAAATGTCATGGGCAACTCCTTCTTCATGAGGCTCACATTGGGAACTTTCCTCCTCTTGTCTTTCCTTCCAAGCACATGGTTGAGGATCCAATGGCTTGTCTTCAATTGTACCTACACAAGAACTTTCACAAGAAAAGGTAGAAGATAAAGAAGGGTTAGAACAATGGGTGCTCACACTCTCAATTTTTCCCTCCTCACCTCTCATCTCTCGCAATTTTACCTCACGGTCAAGTGTAGTTTGTGGTGACAATCCTCTCACATCACTCCTCAAAGCCTCTCCTTTTTCCTCTCTTGGATTTTCACCGGTCACTCCCTCACTTCTCTCTATCTTTTCTCTCTCATTTGAAGTGGAGTGACTCTCATTTTGATCATTCTTTGGCAAGACAACAAGATTGTTTGCCTCGGGTTCAAGTACAATGGGTGACTTGGCTTTAGCCGCTTCCCTCAACTCCCTCATCCGCTTGTAGTCATCACTCACTTGTTTGGGAGTTAGGGGCTTCAACACAAATCTCCTTCCTTCATGTTGGAGCGTGTAAGTGTTGACACGTCCATCATGGACCACTTGTCGATCAAATTGCCAAGGCCTTCCAAAGAGAAGGTGGCAAGCTTGCATTGGCACAACGTCGAACAAGTGTTCATCCACATAACTACCCATTTTAAACTTGATCATTGCTTGTTCCACTACCTTTAACTCCCCACATTCACTAAGCCATTGCAATCGATATGGCTTTGGGTGTTTCATGGTAGGCAACTTCAATTGGGTTATAAGAGATTGACTCACCACATTAGTGCAACTCCCGGAGTCAATGATCATAGAGCACACTACACCCTTAACACGACACCTAGCATGGAATAGATTTTCCCTTTGCAAGGTTTCGCCATCCTCCACAATCATGGCTCCTAAGCTCCTTCTCACAACTAGGGAAACATGAGGATTACCCTCTTCAACCATATCCTCCCCCACATCATCCATAGATAGATCATTTCGAGTGGGTTTTGGAGGTGGAGTATTTCCTTGGGGATTGCCCAAGTTGAGGGGATTGCCCTCTTGTCGGGGATTGCCCAACCCATGCTCTTGTAGAGCTTCAACTTTGCTTTGTTCATACCTCTTGCTTAGCTCAACAAAGTGTCCGGGAGTCATAGGAGTGCTATGACTCGTGCCCTCACCGGATTCAATTTGGACACTCGGGGTCCTCCTCTCTCCGGTCTCAACTTGATTCTTCTCGATGGACTCAAGTCTCAAAGTGATTTCCTCAAACTTAGCCATAATGGTGGCCATGAAGTTCTTCATAGGATCATCTCCATCATTCGCCATTGTACCTACAAGAAGCAACAAATGTTAGTAAAACACCTCACCACTCCCTCACAATGTTTCACTCGGCTCACTCGTGTTTTGGGGAGGTGGATATTTCACACAAGTTTGAGTTTAAAAGCTTCAAGTAATTGACCAACGAACCACAACTCAACCACTCAACTTCTCAAACCCAATGCTCTCCGGGGTGAGTGGAGTTAATGGGACTCGATTGGAACGGTAAGCACTTTGATTGAGGACTTGAATCAAAAGATGCTACGGATCTTCTTTGAATTCTAGTCTCCTTTCTAAGGCACGATGATCCTAATAGCTCGAAGTAATTAGTACTACACAAGTAGGATTATACTCTAATAGTACTAATTAGAAGCAATGCAAACAACAAAACAAGAAATCCTAGAAGTTTCTACCCGTTTCCCAACCTTCAGGAAGTAGGCGCCCGCCTCAGGAAGGTAGGCGGTCCGCCCTGGGCGCTCCGCCTCAAGGGGAGGCGCTCCGCCTCAAAAAAAATCCAGAGAGTGTTCAGGATTTAGGCGGTCCGCCTCAGATGTAGGCGCTCCGCCTCTGCAACTTTTCAGCACAGTTTTCCTTCGCGATTTCTTGGCTTTGCAACCCAAAATCCAACTATTCAAGCGTTGTTTTGATGATTCAAAGGTACCCCAATGTTGTATCAATCACAAAGAACAACTCCCAACGATTTTTAACAAACCCCAATCACAAACAAGGAATTCACCATGATCATCATCTTCAAAAACTAGGGTTTATCAAAAGGGGGTTTTCAAATGGATTGTGAATCATCAAAGTTGGTGTTATACTAGTTCAAATCCCACAAATTTGGTACCAAATCGTTTGTCTTTCACAGAAGATCAATCCCCAATAACAATTTCCCAATCTAACATCAATCCAACCCAAGAATCAAGCAAAAACATCAAGAACAAGTTCATCAAGGGTTTAAGGGGAATTGGGGTTTCAACTTTTCAAACTTCACCAAATCAATCAATTTTGGTACCCAAACAACGGGAAAACAATCACGATCAAGAATCTACAACACCCAATCCAAGAATCGATCCAACCAAAAAGTTATGCCAATTTTTGTATTTTCCAATTTTTCAATTTTTTTTTGTGTTTTTCTTCAAATAACAACTTCAACAACGAAACTAAAGATAGAATCAACCTAAGGCACGAAGAATCAAGGGTCGGGGGTTTGTAGAAACAAAACCCGAGCCTTGCTCTGATACCAAGATGATAAGAATCAAAAACGCGGAAAGATAAAAGATAGGAACGAGACGTAACTCGATCACTAATCCCAAGTAGCAACGGAGAACTAGTTCCGTTACACCCCGGGAGAAGGCCAAGAACACCTACGCTAGGCAACTACCCTCGAGACGACAACGGACTCGCAAGTAGAATGGTCGGGGGTGGTTTGGGGTTCAACTAGAATCCACTAGTAAACTCAAACCGAACTCAAAGGTTTCATTCATAGAGAATCCACTCTAGAACATTGTCATTGACAATCAATCAATCATTCATCATAATAGCTAACTAAGGAATAATGCTAAGCTATGGGGTATTTATAGGCCTCATTTAATACATAGTGAAAGCCCAAAAGTACCCTTAAGTATGTTCTAAAGACATAAGCCACGTAGGGGCAAAGTAGGAATTACATAGCAATTAAAGTCAAATTCCCGTCAAACTTGCACAGGGGGAGGCGCCCGCCTCCAGGCCTTAGGCGCCCGCCTCAGCATCCCTAGGCGGTCCGCCTCCTTGGGCCGCCTCCAATAATCCAGAGAGCAAGCATCATGTAGGCGGTCCGCCTCAATCCGTAGGCGGTCCGCCTCTTTCTGGGACTTCTTGAAACACCTCGAAATGTGTCCCGGATGCTCTTCTTTCCTTGGCGTCCCAATGCATGACCTTGAAGTGCTCTTCCTTGGCCTTGGATGATGCTTTTGGATGGTTGCATGATTTGGGTCTTATCAGCTATCCTATTCTTTGAGGTCCCTAGTCTGCCCCACTTATTGAGTCCTTTTGACTCACCTTTTTTTGTTGTTTCTTTCTTGTCTATCTATTTCGTTTCGGCAGGTTCGTTCCAGGATTGAGATCGCCGCGTTGTTCAGGAGCGAAGACGACTTCAGCTGTCAGGGTGAGCCAGCTTTATTCCGGATGGGCACCAGTTTATTGTTTATTATTTCAGTTGCTTTTTGCTCCCATCAAGAGGTATCTGTCTTCTTTCGTACTCTTAGATGTCTAGTCTGGATAGCCCTAAACCTAGTATGTTGGGTAGTTAGCTGTAATTTCTTTATACAGCTTAGAGATATCAATATATTTGTGATTTTTTTTAGTCTTGTCCTTATTTATGAACTGTTATATTTATTTTCCTAATTTAATTGGTAAGGGTTCGCCCGACGGGGTCTAGGGGAGGATGTCGGGTGCCCGCACGGCCTAACCGGATTCCGGGTCGTGTCAGTTGGTATCAGAGCCCAGTTTAGAGTCTATCCAGACTAAGACAGTGTCTAGTAGAGTCTCGCTGATGGATACGTAGACGTCCGTACTTATCTACGAGAGGCTATGATGGCATTTAGGAAGTTTCACTTCCTTCTTTTCTGATCTTGCATTGGTCTAGGATGCAAAAGTATTTTCGTTAATTCATTCGTGGTAATTATGAACCCCCGTGCGTCAAATCAGCAAACGGTATGAGTTCAAGACGAAGCAGTCTAGCCTGGGGTTAGCACTGACGAAGCCCCGAGAGTTTTTATTGTGCTGACGATCTAGTTACGGAGGTCCGAGCTGTACGAGCTCGCGATGGGCAAGGGAGCAGGGCCTTGTGGTTTCCTTGGCTCTCTACGATGCTTTTACGAGAATTTTGGCGACGCAGATACCGCAAGAACCTATTATTCGCTAGGCAACTTATCAGGTTGTCGGAGATTGAGACGTTTGGTCTCAGGGAGCTCTTGTTCCAGCTCCTGATGTTGCCCCAGTAAATTATGTTCCGGAGGCAGCATGTGTTGTGCCTCTAGTTATTCTGGATGGTTAGCTAGCTTGAGTAATGGTTCGTTCCGAGTGTCTGAAGTGGCTGCATTGTTCTACCCAATTGAACCTTCTGATGTTCTTAGGCCATGCATCAAATAATCCCTGTGTAAGTTTTTTTTTTAAAATACAATGATGTCAGCATATCCTTCAGGCTCTTGATTATATCGAGCGATATAGTGTTGATTATTCTTCTTTCCAGTTTCAAGGTCCAGCCCTGGATTGGTGGACTGCTCTCTTATTAGCTAACTTGGTTTGGTTTTTCTTCTAGATTCATGGAAAAGTTCCTTCCGAGTAGCGAGCGAGATAAAAAGTGTTGCCAGATTGAGTGGATTGGACAGGGTAGCCTATCGGTTAGCCTGTTGGTGTTTCAGAATATGAGATTAAATCCTATAGAATGGCTGAATATGCATTAGAACTAGTCCATGAGCCTTTCGAGAGATTCAAAGATTTATTGGTGACCTTTCTCCTTCCTTGAGATCCCAGATGGCTCGAAAAATTGAGGTTGGGACTTCATTTGATGTTGTTGGTGATATTGATCAGAGGTATTAGGCATACCATAAGTTAGAGCGGGAGAGCAAGAGATCCCGTGGCCCTAGTGGCCAACCATGGCACCTCATTTAGAGATAAGAGTTCTGATTATTTTGGGAGGTCACCTTCAAGGTTATCTCAGCTTGTGTCACGTAATTCTCAGAGTGCGTCAGTAGTTCGTCAAGATCAGACCTAGTTTTTCTCTTTATAGCTATCAACAATCTGTCCAGCTTCCATTTTCACGGGAAAGGTGTTATCAGTGTCGTGAGCCTGTCATTTTGGTGGAGTTCTTCCTTAGTCCAGCAAGTAGGCAGTCGTCCTTTCTCTCGTCATCAGGCACCTGCACCGTCGCAGGGAATTTCATTTAGATCTCAATCAGCAAAAGAAATTCCACCATCTAGTAGAGGTTGAGAGTGTGGTGGCAGTGGTTCTTCATAAAGTGATTGTCAGGGTAGTGGCTCAACTCAGCTGCAGGGGCAGTTCAATGAGCTGCCAGTCTGGCAGGATGCTGAGGTATCCGATGTAGTACACCCAAGTATTTCTAGCTCACTTATATGTGTGTAAGCTTTGATTCTTCTGATCGATTTGGAAATGATTGTCTTATCATATTTCCATAGTTTCCTGGGATGGTGTTTCTATTAAGAATCTATTGCGGTAGAGGGGTGAGTTTCTTGTATGATTTATTCCTGGCATTTATGATGACCACCTACTAGTTTATCTGGTTTAAATGAAAGAGATTAGTGAGTGAGTATCGGTACTGTTTTCTTGGCATTTTGTTATGCCTCATTTTGTTATAATATCAAGTCAGTCTACCTCTCTTTGGAACTCAGTGTCGGTAGGATGATGGGATTCTTATTCGTCACCATCAGAAAGTGTCATGGTTTCTTCTGGTGCAAAGTGATTAGTAAGTAATATTCGATCTACGTATCTCCTTTTGGGTTCAAAACGTTAGTAAAGTCATGTTATCCCATGAGCTTATCTGGATTATAAAAGGGTTTCTGGTAAATTGTCAGAGTTTCCTTCTTATTGGGAGGTCAAATTGGCATGGATGTTGTTCCATAAAGCTCATTTAATATTTGTTTCTTCAATTGCGATTCTTGGGCTACTTTGACTCGTAATTAGTCTAGCTTTAGCAGCCAAGCAAATAAGAAGATGAGCTTCCTGAAGCTCTAATTATTTCTATCCTCGGTCCATTTCCACTTCTTCTTCGTCCGGCACTAGTGAGCTTAGGCGGTTGGTAGTCGCTTGTGATGTTCCCTGTGTTGAGCCAGAGTGCGTGCCAAGGTAGCCGGTTAAGCACATTGTTGTTTTTCAAGGCTACTAAGGGTAATGAGAGGCGTCATTTGACCTTTGATTTGATCCTTCAGGCGGGGTGTTTATAGAAAATGTATGGAGTTGTAACTCGAGAGTTGCAGCTGTTCGGCAACTCGAAAGGGTAGTTGGTAGCTTAGGTCTGCCTACGTTCAACCTTTAGCTAAATCTTCTTTAGTCCAGCAGACTGTGCGAGGATGGTTATTTCTATTCAAATAACTGCATGAGTTTGTGCTTTAAGTGGAGGAGTCTTCCTCCAAATACGGAATGGTAATACTAAATCTCTAAAGCGTTGATACCACTTTTGTCACAACCCAACCTAAGGCCACGACAGAAACCTACAATGAGAGTCGATCATTGCTAAACCCACTAATAATCTATTAATGATAGAGATAAGCTGGTAACCTGATCATATATACGTACCTATCTACTGAAGGCATAAAGTCTGGAAAGATGACACGACTTTAACTTGTTGGCAATTAGAACACTGAGCCACAAATTCTTCTATGTCACACTTCATTCCGTCTTACCAATAAATTTGCTTAAGATCCTGGTACATCTTAGTCGAACCTAGATGAATAGTGTATTTGGAATAATGTGCCTCTATCATAATCTGTCCACGTAAATCTGCAACATCAGAAACACAAAGTCTATCTTTATACATGAGAACACCGTCAGTAGTAAACCCTGTATGGTGACTCCGGTTTTCTTCTGGCTATCTGTCTGTATTCAACTAGAACTGGATCCTCATACTGACGCTTTTTTACTTCAAAAAAAATTTAGAGTTAAAGGTCTCGTGCAGCTTGTCGTCCATCCATCATTGGCATATCTCCTTCACAGCTCAACTCTTTGAGAAGTTACTTTAGCGTTATAAGTGCTCATGTAATCAACTTTGTTGCTGATATTCTGCCTCAGCTGAAGGTCCAACTACATGTCTCTTTTATATTTACTTTTTCAAGTCATAATATTTCCAATTCAAAGACAATACCCTGAAGTAGATGTTCAGTCTGAAGATCATTCCTGGTCTGCATCATACTATCCAGTAGTATTTGCAGGATCTTTATCATTATATGATAGACCCTGTTCAGATGAACCTTTGACATACATTAGGATATGAGTAACTACATTCCCACAAGGAGCTTGCGGAACAACACTAAAATCAACTGAGATGTTGCATAGTGCATTCGTAAAAAATAATATAGCTTGCATCAAATCTTCTATAGTGAGTAGTGACAAGGTACTTCAAAAGCTTCCCCTATTGTATCAAGCGTGAGCTAATTCGTAGTTCCATCGACCTGTTCTATATCGTAAGGTATATCGAAGAGGTGATTATCGGCTGAATCATGTTAACCCATTAAAAGTTCAATTTATCTTTGCTTTGAAAAAGTAAAACTCTCCTCTCCTGATCGAGGAAGGATCAGTGTAGTCAGAATAAGCTGGGCAATGGCATTATGATATTATGAAGTTATGCTTTTATCCAAGAGTTCGATATGCGTGTTATAATTCTGATCATGTAATCAGGAAATAATGCCCGTGGAGTAGCTCATGAAGGTCGTGCAAGTTCTCTTGTTATCTGCGTGAATTTTTTTTTAGACTTAGGCTCGTTCGAGGACGAACGAGAGTTTAAGTGGAGGAGAATGAAACGACCTCGGTTAGTCGTTTCGGAAGTTAGGACTCCGATTGGCGTGCCGATAATTTTAAAATATTCGTAAGGTCCATTGAGACTTATCTATAAAATTTGAGCTGAATCAGACCTCGTTTGGTAGGCATCGGAAGAAGGTTTCAGTTTTTAATGTCGATAAATATTAAAAAGAGATTTTCGAGCTCGGTTTTGGCGAATGAGCTCCGATTCGAAATTCGAAAGCGCCGTTTGGTTCGTATGATTATTTTTGACTTTTGTAAACTTTCGAAAGTGAATTTCGATGTTGTTTGGCTAGTTTCCGCTAAAATGCCGAAAGTTAAATAATTTGACATTTTTTCTATTTAAATTCGCATCTTTAGTTTTGGGAACCCGATTTGAGATCCGCCTTCGCGAGTATGTTACATATATTTTGTATAACTTGTATTCAAAAGTTAGAATTATTTCGAATATCATAGAGTACCGCTTTAATTTTCGTCGCGAAAAGAAAATAAAATAAAATAAAAAGGAAAACAAAAGAAAAAGGGAAAGGACAAAACAAATGGAGGCGGTGGACTTAAGCGAAAAGCTTAATGGAACAGTAGGTAGCATAAGAACAGAAATATAAAAACGAAACATGAACAGAGAAACGAGAATGACACAGTAGAAAAAAATGCCAGAAAATGAGAAAAGAGCCTGAAAAATAGTAGAATTTTTACCCCCGAAATATTCAGGTAATGATCTTAATGCATTATTTGAATTTATTACGTATGTTTGAATATGTTTTAACGGTAAAATTTGGAATATTAGACATCGTTTTAATAAGTTCAATTAATAGTTTAAAGGGTCAAATGGACCCCGATAACGAAATTGATTATATATTCGCACTCAGTGAGTTATGGGAAACACATAAATATAATTTATTTGGGATTTGGTAATGTGACCTTAAACCCTGTATATAGGCCTGGCCTGCGTATTGCGTATGCGAATAGGGTATCAGGTTCCTACCTGGATTGCCCTAAGATGTGAGGAATGAAGCCTTTAGCCTAATTTGATATATTTTTCTGCTTATTAAACACAGTGGGATCGTTTGGCAATGAATCCAAAGGACAAAGCGGTTGTTGCGTAACTGTGCTAACTTTGTATCAAGGTAAGTATTTATATCCGTTTCTTTGGAGGCACTTGGCCTCGTGGATTTTCTACCACGTGTTCCTTACGTGTGTAGCTGCCGATAGGCGTACTCATTACGCCTTAATTTTGGGTTTACATTCTATATTATATGTTATGTGCTGTTATTGGTATTGCATTGAGGATCTGAGCTTTGTACTCTGTCTGTGAGTTGGCATCTACTTCTCGGCAGTCGATGAGAGTCCCGTGTCGGTGAAGGGTTATTATTGCATCACATTGCATTTATATGCATTATATGTCATTCATATGCATTACATTGCATATCATATTGGGTGCAGGAGTATTCCGCCCCAGGAGCTGGAGTATTCCGCTCTATTGTATCATATTGAGGGTAGGAGTATTCCGCCCCAGGAGCAGGAGTATTCCGCTCCATTGTATCATATTGAGGGTAGGAGTATTACGCCCCAGGAGCAGGAGTATTCCGCCATTGTATCATATTGAGGGTAGGAGTATTCCGCCCCAGGAGCAGGAGTATTCCGCTCCATTGTATCATATTGAGGGTAGGAGGATTCCGCCCCAGGAGAGTGTAGGAGTATTCTGCCTCAGCTTTACATTATATCGGGTGCAGGAGTATTCCGCCCCAAGAGAGTGCAGGCGTATTCCGCCTCTGGTTTATATTATATCGGGTGCAGGAGTATTCCGCACCAGGAGCAGCGGTATTCCGCTCCAGTTGTTTATCAGATTGGATTCCCCTCGAATGCAGGAGTATTCCGCTTCGGGATGGCATTACGGGCACATGTGACCCTTTGTATCAGATTTCATTTCATCTCATCTCATTTCATTTCTTTTCATACCATTGTGTAGACTTGTGGTACATAACTACTGTTCTGCTTATACGTGCATTGCTTATTTGTTGATATGTTTCTGGCTCGTATTCCTGGCTGAGTTTATGGTTTCATACGTGTTTCTGGTTAATATCTGGCTCTGCCTTTTTATAATTTAAACAAGAGGAATTTGGTTTATCTGTTTCTTCTCCCTGGCTAGCTATCCTATTATTTGAGGTGGCTAGTCTGCCCCACTTATTGAGTCCTTTTGACTCACCCTTGTTTGTGTTTGTTTCTTGTCTATCTATTTCGTTTCGGCAGGTTCGTTACAGGATTGAGTTCGCCGCGTTGTTCAGGAGCGAAGACGACTTCAGCTGTCAGGGTGAGCCAGCTTTATTCCGGATGGCCACCAGTTTATTGTTTATTATTTTAGTTGCTTTTTGCTCCCTTCAAGAGGTATCTGTCTTCTTTCGTAGTCTTAGATGTCTAGTCTTGATAGCCCTAAACCTAGTATGTTGGGTAGTTAGCTGTAATTTCTTTATACAGCTTAGAGGTATCAATATATTTGTGATTTTTTTTTGTCTTGTCCTTATTTATGAATTGCTATATTTATTTTCCTAATTTAATTGGTAAGGGTTCGCCCGACGGGTCTAGGGGAGGATGTCGGGTGCCCGCACGGCCTAACCGGATTTCGAGTCGTGTCAGAACCTCAACGACATCATGCGGAAACTCGCGTAGCAAGCACAAAATGAGTAAGGATCCAACATTGGGACAATGTTGTGATGTGTGTTGAGGTTGTTGAATAGATAAGCACACCTAGGCGCAGAATCCAAAAAAAATACAAGCACACTAAATTGAAAAATCCACAAAAGTACAGATATTGTGATTCAAAATAATGGCTAAAATACTAAAATCAGAGCCTTCTAACAAAACGATGCAAAGCATTTTGTACATACAAACTTCCAAAAAGTTTAATTACAACTACTATCTCGAAATATGATAATTCTTTCAACCCAAGCAGCGTTAGTGAGGGCGGGAAATATCACCATGCTGACACCTATCCCTCTTTATTCTAAACGCTTTTGGTCGTGGTGGTATTATCACGTTGTGCACCGGAGGTGGGCCGCATTCAGTACCATAAATGGGCGTTACATTTTCAGTTGGAACATCTCCGTTGCAGACAGGGCATTCCCGTGCAGTTGATGTAGAATCAATGAAAGGTAACTGATAGAAGCATGGCCAGCAGTACAGGTGCCCACAACAAGTCAAGATAGGTTCTATAGGCATTTCCAGGCAAATTTTGCATTCGAAAGGACCACCCACACAGCTTTCTACCACCGCGTTGACACGTGGCACCTCACTAGTATTTTGAGCTCGGGGACGGGCTATAGATAATAAATCCTCAACTTCTTGGACTCTACTTAACATAGACTCAATATCTGAAACAGTATATGGGGGGTCGGAGGGTTCTTGGTCCGCATGATCCATTGAAAACGGCAGATCTGGCCAAACGTACGTGAAGGAATATTTTTAATTAGAGATATAAACTGCAATGTATGTACGCTTCAAAACGGTTTTTTGACGTCTAGAACAAAAACCCCAACCCCCAAAATTCATAACCCTTTAGAAGTTTATTGTAAACTAACTAACAGCATATCGAACTAAATGCAAACAAAGAAAAAATGATTATATACAATTTTAGGTGAAATTATCCAGCTACCCACAAAGTGGGAAACCAAGTTCGAGTTTCGAAATCAATATTCTATAGCTACGCATCTGCAACAAACAATCAGGATTAGGAAGCTCTGACACGAAGACGTCCATGGGGACCACAAAAAACTGCAGCAAATAACTTAATAAACACAGATGGGCCAACAAACCCTATAAACACTACACCAAAAAAAAAAAATCGGACGTTGAAGTAGGGCTGAGAGATTACAGTGGTTTAGACTCAGCAATGCTTTTCCTGCCTAATAGATCTCAATAACGGGCACTTGCCCAACAGAATCCTTTGTGATTAGTTCTGAAGAAATTAAGCAGCAATGACAGAACGTTTTAGGGTATCGCTATATATATATATATATATATATATAGAGCCAACCTACTAGGTAAAAAGTGAAAGACTTTAGTCAAATATAATACAAAATTATACTAATAATTAATGTGAGATACACGCTTAAGTCTTTTCAAATAGTCCTCTTTATCGGAATATCACTTAATTAATTAGTTTCTTGAACGTTGGAAACGTCTGCAAACCTCTGTATCCTGAACAAAATACATTGAATGTTCTGTTAGGGAATATTCTAGATGGGAATACTAATAGAGTATGTGATATGTTTGATAGATAAATCTCTTCCTCGACTTAATGTATAAATTTGTATGGACTACACTCTCAACAAATGATTTCATCGGATGTACATGTATGTGATCTACATAGTACATACATGTATAAATCTATTCAAGTACTGTTGATTTTATATTCTTTAAATTGTGCTGAATTTCTAACAATCATTTCCGTTAATGTAAATCTTGGAGCAAATGAAAGACTACTATTCAATACAATTTTATATTCTCCAGTGACATTATATATTTGGTTTAGAGAGCACAATGCTTTTGTCCGTTCTGTGGATGTTCTATTACTTTTTCATCATTTTTTCTTCTTACTCCATGTTGATTATCTGATGTTTAAAAGTTGCAATAAAATAAACTTCTATAGAATTTTGTTTCCCCAGCTTATGAAATGATTATTTTTTATCGCATTCAGGAAAAATCAATTGACATCGTGCTTTTGTATAGAGTTGAACAGAACTCTACTTGGACTTGTGCCAATACAAATGAGGCAGGCAGCATTCCATTCTAACAAAAAGTTTATTTTTTTGCGAGACTGATGAATACTATTTTCTGAATAAGTTCTTTTTGGTTGTATACCGGATAATGTCAGGAGGATTCCTTAATTATATTTAATTTTCTTATGATTTTTGGTATAAAATTGGTCTCTTATCATTATAGATGTCTCATGTGGTGTCATAAAGTATACTTCATTCGTGCGGCTAGGTTTAGTACGAGAATTAATGTACTTTATTTTTTCTGTTAATTCAAACTTGGATTTTACAAATATATGCTAACTCTATGAAATATATGGATTGAGATACTCACAATAAGTTAATATGAATCATATAAGGTATAACATTCTTTCATTTGTGTTTTTAGTTCTTCAATGACTTTTTACGCTTATGATTGCTTTATTACAGTTGATGTTTTGTTTTAAATATTTCTCTGTTGATTTCTTACTATATTTTTGGTTAGAAAAAAAAATTGTTCTCATTAATATGGATTACACGCGCAAATCGCGTTTCGAGAAGTAGTATATACTCCTATTTAAGGGGAAACGTATGGTCATTTCTGGCAGATTCGAAGCCGGTCTAGTGTCTTTTGGTTTTCTCTTTATTAATGTCAAACTGTCGAAATGTTTCAGGAGTTAACTAGTGTTTGGAATAAGGGCTGGGGAGATTTTGTAAGGGCCAAAAATCTAAAGGCAGGAGATCATGTTAGCTTGCGACTCATTGAAAGCACCGAAGACGTAGTACGTAGTAGATAAGCAAGCATTAAATTATATAAAGAATATATTCATATATAAGTACTGTTTCATAAAGTAATATCTTTTTGGTTTTCAAAAATCAATGTGGATGAACTTTGACCAACAATTTAAGATGATTTTTTTTCATCATATTGATATGGAAAGGGCTGTATGTAGTAGTACTTTTTGTATAGTTGTTGAATATGCAATTTTTTATTTAAAAATATTAGTTTAATATAGTCTAATTTAGAATCAAGGATTAGTCTAATTGAATTTCGAAAAAGTGAAAAGGTTCATAATTTTTAGAAAAACAAGCTCTTAACATAATGTAGATAAAATCTAAAATCACCATTAATTATAGCATGCAGATGAAAAAATAAGAAATCATCCAGTAAGAAAATACACCGATCCAACAGTCAGTCACTCACCTTTCTTTTCACAAAAGATCTCAGTGTTACAGTCCAATTTGCCAAGTTAGACCATCATGTCCATACATTAAATCCTACTATTAACTGTAAAGTTACAAAACTCCCTAATTAGGCCAAACAACTATGGCACCCTTAAACTTGCCAAGTAGCAGACTTGGAGTTAGACTATCTATGTCGAGAACACAAGCACAAAAGAATGACCAGTAAGCTCAATATCAGCTTCTTACTTTATCGAGATAATCAGTAGGCTAATCAATTCAACAGAAAAATTTGCATCCATTCAACAGAAAAATTTTCATGAGATCGATTCCTGCAATTCCTGCGATATTCAAAACTCTTAGTTCAATCCTTAACAACTAAAAAAGAACAAATATCTTTTGATTTGAACTTGAATTAAATATCATTACAAATATTGTCTTAATGTCCTATTCTATTGTAAAACTAATAGTAAAGTAGTGCAAGAACAAGATAAAATATATAAGAGGAGATGGAAGAACTTGTATTATTCTCAAAGTGTTTCAAGTGTGTCTTCGATAGAACCAAATATGCTCTATTTATAGGATACAAATACACAGGTTACAAATCATCCCAAAGGTTACAAGAATTAAGTAGTGACTTAATAAGAAATTAGTGGTCACTTAGTGGGGAGGAATTAAGTAGGAGAAAGTGGGGTAGTAAACCATACGTTACAATTGAATAATGGTGAGTAGTGGTCATCCACACAAATAAATGAATTTATAACACTCCCCCTTGGATGACCATTTAGAAGATAATGTGCCTCGTTAAAACCTTACTAGGAAAAACCCGATGGGAAAATCCTAGTGAAGGAAAAAGAGTACACACATCCTGTAATACGCCTTTAGAGCTGCCTCATTAAAAACCTTACAAGTAAAACCCAAGTGGGAGAAAACCTTGTTAAGGGAAAAAGAGTGCAGTGCATACTTTACTCCCCCTGATGAAAACATCATTCAGTATCTTGAAGACGACACATTCCAATCTTGTAAATCAGCTTCTCAAATGTTGAGATTGGCAATGATTTAGTGGACAGATCCGCCAAACTATCACTGGAGTGAATTCTACAGCATTAACATCATTCTTTTGAAGATCACGACTGAAAAGGAATCTTGTTGAATATTTATCTCCTCAGTTGTATCTTCCTTTTAGCTGAACTATCCATGCAATATTTCATATAATATTACTGGGATCCTCGTCTTCAAAGAAATACCACATTGTTGCTGAATATGTTGAGTCCTTGATCTCAGTCACCAATATTGTCGCATAGCTTCAAGCATGGCTATTATCTCTTCATAAATTGAAGATGTAGCAGCAACAATTGATTTTATAAAATTTCATAATATAGGTATTCTACCACAACAAATAAATACCAAGTTGATATTGGGCTTTGTGGATCAAGTAGATACCATGTATTCTTCTGATGTCTTCGCATTGAAGAAGAACTGTATCTTACCAATAAGCTTATAACCAAAGTTATAACCAGTGGAGTATATTTGGTAAGATACTTCAACGCACCAATTGCATTAAAATATAATATTTCAATATCAAGAAGCTCGCAAACACAATTTTACCACATGTGGCCGGATTCTTTTAATCCGTATAAATATTTATGAAGCTTCATTGAATAGGTTTTCTGGGAACCTTTACATGCTTCAAGGATTTTGAATCCTTCAAGGATAAATATGTTGTTGCTCAATGAGCCATATAAAAGGCTGTTGCAACATTCATACTCATATCAAGTCTTTCATGCACTGCCAGACATACAACATACCTGAAGGTGATGCATCCACCAAGGAGAATATGTCTCCATATTTATCAATGTCAGATCATTGTGCTTCAAGTCGTACTTTATATCTAACGACTTATTTTTATCAATATTTTTGCACAAAAATATCTTTGTACACCACTGGCTTTGCACCTTAAGATGTTTGTACTATAGGTCCAAAAACTTCACGTCACCTGAGTGAAGCCAATTTTTGCTTGAATGCATTTTTCTATTTTTGGCCAATAATTTCATGTTTGTATTCCTAACAGACTTAAGCTCAAGATCCTCATAATCATATAAATATTGAGCTTTATAATATATGTAAGATATCATCGACGATAATTTCATATCTCGGTTCCCAATCCGACATAACATATTGAGATCTCTTCACATTCATAAATTTTCGGGTACCTGAACCTCTCATGAGGAGGTTTTATGAAGTGTTATGTTGTGGATTTTTCTAGAGCCCCGCCACCTTATTTGACCATCTCAAATATTTGCTCCTTTCCTTTTTCAAGAATTTATCTTTTGGAACCGAGTAGTCTACCACGCTTCAGGCGTGTCTTAGACTCATTTACATAAATATAATGTTTCACTAGGACATCAGGAGCATCAGCAGCTGGAATATAATATTTTTCTTTGGGTCAGTAATGCGTCTGGCAGTGTGACTTGCATTATTTTTATATGAGGATCATAATCAAATAATAATTTAATTTATTTATTCCTCAGCTGCTTTAATTTCTCCCCTTAATGTTAGCCAAACGAACATTCGTTCCCAACCTTATATGGGATCCATCTTTGTGTGTTGCGGTGGAGCACATTTAAATTATTAGATGGAAAATATTTGGTTCCTGACCCTGAACCAATTATGAGGGGGAATTCATTTTGTGGCATGTCGTGCACAAGTGCTGCTTTATGGATATACCATACCTCATACCTGATTTAGGTAGCATTGTTCTCATATGCATGGTTTAGCAATTGGAGGCTTTCAATATATGAATTTGCTAAACTTGCTTGCCAACATTATCAAGATAACTTGTCTTGATTGCATAATCTGGAAATATAATCATAATAAGATTTATTTGAACAAATACTTAACCTTGCAAGTACCATTGCGGGTTTGTAATAAAACGCACATGTGACCTTATCATAGATGCATCAATCATATAATAATTATATGGTCCACATGGCAGGTGAACGGGCCCACATTCACCTTTTCTATATTCCAGAACAGCGGGGATCCTGATCCCAAATTTAGTTGGTCCAATAATTTTTTTTTATCTTGAGAACAAGCAGCACAAAAAGAATTCTTGAAGAATCCTGATTCTTCAGTATATACCCATGCGAATTCTCATTTATATATTTTGTGCATCATATTTGAACCGGGATGATCAAACCGGTCATGCCAACTCATAAAGTTATTCATCTAGTAAACTTCTGGTTTACTGTAGCATGGGCTTTGTAACAAATAAACTTTTGTTTATTGTGGCATGCACATATAATTCTACCACACTTATATTTTGAGTAGTACATACTCGAGGAAGAGGCGGGGAGCTTTTCAAGCACATATATCTCACTCGACATTCTTGTAGTAATATAAAGATATTCATATCTTTACATCAATTTTAGTCTCTTAGCCATTTTGGAAAATGTATTTAAAACTTAACAAGTTTCTTTCGAGACATACTACAATAAATATTTCATCAATCTCATTCCTCCAGGTAGTAATATTTTGGCTCTTCCGGAGCACTCAAATAGCTTTGTACTACCATATATTTTATTACACCAACCATATGGTGAATATCTCATTTCAAGGAGAAAATTATATTATTTTTCTCATGGTAAAATCATTATAGGCAAGATCAATTTCTTGCTTCACTTGCTCTTATGTAATTCATAATAATACATAATTATGGCGTACGTTCGGTACGAGAGCAATGACCATTTATGCCACAATAAATAATAAAATTATTATAGTCGAACCTTTTCTAGAGGTGAGTTGTGGTACTTTATCAACCACGCATGGACATGTCCATATTCATCTTTCTCGAACCTCTTCTGGAGGCGAGTTTTGGTATTTTATCACATATTGCCACATTCACTTCGGTGAATGGGTCTATATTCATTTTTTTTTATAAATTGTCTCATTCACTGCAAGGAATGGACCATAATCATCTGGACTTGCCTCATGCTCATATGATACATTGAAGGCATTATTATATTTACCGTTTGAACGGTTACTTTTTGAGAACCCTTATTGTTCTCTTATTTATTTCACAATGATAACTATTTTTTTATCCCTTGCCACGTCCACGTCCATGGTCTCTATCATGGTAATTATTTTATCGTCTTTTAGACATAAAATTATTTGCCTTCTTTCAGACATAAAATATTGTGTCTTCTTTCAGACATAAAGATATTTTGCCTTCTTTCAGGCATATTATGTTGTGTCTTCTTTCAGGCATAATGATAATTTGCCTTCTTTCAGGCATATTATGTATTGCTACTGCATTCACATCTAAGAATGGAGTATTATATTGTGCTCCCACATTCACCTTATGGAATGGAGCTTGTCTTGCTCCCACATTCATCTTAGGGAATGGAGCATATATTGCTCCCACATTCACCTCTATGAATGGAGCCTATTTAGTGGACGGGCTTCATGATTTTTATCAAAAATACTTTATCTTTTTTATAATACTTTAGTTTGCCTCAATCATCATTATGCCATAAATATCTTATTATCGCAAAAGCGTGTTACACCATAATGCATTGGGAGTTGAATATGATGTCTTACCCTTAACTAATGGCATAATAGGCCAAAGTGTGTACATATGATGCGATTTGAAGTACAATACTCAAAGGTACTCATGCTTCGTGTAATTGAAACATAGTACTATAATCATGTATCAATGATATAACACTAATATATCAGGTAAAGATAAAAAAAAATAAGCATTATTTCTCCGGTCTCCACTTACCAAGAGTATAAAAATTTATACCCAACTATAAATCAAAGAAGCATTCTTTAAAAGTTACCTTATTTGTTTCATTCCATATATCCTTGTGAGAGTAAAATATTAACCATATTACATAATCCATGTTTGCTCTCACAAGCAGTTAACCTTGAAACATGAGTAGAAATGATCTACAATATCATGTTGCTAGGCCATGCACCCTTAAATTGTTGTCAAATGATAGACAAAAGTTGTAGTCAGTGAAAGGTTTCCACAATTTAAAGTGGTATAAAACGAAATGAAAATAGGGTACTATTAATTTTGAGATTAACAAAAACCATAATATGAAGGAATTTAGACGCAAAAAAAAACTTATCTTGTGTTAGCAACCAGAACGTTGGATTCTATCAATTGCATCATAATTTGCTTTTCATTTCTTCTAAATCGTGTAATAAAATAGAGACTCGTGCTGATAACGTATTGTAAAACTAATAGTAAAGTAGTGCAAGAACAAGATAAAATATATAAGAGGAGAAGGAAGAACTTGTATTATTCTTAGAGTGTTTCAAGTGTGTCTTCCATATAGCCAAATGTGCTCTATTTATAGGATACAAATACATAGGTTACAAATCAACCTAAAGGTTACAAGAATTAAGTAGTGACTTAATAAGAAATTAGTGGTCACTTAGTGGGGAGGAATTAAGTAGGAGAAAGTGGAGTAGTAAGCCATATGTTACAATTGAATAATGGTGAGTAGTGGTCATCACAACAAATAAATGAATTTATAACATATTCTAAGTTTTGTCCTAAGCGTTCTTTGTTTTTATAAATATATAGATTATTCGAAATATACATGCATCGCACGTGTCAGAAAACTAGTTAGTATTATAATTTATGAACTCGGCTAATTTCCTATGAACTTCCTTTTCTGTGCTAATTTCCCATGAACTGTACTGCTTCGCCTATATATAAGGGTAGTGGTAGTTGTAGAATCCAAATTCTTCTTCTGGGAACACTTCATTTCTTGCAAATATTTCTCATGAAAAATATTGATTCCTTATCTTAAAAAGTGTTTGCCTTCGGTCATGGTGTAAGATTCCCAAAACTACTTCCTCATTTAGATGTAAATCAAATAATATGCACATTTTTCTTCGTCTGTTCTTCCATCCATGATTGGAAGAACGGAGTACGCCAAGTCATGAAGTCGGATCAGGATATTGACTTCAATTTAGTGTGTGCACCGATTACGGTGCACTCAACTCCTAAATTAGTAAAATGCTGTGATATTCCTCTTGTCATGCGGAGTTCTTGAACAAAGGAATTCCAACTCCAAATAGTTACTCTGCATTAGCTCGTCTTTTGGTTGCAGGGACACTTTTTTCTGGAAGGTCCCATATTTTCGCGAGCTGTGCGTCCGCCATGGTTTTCTCTCTTCTATCGGTTGATTAGAGAGACTTCAATGCAAGAGCAACTATACAGATGAAGGGTATCATGCAACACAAACTAGAACTTGGAGAACTTGATGATTACTCCCTCCGTTCCAATTTATGTGGCAGCATTTCCTTATTCATCTGTTCCAAAAAGAATGGCAGCATTCTAAATTTGGTAACAATTTAACTTTAAAATTACAGTTTTGCCATTATTGAAATGATTTACAACCACACAAATATCTTTGACTTATTTTACACCACAAGTTTCAAAAGTCTTCCTTTATTTCTTAAACTTTGTGCCGAGTCAAACTATGACACATAAAATGGAACGGAGGGAGTAATATTTTAGCTTTTATGAACTTCATAAAGGGTCTTCTTTGAGATTCATTGGCACTGTGCAGGCTGACATCTCCACTATCACGTAGGACATCCCAATTACCGTTGTGTCAAACATATTTATTTTCTTCTCTTTATATTTTCCTTTTATCATTATTTAATGTATCATCTTTTTTTGTCCTCCAAATATTGGTATTACTCTTTTCATCAACTCTCTCGTCTCTTTTCATATTTATTTATTGATATTTCTTTTTATCATTTAAGCTCATTTTTCACTCGCTTTATTCCACGAAGACCACCTTTAAAACCCAACAGGAGGTAAAGTTTTGAAAAAGCTTTCCACAATGTGTTAGAACTGAAATTCTGAACCTTATTTCATTATTTTCGGCTATTAGTGCCAGATATGGTTTTCATAAAGTTATTGGTTACTCTCACTCCTTCATTGTCCTAGGCTGACAACTGTAGGATCGTTTGGTTCCCTGATGTAAAGAATTATCACAGCTATTTTAATTAGTAATGTACTTGTGTACTATCTTTGTATTTGGCTTCGACCATTTATAGTATAGACGTGAAGATTTAATCATAAAAAAGAATAATTGTGGTCTCAATATACAGTTCACATAGATTGCTGAATGTATTGCTGATGTTTAGAGCCCGCTTATACAGTTATACTCCGTAGTTTGTATAGCTGAACGTACCCATGCAAATTTGTTAAGGGAATTTGCTAGCCTTTAATTATCAAACAAATACTCCCTCCATCTCAAATTAGTCGGCACTTTCAAGTTTCAAACATTGTACGCCCAATCGCATTAGAGTATATATTTTACTGTGTTATCCTTGTTTAAGATATGACTAAAATAATTTTTAAGAATATCTGAATAATTAAGGGAAAGACCTAACAAAAATAGTCTTGAAATTTGTTGCTGTAAACTAAATTGGGACAAATGAATCTTGCTAATGCGTCAACTAATTTGAGACGAGTAGAAAACAAAGTTACATGGACAATATCCAAGTGCATGGACAGTATCATAGTGAAACGACCTCGGTTAGTCGTTTCGGAAGTTAGGACTCCGATTGGCGTGCCGATAATTTTAAAATATTCATAATATCCATTGGGACTTATATGTAAAATTTGAGCTAAATTAGGCCTCGTTTGGTAGGCATCGGAAGAAGGTTTCAGTTTTTATTGGCGATAAATATTAAAAAGAGATTTTCGAGCTCGGTTTTGCCGAATGAGGTCCGATTCGAAATCCGAAAGCGCCGTTGGGTTCGTATGATTATTTATGACCATTATAAACTTTTGAAAGTGAATTTCGATGTTGTTCGGCAAGTTTCCGCAAAAATGCCGAAAGTTAAATAATTTGACTTTTTCTATTTAAATTCGCATCTTGAGTTTCGGGAGTCCAATTTGAGATCCGCCTTCGCGAGTATGTTACATATATTTTTTTTGTATAACTTGTATGCAAAAGTTGAAATTATTTCAAATATCGTAGTGTACTATTTTAATTTTTGTTAAGAAAAGAAAATGGTATAAAAGAAAAAAAAAAAAAAAAAAGAGAAAGACAAAACATAAAAAGACAAAAAATGAAATAAAATGCAAGGTGAGCAAGTACCATGGGCGGTGATCAGGGATTAAGGAGTAATCCCTTATCTTCAAAATCAAAAAGCAGCGAAAGTAAACAGAAGCAAATGGAAACGGAAAGCTGAGAACGCAACAGAAAAAAATGCCAGAAAATGGGAAAAGGGGCCGGAGAAAAGTAGAATTTTTACTCTGAAACATTCAGGTAATGATCCTAATATAGTATTTGAGCTTATTACGTGTGTCTAAATATATTTTTTGCGGTAAAATAGAAATATTAGACATCGCTCTAATGACGTAAATTGATAGTTTAAAGGGTCAAATGGATCCCGATAATGAAATTGATTATGTATTCGTGCTAAGTGAGTTATGGGCAACTTACAAATGTAATTTATTTGGGATTTGGTTATGTGGCCTTAAACCCTGTATATAGGCCTGGCCTACGTATTGCGTATGCGAATAGGGTGTCAGGTTCCTACCTGGATTGTTCTAAAATATAAGGAATAAAGCCTTTAGCCTAATTTGATATATTTTTCTGCATATTGAATAGACTGGGATCGTTTGGCAATGAAACCAAAGGACAAGCGGTTATTGAGTGGCTGTACTAACTTTGTAACAAGGTAAGTGTTTATATCCATTTCTTTGGAGGCACCTGGCCTCGTGGATTTTCTACCACGTGTTCCTTACGTGTGTAGCTGCCGATAGGCGTTCTCATTACGCCTTAGCTTTGGATTTATATTCTATATTATATATTATGTCCTGTTATTTGTATTGCATTGAGAATCTGAGCATTGTACTTGGGTTGTGAGTTGGTATATACTTTCCAGCTGTCGATGAGAGTCCCGCGTTGGTGATGGATTATTATTGCATCATGTTGCATTCGTATGCACATTGCATCATATTGAGGGTAGGAGGATTCCGCCCTCGGAGCAGGAGGATTCCGCTCCATTGCATCATATTGAGGGTAGGAGGATTCTGCCCTCGGAGCAGGAGGATTCCGCTCCATTGCATCATATTGAGGGTAGGAGGATTCCGCCCTCGGAGCAGGAGGATTCCGCTCCATTGCATCATATTGAGGGTAGGAGGATTCCGCCCTCGGAGCAGGAGGATTCCGCTCCATTGCATTATATTGAGGGTAGGAGGATTCCGCCCTCGGAGCAGGAGGATTCCGCTCCATGTATTTGGCATATGCGACACCATTGCATCATACTGCATTCATCCCATTTCATTGCACCGCGTGCTGACTATTGTGTGACTACCATGCTGTGTTTTGTGTATGCGGTATGTATACCATATAGTGGACATATTTCAGTTTGCCTACGTATTTCTGGCTCGTATTCTGAGTTGTGGGGATCGGGTTACACGCCGCAACGGTATAAATATATGGATAGGGTTGCACGCCGCAACAGGATGAATATATGGATCGGGTTGCACGCCGCAACAGGATGTATTTCTGATTGTTGATGTGTTCGGGATACCTATATGTTTTGGTTATCTTATGTTCCAGGTTGTTGATGAGTTTGTCATCCCATACGTGTTTCTAGTTATTGTCTGGCTCTGCCTTTTTATAATTTAAATAAGAGGAATTTGTTTATCTGTTTCTTCTCCCTGGCTAGCTACCCTATTCCTTGAGATGGCTAGTCTGCCCCACTTATTGAGTCCTTTTGACTCACCTTTGTTTGTTGTTTATTTTTGTCTATCTATTTCGTTTCGGCAGGTTCGCTCCAGGAGTGAGTTCGCCACGTTGTTAAGGAGCGAAGACGACTTCAGCTGTCAAGGTGAGCCAGCTTTTATTCCGGATGGCCACCAGTTTATTGGTTATCATTTCAGTTGCATTTGCTCCCTTCAGGAGGTATCTGTCTTCTTTTGTACTCTTAGATGTCTGGTCTGGATAACCCTAAACTTAGTATGTTGGGTAGTTAGCTGTAATTTTCTTTCGTACAGCTTAGAAGTGTCAATATGTTTGTGTGTTTTTTTAAAGTCTTGTCCTTATTTATGAACTATTATATTTATTTTCTAAATTTAATTGGTAAGGGTTCGCCCGACGGGTTTAGGGGAGGGTGTCGGGTGCCCGCACGACCTAACCGGATTTTGGGTCGTGTCAGTTGGTATCAGAGCCATGTTTAGAGTCTATCCAGACTAAGACAGTGTCTAGTAGAGTCTCGCTGATGGGTACGTAGACGTCCGTACTTATCTACGAGAGGCTATGATGGCATTTAGGAAGTTTCACTTCCTTCATTTCTGATCGTGCGTCGGTCTAGGATGCAGAAGTATTTTCGTTAATTCCTTCGTGGTAATTGTGAACCCTCGTACGACAAATCAGCAGACGGTATGAGTTCAAGACGAAGCAGTCTAGCCTGGGGCTAGCATTGACGAAGTCCCGAGAGTTTTTGATCGTGCTGAAATCTAGTTTCGGATGTACGAGCTCGCGATGGGCAAGAGAGCAGGGCCTTGTGGTTCCCTTGGCTCTCTACGATGCTTTCACGATCTTGGTGATACAGATACCGCAAAAACCTATCATTCGCTAGACAGCCTATCAGGTTGCCGCATGTGCAGACGTTCGGTCTCAGGGAGCTCCTTTTCCGGTTCTTAATATTGCTGCAGTGAATTATGTTTCGGAGACAACATGTATTGTGCCTCTAGTTATTCTGGCTGGTTAGTTAGCCTAAGCAATGGCTCGGTCCGAGTGTCCGAAGAGGTTGCATTATTTTACGCGGTTGAACCTTTCGATATTCTTAAGCAATGCATCAGATAAACCTCGTGATTTTTTAAAATAAAAGGATGTCAGCGTATCCTTCAGGCTCTTGATTATATCGAGCAGTATGATGTTGATTATTCTGCTTTCAATTTTCAGGGGTCCAGCCTTGAATTGGTAGGCCACTCTTTTATTACCTAACTTGGTTCAAATTTTCTTTTAGATTCGTGGAAAAGTTCCTTCCGAAGTGAGCGAGATGAAAAGTGTTGCCAGTTTAGTGGATTAGACAAGGTAGCCTGTCGGTTAGCCTATTGGTGTTTTAGAATATGAGATTGAATTCTATAGAATGGCTGGATATGCATTAGAACTAGTTCATGAGCCTTTCGAGAGATTCAAAGATTTATTGATGACCTTTATTTTTCCTTGAAATCCCAGATGGTTTGAGAAATTGAGGTCCGGATTTTATTTGATGTTGTTGTTAATATTGCCCGAAGGTTCGAGGGCATACCATAAGTTAGAGCGGGAAGAGTTATAGCGGAAAAATAAGAGATCCCGTGGCCCTAGTGGGTAACCATGGTACCTCATTTGGAGGTAAAAGTTATGATTATTTTGGGAGGTCACCTGCCAGGTTATCTCAGCTTGTAGAGCGTGATTCTCATAATGCTCGAGTAGTTTATAAAGATTAGACTCAGCTTTCTCTTTGTAACTATCAACAATCTTTCCAGCTTCCATTTTCACTAAAAAGGTATTATCATTGTCGCGAGCCTGTCATCTTTGGTGGAGTTCTTCCTTACTCCGGCAAGTAGACAGTCGTCCTTTCTCTTGTCATCAGGCACCTGCACAGTCGTAGGGAATTTTATTTAAATCTTAATCAGCCAGAGAAACGCCACGATCCAGTAAAGGTTGGGAACGTGGTGGCAGTTATTCTTCAGAAGGTAATTATTAGTGTAGCGGGTTAGTTCAGCCGCACAGGCAGTTTTAAGAACTATCAGTCTGGCAGGATGCTGAGGCATCTGATGTAGTAGACCCGAGTATTTCTTCTTCGCTTAAATGTGAGTAAGATTTGATTCTTTCGATCGATCTGGAAATGGTGTGTCTTATCATGTTTCGACGGTTTCCTTGGATATTGTCGTAATTAAGAATCGGTTGCGGTAGAGGGGTGAGTTTCTGATATGATTTATTCCTGGCATTTATGAGACCCTACTAGTTTATCTGATCTAAATTTGAGAGATTTGACGGTGAGTATTGCTATTGCCTGCTTGGCATCCTGTTATACCACCTTGTGTTATTATGTCAAGTCATTTTACCTCTCTCCTCGGAAATCAGTGTTGGTAGGATGATAGGATCCTAATTCGTCACCATCCGGAAGTGTTATCGTTTCTTCCGGTGCAAATTGATTAGTAAGTAATATTCGATCTACGTATCTCATCTTGGTTCAAAATGCTAATAAAGTCATGTTATTCTATGAGCTTATCTGGGTTATAAAAGGATTTCTGGTAAATTGTCAGAGTTTCCTTCTTATTGGGAGGTTAAATTGGTATGGATGTTTTTCCATAAAGCTTATTTAATGTCTATCTCTTCAATTGCGATTCTTTGGCTCGCCTGACTCGGAAATAGTCTAGCTTTGGTAGCCAAGCAAATAAGAAGATGAGCTTCCTGAAGCTCTGATTATTTCTATCCTCGGTCCATTTCCATTTCTTCTTTGTTCGGCATCGGTAAGCTTGGGCAGTTGGTAGCCGCTTGTGATGTTCCCTATGTTGAATCAGAGTACGTGTTATTGTGGCCGGGTAAGCATATTATTGTTTTGGAAGCATATTATTGCTTTGGTCCAGTTGTCTCATCTTGTTATCCGTTTAACATATTTATGTTATCAGTTTATCCGGGTATCCATTCCCATGTATAGTATAGTGCTGGTTCTGTTTTTGCGGATCATCCAGTTTCAGGGGAAACTCTGCCGAAATTTTATATAGAAGTACCATCCATCGGGCGGTGGTGTTTACGGCAAAGGTATGGAGTTGTGAACTCGGGAGTTGCAGCTAGTTGGCAACTCGAAAGGGTAGTTTGGTAGTTTAGGTCTGCCTATGTTCAGCTTTTAGCTAGGTCTTCTTTAATCCAGCAGGTTGTGCGAGGATGACTATTTCTATTCAAATTAGTTGTATGAGTTTATGCTTTAAGTGGAGGAGTCTTCCTCCAATTGATACCGAATCATAATATCAAATCTCTAAGGCGTTGCTGAAGCGTAAGCTAATTCTTAGTTCCATCGACCTGTTCTATATCGAAAGGTATATCGAAGAGGTAATTATCGGCTGAATAATGTTAACCCATTCAAAGTTTCGTGTATCTTTGTTTCGAAAATATAAAACTCCTCTCTCATGATTGAGAAAGTGTCGGCTTAGTCCGAATAAGTTGGGCAATGATGTTATCATATTATCCAAATATATTTTATCCAAGAGTTTGATGTGCGTGTTATAACTCTGATTCTGTAATTATGAGATAATGTCCGTGGAGTAGTTTATGAAGGTTGTGCAAGTTCTCTTGTTATCTGCGTAAATCTTGCTTTAGATTTAGGCTCGTTCGAGGACGAACGTGAGTTTAAGTGGAGGAGAATGAAACGACCTCGGTTAGTCGTTTCGGAAGTTAGGACTCCGATTGGCTTGCCGATAATTTTAAAATATTCATAATATCCATTGGGACATATATGTAAAATTTGAGCTAAATTAGGCCTCGTTTGGTAGGCATCGGAAGAAGGTTTCAGTTTTTATTGGCGATAAATATTAAAAAGAGATTTTCGAGCTCGGTTTTGCCGAATGAGCTCCGATTCGAAATCCGAAAGCGCCGTTGGGTTCGTATGATTATTTATGACCATTATAAACTTTTGAAAGTGAATTTCGATGTTGTTCGGCAAGTTTCCGCTAAAATGCCGAAAGTTAAATAATTTGACTTTTTCTATTTAAATTCGCATCTTGAGTTTCGGGAGTCCAATTTGAGATCCGCCTTCGCGAGTATGTTACATATATTTTGTATAACTTGTATGCAAAAGTTGAAATTATTTCGAATATCGTAGAGTACTATTTTAATTTTTGTTAAGAAAAGAAAATGGTATAAAAGAAAACAAAAAAAAAAAAAAAAGAGAAAGACAAAACACAAAAAGACAAAAAATGAAATAAAATGCAAGGTGAGCAAGTACCATGGGCGGTGATCAGGGATTAAGGAGTAATCCCTTATCTTCAAAATCAAAAAGCAGCGAAAGTAAACAGAAGCAAATGGAAACGGAAAGCTGAGAACGCAACAGAAAAAAATGCCAGAAAATGGGAAAAGGGGCCGGAGAAAAGTAGAATTTTTACTCTGAAGCATTCAGGTAATGATCCTAATATAGTATTTGAGCTTATTACGTGTGTCTAAATATATTTTTTGCGGTAAAATAGAAATATTAGACATCGTTCTAATGACGTAAATTGATAGTTTAAAGGGTCAAATGGACCCCGATAATGAAATTGATTATGTATTCGTGCTCAGTGAGTTATGGGCAACTTACAAATGTAATTTATTTGGGATTTGGTTATGTGGCCTTAAACCCTGTATATAGGCCTGGCCTGCGTATTGCGTATGCGAATAGGGTGTCAGGTTCCTACCTGGATTGTTCTAAAATATAAGGAATAAAGCCTTTAGCCTAATTTGATATATTTTTCTGCTTATTGAATAGACTGGGATCGTTTGGCAATGAAACCAAAGGACAAGCGGTTATTGAGTGGCTGTACTAACTTTGTAACAAGGTAAGTGTTTATATCCATTTCTTTGGAGGCACCTGACCTCGTGGATTTTCTACCACGTGTTCCTTACGTGTGTAGCTGCCGATAGGCGTACTCATTACGCCTTAGCTTTGGATTTATATTCTATATTATATATTATGTCCTGTTATTTGTATTGCATTGAGAATCTGAGCATTGTACTTGGGTTGTGAGTTGGTATATACTTTCCAGCTGTCGATGAGAGTCCCGCGCTGGTGATGGATTATTATTGCATCATGTTGCATTCGTATGCACATTGCATCATATTGAGGGTAGGAGGATTCCGCCCTCGGAGCAGGAGGATTCCGCTCCATTGCATCATATTGAGGGTAGGAGGATTCCGCCCTCGGAGCAGGAGGATTCCGCTCCATTGCATCATATTGAGGGTAGGAGGATTCCGCCCTCGGAGCAGGAGGATTCCGCTCCATTGCATTATATTGAGGGTAGGAGGATTCCGCCCTCGGAGCAGGAGGATTCCGCTCCATGTATTTGGCATATGCGACACCATTGCATCATACTGCATTCATCCCATTTCATTGCACCGCGTGCTGACTATTGTGTGACTACCATGCTGTGTTTTGTGTATGCGGTATGTATACCATATAGTGGACATATTTCAGTTTGCCTACGTATTTCTGGCTCGTATTCTGAGTTGTGGGGATCGGGTTACACGCCGCAACGGTATAAATATATGGATAGGGTTGCACGCCGCAACAGGATGAATATATGGATCGGGTTGCACGCCGCAACAGGATGTATTTCTGATTGTTGATGTGTTCGGGATACCTATATGTTTTGGTTATCTTATGTTCCAGGTTGTTGATGAGTTTGTCATCCCATACGTGTTTCTAGTTATTGTCTGGCTCTGCCTTTTTATAATTTAAATAAGAGGAATTTGTTTATCTGTTTCTTCTCCCTGGCTAGCTACCCTATTCCTTGAGATGGCTAGTCTGCCCCACTTATTGAGTCCTTTTGACTCACCTTTGTTTGTTGTTTATTTTTGTCTATCTATTTCGTTTCGGCAGGTTCGCTCCAGGAGTGAGTTCGCCACGTTGTTAAGGAGCGAAGACGACTTCAGCTGTCAAGGTGAGCCAGCTTTTATTCCGGATGGCCACCAGTTTATTGGTTATCATTTCAGTTGTATTTGCTCCCTTCAGGAGGTATCTGTCTTCTTTTGTACTCTTAGATGTCTGGTCTGGATAACCCTAAACTTAGTATGTTGGGTAGTTAGCTGTAATTTTCTTTCGTACAGCTTAGAAGTGTCAATATGTTTGTGTGTTTTTTTAAAGTCTTGTCCTTATTTATGAACTATTATATTTATTTTCCTAATTTAATTGGTAAGGGTTCGCCCGACGGGTTTAGGGGAGGGTGTCGGGTGCCCGCACGACCTAACCGGATTTCGGGTCGTGTCACATAGGCTCTATTGATATTTAATGCAGCAAATAATAATGGAGAAAAATCCCAACCCCCAAGTTGATACCCAAGTGTCTTATGGAGTAATCTAAAAAGATATATGTGCTTTATAAGCTGTTATTATGCGCCAAACAGTCTATATGTCTGAGCCATAAGTGGCTTTAGAAGACACTTTTGAGAAGTTAGGATTTCGTAACTTCTCTTTTTTGGGTTAATTTAAGTTCAAACGTGCTTATAAGCTCTTTGTTCTTTTAGTTACCAAAACACTCAAAAAGCAGTTAAGTGCTTATAAGTTAGGCGTGACCAAACGGGATCTTACTGTTTTACTCCATCCGTTCCAAGTTATAGGACACATTTTCATTTTTGTTCTGTCACAAAGAGAATGAAACATTCACTTATTTAGTAACAATTCAACTTTATGGATGATTCTCAACCACAAGTTTCAAAAATCTTACATACTTCTTAAACACCGTGTCAAGTCAAAGTACCTCACATAATACAATGTTGTCCTCCTGCTACTACAACAAATCTTATCGAGAAATACTGCCTCCGTCCCATTTTAGTTGTCACCTTCAGCTTTTCACGCATATTAAGTAAACCAATTAAATAAGGTGTATATTTTAAAATGTTACTCTTATTTAATGTTTGATTATTAACTTTGTTGGATTTTGTTTTTTAAATTATTAAGGGTATAGTTGGGAAGAACTAGTAAATATAGCCTTGAAATCCTAAAGAGACAACCAATTTGGGACAAACGATTTCTCCTAAAGTGACAATTAATTTGGGGCTGAGGGAGTAATATATATATTTAAAACAAAAGAAAGAATTGGAGTATACTTATATCCACACGATGTTCTAACTTTCGATATATCATGGCCCATATGTCAAGTTAAACATGCAATGGTTAATGAAAACGCGACGTCATAACTATAATTGCTTTGACTTTCACACCCTCCGTCCTGAGTAAGTTGGCCTCTTTAAGTTTGACAACGCTCAACACACACCTCGGCTTGAGGTATGAACGGTCATCGCAATACAATTTACACAACTAGGAGTCGGAGTCGAGTCCACAAGGAACATAGTGATGCGATCACCCCAAATCCTCGCTAGCTTCACTATTCTACGCTTACTAATCTCTCCCGAGTCTTTAATTAGCAAAGTAGACATGTAACTGTAGTGTCATTATATCCAAACTTACATCAACTATCCAAATGTAGCAATACAAATCAAAGAAATAAAGAAAGGGATAAAGAATTGCTCATTAAAGTGCACCCAATCTTCAATCTCCAAGGATTGTTGATGATTCTTGCTCCCAAGTTGGAAAAGTAGCCAAAGATATGTAAACTATGGTAAAACTATCTATTTGTAGTCACAAAGTAATTACCATATTTTTTCAAAAATTATCCCTAGGTTAAAACAAAGAAATGGCTGATTTTTCGTCATATAGCCACTCTGGTACTGAAAGTTGACCCGCTAGCAAGTTTTTCGATGCTCAACTTAGTCACTGTTTCACGCATAGCCATATTTCGGTTGAGTTTCTGACAGACTAGCTAGTTTTCTTCTTTTTCTTCAACTTGATGTTTTTTTACTTGTTTCTTCCATAACTCTTCTCCAACATATTCATCCTACAAAATGCAACAAAACCATGATAAGTGCTCTCATTTCATCAATTTAACACAACAATAGCTCAAGTACAAGTATGTAATGTGTGGTATTTTAGCCACACATCAGCATGTCCATCATGATAATCAATAAATAGGGTATACATTTTACTACGTTACCATTATTTAGTACTCCGTATATGACTATTAAATACTTTCTAACAATACAGTTAATAATTAGGGCTACGTGTGTAGCTGGAGAGGATTGGCAAAAATAGTCTTGAAATTCGGAAGCGACAACTAATTTGTGACAAATGAAAATGAATCTTACTAAAGCGCCAACTAATTTGGTACGCAGGGAGTACAAATTATTGGTGCTAGTAATTACTATTGATACAGTACAATATAATCGAATATGCAAGATACAAAAGAGGCCATCAAGACTCGATACATCAAGTCTATTATCTTCTGTGTTCGTCCGTGTCATTATGTATTGTGTTGAAAGATCTTTCATTTTCCTTTTTTGAGGGATTTGCAGGAATCTTTACTGTGGTGTGGCCTGCATCACACACCTGCCGATGAAAAGAAGAAAGGAGCGTCAGTGAGATTGCGTTACTGAGTATTGAAAGATCTTTCGTTTTCCTTTTTTGAGGGATTTGCAGGAATCTTTACTGTGGTGTGGCCTGCATCACACACCTGCCGATGAAAAGAAGAAAGGAGCGTCAGTGAGATTGTGATACTGAGTATTGAAAGATCTTTCATTTTTCTTTTTTGAGGGATTTGCAGGAATCTTTACTGTGGTGTGGCATGCATCACACACCTGCCGATGCAAAGAAGAAATGAGCGTCAGTGAGATTGCGTTACTGAGTATTGAAAGATCTTTCGTTTTCCTTTTTTGAGGGATTTGCAGGAATCTTTTCTGTGGTGTGGCCTGCATCACCCACCTGCCGATGAAAAGAAGAAAGGAGCGTCAGTAAAAAAAAATTGTCAGTTGCAGCGGCCAGGGTATTTACTTTCTGGATTTTCAACGTATATACGTCAGCGAGAGCATGCACTTGTCTTGGTGATGCTTTACGAGTGGACGGCAATAGTAAAACTCAAGAAAAGCTATCTTCATAGGGATAGGGCAGGAGGTAAGATTTGCATCGTTCAGGTCAAAAGTCGGGTTGAGGTAGTGTGTAACAAAATTTCTCCATAGGGTTGGTGCGCATTCAATATGCAGATAAGCATGCCAAATGAGTGAAACAGGAATTGGCCTGCGGAGCGCCTTGAATGGCAGGAATATTCAGTGGTATAGTGTAAGTGTATTATTATTGGTTGGACTTTGTGCGTTAGCGTTTCTAGTTTCGAGGGCTCGCAGCCCCGTTAAATGTTTAGATCTGACATGCGAGGCTTGTCCATTGGGTGCTCATGAGCTTGTGGGACGTCCGCAAAAAGTAATAAGTAACATTCAATACAAGACATGGGAGGGATTCAAAGAATCATTGAATGCAAATCAGAACACCTAATTTATGACAGTATCATATCTCAAGAGGTGCAAGTGACTATCTAATGAAAGTAGAACTGATAGGGCTGGAAGGCAATGTGTATGGTTAATTTGACTGTCCCATGTACTGTATTGTATTGTAATTATGATTACAACGTCTAATTTGATTGTTACTTTAAATATCATTGCGGTGGATGAAAATATAATGTGGATGGACATGTCGTTGCGGTGCATTCATCAAGTATTAATGTGGATAGTTGTGGAAATTAGAGTGGCATGCCGAAAATTTGTTCATTTGTGGTATTGATGATACTGATGAAATACATCAAAAACAGAACTGCAAGGCTAAACGACAATACATTAAATGTTGTTGCCAAGTCCACACATTGGGTGTGGCTGCAATCCCTCTAATTCCAAAGCACTATGATCTGAACCCTAAATTACTCAATGCGTCATCTGCCGAGCCAAGCTGTGCTCACGTCTACTGATTGGATGTCCACAACCCTAAGTGCACGATATGGAGCAGTAAATGATCTCACCTGACAGTTCCCTCATTTATAGTGGCGGTCGGTGGAGAAAAGATTCATTCTTATCCTGCAAAATAAGAGGGAAATGAAAGATTTTTTCAAAATGTAAGAGTTCTACTCCATATTAATTTTACGCATTCTTTAGGTTTTCAAATAGTTTACTAATCTTAATTTTTAGTGTCAAATGTCTTAGCACCGTCGTTAGGCTTGAATAGATCATAGTGAAATAGTTTCCCTAGCATGCACTTTTCCGGTTATACGAAACTTCTCATGGCGTCTAAATAGGAAGGTTATTATTATTTTTTTAGTTGACATGATGGAGTTACAGTAGCCTAAGTTCCGTGCACGAAAGATAGTGGAGACGACGATAACACAACGATCACTACAATAAGTTTCACTGAAGACAGTACAACGAAAGTCATTCCACTAAACCTTGCAAAAGGCAACCACGACAACAAAGTAGGTTCATATCAGAACAACAAACAAAACCAAACGACCAAACAACTAAGTAAAGAACCAAACACGATAAAAAACATAGAGCGCCCTGACAAAGACGTCGCACAAACTTAAAACAACAGGCAATACCCTAGCGGGATAAACTAAAGATGCGGTTGGTGTCGTACAAGTTATGGTCTACATGATTGGATGGAATGAAAATTTCAAGCAACACTAACAACTACCAACGTAATTTGGCAGCCAGACTTATGCATCTTGTCTTTCGAACTGATAAATTGGCTCCCATTTTCTATCTGATGGCATAGATAAAGTTATTAACGATTAGTTACTGTCACATATATTTGTTTCTAATTAGCAGGCAGTAATAATCTACGCACATATTGCACTCTAATTTATAAAACAATTCAACACATTCGACGACTAGACAAATCATTTTGGACCAAACACGGAACACGTGCGAACCATATGGAACAACACAACAACTGACTTTACGTAGAAAATTAAAATATATGATTCCGATAAACATGAAAATAAAACAGCCTTTAAGTAAAGGTTGTTAAATATAAATAACCACGCCTAGTAAAAAGCACAAATTGTCCTATCCCGGCCGATAATTTTCAACCTTCAATAATATTTTTTATGATGGCTTCCTTCGCGTTCTTTGCCTCTTCCGTCCGACGCGTAATTCGAACCCCCTCAACTTGGAATAGATCATGCTGCGATGAATTTAGTTCCAAGAGTGCCTCCTGAAGTTTGAGTTCCAACAGATGCACCCTTTCCGGCGCTAGGGTAACGCGTCCAACTTTTTCATGGAATAAAGCTTTATCCATCTGCGTCAGAAAAAATCATGGTTAAAATTGGCGAATTTACACAATATAATTAAAGCCCATCCAACCGGAGAAGCATGAAACAGTAAAGAGCAAACAACCTGTTGTTCACCAATGAGTGCCGATGCATTGGTAGAGTTGTCCATTTGTGTGCTTGATTATTCAATGAAACTGAGCGAAATGAAAACAGAATATAGTGAAAAAGAAAGCAAGATGTTGGGGAAAGCTAAAAGGAATCAGATTTATAGTTGGCATCGTTAGGATTATGAAAATTCGCATATTTATGTTAGCTTTAGGATTACAGATTACGAGGAGTCGGATATAATTACCAAGACGTTTTAATTGGTCAATTTTCCTTAAATGGCACCCATTAATGAAAAGTTCATGCATTTTGAAAATTAAAGGCTTATAATATCCTCGAACAAACTTAAGCCAATATTCGTTCGTTTTTGCAAATTAAAAGCGGAAGAATAAATATCAGCAATAATAAAGTAGACATTATCTATATTCCCTGAACTTTATCTATCTAACTATCTTTCTTCTATCTATACTAAAAGAGCCAATCTCAAATCTATCTATCTAACTATACTAAAAGAGCCAATCTCAAAAGCAAAATGCAAAAGACCATTTTGCCCCAAGTAGAAAATCAGATTACATGTACATAATGTAAATACATATTGTAATAAATATTATTAGATAAGAAAAATCCATAATCAATAATAGAGGTGTATCAATCATAATAATGCAATTACTACGAGGCTAACTAAGAGTCCCAATATAATATCCTATAATCCAACACTTTTGACATTTACTTGAACACAACTTCCAATATTTTAAATAAATAATATATAAAAAAAATTCTTCCATGCATTTACAAGTACGGGGTACATAGAAAGACAAATCCTTCGACTTCCGTGTAGCAACTTACTACAACTTTTCCCATTCAGTTTAATTGCCTTCACCATGCTTATTGAAATTTATTCCAACCTTTGGAACGTCCTGCTATTCAATTTGCAAACGTTATTGCACATTCATGCATGTCTGCCTATTCCAACCTTTGGAATGTCCTGCTATTCAATTTGCAAACGTTATTGCACATTCATGCATGTCTGCCTTCTCCTCTATTTATTTGTTAAATACTGTGGACAATTTTGAGGAACATAATTTTGGACAATGTACAAACTAATTCAATAATTCTTCTGGTTCCATCTCAAATAAAAGAATTATGGGTCTACACCAGTCACATTAAAGCAGGTAAAACTATACTCCATATATATTTTTTAAATCTCCTGTTACTTTTCATCTAAGCTTTGTTAACATGTACACTATAACTTTCCTTGTGTTCTTGTCAATCACTTGAATATATATGATAGTTGGATAGCTTTCATATTATAATGAATTGATTGTCGTATCAAGACAATACCTTTACATAGCAAAAGAAGAAAAAAAGAAAGAAAATAGGCGACTTAATATTTGGCCTAAGCAGTTAATAGACTATTCAAAAATTTTCCCTAAGCATTAGGCAACTTAATCTCAATGTTGATTGTTTGCTTATGATAATTATCCTCTAAAATGGTTACAGGGCACTTGCGAGAAAATAGTTAAATATAGGTGGGAGATACAAGTGTTTTCTATTCAACTTGGGGAATTAATTTTTTGAGGAATCTTCACCAATTTATCTTTTTCAGTGCCACTTTCGAAGAAAATTTTCGTAATGGTCATAAATTCAGTATAGCTATTATCACACAGTTAAGCTTCTTTGTTGGCCCTCTGATCTTCTCATATGTTGTGTTACTGAACCACTTTGTTGGTCGTTGTCCCACTTTGAGGTATTGTGGTCTTCAATATCTCCATGGAATCGAACGAATTGCATCCATCAAAACGTTGCTCATAGAAATATTTAAATTGCGAATTTTTAAAATAAAAAAATAAGGAAACATCAAATGAATATTCAATATATATGTTAGAAGAAGTGAAATATTTTATAATCGAAGTCATTCACATCTTACTTTGGTGTGTTGAGTTTAATCATCAATAGACTTTTAACGATATAAAAACACACATGGTAATAAATCTAAAATTCAGCTTTCTATATTCTTAGAAAATAAAAAATTATTCAATATTCATAGTATAACTTTAAGAATTGAAGCTGCAATATTTTTTAAATTCTTAATTTCGGCATAAATACAATTGTTTCAATTCATTTTATTAGGTGGAGAGTCCACCATTATTTTGATAATTTTATTAATTCCTAGTTTGCATTCCTCTTTTATAAGTGTCATTTTAATTTCTCTCCACATCTAATAAAAGTTTATTTGATGAATTTGTGTTACCTTTATCTAAGTCTCATTCAGTTTAATGGATAAAGAAACGAGAGTTCCTTGTTGTGAAAATGTCATGCCAATTTGAAGAAAGAGCCATCATCGACCAAAAAAGGTTTCTAGCTCTTTATGCAATTCAATCGTACCCATCGATAAGATTCGAATTTTAAAACTTATCAATTAATGAATACATTTGTTTTACTTATAGGTACAGATGAAGAAGCTGTAGATTTTGGACAAGACAAATTCATTGAAATTGAAAAAATAAGGCTTGAATATTTCAGAAAAAAGCAATCAACCTTGAGAAGAGAATTATTTCAAGGCACAATTGACGTAGTTCTGACTGAAGAAATTAGAGATGATAAAATTAATAGAAGAGTTCTGCTTCCGCCATCATCTATTGGAGCATTCAAGTTTCAAAAAAGAGATGTATCAAATTTTAATTGACAATGTGATGGCTACAAAATTGAAGATATAGTATATTAGAGAGTATGTCTTTTGACTTTTACTCAAGACATCTTATGTTTATGCATGAATAATAGCTTTTGGTATTTAGAATTGTAATTTATAACTCAATCAAGTATGTTTCGTATATGTATGCCTTACTATTTATATTTGTTCATAAGAAAATAACACTTATTAGTCGATTTCCAAGATTTTTTCCCATACATGATCTATTCTTTTGAAGAACAATAAGAATAGTATTTAAAATTCCTCCACCCATGGATTTGAAACTAAATTTGTTGAAAATACAATTGTCTTTTAATTTGAATGTTTCATACTATAATATTAAGAGAAGCATAGGCGTGTATATCATATACAAAATGTGTAGATGTTTTTCTTCTTGGCATACACGTGCAACGCACGTGCCGAAAATCTAGTCCACTATAGATATGGCACATATATATTTGAGTTGTAGATTGTTGTAGAGTTTACAGTACAAAAATATAGTAGTATATTTTAAGCCACTGTACATCCTTTTCAGGTTTTCAACTTACAGATGGGTGTGGTATGTCATAATTGGCTTGGATGCATGTTATGAGATTCGGCTGAAATGATAAAACTCAAATAAAGCTATACTCATAGGGATTAGGGAAGGACGGAAGATATCCCCTCGTTCAATATCTAAAAAGTCGGGTAGAGGTAGACTGTAACAAAATTTGTCCATAGGGTTGGTGTGCATTCAATATGCAGATAAGCATGCAAAATGGGTGCACCTTGAGGTGCAGAGGAACGCATTGGATGGCTAATACGGTGGTATAGTGTAAACAACCTTTAGGTCTAGGGGTCTGCGCACTAGGGTTTATGGTCTCGATACCTTGACAGCCCAACCTTGTGTGTGGGTGCCTAAATAGGGTTTTAATATTAGATGATATGTTGAAGATAATTCAAAGTTGATTTGGGAAACCTAATTTGATTAGGTTTCATTATTCGGTAGTTTATTTAATTCCTGTCTAGAAAGATTTTTAGGGCAAACTATATTAGAATAGGTTTTGTAGTTAAAGTTAAAGTAGACTCTGTTTGTTATTACTATAAATAGGGGTGCTACCTCAATTATATTGAGTGGTCTAAAGAGTAGAAGTTCAGATCAATATTATTAAGGGTCCGTTATTTTAAAGATAGTTATTTTTATTTTTCTACATGATATTCTACAAGTTCATTCTTGAATATAAACTACTGAAATTAATACTACACGTTAATTTAATTTATATTAAATGGTCGAATAATAAAATGAAGATTCCGTAAGAAAGGAGCAGAGTAGGGACCTTGGTTTTGTTAATAAAATCACAACCATTAATTTTGTTACGTTATTGGGGAAATGGTGGGTGGGGAAAGTTAATGGAGAGGAGGCCCACATATTAAAGGGATAATCGAATACTCCATCCGTCTTAAATTATTTGTAATGTTAACTTTTACGCACCCATAGGAAGTATTAAAGAGGGATAATGACTTATTTTTGTACCCTCTAACTTACGACATCTGCTATATAACTATGTATATATATATATATATGAGTATCTCTTGATATATCCTTCTATCACATTCACTATCATACTATCTCACTTGAACTATGTGTGTGTGACCTGAGGAAATGTTATTTCTTTTTATACTGTACCTGTATTTTTTTTTGTTTTTTTTTGAAGAAGAATAGATACGGGTACAAACACATTATTCCAAGCACTAGATCTGTCCACATTGCGGAAGCACTGGTGAAATGTCCACCCTAAGGTGATGAAGAACTCATTCTTTATCTGAATACACAATTTCGATTTTGCATATGATTTCAACATTTTAACTTGTTTGTCCAACTGTTGTGTCATTTTGGGTGGCCAGTAGCTTTGCTGTGATGTATCTCTTCCCAGCAGACTCTAGGCAAATCCAATGGAGGTATCGCCATGAATAAAATATTTCCTTCACTTGAAAGTCAACTAAAGCATTATTTAAGGGAATCCTCTGCAATGGAGAAATAGAGTTTTTCTGAGTATGAATCCCCTAAGATGGAGATACTGACACACCATGGTCTGAAAACTGATGTTGGAGTAACTTCCTTGACCATATCATCCACTAGAATGCCAAAGATTTCCTATGATATGCAATACAATAGATGGAAACAGTTTCTTTTGAAGAGGGATTCTCCACGATGTAAAGATAAGTTCTTAAAATCGCAAAGCAGATTTGAACATCTAACTCAAATGGTGAAGATATGATGTTTATCATTTTCATATGTTATGTACTCCTAGCATAGAATTGAATTTGTAATATTCATCTAATATAATCCATTCAGTCAATTTTAGTTGCGAAGGTTGACTTTTACTTTCACAGGAAGGAATCATGAATAAGTTTTCTTGTTCCCGTAATTGATATGATTTACAACTTCAACGGTAGTAGGACATGGTATTCAAAAAGCTAAAAATTTAAAACCTTTTGGTATTTGAAGTGATCAGATGCAAATCCATATTAACTATCTTTTGAATAAAACGACCAATTTTGTTGGGTATTAGAAATCCATGCAAATTCAAATTAGCTCATGTTTTCAAGAGTACATATTTTATTTAACAGGAACTATCTTTAATGAAGTTTTTAAAATATAATAGAAATTACGATTTTATCCAATTTAAAACAACTTATAAAGGGTAAAAAAATCGGATGACTTTTCACTAAGGCCTTCGTGCTTTTATAATAGTATAGTAGTATAGAAGATAGATAGATAGATTAATGGTATAAAATAATATGAAAATGTGAAATGTTACCTCACTACTTCATGGAGCTCGCAATCACGTGGATCAAATTAAGACGCCTAGTTTATTCCAGAATTCCACGCGTCATATTTTGATTAGTTTCCATCGATTTTCCCCACCTTTGTTGTTACTGATTTGATAATTTTATTTCGCCGAATCACTTGCTAACCCTGCCCATGCCCTATTACCTTCTCTCTTGTGGCTATAAAAGAGCTTTCTCAGTATATGTTTATTTTAAATTTTCACTCAGAAACATCCAAAATTCCTCTTATAAGGGAATTCTCCCATTGTTAATGGATCAGACAAGCTGCACTACAAAAATTATCAAAATTCAGCCTCGATTTTTATACATTTTATTTGAGCCATTCCCTCAATTTAGTATGTTGTTGATGTCTTGTACTTTCATGCTCGCTTCTAATGAACTAGTTCAATCCACATTGCGGAGGATGAAATTTAAACTCTATGATGATGAAGAACTCATTTGTTATCTGATGATCTATGTTTTTGTTAATTTATTTTTATTTTCTATATCCTGCATCCTATGGTTGCTCTCCCATACGCTCTTTGCCCAAAAGAATCATCACGAGCCAACACCTTTACCATGTTTATTCGTTGGAAAAGTGGTGCATCCAAGAGAGAGTTGCTTCTTGATCATGTTGTTTGAAAGGAGGCCTTGGAGCATTTTGTTGCCGGTTTTCCTGCATAGGCCGTAGGACAAACAACATATGTATCGCGTGGAAAGTACTCAGAATTGGTATTATCGTTCGGATCGATCTTTCTGTTAAGAAGATTCCGCGGAAAAAAAGGAGGAAATTTCAAAAATATTAAGAATGAACCGACTCTCTTGATATAAAGGAAGGAATTAGTGCGTGTGACTCTTTAATTAGGGTATGTTGAAAGTCACACCATTCAGAAGTACGAGGTGCAGTTTAGGGTTTTCACTGAACAAGGTTTGCATAAAAGAAAAAAGATTCGGTAAAATAAAAGAGGATGTTACTATTCTTTGATATATCTTTTGGTTTCGTTTGGCTGTATAGAATGGATCTCTTACCTTGTAGATTTTGATCATTGGTGCAATTACTTTTGTCATGCCATGTTGATGTTAACTAGTCAAGCTGAATCTTTGATCAAATATACAACGTACTTTCAGCCCAAAAAAAATTTGATCGTCTTTTTTTTATTTTTTATTTTTTTTTGTATACAATCTTTTCATGAGGGTTAAAGAAGTAACAACGAAAATGAACATTTGGCACCCCTGAAAAATTAAATAAGTCGATTTGATTTATACTTGATCAAATGGTACATGATAACTGAAGACGATCCACTGAACAGTAACGTCTCGTGTCAATGTATTTGTACTAACTATGCTATAATGATATGACAAATTTCAAATTAGCTTTAATTCTAACAACATAAATTGGTCATTGATCACCAATTTTGGAAAAGTATCCTTGATCATATGAGCTTCTTGATCATATGGTACACTGATTAGTAACGTATCTAATAAATGTATTAGTACTAACTATGATATATCGATATGACAAATTTCAAATTAGCTTTAATTCGAACAACATAAATTGGTCATTGATCACCAATTTTTGAAAAGTATCCTTGATCATTATGTTATACTACTTGATAATGCAAGATCTTCTATTTTTAATCCGGGTCCCACGATATTCTCCTCTTTTTAACCCTAAAATATTACTCTTCCTTTTCATTTTCTTTTAGCCACAACCCTAACTGTTGTCTGTTCTTCTTCCTTCTTTAGCCTCTCTAATTTTCTTCTACCCCTCATTTTGGCCATGAAGAACAACAAGAAGATGACCATTTTCTGTGTTCACCTCACAGATTTTGTAGTTACCTTGCCCTTTGAAATTTTATATTTGCTCTAGAGTTAATTTTTAACTAATTGTCATTTTAATGTATACATTTGTTTTTTCGCAGATTCTTCCACTTGATATCCCTGGATGGCTTCCTCCTGAGGCGAAAACTGCCATTCTAGAGTGTAATAGGAAGGAATGGGTTATTAACCTTATGGGTGGAAGAGATATGTTAATCAAGGGGTGGGTAAAATTTGTAACAAAAAACAATCTGAAGACAGGCGATTATGTTAGTTTTACGCGTGTTGACAGTAGCGTTGACTCTGTGAAGTTTGATGTCACTGGTTTTGACTCCAGTGATTTTGATCCCCCATGTGGATCTTGTCATTCTTGTTGCCGAGATGATGAAGGAAGTGATTACGAAGGAAGTTCCAACGATCCCCCAAGTGCAGGAACTGCTAGTGATCCAATTATTATTTGATTAATGTAGCGGTTGAAGTATTACTTGTAGGAGGTTAAATGCCCTGATGGTCTGTTCTTAATGTCAGTATGCTGTTGGTCTGTATATGATGCTATGTTTTTGAGTAATTAGATGTATCTATTTTTGAAATGATATTTTCTAAGTAATGGAATGTATGTTCATGTTTGCATTTCCTTTAATTCTTGTTATTGTATTATGTGAATAATTTGAACCATAAGGGTTAATTTATAATTAAGGATTGAACTTAATTTGAAGTTCAATCCCTATACTGAGCTTCAAAAAGTGCAACTTCAGTATTTAAGGTAGAAGTTTTTCATATTCTCATATTGAATTTCTATGGACTGAACTTCAATCCTTATGGAGAGAAGTTCAATCCCTTTGACCAATTTCAAATTAATGTTGAAAAAACCAAATTTGTAAAGCAATAACTTTAGTTATACTTTTACAAAAAATTTCAAACTATTATAGTTTAAGTGTTGGAGATTAACTTAACGATCGAGATGGATTAGTGGTCTCACCTTGTAATCTAAGGCTTTATTTGGCCTGTGGTTTATGTGGTTTATTTGTAAGTCGATACATAAAGATTTTGAAGGAAGAACTAACTAAATAAACCCATAATTAATTTGAAGCATTAGTTGTTAGCCATATCTTAGGGACACAAAATATTTCGGGTATCATATGATCATATGAATGTGTGTAATACTCCATATCAATTTTATATAAAATATTTGATTTACTAATTTTATTCTTTTTATAGAAGTTGGCACCAAACAGAATAGGTGGCCATTTTCGTTTAATATGCAACAAAGAAAATCTAGCTGAACAAAATATGTGCAGTAAATTACCCAAGCTGAACGTATGCATGCGACCTTTCTTAATAGTCTTTCCACAATTCATATATTAAAAATAAACGTTTTATTTATTTGCTTTTAATCTAACTAATGAAATGTACGAACTACTTTATCAGATAGTCCTTGCACTTCTTCAGATAAGAATAAGTGAGGTGTAATGACATGCCAGGCCTTCATTGCGCATGAACTGACCCCTAGACCTAAAGGCTGCTTACAGTATACCACTGAATTACCCTTTCAATGCGTTCCTCTGCACCTCAAGTTGCATACTTATCTACATATTCAATGCATACCAATCCTACGGATAGATTTTGTTACACTCTACCCTCAGAACGAGGGAATATATTGCGTCCTTCCCTATCCATATGAGGATATCTTTTCTTGGGTTTTATCATTATAGCCGAATCTCAAAACATGCATCCAAGACTGCTAAAGGTCACGCCCATCTGTAGGTTGAAAACCGGAAAAGGATGTACGGTGGCCATTGCACTTGACCAATTCTTTGATGTGGAGTATTCCGGAAAGGAATCTCTTCTGACGACCCTTTCTTCTTTCCATTGGTATGCGGGTGATGGCAAGCGATGATAGATTCCTGCATATCCTGCAAAACATAGAACGCAATATCATTCCACAGTATACTAATGACATCGACCACCACTGAAGCTTCAAGATTTGACAGATCGATTCTTGAAAGATTATCGGAACCAGCCTAGTTAAATGGTATTGCTATTTAGCCGATTAGCCGGATTTATAATAAATTATTTATCTTGTTATTAACATTAACATGTACTCTGTATTTCTGAATATCTTCTTTAATAAGATCTGCCATTAATGGGTGTACTCATATTCCAGGTATTCATTAATTATTTACATTTGCCATGTCTTGTATTGAATTTCAACCAACCGAATATAAAGAGCTCAGCTCATGTGCAGCCAGCCACATGATCCGGCTGTCAAGTCCAATCATTTAACGTGGATCACTGGCTGCAAACTCTCGAAACTAGAAACCCTAACTCACTAAGTCAAAGCACTAATAAATACCTTAACCCCAGACTATACCACTGAATATGCCACTCAATGCGCTCCTCTGCCACTTCCAATTGCAACCATTTGGCACGTACATCTACTTACAAAATGTACCCCAACCATATGGACAAATTTTTTCATACTCAACCTCAAACCAAACTTTTTAGATTTTGAACTGAATGTGGTGATATATTGCGTCCTTCCCTTTCCCTATGAGGATAGCTTTTCTTGAGTTTTATCGTTGCAGCCAAATCTCAAAACATGCATCCAAGACAGCTAAAGGTCACGCCCATCTGTAAGTTGAAAACCTGAAAAGGAAATACAGTGTCCACTGCACCTGACCAATTCACAGATGTGGAGTATTCAGAAAAAGAATCTCTTCTGACGTTCCTTTCTTCTTTCCATTGATATGTTGGTGATGCAAGCGATGAGAAGTTTGATTCCTTCATCTCCAGCAAAAAATAGAAAGAAAGATCATTCAATAGTATACATAATAACATCGACAACCGTTGAAGATTATAGACTTGAAAGATTAACTGAACCAGCCGAGTTAATTAGTCTTGCTAAGTAGCCAGTAAACCGAGTTTAGAATAATTTATTTTTCTTGTGTTTAACATTAACATGTACTCTATATTTCTGAATATCTTCTTTAATATGTATGCTTGCTTATTAAAGTAAAAGCTCGTTAGTGGTACAAGAGAATGAGAGATAGTGGTACGTACTCCATGTAAATACATAAGAGAGTAATAGTCAATTACGAAATGGAATACTAATGTAAAAGAAAATTGTACAGTAGTTCTTTTCATTTTCATAACTCATCTGCCACTGAAGGAGTAGTTTCTATAACCCCAAATCTAAGCTCCCGTTTGGAGATAGTTTTTGGAGGGATTTTTTGGGAATTGTTTTGGGAAAAAAAGTGTTTGTTTATGCTTTTTGAGCAAAACTTGTCCCAAAAACTCAAAAAGTGGCCTTGAGCTGTTTTTGAGCAAAAAACTAATATTTACACATCAAATTTCATTTTCATAAGAGCTGAAAGGCTCTTTTGAGCCAAAAAATTTGTTCCCAAAAAGTATGTCCAAACACTTTTTCATTGTCATATCAAACTTCACCCAAAAAGTATTTCCCAAAAATTATTTGGGAATGTATGTCCAAACGCTAGCCGGACCCCTTATGCTAAATATGTACTTCATCCGTCCCAAATTAGCGGACTTCGCAAGATTCACTTGTCCCGACTTAATTGACGGCTTGACGCTTTAAGATGTCGAGACTATTTGGCGAATTATTTTCCAACTATACCCTTATTTATTTATGGTATTCTGTAAAAATATTTAATAGACATATTAAATAAGGGTTGTTAAATAAGGGTAACATAGTAAAATGCATATTCTATTTATTGATTTTTTTATTGGGCGTGCAATAGCTGAACGTGTCAAATAATTTGGGACGGAGGGAGTATATTTATAATACTTCAGACATTAATTTTACGACCCCTCAAATTTTAAATCTCACATAATAGTTAATATTGGAATTGTTCAAATACCGATGGCCCGACTGGTTTCGTATTACTAGCCATAATATAGCAGGACTGTTTATATAGCACGATCTCCATATTACGTCGCCTATATATAGGGGGTTGTGGTAGTTGTAGATTCCAAAATCTTCTTCTGGGAAACACTTCATTCCTTCCAACTATTTGAGAATTTCATAAGTACTTCATTCACACCTACTCCTTCATTCAGAATGGATATTGTATGAGAAATTTGTATATCAAATAATATGCACAGTTTCTTCCTGTGTTATTCCATAAAAGATTGGTTGAAAGGAGTCTCCAAAGTCATGAAGTCTGATCGGGACCCTAATTGCGTTCTTCTGAATGACTTCAATTTAGTGTGTGCATTGAATACGGTGCGCTGAGCACCTACAGCAGTGAATGTTGTGATATTTCTCTTGTCATGTGCAGATTTTAGTTGTGGTATTATCTCATTCAAACTGCAAATCAGCAAGGCATCTCCAAAACTGATGCATTTGCGTAGGATGAAATGTAAACCCTATGATGATGTAGAGCTCATGTGTTATCTGATGATCTAATATTTTCTACGGTATTCTCTCCTTCACATGGCAAATCAGCAGGGTGTATCCTTTGTTTGTAGTTTGGAGGTTGCTTTAGCTTCGAATATTTAGATTTTATTGGCGGGTTTAGGAGATTGCATCACCTGTGAAGTGCTACTTTTGTTGGGGTTCCGAATTCCCCAAATAAGGAACTTGTTTTTACATTGTATATCGCACGTGCCTTTGATATTATTGAAAGTGGTGGTGATTAATATAAGTTTTTCCCCTGAGCCTAGCAGCGAATCTAATTGCAATGTCCTGACATAATTTATTTTTATACACTCAGTAAAATTAAATTAAAATGTTTTAATGAATCTGGAAGTCAAAAGAATAAAAAGTCGGTATTGCGATAGGCCAGTGAGTATTTTCTCGCCTCGAATGCTCTCATGCGGAAGATGTTAGGGGGTCGTTGGGATCCTATGTTTTCATGGTTTGGTTAGTGCTTCCCAAAAACGAAGAGTTGTAATTTGATGACCTCCCAACCATATAGGCCAATTTGCATTGCCCTTTCGTGAAGGTTTGGTTTTCTAGGTACCTCTTTTTTGTAACATTAATTAGGTTAATGTATCATCAGTATACGTCGAATGCGTAAGTTAATTTTTTGAAGAAGAATATTAAATCTCCCACAGCCCAGCTAGCTATCCTGGTCATATTACACGATCTGATGTTCGGGGACTCATCAGTTAGTACCTGATCACAAGATGAAGTAGAACTCGTTAATTAAAAAACTATCAAAGCACGTTCTAATGAATAATCCTTTCAACCCACGTCTTAGTAATTGTTTGGTACGATTGACCTGTCCTTTCACAAGAGTTTTAACCAGCTATTGCACAGTCAATTGTGACCTTGATGGGTTGGAGGTGCAAGATATGGGAGCTGGTCGTATCGTATATCATTACAGCATTTACTACTCTCAACAAACATCGGTGACATATGTTGATAACATGAAGGGGTGACATATGCTGGCAGAACAATTTGAAAATGTTTCATTGGAATGGGTAGCAATCGTGATATAGTAGTTAGTATTACATATCCCTTTAATCACAAGCTGGGCAAGGACAGTGGAGCGCTGATAGTATATGGTCAATTGATAACTCATTCTATATCATGAAAGAAATTCACTTTAGGATCCAGCGCCAGTTAGGGTTACTGTTTATTTCTTTTATGTATTACTCCCATCCCTTTGAGGAAAGGGCAAAACATTACTTGTAGCGTTCTGACAATCAATAGTATTCCCCAACTATCCACCATCATACTCAATAAATAGGGCACTTGCTACCCATCGGTTTCAATTTATTTGAAAACATTTGCTTGTGCACGAAGTTTAATAAAAAAATTGCGACAGTTGATTAGCTATGGTCTAAAGTAATTGAAGATGTTTGTGTGGATACATATCAATTCATTGAATATAAAACAAAAAGTTTATTTTTCAAATTTAGGATGTAATCATTCTTTTTAAACGAATCAAAAAGAATATGTTAGGTTCTAACAAATTGAAACGTACAGACGGAGTCGGGAGCACGTGCTTTACACAACGACTACATGATCACACACCTTAACTGGGACCAGCTAAAATGATGTCAATAGTTTCTTACGATGAAAAGATTGCTCATACACTGCACTGAATGTTGTACAGCAAGCGCGATTTAGCAGAAAAAATCATTAATTCTCCCTTTGAAAGTAGTAAAAAATGAACTTCACCATTAATATGAGGTGTCGATAGACATTGGCGGGTGAAATATTCTGCTGACAGTTAAATCTAAATAAGGGAGTAGTAATTTTTTAAGGGAAATGGTTGGTTAGCACACGTGATAGGCTAGGTGAATCTCGGTTGTAGATACTCCACTTTGCCCTAAACCTGCTCAAAAACTATACAATTTCATGTTAGATTATAGTACATACGTGCTCATCATCCCAAATAAAAAGGTCATCTTATTTATATTCACGATAACCCAACCATTACTACCCAGTCGAGAAGACAAAAACCAAGACACACCATCGGCCTCCTGAAAAAAAATCTTTCATTCCCTATTTTGCAGGATAAGAGTGAATCTTTTCATGCAGAGTTTGGCATTGAAAAAGGAAGGAGCTGTCAGGTGAGTTTATTGACTGCTCCATATCTCGTACTCCAATAAGTTAGAAGTGTAATGGCTAAGTTTTCAGCCACATTCAATTTGTGTAAGATGCAATGTATTGTCATTTAGTCTTGCAGTTTTGTTTTCGATGTACTGCATGCTTTCGGGCAATCTCAATGGCAGTCATCTCGGCATTGCCACTCTAGTTTCCACAACTATCTATGTCCATACTTACAATAAGTGCACCACAACAACACGGCCATCCACATTCTATAAATAATTCGTGCTTACCATTGCAAGGAAAAAGGCCATCTTATTTATATTCTCAGGAAGTTTTTAAATATTACCCTGTTCAGAAGGCAAAAACCAGACGCACAAACCTCACATCACTTCGCGATCTATATTATCTCATCTGTGAACTAAACTTTTTATTAGTAAACCGTTAATGAAATGGTTGAATGTTTTTGTTGGCCAAGAATTTCTTCATAACATTATACTCTGCTACTACAACTTAAAAGTAACAACACTGCATTTTGGCCCGTTAGTAGAACTTAATGGAATGGAAACATCACCATAGTTGCTAATTGCATGTCCAATCAAAGGCTAGTTGATCTAATAACCGAAGGCAATTTTTTCCTTCTGATGATCAAAGAGGAGATATAGTTAAGTAATGTTATATACCAATTCCAGTGTAGGACTTATAATCCAAGAATTTCAAATAAGGGAGTAAAAATGTTGTGGAAGCTCAAAACAAATCAATTGATTACTTATTATTTTTCAACAAATTAAGAAAATTACGGTGAAAATCATTAAAGTAAATAGGATAAGGTGCAATTCCCAAATACCCCCAATCGTCAAGGGTGCAAAGTGCAAATTGCACAATTTGGTGAATGGACACGTCTATTACTATAGGTTATTTAATGGCACATAATATGATCTTGGCGGGAAATAAAATTTTTGTTTAGGGAAGTTCAGGTTATTAAAGACAGTGACGTTTTGCATTTCAACTACAGCTCCCAAGGAAGGAACCTAGAGGCGTCAGCGAAGCAACAATGGAAGAACCTCTACAATTTGAGGTGCTAATATCCAAATCGTACACCAACATGGATGTTATGGTACTTCTCTTTAAACATATTGCACGATTTGTTGTAACATAGCATTTTAAGATGTTATTACTATTTTTATTGTTTTGTCTAACTACAGCATCTGCCTGAGAGAATCATTAAATTTATGCCGGATAAGGTAGAAGTTTGCGTTCTTCACGGTGATAGGGGATCTTCGCCAGTTGCAGTTGGTCGAAGTGAAGGTATCTGATGTGTGGCTAAAATACCACACATTACATACTTGTACTTGAGCTATTGTTGTGTTAAATTGATGAAATAAGTGCACTTATCATGGTTTTGTTGCGTTTTGTAGGTTGAATATGTTGGAGAAGAGTTATGGAAGAAACAAGTCCAAAAGAAGTCAAGCTGAAGAAAAAGAAGAAAACTGACTAGTCTGTCAAAAATGCAGCAGAAAAGTGGCTATGCGTGAAACAGCGACTAAGCTGAGCTGTGAAAAAGTGGCTATCTGGTGAACGTTCGGTACCAGGGTGGTTACGGGATGAAAATTCAGCTATTTCATTGTTTTAACTTAGGGATAATTTTGGGGAAAAATATGGTAATTACTTTGGGACTACAAATAGATAGTTTTACCATAATTTACACATGTTTTGGCCATTTTTTCAATCTTGGAGCAATGATCCATCAACAAGAAAACCAAGAGGGTGAAGATTTTGAGCAACCCATTGAGAAATTCTCAACCCATAGTACTCCTTTCTTGACTTTCATGTTTTGTATTGAATATATTTGGTGTTATTGATGTTATTGAAGAATTGATTTTGTGAATATATTTCATGACTATTTGTATTGTCAATTGGTATGATTTTGGACATGAATATATGAATGAATCATGACTAGGAATTTATATTGTTGGGTTTTGATTATCTGGCTTCCATTATTTTGATTGCTTGCCTTTTGTGCTCGCGACACTTAAGTTGCTCGTCTACTTTGCTAATTAAAGACTCAGGAGAGATTAGTTAGCGTAGAATAGTGAAGCTAGCGAGGATTTGGGTTGACAGGCTATTTCATAGACTAACTCATCTAAAAGAAGTTACGCTCGGAAGAGGTCTTCTTTCCTCGGGTAATGAGTAGTGCTTTATAAGCTCAACCATGGCTTTGACTAGCGCCGTTGAGGTAAATCCCTTCTAGGCCGGAAGGATTCTAGGGATTACATTAGAATGACTCGGCCATAATATATAAACCCCGTGCTATAATTGCATCCTAGGCTCAAAACTTGTTTCCCTTGGTTGTGAGAAGGCCATAGATCATATTTACTTGCTTTCCTAGTGTAGTTTGTAGTTGTTAAAATCGTTCCATCACCTCATTATCCTAGTTTGGCTTTGTCAAATTGGTTTAGTTCCTCCACTACTTTGATCGCATCACTTTGTTCCTTGTGGATTCGACCCCGACTCCTAGTTGGGTAAATTGTATTGCGATGACCGTTCATACCTCAAGCCAAGGTGTGTGTTGAGCGTTGTCAGTATCATTACTAAATTTACTTCTGGGTGGCGAAAATTCATTACGGACAATGATTTAGAGGAGGGAGATAGTGTACTGTTTCAATTCTCTGAACGTGGGGATGCAATTGTGAGGTGGGAAGCTTGAATCATCCGCCGAGTGAATTACTATGATATTTTGTATAAGCCTCAACGTGATGGAGGAACCTCATCAAACCCGTCCATGGTACTTATTTCTCTTACCTTATTTTTTGTCATTTCTCTATACAATGACTCTACTAGATTAGTTTAACGAAATATGATTCAATTTTTTCAGGAAATAAACATGGAGGATAATGAGGAAGTTGCTCGATTTGAGAGTGTGAGTGAAGCGACAAATAATTTAGATCGCGAAGTTATTAGTCTGACAGGAGAGATTGCATTTTTGGAGGGTAGACTTGCATTACTTAAAGAGAGTCTGAAAGGCAAGGAAGCAGAACAAAAACATGCAGAGGATTTGGTAAAGGAGGCAGAAAAAGATGTGATAGACGACAAGGATTACCCCGTGATGATCTCGATTATTGACAACAACATGAGGCTTATTAACTGAATGTATGCCTGTGAGATCAAAATCTACTAGTAGTAACCCTCTTGATGCACATTTTTATTTGCTGGTTTTGTTATGTTGAGGTTTGGTTATACCTCCCGCGTTGTAAAATTTCACAGTGGTGCTTACCGTTACAATGCATATTTTGCTACTACAACAATCTGCACTGTGGCCAGTTTAATTGTTTAGTGATATTGATATTACAAAAAGTTTAACTGCCAATTTTTACACAATATAAGTTTGTTTATTGTGTTACCTACAATGATTAGTGCACATGAAAGAATTAAAACATAACGGTTCGGGCGTCAATTGGGTGCACAATCCAAAATGATTGGGCATTTTGCACTATGAATATAGTAATCCTTAACAAAAAACTCAATATAATGTACTTAACTATGAAAGCGTAATTGGATCTTAATTGAAAAACACCCCGTAAGTACATTAAACGTTTCTACGACTGGATTATACGCAAATCTGTTTGTTGACCAGATAATCTGTAAAGATTAAAATTCTATAATTTGGATCAACAACAATCACTATATTAAACAACATCATGAAAATACATTTAAGTACTGCTAACAACATTTACTATGACATATAGCTTCCCAAAAAAATGTTTATCCCAAAAACAGATCATGAAGTGCATTTAAATACTGCTAAAAACATAGAATACTGCTATACTAATCAGCCATAATAGGATAGGCCGGAGTTACTTCACCACCTAGGGTGGGGTCATCTTCATCCGGATCAGAACCCTTATGTAACACCCCAGCTAAGAGTTAAGTGTCCCACATCGGCATAACACAGGAGTGATCCTGGGTATATAAGTTACCTGGCCTTAGACCCTAGTGACGTGTTTTAGAGGCGTGCGGGACTAGACCTAAAGCAGACAATATCACTAGCGGGCTTGGGCTGTTACACCTTAAATACGGCATCATCTTTGTTCAACTTCAACATTACATTCAACGAGTTCAAAGTTAACATGTGCAAATACTTTCAGAATGTTCTGGAGTTTGGTCGTTCTTGTCGTGAAAAGAAAATCATGAATTTATAGTTGTCAAGACTTCTTCTCCAAGAAAAGATAGACATAGAAGGAGATATACTTCTGTTAGGAGTCCTTTACCCTTTCTTCAAGTAAAACGAATCCTGCTACTCCCTCCGGTCCATATTATTTGATATTTTAACTGTTTTCACACAGACCAAGAAATCCACCTTTTAGCATTAATTAAAGATGTCATTTACTAAATTAACCTTCATCTCTTTTAAAATTTACTCATAGAAAATTGTGAGAGCTTTATGTGTTTAATTTATTAACAAGGGTAACTTTGGAAAGTCAAAACAAATATCATCTTGATTTTCGAAAAAAATCAAATATTTTGGACCTAAGAAAAAATACCAAAAAATCATATAAAGTGGACCGGAGGGAGTATGTAACAAATTCAGGGCAAAGCCCTAAAACCACACACACTATTTTTGTATGAATTAGTTGGTCATTGAAAACCCTAAATTGCACCTCGTAAAACTAAACTGTGCGATTTCCAACTTTCCCTATTGAAAGACGCCCCAACCACTCATTATTTCATTTGTATCAAGAGATAATATTCATTCATCCCTCTTTCAAAAAAAAATTCATCCATCTGTTCTACTCCATTCATTCCTTAACCAAGAATAAGGAAAAAATATGTCAATCGATTCTACTAATTCAAAGTACTATTTACCCGGTACACTCGTTTTTACTAATGATCCTATGACAGTTGAATTAAGTTGGGAAAATGTTACAACTGATGAATTTGTAAGTTTTATTGATTAATAATATTTTTTTATTTTTTTATTTAAAAATAGCCTCTAATTAGTGTCGTTATTGATAATTGTTTCTGTGATAGATCTTTCCAAAACATGTGCTTCGTCTATTGCCTGATGAACCACTCCCGGTTCGTGTTATTTGTGGGACAGATGAATACGACATGCGCCTGTTTGTTGAAAAAGGGTGTAAAAGGCTGGGCAATGGTTGGTTAGATTTTGTAATGGCCAACAAAATCAAGGTTTGTAAGTTTTTATTTTTCCAGATCAAGGACAAGCTATGTGATGGTCATTTAGTTTTCATAGTTCGCATTCTGGGAAACCCTCCAAATCCTGATGGTGGTGATTCTGATGATGATGCACTATGTTCATCAACTGATGGTTCTGATTATGCTGGCGAAGGAACCTCTGATGATCCGGTCCAAATTGATTAGATGTAAGGGTTAGGACTATGTTCGTCTAAGGTTTTTGTTGATATGTTATGTATTTTCAAGACATTAATGTCTGGTTGTTCATAATTTGTACTTAGTTATTTTAAGACTTTAATCTATGTTAAATATGTTGTTTCATCTATTTTAAGTATTGAATTTTTAATTTATGTTGAATGTATGTTTAATTTAGGCTGTTGTATATATTGTTTCATCTATAAGTTTGACTATTGTAAATAATAATGTCCCGTACTTGTGCAAGAACTTATTTTGTCTAATGTAACAATTAAGTTGCAACTTATAATAACGACTACATATGGATTCATAAAAGACAAGAAGAGATGATATGGAAGAAGAATATTCTACGCGTTGTATGATGTAGCAACTGACATGGAAGAAGAATATATTCTTTGTTAGAATATGGGACAACCAGATTTGTTAGAATAGGAATGATGATACATGAAAGATTTCTTTTATGTGATTGTCAAAGATTTACTATAAGACTATGATTGTCAAAGATTTACTATAGGAATGATGATACGTGAAAGATTTGTTCTATGTGATTGTCAAATATTTATTTGACAAGTTATTTATTCTCAATTGATACCAGTTGACATTATTTAAGGCATTCAAATGTGACAAAAAAATTATAGACTAAAAATGAGTATAAATTTAACAACTACAAATCTGGGCAAACTTAATAAGACAAAGATTAAACATACATTAAATATAAACATAGTTAGCAATAGTTCAACGAAAGTACATGCTACCAAAAACCATAGACCAAGTAATAAACCCTATAAAAGTAATCAAACTTCAGCCTCGCTTTTTATATATTTTATTTGAGCCATTCCATCAATTTAGTATGTTGTTGATGTCTTCTACTTCCATGCGCGCTTCTGATGAACTACTAGTTCAATATGCATTTGCGTAGGATGAAATGTAAACCCTATGATGATGTAGAGCTCATGTGTTATCTGATGATCTAATGTTTTCTACAGTATTCTCTCCTTCACAGGGCAAATGAGCAGGGTGTATCTTTTGTTTGCAGTTTGGAGGTTGCTTTAGCTTCGAATATTTAGATTTGATTGGCGTGTTTAGGAGATTGCATCATCCGTAAAGTGCTACTTTTGTGGGGGTGCCGAATCCCCCCTGTAAGGAACTTGTTTTTACATTATATATCGCACATGCCTTTGATATTGATGAAAGTGGTGTTGATTAATATAATTTTTTCCTCTGAGCCTAGCAGCGAGTCTAATTGTAATGTCCTGACATAATATTTTTTTCATACGCTCAGTAAAATTAAATTAAAATGTTTTAATGAATCTAGAAGTCAAAAGAACAAAGAGTCGGTATTGCAATAGGCCAGTGAGTATTTTCTCTCCTCGACTGCTCTCGTGCAGAAGATGTTAGGGGGCCATTGGGATCCTACGTTTTCATGGTTTGGTTAGTGCTTGCCAAAAACGAAGAGTTGTAATTTGATGACCTCCAAACCATATATGCCAATTTGCATTGCCCTTTCGTGAAAGTTTTGTTTTCTAGGTACCTCTTTTTTGTAACATTAATTAGGTTAATGTATCATCAGTACACGTCGAATGCGTAAGTTAATTTTTTGAAGAAAAATATTAGATCTCCCACAGCCCAGCTAGCTATCCTGGTCATATTACACGATCTGATGTTCGGGGACTCATCAGTTAGTACCTGATCACAAGATGAAGTAGAACTCGTTAATTCGTAAAAAAAACTATCAAAGCATGTTCTAATAAATAATCCTTTCAACTCACGTCTTAGTAGTTGTTTAGTACGAATGACCTGTCCTTTCACGAGTGTTTTAACGAGCTATTGCACAGTCAATAGTGACCTTGATGGGTTGGAGGTGCAAGATATGGGAGCTGGTCGTATCATATTGACACGACCCGCATTTTCGGCTAGGCCGTGCAGGCACCCGACCACCTTTCCTAGACCTGTTGGGCGAACCCTATAGACAAAATCGATATAAACGGCGCAAAATTATCTTGAAAATAAAATTAAACATGGCCTTAACAACATAAAATAACTCTCAAGGATAGACATATATACAAACTGTCTGGACAAAACAACTAACTACTCAGAACACACAGGTTTAAAGGTTTCCAGATCAGACATCTAAGAAGGCCAAAAGATATACACACCTCCAAAAGGGAGCAAAAGTAAGGAAAACTGTAATATCTGAAGTTGGTGGCCGCAATGAACAGGATGGCTCACCGTAGACAGCTGAAAACGTACTACTCCTCAATCACGGTGCGACTGGCTGGGTCCTGGAGCAAAATCTGCCGAACGAAAAGAAAACACAAGAACAAATAGGGGGTGAGTCATAAGGACTCAATAAGTGAGGACAAACTAGCAACCTCGAAAAATAGATACGTTAGTCAGGGAAACAGAAGCCATAGCATTCAACCAGATAAATCATTCACAGATAATTAATGCAATAAATCTATACAGCTAAAAAAAATGCATATAAAGATATGCAATGATGTATCATGATGTAATGGGTCACATGTGCCCGAAACCTATCTCCGGCGCGGGACTCTCATCGTCTACCAGGAGATATATACAATAATGATCTTTCACCGGCACAGGACTCTCATCGACTACCGGGAAGTATATGCAGTAATGACCCTTCACCGGCTCGGGACTCTCATGGATTACCGGGAAGTATATGCAGTAATGATAGCCAGAGTACAATGCTCAGATACTCAATGCAATACCAGCAACAGGACATAACATATAATATACAACGTAAATTCAAGGCTAAGGCGTAATGAGTACGCCTATCGGCAACTACACACTTAAGGAACACGTGGTAGAAAATCCACGAGGTCAGGTGCCTCCAAAGAAATGGATATAATCACTTACCGTATTCCAAAGCTAGTCCTGTTACTCAACCACTGCTTTTTCCTTTGGATTAACTGCCAAACGATCTCTTTCTATTCAATAAGTAGAAGAATTATATCAAATAAAGCTAAAGGCTTCATTTCTTATGTCTTAGGGCAATCCAGTTAAGAACCTGATACCCTATTTGCATACGCAATATGCAGGCCAGGCCTATGTACAGGGTTCAAAGTCCCATACCCAAACCCTAAATAAATTACATTTATATGTTGCCCATAACTCACTGAGTACGAATATATAATCATTTCCATCATCGGGGTCCAATTGACCCTTTAAACTATCAATTTACGTCATTAGGGCGATGTCTAATATCCCTATTTTTACCGTAAAAATATATTCAAACACACGTAATAAGCTAAGATAATGAGTTAACATCATTACCTGAAGATTTGGGGTAGAAATTCCACTATATTTCCACCTCTCTTTCCCTTTTTTCCTCTCTCTTTTTTAATTTTTCTTTTCTATGTTTTGTTGTAATGTTTCTGTTGTATATCGTACTAGATGCTGCTAAATCCCCTAGCCACCGACTTTTCAATTTTAAATTTTTTTTATAATAAATTCGCTACGACGATTAAAATTAAAATGGAACCCTAGAGAAGTCGAAATGATCCCAAATTTTTCAAGTAAGTTATTAAAAAATATATGTAACATACTCGCGAAGACAGATCTCACATCAGACTCCCGAAACTCAAGATGCGAATTTAAAGGAAAAAGGTCAAATTATTTAACTTTCGGCATTTTAGCTGAAACTAGCCGAACAACATCGAAATTCACTTTCGAAAAATTACAAAAGTCACAAATAATCATACGAACCTAACGGCGCTTTCGGATTTCGAATCGGAGCTCATTCGCCAAAACCGAGCTCAAAAATCTCTTTTTAATATTTATCGACAATAAAAACTGAAACCTTCTTCCGATGTCTACCAAACGAGGTCTGATTTAGCTCAAATTTTACAGACAGGTCCTAATGAACCTTACGAATATTTTAAAATTATCGACACGCCAATCGGAGTCCTAACTTCCGAAACGACTTACCGAGGTCGTTTCACATATATCATTGCAGCATTTACTACTCTCAACAAACATCGGTGACATATGTGGATAACATGAAGGGGTGACATATGCTGACAGAACAATTTGAAAAGGTTTTATTGGAATGGGTAGCAATCGTGATGTAGTAGTTAGTATTACATATCCCTTTAATCACAAGTTGGGCAAGGACAGTGGAGCGCTGATAGTATATGGTCAATTGATAACTCATTCTATATCATGAAAGAAATTCACCAAAAACCAAGACACGCCATCGGCCTCCTGAAAAAAATCTTTCGTTCCCTGTTTTGCAGGATAAGAGTGAATCTTGTCCTGCAGAGTTTGGCATTGGAAAAGGAGGGAGCTGTCAGGTGAGTTTATTGGCTGCTCCATATCTCGTACTCCAATAAGTTAGACGTGTAATGGCTAAGTTTGAAGCCACATTCAATTTGTGTAAGATGCGATGTATTGTCATTTAGTCTTGCCGTTTTGTTTTCGATGTACTGCATGCTTTCGGGCAATCTCAGTGGCAGTCATCTCGGCATGCCACTCTACTTTCCACAACTATCTACGTCCATACTTACAGTAAGTAGAGAAACGAGTTATACATGGATTAATAATACAAGAATTAGTAGTGCATGGATTCGTATTGAATTCTTATACATGTATTAAAAACGAGGGTTTGAGAGTGAGTATTTTTGTCATTTTTTATTTATCCATGTATTAATAAGCATGGTATTACTAATACCATGTTGGCCTTGGTGTTAATTTATACTACAATTGCATTGAGGCATTAAATTGTATATGGATTTCTAGTACTTGATTGAATTTTGCTACCAAACAAGGGATAAAACTTAATTCATGGACTAAATTAGTCAATACATCATACCAAACGACCTTTATTAAATGCACCACCACAACACGGCCATCATATATATTCTATAAATAATTCGTGCTTACCATTGCACACCTCACATTTGTCTTAATATTAGAAAGCTCCCACCCTTTCTGTGTGTCATTTCTAAACCCTTAAAATTTTTCCACCCCCGATCTGAAAGAAGTATGTCGAACAACATAACAAGGTTCACTCCAAACGGGCACCATAGCCCGCACCACAACCGCAACAACAACGTATTGAATAAGTGGGATATCGCTGTTCTGGAGTCCCAGGTCAAGGACGTCTCCCGCACGCTTGAACTGATGAGGAATGATATCTGGCGTCTTAGGGGTAGTTTTTTGAGAGACGCTCAGGAAAGCAGCAGGACCACGAGGCGTATGTAAAGAATGCTTCACGCACTGCTTGTCGTCAACGAGGTGAATCCCGACCAGTTCGTGACCCCACCAAAATTCTCCTAATGTGGAGGATTAAAGATATATGCATTATATCTTAGTATTTATTAGTATTAGTAGTTTAATCAATGCACTCGAAAAGGTAAGGCGATATGTCCACTGGCTCATATCTCCACTTCTTATGTATTCTCCCTGTACAGTGCAACTATATTTAATATATGATATATTTTTCTGTAAGAAATGTGCCCTACTTGACTTTGAGTCGCAGAATTATCAATATAGCCACGAGCTAGTTGTAGCGTTAATTGGTCATAGAGATCAATAGTTATGGCATGTTGAATATTCAAATTTTGAAGAGGAGCAGTGCATGTATTTTTTATCATAGGATTATGGAGACCTCACTTGCTTCAAATGAGAAATTTGTTAGTGAAGGTAAGCTTTCAATATGCGACTTTTTATTTGGGAAAATTTCATATCTAACCAAATATATACCATGACCCTACATTCAAATAGCCATAGAACATCTTACACAATGGCTAGCCAAAAATTACCCTATATAAATAAGTTTACACAAAAAAATTTCTTAAATATTGGAAGTAAAACTGATTTCATTCCGTAAAAATAGAAAACTGATCCGTTCCTAAAGATAGCAAACTACTAATATCGTTCCTTAAAATTAGCAAAGTGATTTCCTTTCTAAAAATTAGAAAAACACATGCATTTAAGAAATTAACATCAGATTTTGGAGAAGTTGAGCCGAATCAAATCTCTTCTTACTTGGAATTTAATTGAATACAAATATGTATTTCATTTTATAATATTCATACATTATTAAACTATTCTTTTCCACATAAATTTTTTATTAATTTTATTATTCACGTGATATTTAATTTGTATTCATAAGGTACTCAATTTTTTATTCTATAGTATTTATAGTTTATTCAAACAATAATTATTTTTTATTCATACAATATTCACGTTTTATTCGTACATTAGAAAAAGGATCGTTGTATGCATAATTTACCTCATAAAATTGATACCAGTAAAAATATGTTACAGATATACCAAAGAAACATCAAGTGTACATATCTGATATAATAAATATATACATAATATATATCTCATATATATTGCCATCTCCATGGTTAGAAAATTAAAACCTACAATATACAATATATAAGTACAGTTAAAAGTGCATATGATATATACATTAAGTGTTGAGTTTAACTGTTGCGTTTTTGGGTTTAAAATCTCAATGGAAAGTTAGAGAAATTGAAGTAGATGGAAAGGCTGATGTATTTGTGATTATTTATTGTTTTAAAATTTTTTAAATTTTGGTTTACCGCTATAATTGACATATTAACTTAATATTAGGAGATAAGTGATTGTGTAGAATAATTAGATAATATCAGATAATAATTAATAGATATGCACAAATGAAAGCTGTCAATCTCAACAATCCCTCGAAAATAGGCATTTATTTGGGTAAGTGACCAGTTATTGTAATGGCTAAGAAAAGTGAAATACATAAGGCTAAAGGTCTTTATACCATAAATTAGGAACAATGTATCTATTTTATGTTAAAGACACTTCTAAATGTTTATACCATGTAAAAATTCCAATGATTGATTAACAGAGAAAATTTGTTTACATTTTATAATTTCTACAATAACTACTGAATTGCAAATAATCCACTTAACTACCCCCAATAAATATTGAAAAGAGTGCAATGCAATGTATAACTCAAGAAACCGTCGTTTCTATTAAACAGGCAACCCTTCACTAGTTAATTCAGATCGTGGTGGATCATGCGTGGACGCAACACTACACATCGTTTCACTATAAATGCACGAAAATTCTTCACCATCATCACACAAGAATAAACAGTAACAATAACTATAGCAAAACTGTAGAAACATCATGGCAAGACGTCCAGTTATAAAGATGGCAGACTTGAAGAAAGATCTTGATGAAGTGAAGGGAGCCCTAATAGAAGCAAGGGACCGCCAACTTATGGATATTCGGAGGATTAAAAGGATATTTGAACTTCTCCTCCAACATCTGGGCAAGTCCTGGACGACGTATATTTCACACCGCCCAACTCTCCTCCCACCGGCAATGGAAATTAAATTTTATCTTGTACTTTTCCCTTTGTTATTTTCCTATTTAAAAAGTAGTCTATGGTGACCCTTGTAATTGTGAAACTCCCCTTTGTGCTTTTCAGTTGGTTAGAATTGAAACTTTAAATGTCTAGGTAATACTAGAAATTACTTAATGTTAGTGATATGTAATTTAAGCACGATTCTACTATTGATTTTTTTACACTAACATAGTACCTCTTCTTTATATAGCAATGGTTGAACCCAAGTATGGCATTAGCATTAGACCTTTGACCAGCAAAATAAGTCAGAGACAGCACAAAATCTAATTCTCACAGAAGGACAAGAACATAGATTAGTAACGAATGTCTAGTCTATACTACACATCCAAGTTCTAGTCAGAAACTGCACCAAATATCCTAATATACCATCCATCTATTCCTCATCTTCGGAGATGATATGAACGCGAAAACAGAAACCTTGTTGGGGATTTAGTGGTAAAATTTGGAAGTGGAGAGCTTGTCCTACTGTGATACGACGCCGAGTAACAAACCGCAACCAACCGCGCTGAAGCCTTTTGCGAGACGGCGACACAGTGAGATACATGTTGAACCTAAGCATGCCACTGTAGATACAAGCTTTCATCATTTCGTCTGGTAAAATATGGTTTAAGCGCGCGGGGAAAATCTATAATAAAATAGTTCACCGTTTAATAGATTTAAAATTAAATAACTACATTAAACATAACCGAGATTTTAAAAATGTGGTACGAAACTTACTAGATCGTCAGTTGTAGTGTATGATCTGCTTATGCGTATGTTGAAGCAGGTACGGTTTTCAGTTCGGATGAACCATCCCAAAGGCCAGATTTCACGGTCACTAGCGTCCGGCATACGTTTGAGAAAGGGAGAAGATCGACGAGGCGAAAAGAAGAAAATTTAACTTTTGGTTTACCGAATCCTCCAAAAATATATATGTAAATACGAGGTAATGGGAATTGTTGAAACCCTACCAAGAGATAGTTTGGGTGGGCTTAAAATTGGCTTATAAGTTTATAAATTCATTAATATATGTTTGATAACAATCAAAATTTAAATCTATGCGAAATAATTCAAAATTTCTTTACAAACAATAGAAACTTCAAATATTAATCTATGAGAAATAATTCAAAATTTCTATTAATTTGCCACTTAATTTTTCAAAAAGCAATAAAATATATTGCTTAAATTATTCTCAATTTGTATATATGACTGTCGCATCAACCAAAAGATAAAAACTATATATTAACTAAAATCAATTCATATTATCAATCAAAATAAGTTGCTCATAAAATAAGGTGCAATGATAGACACAAATTAAAGAAAGAACAAAGAAAAGGGAAAAGATGAGTGAGAGAGATGTCTAACAAGCAAATAAAAAACAATAAAAGAGGAAAAGATGAGAGAGAGATATCTAACAATGAATGCGTCCATTGGAAACTAAATTATAATAGGACTCCTTAATCAAGTCTCATTTAAACACATTATATAGACAATCCACGATATAGAACGTAATGCTAGTACTAAAGTAGTAGTCAAATAAGAGGCCATCCAAAGCTGACTTGTCCGACAACTTTCAGTAAATTAATCCCCCAAATCAGTATCCCAACCCAGTGGCATTGCAAGCTTGAACAGTTCTACAGCTAGCATACACCTTTCACAAGTTATGTCCAACTCACCATAGCCATATATGATGTATGGATTCATAGAAGCCCAGTGACCAATGCTATTCTCTACACAAAATCTGAGAAGACGGATATTCTCGATCCGTTCAGGACCAAGCATATTTCTTAATTCACGACGATAAACAATCATATCCAGTCTACCATCTTCCTCATACCATATCCTCCGAAGCTCATCTATTCCACTATAGTGCTAGCCATTACAAAGCAATGCAATCCCATAAGCATATACTGCCTCGCCAATACCAGAGTCAGCAACTTGCTGCAGGATGGGTAAACCATCAATATTTTGCTCGTAAAAGAACTTGTAGATGCCAAAGAACAGAGATGCGTGGTTAATTCTTTCTTCATGGAGCCTTCTTATAAAAGAAATAGTTGCAACATCGACATATGGTAGCTTATAACTGTTGAGATACAGAGACAGGCTGGAATCTGCTCGAGAACACTATACATCGAAAATCCCGGCTTCTGCCAAATAAAAAATGCATGCAGTAATTTATACGTAATTCTATATATTGTGGAATGAAACAACTGTAACTAGTTCTTACACTTCAGATATGTTCCTTAAAGACGTTCTCGATGGCTCGTCGCTAACCACTTTCTCGATGATTAATGCCTTCAAATCATCTTGGAGATTTGAAAGAGATGGCTCCTCCATCGTGATTTTCTAACTCACCAATCTTATTGCTTGCTAGGAAATAGCAGCCCCAATTGAGGTTTTGATGGCTGTTATTCTTATTGAAACTGGAAAGATGGAGCGTTGTTAGCTGTGTTTGTTTTGGTTGCATTTACTAATTACTAAGTCATAGAGCATTGATATGTGAAATAGTTTTGTTTTATAGCGAAGTGGTCATAATTCATTCCATGAGATGGCGTGAATGATAAATTGGAAGTTCAATAATCTAATCGACACCATAATTCGTTACGGTGTCATTCAAACGGTGGAAGGTCATAAAAGTGACGGTGGAATAGCTAGTGATGTGGTAGGGCTTTTATTTCATTGACACGACAACTCGCTGGAGCACATTTCAAGAAAGCACATCCTCATGGTGCAATTTGGATCCCACCGCATTATAGTAATTATATTGGCTGATCATATATTTTGGGTGTCAAGTGATAGGGTACTTTGTAAACGCCCCCAAACAAAAATAAAGTCTATTTTATCGGGATTTATGACACAAAGTCTCTACAATGAATATTTTGCTTTAAAATGAGTTGATTTTGTTTTGGTCCCCCCTCCCCTCCCTCCCCCCCTTAGTCGGCAGTGTAATATGTTGCTTGTGTGCTACTAGTATTTAGATGATAATTTTGTGATAAGGATTCTTGATAAAAATGGATAGACGCGACATAATGTTGTACGCTTATTATGTTTGGGGGGGTGGTATTCAAGGAGGGAGAAATGTATTCACTGATTTTAAACTAAATAAAACGTCAAATAATATTCGTGGATGGAAAATTAATGTGGAGGATGGACTGAAGAGGATTTCACAACATGGTTGAAATCAAGAAAATAGTTAATTTGTGACAGTTAAATCAAGAAAATAGTTAAATCAAATCTAAACTAAATGACATGAGGATCTGAAGAGGATTTCACAACATGGTTCAAAATGGAGATCCCATGTTCATACATTAGTCGTGATGAATTGGTATCTTACTTTAGCCGTACGTTATTTTCCTTTTGATGTCAAACTAAAATTTAATTTAGGATTGTAAATACGACAACAATATTACTCGTTGTTATGTTTGTGCAGTATCTTTAACAAACCGTCTATCACTATCACTAATGGTAGTGTTTTTATTGCTTTTGCTTATGGTTGTGTCGTTTATGTATTGCCGTGACTTGGTCGTGTTTTGCTGAAGTTATGGAATGGAAATTTTTCCACGAAACTATGAATTAGTATGAATTAACCTTATGTTATGCTTAATCTATTCATAACATTATATGTGTTTGGTCACTCAAATAGATTTCTCCCCTCCAAAACCTTCTTCCCAACTACCTAGTACTAATATGGCTTATTCCCAAAACCTTGAACCATACGAATAAGTCATGCATGGGAGATGAAAATCCGTGTACCTTTGTACATAGTGCCTGATCATACTTTTTTTTAAGTACGTTTTATTTATTAGAGAAGAATGCATTTCCTATACCATACGCATTTGAGTCCACCAAATATATGGTATATTAAAATGTTCTTATTTATGAATTATTATATTTATTTTCATAATTTAATTGGTAAGGGTTCGCCCGACGGGTCTAGGGGAGGATGTCGGGTGCCCGCACGGCCTAGCCAGATTTTGGGTCGTGTCAGTTGGTATCAGAGCCGAGTTTAGTGTCTATCCAGACTAAGACAGTGTCTAGTAGAGTCTCGCTGATGGGTACGTAGACGTCCGTACTTATCTACGAGAGGCTATGATGGCATTTAGGAAGTTTCACTTCCTTCTTTTCTGATCGTGCATCGGTCTAGGAGTCAAAAGTATTTTCTTTAATTCCTTCGTGGTAATTGTGAATCCTCGTGTGACAAATCAACAAACAGTATGAGTTCAAGATGAAGCAGTCTAGGCAAGGTCTAGCACTGCTCAAGCCCCGAGAGTTGTCGTGCTGACGATCCAGTCGCGCAGGCCCCAGCTGTACGAGCTCGCGATAGGCTTGCCTTGTGGTTTCCTTGGCTCTCTACGATGCTTTTACGAGAATCTTGGTGACGCAGATACCTCAAGAACTTATTATTCGCTAGGCAGCTTATCAGGTTGCCGCAGATGCATATGTTCGGTCTCAGGGAGCTCCTATTCTAGTTCTTAATATTGCCGCAGTAAAATATGTTCCAAATGCAGCATGTGTTGTGCCACCAATTATTCTGGCTGGTTAGCTAGCCGAGGTAACAATTCGGTCCAAGTGCCCAAAGAGGGTATATTATTTTACGCAGTTGAACATCCCAATATTGCCAAGCAATGCATTAGATAATCCCTGTGTAAGTTTTTTTAAAATAACATGATGTCAGCGTATCCTTCTGGCTCTTGATTGTATCGAGCGGTATGGTGTTGATTATTCTGCTTTCCAGTTTCAGGGTCCAGCCTTGGATTTGTGGGCCGCTCTCTTATTAGCTAACTTGGTTAAGTTTTTCTTCTAGATTCATGGAAAAGTTCCTTTCGAGTAGCGAGCGAGATAAAAAGTGTTGCCAGTTTGAGTGTATTGCACAGGGTAGCCTGTCGGATAGCCTGTTGGTATTTCAGAATATGAGATTGAATTCTATAAAATTGTTGAATATGCATTAAAACTAGTCCATGAGCCTTTCGAGGGATTAAAAGATTTATTGATGACCTTTCTTTTTCCTTGAGATCCTAGATGGCTCAAGAGATTGAGGTCGGGATTTCATTTGATGACGTTGTTGATATTGCCCGAAGGTACGAGGCATACCATAAGTTAGAGCGGGGGAGCAAGAGATCCCGTGGCCCTAATGGGTAACCATGGTACCTCCTTTGGAGGTAAGAGTTCTGATTATTTTGGGAGGTCACCTTCCAGGTTATCTCAGCTTGTGTCACGTGATTCTTAGAGTGTGCCAGTAGCTCGTCAGGATCAGATTAAGTCTTTTCTTTACAGCTATCAACAATCTTTCCAGCTTCCATTTGCAGCGAAAAGGTGTTATCATTGTCGTGAGTCTGGTTATCCTTTGAGGAGTTTTTCATTACTCCGGGAAGTAGGCAGTCGCCCTTTCTCTCATCATCTAGCACCTGCACAGTCGCAGGGATTTTATTTAGATCTCAATCAGCCAAAGAAATGCCACCATCCAGTAGAGGTCGAGAGCATGGTGACAGTGGTTCTTCAGAAGGTGATTATCAGGGTAATGGCTCAGCTCAGCTGCAGAGGCAGTTCTATGAACTGCCAGTCTAGAAGGATGCTGAGATATCTGATGTAGTAGACCCATGTATTTCTTCTTCCATTAAATGTGAGTAAGATTTGATTTTTCCGGTCAATCTAGAAATGGTTCGTCATATTATGTTTCCATGGTTTTCTTGGATATTGTTTCTATTAAGAATCGGTTGCAGTAGAGGAGCGAGCTTCTGGTATGATTTATTCCATGCATTTGTGAGACCTTATTAATTTATCTAGTCTAAATATGAGAGATTTGACAGTGAGTGTCGCTATTGTTTGCTTGGCATCCTGTTGTGCCACCTTCTGTTATAATGTCAAGTCAGTCTACCTCTCTTTGGAACTCAGTGTTGGTAGCATGATGGGATTCTTATTTATCACCATTAGGAAGTGTGTCATTGTTTCTTCCGATGTAAAGTGATCAGTAAGTAATACTCGATTTATGTGTCTCCTCTTGGTTCGAGACTCTACTACAGTCATGTTATCCCATGAGCTTATCTGGGTTATAAAAGGGTTTTCTGGTAAATTGTCAGAGTTTCCTTCTTATTCGAAGGTTAAATTGATATGGGTGTTGCTCCATAGAGCTCATTTAATGTCTATTTCTTCAATTTCAATTCTTTGGTTAGCCTGACTCGGAAGTAGTTTAGCTTTGGTAGCCAAGCAAATAAGAAGATGAGCTTCCTAAAGATCTAATTATTTCTATCCTCAGTCCATTTCCATTTCTTCTTCCTCCGGCACTGGTGAGCTCAGGCGGTCAGTAGCCTCTTATGATGTTCCCTGTGTGGAGCCAGAGTGCGTGTCAGGGTAGCCGGGTATGCACATTGTTGTTTTTCAAGGCTACTAAGGGTAATGAGAGGCATCATTTGACCTCTGATTTGATCCATCAGGCGCTGGTGCTTATAGAAAATGTATGGAGCTGTGAACTCGAGAGTTGCAGCTGTTTAGCAACTCGAGAGAGTAATTTGGTAGCTCAGGTCTGAGCCGCGTTCTCTAGTTAGCTAAGTCTTCCTTAATCCAGCAGGTTGTGCGAGGATGACTATTTCTATTCAAATTAGTTGTATGAGTTTATGCTCTAAGTGGAGGAGTCTTCCTCCAATTGATACCGAATCATAATATTAAATCTCTAAGGCGTTGGTGAAGCGTAAGCTAATTCTTTGTTTCATCGACTTGTTCTATATCGAAAAGTATATCGACGAGGTGATTCACCGGCAGAATAATGTTAATCCATCCAGAGTTCCGTGTATCTTTGTTTCGAAAATGTAGAACTCTCTTCTCGTGATCGAGGAAGGATCAGCTTAGTCAAAATAAGCTATGCAATGGCATTATCATATTATCCAGATATATTTTATTCCAAAAGTACGATATGCGTGTTATGATTCTGATCCTGTAATAAAGAAGATAATGTCCGTGGAGTAGTTTGTGAAGGTCGTGCAACTTCTCTTGTTATCTGTACGAACTTTTCTTTAGACTAAGGCTCGTTCGGGGACGAACGAGAGTTTAAGTGGAGGAGAATGAAACGACCTCGGTCAGTCGTTTCGAAAGTTAGGACTCCGATTGGCGTGCTGATAATTTTAAAATATTCGTAATATCTATTAGAACCTGTCTGTAAAATTTTGAGCTAAATCAGACCTCGTTTGGTAGGCATCGGAAGAAGGTTTCAGTTTTTATTGTTGATAAATATTAAAAAGAGATTTTCGAGCTCGGTTTTGGCGAATGAGCTCCGATTCAAAATCCGAAAGCGCCGTTAGGTTCGTATGATTATTTGTAACTTTTGTGATTTTTTGAAAGTTAATTTCGAAGTTGTTCGGCTAGTTTCCGCTAAAATTCCGAAAGTTAAATAATTTGAATTTTTTTTTATTTAAATTCGCATCTTGAGTTTCGGGAACCCGATTTGAGATCCGCCTGAGCGAGTATGCTATATATATTTTGTATAACTTGTATGCAAAAGTTGGAATTATTTCGAATATCGTAGGGTACCGTCTTAATTTTTACCGTAGTAGCGAATTTTAAAGGAAAAAAGAAAAAAAAAGGGAAAAGACAAAACAGAAAAAGACAAAATAGTAATGGAAAGAAAGAGATATATATATTGGCGATGACCTTAGCATTTGCTAAGGATGATAAAAAGAGGGAGAATTGGAACGAGGAAAAGAGAAAAATGAAATGGCGTAGAAATGGAAAAAATATACCAGAAAATGAGAAAAGGGGTCGGAGAAAAGTAGAATTTTCACCCTAAAATATTCAGGTAATGATCCTAATATATTATTTGAGTTTATTACATGTGATTGAATATGTTTTAACTGTAAAATTTAGAATATTAGACATCGTTTTAATAAGTTCAATTAATAGTTTAAAGGGTCAAATGGACCCCGATAATGGAATTGATTATATATTCGTACTCAGTGAGTAATGGGCAACTTATAAATATAATTTATTTAGGGTTTGGTTAGGTGACTTTAAACCATGTACATAGGCTTGGCCTGCGTATTGCGTATGCGAATAGGGTATCAGGTTCCTAACCGGATTACCCTAAGACATAAGGAATGAAGTCTTTAGCCTAATTTGATATATTTTTCTACTTATTGAATAGAGTGGGATCATTTGGAAATGAAACCAAAGGATAAAGCGGTTGTTGATTAGCAATGCTAACTTTTGGGAGAGGTAAGTGTTTATATCCATTTCTTTGGAGGCACCTGGCCTCGTGGATTTTCTACCACGTGATCCTTACGTGTGTAGCTGCCGATAGGCGTACTCATTACGCCTTAGCTTTGGATTTACGTTGTATATTATATGTTATGTCCTGTTGTTGGTATTGCATTGAGGATCTTAGCATTGTACTCTGGCTGTGAGTTGGCATCTACTTCCCGGCTGTCCATGAGAGTCCCACGCCGGTGAAGGCTTATTATTGCATCACATTGCATTCATATGAATTATATGTCATTCATATGCATTACATTGCTTATCATATTGGGTGCAGGAGTATACCGCCCCAGGAGCAGGAGTATTCCGCTCCATTGTATCATATTGAGGGTAGGAGTATTCCGCCCCAGGAGCAGGAGTATTCCGCTCCATTGTATCATATTGAGGGTAGGAGTATTCCGCTCCATTGTATCATATTGAGAGTAGGAGGATTCTTCCCCAGGAGAGTGCAGGAGTATTCCGCCTCAGCTTTACATTATATCGGGTCCAGGAGTATTCCGCCCCAAGAGAGTGCAGGAGTATTCCGCCTCTGGTTTATATTATATCGGGTGCAGGAGTATTCCGCCCCAGGAGCAGGAGTATTCCGCTCCAGTTGGTTATCAGATTGGATTCCCCTCGAATGCAGGAGAATTCTGCTTCGAGATGGGATGATGGGTACATGTGACCCTTTGCATCAGATTTCATTTCATTTCATTTCATCTCATTTCATTTCAATTCTTTTCATACCATTGTATAGACTTGTGGTACATAACTACTGTTCTGCTTATACGTGCATTGTTTATTTGGTGATATGTTTATGGCTCGTATTCCTGGTTGAGTTTATGGTTTCATACGTATTTCCGGTTATTATCTGGCTCTGTCTTTTTATAATTTAAAAAAGAGGAATTTGGTCTATCTGTTTCTTTTCTCCTTGGCTAGCTATCCTATTCCTTGAGGTGGCTAGCCTGCCCCATTTATTGAGTCCTTTTGACTCACCCTTGTTTGTTGTTTGTTTCTTATCTATCTATTTTATTTCGGCAGTTTCACTCCAGGATTGAGTTCGTTACGTTGTGAAGGAGCGAAGACGACTTCAGCTGTCAGGGTGAGCCTGCTTTTATTCCGGATGGCCACCAGTTTATTGGTTATTATTTCAGCTGCATTTTACTCCCTTCAGGAGGTATTTGTCTTCTTTTGTACTCTTAGATGTCTAGTCTGGATAGCCCTAAACCTAGTATATTGGGTAGTCAGCTGTAATTTCTTTTGTACAGCTTAGAGGTATCAGTATCTCTATATTTTTTTTTTAAGTCTTGTCCTTATTTATGAATTATTATATTTATTTTCCTAATTTAATTGGTAAGGGTTCGCCCGATGGGTCTAGGGGAGGATATCGGGTGCCCGCACGGCCTAGCCGGATTCTGGGTCGTGTCAGTGAGAGATATGAATAAATGTTGGGCAATACCCGCCTAGGGATCAACCCTAACCTTATGGGCAATCCCCAAAGGAATGTTCCTCTTCCAATGGCCATTCGAAATGTGCAACCTCTTGAACAAGGGGGAGAAGCTCAAGAAGGGGAGGAGGAAGAATATGGAGGTGAGGAATATGGAGCTCCTAATCCAAATGGGAGAGCCATGAATATGGGACGCAATGTTGATAATGGTAGAGGCCGAGGTCGAGGGCCACCCATAGGAGTTGATAGGGATGTTGGAGGGAATGCTAGTAGAGACTTTGGTGGTTATGGAGGCAACTTTGGAGGCCAACCGGAGCCTTACCAAGGGGGTCGAGATAACAACAATCTTAATAGTGTGAAGCTCACTATTCCTTCCTTGAAAGGGAGTAGTGACCCGGTGGAGTACATTGAGTGGAAATTAGCTATGGAGAGGATATTTGACACCAATGATATTCCCGAGGACAAGATGGCCAAGTATGAAATATCTTCTTTTGAGTCCTTTGCTTGTACTTGGTGGGAATCGGTCAAGAGGAATAGAAGGAGGAATGCTATGCCAATCAATGTTACTTGGGGTGAATTGCTTCGTATGATGAATGAGAAGTACTTGACTCAACAATACCGTGTAGACCAATACAAGCGTCTCTATGAGCTAAAGCAAGGTTACAAGACGGTTAGGGAGTACTTGAATGAATTTGAGCAAATTCGGATGTCCCTAGATTTGGATAGGGAAGAGGATGAGCAAGCCATGATTAGATTTCGAAGTGGTTTGAATCGGGACATAGCCTCACAATTGAAGTTTCACAAGTATGAAGACCACTATGAGCTATGCAACGATGCGGTTGAAGCCGAGAAATGGCTTAAGGAAGAGAAATCCACTCGCTACAAAAGTAGCACTTCTACTCCCATGAGTAAGCCAAAGGAGTGAAAGACTCCTACCCGCAAGTGGTACAAGTGGAGCAAGTGCTAGCAAAGATGTGAAGAAGCCATATGAGAAGTACACACCGAATGTGGGAGGTAATTCTAAAACTCAATTGAACACTCCTACCTCTTCTTCTAATTCAATGCCACAAGTGCAAGGGGTATGATCATTTTGCTAGGGAATGCCCTATCAAAAAGACTATGATATTGGTGGGTGAAGGTGCTATTGAGCAAGATAGTGAACCGGAGGATGAGGGAGTAGAGGGAGATGAGGTGGATGATGAGGAGGATGATACGGTGGAGGATGATGATCCTCATGCTTTCCTAGTTGTGAGGAGGAGTTTAGGTGCTATGCTTGTTGAAGATAGTAAGACCTTGCAAAGGGAAAATCTCTTCCATGCTAGATGCCGAGTCATGGGTGTTGTTTGCTCTATGATCATTGACTCCGGAAGTTGTACCAATATTGTTAGTCAAAAACTAGTTTCCCAATTGAAATTACCTACCTTTAAACACCCCAAACCTTATCATTTGTAATGGCTTAGTGAGTGTGGGGAGCTAAAGGTGGTGAAGCAAGTAATGATCAAGTTCAAATTGGGGAGCTGTGTGGATGAACACATGTTTGATATGGTACCTATGCAAGCATGCCACCATCTATTTGGGAGGTCGTGGCAATTTGATAGACATGTGGTTCATGATAGTCGTGTCAATACTTACACGGTCAAACTTGAAGGAAGGAAATTTGTGCTTAAACCCTTAACTCCCAAGCAAGTAAGTGATGATTACAAGCGGATGAGGGAGTTGAGAGAGGCGGCAAAGGCTAAGTCAGTTGTGGAGACTAGTCCTTTGGCTGAGAGTTTGGTGGCAATCCGACCATCTTCTACCGGTGGCATATGTGCCATGATGCAACCGGGTGAACTTTTGAGAGGAAATGATGGCAACAAGCTACTCCTTTGCCTAGTGCATAAAGGTATGATTCTTACATCCGATGTTGATTGTTTAATTAACCCTTTACCTAGTGCAATTGAGAATGTTTTGAAGGTATTTGAAGACATGTTCCCGGAAGATATGCCGAGTGGTCTTCCTCCATTGAGGGGGATAGAGCACCAAATTGATTTTATCCCGGGGTCTCAAATTCCAAACAAACCGGCTTAGAGGAACAATCCGGAGGACACAAGAGAAATGCAAAAGCAAGTTGATGAATCTCTCACTAAAGGCTTGGTGAGGGAAAGCTTGAGTCCTTGTGCCGTGCCCGTAATCCTTGTTAAGAAGAAGGATGGCACTTGGAGAATGTGCGTAGATTGTCGGGCCGTGAACAAGATAACGGTAAAGTACCATCATCCCATTCCACGACTTGATGACATGTTAGATGAATTGAGTGGTACATGTGTCTTTACCAAAATAGACCTTAGGTCCGGTTACCATCAAATCCGGATGAAACCCGGGGACGAATGGAAAACCGCATTCAAGACCAAGTTTGGTCTCTATGAATGGTTGGTGATGCCCTTTCGGCTCTCTAACGCACCTAGTACTTTTATGAGACTAATGAAGCATGTTTTGAAACCGTTTATCAATAAATTCGTGGTTGTCTATTTTGATGATATCTTGATTTATAGTAAGTCAATAGATAATCATGTTGGCCACTTGAGTCAAGTTCTTGAAGTGCTAAGAGCCGAAAAGCTCTATGCCAATTTGAAAAAGTGTGCCTTTTGTGTGGAGAAGGTTGTCTTCCTTGGGTTTGTTGTGAGTGCCCAAGGAGTTGAGGTAGATGATTCCAAGGTGGAGGCCATTCGTGATTGGCCTGCTCCTACCACCGTGACTCAAGTGAGGAGCTTTCATGGTCTTGCTAGTTTTTATAGACGATTTGTGAAAGATTTTAGCTCCATTGCCGCTCCACTCACCGAATTGGTGAAGAAGGACCAACCGTTTGTGTGGGGAGAGCCTCAAGAGAAGGCCTTCCAAGAGTTGAAAAGTAGGTTGAGTACCGCCCCTCAATTGCAATTGCCCGACTTTGGAAAGGCATTTGAGGTTGAATGTGATGCCTCGGGGGTGGGAATTGGTGGTATTTTAATGCAAGATGGCAAACCCATAGCCTACTTTAGTGAAAAATTGAAAGGGGCCTCCTTGAATTACTCCACGTATGACAAGAAGTTGTATGCCCTAGTGAGAGCTCTTGCTCATTGGCAACATTACCTATGGCCTAGAGAATTTGTGATTAAGAGTGATCATGAGTCACTCAAACATCTTAGAGGCCAAGAGAATTTGAACAAGAGGCATGCCAAGTGGGTAATGTTCATTGAGTCTTTTCCCTATGTTGTTCAATACACAAAGGGGAAAGAAAATGTTGTGGCGGATGCGCTTTCTAGGAAATTTGCTCTTGCCACTACTCTTACCTACAAGCTCATGGGTTTTGAGAGCATCAAGTTGATGTATGCTCATGACCCTAAGCTAAAGAGCATCCATGAAGCTCTAGAAAAAGGAGAAATAGCTGAGAAATACCAATGGGTTAATGGCTATATCTTCAAAAATGGTAGAGTGTGCATACCCGAGTCCTCATGGAGAGAATTGCTTGTGCAAGAGGCACATTGTGGAGGACTCATGGGTCACTTTGGGAAAAACAAAACCTTGGCCATTCTTAAAGAACAATTCCATTGGCCAAAGATGGGGGTGCAAGTTGAAAAGTATTGCACTAATTGCCTTGAGTGCAAGCGTGCTAAATCCAAAGCACACTCCCATGGTTTGTATACTCCTCTCCCCGTACCTACTAGCCCGTGGATGGATATATCTATGGACTTTGTCATGGCATTACCACGGACTGGGGGGGCCATGATAGCATTTATGCTGTCGTGGATAGGTTCTCCAAGATGGCTCACTTCATTCCATGTAAAAAGTGTGATGATGCGCAACATGTTGCTTCTTTGTTCATTGAAAATGTTTTAAAGTTGCATGGTGTGCCTCAAACAATTGTAAGTGATAGGGACACCAAGTTCCTTAGCCACTTTTGGAGAAGCTTGTGGGGTGCCCTCGGCACCAAGCTATTGTTCTCTACATCCCACCACCCACAAACGGATGGCCAGACCGAGGTGGTAAACTGAACTTTGGGTGCTCTTCTTAGGGCCATGACCCGAGGTAAGGCCAGGACTTGGATTGATCGGTTGCCTCTTATGGAGTTTGCATATAATCGTACATTGCATAGCATGATTGGCATGACTCCCTTTGAGTGCGTTATGGTTTTAACCCCTTGATTCCCCTTGATTTAACCCTTTTTCCAAGGGAAATGGTTGTTAATTTTGAAGGTAAAACTAGAGCCAAGGCTTTGGTTGAACTCCACGCTAAGGCGAAGAAGAACTTGGAGGAAGCTTATGCAAAGGTTGCCTCCAAGAAAAACAAGGGACGCAAGAAGGTGGAACTAAAGAAGGGTGACTATGTGTGGGTGCACTTCCGGAAAGAAAGGTTTCCAAACCTTAGAAAAGGGAAGTTGGCACCCCGAGGAAATGGCCCATTCCAAGTGCTTTCAAAGATAAACAACAACGCCTATGTGGTCGACTTTCCAAGTGAGTATAATGTTTTTAATACATTTAATGTTTGTGACTTTGTTCCTTTGGATGTAGGGGATGGAGAGGTTGTGGATGATGATGCTTCAATTTCGAGGACGAAATCTTCTCAAGAAGGGTAGTATGATAAGGACCAAACCCCCACAAGACATTTCACACAGAGCCAAGCTAAGGAGATCCAAGGAGTGCACTTACACTTGGTGAGGAGAGGCCTAGAAGATGGAAGCGAAGGGAAGCCATTCCGGGTGATCAAAGCGCAAGAGGAGCAGCCCAGCGCCCCACCTGAGATCTAGGCGCCCCGCTCAGGGAACAAGGGGGCCAGGCGCTCCGCCCACCCAGGGGGCGCTCCGCCCAGCCACCCCCACTGCTCAGTTGGGCAGGCGGTCCGCCCCAGACACGGGCGCTCCGCCCTAAAAGCTGAGACACGGGATTCTTTAGTGTGTTATGTCTATTTTGACCCTACGTGGTCTTTTATCTTAAAGCCTAAGTGTGGGCACTTTAGACCTTTTACTTAGTGCCTTAAGACCTCTATAAATAGCTAGATAGACCTTTGTTTTGAATGAATGAAACAACCAAACATGGGACTTGTTCTTCTTCTAGCGGATCTAGATGAATTACATTCCCATTCCCGATCATTCTACTTGTGGATTCTAGTTAGCTCGAGGGTAGTTGCTTAGCGTAGGTGTTTCTTGACGACCTCTCGGGGTGTATCAGAACTAGTTCTGCGGTGCTACTTGGGATTTTGTTCGAGCTACATCTCGTTCTTTATCTTGTTTTACTTTCCGCGTTTGATCCTTATCATATTGTGACAAGCTGGTTGGGGTTGGACATCATGAAAAGATCAGGATGCAATTGTTCAATTGCAGTTTGACAGGTGATGCACTAACATTGTATTCTAAACAGCAGTCGAAGAAATGGACTAGCCAGGAAGCAATGGCTGGAGATTTCGTTGACCGTTTCGGGCATAACACTGATGCCATGCCCGATCGGTTTTATCTAGAGAAACTGAAGAAAAAGCCTACTGAAACCTTCAGAGAGTTCGCGACTAGGTGGAGAGCCGAAGCTGCAAAGGTCCAACCACCTATGGATGATACAAAGATAGTGGCGACTTTCATCCGCATACAAGAAGATGTGTACTTCGACAAGATGTTGAACCGACAAGATAAGAAGTTCGGAGAGTTGATCAAATTAGGTGACATCGTTGAAGATGGTTTGAAAACTGGGAGAATTGTCACCTTAGCTGCATTGTAGGCCACCAATAAAGCAGTACAGACTAGTAGCACAGAAATAACAAAGAAAAAGAAAGACGATGTCTCTTTAATCACTGCCTTATTTGTCCATGCTCCTACCCACAACCACTACGACTAGCCATCACTTCCTCCATACCCATATGCTCGACCATCACCTACATACCCAGTATATAACACACAACCTGCTTTCCAAAACCCACCTCCACAAAGACCATCATATTCACTAAACTTAAACTACAGAAACACCAGTACTTACTCGCCAAGGCAACGCCCATATAACAACCAAAAACCAAAAAGAAACTACACCCTATTGGCCGAATCCCGGACCCAACTGTTCGAAAGGCTCAAGGCAGCAAGCCACATACATCACATGCCATTTAAGATACCTGACAAGATTTCGCCGTTCTTTGATCAATCTAAAATCTGTGCCTACCACTCTGGAGGACCTGACCATGACACGGAAAGATGCTTTGCCTTAACGGACAAGATACAAGACTTGATCGATCAAAAGGCGATACACCTGAAGGCACCAAATGTGCACAACAATCCTCTACCCGAACATGGAGACAATAGAGTAAATTTGATCGATCTTGATGGAGATTGCGACATAGAGGGAACCATTGCCAAGACAAAAGAGGCTGCACTAGCATCTGCTTCCGTTGCCCAAGCCGTTGAGGCCCCTGGTCCTATCGAAGTGGAAGTAGCTCCAAGGTTCTATATGGATGTAATCCCTCCTTATAATAACAGAGCCGTGCCATGGTATTATGAAGTAGAGAAGAAAGGAAAGACAGTAGTCGAGACCGTTGCAGCCCAAGGAATGACCCGAAGTGGGAGAATCTACACTCCCGAGCATCTTGTACGAGGCAGAAGAGGGACCAATAAAGAAGAATCCGAAGAGTTGTGGAAGAAGGTTCATGCAAAGGAATACTCTGTTGTCGAGCATTTGGGTAAAACTCCGGCACAAATCTCTGTTCTGGCTCTACTTTTCAAATCAGAGAGTCACCGGAATGCCTTGATGAAAATGTTAGACGAAGCACATGTACCCGTAGACACCACCGTGGAAAATCTTGCTAGCATGGTTGGGCAGGTCATGGAATCCAACCGAAACACTTTCCACAAAGATGAGCTACCACCAGAAGGACTTGGGCATAACAAAGCTTTGCACGTCACTATCAAGTGCAAAGATTGGTTCGTAGGAAGTGTCTTGATTGACGGAGGCTCTGGTTTGAACATATGCCCGTTCATCACTTTGAAAAGAATGGGAATTGATCAGAGCGAGATAAGAGAAAGTGACATGAAGGTGAAGGCGTTCGAAGGTTCACAGAGAAGCACTATTGGGGAGATTGACCTAACCATCATGGTTGGCCCTGTCGAATTCACTGCCGAGTTTCACGTCATGGACATTTTAGCTTCATACAACCTGCTGTTGGGAAGACCTTGGATTCACATGGCTGGAGCAGGACTTTCCACCCTGCACTAGACAGTGAAGTTCGAATGGGACAACAAGGAGGTCGTAGTATTTGGTGAAGGAAGCAACTCCATCTACAATGAGCAAACCATACCGACAATCGAGGAAAATGCCCTGGATAGGCAAACTTTCTACATTGTGGAGTTAGTGGGTGCAGTGCACGACAATCGAGGAGAATATCGCAAGTGTTACAACCAGAAGTGGAACCGCAATGGCTATAGGAGGGACGTTGACACAATTCAAGGAGGGTATTTTTTGCTCCCAAACGCACACGTAAGTATACGTGGTCAACAAGTAATAAAGTAGTAAGTTTAGTATCTTTCCCACGAGGGCTAATAACTGTATTCTAGTAAACAATTTCCTAAAAAACTACTCAGGGATCTTTTTCAGTAGTGATTGTGATTTTACTAACTAAAACGAACAATAATTAAAAGAAATTAATTGAAAGCAAGTATTCGAAATCAAATTATGAATTCTTATCTATAAGAGACAAACGGTCCAGAGTCAGAGCGATAAACAATCCAGTTGAGTTTTTCAGTTAATTCTACTTCTTGATATCCTAGATTGCTAACTAACAGGTTAATTATATTCGTGAAAACCTGTCGATTCTTCACGAATCTATGCAAGCTACTCTAACGCCTATATGTCTATGGAATTAAATCACATGCATGCATTAAAGAACTCTGTATTTATCTAAGCAAGGCGAATAGGTATATGTCTATCCTACCTACAAATCGATTCTCTGATGCCTAGGTTCACAATCAAGCCCTATTAATTCTTATGTGCGCTCATAAATTCTCTCTGTCGAGTTCAACTTTCAAACCGTATATAGTGTTTAATTATCGGGCCCTAATAACCAAACAATTAAGCTCAAGAAAGAATAAAAAATCCATAGTGGTAAATCAATATATAGAAATCAACTTTCAAACATCAACCTTCATGTATTTTCCTAAGTCTAGAACAAACGAACGAACTATAGAATTATAGAAAAGGATAAGAGAAAGAGCGAAAGAACTTGTTTAGAAGACATCTAGGGCTCCTCTGCTCTCCTCCACGTCTCCTCCTAAAAACCTTAGTTATAGTATATTTATAGTGTTTATAATATAATAAAATAATAATGTCCATGTCCTAAAGTAATTTGGAGAGGTAAAATTCGGTAGTTGGAAACAATATATCAAGCGGCGCTGGCTGAACGCTTAGTACGCCTAGGAACATTCTGTTAATTAAGAGCTTTCCTCAAAGCGGTGCGAGAATTAAAGCTTCGTAGTCTTTGCCAATTATCATAGATAGCCACATTTTAAAACACCTTCGACATGTAGCCATTTTTTAGCATATAGCTACACTTTCCCACTTGTGCTTGAATTGCTCGTTTTTGCCTCGTTTGCAATCAAATACCTCCTACAATCATATAACACAATAAGTGCGTATAAACCACAATTTATACATAATATGAATGAATAAGGTCACAAAAATGCAAGGAAATATTAAGGAATAATAGGCGTTTGACATCAAATATCACAACACCACACTTACACTTTGCTCGTCCTCGAGCAATTAGCAACAACCTAACTTCCAACTATCACCCCAATAACGACATCTAATAGAACAGGTCTACCTATGGTTATGGTTGATATTGCTTATTAGACAAGAGCATAAAATATATACCAAGTGACCCACAACATGCCTTAAATTCACCACATTTCAAAACACTAGAGCAACCAACTCGAGACATCTCAATTTCAAAAACTGGCTCAATGAAACCAAATTTTCACAAAATCACACCCACTCGCTCAACCAAAAAGTCAATAACTTTACCTATCTCTCGCAAACCATGTGTGCTCATCCAAAATAATAAATTAAGAGAGCGTGCCAAAAATTACGCAAAGAATAAATTTCAAGAATAAATTAGGGACATAATATAGGAAGAATTCACTCGCTCTCACAAAGAAGTTCATGTGCCACATACGACGTACCATAGGCTTGCCCCGTAGTGTAGGACTCCACTAATATAGGCTCACTCTAATTCGGGATTAACTAGGTTTTTAAGGGTTGTAATGTAGGTTAAAGAATGGATAGGATAAATATGGATAAAATAGTGACTACCTCCTTAAGCACTTTAATACAATACTTTCAATTTTTTTTTCACAGTTCTTCACTAAACCAGCCAAGCAGCCGCCCAAACAATATATCTAAGAATTTTTCTCTCAACTTTAAGCATTTATTTTCACTTTTTGATACGACCCAGAATCCGGCTAGGCCGTGCGGGCACCCGACATCCTCCCCTAGACCCGTCGGGCGAACCCTTACCAATTAAATCAGGAAAATAAATATAATAATTCATAAATAAGGACAAGACTTTAAAAAACAACACAGAGATACTGATACCTCTAAGTTGTACAAAAGAAATTACAGCTGACTACCCAATATACTAGGTTTAGGGCTATCCAGACTAGACATCTAAGAGTACGAAAGTAGACAGATACCTTCTGAAGGGAGCAAAATGATACTGAAATAATAAACATGAAACTGTGGCCATCCTGAATAAAAGCTGGCTCACCCTGACAGCTGAAGTCGTCTTCGCTCCGGAACAAGGTGGCGAACTCAATCCTAGAGCGAACCTGCCGAAACGAAATAGATAGACAAGAAACAAACAACAAACGAGGGTGAGTCAAAAGGACTCAATAAGTGGGGCAGACTAGCCACCTTAAAGAATAGGATAGCTAGCCAGGGAGGAGAAACAGATAAACAAAATTCCTCTTATTTAAATTATAAAAAGGCAGAGCCAGATAATAACTAGAAACACGTATGGAATGACAAACTTATCAACAACCAGGAACGTAAGATAACCAAAACATATAGGTATTCCGAACACATCAACAATCAGAAATACACCCTGTTGCGGCGTGCAACCCGATCCATATATTCATCCTGTTGCGGCGTGCAACCTGATCCATATATTCATCCTGTTGCGGCGTGCAACCCGATCCATATATTTATACCGTTGCGACGTGCAACCCGATCCATATATTTATACCGTTGCGGCGTGCAACCCGATCCCCGCAACTCAGAATACAAGCCGAAAATATATAGACGAACTGAGATATGTCCACAACATAGTATACATACCGCATATATAAATCACAACACAATACACACAATAGTCAGTTTGCAGTGCAATGAGATGGGATGAATGCGGTATGATGCAATGCAGTCACATATGTCTGATACCTATCTCCGGCGCGGGACTCTCATCGTCTACCAGGAGATATATGCAATAATGACCCTTCACCGGCTCGGGACTCTCATCGATTACCGGGGAGTATATGTAATGATGACCCTTCACCGGTGCGGGACTCTCATCGCCAACCGGAAAGTATATGCAATAATGACCCTTCGCCGGTGCGGGATTCTCATTGCCAGCCGGGAAGTAGATGCCAACTCACAGCCAAAGTACAATGCTCAGATCCTCAATGCAATACCAACAACAGAACATAACATTTAATATACAATGTAAATCCAAAGCTAAGGCGTAAGGAGTACGCCTATCGGCAGCTACGCACGTAAGGAACACGTGGTAGAAAATCAACGAGGCCAGGTGCCTCCAAAGAAATGGATATAAACACTTACCTTCTTACAAAGTTAGAACATCCACTCAATAACCGCTTGTCCTTTGGTTTCATTGCCAAATGATCTCACTCTATTCAATAAGCAGAAAAATATATCAAATTACGCTAAAGGCTTCATTCCTCACATCTTAGGGCAATCCGGTTAGGAACCTGATACCCTATTCGCATACGCAATACGCAGGCCAGGCCTATATACAGGGTTTAAGGCCACATAACCAAACCCCAAATAAATTATATTTATAAGTTGCCCATAACTCACTGAGTACGAATATATAATCAATTTCATTATCGGGGTCCATTTGACCCTTTAAACTATCAATTTACGTCATTAGGGCGATATCTAATAATCCCTATTTTTACCGTAAAAATATATTCAAACATACGTAATAAACTCAAATAGTATATTAAGATCATTCCTCTTTGATAATGTTTCTGTCAAAGTTTTTGCATTTTTGAGCTTCAGCGTGAAGCTTAATGCGTAAGGGATATATACTCCCTTTTCCCACCGACCCCACTAACTTTTCCTTTTGTCTTTTTCTCTTCTTTTTTTTTTCTTTTATAATTTTGCTGCTACGGTAAAAATTAAAATGGTGCCCTACGACATTCGAAATAATCCCAACTTTTACATATAAGATATACAAAGTATATGTAACATATTCGCAAAGGCGGATCTCAAATCGGACTCCCGGAACTCAATATGCAAATTAAATGGAAAAGAAGTCAAATTATTTAACTTTCGGCATTTTAGCGGGAACTAGCCGAACAACATCGAAATTCACTTTCGAAAGTTCATAAAAGTCATAAATAATCATACGAACCTAACAGCACTTTCAGATTTCGAATCAGAGCTCATTCGACAAAACCTAGCTCGAAAATCTCTTTCTAATATTTATTGACAATAAAAACAGAAACCTTCTTCCGATGCCTACCAAACGAGGTCTGATTTAGCTCAAATTTTACAGACAGGTCCTAATGGGCATTACGAATATTTTAAAATTATCGGCACGCCAATCGGAGTCCTAACTTCCGAAATGACTGACCGAGGTCGTTTCATTCTCCTCCACTTAAACTCTCGTTCGTCCTCGAACGAGCCTAAATCTAAAGAAAAATTCGCACAGATAGCAAAAGAACTTGCACGACCTTCATAAGCTACTCCATGGGTATTATTTCCTGATTACAGTATCAAAATTATAACACGCATATCGAACTTTAGGAATAAAATATATCTGGATAATATGATAATACCATTGCACAGCTTATTCTAACTAAGTTGATCCTTCCTCGATCACGAGAAGAGAGTTCTACATTTTCGAAGAAAAGATACACGGAACTTTGAATGGGTTAACATGATTCAGCCGATAATCCCTCTTCGATATACCTTTCGATATAGAACAGGTCGATGGAACTAAGAATTAGCTCACGCTTTAGCAATGCCTTAGAGATTTAATATTATGATTCGGTATCAGTTGGAGGAAGACTCCTCCACTTAGAGCACAAACTCATACAACTAATTGAATAGGACTAACCATCCTCGCACAGTCTGCTGGACTAAAGAATATTTAGCTAAAAGCTGAACGTAGACAGAGCTAAGCTATCAACTACACTTTCGAGTTGCCAAACAGCTGCAACTCTCAAGTTCACAACTCCATACCTTTGCCATAAACACCACAACCTGATGGATGGTACTTCTATATAAAAATTTCGGCAGAGTTTCCCCTGAAACTGGATGATCCGCAAAAATAGAACCAGCACTATACTATACATGGGAATGGATACCCGGATAAACTGATTACATAAACATGTTAAACGGATAACAAGATGAGACAACTGGACCAAAACAATAATATGCTTCCAAAACGATAATATGCTTAACCGGCCACAATAACACGTACTCTGGCTCAACACAGGGAACGTCACAAGCGGCTACCAATCGCCCAAGCTCACTAGTGCCGGACGAAGAAGGAATGGAAATAGATCGAGGATAGAAATAATTAGAACTTCAGGAAGCTCATCTTCTTATTGCTTGGCTACCAGAGCTAGACTACTTCCGAATCAAGCCAGCCAAAGAATCGCAATCGAAGAAATAAATATCAAATGAGCTTTATGGAACAACATCCATGCTAATTTAATCTCCCAATAATAAGGAAACTCCGACAATTTACCAGAAAAACCTTTTATACAGAGACAAACTTGTAGAATAACATGAATCTACTAGCGTCTCGAACCAAGAGGAGACACATAGATCGAGTATTACTTACTAACCACTTTACACCGGAAGAAACAATGATACTTTCTGATGGTGACGAATAAGAATCTCATCATCCTACCGACACTGAGTTCCAAAGAGAGGTATTGGTTTATCTATTTCTAGGTATCAGACATATGTGACTGCATTGCATCATACCGCATTCATCCCATCTCATTGCACTGCAAACTGACTATTGTGTGTATTGTGTTGTGTTTTATATATGCGGTATGTATACTATGTTGTGGACATATCTCAGTTTGTCTATATATTTTCGGCTTGTATTCTGAGTTGCGGGGATCGGGTTGCACGCCGCAACGGTATAAATATATGGATCGGGTTGCACGTCGCAACGGTATAAATATATGGATCGGGTTGCACGCCGCAACAGGATGAATATATGGATCGGGTTTCACGCCGCAACAGGATGAATATATGGATCGGGTTGCACGCCGCAACAGGGTGTATTTCTGATTGTTGATGTGTTCGGAATACCTATATGTTTTGGTTATCTTACGTTCCTGGTTGTTGATAAGTTTGTCATTCCATACGTGTTTCTAGTTATTATCTGGCTCTGCCTTTTTATAATTTAAATAAGAGGAATTTTGTTTATCTGTTTCTCCTCCCTGGCTAGCTATCCTATTCTTTGAGGTGGCTAGTCTGCCCCACTTATTGAGTCCATTTGACTCACCCTCGTTTGTTGTTTGTTTCTTGTCTATCTATTTCGTTTCGGCAGGTTCGCTCTAGGATTGAGTTCGCCACGTTGTTCTGGAGCGAAGACGACTTCAGCTGTCAGGGTGAGCCAGCTTTTATTCAGGATGGCCACAGTTTCATGTTTATTATTTCAGTATCATTTTGCTCCCTTCAGAAGGTATCTGTCTACTTTCGTACTCTTAGATGTCTAGTCTGGATAGCCCTAAACCTAATATATTGTGTAGTCAGCTGTAATTTCTTTTGTACAGCTTAGAGGTATCAGTATCTCTGTATTGTTTTTTAAAGTCTTGTCCTTATTTATGAATTATTATATTTATTTTCCTGATTTAATTGGTAACGGTTCGCCCGACGGGTCTAGGGGAGGATGTCGGGTGCCCGCACGGCCTAGCCGGATTCTGGGTCGTGTCAGTTGGTATCAGAGCCCAGTTTAGAGTCTATCCAGACTAGACATCTAAGAGTACGAAAGTAGACAGATACCTTCTGAAGGGAGCAAAATGATACTGAAATAATAAACATGAAACTGTGGCCATCCTGAATAAAAGCTGGCTCACCCTGACAGCTGAAGTCGTCTTCGCTCCGGAACAACGTGGCGAACTCAATCCTAGAGCGAACCTGCCAAAACGAAATAGATAGACAAGAAACAAACAACAAACGAGGGTGAGTCAAAAGGACTCAATAAGTGGGGCAGACTAGCCACCTCAAAGAATAGGATAGCTAGCCAGGGAGGAGAAACAGATAAACAAAATTCCTCTTATTTAAATTATAAAAAGGCAGAGCCAGATAATAGCTAGAAACACGTATGGAATGACAAACTTATCAACAACCAGGAACGTAAGATAACCAAAACATATAGGTATTCCGAACACATCAACAATCAGAAATACACCCTGTTGCGGCGTGCAACCCGATCCATATATTCATCCTGTTGCGGCGTGCAACCCGATCCATATATTCATCCTGTTGCGGCGTGCAACCCGATCCATATATTTATACCGTTGCGACGTGCAACCCGATCCATATATTTATACCGTTGCGGCGTGCAACCCGATCCCCGCAACTCAGAATACAAGCCGAAAATATATAGACAAACTGAGATATGTCCACAACATAGTATACATACCGCATATATAAAACACAACAAAATACACACAATAGTCAGTTTGCAGTGCAATGAGATGGGATGAATGCGGTATGGTGCAATGCAGTCACATATGTCTGATACCTATCTCCGGCGTGGGACTCTCATCGTCTACCAGGAGATATATGCAATAATGACCCTTCACCGGCTCGGGACTCTCATCGATTACCGGGGAGTATAGGTATTGATGACCCTTCACCGGTGCGGGACTCTCATCGCCAACCGGGAAGTATATGCAATAATGACCCTTCGCCGGTGCGGGATTCTCATCGCCAGCCGGGAAGTAGATGCCAACTCACAGCCAAAGTACAATGCTCAGATCCTCAATGCAATACCAACAACAGAACATAACATTTAATATACAATGTAAATCCAAAGCTAAGGCGTAAGGAGTACGCCTATCGGCAGCTACACACGTAAGGAACACGTGGTAGAAAATCCACGAGGCCAGGTGCCTCCAAAGAAATGGATATAAACACTTACCTTGTTACAAAGTTAGAACATCCACTCAATAACCGCTTATCCTTTGGTTTCATTGCCAAATGATCTCACTCTATTCAATAAGCAGAAAAATATATCAAATTACGCTAAAGGCTTCATTCCTCAAATCTTAGGGCAATCCGGTTAGGAACCTGATACCCTATTCGCATACGCAATACGCAGGCCAGGCCTATATACAGGGTTTAAGGCCACATAACCAAACCCGAAATAAATTATATTTATAAGTTGCCCATAACTCACTGAGTACGAATATATAATCAATTTCATTATCAGGGTCCATTTGACCCTTTAAACTATCAATTTACGTCATTAGGGCGATATCTAATAATCCCTATTTTTACCGTAACAATATATTCAAACATACGTAATAAACTCAAATAGTATATTAAGATCATTCCTCTTTGATAATGTTTCTGTCAAAGTTTTTGCATTTTTGAGCTTCAGCGTGAAGCTTAATGCGTAAGGAATATATACTCCCTTTTCCCACCGACCCCACTAACTTTTCCTTTTGTCTTTTTCTCTTCTTTTTTTTTTCTTTTATAATTTCGCTGCTACGGTAAAAATTAAAACGGTGCCCTACGACATTCGAAATAATCCCAACTTTTACATATAAGATCTACAAAACATATTTAACATACTCGCAAAGGCGGATCTCAAATCGGACTCCCGGAACTCAATATGCAAATTAAATGGAAAAGAAGTCAAATTATTTAACTTTCGGCATTTTAGCGGGAACTAGCCGAACAACATCGAAATTCACTTTCGAAAGTTCATAAAAGTCATAAATAATCATACGAACCTAACAGCACTTTCAGATTTCGAATCAGAGCTCATTCGACAAAACCTAGCTCGAAAATCTCTTTCTAATATTTATTGACAATAAAAACAGAAACCTTCTTCCGATGCCTACCAAACGAGGTCTGATTTAGCTCAAATTTTACAGACAGGTCCTAATGGGCATTACGAATATTTTAAAATTATCGGCACTCCAATCGGAGTCCTAACTTCCGAAACGACTGACCGAGGTCGTTTCACTTTTTGCACAACACTAGCAAGGATTGGATTTTTTTTCTTTTGTTTTCTATTTTTTTGTTTCTTTTCTTTTTTCCTTTTTCTTTCACTTCATTTTTTTTTCAACCTTGCCAATGACTCCTTTTTTTTATTTTTAAATGCACCATATTTTTCATTCATTGGTTCAACTCAAAAGCTACCCAATTTCTCCAACCACAACTCCATAAACATCAAATATTCAATTAAAGTGCTCTAAGAAGTAAGAGGTCAAAAAGAACACAATTAAGAAAAAAAGGGATAAGGCTTATAATGTGGGTGCCAACAAAAAGGTCAATAGGCACAAAAGGGCTTACTAGGGATAAATATATAAGGGTAGGCTAATCAAGGCTAAAAAGGCTATCAAAAAAATGCCTTATCATCTCCCGACTAGAGCAAAACTAGGATTTCACTGTGAACACACATTGGGCAAGTTCTAGACATCAATATGCAAGCATAGAACACAGCTAAATACCTCACATCACACATGGCACATAGTTCACTCAAGACGATTCCATTCCAACTCTTGGTTTAAGCAAATAAGATGCAACTTTTGAAATTTAGGCAATAAAGCACAATGGTATACAAGAGAGTCAAGTAGCTGAACTTAAGCGTCTCAAGAAGGTCATTCCAATTTTTTTTCTAGGCATGCATCAATATTTTAAGGCCAAAAGGGATTCACAAATAGTAAATGCTCAAGTCCAAATCCACCGGTATCAAACAAACCAAAGGCACCTAGCATTCTACCATTTTTCCTAAAGATACTCTACTAACTAATACTATACTACTCCTAAAAAGAAAAATTATCCGGGTCAAAGGTCTACCCATGTAAAAGAACCGAGACCATAAGAAAAACCACGAGGCGGATGACATGTACCACTAACTAAAACTAAAGAGAAAATCTTTTTGGAAATTTTCATTAGTTTTCTAGTTTTTTTTTCATTTTTTATATATTAAAGCAAGAAACAAGTAAAAATAAAGTCAACTGACAAAAATAAATTCCTAACATAAATCCTAAGGTAAAATCATCCATGACCTCAAAAAGAACGGAATTTCTCCCACCCCACACTTAAAATGAAGCACTGTCCTCAATGCGAACAAGTAAATGAATTAACAATGCAAGTGGGTAAGATAAACTCCCTGAAAGCTCTAGCCCTTGGTGCTAGCATCCTCCAAGCTTCCATATAGCATGAGGTACTCAGACTTCCCCCAACAGGTCATCAATATTTGGCAGGGGTGAGGACACCCCACACTTAAACTCGACATTACATGAACCTGCAATCCAAAGAATCACCCAAAGTAATATACAATCATAAAAAAAATAAAAAAATGAAAAAAAAAGTAAAGCAAGCAAATTGGGTTGCCTCCCAAGAAATGCTTGATTTAACGTCGCGGCACGATGAAGACAACTTCACCACTTTTGCCTCCACCTTGAACTTATGAATTGAATCCCCAACTTTGCCTCAAGCTTTTATGACTATGGTATTGGGGTGGTGGCAAAAGTACAAAAAGACCAAGTAACCAATGTCGCATCTTGCACTTCTTGGCCTTTAAATGAGGGATGTCGTTTTGTCTCCTCGACATCACAAACTTTAAAATATAAGCACCTTGTCCCTCCTCCTTTGGTTTCTTCATTGGCTCGGGTGGCTCAAATTCCATGTCACCATCTAAACACAATGTTGAAAAATGATTGGAATGAGATCCAATGCGCTTCAATTCTAAAATTGCATTACTATTGACACCCTCACTTGCACAAACACTAGAGTCCTCAAATATCATATTTTCTTTTTCTTCACTGAACTCTAATATAATTTTCTCAACCTCGGCATCATCAACTAATATTGGGTCGAATGGTAGGAATTTCATCAGACAACTCAACCATATCACTCAAATTTCCTCTAGATCATGAATAGCTAAGCCAAACTCGTCGATCTCTTGTGTGAGCATGACTCTTTCATCCATAAATTGTCTCATCATATTTGTAATTTCATTCGAGAAATTCCCATATGCTTCTAAGAGTTTGGCTTGCTCCACTAGTCAATATTGGCTGACAACCTGCACTCTGTCACTCCTGTTAAACTCACAAACATTATTAGAATCATCACACACATTGATTGGGGACGGAGTATGACACTTAGGACAACTATTCCACCGACTACCACAAAATATGCAAAAATTCCAATCAAAGGTCGTAGAAAATTCACATAACAATTCTCGCAGGGTCGAAAGACTTGGGCAATTATCCCACAAGTGGATTCCTCCACAAAGTAGAAAGAGATCATCAAAATTTGAACAACGATCATTTGATCAATTTTTATTAAAAGATGCCATGATAAGACAAGTAACACAATATCAAACTAAACAAAAATTAAACCTAAATAGAAAATAATAAATCGTTCAAAAAGAAAACAGTCAATTATTTAGTCCCCGGCAACGGCGCCAAAAACTTATTGCTCCCAAACGCACACGCAAGTATACATGGTCGACAAGTAATAAAGTAGTAAGTTGAGTACCGTTCCCACGAGGACTACTGTTAATAACTGTATTCTAGTAAAAAATTTTCTAAAATACTACTCAAGGATCTTTTTCAGTAGTGATTGTGATTTTACTAACTAAAATGTAAAATAATTAAAAGAAAGTAATTGAAAGCAAGTATTCGAAATCAAATATGAATTCTTATCAATAAGAGAGAAACGGTCTAGAGTCAGAGCGACAAACAATCCAGTTGAGTTTTCCAGTTGATTCTACTTCTTGATTTCCTAGATTGCTAACTAAAAGGTTAATTATATTCGTGAAAACCTGTCGATTCTTCACTACTCTATGCAAACTACTCTAACGCCTATATGTCTATGGAATTAAATCACATGCATGCATTAAAGAACTCTGTATTTAGCTAAGCAAGGCGAATAGGTATATGTCTATACTACCCACAAATCGATTCCCTGATGCCCAGGCTCACAATCAAGCCCTATTCGTTCTTATGTGCGTTCATAAATTCCCTCCGTCGAGTTCAATTTATAAACCGTAGATAGTGTTAAATTATCGGGCCCTAATAACCAAACAATTAAGCTCAAGAAAGAATAAACAATCCGTAGTGGTAAATCAATATATAGAAATCAACCTTCAAACATCAACCTTCATGTATTTACCCTAATTCTAGAACAAACGAATGAACTATAGAATTATAGAAAAGGATAAGAGAAAGAGCGAAAGAACTTGTTTAGAAGACAGCTAGGGCTCCTCTGCTCTCCTCCACTTCTCCCCCTAAAAACCTAAGTTATAATATATTTAAAATGTTTACAATATAATAAAATAATAATGTCTAAGTCCTAAAGTAATTTGAAGATATAAAATTCAGTAGTTGGAAGCAATATATCGAGCAACGCTGGCTGAATGCTTAGTACGCCTAGGAACATTCTGTTCATTAAGAGCTTTCCTCAAAGCGGCGTGAGAATTAAAAGCTTCGTTGTCTTTGCCAATTATCATAGATAGCCACTTTTTAAAACACCTTCGACATGTAGCCATTTTTTAGCATAGAGCTGCACTTTACCACTTGTGCTTGAATTGCTCATTTTCGCCTCGTTTGCAATCAAATACCTCCTACAATCATTTAACACAATAAGTATGTACAAACCATAATTTATACGTAAAATGAACGAATAAAGTCACAAAAATGCAAGAAAATATTAAGGAATACTATCATCCTTCACTTTTTCAAAAAGATCATGGCCACTAGAACATTTTACATGGTTGTTGAAATCCCTCAGTTTCTCAGAGATTGGTAGGGAAACCTAAGCATAGATCAACAAGACCAAATTAAAGAGTTGTTGGGGAACCTGATTTCACTAATGGAGCACACTGCAGTAGAAGGGATGATAGAAGCAGCAGTACATTATTGGGATGTAGACCGATTAGTTTTTTACTTTGGGAGTGTAGAGTTGACACCATTACTTGAGGAAATAGGTGGTTTGACGCAATTACAATTTGAAAGTGAAGAAGTCTTGACGCCTAAGAGAATTACACCCGAGGAGTTCTTCGAAATGGTAGGGTTTAAGCCCAAATTATGCACAGACAGTATAAGGCAGTCGGGAATTTCTCTGATTTCCCTCTACATCAAATTTGGGTATGGAGAGGCATTTCAAGAATCCGAGGACTATTTCAGCATTGACCAGGTAGATTGGCAAGAGCGGAGGATACTTTCTTTTCTCACCAGGTTTTTAGGGACTATCGTGTTTCCACAACACAAAGGATGAGTTGATATTTGCATGGTCTCAATTGCTGATACCTTACTCAAAGACATTAACAAGAAATACGCTTTGGTACCGATTATTGTTGCAGAAATGTACCGAGCTTTAGAAAGATGCAAGAAGGGCGCTGGTTTATTTGTAGGCAGCAATTTACATTTACAAATTTGGCTGGTGGAGCATTTGCAAAGGATATATAACACAGAGCAAGCTTTCCATTCCATGCGGCGCGGCTTGAATGCATAAATCAAAGTTCAGGGACTTGGGACTAAAATAGCAAAATCATGTAAGTGTTAGCATTAATAAATTCACGTCCTATCATGCGAGGGACCTCTTTTCTGCCAGAGGTAGGCCTGTCGAAGATTCAAAGTAATGTTTGCACCGAAATAACAAAATTTAATTTTATTTGATTTGATTGGGTTTATTACAATAACTAATTTGAGACAATGACTTGACTAAATAGAAATGACGAAAGAAAAACGACTAGACTATGTGCCAAGAAAAGAGGTTTTCTAAACAAGCATCAGCTCCAACATCTTCTTTCTCCTTCTTTCCTTTAGTTTCTTCCTTAGGTTTGTAAACCAGGTTTGTCGGTGAAGAGGCAACGAACATATCCATCAGGTCCTTTCCGGCTCGTATATCACCCAGCGGTTTTGTGAAGAATTCATAGATTTCCACTCCCATTGTTTCCTTTTCTTCCAACGTCACTAACTTAAAATAATCTCCCCATCCCTTAAGCAGGTCTTGCAGATTCCCAGCAGCTTGTCTTGCTGCCATGGTTTTGCCTGTCCAATACTTAAGTTCATCCCATTTGATCTTTTCCTTGTATTGCCTTCTCATCTCCCTCTCTTGTGTCACCCTTAAATCTTTCTTATTTTGGTCGAACTTGTGCCGCAGTTTGTTGTACTTCTCAGCAATACTTGGAGCTTCGGCTTTCCTCTTCAGTGTGGTCTTTGATCGGAACTTCTCTCTATCTTAACTGAGCCACTGAGAATAGGTCAAAGTAGCAACGAGGTTCACCCTGCTGTCTCGGCCATGAGAAAATTGCATACTAAGCCTTCCCTCCCACATTGTTAATATTGTACCAATCATCGGATGCTCAATGTCCTTTATGTCAACGTTAAAACTTCTCCCTTTTGTCAGCTGAGGAGTCTGTTGTGTCATCCCTACGTGTCGGAGGATTCTTATGGGAACATAGCGATGAGTTCCTCAAAATCCAATCAGCGTCAAGAAGGTGGTGTCTTGTCCTTATATAGAAACAATGAAGCCAGCACAGTTTGCAATTACCCATTTCACTTCTTGTAACTCTTCAAATTTGGTGTACCATCCTCGCATGTTCGCGGGGTCTTTCCGTACTGTCGTTCCAGCCATGCGGGTGTTATGTGAGCGGATGCCCTCATCCCTTGATGCCTTTGGTGCTATTAGGCTGATTGGGACACTGTGTAAGTATTTTATCAACCATATTTGCAGCAAAAGGTTGCACCCTTCAAAAAAATCTCATCCCCTTCTACATTTGGTTAGAGCCCCATAAATTTCCCCCATGATCATTGGAACCAAACTCACTTGGTGCTTGTGAGAACCTTTGCGCATACCTTCAACCACCATTCCCAGCCTTATGTCAATGTTTCTTTCTTTCTCGAAGAAGACCATACTTCTTAGAAAAGCAATAATGAAAGCATTTGATTCAGTCCATTCCCAATCTTGAATTTCCCACGCCCCAGTCCAATCGTGCCTAAGAGTTGGATCTCAAAATCTAGAGTATAGATACTCCAAAGTGACCTTTCCATCATGCACTCCCTCGACGCATGGATCATAAGGAGCGTGCAACAGCTCAATGAACTCCCTAGGGCCCACGTCTCGGGGATAAAGCATGGTCTTGGGCTCAGGCTCTAACCCTGGCAATCCTCCAAATTCTTATAGCATCGGTGCCAGCTCCAAGCCATTGAAATGAAATGCTGCCCTCTTGTAATCCTAGAAATGTGTAGCAGCCTTGACCAAATCAGGCATAGCAGTGTAAGGTTTGAAAGCTACCAGTTCTCCCAACACCTTTTAAACATAGACCTTACTGACAGCGGCTAAATCTTCCCACCAAAGCCTGATCAAGTGAGGGGCTTGGGAGACAGACTCAAACTGAAGTGTACTGAAACGACCTCGGTTTGTCGTTTTTGAAGTTAGGACTTCGATTGGCGTGCCGATAATTTTAAAAATTTCGTAATGTCCATTAGGACCTGTCCATAAAATTTGAGCTAAATCGGACCTCGTTTGGTAGGCATCGGAAGAAGGTTTCAGTTTTTATTGTCGATAAATATTAAAAAGAGATTTTTGAGCTCGGTTTTGACGAATGAGCTCCGATTCAAAATCCGAAAGCGCCGTTAGGTTCGTATGATTATTTGTGACTTTTGTGAACTTTCGAAAGTGAATTTAGATGTTGTTCGGCTAGTTTCTGCTAATATGCCGAAGGTTAAATAATTTGACCTTTCACATCTTTTCACTACTACAAGTATGTAACAGATCGTTGCTTAATGCATCTACGTACTTCATTTAACATTCGAGGACGAATGTTCCTAACGGGGGAAGATTGTTACACCCCGTATATCCAAAGTGAGGTATATCCTTCTAATGACATGTTAATAATGATTTAAGTAAGTTTAAAGTCATAATATGACCATATATGATGTTTATATTTTGAATATAAAGTTTGGGAAAAATCGGATTTAAGTTGCGGAAAAACCGACAAAGGAACTGCCTTGTAACGAAGCTTTTTCAGCAATTAATTCTGTGTGTTATATGAGGTCTTTTACGGACATATGATATACCAAATTGAAGGTCTTGGAGTGTAGTTTCCAACACTTTTGACGGTTTATTCATACAATGTCTGGATAAAAAGATTTAAGCATCAGAAGTCAGCCCAGAAAAAGAGACATAAGCGCAAAAGAGGACTAAAACTGAAATGTTTCGAGTATAAAAGGAAAACATGTCTTCATTTTCGTTATTTCCAGAACCTACATGATAGAAACAGTGCTTATATGAAGGTTTTGACACGACCCGAAATCCGGTTAGGCCGTGCGGGCACCCGACATCCTTCCCTAGACCCGTCGGGCGAACCCTTACCAATTAAATTAGGAAAATAAATATAATTCAATTCATTAATAAGAACAAGACTTAAAAAAACACTGACATACTGATACCTCTAAGCTGTACAAAAGAAATTACAGCTGACTACCCAACATACTAGGTTTAGGGTTATCCAGACTAGACATCTAAGAGTTTAAAAGAAGACAAATACCTCCTGAAGGGAGAAAGATGCAACTTGAAATAATAACCAATAAACTGGTGGCCATCCGGAATAAAAGCTGGCTCACCCTGACAGCTGAAGTCGTCTTCGCTCCTTCACAACGTGGCGAACTCAATCCTGGAGCGAACCTGCCGAAACGAAATAGATAGACAAGAAACAAACAACAAACAAGGGTGAGTCAAAAGGACTCAATAAGTGGGGCAGACTAGCAACCTCAAAGAATAGGATAGCTAGCCAGGGAGAAGAAAAACAGATAAACTAAATTTCTCTTATTTAAATTATGAGAAGACAGCGCCAGATAATAACTAGAAACACGTATGGAATGGCAAACTCATTAACAACTAGGAACGTAAGATAACCAAAACATATAGGTATCCCGAATACATCAACAATCAGAAATATATACTGTTGCGGCGTCCAACCCGATCCATATATTCATCCTGTTTCGGCGTGCAACCCGATCCATATATTTATACCGTTGCGGCGTGCAACCCGATCCATATATTTATACAGTTGCAGCGTGCTACCCGATCCCCGCAACCCAGAATACGAGCCAGAAATATATAGGCAAACTGAGACATGTCCACGATATAGTGTACATACCGCATACATAAAACAAAACACAATACACACAATAGTTAGTATGCGGTGCAATGAGATGGGATGAATGCAGTACAATGCAATGCAGTCATATATGCCTGATACCTGTAATGAAAAAAAAAAAAAAAATTCCTCAAAGGACAATTTGACTCACGACAAACCTAGTATGTTGGGTAGTCAGCTGTAATTTCTTTTGTACAGCTTAGAGGTATCAGTATGTCAGTGTTTTTTTAAGTCTTGTTCTTATTAATGAATTGAATTATATTTATTTTCCTAATTTAATTGGTAAGGGTTCGCCCGACGGGTCTAGGGAAGGATGTCGGTGTAACGACCCTCAAATAGTCGTTACGGGATCTGGGACCTCGATTAGCATGTCGACAGTCCCAAAAGCTCCGTTAGGTCATTTATGACCCGTCTGTGAAATCTGAGTCGAAACGCAGTCCGTTTGATAGGTTTTCGAGAAAAGGATCCGTTTATGAAATTTCGGAAAGGAATTTGGGGTTTCGATAGGTCGTTTTGAGTAAACAAACCCCAATGGAAAATCCGAGCGCACCGTTAGGTCCGTCTCGTCATTTATGATATGTAGCAACCTTCAAAATTGAAAACGGACCTTGTTTGATAGGACTTTTGATAAAGTCCCCGTTTCGGAAGTTTAAAAGAGTTAAAAGAGGTTTCCGAGCTCGATTTGAGCAAATGAGCTCCGATGAGAGATCCGAAAGTTCCGTTAGGTTCGTATAGTCATTTGTGACTTGTAGCAACTTTCGGAATTAGATTCCGAGGTCGTTTGGTTAAATTTCGCTATTTTGGCGAAAGTCGAAAATTGAATATTTGCCGTCGGACCCACTTTTTGAGTTCTGGAGGTCCGAATTGAGTTCCGTGTTGACGAGCATGTCACCCAAGTATTTTATGACTTGTGTGCAAAATTTGGGATCATTCCGAGCTTCGTAGGGTCCCGTTTTGCCCCTAAAACAGTAGAAAATCTGGTGTGACTTTTCTGTTCTGTTTTGGCGCAAACAGCCGGATAAAAGCTGATTTTCCGGCCAATCCGTAAGGAATTTGGAAACACTCAAAACCTGAAAGTTGTGGCCCTTTGAGTTGTGGTTCTAATGGCAGTGGTTTCAGGTCATTTGGAAATTCCTATCAAAAGTTATGATTTTCTAAAAAGAAGCTGTCACAGAGGCAAAAAAAACTGCTATAAAAAGGCCATTTCGGGCCATTTCGGTTCATAACTTATAAAAATCATTTGGTGAGCTCTTGAGGCGATTTTTGGGTATTTCTTGAAGACCCAATCATACTTACACTTAAGGTAAGCCCTTTCAATCCATCTTTATGTTGATCAACACAAGAATCAAAGGGTTGATTCTTGGAAATGGGTTAGAACCCTAGATTCTTAAGAATTGGGGAAAGACATCGAGCAAGGCTCACATGTGGAATCTAAGTGTACTTTTGGACTCACGGGAGCGTGGGGAGTCCGGAAAAGTATATTTTGTAAATTTAGGGCTCGGCCCTACCCGGGGGCATTTTGGTAATTTTTACCCTAGGATGCCTATAGGCTTAAATAGCTATAATTGAGCACTCATATGTGCTATATCTTGTCTTAATAGACCTAGTGGAGAGTCCTTCGCGGACAAGGCGAGCGGGAAAGGAGATTCTTCCCGGCATTTGAGTCCCGAATTTCGAGGTAAGTGAGACTTGACCTCTATTGTGCTTGTGGACTCTTCCTTCATGCTAGTATGCTTCATGTACGCATATATATACCTAACAATGGTTAGGATTAATGATGTGAATTACTTGCTGTTATTGTTTGTTATAAATAGCGAGATTTTGACTCGACCGAGGTATGTGCCGGTCTAAACGCTACGTCGAGGTAGCTTAAATTTATATCGTAGTAACGCTTGCTACGCCATGCTTAGATAGCAAGAACTTGGGACATGGCCGAGGATGTTGCCGGCATGTCATGATAAATGTCTTGCCGAGGATTTTGCCGGCATTTGTATGATATTGGTACTTGATTTGTTCACGTGTCGGGTTGGGTAGTGCTGTCTATACGTAACCTTGGGTTGGACGACATGGGAGTAGGGATTGTACCCCCAAACTGTGGTCGGGTTAACCTTCGCCTTACGTTCAGCTTGCATAACCAACCTGGGTTACGGTGACTGTGAAATATTATCGTTATTAATATTTCTGTTATTATTTCTGTTATTGTTATTAATGTCGTGGATATTAATACTGTTAGAGGGACACTTGACAGGGGGTGTGGTGTCGCCTATACTATGAGATGTGTCACACTTGACAGGGGGTGTGGTGTGGACACTTGATCTTTGAGATGTGACACACTTGACAGGGGGTGTGGTGTGGTCACTTGATTTATTGAGATACGACGCACTTGACAGGGGGTGTGGTGCGATCGTAGACAGATTTGAGATGAGTAAACGACTACGGGTCATTGGTCTACTTATTCATGATTGTGATAGTGACTTCGGGTCACGGTATATGGTTGATACTTAGTAGTGGTGTTGCTAGTCCATCGTAGGTCTAGGTTAGTCGGCACGGGAGTAGAGATTGGACCTCCAAACCACCGCTGAGTTGACCTATGCCTTACGTTAGATGGGCATAATCCTTGAGACTTCTGGTTACTACTTGTGTGTATGGAATGTGTTACATCTATTTATGATTTCACTACTTTATTGTATGATTACTATAGTATGTTGTTGCTTATGATGCATGTAGCGACTTGTCCCGCAAGGGTACCTTAGCGGGCCTGTCGGTGATCTTACTGGGCTTCGGCTCATAACTTACTCTGCTACATGCGCAGGTCCTTCATCCAGTCAGCAGCCCGGACGTTAGCAGTTCCCGAGGCTTCTGAGACTTTTGATTGAGGTGAGCCGACCACACAGACCGTGGTGGCATACCGCCGGAGTCACTTAGAGATAGGACTCAGATTTCTTTGATGTATATTCATACTTTATTGAGTCACTCTTAGAATGCTCCAATTCTTTTGTGGATATATTCTTTTGGACTTCACACTTTTATATTTATATATCCATTTATGATCTTTTCACATTATTGTTCTTTTCTGCATCTTGTTTCATTGGTTCGCCTAGGCAAATGTTGTTTAGGTGCCATCACGAGCCCTTGGAAAATGGGTCGTGACAGTTTGGTATCAGAGCCCTAGGTTCTAATTCGAGTCCTAGGAGTCTTGGAGCAGTGTCTGAGTAGAGTCTTGCTTATGGGTATGTTGTCGACCATACATATGAGCGAGAGGCTACAAGGGCATGTTAGGAAATGTTTTCCCTTCGTTTCATCTCTATTCGTGCTGAGTAGCTTATATAGGTGCTGACCCTTTTTCGTGTATTGTATCAGATGGCGAGGACGCGAGCATCCTCAGCCAGGAGGGCTGCATCTTCTACACCCGCGTCTGCGGGAGAGCCATCAGCACCTACGCAGCCGCCAGCTGCTAAGAAGACTCGGGCAGGTCGCCCGTCAGCCACTAGGCAGGACACAGCTATCCCTGCGGTGTCCGCAGCGACTCTGTCAGCATCTATTCCCCCTGTGCCTGCTGTTGTGCCAGGCACCGTTGTGATCTCTTCAGAGGAGTATATGAGACTGATGGCCTTGTCTAGCCATCAGGTCCCTGTCAGAGATGATGTTGCAGCTCCTGTTTCGGCTCCTCAGCCGACCACACCTGTTATGAGCACGCCTACTTCTGAGGCTGCTCCTGATCATACTGCCCAGCCTTCTGCTTCTGCTCCTCAGGCAGGTCCTGTTATTTCTACTCCTCCTATGGGCACTGAGGAGGTTGCCAGGAGGATAGGGTCATTCATGAAGCTTCAGCCTCCAGAGTTCGACGGTACCTCAGCTACATGTACTGCCCAGAGGTACATTCAGAAGTGTGAGAAGATTTTGACAGTTCTTGGTACTAGAGACACCTTAGGGGTGCAGTGTGCTTCTTTCAGATTATCGGGAGATGCGGAGACATGGTGGGTCTCCATGATGCGGCAGAGGTCTAGTGACCTCCCTCCTTTGTCTTGGGCTGAGTTCGTGTCTATGTTCATGAGCAGGTTCGTGCCCCAGAGTCAGCACGATGCTCAGAGGCGCGAGTTTGAGGGGTTGAGGCAGGGAAACCTGTCTGTTTCAGAGTATGACACCAGGTTCTTGTGGTTGTCTTAGTTTGCGCCGGCTATGGTGGCTCAGGAGAGGGACAAGGTCCTCCGGTTTGTTGAGGGTCTTCATCCCCGCTTGCAGGTAGCTGTTGCTTCTGATATTGGCAACAAGACATATTTTGAGATAGTTGATGTGGCGCAGCGGATGAAGGATATCTTCGCCAGGGCTGACGCGGAGAGGGCGGCCAAGAGGTCGCGTCAGTCTGGTGGGTATAGTGGATCCGCTCAGAGGGGTCAGGGTCATCAGGGCCGTTCTCAGTCTAGGCCCCAGGCTGCTGCTTTGCCTGCCCAGGATTTTTCTACAGAGACCCCGAGGCCTCAGTCATCCCAGAGGCGGGGTGGCTCTTCGCAGTCTGGTCTGCCGCAGTGCGGGAGGTGCCATCAGAGGCATCATGGGAGGTGTTCGTCTTGAGGTGGTCGTGGCAGAGGTGGTAGAGGAGGTAGAGGTGATGGTTGTTTTGAGTGTGGGTCTCCAGAGCACTATGTCAGGAGTTGCCCTTATGTTTCATCAGGTCGCCAGGGATCCGCAGCTATGGTACCATCTGGTCCACAGGCCGCCAGGCCCGTTTCTCAGATTCCTCCTAGACAGCAGTCTCAGAGAGCTCCGGGTTCAGGAGGCTCGGCGCAGGTCTATGCTATGACTCGTCAGGATGCTGAGGCATCCAATGATGTCATCACAGGTATTATTTCTGTCTGTGGCCGCGATGCTTATGCTCTTATTGATCCGGGGTCTACCTATTCGTATGTGTCGCCGGAATTTGCCCCTTGCTTGGGCAGGGATCTGGTCTTCATAGATGATCCCTTTATGGTTGCCACCCCTGTCGGGTCTTCTATATGTGTAGATAGGGGTTATCGGCAGTGTATGATCTCCATCTGTGGTGTAGAGTCCTTAGTGGACCTGATGCTGCTCGATATGTCTGATTTCGATGTCATTATGGGCATGGATTGGCTGGCTTCCTGTCATGCGACTTTGGATTGCCATGCCAAGTCCGTGACGATCGGGGCAGAGGGTGAGTCTCGGGTTGTATGGAGAGGTTCCAGGCCTTCTCCGAAGAGTAGGATCATTTCTTTCTTGGAGGCGCAGAGGATGATATCTAGTGGGTGCGAGGGATATATTGCTTCAGTTCGGGATGTCCGGGCAGAGGAGTTATCCCTTGATAGAGTTCCGGTTGTTTGTGAGTATCCGGATGTGTTTCCTGATGATTTGCCGGGTTTGCCGCCTATGCGGGAGATAGAGTTTTGCATTGATCTATTGCCAGGCACTCAGCCTAAATCTATTCCCCCGTATTGTATGGCTCCTGTTGAGTTAAGGGAGCTGAAGGAGCAGATTCAGGATTTGCTCGATAAGGGCTTCATTAGGCCCAGTGTGTCTCCATGGGGTGCCCCAGTATTATTTGTGAAGAAGAAGGATGGCTCTATGCGGATGTGTATTGATTACCGGCAGCTGAATAAGGTTACTATCAAGAATAGGTATCCTTTGCCGCGTATTGATGATTTGTTTGATCAGCTTCAGGGTGCTACCTTCTTCTCGAAGATTGATTTGAGGTCGGGGTATCATCAGTTGAGGATTCGGTCCGAGGACGTTTCCAAGACTGCTTTTCGTACCCGATATGGCCACTATGAGTTTCTGGTGATGTCTTTCGGGCTTACGAATGCCCCAGCTGCTTTCATGGATCTGATGAACCGAGTGTTCAAGGCCTACCTTGACTCCTTCGTCATTGTGTTTATCGATGATAGCTTGGTTTATTCGAGGAGCAGGGAGGAGCATGAGCAGCATTTGAGAGTTGTTCTTCGGACTCTGAGGGATCAGCAGTTGTATGCCAAATTCTCCAAGTGTGAATTTTGGCTCAGTTCTGTATCTTTCCTAGGTCACGTGGTGACCAAGGATGGGGTGTGTGTTGATCCGAAGAAGATAGAGGCCGTTCAGAGTTGGCCTAGGCCTACTTCTCCTACAGAGATTCGGAGTTTCTTAGGCTTGGCAGGTTATTATCGGCGGTTCGTCGAGGGGTTTTCTTCTATTTCAGCACCTCTGACGAAGTTGACCCAGAAGAATGTTCCTTTCCTGTGGTCCGATGCCTGTGAGTTAGGCTTTCAGAAGCTTAAGACTCTGTTGACTTCAGCGCCAGTGTTGGCCTTGCCTAGTGGATCCGGGGGATTCACCGTATATTGTGATGCTTCGGGTGGTTGCCTGGGTAGCGTTCTGATGCAGGAGGGTAAGGTGATAGCTTATGCCTCGAGACAGCTGAAGGTCCATGAGAAGAATTATCCTGTCCATGATTTGGAGCTGTTAGCTGTCGTGTTTGCACTGAAGTTGTGGAGGCACTATCTTTATGGCGAGCCATGTGAGATATTCACCGATCATAAGAGTCTCCAGTACTTGTTCACTCAGAAGGACTTGAACGGGAGACAGCGCCGCTGGTTAGAGCTGCTGAAGGATTATGATCTTTCTATCCGGTATCATCCCGGAAAGGCTAATGTTGTAGCCGATGCTTTGAGTAGGAAGTCCATGAGTAGCCTCGCCTATCTTGATGCTGATTTGAGGCCGTTGGCCCGTGAGTTGTAGGCTTTGTCCATTAGTGGGGTTCGGTTTGATGATTCTGTTCCAGGCCGGGTGCTTGCATATGTGGGGTCTCAGTCGTCTTTAGCTTCCCAGATTCGGGAAAGGCAGTTCGAGGATCCTTATCTGAGAGATCTCCGGGACAGGGTCCTGAGTGGGGGAGTGTCCTCGTTCGTGATTGGTGATGATTGTGCTTTGCGGCTTAACGGCCGGGTATGTGTTCCAGCCATTGTGGAGCTGAGGCAGATGATTTTGGCAGAGGCTCACAGTTCGAGATATTCCATTCATCCGGGTACTGCGAAGATGTATCATGATCTTCGAGAGCTGTATTGGTGGAAAGGGATGAAGAGGGATGTTGCTGATTATGTATCTCGGTGTTTGAATTGCCAGCAGGTGAAGTATGAGCACCGGAGGCCAGCCGGGGTGACCCAGTCTATGCCCATTCCTGAGTGGAAGTGGGAGCAGATCACTATGGATTTCGTAGTTGGTTTGCCGCTGACCGTGGGTAAGCATGATTCGGTGTGGGTAGTAGTTGATCGACTGACGAAGTCGGCTCACTTCATTCCAGTGAGGACTACTTATACCTCGGAGCGTCTGGCTCGTATCTTCATTGAGCAGATTGTGAGATTGCATGGTGCTCCTGTTTCTATTATTTCTGACCGAGGTGCTCAGTTCACAGCTCAGTTTTGGAGATCTTTTCAGAGAGAGTTGGGTACTCGGGTCGATCTCAGCACTGCATTTCACCCGCAGACTGATGGCCAGTCTGAGCGGACCATTCAGATCCTCGAGGATATGTTGAGGGCGTGTGCTATTGATTTTGGAGGCCATTGGGATAGCCATTTGCCGCAAGCAGAGTTTGCGTATAATAATAGCTATCAGGCTTCTATCCAGATGGCTCCGTTTGAGGCATTGTATGGTCGGAGATGTCGCTCGCCTATCGGTTGGTTCGAGTCTGGTGTGGTCCAGGTGTTGGGGCCCGATTTGGTGCAGCAGACCTTAGATAAGGTCTGGGTTATTCAGGATCGACTCCGCACGGCTCAGAGCCGGCAGATATCGTATGCAGATCGGAGGCGGAGAGATCTTGAGTTCATGGTTGGGGACCGGGTATTCCTCAGAGTGTCGCCCATGAAGGGTGTTATGAGATTTGGGAAGAAAGGCAAGCTCAGTCCTAGGTTCATTGGGCCTTTTGAGATATTGGAGCGCGTTGGCGCCGTTGCTTATAGACTGGCTTTGCCTCCATCTCTGTCTGTTCATCCGGTGTTCCATGTGTCCATGCTCCGGAAGTATGTTCACGATCTGTCTCATGTGATCGATGTGGCTTCCGTGGAGGTAGATGGTGACTTAGCTTATTCGGAGGAGCCTATTGCTATTGTGGCTAGAGAGGTCCGTATGATGAGATCGAAGGTGATCCCGCTTGTGAGAGTTCAGTGGGGGCATCACTCCATTGCCGAGGCCACTTGGGAGCTTGAGTCCGAGATGCGTGAGAGGCATCCGCGCTTGTTCGATGATTCAGGTATGAAATCCTTGTATTTTCTAAGCCTGAATTTGCATTTTTTAAGTTTTATTGATTTTGGGTGGTACCGAGGGGGTCCTCGAAATCTGTGCCAGCTCCGTGGCTAGTGTGTGGATCCTACCTTAGACTTAGGCTCGTCCGAGGACGGCCGAGAGTCTAAGTGGGGGAGAATGTAACGACCCTCAAATAGTCGTTACGGGATCCGGGACCTCGATTTGCGTGTCGACAGTCCCAAAAGCTCCGTTAGGTCATTTATGACCCGTCTGTGAAATCTGAGTCGAAACGGAGTCCGTTTGATAGGTTTTCGAGAAAAGGATCCGTTTATGAAATTCCGGAAAGGAATTTGGGGTTTCGATAGGTCGTTTTGAGTAAACGAACCCCGATGGAAAATCCGAGCGCACCGTTAGGTCCGTCTCGTCATTTATGATATGTAGCAACCTTCAAAATTGAAAACGGACCTCGTTTGATAGGACTTTTGATAAAGTCCCCGTTTCGAAAGTTTAAAAGAGATAAAAGAGGTTTCCGAGCTCGATTTGAGCAAATGAGCTCCGATGAGAGATCCGAAAGTTCCGTTAGGTTCGTATAGTCATTTGTGACTTGTAGCAACTTTCGGAATTGGATTCCGAGGTCGTTTGGTTAAATTTCGCTATTTTGGCGAAAGTCGAAAATTGAACCTTTGCCGTGGGATCCACTTTTTGAGTTCTGGAGGTCCGAATTGAGTTCCGTCTTGACGAGCATGTCACCAAGTATTTTATGACTTGTGTGCAATATTTGGGATCATTCCGAGCTTCGTAGGGTCCCGTTTTGCCCCTAAAATAGTAGAAAATCTGGTACGACTTTTCTGTTCTGTTTTGGCGCAAACAGCCGGATAAAAGCTGATTTTCCGGCCAATCCGTAAGGAATTAGGAAAAACTCAAAACATGAAAGTTGTAGCCCTTTGAGTTGTGGTTCTAATGGCATCGGTTTCCGGTCATTTGGACATTCCTAACAAAAGGTATGATTTTTTCAAAAGAAGCTGTCACAGAGGAGAAAAAAACTGCTATAAAAAGGCCATTTCGGGCCATTTCGGTTCATAACTTATAAAAATTATTTGGTGAGCTCTTGAGGTGATTTTTGGGTATTTCTTGAAGACCCAATCATACTTACACTTAAGGTAAGCCCTTTCAATCCATCTTTATGTTGATCAACACAAGAATCAAAGGGTTGATTCTTGGAAATGGGTTAGAACCCTAGATTCTTAAGAATTGGGGAAAGACATCGAGCAAGGCTCGCATGTGGAATCTAAGTGTACTTTTGGACTCACGGGAGCGTGGGGAGTCCGGAAAAGTACATTTTGTAAATTTAGGGCTCGACCCTACCCGGGGGCATTTTGGTAATTTTTACCCTAGGATGCCTATAGGCTTAAATAGCTATAATTGAGCACTCATATGTGCTATATCTTGTCTTAATAGACCTAGTGGAGAGTCCTTCGCGGACAAGGCGAGCGGGAAAGGAGATTCTTCCCGGCATTTGAGCCCGAATTTCGAGGTAAGTGAAACTTGACCTCTATTGTGCTTGTGGACTCTTCCTTCATGCTAGTATGCTTCATGTACGCATATATATACCTAACAATGGTTAGGATTAATGATGTGAATTACTTGCTGTTATTGTTTGTTATAAATAGCGAGATTGTGACTCGACCGAGGTATGTGCCGGTCTAAACGCTACGTCGAGGTAGCTTAAATTTATATCGTAGTAACGCTTGCTACGCCATGCTTAGATAGCAAGAACTTGGGACATGGCCGAGGATGTTGCCGGCATGTCATGATAAATGTCTTGCCGAGGATTTTGCCGGCTTTTATATGATATTGGTACTTGATTTGTTCACGTGTCGGGTTGGGTAGTGCTGTCTATATGTAACCTTGGGTTGGACGACATGGGAGTAGGGATTGTACCCCCAAACTGTGGTCGGGTTAACCTTCGCCTTACGTTCAGCTAGCATAACCCACCTGGGTTACGGTGACTGTGAAATATTATCGTTATTAATATTTCTGTTATTATTTCTTTTATTGTTATTAATGTCGTGGATATTAATACTGTTAGAGGGACACTTGACAGGGGGTGTGGTATCGCCTATACTATGAGATGTGTCACACTTGACAAGGGGTGTGGTGTGGACACTTGATCTTTGAGATGTGACACACTTGACAGGGGGTGTGGTGTGGTCACTTGATTTATTGAGATACGACGCACTTGACAGGGGGGTGTGGTGCGTTCGTAGACAGATTCGAGATGAGCCAACGACTACGGGTCGTTGGTCTACTTATTCATGATTGTGATAGTGACTTCGGGTCACGGTATATGGTTGATACTTAGTCGTGGTGTTGCTAGTCCATCGTAGGTCTAGGTTAGTCGGCACGGGAGTAGAGATTGGACCTCCAAACCGCCGCTGAGTTGACCTATGCCTTACGTTGGATGGGCATAATCCTTGAGACTTCTGGTAACTACTTGTGTGTATGGAATGTGTTACATCTATTTATGATTTCACTACTTTATTGTATGATTACTATAGTATGTTGTTGCTTATGATGCATGTAGCGACTTGTCCCGCAAGGGTACCTTAGCGGGCCTGTCGGTGATCTTACTGGGCTTCGGCTCATAACTTACTCTGCTACGTGCGCAGGTCCTTCATCCAGTCAGCAGCCCGGACGTTAGCGGTTCCCGAGGCTTCTGTGACTTTTGATTGAGGTGAGCCGACCACACAGACCGTGGTGGCATACCGCCGGAGTCACTTAGAGATAGGACTCAGATTTCTTTGATGTATATTCATACTTTATTGAGTCACTCTTAGAATGCTCCAATTCTTTTGTTGATATATTCTTTTGGACTTCACACTTTTATATTTATATATCCATTTATGATCTTTTCACATTATTGTTCTTTTCCGCATCTTGTTTCATTGGTTCGCCTAGGCAAATGTTGTTTAGGTGCCATCACGAGCCCTTGGAAATTGGGTCGTGACAGTCGGGTGCCCGCACGGCCTAACCGGATTTCGGGTCGTGTCAGGTTTAAGCAACTTTTATGATTTTTAAGGAAGGACACCAATCTTAACTCGAAATTGAAGACGGATTGCGTCAAAATGCTCTACGCGATTAAGGTAATGTTATGCTACCTTCAATTTCGTCTATAGCTTGAGTTTTAGAATTACTTCATGTCTAACTAAAGTACCTAAATGCTATATTATAGCTAGTTTAAGCTTTAGAAAGTGTTGAATTCAAGGGAAACAAGTCAAAAGATGTCCAAAATAGTAGCACAAACTGTTTCAAAAATCTGGAAAATTGTTTTTATCTTCGGACAGCTGTTAGTAGTTTGACCATATCTCCTTGTACAAAATTAATATTGAGATGATTCAAAATTCCCTGGAACCTTAAGACATATATATAAAACTTTCATGAAGACAATGAACTCTATATCTTTGATCTACACTCTGAAAATTAGGTTGAAAGGCAGGACAGTGGTGCTGTCCAGACATTCTATCAGCGGATTTGTTATGTCATCCAGTCGTCTCATCTTGTTATCCATTTAACATGTTTATGTTATCAGTTTATCCGGGTATCCATTCCCATGTATAGTATAGTGCTGGTTGTGTTTTTGCGGATCATCCAGTTTCAGGGGAAACTCTGCCGAAACTTTTATGGAAATTCAAAGGGTGGGATAAATTCTGAGTTCTAGAGTGTGTCTATAATTCTATCCAGAGTTTTCTTCTTATTCCTTTGAGTCCATATCTATTGTTGCCACATGTGTTATGCCTCATACATGCTTATGCTTATATTGTGATCATGTTATGTGAGATTTTGAGTCCCCCATAGAGGCTGGACATTGGACATACAGTCCGGCCGCGTGGGTATCAGGTTCCTAACCGGATTGCCCTAAGATGTGAGGAATGAAGCCTTTAGCCTAATTTGATATATTTTTATGCTTATTGAATAGAGTGGGATCGTTTGGCAATGAAACCAAAGGATAAAGTGGTTGTTGATTAGCAATGCCAACTTTTGGAAGAGGTAAGTGTTTATATCTATTTCTTTGGAGGCTCTTGGCCTCACGGATTTTCTACCACGTGTTCCTTACGTGTGTAGCTGCCGGTAGGCGTGCTCATTACGCCTTAGCTTTAAATTTACATTGTATATTATATGTTAAGCCCTGTTGTTGGTATTGCATTGAGCATATGAGCATTGCACTCTAGTTTTGAGCATTGCATATACTTCCCGGTAATCGATGAGAGTCCCGAGCTGGTGAAGGGTCATTATTGCATATATTTCCCGGTTGGCGATGAGAGTCCCGCACCGGTGAAGGGTCATTATTGCATATACTTCCCGGTAATTGATGAGAGTCGCGAGCCGGTGAAGGGTCATTATTACATATACTTCCCGGTAATCGATGAGAGTCTCGAGCCGGTGAAGGTTCATTATTGCATATATCTCCTGGTAGACGACGAGAGTCCCGCGCCGGAGATAGGTATCAGGCATATGTGACTGCATGGCATCATATTGCATTCATACGCATTCCATTGCACATATTGAGGGGTAGGAGGATTCCGCCTAGGAGCAGGAGGATTCTGCTCCATTCTATCATATTGAGGGTAGGAGGATTCCGCTCCATTTCATATATTGAGGGGTAGGAGGATTCCGCCCCAGGAGCAGGAGCATTCTGCTCCATTGCATCATATTGAGGGTAGGAGGATTCCGCCCTAGGATCAGGAGGATTCCGCTCCATTGCATCATATTGAGGGTAGGAGGATTCCTCCCTGGAGTAGGAGGATCCCGCTCCATTCATTTGACACATGTGACCCTTTGAGGTGGCTAGTCTGCCCCACTTATTGAGTCCTTTTGACCCACCCTTGTTTGTTGTTTGTTTCTTGTCTATTTATTTCGTTTCGGCGGGTTCACTCCAGGATTGATTTCGCCACGTTGTGAAGGAGCGAAGATGACTTCAGCCGTCAGGGTGAGCCAGCTTTTATTCCTGATGGCCACCAGTTTATATTTCATTATTTCAGTTGTATTTTGCTCCCTTCAGGAGGTATCTGTCTTCTTTTGTACTCTTAGATGTCTGGTCTGGATAGCCCTAAACCTAGCATGTTGGGTAGTCAGCTGTAATTTCTTTTGTACAGCTTAGAGGTATCAGTATGTCTGTTTTTTTTAAGTCTTGTCCTTATTTGTAAATTGTTATATTTATTTTCCTGATTTAATTGGTAAGGGTTCGCCCGACGGGTCTAGGGGAGGATGTCAGGTGCCCGCACGACCTAACCGGATTTTGGGTCATGTCAGTTGGTATCAGAGCCTGGTTTAAAGTCTATCCAGACTAAGACAGTGCCTAGTAGAGTCTCGCTTATGGGTACGTAGATGTCCGTACTTATCTACGAGAGGCTATGATGGCATTTAGGAAGTTTCACTTCCTTCATTTCTGATCGTGCGTCTGTCTAGGATTCAAAAGTATTTTCATTAATCCGTTAATTCCTTTGTGATAATTGTGAACCCTCGTGCGACAATCAGCAGACGGTATAAGTTCAAGACGAAGCAGTCTAGCCGGGGGCTAGAGCTACTCAAGCTCCGAGTGTTTTGATTGTGCTGACGATCTAGTTGCGCAGGTCCCAGCTGTACGAGCTCGCGATGGGTAAAAGATGAGGGCCTTGTGGTTCCCATGGCTCTGTATGATGTTTTTACGAGAATCTTGGCGACGCAGATACCACAAGAACCTATCATTCGCTAGGCAGCTTATCAGGTTGCCGCATGTGCAGACGTTCGGTCTCATGGAGCTTCTATTCCAGTTCTTAATACTGCCGCATAAAGTATGTTCCGGAGGAAGCATGTGTTGTGCCTCTAGTTATTCTGGCTAGTTAGCTAGCCCGAGTAATGGCTCGGTCTGAGTATCTAAAAAAGCTGCGTTATTTTACCCAATCGAACATTCCGATATTCTTAAGCCATGCATCAAATAAACCTCGTGATTCTTTTTAAAATAAAATGATGTCAGCATATCCTTCAGGCTCTTGTTATATCGAGCGGTATGGTGTCGATTATTTTGTTTTCCAGTTTCTGGGGTCCAGCGTTGAATTGGTGGACCGCTCTTTATTAGCCAACTTGGTTCCAGTTTTCTTCTAGATTCGTGGAAAAGTTCCTTTTAAGTAGCGAACGAGATGAAAAGTGTTGCCAGTTCGAGTGGATTGGACAGGGTAGCCTGTCGGTTAGCCTGTTGATTTTAGAATATGAGATTGAATTCTATAGAATGGCTGAATATGCATTAGAACTAGTCCATGAGCCTTTCGAGAGATTCAAAGATTTATTGGTGACCTTTCCCATTTCTTGAGATCCTAGATGGCTCGAAAAATTGAGGTTGGGACTTAATTTGATGTCGTTGTTGATATTGCTCAAAGGTATTAGGCATACCATAAGTTAGAGCGGGAAGAGTTAGAGCGGGAGAGCAAGAGATCCTGTGGCCCTAGTGGGCAAACATGGTACCTCATTTGGAGGTAAGAGTTTTGATTATTTTGGGAGGTCACCTGCTAGGTTATCTCAGCTTGTGTCACACGATTCTTAGAGTGCGCCAGTAGCTCGTCAATATCAGACCCAGTTTTTCTCTCTGTAGCTATCAACAATCTGTCCAGCTTCCATTTTCACTGAGAAGGTATTATCATTGTCGCGAGCATGTCATCTTTGGTGGAGTTCTCCCTTACTCCAGCAAGTAGGTAATCGTCCTTTCTCTTGTCATCAGGCACTTGCACAGTCGCATGTGATTTTATTTAGATCTCAATCAGCCGGAGGAATGCCACCATCCAGTAGGGGTTGAGAACGTGGTGGCAGTGGTTCTTCAGAAGGTGATTATCAGGGTAGTGGCTCAGCTCAGCTGCAGAGGCAGATCTATGAACTGCTAGTCTGGCAGGATGCTGAGGCATCCGATGTAGTAGACCCAAGTATTTCTTCTTCCCTTAAATGTGAGTAAGATTTGATTCTTCCGGTCGATCTAGAAATGGGGTGTCCTATCATGTTTTCATGGTTTCTTTTGATGTCGTTTCTATCAAGCATTTGTTGCGGTAGAGGGTGAGCTTCTGATATGATTTATTCGTTGCATTTATGATGACCCTACTAGATTATCTGGTTTAAATGTGAGAGATTTGTGAGTGAGTATCGGTATTATTTACTTGGCATTTTGTTGTGCCTCATTCTGTTATAATGTCAAGTTAGTCTACCGCTCTTTGGAATTCTGTGTTAGTAGGATGATAGGATTCTTATTCATCACCATCAGAAAGTATCATTGTTTCTTCCGATGTAAAGTTATTAGTAACTAATACTCGATCTATGTGTCTTCCTTTGGTTCAAGATGCTTGTAGAGTCATGTTATTCCATGAGATTGTCTCGGTTATAAAAGGGTTTTCTGGCAAATTGTTGGAGTTTTCTTCTTATGAGAAGGTTAAATTTACATAGATGTTGTTCCATAAAGCTTATTTAATGTCTATCTCTTCAATTGCGATTCTTTGGTTAGCCTGACTCGGAAGTAGTGTAGCTCTGGGAGCCAAACAAATAAAAAAATGACCTTCCTGAAGCTCTAATCATTTCTATCCTCAGTCCATTGCCATCCCTTCTTTGTTTGACACTGGTGAACTTAGGCGGTTAGTAACCTCTTGTGATGTTCCTGTGGCCAGAGTGCTTGTCAAGGTAGCAGAGTAGGCACATTGTTGTTTTTCAAGGCTACTAAGGGTAATGAGAGGCATCATTTGACCTCTGATTTGATCCATCAGGCGGTGGTGCTTATAGAAAATCTATGGAGTTGTAAATTCGAGAGTTGCAGCTGTTTGGCAACTCGAAAGAGAGTAATTTGGTAGCTCAGGTCTGAGCCGCGTTATCTATTTAGCTAAGTCTTCCTTAATCCACCATGTTGTGCAAGCATGACTATTTCTATTCAAATTAGTTGTATGAGTTTATGCTCTAAGTGGAGGAGTCTTCCTCCAATTGATACTGAATCATAATATTAAATCTCTAAGGCGTTGCTGAAGCGTAAGCTAATTCTTTGTTTCATCGACTTGTTCTATATGGAAAAGTATATCGACGAGGTGATTCACCAGCAGAATCATGTTAATCCATCCAGAGTTCCGTGTATTTTTGCTTCGAAAATGCAGAACTCTCCTCTTGTGATCGAGAAAGGGTCAGTTTAGTCAAAATAAGCTGGGCAATGGTGTTATCATATTATCTAGATATATTTTATTCCAAAAGTTCGGTGTTCGTGTTATAACATTGATCCTGCAATAAGGAGATAATGCCAGTGTAGTAGCTTATGAAGGTCGTGCAAGTTCTCTTGTTATCTGTATGAATTTTTCTTTAGACTTAGGCTCGTTCGGGGACGAACGAGAGTTTAAGTGGAGGAGAATGAAACGACCTAGGTTAGTCGTTTCGGAAGTTAGGACTTCAATTGGCGTGCCGATAATTTTAAAAACTTCGTAATATCCATTAGGACCTGTCTGTAAAATTTGAGCTAAATCAGACCTCGTTTGGTAGGCATCGGAAGAAGGTTTCAGTTTTTATTGTCGATAAATATTAAAAAGAGATTTTCGAGCACGGTTTTGGTGAATGAGCTCCGATTCAAAATCCGAAAGCGCCGTTAGGTTCGTATGATTATTTATGACTTTTGTGAACTTTCGAAAGTGAATTTCGATGTTGTTCGGCTAGTTTCCGCTAAAATACCGAAGGTTAAATAATTTGACCTTTCACATCTTTTCACTACTACAAGTATGTAACAGATCGTTGCTTAATGCTTCTACGTACTTCATTTAACATTCGAGGACGAATGTTCCTAACGGGGGAATATTGTTACACCCCGTATATCCAAAGTGAGGTATATCCTTCTAATGACATGTTAGGAATGATTTAAGTAAGTTTAAAATCATAATATGACCATATATGATGTTTATATTTTGAATATAAAGTTTGGGAAAAATCGGATTTAAGTTGCGGAAAAACCGACAAAGGAATTGCCTTGTAATGAAGCTTTTTTAGCAATTAATTCCGTGTGTTATATGAGGTCTTTTGTGGACATATGATATACCAAATTGAAGGTCTTGGAGTGTATTTTCCAACAGTTTTGACGGTTTGTTCATACAATGTCTGGATAAAATGATTTGAGCATCAGAAGTCAGGCCAGAAAAAGGGACATAAGCGCAAAAGAGGACTAAAACTGAAATATTTCGAGTATAAAAGGAAAACATGTCTTCATTTTCATTATTTCCAAAACCTACATGATAGAAACAGTTCTTATATGAAGGTTTAAGAAACTTTTATGATTTTTAAGTAAGGACACCAATCTTAACTCGAAATTGTAGACGAATTGCGTCAAAATGCTCTACGCGATTAAGGTAACGTTATGCTACCTTCAATTTCGTCTATAACTATAATTTTAGAATTACTTCATGACTAAGTAAAATACCTAAATGCTGTATTATAGCTTGCTTAAGCTTTAGAAGGTATTGAATTATAGGGAAACAAGGTTGAGAAGCAAGAAACATCAAAGGTATGTAAAGCTAAACCTTTCTTTTGGCAAGGCATGTATCTTGTAGCTTTTGAAGCTTTTCTTTGTTCCAAAATTGATGATTCTTGTGGGTAACTTGTATGGCATAAAGGTGACCGTATATGTGCTTAATTAGGTGCTATGAACCACGGCAAAAGATGTCCAAAACAGTAGCACAAAATGTTTCAAAAATCTGGAAAATTGTTTTTATCTTCGTACAGCTGTTAGTAGTTGAGCATACCTCCTTATACAAAATTCATATTGAGATGATTCAAGATTCCCTGGAACCCTAAGACATATATATAAAACTTTTATGAAGATAATGAAGTCTATATCTTTGATCTACACTCTGAAAATTAGGTCGAAAGGCAGGAAAGTGGTGCTGTCCAGACATTCTATCAGCGGATTTGTTATGTCATCCAGTCGTCTCATCTTGTTATCCATTTTACATGTTTATGTTATCAGTTTATCCGGGTATCCATTCCCATGTATAGTATAGTGCTGGTTTTATTTTTGCGGATCATCCAATTTCAAGGGAACTTTGCCGAAAATTTTATGGAAATTCAAAGAGTTGGACAAATTCTGAGTTCTAGATTGTGTCTATAATTCTATCCAGAGTTTTCTTCTCATTCCTTTGAGTCCATATCTATTGTTGCCACATGTGTTATGCCTCATACATGCTTATGCTTATATTGTGATCATGTTATGTGTGATTTGGAGTCCCCCATAGAGGCTGGACATTGGACACACAGTCCGGTCGCGTGGGTATCAGGTTCCTAACCGGATTGCCCTAAGATGTGAGGAATGAAGCCTTTAGCCCAATTTGATATATTTTTCTGCTTATTGAATAGAGTGGGATCGTTTGGCAATGAAACCAAAGGATAAAGCGGTTGTTGATTAGCAATGCCAACTTTTGGAAGAGGTAAGTGTTTATATCCATTTCTTTGGAGGCACTTGGCCTCACGGAGTTTCTACCACGTGTTCCTTACGTGTGTAGCTGCCGATAGGCGTACTCATTACGCCTTAGCTTTGAATTTACATTGTATATTATATGTTAAGCCCTGTTGTTTGTATTGCATTGAGCATATGAGCAGTTCACTCTGGTTTTGAGCATTGCATATACTTCCCAGTAATCGATGAGAGTCCTGAGCTGGTGAAGGGTCATTATTGCATATAGTTCCCGGTTGGCGATGAGAGTCCCGAACCGGTGAAGGGTCATTATTCCATATACTTCCCGGTAATCGATGAGAGTCCCTCGCCGGTGAAGGTTCATTATTGCATATATCTCCTGGTAGACGATGAGAGTCCCGCGCCGGAGATAGGTATCAGGCATATGTGACTGCATGGCATCATATTGCATTCATACGCATTCCATTGCACATATTGAGGGGTAGGAGGATTCCGCCCCAGGAGCAGGAGGATTCCGCCCTAGGAGCAGGAGGATTCCACTCCATTGCGTATATTAAGGGGTTGGAGGATTCCGCCCCAGGAGCAGGATGATTCCGCTCCATTTCATATATTGCGGGGTAGGAGGATTCCGCTCCATTGCATCATATTGAAGGTAGGAGGATTCCGCCCGAGGAGCAGGAGGATTCCGCTCCATTGCATCATATTGAGGGTAGGAGGAATCCGCCCTGGAGTAGGAGGATTCCGCTCCATTCATTTGACACATGTGACCCTTTGCATCACATTTTATTTCATTTCATTTCATCTCATTTCATACCATTGTGTAGACTTACGATACATGACTACTGTCCTGCTTATATGTGCATTGCTTATTTGTTGATATGTTTCTGGCTCGTATCCCTAGTTGAGTTATTGTTTCATACGTGTTTCCGGTTGTTATCTGGCTCTGCTTTTTATAATTTAAATAAAAGGAATTTGGTTTATCTGTTTCTTCTCCCTTGCTAGCTATCCTACTCTTTGAGGTGGCTAGTTTGTCCCACTTATTGAGTCCTTTTGACTCACCCTTGTTTGTTGTTTGTTTCTTGTCTATCTATTTCGTTTCGGCAGGTTCTCTCCAGGATTGAGTTCGCCACGTTGTGAAGGATCGAAGAAGACTTCAGCTGTTAGGGTGAGCCAGCTTTTATTCCGGATGGCCACCAGTTTATTGTTCATTATTTCAGTTGTATTTTGCTCCCTTCAGGAGGTATTTGTCTTCTTGTGTACTCTTAGATATCTGGTCTGGATAGCCCTAAACCTAGCATGTTGGGTAGTCAGGTGTAATTTCTTTTGTACAACTTAGAGGTATCAGTATGTCTGTGTTTTTTTTTAACTCTTGTCCTTAGTTGTGAATTGTTATATTTATTTTCCTAATTTAATTGGTAAGGGTTCGCCCGACAGGTCTAGGGGAGGATGTTGGGTGCCCGCACGGCCTAACCGGATTTCGGGTCGTGTCATGTACCTCTTGCAGCAATAGTCTAAAAACAAAACAATAAAAGTAAAGATCAAAACAATCTTGTAGTTTTGATCACGCTCAGGCAGACGATCAATATTTTGCGCAAATATTTCTCCGAATCCATGCAAGGATGAGACTTTGTCTTTCTCGGTTTGAGAACCCTTTCGATATTTGGAGTAGGTTTACTAATGGACAACGACGTGCCAAGGACGTATAGTCTTCCTATGTTTATCATGATGCAAGGAAAATAAGTACACATTTTATTGCCAATTGTTTCCATAGATTCCCAAAACAATTTTGAAATTCAATACATGAGGACTTTTGGAAATATAAAAAATACAAAAGAAATGAAAATGACACTTGACTAGGGAACGTGCTCCTCCTCCAGCTTGGCTCTTTTTTCTTCTCGGGCAAACTCCTTGACTTCTTCACCTCAGTACACTCCGAATTCCATTGTTCGAGTTTCATCCCTAACTCCTCTATCTTTCCTTCCAACTCTAATGTATGCTTCCTCCATACTTCGATCTCTTCTTTGTTTTCTTTGTCCATTTTAACAGCTTTCAACATGAACTCACGGTATCGAACTTGAGTTTCCGCCTCTCAGTCACTTATGTCATTCCCTCGACTTGGCCCTACTACCACTTTCCCTTTTGTGCTAGAACGTAACCAGTTATTGTAATTTGGTTTACATCCAGCTTTGTATCTGTCTGACACTAACGACTTTTCTCCCATGACTTTTCTACCTACCTTGGATTTTCTAATGCTTTTGACTTTTGGAACAATGTCTTCGGTATAGTCGAACTGGTAAGCCTCTGTGTCTGGTATGAGTGGGATGATTTGACGTCTCCCCGCTTGCCTCATCACCTTAGTGGTTGATAGGGTTGGAGACCTCGCAATCCCATAAGTATCACAAAAGATGCCTTCTCAGAGCTAATGATGAAGTCTGACGAAGGAAACCAACTGAACGTCCATTGAATTGAATCCTCTATTATGCTTCCCAACAACCTTACCCATTTCTCTGTGCTACTCGGCTGCTTGAACTTTGGAACCCCGTATCGTTCTCAAACCAAGTAATTGGAACCAGTTGGCTTGGATAATTCTTGCGCACCTCTCACCTTCCTCAAATGCTCCTTGAACTATGCTTGTAGTAGAAGGTTGCAACCTTGAAAATATTTGCTCCTCTTTTACAACTACCCAAAGCCCGATAAATGTCTGCTACAATCTTAGGAACTATAGTGTAACGATAACCATCAATCCCATTAAACACCACATCAGTAACCATGACAAGCCTCGAACATATGTCGTGATTCGAGCTTTCAGGGAACACCATTATTCCAAAGAAACAAACAGCAAATGCAAATGGTCTAGCTCTCCTCCCGTCACTGTAGGATTTGAACTCTTTTTTACGGTCGTCCAATGCACCCAAATACCCAAACCTGTTGTATAAGTGAGAAAAGGGTATTTTCTTTTGTTGTAAAAATTCTACACTCACACTTGCTACAATCCCTAATTTATCACGAAACTCCTCAGGTGTAGGGACACTGGGAGCCAAAATGCGACTCCCTTGCCAATGATGTTTGTCTAGCCCCGAATGTGATATGAATCCTCCTATCTCTTCCAGCAAAGGTGTTAACTCAACATCCCTAAATCTAAACATGTTTAGTTTTTCATCCCAAAATGACACCGACGCTTCAATTATTTCCCTGCATGGTTCCATTTCTAACAGAGAAACCAAATGACCCAAATGTTGGCGTACTTCGGTTTGTTCACTTAATTACAAGTTATTCTACCAATTAGTTAACACGGGAGGTGCGCTCATAGTCATTCTAAAATGGTGAAACTTTTGACTCATGATGACTTATAAGAAAAAGAAAAGAAATGATTAAAATTTCCCTCCCCTTTTGAGAACAATTGGGCAAATCAAAATGCGTATTTATTTTCGCCTCACTTTTTTTTTCTCTCTTTTTCTTTTCTTTCAAATGCACATAAACATGTTTGAACGTTCTTTCGGGGTTAAAAACCCGTCAAGTAGTTTGGACAAGTTGAAGACTAGTTGGCACACGGGGAGCCCTTCCTTTGGTATGATGCGTGCACATTACATCCCAAGAGTGGTATAATTCTAGACATGATTCCCCAAGGTGGACAACCAAATGGTAGGATCATTTGAAATTGTTGGTTGTACAATGGACCAACTATATTCCAAGCCTCCCTCCTTAAGGGTTTTTTGAGGTGGAACGACCGTGAGATCCACGTAATCGCCCGTGTGTGTGCAAAGTGTCGTTTTCTAGGAGTGGAGTATGAGTGAAATATGCCAATATTACATCAATTTTCAAATACAGACAAATAAATAAAGGAAAAAGAAAAACAAGAAGAAACCAAGTTAGTAAAATAATAATAATATTAATAACAAGATAATAATCAATAAAAATCCCAAAATAAAGACTCCTTATGGTTATCATGCGGGAAAAATCGAGCCAAGACACTTTCCAATATGTGCCAAGCTTGAAAGATGTAAAGGATGAGAAGCCAAGGGCTTTAGGAGCGATTTGAAGACATGACGAGAGGATCCAGGCATGGGCGCTCCGCCTGGCCAAGAGGCCGCTCCGCCCAAGGAGCTAAACAACCAGCCGCTCCACCCAGTGTTAGGGCGCTCCGCCTCTTTTAGCCAATGGTCAAAATGTTGCAAATTCCTGGCGCTCCGCTCCAGCTCAGTCGCTCCGGCTACTCTACTTCCAATCTGGAATTTTGTGTAGTCTTTTATTAAAATAGCCCCGTGTGGCTTAGCTATTATTACCCAACTTGTGAGGTGTCTTGGTAAGTACTTAGGCTTGAGGGAAACTCTATAAATACCTCAAAGCCCTTTTTATTTCATTTTAGCTTACTTTGATTATTGAAAACAAACACTTGAAAGATGAGAATCCTCTTTGAATGAATGAATGTTTTGGCTTGAACCAATTAGTGGATCTAGTTGAGCCTCATTCCAAACCCGACCGGACTATTTGGAAGACTCGGGTGCGTCTTGAGGACTGTTTGTATAGTATAGGCTGTCTTTGACCTGATTCGAGGTGTTACGAGACCCGTTCCTCATAGCTATTTCGAAGGCAGTTCAAGATCTGTCTTTGCTCCTATCTTTTTATTTTCGCTTCCGTTTTTAATCCTTATCAATTTGGTATCGAAGCAAGGCTTGGAATTTGTCTCTATAAACCCTCGATCCTTGTTCATCGTGCCTACGTTAGTTTCTAGTTTAGATTCTTGTTGTTGGTGTTTGAAAAAGAAGAAAATACAAAAAAATTGAAAAAGTTAAAAAAATACAAAAAAAATTGCTAGAACTTTGTGATTATGATGACCCATTCGATGATCTGTATTGGGATTTGTCCCTTGATGATACCATTTTTACATGTTTTGGAGTTGTGAAACAAGAATTTGAAGATTTGAATCTCAACTTTTGAAACCCTAGCTTGAAGGGCTTTGATTTTGATTGTGATCATGTTATTAGGTATTTGATGTTAAAAATCATTAGGGTTTGTTGAGATTAGTGTAATACAAATTTGGGTACCTTTGATTTTGGGAAAACAAGGTGAAATCATCAAAAAAATTGGGTGAAAATGGATAAAACACGGAGTTGGAAAACGCTGAAGAACAGACCTAGGCGCTCCGCCCAAATTCTGGGTGCTCCACCTAAATCAGCTACTGGTCAAATTGTGAGGCGCTCTACCCTAGGCTGCTCCGCCTGACCCTTACGCGCTCCGCCTAACCCTGTAGCGTGGTTTTGGGTAGTTTTCTTCTAGGTTTTCATATTTTATTTGATTGCATTGCTTCCGATTAGTACTATTAGAGTAACATTCCTACTAGATTAGTACTAATTATTTGAGCCTTTAGGATTATCGTGGTTAGTGGAGAGTAGAGCTCAAAGAAGACTCATAGAACCATTTGTTTCAAGTCCGCACTTAAAGAGCCTAGCGTCCATCGAGTCCCATTAATTCCACTCGTCCCGAAGAGTGCTTGATCTTGCGGATTTTTTGGTTGTTGATTAGGAACGTGGTTCAACTACGTGATACCTTTGGTTCAAGCTTCAGTGATAAATCCTCCACCACTAAAAGAGTGTACCCGAGTGATGCAATATAAAATGGCCTAAACGACAACCATCAAAAGCCAAGCTCGAGAGCACAACGGGTACGAGTCAAGGCCTCCAGGAACGTCTTGGAAGATCACGCATTGGAGCGCCGAGGATGGAGGAAACAGGGCAAGAAAACAGGCAGCCCAAAACAGGGCAAAACAGGGGAGCACACTGGGAGCTCACTGCCTAAGGAAGAACTTTTGTTCTTCACGATTGCGACACCTTCTCACGCGATCGCGAAGAGTATTGAATTGGCCTGCGCGACAGCGTGCCTTTGAGCGCGAAGGCGAAAGCTGAGGATGCTGAAGATCGTGAAGATGCTGGAGACCTGCGCGATCGCGAGCCATTTGCGCGATCGCGAAGACTAGAGTTGTTGCCTGCGCGATCGCGAGCCTCCCTGGCGCGATCGCGATGAAGAGAGGTTGATCAGCGAACCAGAATCAGCTGCAGGGCCATTTTTGTCCATTTTCAGTGAAAATGTATATATAGCACATTTGATCTTCATTTCATGAGTTTAGCTTGAATTGAATAGAGAGAAGAGAGAATTAGAGAAGGCCGAGCCTTTCTAGTCCGAAGCCCGAGGCTTCATGTATCTCGTTGACTTGGAACCTATGGCGATCGACACCTAGTTAGATTCCATTGTAAGGTTTGAATTTCACTTTCTCCCTTTTGGGTTATTAATTCATGTCTTGAATTTATTAATCCGTTCTTTCTTCTCGTTTCTTGACTCCCCAATCCTTGTTTTTTCCCGATATCTATGATATCACCTATCTTGTTATTTATCGCTTCCGCATAATTTGTTTCTTGTTTAGCTTCCGCCTATTTTCCATTGCATCAGTTGGTATCAGAGCAAGGCTCGGGTTATGTTCTTACAAACCCCCATTCCTTGTTCATCGTGTTAGTATTGTTGTTGTTATTGTGTTTGTTCTTGAAAGATTGAAGAAAAACAAAAAAAAAAATAGAAAAACTAGAAAATTTTTTACAAAAATTTGGTCGAGCGGGTTGGATACGAATCCCCGAGTGTTAAAAAGTAGTGGGGTTTGTTCCTTATTGTATTCCCGTCGTTTTGATACCCATATCTCGTGTTTTGGTGTTACGATTCAAAAATTTCGACAATCAAAATCTAAAAGTTTGAGAATTCTTGAAAACGCTTCAATCTTGAATCGAAGCTTGTTGTTGTTGTTTGGGGTTGAAAAACTATTGGGGATTGATGATATTAGTTGTATACACCTTTGGGTATCGTTGGTTTTGTGTATCGGGTTGAAATCGAGCCAAAAATTTGGCCAAAATCGCCAAAAACCCGTTTTTGAGCTGCTGTGGAAGTTGCAGAAATTAACCCTTCGAGATCGCGAAGAACAATTCGCCGATAGCGAAGAGCAAAATTATTTTTTGAAAAATTAACCCTTCGCGATCGCGCGCGTCTGGTCGCGATAGCGAAGAACAAAAAAATTTCAGAATTCCAGTTTTGGGACAGAATTTTCGCAACGGCTTCCGAACAGTTTCCAAACATCATGACTCCAATTGGTTCATTAAATATGATGAGTTTTTAGATCACAAACGAAATTTCATCCGATTCCAAATTCGTTTGGTGCCAATTCGAGTCAAATCTTTTGTGTCCCGTTTTCTTCCATACCTCTTGGTTAGTGTTTTGAAGGTAATTGGCCTACTTGAAAGACACTAATCCTTTAGCGTATAGGGTATTCGTGCGTAGAGGAGATTAGAATTCAAAGAAGAGTCGTAGAACTCCTTTTGGCCTCAAGTGCGCACTTTAAATAGCCGTCCGTACATTGAGTCTCATTAATTCCACTCCGAACTTTAACTTGGACATACTAGTTGTGATTACCTTGGTTCCCAAGTTGATAAGGCCTCGCTCTTGAGTGTACAAATATTGAGTGATACACGTGAGGGTGTGACTTTTGCGAGGTTTTGTTCTTTAGTGATTGCAACAATGTCGAACAATGATGATGGAGTAGATTATGGCTCATGTTGCGATGATGCGAGTTGCTATGACTCGTATGGTGACGATAGAGACTATGGTTCCTATGAGGGTGACGATGGCCATTACTATGATGATGGAAACTATGGCTCCTATGATGATGAAGCGGATCACTACGATGATCGTGAGATTGGTGAAGACTATGAAGCTTGTGATAAAGAATGTGATGATACTTCTGCTTCTAGTCAAGAACCCGAGGATAATGACGCTTCAAGGTATGATGATCCTACTTACTCCTCTTGTGAAGAATTTGAGCATGATAGTGACATAGATAGAGTTGATGATGATGTTGAGTATATGAATTGTTCTTATGCATCTTCTCTTGGTGTTGCTAATGGAGTACAAGGGAGTAGTGGAGGACCTTCCATTAGTATGGGAGGTGGTGGTGGTTGTTCCGTGGGAAAGAAGAAGCTTGCACCTTCTAGGTACGCTAAGCGACCTAATGCTTTTAATTCCCATGTAGAGGGTGGTATGATAGATGGTGTTGCTTTTGCTACAAAGGGGTTATGTGCCGTGAGGGGCGTGGATGGTTGTAGTAGGAGTAGTACTATGGGCTATGGATCCAAGGCGAGAGGCACTTATGGATTCCATGGCGAGGTTCCTTCCTTGACTTCCAACAACATTGCTAATGTTGGGAGAGTGACGGGAAGTGGAGATTGTCCTAGTGGTGTTGCCACTAGTGGAGGAATAAGGAAGACCCAAGTTGTCGGAGTTGACACTTATGGGCATTCAAGCTCTCACTTGGATGCCAATCTACAAAACTTGGGTAGATGTAGGTTCGTTGTTGGGGTAAATGGTATTGACGGATACTTGCTCAAGATTGGTGATACCGATGACAATTGTATTAGCACCTCTTCGGTTGATAGGCTTAGGATACCATGCCATAAACTAGAGCATCCTTATGAGTATGAGGGAGTGTGGGTTTCTAAGGAGGGTCGGGTACTCATATCTCATGGGAGTTATAAATGCTATGTGTGGTGTGACGTGTATCCCATGCGTCATGTTGATGTGTGGATGGGTGCGCCGTGGTTGGATGGGAAGAGGGTGCAATATAGTGTGGTGAAGGGTGCATATCTTGTGGGCGTGGGGCAAAGAGTCTATGACTTTGTGCCTTACCGAGCGAAGAGCCGAGTGCCTACTAGTGCCCTTCTTTGGCTAGACAAAGGAGCAAGGATCGGGAACTTCATTCCATGGGCAACAATGTGCAAACAAGAAGTCCTACAAACACAAGCAATGATGGGACTAGTTCTACAAAAGAGTAGGCAAATGTCAACAAGGTGAGCCCGAAGCCACTTCCAAAGCCGAGTGGTTCACCAACAAAGAAGAAGGAGACGTCAAGTGAAGAGTCTCCTTGTCCTAGATTCCGGGTTGACGTGAAAAGTCCACCTACTCCGGCTATGGGTATTCTTGGGCCTCGTCCCAATTCGCCCGAATTTGAGAGACAAAAGATAGAGAGAAGTAAGGGAGCAACCGGTGACAACTCTCGAGTGGAAAAAGGAGAGGTTGTGTGATAAGAATCAAACGCGGAAAAGATAGAAAGATAGAAAACGAGACGAGGCTCGAACAAAGACCCAAGTAGCACCGGAGAACTAGTTCCGATACACCCCGGGTGGATGTCAAGGATCACCTACGCTATGCAACTACCCTTGAGTCAACTAGAACTCGCAAGTAGAATGATCGGGGCGGGGTTGTTAGGCAACTAGAATCCACTAGAAGTAAACAAGTCCCAAACTCAAGGTTGGTTTTCATAAACCCAAAGAGATCCCTCTTTGCAATATTCAATTCATCATTCAAACTAAAACTAAGTGTAAAATAAGCTAGGCTCTGCTATTTATAGTGTTTCCCAAGCTTACACAATGACTTAAATACCCTTACTAATAAGGTTCATCAAATAAGCCACGTAGGGCAAAACAGTAAAAGAAACATAAGTTCAGTAGCTGGGAGGGGCGCCTGGGGCTGGGAGGGGCGCCTGGATCATGCTGAAGCTGGGCGGGGCTCCTGGGGGTAGGCGGGCTGTCCGGGATAGGCGGTCCCTGGGTGGGGCGCCTAGGCAGGCGGGGCGACTGTGCACATTTTGCATCCTTGGGCAGTGAGCTCCCTAGGCGGGGCGCCTGGGCTAGGCGGGGCGCCTGGCTGTGCATGGGCCTCCCTCCTCCTCCTTAGGCGTGGGGCCTAATGCTGGGACCATCCGGAACACTTCCAAAGCCCTTGACTTCAAGTCCTTTGTATCTTCCAAGCTTGGCACATGTTGGAAAGTGTTGGAAAGTGTCTTGTCTCGATTTGGGTCTTGTCATCCTCCCCTTCTTGAGAAGATTTCGTCCTCGAAATCAATGCATTTACGTCCATGGAATCATCTCTTCGGGGTGCCCAATGCTCTCCTCCCTTGTAACTCTTGATCGTCACTTTGGCATAGGTCTCTTCCAAGATCTCCCTTGCCTTAACATGGAGCTTAGAACCTACAAGCAACCACAAACAAACTTCCTACCTTGAAAGTAGGTTAGTGCAAGAAGTGTGGAAAACCACACTCTTGTGATATAACCAAGCATCAATAATAAGCACAAATATCAAGTCTCCAAAGAGAACAATAAACACTTGGTTAAAGATCAACATGCACTCAACAAGATAATGAGCAAATAGGTCATGGGAAGATTGGAAATGCAAGATCAAGCTACCACAATCCCCTTGAACCTTAAGCTCAAGATCAACACACCAATCTATCCTCGAGGTGTGATCAACATGTGGAGTGGAGTGAGTCAAATAGCTCAATCTACAAGTAGCATCAAGCACTCCACTCCCCTTCTTTAGAGCATTCCTACTCACACCAAGGGACTCCTTTTTCCCTCCAATTTTATCACTAAAGCAATCCTTCTCAAAAGACAAGCTTTCAAGGAAGGTATTGATGATGGACTCTTCTTCATCATATCCCCAACAAGCAATAGTAGGGTCACTCGAAGAACCATCAACCTCATCCAAATTCTCAAACAATGGTTGCCTAAGGGGTCAAACCCTTCACACCATGGGGGTTCCATTTGACCACCCACCCTAGTCCGATACAAGTCGCTACCACAAATGAGATTACCTTCACACAAGGAAAATGTAAAAGCATGCACCTCAAATTCATGGTCACACAAAAGCATGGCATCAAGACTAGGTTCTTTACCCACACTCGAGGAGTCATCGAAAACAAATCGGTCCATCTCACATGCAAAAGACTCCTCAAGGTCATAATTATCCTCACTACAACACATTGGTCCACCAAATAGAAGCATATCAATAAGGGAATGATCAACTATCTCATCTTCCCATTTGTCAAAGGTTGGTGGTGTGTCATAGCAACGGTCACAATCATGGTCAACTATCAAATCTACACTAGGGAGGAGTTCAATGAACAATGAGCTCACATCATGATGTGGCATAGTGCTTCTCCCAACTAGTGTTTCACAAACAAACTCAAGTTGACAACTAGACTCTTCACTAGTGGCATATTCACTAGATGCATCACAAGCTCCAACTAGTGTTGAGTCATCACAAGACAAATAGCTAGTAGGTTCATGAAAAGGTGAAGCAACACTTACATTTGTAGTACTTCCTTGGTCACTATCAAGGCTTGAAGTGTCATATGCAACTCCTCCTTCATGAAGCTCACATTGAGGCTCCAATGGCTTGTCTTCAAATGTACCTACACAAGAACTTTCACAAGAAAAAGTAGAAGATGAAGAATTGTTAGCATAATGGGTGCGCTCACTCTCAATTTTTCTTTCCTCACCTCTCTTCTCTCTCAATTTTACCTCATGGTCAAGTGTAGTTTGTGGTGACAATCCATTCACATCACTCCTCAAATCCTCTCCTTTTTCCTCTCTTGGATTGTCACCGGTCACTCCCTCACTTCTCTCTATCGTTCCTCTCTCATTTGAAGTGGAGTGACTCTCATTTTCATCATGCAATGGCAAAACAATAAGATTGTTTGCCTCGGGCTCAAGTACAATGGGTGACTTTACTTTAGCCGCTTCCCTCAACTCCTTCATTCTCTTGTAGTCTTCCCTTACTTGCCTTGGAGTCAAAGGTCTAACCACATACTTTCTCCCATCTTGCTTAACCGTGTAGGAGTTGGTCCTACCATCATGCACAACACATCTATCAAGTTGCCATGGTCTCCCAAACAATAAATGGCATGCTTGCGTCGGGACCACATCAAACATGATCTTATCCTTATAGCTCCCAATGCTAAACTCAATCATCGCTTGTTTCACCACTTTAAGTTCACCACACTCACTAAGCCATTGTAATCGATATGGTTTCGGATGCTTTAGGGTGGGTAACTTCAATTGGGAAATCAAGGTTTGGCTCACTATGTTGGTACAACTCCCCGAATCAACAACCATTGAACATACTTGGCCCATTACTCGGCACCTAGCATGAAAGAGGTTTTCCCTTTGATCATTTTCCACCTCCTCTTCCATAAAAATGGTACTCAAGCTTCTCCTCACAACTAGGGAAACGTGAGGTTTTTCCTTCTCTACCATATCCTCCTCCACATCATCCGTAGATAGGACATTTCGAATGGGTTTTGGATGTGGGGTAGTTCTTTGGGGATTGCCCAAAGGGTGGGGATTGCCCACTTGTTGGGGATTGCCCAACACTTGCTCATTTCCTTCACGGTCTTCCTTTACCCCGTTGTTGACTAAGCAATTCAACAACTTGTTCCGGGGTAAAGGTTGAACCACTCGTGCCTCCTCCGGCCTCGACTTGGACACTAGGGGTCCCCTTCTCAACTTTGGCCCTTGAGGCCCTTCTTTCAAGAGTTTCAATCCTTAGGCTCATACTATCAAATTTTGTCAAGATAGTAGCCAAGGTACTCTTCAAAAAATCATCACCCTTGTTGGCCATGGTACCTACAAAAAAGCAACAAACGTTAGTAAAATACCTCACTCACTCCCTCACAAGTGTTTCACTCGGTTCACTCGTTTTTAGTGGTGGTGGATATTTCACTCGGACTTGATTACCAAAAGCTTCAAGTAGTTGACCAACAATCCTGGTTCAAGGCAAACCCAAAGGTGTTGCTTGGCACAAACGCGGAAGAAGATCAGTTAAAGAAGAAGATAACAGCAAGACAAAACTTGCTTCTTTCGAAAGAACAGAGGGGAACCTGTCCCAAAGCTCGATCAAAAGGGAGACAAGAATCACCCTAACTATGCAACAATCCTCAAGAGAACATTGCCTCTTGCAAAGTGAATGATCAAGAGGAATGTTCAATCGGACTAACCGAAAGCCACAAGTCCTTAAAAGCCCTCACCGGGGTTTTGCTCACGACGGAGACAAGAAGAAATGTGCTCGGCACTTTCATTCAATTCATCAATGTTCAAAAACTAGCTTTTACAATGAAAGGAAACAATGTTTATATAGGAAATACTAAGGGTAAACTAGTAAATAGGTCACAGGTGACCAATAGAAATAAGCCACGCAGGGCTGAGTCTAAATGTGCTCGGCATCCTTGACTTCGGTGAGCCTGGCTTCGGTTCTTGACTTCGGTGAGCCTGGCTTCGATTCTCTATTGCCTGCTCGAACACATTTGTCATCGGGCGCTGATTTGGCTTCGAACACAAGATGTTGTGTTCGGCTCTGCGCTGCCCGGGGTCAAGAGCTGCTGTTCGGGAACTTTGTCATCGGGCTCAAACTTGAAGATGTAGCCCTTGGTTTCATCACTTGGCAATTCCTCTTCCGAACACATGCTTCTTCCCATCGTAGTCAGCTGGACGTGCATGTCATGGAGCAGCTTAGCTTGACTTCGGGTAATTGGCCTCCTCGGTTGATCAGTCACTGCCTTCGGTTGATCAGCACTTCGGGCTGCATCATCCTCCCCTTCTTGAGAGGATTTCGTCCTCGAAATCGAGTCATCCTCTGCTTCTGATGTTTGGCCTACAACACAAGGAGTCAAATCAGTAACATTGAAGGTGTTGGACATATTATACTCACCTGGGAGGTCGATGACATAAGCATTGTTGTTTATTTTGCTCAGCACTTGAAATGGACCATCCCCTCGAGGAGCCAATTTTCCTTTCCTTAGGTTCGGGAAACGTTCCTTTCGGAAGTGAACCCAAACCCAATCACCCTTCTTTAACTCCAACTTTTTACGCCCCTTGTTTTTCTTTAAGGCAACCTTTGCATAGGCGTCCTCGAGGTTCTTCTTCACCTTCGCATGCAACTCTAGCAGAGCTTTGGCTCGGTGAGTACCTGCAAAGTCGATAACAACATCTCGAGGTAATGGGGTTAGATCAAGTGGAATTAAAGGGTTAAATCCGTACACACACTCGAACGGGGTCATGTTAATCATTCGATGCACCGTTCGATTGTATGCAAACTCCATCATGGGCAAACGATCAGCCCAGTTTCCAACCTTGCCTTTGGTCATTGCCCAAAGCAAAGATCCCAAGGTTCGGTTAACTACTTCGGTCTGTCCATCAGTCTGAGGATGGTGAGACGTCGAGAAAAGTAGTTTGGTGCCGAGGGCACCCCATAGACACTTCCAAAAATGACTCAAGAATTTTGTGTCTCGATCACTCACAATAGTACGAGGGACACCATGCAATTTCAACACATTAGAGACAAACAATGTAGCTACATGCTGGGCGTCATCACACTTCTTGCAAGGAATAAAGTGAGCCATCTTCGAAAATCGATCAACCACAACGAAGATGCTATCATGTCCTCCCCCCGACCTCGGTAACCCCAAGACGAAGTCCATGGATATATCAACCCAAGGTCGATCAGGCACAGGCAACGGGGTGTACAAACCATGAGGGTTGGACTTCGATTTAGCTTTCTTGCAAACGAGACAAGCGTTGCAAAGCTTTTCCACATCTCGTCGCATTTTGGGCCAATGGAACTGCTCGGTCAAGATACCAAGAGTTTTGTCGACACCGAAGTGTCCCATCAGTCCACCGGAGTGAGCTTCTCGAACCAAGAGCTCTCTCCACGATGACACTGGCACACAAACCCTCCCATTCTTGAAGAGGTAGCCATCGTGCCACTGATATTTCTCAACTCTTCGGCCACTCAAGATTGCGTCTCGAACGCATTTCAGCTTGGGATCGTCATCGTACATCGACTTGATGCTTTCAAATCCCATGAGCCTAGAGGCGAGAGTGGTCGCTAAAGCAAATATCCTTGATAGCGCATCGGCCACAACGTTGTCTTTTCCCTTTTTGTAATGAATTACATAGGGAAAGCTCTCAATAAATTCAACCCATTTGGCATGCCTTCGGTTCAATTTCTCCTGTCCTCGGAGATGCTTCAAGGACTCATGATCACTTCGGATTACAAACTCTCGAGGCCACAAATAATGCTGCCAATGGGCGAGTGCTCGAACGAGGGCATACAACTCTTTGTCATATGTTGAATAATTCAAAGTTGCACCCTTAAGCTTTTCGCTAAAGTAAGCGATCGGCTTCGATTCTTGCATCAGCACTCCTCCGATCCCAACTCCAGACGCATCACACTCGACTTCGAATGCTTTGCCGAAGTCAGGGAGTTGCAACAACGGGGCAGAACAAAGCCTCCGTTTCAACTCTTGGAAAGCCCTTTCTTGGGACTTTCCCCACACAAATGGATTGTCTTTCTTAACCAGCTCGGTTAGAGGAGCTGCCACGGTGCTAAAGTCACGAACAAACCTTCGGTAAAAGCTAGCTAACCCATGGAAGCTACGAACTTGTGATACCGAGGTCGGAGTTGGCCAATCTTTGATGGCTTCGACTTTTGATTCGTCGACTTCGACACCATTAGCACTGACTACAAATCCAAGAAAGACTACACGATCGACACCGAAGGTGCACTTCTTGAAGTTGGCATACAACTTTTCTTCTCGAAGCTTTTCAAGCACAAGCCTTAGGTGTTCGACATGTTCATCCATGGTTCGACTGTAAACAAGTATGTCATCGAAATAAACGACAACGAACTTGTTTATGAACGGTTTGAGCATGTGGTTCATCAATCGCATGAATGTGCTCGGGGCGTTGGATAAGTCAAATGGCATTACCAACCATTCATAGAGACCGAATTTGGTCTTGAATGCGGTTTTCCACTCGTCACCCGGGTTTCATTCGGATCTGGTGGTAACCGGACCTGAGGTCAATCTTTGAAAAGCATGAAGAACCACTCAATTCATCTAGCATGTCATCTAATCGAGGGATAGGGTGACGATACTTTACCGTTATCTTGTTGACTGATCGACAGTCAACGCACATTCGCCATGTTCCATCCTTCTTCGGGACAAGGATAACTGGAACGGCGCAAGGACTCAAGCTCTCACGAACGAGGCCCTTGTTCAGCAATTCATCAACCTGCCTTTGGAGCTCTTTGGTGTCTTCGGGATTACACCGGTATGCAGGTTTGTTGGGGATTTGAGATCCCGGCACGAAGTCAATTTGGTGCTCGATTCCTCTCAACGGGGGTAATCCACCTGGCATTTCCTCGGGAAACATGTCCTCGAAGTCCTGCAAAACTTTTCGAACAGACAAAGGCAAAGGGTTATCATTAGAAAAATCTTCATTAGAGTTTAGAAAGATACCCTTGTGCACGAGGCAAATCATCATCTGACCGTGGTCGTTGCCTCGTAAGATCTCACCGGGTTGCATGATTGCACAAATTCCTTTCTCCTCGGTCGGTGAGTTTGTCTCATCGGCTCCCAATTTTGCTCCCATCGGAAGCTTAGCTTTGGCCGCTTCTTTCAGTTCTTTCATTCGTTTATAGTCCTCGGAGACTTGCTTTGGAGACAATGGTTTGAGGATGAAACTCTTTCCATCAAGCTTTACGGTGTAAGTGTTGGATCTGCCATTGTGAACAGTTGTTCGGTCATATTGCCATGGTCGACCCAAGAGCAAATGACAAGCTTGCATCGGCACCACATCGAATACCATTTCATCTTGATACTCGCCGATCCTAAACTTGATCCACACTTGTTTGACAACTCTCAATTCTCCACACTCATTCAGCCATTGTAATTTGTAGGGGTGGGGATGCTTCATCGTTGGTAATCCCATTTGTGAAACCAAAGTTTGGCTCACTACATTGGCACAACTACCAGAATCAATAATCATCGAACACACCTTTCCCCTTACTCGACATCGGGCATGAAAGAGGTTTTCTCTTTGGTTGTCCTCTTCTTCAAGAGTCATGCAGCTCAAATTCCTTCGAACCACAAGAAACATTTCCGGATGATCAGCTTCGGCAGCCTCATGATCATCATCAACTTCAGCTCGATCAGTCTCCTCGATTAATTCCTCCTCGGTGTCGCTTGCTTGCTCACGGACGGTTCCATCTTCGAGCAGAAGCATAGCTTTGCGAGTTGGACACTCTTTTGCCATGTGACCATAACCTCTGCACTTGTGACACTGAATATTTGAAGCACTAGGAGAGTTTAATTGCACTTTACCTCCCACTTCTCTTGGTTGGTTAACGGTCACACCTTTCTCGAAGGGTCTCTTCGAATCTCGAACAGTGTTGGCACTTGCTTGGTTGGGACTTCTCCATTCTTTTCCTCGGTTCAAGGGAGTAGAAGTAGTGACTCCTCGATACCGACTTGCCTTTTCTTCCCTCACCAACTTTTCAGCTTCGGTGGCAGCATCGAACAAATCTTCCAACGTGTGGTACACGTGGAGTCTCAACTGAGATGACACATCCTTGGCCAAGCCACTCTTAAACCGGATAATGGCTTGCTCCTCGTCTTCGGTCAGATCAAGGTTCAATCGAACCCTTTCGAACTTATCGTGGTACTCGTGAACTGACTTGGACCCTTGTTTTAGCTCATATAGCTTTTGCATCTGAGTTTGCCTGTACTTGGTACTCAATTACTTAGCATCCATTGCTCTCATCAACTGTGGCCAGGTAGTGACTTCGGGATAGTCATTCCTTCGTCTATGCCTCTTGTCAGCTTCCCACCAAGTAGATGCATAAGCTTCGAACGAAGCAATGGCATGGGCAGCCTTTCTCTCCTCGGTCATCTCATTGGTTTCAAAGATGCGCCCCATTTTCAACTTCCATTCAAGATACTCATCGGGATCACTAGTTCCTTTGAAGGGTGGAATAGTGATCTTGACACTGTTCAAGTTGGAGTCTCGAACACCACGAATCTGTTCGGGATACTCATCAACACGATCATCAGCCTCACGCTCAATATTTCTTCCAAAATTTGCGCCTCGGCCTCGACCTCGGAAATTTCCACAACCTCGGTGAGCTTGCCTTCGTTGAGCGAATGGCAGCTCACGTTCATACTCGTCCTCGGGAAATTCCTCTTCATCAGCCTCTTCGGTTACAGCACCAAGGTCTCTTCGGATCCTCGGAGGTGGTAACCTCTCTCCTCGGGGAATGCCCAAGTTTTGATTTCCAGCTTGGGGATTGCCCAAGTTTTGTTGTGCTTGGGGATTGCCCAAGTTAAGCTCTCTTCGAATTGCTTCACTCGTCAACTGATGTTGTCGGAGAAGCTCAGCATACAGCTCTGGCTTCATCGGAGTGGATTCGCTCGTTCCAGAGCCGGACCCATTTTTGGCCACGGACGCACTTCCTTGTTCGAGTTGAGCTACTCGAACACTAACTCCTCTTATTTCGGCACTGACACTTTGTATCGCAGCCATGAGATCGGCTAACGACACTTCGGGCCTTTCAATGCCTTTGCCTTCGTTTCCAGCCATGGTACCTGCACAAGTCAAAGATCAAACAAATGTTAAAGGTTAGAAATCACCTCACACTCTCCCTCACCTTTGACGGGTGGCGCTTGGGTCCACTAAATTTATGGGTTCGGTTTTTTGATCACTCAAGGACTTGTTAACAGTGGCTCGTCCAATTGATCGGTCCTCTACGATCCTTCAAGTTCGACAATAGTCACTGTCTCTTCGGGAAGAGTGAAGTGATGTTCGACTCGATGGAACGGACGCTTTTTAACTGAGCTCGGGGAGTCAAGAAATTTCTACGAAAGTTTGGACTACGGTCACCCCTTCGCACGAGTTCCTATCAGCTCAAATGGGTTGGTACGACCTCGAGTAGGACAATTACTCAAAAGATCCACCAACTAGAATTCTGACACGAAAGAAAGTGAAAACCTAGGAGAATCTACCCTTTGATTCCCTTTTGGAATCTTTTTCGATCACACCCACTCCTGTCCGTACAAGAGTGGTCCCCCTTTGGTACGGATAGGGTTTTACCTTATCCACTTTCCTTTTCTCAGCCGACAATTTTTCACCTGGGGTTTTAACATTCAAACTTCTACCCCTTCTTCTTCAATGGAACAGTGACCTTTGCTCCGGCATACGGATGATTCACTTCGGTTCACTGTCCACAATTCTTAACAAAATCTGGGCTGCCTTTTCAACTCCGGTCTCAGCAACATCGGAGGAAAATCAAACGAAATTCTTCGAGCTAAGAACTTGCTCGTCGTATCGTACACTGTTACGAAATTTTGTAACAAGTTTCCGGCGTACGGACAACGTTTCCAACTTAAGAACTTCGATTTCAAGCAACAAACAAACCCAAATCACTCAAGAACCACCAACCTTCATCGGTCTCCACCAACACAGCCGTGGTTCGAATTCCAGTCACCAATGAAGCTCAAAAACAGTCCAAAATTCACCAAGAAACCCTAGTCACAAAATCAGTACGTCGGGTATTCGTTGGATTCAGAACTCGATGGTGAACAAGAATCAAAGATTGTTTTTCCCAAACAACCAACAATCAACACAATTTTTGAATTTTTTCTTTTAACACCTTTTTTTTTTTTTTTTTTTTTTTGTAAGAACACCAATAGTAACAAAACAAAACAGGAACACGAAACGGAAACAAAGACACAAAACGCACGAGAAATAAAGATAACTTGAACAGGATTTGGGGTTGTAGAAACAAGCCCAAACCGTGCTCTGATACCAAGATGGTGCAAGGCAAACCCGAAGGTGTTGCTTGGCACAAACGCGGAAGAAGATCAGTTAAAGAAGAAGATAACAGCAAGACAAAACTTGCTTCTTTCGAAAGAACAGAGGGGAACCTGTCCCAAAGCTCGATCAAAAGGGAGACAAGAATCACCCTAACTATGCAACAATCCTCAAGAGAACATTGCCTCTTGCAAACTGAATGATCAAGAGGAATGTTCAATCGGACTAACCGAAAGCCACAAATCCTTAAAAGCCCTCACCGGGGTTTTGCTCACGACGGAGACAAGAAGAAATGTGCTCGGCACTTTCATTCAATTCATCAATGTTCAAAAACTAGCTTTTACAATGAAAGGAAACAATGTTTATATAGGAAATACTAAGGGTAAACTAGTAAATAGGTCACAGGTGACCAATAGAAATAAGCCACGCAGGGCTGAGTCTAAATGTGCTCGGCATCCTTGACTTCGGTGAGCCTGGCTTCGGTTCTTGACTTCGGTGAGCCTGGCTTCGGTTCTCTATTGCCTGCTCGAACACATTTGTCATCGGACGCTGATTTGGCTTCGAACACAAGATGTTGTGTTCGGCTCTGCGCTGCCCGGGGTCAAGAGCTGCTGTTCGGGAACTTTGTCATCGGGCTCAAACTTGAAGATGTAGCCCTTGGTTTCATCACTTGGCAATTCCTCTTCCGAACACATGCTTCTTCCCATCGCAGTCAGCTGGACGTGCATGTCATGGAGCAGCTTAGCTTGACTTCGGGTAATTGGCCTCCTCGGTTGATCAGTCACTGCCTTCGGTTGATCAGCACTTCGGGCTGCATCAAATCCTCAACTCAACCAACTATTCACAAGCCAATTGTACTCCGGGGTGAGTGGAGTTAATATGACTCAATGAACGCTAGGCACTTTGAAGTGAGGACATGAACCAAAATATACTACGGATCTTCTTTGAATTCTACTCTCCTTTCTAGGCACGATGATCCTAATAGCTCAAAGTAATTAGTACTAATCGAGTAGGATTATACTCTAATAGTACTAACCCGAAGCAATGCAATTAACAAAACAAGAAATCCTAGAAGAAACTACCCAAAACATCAACTTCAGCACTCAGGAGGGGCGCCTGAACTCAGGAGGGGCGCCCAAAATTATGCAGGCAATCAGGCGGGGCACCTGGGACCTAGGCGGGGCGCCTGAGGTCTTAGGCAGTAGCCAAGTCAGGCGGGGCGCTTAGGCCTGGGATAGTTTCAACTCGCTCCAAACTTGTTCCAAGTCGATTTTCAAGCCACAAATCTGATGTTTTCAACTTGTTTTCACAATCCAATGATACCCAAAGTTGCTTTTGTTCTTTTATAACAAACCCCAATCAAATTAACAACCAAACAATCAATCAATTTCAAGATTCAAGGTCAAGAACTTCAAGAACACAAGGGTTTATCAAAAGGGTTTCAACAAGGATTGTGATTCATCAAATTTGGTGTTATACATGTTCAAATCCCACAAAATTGGTACCGATTCGTTTGTTTTTCAATGAAGATCAATCCCCAATATCAAGTTTCCAATCAAACATCAATCCAACCCAAGAATCAAGCAAAAAATCATCAAGAACAAGTTCATTAAGGGTTTAAGAAAAATTTGGGGTTTCAATTTTTCAAACTTCACCAATCCAAGTAATTTTGGTACCCAAGCAACGGGAATTCAATCACGATCAAGAATCCATAACACCCATATCATAAATCATCCAAACCAACAAGATACACCAATTTTTTTGTATTTTCAATTTTTCAATTTTTTTTGTAATTTTCTTCTTTCAATAACTTCAACAACAAGAAAACTAAAAGTAGATACTACGCACGAAGAACCAAGGGTCGGGGGTTTGTAGTAACAAAACCCGAGCCTTGCTCTGATACCAAGCTAATAAGAATCAAACGCGGAAAAGACAAAAAGATAGAAAACGAGACGAGGCTCGAACAAAGACCCAAGTAGCACCGGAGAACTAGTTCCGATACACCCCGGGTGGATGTCAAGGATCACCTACGCTATGCAACTACCCTCGAATCAACTCAAACTCACAAGTAGAATGATCGGGGCGGGGTTGTTAGGCAACTAGAATCCACTAGAAGTAAACAAGTCCTAAACTCAAAGTTGGTTTTCATAAACCCAAAGAGATCCCTCTTTGTAATATTCAATTCATCATTCAAACTAAAACTAAGTGTAAAATAAGCTAGGCTTGGCTATTTATAGTGTTTCCCAAGCTTACACAATGACTTAAATACCCTTACTAATAAGGTTCATCAAGTAAGCCACGTAGGGCAAAACAGTAAAAGAAACATAAGTTCAGTAGCTGGGAGGGGCGCCTGGGGCTGGGAGGGGCGCCTGGATCATGCTGAAGCTGGGCGGGGTGCCTGGGGGTAGGCGGGGCGCCTGGGGTAGGCGGGCACCTGGGTGGGGCGCCTGTGCACATTTTGCATCCTTGAGCAGTGAGCTCTTTAGGCGGGGCGCCTGGCTGTGCTGGGCCTCCCTCCTCCTCCTTAGGCGTGGGGCCTAATACTGGGACCATCCGGAACACTTCCAAAGCCCTTGACATCAAGTCCTTTGTATCTTCCAAGCTTGGCACATGTTGGAAAGTGTCTTGTCTCGATTTGGGTCTTATCATCGATACCAAGCTGATAAGAATCAAACGCGGAAAAGATAAAAAGATAGAAAACGAGACGAGGCTCGAACAAAGACCCAAGTAGCACCGGAGAACTAGTTCCGATACACCCCGGGTGGATGTCAAGGATCACCTACGCTATGCAACTACCCTCGAGTCAACTAGAACTCGCAAGTAGAATGATCGGGGCGGGGTTGTTAGGCAACTAGAATCCACTAGAAGTAAACAAGTCCCAAACTCAAGGTTGGTTTTCAAAAACCCAAAGAGATCCCTCTTTGCAATATTCAATTCATCATTCAAACTAAAACTAAGTGTAAAATAAGCTAGGCTTGGCTATTTATAGTGTTTCTCAAGCTTACACAATGACTTAAATACCCTTACTAATAAGGTTCATCAAATAAGCCACGTAGGGCAAAACAGTAAAAGAAACATAAGTTCAGTAGCTGGGAGGGGCGCCTGGGGCTGGGAGGGGCGCCTGGATCATGCTGAAGCTGGGCGGGGTGCCTGGGGGTAGGAAGGGCGCCTGGGGTAGGCGGGCGCCTGGGTGGGGCGCCTGTGCACATTTTGCATCCTTGGGCAGTGAGCTCCTTAGGCGGGGCACCTGGCTGTGCTGGGCCTCCCTCCTCCTCCTTAGGCGTGGGGCCTAATGCTGGGACCATCCGGTACACTTTCAAAGCCCTTGACATCAAGTCCTTTGTATCTTCCAAGCTTGGCACATGTTGGAAAGTGTCTTGTCTCGATTTGGGTCTTATCATCGATACCAAGCTGATAAGAATCAAACGCGGAAAAGATAAAAAGATAGAAAACGAGACGAGGCTCGAACAAAGACCCAAGTAGCACCGGAGAACTAGTTCTGATACACCCCGGGTGGATGTCAAGGATCACCTACGCTATGCAACTACCATCGAGTCAACTAGAACTCGCAAGTAGAATGATCGGGGCGGGGTTGTTAGGCAACTAGAATCCACTAGAAGTAAACAAGTCCCAAACTCAAGGTTGGTTTTCATAAACCCAAAGAGATCCCTCTTTGCAATATTCAATTCATCATTCAAACAAAAACTAAGTGTAAAATAAGCTAGGCTTGGCTATTTATAGTGTTTCCCAAGCTTACACAATGACTTAAATACCCTTACTAATAAGGTTCATCAAATAAGCCACGTAGGGCGAAACAGTAAAAGAAACATAAGTTCAGTAGCTGGGAGGGGTGCCTGGGCTGGGAGGGCGCCTGGATCATGCTGAAGTTGGGCGGGGTGCCTGGGGGTAGGCGGGGCGCCTGGGGTAGGCGGGTGCCTGGGTGGGGCACCTAGGCAGGCGGGGCGCCTGTGCACATTTTGCATCCTTGGGCAGTGGGCTCCCTAGGCAGGGCGCCTGGGCTAGGTGGGGCGCCTGGCTGTGCTGGGCCTCCCTCCTCCTCCTTAGGCGTGGGGCCTAATGCTGGGACCATCCGGAACACTTCCAAAGCCCTTGACTTCAAGTCCTTTGTATCTTCCAAGCTTGGCACATGTTGGAAAGTGTCTTGTCTCGATTTGGGTCTTATCATTGTGTTGAGTGATGTGAGTGGGTTGTCACCACCCGAATCTACACCCAAACTTGGAAAAAAATGAGGGAAAAGAAAGAAGGAAAAAAGAGTGAGGACACCCCTTATTCTAACCTTAACCCTCTATCTTTTTCTTTTATGTGTTTGAATTCTTGTGTAGGGATTCTTGGAGGTAAACCGATGGAGCCTCAACCATGTTCCGAGATGGAAAGACAAGGTGAAGGAGATGCTGAATGCGAGCTACAAGGTGGAGAGGTTCATGACACTTCAAAGGTAAGTGTTAGTTCTTCCTCCCTTGAGCTTGATACTTCCTTGTCTTGTGATCTTGTTTGTAACAACTCTATGCTAGTTGATGATTTGAATGAGTATATTGTGTTTGCAACTAGTGTAGAGCCTTCGGGTCAACTTGTGTGTGCAATTGAACCACTAGTTGAGAGAATTGAAAAGCCACATCATGATGTGAGCTCAGTTTTCATTGAACCTCTCTTTAGTGAAGATGTCTTAGTTGCCCTTGCTTGTGAACCTTGTTATGACACCCCACCTATATTTGATAAAGGAGAAGATGAATTGCATGATAACCTTATTCTTCCCTTTGATTGCTTAATTGATAGTGGTGGTTCCTTGTGTCGTAGTGAGGATGGATGTGACCTTGAGGAGTCTCTCGTGTGTGAGATGGATCAATTTATTTTCGATGACTCCTCGAGTGAGAGTGAAGGACCTAGTCTTGATTCTATGCTTTTGTGTAACCATGAATTTGAGGTGCATGCCTTTACATTTCTATTGTTTGAAGGCAATCTCATTTGTGGTGGTGAGTTGTATCGGACTAGGGTCGGTAGTAGAGTCGAACCTCCATGGTTTGTCAAGTTAGGCTCTATGGATGTTCCAACGTTTGGAACTCCGAGTGAGAAGAGTGGTCTTGGTATTGGTCGTGTCGACCTATCTTCTAGTAGTCCTAGCCTTCGTTGTGGGGACTATAATGATGAAAGACCTATTTTGGAGACCTTCCTTTGGAGCTTGTCCAATAAGGAGGATTGTCTTGGGGTTGATTTGGGAGGTGAGGAGGTACCTCTCGGTCTGTGTAAGAATGCTCTTAAGAAGGGGAGTGGAGTAGTCGATGTTAGTTGTGAATTGAACTATTTTACTTACTCCATTCCATATGTTGAGCACACCTTGAGTGGTGCGCATGCCAAAGCCGATGTGTCACATTGTGATAAAATTGATTTGAAGGCTTGGTGTGTTGATAGTAAGCTTAGGGGTCATAGAACATTGAAATGCTACATGTTGCATGACTTTGATCTCTCTGCTTGTTTTGAAAATGAGTGCGTGTTCTTGTCGAGCCAAGACTATGTTGTCTCCCTTGGGGACATAAGTTTTTTAATAGGTATTGATGCTTGGCTCTATCACAAGAGTGTGTTTTCCACACCACTTGCAATTATTCTTGTTAAGCTAACCTACTTGTGAAGTAGGAAGTTTTGGTGGTGCTTGTTTTGATTGTAGGTTTTGATGGTTTGATTTCGTGCACGAAATCCTTTCAAGAAGGGGAGGATGATGCAATATAAAATGGCCTAAACGACAACCATCAAAAGCAAAGCTCGAGAGCACAATGGGTACGAGTCAAGGCCTCCGGGAACGTCTTGGAAGATCACGCATTAGAGCGCCAAGGATGGAGGAAACAGGGCAGGAAAACAGGCAGCCCAAAACAGGGCAAAACAAAGGGAGCACACTGGGAGCTCACTGCCTAAGGAAGAACTTTTGTTCTTCGCGATCGCGACACCTTCTCACGCGATCGCGAAGAGTATTGAATTGGCCTGCGCGACAGCGTGCCTTTGAGCGCGAAGGCGAAAGCTGAGGATGCTGAAGATCGTGAAGATGCTGGAGACCTGCGCAATCGCGAAGACTAGAGTTGTTGCCTGCGCGATCGCGATGAAGAAAGGTTGATCAGCGAACCAGAATCAGCTGCAGGGCCATTTTTGTCCATTTTCAGTATAAATGTATGTATAGCACATTTGATCTTCATTTCATGAGTTTAGCTTGAATTGAATAGAGAGAAGAGAGAATTAGAGAAGGCCGAGCCTTTCTAGTCCGAAGGCTGAGGCTTCATGTATCTCGTTGACTTGGAACCTATGGCGATCGACACCTTGTTAGATTCCATTGTAAGGTTCGAGTTTCACTTTCTCCCTTTTGGGTTATTAATTCATGTCTTGAATTTATTAATCCGTTCTTTCTTCTCGTTTCTTGACTCCCCAATCCTTTTTTCCCCGATATCTATGATATCACCTATCTTGTTATTTATCGCTTCCGCATAGTTTGTGTCTTGTTTAGCTTCCGCCTATTTTCCATTGCATCAGTAACTTTAAGAGTACACTACAACCATTTCTACCAAAAGCCATAGCTGATGGTAGAGGCGCAACACACATTTTATATCGCAGGATCAACCCCAAATCGAGATCCGTCCCTGACACCACCATGACCACCCCGAGCAACGCAACTCCTCCAGGGGGCAGACCCCACGACGGGCAACTCCCGAGGATGTGGGCCCCACGCTGGGCGGCCCTGCATCACCGAGTGACATTCAAGTGAGGTGTGTGTGTGAGGTTATTTCACTAACCGTTTACTTGTTTTGTAGGTACCATGGCTGGTGAAGGTGATGATCCCCTTAAGGGTGCCTTGGCTACTATAATGGCCAAGTTGGATAACATGAGCCTAAGACTTGAAAATCTTGAAAGAAGGACCCCGAGTGTCCAACTTGAAGCTGGTGAGGGTACAAGTGGCTTAACCATTACCCCGGAACAATTTGCTGAATTAGTTAAGCAAAAAAAGCTAAAGGATGATCTTGCTCGAAATGAGCGTGTGTTGGGCAATCCCTAACAAGTGGGAATTCCCCAAAACTTGCGCAATCCCCAAGGAAATGTCCAACTCCCTAGAGCCTGTAGAAACATTGCACCTCTTGAGCAAGTTGATGAAGCTCAAGAAGGGGGGGAGGCCGAGCTTGATGTTGATGACTATCAAGCTCCCTATCCGATTAGGAGAGCAATGAATTGAGGCCGGGAAGTGAATAGGGGTTGAGGTCGAGGACCTCAAGGGGGTTATGTTGCTCCCAAACGCACACGCAAGTATACGTGGTCGACAAGTAATAAAGTGATAAATCGAGTATCGTTCCCACGAGGACTATTCAGACCAAGTTCTAACAAACAATTTCTTAACAACTACTCAGGGATCTTTTTCCAATAATGAGGATTTTTATTAACTAAAGAGCAGTAATTTAAATGGTGGAAATTCAGTCAAACAATGGAGCAAACTTTGGTTGTAAACAATATTAAGGAGACGGTCCAGGGTCAGAGTTACGAACAATCCAGTTGAGTTTTCCAATTGATTCCACTTCTTAAATCCCGGGTTACTAACTAACAGATTAAATGTACCCGTGAAAACCTTTCAGTTCTTCACGGTCTATGCAGGCTACTCCAATCCCTATATGTCTATGGGTTGAATCACATACACGCATTAACGAATTCTGTAATTAGTTAAACTAGGCGAGCAAGTATATGTCTATCCTACTCACGAATTGGTTCCCCGATGCCCGGGTTCACAAACTAGTTCTATTCTTTCTTATTGCGTTCATAAATTCCCTCTTTCGAGTTCAATCTAAAAACCATAGATAATGCGTAATAATCGGGCCCTGACAATTACACAAGTGAAATCAAGAAAGAATAAGTAACCCGTAATGGGATTCAATTAATGGGAATCAATCTTCAAACATCAACCTTCATGAAATACTCTAACCCTAGAACGAGAGAATTAGCTACGCATACTCATAATAACAACACAAGGAATTGATGTAATAATGAAATAATGATGTAATAGATTAATGGAAGGAAGAAAAACCCTTGTCCTTGATGTTATGAGCTCTCCAATTGCTCCAAAGTCTGAACCCCCATGAAAAACTAAGTAATAAACTATTTATAATGTTTCCAAACCCTTGGTAATAAGTTAGACCCAAAACTAGGAGGAATAGGGAGTAAAATCGCGCACAAGGGGCGCTATAACGGGCGCCCCGCGCCTCGGAACGCGTGAGGATGGACAGAACCCGTCGAAACTCATCCGCTTTGGGCCTGCGGCGCGCTAAAAAACGCGCAGGAACAGTGGGCGCTTTGGGGCCCGCGGGGCGCCCCCTACAGCGCCAGGCCAATTTTTGTGTTTTCTCGCTCCTTTGCTCGCTCGTGTCGTGCCTTCGTGTGCTCGATCCAATCCTCAATCAAAATCCAATCTTTTCTTGCTCAATCAAGCTCCTAAAAGCTCCAATTACATTGCATAACAACCTACATGCACACGACATAAAATCAGTGTAAAACCACAGTCACAAGCTATAAAACAAGCGAATAAGGTACTAAAACGTGAGGAAATATTAAGGAAATATAGGCATAAAATGCCAAACATCACCACCCCACACTTGAACCCTTGCTCGCCCTCGAGCAAGTCACAACTAACTTCCCAACCTAGGTAAAACAGGTCTGCCTCTGACTATGGTTGATACCGACCATTGAACCAATGCACACATGACTACTATGGATCCACAACATGCCAATAATTTACCAAAACCAAAAATATGAGAACAACCACCCCAAAATAGCTCAAGTGCACAACCTCAACTCATTGCAACCATGCCCCCACAAAATCACACCTATCTACTCAACCAAGAAGCCACGACTTTACCTATTTCATGCAAACCATGTGCCCTCACCAAAATGAAGCAAGAGAGTGTCCCCCAAATATCACACACAACATTGAATATCAAGAATAGAATGGGGACAATAGCATAGAAAGAATTCACTCACTCTCATGAAAATCTCACATGTCACACACAATGTACCATAGGCTTGCCCGTAGTGTAGGACTCCACTAATGTAAGCTCACTCCAATCGGGATTAACTAGGACTTTAAAAAGGTTGTAATGTAGGCTAAGGTGTGGGTAGGATACATATGGGTAATAGTGACTACCTCCCTAAGCACTTTAATACATCACATTTAATTTCAAACACAATTCTCAACAAGCCACCCAATCAACAACTTTCACACATACACCTTCTCAACAAGTAGCATATTTTCTTTTTAAGCACACACTAGCAAGGAAGGGATATCTTTCTCTTTTTTTTTCTTTCTTTTCACAATTTTTTTCTTTCTTTGCATTTTTTTCCTTCTCTTTTTTTCAATTCATTTTTTTTCTTCAATTTCATCAACTTCCAACCTTGCCAATGTTTTTCACTACTTCACACTTTTTACAAATATTCCCTTTCATTAGCTCCACTCAAGAACCTCCCAACATCCAACCACAACTCCAATCATCTACACAATATTAATAAAGTGCTTAAGGAGTAAAGGGCCAAAAGAGTCAATTTAAAACAAATGGGTAGGCTCGGGGTGTGGGTGCCAACAAAAAGGGTCAATGAAATCACAACAACAATTTTTCAAGGTATATATGTGAGGGTAGGCTAACAAAAGAAGGCCTTGTATCATTTCCCGACTAGAGCAAACCTAGGATTTCGCTTTGCACACACACGGGGCAAGTTCTAGACATTAATATGCAAACATGGAGCAAACAAGAATATGCCTCACACACACATTGCACATAGTCCACACAAAAAGGCTCCATCAACGACTCTCAACCAAGCTTCTAGAATGCAACTTGTGGAAATTTAAGCACTCATGCACAAAGGTTAACAACAAGTCAAGCAAGCGGACTCAAGCATCTCAAGGGGGTTGTTCCATTTTTTTCTTTTTCTAGGCATGCATCAAATTAAAACCCAAGGACACCACAAATAGCACATGCAATCAATTCAAGTCCACCGGTATCAAACAAATCAAAGGCACCTAGCATTCTACCTTTTTCCTTAGCCTAGGGTCATCTAAAACTAACTATCCTAATCCTAAAAATAAAAAACTACCCGGTTCAAAGGTCTCCCCGTGGAAAAGAACCGTGGCCATAAGAAAAACCACGGGGTGGATGACATGTACCACTAATAAAACTAAAAGGAAAATCTTTTTGGAATTTTTCATTGGTTTTCTAATTTTTTTCAATTTTTTCTCATATATTAAAGCAAGAAACAAATCAAAATAAAGTCAAGTGACAAAGGAAAATCCTACGGTACATGCATCCCTAACCTCAAAATAGATAAAAGGGTAGTTCCCCACCCCACACTTAAATCAAGCAATGTCCTCAGTGCTAAAAATAAGCAAGTGCAAGGTAAAGAAAACTTCCCTGAAGACTCTAGTCCTTGGTGCTAGCATCCTCCAAGCTTTCATATGATATGAGGTACTCAGACTTCCCTCATCAGGTCATCAACATTAGGCAAGGGTGAGGACACCCCACACTTAAACTTGACATTACATGAACCTGCGATCCAAGGAAAACAAAAACTACGTGACACTATAAATAAAATAATACAAGTACAAACTCGGGTTGCCTCCCGAGAAGCGCCTTAGTTAACGTCGTGGCACGACGACACATTTAGCTCACTTCCAGCATTTACGTCTTCTCTTCTTACGCCGAACTTTTGCTTTCTTACTTTCTCTGAGAGACCCCAACTTCAACTTTACATTTGGTGTACTTCCATGCTCTTGTTTGACACATTCAATCATAGAGCACTCTTCAACCTTAGCTATGTGCTCCTTCTCATTATACACCTTGAAAGTAACCTTTTCTCCATTCGCCCTAACAGTCATCTCACCCAGCTCCATGTCAATAAGCGCCTTCGAGGTGACTAAGAATGGTCTCCCCAAAATAATTGGAGCTTCTAAGTCCTCTTCATAATCTAGGACTACAAAATCAACAGAGAAGGTAAACTTACCAACTTTTACTAACACATCCTCCAATTTACCATCAGGGTGAGTGAGTGATCCATCCGCTATCTTAAGAGTAACTGAAGAGGGCTTGATTGCTCCTAGCCCTAACCTTTTGCAAACAGACAGAGGCATGAGATTTATGCTCGCACCCAAATCACACAAGGCACCAGTGATACTATGCCCTCCAATGGTACAAGGAATAGTGAACTTCCCAGGATCTTGAAGTTTTGGAGGTAGCTTGCTCAAGATTGTGCTACACTCCTCAACTAACTCAACTGTATCTATCTCTTGAGGCTTTTTCTTCTTGACTAAAATCTCTTTTAAAAACTTCACAAAGGATGGCATCAATTCAAACACATCAGTCAAAGGAATATTAACATGAAGTTCTTTCAGCATACTCACAAATTTTTGATACTGGGCCAAATCCTTCGATTGTATAAGCCTCTGCGGGAATGGTGGAGGTGGCCGAGGTGCCTCTTTCTTCTCTTCTTTCTTCTTTACCTTCTCCACTTTTTCAATTTTTTCAATTTCGGCTTTCTCCTCAGGCTTGGCCATCAGCTCTCCACCTCCAATTAAAGTCACTGCAAGACATTGTTCAGGCTCTTTCTTCACAGTGCTTATTTCTCCCACCAACTGCCCCAACTGGTGCTCTAAGTTCTTGTGAGCACTGGCAAGATCTTGTATGGCCTGTGCATGGGCTGCAGTGTCAGCTATCATTCTCTGCTGGCCCGCCATTATCTGCTTTAGCATCTCCTCAACTGAACTGCTAACCTGCTGTGGTGGAGCTGGGAGTGGGTGGTAATTATTCGGGGCTCTCATATTGCCTTGATAATAAGAATTACCAAACTGATTTTGACCCTGCAGCCTGTTGTGATTACCCACGTAATAAACTGACTCTGGGTTAGAAGGGCAAACCTCTGTAGCATGGTCTTGACCACAAACCTCACAAAAGCTCTGGGGTTGTTGCACTGGAGCCACTGGTTGCTGAGTCTTTGGCAGAGCTAGCTTACTAATTTGATTGGAAATAGCATCCATCCTAGCCCGTAGCTCTGAAACTGCATCTAACTGAAGTACCCCTGCCGCTTTCTGCGTAGTAGCTCTACCATCACCTTGCCAATCAGGATTGCTCTGCGAAAACTTATCTAGCAAATCATAGATCTGGTCAAAATTTAAGGCCAATACTTGACCTCCAGCAGCAGCATCTACCACAATCTTAGTATGTGCAGTCAACCCCTCAACAAAAGTATGTGCAAGAACCTCATTGGATTGGTTGTGGTGTGGACAATCTCTCAGTAAAGCTTTGAACCGCTCCCAGGCTGAATACAAAGATTCTCCTTCTAACTGTCTGAAGGACATAATTTCACTCCTCACCCGGGCTGTCTTGGCAGATGGATAAAACTTAGCCAAGAACTTCTTAGCCAAATCATTCCAAGTGGTGATAGACCCAGACTTTTCAGCCTTTAACCACCTCTTTGCTGCCCCAATCAGTGAAAACGGGAATAAAGTCAAGCGAACATAATCAATAGGAACTCCCGTTGGTGTATAAGTATCACTGATCTCCAAGAAATTCTGGATATGTTGTTGCGGATCTTCATGAGGAAATCCACCAAATTGTCCAGTCGTATGTAACAGTTGTATCATACCGGACTTAATTTCAAAGTTTCCAGTAATTCTAGGCTTAACTATGCTCGAGGCTACTCCCTCCAGGCTGGGGAGAGCAACATCTCGCACAGCTAAAGCTTGTTCTTCTGCCATTCCTGTAGGTAAAGATCAAGCAGGACCTAATACCTGAAACAGCACAAAACTCAAAACAAAAATTAAACCTGAATAGAAATTAATCAACTGTTCAAAAAGAAAACAGTCAATTTAGTCCCCGGCAACGGCGCCAAAAACTTGTTGCTCCCAAACGCACACGCAAGTATACGTGGTCGACAAGTAATAAAGTGATAAATCGAGTATCGTTCCCACGAGGACTATTCAGACCAAGTTCTAACAAACAATTTCTTAACAACTACTCAGGGATCTTTTTCCAATAATGAGGATTTTTATTAACTAAAGAGCAGTAATTTAAATGGTGGAAATTCAGTCAAACAATGGAGCAAACTTTGGTTGTAAACAATATTAAGGAGACGGTCCAGGGTCAGAGTTACGAACAATCCAGTTGAGTTTTCCAATTGATTCCACTTCTTAAATCCCGGGTTACTAACTAACAGATTAAATGTACCCGTGAAAACCTTTCAGTTCTTCACGGTCTATGCAGGCTACTCCAATCCCTATATGTCTATGGGTTGAATCACATACACGCATTAACGAATTCTGTAATTAGTTAAACTAGGCGAGCAAGTATATGTCTATCCTACTCACGAATTGGTTCCCCGATGCCCGGGTTCACAAACTAGTTCTATTCTTTCTTATTGCGTTCATAAATTCCCTCTTTCGAGTTCAATCTAAAAACCATAGATAATGCGTAATAATCGGGCCCTGACAATTACACAAGTGAAATCAAGAAAGAATAAGTAACCCGTAATGGGATTCAATTAATGGGAATCAATCTTCAAACATCAACCTTCATGAAATACTCTAACCCTAGAACGAGAGAATTAGCTACGCATACTCATAATAACAACACAAGGAATTGATGTAATAATGAAATAATGATGTAATAGATTAATGGAAGGAAGAAAAACCCTTGTCCTTGATGTTATGAGCTCTCCAATTGCTCCAAAGTCTGAACCCCCATGAAAAACTAAGTAATAAACTATTTATAATGTTTCCAAACCCTTGGTAATAAGTTAGACCCAAAACTAGGAGGAATAGGGAGTAAAATCGCGCACAAGGGGCGCTATAACGGGCGCCTTGCACCTCGGAACGCGTGAGGATGGACAGAACCCGTCGAAACTCATCCGCTTTGGGCCTGCGGCGCGCTAAAAAACGCGCAGGAACAGTGGGCGCTTTGGGGCCCGCGGGGCGCCCCCTACAGCGCCAGGCCAATTTTTGTGTTTTCTCGCTCCTTTGCTCGCTCGTGTCGTGCCTTCGTGTGCTCGATCCAATCCTCAATCAAAATCCAATCTTTTCTTGCTCAATCAAGCTCCTAAAAGCTCCAATTACATTGCATAACAACCTACATGCACACGACATAAAATCAGTGTAAAACCACAGTCACAAGCTATAAAACAAGCGAATAAGGTACTAAAACGTGAGGAAATATTAAGGAAATATAGGCATAAAATGCCAAACATCAGGTTACGATTGGAGGAATGCGAGGAGGGATTATGATGCTTATGGTGACAACTTTGGGGGCCAACCGGATCCTTACCGAGGGGGTCGTGACAACAATAATCTCAATAGTGTGAAGCTCACTATTCCTACATTCAGGGGGGGGTAGTGATCTAGTTGAGTATCTTGAGTGGAAGTTGGCCATGGAAAGAGTGTTTGACACGAATGACATGGCGAGGAGAAGAAAGCCAAATATGCTATATATTCCTTTGAATCCTTTGCTTCCACTTGGTGGGAATCGACCAAAAGGTATAGGAGAAGGAATGCTTTGCCCGTGAACCTTACTTGGGATGAATTAAAACGTGTGATGGATGAAAAGTATGTGACCCAAAAGTATCATCATGATCAACTCAAACGGCTTTATGAGTTGAAGCAAGGCTCCAACACGGTTGAAGATGAACAAGCCGTGATTCGATTCAAGAATTGTTTGAACTGAGAGATAGTCTCTCAATTGAGGTTTCAAAAGTATGATTCTCATCATGATCTATTTGATGCCGCGGTTGAAGCCGAGAAATGGCTCAAAGAAGAAAAGTCCACCCGCTACAAGAGTACTACTTCTACTCCCATGAGTAAGCAAATGGAGTGGAAGACTCCAAACACAAGTGGTGCAAGTGCAAGTCGAGATGTGAAGAAGACGTATGAAAAGCCAACACCAAATTGGGAGGTAACTTTAAAACTCCATTGAATACTCCTACTTCTTCTTCTACTCAATGTTATAAGTGTAAGGGGTGTGGCCACTTTGCTAGAGATTGTCCCACCTGTAAAATCATGATTGTGATGGAAGATGGGTTGGTTTGTGGACAAGATAGTGAGGAGGAGAATGAGGTAGTTGCTTGTGAAGAGGCTATAGAAGAAGGAGAAGATCCTAACTTGTTTCTTGTGGTTAGGAGGAGTTTGAACACCATATTCATGGAAGAGGAGGTAGAAAATGTGCAAAGAGAGAACCTCTTTCATGCTAGATGTCGTGTGATGGGGCAAGTTTGCTCAATGGTTATTGATTCGAAAAGTTGTGCTAACATAGTGAGTCAAACCTTGATTTCCCAATTGAAATTGGCCACTCTAAAGCACCCAAACCCATACCATTTACAATGGTTGAGTGAGTGTGGGGAGTTGAAAGTGGTGAAACAAGTGTTGATAGAATTCAACATTGGTAACTATAGAGACAAAATCATGTTTGATGTGGTCCCGATGTAAGCTTGCCACCTTTTATTTGGGAGACCATGGCAATATGATAGATGTGTGGTACATGATGGCCGAACCAACTCCTATACGGTCAAGCAAGAGGGAAAGAAATATATGCTCAAGCCTTTGACTTCGAGGCAAGTAAGAGAAGACTACCAGCGTATGACGGAGTTGAGAGAAGCGGCTAAAGCTAAGTCACCTATGGTACTGGAGCCCGAAGCCAACAATCTTATTGTCTTGCCATTACATGTTAAAAGTGAGAGTCACTCTACTCCAAATGAAGACAATCTTGAGTCTCATTCCATTATACTTGAATATGAGCGACAAAAGAAAGAGAGGAGTGAGAGAGTGACCGGTGACAATCCTAGAGAGGAAAAAGGAGAGGATTTGAGGAGTGATGTGAGTGGATTGTCACCACAAACTACACATGACCTTGAGGGAAAATTGAGAGAAATGAGAGGTGAGGAAAGAAAAATTGAGAGTGAGAGCACCCATTGTTCTAACCAAGCTTCATCTTTTACTTCTTCTTGTTAGCTCTTGTATAGGTATCTTGAAGACAAGCCATTGGAGCCTCAACAATGTGACTTGGAGGAAAGACAAGAGGATGAAAATCTTCAATGTGAGCTTCATGGAGGAGGAGTTGAACATGGCACTGCAAGTAATGTGAGTACTCAAGGAAGTAACTCAATTGTAAGTGTTTCTTCACCTTCTCATGAGCCTACTAGTTACTTGTCTTATGATGACTCAATGCTAGCTTGTGTTTGTGATGCATCAAGTGAATATACCACTAGTGAAGAGTCTAGTAGTCAACTTGTGTATGCTTATGTATCACCAGTTGAGAGAAATATTAAGCCACATCATGATGTGAGCTCACTGTTCAATGAACCTCTCTCTAGTGTAGATGTGATAGTTGACCTTGATTGTGACCTTCACTATGACACACCACCAATTTTTGACAAAGGGGAAGATAAGGTAGTTGATCATACCCTTGTTGATATGCTACTATTTGGTGGATCTATGTGTTATGGTAAGGATGGTAGTGACCTTGAGGAGTCCAAAATGCTTGAATTGGACAAGGTTGTCTATGATGACTCCTCAAGTGAGAGTAATGAACCTAGTCTTGATATACCATGCCTTTGTTTGATCATGAAATTGAGATGCATGCTTTTACATTGTCTGAAGGCATTTTCATTTGTGGTAGTGAATTGTATCGGACTAGGGTTGTTAGTAAGGTAGAACCTCCATAGTGTGAAGGGTTTGACTCCTTAGGCAACTCACTGATTGAGATCTTGAGTGAGGTAAATGACTCTTCGAGTGACCCTACTATTGATTGTTGGGGTTATGATGAAAAAGAGGCCGTTATCAATACCTTTCTTTAGAGTTTGCCTTATGAGAAGGGTGGCTTAGATGATAAAATTGGAGGTGAAAAGGAACCTCTTGGTGTGAGTAAGTATGCTCTAAAGAAAGAAAGTGTAGTAATTGATACTAGTTGTTGGTTGGGCTATTTGACTTACTCCATCCCACATGTTGATCACACTTTGAGGATGGATTGCTGTGTTGATCGTGAGCTTAAGGGTTAAAGGGAATTTGCTAGCTTGATCTTACATTTCCCTTGTTCCCATGACCTATTTGCTCATTCTTGTATTGAGTGCATGTTTTTATTATACCAAGTACTTGTTGTTCTCCTTGGAGACTTGATCTTTGTTATTATTATTGATGCTTGGTTATATCATAAGAGCGTGTTTTCCACACTTTTTGCACTAACCTACTTTCGAAGTAGGAGGTTTTGTGTTTGCTTGTCGTTGCTTGTAGGTCCTAAGCTCCATGCTAAGGCAAGGGAGGTCTTGGAAGAAGCCTATGTCAAAGTGACGTTAAAGAAGAACAAACGAGGAGAGCATTGGGCACCCTGAGAAGATAATGATGCCATGGAAAAGAACGCCTTGATTTCGAGGAAAAAATATTCTCAAAAAGGGGAGGATGTGTTGACACCCAATTTTGTTCCTCCATTTTTTGTAATTTGGCTATATTTAATTAAAATCGATAATAGTACTTTTCCAAACAAAACTGCAGTAGAGAACATGCATTTACGTGTGTAATACTATTATTAATCCCCTATTTATATAATATTTATTTAATTGAGATTATAATTACGTAATTGTATTTATTTAGGCTATTTTCTAAAATACGTATGCTATTTGTGAGATTTAATGCATTGCGGTACTATTTAATAGTTATATGTGACTACTTATATCTAATTAGCATTACTTATGATCATTTATATTTATTTGTGTTTAAATATATCTATTTAAAAGTATTTACAAAATTTTCTATTTTTATACTAATTATTTTTATTTATAAGTATTTTAATTAAATACTAGCCAATTTGTTAGTTTACAATTCCATTTCTATTACATCTAGTCCTCGTCATCACATTTTACCCACGTATACGCCACCTAAGGTCCACCTAAGAATACACCTCACTAAAGTTCATTCCTAGCTTACGTACAACTCATCAAAAGCGTGTAGTACCACTCTCCAAAGCACGCGTACAACTTATTGTCGCGTGTGGTACAACCCTTTCAAAGCATCTGTACCTCTAAACATCAGCATTACACATATACAATCATACACACATATATACACGCGTGCCCACGTGGCCGAATCTGAGCCCTCCACTCATTTTATCCAACGGCTCACATCACTCCATACGTTTTAATATTTACAAACCCACCCTCAATTCATAAAACCCTAAACACTTTTCCCCTCTCTCCTTTTCACACACAGCCGCCGCACCTTCGTCTCCTCTCTCCCCCTTTCCCCAATTCCCGTCCAGGTTCTACCGCGTCTCCTCCAGCATCAAATCCGCCGTAACGCCGCTTGTCCCTCTCTCTCCCTTGTTGCTTTCATACAGAAAAAGGGAACAAATCACTCTACTCCCTGTTTCTATGGAAATCGAAAAGGAAGAAGAAGAGATTAAGCAAATCTCGTTGAATCCTAGATGCGGTGCACACTGATTTAGCACGTTCAAGGTAAGTATCGTGGGAATTAAACGGAAATCATCACAAATCAAGGCAAAAACGGGTTGAACCCGACCCGGCCTGGATTCAAAATGGGTATCTCCTTTCCCTCTTTATTTTTCTTTTACTGCTTGGCTTATTTGATTTATTAAATTCTCATAAAGATAACATGTCAGTTACTTGAATCTAAATCTGTGATATGTTAAATACATATGCTAAGATGTATAACTATCCCTATGTCTATTTCGTGAAATCTAATCTTCTGAAAGGCTGACGCTTAAGGTTGATATTGATTCAGTTTGAGCCTATAAGTGTCTAGCCGCTTGAAATCTTGTTTACTGTCAGTATTATTCATACTTCAGCTTGCTGGTTTAGAAGTCATTTGAACTAGTTATTTGCTTGACATATCACTCGAATTAGTATAACGTCGAGTCACTTTTGAAATTGAGTGTTGCTAAATTATTATGAATTTCGTATTGTACTCTTACGTTCATTAGGTTCCATTAGTAAAATCATTTCATTTGATAGACTAAATTTCAGAATTTAAAGTTATAAGGAAGTCTACAATGGTATGTATTTTGATACAACTTCCTTGTTTATGATCACTAATCTTTCTTGTATGTCTACTGTGAAAACTTTTTCTTATTATTTACAACTGAAAATTGCCTCTCCTTTAATTGAGGACTGAATGTTATCCTTAATTTTGGGCAATGAAATATTGCATTTACTTTATATAGAGCTTGTATCTTTTGTACCTTGATTTGAGGATAAAAATACTCCTTATTTCCTTAACTTGTGAACTATCAGGACCTTTTGCTTATACTATAAAACCTGCTCCCCTTCGACAACTTAGGGGGACGAAAAGACTCTCTGAAGACACCTTTACACGCTGAATACACAGTAGAACACTACACTACTCTCTTCTTCTCATTCTCTGCACTTCATATACACCGAAATACATCTGGGAATAAGCTGAAAACACCTTCAGACCTCTCTCTGCACTGCATAAGCTTAAAACCTTTCTGGACCTTCTTCTATCTCTTCTCCTCTTCTGCAAACTGCTTTAGAACGTGCTGCTCTTCTAGCTGAGGCAAGGACTTGGCACTCTCTTTTGATTCTTGGTGCTTGTGTACTTTACTTTGTTCTGTTCTTGACCTGCTCATAAGGTATACCTATATAACTCATGAGACCTGATAGTTTTTAGACATAGTTGCTCTATGATGGTATATGTATATCTACTTGTTGATCTTGGCCTCTCATGGCCAACTACTAACCATTTTATGCAGCTTTGGATGGCCCGCAAAGGGGTTATAGCACTATTAGATTTTTGCGCAGGTTCTAGGTAAGTATGCGTTTGAATTTGTTATAACAGAACAAAGGGGCCTGGGAGTTCATTTAAAGTGCGCTCAGGGCACTCCTCTCTTTACCTTCTATCTCCCCTAGACCCCTCTATTGTATTTGTTAGGAACTCCCCTTGGCTTGTATGCTTAATCACCATAAGGTGCACATAGTTGTTTAGGACAGGTTGTTATAAGCATGAGCTGCTACTATTAGCAATAAAGCAGGCTGTACAGGGGCCATTTCTAACCCTGCTCTTTAGTTTTTATGTGTGTAAAGGCTAAAATAGCAGCATAAGTTGAAAATTTGTTTATTTGTGCAAATGATAAAACTGGAAAATGGCCAGCAGTGATTAGCAGGTTTAAAACTGAAATTTAGAAGTCAAAATGGGCTGTTTATGCAATTTGGGAACCTTTGAAATTGGATTATTTTCAGCAGAAGCTAAAAATGCAAGATAGTGTTAAGACTGGTTTATTTATGTAAATTGCATGTTCTGTATCGTAACATTACATTTTATTAGAAGTGGCTAAAACTAAAAAGCAGCTTATTTTCGCAAATAGGAGATTTTAACGTTACAATTTTTGCTAAATTCGCTAGAAGTGCGGGGAGCTGGCTTGTTTCTGTAAATTGAGTATCCTGAAAATGTCACATACAATATCTAACTTTGGAAGCTGTTTTCAAATCTTAACTTTCGATAATTGTTTTTAACTTGTTATACAATTTGCTTTGTTTGAAATAGCATGGCCGTCATTATTTGCGATGCCTAGTAGAGTATAGACTTGGGGCACCAATCAAATATAGGGGTCTAGATATTTTACATTTTTAGTTGTCTCAATAGCCTCCGGGACTTTAAGTGGGACGCTAGTAAACCTTTAGGACGTTTTAAAATATTAGTATGCGATCTAGTTAAATACTTAAAGAGGGTATGGGGGTTAAAGGGAATTAAGCCCCTCGGAAATGATGGAATTACACGAGCTATATATTTGATAGTGGATTCTGAAACTATCGTCCCTTACGAAAGCTGGGTTCTGTTTCGAATAGGATAATAAAACCTAGGGTTATTTATTCAAATGATTAATTGGTTATTTATTATTTTGTGGCTATTTGTACAACATGATTATTGTTTCAAATTGTTTATGCCAAATACATTAAAATGCCTATTTATTTACATTGCATCCCATATCTCTTTTGTTTATTTTATTTAGATTTTATCCTTTTACAAGCAATATGTTAAACCCAATATAGAAATCGGTCGGGAACCATATTTAGTGGAACTTAGGAGGTGCAGAACCCCTTCCTTCTAGATTATTTCGAACACTTACCTGAATATCTGACTCGTAGACTAACCCGAAGTTAATTCTTTAAATGGAATTAGAAATTAGTAGGTGACCTAATACGCCTAGAAAATTTATTAGGTGGCGACTCCAAAACTTCTAACTCCAAACGAGTTACCCCAAGTCGAAAACCACTTTACTATTAAAGTGGGGTGCGACAGAATGGCAACTCCGCTGGGGATTAAATGTTCTAACCATTATGATTTTTATATTGGGTTTATTATTGCTTTTATTATTTTGTATTCAATATTAACCTTTTCTCTTTGCAGGTTGGTAACCTTTTATATTTTACAATTTTTGATAATATGATATTTAGTATATTATTGAATTATTTGTTGCATTTCGGTCACACTCCTCCACTCTTGGAAAATTGATACTTACACACACACAAACGATTACGTGGATCTCACGGTCGTTAAAAACCCTTTAGGAGGAACGGTTATAATCTAGTTGGTCCGTGGTACAACCAATAATTTTTAACGTTCCCACCCCTTGGTTGTCCGTCTTGGGGAACCATGTCCTTGTCTAGGTTAGCCAACTCTTAATGAAGACTCTTTTTAGGGATCATTCATCATGTCATATCTAGGACCATTTTGACTTCGGCTCATGTCTAAGTCTACTAGCTCACCATATTTGAATGAACCGAACAGGTTTTTGACCCTAAGGGACATTTAAATGTGTTACATGTGCATCTATTTAAAGTTGAATGTGTCTAATGTAGACCATTTGTTTTCAAAAGTGTGGATCATCCAATTATTTATTTTGTTGGAGGATGTCATAAGTCACGAAGATTTGGAAGATCAAATAAAACAGACTTTAAATTGATTTTTCTACTTTTGTATAACAAAATCAATTTTTTATTTCTATAAATGGAAATCGTTATAGAAATCAATTATTTATTTCTATTTACATATGAAATTTTTTATTTCTACATTCATACAAAATCAATTATTTTATAAAATTATTTGTGGGTTATGAATGAAATTAATTTTTCTACTTTTATGAAAACAAAATCATACTTTAAATTAATTTATGTTACTTTAATGTAACAAGATCACTTATTTATTCCTATTAACCTAAAAAGGAGAAAATGTGTTATTTCTACATTTATTTAATAAAATTATTTTTCATTCATTTTTTGGGTTATGAGAACAATTGGGATGACACAAAATACACGTTCAATTTTAATAATCAAAATTAGAAAGGCTTAACATCATTGGTATGTTAAAGTCCATTAGCCAACTTCGTCCAAAAGCGTCATCATATGACGCCTATCATGCATATTATGTGTGTTGATCTTGTTAGACCTAACCTCCGGCACATGAGAGGTCTCTTGCATTATAAGGAGTGATATGTTTTGCATTTGGTAATTATTACCTCGACACTAACTTATTGTTTTCATGTTTAAGTTTTACTCCCACTCCTGAGGTTGACTTGTGCATTCTGGCCGAGCATCAGTACCGGACGAGAGCCAAGGGACCAGTTACAACTCCTCCCCCCTCACAAACTAGAAGAAGAGGAAAGTGAAAATCATGTCTGAGTTGAATAATGATGCTCTTAGTGACGATAACATCAGGAATAATGGAACACCCCGCAAACTTGCCTTGGTTAGGTATGATGAACATGTTGCTACTTTAGAGCAAAGAATTAAAGAACTTGAAGAGAAACTGACAATGGCCAGTTTACCCGTCGGTAACTCCGCCCATTCAAGGGAATCAGTCGATCCAAGTGGGTCGGCCCGCCCTAATGGAAAAGACCTTATACACCCAACTGATCCACCTGCTACTTACCAAACAGCACCACCGGCCACATACCAAACAGCACCACCAGCCACATACCAAACGGCACCACCAGCTACTTACCAGATAGCACCACCCGCTACCTATCAGACAGCACCAACTGCTACTTACCAAGCAACCCTACCCACCACTTATCAAGCACCACTCCATGCATATCCTACTTACCCAAACACAAACTTACCCCACACCAACACCACATATCCGCAGCCTTACAATCTCATGTTCACTGCTGAAACCAAACAACTTATTTCACCCGCTAAAGACTATGGAAACTATGAATGGGCGGAGGATGAAGCCAATGATTATGGGACAAAAGAGAAAGTTCGTAAGCTAGAGGCAGCCTTTAAGAAGTTTGAGTTAGGAAAAACCACTAAAGGTCTAACTTATGAAGATTTGTGTATCTATCCTACTTTGAAATTACCTGATGGGTACAAGATACCAAAGTTCGACTTGTTCAATGGCACTTGAGACCCTATGGTTCATTTGAGATCATATTGCGACAAGTTGATTGGAGCAGGGGAAGGCGAGAAAATACGAGTAAAGCTGTTCAGCCGAAGCTTGACTGGAGATGCTTTAAGTTGGTTTTCTAAACAGAAACCAAGCACATGGCTCGGTTGGGAAGATATGGCACCAGACTTTGTAGAAATATCTGGGTACAATACCGAAATGGTACCAGATCGCTTCTATTTAGAAAAGTTAAAAAATGAAACCCACAGAGACGTTCAGGGAATATGCTACTAGGTGGAGAGCAGAAGCTGCCAAAGTGCAACCCGCTATGAACGAGAAAGAAATAGTCAACATATTTATTCGCATACAAGAGGATGTATATTACGACAAGTTGTTGCATATGAAGAACCAAAAGTTTGCATATGTAGCGTTGATGGGAGATGACATAGAAGAGGGGTTAGAAAGTAGAAAGATTATTAGCTTAGCTGTACTACAAGCTACTAATAAGGGTATCCCGGCTGGAAATGTGAGTCTCTCAAAAAAGAAGAAAGATGAAGTCTCTTTTGCTGCAAACATTCAAGACCCCGCTTTCAACCACTATTATGAAACACCACCACCATTCTATCACTACCCTCACACACCATCTGAAAAATCCGTTTACAACACTCAACCCACTCGGCCTATATTCCACACTCCAGCACCAAGCCGTCCCTCATACCAGCAAAATACTCAAACCAATTACCGAAATGCATCACCATACTCTCCTAGGCCTCGCCCTGAGACAAACCAAAGACCCAAAAGAAGCTATACTGCATTAGCCGAATCCCGCACCCAACTGTTCGAAAGGTTGAAAGATGCTAGGCTTATTGTCCCAATCCCTGAAAAGGTGCCAGACAATCCTTCACCACACTTTGATTACAGCAAAAGATGCGCATACCACTCAGGTGGACCGGGGCATGAGACAGAGAGATGTTTTGCATTGAAAGATAAGATTCAAGACCTAATAGATGAAAAGGTCATTCATTTGAAGACACCAAATGTGCACAATAATCCACTACCCAATCATGGAGATGAGAAAGTGAATATGATTGACGTCGGTGAAGAATGCAATCTGAAAGGTACAATCGTAAAGGCAAAAACAGTGTTCGATGAATACAAGTTTGGCATGGGGTACATCTTGGTTTGCAAAGGAGAAAGCACTACAAAGGACACAAGAGATTATCATTCACTAGAGCAGTTTATTCCAACTCTGAGACAGACCTCCATCCTTTCAAGCTACATGAAAACTCTCGAGGGAGGAGGACATGCCAAAGGTGCTCATGATGTAGAAGATGAGCTGACCGGTCAAAAGGAGCCATTCGTGGAAGAATGTGATGCAATACTAAAAAGCATACTGAAGCCTTGAACATCCAAAAGGCTGAAACTAGAGTTATGCCGAACAACTGAACCTGCTGCACATTCTGAGCATGTCGAGAACCTTGGTGGAGCTGTGGCATTAGTTGTTTTCTTAAATAAAACGAATCCGAGTCGTTAGCTTTTCTTTTCTTTATTTTCCAACTTTGTTGCATCATCATTTCCATTCGAAGACTGATTCTTGAGTCCAATAATAAAAGCTTTATTTCCCTATTTTTCGTGTTAGAATATACATCATTCACTTCCTACAAAACTATTTCAATTCCATCGAATCTATGACTGCGATGTGAGAAAAAAATCCAAAACGACGAGTACAAACTAAGCTATGGTAAAAGACATTTGAGGAACTTCATGAAGACCTTATAGCAGACAACTGAGGCAAGAGCATATTTGGGTAAGATGACTTACAATTCAAGGCAAAACAGTAGAAATACATATAAGGAGCATAATTAGACAAACCCAAATGGACCAAAAGCATACTCGAGCAAGTGACACTTATGGATGGCAAAGAATGAGCACAACAAGTAACAGAATGACAAAGGCATTTACCAAGAAAGTTTGAGCAAGACAGTTGATCCTAGAATAGAATTCTCTAAATCGAGACAAAATTAACAAGATCCTTTACTCAGATACAATCAAGAGATACTACAAATCAAGCAACATTTATCTTTATTGGATTTAAACTATGTAGCAGCCTGATTCCCAAAAGGGGATACGTAGGCAGCCTACCCAAGGCACGGTCACATCATAAGAGAATTTTATGAGACACTGGGGTAGAATTTTTTCAGTCACCCTTAAAAAATTTAAGGAGTACATCACAACACACTGGGGCAGAATTTTTGAGGAATTAAATCTAGTGTGCCGAGGAATTTCTCTGAAGAGCAGATAGCTAGCCAGCTCGCGGAATGCTTGATGAGTGAGGCGGTGGAAGAGCGTTTAGAGGTAAGGAAGATCGAAAATCGTAAACGTCAGTATCAAGGAAAATACAAGCAGCACACTGGGGCAGAATTTTTGAGCTTCCCTCAAAATTTCAAAATGAAAGATCTTTGAACAACAAATGGATATAGAAGGGATTATATCCAAAAAACACGTCGCAGTCTATGATTAAATGGAATAAATTCGCACTACTCTTTAAACACTATTTTGTCAAAACATATGCATATTCCCTTTTGTTGTCCCCTTTTGCTCACAACTCAACTAAGGTTCGACGTCTGAAAGGGGAGGCATTACAAAGGAGACAATTATACAAGATGCAGCAGCAGAGTGCAATGCAACGAATGCGCAAGTCAACCTCCCCCAAAAATACTTACAAATTTTCTTTGATTACAGGTTTACACAAGTGCCGAGTATACCTAACAACTCTTGCAAAGCAACATCCTTTTGAGAAGCATACAATCCATGTCGGTGGATATATAGGGTCCGCGTCAGTGGATATCACATACATAGAATCCATGTCGGTGGATATATATGGTCCGCATCGGTGGGCATCACATGCATAGAATCCATGTCGGTGGATATATAGGGTCCGCGTCGGTGGGTATGACAAGCACAGAATCCATGTCGGTGGATATATAGCATCCGCGTCGGTGGGCATCACATGCATAGAATCCACGTCGGTGGATATATAGGGTCCGCGTCGGTGGGCATTACAAGCATAAAATCCATGTCGGTGGATATATAGGGTCCACGTCGTTGGGCATAACATGCATAGAATCCATGACGGTGGATATATAGGGTCTGCGTCGGTGGGCATAACATGCATAGAATCCATGTCGGTGGATATATAGGATCCGCGTCGGTGGGCATCGGATGCGTAGAATCCATGTCAATGGATATATAGGGTCCGCGTCGGTGGGCATCACATGCATAGAATCCATGTCGGTGGATATATAGGGTCCGCGTCGATGGGCATGACAAGCATAGAATCCATATCGGTGGATATAAAGGGTCCGCGTCGGTGGGCGTAACATGCATAGAATCTATGTAGGTGGATATATAGGGTCCGCGTCGGTGGACATAACCTCATTTTGAAGAAGCATAGAATCTGCGTCGACAGATATATAGGGTTCGCACTGGTGAACATTGCAGTAAAGTAAGGTCCACATCGGTGGGCATAGCAGTGGAAAGATACTTAGTTCGCATATGTGGATGAGACATTAATGAAACAAGCATAAGACAAAACAACCACTCGGCTCAACAGGGAAGTTTACTTTTTCTTTATCTTCATATCTATTGCATTTTGCTGCAGGGTACTCCCTGATCTCTCGACAAACCCCTTTGTCATACTCTCACGCCTGCTTCCAAAATCACTACCAATTATGCAACCGTAAAACCTCAAACACATACAAAGCAAAGTCTAACCCTACAGACAATGCCTTTTGCTACACCCGCAAGCTACCTATTTTGCCGAGTTCCAAGCTACAAGTCCATACTCGTACGCGTGATCTACCTAATTTCCCTTGCCGATTGGGTATCAACTTCGTGTTCCTTCCTAATTCGTGCCCATCTACGTCAATCGTGTGTGTTTTCGTGCTTAATCGCGCCCATCCATTTGAATCGTGCGCATTCATAAAACTCACTCCTCAAATGTTTCCCAGCTCAGTCAAGGCAATATTGAAGGTGAGATTGCTCATTTATCGAGATGAAGTGGAAACTATGTACATATAAACTCCTCTTTATGGGTGTGTAGTGTGCCACATTTTCATAACTAGGATGATTATAAGCCTTTTTTTCCACGCTCGATCTATCGATGTTATTTCATCTTCGACAATACCTTTGCTTTATTCTTCATTTATCTCGCCAAAAGGCAAAGCATACGCGAATCTAAACTTTACATACTTGGATAAGTTTAGTCTTTACATCCAAAATCGTGCGTCATAAATATCTCATACAGGCAACATACCATTCTAGAACTACACACGGCCTGATTCTCGTGAAACCCGAGATATGTAGGCAACTCGGAGACCGGGGTTCGGCCAAAAACACCCCCAAAACTCCCATTTTCTCCTTTCAATCATTTTGCCAACCAGTCGTGACAAAATTCGCTATTCCGTCAACTATCTTTGCCTGAAGACTCTTTCATCATCCTTGGGCAAAGAGGGACAGCTGTTGACATCCAATTTTGTCCCTCCATTTTTTGCTATTTGGCTATATTTAATAAAAATCGATAATAGTAATTTTCCAAACAAAACTGCATTAAACAACATGCATTTACGTGTGTAATACTATTATTAATCCCCTATTTATATAATATTTATTTAATTGTGATTATAATTACGTAATTACATTTATTTAGGCTATTTTCTAAAATACGTATGCTATTTGTGCGATTTAATGCATTGCGGTACTATTTAATATTTATATGTGACTACTTATATCTAATTAGCATTACTTATGATCATTTATATTTATTTGTGTTTAAATATATCTATTTAAAAGTATTTACAAAATTTTCTATTTTTATACTAATTATTTTTATTTATAAGTATTTTAATTAAATACTAGCCAATTTGTTAGTTTACAATTCCATTTCTATTACATCTAGTCCTCGTCATCACATTTCACCCACGTGTACGCCACCTAAGGTCCACCTAAGAATACACCTCACTAAAGTTCATTCCTAGCCTACGTACAACTCATCAAAAGCGTGTAGTACCACTCTCCAAAGCAGGCGTACAACTTATTGTCGCGTGTGGTACAACCCCTTCAAAGCATCTGTACCTCTAAACATCAGCATTACACATATACAATCATACACGCATATATACACGCGTGCCCACGTGGCCGAATCTGAGCCCTCCACTCGTTTTATCGAACGGCTCACATCACTCCATACGTTTTAATATTTACAAACCCACCCTCAATTAATAAAACCCTAAACACTTTTCCCCTCTCTCCTTTTCACACACAGCCGTCGCACCTTCGTCTCCTCTCTCCCCCTTTCCCCAATTCCCGTCCAGGTTCTACCGCGTCTCCTCCGCCATCAAATCCGCCATAACGCGCTCGTCCCTCTCTCTCCCTTATCGCTTTCACAAAGAAAAAGGGAACAAATCACTCTCCTCCCTGTTTCTATGGAAATCGAAAAGGAAGAAGAAGAGATTAAGCAAATCTCGTTGAATCCGGATGCGGTGCACACTGATTTAGCACGTTCAAGGTAAGTATCGTGGGAATTAAACGGAAATCATCACAAATTAAGGCAAAACGGGTTGAACCCGACCTGGCCTGGATTCAAAATGGGTAACTCCTTTCCCTTTTTATTTTTCTTTTACTGCTTTGCTTATTTGATTTATTAAATTCTCATAAAGATAACATGTCAGTTACATGAATCTAAATCCGTGATATGTTAAATACATATGCTAAGATGTATAGCTATCCCTATGTCTATTTCGTGAAATTTAATCGTCTAAAAGGCTGACGCTTAAGGTTGATATTGATTCAGTTTGAGCCTATAAGTGTCTAGCCGCTTGAAATCTTGTTTACTGTCAGTATTATTCATACTTCAGCTTGCTGGTTTAGAAGGCATTTGAACTAGTTATTTTCTTGACATATCACTCGAATTAGTATAACGTCGAGTCACTTTTGAAATTGAGTGTTGCTGAATTATTATGAATTTCGTTTTGTACCCTTACGTTCATTAGGTTCCATTAGTAAAATCATTTCATTTGATAGACTGGATTTCAGAATTTAAAGTTATAAGGAACTGTACAATTGTATGTATTTTGATACAACTTCCTTGTTTATGATCATGATGTAGTCCAAATTGGCCTAGTTCCCAACCATCAAGAGCCAAGCTTGAGAGCACAAGGAATGGAAGGCAAGGGCTCCGGAAGAGGGTTCGAGAGTGATTTGAAGCCGCATGATATTATTGGTGTTGAGGGTGAAGCACCCAAAGATGAAGGTGGAGCACCCCAAGATGAGGGTGGAGCACCCCAAGAAGTGGGCGGGCACCCCAAGCACTCAAAAACGGCTAAGTGTTAAGAACCACACTCTCTGGACTTTGAAGGGTGGAGCACCCCTGAGACAGGGCGGGCGCCCCAATCACGGCACAAAGGCACAGTGCGGGCGCCCTGAAGGGGAGGGTGGAGCGCCTCCCCCCTATTGCAAGCCATCCAAGATTTTGAGTGTTTTGGCGTGTAATTCCTAATTTAGTCCTAAGTGGCCTTTATTGTTTTAACCAACTTTGGAGGTATTTAGGACCTTTCATTACATGTAAAGGAAGACTATAAATGTCTTCCTTAGTCTTCCATTTTCATTAGCTAGTTAGACATTGTTGAATCTCATAGAGAGAAGAATTGAAAGAGAGGCTTTGCCTTCTTTGTTGAAGCCTCATGTATCTCGTTAACTTGGAATCCATGGGGATCGTCCTAGTATGATCCTTGATTGGTTCTAGTCTCTTTTCCCCCTTGAATCAACTAACGTATGTGAGTTTGATTCTTTCTTTCTTCTCATTTCTTGTCTTCCCAATCTTTATTTCTTGTTATTCCTTTGATTTGCTTCCGCTCGTATAGTGTATTTGCTTCTGCGTATTTTTCCCCTGCATCTGTTTGGTATCAGAGCACGGATAGGTTTTGTTCTTACAACCCCTCGATCGTGACTCTTTATGTTGTTATTATTTGTTGTTGTTCTTGAAAGAAGAAAAACAAAAAAATTTGAAAATTTGAAAACTTTAAAAAATTGGTAGATCGGGTTGGATTCATTGGTTATAAAATGAATATTTGGGTTTGTTCTAAATTGAATTCCTAACATTTTGTTACCCACATATCAAAATTTGGTGTTACGATTCAAAATTTCGAAAATCAAAACCACAAAACTTGAAAAATTTCTTGAAAAAAAACGCTTCAAATTCTAATCGAAGCTTGTTGTTGTTTGTTAGAGGTTTAAACCCATTGGGGATTGGTTATAATAGTTGTGTACACCTTTGGGTATCATTGGTTTTGTGTATCGGGTTGAAATCGTTCGAAAAAGTTGGCCAAAAATCGCCAAAACCCGCTTTTTGTGAAAGCTGAGAATAGCCCAGGGCGGGCGCCCCAGGAGGCAGAGCGGACCGCCTCAAGGAACCCCAACTCTCTAAAGTTGAAGGCGGAGCGCCCTCTGAGTTAGGGCGGGCACCCATCTCTATTTTGGGGTCCGGGTAGTTCGTTTCGTAGGATTTTGCTTGTTCTTTGCCTCCGGGCTTCTAGGTTAGTGTTTCTAGGGTAATTGGCCTATTCGAAAGACACTAACTTTATAGCGTATTAGGACATTCGTGCGTAGAGGAGATTAGAATTCAAAGAAGAGTCGTAGATTTTTCTTTGGCCTCAAGTGCGCACTTTAAATAGCCGTCCGTACATCGAGTCTCATTAACTCCATTCCGAACTTTAACTGGGACATACTAGTTGTGATCACCTTGGTTCCCAAGTTGTTAAGGCCTCACTCTTGAGTGTTCATAAATTGAGTGATACACGTGAGGGAGTGACTTTTGGGAGGTTGTTCTTTTGGTTTTGCAACAATGTCGGATGTTGATTGTGGAGGTTATGGCTCATGTAGGGATGATGCGAGTTGCTATGACTCGTATGGTGATGATGGAGACTATAGTTCCTATGGTGATGATGATGGCCATTACTATGATGACTCGGGAAACCATGGCTCCTATGTTGATGAAACGGTTCACTATGATGATCGTGAGGTTGATGAAGACTATGAAGCTCATTAAGATGAATGTATTGATCCTTATGCTTCAAGTCAAGAATACGAAGGTGGTAACGCTTCAAGGTACATTGATCCTACTTACTCTACTTGTGATGAATTTGATTATGTTGATAGTGACATAGAGGGAGTAGATGATGAAGTTGATCATATGCATTATTCATTTGCACTTCTCTTGGTTTTGCTAATGGTGTGCAAGGGAGTAATAGAGGTCCTTCCATTAGTATAAGAGGAGGTGGTTGTTGTTCCATGGGAAAGAAGAAGTTTGCATCTTCTAGGTACGCTAAGCAACCTAATGCTTCTAATTCCCATATGGAGATTAGTTTGAGAGATGGTGTTGCTTTTGCTACAAAGGGGTTATATGCCGTGAGGGGCGCGGATGGTTGTAGTAGGAGTAGTACTATGGGCTATGGAACCAAGGCTAGAGGCACTTATGGGTTCCTTCCTCGACTTCCAACAACATTTCTAATGTTGGAACAGTGACAGGAAGTGGAGCTTATTGATGTCGGGCAATCCACCACGAGGAGGCCATTCACTCGGAGCCAAGTCAAGGATGTCCAAGAGGTGCATTTATACTTGGTGAGGAGAGGACTCGATGAAGAAAGCATTGGGAAAACGTTCTGGATGATCTCAGCTCTAGGCCTCACGCCTAAGGAAGAGGAGGGCCTCCCAGCACAGCAAGGCGCCCCGCCTGGGAAGCTCACTGCCTAAGGGTGCAAAAGTGCACAGGCGGGCCGCCCAGCTTGGCGCCCTTGCCCGCCTACCCAGGCCTTCACCCAGGCGCCCCGCCTGACCCCAGGCACCCCTCCCAGCTGTTGGACTTATGTTTATTTTACTGTTTTGCCCTACGTGGCTTATTTGGTGAACCTTATTAGTAAGGGTATTTATGTCATTATGTAAGCTTGGGAAACACTATAAAAACCCAAGTCTAGCTTATTTTAAACACTTAGCTTATTATTGATGAATGTGAAACTCTCTTGGAGATTGAATGAAACGAACCTATGTTTTGGACTTGTTACTACTAGTGGATTCTAGTTGCCTAGCGACCCCACCCCGATCATTCTACTTGCGAGTTCAAGTTGACCCGAGGGTAGTTGCATAGTGTAGGTGATCCTTGACATCCACCCAAGGTGTATCGGAACTAGTTCTCCGGTGCTACTTGGGTCTTTGTTCGAGCCTCGTCTCGTTTTATCTTGTTTTGTCTTTTTCCACATTTTCCCTGCATCATTTGGTATCAGAGCAAGGCTCGGGTTTTTTTTCTACAAACCCCCAACCCTTGGTTCTTCGTGCCTAGTATCTTCTTTTAGTTTTCTTGTTGTTGAAGTTATTGAAAGAAGAAAACTACAAAAAAAAAAAATAGAAAAATTTGAAAAATACAAAAATTTGGTGTATCTTGTTGGTTTGGTTGATTCATGATATGGGTGTTATAGATTCTTGATCATTGTTGAAACCTTGTTGTTTGGGTACCAAAAACACTTGGTTTGGATTAGATTTGTGAAATTGAAGTTTTGAAACCCCAAAATTTTCTTAAACCCTAGATAAACCTTGTTCTTGATGATTTTGGCTTGATTCTTGGGTTGAATGGGTGTTTGATTGAGAACTTGATATTGGGGATTGATCTTCATTGAAAAACAAACGAATCGGTACCAATTTTGTGGAATTTAAACATGTATAACACCAAATTTGATGAATCACAATCCTTGTTGAAACCCTTTTGATAAACCCTTGTGTTCTTGAGTTTCTTGGCCTTGAATCTTGATTTTATTGATTGTTTGGTTGTAAATTTGATTGGGGTTTGTTAAGGAAGATCAAAAACAACTTTGGGTACCATTGGATTGTGAAAACAAGTTGAAAACATCGGATTTGTGGATTGAAAATCGGATTGAAACGAGTTTGGAACAAGTTGGGACTGCTTCAGAGCTAGGCGCCCTGCCTAAGCCAGGTGCCCCGCCTGACTTGGTCACTGCCTAAGACCTCAGGCACCCCGCCTAGGTCCCAGGCACCCCGCCTGAAATCCTGCACAACACTGGGCGCCCCTCTTGCCTTCAGGCGCCTCTCCTGCTTGCTGAAAGTGTTGTTTTGGGTAGTTCTTCCTATGTTTTCCCATTCCTTTGTTTACATCACATCTAGTTAGTACTACTTTGAGTATCCTTTCTACTTAACTAGTACTAACCCTTGAAGCTTTTAGGTGACTCGTGCATTAGTGGAGAGTCGAATTCGAAGAAGACTCGTAGAATCCTTTAACTCAAGTCCTCACTTCAAAGTGCTTCGCGTTCATTGAGTTATATCAACTCCACTCACCCCGGAGTACAATTGGCTTGTGAATAGTAGGTTGAGTTGAGGATTGTTGGTCAACTACTTGAAGCTTTTGGCAATCAAGTCCGAGTGAAATATCCACCACTACTAAACGAGTGAACCGAGTGAAACACTTGTGAGGGAGTGAGTGAGGTTGTTTTGCTAACGTTTGTTTCTTGTGTAGGTACAATGTCCACCGAAGGAGAAGATTTTGCTAAGAGTGCCCTTGCTACTATCCTTGCCAAATTGGATAGTATGACCTTGAGGATTGAGAGCCTTGAGAGGGTGACATCAAGTGCCCTAGTTGAGCAAGGGACTTCCAATGTCCAATCGGAGAAAGGGACCCCGAGTGTCCAAGTTGAGAAAGGGGCCCCGAGTGCCCAAGTTGAAGCCGTGGAAGGCACAAGTTGTTCGACCTTTACCCCGGAACAAGTTGCCGAGTTGCTCAATCGCCAACAATGGGTAAGGGAGGATCGTGATCGAATTGACCAATTGTTGGGCAATACCCAACGAGCGACCATTCCTAACCTTATGGGCAATCCCCAAAGGAATGCTCCACTACCCGGACCAATCCGGAATGTTCAACCCTTTGAGCAAGTTGCACAAGCTCAAGAAGGGGAGGAGGATGATTATGGTGATGGTGGGTATGATGCTCACTATCAATTTAGGGGACGGAATGTGGATAGGGGAAGAGGCCGAGGTCGAGGGCCGCCCATGGGGTATGTTGGAGGGAATGTTAGGAGAGATTATGGAGGTTATGGAGATCACTTTGGAGGCCAACCGGAGCCTTTCCAAGGAGGTCGTGATAACAACAACAATCTTAATAGTGTGAAGCTCACTATTCCTTCTTTCAAAGGAAGTAGTGCCCCGGTGGAGTATATTGATTGGAAGTTGTCCATGGAGCGGATATTTGACACCAATGAATATGCCCGAGGTTAAGAAGTCCAAGTATGCGATATCTTCCTTTGAATCCTTTGCTTCTACTTGGTGGTACTCGGTGAAGAGGAATAGAAGGAGGACGGGAATGGCTATTAATATTACTTGGGAAGAGTTGATCCGTGTGATGGATGAGAAGTACTTGACTAACCAATACCGGGTTGAACAACAAAAGCGTCTCTATGAGTTGAAGCAAGGTCACAAATCGGTTGGGGAATATTTCAATGAATTTGAGCAAATCCGAATGAATCTTGACTTGGATGAGGAAGATAATGAGACGGCCATGATCCGTTTCAAAGGAGGCTTGAACCGAGACATAGCTTCACTATTGAAGTTTCACAAGTACAATGACCACTACAAGCTATGTGAAGATGCGGTTGAAGCCGAGAAATGGCTCAAAGAGGAGAAATCCCTTCGTTACAAGAGTAGTACTACTACTCCATTGAACAAGCCAAAGGAGTGGAAGACTCCCACAACAAATGCCAAATTCCCAAATGCAAGTGCTAGCAAGGATGTGAAGAAGCCTTATGAGAAGTCTCCACAACATGTGGGAGGTAACTCTAAAACTCACTTGAGCAATCCTATCTCTACTTCTTCTCAATGCTATAAGTGTAAGGGTTATGGACATATCTCCAAAGATTGCCTTACCTGGAAAACTATGGTTCTTGTGGGTGACTTGGTGTATGAACAAGATAGTGAGCCCGAGGATGAAGAGGGAGTAGAGGGCGATGAGGAGGTTGATGATGGGGAGGTCGCAATGGAGGATGATGATGATGCCCATGCCTTCCTTGTTGTGAGGAGGAGTTTAGGAGCCATGTTTGTGGAGGATGGCGAGACTTTGCAAAGGGAGAACCTCTTCCATTCTAAATGTCGAGTCATGGGTCTCCTTTGTTCCATGATCATTGATTCGGGAAGTTGTGCCAATGTCATTAGCCAAACACTCGTTTCCCAATTGAAGATACCCACCTTAAAACACCCAAATCCTTACCGTTTGCAATGGCTTAGCTAGTGTGGTGAATTGAGGGTGGTAAAGCAAGCCATGATTAAATTTAAGATAGGGAACTATGTGGATGAACATATGTTTGACGTTGTGCCTATGCAAGCATGCCATCTTCTCTTCGGAAGGCCTTGGCAATTTGATAGACATGTGGTTCATGACGGCCATGCTAACACCTACACGATAAAGCATGAGGGAAAGAAGTTTGTGCTTAAACCCTTAACTCCCAAACAAGTGAGTTTTGATTACAAGCGGATGAGGGAGTTAAGAGAGGAGGCTAAGTCGGTTGTTGAGACTAGCCCTTTGTCCGAAAGCTTGGCGGCAATCCCACCATCTTCTACCGGTAGCATGTGTGCCATGATGCAACCGGGTGAACTCTTGCGAGGAAATGATGGCAACAAACTACTCATATGCCTAGTGCACAAAGGTATGGTTCTTACTTCCGAATTTGATTATTCTTCTAACCCTTTGTCTAGTGCTTTTGAAAATGTCTTGAAGGACTTTGGGGACATGTTCCCGGATGAGATGCCCGATGGCTTACCTCCCTTGAGTGGTATTGAACATCAAATCGAATTTGTCCCGGGATCTCAAATCCCAAACAAGCCGGCCTATAGAAGCAACCCCGAGGATACAAGGGAGTTGCAAAAGCAAGTAGATGATTTGCTTTCCAAAGGCTTGGTGAGGGAGAGCTTGAGTCCTTGTGCCGTGCCCGTGATTCTTGTCCCAAAGAAGGACGGCACTTGGAGAATGTGCGTGGATTGCCGAGCCGTGAACAAGATAACGGTAAAGTACCGTCATCCCATTCCACGACTTGATGATATGTTCGATGAATTGAGTGGGTCATGTGTCTTTTCCAAAATCGACCTTAGGTCCGGTTACCATCAAATCCGGATGAAACCCGGGGACGAATGGAAAACCGCATTCAAGACCAAATTTGGTCTCTATGAATGGTTGGTAATGCCCTTTGGGCTTTCCAACGCACCTAGCACTTTTATGAGACTCATGAACCATGTTTTGAAACCGTTTATTAATAAATTCGTGGTTGTCTATTTCGATGATATCTTGATATATAGTAAGTCGATAGATGATCATATTAGCCACCTTAGGCAAGTCCTTGAAGTGTTGAGAGCCGAAAAGCTCTATGCTAACTTTAAAAAGTGTGCCTTTGGTGTTGAGAAGGTTGTCTTCCTTGGGTTTGTTGTGACTGCCCAAGGAGTGGAGGTGGATGAGTCTAAGGTGGAGGCCATACGAGATTGGCCAACTCCTACCACCGTGACTCAAGTGAGGAGTTTTCATGGTCTTGCTAGTTTCTATAGACGATTTGTGAAAGACTTTAGCTCCATTGCCGCTCCACTCACCGAGTTGGTGAAGAAGGACAAACCTTTTGTTTGGGGAGAGCCTCAAGAGAAGGCCTTCCAAGAATTGAAAAGTAGGTTGAGTACCGCCCCTCTATTGCAATTGCCCGACTTCGGAAAGGCATTTGAGGTTGAATGTGATGCCTCGAGGGTGGGAATTGGTGGTATTTTAATGCAAGATGGAAAACCCATAGCCTACTTTAGTGAGAAATTGAAGGGTGCATCCTTGAACTACTCTACGTATGACAAGGAGATGTACGCCTTGGTGAGAGCTCTTGCTCATTAGCAACACTACCTTTGGCCTAGAGAATTTGTGATTAAGAGTGATCATGAGTCACTCAAACATCTTAGAGGCCAAGAGAAGTTGAATAAGCGTCATGCCAAGTGGGTAGAGTTCATTGAGTCTTTTCCCTATGTTATCCAATACAAGAAAGGGAAAGACAATGTTGTTGCGGATGCACTTTCTAGGAAGTTTTCTCTTGCCACAACTCTTGCCTCCAAGCTCATGGGTTTTGAGAGCATTAAGTTGATGTATGCTCATGACCCTAAGATAAAGAGAATCCATGAAGTTCTAGAAAAAGGAGAAAGAGTTGAGAAGTACCAATGGGTTAATGGCTATATCTTTAAAAATGGTAGAGTGTGCATACCCGAGTCCTCATGGAGAGAATTGCTTGGGCAAGAAGCACATTGTGGGGGACTCATGGGTCACTTTGGTAGGGATAAAACCTTGGCCATTCTCATGGAGCAATTCCATTGGCCTAAAATGGGGTCATAAGTTGAGCGACTTTGCAATTCTTGCCTTGAGTGCAAGCGTGCTAAGTCCAAATCGAACCCCCATAGTTTGTATACCCCTCTCCCCATACCTACTAGCCCGTGGATGGATATATCTATGGATTTTGTCATGGGGTTGCCACGGACTAGGGGGGACATGATAGCATTTATGTTGCGTGGATAGGTTCTCCAAGATGGCTCACTTCATTCCATGTAAGAAGATTGATGATTGGCAACATGTTGCTTCTTTGTTCATTGAAGATGTGTTAAAGTTGCATGGTGTGCCTCAAACCATTGTATGTGATAGGGACACCAAGTTCCTAAGCCATTTTTGGAGGAGTTTGTGGGGTGCTCTTGGCACAAAACTCTTGTTCTCTACGTCCCACCACCCGCAAACCGATAGGCAAACCGAGGTGGTGAACCAAACTTTGGGTGCTCTCCTTAGAGCCATCACCCGAGGTAAGGGTGGGACTTGGATTGATAAGTTACCTCTTATGGCGTTTGCCTACAATCGCACTTTGCATAGAATGATTGGCATGACTCCATTCGAATGTGTTTATGGCTTTAGCCCCTTGATTCCCCTTGATCTAACCCCTTTGCCAAGGGAAATGGTTGTTAATTTTGAAGGTAAAACTAGAGCCAAAGCTTTGGTTGAGCTACATGCTAAGGCGAAGAAGAATTTGGAGGAAGCTTATGCAAAGGTGGCCTCCAAGAAAAACAAAGGACGTAAAAAGGTGGAACTCAAGAAGGGTGACTATGTGTGGGTGCACTTCCGAAAAGAAAGGTTTCCAAATCTTAGGAAAGGGAAGTTGGCACCCCGAGGAGATGGACCATTCCAAGTGCTTTCAAAGATCAACAACAACGCTTATGTGGTCGACTTGCCAAGTGAGTATAATGCCTCTAATACTTTTAACATTTCTCACTTGACTCCTCTTGATGTAGGTGATGATGGGACCGAGGGTGAGGACATTGCGATTTCGAGGACGAAATCTTTCCAAGAAGGGGAGGATGATGCCGGGCAATCCACCACGATGAGGCCATTCGCTCAAAGCCAAGTCAAGGATGTCCAAGAGGTGCATTTATACTTGGTGAGGAGAGGACTCGATGAAGAAAGCATTGGGAAAACGTTCCGAATGATCTCAGCTCTAGACCTCATGCCTAAGGAGGAGGAGGGCCTCCCAGCAGAGCCAGGTGCCCCGCCTAGCCCAGGCGCCCCGCCTGTGAAGCTCACTGCCTAAGGGTGCAAAAGTGCACAGGCGGGCCGCCCAGCTAGGCGCCCCTGCCCAGGCGCCCGCCTACCCAGGCCTTCACTCAGGTGCCCCACCTGACCCCAGGCGCCCCTCTCAGACCCAGCACAAGTCAGGCGCCCCTCCCAGCTTCAGGCGCCCCTCCCAGCTGTTGGACTTATGTTTATTTTACTGTTTTGCCCTACGTGGCTTATTTGGTGAACCTTATTAGTAAGGGTATTTATGTCATTATGTAAGCTTGGGAAACACTATAAAAACCCAAGTCTAGCTTATTTTAAACACTTATCTTATTATTGATGAATGTGAAACTCTCTTGGAGATTGAATGAAAAGAACCTATGTTTGGGACTTGTTACTACTAGTGGAATCTAGTTGCCTAACGACCCTGCCCTGATCATTCTACTTGCGAGTTCTAGTTGACTCGAGGGTAGTTGCATAGCGTAGGTGATACTTGACATCCACCCGGGGTGTATCGGAACTAGTTCTCCGGTGCTACTTGGGTCTTTGTTCGAGCCTCGTCTCGTTTTTATCTTGTTTTGTCTTTTTCCGCGTTTTCCCTGCATCAGTTATTCTAGTGGTGTTGCCACTAGTGGAGGGATAAGGAAGACCCAAGTTGTTGGTGTTGACACTTGTGGGCGTCCAAGTTGTCATCTGGATGCCAATGTACAAAACTTGAGTAGACGTAGGTTCGTTGTTGAGGTAGATTGTATTGGAGGATACTTGCTCAAGATTGGTGATACTGATGCCAATTGCATTAGCACCTCTTTAATTGATAGGCTAAGGATACTATGCCATGCGCTAGAACATCCTTATGAGTATGATGGAGTGTGGGTTTCTAAGGAGGCTCGAGTACTCATATCTCATAGGAATTATAAATGCTATGTGTGCTGTGATGTGTATCCCATGCATCATGTTGATGTGTGGACAGATGAACCATGGTTGGAGGGCAAGAGGGTGCAATATAGTGTGATGAAGGATGCGTATCTTGTGGGCATAGGGCAAAGGGTATATGACTTTGTGCCTTATCGGGCAAGGGGCCAAGTGCCTACTAGTACACCTTCTTTGGCAATGCAAAAGAGCAATGAGCAAGAGCTTCATTCCATGGTTGAAAAGGTGCAAACAAGAAGTCCTACAATTACAAGAAGTGGTGGGACAAGTGCTAGAAAAGAGTTGGCAAATATAAACAAGGTGAACCATCCACAAGTTGCAAAACCAAGTGGTTCACAAACAAAGAAGAAGGAGACATCAAGTGATGAGTCTCCAAGTCCTAGATTCCAGGTTGATGTAAAAAGTCCACATACTCCGGCTATGGGTATTTTTGGGCCTCGTCCCAACTCACCCTAATTTGAGAGACAAAAGATAGAGTGGAGTAAGGGAGTGACCGGTGACTTTCCTCGAGTAGAAAAAGGAGAGGATATGTTGAGTAATGTGAGTGGGATGTCACCACCCGAATCTACACCCGACTGTGAAAAGAAAATGAGGGAAAAGAAAGAGGGAAAAAGAAAAATTGAGAGTGAGGACACCCCTTATTCTAACATTAACCCTTTATCTTTTTCTTCTACTTGTGTGAGTACTTGTGTAGGTATTCTTGGAGGCAAACCAATAGAGCCTCAACCATGTTACAAGATGGAAAAGTAAGGTGAAGGAGTGTCCAAATGCGAGCTACAAGGTGAAGGAACTACCCGTGATGCTTCAAGTACATTGAGTGAGCCCGGATGCAACTCAAATGTAAGTGATAGTCCTTCCTCCCTTAAGCATGAAACTTCCTTGTCTTGTATTGATGTTTCTGAAAACTCTATGCTAGTTGATGATTTGTATGAATACAATGTGTTTGCAACTAGTGTAGAGCCTTTGGGTCAACTTGTGTGTGAAAATGAACCATGTCATACTCGATTTTGGACTCAACTCGAGGCGAGTCGGTTTTCGGATTTGACTGGGTGAACTTGTTTGAGTTTAGAGTTTTGGAGTCGCCACCTAATATAGTTCTAAGGCGTATTAGGTCACCTAAGCATCTAAAGTTAAGTTAAAAAAGGTCTACTAATCTATTTCAGAGATTCTATGGGGGTAAGAAGTCCAAGTGACTCAGGGAAGAAGGTGTTAGGCACTTCCCCGAGTCCCACCAAAAGGGTGGTTAACATCAGAGTCTTAATTTTGGGATGTAAACAATGTCTATTATCATATGAATACCAACTTCGGATTTAACATTCAAACTAAGATATAACATGCTTAACCACACAGATACAAACAACTTTCACATATGGCCTAGATTTAAGCCTAATCGCGTCTATGGCCTCTAATGTCAAAGCCTAATCGTACACAAGTGTTACCATTCTAATTCGACTTACATATGCAATCAATCATACTTTGAAAAGGGTATTTGCACAAATAATTTGTTTCGCAAACGGTTTTGGATTTAGCAAAGAACGGAAAGGTGTTTGTTTTAAAATAAAATGTCGGCTCATTTAGGGTCGGCGTGACTCGTCATTAATTGTCGAGCCCTAACCTTAATGGCCTTTTTGTGTAGGGGTCATGTTTTGGAAGATATATATAGGCAAGGAGACTATTTTCAAAAAAAGGGGATCACAAGGAACACATAAAGGCAAATAGTGGGCTGCTGCACATAATAAGTATATATATATATAGGTATATTCACACAAATACATGAACTAGATGATGATTATACTTTCAAAAATATAGCTTTATATCGTATAAATGACCCCTATTACTTTATACACCCCTATACACTATTAGATTAGTGTATAAGGGCAGTAGAGGTTAAAATCATTTTAAACATATAAGAGGCCCCTTTTGAAAGTATTTTTTGTGCCTGGACTGTTTATGCAAAAGGAGGCAAGTTTAATTTTCAGAAACAGCTTCAAATAGACAAGTGGAACACATATAGCCTCCTGTTTGTCAAAAACTTAGATAATATCATTGACTAATCATGTTTCTAAACTCCTAACGTGTACAGATCTTCGAAAGAGTAGGGATTTAATCATGCTATCAGTTTTCATAAAAGAAGTAAGTCAGAACCAATTTAGCTCGAGCCTAAAATGATGCAATGCACACAGAGGATGAGATAGCTGAGAGAATGGCTCCTGGGTAGCCTATTTTTGGTACAACCTTATTGTTGTACCCCTATTTTAAGATATACAAGCAGGGCTCCTAACAAATGTAAAAGCTTTAGGGGGAATTCCTAAGGGGAAAACAGAGAATTGGCCAAAGGAAAGAGGACCCTATTTTTAAAGAAAGAAACAGTTTCAAGATTCAGAAGTATCAACAGTCAGGAACCCCTTTGTTTCAGAGTCCCTAGAATCAGTTTAGTCAGTTCAGATATTAACCTCATTGAACCGACCAGGTTCTGTGTACCATAGGACATAGCTCTAGTTTGGAATGCAGACAGAAGATGCAAGGATCAACAGCAAGAAAAACAATCCTCCATAGAAAATAAAGTAAGCAAAAAGGGATGGGTTCCAAGAAAGCTATGCAGATTGTTCTTGCTAAGTGTATTTAGAGTGTTTCTGAGTTTTTGTCTTCCAGAACTTGTGTCCTTTTGTCGAGAAGAAAAATAGTTTATATAGGTGAGGGGTGGGGGTTAAAGGTCTAACAGGTGAAAGCCAAGAATGGCAAGGGAATATTGTTCTACCAAAATTAAGAGGATCCCATTAGGAAGACTTACCAAATTTAAATTACCAAATCCCTAAAGTCAAGGCAAATCAGACCCTATAGCCAGTAAAATCCCACCCCTACAATCCGTAATCCATCCAGATTCAGAAATCAGTATAAAAAGTATTTGAAATCAGTATGGCTCGAAAATCCCTTGGCAGACTTCACAAACAATCTTTAATTGACACTAAATCAATCAGAGACTCAAGATTTCAATTAGAAATTCAAATTAGATCAATCCAACATTGTAGGACAGCATTTTAGCATGAATGAAGTTTATTCAGTCGTGGAACTTATGCATTCGAGCAGGGTAGGTGACCAGGTTAAAGGGAAAACATGCAGGACCACCATGAGTGAACAAACAAATTTACTGAAGTTAACACAATGTTCAAACGAGGATAACACCATACTTAGACATACAAGGGTTAAAATGCATTAAGCAAGAAATCAACAGCCGTAGAGACTCTAAATCTGGCTAGTTAATCACATAAAGAACAAAACATGTTAATTTACAAACGATTCAAGCAACCTTAAGTATGTTATCACCTTGATTCAAAGGATTAACCAGAATGAATAAAAACGAGGGATCAAGGATTACCCGTTTCGAATCGGGCCGGGTTAGATTGACTCGTCTCGAATTGGGTTTGCAAGGAAAGGTCCTTACCTTTCCTCAGTCAGTAGGGCCATTCAAACACGAAAGTAGCCCCACCGGAGGCGTCTCCCAACTGTGGCGATTCGATCGACATAGGGCTAAATTCTCCCAAACCCAAACCCCATCGAAAATGGATGGGTTATGCTACGGACGACGAGGGGAATCCAACTATACCGGTTTCCCCAATTTTCGTCGGGTGGCTTAGCTGGAACGGCCATCGGCAGTGGTGGCGATTGAAATCGCCGAAAGAGGAGAGAGAGAGAGTCGTGGACAGGGTCAGAGGGGAAATGAGAGAGGGGAAAAGGTTTTGTGGGGTAGAAACAAAGGGAACTAATCTGGGCCATTGGATTGTCTACGTGGACGATCAGGATCGATCCACGTAGGCGTGACGTGTAAAATAATAGCTGATGTGCGTGCTTTGTGTTTATATACGTGTACATATATATATATACATATGATGTGCGTGCATTTTAGGTAATTTTAGGTATATATATATACATACGTATAAATAGGTATAAAATAGGTATAAAAAGGTATAAAATGGATTTTAAATGGTGCAAAAATTATGGGAAGAATTAGGAAGTCAACTCTAAAATTTTAGGGAGGCTAAAATGCACAGAAATTGTAATTTCGGGGCTTAGAACAATTTTAGGTAATTTTGCCAAAAATAAGAATAATTGTAGGAAATTGCAAAATAGCCCTGATTTGAGACGATGTTTTAGAAAATGGTCTTAATTATCAGGATATTATGAGAAGGTAATTTTGAAGATAATAGACGAGGTGGAAATGGACGCTTCGGGCTGTATGACAAATTGATATCAGGCTGTATACCCTCAATCGACGCTTCGGGCTGTATGCCCTCAGCTAATTTAAAATGACAAATCGATATCGAGCTGTGTACCCTCAATCGACGCTTCGGGTTGTATGCCCTCAGCTAATTTAAAATGACGAATCGATATCTGGCTGTGTACCCTCAATTGACGCTTCGGGTTGTATGCCCTTAGCTAATTTAAAATGACAAATCAATATCAGGTTGTATACCCTCAATCGACGCTTCTGGTTGTATGCCCTCAACTAATTTAAAATGACAAATCGATATCGGGCTATGTACCCTCAATCGACGGTTCGGGTTGTATGCCCTCAGCTAATTTAAAATGACAAACCTTTTGTTGAGGCATATCTGTCGTGTATTGCTGAATTAGGTATCTTTCGTGCCTGCATCCAAAGAAAGATCGGTGAGTTGTACGGGGTGGTTTGGTTTTGTGCATTCTTGGTTGTTTCGCGTTCGCTGTCCACGAGTGCCGGGATCTTGGCCGAGCTGATAGGGATATGCATGAAATAGTATATAATGCAAATGATTTTGAAAAACTTTTATAAGAAATAAAATATTTTATCCCATTGAGTCACAAGTCGCGTTGTGTAAGGCTAGAGTTGTCGTCCTTTGTGTTGTTCCAAAAGAATTTTGAAGGCGCCCTCAAAATTCTGCCCCAGTGTTCGCTTTGAAATTTTGAGAGGTCCTCAAAAATTTCTCCGCCAGTGTCAACTATGTTTGTCCTTTGGGAATTTTTGAGAGTTTCTCAAAAATTCTGCCCCAGTGTTTGTTTTGTGGGAAAATGAAGTTTTTGTATTTATGCGACCGAACCTTGAATAGGTTGCTACGTGTCCCACTTGGGGAATCAGGTCGTGACGTAGTTCAGATTACAAAATGTGTTGCAAAAATGTAGAAATCGGTAACTAGTATGAACTCCTATACATAGTATCTCTTGACAGCGTCTAAGTTGATTGGTTTTGGCCAGACTTCTCCATCCATCTCTGCCAGTATCAATGCTCCTCCATTCAGAACTCTGTGAACCATGTATGGTCCCTACCAGTTCGGTGCAAACTTGCCCTTTGCTTCTTCTTGATTTGGGAATATCTTCTTCAATATTAGTTGCCAAGGTTCAAATGATCTCTCTCGAACTTTCTTGTTGAATGCTTTTGCCATCCTTCTCTGATATAATTGCCCATGACATACTGCATTCAATCTTTTGCCGTCGATGAGGGCTAACTGCTCTATTCTCCCTTTGATCCATTCGGCGTCTTTCAATTGCGTCTCTTGGATGATTCTCAAAGATGGTATCTCAACCTCCGCAGGTATCACTGCCTCGGTGCCATACACCAACAAATAGGGAGTAGCCCCCGTTGATGTTCTCATTGTAGTGCGATATCCTAACAGGGCATAGGGTAGATTCTCATGCCATTGTTTTGAAGTGCCTGTCATCTTGCGCAATATCCTCTTGATGTTTTTATAGGCCGCCTCGACCGCTCCATTCATTTGAGGCCTGTATGCATGCTTGATTTTGAAGACCTCACAGGTTGCTTTCATTAGGTCACTGTTGAGGTTGGACCCATTGTCAGTGATGATGGATTCAGGGATACCAAATCGGCAGATCATCTTATCACGGACAAAGTTCGACACCACTTTCTTTGTTACTGACTTGTATGATGCGGCTTCCACCCATTTGGTAAAATAGTCAATGGCCACCAATATGAAGCGATGTCCATTGGAAGCAGCTGGCTCGATAGGTCCTATGACATCCATTCCCCAGGCAGCAAAAAGCCAAGGCGATCCTATAGTGTTCAGCTCATTGGGAGGCACTCGAATCATATCTCCGTGAACTTGGCATTGATGGCATTTCTTCGCGTGCTTTATGCAATCGTGCTCCATTGTAATCCAAAAATAGCCAGCCCTCAAAATCTTCTTGGCGAGTACAAAACCATTCATGTGGGGGCCACAAGCCCTAGAGTGTACCTCTTCTAGTAATTTGGCAGCTTCCTTTGCGTCTACGCATCTCAACAAACCCAAGTTGGGTGTCCTTTTGTACAAAACTTCTCCATTCAGAAAGAAACCATTAGCTAACTTCCTTAGCGTCTTCTTTTGGAGACTTGTTGCATCCTTTGGGTAACTACCATCTTTGAGAAACCTTTTGATGTCGTAGAACCAAGGCTGTCCGTCCGACTCCTTCTCCACATGATAGCAGTAAGCTGGATGCTTCTTTACCTTCATGGGTATTGGGTCGATGAAGTTCTTGTTTGGATGTTTGATCATGGAAGATATGGTAGCCAAAGCGTCTGCGAACCCATTTTGCAGTCTATGTATGTGCTTGAACTCTATCTTGGTGAATCTTTTCTCTAACTCCTTTATGCATTCCAGGTATGGTAGTATATTGGAGTTCTTCGTTGTCCATTCTCCTCGAACTTGATGAATCAGTAAGTCAGAATCCCCGATTGCCAGCAGCTCTTGTATGTTCATGTCTACTGCCAATCCAAGACCCAGGATGTAGGCTTCATACTCGGCCATGTTGTTGGTGCAAGGGAACCTTAGTTTGGTCGTGACAGGGTAGTGTTGTCCAGTCTCAGAAACTAATACCGCTCCAATGCCGACTCCTTTGAAATTGACCACTCTATAGAAGAGTAACCTCCAACCATCATATTCTTCGGTGATCTCTTCTCCTACGAACATGACTTCTTCATCAGGTAAGTAGGTGTACAAAGGCTCATAGTCATCTCCCACCGGGTTCTCGCCCATATGATCAGCCAAAGTTTGAGCTTTCACCGCCTTTTGGGTGACAAAATGAAACGACCTCGGTCAGTCGTTTCAGAAGTTAGGACTCCGATTGGCGTGCCGATAATTTTAAAATATTCGTAATATCCATTAGAACCTGTCTGTAAAATTTGAGCTAAATCAGACCTCGTTTGGTAGGCATCGGAAGAAGGTGTCAGTTTTTATTGGCGATAAATATTAAAAAGAGATTTTCGAGCTCGGTTTTGCCGAATGAGCTTCGATTCAAAATTCGAAAGCGTCGTTAGGTTCGTATGATTATTTTTAATTTTTATAAACTTTCGAAAGTGAATTTCGATGTTGTTCGGCTAGTTTCTGCTAAAATGCCGAAAGTTAAATAATTTGACTTTTTCATGTAAATTCGCATCTTGAGTTTTGGGAACCCGATTTGAGATCCGCCTTCACGGGTATATTACATATATTTTGTATAACTCGTATGCAAAAGTTGGGATTATTTCGAATATCGTAGGGTACTGTTATAATTTTTACCGTCGCAGCGAATTTTAAAGGAAAAAAGAAAAAAAAAAGAAGAAAAGACAAAATTAAATGGAGTCGGTGCATGGTCCTTAGCTTTAAGCTAAGGACGAAATGAGCAGCAAGAACATTTGGAAAAAACAGAAACATAGTACATACGTATAGATACCAAAAAAAGAGAAAACGCAGTGAAAAAAATGCTAGAAAATGAGAAAAGGGGCCGGAGAAAAGTAGAATTTTCATCCTGAAACATTCAGGTAATGATCCTAATATATTATTTGAGTTTATTACGTGTGTTTGAATATATTTTTACGGTAAAAATAGGGATCTTAGACATCGCCCTAATGATGTAAATTGATAGTTTAAAGGGTCAAATGGACCCCGATAATGAAATTGATTATATATTCGTACTCAGGGAGTTATGGGCAACTTATAAATGTAATTTATTTAGGGTTTGGTTGTGTGACCATAAACCCTGTATATAGGCCTGGCCTGCGTATTGCGTATGCGAATAGGGTATCAGGTTCCTACCTGGATTGCCCTAAGATGTGAGGAATGAAGCCTTTGGCCTAATTTGATATATTTTTCTACTTATTGAATAGAGTGGGATCGTTTGGCAATGAAACCAAAGGACAAAGCGGTTATTGAGTGGCGGTGCTAACTCTGTAACAAGGTAAGTGTTTATATCCATTTCTTTGGAGGCACCTGGCCTCGTGGATTTTCGACCACGTGTTCCTTACGTGTGTAGCTGCCGATAGGCGTACTCATTACGCCTTAGCTTTGGATTTATATTCTATATTATATGTTATGTCCTGTTATTGGTATTGCATTAAGAATCTCAGTATTGTACTTTGGCTGTGAGTTGGTATATACTTTCCAGCTGTCGATGAGAGTCCCGCACTGGTGATGGGTTATTATTGCATCATGTTGCATTCGTATGCACATTGCATCATATTGAGGGTAGGAGGATTCCGCCCTCGGAGCAGGAGGATTCCGCTCCATTGCATCATATTGAGGGTAGGAGGATTCCGCCCTCGGAGCAGGAGGATTCCGCTACATTGCATCATATTGAGGGTAGGAGGATTTCGCCCTCGGAGCAGGAGGATTCCGCTCCATTGCATCAAATTGAGGGTAGGAGGATTCCGCCCTCGGAGCAGGAGGATTCCGCTCCATTGCATCATATTGAGGGTAGGAGAATTCCGCCCTCGGAGCAGGAGGATTCCGCTCCATTGCATCAAATTGAGGGTAGGAGGATTCCGCCCTCGGAGCAGGAGGATTCCGCTCCATTGCATCATATTGAGGGTAGGAGGATTCCGCCCTCGGAGCAGGAGGATTCCGCTCCATCTATTTGGCACATGTGACACCATTGCATCATACTGCATTCATCCCATTTCATTGCACCGCGTGCTGACTATAGTGTGACTATCATGCTGTGTTTTGTGTATGCGGTATGTATACCATATTGTGGACATATTTCAGTTTGCCTATGCATTTCTGGCTCGTATTCTGAGTTGCGGGGATCGGGTTGCACGCCGCAACGGTATACATATATGGATCGGGTTGCACGCCGCAACGGTATACATATATGGATCGGGTTGCACGCCGCAACGGTATAAATATATGGATAGGGTTGCGCACCGCGACAGTATGAATATATGGATCGGGTTGCACGCCGCAACAGGATGAATATATGGATCGGGTTGCACGCCGCAACAGGATGTATTTCTGATTGTTTATATGTTCGAGATACCTATATGTTCTGGCTATCTTACGTTCCTGGTTTTAATGAATTTGTGATTCCATACGTGTTTCTAGTTATTATTTGGCTCTGCCTTTTCATAATTTAAATAAGAGGAATTTGGTTTATCTGTTTCTTTTCTCCCTGGCTAGCTAACCTAACTTTGAGGTGGCTAGTCTGCCCCACTTATTGAGTCCTTTTGGCTCACCCTTGTTTGTTGTTTGTTTCTTGTCTATCTATTTTGTTTCGACAGGTTCGCTCCAGGATTGAGTTGGCCATGTTGTGAAGGAGCGAAGACGACTTCAGCTGTCAGGGTGAGCCAGCTTTTATTCCGGATGGCCACCAGTTTATTGGTTATTATTTCAGTTGCATTTTGCTCCCTTCAGGAGGTATCTGTCTTCTTTTTTACTCTTAGATGTCTAGTCTGGATAGCCCTAAACATAGTATGTTGGGTAGTCAGCTGTAATTTCTTTCGTACAGCTTAGAGGTATCAGTATGTCTGTTTTTTTTTTTTAAGTCCTGTCCTTATTTATGAATTTTTATATTTATTTTCCTAGTTTAATTGGTAAGGGTTTGCCCGACGGGTCTAGGGGAGGATGTCGGGTGCCCGCACGGCCTAACCGGATTTCGGGTCGTGTCAGTTGGTATCAGAGCCCAGTTTAGAGTCTATCCAGACTAACACAGTGTCTAGTAGAGTCTCGCTGATGGGTACGTAGACGTCCGTACTTATCTACGTGAGGCTATGATGGCATTTAGGAAGTTTCACTTCCTTCTTTTCTGATCGTGCGTCGGTCCAGGATGCATGTGTACTTTTGTTAATTCTCCGTGGTAATGGTGAACCCATGTGCAACAAATCAGCAAACAGAAGGAGTTCAGGATGAAGCAGTCTAGCCTGGGGCTAGCACTGACGAAGCCCCGAGAGTTTTGATCGTGCTGATGATCTAGTTAGGAGGTCCCAATTGTACGAGCTCGCGATGGGCTAGGGAGCAGGGCCTTGTGGTTCCCTTGACTCTCTACGATGCTTTTATAAGAATCTTGGTGACGCAGATGCCGCAATAACCTATTATTCGCTAGGCAGCTTATCAGGGTGCCGCAGATGCAGACGTTCGATCTCAGGGAGCTTCTTTTCCGGTTCTTAATATTGCTGCAGTGTATTATGTTCCGGAGACAACATGTGTTGTGCCTCTAGTTATCCTGGCTGGTTAGTTAGCCTGAGTAATGGCTCGGTCTGAGTGTCCGAAGAGGTTTCATTATTTTACGCGGTTGAACCTTCTGATATTCTTAAGCAATGCATCAGATAAACCCCGTGATTTTTTAAAAAATAAAATGATGTCAGCATATCCTTCAGGCTGTTGGTTATCTCGAGCAATAAGCTGTGTATTATTCTGCTTTCTAGTTTCAGGGTCCAGCCTTGAATTGGTGGGCCGCTCTCTTATTAGCTAACTTGGTTCGATTTTCTTCTAGATTCGTGGAAAGTTCCTTTCAAGTGTCGAGCGAGATGAAAAGTGTTTCCAGTTTGAGTGGAGTAGACAGGGTAGCCTGTCGGTTAGCCTTTTGGTGTTTCAGAATATGAAATTAAATTCTATAGAATGGCTGAATACGCATTAGAACTAGTCCATGAGCCTTTCGAGAGATTCAAAAATTTATTGATGACCTTTCTTTTTCCTTGAGATCACGTATTGCTCGAGAAGTTGAGGTTGGGACTTCATTTGATTTCATTGTTGATATTGCGCGAAGGTACAAGGCATACCATAAGTTTGAGTGGTAAAAGTTAGAGCGAGAGAGCGAGAGATTCCGTGGCCCTAGTAGGCAACCATGTTACCTCATTTGGAGGTAAGAGTTCTAATTATTTTGGGAGGTCACCTTCCAGGTTATCTCAGCTTGTGTCACTTGATTCTTAGAGTGCGCTAGTAGCTCATCAAGATCAGATTCAGTCTTCTCTTTACAGCTATCAACAATCTTTCCAGCTTCCATTTTTCAGCGAAAATGTGGTATCATTGTCGTGAGTCTAGCTATCCTTTAAAGAGTTTTCCGTTACTCCAGCGAGTAGGCAGTCATTCTTTCTCTCGTCAGGCACCTGCAAAGTCGCAGGGGATTTTATTTAGATCTCAATCAACCAGAGAAATACCACGATCCAGTAAAGGTTGAGAGCGTGGTGGCAGTTATTCTTCAGAAGGTAATTATCAGTGTAGCGGCTTAGTTCAGCCGCAGAGGCAGTTTTATGAACTGCCAGTCCGGCAGGATGCTGAGGCATCCGATGTAGTAAACCAGTGTGTTTCTTCTTCCTATATCTATAAGTGAGATTTATCTTTTCGATCGATCTAGAAATGGTGTGTCTTATCATGTTTCGATGGTTTCCTTGATATTGTCGTAATTGAGAATCGGCTGCGGTAGAGTAGTGAGTTTCTGATACGATTTATTTCTGGCATTTATGAGACCCTACTAGTTTATCTGATCTAAATGTGAGAGATTTGATGGTGAGTATTGCTATTGCCTGCTTGGCATCCTGTTATGCCACCTTGTGTTATTATGTCAAGTCATTTTACCTCTCTCCTCGAAAATTAGTGTTGGTAGGATGATGGGATTCTTATTCGTCACCATCAGGAAGTGTCGTTGTTTCTTCCGGTATAAAGTGGCTAGTAAGTAATGCTCGATCTATGTGTCTCCTTTTGGTTCAAAACGCTAATAAAATCATGTTATCCTATGAGCTTGTCTGGGTTATAAAGGGGTTTCTGGTAAATTGTCAGAGTTTCCTTCTTATGGGGAGATTAAATTGACATAGATTTTGTTTTATAAAGCTCATTTAATGTCTATTTCTTCAATTGCGGTTCTTTGGTTAGCCTGACTCGGAAGTAGTGTAGCTCTGGGAGCCCAAGCAAATAAAAAGATGAGCTTCCTGAAGCTCTAATTATTTCTATCCTCGGTCCATTTACATATCTTCTTCGTCCAGCACCAGTGAGCTTGGGCGGTTGGTAACTGCTTGCGATGTTCCCCGTGTTGAGCCAGAGTACGTGTTATTGTGGCTGGATTAGCATATTATTGTTTTGGAAGTATATTATTGTTTTGGTCCAGTTGTCTCATCTTGTTATCCGTTTAACATGCTTATGTTATCAGTTTATCCGGGTATCCATTCCTATGTATAGTATAGTGCTGGTTCTGTTTTTGCGGATCATCCAGTTTCAGAGGAAACTCTGCCGAAATTTTTATATAGAAGTACCATCCATCGGGCGGTGGTGTTTACGACAAAGGTATGGAGTTGTGAACTCGAGAGTTGCAGCTAGTTGGCAACTCGAAAGGGTAGTTTGGTAGTTTAGGTCTGCCTATGTTCAGCTTTTAGCTAGGTCTTCTTTAACCCAGCAGGTTGTGCGAGGATGACTATTTCTATTCAAATTAGTTGTATGAGTTTATGCTTTAAGTGGAGGAGTCTTCCTCCAATTGATACCGAATCATAATATTAAATCTCTAAGGCGTTGCTGAAGCGTAAGCTAATTCTTAGTTCCATCGACCTGTTCTATATTGAAAGGTATATCAAAGAGGTAATTATCGGCTGAATCATGTTAACCCATTCAAAGTTTCGTGTATCTTTGTTTCGAAAATGTAGAACTCTCCTCACGTGATCGAGGAAGGATCAGCTTAGTCAGAATAAGCTGGGCGATGACGTTATCATATTATCCAGTTATGTTTTTATCCAAGAATTTGATGTGCGTGTTATAACTCTGATTCTGTAATTATGAGATAATGTCCGTGGAGTGGTTTATGAAGGTTGTGCAAGTTATCTTGTTATCTGCGTAAATCTTGCTTTAGATTTAGGCTCGTTCGAGGACGAACGAGAGTTTAAGTGGAGGAGAATGAAACGACCTCGGTCAGTCGTTTCAGAAGTTAGGACTCCGATTGGCGTGCCGATAATTTTAAAATATTCGTAATATCCATTAGAACCTGTCTGTAAAATTTGAGCTAAACCAGACCTCGTTTGGTAGGCATCGGAAGAAGGTGTCAGTTTTTATTGACGATAAATATTAAAAAGAGATTTTCGAGCTCGATTTTGCCGAATGAGCTTCGATTCGAAATTCGAAAGCGCCGTTAGGTTCGTACGATTATTTGTAATTTTTATAAACTTTCGAAAGTGAATTTCGATGTTGTTCGGCTAGTTTCCGCTAAAATGCCGAAAGTTAAATAATTTGACTTTTTCATGTAAATTCGCATCTTGAGTTTTGGGAACCCGATTTGAGATCCGCCTTCACGGGTATATTACATATATTTTGTATAACTCGTATGCAAAAGTTGGGATTATTTCGAATATCGTAGGGTACTGTTATAATTTTTACCGTCGCAGCGAATTTTAAAGGAAAAAAGAAAAAAAAAAAGAAGAAAAGACAAAATTAAATGGAGTCGGTGCATGGTCCTTAGCTTTAAGCTAAGGATGAAATGAGCAGCAAGAACATTTGGAAAAAACAGAAACATAGTACATACGTACAGATACCAGAAAAAGAGAAAACGCAGTGAAAAAAATGCTAGAAAATGAGAAAAGGGGCCGGAGAAAAGTAGAATTTTCATCCTGAAACATTCAGGTAATGATCCTAATATATTATTTGAGTTTATTACGTGTGTTTGAATATATTTTTACGGTAAAAATAGGGATCTTAGACATCGCCCTAATGATGTAAATTGATAGTTTAAAGGGTCAAATGGACCCCGATAATGAAATTGATTATATATTCGTACTCAGGAAGTTATGGGCAACTTATAAATGTAATTTATTTAGGGTTTGGTTATGTGACCATAAACCCTGTATATAGGCCTGGCCTGCGTATTGCGTATGCGAATAGGGTATCAGGTTCCTACCTGGATTGCCCTAAGATGTGAGGAATGAAGCCTTTGGCCTAATTTGATATATTTTTCTACTTATTGAATAGAGGGGGATCGTTTGGCAATGAAACCAAAGGACAAAGCGGTTATTGAGTGGCGGTGCTAACTCTGTAACAAGGTAAGTGTTTATATCCATTTCTTTGGAGGCACCTGGCCTCGTGGATTTTCTACCACGTGTTCCTTATGTGTGTAGCTGCCGATAGGCGTACTCATTACGCCTTAGCTTTGGATTTATATTCTATATTATATGTTATGTCCTGTTATTGGTATTGCATTGAGAATCTCAGTATCCTGAAACATTCAGGTAATGATCCTAATATATTATTTGAGTTTATTACGTGTGTTTGAATATATTTTTACGGTAAAAATAGGGATCTTAGACATCGGCCTAATGATGTAAATTGATAGTTTAAAGGGTCAAATGGACCCCGATAATGAAATTGATTATATATTCGTACTCAGGGAGTTATGGGCAACTTATAAATGTAATTTATTTAGGGTTTGGTTATGTGACCATAAACCCTGTATATAGGCCTGGCCTGCGTATTGCGTATGCGAATAGGGTATCAGGTTCCTACCTGGATTGCCCTAAGATGTGAGGAATGAAGCCTTTGGCCTAATTTGATATATTTTTCTACTTATTGAATAGAGTGGGATCGTTTGGCAATGAAACCAAAGGACAAAGCGGTTATTGAGTGGCGGTGCTAACTCTGTAACAAGGTAAGTGTTTATATCCATTTCTTTGGAGGCACCTGGCCTCGTGGATTTTCTACCACGTGTTCCTTACGTGTGTAGCTGCCGATAGGCGTACTCATTACGCCTTAGCTTTGGATTTATATTCTATATTATATGTTATGTCCTGTTATTGGTATTGCATTGAGAATCTCAGTATTGTACTTTGGCTGTGAGTTGGTATATACTTTCCAGCTGTCGATGAGAGTCCCGCGCTAGTGATGGGTTATTATTGCATCATGTTGCATTCGTATGCACATTGCATCATATTGAGGGTAGGAGGATTCCGCCCTCGGAGCAGGAGGATTCCGCTCCATTGCATCATATTGAGGGTAGGAGGATTCCGCCCTCGGAGCAGGAGGATTCCGCTCCATTGCATCAAATTGAGGGTAGGAGGATTCCGCCCTCGGAGCAGGAGGATTCCGCTCCATTGCATCATATTGAGGGTAGGAGGATTCCGCCCTCGGAGCAGGAGGATTCCGCTCCATTGCATCATATTGAGGGTAGGAGGATTCAGCCCTCGGAGCAGGAGGATTCCGCTCCATCTATTTGGCACATGTGACACCATTGCATCATACTGCATTCATCCCATTTCATTGCACCGCGTGCTGACTATAGTGTGACTATCATGCTGTGTTTTGTGTATGCGGTATGTATACCATATTGTGGATATATTTCAGTTTGCCTATGTATTTCTGGCTCGTATTCTGTGTTGAGGGGATCGGGTTGCACGCCGCAACGGTATACATATATGGATCGGGTTGCACGCCGCAACGGTATACATATATGGATCGGGTTGCACGCCGCAACGGTATAAATATATGGATAGGGTTGCGCACCGCGACAGTATGAATATATGGATCGGGTTGCACGCCGCAACAGGATGTATTTCTGATTGTTTATATGTTCGAGATACCTATATGTTCTGGCTATCTTACGTTCCTGGTTTTAATGAATTTGTGATTCCATACGTGTTTCTAGTTATTATTTGGCTCTGCCTTTTCATAATTTAAATAAGAGGAATTTGGTTTATCTGTTTCTTTTCTCCATGGCTAGCTAACCTATTCTTTGAGGTGGCTAGTCTGCACCACTTATTGAGTCCTTTTGACTCACCCTTGTTTGTTGTTTGTTTCTTGTCTATCTATTTTGTTTCGACAGGTTCGCTCCAGGATTGAGTTGGCCATGTTGTGAAGGAGCGAAGACGACTTCAGCTGTCAGGGTGAGCCAGCTTTTATTCCGGATGGCCACCAGTTTATTGGTTATTATTTCAGTTGCATTTTGCTCCCTTCAGGAGGTATCTGTCTTCTTTTTTACTCTTCGATGTCCAGTCTGGATAGCCCTAAACATAGTATGTTGGGTAGTCAGCTGTAATTTCTTTCGTACAGCTTAGAGGTATCAGTATGTCTGTTTTTTTTTAAGTCCTGTCCTTATTTATGAATTGTTATATTTATTTTCCTAGTTTAATTGGTAAGGGTTCGCCCGACGGGTCTAGGGGAGGATGTCGGGTGCCCGCACGGCCTAACCGGATTTCGGGTCGTGTCACAAAAGTGATGTCAAACTCACTAAGCAGCATTTGCCATTTAGCCAGCTTTCCAGTAGGCATTGGTTTTTTGAAAATGTATTTGAGAGGGTCCATTCTCGATATCAGCAAAGTTGAGTAGGATGTCAAGTAGTGTCTCAACTTTTGTGCTATCCATGTCAGTGCACAACATGTGCGCTCCAGCAATGTGTACTTGGCCTTATAAGGAGTGAACTTCTTGCTTAGATAGTATATGGCTTGCTCCTTCCTCCCAGTTGAATCATGTTGTCCCAATACAACCAAAGGCCGAGTCTACCACGGACAGATACAAAATCAAAGGTCGCCCAGGCTCAGGCGGTACCAGCACAGGCGGGCAAGACAAGTACTCCTTTATACGATCAAATGCTTTTTGGCAATCCTCTATCCACTCGATCACTGCAGCTTTCTTCAGCAACTTGATGATTGGTTCACAGATGACGGTGGATTGCGCTATGAAACGGCTGATGTAATTGAGCCTTCCCAAGAAGTTCGTTATCTCTTTTTTGCTTTTTGGGGGTGGCAATTCTTTGATGGCTTTGATCTTGGCGGATCCATCTCAATACCCCTCCTACTGACGATGAAACCCAAGAGCTTCCCCGTCGGAACACCAAAAGCACACTTTGCCGGATTCAGTTTCAGATTATACCTTCGCAAGCGGTCGAAGAACTTGCGCAAGTTGTCAAGACGCTCCGAACTTTTCTTCGATTTGATGATTACGTCGTCCACATAGACTTCAATCTCCTTGTGCATTAGGTCATGGAACATGGTTGTCATAGCCCTCATGTAAGTTGCCCCAGCATTCTTCAACCCAAATGGCATGACTTTGTAGCAATAAGTTCCCCAAGATGTAGTGAAAGCTGTCTTCTCGGCATCTTCTTCATCCATGAGTACTTGGTGGTTGCCGGCGAAACAGTCTACGAAGGATTACAGTTCATGTTTCGCGCAGTTGTCAATCCGGATGTGTATGTTCGGTAGAGGAAAATCATCCTTTGGACTTGCTCTATTCAAATCTCTGTAGTCCACACAAACTCGGAGTTTCCCATCTTTCTTCGGCACTGGGACAATGTTAGCCAACGATACTTGACTGTTTTCAGAATTCCCGCACTGAGCTGCTTAGTCACTTCTTCACCAATCTTCAGCAGAACCGATGACTTGATGATTCGGGCCTTTTGTTTGACTGGCAGAAAACCAGGATTGATGGGTAATTTGTGAGCTACCACATCTGTGCTTATGCCGGTCATGCCGTCGTACTACCAAGCGAATCTGTCCTCATATTCTTTGAGAAAATCAGTGTATCGCTTTTTGTCCTCGTCATTGAGGTGTACGCTGATCCTTTTCTCTTTCACAATTTCCTCATCTCTTAAGTTTATCACTTCGGTCTCCTCAAGGTTTGTCTTAGGTTTACTCTCAAATCTTTCAAATTCTTCTTGTGTAATTTCATCAAAATCATCATAATCAGCTCTAGTTTCTTCAAGTTCCGTTGTTTCATTACACGTTGCGATTGTGGACTCAATGGGATTATTAATATGAGAGCTGAAAAAGTAAAATGTTGCAAAATTAAGAGATTAAAGCAAAAATAAAACAGGAAATGGTGCGATGTTTTATTTATGAATCCATGCAAAACGAAGTTTGTAGGGAGACATATGCAATAGAAAAGAGAAATGCAGGCTCCACGATTCAGGGTCGGGTTTTATTTTGGAAAGCATAAGAAGTAAATTTTGATCCCGTCAGCTCTACCAAGGTCCACGGTAAGTTCGGACCCGGTTCCTGGTCCAGTTGTTCAGTGTTGCTCCGGATCCAGCCTTTGTCAGCCCAGGAGGTTCAATGTGTTCTTCAAGGATCACATAGCAGTCTTCATCAGCTACGAACAGATTTTGCATTCCTGCCAGCAGGTCCTCTTCAGCATCAGCTACTTTTGGCTCCACTCCTTGTGCTGCGGACACCTCCCCTTTTCAACCAAGTATCCAGCCGAGACGAAGATATGAAAAAGAGTCTTGGTGCTTTTCTTGTAGAACTTGAAATCCAGTGACGCTTTTTCCATGCTCTTTTCATAGGTCACAATATACCCTATGCCAGCCTTTTCGTTGTCGGGCCTCATCACAATTCTGATTGGCTCGACCATACCGTCCAAGTTCTTGCCCAAACCTTTGCCCGGTTAATAATCTTGCTTAACCATGATGCCTATAACCCAATCTCCGGGCCATTTTGCAGGTTGTGGAAGTATGTATGGCTCTTCAATCACTACCTCCATAGGTTCCAATACTTTGGGTATCCACACTTGATTTCCTTTTGTTTCTTCAGAGATGCGTTTCCAATTGGGACGAGCACTGGGCGAGTACATCGGCCGCTTCTCGGTCTTAGCTGGTAGGGTCTCATGAAATTCTCTTGATGGAACTCCCCAATCAGACATGACTGGCTCCCAGACCAAGTTCCTTCCTTGGTAGCCTTTGCCTCGGCTATCCCAATAAGCACTATAAAAGTTCCTCTTTCTTTCTTCAACCCCAGGCGGTGTGTTGACCAGTTTGGGAGTGAAGTGTGCAGTGTAACCTCCTTGGATCGTGTTGGCAAGATCCCAACTTGCATTGTAGTTCTTGCGGCGTCCTCCTCGGGTGCCTTGTAGTGCTCCCACAGGTTCCACAATATAGAATGTCTGTCCGTCAGGAGTGTCTCTTTCAATTGCTGGTATGGTTTGCTCGTTGTAGATGGAATTGTTTCCCTCACCGAACACTGCCACTTCTTTGTGATCCCATTCAAACTTCACGGTTTGGTGCAATGTAGAAGGCACCGCACCAGCCATATGAATCCAAGGTCTCCCTAGTAGCAGGTTGTAGGAAGCAGGGATGCCCATGACATAGAACTCAACAGTGAATTCCACAGGACCAACCATGATAGTTAGGTCGATCTCCCCAATGGTGCTTCTTTGTGACCCATCAAATGCTTTCACCTTCATGTCGCTTTCCCTTATCTTGCTTTGGTCAATTCCTATTTTTTTTAGAGTGACGAACGGGCATATATTCATGCCAGAACCTCCATCGATCGAAACTCTTCCCATGAACCAGTCTTTGCATTTGACAGTGACGTGCAAAGCTTTGTTGTGATTTAATCCTTCAGGTGGCAGCTCATCTCCGTGAAAAGCAATTCGGTTGGCCTCCATGACTTGTCATACCATGCTAGCCAGGTTCTCAAATGAAGTGTCTACCGGAACATGTGCTTCATCCAGCACTTTTATTAAAGCGCTTCGGTGACTTTTCGATTTGAGGAGTAGGGCCAAAACAGAGATTTGTGCTGGAGTTTTGCCCAAATGCTCAACCACGGAGTACTCCTTAGCTTGTACTTTCTTCCAAAGTCCCTTGGACTCTTCCTCGCTAATGCCTCGCTTTTCTTGAACTAGATGCTCGAGAGTGTAAATCCTCCCGCTCCTAGTCATTCCTTGTGCGGCAACAGTCTCAGCTACAACCTTGTTCTTCTTCTCCCTTTCATAGTCCCACGGCACTGCCTTGTCGCGGTATGGTGGAACCACGTCTACATAGAATTTAGGAGCTACTTCTACCTCAATGGGCTCTGGTGCTGTAGCGGCTTGAGCAAACTGAAGCGGTTGCTGGTGCACCTTCTTTTGCCTTAACAATAGTTCCTTCTAGATTGCATTCCTCATCCACCTCAATCAGGTTTACCCTACCGTCTCCATGATTAGGCAAGGGGTTGTTGTGCACATTCGGAGTCTTCAAGTGTATCACCTTTTGGTCGATCAAATCTTGTATTTTGTCTCTTAAAGCATAGCACTTCTCAGTATCATGATCAGGCCCTCCAGAGTGATAGGCACATGTTTTGGTTTGATCAAAGTAAGGTGTCATTCTATCAAAATGCCACGAGTTGTATGTGACCAGCTACTTTGAGTCTCTCGAACAACTGTGTACGTGATTCAGCCAGTGAGGTGTAGTTCCTTTTGGGTCTTGGGTTGTTATTGGTGTGAGGCCTTGGTGAGTAAGTGTTGGTGTTTCGGTAGTTAGGACTTTGTGGGTAGGTTGGTCTTTGTGGTGGTGGATTTTGGTACATGGGCTGGGTATTGTAGACTGGGTAGGTGGATGTGGGTGGTATTTATGGGTAGGGGGGGAGGTGTTTGGTAGTAATGGTTGGGAGTAAGGGAGTGGTCAAGTGATGCGGCCACGAATGAGACATCGTCCTTTTTCTTTCTTGAGGTGGTAGTGCTGCCAGCTTGTAGAGCTTTGTTAGCGGCTTGTAATGCAGCCATACAAACAATCCTTCCAGTCTTGAGTCCATCTTCGACCATGTCACCGATCCGGATCAATTCTCCGAACTTCTTATCTTGCAAATTCAGCATCTTGTTAAAATAGACATCTTCTTGTATGCGGATGAAAGTTGCAACTATCTCAGCGTCTTCCATGGGAGGCTGAACTTTGGTGGCTTCAGCCCTCCACCTAGTTGTAAACTCTCTAAAAGTCACGGTGGGCTTCTTCTTCAGCTAATTTATGTAAAACCGATCGGGCATAGCATCAGTGTTATGCCCAAAACTGTCAATAAAATCCCCAGCCATCGCTTCCCAGCTTGCCCATTTCTTGGTTTGTTGCTTAGAGTACTACACTAATGCGTCTCTAGTTAGACTGCGGTTGAACAGCTGCATGCAAATCTTTTCATCATGCCCAACCCCAATCAACATGTCACAGTAGGATCTTAAATGAGCCATTGGGTCTCCACTGCCATCGAACATGTTGAACTTGGGTGTTTGTAGCCTTCGGGTAGTTTCAAGTCAGGATACAAGCAGAGGTCCTCATAGGCTAACCCTCGGGTTCCCTTGGCACCTTGGAGTTGTTTGAACTTCTCAACCAGCCATTGGACTTATTCTTTGGTGTTGTCTGGGTCTTCCTTAGTCCAGGCATACATTTCATGGTCCTTGGTGGGTGAGGCCATGGTTTTGGTTTCAACAGTGAAGGCTGGTATGTTGTTTTGTGGTACTTTTGGAGGTGAGGTGTGGGTAGGGCAAGGAAGGTGTCTTTCGGGGTTGTAATGACCCGATATTTTACAATTATCATTTTTCCTAGTTATTCCGTTAGTTTTGATATACTTATTTTAATTAATATTATAGAATAATTACTTATGTAAATTATGTGTTGGAAGAAGGGTTAGAGATATAATTTGGGGCAACTCTTGGACCAATTAGACCTTATCCTTATTAGTTGGTATTTAAATGTAAAATAAACAAATATATTAGTGGAGGAGTAGGATTAGGCGTGCTCTTCACCGCATAAGCATAACTTCATAATACACAATTTAGGTTTAGAGTGAAACTTAAGGATATAGCTTAGTAGCGGCAGAAAGAGTATTTTCTTTCAAAAAAAAGTGAGAAGTGCTAAATTGATTTCAAATACAGTGATTTGGCAGATTCAGTTTTAGGAGATTTCTGGTATCCTTCTATCCTATATACTTGAATTATTGTCACTTTTAACTTCTATAACTTCTTTCTTCATTATTACATAATTGTTGGGAAGCATCATGATTACTTAGTGATAGTAGTACGCTATAGCCACGTTTGTGCTTTGAAATTAAGTACGGCTACCGTTTCCTTATTTATTTTTATTACAGTAATGGTTTAGTTAGCTTAAGTCAATCATTTTATAATGGTAACTATATTCATGAGTTGGAGGTAAAGAGTTATGGGATCTGTCTTTATTTTAGGTGAAATTGAGTGGAATCTAGGCGTGGTATTGTTTACTGGTGGAATTAGGATCTATATTTAGTCACACATATATTTCTTTCTTTCGTTTTTTTTGCCTTAAAGTAATAGTTCACAAAACTTTCTTTTAATGATTAGATAATTAGTGGTAGGAGATGAAAAGAGCAATAAAATATAAATTATTGCTTATGATTATGCATTACCACTGGTGATGTACTGTTCGGAGTCCTTGGTAGATGAAGTTGTTACTTTGAATATTTTCGTACTATTTTTATTGGGTAAACAATGGAACGTACTATGTTGATTATAGTAGCAGTGTATTTTAATATAAGTGAGAATGAAGGTATTATCTTTTAAATGTGAAGTATTCGTACTAGATATTGACATATTCAGTTTATATATATATATTTTTTAAATTATTAACTTATTTTTCTGCCTTGATTCATATAATATTAAGAATAGAGATTAGTGCTTTAGGCCTGAGCATTAGAAACGGGGAATTGAGATATTGAGCTAGTAGTCTAATTAATTATGCATTTCCCTCTTTTACTTAGAGGAAGAACGTTTGGAGCAGATTCGACAAGGAAAGAAGGTTTTTGAGTAGTGTTTCGCTTCTTCGGCTAGAGGTAGGTGGTTCTATCCCTTTCTTTGGTGGGACTAGTCCACGCGGGATATTGTACATACGTTCCTTGTATGTGCACTGCCCAAGGTGTAACCTTTTACACCTTTTCGTTGTGTTTAAACATTTACTTGGAATATGTGTTGTTTTTCCTGGATTGTGTTTACTCCTGGTTGTTGTTTAAAGTATTGTATGTTATGTGTATGTTTGACATGAAAATTTATGATTACTTTGATATGTCGGAGTTGGTCCAATTGATAATGTTTTGGAGTTTCTCCACTTGATAGCCTCGGAGTTGGTCCACTATCTATTTTAGAGTTGGTATATTTGATAGCCTCGGAGTTGGTCCACTATCACATCTTTTCGGAGTTAGCCCACATATTCTGCTGGTTTATTAATTGAGTTTAATTGTTGGTTCTTGAATGAGATTTATTGATGTCGAATGGTGTGATTGGATGGACTATTTAAATAGCGAATTATAACATGTTTCTTTTTCTCCCTCCTCTATTCTGTTAATTTATTGCTCAGACTAGTTTCCTGTCTTTCATAGGAACTAGTCTACCCACCTACTAAGTCCTTTTGACTTACGTTATTTTCTTTATTGTTTCTTATTATCTGTTCGGGCAGATACGGTTCCGAGTACCAGCGAGCCCCGTGGCCAGAGTTGAAGATTTTCCGGTTGATCAGCGGTGAGCCAACCATCCTCATTCCGTGGTGGCGCACCTTTCTATTATTTCATTCCTGTCATTTATTGTTTCAGACATTCGGGATATTTTATTCAGCATTTATCTTATAGTTGTTCATGGCTTATGGTAGAGGACTAGACCTTTTGTTTGCACTATGGGATATTTTGCGTATTTCAGTAATAAAAGTCGCAACTTGAACTTTATTATATTATTTCTTTAATATTATTGAGGTTAATTATTAATATAGCGAGTGGGTTCGCCCGATGGGGTTTGTTTGGGTGCCCTCACGACCATCCAGAATTTTTGGGTCGTGACAATTGGTATCAGAGCCCAGGTCTAGTGTCCTGATAAGTCATGAACAGTGCCTAATAGAGTCTTGTTGATTGGTACGGAGACGTCTGTACTTCTCTATGAGGGGCTATATGGCATTTAGTGAAAAATTTCCCTTCATTCATTCTTCAGTTTCGGGCGTACAGATTTCAAGTCAAAGACTAACTTATTCCACTGTCTAATTCACAGATGGTTACTGCTCGTGCTTCTTCATCACAACAAGGGGTGAATGCGTCAGACGCAGCAGTAGGAGTACAGGCACCTGAGGTAGTACCACCGGTGCAGGCTGCCCCGAGAGGTGGTGGTAGAGGTGGCGGCAGAGGCCGAGGTAAAGGACGTGGTAGGGGTGGTCGTGGAGCTCATACTCAGATAGCCACCCAGGCTAGGGCTAGGGCCACTCATGCTGTAGGGGAGGATGCTCAGGATGATGATCTAGTACCAGAGGATCCACCAGTTGATCCGCCAGTTGTACCAGACGCTCAGGGAGGTCCGATTCCTATTGATGGGGGATTTATAGCCACCCCGGTTCTTCAGGACACTTTGGTACAGATATTGGGATTTCTTAAGGCTCAGTACCCTCAGGGTGTACCAATTGATCCAGCTACTTCCCGAGATCAGGCTAGGGTTGGTATCCAGACTCCGGTTACGCACACTCCAGAGACTCAGGCTGCTACAGGTCTTCATGATCCAGATGTTTTTATAACTGGTGGGACGCCTCAGACCACAGGTCAGGGTATTGACACAGGTAGACTTCACCAGTTTAAGAGGTTGAAACCCCCTACTTTTTCTGGTACAGATGCTTCTGCAGATCCACTTGACTTTATTGAGAGTTGTGAGGAGATGCTATCTACCTTGGGTTTTCTTCAGGAACATGGAGTGGAACATACGGCATTTCAGCTCAGAGGGCATGCTAAGGCCGGTGGAAATCTTTTATGGCAGGCAGGGAAGCTGGGTTACCCAAGCTCACTTGGAGAGAGTTCGTGCATAAGTTCGATGAGGTATTCTTGCCTATGACCTTGAAAGATGAGAAGCGCAGCTAGTTCGAGAAGCTTCGCCAGGGAGACATGACAGTTACTCAGTACTATATTCGTTTCACAGAGTTATCTTGATTTGGGGCTATATTGATTCCCACCACGGCAGAACAGGTGAAGAGGTTCATTGAGGGTCTTTCCCCTCCTTTGAAAGATCGTATGGCACGAGATGTGGGTTCTGGGATTTCGTTTGAGCAGGCAGTCGAGACAGCCAGGAGGATTGAGGGATACCGTATTCAGGATAGAGAAGAGTGGGACAGTAAGAAGTCTCGTGGTTTAGGTAGTTATTCTGGAGCCTCATCTGGAGGCAAGGGTTCCTACGGCAGATCCTCAGATAGGCAGGTTTATTCTACATTACAGGGATCTCAGGTCGCATCTATGACTCATCATCAGTATGCTCCTCATTTACAGCAGGGTCATTTCAAGATGCCATATCAGGCCCAGCCATATCGTCCTGGTATTAATTGTCTCATTGTAAGGAGATTGGACATTTCAAGAGGGATTGTCCTAGACTTCATCAGGCTATTAGTCACCCAGCTCCTCAGTCGCAGGCATTGACCCGTGCTCCTGGTATTTCTGCAGCTCCTCTGGCCTCTAGGGGTCCTCCACAGCCAGGCAGAGGTCATGGGCGCGGAGGTGCCAGTTATCCTAGTGGTGGTCATTCCAGTGGTGGTAATTCAGGCCGTGGTTATTCAGGTTGTGGTTCTTCTGGTGGTGGTCATTTAGGTCGTGGTTATTCTAGCAGCGGTCACTCAGGCAGTGGTTATTCTGGTGGTGGTCGATCAGGCAGTGGATATTCAGGTGGTGTTCACCCTCAGGCTCAGACTAGGGATCAGATTTATGCTCTCCCAGCTAGGCAGGATGCGGTGGCATCCAATGCTGTGGTCACAGGTATGATTTCTATATGTGGTCGTGATGCTTATTCACTTGTTGATCCGGGTTCCACTTATTCGTATGTATCGCCATATTTTGCTGCGAGTTTCAATGTTGATTATATGCTTATTAATGATCCCTTTTGTGTTTCGACACCGGTTGGAGAGTCTATTATGGTAGATCGAGTATATCCAGGTTGTATAGTCTCTATCCAGGGTCAGCAAACCGTTGTTGATTTATTAGTTCTTGACATGGTAGACTATGATGTGATCATGGGTATGGATTGGTTGGCATCTTGTTACGCGACTCTTGATTGTCATGCCAAGACAATCCGGCTTTCTGTTCCAGGTGCACCCTCGGTGGAGTGGCACGGTTCTTATCTTGCACCTTCGGGCAAGGTTATCTCTTTCATAAAGGCTAGACAGATGTTAGGCAAAGGGTATTTAGCCTATCTAGCATTGATCCGGGACACCAACATTGAGTCCCCGTCTATTGATTCTATTCCTATTGTTTGTGAATTTGCTGATGTGTTTCCAGAGGATTTACCGGGTGTTCCTCCTGATAGAGATATTGAATTTGGCATAGATGTTGTTCCCGGTACGCAGCCTATCTCTATTCCTCTTTATCGTATGGCTCCTGCTGAGCTGAGAGAATTAAAGGAGCAGTTGCAGGATTTACTTAGTAAGGGATTTATCAGACCCAGTGTTTCACCTTGGGGAGCTCCAGTATTATTTGTTAAGAAGAAAGATGGCTCGATGCGGATGTGTATTGACTATAGGCAGCTGAACAAGGTTACGATAAAGAACAAGTATTCGTTGCCTCGTATTGATGACTTGTTTGATCAGCTACAGGGAGCTAAGTTCTTTTCTAAGATTGACTTGAGATCTGGTTATCATCAGTTGAAGATTCGTGAGAGTGATATTCCAAAGACGGCCTTTCGGACCCGTTATGGTCACTATGAGTTTCTGGTTATGTCATTTAGGCTTACAAATGCCCCGGCAGCTTTTATGGATTTAATGAACCGAGTGTTCAGGCCTTACTTGGACTTATTTGTCATTGTCTTTATTGACGATATCTTGATTTATTCCCGTAGCCGAGCGGAGCATGAGGAGCACTTGAGAGCTGTTATGCAGACACTTCGGGATCAGAAGCTGTACGCTAAGTTCTCAAAATGTGAATTCTGGTTAGATTCTGTGGCATTCTTGGGTCACATTGTGTCTAATGAAGGCATTAAAGTTGACCCGAAGAAAATTGAGGCAGTTCAAAATTCGCCACGACCTACTTCTCCGACAGAGATACGTAGTTTCCTTGGGTTGGCAGGGTATTACCGCCGATTTATTCAGGGGTTTTCTTCTATTGCAGCTCCGCTGACCCGTTTGACTCAGAAAGCTGTGCAGTTTCGATGGTCAGAGGAGTGTGAGGTGAGCTTTCAGAAGCTCAAATCCTTATTGACTACTGCTCCAGTGTTGACTCTCCCTATTGGCTCAGGTGGGTTTGTAGTATATTGTGATTGATGCAATGGAAAATACGCGGAAGCTAACAACGATATAAACTATGCGGAAGCGATAAATAACAAGATATGTGATATCATAGATATCGGGGAAATAAGGATTGGGGAGTCAAGAAACGAGAAGAAAGAACGGATTAATGAATTCGAGACATGAATTAATAATCCAAAAGGGAGAAAGTGAAACTCGAACCTTACAATGGAATCTAACTAGGTGTCGATCGTCATAGGTTCCAAGTTAACGAGATACATGAAGCCTCGGGCTTCGGACTAGAAAAGCTCGGCCTTCTCTAATTCTCTCTTCTCTCTATTCAATTCAAGCTAAACTAATGAAATGAATAGCTAAAATGCTATTTATACATTTACAATGTTAAATGGACAAAAATGCCCCTGCAGCTGATTCTGGTTCGCTGATCAACCTTTCTTCATCGCGATCGCGCCAGGGAGGCTCGCGATCGCGCAGAGCAAAACAATCAACATCGCGATCGCGCTACTGGGGACGCTGTCGCTCAGGGTTCGAACGGACAAGGCTTCAACTCCTCGCGAGATCAACGCTGTCGCGCAAGGCAATATGCTCCTCTTTGCGATCGCGTGAGACATGGTCGCGATCACGAAGAACAAATGTCCTTCCTTAGGCAGTGAGCTCCCAGTGTGCTCCCCTATTTTGCCCTGTTTTGGGCTGCCTGTTTTCCTGCCCTGTTTCTTCCGTCCTCGGCGCTCCAATGCATGATCTTCCAAGACGTTCCCGGAGGCCTTGACTCGTATCCGTTGTGCTCTCGAGCTTGGCTTTTGATGGTTGTCGTTTAGGCCATTTTATATTGCATCATCCTCCCCTTCTTGGAAGGATTTCGTCCTCGAAATCGAACCATCAAAACCTACAATCAAAACAAGCACAACCAAAACTTCCTACTTCACAAGTAGGTTAGCTTAACAAGAATAAGTGCAAGTGGTGTGGAAAACATACTCTTGTGATAGAGCCAAGCATCAATATCTATGAAAAAGCTTATGTCCCCTAAAGAGACAATAAATTCTTGGCTCGACAAGAACAAGCACTCATAATTAAAACAAGCAAAGAGATCAAGGATATGCATGTAGCAATTAAATTCCCCACGACCCCTAAGCCCATAACCAACACACCAAGCCTTCAAATCAATTTTATCACAAAGTGACACATCGGCTTTGGCATGCTCAACACTCAAGGTGTGCTCAACATATGGGATGGAGTAAGTAAAATAATTCATATCACAACTAACATCGACTACTCCACTCCCCTTCTTAAGAGCATTCTTACACACACCGAGAGGTACCCCCTCACCTCCAAATTCACCTCCAAGACGATCCTCCTCACTAGAGAAACTCCAAAGGAAGGTCTCCAAAATAGGTTCTTCATCATGATAGTCCACACAACGAAGGCTAGGACTACTAGAAGATAGGTCAACACGACCAATACCAAGACCACTCTCCTCACTCGGAGTCCCAAACGTTGGATCATCCATAGAGCCTAACTTGACAAACCATGGAGGTTCGACTCTACTACCGACCCTAGTCCGATACAATTCACCACCACAAATGAGTTTGCCTTCAAACAATAGAAATGTAAAGGCATGCACCTCAAATTCATGGTTACACAAAAGCATAGAATCAAGACTAGGTCCTTCACTCTCACTCGAGGAGTCATCGAACATAAATCGATCCATCTCACACACGAGAGACTCCTCAAGGTCACATCCATCCTCACTACGACACAAGGAACCACCACTATCAAATAAGCAATCAAAGGGAAGAATAAGATTATCATGCAATTCATCTTCTCCTTTATCAAATATAGGTGGGGTGTCATAACAAGGTTCACAAGCAAGGTCAAATATGACATCTTCACTAAAGAGAGGTTCAATGAAAACCGAGCTCACATCATGATATGGCTTTTCAACCCTCTCAACTAGTGGTTCATTTTCACACACAAGTTGACCCAAAGGCTCTACGCTAGTTGCAAACACATTATAGTCATGCAAATCATCAACTAGCCTAGTGTTCTCGCTAACAACATCACAAGACAAGGAAGTAGCATGCTCAAGGAAGGAAGGACTAACACATACCTTTGAGTCGCACTCGGGCTCACTCAATGTACTTGAAGCATCATGGGTAGTTCCTTCACCTTGTAGCTCACATTTGGCTTCTCCTTCACCTTGTCTTTCCATCTCGGAACATGGTTGAGGCTCCATCGGTTTGCCTCCAAGAATCCCTACACAAGAATTCAAACACAAAGAAGAAAAGGATAAAGGGTTAATGTTAGAATAAGGGGTGTCCTCACTCTTTTTTCCCTCTTTCTTTTCCCTCATTTTTTTTCTAAGGTTAGGTGTAGATTCGGGTAGTGACAACTCACTCACATCACTCAACACAACCTCTCCTTTTTCCACTCGAGAGTTGTCACCGGTTGCTCCTTTACTCCTCTCTATCTTTTGTCTCTCAAATTCGGGCGAATTGGGACGAGGCCCAAGAATACCCATAGCCGGAGTAGGTGGACTTTTCACGTCAACCCGGAATCTAGGACTAGAAGACTCATCACTTGATGCCTCCTTTTTCTTTGTTGGTGAACCACTCGGCTTTGAAAATGGCTTCGGGCTCACCTTGTTGACATTTGCCAACTCTTTTGTAGCACTAGTCCTACCATTGTTTGTGTTTGTAGGACTTCTTGTTTGCACGTTGTTGCCCATGGAATGAAGTTCCCGATCCTTGCTCCTTTGTCTAGCCAAAGAAGGGCCACTAGTAGGCACTCGGCTCTTCGCCCGGTAAGGCACAAAGTCATAGACTCTTTGCCCTACGCCCACAAGATACGCACCCTTCACCACACTATATTGCACCCTCTTCCCCTCCAACCACGGCTCACCCATCCACACATCAACATGACGCATGGGATACACGTCACACCACACATAGCATTTATAACTCCCATGAGATATGAGTACCCGAGCCTCCTTAGAAACCCACACTCCCTCATATTCATAAGGATGCTCTAGCTTATGGCATGGTATCCTAAGCCTATCAACCAAAGAGGTGCTAATACAATTGGCATCGGTATCACCAATCTTGAGCAAGTATCCTCCAATACCATCTATCCCAACAACGAACCTACGCCTACCCAAGTTTTGCACATTGGCATCCAAATGAGAACTTGAACGCCCACAAGTGTCATCTCCGACAACTTGGGTCTTCCTTATCCCTCCACTAGTTGCAACACCACTAGAACAATCTCCACTTCCCGTCACTCTCCCAACATTAGCAATGTTGTTGGAAGTCATGGAAGGAACCTCGCCATGGAATCCATAAGTGCCTCTCGCCTTGGATCCATAGCCCATAGTACTACTCCTACTACAACCATCCACGCCCCTCATGGCATACATCCCCTTTGTAGCAAAAGCAACACCATTTCTCAAACCAACCTCCACATGGGAATTAGAAGCATTAGGTCGCTTAGCGTACCTAGAAGGTGCAAGCTTCTTCTTTCTCACGGAACAACCACCACCACCTCCCATACTAATGGAAGGTCCTCCACTACTCCCTTGTACTGCATTAGCAACACCAAGAGAAGATGCATAAGAACAATTCATATACTCAACATCATCATCAACTCTATCTATGTCACTATCATGCTCAATTTCATCACAAGTAGAGTAAGTAGGATCAATGTACCTTGAAGCGTCACCATCTTCGATTTCTTGACTAGAAGCATAGGAATCATCACAATCTTCATCACAAGCATCAATCTCACGATCATCATAGTGAACCGCTCCATCAACATAGGAGCCATGGTTTCCATCATCATAGTAATGGCCATCATCACCCTCATAGGAACCATAGTCTCCATCATCACCATACGAGTCATACCAACTCGCATCATCGCCACATGAGCCACAATCTACTCCATCATCATTATCCGACATTGTTTGCAATCACCAAAAATAAAACCTCCCAAAAGTCACTCCCTCACGTGTATCACTCAATATATGTACACTCAAGAGTGAGGCCTTATCAACTTGGGAACCAAGGTAATCACAACTAGCATGTCCAAGTTATAGTTCGGAATGGAATTAATGAGACTCGATGTACGGACGGCTATTTAAAGTGCGCACTTGAGGCCAAAGGAGTTCTATGACTCTTCTTTGAATTCTAATCTCCTCTATGCATGAATACCCTATACGCTAAAGGATTAGTGTCTTTTAAGTAGGCCAATTACCTTCAAAACACTAACCAAGAGGTACGGTAGAAAACGGATTTGGAATCGGATGAAATTTCGTTTATGATCTAGAAACTCATCATATTTAATGAACCAATTGGAGTCATGATGTTTGGAAACTGTTCGGAAGCCGTTGCGAACGTTCTGTCCCAAAACTGGAATTCTGAAATTTTTTTGTTCTTCGCTATCGCGACCAGACGCGCGCGATCGCGAAGGGTTAATTTTTCAAAAAATAATTTTGTTCTTCGCTATCGCGGAATTGCTCTTCGCGATCGCGAAGGGTTATTTCTGCAACTTTCACAGCAGCTCAAAAACGGGTTTTTGGCGATTTTGGCCAAAATTTTGGCTCGATTTCAACCCGAAACACAAAATCAACGATACCCAAAGGTGTATACAACCAATATCATCAATCCACAATAGTTTTTCAACTCCGAACAACAACAACGAGCTTCGATTCAAGATTGAAGCGTTTTCAAGAATTTTCAAACTTTTGGATTTTGATTTTCAAAATTTTTGAATCGTAACACCAAAACAAAAGATATGGGTATCAAAACGACGGGAATACAATAAGGAACAAACCCCAATACTTTTTAACACTCGGGGACTTGTATCCAACCCGATCAACCAATTTTTTTCAACTTTTCTAGTTTTTCTATTTTTTTGTTTTTCTTCAAATTTCAAGAACAAACAACACAAACACAACAATGACAAGAACAAGACCGAGGATTCGTAAGAACGAAGCCTAGCCGTGCTCTGATACCAACTGATGCAATGGAAAATACGCGGAAGCTAACAACGATATAAACTATGCGGAAGCGATAAATAACAAGATATGTGATATCATAGATATCGGGGAAACAAGGATTGGGGAGTCAAGAAACGAGAAGAAAGAACGGATTAATGAATTCAAGACATGAATTAATAATCCAAAAGGGAGAAAGTGAAACTCGAACCTTACAATGGAATCTAACTAGGTGTCGATCGCCATAGGTTCCAAGTTAACGAGATACATGAAGCCTCGGGCTTCGGACTAGAAAGGCTCGGCCTTCTCTAATTCTCTCTTCTCTCTATTCGATTCAAGCTAAACTAATGAAATGAAGAGCTAAAATGCTATTTATACATTTACAATGTTAAATGGACAAAAATGCCCCTTCAGCTGATTCTGGTTCGCTGATCAACCTTTCTTCATCGCGATCGCGCCAGGGAGGCTCGCGATCGCGCAGAGCAAAACAATCAACATCGCGATCGCGCTACTGGGGACGCTGTCGCGCAGGGTTCGAACGGACAAGGCTTCAACTCCTCGCGAGATCAACGCTGTCGCGCAAGGTAATATGCTCCTCTTCGCGATCGCGTGAGACATGGTCGCGATCGCGAAGAACAAATGTCCTTCCTTAGGCAGTGAGCTCCCAGTGTGCTCCCCTATTTTGCCCTGTTTTGGGCTGCCTGTTTTCCTGCCCTGTTTCTTCCGTCCTCGGAGCTCCAATGCATGATCTTCCAAGACGTTCCCGGAGGCCTTGACTCGTATCCGTTGTGCTCTCGAGCTTGGCTTTTGATGGTTGTCGTTTAGGCCATTTTATATTGCATCATCTGATACCAACTGATGCAATGGAAAATACGCGGAAGCTAACAACGATATAAACTATGCGGAAGCGATAAATAACAAGATATGTGATATCATAGATATCGGGGAAACAAGGATTGGGGAGTCAAGAAACGAGAAGAAAGAACGGATTAATGAATTCAAGACATGAATTAATAATCCAAAAGGGAGAAAGTGAAACTCGAACCTTACAATGGAATCTAACTAGGTGTCGATCGCCATAGGTTCCAAGTTAACGAGATACATGAAGCCTCGGGCTTCGGACTAGAAAGGCTCGGCCTTCTCTAATTCTCTCTTCTCTCTATTCAATTCAAGCTAAACTAATGAAATGAAGAGCTAAAATGCTATTTATACATTTACAATGTTAAATGGACAAAAATGCCCCTGAAGCTGATTCTGGTTCGCTGATCAACCTTTCTTCATCGCGATCGCGCCAGGGAGGCTCGCGATCGCGCAGAGCAAAACAATCAACATCGCGATCGCGCTACTGGGGACGCTGTCGCGCAGGGTTCGAACGGACAGGGCTTCAACTCCTCGCGAGATCAACGCTGTCGCGCAAGGCAATATGCTCCTCTTCGCGATCGCGTGAGACATGGTCGCGATCGCGAAGAACAAATGTCCTTCCTTAGGCAGTGACCTCCCAGTGTCCTCCCCTATTTTGCCCTGTTTTGGGCTGCCTGTTTTCCTGCCCTGTTTCTTCCGTTCTCGGCGCTCCAATGCATGATCTTCCAAGACGTTCCCGGAGGCCTTGACTCGTATCCGTTGTGCTCTCGAGCTTGGCTTTTGATGGTTGTCGTTTAGGCCATTTTATATTGCATCAGTGATGCCTCTCGTATCGGTTTGGGGTGTGTCTTAATGCAAAATGGCAGGATTATTGCATATGCATCAAGGCAGCTGTAGGTGAGTGAGAGGAACTACCCTACCCATGACTTAGAGTTGGCAGCAGTTGTGTTTGCTTTGAAACTCTGGAGGCACTATCTTTATGGGGAGCCTTGTGAGATTTTTACTGATCACAAGAGCTTACAACACCTATTTAATCAGAAGGATTTAAATGGTAGGCAACGTAGATGGCTCGAGTTAATCAAGGACTGTGATCTTACCATTCGTTATCACCCGGGAAAGGCCAATGTTGTAGCTGATGCATTGAACCGGAAGTCTATGGGTAGTCTTGCATATTTAGATGCTGATATGAGGCCCTTGGCGATTGATTTGCAGGCTTTGACTAACCAGAGGGTTAGAGTATTCAGCCCAGCGCCTGACAGGGTGTTTGCTTGTATGATGACCCAGTCTTCTCTTGCCAATCAGATCAAGGAGAGGCAGTATGAGGATTCTTATTTGCTAGAGTTGCGAGATACGGCCCTAAGTGGGGGAGCGTCAGAGTTTACAGTTGATGATGATGGTGTCCTTCGTCTCAACGGTCGTTTGTGTGTTCCTAATGTTGATGACTTGAGGCAGTTGGTATTGGATGAGGCACACAGCTCGCGATATTCCATTCATCCTGGCACCACTAAGATGTATCATGACCTTCGTGAGTTATACTGGTGGAAGGGAATGAAGAAAGATGTTTTTGAGCACGTGTCTCGATGCTCAAACTGTCAGCAGGTCAAGTACGAGCATAGAAGACCCGCAGGTTTATCCCAGGCATTACCTATTCCCGAGTGGAAGTGGGAAATGATCACTATGGTCTTTGTTGTTGGTTTGCCTAGGACTTTGAGACAGCATGACTCAGTTTGGGTGGTGGTTGATAGACTTACCAAGTCTGCTCACTTTATTGCAGTGAAGACTACATATTCAGCAAAGAAGTTGGCTCAGATTTTTATTGAGCATATTATCCGATTGCATGGTACTCCACTTTCTATTATTTCTGATAGAGGCTCTCAGTTCACAGCACAGTTTTGGCAGTCATTTCAGCGAGAATTGGGGACTAAGGTTCAGCTTAGTACTGCATTTCACCCACAGACGGATGGTCAGTCAGAGCGGACTATACAGATACTAGAGGATATGTTGAGAGCTTGTGCGCTGGACTTTGGTGGTCATTGGGATGACCATTTACCCATAGCAGAATTCGCTTATAATAATAGCTACCAGTCTTCTATTCAGATGGCACCGTTTGAGGCTTTGTACGGGCGTAGGTGTCTCTCTCCAGTGGGATGGTTTGAGTCTGGTGAGGTGATTGCTTTAGGTCCAGATTATGTGCAGCAGACTTTGGATAGGGTACGAATTATTCAGGATCGCTTACGGACTGCTCAGAGTAGACAGATATCATATGCAAACCGGAGGACCCGGGACTTGGTGTTTATGGAGGGTGATTTGGTTTACTTAAAGGTGTTACCGATGCGAGGTGTGATGAGATTTGGGAAGAAAGGAAAATTGAGTCCTCGTTTCATTGGTCCGTTTGAGATTATTCAGCGTATTGGTAATATTGCTTATAAGCTTGCCTTACCCGATTCGATGCCGGTTCATCCAGTTTTTCATGTTTCTATGCTTCGGAAATGTGTTCACGATCCTACTCACGTTATTGAGGCGAATACAATTCAGTTGGATGAGAACCTCGCTTATGAGGAGACCCCGATTGCTATAGTTGAAAGGGATATTCGCAAGTTGAGATCAAAAGAAATTCCCTTGGTAAAGGTGCAGTGGCGAAATCGTCCACATGATGAGGCTACTTGGGAGATGGAGGCTACTATGCGAGAGAAACAACAGGTATATGTCATGACACCTGCTAATTAAAATTGCTTATGTATTTATTCTATCGCCTCCTATGCGGTTGTGTGAGGGTCTAGATTGTTTAAGTGTGTTATGGAGAGTCGTTCGGTTATAGTCCTCTTGGTGGACTTCAAGTATCGTTCGAGGACGAACGAGAGTTTAAGTGGGGGAGAATGTGATGACCCGATATTTTACAATTATCATTTTTCCTAGTTATTCCGTTAGTTTTGATATATTTATTTTAATTAATATTATAGAATAATTACTTATGTAAATTATGTGTTGGAAGAAGGGTTAGAGATATAATTTGGGGCAACTCTTGGACCAATTAGACCTTATCCTTATTAGTTGGTATTTAAATGTAAAATAAACAAATATATTAGTGGAGGAGTAGGATTAGGCGTGCTCTTCACCGCATAAGCATAACTTCATAATACACAATTTAGGTTTAGAGTGAAACTTAAGGATATAGCTTAGTAGCGGCAGAAAGAGTATTTTCTTTCAAAAAAAAATGAGAAGTGCTAAATTGATTTCAAATACAGTGATTTGGCAGATTCAGTTGTAGGAGATTTCTGGTATCCTTCTATCCTATATACTTGAATTATTGTCACCTTTAACTTCTATAACTTCTTTCTTCATTATTACATAATTGTTGGGAAGCATCATGATTACTTAGTGATAGTAGTACGCTATAGCCACGTTTGTGCTTTGAAATTACGTACTGCTACCGTTTCCTTATTTATTTTTATTACAGTAATGGTTTAGTTAGCTTAAGTCAATCATTTTATAATGGTAACTATATTCATGAGTTGGAGGTAAAGAGTTATGGGATCTTTCTTTATTTTAGGTGAAATTGAGTGGAATCTAGGCGTGGTATTGTTTACTGGTGGAATTAGGATCTATATTTAGTCACACATATATTTCTTTCTTTCGTTTTTTTTGCCTTAAAGTAATAGTTCACAAAACTTTCTTTTAATGATTAGATAATTAGTGGTAGGAGATGAAAAGAGCAATAAAATATAAATTATTGCTTATGATTATGCATTACCACTGGTGATGTACTGTTCGGAGTCCTTGGTAGATGAAGTTGTTACTTTGAATATTTTCGTACTATTTTTATTGGCTAAAGAATGGAACGTACTATGTTGATTATAGTAGCAGTGTATTTTAATATAAGTGAGAATGAAGGTATTATCTTTTAAATGTGAAGTATTCGTACTAGATATTGACATATTCAGTTTATATATATATATTTTTTAAATTATTAACTTATTTTTCTGCCTTGATTCATATAATATTAAGAATAGAGATTAGTGCTTTAGGCCTGAGCATTAGAAACGGGGAATTGAGATATTGAGCTAGTAGTCTAATTAATTATGCATTTCCCTCTTTTACTTAGAGCAAGAACGTTTGGAGCAGATTCGACAAGGAAAGAAGGTTTTTGAGTAGTGTTTCGCTTCTTCGGCTAGAGGTAGGTGGTTCTATCCCTTTCTTTGGTGAGACTAGTCCACGCGGGATATTGTTCATACGTTCCTTGTATGTGCACTGCCCAAGGTGTAACCTTTTACACCTTTTCGTTGTCTTTAAACATTTACTTGGAATATGTGTTGTTTTTCCTGGATTGTATTTACTCCTGGTTGTTGTTTAAAGTATTGTATGTTATGTGTATGTTTGACATGAAAATTTATGATTACTTTGATATGTCGGAGTTGGTCCAATTGATAATGTTTTGGAGTTTCTCCACTTGATAGCCTCGGAGTTGGTCCACTATCTATTTTAGAGTTGGTATATTTGATAGCCTCGGAGTTGGTCCACTATCACATCTTTTCGGAGTTAGCCCACATATTCTGCTGGTTTATTAATTGAGTTTAATTGTTGGTTCTTGAATGAGATTTATTGATGTCGAATGGTGTGATTGGATGGACTATTTAAATAGCGAATTATAACATGTTTCTTTTTCTCCCTCCTCTATTCTGTTAATTTATTGCTCAGACTAGTTTCCTGTCTTTCATAGGAACTAGTCTACCCACCTACTAAGTCCTTTTGACTTACGTTATTTTCTTTATTGTTTCTTATTATCTGTTCGGGCAGATACGGTTCCGAGTACCAGCGAGCCCCGTGGCCAGAGTTGAAGATTTTCCTGTTGATCAGCGGTGAGCCAACCATCTTCATTCCGTGGTGGCGCACCTTTCTATTATTTCATTCCTGTCATTTATTGTTTCAGACATTCGGGATATTTTATTCAGCATTTATCTTATAGTTGTTCATGGCTTATGGTAGAGGACTAGACCTTTTGTTTGCACTATGGGATATTTTGCGTATTTCAGTAATAAAAGTCGCAACTTGAACTTTATTATATTATTTCTTTAATATTATTGAGGTTAATTATTAATATAGCGAGTGGGTTCGCCCGATGGGGTTTGTTCGGGTGCCCTCACGACCATCCAGGATTTTTGGGTCATGACAGGGGTAAAGTGGATCTTTGCCATGAGGGCCAACAGTTTGGTTTGGTTCAACGATCTCATCAGTATGGGTTAGAGGAATCCTGCATTTCAATTCAAGCAACCTCTGCTCCAGCTTAGTGTAGTTTTCATAAGCGGCCGTGCTTTGTTTCTCAGGAGTGCCAACCTTGTCGAACTCAGCCATGATACTTCGTCTCGTCCTTGTCCTTGTAGGTAGAGGGGTAGGTGTCGGGATCGATCCTTTGGACCTCAACCGGTATTGCGGCGCGGCCAGAATGCTTAAACCAAACTTTAGGGGACTTAGGAACTAACATATCAAAATAAGTAGATAAAATGTAAGTATATGTTAGATAAAAATAAAAATCGCGTCCTATCATGCATGGGACCTCTTTTGTGCCAGAGGTGGGCCTATCGTGGATTCGAAGTAAACGTTTGCACCAAACACATCATTTCGTTCGAATAAACATGATCATCACCAGTCTAAACCCCCAAAATAACGAAATTTATTTAGTTTGCTTGGCTTTATTACAACAACTAATGACTTGATAAAGATGAAAATGACATTAAAGAAAGGACAAGACGACTTGACTCGACACGACTAGACTAGGCGCCAAGCAAAAAGGACTTCAGGTTCAAGCATCAGCTCCAGCGTCATCCTTTTCCTTATCCTCTTTGGCTTCCTCCTTCGGTTTGTAAACCAGACTAATGAGCGGAGTATCAGCGAATGTTTCCAAAAAGTCTTTCCCATCCTCCATGTCACCCAGAGCCTTGCTAAGAACTCACAAATTTACAATCCTCTTGCTTCCTTCTCTTCCAGCGGTACTGACTTAAAGTATTCTCCCTATCTTTTGAGCAAATCTTGCAAATTCTCAGCTGCTTGCCTTGCAGTCATGACCTTGCCGGTCCAATACTTGAGTTCATCCCCTTTGATCTTATCTTTATATTGTCTCCTCATCTCTCTTTCTTGCGTCACCCTTAACTCCTTCTTTCTTTGGTTGAACTCTTGCTTCAGCTTCTTGTATTTTTCAGCAGCATTTGGAGCCTTGGCTTTCCTTTTAAGTGTAGTCTTAAATCGATACTTCGCCTTGCTTTGTCAAGCCACTGAGGGTAGGTCAGGGTAGTTGCGGGCTTCACCTTACTGTCACGACCATGGCAAAACTGCATAATAAGCCTTTTCTCCCACATTGTCAGTATAGTGAGGACCATTGGATGATCGATGTCTTTCATGTCGACATTGAAGCTCCTTCCTTTAGTTAACTGTGGGGTTTGTTGTGTCATGCCCACTTGCCGAACGATCCTTAGAGGAACATAGTGATGAGTTCCTCGAAATCCCATCAACGTCAAAAAGGTGATGTCTTGACCTTGTATGGAGACAACGAAGCCAGCACAATGTTCAATAACCCATTGCACCGTTTGCAGTTCCACGAGCCTAGTGTACTATCCTTCCATGTTCGCGGGGTATTCCCATGTCATCTTTCCAGCCATACGGGCACCGTATGAGCGGATTCCTCCGTGCCAAGAGGGTTTTGGTGCCACCGGACTGACAGTGACACTGTGCAAGTGCTCTATCAACCAAATTTCAAGTAACAGGTTGCAACCTTCGAAAAAGTCTCCTCCCCTCCTACATTTAGTCAAAGCCCTATAAACTTCCCCCAGAATCATTGGAATCAGACTCACTTGACGTTTGAAAACACCTCTGCGCAGATCCTCTACTACTCTCCCTAACCTTATGTTGATCTTGCCTCCTTTCTCGGGAAGGACAAAAGTCTGATCAAGTGGGGAGGTCGGTAAACAATCTCAAATTGGAGAGTACCCTTTGCAGCCATAGTCTGAAAACAAAACAAGAAAAGGTAAATGACCAAAACACCCTTATAATTTTGATCATGTTCAAACAGACAATCAATGTTTGTGCAAACGCTTCTTCAAATTAATGCAGAGATGCAATTCGTCACTTTTCGGGCCAAAAACCCTTTTTGACATTTGGCGTTTTACTAATGGACTATTACGTGCCAAGGACATACAGCCTTCCTAGGTTTGTTATTATACAAAAAAAAAATGCATTTTGTGACCAATTATTCTCATAAATTCCCCAAAATTTATAAATCAGTACATGATAATAATTTGGAAAAGTAAAAATACAAAAGAAGTGAAAATGACACTTTGACTAGGTAGCACACTCCTTTTCCATCTTGGCCTTCTTTGCTTCTCATGTAATCTCCTTGACTTCTTCCATAGCTTTGATCAAGTATCCTTTGGCTGCTACCAAATGTAAGATGTCTACCTCTGCACACTCCGAATTCCATTGTTCAAGTTTTGTTTCCAATGCCTCCATCTTTCCTTCTAGTTCTAATGTACGCTTCTTCCACACTTCGATTTCTTCTTTGTTTTCCTTATCCATTTTGACAGCTTTTAACATAAAGTCTCGGTACCGGATTTGAGCCTCCGCTTCACGATCTCTTACGTTGTTCTCACGACTTGGCCCTACTGTTATTTCCCACGATTACACCACTTTACTGTTTTAAGGACCAGTTCCTTAAAATGTGTTCCTTTACTTTACGATATGCGGAATTAAAACTATAAGTAATTGAACACCAGATTTTAGCGTGGAAAAACCCCTAGACACGGGATCAAAAAACCACGACCTACTTCTCAAGTAGGATTTCAACTTCACTATGTAAAAAGACCCACTTGGTTACAAGACTCACTCTTACTAACCTAGGACTAACTCTAATCCTTTAGTGATCTTTCTCACGATCAGTGAAGTTGTGTCAAGTCCACGACTTGAACCACATAGTTTACAACTCGATTTTTGCTTACTACAATTGAACTAAGACTCGAACATTTACAAGATTCAATCTAAGGAACAGGTTCTTACTTAGTTCTACTGTAGCTAACTGATTACACAAATAAGCTAATAATTCTTCTCAGCTTTTGCTCGATGCTCTCTCTGTATTTGTGTACACCTCTATGGCTGATGAACTCCACGTTTTATAGCCAAGAAGTCTTGATGAATTAGAATTCCAAAGCTCCCTTGACTTTGAATCCTAATTGGATTCTACCTTCTTGAATCCGAATCCTTTATCCCTTAGTTATGCAATCTTTTCGTATCTAATTAGGCCTGCATAATTACCAAGATACACGTCAGTATTAGGATAAATAATAATATCTTAATTAAATGATTTTGCATGAATTATCTATTCTGCTTCAGTGTTTCAAAGGAACAGGTCCTTTGAATCCGTTCCTCAGTCATCAGTCAAAACTCCAAGCTTATCCAAGCTAACAATTTCCCCCTTTTTGATGATGACAAATTCATACTCATAGCTTCATCTCCTTAATGTCCTGAAGTACAATTTAAGCTCAAAAAGACACCAATCAATGGAGAATTAATTCATCATTAAGGAACAGATTTTCTTAGGTATAAAATCATGCAAAATCCGACCTTACTCTTCCCCCTTTTGGCATCATTGAAAAGGTTGCATATACAAATATAATCCAAGTGTTAGAATTAATCAGCACATGGCCATTGAGGCAACTCAAAATGCAAACATAATTCAAATAAAGCAACTGCAAAACAATGATATTAGCCATCCAAGACAATTCATTTAACAAAAATATTAAAATCAGGGGATACAAGCAAGTACTACAGAATTATCCAACTACTAAAGAAGAAGAGAAGGCTAAGGCACTAGGCTAGGCTAGATCCCACTAGACAAAAGATGGCTAAAGGATAAGGCTAAGGTGGTCAGGATGTGGAAGGACCAGTTCCCTGAGACTTGTTAAGCAGATCAAACATCTGCTTGAGCATTCCCTCATTGGTCTCCTTTGCTTTTGAGGCCTCTGCCTTCCAGTAATTCCTCTCCTCTTCCAGCCTTGCTATCTCGACAGCCTGCATAGCAACCTGTTGCCTAAGTGCCCTTACTTTGTTGTTCAGTGGCTGCCTCCCAACACCAGCCTGTGGAGAATCAGCCTGAACTGGCAAGTCACAGCTTATCAAAGTAGCACACCCAAACTTCTCCTTCTTTGTAGCCTTCACAACCCCTTCCAAGGGAATTTTCAACTTGGCAAAGATATCAGTCAGAATAAAACCAAACGGCAGGGAGTGTTTTCTCTTCCCAGCAATCACCCTTTTTATCAGGTGGATCATAAGGCTGGGCCAATTGATCTGCTTTTCAGTGTCCAACAGTTCCATAAGGACCAGGTCCATGAAACTGGCAACTCCTCTTTTCTCCTGCCTTGGCATCACAATCTTGTTCACAAACTCAAACAATACTTGATGCTGTGGATGCATCTCACTTTTCTGCACAGCCCTGGGTTTTTCTTCACCATCATTCTCAGCAAACTTCCTAGTGATCTCCAGATCAGTAGGCAAGTTTGTCAAGTCAGGCCAAACAGTCTTGACATAGCTAGCATACCCAGTGGCAAGAATACCCAACAGCTCACCAAGTTCCAGTGTATCAAAAATTATCACATTTTCATTTACAGAGGTAGTAAGTTGATCACCTCTGATGGAACAATTGTTATAGAATTCCTGCACCATTCCTTTTGCACACCTACCAGAGATCTTAAGGACCATGTCCCTCCAACCCTGAGCATGCAATTTTTGCAGCAACCACACCATACCTTCTTCTTGAACATCAGTCATGACCCTACCTTTCAACACCTTCCTGGTCAACATGTCTTCATGAACACAGTGCACAGAATCACCACCTTCAGCATCACTATCACTCTCATCTTCAGCAACAAACTCATCACTCTCACTAGCAGAGTCTTCAGAAACAACCACTCTTTTAGAGGACCTGGTCCTCTTAGCAATTTTCTCAGCAGCTTTTACTGAGCTTCTTGTAACTCTTCTCTCAGTAACCTTTCTTTTCTTTGACTGAGGCACCACCTCCTCAGCCTCTACCATTTCATCATCCTCAGAAAAATCAGCAAGATCAATATCATCAATATCATCCACTTCTTCCTCCTCAACTACCTGTTTTCCTTTCCCTTTTCTGCTCCTTTCCAGGGCAGCAGCAAGTTGTTCATCAGCAGCTTTAGCAGTACTTCTGGTCCTCCTACCCCCAGAAGCAGGGGTTGAGGCAGAAGGAACAGGTCCTTTTGCCTTAGAAGAACTTTCAACTTTCTTCTTATTTCCGGGCTTATAACTCTCACTTATTTTCTTCAACTTAGCAGCAATTTCAGCAGTCTCATGGTCATTAATGGGTCCCTTTCTAGCCAATTTTCTTTTCAGGCTCCTAACATTGATCAAATCCACTAATGGCCTATCACTATCACTTATAGCCTCTTCAACATCTACAACATCTTCCATGGGTGCTCTAAAAGCAACCTCTGGAGACCCTGATCCCCCATGCAAGGGTGCTTCCAAACACCTAATAGGTTCCCCCTCAAGAGTAGCCCCAGATCCCTCCCCCTTTTCTTCCTCGTCAATAACAACATTCAAAGGGTATGTATAACTTACCTTAAGCTGATACAACACCATAGCATGAGATAAATCCTCAACCTGCTCAGCAATAGATTCAGCCATGGGAACTGATCCTTCCCCCTGAATTTCAGGTTCAGGTATTTCTGGAATTTATTCAGGAACTTCAGGGTTTGGGTCGATGATTTCCATGGGAGAAGGAGGGTTGAGATTTTGTGGTTGTTCAGTAGTGGGTGCAGATGGAGAGTTATCAGAAGAAAGAGACATTTTTGCAATTCTAATCAAGAGATAATCAACAATTCTTTCTGAAATTTTGAGAGTTTTAATTGATGAACAAGGTAAAAGATAAATAGGGGAGAAGAAGTGTATTTATAGAGTGAATTAAGTGATGGAGTTTGAGTAGAAATCGATTTACTTACCTCAGCAACGCATGCAACGGTTATGGACTCTTGGGAGTCTCCCGGAGAAAAAGAGCCGTTAGGCTTCAGGATACCTTTTCAGAACAGGAACTGTTCCTCCGATGGGACTCTTTTACAATTTGGATATGGGTAGGAAACTTAGTGGGATTTTGTCCTAAACACAAGTTACCTATAGCCTTTATACTTCTAAATTAATTGAATAATTACGAGTACATACCTGTTTTTAACACCACAATTCAGTGTCCTTCCAATTTGCAATTTTTGATCATCTGAAATTCTAAGAGCATAAGGGTAACATCATTCAATTTTAGCAGCCCTAAATAAAATATGTAGCATGAGAGTATACATTTAAGTATGAAAACTGGACTGGATAATTCATAATGACTTGAATAAAATTCATTTTAAGAACAATTTTCTAGCCAATTATGAAGTAAAGCATTGAAGATTTTATGTGAATTTAATCATCCCTAATTCCAATCTATTTCTTTCAAAATCATCTCTACCTAGAGCTTTTGTAAAAATGTCAGCTATTTGCTTTTCAGTTGAACAAAATGCTATGGTGATCAAACCTTTTTCATAGTTGTCTCTTAGAAAATGATGTCTTATGTCAATGTGTTTAGTCCTTTTGTGATGCACTGGATTCTTTGTCATATTAATAGCACTAGTGTTATCACAATATATAGGAACAGTTCCTACATCAACACCAAAATCCTGTAATTGTTGTTTGATCCATAACAATTGTGAACAACATGAAGCAGCTGCCACATATTCAGCCTCAGCAGTAGAAAGTGCCACTGAATTTTGTTTCTTAGTTCCCCAAGAAACCAAACACTCACCAAGAAAATGTGCCATACCTGAGGTGCTTTTTCTATCAACAAGGAAACCTGCATAGTCAGCATCAGTATATCCAACAAGATTAAAATTACAACCTTTTGGATACCAAAGTCCCAAGGGACCTGTTCCTTTCAGATACCTTAATATCCTTTTAACAGCTTTCAAATGAGATTCCTTAGGATATGATTGGAACCTAGCACACAAACCAACACTGAACACTATATCAGGTCTGCTAGCAGTTAGATAAAGTAGAGAACCTATCATGCCCCTATACAATTTTTGATCAACTGATATTCTATGTTCATCAAGATCCAATTTTGTGGCAGTGGCAATAGGTGTGTCAATTCCCTTAGCATTATCCATATCAAATCTTTTAAGTAATTCCTTAACATACTTTTGTTGATGGATCATAGTTCCATTTGAGGTTTTCTTAATTTGTAAACCCAAAAAGAAGTTGAGTTCACCCATCATGCTCATCTCAAATTCACTCCCCATCAAGTTTGAAAATTCCTTACTTAAATTTTCACAAGTGGCACCAAAAATTATATCATCTACATAGATTTGAACAATTAAGAGATCCTTACCTTTTTCTTTTAAGAACAAAGTACTATCAATTTTACCTCTCTTGTATCCATGCTGGAGTAGAAATTTTGATAGCCTCTCATACCATGCTCTTGGTGCCTGCTTCAGCCCATACAAGGCCTTGTCCAGCTTGTACACATGTTCAGGGAACTGTTCACTTTCAAAACCTGGAGGTTGCTTGACATATACTTCTTCTTTTAAGTAACCATTCAGAAATGCACTCTTGACATCCATTTGATGTAGAGTGAAATCCATATATGTAGCAAAGGCTATAAGAAGTCTTATTGCTTCCAGTCTTGCAACTGGAGCAAAAGTCTCATCATAGTCGATGCCCTCCTCTTGACTATATCCCTGAACAACTAGCCTGGCCTTATTTCTTGTTACCATGCCATCCTCATCAAGTTTGTTTCTGAAAACCCACTTTGTTCCAATTATGGACCTGTTCCTTGGCTTGGGTTCCAGATGCCAGACTTGACTCCTTTGGAATTGATTCAGTTCTTCCTGCATAGCATTAATCCAATCTGCATCCTTCAGTGCTTCTTTCACATTTTTAGGTTCAACAAGAGATAAGAAAGCACTAAAGGCACACAGATTTTGATTTTTGACTGCTGATCTAGTTTGAATCCCAGCAGTCTTATCTGAGATTATTTGATCCACAGGATGTGACCCTTGATACTTGTAAGGCTTGGGTGTCAATCCATTGTCAGAGGTCCTCTGCTGAGGAACAGTTCCTGATAGAGTAGCATTCCCAGTTTGTGAAGTGGAACCAACACTTGTTCCCCCTGTTTCAGTGCTACTCTTCTCAGTTCTGTCCTGAGGAACAGTTCCTTGCAGTTCACTCCTCATATCCAGAATCTGCATTTGTGGATTAAGTTCAAACTCTTTCAGCATTCCAATTTCTTCATCCTCCTGTACCTGTTCTTGAGTGAGACTATCAGTTTCATCAAATTTTACATGCATGCTTTCTTCAATTTTCAATGTTTTCTTGTTAAACACCCTATATGACTTACTATTTAAAGAGTAACCAACAAAGATTCCTTCATCACTTCTAGGATCAAATTTTCCTAAGGCATCTTTCCCATTGTTGTGTATAAAACACTTGCAACCAAAAGCCCTAAGATGAGAGATGTTTGGTTTCCTTCCCTTAAGCAACTCATATGGGGTCTTTTCAATTAATGGCCTAGTCATACATCTATTTATTATGTAGCATGCAGTATTGATAGCTTCAGCCTAAAAGTTCTGTGGAAGATTTCTAGATATCAACATAGTCCTTGCCATTTCTTCTAGAGTCCTATTTTTCCTTTCCACTACACCATTTTGTTGTGGGGTTCTAGGTGAGGAAAAATTATGATTAATGCCATTCTCATTACAAAAATTGGAAAACATATGATTTTCAAATTCAGTTCCATTATCTGACCTAATGGCAACAATATGGTTATCTAGAGTTCTTTGAGCTTTCTTAGCAAAAATTGAAAATGCATTAAATGCTTCTTCTTTAGATGCAAGAAATATAGTCCATGTAAATCTAGAGTAATCATCCACCAATACCATAACATACTTCTTACCTCCACGACTCATAGTTCTCATTGGACCACACAAATCCATGTGGACCAGTTCCAAAGGTTTAGTGGTACTTACCTGTTTCTTTGATTTGAAGGAGGATTTTACCTGCTTCCCCCTGGCACAAGCTTCAGATACCTTTTCATCATTAAACCTGATGTTAGGAAGACCTATCACCAAGTCCTTTGACACAAGTTTGTTCAATTGTGAAAGACTAGCATGTCGTAGTCTTTTGTGCCATAGGAGGGGATCATTTTGCACCACACTTAAGCAGCTCAAGCTTCCATCAGATAGTGTCAGCAAGTCTACTTTGTAGATGTTTCCATGTCTGTTTCCCTGCAAAATAACCTCTCTAGAAGCTTGATTAGTCACAGTGCATCCTGTAGATGAGAAATTAACATTATTACCTTTGTCACACAATTGAGATATACTCAATAAGCAATGCTTCAGTCCATCTACTAGAAATACATTATCTGTGCAGTGTTAGTCAGACTTACCTACCTTTCCAATTCCAATAATTTCCCCTTTCTTACCATTACCGAAGGAAACACTTCCTCCTTGGAAGGCTGAGAGTGAAAGGAACAGTTCCTTATGTCCTGTCATATGTCTTGAGCAACCACTGTCCATGTACCATTTGTGGTTTATCTCCTTCACTCTAGCCTGCAAAAGAAAACTAGGGGTTAATTTTAAGAACCCAAACTAGTTTGGGTTCCTTTCCTTTTGAAAAAGGATGAATCAGATCTCTCCTAGCCCAGAATGGTAATGATTTCTTTGTGTGAACAGTTTCCCTTTTTACCGAATGTTGATCAGGTTTATAGGACCTATTCTTCTGTTTTATAGGATTTTGAACAGGTTTATACGACCTGTTCCTCTGGACAGCCATTTTTAAAGATTGACAATTTTCTTTCCGGTGACCAGTGTTCCCACAGTGAGTGCATAGCCAGTTTTCAGGAAATGATAAATACTTACTCTTTGGATCCCATTTGGATGAACTTTGTTCCTTCATGAATCCAATACCTTTCCTGTTACTGCTATGATTTTCTTGTAACCATTCTAGCGCTTCAGAAGACTTGTTCCATTCTACAGTTTTTCTTAATTCCATTTTTGCTATAACCAAGTCTTTTTCTAAAGATCTTATCTTTTCATCTTTCTTACACAGTTCATCAACTGTGTTTTTCAGTTTCTCTTCAGCAATGATCTGATGAGAATTAACAATACCTTTATCTTTTACAACTGTTTTAACATTTTCTAATTCCTGAGCAGTTGTTTCAAGTGTGAGGACCTGTTCCTCAAGCATGCTAATCTTTCTTTCCAGAAAATCATTTTTAATTATTTCCTCTTTGCATTCTGTTTCTAAGCAGTCAACTTTATCATGCAGTTGGTGATTATCATCCCTCAGAGTTTTAAATTCATTTAGCACAATATAGAATACTTTAACCAACTTTTCTCTAGACATGCTTTTTACATCTTCTTTAAGTTTAGAAACAAATACCTCAGGATCCTCTTCATTTTCTGAATCTCCAAGTGCCATTAGAGCAAGATCCTCATCCAGATCATCATCAGTTATTTCGTCTTCACTGTGTTGCCATCCTGCAACCAGCGCTTTGGGATTTCCACTTTTCTTATGGACCTGTTCCCTAGCCTTCTTCCTTTCATCAATGAATTTCTTCCTCCATTCTCCTTCCATAATTGGACATTTGCTGATGTAGTGCTCCGAGCTTCCACATTTGTGACATTCTCCAGCCTGTTTCATGTTAGTAGACCTACCTTGTCAACTAATTTCCCTTTTCTTATTCAAATATTTCTGAACACTTTTAGCGATAAGGACCAGTTCCTTATCATCAATGATTTTATCACCAGCAGTCAAGGCTAGGTTAGGTTCAGTTTTAACTGGTGCTCCTATGTTTTTAACCTTTTTCCTTAGTTCATAAGTCTTTAAATTACCTATAAGCTCATCTAAGGATAAAGTGGTTAAATCTTTACTTTCAATGATAGCACAAGCTTTGATCTCCCAAGAATCTGGAAGTACCCTAGTTAAAATCTTTTCTACCCTATCTTCCACAGTTAAAACCCTTCGCAAAGAGATAAGTTCAGAGGCAATGGCATTAAATCTAGTATAGATTTCAGAAATTGATTCTTCTTCTTTCATTTTATGATAAGGGGCAAACCCACGAAAGCGATAAAATGATAAAAGCGAGACGAGACTTACACTGAAGTCGAGTAGCAACGAAGAACTAGTTCTGTTACACCCCGAACGATTGGAAAGAATCACCTAACACTATGCAACTATCCTCAAGAGTCACGAGGCTCGAGCAAATAGAATGATCGGAGATGGATTGAAGAGCAACTTGGATTCATCCAATTGATTTCAAGCCAAAAAGGTTACAAGTTTCAAGAGCTATGCTCATTCAATGTGTTTTTCTGTTCAAAGTAATGTAAGTGCAATAAATGAAAGAGGGGTGTTATAAATACACCCCTTTACAAGGTTTTCCTAGCTACTGGTCCGAGTCTGCTTAAGTGTTCATCGCAATCGCGCATGATTATATGCGATCGCGAGGCACACTTAAAACTGAGTAGCGCGATCGCGTGAGACACGGCGCGATCGCGAAGACAAAAGAAATACTCTTCGCGATCGCGAAGGTTGAGCACGCGATCGCGAAGAACAAAAGTCCAGCTTCAGGCAGTAGCTCAGTAGGTGTTCCCCTGTTTTGCTCTGTTTTGTTCCCCTGCTGCCTGCACAGTTTCCTGCCCTGTTTCAACGTGGAGAGAGCTCCAATGCATTGTCTTCAAGTCTTCTCCCGAGCTCATGTCGTCCATGCCCTTCCGGATCAAGTGTAAGTGAGCATCATGAAGTGTTTGGGCTTGGCATCTCGTAAAGGGCCTTGTGGTGGTTTGCCCCGCATCATTCTCCCCTTCTTGAGAGGATTTCGTCCTCGAAATTGAAGTATCCATCTCCACGGCATCATGACCTACATCAAAAGGAGCCAAGTCACTAACATTAAAAGTGCTCGATACATTGTACTCACCCGGCAAATCGATCACATATGCGTTGTTGTTGAGCTTGGAGAGCACTTGAAAGGGTCCATCCCCTCGGGGTGCCAACTTCCCTTTTCTAAGGTTTGGAAACCTCTCTTTGCGGAAGTGCAGCCACACCCAATCTCCTTTCTTGAGTTCCAACTTCTTTCTCCCCTTGTTCTTCTTGAGGGCAACCTTGTCATTGGCTTCCTCCAATCGCTTCCTCGCATTGGCATGGATTTCAAGCATGGCCTTAGCTCGGTTTTTACCTTCAAAATTAACAACCATTTCCTTGGGCAAAGGGGTTAGATCAAGTGGAATCAAAGGATTAAAACCATAGACGCACTCAAACGGAGTCAAACCAATCATGCTATGCAATGTGCGATTATAAGCAAACTCCATAAGAGGCAATTTATCAATCCACGTCCCGGCCTTACCTCGGGTCATGGCTCTAAGAAGAGCACCCAAAGTTCGGTTCACCACTTCGGTTTGACCATCCGTTTGTGGGTGGTGGGATGTAGAAAACAACAACTTGGTGCCAAGAGCACCCCAAAGACACCTCCAAAAATGGCTAAGGAACTTAGAGTCCCTATCACTCACAATTGTTTGAGGCACACCATGCAACTTTAACACATTATCAATGAACAAAGTAGCTACATGTTGGGCATCATGACTCTTTTTACAAGGAATGAAGTGAGCCATTTTGGAGAACCTATCCACGACAACATAAATGCTATCGTGCCCCCCCTTAGACCGCGGCAATCCCATAACAAAATCCATCGAGATGTCCACCCACGGGCTAGTAGGAATAGGGAGGGGAGTATACAAACCATGGGAATTAGATTTGGACTTAGCATACTTGCAATCCAAGCAAGTTTTGCAAAGTCTCTCAACTTGCACACCCATCTTTGGCCAATGGAATTACTCCATGAGAATGGCCAAGGTTTTGTTCCTCCCAAAGTGACCCATCAAGCCCCCACAATGTGCTTCACGAACAAGCAACTCCCTCCATGAGGACTCGGGTACACAAACTCTTCCATTTTTAAAAATGTAGCCATCAACCCATTGGTATTTCTCCACCCGCTTGCCACTCACTAGAGCATCATGAATGCTCTTGAACTTTGGGTCATGTTCGTACAAAGATTTTATACTCTCAAAACCCATAAGTCTAGAGGCAAGAGTGGTAGCAAGGGCGAATTTCCTAGAAAGCGCATCGGCTACAACATTGTCCTTACCCTTTTTGTAATGAATCACGTAAGGGAAAGACTCAATGAACTCCACCCACTTGGCATGTCTCTTGTTCAACCTTTCTTGGCCTCTTAGATGTTTGAGTGACTCATGGTCACTCTTGATCACAAATTCCCGAGGCCATAGATAGTGTTGCCAATGGGCTAGAGCTCTCACAAGGGCATACAACTCCTTGTCATACGTGGAGTAATTCAAGGAGGCGCCCTTCAACTTCTCGCTAAAGTAGGCAACGGGTTTCCCTTCTTGCATGAGAACACCCCCAATACCCACCCCCGAGGCATCACATTCTACCTCAAAAGCCTTCCCGAAGTCGGGCAATTGTAGCAATGGGGCGGTACTTAGCCTACTTTTCAATTCTTGGAAAGCCTTTTCTTGCGGCTCTCCCCAAACAAAGGATTTGTCTTTCTTTACCAATTCGGTGAGTGGGGCGGCAATGGAGCTAAAGTCTTTCACAAATCGCCTATAAAAGCTAGCAAGACCATGAAAGCTCCGTACTTGAGTCACGGTAGTAGGAGTAGGCCAATCACGAATGGCCTCTACCTTAGACTCATCTACCTCCACTCCTTGGGCACTCACAACAAACCCAAGAAAGACTACCTTTTCAACACCAAAGGCACACTTCTTGAAATTGGCATAGAGCTTTTCGGCCCTTAAAACCTCAAGCACTTGCCTCAAGTGGCCAACATGGTCGTCTATTGATTTGCTATATATCAAGATATCATCAAAATAGACAACCACGAATTTGTTGATAAACGGCTTCAAGACATGGTTCATTAACCGCATGAAGGTGCTAGGTGCGTTGGAGAGGCCGAAAGGCATCACCAACCATTCATAAAGACCAAATTTGGTCTTGAATGCGGTTTTCCACTCATCACCTGGTTTCATCCAGATTTGGTGGTAGCCGGACCTAAAATCTATCTTGGTAAAGACACTTGAACCACTCAATTCATCAAGCATGTCATCAAGTCTAGGAATGGGATGACGATACTTTACCGTTATCTTGTTGACCGCACGGCAATCAACACACATCCTCCATGTCCCGTCCTTCTTTGGCACAAGAATGACCGGTACGGCACACGGGCTCAAGCTTTCTCGAACCAACCCTTTGGTGAGCAATTCATCCACTTGCCTTTGCAATTCCTTGGTGTCCTCCGGGTTGCTCCTATAAGCCGGTTTGTTTGGGATTTGGGACCCCGGAACAAAATCGATTTGGTGCTCAATACCCCTCAAGGGAGGTAGTCCTTCGGGCATCTCTTCCGGGAACATGTCCCCAAAATCCTTCAAAACATTCTCAAATGCACTAGGCAAAGGGTTAGAAGAATAATCAAATTCGGAAGTAAGAATCATACCTTTGTACACTAGGCAAATGAGTAGTTTGTTGCCATCATTTCGTCTCAAAAGCTCACCCGGTTGCATCATGGCACAAATGCCACCGGTAGAAGATGGTGGAGTCACCACCAAGCTCTCGGCCAAAGAGCTAGTCCCAACAACCGACTTAGCCTTTGCCGCTTCCCTCAATTCTCTCATGCGCTTGTAATCATCACTTACTTGCTTGGGCGATAAGGGCTTGAGCACAAACTTTTTACCTTCATGCTTCACCGTGTAGGTGTTGGCACGGCCATCATGAACCACATGTCGATCAAATTGCCATGGCCTTCCAAAGAGAAGGTGGCATGCTTGCATGGGCACAACATCAAACATGTGTTCATCCACATAGTTTCCTATCTTGAACTTGATTAAGCATTGTTTGACCACCCTCAATTCACCACACTCACTAAGCCATTGCAAACGGTAAGGACTTGGGTGTTTTAAGGTGGATATTTTCAATTGGGAGACTAGTGTTTGGCTAATGACATTGGCACAACTTCCCGAGTCAATAATCATGGAACAAAGGAGACCCATGACTCGGCATTTAGAATGGAAGAGGTTCTCTCTTTGCAAAGTCTCACTATCCTCCACAAACATGGCCCCTAAACTTCTTCTCACAACAAGGAAACCATGGGCATCATCATCATCCTCCATTTCAACCTCCCCTTCATCAACCCCCTCATCATCCTCTACTCCCTCTTCTTCCTCGGGCTCACTATCTTGTTCATACACCAAATCACCTACAAGAACCATAGTTTTCCAGGTAGGGCAATCTTTGGAGATATGTCCATAACCCTTACACTTAAAGCATTGAGTAGAAGTAGAAATAGGATTACTTAAGTGAGTTCTAGAATTACCTCCCACTTGTGGTGTAGACTTCTCAAAAGGCTTCTTCACATCCTTGCTAGGGGTTGCACAACTTGAACTTGGGAACTTGGCATTGGGAGTAGGAGTCTTCCACTCCCTTGGCTTGCTCATGGAAGTAGTAGTACCACTCTTGTATCAGAGGGCTCTCTCCTCTTTGAGCCATTTCTCGGCTTCAATGGCATCATCACATAGCTTGTAAAGATCATCATATTTGTGGAACTTCAATTGTGAAGCTATGTCTCGGTTCAAACCCCCTTTGAAACGGATCATGGCCGTCTCATTGTCTTCCTCATCCAAGTCAAGACTCATGCGGATTTGCTCAAAGTCATTGAAATATTCCCCAACCGTTTTGGGGCCTTGTTTCAACTCATAGAAACGCTTGTGTTGGTCCACACGGTATTGACTAGTCAAGTACTTTTCATCCATCACACGGATCAACTCTTCCCAAGTAAGATTGATAGCCATTCCCGTCCTCCTTCTATTCCTCTTTACCGACTCCCACCACGTAGAAGCAAAGGATTCAAAGGAGGATATTGCATACTTGGTCTTCTTCACCTCGGGCATGTCGTTGGTGTCGAATATCCGCTCCATGGACAACTTCCAATCAATATACTCCACCGGGTCACTACTCCCTTTGAAAGAAGGAATAGTAAGCTTCACACTATTAAGGTTGTTATTTTCTCGACCCCCTTGGTGCGGCTCCGGTTGGCCTCCAAAGTTATCTCCATAACCACCATATCCTCTCCTAGCATTCCCTCCAACATACCCTATGGGTGGCCCTCGACCTTGGCCTCTACCCCTATCCACATTGCGACCCCTAAATGGAAAGTGAGCACCATACCCACCATCACCATAATCATCCTCCTCCCCTTCTTGAGCTTGTGCAACTTGCTCAAAAGGTTGAACATTTCGGATCGGTCCGGGAAGTGGAGCATTCCTTTGGGGATTGCCCATAAGGTTAGGAATGGTCACTCGTTGGGTATTGCCCAACAATTGGTCAATTCGATCACGATCCTCCCTTGCCCGTTGTTGGCGATTGAGCAACTCAACAACTTGTTCCGGGGTAAAGGTCGGGCTACTTGTGCCCTCAACACCATCAACTTGGGCACTCGGGGCCCCCTTCTCAACTTGGACACTCGGGGTCCCCTTTTCCGATTGCTCATTGGAAGTCTCTTGCTCAACTAGGGCACTTGAAGCACAAATTTCAAGAGACTCAATCCTTTGGTTCATGAGGTCCATCTTGGCAAGAAGGTTAGCCAAGGCCTCCTTTATGAAATCTTGTCCTTCGTTGGACATTGTACCTGCAACAATCAAAAACAAGAAAAGAGATTAGAGTAAAAGTCCTCACTCACTCCCTCACTTTTGTTTGTCGCTCGGGTTCACTCAAGTTGGGGTTAGGTTCACACAAACTTGAGATCAATGGACTCCTCGTAGTTGCGCAACCTCCTCAATGATCAAACCAAAATACAAGAACCAAATGCTCTTCGGGAAGAGTGGATTCAATGGGACTCGATAATCGCTAAGCTATTTGGTGCGCACTTGAACCAAACAATTAACTACGAATCTTCTTTGAATTCTACTCTCCTTCTAGGCACGAGGATCCTATTCGCACAATGGATTAGTACTAATTAGGTAGAAGTGTTACCCTCAAAGTACTAACCGGAAGTGACGCGATCAAATGTCCAAAGATCGAATCGTCACCAAACGGATTCGGAATTGGATGAATTTTGGTTTGTGATCTAGGAACTCACCATATTTGATGATGGTATGGGTGTTTTGGTGGTTGGAAACTGTTACGACAACTTTGCGAACATTCTGTCCAACTTCAGGAAATTCTGGAAATTGGTACACTTCGCGATCGCATGAAGAGGGGCGCGATCGCGATGAACAAAAACTCAGAAATGGCGCGACAGCGCGAGACCTTGCGCGATCGCGCAGGTTTGTTCAGCTGAACCAGAAACTCGACAGAAAACTGCAGATTTTGGCACACAAACAACCCAAATTCAATTTGTTTCAGTTTTTCAAGCTTCCACAAGGGTTTTCAACTGTAGTAAACACTCTCCAATGGTTTAAACAAACAAACAACCATCAAACAACTTGTTTTCAATGAATTTTGGTCAAGTTCTTCAAAATGTTCAAACCTTCAAGAACTCAAAATTTCGATTTTCACTCCAACACTCCAAATGATGTTATGATGGTATCAAAACAACGGGAAAACTATAGTGAACAATCCCCGATACTAAACAACCACAAAATCATAACATCAAACAAGTTTTGGCAAATTTTGCAAAATGTTCAACCTAGGGTTTAAATTTTCCAATCTTTGATTTTCAACTCCAAAACGTGTTTTGTTGGTTCCCAATTGTCGGGATTACATAAACAATCAATCCCCGATAATCAACACCAACAAAATCGTAACAACAATCGATTTCCTTCAAATTTTTGGGTTTTCAATTTTTTTGAATTATTTTCTTCTTTTTCAATATAACAAGAACAAGAACACGAAAATAAACACGAAACGAAGATGACAAGCACGAAGAGTAGGACGAGGGTTCGTAAGAACGCAACCCTAGCCTTGCTCTGATACCAACTGATAAGGGGCAAACCCACGAAAGTGATAAACTGATAAAAGCGAGACGAGACTTACACTAAAGTCGAGTAGCAACGAAGAACTAGTTCTGTTACACCCCGAACGATTGGAAAGAATCACCTAACACTATGCAACTATCCTCAAGAGTCACGAGGCTCGAGCAAATAGAATGATCGGAGATGGATTGAAGAGTAACTTGGATTCATCCAATTGATTTCAAGCCAAAAAGGTTACAAGTTTCAAGAGCTATGCTCATTCAATGTGTTTTTGTGTTCAAAGTAATGTAAGTGCAATAAATGAAAGAGGGGTGTTATAAATACACCCCTTTACAAGGTTTTCCTAGCTACTGGTCCGAGTCTGCTTAAGTGTTCATCGCGATCGCGCATGATTATATGCGATCGCGAGGCACACTTAAAACTGAGTAGCGCGATCGCGCGAGACACGGCGCGATCGCGAAGACAAAAGAAATACTCTTCGCGATCGCGAAGGTTGAGCACGCGATCGCGAAGAACAAAAGTCCAGCTTCAGGCAGTAGCTCAGCAGGTGTTCCCCTGTTTTGCTCTGTTTTGTTCCCCTGCTGCCTGCACAGTTTCCTGCCCTGTTTCAACGTTGAGTGAGCTCCAATGCATTGTCTTCAAGTCTTCTCCCGAGCTCATGCAGTCCATGCCCTTCCGGATCAAGTGTAAGTGAGCATAATGAAGTGTTTGGGCTTGGCTTCTCGTAAAGGGCCTTGTGGTGGTTTGCCCCGCATCATATTAAAGCTTTCATATTCAGCATAAAGAAGTGTACCTCTGGACCTTTTTACCTGACTTGTTCCTTCGTGTGCAACCTGTAGAGCATCCCAAATCTCCTTTGCAGTGGCATACCCTCTGATCCTTGTGCATTCATCAGGACTAAGTCCACCAACCAGCCACTTCCTTGCCTTAGCATTCTTTTCCCATTGCTTTATGTCTTCAGCATTGTATTCCTTCCTGGTTTTGGGAACATCCTTCCCATCAGCATCCTTCTTCATCAGGATCATGGGACCTTCAGTCACTATGTCCCACAATTCGTAATCTTCTGCTTGAAGGTGATCACGCATCCTCTCTTTCCACCATGAATAGTATTTCCCATTGAAGTAAGGTGCTCTAACCATTGACTGGCCCTCACTGTTCTCTCGTGATGTACTCATCTAATCCTAGGTGTTAGCCTTTTCAAGGATAACCTGCTCTGATACCAATTGTTATTTCCCACGATTACACCACTTTACTGTTTTAAGGACCAGTTCCTTAAAATGTGTTCCTTTACTTTACGATATGCGGAATTAAAACTATAAGTAATTGAACACCAAATTTTAGCGCGGAAAAACCCCTAGACACGGGATCAAAAAACCACGACCTACTTCTCAAGTAGGATTTCAACTTCACTATGTAAAAAGACCCACTTGGTTACAAGACTCACTCTTACTAACCTAGGAGTAACTCTAATCCTTTAGTGATCTTTCTCACGATCAGTGAAGTTGTGTCAAGTCCACGACTTGAACCACACAGTTTACAACTCGATTTTTGCTTACTACAATTGAACTAAGACTCGAACTTTTACAAGATTCAATCTAAGGAACAGGTTCTTACTTAGTTCTACTGTAGCTAACTGATTATACAAATAAGCTACAAGATTCAATCTAAGGAACAGGTTCTTACTTAGTTCTACTGTAGCTAACTGATTATACAAATAAGCTAATAATTCTTCTCAGCTTTTGCTCGATGCTCTCTCCGTATTTGTGTACACCTCTATGGCTGATAAACTCCACGTTTTATAGCCAAGAAGTCTTGATGAATTAGAATTCCAAAGCTCCCTTGACTTTGAATCCTAATTGGATTCTACCTTCTTGAATCCGAATCCTTTATCCCTTAGTTATGAAATCTTTTCGTATCTGATTAGGCCTGCATAATTACCAAGATACACGTCAGTATTAGGATAAATAATAATATCTTAATTAAATGATTTTGCATGAATTATCTATTCTGCTTCAGTGTTTCAAAGGAACAGGTCCTTTGAATCCGTTCCTCAGTCATCAGACAAAACTCCAAGCTTATCCAAGCTAACACCTACTACTACATTTCCCTTTATACTAGAGCACAACCAGCTTTTATAGTTTGGTTCACATCCAGCGTTGTATCTGTCAGGTGCTAGCGATGCTTTCTCCATGACTTGTCTTCCTTCCCATGACTTCCTAATGCTATTGACCCTTGGAACAATATTTTCAACGTAGTCAAACTGATATTCTTTCGTGTTTGGTATCAATGGTATGATTTGCTTCTTCCCTACTTGCCTCATTACTCTCAATGGTTGGTAAGGTTGAAGGCCTCTTAACCCCATAAGTATCACAAAGGATGCCTTCTCAGAACTAATGATGAAATCTGATAAAGGAAACCAAGTGAACATCCACTGAATTGAATCCTCCGTTATGTTTTCGAACAATTTTACCCACTTCTCCGAGTTGCTTGGCTGCTTGAATTTCGAAACCCCATATCGTTCCCCAATCAAATAGTTGTAACCAGCTGGTTTGGACAAGGCTTGCACACCTCTTTCTTTTCTCAAATTTTCTTTAAACCACACTTGCAGTAGTAGATTACACCCTTGAAAGTATTTTGCTCCCCTTTTGCAACAACTCAAAGCTCGATAAATGTCTGCTACTATCATAGGAACTATGGTATAATGATAACCATCAATTCTGCTGAACACTACATCGGTAACCATGACAAGTCTTGAACATATGTCGTGACATGAACTTTCGGGGAAAACCATTACTCCTAAGAAACCAATAGCGAGTTCACGTGGTCTAGCTCTCCTCCAATCGTCATAGGACTCAAACTCCTTCTTATAACTATCATACACCCTCAAATGCCCAAACTGAGTGTAAAAATAAGAAAAGGGGATCTTCTTTTGTTGTAAAAATCCCACGATCCCTAACTTTTTACGAAACTCGTCAGCTGTGGGGACACTAGGTGCTAGTATGTGGCCCCCTTGCCAACGATGTTTGTCTAACCCCAAGTGCGACACAAAACCCTCTATATCTTCCAACAACGGTGTTAATTCAATGTCCCCAAACCTAAACACATTCAATTCTTCATCCCAAAATGACACTGTTGCTTCGATCATCTCTCTACATGGTTCCATTTCTAGTAATGAAACCAAATGACCCAGGTGTTGACGTACTTCAGTTTGCTCTCCTAGTGATAAATAGTTCCACCAATTGGTTAACAAAGGAGGTGCGCCCATAGTCATTCCAAAATGATGGAACTTCCGACTCATTACGACCTAAAAATAAAGAAGAAATAAAATTTAAAACCTCGTCCCCTTTGAGAATAATTGAACAAATCAAAATGCATTGTTATTCTCATTTCACTTTTTTTCTCTCAAATGCACATAATCATGTTCAAACGTCCCTTTGGGGTCGAGAAACCCGTTTAGGTAGTTTGGACAAGTTGAAAGCTAGTCGGCTCATGGGGAGCCCCTCCTACAGTATGATGCATGCTCATTACAATAGAAGAGTGGTGTAATTTCTAGACACGGTTCCCAAAGGCGGACGGCCAAGGAGTGGGATCATTCAAAATTGTTGGCTGTACCACGGACCAACTATATTTCGACATGTCCCTCTTAAAAGGTGTTTTAGTGGTGAAGCGATCGTGGGATCCACGTAACCGCCGTGTGTGTGTGAAGTGTCGTTTCCCAGGAGTGGGGGAGTATGAGTGAAATATGCAAAATGGCACATAAGTAATACAATAAATAAATAAAGTGATGGAAAGGAAAAAAAAAAAAGAAAACAAGTTAGTACAACAATAATAATAATGAATATCAAAATAATTATTAAATAAATCCCAAAAATAAAGACTCGTTGTGGTTAGGACTTTGGATATCTCCAGCGGAGTCGCCATTCTCTCATACCCGATTTTGGACTCAACAAGAGGTGAGTCGGGTTTTTCGATTTGACTGGGTGAACTCATTTGAGTTTAGAGTTTTGGAGTCGCCTCCTAATATAGTTCTAAGGCGTATTAGGTCACCTAAGCATCTAAAGTTAAGTTCAAAAAGGTCTACTAATCTATTTCAGAGATCGTATAGGGTAAGAAGTCCAAGTGACTCAGGGAAGAAGGTGTTAGGCACTTCCCCGAGTCCCACCAAAAGGGTGGTTACCGTCCGAGTCTTAATTTTGGGATGTAAACTATGTCTATTATCATATGAATACCAACATGGGATTTAACATTCAAACTAAAATATAACATGCTTAACCACACAGATACAAACAACTTTCACATTTGGCCTAGATTTAAGCCTAATCGTGTCTATGGCCTCTAATGTCAAAGCTTAATCGTACACAAGTGTTACCATTCTAATTCGACTTACATATGCAATCAATCATACTTTGAAAAGGGTATTTGCACAAATAATTTGTTTCGCAAACGGTTTTGGATTTAGCAAAGAACTGAAAGGGGTTTGTTTTAAAATAAAATGTCGGCTCATTTAGTATCGGCGTGACTCGTCATTAATTGTCGAGCCCTAACCTTAATAGCCTTTTTGTGTAGGGGTGGGCATTTTCAAAAAAAAAGGGATCACAAGGAACACATAAAGGCAAATAGTGGGCTGCCGCACATAATAAGTATATATATATATATATATATATATATATATATATATATACATATATATAGGTATATTCACACAAATACATGAACTAGATGATGATTATACTTTCAAAAATATAGCTTTATATCGTATAAATGACCCCTATTACTTTATACACCCTTATACACTATTAGATTAGTGTATAAGGGTAGTAGAGGTTAAAATCAGTTTAAACATATAAAAGGCCCCTTTTGAAAGTATTTTTTCGACCTGGACTGTTTATGCAAACGGAGGCAAGTTTAATTTTCAGAAACAGCTTCAAATAGACAAGTGGAACACATATAGCCTCCTGTTGTCAAAAACTTAGATAATATCATTGACTAATCATGTTTCTAAACTCCTAACGTGTACAGATCTTCGAAAGAGTAGGGATTTAATCATGCCATCAGTTTTCATAAAAGAAGTAACTCAGAACTAATTTAGCTCAAGCCTAAAAGGATGCAATGCACACAGAGGATGAGAGAGCTGAGAGAATGGCTCCTGGGTAGCCTATTTTTGGTACAACCTTATTGTTGTACCCCTTTTTTAAGATATACAAGCAGGGCTCCTAACAAATGTACAAGCTTTAGGGGGACAATTCCTAAGGGGAAAACAGAGAATTGGCCAAAGTAAAGAGGGCCCTATTTTTAAAGAAAAAACAGTTTCAAGATTCAGAAGTATCAACAGTCAGGAACACTTTTGTTTCAGAGTCCCCATAATCAGTTTAGTCAGTTCAGATATTAACCTCATTAAACCCACCAGGTTCTGTGTACCATAGGACATAGCTCTAGTTTGGAATGCAGACAGAAGATGCAAGGATCAACAGTAAGAAAAACAATCCTCCACAGAAAATAAAGTAAGCAAAGAAGGATAGATTGTTCTTGCACAGTGTATTTAGAGTGTTTCTGAGTTTTTGTCTTCCAGAACATGTGTCCTTTAGTCGAGAAGAAAAATAGTTTATATAGGTGAGGGGTGGGGGTTAAAGGTCTAACGGGTGAAAGCCAAGAATGGAAAGGGAATATTGTTCTCCCAAAATTAAGAGGATCCCATTAGGAAGACTTACCTAATTTAAATTACCCAATCCCTAAAGTCAAGGCAAATCAGACCCTATAGCCAGTAAAATCCCACCCCTACAATTAGAAATCCATCCAGATTCAGAAATCAATATACAAAGTATTTCAAATCAGTTTGGCTCGAAAATCCCTTGGCAGACTTCACAAACAATCTTTAATTGACACTAAATCAATCAGAGACTCAAGATTTCAATTAGGAATTCAAATTAGATCAATCCAACATTCTAGGATAGCATTTTAGCATGAATGAAGTTTATTCAATCGTGGGAACTTATGCATTCGAGCAGGGTAGGTGACCAGGTTAAAGGGAAAACATGCAGGACTACCATGAGTGAACAAACAAATTTACTGAAGTTAACACAAAGTTCAAACGAGGATAACACCATACTTAGACATACAAGGGTGAAAATGCATTAAGCAAGAAATCAACAGCCATAGAGACTCTAAATCTGGCTATTTAATCACATAAAGAACAAAACATGTTAATTTACAAACGATTCAAGCAACCTTAAGTATGTTATCACCTTAATTCAAAAGGATTAACCAGAAAGAATAAAAATGAGGGATCAAGGATTACCCGTTTCGAATCGGGCCGGGTTAGATTGACTCGTCTCGAATTGGGTTTGCAAGGAAAGGTCCTTACCTTTCCTCATTCAGTAGGGTCCTTCAAACATGAACGTAGCCCCGCCGGAGGTGTCTCCCGGCGGTGGCGATTCGATCGACATAGGGCTAAATTCTCCCTCGCCCAAACCCATTGAAAGTGGATGGGTTATGTTGCGGACGACGAGGGGAATCCAACTATACCAGTTTCCCCAATTTTCGCTGGTTGGTTTAGCCAAAACGGCCATCGACAGTGGTGGCGATTGAAATCCCCGAAAGAGAAGAGAGAGAGAGAGTCGGGGATAGGGTCAGAGGGGAAATGAGAAAGGGGAAAGGGTTTTATGTGGTAGAAATAAAGGGCACTAATCTGGGCCATTAGATTGTCTACGTGGACGATCAGGATCGATCCACTTAGGCGTTATTATCCTATTCTTCCCTTTGATTGCTTAATAGGTAGTGGTGGTCTCTTGTGTTGTAGTGAGGATGGTGGTTAACTTGAGGAGTCTCTAGAGTGTGAGATGGATCGATTTGTTTTCGATGACTCCACAAGTGAGAGTGAAGGATCTAGTCTTGATACTATGCTTTTGTGTAACCATGAATTTGAGGTGCATGCCTTTACATTTCCATTGTTGGAAGGCAATCTCATTTGTGGTAGTGAATTGTATCGGACTAGGGTTTGTAGTAAAGTAGGACCTCCATGGTTTGAAAAGTTAGATTCTACGGACGATCTATTATTTTGAACTCCAAGAGAGAAGAGTGGTCTTGATATTGGTCGTGTCGACCTATCTTCTAGTAGTCCTAGCCTTCATTGTGTGGACTATAATGATGAAGAACCTATTTTGGAGACCTTCCTTTGGAGTTTTTCTAGTGAGGAGGATCGTCTTGGAGGTGAATTTGGAGGTGAGGAGGTACCTCTCGGTGTGTGTAAGAGTGCTTCTAAGAAGGGGAGTGGAGTATTTGATGTTAGTTGTGAATTGAACTATTTTACTTACTCCATCCCATATGTTGAGCACACCTTGAGTGTTGAGCATGCCAAAGCCGATGTGTCACTTTGTGATAAAATTGATTTGAAGGCTTGGTGTGTTGGGCATAAGCTTAGGGATTAAAGGGAATTTTATTGCTATATATTGCATGACCTTGATCTCTTTGCTTGTTTTGAGTATGAGTGCTTGTTCTTGTTGAGCCAAGAATTTATTGTTTCCTTTGGGAACATACACTTTTTAATTGGCATTGATGCCTATATCATAAGAGTGTATTTTCCACACAATTTGCACTTATTCTTGTTAAGCTGACCTACTTGTGAAGTAGGAAACTTTGGTTGTGCTTGTTTTGAATGTAGGTTTTGATGGTTTGATTTCAAGGACGAAATCCTTTCGAGAAGGGAGGATGATGCAGTCCAAATTGGCCTAGTTCCCAACCATCAAGAGCCAAGCTTAAGAGCACAAGGAATGGAAGGCAAGGGCTCCGGAAGAGGGTTCGAGAGTGATTTGAAGCTGCATGCTACCATCGGTGTGGAGGGTGGAGCACCCCAAGATGATGGCGGGCGCCCCAAGCACTCAAAAACGGCTATGTGTCAAAACCACACTCTCTGGACTTTTGAAGGTTGGAGCGCCCCTGTGCAGAGGCGGGCGCCGCAAGCACTTCACTGAGACAAAGGGCGGGCGCCCTGAAGGGAAGGGTGGAGCGCCTCCCCCCTGTTGCAAGCCATCCAAGTTTTGCTCTATTTTGTTGTGCAATTGCAACTATAGCCCTAAGTGACTTCCATTGTTTTAATTAGACTTTGGGGCTTTTAGTCATTTCACTTAGGAGTGTGAAAAAACTATAAAAGCCACACTTAGTCATTTTATTTCATAACTTATCTTGTATGAACATTTGAGAAGAGAGAATTTAGAGAAGGTCGAGCCTTTCTAGTCCCAAGCTTGAAGCTTCGTGAATCTTGTACGACTTGGAACCTATGGAGATTCATCGCTAGTGTGAAATCCTTGTAAGGTTCGAGTTTCATTTCTCCCTTTTGGATAATTAAATTTATGTCTTGAATCCAATTATCCGTTCTTTCTTCTCGTTTCTTGTCTCCCCAATCCTTATTTTTCGATATCTTTGATATCATCTATCTTGTGTTTTATATTTTCCGCAATATTTGTATCGTGTTTAGCTTCCGCTTGTTTTACCCTACATCAGATCACTAATCTTCCTTGTATGTCTACTGTGAAAACTTTTCCTTATTATTTACAACTGAAAATTGCCTCTCCTTTAATTGAGGACTGAATGTTATCCTTAATTTTGGGCAATCAAATATTGCATTTCCTTTATTGGAGCTTGTATCTTTGTGCCTTGATTTGAGGATAAAAATACTCATCATTTCCTTAACTTGTGAACTATCAGGACCTTTTGCTTATACTTTAAGTACTGCTCCCCTTCGACAACTTAGGGGGACGAAAAGACTCTCTGAAGACACCTTTACACGCTGAATACACAACATAACACTACACTACTCTCTTCTTCTCATTCTCTGCACTTCATATACACTGAAATACATCTGGGAATAAGCTGAAAACACCTTCAGACCTCTCTCTACACTAGATAAGCTTAAAACCTTTATGGACCTTCTTCTATCTCTTCTTCTCTTCTGCAAACTGCTTGAGAACGTGTTGCTCTTCTAGCCAAGGCAAAGACTTGGCACTCTCTGTTGATTCTTGGTGCTTGTGCACTTTACTTTGTTCTGTTCTTGACCTGCTCATAAAGTATACCTATATAACTCCTGAGACCTGATAGTTTTTAAACATAGTTGCTCTATGATGGTATACGTATATCTACTTGTTGATCTTGGCCTCTCATGGCCAACTACTAACTAATTTATGCAGCTTTAGATTGCCCAGAAAGGGGTTATACCACTATTAAATTTTTGCGCAGGTTCTAGGTGAGTACCCGTTTGAATTTGTTATAACAGATCAGATGGGCCTGGGAGTTCATTTAAAGTGTGCTCAGGGCACTCCTCTCTTTACCTTTTATCTCCCCTAGACCCCTCTATTGTATTTGTTAGGAACTCCCCTTGGCTTGTATGCTTAAGCACCATAAGGTGCACTTAGTTGTTTAGGACAGGTTGTTATAAGCATGAGCTGCTGCTATTAGCAATAAAGCAGGCTGTACAGGGGCCATTTCTAACCCTGCTCTTTAGTTTTTATGTGTGTAAAGGCTAAAATCACAGCATAAGTTGAAAATTGGTTTATTTGTGCAAATGATAAAATTGAAAAATGGCCAGCAGTGATTAGCAGGTTTAAAACTGAAATTTAGAAGTCAAAATGGGCTCTTTATGCAATTTGAGAACCTTTGAAATTAAATTATTTTCAGCAGAAGCTAAAAATGCAAGATAGTGTTTAGACTGGTATATTTATGTAAATTTCATGTTCTGTATCGTAACATTACATTTTATTAGAAATTGCTAGAATTGAAAAGTAGCTTATTTTTGCAAATAAAAGATTTTAACGTTACAATTTTTGCTAAATTCGCTACAAGTGCGAGGAGCTGGCTTGTTTCTGTAAATTGAGTTTCCTGAAAATGTCACATACAATATCTAACTTTGGAGGCTGTTTTCAACTCCTAACTTTCGATAATTGTTTTTTACTTATTATACAATTTGCTTTGTTTGAAATAGCATGACCGTCATTATTTGCAATGCCTAGTAGAGTCTAGACTTGGGGCAGCAATCAAATATAGGGGTCTAGATATTTTATATTTTTAGCTGTCTCAATAGCCTCCGGGACTTTAAGTGGGACGCTAGTAAACCTTTAGGACGTTTTAAAATGATAGTATGCGATCTAGTTAAATACTTAAAGAGGGTATGGGGGCTAAGGGAATTAAGACCCTCGGAAATGATGGAAATTACCCGAGCTATATATTTGATAGTGGATTCTGAAACAATCATCCCTTACGAAAGTCGGGTTCTGATCCGAATAGGATAATAAAACCTAGGGTTGTTTATTCAAATGATTAATTGGTCACTTTCTTACATAGTGAAGCCTGTATCATAGTGAAGCCTGGCGCGCCGCGTGCATTTTCGCACTGGGTCATACAGTTTGGTCACTTTCTTACACGCCTTTTGGGCGCGCCGCGTGCATTCTCGCGCTGCATTCTTCTGCGCCTTCGCTCCGCGTCGCGTGCCTCATTGCGTCACTGGTTTGTTTTCAATGCTTCACTATGATACAGGCTGCCTGGATATTGCTTACTTGCATGGTGGATTTCTATTCTTTCTGGACAGTCTAGTTCAACGATTGTCTTGGGTATTCTATGGAGCTATGACATACGTTTTTTGGGCTGGGAGTATTGATGCAGCCCAAAATAGCGCGAACAACAACCATCAAACGCCAAGCTCGAGAGCACAACGGATACGAGTTAAGGCCTCCGGGAACATCTTGGAAGATCATGCATTGGAGCGCCGAGGACGGAGGAAACAGGGCAGGAAAACAGGCAGCCCAAAACAGGGCAAAACAGGGGAGCAAACTGGGAGCTCACTGCCTGAGGAAGAACATTTGTTCTTCGCGATCGCGACCATCACTGCGCGATCGCGAAGAGGAATCCATTGCCTTGCGCGACAGCGTGTGAGCTCACGCGATCGCGAGGAGTTGAAGGTCAGATCGGTCGATCTCTGCGCGACAGCGTCCAAACGAGCGCGATCGCGATGCTGTGAATAATGCCCAGCGCGATCGCATATCTTCCTGCGCGATTGCGATGAAGAAGTGTTGAGCAGCGTTCCAGAATCAGCTTCAAGGGCCATTTTTGTCCAAATAACAATGTAAATGTATATATAGCACTTTAGCTCTTCATTTCATTAGTTAGCTTTGAATATTGAAGAGAGAATCTTGAGAGAGGACATTGAAGAGGCCGAGCCCTTCTTGTTTGAGCCCGAGGGTCGTGTATGTCTCCACTTGGAACCTATAGAGATCGACACTTAGTTAGATTCCATTGTAAGGTTCAAGTTTCCCTTCTCCCTTTTGAATTCAATTAATGTTAATGAATTGAATTCGATTCTTTCTTCTATTTCTTGCCTTCCTAGTCTTGAATTTTCTCGATATCTTAGATATCTCGTATCTTGTTTTATCACTTCCGCCTTATTTGTGTCGTGTTTAGCTTCCGCGTATTTTCCATTGCATCAGTTGGTATCAGAGCAAGGCTCGGGTTATGTTCTTACAAACCTCCGTTCCTTGTTCATCGTGTTAGTATTGTGATTGTGTTGTTTGTTCTTGAAATTTGAAGAAAAACAAAAAAATAGAAAAACTAGAAAAGTTGAAAAAAAAAATTGGTTGATTGGGTTGGATACAAATCCCCCAGTGTTAAAAAGTATTGGGGTTTATTCCTTATTGTATTCCCGTCATTTTGATACCCATATCTCGTGTTTTGGTGTTACGATTCAAAAATTTCGAAAATCAAAATCCAAAAGTTTGAAAATTCTTTAAAACGCTTCAATCTTGATTCGAAGCTTGTTGTTGTTGTTTGGGGTTGAAAAACTATTGGAGATTGATGATATTAGTTGTATACACCTTTGGGTATTGTTGGTTTTGTGTTTCGGGTTGAAATCGAGCCAAAATTTTGGCCAAAATCGCCAAAAACCCGTTTTTGAGCTGCTGTGAAAGTTGCAGAAATTAACCCTTCGCGATCGCGAAGAGCAATTCCGCGATAGCGAAGAACAAAATTATTTTTTGAAAAATTAACCCTTCGCGATCGCGCGCATCTGGTCGCGATAGCGAAGAACAAAAAAAATTCTAGATTTCCAGTTTTGGGACAGAATGTTCGCAACGGCTTCCGAACAGTTTCCAAACATCATGACTCCAATTGGTTCATTAAATATGATGAGTTTCTAGATCACAAACGAAATTTCATCCGATTCCAAATCCGTTTGGTGCCAATTCAAGTCAAATATTTTGTGTCCCGTTTTCTACCATACCTCTTGGTTAGTGTTTTGAAGGTAATTGGCCTACTTGAAAGACACTAATCCTTTAGCGTATTAGGTATTCGTGCGTAGAGGAGATTAGAATTCAAAGAAGAGTCGTAGAACTCCTTTTGGCCTCAAGTGCGCACTTTAAATAGCCGTCCGTACATCGAGTCTCATTAATTCCACTCCGAACTTTAACTTGGACATGCTAGTTGTGATTACCTTGGTTCCCAAGTTGATAAGGCCTCGCTCTTGAGTGTACATATATTGAGTGATACACGTGAGGGAGTGACTTTTGGGAGGTTTTGTTCTTTGGTGATTGCAACAATGTCGGATGTTGATTGTGGGGATTATGGCTCATGTGGCGATGATGCGAGTTGCTATGACTCGTATGGTGATGATGGAGGCTATGGTTCCTACGAGGGTGATGATGGCCATTACTATGATGATGGAAACCATGGCTCCTATGAAGATGAAGCGGTTCACTATGATGATCGTGAGATTGATGATGACTATGAGGCTTGTGATGAAGAATGTGACGATGCCTATGCTTCTAGTCAAGAAATCGAAGATGGTGACGCTTCAAGGTATGATGATCCTACTTACTCTTCTTGTGAAAAATTTGATATTGATGATGGTGACCTAGGTAGAATTGATGATGAACATAGGGGTTATTCTTATGCATCTTCTCTTAGTGTTGCTAACGGTGTGCAAGGGAGTAGTAGAGGACCTTCCATTAGTATGGGAGGTGGTGGTGGTTGTTCCGTGGGAAGGAAGAAGCTTGCATCTTCTAGGTACGCTAAGCGGCCTAATGCTTCTAATTCCCATGTTGAGGTTGGTTTGAGCAATGGTGTTGCTTTTGCTACAAAGGGGTTATGTGCCGTGAGGGGCGTGGATGGTTGTAGTAGGAGTAGTGCTATGGGCTATGGATCCAAGGCGAGAGGCACTTATGGATTCCATGGCGAGGTTCCTTCCTCGACTTCCAACAACATTTCTAATGTTGGGAGAGTGACGGGAAGTGGAGATTGTTCTAGTGGTGTTGCCACTAGTGGAGGGATAAGGAAGACCCAAGTTGTCGGAGTTGACACTTTAGGGCATTCAAGATCTCACTTGGATGCCAATCTACAAAACTTGGGTAGGCGTAGGTTCGTTGTTGGGGTAGATGGTATTGGAGGATACTTGCTCAAGATTGGTGATACCGATGCCAATTGTATTAGCCCCTCTTTGGTTGATAGGCTTAGGATACCATGCCATAAGCTAGCGCATCCTTATGAGTATGATGGAGTGTGGGTTTCTAAGGAGGCTCGGGTACTCATATCTCATGGGAGTTATAGATGCTATGTGTGGTGTGACGTGTATCCCATGCGTCATGTTGATGTGTGGATGGGTGAGCCGTGGTTGGAGGGGAAGAGGGTGCAATATACTGTGGTGAAGGATGCGTATCTTGTGGGCGTAGGGCAAAGAGTTTATGACTTTGTGCCTTACCGGGCGAAGAGCCAAGTGCCTACTAGTAGACCTTCCTTAGCTATGCAAAGGAGCAAGGAGCAAGAACTTCATTCCATGGTTAACAATGTGCAAACAAGAAGTCCTACAAACACAAGCAATGGTGGGACTAGTGCTACAAAAGAGTTGGCAAATGTCAACAAGGTGAGCCCGAAGCCACTTCCAAAGCCAAGTGGTTCACCAACAAAGAAAAAGGAGGCATCAAGTGATGAGTCTCCTAGTCCTAGATTCCGGGTTGACGTGAAAAGTCCACCTACTCCGGCTATGGGTATTCTTGGGCCTCGTCCCAATTTACCCGAATTTGAGAGACAAAAGATAGAGAGGAGTAAGGGAGCGACCGGTGACAACTCTCGAGTGGAAAAATGAGAGGTTGTGTTGAGTGATGTGAGTGGGTTCTCACCACCCGAATCTACACCCAACCTTGGAAAAAAAATGAGGGAAAAGAAAGAGGGAAAAAAGAGTGAGGACACCCCTTATTCTAACCTTAACCTTTTATCTTTTTCTTCTTTGTGTTTGAATTCTTGTGTAGGGATTCTTGGAGGCAAACCGATGGAGCCTCAACCATGTTCCGAGATGGAAAGACAAGGTGAAGGAGATGCCGAATGTGAGCTACAAGGTGGAGACGTTCATGACCCTTCAAAGGTATGTGTTAGTTCTTCCTCCCTTGAGCATGACACTTCCTTGTCTTGTGATCTTGTTGGTAACAACTCTATGCTAGTTGATGATTTGCATGAGTATAATGTGTTTGCAACTAGTGTAGAGCCTTCGGGTCAACTTGTGTGTGAAATTGAACCACTATTTGAGAGGGTTGAAAAGCCACATCATGATGTGAGCTCGGTTTTCATTAAACCTCTCTTTAGTGAAGATATCGTAGTTGACCTTGTTTGTGAACCTTGTTATGACACCCCACCTATATTTGATAAAGGAGAAGATGAATTGCATGATAATCTTGTTCTTCCCTTTGATTGCTTAATTGATAGTGGTGGTCTCTTGTGTCATAATGAGGGTGGGTTTGATCTTGAGGAGTCTCTAGGGTGTGAGATGGATCGATTTATTTTCGATGACTCCTCGAGTGAGAGTGAAGGACCTAGTCTTGATTCTATGCTTTTGTGTAACCATGAATTTGAGGTGCATGCCTTTACATTTCTATTGTTTGAAGGCAATCTCATTTGTGGTGGTGAATTGTATCGGACTAGGGTCGGTAATAGAGTCAAACCTCCATGGTTTGTCAAGTTAGGCTCTATGGATGATCCAATGTTTGAAACTCCGAGTGAGGAGAGTGGTCTTGGTATTGGTCGTGTCGACCTATCTTCTAGTAGTCCTAGCCTTCGTTGTGGGGACTATAATGATGAAGGACCTATTTTGGAGACCTTCCTTTGGAGCTTGTCCAATAAGGGGGATTGTCTTGGGGTTGATTTGGGAGGTGAGGAGGTACCTTTCGGTGTGTGTAAGAATGCTCTTAAGAAGGCGAGTGGAGTAGTCGATGTTAGTTGTGAATTGAACTATTTTACTTACTCCATCCCATATGTTGAGCACACCTTTAGTGTTGAGCATGCCAAAGCCGATGTGTCACATTGTGATAAAATTGATTTGAAGGCTTGGTGTGTTGGTCATGGGCTTAGGGGTCGTGGGGAATTTCATTGCTACATGCATATCCTTGATCTCTTTGCTTATTTTGATTATGAGTGCTTGTTCTTGTCGAGCCAAGACCTTGTTGTCTCCTTTGGGGACGTAAGCTTTTTCATAGGTATTGATGCTTGGCTCTATCACAAGAGTGTGTTTTCCACACCACTTGCACTTATTCTTGTTAAGCTAACCTACTTGTGAAGTAGGAAATTTTGGTTGTGCTTTGCTTTGATTGTAGGTTTTGATGGTTCGATTTCGAGGACGAAATCCTTTTAAGAAGGGGAGGATGATGCAGCCCAAAATGGCGCGAACAACAACCATCAAACGCCAAGCTCGAGACCACAACGGATACGAGTTAAGGCCTCCGGGAACGTCTTGGAAGATCATGCATTGGAGCGCCGAGGACGGAGGAAACAGGGCAGGAAAACAGGCAGCCCAAAACAGGGCAAAACAGGGGAGCAAACTGGGAGCTCACTGCCTGAGGAAGAACATTTGTTCTTCGCGATCGCGACCATCACTGCGCGATCGCGAAGAGGAATCCATTGCCTTGCGCGACAGCGTGTGAGCTCACGCGATCGCGAGGAGTTGAAGGTCAGATCGGTCGATCTCTGCGCGACAGCGTCCAAACGAGCGCGATCGCGATGCTGTGAATAATGCCAAGCGCGATCGCATATCTTCCTGCGCGATCGCGATGAAGAAGTGTTGAGCAGCGTTCCAGAATCAGCTTCAAGGGCCATTTTTGTCCAAATAACAATGTAAATGTATATATAGCACTTTAGCTCTTCATTTCATTAGTTAGCTTTGAATATTGAAGAGAGAATCTTGAGAGAGGACATTGAAGAGACCGAGCCCTTCTTGTTTGAGCCCGAGGCTCGTGTATGTCTCCACTTGGAACCTATGGAGATCGACACCTAGTTAGATTCCATTGTAAGGTTCAAGTTTCCCTTCTCCCTTTTGAATTCAATTAATGTTAATGAATTGAATTCGATTCTTTCTTCTATTTCTTGCCTTCCTAGTCTTGAATTTTCTCGATATCTTAGATATCTCGTATCTTGTTTTATCGCTTCCGCCTTATTTGTGTCATGTTTAGCTTCCGCGTATTTTCCATTGCATCAAGTATTGCATGCAGTGTTGTCATAGCTTTGAAGGAAGTATGTATATTGCTTTGCACTTTGTTTTGCCTGGGAATATTTTACAATTTGAATGCAGCGTTGTCCATCTATGGCGTTTGGAGCTGCCTCGTTCTAGTTTGTTACGTGAAGAAGGATGATTGCAAATCCTTGATGATGTTGCTGGGTTTTTTTCTCATTGGGGAGTTTGATCGTTTGAACTACAGCGTTGGGCCTCGAATACTTTGCTCGAAAATTCTCTTGCGAGGCTTTTTGATTGGTTTGCTGGAGCACCGTTGCTCTTCATTAATCTGGGTACGTGGGTGTTTCCTAGCAACATTGATTCGATTTGTCTCAAGTTGTGGATTGGTCAACCTTAGATTCAAAGGTTGGGTATCTGCTCGTTTTTATTTGGACCTCAACATATGCGTGTGCACTTTTTCGTGGGATTAACAAATATGCAGGTGGAGCACCGGTGCTTCATGACTAATTTTGTACTGGTTCACATTCATCGAATTCAATATGCTGCATCAGGAGCTCCTTGCTTTTTACGTTGGGTACCTCATTTATTTGTGAGGTCCATTTGGTACGTAGCAGCTACATTGGTGCAGCTTCTCAAAAAGAATTGGAATTTGCATTGGATGGACAAGGATACACGAAGGAACCATTGTGTATTTGGATACACAGTCTTACTATTAGCTAGCACCTTGGTTGTTAAATGCATTGTAATTGGAAAACATGACTCTATATTTGTGGTCTTAGCATTTTATAATGCTCAACCCAATTGGGGAATTGTGATTCAATTACATGTGTATAGGAATGTGTTAGTTATACTCCATTTAGTTTCACAAGTTGTTGTCTTTTATTTTATTTTCCTTTCATGTAAAGACTTGGTTTTTATTTCTATTATTAATAAAATGTGTCACTAAGCTAGAAGCTTGGTGATATTCGCTTAAAAAAAATGATTAGTTGGTTATTTATTATTTAGTGGCTATTTGTACAACATGATTATTTTTTTTCAAATTGTTTATGCCAAATATATTAAACTCCCTATTTATTTACTTTGCATCCCATATCTCTTTTGTTTATTTTATTTAGATTTTATCCTTTTATAAGCAATATGTTAAATCCAATATAGAAATCGGTCGGGAACCACGTTTAGTGGAACTTAGGAGGTGCCTAACCCCTTCCTTCTAGGTTATTTCGAACACTTACCCGAATCTCTGACTCGTAGACCAACCCGGAGTTAATTCTTTAAATGGAATTAGAATTTAATAGGTGACCTAATACGCCAAAGAAATTTATTAGGTGGCGACTTCAAAACTTCTAACTCCAAACGAGATACCCCAAGTCGAAAACCAGTTTACTATTAAAGTGGGGTGCGACAGGATGATCGAGGCAAATCGAGCCAAGATACTTTCCAACATGTGCCTAAGCTTGAAGGATTCAAAGGACGAGAAGTCAAGGGCTTTAGGAGCGATTTGAAGACATGTCGAGAGGATCCGGGCATGGGCGCTACTCCTGACCAAGAGGCCGTTCCGCCCAAGGAGCTAAACAACCAGGCGCTCCGCCCAATGTTAGAGCGCTCTGCCTCTTTTAGCCACTGGTCAAAATGTTGCAAATTCAGGCGCTCCGCCTACTCTGCTTCCAATCCGGGATTTTGTGTAGTCTTTTACTAAAATAGCCCTGCGTGGCTTAGCTATTATTAGCCAACTTGTGGGGTGTCTTGGTAACTACTTAGGCTTGAGGAAAACTCTATAAATACCTCAAAGCCTTTTTCATTTCATTTTAGCTTAATTTGATTATTGAAAACAAACACTTGAGAGATGAGAATCCTCTTTGAATGAATGAACCTTTTGGCTTGAACCAATTAGTGGATCTAGTTGAGTCTCATTCCAAATCCGACTGGACTATTTACAAGACCCGGGTGTGTCTTGAGGACTATTCGTATAGTATAGGCTATCCTTGACCCGATTCGAGGGTGTTACGAGACCCGTTCCTCATAGCTACTTGGAAGGGAGTTCAAGATCCGTCTTGCTCCTATCATTTTATTTTTGCTTCCATTTTTAATCCTTATTAGGTTAGGACTTTGAGTATCCCCAACAGAGTCTCCATTCAGTCATACCCCATTTTAAACTCAACTCGGAGCGAGTCAAGATTCGGGTTTGACTGGGTAACTCGTTTGAGTTAAAGGTTGGAGTCGCCACCTAATATGGATTTCTAAGATGTATTAGGTTGCCTAAGCATCTAAGGTCGAGTCTTTTATTAAACAGGTCCAGTTTCAGAGATTCAACGGTAAGAAGTCCAAGTGACTCGGGAAAGAAGGTGTTAGGTACTTCTCCAAGTCCCACGAAAAGTGGTTCCCGCCCGAGTTTCTATTTTGGGATGTCTAAACAAAATTGTAAATATTATCATATATATATCACTAGCTTAAGAGATCAAATTCACAATCAGTTGAGAAATTATGATCATTTATGCAAATAATGTAAACCTAGGCAGCATGTATATGATTGGACTTTAGATTTTACAAATACGACCTATATTTCACGCCTACTCGCATTCTCGGCCTCTATTACAAATGCCTAATCAAAGAGTGGTCAAATTTGCAAGGAGCCATTAAGAAACAGCGTAGTTTTGCAATTTTAACGGCTGAATTAGTTTTGCAAAAATAGGCAGATTTTGTAAGTAATTTTTAGATTTTGTCAAAAATCAAATTAGGGTTGTTTTTGAAATAAAATATTAGCCATTTAGGGTCGGTATGACTCGTCATTAATTGTCGAGCCCTAACCTTAATGGCTATTTTATTTTATGGATCATTTTGAAAATATACATATTGAATGAGCTGTTTTCTAAAAGCAGATTTTACAAAAGCACACAAATGCAAGTAGGGGTGCCGCACATTATAGATATAGATATAAGCACACAAATACATGAAGTATTGATAATTTCTTTAGAAAAATACATACATACATACATACATACATGCATACATACATACATATATATATATATATGTATAGTAGACCCCCTTACTCATACTCCCCTATACACTATTAGATTAATGTATAGGAGATAGAATAGGTTTCAAAAAATTGCTTTATATACATAAAAGGCCCTATTTAAAAAGGTTCTGGGCTTGTCCTCTTCGTGCAAAAGAAAGACAGTTTTAAGTTTTACAAAGATGGCCCTGAGTTCAACAAGTGTTACACAAATAACCTATGTTTGTTAAAAGTGTCAATTTTCACAGTTTAAGCATGGAAATCGTTTCGAAATCTCTGTTGACAAAGACTGGACACATTACCATTATTAATTTCAGTTGACTATGCAAGCAAACTAATTTTTAAATAGTATGATGCAAAACACATAGTTGAAAGAGTTAGAAGAAGGCCCCTGGGTAGCCATGTACACAACCTCATGATTGTGCACCCTGTGTTAAAATGGATACAAGTAGGGAACCCTAACAAATATACATAAACGGTGCAGTTCCCAAATGGGAATAACATGCAGAAAGGTTTGGACTCAAATAGGATCATCACTTCATCAATGTTTAAATAAGCACTGTATAATGCAATTATCATGGCCATTTAGAATCCTTATGCCTGTAGTTAGAACAGAACTGGTATGGCCTTTTAGAGCCATCCAATTAAGCTGCACACAGAGGTTAGTGGGAGAGGCCAAAACAGGGGCCACACAAACTCATACATTCACAGATAAGATCAAAGAAAGGCTAACAGGCATAGGCAGGTTAACATAAAGATCATATGAGTTTAGTCAGAGGTTTGTTCTTGTAGCAAATTGAAATAAACAGACAAGTAGTATCAAGGAGGTGGAATATCTCCAAGACCAATTACCCAGGAAGAAACAGAGTGCAGGGATATTTCTTAAGAGTTTAAGAAGAGAGGAAAGATATATTGCCAGAGTTTTCAGTATACAAGTGTGGGTGTATCTCAATATCTGTGTGTGCAGTGAATGAGAATAGCCAGTTTATATAGTTGTAGGGTGAAGACTTTCAAATTCAAACGGGTAAACCCATAAGGCAATGAAATATAGCCTTCCAGAAATAAAACAAGTTTGCCATGAATAAAGCAATATGTCCCTAGTTTTAAGGTAAACTCAATCCCAAACCAGTTATGATTCTCTCCCATTACTCTTAACATTGTCTAGGTTCAAGAAACTAGTAATAAATATGTTTTAGGCTCGAATTACCCTTCACATATTTAAAAAAAATTCTAATTGACACTAGCCTAGATAAACATCAAGCTTTCCATACAAGTTTTCAATCATGAATTAGCTTGAAATCCCCATAATCACAATGGATCAGATTGCCTTTTGAGAATCATGAAAATTATGTATTTTGATAGAGTGTAGAGCCAAGTTTACTATAGCAATAAGATAGGGCACAATCAAATCGAAACTGTACTAATCTCTAAATTTATGGACTGTCAAGAGTAGCTTCGAGTGCAGATCACAATTAAATCTAGCATATGAACAAGTGACAATCAGTGTCCAAACCAATGAATCAAAGTGAAGGCAAACAGTTCTCTTTTTCATGAATTTTTCTAACTAATCTACGACTTAGAATTACTCGGTAAACACTAAAGTTTTAGGCAAATTAATGTTCAATGATCACATAGGAAGTTTAGGGAATGAAAAAATAAGGGTTTAGGGTTACCCGTTTCCATTGCACTCGGGTCAATTTTTACCCGTCTTAATCAAGTTCGCATGAGATATTTCCCTCCTCCTTTAGCAACGATGATACCATATGCTCTGTTTAGTCATGACTAAAATATTTTCCGGCAACAAAAACTTTACTCGACGAGGGATCAATTTTGACCTTTGTTCAAATAACAACAAATGCATATGGGTTTTGTAGGGGATGAGAAGAGGAATACGAATATGTAATTTTCTTCGAATTCCGCCGGTGGGAATGGCCGAAAATTACCATAGACAGTGGCGATTTAGGTTTTCATAGAGAGAGAAACGAGAGGAGTGGCGGCTAAGACGAGGGGAAAAATGAAAGGGTGTTTAAGGGTTTGGTGGTTAGATTTGTAATTAAAAATAGAAACTAACATATTAGCCATTGGATCGAACTCGTGGACGGTTAGGATGTCGCCACGTAGGTGATAATTTGTATAAGTGGGGTGTGAAGTGTACAAAAATACTGAGGTGTATGTGTGTACGTGTATAATTGTATATATTGTGTATACAAGTGTATATATTATGTATAAATAGGCATAAAATACATAAAAATGCTTGGAAAATTTTTTATAAAATAAAAAAATTAATTTTGAGGGTTAAATAATTATGGAAACCTATTATTTTAGGTTTTAAAATAATTTAGGCAATTTTGTTAAAAATAGGGATAATTACAATATATTGTAACGGACCGTGCAGATTTTGAAAAATCGTTATTGTTGGTACAAATGCCTTTAAAAATAACCTAATTGGTGTGTGTGTGAAATAGGGTGAATGTATGATAATGATGCGGTTATAAATGCGATTTTGACTGAATAATGGCTATTGGAATAGAAGGGACAAAATTAGGTGTCAACAACAGTCTCCTAGTTAGGGTTTAGTATACTACCGCCTTGAGTTGTAGGCCCATGGCCTTATTAGTACTTGTATTTTACCTTATTTAGGACTGGACATCACTACTATAAATACTCCTCCTTACATTGTATTATGGACAAGACACAATTCGCCACTAAAGTCGGCTACTCTCAAGGAATAAGAATTACTTTGCTTTCTCTATTATTTCTTGCTTAATTACTTGTCTTTACTTTCATCGTATTTACTTACTTTTTCCATCGTAATATACTGTATTGCTTGTGACCTCATTCATAATTAATTGTTTAACTTAGACATACAAATTTTGGCATAAAAAAACATCACCCTGTTATCTCCATGATCGGGCAGAGGGTTGTTGTGCACATTCGGTGCCTTCAAGTGTATCACCTTATGATCAATTAAATCTAGTATTTTATCCCTTAAAGCAAAACATCTTTAGTGTCCTGGTCGGGTCCTCCAGAATGATAAGCACAAGTTTTGGAGTGATCAAAGAATGGTGAGATCTTTTCAGGCAGCGGGGTGTTGTTCATTCTAGGCTTTTGATTATCATTATCAGGGTGAGGCCTTGGTGGGTAGGTGCTGGTATTTCTATAGTTCGGAATTTGTGGGTATGGCGGCAGTTGTGGATGTGGGTTTTGGAATGCAGGTTGTCTGTTGTATAATGGTGGAGCGTATGGATATGATGGTAGTGGTGTTTAGTAGTAGTGGTTGTGGGTGGGAGTGTGATCGAGAGAGGCAGTGATGAAAGAGACATCATCCTTTTTTTTCTTAGTTATTCCGGTGCTACCTATTTGCAGTGCTTTGTTCGTGGCTTACAGTGCAGCCAAGCTAATAACCGTTCCCGTTTTCAACCCATCTTCAACAATGTCACCAATCTTGATCAAATTCCCAAACTTGTTGTTCTGCATGTTTAGCATCTTGTCAAAGTATACATCTTCTTGTATACGGATGAAAGTGGCTACTATTTCTGTATCATACATGGGTGGTTGGACCTTTGCAGCTTCAGCTCTCCACCTTGTTTCATATTCCCTGAAAGTTTCGGTAGGCTTCTTCTTCAACTTCACCAGGTAGAATCGGTCAGGCATGGCATCCGTGTTATGCCCAAAAACTGTCAACAAAATCTCCGGCCATAGCTTCCTAACTTGTCCACTTCTTCAGCTTTTGTTTAGAATATCACGTTAGTGCATCACCTGCCAGACTACGGTTGAATAACTGCATTTTGATCTTTCCATCATGTCCCACTCAAATCAGCTTGTCACATTAAGACCTCAAATAAGCCATCGGGTCACCGCTGCCATGGAAGAGATTGAACTTTGGTGTCTTGTAACTGTCAGGCTACTTTAGATTAGGATAGAGGCATAAGTCTTCGTAAGCCAAACCCCTAGTCTCCTTAGTCACTTGGAACTGCTTGAACTTTTCCACCAACCACTTGACTTGCTCCTTGGTAATGTTTTTATCCTCCCCTGTTCATGCATACATGTCGTGATCTTTTGTAGGTGAGGAAACAGGTTGGGTTTCAGCAGTAAAGGTGGGAATTAAGTGGTGAGGTTTTTTTGTAGTGATTTTGGTGGTGCAATGCAGGTAGGGTATGGGAGATCTTTTTCGAGAAACATGGGGTCTTTGCCGTGAGGTTGTGTTTGGGTCGGCAGTTCCATCAGCATAGACAGGGGGAATTCTGTTCTCCAACTCAAACAACCTTTGCTCCAGCTTTGCATACTCCTTGTACGCGATCAAACCCTGTTTTCCAGGAGTACCTCCGATAATAGAGTTGGTAGTCCTTCCATCAACTTTGTCAAACTCAGCCATGATACTTTGTCTCGTCCTTGTCCTTGTAGGTAAAGGGGGAGGTGTCGAAATTGGTCCTCTGGATCTTAGATGGTAATGCTGCCGGGCCAGAATGCACAAACCAACCTTCGGGGATTGGGAGCAAAATATCCTTAAGAAACAAACAAAGATAGATATGAGTAGAGCGTTAGAAAATTTAGCATAGAAGTCAATGTCATGTAATCGCGTCCTATTATGCAGGGAACCTCTTTTGTGCCAGAGGTAGGTCTATCGATGATTTGAAGTAATATTTGCGCCGAGTATATCATTTTCTTTTGCTTGAGAATAATCAAAACAATTCTATAAACCCCAAAAATGAAGAAATTTTATTTGATTTGCTTGGCTTTATTAGAACCACTAATCTTGCAAAAGAGAAAAGAAATGTCTTGACTAAACTGACTCAAACAACTCGACTAAAGAAAATGACTCGACTTCAAACTAAAGGCCAAGAAATTTTGTGCTCCAGTCAAACATCGTCAAACATATTCTTCCTCTTCTTTCTCCCTTCCTCCAGTACTTTCGGGGGGGGGGGGGGGGGAATAAAAACTGCCTCCATGAGATCTTTCCCAGTCTGTATGTCGCCCGGTGAGTTTCTGAAAGAATTGAGAATTTGCACCCCTAGTTCTTTGTCTTCAAGTTGTACTTTTTTGTAATACTCTGCCTATCCATTAAGAAGGTTTTTCTAGTTCCCTATGACTTGACTTAGTCCCATTGTCTTGTTCATCCAAAATCTACCCTCGTCTTCTTTAATCTTTGCCTTGTATTGCCTCCTTATTTGCCTATTCTGGGTTGCTCTTAGTTCTCTCCTCTTTTATTCATATCTAGCTCGGGGCTCCGACCTTTCTTTTCAATGTGGGTTTAGACTTAAACTTCTCTTTGTCTTCTTTGAGCCATTGAGGATAGGCCAAAGCAGCGCCGGGGTATACCCTATTGTCTCGATCATGACAGAATTGTCTCGTCACTCTCTTCTCCAATATCACCAATATTGTATCGACCGTGGGGCGGTCTATGTCATCCATATCATCATTGAAACTCTACCCTTTTGGTTAATTGGGGAAGTAGTTATGCCATTCCTACTTGCCTGAGAATTCTTAGGGGACGTAGTGATGAGTCCCTCGGAACCCGATCAGTGTCAAGAAAGTAGCATCTTGTCCTTGCACAGAGACTGACAAACAAGCACAATATTCTATCACCCACTGAACATCTTACAAATGATCGAACTTATTGACCCATCTATTCATGCAGTTAGGTTTCGCCCATGGTGCAACATCGGCCATGCGAGCACCGTTCGTCCTGATGCCGTCAGTCCTTGGAGCCACTGGTGCAGATAGGGTTATTTTGATCTTTTGGAGATTCTCGATTAACCATATTTGCAACAAGAAATTGCACCCTTCGAAATAGTTCGCTGCTTTCCTACACTTAGTCAAAGCTCTTTAAATGTCTCCCATGATCACTGGAACCAAACTCGCTAGATATTTTGGGGGGCCTCTGCGTCACTATTCAACCACCAATGCCATCTTTATGTCAATCTTTCCTCCTTTTTTAGGGAAAATCATGCTTCCTAAGAAAGCAATGGTGAAAGCCATAGATTTAATCAACCCCAAGTCTTGAATCTCCGATGCCCCTTGGAGATCATATCGAAGAGCTAAATCTCTGAACCTGGAATACAGAAATTCTAAGGTAACCTTAGCATCTTGAATCCACTGAGCAAACTTGGTTGACGAACATAGGTATGGTATATAGGGGACTTGCAGAAGGTCAAGGAATTCAATGGGTTCTACTTTTCAGGGGTAAATCATAGTTTCAGGTCTAGATGCTAACCTTGCCAAACTTTCAATTTCTTCCAACATTGGTGCCAAATCTATGCCGTTACAGTAAGACACAGCCCTTTTGTAATCCCAAAAATGAGTTTTCGCTTCAACCAAACCCGACATTGCTTCGTACCACATAAGGGCCAACAGACCACCCAACACCTTTTGGACACTCTCTTTGCTAGCCTTAGTCAGATTATCCTACCAAAGTTTGATCAGATAGGGAGCTTGGACAAGCGCGTTGAATTGAAGTGAGCCTCTTGCAGCCATAGTCTGAAAACAAAACAAAAATAAAAGATCACAATAATCCTATTGTTTTGATTAAACTCAAGTAAATGATCAGTATTCAGTGCAAGCATTTCTTCACATCCATGTAATGATGCAATTTTGACATTTTCGGGTCATGGACCCTTTTGACGTTTGGACGAGGTTTGCTAATTGACTGTGACTTGCCAAGGACGTCCAGCCTTCCTAAGTTTGTCATGATGCAAAGGAAAATAAGCACGTATTTTGTTGCTAATTGTTCTCATAATCCCCCAAAAATGATTTTGAAGTTCAATACATGAAGACTTTTTGAAAATAAAAGACAATAAAACTAGACTAAGCAGCATGCTCCTCCCCAAGTCTGGCTCTCTTTGCTCCCTTCACAATCTTCTTAGCTTCTTCCACAGCTTTGGCTAAGTGTCCTTTGGCCGTAACAAGATGCACAATATCTATTGCGTAACATTCAGAGTTCCATTATTCAAGTTTCGTCGTCAATCCCTCAACCTTTCCTTGTAACTCTAACGCTTGTTTCTTCCATGTCTCAATCTCCTCCTTATTTACTTTTTCTAACTTTATGGCCTTTAACATAAACTCGCGGTGCTGAATTTTAGCCTCAACTTCTCTATCCCTTATGTCATTCCCTTGGCATGACCCAACCACAACATTTCCTTTTAAGCTGGAATGCAGCCAACTGATATAGTTCGGCTTGCAACTGGCATTGTATCTGTCTAGTGCTATTGACTTCTCTCCCATGACTAGTCTGCCTTTCCATGATTTTCTGATGCTTTTAACCGGAGGGAAAATATCTTAAGTGTAATCGAATTGGTATTCCTTTGTGTCTGGAACAAATTGTACGATTTGCTTCCTTCCTGCTTGTCTCATGATCCTTAAAGAGAGATAGGGCTGGAGACTTCATAGACACATAAGTATAAAAATGATCCACTGAATCGAATCTTCCTTCACATTTTCGAACAACTTTATCCATTCTTGGTTGCTTGAGCTTTGGAACCCCGTAATGATCTCCGACTAAGTAATTTGAGCCAGATGGTTTGGGTAACTCTTGCGATCCTCCAACCTTCCTCAAATGTTCTTTGACCCATGCCTGTAACCAAAGGTTACTGTCGATACCCATATTTCCTCGAACCGATTAATGTTCAGAATAGGGCTCGACTTACTGGAACTCACGGGTAAAGACTTAGAGTCACCACCTAACATATTTTTTAACTAGGCGTATTAGGGCACCTACTTTGTTTCTATCCAATTTTATAATTAACTCCGAAACTTAGTCTACGAACCAGAAATTCTAGGTAAGGGTTCAAGTTAACCCGAGAGGAAGGGGTTAGGCACCTCTCAGGCTCCACCAAATGTGGTTACCGGCCGGACTAAATAATTGGGATTCAAATAACTTAAACTAAATCTAACTAACTAAGGTCTACTATAATATACAAGTTGTACAATAATAAAATTAAGTAAAAGGTTTAAATTGGCGAGTTTCTTCTTCCATAAGGAGCTTTAACCAAATAGACCTCACGAAATAAAAGAGAGTTGGTTAGAATGTCAAAACAAATTAAAAAATAAAAAATTAAAATAATGTAATAGTAAGTTGAATTAAGAGTATTTCTGAACTGTCGTCTTTGAAATATCTCTCCAAATGTACCTCGCAAAAGATATGAAAATGAATTAGTATGACAATTAATAAATAATAATAATAAGAATAATAATAGTAATAAAAATAATAATAATAATAACCATAATAATAATAACAATAAAAGGAATAATAATAATAATAAAGGAAAAATAGATTTTGTGAAAATTTAGGCTCAGATTAGTGTATTGCAATCAAATAGAGGTTAGGGATGTCAATACAGCTGCAAACACGGAGCCTAGATAGGTTCGCCATGCCAAGTACCTCCAATCCCACCACTCTACTATCACTTACTTCGCAAAGTATTAAATATCGTCATCGCCTATTTATTATTCGGAGGGACAAAATCGTAAGGGATTGTTTTGTTGTATCGGGACGGTACTGTTGGCCTCCAGATCGTCATTGGCCTTGTAGTATCTATTCAAATCAGTCCGTAGGCCTCAATACATGTATATAATTTTTCATTGGCCATATCAGTGCTTAATGCCCAAATAGTATCTGTTCAATATCAGCAGGATCCAATAAAGAATTTTAGCAAAAATGCATTTCTAGATTGTATAGCAAAAACGAGATTACTCAACATTTTAAACACTTTTTGTAGTAGATTTGCGTGGGACCCTTCAGTGTCAAACAACTTCAAAGGAACCATAAGGTTCACACAGAAGAACCGGACCTCGCAACAAAGAATTAAGCAAAACGAGTCAGGAACAATTAGAAACTATCACCTCAAAAACAAATTGCAGCAATAGCAAAACAACATGGTATCAATGATAGTGAAAAAAAAATAGAGATAAGGGAAGGACTTTACCGGGGTGAAGTTTTCCGGTGAGATCTCAGCGATAACAGGGAAAGGGAACAATCAGAAGATGAAAATGAGATGGGAGGCAGAGGAGCGACTCCAAACCCGCCTTGACAGCATCACTGCAACTCCGCCAACCCCTTTTCAATTCCGATCACAAATCATTCCAGAAACGGTAGGGGAATAAAGAGAACAGGGATCTCGACTATGGGGAATTTTGACGGGATTGCGGTGGTAATGGTCTCTCCAATTCTGTCTGTTTCCGGCGGTGGCGATTATGTGACGCCACTGGTTCTGTCACCACAGCCCCGATCTCCCTTGTTTTCTTCTTTGTTTTGCGGTGGTCTTGACTAGCGGTGGTAGTGTGGTGTATGTGTATGTACTTGTTCTTGTTCGATTAGTGTGTGTGTGTATTGGAATTTATTTGTGATGGGTGCGTGGTTGTATGCTGTGTACGACTGTTGATGGTAGTGTGTACGCATGATGTGTGATGATAGTATATCGGTGAAGGAGTTTTGATCTGTATGTGTTTTGATGATGGTTCTTTTTCCACAGTTGCTTTCTCGTGGTATCCCATTTCCATTTTGTCTGATGGTGTAACCGAGTCTGTGTGATGTATGTGTGAATGTATATGTAGTGATGGGATTAATCAAGGGGTGGAGAGATTTGGAAGATTCAGGGAGAATTATAGAATGATTTCCCTTAATTAAGGGAATAGGTGAAATGAAATATGGGGGCTGATTTTGGGGAGGGGATTTTGGTAATGAGAGATTTTGAAAAAGAGAATAAAATCAAGCATAGGATTTGGGGAATTTTCTTTCAAAATTCAAATGACGAGAATGTATTTGGTTAAGAAACTTGCTCAGATTCGACGTGAAAAATAGGGATTTGTAAAAAGGGATTAGTTCAAACTAAAACAGGAGGAAAAGGAAATTTAAATGTAATTATGAACATATCTAGACGAACACTTGTCTAGGTTCAAAAGAAATTTTAAAAGAAAATATCTTAGAATGATTTTAGGGGGTGATTGTGATTGGATTAATATGGGAGATTCAAGAATGTATCTAGACCGTATTTTGTCTAGGTTCGAGGGAATTTGAAATAAATAAATAAAATGGATATGATATTTCAATTGGACTGATATTTAACTAAAGGTGCAAAATAATAATAGAACAAATATAAATGCATAAAGAGATCATATACAAAAATATATGCACAAATACAAACAATGATCAAATAAAGTTAAATAAGTATAAAATAGGTATAAACAGTTACTAAAAATATTATAAATGCAGCAACTTGTACAAATGGACACAATTTAACACGTATTTAGCAAATAGCCTAATATTGCATGATACAACCATAATTATGTATAATTAAGGTATAACACACATACATACATATTTTCTGATGCACATTTTGTCAATTAGTCAATAGCCAATTTATAGAAAAAGGAGTGACAAAATTGGGTGTCAACAGCTGCCCTTCTTTGCCCGGGAATGATGAAAAGAGTCTTCAGTCAAAGATAGTTGATGGAGTAGCCAATTTTGTCACGACGGGCAGACAAAGTTAAAAAGAAAATGAGAGTTTTGGTGTATTTTTAGCCGAACCCCAGTCTCTGAGTTTCCTACATATCTCGGGTTTCTAGTGAATCAGGCCTTGTGTAGTTTTAGAATGGCATGTTGCCTGTGTGACATATTTATGGCGCACGATTTTGGATGTAAAGACTAAACTTATCCAAGTATGTAAAGTTTAGATTCGTGTATGCTTTACCTTTTGGTGAGATAAATGAAGAATGAGGCAAAGGCACTAGCGATGATGAGATAACATCAATAGATCGAGCGTGGGAAAAGAGGCTTAAAATCATCCTAGTTATGAAAATATGACGCGCTATACACCTATAAATAGGATTTTATATGTACATAGTTTCCACTTCATCTCGATAAATGAGTAATCTTGCCTTCAATATTGCCTTGACTGAGCTGGAAAATATTTGAGGAGCAAATTTTATAAGTGCGCACTATTCAAATAGATGAGCACGATTAAGCACGAAAACACGCACGATTGATGCAGATAGGCTTGAATAGACAAAGTAGGTAATAATTGTAAGGAAATGCAAAATGACATCCTAATTTTTAATGAAAGATTACGCAGATTACTTGTGGGAGCATGAGATGATCAGCTCCGGGTGTGTTGGAATTTCATAGAATAGGTAGTTTGCAGGTACAACAAAGCCGAGGTAACATCGATAGATCGAGTGTGGGAAAAAAGGCTTGTAATCATCCTAGTTATGAAGATGTGGTGCACTATACACCCATAAAGAGGAGTTTACATGGGCATAGTTTTCACTACAACTCGATAGATGAGTCATCTTGCCTTCAACATTGTCTTGAATGAGTTGGGGAACATTGAGGAGTAAAACACGATAAATGCCATGATTCAAACTCGAGAACACGCATGATTGATACAGATGGGATTGAGTAAGAAGGAATACAAAACTAACACCCAATCGCCAAGGAAAAATTAGGTAGATCACTGGTGTGAGTATGGAAATATAGCTTTGAGCACTTCGGAACTCAGCAAAATAGGTAGCTTGCGGGTGTAGCAAAAGCATTGCCTGTAGGATTAAGCATCTTGAACTGGATTTTGGAATGATGCTTTATGTGTATTTGAGGTTTTGTGGTTGCGCAATTTCGCGTGGGTAATGATTTTTTGGGAGCAAGTGTGAGTATGGAACAAGGGTTCGTCGAGAGATCGTGGAGTGCCCTGCAGCAAAATCAAGATAAATGCAAATAGAGATAAATATAAAGATAAAGTAAAATTCCCTCTTGAGTTGAGCTCCGCTTTGTCATGTAGTTGTCTAGTCTGCTTTCAGGTGCTCAGTGCTAGGGAATGTATGCCTCTCCTTCATTTGCTAAGTGCTTCTCGTCAGGAAATAATTGCTTCGTCGCGCCGAGCTGTTATTGGATCATCTTGCCAGTACAACGTCGGTTTTTATGTGTTGCGATAAAAGTGAGTTTTGAAAAATAGTATGTATGTAAATGCATAAAGAGACTTTCCTAACGTTGGATCGCCTTATCAATGCTTTTCGTCATTTAAATGTGTTCTTGTCACATCGGGCTGTATACTCCCTTTTTGTATTGAAATGTGTATCTTTTCATGCAGGGCTGTCTATCATTCTTTCATTTGGTTGCATACCCTTTGTCATGATAGGCTGTCTACCATTTTCATCAGGGTGTCTACCCTTTGTCATGCCTAGCTTTCTACCACTCTTTTCATCGGCCTGTCTATCCTCCGGGCTGTCTACCCCATGTCATGCCATTCTTTTCGTCGGGTTGTCTACTCTCTGGGCTGTCTACCCTTTGTCGTACCATTCTTTTCACCGGGCTGTCTACCCATTGGGCTGTCTGTCTTGCCAAATTTTTCATCGGGCTTTCTACCCTCTGTTATGCCAATCTTTTCGTCGGGCTATCTACCCTTTGTCGTGTCATTATTTCTCATTGGGTTTTCTACCCTTTGTCATGCGAATCTTTCTCATCAGGTTGTCTACCTTTTGTCATGCCATTCCTTTCACTGAGCTGTCTATCCTCCAGGCTGACTACCTTTTGACATATCATTTTATCGGGGTGTCTACCCTCTGGGCTGTCTACCCATTGTCATGCCATTCTTTCTCGTTGGGCTGTCTACCCTCCAAGCTGTCCACCCTTTGTCATGCCAATCTTTCTCATCGGGTTGTCTACCCTATGTCCTGCCAATATTTTCACCGGGCTGTCTACCCTCTGTTATGCCAATCTTTTCATCGGGCTGTCTACCCTCCGGGCTGTATAACCTTTGTCATGCCAAACCTTCTACTACTCCTTTTATCGGGCTGTCTACCCTCTGGACTGTATACCTTTTCTCATGCCAAGCTTTCTACCACTCTTTTCATCGGGTTGTCTACCCTCCGGGCTGTCTACCCTTTGTCATGCCAAGCTTTTTACCACTCTTTTCATCAGGTTGTCTACCCTCTGGACTGTATACCCTCTGTCATGCGAAGCTTTCATCGGGCTGTCTACCCTTTGGGCTGTATACCCTGCAAAAATAAAAGTAAAGCATAGCAAAGAAAAACTGAATGCTTCTCGTCGGGAGATGTTTGCCTATTACGTCGGGCTGTGTACCGTTCAAACAAAAGTAAAGTAAAGTGCGACAAATAGAATGTCATTGTTATGTCATGCAATGTGCTAAGATGCCTTTCTTGAATTTTTTTAGGGGATCTCAAAAATTTCTGCCCCAGTGTCAAGCTTGCACATTTTGGAATTTTTGAGGTGGTCCTCAAAAATTCTACCTCAGTTTATTGCCTATGACAGATCGCTAAGAGAGGGTGGTTGCGTTGCATTGAACACTAATGTATTAGCTAGAATCTGTGCTCGTCCTTTAGTGTGGCGATTGGGTATATCGATGACTATAATCATATGGATACTTGTATGCCCAGACTGAGGTTTGATATTTGGATTTGGCCGGATTTGGGGGTCGTCCAAAATTGTATTTATCTTAGGTAGTGATGGGGTGTCTTCATGTTTCATGCTTTTCTTTTCGAAAGTCATGGAGCTAACTTTGATGGATTGGCCTTTGTCGAAAGTGTGTTTGTGGTTTGGCAGTTGGAGTTTTCCTTTGTTGGTTCTTGTTGGACCATTGTCTTGCTTTGGTCAATCAGACTTTGAACTTTATGTTTCAATGCTGGATGTCTCATGGTGTCATGGTATTAAATGTGTAAGTGACGAGTGTAGATCTTGTTGGATCGAATTTAGGAATTGGTTTCTAGGGAGTAGTTTATTTGTTGGGTACAATATCTTTTGACTGAGCTAAACGAGTAAAGGTATGAGATTTTGTCTTTTTGTATGTCCTTGATTGTGTTGAGCCTGATAAGGTTGTTGTTGAAAGTCTTGAAGGGGGGGGGGGGGTTGTTTTTGTTTTTTTTGTAAGTTGGGTGCAGTGTGAGGTTGTGAATTTTTCCAGCTTCGTTTATATAGTGATTGGATTTCTTTCCTACGGCTCTTGTATGGGTATAGTGACAGCTGATTTCTTTTGCCCATACACAAGTTGTACGGAAGTAGGATTGGGATCGTTTAGGGTTCTCTCGGTGTCCCATGTTGGTGATTTAAAAGTCCTTGTTCTAGAAGAAAATGTTTTCAGCTTGGCATGCCACTTCGGCTTTTCTTAATACAGATTTTTGACCAATTCCGGTGTTCAAGCGCAGAGCGACCGTAACAAAGTGGTGGAATGCACAAAATCGTGTGGGCACACTAGCAACGATTTGACACAAAAATGACACATAAGCTTAAGAGGATGCCTAGGCCGCAGATGACAGATTAGCGCTTGAATTTGGAGATTATCATAGAACGTACAGATATCACAACAGATTGCCTATGTGCTTTATGTAGCAGTCAAGGCAAGGATTTTGGTCAAACGACCGATGCTTGTTTAAGCGGGAGATGAAGAGTTGAATGTCAATGAAAAGTTGTAAAGATGTTTTGTAAGGAATAGATTGTGTTGCGTGACAGAAAAAGAGGGTTGGCTTTTATCGAACACCAAGACTTTGAGTGTATTTTCATCCTCTCTTGCAAATTTATCTGTCATGATGCCTATGTGTCTTTCAAAGAGATACTCAACGTCTTTCATACTTGTCAACCAACTACTGCAATATGGTCCTTGCACCAACTTTTCTTATTGGATAATATCTTATTGCTGAGTCGTCGAACTCGATGTAGGTTGCCTATGTATCATGTGTACTCTTAGATTGTTGCGTCCTATTATAGTTGTCGTCATGATAATTCATATCACCCCAATAAAGCCTTTGATAGAAATTGCTCCAAGAAGTCTATTCTATTGTGCTTTTCTATCAAAGCAACCCTTGCTCTTGTAAGTGTCTCAAATAACTTCATCGTCCTGTTTTATCTTTGCTAGTGGGTAGAGATATGTTTTCCAAATGCTTAGGGAGTTCCCAGGTTTGTCATATGATGAGAGCTTTGTCATTGTGTCTTTGCCTCCCTTTTCAAGTTGAATTGGCTTGCTTGTTTTTGGTTGTTGTGCGCAAGTCTTTGCTACACTTCTGTCTTTCCAATATTATCTTTCATTGGCCCTTTGACTGCTATTTTGATCATGATAGGAGCAAGTTGGAAAATATTTTGGATCACAGTCATGTATTGCAGGTGGTGTGACTGTGTAGACTAGAGCAACAAAAATGATCCTTGCATATTGGTGCCAAAAGGTCTTGTGGTAAAGCAGGTGTGCCTTTGAGTTTGACCAATATATCTCTTGCTCTGCTAATATTATGCTCCATGTGCATAGTGCATGCTGTAGCAAACCCTTCTTACTTGACAATTAACGACAAATGCACTTTGTCTAACCATAACTTCTGTCTTAGTGTTCGACTCAAGCAAACCTTTTAGATAGTAGGTTTTGGTTTTGGTAGTGATTTAGAGATAGTTTGGACATGTGAAAGACTTTAGACATCAGGATTTGGGCGTAGAGTAGGGAGATGAGATGCCTACCTTGGAAGGAGATTGGATTTAGGAAGGGATTCACTGAAGGTAGGAAGAGACTTAAGGCAATAGACATGTTCATGCAATGCACATATATCAAATAAGAAATTCCTTCTATAATGCGAAGGACCGTTTTACACACGATGATTTGAAAAGTGCTTTGTGCCACATGCATCATTTAGTTTGCTAATAAAATGGCGGAGCCTAAAAGATAATATTGCATTTATTGGACTTTTGTTACATTGGCTGATATTGAAATAGTGAAAAAGGTGGAAAACATTGCTAGGAGATTAGATCATGGGCAGGTGAATATCTTTCATGCTGATCTATCCCCAGAAGATTCCTCTTCTACTTCTTCGAACGAGTCTCTCTTGGACAAGCTTGCCTCTGATGAGTCTCCTTGAAAATGATGTTGTATGCATCAGTTAAGAGCCGGGATATGTCAAATGTGAAGTTCTTCAATATTTCCCAAGCCTTACTTCCTTTCTCTACTATTCCTTTGTCAACCACAGCGTTCATTCCCTCGCTAGCCCATACACCGATAGACTCTATGCTTTTTGTTAGGAGTTCTGCCTTACTGCGCCATTTGCCTTTTTCTTTGTTCTTTTCTTCGACCAAACTTTTCTTCTTTGTTATTTTTTTTGTGCCTCGCCAGTTGTTTACGTAACCTCTTGTACTAAAATTTCTAACTCCTCAATGTATCTTTTTTGTTTTGTTGTTGCCCTTGGTTGAACTGCCCTTGCTATGTCTTTCCTGATCCAGTCTGGATAGTCTTCATCATAGAATGAGTCAAACCTGTCTCCTCCAATAGTCTCGAATCCCATTCGTTGCCTTTCTTTCCAAAGCTCTAATATCTTTTCTTTGAACGGTATCACTCCTCTGAGAATATTTGCTTTGAAACTTCTGATGTCTGCAATTTGGGCTACAATCTGCTTTCTCCCTTCTTGTCTAAGTGCCCTTAAAGGAGTGTATGGGTAAACTCCTCTAAAGCCCACTAAAATGAGAAATGGGTCTCTTTCCGACCGTGTGATCACTGTAGCGCTGGGAAAGTAATCAAACATCCATTATTTTTTCGGATGTCAATTGACAGAGTATGTGGTACCATCCTTTGGCAGTTGTTGGCTGGTCCCATTTCTCGAGAACATTGTCCATGCGGGCGGTATGAGTCAATATATAGTCCTCCCTTGGTGTGGAATGGAAGGCTTGGTCTGTGCTGTTCATCTTTTGCAAATGTTCCATGAACCAAATTTGTAATAATAAATTGCAACCTTCGGAAAACCCAACGCCTTTCTTGCATCTTTCTAAAGCACGGTTCATTTCTTCGACGATCATAGGTACCAACATGTATTTCTTCTTAATGTCTTTGAGTAGGGCATCAATAATTGAAACCATGCAAACATCCCCTCATCATTTATTTTCTAGGAAACACGATTGTCCTTAAAAAGATGGTGACAAAAGCAAGTACCCTCCACTCTTGCCAATTCGCTTGGTTAATGCTGAAACTGTCTTCAGATTCTTGGAATGCTTCTTCATACCTGAAGTTGATGTAGAGGGAAGTCAAGAAAATTCCTAATTGTCTCACACTGTCTATGCACAAATCAGGCTTAGCTGTAACGACCTCAAATAGTCGTTTCGGGAATCGGGACCTCAATTTGCGTGTCGACAATCCCAAAAGCTCCGTAAGGTCCATTATGACATGTCTGAAAATATTTAGCTAAAACAAACTTTGTTAGATAGGTATCGGAGAAAGACATCCGTTTCGGATATTCGTTAAGGCTAAAAGAGGTTTCGGAACTCGATTTGAGCAAATGAGCTCTGATGTGAAATCTAAAAGTTGCATTAGGTTCGTATGGTAATTTATAACCTGTAGCAACCTTCAGAAGTGAAAACGGACCTCGTTTGATAGGACTTTTGATAAAGTCTCCGTTGCAGAAGTTTAAATAGGTTAAAAGAGGTTTTCGAGCTTGATTTGAGTAAACGAACTCCGATGAGAGATCTGAGGGTTCCGTTAGGTTCGTATCGTCATTTGTGACTTGTAGCAACTTTCAAATTTGAATTCCGGGGTCATTTGATTAAAATTCGCTATTTTGGCGAAAGTCAAAATTTGACCCTTTCCCGTGGGACCCACTTTTTGAGTTCTAGAGATCCGAATTGAGTTTCGTCTTGACGAGCATGTTACACAAGTCTTGTATGACTTGTGTACAATATTTGGGGAAAGTCGTGACCCCACCAAATTCTCCTAATGCGGAGGATTAAAAATATATGCATTATATCTTAGTATATATTAGTATTAGTAGCTTAATCAATGCACTCGAAAAGGTAAGGCGATATGTCCACTGGCTCATATCTCCACTTCTTATGTATTCTCCCCGTACAGTGCAACTATATTTAATATATGATATATTTTTCTGTAAGAAATGTGCCCTACTTGACTTTGAGTCGCAGAATTATCAATATAGCCACGAGCTAGTTGTAGCATTAATTGGTCATAGAGATCAATAGTTATGGCATGTTGATTATTCAAATTTTGAAGAGGAGCAGTGCATGTATTTTTTATCATAGGATTATGGAGACCTCAGTTGCTTCAAATGAGAAATTTGTTAGTGAAGGTAAGCTTTCAATATGCGACTTTTTATTTGGGAAAATTTCATATCTAACCAAATATATACCATGACCCTACATTCAAATAGCCATAGAACATCTTACGCAATGGCTAGCCAAAAATTACCCTATATAAATAAGTTTACACAAAAAAATTTCTTAAATATTGGAAGTAAAACTGATTTCATTCCGTAAAAATAGAAAACTGATCCGTTCCTAAAGATAGCAAACTACTAATATCGTTCCTTAAAATTAGCAAAATGATTTCCTTTCTAAAAATTAGAAAAACACATGCATTTAAGAAATTAACATCAGATTTTGGAGAAGTTGAGCCGAATCAAATCTCTTCTTACTTGGAATTTAATTGAATACAAATATGTATTTCATTTTATAATATTCATACATTATTCAACTATTCTTTTCCACATAAATTTTTTATTAATTTTATTATTCACGTGATATTTAATTTGTATTCATAAGGTACTCAATTTTTTATTCTATAGTATTTATAGTTTATTCAAACAATAATTATTTTTTATTCATACAATATTCACGTTTTATTCGTACATTAGAAAAAGGATCGTTGTATGCATAATTTACCTCATAAAATTGATACCAGTAAAAATATGTTACAGATATACCAAAGAAACATCAAGTGTACATATCTAATATAATAAATATATGCATAATATATATCTCATATATATTGCCATCTCTATGGTTAGAAAATTAAAACCTACAATATACAATATATAAGTACTGTTAAAAGTGCATATGATATATACATTAAGTGTTGAGTTTAACTGTTGCGTTTTTGGGTTTAAAATCTCAATGGAAAGTTAGAGAAATTGAAGTAGATGGAAAGGCTGATGTATTTGTGATTATTTAGTGTTTTAAAATTTTTTAACTTTTGGTTTACCGCTATAATTGACATATTAACTTAATATTAGGAGATAAGTGATTGTGTAGAATACTTAGATAATATCAAATAATAATTAATAGATATGCACAAATGAAAGCTGTCAATCTCAACAATCCCTCGAAAATAGGCATTTATTTGGGTAAGTGACCAGTTTATTGTAATGGCTAAGAAAAGTGAAATACATAAGGCTAAAGGTCTTTATACCATAAATTAGGAACAATGTATCTGTTTTATGTTAAAGACACTTCTAAATGTTTATACCATGTAAAAATTCCAATGATTGATTAACAGAGAAAATTTGTTTACATTTTATAATTTCTACAATAACTACTGAATTGCAAATAATCCACTTAACTACCCCCAATAAATATTGAAAAGAGTGCAATGCAACGTATAACTCAAGAAACCGTCGTTTCTATTAAACAGGCAACCCTTCACTAGTTAATTCAGATCGTGGTGGATCATGCGTGGACGCAACACTACACATCGTTTCACTATAAATGCATGAAAATTCTTCACCATCATCACACAAGAATAAACAGTAACAATAACTATAGCAAAACTGTAGAAACATCATGGCAAGACGTCCAGTTATAAAGATGGCAGACTTGAAGAAAGATCTTGATGAAGTGAAGGGAGCCCTAATAGAAGTAAGGGACCGCCAACTTATGGATATTCGGAGGATTAAAAGGATATTTGAACTTCTCGTCCAGCATCTGGGCAAGTCCTTGGACGACGTATATTTCACACCGCCCAACTCTCCTCCCACCGGCAATGGAAATTAAATTTTATCTTGTACTTTTCCCTTTGTTATTCTCCTATTTAAAAAGTAGTCTATGGTGACCCTTGTAATTGTGAAACTCCCCTTTGTGCTTTTCAGTTGGTTAGAATTTAAACTTTAAATGTCTAGGTAATACTAGAAATTACTTAATATTAGTGATATGTAATTTAAGCACGATTCTATTATTGATTTTGTTACACGAACATAGTACCTCTTCTTTATATAGCAATGGTTGAACCCAAGTATGGCATTAGCATTAGACCTTTGACCAGCAAAACAAGTCAGAGACAGCACAAAATCTAATTCTCACAGAAGGACAAGAACATAGATTAGTAACGAATGTCTAGTCTATACTACACATCCAAGTTCTAGTCAGAAACTGCACCAAATATCCTAATATACCATCCATCTATTCCTCATCTTCGGAGATGATATGAACGCGAAAACAGAAACCTTGTTGGGGATTTAGTGGTAAAATTTGGAAGTGGAGAGCTTGTCCTACTGTGATACGACGCCGAGTAACAAACCGCAACCAACCGCGCTGAAGCCTTTTGCGAGACGGCGACACAGTGAGATACATGTTGAACCTAAGCATGCCACTGTAGAAACTTACTAGATCGTCAGTTGTAGTGTATGATCTGCTTATGCGTATGTTGAAGCAGGTATGGTTTTCAGTTCGGATGAACCATCCCAAAGGCCAGATTTCACGGTCACTAGCGTCCGGCATACGTTTGAGACAGGGAGAAGATCGACGAGGCGAAAAGAAGAAAATTTAACTTTTGGTTTACCGAATCCTCCAAAAATATATATGTAAATACGAGGTAATGGGAATTGTTGAAACCCTACCAAGAGATAGTTTGGGTGGGCTTAAAATTGGCTTATAAGTTTATAAATTCATTAATATATGTTTGATAACCATCAAAATTTAAATCTATGCGAAATAATTCAAAATTTCTTTACAAACAATAGAAACTTCAAATATTAATCTATGAGAAATAATTCAAAATTTCTATTAATTTGCCACTTAATTTTTCAAAAAGAAATAAAATATATTGCTTAAATTATTCTCAATTTGTATATATGACTGTCGCATCAACCAAAAGATAAAAACTATATATTAACTAAAATCAATTCATATTTTCAATCAAAATAAGTTGCTCATAAAATAAGGTGCAATGATAGACACAAATTAAAGAAAGAACAAAGAAAAGGGAAAAGATGAGTGAGAGAGATGTCTAACAAGCAAATAAAAAACAATAAAAGTGGAAAAGATGAGAGAGAGATATCTAACAATGAATGCGTCCATTGGAAACCAAATTATAATAGGACTCCATAATCAAGTCTCATTTAAACACATTATATAGACAATCCACGATATAGAACGTAATGCTAGTACTAAAGTAGTAGTCAAATAAGAGGCCATTCAAAGCTGACTTGTCCGACAACTTTCAGTAAATTAATCCCCCAAATCAGTATCCCAACCCAGTGGCATTGCAAGCTTGAACAGTTCTACAGCTAGCATACACCTTTCACAAGTTATGTCCAACTCACCATAGCCATATATGATGTATGGATTCATAGAAGCCCAGTGACCAACGCTATTCTCTACACAAAATCTGAGAAGACGGATATTCTCGAACCGTTCAGGACCAAGCATATTTCTTAATTCACGACGATAAACAATCATATCCAGTCTACCATCTTCCTCATACCATATCCTCCGAAGCTCATCTATTCCACTATAGTGCTAGCCATTACAAAGCAATGCAATCCCATAAGCATATACTGCCTCGCTAATACCAGAGTCAGCAACTTGCTGCAGGATGGGTAAACCATCAATATTTTGCTCGTAAAAGAACTTTTAGATGCCAAAGAACAGAGATGCGTGGTTAATTCTTTCTTCATGGAGCCTTCTTATAAAAGAAATAGTTGCAACATCGACATATGGTAGCTTATAACTGTTGAGATACAGAGACAGGCAGCACTGGAATCTGCTCGAGAACACTATACATCAAAAATCCCGGCTTCTGCCAAATAAAAAATGCATGCAGTAATTTATACGTAATTCTACATATTGTGGAATGAAACAACTGTAACTAGTTCTTACACTTCAGATATGTTCCTTAAAGACGTTCTCGATGGCTCGTCGCTAACCACTTTCTCGATGATTAATGCCTTCAAATCATCTTGGAGATTTGAAAGAGATGGTTCCTCCATCGTGATTTTCTAACTCACCAATCTTATTGCTTGCTAGGAAATAGCAGCCCCAATTGAGGTTTTTATGGCTGTTATTCTTATTGAAACTTGAAAGATGGAGCGTTGTTAGCTGTGTTTGTTTTGGTTGCATTTACTAATTACTAAGTCATAGAACATTGATATGTGAAATAGTTTTGTTTTATAGCGAAGTGGTCATAATTCATTCCATGAGATGGCGTGAATGATAAATTAGAAGTTCAATAATCTAATCTACACCATAATTCATTACGGTGTCATTCAAACGGTGGAAGGTCATAAAAGTGACGGTGGAATAGCTAGTGATGTGGTAGGGCTTTTATTTCATTGACACGACAACTCGCTGGAGCACATTTCAAGAAAGCACATCCTCATGGTGCAATTTGGATCCCACCGCATTATAGTAATTATATTGGCTAATCATATATTTTGGGTGTCAAGTGATAGGGTACTTTGTAAACGCCCCCAAACAAAAATAAAGTCCGTTTTATCGGGATTTATGACACAAAGTCTCTACAACGAATATGTTGCTTTAAAATAAGTTGATTTTGTTTTGGTCCCCCCCTCCCCTCCCTCCCCCCCTTAGTCGGCAGTGTAATATGTTGCTTGTGTGCTACTAGTATTTAGATGATAATTTTGTGATAAGGATTCTTGATAAAAATGGATAGACGCGACATAATGTTGTACGCTTATTATGTTTGGGGGGGTGGTATTCAAAGAGGGAGAAATGTATTCACAAATTTTAAACTAAATAAAACGTCAAATAATATCCGTGGATGGAAAATTAATGTGGAGGATGGACTGAAGAGGATTTCACAACATGGTTGAAATCAAGAAAATAGTTAATTTGTGACAGTTAAATCAAGAAAATAGTTAAATCAAATCTAAACTAAATGACATGAGGATCTGAAGAGGATTTCACAACATGGTTCAAAATGGAGATCCCATGTTCATACATTAGTCGTGACGAATTGGTATCTTTCTTTAGCCGTACGTTATTTTCCTTTTGATGTCAAACTAAAATTTAATTAAGGATTGTAAATACGACAACAATATTACTCGTTGTTATGTTTGTGCAGTATCTTTAACAAACCGTCTATCACTATCACTATTGGTAGTGATTTTATTGCTTTTACTTATGGTTGTGTCGTTTATGTATTGCCGTGACTTGGTCGTGTTTTGCTGAGGTTATGGAATGGAAATTTTTCCACGAAACTATGAATCAGTATGAATTAACCTTATGTTATGCTTAATCTATTCATAACATTATATGTGTTTGGTCACTCAAACAGATTTTTCCCCTCCAAAACCTTCTTCCCAACTACCTAGTACTAATACGGCTTATTCCCAAAACCTTGAACCATACGAATAAGTCATGCATGGGAGATGAAAATCCGTGTACCTTTGTACATAGTGCCTGATCATACTTTTTTTTAAGTACGTTTTACTTATTAGAGAAGAATGCATTTCCTATACCATACGCATTTGAGTCCACCAAATATATAGTATATTAAAATGTTCTTATTTATGAATTATTATATTTATTTTCTTAATTTAATTGGTAAGGGTTCGCCCGACGGGTCTAGGGGAGGATGTCGGGTGCCCGCACGGCCTAGCCAGATTTTGGGTCGTGTCAGTTGGTATCAGAGCCCAGTTTAGTGTCTATCCAGACTAAGACAGTGTCTAGTAGAGTCTCGCTGATGGGTACGTAGACGTCCGTACTTATATACGAGAGGCTATGATGGCATTTAGGAAGTTTCACTTCCTTCTTTTCTGATCGTGCATCGGTCTAGGAGTCAAAAGTATTTTCGTTAATTCCTTCGTGGTAATTGTGAATCCTCGTGCGACAAATCAACAAACAGTATGAGTTCAAGACGAAGCAGTCTAGGCAAGGTCTAGCACTGCTCAAGCCCCGAGAGTTGTCGTGCTGACGATCCAGTCGCGCAGGCCCCAGTTGTACGAGCTCGCGATGGGCTTGCCTTGTGGTTTCCTTGGCTCTCTACGATGCTTTTACGAGAATCTTGGTGACGCAGATACCGCAAGAACTTATTATTCGCTAGGCAGCTTATCAGGTTGCCGCAGATACATATGTTCGGTCTAAGGGAGCTCCTATTCTAGTTCTTAATATTACCGCAGTAAAATATGTTCCAAATGCAGCATGTGTTATGCCACCAATTATTCTGGCTGGTTAGCTAGCCGAGGTAATAGTTCGGTCCGAGTGCCCAAAGAGGGTATATTATTTTACGTAGTTGAACATCCCGATATTGCCAAGCAATGCATTAGATAATCCCTGTGTAAGTTTTTTTAAAATAACATGATGTCAGCGTATCCTTCTGGCTCTTGATTGTATCGAGCGGTATGGTGTTGATTATTCTGCTTTCCAGTTTCAGGGTCCAGCCTTGGATTGGTGGGCCGCTCTCTTATTAGCTAACTTGGTTCAGTTTTTCTTCTAGATTCATGGAAAAGTTCCTTTCGAGTAGCGAGCGAGATGAAAAGTGTTGCCAGTTTGAGTGGATTGGACAGGGTAGCCTGTCGGATAGCCTGTTGGTATTTCAGAATATGAGTTGAATTCTATAAAATTGTTGAATATGCATTAAAACTAGTCCATGAGCCTTTCGAGAGATTAAAAGATTTATTGATGACCTTTCTTTTTCCTTGAGATCCTAGATGGCTCAGGAGATTGAGGTCGGGATTTCATTTGATGACGTTGATATTGCCCCAAGGTACGAGGCATACCATAAGTTAGAGCGGGAAGAGTTAGAGCGGGGGAGCAAGAGATCCCGTGGCCCTAATGGGTAACCATGGTACCTCCTTTGGAGGTAAGAGTTCTGATTATTTTGGGAGGTCACCGTCCAGGTTATCTCAGCTTGTGTCACGTGATTCTTAGAGTGTGCAAGTAGCTCGTCATGATCAGATTAAGTCTTTTCTTTACAGCTATCAACAATCTTTCCAGCTTCCATTTGCAGCGAAAAGGTGTTATCATTGTCGTGAGTCTGGTTATCCTTTGAGGAGTTTTTCATTACTCCGGGAAGTAGGCAGTCGCCCTTTCTCTCATCATCTGGCACCTGCACAGTCGCAGGGATTTTATTTAGATCTCAATCAGCCAAAGAAATGCCACCATCCAGTAGAGGTCGAGAGCATGGTGACAGTGGTTCTTCAGAAGGTGATTATCAGGGTAATGGCTCAGCTCAGCTGCAGAGGCAGTTCTATGAACTGCCAGTCTAGAAGGATGCTGAGATATCTGATGTAGTAGACCCATGTATTTCTTCTTCCATTAAATGTGAGTAAGATTTGATTCTTCCGGTCAATCTGGAAATGGTTCGTCATATTATGTTTCCATGGTTTTCTTTGATATTGTTTCTATTAAGAATCGGTTGCAGTAGAGGGGCGAGCTTCTGGTATGATTTATTCCATGCATTTGTGAGACCTTATTAATTTATCTGGTCTAAATATGAGAGATTTGACAGTGAGTGTCGCTATTGTTTGCTTGGCATCCTGTTGTGCCACCTTCTGTTATAATGTCAAGTCAGTCTACCTCTCTTTGGAACTCAGTGTTGGTAGGATGATGGGATTCTTATTTATCACCATTAGGAAGTGTCATTGTTTCTTCCGATGTAAAGTGATCAGTAAGTAATACTCGATTTATGTGTCTCCTCTTGGTTCGAGACTCTAGTACAGTCATGTTATCCCATGAGCTTATCTGGGTTATAAAAGGGTTTTCTGGTAAAGTGTCAGAGTTTCCTTCTTATTCGAAGGTTAAATTGATATGGGTGTTGCTCCATAGAGCTCATTTAATGTCTATTTCTTCAATTTCAATTCTTTGGTTAGCCTGACTCGGAAGTAGTTTAGCTTTGGTAGCCAAGCAAATAAGAAGATGAGCTTCCTAAAGATCTAATTATTTCTATCCTCAGTCCATTTCCATTTCTTCTTCGTCCGGCACTGGTGAGCTCAGGCGGTCAGTAGCCTCTTATGATGTTCCCTGTGTGGAGCCAGAGTGCGTGTCCGGGTAGCCGGGTATGCACATTGTTGTTTTTCAAGGCTACTAAGGGTAATGAGAGGCATCATTTGACCTCTGATTTAATCCATCAGGTGGTGGTGCTTATAGAAAATGTATGGAGCTGTGAACTCGAGAGTTGCAGCTGTTTAGCAACTCGAGAGAGTAATTTGGTAGCTCAGGTCTGAGCCGCGTTCTCTATTTAGCTAAGTCTTCCTTAATCCAGCAGGTTGTGCGAGGATGACTATTTCTATTCAAATTAGTTGTATGAGTTTATGCTCTAAGTGGAGGAGTCTTCCTCCAATTGATACCGAATCATAATATTAAATCTCTAAGGCGTTGGTGAAGCGTAAGCTAATTCTTTGTTTCATCGACTTGTTCTATATCGAAAAGTATATCGACGAGGTGATTCACCGGCAGAATCATGTTAATCCATCCAGAGTTCCGTGTATCTTTATTTCGAAAATGTAGAACTCTCTTCTCGTGATCGAGGAAGGATCTGCTTAGTCAAAATAAGCTATGCAATGGCATTATCATATTATCCAGATATATTTTATTCCAAAAGTACGATATGCGTGTTATGATTCTGATCCTGTAATAAAGAAGATAATGTCCGTGGAGTAGTTTGTCAAGGTCGTGCAACTTCTCTTGTTATCTGTACGAACTTTTCTCTAGACTAAGGCTCGTTCGGGGACGAACGAGAGTTTAAGTGGAGGAGAATGAAACGACCTCGGTCAGTCGTTTCGAAAGTTAGGACTCCGATTGGCGTGCTGATAATTTTAAAATATTCGTAATGTCCATTAGGACCTGTCTGTAAAATTTGAGCTAAATCAGACCTCGTTTGGTAGGCATCGGAAGAAGGTTTCAGTTTTTATTGTCGATAAATACTAAAAAGAGATTTTCGAGCTCGGTTTTGGCGAATGAGCTCCGATTCGAAATCCGAAAGCGCCGTTAGGTTCGTATGATTATTTGTAACTTTTGTGATTTTTTGAAAGTGAATTTCGATGTTGTTCGGCTAGTTTCCGCTAAAATTCCGAAAGTTAAATAATTTGAATTTTTTTCTATTTAAATTCGCATCTTGAGTTTCGGGAACCCGATTTGAGATACGCCTGAGCGAGTATGCTATATATATTTTGTATAACTTGTATGCAAAAGTTGGAATTATTTCGAATATCGTAGGGTACCGTCTTAATTTTTACCGTAGTAGCGAATTTTAAAGGAAAAAAAAAAAAAAAAAGAGAAGACAAAACAGAAAAAGACAAAATAGTAATGGAAAGAAAGAGATATATATATTGGCGATGACCTTAGCATTTGCTAAGGATGATAAACAGAGGGAGAATTGGAACGAGGAAAAGAGAAAAATAAAATGGCGCAGAAATGGAAAAAAAATGCCAGAAAATGAGAAAAGGGGTCGGAGAAAAGTAGAATTTTCACCCTGAAATATTCAGGTAATGATCCTAATATATTATTTGAGTTTATTACATGTAATTGAATATGTTTTAACTGTAAAATTTAGAATATTAGACATCGTTTTAATAAGTTCAATTAATAGTTTAAAGGGTCAAATGGACCCCGATAATGGAATTGATTATATATTCGTACTCAGTGAGTTATGGGCAACTTATAAATATAATTTATTTAGGGTTTGGTTAAGTGACTTTAAACCATGTACATAGGCTTGGCCTGCGTATTGCGTATGCGAATAGGGTATCAGGTTCCTAACCGGATTACCCTAAGACATAAGGAATGAAGTCTTTAGCCTAATTTGATATATTTTGCTACTTATTGAATAGAGTGGGATCGTTTGGAAATGAAACCAAAGGATAAAGCGGTTGTTGATTAGCAATGCTAACTTTTGGGAGAGGTAAGTGTTTATATCCATTTCTTTGGAGGCACCTGGCCTCGTGGATTTTCTACCACGTGATCCTTACGTGTGTAGCTGCCGATAGGCGTACTCATTACGCCTTAGCTTTGGATTTACGTTGTATATTATATGTTATGTCCTGTTGTTGGTATTGCATTGAGGATCTAAGCATTGTATTTTGGCTGTGAGTTGGCATCTACTTCCCGGCTGTCCATGAGAGTCCCATGCCGGTGAAGGCTTATTATTGCATCACATTGCATTCATATGAATTATATGTCATTCATATGTATTACATTGCATATCATATTGGGTGCAGGAGTATACCGCCCCAGGAGCAGGAGTATTCCGCTCCATTATATCATATTGAGGGTTGGTGTATTCCGTCCCAGGAGCAGGAGTATTCCGCTCCATTGTATCATATTGAGGGTAGGAGTATTCCGCTCCATTGTATCATATTGAGCGTAGGAGGATTCTGCCCCAGGAGAGTGCAGGAGTATTCCGCCTCAGCTTTACATTATATCGGGTGCAGGAGTATTCCGCCCCAGGAGCCGGAGTATTCCGCTCCAGTTGGTTATCAGATTGGATTCCCCTCGAATGCAGGAGAATTCTGCTTCGAGATGGGATGACGGGTACATGTGACCCTTTGCATCAGATTTCATTTCATTTCATCTCATTTCATTTCAATTCTTTTCATACCATTGTATAGACTTGTGGTACATAACTACTGTTCTGCATATACGTGCATTGTTTATTTAGTGATATGTTTATGGCTCGTATTCCTAGTTGAGTTTATGGTTTCATACGTATTTCCGGTTATTATCTGGCTCTGCCTTTTTATAATTTAAATTAGAGGAATTTGGTCCATCTGTTTCTTTTCTCCCTGGCTAGCTATCCTATTCCTTGAGGTGGCCAGTCCGCCCCATTTATTGAGTCCTTTTGACTCACCCTTGTTTGTTGTTTGTTTCTTATCTATCTATTTTGTTTCGGCAGTTTCACTCCAGGATTGAGTTCGTTACGTTGTGAAGGAGCGAAGACGACTTCAGCTGTCAGGGTGAGCCTGCTTTTATTCCGGATGGCCACCAGTTTATTGGTTATTATTTCAGCTGCATTTTACTCCCTTCAGGAGGTATTTGTCTTCTTTTGTACTCTTAGATGTCTAGTCTGGATAGCCCTAAACCTAGTATATTGGGTAGTCAGCTGTAATTTCTTTTGTACAGCTTAGAGGTATCAGTATCTCTGTATTTTTTTTTAAGTCTTGTCCTTATTTATGAATTATTATATTTATTTTCCTAATTTAATTAGTAAGGGTTCGCCCGACGGGTCTAGGGGAGGATATCGGGTACCCGCACGGCCTAGCTGGATTCTGGGTCATGTCAGTGAGAGATATGAATAAATGTTGGGCAATACCCGCCTAGGGATCAACCCTAACCTTATGGGCAATCCCCAAAGGAATGTTCCTCTTCCAATGGCCATTCGAAATGTGCAACCTCTTGAACAAGGGGGAGAAGCTCAAGAAGGGGAGGAGGAAGAATATGGAGGTGATGAATATGGAGCTCCTAATCCAAATGGGAGAGCCATGAATATGGGACACAATGTTGATAGTGGTAGAGGCCGAGGTCGAGGGCCACCCATAGGAGTTGATAGGGATGTTGGAGGGAATGCTAGGAGAGACTTTGGTGGTTATGGAGGCCAACCGGAGCCTTACCAAGGGGGTCGAGATAACAACAATCTTAATAGAGTGAAGCTCACTATTCCTTCCTTGAAAGGGAGTAGTGACCCGGTGTAGTACATTGAGTGGAAATTAGCTATGGAGAGGATATTTGACACCAATGATATTCCCGAGGAGAAGATGGCCAAGTATGAAATATCTTCTTTTGAGTCCTTTGCTTCTACTTGGTGGGAATCGGTCAAGAGGAATAGAAGGAGGAATGCTATGCCAATCAATGTTACTTAGGGTGAATTGCTTCGTATGATGAATGAGAAGTACTTGACTCAACAATATCGTGTAGACCAATACAAGCGTCTGTATAACCTAAAGCAAGGTTACAAGACAGTTGGGGAGTACTTGAATGAATTTGAGCAAATCCGGATGTCCCTAGATTTGGATAGAGAAGAGGATGAGCAAGCCATGATTAGATTTCGAAGTGGCTTGAATCGGAACATAGCCTCACAATTGAAGTTTCACAAGTATGAAGACCACTATGAGCTATGCAACGATGCGGTTGAAGCCGAGAAATGGCTGAAGGAAGAGAAATCCACTCGCTACAAAAGTAGCACTTCTACTCCCATGAGTAAGCCAAAGGAGTGAAAGACTCCTACCCGCAAGTGGTACAAGTGGAGCAAGTGCTAGCAAATATGTGAAGAAGCCATATGAGAAGTACACACCGAATGTGGGAGGTAATTCTAAAACTCAATTGAACACTCCTACCTCTTCTTCTATTCAATGCCACAAGTGCAAAGGGTATGATCATTTTGCTAGGGAATGCCCTACCAAAAAGACTATGATATTGGTGGGTGAAGATGCTATTGAGCAAGATAGTGAACCGGAGGATGAGGGAGTAGAGGGAGATGTGGTGTGATAAGAATCAAATACGAAACGCGGAAATAAAGATAAAAGATAGGAGAGCGAGACACAACTCGAACTCCCTTCGAAGTAACCACGGGGAACTTGTCCCGAGATACCCTCGAATCGGCGTCAAGAAGGACCTACACTATGCAACGACCCTCGAGACAACACCGGACTCGCAAGTCGAATGGTCGGGTTAACGGTTCAAGACTCAACTAGGTTCCACTAGTGAATTCAAGCAACCAAGACACAAAGGTTTCTTCCAAAGAGTTCAACTCTATTTTCATTCATCAATAATCAAAGTAAGGTAAGGTTTGAAAGAGGCTAAGTGAAGTATTTATAGGCTTCACTTAGGACTAATAAAAGGTCTAAAATACCCCCAAAGTGGGCTTAAACAAATAAAGGCCGCGCAGGGCTAAAATAGGATGTTCAAACAAAAGTCTTAAAAATCCCGCATGTGGGTATCAGGGGGGAGGCGGTCCGCCTAGGGTGGGGAGGCGGCCGCCTAGGTGCTGTCAACTCTCTGGATTTTCTGGGAGGCGGTCCGCCTTCAGCTGGGGCGCTCCGCCTGCTGGAGTCTTGCTCTCTGGATTTTTGGGAGGCGCCCCGCCTCAGTTGGGAGGCGCTCCGCCTTGTTCTGAAGCCCCTTGGGTTGTCTCATTTTGAGCCTCTTGAGCCTCTCCAAGTGTCCCCGCGGGTCTTCAAGGTGCTCTTGGTGCCTTCCTCTATGCTCTTCCATGTCAAGTGAAGATGAGTATCTTGGATTAACTTGGCTTGACTCCGAGTGAAAGGTCTTGAGGCCGTTTGGGTCTTATCATCCTCCCCTTCTTGAGAGGATTTCGTCCTCGAAATCGAAGCATCATTCACGACCTCTTCATCATCATTCACGAACTCTTCATTACCTACATTCAACGGAACCAAGTCACTAACATTGAAAGTATTAGAAACTTGATACTCACATGGCAAGTCGACCACATATGCATTGTTGTTTATCTTCGAGAGCACTTGGAATGGTCCATCTCCCCGGGGTGCTAACTTCCCTTTCCTAAGGTTTGGAAACCTTTCTTTCCGGAAGTGCACCCACACATAGTCACCCTTCTTGAGTTCCACCTTCTTGCGTCCTTTGTTCTTCTTGGAGGCAACCTTAGCATAAGATTCCTCCAAGTTCTTCTTTGCCTTGGCATGTAGCTCCATCAAAGCCTTAGCTCGAGCTTTCCCTTCAAAATTAACAACCATTTCCCTTGGCAAAGGGGTTAGATCAAGGGGAATCAAGGGGTTAAAACCATAAACACATTCAAAAGGAGTCATGCCAATCGCGCTATGCAATGTGCGATTGTAGGCAAACTCCATCATAGGCAATCTATCAATCCACGTCCCGGCCTTACCTCGGGTCATGGCCCTAAGTAGAGCACCCAAGGTCCGGTTTACCACTTCGGTTTGACCATCGGTTTGTGGGTGGTGGGATGTGGAAAACAAGAGCTTGGTGCCTAAGGCACCCCATAAACATCGCCAAAAATGGCTTAGGAACTTAATGTCCCTATCACTCACTATCGTTTGAGGCACACCATGTAGCTTCAAGACATTTTCAACAAACAAGGAAGCTACATGTTGGGCGTCATCGCATTTCTTGCACGGAATGAAATGAGCCATCTTTGAGAACCTATCAACGACAACAAAGATGCTATCGTGCCCCCCCCTAGTCCTTGGTAATCCCATGACAAAGTCCATTGATACATCCAACCATGGACTAGTAGGTACGGGGAGCGGGGTGTACAACCCATGAGGGTGGGATTTAGATTTGGCACGCTTGCACTCAAGGCAATTAGTGCAACACTTCTCCACATGCACCCTCATCTTCGGCCAATAGAATTGTTCTTGAAGAACGGCCAAAGTCTTTCTTACCCCAAAATGACCCATGAGCCCTCCACAATGTGCCTCTTGCACAAGCAATTCCCTCCATGAGGACTCGGGTATGCACACTCTACCATTCTTAAAGATGAATCCATTAGACCATTGGTATTTTTCAACTCTCTCCCCTTTCTCTAGAGCATCATAGACACTCTTTAGCCTTGGATCATGAGCATACATCAATTTGATACTCTCGAATCCCATGAGCTTAGAGGTGAGAGTGGTGGCTAATGCGAACTTTCTAGAAAGCGCATCCGCCACAACATTGTCCTTCCCTTTCTTGTATTGGATCACATAGGGAAAGGACTCAATAAATTCAACCCACTTGGCATGCCGCTTATTGAGCTTCTCTTGGCCTCTCAAATGCTTGAGTGACTCATGGTCACTCTTGATTACAAACTCACGAGGCCAAAGGTAATGTTGCCAATGGGCAAGGGCTCTCACAAGGGCATACAACTCCTTGTCATATGTAGAATAATTCAAGGAGGCCCCTTTCAACTTTTCACTAAAGTAGGCGATGGGTTTGCTATCTTGCATTAATACACCACCAATTCCCACCCCCGAGGCATCACATTCAACCTCAAACGCCTTCCCGAAGTCGGGCAATTGCAATAGGGGGGCGGTACTTAACCTACCTTTCAACTCTTGGAAAGCCTTCTCTTGAGGCTCTCCCCAAACAAATGGTTGATCCTTCTTTACCAATTCGGTGAGTGGGGCGGCAATGGAGCTAAAATCTTCCACAAAGCGTCTATAAAAACTAGCAAGACCATGAAAGCTCCTCACTTGAGTCACGGTAGTAGGGGTAGGCCAATCACGTATGGCCTCTACCTTAGACTCATCCACCTCCACTCCTTGGGCACTCACAACAAACCCAAGAAAGACAACCTTTTCCACACCAAAGGCACACTTTTTGAAGTTAGCATAGAGCTTTTCGGCTCTCAAGGCTTCAAGCACTTGCCTAAGGTGGTCAACATGTTCATCAATTGTCCTACTATAGATCAAGATATCATCAAAATACACAACGACAAACTTGTTGATAAAAGACTTCAACACATGATTCATGAGTCGCATGAAGGTGCTAGGTGCGTTGGATAGCCCGAAGGGCATAACCAACCATTCATAGAGACCGAATTTGGTCTTGAATGCGGTTTTCCATTCATCCCCGGGTTTCATCCGGATTTGATGGTAGCCGGACCTAAGGTCGATTTTGGAAAAGACACACGACCCACTCAATTCATCCAACATATCATCAAGCCGTGGAATAGGGTGACGATACTTGATCGTTATCTTATTCACGGCTCGGCAATCCACGCACATTCTCCAAGTGCCGTCTTTCTTTGGGACAAGAATGACCGGTACGGCACAAGGACTCAAACTTTCCCTCACCAAGCCTTTTGAAAGCAAGTCATCAACTTGTTTTTGCAACTCCCTCGTATCCTCGGGATTGCTTCTATAAGCCGGCTTGTTCGGGATTTGAGAGCCCGGAATAAAATCAATTTGATGTTCAATACCCCTCAAGGGAGGTAAGCCATCGGGCATCTCATCCGGGAACATGTCCCTATAGTTCTCCAAAACATTTTGCAAAACACTAGGCAAAGGACTAGAAGAAACATCATAATTAGAGTTAAGGATCATACCTTTGTGCACTAGGCATAGGAGAAACTTGTTGCCATCATTACCTCTTAGGAGCTCGCCCGGTTGCATCATGGCACATATGCCACCGGTGGATGAAGTAGGTGGGATTGCCACCATGTTTTTGGACAAAGGACTAGTCTCAATGATTGACTTAGCCTTTGCCGCCTCCCTCAACTCCTTCATTCGGTTGTAGTCATCACTCACTTGTTTAGGAGTTAGGGGTTTCAACACAAACTTCCTTCCCTCATGTTGGAGCGTGTAAGTGTTAACACGTCCATTGTGAACCACTTGTCGGTCAAATTGCCAAGGCCTTCCAAAGAGAAGGTGGCAAGCTTGCATGGGCACAACGTCGAACAAGTGTTCATCAACATAACTCCCCATTTTGAATTTGATCATTGCTTGCTTTACTACCTTAAGCTCCCCACATTCACTAAGCCATTGTAACCGGTAGGGCTTGGGATGCTTCATGGTAGGTAACTTCAATTGGGTTATGAGAGATTGACTCACCACATTAGTACAACTCCCGGAGTCAATGATCATAGAACACACAACTCCCTTAACACGACACCTAGCATGGAAGAGGTTTTCCCTTTGCAAGGTCTCACCATCCTCCGCAATCATAGCTCCTAGACTTCTCCTCACTACCAAGAAAGTATGAGGTTCCTCATCCTCCACCGTGTCATCTTCACCATCCTCCTCTACTCCCTCATCTCCCTCTACTCCCTCATCTTCCTCCGGCTCACTCTCTTGCTCATATGCATTATCTCCAACAACAACCATGTTTCTTTTCGTAGGACACTCTTTGGCAAAGTGCCCATACCCTTTGCATTTGTGACATTGAATGGAAGAAGAAGTAGGAGCATTCAATTGGGTTTTAGAGTTACCTCCCACATTGGGTGTGAACTTCTCAAATGGCTTCTTCACATCCTTGGTTGCATTGGCTCCACTCGTTCCACTTGCACTCGGGAACCTTGCATTTGTGGTAGGAGGCTTCCATCCCTTTGTATTGCTTGTTGGAGTAGTAGTGCTACCCTTGTAGCGAAAGGACTTCTCCTCTTTGAGCCATTTCTCGGCTTCAACCGCATCATCACATAGCTTGTAGAGATCATCATATCGGTGGAACTTCAATTGTGTAGCTATGTCTCGGTTTAAGCCCCCTTTGAAACGGATTATGGCCATCTCATGATCTTCATCATCAAGGTCAAGGTTCATTCGGACTTGCTCAAATTCATTGAAGTATTCCCCAACCGAATTGGAACCTTGTTTCAACTCATAGAGACGCTTTTGTTGCTCAACCCGGTATTGGCTAGTCAAGTACTTCTCATCCATCGCCCGGATCAACTCTTCCCAAGTAAGATTAATAGCCATTCCCGTCCTCCTTCTATTCCTCTTCACCGACTCCCACCAAGTAGAAGCAAAAGATTCGAAGGACGATATTGCATACTTGGTTTTCTTCACCTCGGGCATATCATTGGTTTCAAATATTCATTCCATAGCCAATTTCCAATTCTTGTACTCCATCGGGTCACTACTTCCTTTGAAAGAAGGAATAGTGAGCTTCACACTATTGAGGTTGTTGTTGTTATCACGACCCCCTTGGAATGGCTCCGGTTGGCCCCCATAGTGATCCCCATAACCTCCATAACCTCCATAGTCTCTCCTAACATTCCCTCCATCATGTCCTAAGGGTGGCCCTCGACCTCGGCCTCTACCCCGATCCACATTCCGACCCCAATTCATACCTCTCCTCGGTTGAAAGTGATCATCAAACCCATACATGTCATCCCCATAATTGGCTTCCTCCCCCTCTTGAGCTTCATCAACATGCTCAAGAGGTTGCACATTTCGGATGGGTTGTGGTAATGGAATGTTTCTTGGAGGGTTGTCTAAGATACGGGGAATGCCCGTTCGTTGGGGATTGCCCATCATTTGATCCATCCGCTCTTTATCTTCCTTTACCCGTTGATGCTTGAGCAATTCAACAACTTGCTCCGGGGTAAAGGTAGGACTATTTGATCCCTCCCCGGCCTCCATTGGGACTCTCGGGGTCCCCTTTTCAATTGGGACACTCGGGGTCCCCCTTTCATTGTGGACGCTCGGGGTTCCTTGTTCTCCTTGAGTACTTGAAGCTCCCTTTTCAAGAGACTCAATTCTTTGATTCATGAGGTCCATCTTGGCAAGAAGATTAGCCAAGGCCTCCTTAATGAAATCTTGTCCGTCGTTAGCCATGGTACCTACAAGGAAAAGAAACAAGAGTTAGTTTAAACACCTCACTCGCTCCCTCACTTGAGTTCACTCGGGTCACTCGTATAAGGGGTGGTGGATTTTTCACTCTTGCTTGAACCAAAAGCTTCACGGAGTTGAATAGTAAACCTCAACTTAACCACTCAATTCAAAAGTCCAATGAGCTCCGGGGTGAGTGGAGTTAATAGGACTCGATTGGAACGGTAAGCACTTTAATTGAGGACTTGAAGCAAAAGATACTACGGATCTTCTTGGATTTCTAGTCTCCTCTCTAAGGCACGATGATCCTAATAGCTCAAAGTGATTAGCACTAATCGAGTAGGATTATACTCTAATAGCACTAACCGGAAGCAATGCATTCAACAAAACAAGGAATCCTAGAAGAAACTACCCAATTCCCAACCTTCAGGAAGTAGGCGCCCCGCCTCAGAAAGTGGGCGGTCCGCCCTGAACAACTTGCAGAAGGAGGCGCTCCGCCTCTCTGGATGAGGCGCTCCGCCTCAGAAAAATCCAGAGAGCTCACAGAGCTGAGGCGCTCCGCCTACCAATTGAGGCGCTCCGTCTCTGCACTTTTCAGCACTGTTCACTTCGCGTTTTTGTTGGTTTGGCACCCAAGAATCCAACTATCCAAGCGTTGTTTTAGCGATTCAATGGTACCCAAATGTTGTATCAGTCACAAAGATCAAACCCCAACAACTTCTAACAAACCCCAATCACAAACAAGGAATTCACCATGATCATCATCTTCAAAGCTAGGGTTTAAGAACTTTCAAATTTTCAAAGGGGTTTCAAAATCTCAATTCACGTAATACAACTCCAAATCGGGTGTTTAAGGTACCAAAAGAACGGGAATCACACAAAGATCAAACCCCAATAACAAGTTCTCAATTCCACCTCAATCCAACCCAAGAATCAATCAAAAATTGTCAAGAACAAGTTCATCAAGGGTTTAAGGGGTTTTGGGGTTTTGATTTTCAAATTCCACCAATCCAAGTGTTTTTGGTATCCACACAACGGGGTTTCAACCACGATCAAGAATCTATAACACCCATACGACGAATCATCCAAACCAACAAGATACGCCAAATTTTTAGATTTTCAATTTTCCAATTTTTTTGTAGTTTTCTTCTTTTAACAACAATAAACAATAACCTAAAGTCGAAACTAACCTAGGCACGAAGAATCAAGGGTCGGGGGTTTGTAGAAACAAAACCCGAGCCTTGCTCTGATACCAAGATGATAAGAATCAAATACGAAACGCGGAAATAAAGATAAAAGATAGGAGAGCGAGACACAACTCGAACTCCCTTCGAAGTAACCACGGGGAACTTGTCCCGAGATACCCTCGAATCGGCGTCAAGAAGGACCTACACTATGCAACGACCCTCGAGACAACACCGGACTCGCAAGTCGAATGGTCGGGTTAACGGTTCAAGACTCAACTAGGTTCCACTAGTGAATTCAAGCAACCAAGACACAAAGGTTTCTTCCAAAGAGTTCAACTCTATTTTCATTCATCAATAATCAAAGTAAGGTAAGGTTTGAAAGAGGCTAAGTGAAGTATTTATAGGCTTCACTTAGGACTAATAAAAGGTCTAAAATACCCCCAAAGTGGGCTTAAACAAATAAAGGCCGCGCAGGGCTAAAATAGGAAGTTCAAACAAAAGTCTTAAAAATCCCGCATGTGGGTATCAGGGGGGAGGCGGTCCGCCTAGGGTGGGGAGGCGGCCGCCTAGGTGCTGTCAACTCTCTGGATTTTCTGGGAGGCGGTCCGCCTTCAGCTGGGGCGCTCCGCCTGCTGGAGTCTTGCTCTCTGGATTTTTGGGAGGCGCCCCGCCTCAGTTGGGAGGCGCTCCGCCTTGTTCTGAAGCCCCTTGGGTTGTCTCATTTTGAGCCTCTTGAGCCTCTCCAAGTGTCCCCGCGGGTCCTCCATCCATGGCACACCAAAGCATGGTCTTCAAGGTGCTCTTGGTGCCTTCCTCTATGCTCTACCATGTCAAGTGAAGATGAGTATCTTGGATTAACTTGGCTTGACTCCGAGTGAAAGGTCTTGAGGCCGTTTGGGTCTTATCATGGTGGATGATGAGGAGGATGATACGGTGGAGGATGATGATCCTCATGCTTTCCTAGTTGTGAGGAGGAGTTTAGGTGCTATGCTTGTTGAAGATAGTAAGACCTTGCAAAGGGAAAATCTCTTCCATGCTAGATGCCGAGTCATGGGTGTTGTTTGCTCTATGATCATTGACTCGGGAAGTTGTGCCAATATTGTTAGTCAAACACTAGTTTCCCAATTGAAATTACCTACCTTGAAACACCCCAAACCTTATCATTTGTAATGGCTTAGTGAGTGTGGGGAGCTAAAGGTGGTGAAGCAAGTAATGATCAAGTTCAAAATGGGGAGCTGTGTGGATGAACACATGTTTGATGTGGTACCTATGCAAGCATGCCACCTTCTATTTGGGAGGTTGTGGCAATTTGATAGACATGTGGTTCATCATAGTCGTGTCAACACTTACACGGTCAAACTTGAAGGAAGGAAATTTGTGCTTAAACCCTTAACTCCCAAGCAAGTAAGTGATGATTACAAGCGGATGAGGGAGTTGAGAGAGGCGGCAAAGGCTAAGTCAGTTGTGGAGACTAGTCCTTTGGCCGAGAGCTTGGTTGCAATCCTACCATCTTCTACCGGTGGCATATGTGCCATGATGCAACCGGGTGAACTTTTGAGAGGAAATGATGGCAACAAGCTACTCCTTTGCCTAGTGCATAAAGGTATGATTCTTACATCCGATGTTGATTGTTTAATTAACCCTTTACCGAGTGCAATTGAGAATGTTTTGAAGGTATTTGAAGAAATGTTCCCGGAAGAGATGCCGAGTGGTCTTCCTCCATTGAGGGGGATAGAGCACCAAATTGATTTTATCCCGGGGTCTCAAATTCCAAACAAACCGGCTTAGAGGAGCAATTCGGAGGACACAAGAAAAATGCAAAAGCAAGTTGATGAATTGCTCACTAAAGGCTTGTTGAGGGAAAGCTTGAGTCCTTGTGCCGTGCCCGTGATCCTTGTTCAGAAGAAGGATGGCACTTGGAGAATGTGTGTAGATTGTCGGGCCGTGAACAAGATAACGGTAAAGTACCATCATCCCATTCCACGACTTGATGACATGTTAGATGAATTGAGTGGTTCATGTGTCTTTACCAAAATAGACCTTAGGTCCGGTTACCATCAAATCCGGATGAAATCCGGGGACGAATGGAAAACCGCATTCAAGACCAAGTTTGGTCTCTATGAATGGTTGGTGATGCCCTTTCAACTCTCCAACGCACCAAGTACTTTTATGCGACTAATGAAACATGTTTTGAAACCGTTTATCAATAAATTCGTGGTTGTCTATTTTGATGATATCTTGATTTATAGTAAGTCAATAGATGATCATGTTGGCCACTTGAGTCAATTTCTTGAAGTGCTAAGAGCCGAAAAGCTCTATGCCAATTTGAAAAAGTGTGCCTTTGTGTGGAGAAGGTTGTCTTCCTTGGGTTTGTTGTGAGTGCCCAAGGAGTTGAGGTAGATGAGTCCAAGGTGGAGGCCATTCGTGATTGGCCTGCTCCTACCACCGTGACTCAAGTGAGGAGCTTTCATGGTCTTGCTAGTTTTTATAGACGATTTGTGAAAGATTTTAGCTCCATTAATATTGCCGCTCCACTCACTGAATTGGTGAAGAAGGACCAACCGTTTGTGTGGGAAGAGCCTCAAGAGAAGGCCTTCCAAGAGTTGAAAAGTAGGTTGAGTACCACCCCTCTATTGCAATTGCTCGACTTTGGAAAGGAATTTGAGGTTGAATGTGATGCCTCGGGGGTGGGAATTGGTGGTATTTTAATGCAAGATGGCAAACCCATAGCCTACTTTAGTGGAAAATTGAAAGGGGCCTCCTTGAATTACTCCACGTATGACAAGGAGTTGTATGCCCTAGTGAGAGCTCTTGCTCATTGGCAACATTACCTATGGCCTAGAGAATTTGTGATTAAGAGTGATCATGAGTCACTCAAACATCTTAGAGGCCAAGAGAAATTGAACAAGAGGCATGCCAAGTGGGTAGTGTTCATTGAGTCTTTTCCCTATGTTGTTCAATACAAAAAGGGGAAAGACAATGTTGAGGCGGATGCGCTTTCTAGGAAATTTGCTCTTGCCACTACTCTTACCTACAAGCTCATGGGTTTTGAGAGCATCAAGTTGATGTATGCTCATGACCCTAAGCTAAAGTGCATCAATGAAGCTCTAGAAAAAGGAGAAAGAGTTGAGAAATACCAATGGGTTAATGGCTATATCTTCAAAAATGGTAGAGTGTGCATACCCGAGTCCTCATGGAGAGAATTGCTTGTGCAAGAGGCACATTGTGGAGGACTCATGGGTCACTTTGGGAAAAACAAAACCTTGGCCATTCTTAAAGAACAATTCCATTGGCCAAAGATGGGGGTTCAAGTTGAAAAGTATTGCACTAATTGCTTTGAGTGCAAGCGTGCTACATCCAAAGCACACTCCAATGGTTTGTATACTCCTCTCCCCGTACCTACTAGCCCGTGGATGGATATATCTATGGACTTTGTCATGGCATTACCACGGACTGGGGGGGCCATGATAGCATTTATGTTGTCGTGGATAGGTTCTCCAAGATGGCTCACTTCATTCCATGTAAAAAGTGTGATGATGCGCAACATGTTGCTTCTTTGTTCATTGATAATGTTTTAAAGTTGCATGGTGTGCCTCAAACAATTGTAAGTGATAGGGACACCAAGTTCCTTAGCCACTTTTGGAGAAGCTTGTGGGGTGCCCTCGGCACCAAGCTATTGTTCTATACGTCCCACCACCCACAAACGGATGGCCAAACTAAGGTGGTAAACTGAACTTTGGGTGCTCTTCTTAGGGCCATGACCCGAGGTAAGGCCGGGACTTGGATTGATCGGTTGCCTCTTATGGAGTTTGCATATAATCGTACATTGCATAGCATGATTGGCATGACTCCCTTTGAGTGCGTTATGGTTTCAACCCCTTCATTCCCCTTGATTTAACCCCTTTTCCAAGGGAAATGGTTGTTAATTTTGAAGGTAAAACTAGAGCCAAGGCTTTGGTTGAACTCCATGCTAAGGCGAAGAAGAACTTGGAGGAAGCTTATGCAAAGGTTGCCTCCAAGAAAAACAAGGGACGCAAGAAGATGGAACTAAAGAAGGGTGACTATGTGGGTGCACTTCCGGAAAGAAAGGTTTCCAAACCTTAGGAAAGGGAAGTTGGCACCCCGAGGAAATGGCCCATTCCAAGTGCTTTCAAAGATAAACAACAACGCCTATGTGGTCGACTTTCCAAGTGAGTATAATGTTTTTAATACATTTAATGTTTGTGACTTGGTTCCTTTGGATGTAGGGGATGGAGAGGTCGTGGATGATGATGCTTCAATTTCGAGGACGAAATCTTCTCAAGAAGGGGAGTATGATAAGGACCAAACCCCCACAAGACATTTCACACAGAGCCAAGCTAAGGAGATCCAAGGAGTGCACTTACACTTGGTGAGGAGAGGCCTAGAAGATGGAAGCGAAGGGAAGCCATTCCGGGTGATCAAAGCGCAAGAGGAGCAGCCCAGCGCCCCAGGCGCCCCACCTGAGATCTAGGCGCCCCGCTCAGGGAACAAGGGGGCCAGGCGCTCCGCCTAGCCACCCCCACTGCTCAATTGGGCAGGCGGTCCGCCCCAGACACGGGCGCTCCGCCCTAACAGCTGAGACACGGGATTCTTTAGTGTGTTATGTCTATTTTGACCCTACGTGGTCTTTTATCTTAAAGCCTAAGTGTGGGCACTTTAGACCTTTTACTTAGTGCCTTAAAACCTCTATAAATAGCTAGATAGCTTATTTCATTCCTTTGTTTATGATTGATGATTAAAGAACCTTATTGAGAGTTGAACTCTTGTGAATGAATGAAACAACCAAACTTGGGACTTGTTCTTCTTCTAGCGGATCTAGATGAATTACATTCCCATTCCCGATCATTCTACTTGCGGATTCTAGTTAGCTCGAGGGTAGTTGCTTAGCGTAGGTGTTTCTTGACGACCTCTCGGGGTGTATCAGAACTAGTTCTGCGGTGCTACTTGGGATTTTGTTCGAGCTACATCTCGTTCTTTATCTTTTTTTACTTTCCGCGTTTGATCCTTATCATATTGTGACAAGCTGGTTGGGGTTGGACATCATGAAAAGATCAGGATGCAATTGTTCAATTGCAGTTTGACAGGTGATGCGCTGACATTGTATTCTAAACAGCAGTCGAAGAAATGGACTAGCCAGGAAGCAATGGCTGGAGATTTCGTTGACCGTTTTGGGTATAACACTGATGCCATGCCCGATCGGTTTTATCTAGAGAAACTGAAGAAAAAGCCTACAGAAACCTTCAGAGAGTTCGCGACTAGGTGGAGAGCCGAAGCTGCAAAGGTCCAACCACCTATGGATGATACAAAGATAGTGGCGACTTTCATCCGCATACAAGAAGATGTGTACTTCGACAAGATGTTGAACCGGCAGGATAAGAAGTTCGGAGAGTTGATTAAATTTGGTGACATCGTTGAAGATGGTTTGAAAACTGGGAGAATTGTCACCTTAGCTGCATTGTAGGCCACCAGTAAAGCAGTACAGACTAGTAGCACAGAAATAACAAAGAAAAAGAAAGACGATGTCTCTTTCATCACTGCCTTATTTGTCCATGCTCCTACCTACAACCACTACGACTAGACATCACTTCCTCCATACCCATATGCTCGACCATCACCTACATACCCAGTATATAACACACAACCTGCTTTCCAAAACCCACCTCCACAAAGACCATCATATTCACTAAACTTAAACTACAGAAACACCAGTACTTACTCGCCAAGGCAACGCCCATATAACAACCAAAAACCAAAAGAAACTACACCCTATTGGCCGACTCCCGGACCCAACTGTTTGAAAGGCTCAAGGCAGCAAGCCACATACATCACATGCCATTTAAGATACCTGACAAGATTTCACCGTTCTTTGATCAATCTAAAATCGGTGCCTACCACTCTGGAGGACCTGACCATGACACGGAAAGATGCTTTGCCTTAACGGACAAGATACAAGACTTGATCGATCAAAAGGTGATACACCTGAAGGCACCAAATGTGCACAACAATCCTCTACCCGAACATGGAGACAACAGAGTAAATTTGATCGATCTTGATGGAGATTGCGACATAGAGGGAACCATTGTCAAGGCAAAAGAGGCCGCACTAGCATCTGCTTCCGTTGCCCAAGCCGTTGAGGCCCCTGGTCCTATCGAAGTGGAAGTAGCTCCAAGGTTCTATATGGATGTAATCCCTCCTTATAATAACAGAGCCGTGCCATGGTATTATGAAGTAGAGAAGAAAGGAAAGACAGTAGTCGAGACCGTTGCAGCCCAAGGAATGACCCGAAGTGGGAGAATCTACACTCCCGAGCATCTTGTACGAGGCAGAAGAGGGACCAATAAAGAAGAATCCGAAGAGTTGTGGAAGAAGGTTCATGCAAAGGAATAATCTGTTGTCGAGCATTTGGGTAAAACTCCGGCACAAATCTCTGTTCTGGCTCTACTTTTGAAATCAGAGAGTCACCGGAATGCCTTGATGAAAGTGTTAGACGAAGCACATGTACCCGTAGACACCACCGTGGAAAATCTGGCTAGCATGGTTGGGCAGGTCATGGAATCCAACCGAATCACTTTCCACGAAGATGAGCTACCACCAGAAGGACTTGGGCATAACAAAGCTTTGCACGTCACTATCAAGTGCAAAGATTGGTTCGTAGGAAGTGTCTTGATTGACGGAGGCTCTGGTTTGAACATATGCCCGTTCATCGCTTTGAAAAGAATGGGAATTGATCAGAGCGAGATAAGAGAAAGTGACATGAAGGTGAAGGCGTTCGAAGGTTCACAGAGAAGCACTATTGGGGAGATTGACCTAACCATCATGGTTGGCCCTGTCGAATTCACTGCCGAGTTTCACGTCATGGACATTTTAGCTTCATACAACCTGCTGTTGGGAAGACCTTGGATTCACATGGCTGGAGTAGTACTTTCCACCCTGCACTAGACAGTGAAGTTCGAATGGGACAACAAGGAGGTCGTAGTTTTTGGTGATGGAAGCAACTCCATCTACAATGAGCAAACCATACCGACAATCGAGGAAAATGCCCTAGATAGGCAAACTTTCTACATTGTGGAGTTAGTGGGAGCAGTGCACGACAATCGTGGAGAATATCGCAAGTGTTACAACCAGAAGTGGAACCGCAATGGCTATAGGAGGGACGTTGACACAGTTCAAGGAGGGTATTTTTTGCTCCCAAACGCACACGTAAGTATACGTGGTCAACAGGTAATAAAGTAGTAAGTTGAGTATCTTTCCCACGAGGGCTAATAACTGTATTCTAGTAAACAATTTCCTAAAAAACTACTCAGGGATCTTTTTCAGTAGTGATTGTGATTTTACTAACTAAAACGAACAATAATTAAAAGAAAGTAATTGAAAGCAAGTATTCGAAATAAAATTATGAATTCTTATCAATAAGAGACAAATGGTCCAGAGTCGGAGCGATAAACAATCCAGTTGAGTTTTTCAGTTAATTCTACTTCTTGATATCCTAGATTGCTAACTAACAGGTTAATTATATTAGTGAAAACCTGTCGATTCTTCACGAATCTATGCAAGCTACTCTAACGCCTATATGTCTATGGAATTAAATCACATGCATGCATTAAAGAACTCTGTATTTATCTAAGCAAGGCGAATAGGTATATATGTCTATCCTACCTACAAATCGATTCTCTGATGCCTAGGTTCAAAATCAAGCCCTATTCATTCTTATGTGCGCTCATAAATTCCCTCTGTCGAGTTCAACTTCTAAACCGTATATAGTGTTAAATTATCGGGCCCTAATAACCAAACAATTAAGCTCAAGAAAGAATAAAAAATCCATTGTGGTAAATCAATATATAGAAATCAACTTTCGAACATCAACCTTCATGTATTTTCCCTAACTCTAGAACAAACGAATGAACTATAGAATTATAGAAAAGGATAAGAGAAAGAGCGAAAGAACTTGTTTAGAAGACATCTAGGGCTCCTTTGCTCTCCTCCACGTCTCCTCCTAAAAACCTAAGTTATAGTATATTTATAGTGTTTATAATATAATAAAATACTGATGTCCAAGTCCTAAAGTAATTTGGAGAGGTAAAATTCGGTAGTTGGAAACAATATATCAAACGACGCTGGCTGAACGCTTAGTACGCCTAGGAACATTATGTTAATTAAGAGCTTTCCTCAAAGCGGTGCGAGAATTAAAGCTTCGTAGGCTTTGCCAATTATCATAGATAGCCACATTTTAAAACACCTTCGACATGTAGCTATTTTTTAGCATATAGCTACACTTTCCCACTTGTGCTTGAATTGCTCGTTTTCGCCTCGTTTGCAATCAAATACCTCCTACAATCATATAACACAATAAGTGCGTATAAACCACAATTTATACATAATATGAATGAATAAGGTCACAAAAATGCAAGGAAATATTAAGGAATAATAGGTGTTTGACATCAAATATCACCACCCCACACTTACACTTTGCTCGTCCTCGAGCAATTAGCAACAACCTAACTTCCAACTATCACCCCAATAACGACATCTAATAGAACAGGTCTACCTATGGTTATGGTTGATATTGATCATTAGACAAGAGCATAAAATATATAACAAGTGACCCACAACATGCCTTAAATTCACCACATTTCAAAACACTAGAGCAACCAACTCGAGACATCTCAATTTCAAAAACTGACTCAATGAAACCAAATTTTCACAAAATCACACCCACTCGCTCAACCAAGAAGTCAATAACTTCACCTATCTCTCGCAAACCATGTGCCCTCATCCAAAATAATAAATTAAGAGAGCGTGCCAAAAATTACGCAAAGAATAAATTTCAAGAATAAATTAGGGACATAATATAGGAAGAATTCACTCGCTCTCACAAAGAAGTTCATGTGCCACATACGACGTACCATAGGCTTGCCCGTAGTGTAGGACTCCACTAATATAGGCTCACTCTAATTCGGGATTAACTAGGTTTTTAAGGGTTGTAATGTAGGTTAAAGAATGGATAGGATAAATATGGATAAAATACCTCCTTAAGCACTTTAATACAACACTTTCAATTTTTTTTTCACAGTTCTTCACTAAACCAGCCAAGCAGCCACCCAAACAATACATCCAAGAATTTTTCTCTCAACTTTAAGCATTTATTTTCACTTTTTGCACAACACTAGCAAGGATTGGATTTTTTTTCTTTTGTTTTCTATTTTTTTTTTCATCTTTTCTTTTTTCCTTTTTCTTTCACTTCATTTTTTTTCAACCTTGCCAATAACTCCTTTTATTTAATTTTTAAATGCACCATATTTTTCATTCATTGGTTCCACTCAAAAGCTACCCAATTTCTCCAAACACAACTCCATAAACATCAAATATTCAATTAAAGTGCTCTAAGAAGTAAGAGGTCAAAAAGAACACAATTAAGAAAAAAAGGGATAAGGCTTATAATGTGGGTGCCAACAAAAAGGTCAATAGGCACAAAAGGGCTTACTAGGGATAAATATATAAGGGTAGGCTAATCAAGGCTAAAAAGGCTATCAAAAAAATGCCTTATCATCTCCCGACTAGAGCAAAACTAGGATTTCGCTTTGAACACACACTGGGCAAGTTCTAGACATCAATATGCAAGCATAGAACACAACTAAATACCTCACATCACACGTGGCACATAGTTCACTCAAGACGATTCCATTCCAACTCTTGGTTTAAGCAAATAAGATGCAACTTTTGAAATTTAGGCAATAAAGCACAATGGTATACAAGAGAGTCAAGTAGCTGAACTTAAGCGTCTCAAGAAGGTCATTCCAATTTTTTTTCTAGGCATGCATCAATATTTTAAGGCCAAAAGGAATTCACAAATAGTAAATGCTCAAGTCCAAATCCACCGGTATCAAACAAACCAAAGGCACCTAGCATTCTACCATTTTTCCTAAAGATACTCTACTAACTAATACTATACTACTCCTAAAAATAAAAATTATCCGGTTCAAAGGTCTACCCATGTAAAAGAACCGAGACCATAAGAAAAACCACGAGGCGGATGACATGTACCACTAACCAAAACTAAAAAGAAAATTTTTTTGGAATTTTTCATTAGTTTTCTAGTTTTTTTTTTCATTTTTTATATATTAAAGCAAGAAACTAGTTAAAATAAAGTCAACTGACAAAAATAAATTCCTAACATAAATCCTAAGGTAAAGTCATCCATGACCTCAAAAAGAACGGAATTTCTCCCACCCCACACTTAAAATGAAGCACTGTCCTCAATGCGAACAAGTAAATGAATTAACAATGCAAGTGGGTAAGATAAACTCCCTGAAAGCTCTAGCCCTTGGTGCTAGCATCCTCCAAGCTTCCATATAGCATGAGGTACTCAGACTTCCCCCAACAGGTCATCAATATTTGGCAGGGGTGAGGACACCCCACACTTAAACTCGACATTACATGAACCCCCAATCCAAAGAATCACCCAAAGTAATATACAATCATAAAAAAAATAAAAAAAAAATAAAAAAGTAAAGCAAGCAAATTGGGTTGCCTCCCAAGAAAAGCTTGATTTAACGTCGCGGCACGACGAAGACAACTTCACCACTTCTGCCTCCACCTTGAACTTATGAATTGAATCCCCAACTTTGCCTCAAGCTTTTATGACTATGGTATTGGGGTGGTGGCAAAAGGACAAAAAGACCAAGTAACCAATGTCGCATCTTGCACTTCTTGGCCTTTAAATGAGGGATGTCGTTTTGTCTCCTCGACATCACAAACTTTAAAATATAAGCACCTTGTCCCTCCTCCTTTGGTTTCTTCATTGGCTAGGGTGGCTCAAATTCCATGTCACCATCTAAACACAACGTTGAAAAATGATTGGAATGAGATCCAATGCGCTTCAATTCTAAAATTGCATTACTTTTGACACCCTCACTTGCACAAACACTAGAGTCCTCAAATATCATGTTTTCTTTTTCTTCACTAAACTCTAATATAATTTTCTCAACCTCGGCATCATCAACTAATATTGGGTCGAATTGTAGGAATTTCATCAGACACCTCAACCATATCACTCAAATTTCCTCTAGATCATGAATAGCTAAGCCAAACTCGTCGATCTCTTGTGTGAGCATAACTCTTTCATCTATAAATTGTCTCATCATATTTGTAATTTCATTCGAGAAATCCCCATATGCTTCTAAGAGTTTGGCTTGCTCCACTAGTCAATATTGGCTGACAACCTGCACTCTGTCACTCCTGTTAAACTCACAAATATTATTAGAATCATCACACACATTGATTGGGGACGGAGTATGACACTTAGGACAACTATTCCACCGAATACCACAAAATTCGCAAAAATTCCAATCAAAGGTCGTAGAAAATTCACATAAAAATTCTCGTAGGGTTGAAAGACTTGGGCAATTATCCCACAAGTGGATTCCTCCACAAAGTAGACAGAGATCATCAAAATTTGTACAACGATCATTTGATCAATTTTTATTAAAAGATGCCATGATAAGACAAGTAACACAATATCAAACTAAACAAAAATTAAACCTGAATAGAAAATAATAAATCGTTCAAAAAGAAAACAGTCAATTATTTAGTCCCCGGCAACGCACCAAAAACTTATTGCTCCCAAACGCACATGCAAGTATACATGGTCGACAAGTAATAAAGTAGTAAGTTGAGTACCGTTCCCACGAGGACTACTGTTAATAACTGTATTCTAGTAAACAATTTTCTAAAATACTACTCAAGGATCTTTTTCAATAGTGATTGTGATTTTACTAACTAAAATGAAAAATAATTAAAAGAAAGTAATTGAAAGCAAGTATTCGAAATCAAATATGAATTCTTATCAATAAGAGAGAAACGGTCTAGAGTCAGAGCGACAAACAATCCAGTTGAGTTTTCCAGTTGATTCTACTTCTTGATTTCCTAGATTGCTAACTAAAAGGTTAATTATATTCGTGAAAACCTGTCGATTCTTCACTACTCTATGCAAACTACTCTAATGCCTATATGTCTATGGAATTAAATCACATGCATGCATTAAAGAACTCTGTATTTAGCTAAGCAAGGCGAATATGTATATGTCTATACTACCCACAAATCGATTCCCTGATGCCCAGGTTCACAATCAAGCCCTATTCGTTCTTATGTGCGTTCATAAATTCCCTCCGTCGAGTTCAAGTTATAAACCGTAGATATTATTAAATTATCGGGCCCTAATAACCAAACAATTAAGCTCAAGAAAGAATAAACAATCCATAGTGGTAAATCAATATATAGAAATCAACTTTCAAACATCAACCTTCATGTATTTACCCTAATTCTAGAACAAACAAATGAACTATAGAATTATAGAAAAGGATAAGAGAAAGAGCGAAAGAACTTGTTTAGAAGACAGCTAGGGCTCCTCTGCTCTCCTCCACGTCTTCCCCTAAAAACCTAAGTTATAATATATTTAAAATGTTTACAATATAATAAAATAATAATGTCTAAGTCCTAAAGTAATTTGAAGATATAAAATTCAGTATTTGGAAGCAATATATCAAGCAAAGCTGGCTGAATGCTTAGTACGCCTAGGAACATTCTGTTCATTAAGAGCTTACCTCAAAGCGGCGTGAGAATTAAAAGCTTCGTTGTCTTTGCCAATTATCATAGATAGCCACTTTTTAAAACACCTTCGACATGTAGCCATTTTTTAGCATAGAGCTACACTTTCTCACTTGTGCTTGAATTGCTCGTTTTCACCTCGGTTGCAATCAAATACCTCCTACAATCATTTAACACAATAAGTATGTACAAACCACAATTTATACATAAAATGAACGAATAAAGTCACAGAAATGCAAGAAAATATTAAGGAATACTATCATCCTTCACTTTTTCCAAAAGATCATGGCCACTAGAACATTTTACATGGGTGTTGAAATCCCTCAGTTGCTCAGAGATTGGTAGGGAAACCTAAGCATAGATCAACAAGACCAAATTAAAGAGTTGTTGGGGAACCTGATTTCACTAATGGAGCACACTGCAGTAGAAGGGATGATAGAAGCAGCAGTACATTATTGGGATGTAGACCGAGTAGTTTTTCACTTTGGGAGTGTAGAGTTGACACCATTACTAGAGGAAATAGGTGGTTTGACGCAATTACAATTTGAAAGTGAAGAAGTCTTGACGCCTAAGAGCATTACACCCGAGGAGTTCTTCGAAATGGTAGGGTTTAAGCCAAAACTATGCACAGACAGTATAAGGCAGTCGGGAATTTCTCTTACTTCCCTCTACATCAAATTTGGGTATGGAGAGGCATTTCAAGAATCCGAGGACTATTTCAGCATTGACCAGGTAGATTGGCAAGAGCGGAGGATACTTTCTTTTGTCACCAGCTTTTTAGGGACTATCGTGTTTCCACAACACAAAGGACGAGTTGATGTTTGCATGGTCTCAATTGCTGATACCTTATTCAAAGACATTAACAAGAAATACGCTTTGGTACCGATGATTGTTGCAGAAATGTACCGAGCTTTAGAAAGATGCAAGAAGGGCGCTGGTTTATTTGTAGGCAGCAATTTACATTTACAAATTTGGCTGGTGGAGCATTTGCAAAGGATGGATAACACAGAGCAAGCTTTCCATTCCATACAAAGAGAGAACCACATTTCAACTCATACCACCCGCATGGGCAACACTCTCAAGAAGTGGGACCAACCAACAACCGCCAACGGTTGGCACCACATGTTTTGTCAGCTGACACCTGAAAACATACAATGGATGTTAGATTACTTTCCAAGCACAACAGTAATCACGCGGTCTGAAAAAAGCCTCATTTCTCATCTTAGTGGGTTTTAGAGGAGTTTATCCATACACTTCTTTAAGGAAACTTAGACAAGCAGGGAGAAAGCAGACTGTACCCCAAATTGCAGACATCAGAAGTTTCAAAGCAAATATCCTCGGAGGAGTAATCCCGTTTAAAGACAAGATAATAGAACTGTGGAAAGAAAGGCAATAAATAGGAATCGAGACTATTGGACGGGACAAGTTTGACACTGGCTATAATGAAGACTATCCGGACTGGCTTAGGAAAGACATAGCAAGGGCAATTCAACCAAGTGCAACAACTAAAAGGAAAAGAAATGCTGATGAGTTAGAATCTTAGTACAAAAAGTTACGCCAACAACTGGCAAGGGCACAAGGGAAAATAGCAAAGAAGCAAAGTTTGGTCGAAGCAAAGAATGAAGAAAAAAGTAAATGGCGCAGTAAGGTAGAACTCCTGACAAAACACATAGAGTCTATTGGCGTATGGGCTAGCGAGGGGATGAACTCTGTGGAAAACAAAGGAGTAGAGGAGAAAGGAAGAAAGGCTTGGGAAATATTGAAGAACTTCACATTTGACATATCCCGGCTCTTAACTGATGCAGACAACATCATTTTTCAATAATACTCATCAGAGGCAAGCTTGTCCGAGGAAGACTCGTCCGAGGAAGAAGAAGAAGAATCTTCTGGGGAAGGATCAACATGAAAGACGTTGACCTGGCTATGATCTATTCCTCTATCATTGCTTTCCACCTTTGCACTATTTCAGTATCAGCCAATCTAACAAAAGTTCAATAAATACAATATTGTCTTTTAGGCTTCATATTTTGTTAGCGAGCGAAATGATGCATGTGGCACAAAGCGTTTTTCAAAATCATCATGCGTAAAACGGTCCTTCATATTATAGGATGTATTTCTTATTTGATATGTGCTCATTGCATGAATTTGTCTGTTGCTCTAGGTCTCTAAAGGAATCCTTTCTCCAAATCCAATCGCCTACCAAGGCACCTCCTCTCCTTACTCTATGCCCAAATCCTGATATCTAAAATTTTTCGCATGTCCAAACTGTCTCTAACTCACTACCAAACTCAAAAGTCTATTACCCAAAAGGTTGGCTCGAGTTGAATACCAAGGCAAAAGACATGGTTAAGCAAGTACACTTGTCAGGAATTTTCTGAAATAAGGAAGTTTTCACAGCAGTTCCCACCAGCCCTCTCCTATCTCTACAATACCTCCGCTGTACTACAAACTACCAATAAGGCTTGCCAGGTTGGAAATGTGAACATTTTCAAGAAAAAAGATGAACTCTCTTTTGTTACAACTATTCAAGACCCTACCTTCAACCACTATTTTATCCTTACCTTCATATACCACCTATATATCCCGCTCAGCCCACTCGACATGTATTCCAGTTCCCAGCACCAAATCATCCGCCATACCAGCAAAACACTCAACCCAACTACCAAAATGCACCACCATACCTTCCTAGTCCTCGCCCTGATGCCAACCAAAGACCGAAAAGAAACTACACTCCACTAGCCGAATCCCATACTCAATTGCTTGAGAGATTGGAAGGGCTTATTGTCCCAGTACCTCAAATTGCTCCAGCAAGCACCACGCACATGGATAAAATTGACAAAGTAAGGAAAATGTTGGTCAAACTCGAAGGCACACATGACTCGCCTTAAGACCTTTTGACACCAACATCCAAGGATCATTTTTGTTACACCTGACTACATAGTCACACCACTTACAATACGTGACTGTGACCCAAAACACTTTCCAACTCGTCCAAGCGTTCAAAGGGCCAGTGAAAGATAATATTGGAAAGACAGAGGTGTAGCAAATACTTAAGCACATCAACCAAAAACAAGCAAACCAAGTCAACTCAAAAATAAGAGGCAAAGACACAATGACAAAGTCGTCATTATATGACAAACCTGGAGACCCCTGGAGTATTTGGAAGTATATCTTTACCCACTAGTAAAGATAAAGCAAGACGGTGAAGTTATTTGAGACACTTACAGTAGCAAAGGTCAAGTTGATGTAAAAGCACAGGCGAATAGACTTCTTGGAGCAATTTTGGCCGAAGGCTTTATTGGGGTGATACAATTTTGACCGAAGCCTTTATCTAAGAACGAACATGATACGTGGCCAACCTACATCGAGTTCAACGACTTAGCAATAAGATATTATCCAACAAGGAAGGTTGGTGCAAGGACTATATTGCAACGGTTGGTCAACGAGTAGGAATGATGTTGAAAACCTCTTTAAAAGATACATAGCCGTCATGATAGACAAATTTGGAAAGAAAGGATGACAAATGCACTCAAGGTCCTGGTATTCGACAAAAGCCAACATCCTTTTCTATCGCACAACAGAATCTATTCCTTACACAACATCTTTACCACTTTTCATGGACATTCCACTCCTCCCGCTTAAACAAGCGTCGGTCATTTGGCCAAAATCCTTGCCTTGACTGCTACATAAAGCACTTAGGAAATCTCTTGTGATGTCTATACGATCTATCACAACCTCCAAATTCAAGCGCTAATCCATCATCTGATGTCTAGGCATCCTCTCATGCTTATGTGTCATTTTTACGTCTAATCTTTGTTCACCCTCCGCTGTGTAAGACTCGACATTGGGTTGTGTACCTTCTGTCGATGCATCGAGCTATGTACCCTCTGTTGTGTCAAACTCGACATCGGGTTGTGTACCCTCAGTAGATGCATCGGGCTGTGTACCCTCCGTTGTGTCAAACTCGACATTGAGTTCTGTACCCTCAGTCGATGCATCGGGGCTGTGTACCCTCCGCTGTGTCAAATTCGACATCGGGCTGTATACCCTTAGTCGATGCATCGGGCTCTGTGCCCTACAAAAAATGAAAGCATAGTGAAAGGAAACTGAATAACTTTTTGTTGATATATGTTTGCCATGTGGTGTCGGGCTATGTACCCTTCATGCCTACATCCAAAGAAAGATTGGTGAGTTGTGCGGGGTAGTTTAGTTTGTGCACTCTTGGCTCGCTTTGAGCCTGCCTCTTTTGAATGTCGGGACCTTTGTCAAGCTGATAGGGATACATATAAAGCGGTAAATAATGCAAAAATATTTTGAAAAACTTTTATGAGAAGAAAATGAAATGAAATATTTTATTCCATTGAGTCACGAACCGCATTGTGTAAGATCATAGACGTTGCTCCTTAGGTCGTTCCAAATTTCCATTGAATGCATTTTGAGGGCGACCTCATTTCCCCAGTTTGTTTGTTTTGACATTTTTGAGAGGGTCTCAAAAATACCCCAGTGTCAATCATGTCTGTCCTGTCAGAATTTTTGAGAGTTCCTCAAAATTCTGCCCCAGTGTCTGCTTTAGGGAAAAATGAAATTTTGTATTTATATGACCGAACCTTGGGTAGGCTGCTTGTGTATCCCCCTTGGGAAATCAGATCATAATGTAGTGCCAGATTACATGATATACTGCAGAATAATAAAACCATTAACTAACGTAAGCTCTCAGGCATAGTATCTTTTGACCGCGACTGCGTTGATTGGTTTCGGCAAAACTTCTCCGTCCATCTCTGCCAGTATTAGTGCTTCTCCGGTTAGAACTCGGTGGACCTTGTATGGCCCCTGCCAATTTGGTGCAAACATGCCTCTTAGTTCTTCTTGATTGGGAATATCTTCTTCAGCACTAATTGTCCAGGTTCGAAAGACCTTTCTCGAACTTTCTGGTTAAATGCTTTAGTCATTCTCCTCTGATATAATTGCCAATGACATATTGCATTCATTCTCTTGCCATCGATGAGTGCTAATTGCTCCATTCTTTCCTTGACCCATTCAACGTTTTTCAATTGTGCCTCTTGAATGATCCTTAAAGATGGTATCTCGATCTTTAAAGGTATCACTGCTTCAGTGCCATACACCAACCAGTAAGGAGTAGCCCCAATTAATTTTCTCATTGAGGTACGATACCCTAGCAAAGCATAGGGTAAGTTGTCATGCCATTGCTTTGAATCATCCATCATCTTGCGCAGTATCTTCTTGATGTTCTTGTTGGCTGCCTCGACCGCTCCATTCATTTGGGGTCTATATCCAGTGGAATTATGATGTTTGATCTTGAAGGCTTCACAAGTTGCTTTCATTAGGTCGCTATTGAGATTGGACCCATTGCAAGTGATGATTGACTCAGGAATGCCAAATCAACACATCATTTTGTCACGAACAAAGTTTGCTACTACTTTCTTTGTCACTGACTTGTAAAATGCAGCTTCTACCCATTTAGTAAAGTAATAAATAGCCACCAATATGAACCGGTGTCCATTTGAAGCAGCTGGTTCGATTGGTCCTAGACATCCATTCCCCAAGCTGCAAAAGGCCAAGGTGATCCCATGACATTTAATTCGCTGGGAGGTACTCGAATCATATCTCCGTGGACTTGGCATTGATGACGTCTCTTCGCGTGCTTTATGCAATCATGCTCCATTGTCGTCAAGAAATATCCAGCCCTCAAGATCTTCTTTACAAGTATGAAGCCGTTCATGTATGGGCCACACGTCCCAGAGTGTATTTCTTCTAACAATCTCACAGCTTCCTTAGCATCCACGCATCTCAGCAAACCTAGATTAGGTGTCCTTTTGTATAGGACTTCACCGTTCAAAAAGAAACCATTTTCCAATCTCCTCAATGTCTTCTTTTGAAGGCTTGTTGCATCCTTCGGGTAAGTGCCATCTTTGAGGAATCTCTTGATGTCGTAGAACCAAGGCTGTCCATTTAATTCTTCTTCCACATGATGACAGTATGCCGGTTGCTTCCTTACTGACACAGGTATTGAGTCAATGTAATTCTTGTAAGGATATTTGATCATGGAAGGTATGGTGGCCTAGGTACATGCTGGAACTCTATCTTGATGAATCTTTGCTTCAGCTCTTTTATGCACTCGAGGTATGGCAATATCTTGGAATTCTTTGATGTCCATTCTTCTCAGACTTGGTGAATCAATAAATTAGAATCTCCAATTGCTAGCAGCTCTTGTATGTTCATGTCTACCGCCATCTTAAGACCCAAAGCTTCATATTCCGCCATGTTGTTGGTGCAAGGAAATCTCAGCTTGGCCGTGATAGGGTAATGTTGCCCAGTCTCAGAAAGTAACACTGGTCCAATGCCGACTGCCTTGAAATTCACCGCTCCATCGAAGAATAATCTCCAACCATTGTATTCCTCTGTGATGTCTTCTTCTACAAACATGACTTCTTCGTCGGGGAAATAAGTATGCAGAGGCTCGTAATCATTATCCACAGGGTTCTCGGCGATATGATCTGCCAAGGCTTGAACTTTCATCGCCTTTTTAGTGACAAAAGTAACGCCGAATTCACTGAGCAGCATTTGCCATTTAGCCAACTTTTTAGTAGGCATTGGCTTTTGGAAGATGTACTTGAGAGGGTCCATCCTTGATATCAGCAAAGTCGCATAATACGTCAAGTAGTGCCTCAACCTTTGTGCTATCCAGGTCAGTGCACAGCAAGTGCGCTCCACCAGTATGTACTTGGCTCCATAGGGAGTGAACTTCTTACTTAGATAGTATATTACTTGCTCCTTTCTCCCAGTTTAGTCATGTTGCCCCAATACATATCCAAATGCTGAGTCTACCACGGATAGGTACAAGATCAAAGATTGCCCAGGTTCAGGTGGAACCAACACAGACGGGCAAGACAAATACTCCTTTATTTGATCAAATGCTTTTTGGCAGTCCTCCGTCCATTCAATCGCTGCATCTTTCTTTAATAGCTTGATGATTGGTTTGCATATGACCGTGGATTGGGCTATGAATCGTCTGAAACCCAGAAGCTTCCCTACTGGAACACCAAAAGCACATTTTGCTGGATTTAGTTTCAAGTTATATCTATGCAAGCGATTGAAAAACTTGCGAAGATTATCGAGGTGCTCTTAGCTTTTCTTTGACTTGATGATCACATCGTCCACATATACTTCAATTTCTTTGTGCATCAGGTCACGGAACATGGTTGTCATTGCCCTCATGTAGGTTGCCCCAGTGTTCTTTAACCCAAACGGCATAACCTTGTAGCAATAGGTCCCCCAAGATGTAGTGAAAGTTGTCTTCTTGGCATCTTCTTCATCCATAAGCACTTGATGGTAACCAGCAAAAAAATCCATGAAAGATTGTAGTTAATGCTTCTCACATTTTTCAATTAGGATGTGTATATTTGGCAAAAGAAAATCATCTTTTGGGCTGGCTCTATTCAGATCTCTGTAGTCTACACAAACTCTGAGTTTCCCATCTTTCTTTGGCACCGGGACAATGTTGGCTAACCAAGTTGGGTATTTGACCATTTTCAAAATTCCCGCATTGAGCTGCTTGGTTACCTCTTCCCCAATCTTCAGCAAGGTAGATGACTTGAAAGTTCGGGCTTTTGGCTTGACTGACGGAAAGCCAGGATTAATGGGCAATTTGTTGGCCACCACGTCCGTGCTTATGCCAGTCATGCCATCATATGACCATGCAAACACATCCTCATATTCTTTAAGAAATTCAGTATACCGCTTTCTATCTTCTGCGGTGAGATGCACACTGATTCTAATTTCTTTTACAGTTTTATCATCGCCCAGATTTATCACCTCAGTCTCTTCTAGATTTGGTTTGGGCTTGTTTTCGAATCTTTCCATTTCCTCTTGTGTGGTTTCATCAAACTCATCATAGTCAAAATCAGTTTCCTCAAGCTCCATAATTTCATTACACGTTGCGGTTATGGACTCAATAGAATTATTAGTTTGAATGCTGAAAAATAAAATGTTGTGTAATTAAAAGATTAAAACAAAAGTGAAAGGAAATAGTGCAATATTTTATTTATGAATCTTTGCAAAACAAAGTTTGTAGGGAGACATGTGAAAAAGAAAAGGAAATGCAAGCTCCACGACTTGAGGTCGGGTTTTATTTTAGAAAGCATAAAATAAATTCCATCCCCCAGCTCTACAAAGGTCCGCGGTGAGCTCGGGCCAGGTTGTTGATCCAGTTGTTCAGTGCAGCTCCAGATTTAGCTTTTGCCAGTCCAGGAGGTTCAACATACTCTTCTAGGATCACACATCAGTCTTCATCAGATAGAAACAGCTTTGCACGCCTGCCAGTAAATCCTCTTCTGCATCAAAAATCTTTGGTTCAACCCCTTGTGCTGCAGATACCTCCCCCTTCCGACCATCCAAGTGACCAGACGAGACGAAAATATGTAGGAGAGTTTTAGTGCTTCTCTTATAGTAATTGAAGTCCAGTGAAGCTTCTTCCACGCTCTTCTCGTAACTCACGATGTACCCTATGCTAGCTTTCTTGTTGTCAGGCCTCATCATAATTTGAATTGGTTCGACCATACCATTTAGGTTTTTGCCCAAACCTTTTCTAGGTTCATAGCCTTGCCTTATCATAATGCCTACAGCCAAGTCTCCAAGCCATTTTGCAGGGTGTGAGAGTATATATGGCTCTTCGATCACTACCTCCATAGATTCAGGTGTTTTAGGCAACCATTCTTGCTTTCCCCTTGTTTTTTCAGAAATGCGCGTCTAGTTAGGATGAGCATTAGGTGAATACATCGGTTGCTTCTTTGTTTTAGAAGGTATGGTCTCACGAAATTCACGTGAAGGTACACCCCAATCAGATATCACCTGTTCCCAGACTAAGTTCCTTCTTTCATAGCCTTTACCTCGACCGTCCCAATAAGTACTGCAGAAACTTCTCTTTTTCTCTTCAGTCCTCGGCAGTGTGTTGACCAGTTTGGGAGCGAAGTGTGCAGTATAACCTCCTCGGACTGCATTGGTGGGATCCAAACTTTTTTTGTAGTTTTTGCGGTATCCCCCTCGAGTGCCTTGCACTGCTCCCACAAGCTCCACAGTAAAGAAAGTCTTCCCGTCAGGAACATCCTTTTCAATTGCTGGTATGGTTTGTTCATTGTAGATGGAGTTGTTTCCTTCGCCAAATACTGCCACCTCTTTGTTGTCTCACTCGAACTTCACTGTCTGGTGTAATGTAGAAGGCACTGCCCCAGTCATGTGATTCCAATGTCTTCCTAGTAGCAGGTTGTAAGAAGCGGAGATGTCCATGACATGAAATTAGGCATTGAACTCCACGGGACCGACCATGATGGTTAAGTCGATTTGCCCAATGGTGCTTCTTTGCGATCCATTAAACACCTTTACTTTCATGTCGCTTTCTCTTATCTTGCTTTGATCGATCCCTATTCTTTTCAGAGTGATGAATGGGCATATGTTCAAACCAGATCCCCCGTCGATCAAAACTCTCCCTACAAACCATTCTTTGCATTTGATGGTGACATGCAGAGCCTTGTTGTGACTCAACACCTCTGGCGGTAGTTCATCTTCGTGGAAAGCGATTCGGTTGGACTCTATGACTTGCCCGACCATGCTAGCCAGATTCTTAACTGTGGTATCCACTGGGACATATGCTTCATCTAATACCTTCATCAAGGCATTTCGGTGGCTCTCTGACTTGAGAAGTAAAGCCAAGACAGAGATTTGTGCAGGAGTCTTTCCTAAATGTTCGACCATGGAGTATTCTTTTGCTTGAACTTTCTTCCATAGTTCCTCAGACTCCTTCTCGCTGGTGCCTCGTCTACCTTAAATAAGATGCTCGGGACTATAGATCCTCCCACTCCTACTCATCCCTTGTGCAGTAAGGGTCTCAACTGTCGATTTACCCTTCTTCTCCGCTTTGTAATCCCATGGTACTGCTTTGTCTCTGTATGGGGGGACTACGTCAACATAGCATTTTTGAGCTATTTCTACCTCACTGGGCTCTGATGCTTTAGCCGCTTGGGCAACAAAAGCAGGTGCTGGTGTGGCCCCTTTTGCTTTAACAACTGTTCCTTCCAAATTGCATTCTGCGTCCAACTCAATCAAGTTTACCCTGTTATCCCTGTGGTTAGGTAAAGGGTTGTTGTGCACATTCGGAGTTTTCAAGTGGATCACCTTTTGATCGATCAGGTCTTGTATTTTATCTCTCAAGACGTAGCACTTTTCGGTATCATGATGATGAAATGTAAAATAGCGGAAGCTAAAACACACGATAATCGAGCGGAAGCAAATAAAAGATAACAAGAAATCGAGACTAGAAAGGCAAGAAATTAGAAGAAAGAATCGAATTCAATTCACTCACATTGATTGAATTCAAAAGGGAGAAGGGAAACTTGAACCTTACAATAGAATCAAACTAGCTGTCGATCTCCATAGGTTCCAAGTAAAGTCATAAACGAAGCCTCGGGCTTCAACAAAGAAAGGCACGGCCTTCTCTCTATTCTCTCTTCTTTCTATTCAATATCAAAACTAACTTATGAAATCAAACACTAAGTGTGGCTTTTATAGTTTTCCCACACTCCTAGTGAAATGACTAAAATGCCCCCAAAGTGGGCTAAGACATAAAAGACCACGTAGGGTCAAAATGGGCAATTTACACAAAATCCCGTGTGCAACTACCAGGGGAGGTGCTCCGCCTCAATGGGGAGGCGCTCCGCCTCAGTGGCTTCCCAGTGAGGGGCGGTCCGCCTCAGTGGGGAGGCGCTCCGCCTCTTGATTTCCTGAGAGCTGAAGCAATGTAGGAACTCCGCCTCTTTGCGTAGGCGCTCCGCTTCTCCCTGAAGCTCCTTGAAATGTCTCAAAATGTGCTCCGGACGCTCCTCCCTTGTAGCCTAGGTGGTCCTCATTCCTTGGTGCTCCAATGCATGGTCTTCAAGACGTTTCTGGAGCCCTTGACTTGTATCCTTTGTGCTCTTCAAGCTTGGCTCTCGATGGTTGGGAACTAGGCCAATTTGGACTGCATCATCCTCCCCTTCTTGAAAGGATTTCGTCCTCGAAATCAGGGACGAAATCAAACCATCAACGCCTACATCCAAAACAAGCACAACTAAAAGTTCCTACTTCACAAGTAGGTTAGCTTAACAAAAAAAGTGCAAATTGTGTGGAAAACACACTCTTGTGATAGCGCCAAGCATCAATACCCATTAAAAAGCGTATATCCCCAAAGGACACAATAAATTCTTGGCTCAACAAGAACAAGCACTCAAAATCATAACAAGCAAAGAGATCAAAGTCATGCAACATGTAGCAATCAAATGTCCTATGACCCCTAAGCTTACTATCAACACACCAAGCCTTCAAATCAATTTTATCACAATGTGACTCATTGGCTTTGGCACGTTCAACACTCAAGGTGTGCTCAACATGTGGGATGGAGTAAGTAAAATAGTTCAATTCACAACTAACATCGACCACTCGACTACCCTTCTTAAGAGCATTCTTACACATACCGAGAGGTACCTCCTCACCTCCCAAATCAACCCCAAGACAATCCTCCTCACTAGTCCAACTCCAAAGGAAAGTCTCCAAAATAGGTTCTTCATCATTATAGTCCACACAACGAAGGCTAGGACCACTAGAAGAAAGGTCAACACGACCAATATCAAGACTACTCTCCTCACTTGGAGTCCCAAACAATGGATCATCCCTAGAGCCTAACTTTACAAACCATGGAGGTTCGATTCTACTACTGACCCTAGTCCGATACAATTCACCACCACAAACGAGATTGCCTTCAAACAATAGAAATGTAAAGGCATGCACCTCAAATTCATGGTTACACAAAAGCATAGAATCAAGACTAGGTCCTTCACTCTCACTCGAGGAGTCATAGAAAATAAATCGATCCATCTCACACTCAAGAGACTCCTCATGATCAAATCCATCCTCACTACGACACAAAGGACCACCACTACCAATTAAACAATCAAAGGGAAGAATAAGATTATCATGCGTGTCATCACAAGGCTCACATACAAGGTCAACTACAACATCTTCACTAAAGAGAGGTTCAATGAAAACCGAGCTCACATCATGATGTGGTTTTTCAACCCTCTCAACTAGTGGTTCATTTGCACACACAAGTTGACCAACCGGCTCTACACTAGTTGCAAACACATTATATTCACGCAAATCATCAACTAGCATAGAGTTTTCACAAACAATACCATAAGACAAGGAAGTATCATGCTTAAGGATAGAAGAACTAACACATACCTTTGAGTCGCATTCGGGCTCACGCAATGTACTTGAAGCATCATGGGTAGTTCCTTCACCTTGTAGCTAACATTTGGCATCGCCTTCACCTTGTCTTCCCATCTCGGAACATGATTGAGGCTCCATTGGTTTGCCTCCAAGAATACCTACACAAGTACTCAAACAAGTAGAAGAAAAGGATAAAGGGTTAAGGTTAGAATAAGGGGTGTCATCACTCTCAATTTTTCTTTTTCCCTCTTTCTTTTCCCTCATTTTCTTTTCAAGGTCGGGTGTAGATTCGGGTTGTGACAACCCACTCACATCACTCATCACAACCTCTCCTTTTTCCATTTGAGAGTTGTCACGGTCACTCCCTTACTCCTCTCAATCTTTTGTCTCTCAAATTCGGGTGAATCGCGACGAGGCCCAAGAATACCCATAGCCGGAGTAGGTGGACCTTTTACATCAACCTGGAATCTAAGACTTGGAGACTCATCACTTGACGCCTCCTTCTTCTTTGTTGGTGAACCACTCGGCTTTAGAAGTGGCTTTGAGCTCACCTTATTGACATTTGTCAACTCTTTTGTAGCACTAGTCCCACTATTGCTTGTGTTTGTAGGATTTCTTGTTTGCACCTTTTCAACCATGGAGTGAAGTTCTTGCTCCTTGCTCCTTGCTCCTTTGCGTAGCCAAGGAAGGTGCACTAGTAGGCACTTGGCCCCTTTCCCGATAAGGCACAAAGTCATAAACCCTTTGCCCTATGCCCACAAGATACGCATCCTTCATCACACTATATTGCACCCTCTTGCCCTCCAACCACGGCTCACCTATCCACACATCAACATGACGCATGGGATACATATCACACCACACATAGCATTTATAATTCCTATGAGATATGAGTACCCGAGCCTCCTTAGAAACCCACACTCCATCATACTCATAAGGGTGCCCTAGCTTATGGCATGGTATCCTAAGCCTATCAACCAAAGAGGTACTAATACAATTGGCATCGGTATCACCAATCTTGAGCAAGTATCCTCCAATACCATCTACCTCAACAACGAACCTACGTCTGCCCAAGTTTCGTAGAGATGCATCCAAGGAAGAACTTGAATGCCCACGACTATCAACACCAACAACTTGGGTCTTCCTTATCCCTCCAGTAGTGGCAACACCACTAGAACAATCTCAACTTCCCGTCACTCTCCCAACATTAGAGATGTTGTTGGAAGTCGAGGAAGGAACCTTGCCATGGAACCCATAAGTGCCTCTCGCCTCGGTTCCATAGCTCATAGTACTACTCCCTCTACAACCCTTCAAGGTATTGAAAGGACAATTCAAGCCCTTAGTAGCAAAAGCAACACCATTCCTCAAACCAACCTCCACATGGAAATTGGAAGTATTAGGTCGCTTAGCGTACCTAGGAGATGCAAGCTTCTTCTTCCCCATGGAACAACCACCACCTCCTCCCATACTAACGGAAGGTCCTCTACTACTCCCTTGTACACCATAAGCAACACCAAGAGAAGATGCATATGAACAATTTCTATAGTCAACATCATCATCAACTCTATCTATGTCACTACCAACATTTTCATAATCTTCACAAGAAGCGTAAGTAGGATCAATGTACCTTGAAGCGTCACTATCTTCATATTCTTGACTCGAAGCGTTAGATTCATCAAATTCGTCACAAGCTTCATAGTCTTCTTCAACCTCACGATCATCATAGTGAACCGCTTCATCAACATAGGAGCCATGGTTTCCATTATCATAGTAATGGCCATCATCACCCTCGTAGGAACCATAGTCTCCATTATCACCATACGAGTCATAGCAACTCGCATCATCCCCACATGAGCCATAATCTCCATAATCAACATCCGACATTGTTGCAACACCAAAGAACAAAACCTCCCGAAAGTCACTCCCTCACGTGTATCACTCAATTTATGAACACTCAAGAGCGAGGCCTTTACAACTTGGGAACCACGGTGATCACAACTAGTATGTCCAAATAAAAGTTCGGAATGGAGTTAATGAGACTCAATGGATGGACGGTTATTTAAAGTGCGCACTTGAGGCCAAAAGAGAATCTACAACTCTTCTTTGAATTCTAGTCTCCTCTACGCACGAATACCCTAATACGCTAAAGGATTAGTGTCTTTCAAGTAGGCCAATTACCTTAGAAACACTAACCAAGAAGCCCGTGGGCGAATAACAAGTGAAAACCTACGAAAAACTACCCGGGAACCCCTTCAGGAAAGAGGCGCTCCGCCCCAGATCAGAGGCGCTCGGCCCAAAATTTTTCTAGAGAGCAGCCCAGAGGGAGGCGGTCGGCCTCAATATGTAGGCGGTCCGCCCTGTGTATTTTCCTGCAGCTGTGCGAAATGCGTTTTGGCTCGTTTCGCACACAAAAATCCAACGTTTTCGACTTGTTTTCAATTCTAATGATACCCAAAGATGTGTATGATGTTTCTAAATATTCCCCAATAGGTTTAAACCCCCAACAAACAACAATCAATCGATTTTGATTCTTGAGCAAAATTCTAGGATTCTTGAAAATTTTGGGAATTTGATTTCTTCAAACTTTGAAATACACCATCAAATCTTGTAATTTTGGTACCAAAAGAACGGTAATAAGATATAGAACAAACCCCAATGATTTTCAATATTTGGGTGTTCCAATCTAACAAGTTCCACCAATTTTGTTTTGAAGTTTTTTCAAATTTTGAATTTTTTTGTTTTTCTTCAAATTTTTCAAGAACAAACAACAACAAATAACAACAAGATAGAGAGACACGATCGAGGGTTTGTAAGAACAAAACCTATCCGTACTCTGATACCAACTGATGCAATGTAAAATAGCAGAAGCTAAAACACACGATAATCGAGCGGAAGCAAGTAAAAGACAACAAGAAATCGAGACTAGAAAGGCAAGAAATTAGAAGAAAGAATCGAATTCAATTCACTCACGTTGATTGAATTCAAAAGGGAGAAAGGAAACTTTAACCTTACAATGGAATCAAACTAGGTTTCGATCTCCATAGGTTCCAAGTAAAGTCATAAACGAAGCCTCGGGCTTCAACAAAGAAAGGCTCGACATTCTCTCTATTCTCTCTTCTTTCTATTCAATATCAAAACTAACTTATGACATGAAAGACTAAGTGTGGCTTTTATAGTTTTCCCACACTCCTAGTGAAATGACTAAAATGCCCCCAAAGTGGACTAAGACATAAAAGACCACGTAGAGTCAAAATGGGCAATTTACACAAAATCCCGTATGCAACTACGAGGGGAGGCGCTCCGCCTCAATGGAGAGGCGCTCCAACTCAGTGGGGAGGCGCTCTGCCTCTTGATTTCCTGAGAGCTGAAGCAATGTAGGTGCTCCGCCTCTTTGCGTAGGCGCTCCGCCTCTTCCTGAAGCTCCTTGAAATGTCTCAAAATATGCTCCGGACGCTCCTCCCTTGTAGCCTAGGTGGTACTCCTTCCTTGGCGCTCCAATGCATGGTCTTCAAGACGTTTCTGGAGCCCTTGACTTGTATCCTTTGTGCTCTTCAAGCTTGGCTCTCGATGGTTGGGAACTAGGCCAATTTGGACTGCATCACATGACTAGGTCCTTCAGAGTGATAAGCACAGGTTTTGGTTTGGTCGAAGTAGGGTGACATCCTATTAGTCATTTCAAATGGGATGGGTTGTATGTTGCCAGCTGCTTTTAGTCTTTCAAATAACTGAGTGCAGGATTCAGCTAGCGGGTTATAGTTTATTTTGGGTCTTGGGTTGTTGTTTGCGTGAGGACATGGTGGATAGTTGTTGGTATTTCTGTAAGTTAGGACTTTCTAGGTATGGTGGTCTTTGTGGCGGTGGGTTTTCAAACATGGGCTGAGTATTGTAGACTGGGTAGGTGGATGTGGGTGGAATATATGGGTATGATGGATGTGGTGTTTGGTAGTAATGGTTGTGGGTGGAAGAATGATCGAGTGATGCAGCAACGAAGGAGACGTCGTCCTTCTTTTTCTTCAATGTACCGGTGTTACCAATTTGTAGTTCTTTGTTAGTGGCTTGTAATGCAGCCAAGCTAACAAACCTACCAGTTTTCAAACCATCTTCAACCATGTCTCCAATCTTGATCAGGTCTCCAAACTTCTTGTTTTGCACGTTCAGCATCTTGTCAAAGTAGACATCCTCTTGTATGCAGATGAAAGTTGCCACTATCTCTGTGTCCTCTATAGAAGGTTGGACTTTGGCGGCTTCAGCTCTCCATCTAGTTGCGAACTCCCTAAGGTCTCAATAGGCTTCTTCTTCAGCTTCTCCAAATAGAACCGATCGGGCGTGGCGTCGGTGTTGTGCCCAAAGCTATCAACAAAATCTCCAGCCATTGCTTCCCAACTTGTCCACTTCTTTGTTTGCTGCTTTGAATACCATACCAGCGATTCTGCAGTCAAGCTGCGGTTGAACAATTGCATGTGAATCTTCTCATCGTGTCAAACCCCGACCAACTTGTCACAGTAAGATCTCAAGTGAGCCAATTGGTCACCACTGCCATCGAACATGTTGAACTTGGGTGTCTTATAACCTTTGGGCAGCTTCAAGTAAGGGTACATGCAGAGATCTTCATAAACTAGTCCTCTGGTTTTTTTGGTGTCTTGGAATTGCTTCAATTTCTCAACTAGCCACTTGACTTGCTCTTTGGTGCTGTCTGAGTCTTCCCTTGATAAGACCCAAACCCCCACAAGACCATTCATACGGAGCCAAGCTAAGGAGATCCAAGAAGTACACTTACACTTGGTGAGGAAGTGCCTAGAAGAAGGAAACGATTGGAAGCCGTTCCGGGTGATTAAAATGCAAGAGGAGCAACCCAGCACCTTGGGCGCCCCGCCTAGCCCAGGCGCCCCGCCTGGAGGACTCATTGCCTAAGGAGCCAGGCGCCCCGTCCAGCAACTCCGGCGCCCCGCCCAGCAACCCAGACGCCAAGCCCAGTAACCCAGGCGCCCCGCCCAGCAACCCAGGCGCCCCGCCTGGCCTCCCAGGCACCCCACCTAGCCACAAGCCTCCCAGCTCACTGCCTAAGTTCCAGGCGCCCCACCTAGGCCTAGGCGCCCCGCCTGGAATGCTAAAGACTACTAATTTTGGCATTGAACTTCCTATTTTACCCTTAAGTGGCTTGTATGTATTAATTAGCTTTGGGGGTATTTTAGACATTTCACCTAGTCTTGTGAAAGGCTATAAATAGGAACACTTAGCCATTTTCTTAGTTAGCTTATTTTGAATGATGAATTAACATTGTAAAGAGGGATCTCTTTGGGTTTATGAAAACCAACGTATATTTGGGATTTGTGTGCTTCTAGTGGATTCTAGTTGGACAACGACCCCGCCCCAACCATTCTACTTGCGAGTTCTAGTTGACTCGAGGGTAGTTGCCTAGCGTAGGTGTTCTTGACATTCTCTCGGGGTGTAACGGAACGAGTTCGCCGTTGCTACTTGAGATTATTGATCGAGTTACGTCTCGTTCTTTATCTTTTACTTTTTCCGCGTTTGATTCTTATTAGTTTGGTATCAGAGCAAGGCTCTGGTTTTATTTCCACAAACCCCCGACCCTTGATTCTTTGTGCCTACGTTAGTTTCTTTAGTTTTCTTGTGATAGAAGTTATTGAAAGAAGAAAAATACAAAAAAATAGAAAAATTGAAAAATCCAAAAATTTGGTGTAACTTGTTGGTTTGTTGGATTCATGATATGGGTGTTATAGATTCTTGATCTTTGCTGAAACCTTGTTGTTTGGGTACCAAAAACACTTGGTTTGGATTGCATTTGTGAAATTGAAAAATTGAAACCCCAAAATTTCCTTAAACCCTTGATAAACCTTGTTCTTGATGATTTTGGCTTGATTCTTGGGTTGAATGGGTGTTTGATTGGGAACACCATATTGGGGATTGATCTTCATTGAAAAACAAACGATTCGGTACCAATTTTGTTGAATTTGAACATGTATAACACCAAGTTTGATGAATCACAATCCATTTTGAACCCTTTTGAAAAACCCTTGTGTTCTTGAGTTTCTTGGCCTTGAATCTTGAAATTGATTAATTGTTTGGTTGATAATTTGATTGGATTTTGTTAGAAGAGATCAAAAAAAACTTTGGGTATCATTGGATTGTGAAAACAAGTTGAAAACATCGGATTTGTGGATTGAAAATCGACTTGGAACAACTTTGGAACGTGTTGAAACTGTCCCAGGGCCAGGCGCCCCGCCTAGCTTGGACACTGCATAGGAGGTGCAAAGTGCACAGGCGCCCCGCCTAGCCAGGCGCCCCACCTAGCCAGGCGCCCCGCATAGCCAGGCCCCCGCCTGCAGAAAGCCTAGGCGCCCCTCCTGCATTTAGGCGCCCCTCCTACTTGCTGAAGGTATTGTTTGGGGTAGTTTTTCCTAAGTTTATCTATTTCTTTGTTGCTTAACCTCTAACTAGTGCTTATCTAAGTATCCTTCCTACTTAATTAGCACTAGTCCTTTGAGCTATTAGGTAATTCGTGCCTTAGTTGGAGAGTAGAAGAACTCAAAGAAGACTCGTAGAATCTTTTAACTCAAGTCCTCACTTCAATGTGCATAGCTTTCATTGAGTCGTATCAACTCCACTTACCCCGGAGTAAAATTGGCTTGTGAATAGTTGGTCAAGTTGAGGATTGTTGTTCAACTACTTGAAGCTTTTAGTATACAAGTCCGAGTGGAATATCCACCACCACTAAACGAGTGAACCGAGTGAAACACTTGTGAGGGAGTGAGTGAGGTTATTTTGCTAACGTTTGCTCATTTTGTAGGTACAATGGCCAACGAAGGTCAAGATTTCATAAAAGATGCCTTGGCTAATCTTCTTGCCAAGATGGATATCATGAACCAAAGGATTGAGTCTCTTGAAAAAGGGGCCTCAAGTACCCAAGGTGACCAAGGGACCCCGAGTGTCCAAGTTGAGAAAGGGACCCCGAGTGTCCAAATTGAGACCGGTGAGGGCTCAAGTAGTCCTACCTTTACCCCGGAACAAGTTGTTGAGTTACTTAAGCAACAACGGGTAAAGGAAGATCGTGAGAGGATTGATCAAGTGTTGGGCAATACCCAACGAGTGGGCATTCCCCGTATTTTGGACAACCCCCAAAGAAACATTCCACTTCCAAGACCCGTTCGAAATGTCCAAGCTCTTGAGCAAATCATTGAAGCTCAAGAAGGGGAGGAAGCCGAGTATGTTGATGAGGCTTATGGGTATGATGATCACTTTCAACCAAGGCGAGGTATGAATTTGGGTCGAAATGTGGCTAGGGGTAGAGGCCGAGGTCGAGGGCCACCCATGGAGTATGTTGGAGGGAATGCTAGAAGGGAGTATGGCGGTTATGAAGATCACTATGGAGGCCAACCGGAGCCTTACCGTGGAGGTCGTGACAACACCAACCTCAATAGTTTGAAGCTCAATCTTCCAATCTTCAAGGGAAGTTGTGATCCGGAGGCCTACATTGAGTTGGTACTACTCATGGAAAGGATGTTTGACACAAATGAGATGACCGATGAGAAGAAAAGTACTTATGCTATTTCATCCTTTGAGTCTTATGCTTCTACTTGATCCATAAAGAGGACAAGAAGGAGAGCGGGTGTGCATGTAAATGTGACTTGGAATGAATTGAAGGACCTCATGAATACCAAGTATGTGACTCCTAGATATCGTCAAGAGCAACTCAAGAAGCTTTATGATCTAAAGCAAGGTGTCAAGACGGTTCATGAGTATTATGATGAGTTTGAGAAAATTCGAATGACTTTGGATATGGACACCGAAGATGAGGAACAAGCCGTGATCCGTTTCAAGAATGGCTTGAGCTATGGTATAGCTTCACAATTGAGATTGCATGCTTATCTTTCACTTCAAGAAATCCTTGATGCCGCCATTCAAGCTGAACAATGGCTTAAAGATGAAAAGTCCAACCGATAATAGGGCAACACTTCCACTTCCATGAGCCAACCAAAGGAATGGAAAGCTCCTACTCCTAATGCAAGATTCCCAAATACAAGTGGCACAAATGGTGTGAATGCTACCAAGGATGTGAAGAAGCCGTATGAGAAGTACACATCCAATGTGGGAGGTAACTCTAAAACCCAATTAAATACTCCTACTTCTTCTTCAATTTAATGCCACAAATGAAAGGGCTATGGCCACTTTGCTAAAGAGTGTCCTACGAAAAGGGCCATGGTTGTTGTTGGTAATGATGCTTATGAGCAAGAGAGTGAGCCGGAGGATGAGGGAGTAGAGGGAGATGAGGAGATTACTTGTGAGGAGGCGATAGAGGAAGGAGATGATCCTCAATTGTTCTTGGTGGTTAGGAGGAGTTTGAGTACCATTTTCATGGAAGAGGAGGTGGAGAATGTTCAAAGGGAAGACTACAAGCGCAAGAGGGAGTTGAGGGAAGCGGCAAAAGCTAAATCACCCATTGTACTTGAACCCGAAGAAAAGAATCTTGTTGTCTTGCCATTGCATGATGAAAATGAGAGTCACTCCACTTCGAATGAGAGAGAAAAGATAGAGAGAAGTGAGGGAGCGACCGGTGACAATCCAAGAGAGGAAAAAGGAGAGGATTTGAGGAGTGATGTGAGTGGATTGTCACCACAAACTACACTTGACCATGAGGTAAAATTGAGAGAGAAGAGAGGTGAGGAAAGAAAAATTTAGAGTGAGAGCACCCATTGTTCTAACAATTCTTCATCTTCTACTTTTTCTTGTGAAAGTTCTTGTGTAGGTACAATTGAAGACAAGCCATTGGAGCCTCAACCATGTGCTTGGAAGGAAAGACAAGAGGAGGAAAGTTCCCAATGTGAGCCTCATGAAGAAGGAGTTGCACATGACACTTCAAGCCTTGCGAGTGACCAAGGAAGTACTACAAATGTAAGTGTTGCTCCACCCTTTCATGAGCTTACTAGCTATTTTCCTTGTGATGACTCAACACTAGTTGGAGCTTGTGATGCATCTTGTGAATATGCCACTAGTGAAGAGTCTTGTAGTCAACTTATGTGTGATTGTGCATCACTAGCAGAGAGAAATGCCAAGCCACATCATGATGTGAGCTCATTGTTCATTGAATCTCTCTCTAGTGAGGATTTGGTAGTTGACAATGAGTCTGACTTTTGCTATGACACACCGCCAATCTTTGATAAAGGGGATGATGGGATAGTTGATCACACCCTTATTGATTTGCTTCTATTTGGTGGACCAATGTGTTGTGGTGAGGATAGTGACCTTGAGGAGTCCAAATTGCATGACTTGGACTAGGTTGTCTATGATGACTCCTCAAGTGAACCTAGTCTTGATAACTTGTCTATGATTGAACATAATGTTGAGATGCGTGTTTTTACTAATCCATTGTTTGAAGGCATTCTCATTAGTGGAAAAGACTTGTATCGGACTAGGGTGGTTAGTAAAATGGAAACCCCATGGTGTGAAGGGTTTGACTCCTTAGGAAACCCCTTGTGTGAGAATTTGAATGAGGTAAATGACTCTTTGAATGACCCTACTATTGCTTGTTTGGGTTACGATGAAGAAGAGGCCATTATCAATACCTTTCTTGATAGTTTGTCTTTAGAGAAGGGTTGCTTAGGTGATGAAATGGGAGGTAAAAGGGAATCCCTTGGTGTGAGTAAGTATGCTCTAAAGAAGGGGATTGGAGTACTTGATGTTACTTGCATATTTGGGTTATTTGACTCACTCCACTCCACATGTTGATCACACTTTGAGGAGGGATTGGTTTGTTGATCTTGAGCTTAAGGTTCAAGGGGATTTTGATAGCTTTGGCTTGCATTTTCCATGTCCCCATGACCTACTTGCTCATTATTGTGTTGAGTTCGTGTTGATCTTTAACCATGTACTTATTGTTCTCTTTGGAGACTTGATATTTGTTCTTAACATTGATGCTTGGTTATATCACAAGAGTGTGTTTTCCACACTTCTTGCACTAACCTACCCTCAAGGTAGGAAATCTTGCGTTTGCTTGTCGTTGCTTGTAGGTTCTAAGCTCCAAGTTAAGGCAAAGGAGATCTTGCAAGAAACCTATGTCAAAGTGACGATCAAGGGTTGCAAGGGAGGAGAGCTTGGGCACCCCGAAGAGATGATACCATGGACGTGAATGCAATGATTTCGAGGACGAAATCTTTTCAAGAAGGGGAGGATGATAAGACCCAAACCCCCACAAGACCATTCATACGGAGCCAAGCTAAGGAGATCCAAGGAGTACACTTACACTTGGTGAGGAAGGGCCTAGAAGAAGGAAACGATTGGAAGCCGTTCCGGGTGATTAAATGCAAGAGGAGCAGCCCAGCACCTTGGGCGCCCCGCCTAACCCAGGCACCCCGCCTGGAGGACTCATTGCCTAAGGAGCCAGGCGCCCCGTCCAGCAACTCAAGCGCCCCGCCCAGCAACCCAGGCGCCACGCCCAGCAACCCAGGTGCCCCGCCCAGCAACCTAGGCACCCCGCCTGGCCACCTAGGCGCCCCACCTAGGCCTAGGCGCCCCTCCTGGAACGCTGAAGACTACCAATTTTGGCATTGAACTTCCTATTTTGCCCTTAAGTGGCTTGTATGTATTAATTAGCTTTGGGGGCATTTTAGACATTTCACCTAGTCTTGTGAAAGGCTATAAATAGGAACACTTAGCCATTTTCTTAGTTAGCTTATTTTGAATGATGAATTAACATTGTAAAGAGGGATCTCTTTGGGTTTATGAAAACCAACGTATGTTTGGGATTTGTGTGCTTCTAGTGGATTCTAGTTGGACAACGACCCCGCCCCGACCATTCTACTTGCGAGTTCTAGTTGACTCGAGGGTAGTTGCCTAGCGTAGGTGTTCTTGACATTCTCTCGGGGTGTAATGGAACGAGTTCTCTGTTGCTACTTGAGATTATTGATCGAGTTACGTCTCGTTCTTTATCTTTTACTTTTTCCGCGTTTGATTCTTATCATCCCTTGTCCATGCATACATGTCATGATCTTTGATGGGCGATGCAACAATTTTTGTTTCAACAGTGAAGGGAGGTAGGTTATTTTGTGGTGCTTTTGGTCGTGCAACATAGGTGGGGTATGTGATGTCTTTCTCGGGGAATAGTGGATCTTTGCCGTGAAGGCGGGCGGTTTTGTTTGGTTTAGTGATTCCATCAGCATGGACAAGAGAAATCCTATTCTCTAACTCAAACAGCCTTTGCTCCCGCTTAGCATAATTATCATAGGAAACCACACCTTGCTTTTCGGGGGTTCCACTTCCAGCCTTGTCAAACTCAGCAATGATATTGCATCTCGTCCTTGTCCTATTAGATAAAGGGGGAGGTGTTGGAATTGATCCTCTGGATCTCAATCGGTACTGCGGCGCGGCTTGAATGCATAAATCAAAGTTCAGGGACTTGGGACTAAAATAGCAAAATCATGTAAGTGTTAGCATTAATAAATTCACGTCCTATCATGCAAGGGACCTCTTTTCTGCCAGAGGTAGGCCTGCCGAAGATTCAAAGCAATGTTTGCACCGAAATAACAAAATTTAATTTTATTTGATTTGATTGGCTTTATTACAATAACTAATTTGAGACAATGACTTGACTAAATAGAAATGACGAAAGAAAAACGACTAGACTATGTGCCAAGAAAAGAGGTTTTCGAAACAAGCATCAGCTCCATCATCTTCTTTCTCCTTCTTTCCTTTAGTTTCTTCCTTAGGTTTGTAAACCAGGTTTGTCGGTGAAGAGGCAACGAACATATCCATCAGGTCCTTTCCGGCTCGTATATCACCCAGCGGTTTTGTGAAGAATTCATAGATTTCCACTCCCATTGTTTCCTTTTCTTCCAACGTCACTAACTTAAATTAATCTCCCCATCCCTTAAGCAGGTCTTGCAGATTCCCAGCAGCTTGTCTTGCTGCCATGGTTTTGCCTGTCCAATACTTAAGTTCATCCCATTTGATCTTTTCCTTGTATTGCCTTCTCATCTCCCTCTCTTGTGTCACCCTTAAATCTTTCTTATTTTGGTCGAACTTGTGCCGCAGTTTCTTGTACTTCTCAGCAATACTTGGAGCTTCGGCTTTCCTCTTCAGTGTGGTCTTTGATCGGAACTTCTCTCTATCTTCACTGAGCCACTGAGAATAGGTCAAAGTAGCAACATGGTTCACCCTGCTGTCTCGGCCATGAGAAAATTGCATACTAAGCCTTCCCTCCCACATTGTTAATATTGTACCAACCATCGGATGCTCAATGTCCTTTATGTCAATGTTAAAACTTCTCCCTTTTGTCAGCTGAGGAGTCTGTTGTGTCATCCCTACTTGTCGGAGGATTCTTATGGGAACATAGCGATGAGTTCCTCAAAATCCAATCAGCGTCAAGAAGGTGGTGTCTTGTCCTTATATGGAAACAATGAAGCCAGCACAGTTTGCAATTACCCATTTCACTTCTTGTATCTCTTCAAATTTGGTGTACCATCCTCGCATGTTCGCGGGGTCTTTCCATACTGTCGTTCCAGCCATGCGGGTGTTATGTGAGCGGATGCCCTCATCCCTTGATGCCTTTGGTGCTATTAGGCAGATTGGGACACTGTGTAAGTGTTTTATCAACCATATTTGCAGCAAAAGGTTGCACCCTTCAAAAAAATCTCATCCCCTTCTACATTTGGTTAGAGCCCTATAAATTTCCCCCATGATCATTGGAACCAAACTCACTTGGTGCTTGTGAGAACCTTTGCGCATATCTTCAACCACCATTCCCAGCCTTATGTCAATGTTTCTTTCTTTCTCGGAGAAGACCATACTTCTTAGAAAAGCAATAATGAAAGCATTTGATTCAGTCCATTCCCAATCTTAAATTTCCCACGCCCCAGTCCAATCGTGCCTAAGAGTTGGATCTCCAAATCTAGAGTATAGATACTCTAAAGTGACCTTTCCATCATGCACTCCCTCGACGCATGGATCATAAGGAGCGTGCAACAGCTCAATGAACTCCCTAGGGCCCACGTCTCGGGGATAAAGCATGGTCTTGGGCTCAGGCTCTAACCCTGGCAATCCTCCAAATTCATCTAGCATCGGTGCCAGCTCCAAGCCATTGAAATGAAATGCTGCCCTCTTGTAATCCTAGAAATGTGTAGCAGCCTTGACCAAATCAGGCATAGCAGTGTAAGGTTTGAGAGCTACCAGTTCTCCCAACACCTTTTAAATATAGACCTTACTGACAGCGGCTAAATATTCCCACCAAAGCCTGATCAAGTGAGGGGTTTGGGAGACAGACTCGAACTGAAGTGTACTGAAACGACCTCGGTTAGTCGTTTTGGAAGTTAGGACTTCGATTGGCGTGCCGATAATTTTAAAAACTTCGTAATGTCCATTAGGACCTGTCTGTAAAATTTGAGCTAAATCAGACCTCGTTTGGTAGGCATCGGAAGAAGGTTTCAGTTTTTATTGTCGATAAATATTAAAAAGAGATTTTCGAGCTCGGTTTTGACGAATGAGCTCCGATTCAAAATCCGAAAGCGCCGTTAGGTTCGTATGATTATTTGTGACTTTTGTGAACTTTCGAAAGTTAATTTAGATGTTGTTCGGCTAGTTTCTGCTAAAATGCCGAAGGTTAAATAGTTTGACCTTTCACATCTTTTCACTACTACAAGTATCTAACAGATCGTTGCTTAATGTATCTACGTACTTCTTTTAACATTCGAGGACGAATGTTCCTAACGGGGGAAGATTGTTACACCCCGTATATCCAAAGTGAGGTATATCCTTCTAATGATATGTTAAGAATGATTTAAGTAAGTTTAAAGTCATAATATGACCATATATGATGTTTATATTTTGAATATAAAGTTTGGGAAAAATCGGATTGAAGTTGCGGAAAAACCGACAAAGGAATTGCCTTGTAACGAAGCTTTTTCAGCAATTAATTCCGTGTGTTATATGAGGTCTTTTACGGACAAATGATATACCAAATTGAAGGTCCTGGAGTGTAGTTTCCAACACTTCTGACGGTTTATTCATACAATATCTGGATAAAAAGATTTGAGCATCAGAAGTCAGCCCAGAAAAAGGGGCATAAGCGCAAAAGAGGACTAAAACTGAAATGTTTCGAGTATAAAAGGAAAATATGTCTTCATTTTCGTTATTTCCAGAACCTACATGATAGAAACAGTGCTTATATGAAGGTTTAAGCAACTTTTATGATTTTTAAAGAAGGACACCAATCTTAACTCGAAATTGAAGACGGATTGGGTCAAAATGCTCTACGCGATTAAGGTAACGTTATGCTACCTTCAATTTCGTCTATAGCTTGAGTTTTAGAATTACTTCATGACTAAGTAAAGTACCTAAATGCTATATTATAGCTTTTTTAAGCTTTAGAAAGTGTTGAATTCAAGGGAAACAAGGTTGTGAAGCAAGAAACATCAAAGGTATGTAAGGCTAAAACCTTTCTTTTGGCAAGGCATGTATCTTGTAACTTTTGAACCTTTTCTTTGTTCCAAAATTGATGATTCTTGTGGGTAACTTGTATGGCATAAAGGTGACCGTATATGTGCTTAATTAGGTGCTATGAACCACGGAAAAAGATGTCCAAAATAGTAGCACAAAATGTTTCAAAAATCTGGAAAATTGTTTTTATCTTCGGACAGCTGTTAGTAGTTTGAGCATACCTCCTTGTAAAAAATTGATATTGAGATGATTCAACATTCCCTGGAACCTTAAGACATATATATAAAACTTTCATGAAGACAATGAAGTCTATATCTTTGATCTACACTCCGAAAATTAGGTCGAAAGGCAGGACAGTGGTGCTGTCCAGACATTCTATCAGCGGATTTGTTATGTCATCTAGTCGTCTCATCTTGTTATCCATTTAACATGTTTATGTTATCAGTTTATCCGGGTATCCATTCCCATGTATAGTATAGTGCTGGTTCTATTTTTGCGGATCATCCAGTTTCAAGGGAAACTCTGCCGAAGCTTTTATGGAAATTCAAAGAGTGGGACAAATTCTGAGTTCTAGAGTGTGTCTATAATTCTATCCAGAGTTTTCTTCTTATTCCTTTGAGTCCATATCTGTTGTTGCCACATGTGTTATGCCTCATACATGCTTATGCTTATATTGTGATCATGTTATGTGTGATTTGGAGTCCCCTATAGAGGCTGGACATTGGACATACAGTCCGGTCGCGTGGGTATCAGGTTCCTAACCGGATTGCCCTAAGATGTGAGGAATGAAGCCTTTAGCCTAATTTGATATATTTTTATGCTTATTGAATAGAGTGGTATCGTTTGGCAATGAAACCAAAGGATAAAGTGGTTGTTGATTAGCAATGCCAACTTTTGGAAGAGGTAAGTGTTTATATCTATTTCTTTGGAGGCACTTGGCCTCACGGATTTTCTACCACGTGTTCCTTACGTGTGTTGTTGCCGGTAGGCGTACTCATTACGCCTTAGCTTTAAATTTACATTGTATATTATATGTTAAGCCCTGTTGTTGGTATTGCATTGAGCATATGAGCATTGCACTCTGGTTTTGAGCATTGCATATACTTCCCGGTAATCGATGAGAGTCCCGAGCTGGTGAAGGGTCATTATTGCATATATTTCCCGGTTGGCGATGAGAGTCCCGCACCGGTGAAGGATCATTATTGCATATACTTCCCGGTAATCGATGAGAGTCACGAGCTGGTGAAGGGTCATTATTACATATACTTCCCGGTAATCGATGAGAGTCCCGAGCCGATGAAGGTTCATTATTGCATATATCTCCTGGTAGACGATGAGAGTCCCGCGCTGGAGATAGGTATCAGGCATATGTGACTGCATGGCATCATATTGCATTCATACGCATTCCATTGCACATATTGAGGGGTAGGAGGATTCCGCCCCAGGAGCAGGAGGATTCTACTCCATTCTATCATTCTGAGGGTAGGAGGATTCCGCCCCAGGAGCAGGAGGATTCCGCTCCATTTCATATATTGAGGGGTAGGAGGATTCCGCCCCAGGAGCACGAGCATTCTGCTCCATTGCATCATATTGAGGGTAGGAGGATTCCGCCCTAGGAGCAGGAGGATTCCGCTCCATTGCATCATATTGAGGGTAGGAGGATTCCTCCCTGGAGTAGGAGGATCCCGCTCCATTCATTTGACACATGTGACCCTTTGCATCACATTTCATTTCATTTCATACCATTGTGTAGACTTACGATACATGACTACTGTCCTGCTTATATGTGCATTGCTTATTTGTTGATATGTTTCTGGCTCGTATCCCTAGTTGAGTTTATGGTTTCATACGTGTTTCTGGTTGTTATCTGGATCTGCTTTTTATAATTTAAATAAGAGGAATTTGGTTTATCTGTTTCTTCTCCCTTGCTAGCTATCCTACTCTTTGAGGTGGCTAGTCTGCCCCACTTATTGAGTCCTTTTGACCCACCCTTGTTTGTTGTTTGTTTCTTGTCTATCTATTTCGTTCCGCCAGGTTCACTCCAGGATTGAGTTCGCCACGTTGAGAAGGAGCGAAGACGACTTCAGCTATCAGGGTGAGCCAGCTTTTATTCCGGATGGCCACCAGTTTATATTTCATTATTTCAGTTGTATTTTGCTCCCTTCAGGAGGTATCTGTCTTCTTTTGTACTCTTAGATGTCTGGTCTGGATAGCCCTAAACCTAGCATGTTGGGTAGTCAGCTGTAATTTCTTTTGTACAGCTTAGAGGTATCAGTATGTCTACTTTTTTTAAGTCTTGTCCTTATTTGTGAATTGTTATATTTATTTTTCTGATTTTATTGGTGCGGGTTCGCCCGACGGGTCTAGGGGAGGATGTCGGGTGCCCGCACGGCCTAACCAGATTTTGTGTCGTGTCAGTTGGTATCAGAGCCTGGTTTAGAGTCTATCCAGACTAAGACAGTGCCTAGTAGAGTCTCGCTTATGGGTACGTAGATGTCCGTACTTATCTACGAGAGGCTATGATGGCATTTAGGAAGTTTCACTTCCTTCATTTCTGATCGTGCGTCGGTCTAGGATTCAAAAGTATTTTCATTAATCCGTTAATTCCTTTGTGATAATTGTGAACCCTCGTGCGACAATCAGCAGACGGTATAAGTTCAAGACGAAGTAGTCTAGCCGGGGGCTAGAGCTACTCAAGCTCCGAGTGTTTTGATTGTGCTGATGATCTAGTTGCGCAGGTCCCAGCTGTACGAGCTCGCGATGGGTAAGAGATGAGGGCCTTGTGGTTCCCATGGCTCTGTACGATATTTTTACGAGAATCTTGGCGACGCAGATACCGCAAGAACCTATCATTCGCTAGGCAGCTTATCAGGTTGCCGCATGTGCAGACGTTCGGTCTCAGGGAGCTTCTATTCCAGTTCTTAATATTGCCGCAGTAAAGTATGTTCCGGAGGCAGCATGTGTTGTGCCTCTAGTTATTCTGGCTAGTTAGCTAGCCCGAGTAATGGCTCGGTCTGAGTATCTAAAAAACCTGCATTATTTTACCCAATCGAACATTCCGATATTCTTAAGCCATGCATCAAATAAACCTCGTGATTCTTTTTAAAATAAAATGATGTCAGCATATCCTTCAGGCTCTTGTTATATCGAGCGGTATGGTGTCGATTATTTTGTTTTCCAGTTTCAGGGGTCCAGCGTTGAATTGGTGGACCGCTCTTTATTAGCCAACTTGGTTCCAGTTTTCTTCTAGATTCGTGGAAAAGTTCCTTTTAAGTAGCGAACGAGATGAAAAGTGTTGCCAGTTAGAGTGGATTGGACAGGGTAGCCTGTCGGTTAGCTGTTGGTTTCAGAATATGAGATTGAATTCTATAGAATGGCTGAATATGCATTAGAACTAGTCCATGAGCCTTTCGAGAGATTCAAAGATTTATTGGTGACCTTTCCCCTTTCTTGAGATCCTAGATGGCTCGAAAAATTGAGGTTGGGACTTCATTTGATGTCGTTGTTGATATTGCTCAAAGGTATTAGGCATACCATAAGTTAGAGCGGGAGAGCAAGAGATCCTGTGGCCCTAGTGGGCAAACATGGTACCTCATTTGGAGTTAAGAGTTTTGATTATTTTGGGAGGTCACCTTCTAGGTTATCTCAGCTTGTGTCACACGATTCTTAGAGTGCGCCAGTAACTCGTCAGTATCAGACCCAGTTTTTCTCTCTGTAGCTATCAACAATCTGTCCAGCTTCCATTTTCACTGAGAAGGTATTATCATTGTCGCGAACATGTCATCTTTGGTGGAGTTCTCCCTTACTCCAGCAAGTAGGTAGTCATCCTTTCTCTTGTCATCAGGCACTTGCACAGTCGCATGCAATTTTATTTAGATCTCAATCAACCGGAGGAATGCTACCATCCAGTAGGGGTTGAGAACGTGGTGGCAGTGGTTCTTCAGAAGGTGATTATCAGGGTAGTGGCTCAGCTCAGCTGCAGAGGCAGATCTATGAACTGCTAGTCTGGCAGGATGCTGAGGCATCCGATGTAGTAGACCCAAGTATTTCTTCTTCCCTTAAATGTGAGTAAGATTTGATTCTTCCGGTCGATCTAGAAACGGGGTGTCCTATCATGTTTTCATGGTTTCTTTTGATGTCGTTTCTATCAAGAATTTGTTGCGGTAGAGGGTGAGCTTCTGATATGATTTATTCGTTGCATTTATGATGACCCTACTAGATTATCTGGTTTAAATGTGAGAGATTTGTGAGTGAGTATCGGTATTATTTGCTTGGCATTTTGTTGTGCCTCATTCTGTTATAATGTCAAGTTAGTCTACCGCTCTTTGGAATTCAGTGTTAGTAGGATGATAGGATTCTTATTCATCACCATCAGAAAGTATCATTGTTTCTTCCGATGTAAAGTTATTAGTAAGTAATACTCGATCTATGTGTCTTCCTTTGGTTCAAGATGCTTGTAGAGTCATGTTATTCCATGAGCTTGTCTCGGTTATAAAAGGGTTTTCTGGCAAATTGTTGGAGTTTTCTTCTTATGAGAAGGTTAAATTTACATAGATGTTGTTCCATAAAGCTTATTTAATGTCTATCTCTTCAATTGCGATTCTTTGGTTAGCCTGACTCGGAAGTAGTGTAGCTCTGGGAGCCAAACAAATTAAAAAATGACCTTCCTGAAGCTCTAATCATTTCTATCCTCAATCCATTGCCATCCCTTCTTTGTTTGACACTGGTGAACTTAGGCGGTTAGTAGCCTCTTGTGATGTTCCTGTGGCCAGAGTGCTTGTCAAGGTAGCAGAGTAGGCACATTGTTGTTTTTCAAGGCTACTAAGGGTAATGAGAGGCATCATTTGACCTTTGATTTGATCCATCAGGCAGTGGTGCTTATAGAAAATCTATGGAGTTGTAAATTCGAGAGTTGCAGCTGTTTGGCAACTCGAAAGAGAGTAATTTGGTAGCTCAGGTCTGAGCCGCGTTCTCTATTTAGCTAAGTCTTCCTTAATCCAGCAGGTTGTGCAAGCATGACTATTTCTATTCAAATTAGTTGTATGAGTTTATGCTCTAAGTGGAGGAGTCTTTCTCCAATTGATACCGAATCATAATATTAAATCTCTAAGGCGTTGCTGAAGCGTAAGCTAATTCTTTGTTTCATCGACTTGTTCTATATCGAAAAGTATATCGACGAGGTGATTCACCAGCAGAATCATGTTAATCCATCCAGAGTTCCGTGTAACTTTGCTTCGAAAATGTAGAACTCTCCTCTTGTGATCGAGGAAGGGTCAGTTTAGTCAAAATAAGCTGGGCAATGGTGTTATCATATTATCTAGATATATTTTATTCCAAAAGTTCGGTGTTCGTGTTATAACATTGATCCTGCAATCAGGAGATAATGCCAGTGTAGTAGCATATGAAGGTCGTGCAAGTTCTCTTGTTATCTGTATGAATTTTTCTTTAGACTTAGGCTCGTTCGGGGACGAACGAGAGTTTAAGTGGAGGAGAATGAAACGCCCTCGGTTAGTCGTTTCGGAAGTTAGGACTTCGATTGGCGTGCCGATAATTTTAAAAACTTCGTAATATCCATTAGGACCTGTCTGTAAAATTTGAGCTAAATCACACCTCGTTTGGTAGGCATCGGAAGAAGGTTTCAGTTTTTATTGTCGATAAATATTAAAAAGAGATTTTCAAGCACGGTTTTGGTGAATGAGCTCTGATTCAAAATCCGAAAGCGCCGTTAGGTTCGTATGATTATTTGTGACTTTTGCGAACTTTCGAAAGTGAATTTCGATGTTGTTCGGCTAGTTTCCGCTAAAATACCGAAGGTTAAATAATTTGACCTTTCACATCTTTTCACTACTACAAGTATGTAACAGATCGTTGCTTAATGCTTCTACGTACTTCATTTAACATTCGAGGACGAATGTTCCTAACGGGGGAATATTGTTACACCCCGTATATCCAAAGTGAGGTATATCCTTCTAATGACATGTTAAGAATGATTTAAGTAAGTTTAAAATCATAATATGACCATATATGATGTTTATATTTTGAATATAAAGTTTGGGAAAAATCGGATTTAAGTTGCGGAAAAACCGACAAAGGAATTGCCTTGTAACGAAGCTTTTTCAGCAATTAATTCCGTGTGTTATATGAGGTCTTTTGTGGACATGATATACCAAATTGAAGGTCTTGGAGTGTATTTTCCAACAGTTTTGACGATTTGTTCATACAATGTCTGGATAAAATGATTTGAGCATCAGAAGTCAGGCCAGAAAAAGGGACATAAGCACAAAAGAGGACTAAAACTGAAATGTTTCGAGTATAAAAGGAAAACATGTCTTCATTTTCATTATTTCCAAAACCTATATGATAGAAACAGTTCTTATATGAAGGTTTAAGCAACTTTTATGATTTTTAAGTAAGGACACCAATCTTAACTCGAAATTGAAGACGAATTGCGTCAAAATACTCTACGCGATTAAGGTAACGTTATGCTACCTTCAATTTCGTCTATAACTTGAATTTTAGAATTACTTCATGACTAAGTAAAGTACCTAAATGCTGTATTATAGCTTGCTTAAGCTTTAGAAGGTATTGAATTATAGGGAAACAAGGTTGAGAAGCAAGAAACATCAAAGGTATGTAAAGTTAAACCTTTCTTTTGGCAAGGGATGTATCTTGTAGCTTTTGAAGCTTTTCTTTGTTCCAAAATTGATGATTTTTGTGGGTAACTTGTATGGCATAAAGGTGACCGTATATTTGCTTAATTAGGTGCTATGAACCACGGCAAAAGATGTCCAAAACAGTAGCACAAAATGTTTCAAAAATCTGGAAAATTGTTTTTATCTTCGTACAGCTGTTAGTAGTTTGAGCATACCTCCTTATACAAAATTGATATTGAGATGATTCAAGATTCCCTAGAACCCTAAGACATATATATAAAACTTTTATGAAGATAATGAAGTCTATATCTTTGATCTACACTCTGAAAATTAGGTCGAAAGGTAGGACAGTGGTGCTGTCCAGACATTCTATCAGCGGATTTGTTATGTCATCCGGTCGTCTCATCTTGTTATCCATTTTACATGTTTATGTTATCAGTTTATCCGGGTATCCATTCCCATGTATAGTATAGTGCTGGTTTTATTTTTGCGGATCATCCAGTTTCAGGGGAAACTCTGCCGAAAATTTTATGGAAATTCAAAGATTTGGACAAACCAAAAATCAAATATGGTGAGTTTGTAGATCACTAACATAAAATCATCCAATTCCGAATCCATTTAGTGGCGATTCGATCTTTTTTCCTTTGATCGCGTCACTTCCGGTTAGTACTTTGAGGGTAACACTCCTACCCAATTAGTGCTAATCCGTTGTGCGGCTAGGATACTCGTGGCTAGAAGGAGAGTAGAGCTCAAAGAAGACTCGTAGTAAATTTTTTGGCTCAAGTGCTCACTTATAAAGCCGTTCGCCCATCGAGTCCCATCAATTCCACTCACCCCGAAGAGCGTTTGGTTCTTGTGACTTGAGTGATTAAAGAGGTGGTTGTTCAACTACGAGGAAGCCTTTGAGATCAAGCTTGAGTGATAAATCCCCCCGCCACTAAATTGAGTGTACCTGAGTGACACTCCAAAGGTGAGGGAGCGAGTAGGTACATGGCCGGAGACGTTGACGAGACCAATAAGGTCCCGGTAAGCACTTTGGCCTACATATTGGCCAAGGTGAGATCTTTAGACCAACGGCTTGAGAGCCTTGAGAGAACATGGACCCCGAGTATCCAAAAGGGTACCGAAAAGGGTACTAGTGATGAAGTGTTGGGCAATCCCCAACCGTTGGGCATTCCCCAACAAGTGGGCATTCCCCACAACTTGGGCATTCCTCAACAAGTGGGCATTCCCCACAACTTGGGTATTCCCCAAGATGGTGTAGTTACTCACTCTAAGAGTAAGTATACTACCCCTATGAGCCAACCAAAGGCAAATGAGGGAGTTGGGGAAAGTGAGCGAGGTGATAACATTATTGGACCTCATCCCCACACACTTGCACATGAGAGCGAATTGAAAGAAAGAAGAGGAGAGAAAAACAAATTGAGAGTGAGGGCACCCTTTGTCCTAACCACATGTTATCTTCTTCTTCTTGCCATAGCTTTTGTGTAGGTACTCTTGAAGGCAAGCTATTAGAGCCTCAATCGTTTGCCTTGGAAGGAAGACAAAAGGATGGAGGGCATCATTGTGAACTTCGTGATGGAGGAATTGAACGCGACACTACAAGCTATGTGAGTGCTCACGGGAGCGACTCAAATGTAAGTGTTACCTTCCCTTCTCATGAACATGTTAATCCATTGTCTTGTGGTGACTCAAAGCTAGTTGTTGCTTGTGATGCCTATATTGACCTTGCAACTAGTGAAGAGTCTAATGGTCAACTTGTGTTTGCATGTGACCTAGAAGAGAGGAATGAAAAGCCACATTACGATGTGAGCCCGATATTCAAAGAACCTCTCTCTAGTAAAAATGTGTTAGTTGACCTTGCTTGTGAACCTTGTTATGACACCCCACCAAGTTTTGATAAAGGGGAGGATGAGACGTGTGATCACACCCTTATTGATCTAATTGCCATTGGTGGACCTATGTGTTGTAGTGGGGGAGGTAGTGACCTTGAGGAGTCTCTAGAGTATGAGATGGATTGTTTTCGATGACTCCTCAAGTGCGGATGATGAACCTAGCTATGATACTATGCTTTTGCTTGACCATGAAATTGAGGTGCATGCTTTTACATTCCCATTGTTTGAGAGCATCCTTATTTGTGGTGGTGAGTTGTATCGAGCTAGAGTTAGGGATGAGTTGGAACCTCCGTGGTGTGAGGGATTTGATCCCATAGACAACTCTTCGTTTGAAGCTACAAGTGAGGAAGATGATTCTTCTAGTGACCCTACTCTTGTTAGTGCGGGTTATGATGATGAAGAGGCCATTGATAATGCCTTCCTTGAGGGCTTACCTTGTGAGGGGGGTTGTCTCGAGGATGAAATTGGAGGTGAGGAGGTATCTCTTAGTGTGAGTATGAGAGCTCTTAAGAAGGGGAGTGGGGTAATTGCTTCTAATTGTGATTTGACTTACCTTGTCTATTCCCTCCCATATGTTAACCACACTTTGAGACTCGAGCATGCCGAAGCCGTTGTGCCGCATTGTGAAAATATTGCATTAAAGGTTTGGTGTGTTGATCATGAGCTTAGGGATCGTAGGAACTTTGATTGCTTAATCTTGAATGCTCCATGTTTTATTGATCTCTTTGTTTGTCGTGTTGGTGAGTGCTTGTCACTACGGAGCCAAGAACTTGTTGTCTCCTTTAGAGACATAAGCTTTTTGATTTGCATTCATACTTGGCACTATCACAAGAGTGAATTTTCCACACCACTTACCTTCACTCTTGTTGGACTTGCCTACTCGCATCGTGGGAAGCCTTGGTGCACTACTCTTGAATGTAGGGATTGTACGGATTTTGATAGCTTAATCTTGCATGTGCCATACCCTATTGATCTCTTTATTTGTTCTTGTGTTGGGAGCACTTTGTTGTCAAACCAAGTACTAGCTAGCTCCTTTAGGAGCATGAGCTTCTTTGTTGCCATTGATACTTGGTTGTACCACAAGAGTGTGTTTTCCCACACTTAGTGCACTAACCTACTCTTGTAGTAGGAGTTTTTGTTTTTGTTTGCCTTTTGATGTAGGTGATGATCCCTTGGAGGAGGACACCTTAATTTCGAGGACGAAATTTTCTCAAGAAGGGGAGGATGATGCAGCCCAAATTGCATCGACACCTACACTTGGTCCGGAAGTCAAGGCATGGATGATATGAGCTCGGGAGACGACTTGAAGACCATGCATTGGAGCTCAATCAAAGTGGGAGCAGGGCTGAAACCAGTGCAGGAAACAGATGAGCCACAACAGGGCAAAACAGGGCAGCATTTCCTTAGCTACTGCCTGGCGCCAGACATCTCCTCTGCGCGATCGCGCCACTACTCACGCGATCGCGAAGCAGTGTTATTTGCCTTGCGCGATTGCGCACTCAAGGACGCGATCGCGAGCCTCTGCAATTTCGTACCCTGCGCGATCGCATATCCGTTCACGCGATCGCGAAGACCAGTGGAGCAGTGCGGACCAGAAACTTGGCAAATGTTGTAATGGGAAACTATAAATACCCCCTTAGTTCATTTATTCATTTTTAGCTAACTTTGAATGTAGAATGATATTTTCTTTGAGTGAACCTCAATGTTGAACCCGTGAACGGGCATGATTTCACTTGGTGGATTCCAAGTTGAACATCGTCACCTCTCCGATCATTCTATTTGCAAGGGCCGGGTGTCCCTTGAGGGTAATTGCTTAGTATAGGTGATCCTTGACTTCACCAGGGGTGTATCGAGACGAGTTCCTCGGTGCTACTTAGGTAAACGTTCAAGCCTCGTCTTGCTTTTATCTCGATATCTTTATCGATATCGCCTATCTTGTTCTCGTTTCCGCATTTTGTGTCGTCTTTTCGTTTCCACACATTTTAGATTACATCAGCACCCAAATACCCAAACCTGTTGTATAAGTGAGAAAAGAGTATTTTCTTTTGTTGTAAAAATTCTACATTCACACTTGCTACAATCCCAAATTTATCACGAAACTCTTCAGGTGTAGGGACACTGGGAGCCAAAATGCGACTCCCTTGCCAATGATGTTTTTCTAGCCCCGAATGTGATATGAATCCTCCTATCTCTTCCAGCAAAGGTGTTAACTCAACATCCCCAAATCTAAACATGTTTAGTTTTTCATCCCAAAATGACACCGACGCTTCAATTATTTCCCTGCATGGTTCCATTTCTAACAGAGAAACCAAATGACCCAAATGTTGGCGTACTTCGGTTTGTTCACTTAATGACAAGTTATTCTACCAATTAGTTAACACGGGAGGTGCGCTCATAGTCATTCTAAAATGGTGAAACTTTTGACTCATGATGACCTATAAGAAAAAGAAAAGAAATGATTAAAATTTCCCTCCCCTTTTGAGAACAATTGGGCAAATCAAAATGCGTATTTATTTTCGCCTCACTTTTTTTTCTCTCTTTTTCTTTTCTTTCAAATGCACATAAACATGTTTGAACGTTCTTTCGGGGTTAAAAACCCGTCAAGTAGTTTGGACAAGTTGAAGACTAGTTGGCACACGGGGAGCCCTTCCTTTGGTATGATGCGTGCACATTACATCCCAAGAGTGGTATAATTCTAGACATGATTCCCCAAGGTGGACAACCAAATGGTAGGATCATTTGAAATTGTTGGTTGTATAATGGACCAACTATATTCCAAACGTCCCTCCTAAAGGGTTTTTTGAGGTGGAACGACCGTGAGATCCACGTAATCGCCCGTGTGTGTGCAAAGTGTCGTTTTCTAGGAGTGGAGTATGAGTGAAATATGCCAATATGACATCAATTTTCAAATACAGATAAATAAATAAAGGAAAAAGAAAAACAAGAAGAAACCAAGTTAGTAAAATAATAATAATATTAATAACAAGATAATAATCAATAAAAATCCCAAAATAAAGACTCCTTATGGTTATCATGCGGGAAAAATCGAGCCAAGACACTTTCAAATATGTGCCAAGCTTGAAAGATGTAAAGGATGAGAAGTCAAGGGCTTTAGGAGCGATTTGAAGACATGTCGAGAGGATCCAGGCATGGGCGCTCCGCCTGGCCAAAAGGGCGCTCCGCCCAAGGAGCTAAACAACCAGCCGCTCCGCCCAGTGTTAGGGCGCTCCGCCTCTTTTAGCCAATGGTCAAAATGTTGCAAATTCCTGGCGCTCCGCTCCAGCTCAGTCGCTCCGGCTACTCTACTTCCAATCTGGAATTTTGTGTAGTCTTTTATTAAAATAGCCCTGTGTGGCTTAGCTATTATTACCCAACTTGTGAGGTGTCTTGGTAAGTACTTAGGCTTGAGGGAAACTCTATAAATACCTCAAAGCCCTTTTTATTTCATTTTAGCTTACTTTGATTATTGAAAACAAACACTTGAAAGATGAGAATCCTCTTTGAATGAATGAATCTTTTGGCTTGAACCAATTAGTGGATCTAGTTGAGCCTCATTCCAAACCCGACCGGACTATTTGGAAGACCCGGGTGCGTCTTGAGGACTGTTTGTATAGTATAGGCTGTCTTTGACCTGATTCGAGGTGTTACGAGACCCGTTCCTCATAGCTACTTCGCAGGCAGTTCAAGATCCGTCTTTGCTCCTATCTTTTTATTTTCGCTTCCGTTTTTAATCCTTATCAATTTGGTATCGAAGCAAGGCTTGGAATTTGTCTCTATAAACCCTCGATCCTTGTTCATCGTGCCTACGTTAGTTTCTAGTTTAGATTCTTGTTGTTGGTGTTTGAAAAAGAAGAAAATACAAAAAAAATTGAAAAAGTTAAAAAAATACAAAAAAAATTGCTAGAACTTTGTGATTATGATTACCCATTCGATGATCTGTATTGGGATTTGTTCCTTGATGATACCATTTTTACATGTTTTGGAGTTGTGAAACAAGAATTTGAAGATTTGAATCTCAACTTTTGAAACCCTAGCTTGAAGGGCTTTGATTTTGATTGTGATCATGTTATTGGGTATTTGATGTTAAAAATCACTAGGGTTTGTTGAGATTAGTGTAATACAAATTTGGGTACCTTTGATTTTGGGAAAACAAGGTGAAATCATCAAAAAATTTGGGTGAAAATGGATAAAACACGGAGTTGGAAAACGCTGAAGAACAGACCTAGGCGCTCCGCCCAAACTCTGGGTGCTCCACCTAAATCAGCTACTGGTCAAATTGTGAGGCGCTCTACCCTAGGCTGCTCCGCCTGACCCTTAGGCGCTCCGCCTAACCCTGTAGCGTGGTTTTGGGTAGTTTTCTTCTAGGTTTTCGTATTTTATTTGATTGCATTGCTTCCTATTAGTACTATTAGAGTAACATTCCTACTAGATTAGTACTAATTATTTGAGCCTTTAGGATTATCGTGGTTAGTGGAGAGTAGAGCTCAAAGAAGACTCATAGAACCATTTGTTTCAAGTCCACACTTAACGAGCCTGGCGTCCATCGAGTCCCATTAATTCCACTCGTCCCGAAGAGTGCTTGATCTTGCGGATTTTTTGGTTGTTGATTAGGAACGTGGTTCAACTACGTGATACCTATGGTTCAAGCTTGAGTGATAAATCCTCCACCACTAAAAGAGTGTACCCGAGTGATGCAATACAAAATGGCCTAAACGACAACCATCAAAAGCCAAGCTCGAGAGCACAACGGGTACGAGTCAAGGCCTCCGGGAACGTCTTGGAAGATCACGCATTGGAGCGCCGAGGATGGAGGAAACAGGGCAGGAAAACAGGCAGCCCAAAACAGGGCAAAACAGGGGAGCACACTGGGAGCTCACTGCCTAAGGAAGAACTTTTGTTCTTCACGATCGCGACACCTTCTCACGCGATCGCGAAGAGTATTGAATTGGCCTGCGCAACAGCCTGCCTTTGAGCGCGAAGGCAAAAGCTGAGGATGCTGAAGATCGTGAAGATGCTGGAGACCTGCGCGATCGCGAAGACTAGAGTTGTTGCCTGCGCGATCGCGAGCCTCCCTGGCGCGATCGCGATGAAGAGAGGTTGATCAGCGAACCAGAATCAGGTGCAGGGCCATTTTTGTCCATTTTCAGTGTAAATGTATATATAGCACATTTGATCTTCATTTCATGAGTTTAGCTTGAATTGAATAGAGAGAAGAGAGAATTAGAGAAGGCCGAGCCTTTCTAGTCCGAAGCCCGAGGCTTCATGTATCTCGTTGACTTGGAACCTATGGCGATCGACACCTAGTTAGATTCCATTGTAAGGTTTGAGTTTCACTTTCTCCCTTTTGGGTTATTAATTCATGTCTTGAATTTATTAATCCGTTCTTTCTTCTCGTTTCTTGACTCCCCAATCCTTGTTTTCCCGATATCTATGATATCAGCTATCTTGTTATTTATCGCTTCCGCATAATTTGTGTCATGTTTAGCTTCCGCCTATTTTCCATTGCATCAGTTGGTATCAGAGCAAGGCTCGGGTTATATTCTTACAAACCCCCGTTCCTTGTTCATCGTGTTAGTATTGTTGTTGTTATTGTGTTTGTTCTTGAAAGATTGAAGAAAAATAAAAAAAATAGAAAAACTAGAAAATTTGACAAATTTTAGTCGAGCGGGTTGGATACGAATCCCCGAGTGTTAAAAAGTAGTAGGGTTTGTTCCTTATTGTATTCCCGTCGTTTTGATACCCATATCTCGTGTTTTGGTGTTACGATTCAAATATTTCGAAAATCAAAATCTAAAAGTTTGAAAATTCTTGAAAACGCTTCAATCTTGAATCGAAGCTTGTTTTTGTTGTTTGGGGTTGAAAAACTATTGGGGATATATGATATTAGTTGTATACACCTTTGGGTATCGTTGGTTTTGTGTATCGGGTTGAAATCGAGCCAAAAATTTGGCCAAAATCGCCAAAAACCCGTTTTTGAGCTGCTGTGGAAGTTGCAGAAATTAACCCTTCGCGATCGCGAAGAACAATTCGCCGATAGCGAAGAGCAAAATTATTTTTTGAAAAATTAACCCTTCGCGATCGCGCGCGTCTGGTCGCGATAGCGAAGAACAAAAAAATTTCAGAATTCCAGTTTTGGGACAGAATTTTCGCAACGGCTTCCGAACAGTTTCCAAACATGATGACTCCAATTGGTTCATTAAATATGATGAGTTTTTAGATCACAAACGAAATTTCATCCGATTCCAAATCCGTTTGGCGCCAATTCGAGTCAAATCTTTTGTGTCCCGTTTTCTTCCATACCTCTTGGTTAGTGTTTTGAAGGTAATTGGCCTACTTGAAAGACACTAATCCCTTAGCGTATAGGGTATTCATGCGTAGAGGAGATTAGAATTCAAAGAAGAGTCGTAGAACTCCTTTTGGCCTCAAGTGCGCACTTTAAATAGCCGTCCGTACATTGAGTCTCATTAATTCCACTCCGAACTTTAACTTGGACATACTAGTTGTGATTACCTTGGTTCCCAAGTTGATAAGGCCTCGCTCTTGAGTGTACAAATATTGAGTGATACACGTGAGGGAGTGACTTTTGGGAGGTTTTGTTCTTTTGTGGCGATGATGCGAGTTGCTATGACTCGTATGGTGACGATGGAGACTATGGTTCCTATGAGGGTGACGATGGCCATTACTATGATGATGGAAACCATGGCTCCTATGATGATGAAGCGGATCACTACGATGATCGTGAGATTGGTGAAAACTATGAAGCTTGTGATGAAGAATGTGATGATACTTATGCTTCTAGTCAAGAACCCGAGGATAATGACGCTTCAAGGTATGATGATCCTACTTACTCCTCTTGTGAAAAATTTGAGCATGATAGTGACATAGATAGAGTTAATGATGATGTTGAGTATATGAATTGTTCTTATGCATCTTCTCTTGGTGTTGCTAATGGAGTACAAGGGAGTAGTGGAGGACCTTCCATTAGTATGGGAGGTGGTGGTGGTTGTTCCGTGGGAAAGAAGAAGCTTGCACCTTCTAGGTACACTAAGCGACCTAATGCTTCTAATTCCCATGTGGAGGGTGGTATGATAGATGGTGTTGCTTTTGCTACAAAGGGGTTATGTGCCGTGAGGGGCGTGGATGGTTGTAGTAGGAGTATTACTATGGGCTATGGATCCAAGGCGAGAGGCACTTATGGATTCCATGGCAAGGTTCTTTCCTTGACTTCCAACAACATTGCTAATGTTGGGAGAGTGACGGGAAGTGGAGATTGTCCTAGTGGTGTTGCCACTAGTGGAGGAATAAGGAAGACCCAAGTTGTCGGAGTTGACACTTATAGGCATTCAAGCTCTCACTTGGATGCCAATCTACAACACTTGGGTAGATGTAGGTTCGTTGTTGGGGTAAATGGTATTGACGGATACTTGCTCAAGATTGGTGATACCGATGCCAATTGTATTACCACCTCTTTGGTTGATAGGCTTAGGATACCATGCCATAAGCTAGAGCATCCTTATGAGTATGAGGGAGTGTGGGTTTCTAAGGAGGCTCGGGTACTCATATATCATGGGAGTTATAAATGCTATGTGTGGTGTGACGTGTATCCCATGCGTCATGTTGATGTGTGGATGGGTGAGCCGTGGTTGGATGGGAAGAGGGTGCAATATAGTGTGGTGAAGGGTGCTTATCTTGTGGGCGTGGGGCAAAGAGTCTATGACTTTGTGCCTTACCGGGCGAAGAGCCGAGTGCCTACTAGTGCCCCTTCTTTGGCTAGACAATGGAGCAAGGATCGGGAACTTCATTCCATGGGCAACAATGTGCAAATAAGAAGTCCTACAAACACAAGCAATGGTGGGACTAGTTCTACAAAAGAGTTGGCAAATGTCAACAAGGTGAGCCCGAAGCCACTTCCAAAGCCGAGTGGTTCACAAACAAAGAAGAAGGAGACGTCAAGTGAAGAGTCTCCTAGTCCTAGATTCCGGGTTGACGTGAAAAGTCCACCTACTCCGGCTATGGGTATTCTTGGGCCTCGTTCCAATTCGCCCGAATTTGAGAGACAAAAGATAGAGAGGAGTAAGGGAGCGACCGGTGACAACTCTCGAGTGGAAAAAGGAGAGGTTGTGTGATGAGAATCAAACGGGGAAAAGATAATAAGATAGAAAACGAGACGAGGCTCGAACAAAGACCCAAGTAGCACCGGAGAACTAGTTCCGATACACCCCGGGTGGATGTCAAGGATCACCTACGCTATGCAACTACCCTCGAGTCATCTAGAACTAGCAAGTAGAATGATCGGGGCGGGGTTGTTAGGCAACTAGAATCCACTAGAAGTAAACAAGTCCCAAACTCAACGTTGGTTTTCATAAACCCAAAGAGATCCCTCTTTGCAATATTCAATTCATCATTCAAACTAAAACTAAGTGTAAAATAAGCTAGGCTCTGCTATTTATAGTGTTTCCCAAGCTTACACAATGACTTAAATACCCTTACTAATAAGGTTCAGCAAATAAGTCACGTAGGGAAAAACAGTAAAAGAAACATAAGTTCAGAAGCTGGGAGGGGCGCCTGGATCATGCTGAAGCTGGGCGGGGCACCTGGGGGTAGGCGGGGCGCCTGGGATAGGCGGGCGTCTTGGTGGGGCGCCTAGGCAGGCGGGGCGCCTGTGCACATTTTGCATCCTTTGGCAGTGAGCTCCCTAGGCGGGGCGCCTGGCTGTTCTGGGACTCCCTCCTCCTCCTTAGGCGTGGGGCCTAATGCTGGGACCATCCGGAACACTTCCAAAGCCCTTGACTTCAAGTCCTTTGTATCTTCCAAGCTTGGCACATGTTGGAAAGTGTCTTGTCTCGATTTGGGTCTTATCATCCTCCCCCTTCTTGAGAAGATTTCGTCCTCGAAATCAATGACTCTCCTCCGTTGTAACTCTTGATCGTCACTTTGACATAGGTCTCTTCCAAGATCTCCCTTGCCTTAACATGGAGCTTAGAACCTACAAGCAACCACAAACAAACTTCCTACCTTGAAAGTAGGTTAGTCCAAGAAGTGTGGAAAAACACACTCTTGTGATATAACCAAGCATCAATAATAAGCACAAATATCAAGTCTCCAAAGAGAACAACAAACACTTGGTTAAAGATCAACATGCACTCAACAAGATAATGAGCAAATAGGTCATGGGAAGATGGGAAATGCAAGATCAAGCTACCACAATCCCCTTGAACCTTAAGCTCAAGATCAACACACCAATCTTTCCTTGAGGTGTGATCAACATGTGGAGTGGAGTGAGTCAAATAGCTCAATCTACAAGTAGCATCAAGCACTCCACTCCCCTTTTTTAGAGCATTCCTACTCACACCAAGGGACTCCATTTTCCCTCCAATTTCATCACTTAAGCAATCCTTCTCAAAAGACAAGCTTTCAAGGAAGGTATTGATGATGGACTCTTCTTCATCATATCCCCAACAAGCAATAGTAGGGTCACTCAAAGAACCATCAACCTCATCCAAATTCTCAAACAATGGATTGTCTAAGGGGTCAAACCCTTCACACCATGGGGGTTCCATTTGACCACCGACCCTAGTCCGATACAAGTCGCTACCACAAATGAGATTACCTTCACACAAGGAAAATGTAAAAGCATGCACCTCAAATTCATGGTCACACAAAAGCATGGCATCAAGACTAGGTTCTTTACCCACACTCGAGGAGTCATCGAAAACAAATCGGTCCATCTCACATGCAAAAGACTCCTCAAGGTCATAATTATCCTCACTACAACACATTGGTCCACCAAATAGAAGCATATCAATAAGGGAATGATCAACTATCTCATCTTCCCATTTGTCAAAGGTTGGTGGTGTGTCATAGCAACGGTCACAATCATGGTCAACTATCAAATGTACACTAGGGAGGGGTTCAATGAACAATGAGCTCACATCATGATGTGGCATAGTGCTTCTCCCAACTAGTGTTTCACAAACAAACTCAAGTTGACAACTAGACTCTTCACTAGTGGCATATTCACTAGATGCATCACAAGCTCCAACTAGTGTTGAGTCATCACAAGACAAATAGCTAGTAGGTTCATGAAAAGGTGAAGCAACACTTACATTTGTCTTCAAATGTACCTACACAAGAACTTTCACAAGAAAAAGTAGAAGATGAAGAATTGTTAGCATAATGGGTGCGCTCACTCTCAATTTTTCTTTCCTCACCTCTCTTCTCTCTTAATTTTACCTCATGGTCAAGTGTAGTTTGTGGTGACAATCCATTCACATCACTCCTCAAATCCTCTCCTTTTTCCTCTCTTGGATTGTCACCGGTCACTCCCTCACTTCTCTCTATCTTTCTTCTCTCATTTGAAGTGGAGTGACTCTCATTTTCATAATGCATGGCAAAACAATAAGATTGTTTGCCTCGGGCTCAAGTACAATGGGTGACTTTGCTTTAGCCGCTTCCCTCAACTCCTTCATTCTCTTGTAGTCTTCCCTTACTTGCCTTGGAGTCAAAGGTCTAAGCACATACTTTCTCCCATCTTGCTTAACCGTGTAGGAGTTGGTCCTAGCATCATGCACAACACATCTATCATGTTGCCATGGTCTCCCAAACAATAAATGGCATGCTTGCATCGGGACCACATCAAACATGATCTTATCCTTATAGCTCCCAATGCTAAACTCAATCATCGCTTGTTTCACCACTTTAAGTTCACCACACTCGCTAAGCCATTGTAATCGATATGGTTTCGGATGCTTTAGGGTGGGTAACTTCAATTGGCAAATCAAGGTTTGGCTCACTATGTTGGTACAACTCCCCGAATCAACAACCATTGAACATACTTGGCCCATTACTCGGCACCTAGCATGAAAGAGGTTTTCCCTTTGATCATTTTCCACCTCCTCTTCCATAAAAATGGTACTCAAGCTTCTCCTCACAACTAGGGAAACATGAGGTTTTTCCTTCTCTACCATATCCTCCTCCACATCATCCGTAGATAGGACATTTCGAATGGGTTTTGGATGTGGGGTAGTTCTTTGGGGAATGCCCAAAGGGTGGGGATTGCCCACTTGTTGGGGATTGCCCAACACTTGCTCATTTCCTTCACGGTCTTCCTTTACCTGTTGTTGACTAAGCAATTCAACAACTTGTTCCGGGGTAAAGGTTGAACCACTCGTGCCTCCTCCGGCCTCGACTTGGACACTAGGGGTCCCCTTCTCAACTTTGGCCCTTGAGGCCCTTCTTTCAAGAGTTTCAATCCTTAGGCTCATACTATCCAATTTTGCCAAGATAGTAGCCAAGGTACTCTTCACAAAATCATCACCCTTGTTGGCCATGGTACCTACAAAAAAGCAACAAACGTTAGTAAAATACCTCACTCACTCCCTCACAAAGTGTTTCACTCGGTTCAGTCATTTTTAGTGGTGGTGGATATTTCACTCGGACTTGATTACCAAAAGCTTCAAGTAGTTGACCAACAATCCTCAACTCAACCAACTATTCACAAGCCAATTGTACTCCGGGGTGAGTGGAGTTAATATGACTCAATGAACGCTAGGTACTTTGAAGTGGGGACTTGAACCAAAAGATACTACAGATCTTCTTTGAATTCTACTCTCCTTTCTAGGCACGATGATCATAATAGCTCAAAGTAATTAGTACTAATCGAGTAGGATTATACTCTAATAGTACTAACCGGAAGCAATGCAATCAACAAAACAAGAAATCCTAGAAGAAACTACCCAAAACATCAACTTCAGCACTCAGGAGGGGTGCCCAAAATTATGCAGGCAATCAGGCGGGGCACCTGGGACCTAGGCGGGGCGCCTGAGGTCTTAGGCAGTAGCCAAGTCAGGCGGGGCGCCTGGGCCTGGGACAGTTTCAACTCGCTCCAAACTTGTTCCAAGTCGATTTTCAAGCCACAAATCCGATGTTTTCAACTTGTTTTCACAATCCAATGATACCCAAAGTTGCTTTTGATCTTTTCTAACAAACCCCAATCAAATTAACAACCAAACAATCAATCAATTTCAAGATTCAAGGTCAAGAACTTCAAGAACACAAGGGTTTATCAAAAGGGTTTCAACAAGGATTGTGATTCATCAAATTTGGTGTTATACATGTTCAAATCCCACAAAATTGGTACCGATTCATTTTTTTTTTCAATGAAGATCAATCCCTAATATCAAGTTTCCAATCAAACATCAATCCAACCCAAGAATCAAGCAAAAAATCATCAAGAACAGGTTTATCAAGGGTTTAAGGAAAATTTGGGGTTTCAATTTTTCAAACATCACCAATCCAAGTAAATTTGGTACCCAAGCAACGGGAATTCAATCACGATCAAGAATCCATAACACCCATATCATAAATCATCCTAACCAACAAGATACACAAATTTTTTTGAATTTTCAATTTTTCAATTTTTTTGTAATTTTCTTCTTTCAATAACTTCAACAACAAGAAAATTAATAGAAGATACTAGGCACGAAAAACCAAGGGTCGGGGGTTCGTAGAAACAAAACCCGAGCCTTGCTATGATACCAAGCTGAGAAGAATCAAACGCGGAAAAGATAAAAAGATAGAAAACGAGACAAGGCTCGAACAAAGACCCAAGTAGCACCGGAGAACTAGTTCCGATACACCCCGGGTGGATGTCAAGGATCACCTACGCTATGCAACTACCCTCGAGTCAACTCGAACTCACAAGTAGAATGATCGGGGCGGGGTTGTTAGGCAACTAGAATCAACTAGAAGTAAACAAGTCCCAAACTCAAGGTTGGTTTTCATAAACCCAAAGAGATCCCTCTTTGCAATATTCAATTCATCATTCAAACTAAAACTAAGTGTAAAATAAGCTAGGCTTGGCTATTTAAAGTGTTTCCCAAGCTTACACAATGACTTAAATACCCTTACTAATAAGGTTCATCAAATAAGCCACGTAGGGCAAAACAGTAAAAGAAACATAAGTTCAGTAGCTGGGAGGGGCGCCTGGGGCTGGGAGGGGCGCCTGGATCATGCTGAAGCTGGGCGGGGTGCCTAGGGGTAGGCGGGGCGCCTGGGGTAAGCGGGCGCCTGGGTGGGGCACCTGTGCACACTTTGCATACTTGGGCAGTGAGCTCCCTAGGCGGGGCGCCTGGGCTAGGCGGGGCGCCTGGCTGTGCTGGGCCTCCCTCCTCCTCCTTAGGCGTGGGGCCTAATGCCGGGACCATCCGGAACACTTCCAAAGCCCTTGACTTCAAGTCCTTTGTATCTTCCAAGCTTGGCACATGTTGGAAAGTGTCTTGTCTCGATTTGGGTCTTATCATCGATACCAAGCTGATAAGAATCAAACGCGGAAAAGATAAAAAGATAGAAAATGAGACGAGGCTCGAACAAAGATCCAAGTAGCACCGGAGAACTGGTTCCGATACACCCCGGGTGGATGTCAAGGATCACCTACGCTATGCAACTACCCTCGAGTCAAGTAGAACTCGCAAGTAGAATGATCGGGACGGGGTTGTTAGGCAACTAGAATCCACTAGAAGTAAACAAGTCCCAAACTCAAGGTTTGTTTTCATAAACCCAAAGAGATCCCTCTTTGCAATATTCAATTCATCATTCAAACTAAAACTAAGTGTAAAATAAGCTAGGCTTGGCTATTTATAGTGTTTCCCAAGCTTACACAATGACTTAAATACCCTTACTAATAAGGTTCTTCAAATAAGCCACGTAGGGCAAAACAGTAAAAGAAACATAAGTTCAGTAGCTGGGAGGGGCGCCTGGGGCTGGGAGGGGCGCCTGGATCATGCTGAAGCTGGGCGGGGCGCCTGGGGGTAGGCGGGGCGCCTGGGGTAGGCGGGTGCCTGGGTGGGGCGCCTAGGCAGGTGGGGCGCCTGTGCACATTTTGCATCCTTGGGCAGTGAGCTTCCTAGGCGGGGCGCCTGGGCTAGGCGGGGCGCCTGGCTGTGCTGGGCCTCCCTCCTCCTCCTTAGGCATGGGGCCTAATGCTGGGACCATCCGGAATACTTCCAAAGCCCTTGACTTCAAGTCCTTTGTATCTTCCAAGCTTGGCACATGTTGGAAAGTGTTGGAAAGTGTCTTGTCTCGATTTGGGTCTTATCATTGTGTTGAGTGATGTGAGTTGGTTGTCACCACCCGAATCTACACCCAAACTTGGAAAAAAAATGAGGGAAAAGAAAGAGGGAAAAAAGAGTGAGGACACCCCTTATTCTAACCTTAACCCTTTATCCTTTTCTTCTATGTGTTTGAATTCTTGTGTAGGGATTCTTGGAGGTAACCGATGGAGCCTCAACCATGTTCCGAGATTGAAAGACAAGATGAAGGAGATGTTGAATGCGAGCTATAAGGTGGAGAGGTTCATGACACTTCAAAGGTATGTGTTAGTTCTTCCTCCCTTGAGCATGATACTTCCTTGTCTTGTGATCTTGTTTGTAACAACTCTATGCTAGTTGATGATTTGCATGAGTACAATGTGTTTGCAACTAGTGTAGAGCCTTCGGGTCAACTTGTGTGTGAAATTGAACCACTAGTTGAGAGAATTGAAAAGCCACATCATGATGTGAGCTCGGTTTTCATTGAACCTCTCTTTAGTGAAGATGTCGTAGTTGACCTTGCTTGTGAACCTTGTTATGACACCCCACCTATATTTGATAAAGGAGAAGATGAATTGCATGATAACCTTATTCTTCCCTTTGATTGCTTAATTGATAGTGGTGGTTCCTTGTGTAGTAGTGAGGATGGATGTGACCTTGAGGAGTCTCTCGTGTGTGAGATGGATCGATTTATTTTCGATGACTCCTCGAGTGAGAGTGAAGGACCTAGTCTTGATTCTATGCTTTTGTGTAACCATAAATTTGAGGTGCATGCCTTTACATTTCTATTGTTTGAAGGCATTCTCATTTGTGGTGGTAAGTTGTATCGGACTAGGGTCGGTAGTAGAGTCGAACCTCCATGGTTTGTCAAGTTAGGCTCTGTGGATGTTCCAACGTTTGGAACTCCGAGTGAGGAGAGTGGTCTTGGTATTGGTCGTGTCGACCTATCTTCTAGTAGTCCTAGCCTTCGTTGTGGGGACTATAATGATGAAGGACCTATTTTGGAGACCTTCCTTTGGAGCTTGTCCAATAAGGAGGATTGTCTTGGGGTTGATTTGGGAGATGAGGAGGTACCTCTCGGTCTGTGTAAGAATGCTCTTAAGAAGGGGAGTGGAGTAGTCGATGTTAGTTGTGAATTGAACTATTTTACTTACTCCATTCCATATGTTGAGCACACCTTGAGTGATGAGCATGCCAAAGCCGATGTGTCACATTATGATAAAATTGATTTGAAGGCTTGGTGTGTTGATAGTAACCTTAGGTCATAGAACATTGGAATGCTACATGTTGCATGACTTTGATCTCTTTGCTTGTTTTGAAAATGAGTGCGTGTTCTTGTCGAGCCAAGACTATGTTGTCTCCCTTGGGGACATAAGCTTTTTAATAGGTATTGATGCTTGGCTCTATCACAAGAGTGTGTTTTCCACACCACTTGCAATTATTCTTGTTAAGCTAACCTACTTGTGAAGTAGGAAGTTTTGGTTGTGCTTGTTTTGATTGTAGGTTTTGATGGTTCGATTTCGAGCACGAAATCCTTTCAAGAAGGGGAGGATGATGCAATATAAAATGGCCTAAACGACAACCATCAAAAGCCATGCTCGAGAGCACAACGGGTACGAGTCAAGGCCTCCGGGAACGTCTTGGAAGATCACGCATTAGAGCGCCGAGGATGGAGGAAACAGGGCAGGAAAACAGGCAGCCCAAAACAGGGCAAAACAGAGGGAGCACACTGGGAGCTCACTGCCTAAGGAAGAACTTTTGTTCTTCGCGATCGCGACACCTTCTCACGCGATCGCGAAGAGTATTGAATTGGCCTGCGTGACAGCGTGCCTTTGAGCGCGAAGGCGAAAGCTGAGGATGCTGAAGATCGTGAAGATGCTGGAGACCTGCGCGATCACGCGCCATTTGCGCGATCCCGAAGACTTGAGTTGTTGCCTGCGCGATCGCGAGCCTCCCTGGCGCGATCGCGATGAAGAGAGGTTGATCAGCGAACCAGAATCAGCTGCAGGGCCATTTTTGTCCTTTTTCAGTGTAAATGTATATATAGCACATTTGATCTTCATTTCATGAGTTTAGCTTGAATTGAATAGAGAGAAGAGAGAATTAGAGAAGGCCGAGCCTTTCTAGTCCGAAGCCCGAGGCTTCATGTATCTCGTTGACTAGGAACCTATGGCGATCGACACCTAGTTAGATTCCATTGTAAGGTTCGAGTTTCACTTTCTCCCTTTTGGGTTATTAATTCATGTCTTGAATCTATTAATCCGTTCTTTCTTCTCGTTTCTTGACTCCCCAATCCTTGTTTCCCCGATATCTATGATATCACCTATCTTGTTATTTATCGCTTCCGCATAGTTTGTGTCTTGTTTAGCTTCCACCTATTTTCCATTGCATCAGTAACTTTAAGAGTGCACTACAACCATTTCTACCAAAAGCCATAGCTGATGGTAGGGGCGCAACACACATCTTATATCACCGGATCAACCCCAAATCGAGGTCCGTCCCTGATACCACCATGACCACCCCGACCAACGCAACTCCTACAGGGGGCAGACCCCACGACGGGCGACTCCCGAGGATGTGGGCCCCACGCTGGGCGGCCCTGCATCATCCCCCCTTTATTTAAAGCAAGTTCGTCCTCGAACTTCGCATGGTGTAGGCAGGAATCGAACCCGGGTTGGCTCTGATACCAAACTTTAAGAGTGCACTACAACCATTTCTACCAAAAGCCATAGCTGATGGTAGAGGCGCAACACATATTTTATATCGCCGGATCAACCCCAAATCGAGGTCCGTCCCTGACACCACCATGACCACCCCGAGCAACGCAACTCCTCCAGGGGGCAGACCCCACGACGGGCGACTCCCGAGGATGTGGGCCCCACGCCGGGCGGCCCTGCATTACCGAGTGACATTCAAGTGAGGTGTGTGTGTGAGGTTATTTCACTAACCGTTTACTTGTTTTGTAGGTACCATGGCTGGTGAAGGTGATGATCCCCTTAAGGGTGCCTTGGCTACTATAATGGCCAAGTTGGATAGCATGAGCCTAAGACTTGAAAATCTTGAAAGAAGGACCCCGAGTGTCCAAGTTGAAGCTGGTGAGGGTACAAGTGGCTTAACTATTACCCCGAAACAATTTTCTGAATTAGTTAAGCAAAAAAAGCTAAAGGATGATCTTACTCGAAATGAGCGTGTGTTGGGCAATCCCTAACAAGTGGGAATTCCCCACAACTTGCGCAATCCCCAAGGAAATGTCCAACTCCCTAGAGCCCGTAGAAACATTGCACCTCTTGAGCAAGTTGATGAAGCTCAAGAAGGGGGGGAGGCCGAGCTTGATGTTGATGACTATCAAGCTCCCTATCCGATTAGGAGAGCAATGAATTGAGGCCGGGAAGTGAATAGGGGTTGAGGTCGAGGACCTCAAGGGGGTTACGATTGGAGGAATGCGAGGAGGGATTATGATGCTTATGGTGACAACTTTGGGGGCCAACCGGATCCTTACCGAGGGGGTCGTGACAACAATAATCTCAATAGTGTGAAGCTCACTATTCCTACATTCAGGGGGGGTAGTGATCTGGTTGAGTATCTTGAGTGGAAGTTGGCCATGGAAAGAGTGTTTGACACGAATGACATGGCGAGGAGAAGAAAGCCAAATATGCTATATATTCCTTTGAATCCTTTGCTTCCACTTGGTTGGAATCGACCAAAAGGTATAGGAGAAGGAATGCTTTGCCCGTGAACCTTAATTGGGATGAATTAAAACGTGTGATGGATGAAAAGTATGTGACCCAAAAGTATCGTCATGATCAACTCAAACGGCTTTATGAGTTGAAGCAAGGCTCCAACACGGTTGAAGAGTACTACAATGAGTTTGAGCAAATCCGAATGGCCTTAGACATGGATGTCGAGGAAGATGAACAAGCCGTGATTCGATTCAAGAATTGTTTGAACTAAGAGATAGTCTCTCAATTGAGGTTTCAAAAGTATGATTCTCATCATGATCTATTTGATGCCGCGGTTGAAGCCGAGAAATGGCTCAAAGAAGAAAAGTCCACCCGCTACAAGAGTACTACTTCTACTCCCATGAGTAAGCAAAAGGAGTGGAAGACTCCAAACACAGGTGGTGCAAGTGCAAGTCGAGATGTGAAGAAGACGTATGAAAAGCCAACACCAAATTGGGAGGTAACTTTAAAACTCCATTGAATACTCCTACTTCTTCTTCTACTCAATGTTATAAGTGTAAGGGGTATGGCCACTTTACTAGAGATTGTCCCACCCGTAAAATCATGATTGTGATGGAAGATGGGTTGGTTTGTGGACAAGATAGTGAGGAGGAGAATGAGGTAGTTGCTTGTGAAGAGGCTATAGAAGAAGGAGAAGATCCTAACTTGTTTCTTGTGGTTAGGAGGAGTTTGAGCACCATATTCATGGAAGAGGAGGTAGAAAATGCGCAAAGAGAGAACCTCTTTCATGCTAGATGTCGTGTGATGGGGCAAGTATGCTCAATGGTTATTGATTCGAAAAGTTGTGCTAACATTGTGAGTCAAACCTTGATTTCCCAATTAAAATTGGCCACTCTAAAGCACCCAAACCCATACCGTTTACAATGGTTGAGTGAGTGTGGGGAGTTGAAAGTGGTGAAACAAGTGTTGATAGAATTCAACATTGGTAACTATAGAGACAAAATCATGTTTGATGTGGTCCCGATGTAAGCTTGCCACCTTTTATTTGGGAGACCATGGCAATATGATAGATGTGTGGTACATGATGGCCGAACCAACTCCTATACGGTCAAGCAAGAGGGAAAGAAATATTTGCTCAAGCCTTTGACTTCGAGGCAAGTAAGAGAAGACTACAAGCGTATGACGGAGTTGAGAGAAGCGGCTAAAGCTAAGTCACCTATGGTACTGGAGCCCGAAGCCAACAATCTTATTGTCTTGCCATTACATGTTAAAAGTGAGAGTCACTCTACTCCAAATGAAGACAATCTTGAGTCTCATTCCATTATACTTGAATATGAGCGACAAAAGAAAGAGAGGAGTGAGAGAGTGACCGGTGACAATCCTAGAGAGGAAAAAGGAGAGGATTTGAGGAGTGATGTGAGTGGATTGTCACCACAAACTACACATGACCTTGAGGGAAAATTGAGAGAAATGAGAGGTGAGGAAAGAAAAATTGAGAGTGAGAGCACCCATTGTTCTATCCAAGCTTCATCTTTTACTTCTTCTTGTTAGCTCTTGTATAGGTATCTTTGAAGACAAGCCATTGGAGCCTCAACAATGTGACTTGGAGAAAAGACAAGAGGATGAAAATCTTCAATGTGAGCTTCATGGAGGAGGAGTTGAACATGGCACTGCAAGTAATGTGAGTACTCAAGGAAGTAACTCAATTGTAAGTGTTTCTTCACCTTCTCATGAGCCTACTAGTTACTTATCTTGTGATGACTCAATGCTAGCTGGTGTTTGTGATGCATCAAGTGAATATACCACTAGTGAAGAGTCTAGTAGTCAACTTGTGTATGCTTATGTATCACCAGTTGAGAGAAATGCTAAGCCACATCATGATGTGAGCTCACTGTTCAATGAACCTCTCTCTAGTGTAGATGTGATAGTTGACCTTGATTTTGACCTTCACTATGACACACCACCAATTTTTGACAAAAGGGAAGATAAGGTAGTTGATCATACCCTGGTTGATATGCTACTGTTTGGTGGATCTATGTGTTATGGTAAGGATGGTAGTGACCTTGAGGAGTCCAAAATGCTTGAATTTGACAAGGTTGTCTATGATGACTCCTCAAGTGAGAGTAATGAACCTAGTCTTGATATACCATGCCTTTGTTTGATCGTGAAATTGAGATGCATGCTTTTACTAATCCATTGTCTGAAGGCATTTTCATTTGTGGTAGTAAATTGTATCGGACTAGGGTTGTTAGTAAGGTAGAACCTCCATAGTGTGAAGGGTTTGACTCCTTAGGCAACTCACTGATTGAGACCTTGAGTGAGGTAAATGACTCTTCGAGTGACCCTACTATTGATTGTTGGGGTTATGATGAAAAAGAGGCCGTTATCAATACCTTTCTTTAGAGTTTGCCTTATGAGAAGGGTGGCTTAGATGATAAAATTGGAGGTGAAAAGGAACCTCTTGGTGTGAGTAAGTATGCTCTAAAGAAAGGAAGTGTAGTAATTGATACTAGTTGTAGGTTGGGCTATTTGACTTACTCCATCCCACATGTTGATCACACTTTGAGGATGGATTGCTGTGTTGATCGTGAGCTTAAGGGTTAAAGGGAATTTGCTAGCTTGATCTTACATTTCCCTTGTTCCCATGACCTATTTGCTCATTCTTGTGTTGAGTGCATGTTTTTATTATACCAAGTACTTGTTGTTCTCCTTGGAGACTTGATCTTTGTTATTATTATTGATGCTTGGTTATATCATAAGAGCGTGTTTTCCACACTTTTTGCACTAACCTACTTTCGAAGTAGGAGGTTTTATGTTTGCTTGTCGTTGCTTGTAGGTCCTAAGCTCCATGCTAAGGCAAGGGAGGTCTTGGAAGAAGCCTATGTCAAAGTGACGTTAAAGAAGAACAAAGGAGGAGAGCATTGGGCACCCTGAGAAGATAATGATGCCATGGAAAAGAACGCCTTGATTTCGAGGAAAAAATATTCTCAAGAAGGGGAGGATGTGTTGACACCCAATTTTGTTCCTCCGTTTTTTGTAATTTGGCTATATTTAATTAAAATCGATAATAGTATTTTTCCAAACAAAACTGCATTAGAGAACATGCATTTACGTGTGTAATACTATTATTAATCCCCTATTTATATAATATTTAGTTAATTGAGATTATAATTACGTAATTGTATTTATTTAGGCTATCTTCTAAAATACGTATGCTATTTGTGAGATTTAATGCATTGCGGTACTATTTAATAGTTATATGTGACTACTTATATCTAATTAGCATTACTTATGATCATTTATATTTATTTGTGTTTAAATATATCTATTTAAAAGTATTTACAAAATTTTCTATTTTTATACTAATTATTTTTATTTATAAGTATTTTAATTAAATACTAGCCAATTTGTTAGTTTACAATTCCATTTCTATTACATCTAGTCCTCGCCATCACATTTTACCCACGTGTACGCCACCTAAGGTCCACCTAAGAATACACCACACTAAAGTTCATTCCTAGCTTACGTACAACTCATCAAAAGCGTGTAGTACCACTCTCCAAAGCACGCGTACAACTTATTGTCGCGTGTGGTACAACCCCTTCAAAGCATCTGTACCTCTAAACATCAGCATTATACATATACAGTCATACACACATATATACACGCGTAACCACGTGGCCGAATCTGAGCCCTCCACTCATTTTATCCAACGGCTCACATCACTCCATACGTTTTAATATTTACAAACCCACCCTCAATTCATAAAACCCTAAACACTTTTCCGCTCTCTCCTTTTCACACACAGCCGCCACACCTTCGTCTCCTCTCTCCCCCTTTCCCCAATTCCCGTCCAGGTTCTACCGCGTCTCCTCCGCCATCAAATCCGCCGTAACGCCGCTTGTCCCTCTCTCTCCCTTGTTGCTTTCACACAGAAAAAGGGAACAAATCACTCTACTCCCTGTTTCTATGGAAATCGAAAAGGAAGAATAAGAGATTAAGCAAATCTCGTTGAATCCTGGATGCGGTGCACACTGATTTAGCACGTTCAAGGTAAGTATCGTGGGAATTAAACGGAAATCATCACAAATCAAGGCAAAAACGGGTTGAACCCGACCCGACCTGGATTCAAAACGGGTATCTCCTTTCCCTCTTTATTTTTCTTTTGCTGCTTTGCTTATTTGATTTATTAAATTCTCATAAAAATAACATGTCAGTTACTTGAATCTAAATCTGTGATATGTTAAATACATATGCTAAGATGTATAGCTATCCCTATGTCTATTTCGTGAAATCTAATCGTCTAAAAGGCTGACGCTTAAGGTTGATATTGATTCAGTTTGAGGCTATAAATGTCTAGCCGCTTGAAATCTTGTTTAATGTCAGTATTATTCATACTTCAGCTTGCTGGTTTAGAAGGCATTTGAACTAGTTATTTGCTTGACATATCACTCGAATTAGTATAACGTCGAGTCACTTTTGAAATTGAGTGTTGCTGAATTATTATGAATTTCGTATTGTACTCTTACGTTCATTAGGTTCCATTAGTAAAATCATTTCATTTGATAGACTAAATTTCAGAATTTAAAGTTATAAGGAAGTGTACAATGGTATGTATTTTGATACAACTTCCTTGTTTATGATCACTAATCTTTCTTGTATATATATTGTGAAAACTTTTTCTTATTATTTACAACTGAAAATTTCCTCTCCTTTAATTGAGGACTGAATGTTATCCTTAATTTTGGGCAATGAAATATTGCATTTCCTTTATATAGAGCTTGTATCTTTTGTGCCTTGATTTGAGAATAAAAATACTCCTTATTTCCTTAACTTGTGAACTATCAGGACCTTTTACTTATACTATAAAACCTGCTCCCCTTCGACAACTTAGGGGGACGAAAAGACTCTCTGAAGACACCTTTACACGCTGAATACATAGTAGAACACTACACTACTCTCTTCTTCTCATTCTCTGCACTTCATATACACCGAAATACATCTGGGAATAAGCTGAAAACACCTTCAGACCTCTCTCTGCACTGCATAAGCTTAAAACCTTTCTGGACCTTCTTCTATCTCTTCTCCTCTTCTGCAAACTGCTTTAGAACGTGCTGCTCTTCTAGCTGAGGCAAAGACTTGGCACTCTATTTTGATTCTTGGTGCTGGTGTACTTTACTTTGTTCTGTTCTTGACCTGCTCATAAGGTATACCTATATAACTCATGAGACCTGATAGTTTTTAGACATAGTTGCTCTATGATGGTATATGTATATCTACTTGTTGATCTTGGCCTCTCATGGCCAACTACTAACCATTTTATGCAGCTTTGGATGGCCCGCAAAGGGGTTATAGCACTATTAAATTTTTGCGCAGGTTCTACCTGAGTATGCGTTTGAATTTGTTATAACAGATCAAAGGTGCCTGGGAGTTCATTTAAAGTGCGCTCAGGGCACTCCTCTCTTTACCTTCTATCTCCCCTAGACCCCTCTATTGTATTTGTTAGGAACTCCCCTTGGCTTGTATGCTTAAGCACCATAAGGTGCACTTAGTTGTTTAGGACACGTTGTTATAAGCATGAGCTGCTGCTATTAGCAATAAAGCAGGCTGTACAGGGGCCATTTCTTACCCTGCTCTTTAGTTTTTATGTGTGTAAAGGCTAAAATAGCAGCATAAGTTGAAAATTTGTTTATTTGTGCAAATGATAAAACTGGAAAATGGCCAGCAGTGATTAGCAGGTTTAAAACTTAAATTTAGAAGTAAAAATGGGTTGTTTATGCAATTTGGGAACCTTTGAAATTGGATTATTTTCAGCAGAAGCTAAAAATGCAAGATAGTGTTAAGACTGGTTTATTTATGAAAATTGCATCTTCTGTATCGTAACATTACATTTTATTAGAAGTGGCTAAAACTGAAAAGCAGCTTATTTTCGCAAATAGGAGATTTTAACGTTACAATTTTTGCTAAATTCGCTACAGGTGCGGGGAGCTGGCTTGTTTCTGTAAATTGAGTATCCTGAAAATGTCACATACAATATCTAACTTTGGAGGCTGTTTTCAAATCTTAACTTTCGATAATTGTTTTTAACTTGTTATACAATGTGCTTTGTTTGAAATAGCATGGCAGTCATTATTTGCAATGCCTAGTAGAGTATAGACTTGGGGCACCAATCAAATATAGGGGTCTAGATATTTTACATTTTTAGTTGTCTCAATAGCCTCCGGGACTTTAAGTGGGACGCTAGTAAACCTTTAGGACGTTTTAAAATGTTAGTATGCGATCTAATTAAATACTTAAAGAGGGTATGGGGGTTAAAGGGAATTAAGCCCCTCGGAAATGATGGAAATTACACGAGCTATATATTTGATAGTGGATTCCGAAACTATCGTCCCTTACGAAAGCTGGGTTCTGTTTCGAATAGGATAATAAAACCTAGGGTTGTTTATTCAAATAATTAATTGGTTATTTATTATTTTGTGGCTATTTGTACAACATGATTATTGTTTCAAATTGTTTATGCCAAATACATTAAAATGCCTATTTATTTACTTTGCATCCCATATCTCTTTTGTTTATTTTATTTAGATTTTATCCTTTTATAAGCAATATGTTAAACCCAATATAGAAATCGGTCGGGAACCATGTTTAGTGGAACTTAGGATGTGCCGAACCCCTTCCTTCTAGATTATTTCGAACACTTACCTGAATATCTGACTCGTAGACTAACCCGAAGTTAATTCTTTAAATGGAATTAGAAATTAATAGGTGACCTAATACGCCTAGGAAATTTATTAGGTGGCGACTCCAAAACTTCTAACTCCAAACGAGTTACCCCAAGTCAAAAACCACTTTACTATTAATGTGGGGTGCGACAGAATGGCAACTCCGCTGGGGATTAAATGTTCTAACCATTATGATTTTTATATTGGGTTTATTATTGCTTTTATTATTTTGTATTCAATATTAATCTTTTCTCTTTGCAGGTTGGTAACCTTTTATATTTTACAATTTTTGATAATATGATATTTAGTATATTATTGAATTATTTGTTGCATTTCGTTCACACTCCTCCACTCTTGGAAAATTGATACTTACACACACACAAACGATTACGTGGATCTCACGATCGCTAAAAACCCTTTAGGAGGAACGGTTATAATCTAGTTGGTCCGTGGTACAACCAATAATTTTTAACGTTCCCACCCCTTGGTTGTCCGCCTTGGGGAACCATGTCCTTGTCTAGGTTAGCCAACTCTTAATGAAGACTCTTTTTAGGGATCATTCATCATGTCATATCTAGGACCATTTTGACTTCGGCTCATGTCTAAGTCTACTAGCTCACCATATTTGAATGAACTGAACAGGTTTTTGACCCTAAGGGACATTTAAATGTGTTACGTGTGCATCTATTTAAAGTTGAACGTGTCTAATGTAGACCATTTGGTTTCAAAAGTGTGGATCATCCAATTATTTATTTTGTTGGAGGATGTCATAAGTCACGAAGAAAATGTGTTATTTCTACATTTATTTAATAAATTTATTTTTCATTCATTTTTTGGGTTATGAGAACAATTGGGATGACACAAAATACACGTTCAATTTTAATAATCAAAATTAGAAAGGCTTAACATCGTTGGTATGTTAAATTCCATTAGCCAACTTCGTCCAAAAGCGTCATCATATGACGCCTATCATGCATATTATGTGTGTTGATCTTGTTAGGCCTAACCTCCGGCACATGAGAGGTCTCTTGCATTATAAGGAGTGATATGTTTTGCATTTGGTAATTATTACCTCGACACTAACTTATTGTTTTCATGTTTAAGTTTTACTCCCACTCCTGAGGTTGACTTGTGCATTCTGGCCGAGCATCAGTACCGGACGAGAGCCAAGGGACCAGTTACAACTCCTCCCCCCTCACAAACTAGAAGAATAGGAAAGTGAAACATCATGTCTGAGTTGAATAATGCTGCTCTTAGTGACGATAACATCAGGAATAATGGAACACCCCGCAAACTTGCCTTGGTTGGGTATGATGAACATGTTGCTACTTTAGAGCAAAGAATTAAAGAACTTGAAGAGAAACTGACAATGGCCAGTTTACCCGTCGGTAACTCCGCCCATTCAAGGGAATCAGTCGATCCAAGTGGGTCGGCCCGCCCCAATGGAAAAGGCCTTATACACCCAACTGATCCACCTGCTACTTACCAAACAGCACCACCAGCCACATACCAAACAGCACCACCAGCCACATACCAAACGGCACCACCCGCTACCTATCAGACAGCACCAACTGCTACTTACCAAGCAACCCTACCTACCACTTATCAAGCACCACTCCATGCATATCCTACTTACCCAAACACAAACTTACCCCACACCAACACCACATATCCTCAGCCTTACAATCTCATGTTCACTGCTGAAACCAAACAACTTATTTCACCCGCTAAAGACTATGGAAACTATGAATGGGCGGAGGATGTAGCCAATGATTATGGGACAAAAGAGAAAGTTCGTAAGCTAGAGGCAGCCTTTAAGAAGTTTGAGTTAGGAAAAACCACTAAAGGTCTAACTTATGAAGATTTGTGTATCTATCCTACTTTGAAATTACCTGATGGGTACAAGATACCAAAGTTCGACTTGTTCAATGGCACTGGAGACCCTATGGTTCATTTGAGATCATATTGCGACAAGTTGATTGGAGTAGGGGAAGGCGAGAAAATACGAGTAAAGCTGTTCAGCCGAAGCTTGACTGGAGATGCTTTAAGTTGGTTTTCTAAATAGAAACCAAGCACATGGCTCGGTTGGGAAGATATGGCAGCAGACTTTGTAGAAGTATTTGGGTACAATACCGAAATAGTACCAGATCGCTTCTATTTAGAAAAGTTAAAAAAGGAACCCACAGAGACGTTCAGGGAATATGCTACTAGGTGGAGAGCAGAAGCTGCCAAAGTGCAACCCGCTATGAACGAGAAAGAAATAGTCAACATATTTATTCGCATACAAGAGGATGTATATTACGACAAGTTGTTGCATATGAAGAACCAAAAGTTTGCAGATGTAGCGTTGATGGGAGATGACATAGAAGAGGGGTTAGAAAGTAGAAAGATTATTAGCTTAGCTGTACTACAAGTGATAAGACCCAATCCGAGCAACCATCCGAAGACATCATCCAAGGCCAAGGAAGAGCGTGTGCATTGGAACGCCATGGAACGAGGAGCCTTAGAGACACATTTCGGCGCGTTTCAAGTGCTCAGGAGAGTAGGCGGACCGCCCACTTGCAGAGGCGGACCGCCCACTTTGGGTCTGGTCTCTGGATTCTTGGCCGCCTAGTGCAGAGGCGGACCACCCACTGAAGAGTAGGCGGACCGCCTAGTTGGAACAGGCGGGGCGCCTAGTGCTGAACAAGCTGTGGGATTTTCTAGTTCTTAGCCTATTTAATTTCTATTATGCCCCTACGTGGCTTATGTCTTTAGAACTTACTTAAGGGTACTTTTGGGCTTTCACTATGTATTAAATGAGGCCTATAAATACTCCCTAGCTTAGCATTATTCCGAAGTTAGCTATTATGATGAATGATTGATTGATTGTCAATGACAATGTTCAAGAGTGGATTCTCTTTGAATGAAAACCTTTGAGTTCGGTTTGAGTTTACTAGTGGATTCTAGTTGAACCCCAAACCACCCCCGACCATTCTACTTGCGAGTCCGTTGTCGTCTCGAGGGTAGTTGCCTAGCGTAGGTGTTCTTGGCCTTCTCCCGGGGTGTAACGGAACTAGTTCTCCGTTGCTACTTGGGTTTAGTGATCGAGTTACGTCTCGTTCCTATCTTTTATCTTTCCGCGTATTTGATTCTATCATCTTGGTATCAGAGCAAGGCTCGGGTTTCGTTCTTACGAATCCACGTTCCTTGTTCAATCTATCTTTAGTTTCCTTGTTCTTGTTATTGAAAGAAGAAAAAACACAAAAAAAATTGAAAAATTGGAAAATAAAAAAATTGGTGTATCTTGTTGGATTGGATGATTTTTGTTATGGGTGTTATGGATTCTTGATCCTTGATGAAACCTTGTTGCTTGGGTACCAAAATTACTTGGATTGGTGAAGTTTGAAAAATTGAAACCCTAATCGCCCTTAAACCCTTGATGAACATGTTCTTGATGCTTTTAGCTTTGATTCTTGGGTTGGATTGATGATATAGTGGAAACTTGTTGTTGGGGATTGATCTTCTTGAAAAACCAAACAAATTGGTACCAAATTTGTGGGAATTGAACTAGCATAACACCTACTTTGTTGAATCCCAATCCTAGTTAAACCCTTGTTGGTGTTCTTGGTGTTCTTGGTGTTCTTGACTTCAACCCTTGATTTGATTGATTGTTTGGATATAATTTAGATTGGGTGTTGTTAAGGAAGAACAAAAACGACTTTGGGTATCATCGGATTGTGAAAACACGTTGAAAACATCGGATTGGAGGCTTGAAAATCGACTTGGAGCGAGTTTGAACCGTGCTGGGAATTGGACCAGGCGGACCGCCTAGTAGAAGGGGCGGACCGCCCGTTTTGGAGCAACTCTCTGGATCTTGGAGTAGGCGGACCGCCCACTTGCAGAGGCGGACCGCCCACTCCCCACTGAAGGTTCCAGGCGGACCACCTACTTAAAAGGGGTGGGGCGCCTACTTGCTGTGGGTTGTGAAACGGGTAGAAACTTCTAGGTTTTCGTGTTTTGTTGATTGCAATGCCCCTAATTAGTACTATTAGAGTATAATTCTACTTGTGTAGTACTAATTACTTCGAGCTATTAGGATCATCGTGCCTTAGAAAGGAGACTAGAATTCAAAGAAGATCCGTAGCATCTTTTGGTTCAAGTCCTCAATTAAAGTGCTTACCGTTCCAATCGAGTCCCATTAACTCCACTCACCCCGGAGCATATTGGACTTGATAAGTTGAGTGATTGAGACGTGGTTCGTTGATCAACTACTTGAAGCTTTTAGACTCAAACTTGTGTGAAATATCCATCCCCCACAAAACACGAGTGAGCCGAGTGAACATTTGTGAGGGAGTGGTGAGGTGTTTTACTAACGTTTGTTGCTTCTTGTAGGTACCATGGCGAATGATGGGGATGATCCTATGAAGAACTTCATGGCCACCATTATGGCTAAGTTCGAGGAAATCACTTTGAGACTTGAGACCATCGAGAGGAATCAAGTTGAAACCGGAGAGAGGAGGACCCCGAGTGTCCAAATTGAATCCGGTAAGGGTACGAGTCATAGCACTCCTATGACTCCCGGACACTTTGTTGAGCTAAGCAAGAGGTATGAACAAAGCAAAGTTGAAGCTCTACAAGAGCATGTGTTGGGCAATCCCCAACAAGTGGGCAATCCCCACCCTTCGGGCAATCCCCAAAGGACTACTCCACCTCCAAAACCCACTCGAAATGATCTATCTATGGATGATGTGGAGGAGGATATGGTTGAAGAGGATGGTCCTCATGTTTCCCTAGTTGTGAGAAGGAGCTTAGGAGCCATGATTGTGGAGGACGGCGAAACCTTGCAAAGAGAAAACCTATTCCATGCTAGGTGTCGCGTCAAAGGTGTTGTGTGCTCTATGATCATTGACTCCGGGAGTTGCACTAATGTGGTGAGTCAATCTCTTATAACCCAATTGAAGTTGCCTACCATGAAACACCCAAAGCCATATCGATTGCAATGGCTTAGTGAATGTGGGGAGTTAAAGGTAGTGGAACAAGCAATGATCAAGTTTAAAATGGGTAGTTATGTTGATGAACACTTGTTCGACGTTGTGCCTATGCAACCTTGCCACCTTCTCTTTGGGAGGCCTTGGCAATTTGATCGGCAAGTGGTTCACAATGGACGTGTCAACACTTACACGCTCCAACATGAAGGAAAGAAGTATGTATTGAAGCCCCTAACCCCCAAACAAGTGAGTGATGACTACAAGCGGATGAAGGAGTTGAGGGAAGCGGCTAAAGCCAAATCACCCATTGTACTTGAACCCGAGACAAACAATCTTGTTGTCTTGCCAAAGAATGATCAAAGTGAGAGTCACTCCACTTCAAATGAGAGAAAAAAGATAGAGAGAAGTGAGGAAGTGACCGGTGACAATCTAAGAGAGGAAAAAGGAGAGGATTTGAGGAGTGATGTGAGCGGATTGTCACCACCAACTACACTTGACCATGAGGTAAAATTGAGAGAGATGAGAGGTGAGGAAGGAAAAATTGAGAGTGAGAGCACCCATTGTTCTAACCCTTCTTTATCTTCTACTTTTTCTTGTGAAAGTTCTTGTGTAGGTACAATTGAGGACAAGCCATTGGATCCTCAACCAAGTGCTTGGAAGGAAAGTTCCCAATGTGAGCCTCATGAAGAAGGAGTTGCACATGACACTTCAAGCCTTGCGAGTGACCAAGGAAGCACTACAAATGTAAGTGTTGCTCCACCCTTTCATGAGCTTACTAGCTATTTGCCTTGTGATGACTCAACACTAGTAGGATCTTGTGATGCATCTTGTGAATATGCCACTAGTGAAGAGTCTAGTTGTCAACTTGAATTTGATTGTGAAACACTAGTTGAGAGGAGCACTATGCCACATCATGATGTGAGTTCATTGTTCATTGAACCCCTCCCTAGTGTAGATTTGATAGTTGACCATGATTGTGACCTTTGCTATGACACCCCACCAATCTTTGACATAGGGAAAGATGAGGTAGTTGACCATTCCCTAATTGATATGCTTCTATTTGGTGGACCAATGTGTTGTGGTGAGGATGAACTTGTCCTTGAGGAGTCCAAAGTGCATGAATTGGACAATGTTGTCTATGACGACTCCTCAAGTGAACCTAGTTTTGATAACTTGTCTATGCTTAATCATGATATTGAGATGCATGCTTATACTAATCCATTGTTTGAAGGCATCCTCATTAGTGGTAAAGACTTGTATCGAACTAGGGTGAGTAGTCAAATGGAACCTCCATGGTGTGAAGGATATGATTCCTTAGGCAATCCAATGTTTGAGAATTTGGGTGAGGTAGATGGTTCTTTGAGTGACCCTACTATTGCTTGTTGGGGTTATGATGAAGAAGAGTCCATCATCAATACCTTCCTTGAAAGCTTGTCTTTTGAGAAGGATTGCTTAGGTGATGAAATTGGAGGGGAAGAGGAATCCCTTGGTGTGAGTATGTATGCTCTAAAGAAGGGGAGTGGAGTACTTGCTCCTACTTGTAGGTTGAGTTATTTGACTCACTCAACTCCACTTGTTGACCACACCTCGCGGATTGATTGGTATGTTGATTTTGAGCTTAAGGTCCAAGAGGGTTTTGATAGCTTGATCTTGCACTTTTCATGCCCACATGACCTATTTGCTCATTATCTTGTTGAGTGCATGTTGATCTTTAACCAAGTGCTTATGGCTCTCTTTGGAGACTTGATATTTATGATTGTTATTGACGCTTGGTTATATCACAAGAGTGTGTTTTCCACACCTCTTGCACTAACCTACTTCCACAGTAGGACGTTTGTGTGTTTTTGCTTGTCGTTGCTTGTAGGTTCTAAGCTCCATGCTAAGGTGGGGGAGACCTTGGAAGAAGCCTATAACAAAGTGACGATCAAGAGGGATCAAGAAGGAGCGCTTTGGCTACCCCGAGGAGTTGTTGATGCTATGAGAGACCAAGCCTCGATTTCGAGGACGAAATCTTCTCAAGAAGGGGAGGATGATAAGACCCAATCCGAGCAACCATCCGAAGACATCATCCAAGGCCAAGGAAGAGCGTGTGCATTGGAACGCCATGGAACGAGGAGCCTTAGAGACACATTTCGGCGCGTTTCAAGTGCTCAGGAGAGTAGGCGGACCGCCCACTTGCAGAGGCGGACCGCCCACTTTGGGTCTGGTCTCTGGATTCTTGGCCGCCTAGTGCAGAGGCGGACCACCCACTGAAGAGTAGGCGGACCGCCTAGTTGGAACAGGCGGGGCGCCTAGTGCTGAACAAGCTGCGGGATTTTCTAGTTCTTAGCCTATGTAATTTCTATTATGCCCCTACGTGGCTTATGTCTTTAGAACTTACTTAAGGGTACTTTTGGGCTTTCACTATGTATTAAATGAGGCCTATAAATACTCCCTAGCTTAGCATTATTCCGAAGTTAGCTATTATGATGAATGATTGATTGATTGTCAATGACAATGTTCAAGAGTGGATTCTCTTTGAATGAAAACCTTTGAGTTCGGTTTGAGTTTACTAGTGGATTCTAGTTGAACCCCAAACCACCCCTGACCATTCTACTTGCGAGTCCGTTGTCGTCTCGAGGGTAGTTGCCTAGCGTAGGTGTTCTTGGCCTTCTCCCGGGGTGTAACGGAACTAGTTCTCCGTTGCTACTTGGGTTTAGTGATCGAGTTACGTCTCGTTCCTATCTTTTATCTTTCCGCGTATTTGATTCTTATCAACAAGCTACTAATAAGGCTATCCCGGCTGGAAATGTGAGTCTCTCAAAAAAGAAGAAAGATGAAGTCTCTTTTGCTGCAAACATTCAAGACCCCGCTTTCAACCACTATTATGAAACACCACCAGCATTCTATCACTACCCTCACACACCATCTGAAAAATCCGTTTACAACACTCAACCCACTCGGCCTATATTCCACACCCCAGCACCAAGCCATCCCTCATACCAGCAAAATACTCAAACCAATTACCGAAATGCATCACCATACTCTCCTAGGCCTCGCCCTTAGACAAACCAAAGACCCAAAAGAAAAGCACCCAACTGTTCGAAAGGTTAAAAGATGCTAGGCTTATTGTCCCAATCCCTCAAAAGGTGCCAGACAATCCTTCACCACACTTTGATTACAGCAAAAGATGCGCATACCACTCAGGTGGATCGGGGCATGAGACAGAGAGATGTTTTGCATTGAAAGATAAGATTCAAGACCTAATAGATGAAAAGGTCATTCATTTGAAGACACCAAATGTGCACAATAATCCACTACCCAATCTACAAGTTTGGCATGGGGTACATCTTGGTTTGCAAATGAGAAAGCACTACAAAGGACACAAGAGATTATCATTCACTAGAGCAGTTTATTCCAACTCTGAGGCAGACCTCCATCCTTTCAAGCTACATGAAAACTTTCGAGGGAGGAGGAAATGCCAAAGGTGCTCATGATGTAGAAGATGAGCTGACCGGTCAAAAGGAGCCATTCGTGGAAGAATGTGATGCAATACTAAAAAGCATACTGAAGCCTTGAACATCCAAAAGGCTGAAACTAGAGTTATGCCGAACAACTGAACCTGCTGCACATTCTGAGCATGTCGAGAACCTTGGTGGAGCTGTGGCATTAGTTGTTTTCTTAAATAAAACACGACTCCGAGTCGTTAGCTTTTCTTTTCTTTATTTTCCAACTTTGTTGCATCATCATTTCCATTCGAAGACTGATTCTTGAGTCCAATAATAAAAGCTTTATTTCCCTATTTTTCGTGTTAGAATATACATCATTCACTTCCTACAAAACTATTTCAATTCCATTGAATCTATGACTGCGATGTGAGAAAACAATCCAAAACGACGAGTACAAACCAAGCTATGGTAAAAGACATTTGAGGAACTTCATGAAGACCTTATAGCAGACAGCTGAGGCAAGAGCATATTTGGGTAAGATGACTTACAATTCAAGGCAAAACAGTAGAAATACATATAAAGAGCATAATTAGACAATCCCAAATGGACCAAAAGCATACTCAAGCAAGTGACACTTATGGATGGCAAAGAATGAGCACAACAAGCAACAGAATGACAAAGGCATTTACCAAGAAAGTTTGAGTAAGACAGTTGATCCTAGAATAGAATTCTCTAAATCGAGACAAAATTAACAAGATCCTTTACTCAGATACAATCAAGAGATACTACAAATCAAGCAACATTTATCTTTATTGGATTTAAACTATGTAGCAGCCTGATTCCCAAAAGGGGATACGTAGGCAGCCTACCCAAGGCACGGTCACATCATAAGAGAATTTTATGAGACACTAGGGTAGAATTTTTTCAGTCACCCTCAAAAAATTCAAGGAGTACATCACAACACACTGGGGCAGAATTTTTGAGGAATTAAATCTAGTGTGCCGAGGAATTTCTCTGAAGAGCAGATAGCTAGCCAGCTCGTGGAATTCTTGATGAGTGAGGCGGTGGAAGAGCGTTTAGAGGTGAGGAAGATCGAAAATTGTAAACGTCAGTATCAAGGAAAATACAAGCAGCACACTGGGGCAGAAATTTTGAGCTTCCCTCAAAATTTCAAAATGAAAGATCTTTGAACAACAAATGGATATAGAAGGGATTATGTCCAAACAACACGTCGCAGTCTATGATTAAATGGAATAAATTCGCATTACTCTTTAAACACTATTTTGTCAAAACATATGCATATTCCCTTTTGTTGTCCCCTTTTGCTCACAACTCAACTAAGGTTCGACGTCTGAAAGGGGAGGCATTACAAAGGAGACAATTATACAAGATGCAACAGCAGAGTGCAGTGCAACGAATGCGCAACTCAACCTCCCCCAAAAATACTCACAAATTTTCTTTGATTACAGGTTTACACAAGTGCCGAGTATACCTAACAACTCTTGCAAAGCAACATCCTTTTGACAAGCATACAATCCATGTCGGTGGATATATAGGGTCCGCGTCGGTGGATATCACATACATAGAATCCATGTCGGTGGATATATATGGTCCGCATCGGTGGGCATCACATGCATAGAATCCATGTCGGTGGATATATAGGGTCCGCATCGGTGGGCATGACAAGCACAGAATCCATGTCGGTGGATATATAGCATCCGCGTCGGTGGGCATCACATGCATAGAATCCATGTCGGTGGATATATAGGGTCCGCGTCGGTGGGCATTACAAGCATAAAATCCATGTCGGTGGATATATAGGGTCCGCGTCGTTGGGCTTAACATGCATAGAATCCATGACGGTAGATATATAGGGTCTGCGTCGGTGGGCATAACATGCATAGAATCCATGTCGGTGGATATATAGGATCCACGTCGGTGGGCATCGCATGCGTAGAATCCATGCCAATGGATATATAGGGTCCGCATCAGTGGGCATCACATGCATAGAATCCATGTCGGTGAATATATAGGGTCCGCGTCGATGGGCATGACAAGCATAGAATCCATGTCGGTGGATATAAAGGGTCCGCGTCAGTGGGCGTAACATGCATAGAATCTATGTAGGTGGATATATAGGGTCCGCGTCGGTGGACATAACCTCATTTTGAAGAAGCATAGAATCTGCGTCGACAGATATATAGGGTTCGCACTGGTGAACATTGCAGTAAAGTAAGGTCAACATCGGTGGGCATAGCAGTGGAAAGAAACTTAGTTCGCATATGTGGATGAGACATTAATCAAACAAGCATAAGACAAAACAACCACTCGGCTCAACAGGGAAGTTTACTTTATCTTTATCTTCATATCTATTGTATTTTGCTGCAGGGTACTCCCTGATCTCTCGACAAACCCCTTTGCCATACTCTCACGCCTGCTTCCAAAATCACTACCAATTATGCAACCGTAAAACCTCAAACACATACAAAGCAAAGCCTAACCCTACAGACAATGCCTTTTGCTACACCCGCAAGCTACCTATTTTGCCGAGTTCCAAGCTACAAGTCCATACTCGTACCCGTGATCTACCTAATCTCCCCTTGCCGATTGGGTATCAACTTCGTGTTCCTTCCTAATTCGTGCCCATCTACGTCAATCGTGTGTGTTTTCGTGCTTAATCGCGCCCATCCATTTGAATCGTGCGAATTCATAAAACTCGCTCCTCAAATGTTTCCCAGCTCAGTCAAGGCAATATTGAAGGTGAGATTGCTCATTTATCGAGATGAAGTGGAAACTATGTACATATAAACTCCTCTTTATGGGTGTGTAGCGTGCCACATTTTCATAACTAGGATGATTATAAGCCTCTTTTCCCACGCTCGATCTATCGATGTTATTTCATCTTCGACAATACCTTTGCCTCATTCTTCATTCATCTCGCCAAAAGGCAAAGCATACGCGAATCTAAACTTTACATACTTGGATAAGTTTAGTCTTTACATCCAAAATCGTGCGTCATAAATATCTCATACAGGCAACATGCCATTCTAGAACTATACACGGCCTGATTCTCGTGAAACCCGAGATATGTAGGCAACTCGGAGACCGGGGTTCGGCCAAAAACACCCCAAAACTCCCATTTTCTCCTTTCAATCATTTTGCCAACCAGTCGTGACAAAATTCGCTATTCCGTCAACTATCTTTGCCTGAAGACTCTTTCATCATCCTTGGGCAAAGAGGGGCAGCTGTTGACATCCAATTTTATCCCTCCATTTTTTGCTATTTGGCTATATTTAATAAAAATCAATAATAGTAATTTTCCAAACAAAACTGCATTTAACAACATGCATTTACGTGTGTAATACTATTATTAATCCCCTATTTATATAATATTTATTTAATTGTGATTATAATTACGTAATTACATTTATTTAGGCTATTTTCTAAAATACGTATGCTATTTGTGCGATTTAATGCATTGCGGTACTATTTAATATTTATATGTGACTACTTATATCTAATTAGCATTACTTATGATCATTTATATTTATTTGTGTTTAAATATATTTATTTAAAAGTATTTACAAAATTTTCTATTTTTATACTAATTATTTTTATTTATAAGTATTTTAATTAAATACTAGCCAATTTGTTAGTTTACAATTCCATTTCTATTACATCTAGTCCTCGTCATCACATTTTACCCACGTGTACGCCACCTAAGGTCCGCCTAAGCATACACCTCACTAAAGTTCACTCCTAGCCTACGTACAACTCATCAAAAGCGTGTAGTACCACTCTGCAAAGCACGCGTACAACTTATTATAGCGTGTGGTACAACCCCTTCAAAGCATCTGTACCACTACACATCAGCATTACACATATATAATCATACACACATATATACACCCGTGCCCACGTGGCCGAATCTGAGCCCTCCACTCGTTTTATCCAACGGCTCACATCACTCCATACGTTATAATATTTACAAACCCACCCCCAATTCATAAAACCCTAAACACTTTTCCCCTCTTTCCTCTTTACACACAGCCGCCACACCTTCATCTCCTCTCTCCCCGTTTCCCCAATTCCCATCCAGGTTCTACCGCGTCTCCTCCGCCATCAAATCCGCCGTAACGCGCTCGTCCCTCTCTCTCCCTTGTCGCTTTCACACAGAAAAAGGGAACAAATCACTCTCCTCCCTGTTTTTATGGAAATCGAAAAGGAAGAAGAAGAGATTAAGCAAATCTCGTTGAATCCGGATGCGGTGCACACTGATTTAGCACGTTCAAGGTAAGTATCGTGGGAATTAAATGGAAATCATCACAAATTAAGGCAAAACGGGTTGAACCCGACCCGACCTGGATTCCAAATGGGTAACTCCTTTCCCTTTTTATTTTTCTTTTACTGCTTTGCTTATTTGATTTATTAAATTCTCATAAAGATAACATGTCAGTTACTTGAATCTAAATCCGTGATATGTTAAATACATATGCTAAGATGTATAGCTATCCCTATGTCTATTTCGTGAAATCTAATCGTCTAAAAGGCTGACGCTTAAGGTTGATATTGATTCAGTTTGAGCCTATAAGTGTCTAGCCACTTGAAATCTTGTTTACTGTCAGTATTATTCATACTTCAGCTTGCTGGTTTAGAAGGCATTTGAACTAGTTATTTGCTTGACATATCACTCGAATTAGTATAACGTCGAGTCACTTTTGAAATTGAGTGTTGCTGAATTATTATGAATTTCGTATTGTACCCTTACGTTCATTAGGTTCCATTAGTAAAATCATTTCATTTGATAGACTGGATTTCAGAATTTAAAGTTATAAGGAACTGTACAATTGTATGTATTTTGATACAAATTCCTTGTTTATGATCATGATGTAGTCCAAATTGGCCTAGTTCCCAACCATCAAGAGCCAAGCTTGAGAGCACAAGGAATGGAAGGCAAGGGCTCCGGAAGAGGGTTCGAGAGTGATTTGAAGCCGCATGATATTATTGGTGTTGAGGGTGGAGCACCGAAAGATGAAGGTGGAGCACCCCAAGATGAGGGTGGAGCACCCCAAGAAGTGGGCGGGCGCCCCAAGCACTCAAAAATGGCTAAGTGTTAAGAACCACACTCTCTGGACTTTGAAGGGTGGAGCACCCCTGAGACAGGGCGGGCGCCCCAATCACAGCACAAAGGCACAGTGCGGGCGCCCTGAAGGGGAGGGTGGAGCGCCTCCCCCCTATTGCAAGCCATCCAAGATTTTGAGTGTTTTGGCGTGTAATTCCTACTTTAGTCCTAAGTGGCCTTTATTGTTTTCACCAACTTTGGAGGTATTTAGGACCTTTCATTACATGTAAAGGAAGACTATAAATGTCTTCCTTAGTCTTCCATTTTCATTAGCTAGTTAGACATTGTTGAATCTCATAGAGAGAAGAATTGAAAGAGAGGCTTTGCCTTCTTTGTTGAAGCCTCATGTATCTTGTTACCTTGGAATCCATGGGGATCGTCCTAGTATGATCCTTGATTGGTTCAAGTCTCTTTTCCCCCTTGAATCAACTAACGTATGTGAGTTTGATTCTTTCTTTCTTCTCATTTCTTGTCTTCCCAATCTTTATTTCTTGTTATTCCTTTGATTTGCTTCCGCTCGTATAGTGTATTTGCTTCCGCGTATTTTTCCCCTACATCTGTTTGGTATCAGAGCACGGATAGGTTTTGTTCTTACAACCCCTCGATCGTGACTCTTTATGTTGTTATTATTTGTTGTTGTTCTTGAAAGAAGAAAAACAAAAAAATTTGAAAATTTGAAAACTTTAAAAAATTGGTAGATCGGGTTGGATTCATTGGTTTTAAAATGAATATTTGGGTTTGTTCTAAATTGAATTCCTAACATTTTGTTACCCACATATCAACATTTGGTGTTACGATTCAAAATTTCGAAAATCAAAACCACAAAACTTGAAAAATTTCTTGAAAAAAACGCTTCAAATTCGAATCGAAGCTTGTTGTTGTTTGTTGGAGGTTTAAACCCATTGGGGATTGGTTATAATAGTTGTATACACCTTTGGGTATCACTGGTTTTGTGTATCGGGTTGAAATCGTTCGAAAAAGTTGGCCAAAAATCGCCAAAAGGAGGCAGAGCGGACCGCCTCAAGGAACCCCAACTCTCTGAAGTTGAAGGCGGAGCGCCCTCTGAGTTAGGGCGGGCGCCCATCTCTATTTTGGGGTCCGGGTAGTTCGTTTCGTAGGATTTTGCTTGTTCTTTGCCTCCGGGCTTCTAGGTTAGTGTTTCTAGGGTAATTGGCCTATTCGAAAGACACTAACTTTATCACGTATTAGGACATTCGTGCGTAGAGGAGATTAGAATTCAAAGAAGAGTCGTAGATTTTTCTTTGGCCTCAAGTGCGCACTTTAAATAACCGTCCGTACATCGAGTCTCATTAACTCCATTCCGAACTTTAACTGGGACATACTAGTTGTGATCACCTTGGTTCCCAAGTTGTTAAGGCCTCTGACACGACCCGAAATCCGGTTAGGCCGTGCGGGCACCCGACATCCTTCCCTAGACCCGTCGGGCGAACCCTTACCAATTAAATTAGGAAAATAAATATAATTCAATTCATTAATAAGAACAAGACAAAAAAAACACTGACATACTGATACCTCTAAGCTGTACAAAAGAAATTACAACTGACTACCCAACATACTAGGTTTAGGGCTATCCAGACCAGACATCTAAGAGTACAAAAGAAGACAAATACCTCCTGAAGGGAACAAACTGCAACTGAAATGATAACCAATAAACTGGTGGCCATCCGGAATAAAAGCTGGCTCACCCTGACAGCTGAAGTCGTCTTCGCTCCTACACAACGTGGCGAACTCAATCCTGGAACGAACCTGCCGAAACGAAATAGATAGACAAGAAACAAACAACAAACAAGGGTGAGTCAAAAGGACTCAATAAGTGGGGCAGACTAGCCACCTCAAAGAATAGGATGGCTAGCCAGGGAGAAGAAACAGATAAACAAAATTCCTCTTATTTAAATTATAAAAACGCAGAGCCAGATAATAACTAGAAACACGTATGGGATGACAAACTCATTAACAACCAGGAACGTAAGATAACCAAAACATATAGGTATCCCGAACACATCAACAATCAGAAATATATCCTGCTGCGGCGTGCAACCCGATCCATATATTCATCCTGTTGCGGCGTGCAACCCGATCCATTAGATTTATACCATTGCGGCGTGCAACCCGATCCATATATTTATACCGTTACGGCGTGCAACTTGATTCCCGCAACCCGGGATACGAGCCAGAAATATATAGGCAAACTGAGATATGTCCACGTCATAGTATACATACCGCATACATAAAACACAACACAGTACACATAATAGTCAGTATGCGGTGCAATGAAATGGGATGAATGCAGTATGATGCAATGGTGTCACATGTGCCATATAGATGGAGCGGAATCCTCCTGCTCCGGGGGCGGAATCCTCCTAGCCTCAATATGATGCAATGGAGCGGAATCCTCCTGCTCCGAGGGCGGAATCCTCCTACCCTCAATATGATGCAATGGAGCGGAATCCTCCTGCTCCGAGGGCGGAATCCTCCTACCCTCAATATGATGCAATGGAGTGGAATCCTCCTGCTCCGAGGGCGGAATCCTCCTACCCTCCATATGATGCAATGGAGCGGAATCCTCCTGCTCCGAGGGCGGAATCCTCCTACCCTCAATATGATGCAATGTGCATACGAATGCAACATGATGCAATGTGCATACGAATGCAACATGATGCAATAATAACCCATCACCACCACGGGACTCTCATCGACAGCTGGAAAGTATATACCAACTCACCGCCAAAGTACAATACTTAGATTCTCAATGCAATACCAATAACAGGACATAACATATAATATAGAATATAAATCCAAAGCTAAGGCATAATGAGTACGCCTATCGGCAGCTACACACGTAAGGAACACGTGGTAGAAAATCCACGAGGCCAGGTGCCTCCAAAGAAATGGATATAAACACTTACCTTGTTACAAAGTTAGTACAGCCACTCAATAACCGCTTTGTCCTTTGGATTCATTGCCAAACGATTCCTCTGTGTTCAATAACCAGAAAAATGTATCAAATTAGGCTAAAGGCTTCATTCCTCACATCTTAGGGTAATCCAGGTAGGAACCTGATACCCTATTTGCATACGCAATACGCAGGCCAGGCCTATATACAGGGTTTAAGGTCACAAAGCCAAACCCTAAATAATTTACATTTATATGTTGCCCATAACTCTCTGAGTACGAATATATAATCAATTTCATTTTCAGGGTCCATTTGACCCGTTAAACTATTAATTGAACTTATTAAAACGATGTCTAATATTCCAAGTTTTACCGTTAAAATATATTTAAACATACGTAATAAATTCAAATAATATATTAGGATCATTACCTGAATGTTTCAGGGTGAAAATTCTACTTTTTCCTGGCCCCTTTTCTTATTTTCTGGCATTTTTCCACCGCGTATTCTCGTTTCTCTAATTCTGTTTCATTTCGTTCATTGCTTCTGTTTTCATACTACTACTACTGCCTGGTCCTTAGCTTAACTAAGGACCCACCGCCTAACTTTAGTAATTTTGTCTTTTTCTCTTTTTTGTTTTTTTTTGTTTTCTTTTATTTTCTTTGCGCGACGAAAATTAAAACGGTACCCTGCGATATTCGAAATAATTCCAGCTTTTGCATACAAGTTATACAAAATATATGTAACATACTCGCGAAGGCGGATCTCAAATCGGACTCCCGAAACTCAATATGCAAATTAAATGGAAAAGAAGTCAAATTATTTAACTTTCGGCATTTTAGCGGAAACTAGCCGAACAATATCGAAATTCACTTTCGAAAATTCATAAAAATCACAAATAATCATACGAACCTAACGGCACCTTCGGATTCTGAATCGGAGCTCATTCGGAAAAACCGAGCTCGAAAATCTCTTTTTAATATTTATCGCCAATAAAAACTTAAACCTTCTTCCGATGCCTACCAAACGAGGTCTGATTTAGCTCAAATTTTACAGACAGGTCCTAATGGACATGACAAATATTTTAAAATTATCAGCACGCCAATCGGAGTCCTAACTTCCGAAACGACTGACCGAGGTCGTTTCATTCTCCTCCACTTAAACTCTCGTTCGTCCTCGAACGAGCCTAAATCTAAAGCAAGATTCACGCTGATAACAAAAGAACTTGCACGAGCTTCATAAACTATCCCACGGAATTTTTCTCATGATTACAGAATTAAAACTATAACACGAACACCGAACTCTTGGAATAAAACATATCTGGATAATATGATAGTACCATTGCCCGGATTATTCTGACTTAGATGATCCTTCCTCGATCACGAGAGGAGAGTTCTACATTTTTGAAATAATGATACACGAAACTCTGGATGGATTAACATAATTTTGCTGACAAATCACCTCGTCGATATTCTTTTCGATACAGAACAGGTCGATGGAACTAAGAATTAACTTACGCTTGATGCAATGGGGAGCTTTTGAAGTACCTTGTCATTACACACTATAGCAGATTTGATGTAAGCTATATTATTTTTACGAACGCATTATGCCACATCTCAGAGATTTAATATTACCATTCGGTACTTGGAGGAAGACTCCTCCACTTAAAGCACAAACTCATGCAGCCACTTGAATAGGAATAACCATTCTCGCACAGTCTGCTGGACTAAATAAGATTTAGCTACAAGCTGAACGTAGGCAGACCTAAGCTACCAACTACCCTTTCGAGTTGCCAAACAGCTGCGACTCTCGAGTTCAAAACTCCATACCTTTGCCGTAAACACCACCGCCTGATGGATGGTACTTCTATATAAAAATTTCGGCAGAGTTTCCCCTGAAACTGGATGATCCGCAAAAACATAACCAGCACTATACTATACATGGGAATGGATACCCGGATAAACTGATATCCAAAACAATAATATGCTTACCCGGCTACAATAACACGTACTCTGGCTCAACACAGGGAACATCACAATAGGTTACTGATCGCCTAAGCTCACCAGTATCGAAAGAAGAAGAGATGACAATAAACTGAGGATAGAAATAATTAGATCTTTATGAAGCTCATCGTCTTATTTATTTGGCTACCAGAGCTAGACTACTTACGAGTCAAAGTAGCCCATGAATCGCAATTGAAGAAACAAATATTAACTGAGCTTTATGGAACAACATCCATGCCAATTTGACCTCCCAATAAGAAGGAACTCCAACAATTTACCAGAAAACCCTTTTATAACCCAGACAAGCTCATGGAATAACATGACTTTACTAGCGTTTTGAACCAAGAGGAGACACATAGATCGAATATTACTTACTAATCACTTTGCACCGGAAGAAATGATAACACTTTCTGATGGTGACGAATTAGGATCCCATTATCCTACCAACATTTAATTTCGAGGAGAGAGGTAAACTGAATTGACATAATAACAGAAGGTGGCGTAACAAGATGCCAAGCAGATAATACTGACACTCACTCCTAAATCTTTCACATTTAAACCAGATAAATTAGTAGGGTCTCATAAATTCCAGGAGTAAATCATATCAGAAACTCACCCCTCTACCGCAACAGATTCTTAATAGAAACGACATCCAAGGAAACCATGGAACATGATATAACAGACCATCTCCAGATCGATCGGAAGAATCAAATCTTACTCACATATAAGGGAAGAAGAAATACATGGGTGTACTACATCAAATACCTCAACGTCCTGCCAGACTGGTAGTTCTTAGAACTGCCTCTGTGGCTGAGCCGAGCCGCGCCGCTACTCTGATAATTACTTCTAGCAGAACCACTACCACCATGCTCTCGACCTCTATCGAATGAGGGCATATCTCTGGTTGATTAAGATCTAAATGAAATTCCCTGCGACTGTGCAGATGCCTGATGACAAGAGAAAAGACGACTGTCTACTTGCTGGAGTAAAGGAAAACTCCCCAAAGGATAACCAAACTCACGACAATGATAACACCTTTTTCGCTAAAAATGGAAACTGGACAGATTATTGATAGCTACGAAGAGAAAACTGACTCTGATCTTGAAGGACTACTTGCACACTATGAGAATCACGCGCCACAAGCTAAGATAACCTGGGAAGGTGACCTCCCAAAATAACCAGAACTCTTACCTCAAAAGGAGGTATCATGGTTGCCCACCAGGGCCGTGGGATCTCTTACTTTTCCGCTCTAACTTATGGTATGCCTCGAACCTTCGGGCAATATTAACAACAACATCAAATAAAAGCCAGACCTAAATTTCCCGAGCCATCTGGGATTTCAAGGAAAAATAAAGGTCATCAATAAATCTCTGAATCTCTCGAAAGGCTCATGAACTAGTTCTAATGCATATCCAGCCATTCTATAGAATTCAATCTCATATTCTGAAACACCAACAGGCTAACTGACAGGCTACCTTGTCTAATCCGCTAAACTGGCAACACTTTTCATCTCGCTCACTACTCGAAATTTTTTTTTTCCACGAATCTAGAATAAAACCGAACCAAGTTAGCTAATAAGGGAGAGAGACCCATCAATTCAAGGCTGGACCTTGAAACTGGAAAGCAGGATAATCAACACTATACCGTTCGATATAATCAAGAGCCTGAAGGATACAAATACCCTGATATTATTTTTTTTTAAAAAAAATCATGGGGTTTATCTGATGCATTGCTTAAGAATATCGGAAGGTTCAACCGCGTAAAATAATGCAATCCCTTCGGACATTATGACCGAACTAATACCTCGGCTGGCTAACAAGTCAGAACAATTAGAGGTACAACACATACTACCTCCGGAATATAATTTACTGCAGCAATATTAAGAACCAGAAAAGGAGTTCCCTGAGATCGAACGTCTGCACATACGGCAACCTGATAGGCTGCCCAACGAATAATAGGTTCTTACAGTATCTGCGTCGCCAAGATTCTCGTAAAACATCGTAGAGAGCCAAGGGAACCACAAGGCCCTGCTCTCTTGCCCATCGCGAGCTCGTACATCCGAAACTAGATTTCAGCACGATCAAAAACTCTCAGGGCTTCGTCGGTGCTAGCCCCAGGCTAGACTGCTTCGTCTTGAACTCATACCGTTTGCTGATTTATCGCAAGAGGTTTCACAATTACCACAAACAAATTAACGAAAATATTTTTGAATCCTAGACCGACGTACGATCAGAAATGAAGGAAGTGAAACTTTCTAAATGCCATCATAGCCTCTCGTAGATAAGTACGGACGTCTACGTACCCATCATCGAGACTCTACTAGACACTGCCTTAGTCTGGATAGACTCTAAACTGGGCTCTGATACCAACTGACACGACCCGAAATCCGGTTAGGCCGTGCGGGCACCCGACATCCTTCCCTAGACCCGTCGGGTGAACCCTTACCAATTAAATTAGGAAAATAAATATAATTCAATTCATTAATAAGAACAAGACAAAAAAAAAACACTGACATACTGATACCTCTAAGCTGTACAAAAGAAATTACAACTGACTACCCAACATACTAGGTTTAGGGCTATCCAGACCAGACATCTAAGAGTACAAAAGAAGACAAATACCTCCTGAAGGGAACAAACTGCAACTGAAATGATAACCAATAAACTGGTGGCCATCCGGAATAAAAGCTGGCTCACCCTGACAGCTGAAGTCGTCTTCGCTCCTACACAACGTGGCGAACTCAATCCTGGAGCGAACCTGCCGAAACGAAATAGATAGACAAGAAACAAACAACAAACAAGGGTGAGTCAAAAGGACTCAATAAGTGGGGCAGACTAGCCACCTCAAAGAATAAGATGGCTAGCCAGGGAGAAGAAACAGATAAACAAAATTCCTCTTATTTAAATTATAAAAACGCAGAGCCAGATAATAACTAGAAACACGTATGGGATGACAAACTCATTAACAACCAGGAACGCAAGATAACCAAAACATATAGGTATCCCGAACACATCAACAATCAGAAATATATCCTGCTGCGGCGTGCAACCCGATCCATATATTCATCCTGTTGCGGCGTGCAACCCGATCCATTAGATTTATACCATTGCGGCGTGCAACCCGATCCATATATTTATAACGTTACGGCGTGCAACTTGATTCCCGCAACCCGGGATACGAGCCAGAAATATATAGGCAAACTGAGATATGTCCACGTCATAGAATACATACCGCATACATAAAACACAACACAGTACACATAATAGTCAGTATGCGGTGCAATGAAATGGGATGAATGCAGTATGATGCAATGGTGTCACATGTGCCATATAGATGGAGCGGAATCCTCCTGCTCCGGGGGCGGAATCCTCCTACCCTCAATATGATGCAATGGAGCGGAATCCTCCTGCTCCGAGGGCGGAATCCTCCTACCCTCAATATGATGCAATGGAGCGGAATCCTCCTGCTCCGAGGGCGGAATCCTCCTACCCTCAATATGATGTAATGGAGCGGAATCCTCCTGCTCTGAGGGCGGAATCCTCCTACCCTCCATATGATGCAATGGAGCGGAATCTTCCTGCTCCGAGGGCGGAATCCTCCTACCCTTAATATGATGCAATGTGCATACGAATGCAACATGATGCAATGTGCATACGAATGCAACATGATGCAATAATAACCCATCACCACCACGGGACTCTCATCGACAGCTGGAAAGTATATACCAACTCACCGCCAAAGTACAATACTTAGATTCTCAATGCAATACCAATAACAGGACATAACATATAATATAGAATATAAATCCAAAGCTAAGGCGTAATGAGTACGCCTATCGGCAGCTACACACGTAAGGAATACGTGGTAGAAAATCCACGAGGCCAGGTGCCTCCAAAGAAATGGATATAAACACTTACCTTGTTACAAAGTTAGTACAGCCACTCAATAACCGCTTTGTCCTTTGGATTCATTGCCAAACGATTCCTCTGTGTTCAATAACCAGAAAAATGTATCAAATTAGGCTAAAGGCTTCATTCCTCACATCTTAGGGTAACCCAGGTAGGAACCTGATACCCTATTTGCATACGCAATACGCAGGCCAGGCCTATATACAGGGTTTAAGGTCACATAGCCAAACCCCAAATAATTTACATTTATATGTTGCCCATAACTCCCTGAGTACGAATATATAATCAATTTCATTATCAGGGTCCATTTGACCCGTTAAACTATTAATTGAACTTATTAAAACGATGTCTAATATTCCAAGTTTTACCGTTAAAATATATTTAAACACACGTAATAAAATCAAATAATATATTAGGATCATTACCTGAATGTTTCAGGGTGAAAATTCTACTTTTTCCTGGCCCCTTTTCTTATTTTCTGGCATTTTTCCACCGCGTATTCTCGTTTCTCTAATTCTGTTTCATTTCGTTCATTGCTTTTGTTTTCATACTACTACTACTGCCTGGTCCTTAGCTTAACTAAGGACCCACCGCCTAACTTTAGTAATTTTGTCTTTTTCTCTTTTTTGTTTTTTTTTTGTTTTCTTTTATTTTCTTTGCGCGACGAAAATTAAAACGGTACCCTGCGATATTCGAAATAATTCCAGCTTTTGCATACAAGTTATACAAAATATATGTAACATACTCGCGAAGGCGGATCTCAAATCGGACTCCCGAAACTCAATATGCAAATTAAATGGAAAAGAAGTCAAATTATTTAACTTTCGGCATTTTAGCGGAAACTAGCCGAACAATATCGAAATTCACTTTCGAAAATTCATAAAAATCACAAATAATCATACGAACGTAACGGCACTTTCAGATTCTGAATCGGAGCTCATTCGGAAAAACCGAGCTCGAAAATCTCTTTTTAATATTTATCGCCAATAAAAACTTAAACCTTCTTCCGATGCCTACCAAACGAGGTCTGATTTAGCTCAAATTTTACATACAGGTCCTAATGGACATGACAAATATTTTAAAATTATCGGCACGCCAATCGGAGTCCTAACTTCTGAAACGACTGACCGAGGTCGTTTCAGCCTCGCTCTTGAGTGTTCATAAATTGAGTGATACACGTGAGGGAGTGCCTTTTGGGAGGTTGTTCTTTTGGTGTTGCAACAATGTCGGATGTTGATTGTGGAGGTTATGGCTCATGTAGGGATGATGCGAGTTGCTATGACTCGTATGGTGATGATGGAGACTATAGTTCCTATGGTGATGATGATGGCCATTACTATGATGACTCGGGAAACCATGGCTCCTATGTTGATGAAACGGTTCACTATGATGATCGTGAGGTTGATGAAGACTATGAAGCTCATGAAGATGAATGTATTGATCCTTATGCTTCAAGTCAAGAATACGAAGATGGTAACGCTTCAAGGTACATTGATCCTACTTACTCTACTTGTGATGAATTTGATTATGTTGATTGTGACATAGAGGGAATAGATGATGAAGTTGATCATATGCATTATTCATTTGCATCTTCTCTTGGTTTTGCTAATGGTGTGCAAGGGAGTAATAGAGGTCCTTCCATTAGTATAAGAGGAGGTGGTTGTTGTTCCATGGGAAAGAAGAAGTTTGCATCTTCTAGGTACGCTAAGCAACCTAATGCTTCTAATTCCCATATGGAGATTGGTTTTAGAGATGGTGTTGCTTTTGCTACAAAGGGGTTATATGCAGTGAGGGGCGTGGATGGTTGTAGTAGGAGTAGTACTATGGGCTATGGAACCAAGGCTAGAGGCACTTATGGGTTCCTTCCTCGACTTCCAACAACAATTCTAATGTTGGAACAGTGACAGGAAGTGGAGCTTATTGATGTCGGGCAATCCACCACGAGGAGGCCATTCACTCGGAGCCAAGTCAAGGATGTCCAAGAGGTGCATTTATACTTGGTGAGGAGAGGACTCGATGAAGAAAGCATTGGGAAAACGTTCCGGATGATCTCAGCTCTAGGCCTCACGCCTAAGGAGGAGGAGGGCTCCCCAGCACAGGAAGGCGCCCCGCCTGGGAAGCTCACTGCCTAAGGGTGCAAAAGTGCACAGGCGGGCCGCCCAGCTAGGCGCCCTTGCCTGCCTACCCAGGCCTTCACCCAGGCGCCCCTCCCAGACCCAGTACAAGTCAGGCGCCCCTCCCAGCTTCAGGCGCCCCTCCCAGCTGTTGGACTTATGTTTATTTTACTGTTTTGCCCTACGTGGCTTATTTGGTGAACCTTATTAGTAAGGGTATTTATGTCATTATGTAAGCTTGGGAAACACTATAAAAACCCAAGTCTAGCTTATTTTAAACACTTAGCTTATTATTGATGAATGTGAAACTCTCTTTGAGATTGAATGAAAAGAACCTATGGTTGGGACTTATTACTACTAGTGGATTCTAGTTGCCTAGCGACCCCACCCCGATCATTCTACTTGCGAGTTCAAGTTGACCCGAGGGTAGTTGCATAATGTAGGTGATCCTTGACATCCACCCAGGGTGTATCGGAACTAGTTCTCCGGTGCTACTTGGGTCTTTGTTCGAGCCTCGTCTCGTTTTATCTTGTTTTGTCTTTTTCCGCATTTTCCCTGCATCATTTGGTATCAGAGCAAGGCTCGGGTTTTGTTTCTACAAACCCCCGACCCTTGGTTCTTCGTGCCTAGTATCTTCTTTTAGTTTTCTTGTTGTTGAAGTTATTGAAAGAAGAAAACTACAAAAAAAATAGAAAAATTTGAAAAATACAAAAATTTGGTGTATCTTGTTGGTTTGGTTGATTCATGATATGGGTGTTATAGATTCTTGATCACTGTTGAAACCTTGTTGTTTGGGTACCAAAAACACTTGGTTTGGATTAGATTTGTGAAATTGAAGATTTGAAACCCCAAAATTTCCTTAAACCCTAGATAAACCTTCTTCTTGATGATTTTGGCTTGATTCTTGGGTTGAATGGGTGTTTGATTGAGAACTTGATATTGGGGATTGATCTTTATTGAAAAACAAATGAATCGGTACCAATTTTGTGGAATTTGAACATGTATAACACCAAATTTGATGAATCACAATCCTTGTTGAAACCCTTTTGATAAACCCTTGTGTTCTTGAGTTTCTTGGCCTTGAATCTTGATTTTATTGATTGTTTGGTTGTAAATTTTATTGGGGTTTGTTAAGGAAGATCAAAAACAACTTTGGGTACCATTGGATTGTGAAAACAAGTTGAAAACATCAGATTTGTTGATTGAAAATCGGATTGAAACGAGTTTGGAACGAGTTGGGACTGCTTCAGAGCTAGGCGCCCTGCCTAAGCCAGGCGCCCAGCCTGACTTGGTCACTGCCTAAGACCTCAGGCACCCCGCCTAGGTCCCAGGCGCCCCGCCTAAAATCCTGCACAACACTGGGCGCCCCTCCTGCCTTCAGGCGCCCCTCCTGCTTGCTGAAAGTGTTGTTTTGGGTAGTTCTTCCTATGTTTTCCCATTCCTTTGTTTACATCACATCTAGTTAGTACTACTTTGAGTATCCTTTCTACTTAACTAGTACTAACCCTTGAAGCTTTTAGGTGACTCGTGCATTAGTTGAGAGTAGAATTCGAAGAAGACTCGTAGAATCCTTTAACTCAAGTCCTCACTTCAAAGTGCTTCGCGTTCATTGAGTCATATCAACTCCACTCACCCCGGAGTACAATTGGCTTGTGAATAGTAGGTTGAGTTGAGGATTGTTGGTCAACTACTTGAAGCTTTTGGTAATCAAGTCCGAGTGAAATATCCACCACTACTAAACGAGTGAACCGAGTGAAACACTTGTGATGGAGTGAGTGAGGTTGTTTTGCTAACGTTTGTTTCTTGTGTAGGTACAATGTCCACCGAAGGAGAAGATTTTGCTAAGAGTGCCCTTGCTACTATCCTTGCCAAATTGGATAGTATGACCTTGAGGATTGAAAGCCTTGAGAGGGTGACATCAAGTGCCCTAGTTGAGCAAGGGACTTCCAATGTCCAATCGGAGAAAGGGACCCCGAGTGTCCAAGTTGAAAAAGGGGCCCCGAGTGCCCAAGTTGAAGCCGTGGAAGGCACAAGTTGTTCGACCTTTACCCCGGAACAAGTTGCCGAGTTGCTCAATCGCCAACAACGGGTAAGGGAGGATCGTGATCGAATTGACCAATTGTTGGGCAATACCCAACGAGCGACCATTCCTAACCTTATGGGCAATCCCCAAAGGAATGCTCCACTACCCGGACCAATCCGGAATGTTCAACCCTTTGAGCAAGTTTCACAAGCTCAAGAAGGGGAGGAGGATGATTATGGTGATGGTGGGTATGATGCTCACTATCAATTTAGGGGACGAAATGTGGATAGGGGAAGAGGCCGAGGTCGAGGGCCGCCCATGGGGTATGTTGGAGGGAATGTTAGGAGAGATTATGGAGGTTATGGAGATCACTTTGGAGGCCAACCGGAGCCTTTCCAAGGAGGTCGTGACAACAACAACAATCTTAATAGTGTGAAGCTCACTATTCCTTCTTTCAAAGGAAGTAGTGCCCCGGTGGAGTATACTGATTGGAAGTTGTGCATGGAGCGGATATTTGACACCAATGATATGCCCGAGGTTAAGAAGTCCAAGTATGCGATATCTTCCTTTGAATCCTTTGCTTCTACTTGGTGGGAGTCGGTGAAGAGGAATAGAAGGAGGACGGGAATGGCTATCAATATTACTTGGGAAGAGTTGATCAGTGTGATGGATGAGAAGTACTTGACTAACCAATACCGGGTTGAACAACAAAAGCGTCTCTATGAGTTGAAGCAAGGTTACAAATCGGTTGGGGAATATTTCAATGAATTTGAGCAAATCCGAATGAATCTTGACTTGGATGAGGAAGATAATGAGATGGCCATGATCCGTTTCAAAGGAGGCTTGAACCGAGACATAGCTTCACTATTGAAGTTTCACAAGTACAATGACCACTACAAGCTATGTGAAGATGCGGTTGAAGCCGAGAAATGGCTCAAAGAGGAGAAATCCCTTCGTTACAAGAGTAGTACTACTACTCTATTGAACAAGCCAAAGGAGTGGAAGACTCCCACAACAAATGCCAAATTCCCAAATGCAAGTGCTAGCAAGGATGTGAAGAAGCCTTATGAGAAGTCTCCACAACATGTGGGAGGTAACTCTAAAACTCGCTTGAGCAATCCTATCTCTACTTCTTCTCAATGCTATAAGTGTAAGGGTTATGGACATATCTCCAAAGATTGCCCTACCTGGAAAACTATGGTTCTTATGGGTGACTTGGTGTATGAACAAGATAGTGAGCCCGAGGATGAAGAGGGAGTAGAGGGCGATGTGGAGGTTGATGATGGGGAGGTTGCAATGGAGGATGATGATGATGCCCATGCCTTCCTTGTTGTGAGGAGGAGTTTAGGAGCCATGTTTGTGGAGGATGGCGAGACTTTGCAAAGGGAGAACCTCTTCCATTCTAAATGTCGAGTCATGGGTCTCCTTTGTTCCATGATCATTGATTCGGGAAGTTGTGCCAATGTCATTAGCCAAACACTCGTTTCCCAATTGAAGATACCCACCTTAAAACACCCAAATCCTTACCGTTTGCAATGGCTTAGCTAGTGTGGTGAATTGAGGGTGGTAAAGCAAGCCATGATTAAATTTAAGATAGGGAACTATGTGGATGAACATATGTTTGACGTTGTGCCTATGCAAGCATGCCATCTTCTCTTCGGAAGGCCTTGGCAATTCGATAGACATGTGGTTCATGACGGCCATGCTAACACCTACACGATAAAGCATGAGGGAAAGAAGTTTGTGCTTAAACCCTTAACTCCCAAACAAGTGAGTGATGATTACAAGCGGATGAGGGAGTTAAGAGAGGCGGCAAAGGCTAAGTCGGTTGTTGAGACTAGCCCTTTGTCCGAAAGCTTGGTGGAAATCCCACCATCTTCTACCAGTAGCATGTGTGCCATGATGCAACCGGGTGAACTCTTGCGAGGAAATGATGGCAACAAACTACTCATATGCCTAGTGCACAAAGGTATGGTTCTTACTTCCGAATTTGATTATTCTTCTAACCCTTTGTCTAGTGCTTTTGAAAATGTCTTGAAGGACTTTGGGGACATGTTCCCGGATGAGATGCCCGATGGCTTACCTCCCTTGAGGGGTATTGAACATCAAATCGACTTTGTCCCGGGATCTCAAATCCCAAACAAGCCGGCCTATAGAAGCAACCCCGAGGATACAAGGGTGTTGCAAAAGCAAGTAGATGATTTGCTTTCCAAAGGCTTGGTGAGGGAGAGCTTGAGTCCTTGTACCGTGCCCGTGATTCTTGTCCCAAAGAAGGACGGCACTTGGAGAATGTGCGTGGATTGCCGAGCCGTGAAAAAGATAACGGTAAAGTACCGTTATCCCATTCCACGACTTGATGATATGTTGGTTGAATTGAGTGGGTCATGTGTCTTTTCCAAAATCGACCTTAGGTCCGATTACCATCAAATCCGGATGAAACCCGGGGACGAATGGAAAACCGCATTCAAGACCAAATTTGGTCTCTATGAATGGTTGGTAATGCCCTTTGGGCTTTCCAACGCACCTAGCACTTTTATGAATTAGCTTGAAATCCCCACAATCACAATGGATCAGATTGCCTTTTGAGAATCATGAAAATTATGTATTTTGATAGAGTGTAGAGCCAAGTTTACTATAGCAATAAGATAGGGCACAATCAAATGGAAACTGTACTAATCTCTAAATTTATGGACTGTCAAGAGTAGCTTCGAGTGCAGATCACAATTAAATCTAGCATATGAACAAGTGACAATCAGTGTCCAAACCAATGAATCAAAGTGAAGGCAAACAGTTCTCTTTTTCATGAATTTTTCTAACTAATCTACGACTTAGAATTACTCGGTAAACACTAAAGTTTTAGGCAAATTCAGGTTCAATGATCACATAGGAAGTTTAGGGAATGAAAAAATAAGGGTTTAGGGTTACCCGTTTCCATTGCAGTCGGGTCAATTTTTCCCCGTCTTAATCAAGTTCGCATGAGATATTTCCCTCCATCTTTATCAACGATGATACCATATGCTCTGTTTAGTCATGACTAAAATATTTTCCGGCAACAAAAACTTTACTCGACGAGGGATCAATTTTGACCTTTGTTCAAATAACAACAAATGCATATGGGTTTTGTAGGGGATGAGAAGAGGAATACGAATATGTAATTTTCTTCGAATTCCGCCGGTGGAAATGGCCGAAAATTACCATAGACAGTGGCGATTTAGGTTTTCATAGAGAGAGAAACGAGAGGAGTGGCGGCTAAGACGAGGGGAAAAATGAAAGGGTGTTTAAGGGTTTGGTGGTTAGATTTGTAATTAAAAATAGAAACTAACATATTAGCCATGTGATCGAACTCGTGGACGGTTAGGATGTCGCCACGTAGGTGATGATTTGTATAAGTGGGGTGTGAAGTGTACAAAAATACTGAGGTGTATGTGTGTACGTGTATAATTGTATATATTGTGTATACAAGTGTATATATTATGTATAAATAGGCATAAAATACATAAAAATACATGGAAAATTTTTTATAAAATAAAAAAATTAATTTTGAGGGTTAAATAATTATGGAAACCTATTATTTTAGGTTTTAAAATAATTTAGGCAATTTTGTTAAAAATAGGGATAATTACAAGAAATTGTAACGGACCGTGCAGATTTTGAAAAATCGTTATTGTTGGTGCAAATGCCTTTAAAAATAACCTAATTGGTGTGTGTGTGAAATAGTGACTTGAAATAGGGTGAATGTATGATAATGATGCGGTTATAAATGCGATTTTGACTGAATAATGGCTATTGGAATAGAAGGGACAAAATTAGGTGTCAACAACAGTCTCCTAGTTAGGGTTTAGTATACTACCGCCTTGAGTTGTAGGCCCATGGCCTTATTAGTACTTGTATTTTACCTTTTTTAGGACTGGAAATCACTACTATAAATACTCCTCCTTACATTGTATTATGGACAAGACACAATTCCCCACCAAAGTCGGCTACTCTCAAGGAATAAGAATTACTTTGCTTTCTCTATTATTTCTTGCTTAATTACTTGTCTTTACTTTCATCGTATTCACTTACTTTTTCCATCGTAATATACTGTATTGCTTGTGACCTCATTCATAATTAATTGTTTAACTTAGACATACAAATTTAGGCATAAAAAAACTTCACCCTGTTGTCTCCATGATCGGGCAGAGGGTTGTTGTGCACATTCGGTGCCTTCAAGTGTATCACCTTATGATCAATTAAATCTTGTATTTTATCCCTTAAAGCAAAGCATCTTTAGTGTCCTGGCCGGGTCCTCCAGAATGATAAGCACAAGTTTTGGAGTGATCAAAGAATGGTGAGATCTTTTCAGGCAGCGGGGTGTTGTTCATTCTAGGCTTTTGATTATCATTATCAGGGTGAGGCCTTGGTGGGTAGGTGCTGGTATTTCAATAGTTTGGAATTTGTGGGTATGGCGGCCATTGTGGATGTGGGTTTTGGAAAGCAGGTTGTGTGTTGTATAATGGTGGAGCGTATTGATATGATGGTAGTGGTGTTTAGTAGTAGTGGTTGTGGGTGGGAGTGTGATCGAGAGAGGCAGTGATGAAAGAGACATCATCCTTTTTTTTCTTAGTTATTCCGGTGCTACCTATTTGCAGTACTTTGTTGGTGGCTTACAGCGCAGCCAGGCTAATAACCCTTCCCGTTTTCAACCCATCTTCAACAATGTCACCAATCTTGATCAAATTCCCAAACTTCTTGTTCTGCATGTTTAGCATCTTGTCAAAGTATACATCTTCTTGTATACGGATGAAAGTGGCTACTATTTCTGTATCATGCATGGGTGGTTGGACCTTTGCAGCTTCAGCTCTCCACCTTGTTGCATATTCCCTGAAAGTTTCGGTAGGCTTCTTCTTCAACTTCACCAGGTAGAATCGGTCGGGCATGGCATCCGTGTTATGCCCAAAACTGTCAACAAAATCTCCAGCCATAGCTTCCCAACTTGTCCACTTCTTCAGCTTTTGTTTAGAATATCACGTTAGTGCATCACCTGCCAGACTACGGTTGAATAAATGCATTTTGATCTTTCCATCATGTCCCACTCAAATCAGCTTGTCACATTAAGACCTCAAATAAGCCATCGGGTCACCGCTGCCATGGAAGAGATTGAACTTTGGTGTCTTGCAACCGTCAGGCTACTTTAGATTAGGATAGAGGCATAAGTCTTCGTAAGCCAAACCCATAGTCTCCTTAGTCACTTGGAACTGCTTGAACTTTTCCACCAACCACTTGACTTGCTCCTTGGTAATGTTTTTATCCTCCCCTGTTCATGCATACATGTGGTGATCTTTAGTAGGTGAGGAAACAGGTTGGGTTTCAGCAGTAAAGGTGGGAATTAAGTGGTGAGGTTGTTTTGTAGTGATTTTGGTGGTGCAATGCAGGTAGGGTATAGGAGATCTTTTTCGAGAAACATGGGGTCTTTGCCATGAGGTTGAGTAGGCTTGTTTTGGTCGGCAGTTCCATCAGCATAGACAGGGGGAATTCTGTTCTCCAACTCAAACAACATTTGCTCCAGCTTTGCATACTCCTAGTACGCGATCAAACTCTATTTTCCAGGAGTACCTCCGATAATAGAGTTGGTAGTCCTTCCATCAACTTTGTCACACTCAGCCATGATATTTTGTCTCGTCCTTGTCCTTGTAGGTAAAGGGGGAGGTGTCGAAATTGGTCCTCTGGATCTTAGATGGTAATGCTGTCGGGCCAGAATGCACAAACCAACCTTCGGGGATTGGGAGTAAAATATCCTTAAGAAACAAACAAAGATAGATATGAGTAGAGCGTTAGAAAATTTAGCATAGAAGTCAATGTCATGTAATCGCGTCCTATTATGCAGGGAACCTCTTTTGTGCCAGAGGTAGGTCTATCGATGATTTGAAGTAATATTTGCGCCGAGTATATCATTTTCTTTTGCTTGAGAATAATCAAAATAATTCTATAAACCCCAAAAATGAAGAAATTTTATTTGATTTGCTTGGCTTTATTAGAACCACTAATCTTGCAAAAGAGAAAAGAAATGTCTTGACTAAACTGACTCAAACAACTCGACTAAAGAAAATGACTCGACTTCAAACTAAAGGCCAAGAAATTTTGTGCTCCAGTCAAACATCGTCAAACATATTCTTCCTCTTCTTTCTCCCTTCCTCCAGTACTTTCGGGGGGGGGGGGGAATAAAAACTTCCTCCATGAGATCTTTCCCAGTCTGTATGTCGCCCGGTGAGTTTGCGAAAGAATTAAGAATTTGCACCCCTAGTTCTTTGTCTTCAAGTTGTACTTTTTTGTAATACTCTGCATATCCATTAAGAAGGTTTTTCTAGTTCCCTATGACTTGACTTAGTCCCATTGATTTGTTCATCCAAAATCTACCCTCGTCTTCTTTGATCTTTGCCTTGTATTGCCTCCTCATTTGCCTATTCTGGGTTGCTCTGAGTTCTCTCCTCTTTTATTCATATCTAGCTCGGGGCTCCGACCTTTCTTTTCGATGTGGGTTTAGACTTAAACTTCTCTTTGTCTTCTTTGAGCCATTGAGGATAGGCCAAAGCAGCGCCGGGGTATACCCTATTGTCTCGATCATGACAGAATTGTCTCGTCACTCTCTTCTCCAATATCACCAATATTGTATCGACCGTGGGGCGGTCTATGTCATCCATATCATCATTGAAACTCTACCCTTTTGGTTAATTGGGGAAGTAGTTATGCCATTCCTACTTGCCTGAGAATTCTTAGGGGACATAGTGATGAGTCCCTCGGAACCCGATCAGTGTCAAGAAAGTAGCATCTTGCCCTTGCAAAGAGACTGTCAAACAAGCACAATATTCTATCACCCACTGAACATCTTACAAATGATCGAACTTATTGACCCATCTATTCATGCAGTTAGGTTTCGCCCATGGTGCAACATCGGCCATGCGAGCACCGTTCGTCCTGATGCCGTCAGTCCTTGGAGCCACTGGTGCAGATAGGGTTATTTCGATCTTTTGGAGATTCTCGATTAACCATATTTGCAACAAGAAATTGCACCCTTCGAAATAGTTCGCTGCTTTCCTACACTTAGTCAAAGCTCTTTAAATGTCTCCCATGATCACTGGAACCAAACTCGCTAGATATTTTGGGGGGCCTCTGAGTAACTATTCAACCACCAATCCCATCTTTATGTCAATATTTCCTCCTTTTTTAGGGAAAATCATGCTTCCTAAGAAAGCAATGGTGAAAGCCATAGATTTAATCAACCCCAAGTCTTGAATCTCCGATGCCCCTTGGAGATCATATCGAAGAGCTAAATCTCTGAACCTGGAATACAGAAATTCTAAGGTAACCTTAGCATCTTGAATCCACTGAACAAACTTGGTTGACGAACATAGGTATGGTATATAGGGGACTTGCAGAAGGTCGAGGAATTCAACGGGTTCTACTTTTCAGGGGTAAATCATAGTTTCAGGTCTAGATGCTAACCTTGCCAAACTTTCAATTTCTTCCAACATTGGTGCCAAATCTATGCCGTTAAAGTAAGACACAGCCCTTTTGTAATCCCAAAAATGAGTTGCCGCTTCAACCAAACCCGACATTGCTTCGTACCACATAAGGGCCAACAGACCACCCAACACCTTTTGGACACTCTCTTTGCTAGCCTTAGTCAGATTATCCTACCAAAGTTTGATCAGATAGGGAGCTTGGACAAGCGCGTTGAATTGAAGTGAGCCTCTTGCAGCCATAGTCTGAAAACAAAACAAAAATAAAAGATCACAATAATCCTATTGTTTTGATTAAACTCAAGTAAATGATCAATATTCAGTGCAAGCATTTCTTCAAATCCATGTAATGATGCAATTTTGACATTTTCGGGTCATGGACCCTTTTGACGTTTGGACGAGGTTTGCTAATTGACTGTGACTTGCCAAGGACGTCCAGCCTTCCTAAGTTTGTCATGATGAAAAGGAAAATAAGCACGTATTTTGTTGCTAATTGTTCTAATAATTCCCCAAAAATGATTTTGAAGTTCAATACATGAAGACTTTTTGAAAATAAAAGACCATAAAACTAGACTAAGCAGCATGCTCCTCCCCAAGTCTGGCTCTCTTTGCTCCCTTCACAATCTTCTTAGCTTCTTCCACAGCTTTGGCTAAGTGTCCTTTGGCCGTAACAAGATGCATAATATCTATTGCGTAACATTCAGAGTTCCATTGTTCAAGTTTCGTCGTCAATCCCTTAACCTTTCCTTCTGACTCCAACGCACGTTTCTTCCATGCCTCGATCTCCTCCTTATTTTCTTTTTCTAAATTTATGGCCTTTAACATAAACTCGCGGTACTGAATTTTAGCCTCAACTTCTCTATCCCTTATGTCATTCCCTTGGCATGACCCAACCACAACATTTCCTTTTAAGCAGGAATGCAGGCAACTGATATAGTTCGGCTTGCAACTGGCATTGTATCTGTCTAGCGCTATTGACTTCTCTCCCATGACTAGTCTGCCTTTCCATGATTTTCTGATGCTTTTAACCAGAGGGAAAATATCTTAAGTGTAATCGAATTGGTATTCCTTTGTGTCTGGAACAAATTGTACGATTTGCTTCCTTCCTGCTTGTCTCATGATCCTTAAAGAGAGATAGGGGCTGGAGACCTCATAGACACATAAGTATAAAAATGACGCCTTTTCAAAGTTGATGATGAAATCAGACGAAGAAAACCAAGAAAACATCCACTGAATCGAATCTTCCTTCACATTTTCGAACAACTTTATCCATTCTTGGTTGTTTTAGCTTTGGAACCCCGTAATGATCTCCGACTAAGTAATTTGAGCCAGATGGTTTGGGTAACTCTTGCGATCCTCCAACCTTCCTCAAATGTTCTTTGACCCATGCCTGTAACCAAAGGTTACTGTCAATACCCATTTTTCCTCGAACCGATTAAAGTTCAAAATAGGGCTCAACTTACTGGAACTCACGGGTAATGATGTAGGAAATCAAATGTGGAAAGTAAAGATAAAGAGCGAGACGTAACTCGATCGATAATCTCAAGTAGCAACGGAGAACTTGTTCCGTTACACCCCGAGAGAATGTCAAGAACACCTACACTAGGCAACTGCCCTCGAGCTAACGTGAGCACGCAAGTACAATGATCGGGGGGGATTGGAATTCATCTAGATCCGCTAGAGGAAGAACAAGTCCCATCAAGGTTTCATTCATTCAATCAAAGAGTTCAACTCTCAACACAAGTGTTTGTTTAATCATCAAAGTAAGCTCATGAAAATAACAAGACATCTAGCTATTTATAGGTGTTGTTAGACACCCTTTGAAAGGTCTAAAATGCCCACACTTAGGCTTAGGAATAAAAGGATTACGTAGGGTCAAAATAGTCATAACATAGCTACGAATCACGTGCTTCAGCATCCCGGGCGGAGCGCCCGCTTTTTTGTGCGTTTTGGGCAGTGGGGTTGGCTGGGCGGTCCGCCTGGAATTGGGACGGTCTGCCTGGCCCCTTTGAGTTCTGGGCGGCGGCGCCTAAGGTGCAGGTGGGGCGCCTGGTTCGCTGGGCTGCTCCCCTTGCACGTTGAGCACCCGAAATGGCTTCCAAACGCTTCCTTCTTCTAGGTCCTTCCTCGCCAAGTGTAAGTGTACTCCTTCGATCTCCCTAGCTTGGCTCAGAGTGAAGGGCCTCGTGGTTTGCCCGGCATCATCCTCCCCTTCTTGAGAGGATTTCATTCTCGAAATTGAAGCATCATCCACGACCTCTTCATCATCATTCACGACCTCTTCATTACCTACATTCAAAGGAACCAAGTCACAAACATTGAAAGTATTAGAAACTTGATACTCACTTGGCAAGTCAACCACATAGGCGTTGTTGTTTATCTTTGAGAGCACTTGGAATGGGCCATCTCCACGGGGTGCCAACTTCCCTTTCCTAAGGCTTGAAAACCTTTCTTTCCGGAAGTGCACCCATACATAGTCACCCTTCTTGAGTTCCACCTTCTTGCGTCCTTTGTTTTTCTTGGAGGCAACCTTAGCATAAGCTTCCTCCAAATTCTTCTTTGCCTTAGCATGTAGCTCCATCAAAGCCTTGGCTCTAGCTTTCCCTTCAAAATTAACAACCATTTCCCTTGGAAAAGGGGTTAGATCAAGGGGAATCAAATGGTTAAAACCATAAACACATTCGAATGGAGTTATGCCAATCATTCTATGCACGGTGCGATTGTAGGCAAACTCCATAAGGGGTAGCTTTTCAATCCAAGTCCCACCCTTACCTCGGGTCATGGATCTAAGAAGAGCACCCAAGGTACGGTTTACCACTTCCGTTTGACCATCGGTTTGAGGGTGGTGGGACGTAGAAAACAAGAGTTTGGTGCCAAGGGCACCCCATAAACTTCTCCAAAAATGACTTAGGAACTTAGTGTCGCTATCACTCGCTATAGTTTGAGGCACACCATGTAGCTTCAAAACATTTTCAATAAACAAGGAAGCTACATGTTGGGCGTCATCACATTTCTTGCATGGAATGAAATGAGCCATCTTTGAGAACCTATCCACGACAACAAAGATGCTATCGTGGCCCCCCCTAGTCCTTGGTAATCCCATGACAAAGTCCATTGATATATCCAACTATGGACTACTAGGTACGGGGAGTGGGGTATATAGGCCATGGGGGTTAGACTTGGACTTGGCAAACTTGCACTCAAGACAAGAGTTGCAAAGTCTCTCAACATGTGTCCCCATTTTAGGCCAATGGAATTGCTCCCTAAGGATGGCTAAGGTTTTATCCCTACCAAAATGACCCATGAGTCCTCCACAATGTGCCTCTTGTACAAGCAATTCCCTCCATGAGGACTCGGGTATGCACACTTTACCATTTTTAAAGATGAATCCATTAGACCATTGGTATTTTTCAACTCTCTCCCCTATCTCTAGAGCATCATGGACACTCTTTAGCTTCGGATCATGAGCATACATTAATTTGATGCTCTCGAATCCCATGAGCTTAGAGGTGAGAGTGGTGGCTAGTGCGAACTTTCTAGAAAGCGCATCCGCCACAACATTGTCCTTCCCTTTCTTGTATTGGATCACATAGGGAAAGGACTCAATAAATTCAACCCACTTGGCATGTCTCTTATTGAGCTTCTCTTGGCCTCTCAAATGCTTGAGTGACTCATGGTCACTCTTGATTACAAACTCACGAGGCCAAAGGTAGTGTTGCCAATGGGCAAGGGCTCTCACAAGGGCATACAACTCCTTGTCATATATAGAATAATTCAAGGAGGCCCCTTTCAACTTTTCACTAAAGTAGGCGATGGGTTTGCTATCTTGCATTAATACACCACCAATTCCCACCCCCGAGGCATCACACTCAACCTCAAATTCCTTCCCGAAGTCGGGCAATTGCAATAGGGGGCCGGTACTTAACCTACCTTTCAACTCTTGGAAGGCCTTCTCTTGAGGCTCTCCCCAAACAAAGGGTTGGTCCTTCTTCACCAATTCGGTGAGTGGAGCGGCGATAGAGCTAAAGTCTTTCACAAATCGTCTATAAAAGCTAGCAAGACCATGAAAGCTCCTCACTTGAGTCACGGTAGTAGGAGTAGGCCAATCACGTATGGCCTCTACCTTAGACTCATCCACCTTCACTCCTTGGGCACTCACAACAAACCCAAGGAAGACAACCTTCTCCACACAAAAGGCACACTTTTTCAAATTGGCATAGAGCTTTTCGGCTCGTAGTGCCTCAAGAACTTGGCTCAAGTGGCCAACATGCTCATCTATTGTCTTACTATAGATCAAGATATCATCAAAATAGACAACGACAAACTTGTTAATAAAAGGCTTCAAAACATGGTTCATGAGTCGCATAAAAGTGCTAGGTGCATTGGAAAGCCCGAAGGGCATTACTAACCATTCATAGAGACCAAATTTGGTCTTGAATGCGGTTTTCCATTCATCTTCGGGTTTCATCCGGATTTGATGGTAACCGGACCTAAGGTCGATTTTGGAAAAGACACACGACCCACTCAATTCATCCAACATATCATCAAATCGTGGAATAGGGTGATGGTACTTTACCGTTATCTTATTCACGGCTCGGCAATCCACGCACATTCTCCACGATCCATCCTTCTTGGGCACAAGAATAACCGGTACGGCACATGGACTTAAACTCTCCCGGACCAAGCCTTTAGAGAGCAAGTCATCTACTTGCTTTTGCAATTCTCTTGTATCCTCCGGATTACTCCTATAAGCCGGTTTGTTTGGGATTTGAGACCCCGGGATGAAATCAATTTGATGTTCAATCCCTCTCAAGGGAGGGAGTCCACTTGGCATTTCATCCAGGAACAAGTCTTCAAACACCTTCAAAAAACATTCAATGGCACTAGGTAATGGGTTAGAAGAATAATCAAATTCGGAAGAAAGAACCATACCTTTTTGCACAATGCATAGGAGAAGCTTGTTGCCATCATTTCCCTTTAAGAGCTCGCCCGGTTGCATCATGGCACATATGCCACCGGTAGATGAAGTAGGTGGGATTGCCACCATGCTTTTGGACAAAGGGCAAGTGTCAATGATTGACTTGGCCTTTGCCACCTCTCTCAACTCCTTCATTTTCTTGTAGTCATCACTTACTTGCTTAGGAGTGAGAGGTTTAAGCACAAATCTTCTCCCTTCATGTTTGACCGTGTAAGTGTTGACACGACCGTCATGCACCACTTGCCTATCGAATTGCCAAGGCCTCCCTAAGAGTAGGTGGCATGCTTGCAATGGCACAACGTCAAACAAATGCTCATCTACATAACTCCCCATTTTGAATCGAATCATCACTTGCTTCACTACCTTAAGCTCCCCACATTCGCTTAGCCATTGTAGCCGGTAAGGTTTAGGATGCTTCATGGTAGTCAACTTTAATTGAGACACAAGTGATTGACTCACTACATTTGCACAACTCCCGGAATCAATTATCATAGAGCAAACAACATCTTTGACCCGGCACCTAGCATGGAAAAGATTTTCCCTTTGTAAGGTTTCACCATCTTCCACAATCATAGCCCCTAGGCTCCTTCTCACAACCAAGAAAGTATGAGGATCCTCCTCCTCCACCGTGTCATCAAACAAATCATCCTCTACTCCCTCATCTCCCTCTACTCCCTCTACTCCCTCATCTTCCGATTCACTCTCTTTCTCATAAGCATCATTACCAACAACAATCATGGTCCTCTTCGTAGGACATTCCCTAGCAAAGTGCCCATAGCCTTTGCACTTGTTGCATTGCATGGAAGAAGAAGTAGGAGCATGTAATTGATTTTTAGAGTTACCTCCCACATTAGATGTGTTCTTCTCATAGGGCTTCTTCACTTCCTTGCTTGCATTTGCACCACTTGTGCCACTTGCACTTGGAAATTTGGCATTTGGAGTAGAAGTCTTCCAATCCTTTGGTTTGCTCACGGAAGTGGAAGTGTTGCTCTTGTAACGGTTGGACTTTTCTTTATCAAGCCATTTCTCGGCTTGAATAGCGGCATCAAGGACTTCTTGAAGTGATAGATAAGAATGCAATCTCAATTGTGAAGCTATGCCATAACTCAAACCATTCATGAACCGGATCACGGCTTGCTCCTCATCTTCGGTGTCCATATTCAAGGCCATTCGAGTTCTTTCAAACTCATCAAAATATTCATGCACCGTTTTGACACCTTGCCTCAACTCATAAAGTTTCTTGAGTTGTTCTTGTCGATATCTAGGGGTGACGTATTTGATACTCATGATACCCTTCAAGTCATTCCAACCCACATTCACGGGAACTCCCCCTCTCCTCCTTGATCTCTTGACGGACTCCCACCAAGTAGATGCATAGGATTCAAAAGAGGAAATGGCATAAGTACCTTTCTTTTCATCCGTCATATCATTGGTGTCAAAGAATCTTTCAATTTGTAGCACCCAATCAATGTAAGCCGCCGGATCACAATTCCCCTTAAAACTTGGAAGATTGAGCTTCACACTATTGAGGTTGTTGTTGTTGTCACGTCCCCCTTGGAAAGGCTCCGGTTGGCCTCCATAGTGATCTCCATAACCTCCATAATCTCTCCTAACATTCCCTCCAACATGCCCCATGGGTGGCCCTCGACCTCGGCCTCTACCCCTTTCCACATTTCGACCCCAATTCATACCTCGCCTTGGTTGAAAGTGATCATCATACCCATAAGCCTCATCAACATACTCGGCTTCCTCCCCATCTTGAGCTTTAATAGGTTGCTCAAGAGCTTGGACATTGCGGATGGGTCTTGGAAATGGAATGTTCCTTTGGGGGTTGTCTAAGATACGGGGAATGCCCGCTCGTTGGGTATTGCCCAACACTTGATCAATCCTCTCACGATCTTCCTTTACCCGTTGTTGTTTAAGCAACTCAACAACTTGTTCCGGGGTAAAGGTAGGACTACTTGAGCCCTCTCCGGTCTCAATTTGGACACTCGGGGTCCCTTTCTCAATTGGGACACTCGGGGTCCCTTGTTCGCCTTGGGTACTTGAGGCCCCCTTCTCAAGGGACTCAATCCGTTGGTTCATGAGGTCCATCTTGGCAAGAAGATTAGCCAAGGCCTCCTTTATGAAATCTTGTCCTTCGTTAGCCATCGTACCTACACAAGTAACAAACGTTAGCAAAACAACCTCACTCACTCCCTCACAAGTGTTTCACTCGGTTAACTCGTATGCGGGTGGTGGATTTTTCACTCGACTTGTAGTTCCAAAGCTTCACGTAGATGACTAGCAATTCCTCAACCCAACCAAACTATTCACGAGTCACGCACACTCCGGGGTGAGTGGAATCAATAGGACTCAATGAACGCTAAGCACTTTGAAGTAAAGTACTTGAATCAAAAGAAACTACGAGTCTTCTTTGGATTTCTATTCTCCAACTATGGCACGAATCACCTAAAGCAATGAAGGATTAGTGTTAATTAAGTAGGAAGAGTACTTAGATCAACACCAATTAGAGGTTAGGCAACAAAGAATCAAGCAAACCTAGAAGAAACTACCCGTTTCCCAAGCTTCAGTGCTCAGGCGGAGCGCCCAATGAAGTGGGGCGGAGCGCCTGGCAAAAAGTCCAGAGAGGTCGGGCAGGCAGAGCGCCCAGTGGTGGGGCGGAGCACCTGGAGCAAGAAGAGTTCAGGCGGAGCGCCCAAGGTCTAGGCGGGGCGCCTGGACGAAGAACAACCTGGGTTTTCAACAACGTGTTCTTCGATTTCAATCCAACTTTTTGGTCGATTCCAACATGTTTTCCCCAAATTCGAAGTACCCAAAGTTGTATATTGATATAATCACCAATCCCCAATGATTTTCACACCCAACCAAACAACAAACAAGGCACAATCATGATTCAAATTTCAAGTTGGGGTTTTCACAATTTTCAAAAGGGGTCAAAAAGGTGGGTTTCGATCTTTCAAAATCAATGTTATACAACTCCGATTCACACCAAATTTGTTGCAAATGATTCGTTTTCAAGAGTAGATCAATCCCCGGTAATCAAATCCAAAACCCCACAATCACACAACCCAAAATCAATCAATTTTCCTCAAGAACAAGGGTTTGGTAGGGTTTAAGGAAAATTGGGGTTTCAATTTTTCAAACTTCACCAATCCAAGTAAATTTGGTACCCAAACAACGGGAATTCAATCACGATCACAAATCTATAACACCCACTTCAAGAATCGTTCATACCAAAAAGTTACACCAATTTTTGTATTTTTCAATTTTTCAATTTTTTTGTGTTTTTCTTCTATCAACAACTTCAACAACAAGAAATCTAAACAAACTAACCTAGGCACGAAGAATCAAGGGTCGGGGGTCCGTAGAAATGATACCCGAGCCTTGCTCTGATACCAAATGATGTAGGAAATCAAACGCGGAAAGTAAAGATAAAGAGCGAGACGTAACTCGATCGATAATCTCAAGTAGCAACGGAAAACTTGTTCCGATACACCCCGAGAGAATGTCAAGAACACCTACAGTAGGCAACTACCCTCGAGCTAACGTGAGCACGCAAGTAGAATGATCGGGGGGGATTGGAATTCATCTAGATCTGCTAGAGGAAGAACAAGTCCCATCAAGGTTTCATTCATTCAATCAAAGAGTTCAACTCTCAACACAAGTGTTTGTTTAATCATCAAAGTAAGCTGATGAAAATAACAAGACATCTAGCTATTTATAGGTGTTGTTAGACACCCTTTGAAAGGTCTAAAAGGCCCACACTTAGGCTTAGGAATAAAAGGACCACGTAGGCTCAAAATAGACATAACATAGCTAGGAATCACGTGCTTCAGCATCCCGGGCGGAGCGCCCGCTTTTTTGTGCGTTTTGGGCAGTGGGGTTGGCTGGGCGGTCCGCCTGGAATTGGGGCGGTCCGCCTGGCCCCTTTGAGTTCTGGGCGGCGGCGCCTAAGGTGCAGGCGGGGCGCCTGGTTCGCTGGGCTGCTCCCCTTGCACGTTGAGCACCCGAAATGGCTTCCAAACGCTTCCTTCTTCTAGGTCCTTCCTCACCAAGTGTAAGTGTACTCCTTGGATCTCCCTAGCTTGGCTCCGAGTAAAAGGTCTCGTGGTTTGCCCGGCATCAGGTAAAGACTTAGAGTCACCACCTAACATATTTTTTAACTAGGTGTATTAGGGCACCTACTTTGTTTCTATCCAATTTTATAATTAACTCCGAAACTTAGTCTACGAATTAGAAATTCTAGGTAAGAGTTCAAGTTAACCCGAGAGGAAGGGGTTAGGCACCTCTCAGGCTCCACCAAATGTGGTTACCGGCCGGACTAAATAATTGGGATTCAAATAACTTAAACTAAATCTAACTAACTAAGGTCTACTATAATATACAAGTTGTACAATAATAAAATTAAGTAAAAGGTTTAAATTGGCGAGTTTCTTCTTCCATAAGGAGCTTTAACCAAATAGACCTCGCGAAATAAAAGAGAGTTGGTTAGAATGTCAAAACAAATTAACAAATAAAAAAATTAAAATAATGTAATAGTAAGTTGAATTAAGAGTATTTCTGAACTGTCGTCTTTGAAAATATCTCTCCAAATGTACCTCGCAAAAGATATGAAAATGAATTAGTATGACAATTAATAAATAATAATAATAAGAATAATAATAGTAATAAAAATAATAATAATATTAACCATAATAATAATAACAATAAAAGGAATAATAATAATAATAATAATAATAAAGGAAAAATAGATTTTGTGAAAATTTAGGCTCAGATTAGTGTATTGCAATCAAATAGAGGTTAGGGATGTCAATACAGCTGCAAACACGGAGCCTAGATAGGTTCGCCATGCCAAGTACCTCCAATCCCACCACTCTACTATCACTTACTTCGCAAAGTATTAAATATCGTCATCGCCTATTTATTATTCGGAGGGACAAAATCTTAAGGGATTGTTTTGTTGTATCGGGACGGTACTGTTGGCCTCCAAATCGTCATTGGCCTTGTAGTATCTATTCAAATCAGTCCGTACGCCTCAATACATGTATATATTTTTTCATTGGCCATATCAGTGCTTAATGCCCAAATAGTATCTGTTCAATATCAGCAGGATCCAATAAAGAATTTTAGCAAAAATGCATTTCTAAATTGTATAGCAAAAACGAGATCACTCAACATTTTAAACACTTTTTGTAGTAGATTAGCGTAGGACCCTTCAGTGTCAAACAACTCCAAAGGAACCATAAGGTTCACACAGAAGAACCGGACCTCGCAACAAAGAAATAAGAAAAACGAGTCAGGAACAACTAGAAACGATCACCTCAAAAACAAATTGCAGCAATAGCAAAACAACATGGTATCAATGATAGTGAAAAAAAACAGAGATAAGGGAAGGACTTTACCGGGGTGAAGTTTTTCGGTGAGATCTCAGCGATAACAGGGAAAGGGAACAATCAGAAGATGAAAATGAGATGGGAGGCGGAGGAGCGACTCCAAACCCGCCTTGACAGCATCACTGCAACTCCGCCAACCCCTTTTCAATTCCGATCACAAATCATTCCAGAAACGGTAGGGGAATAAAGAGAACAGGGATCTCGACTATGGGGAATTTTGACGGGATTGCGGTGGTAATGGTCTCTCCAATTCTGTCTATTTCCGGCGGTGGCGATGATGTGACGCCACTGGTTCTATCACCACAGCCCCGATCTCCCTTATTTTCTTCTTTGTTTTGCGGTTGTCTTGACTAGCGGTGGTAGTGTGGTGTATGTGTATGTACTTGTTCTTGTTCGATTAGTGTGTGTGTGTATTGGAATTTATTTGTGATGGGTGCGTGGTTGTATGCTGTGTACGACTGTTGATGGTAGTGTGTACGCATGATGTGTGATGATGGTATATCGGTGAAGGAGTTTTGATCTGTATGTGTTTTGATGATGGTTCTTTTTCCACAGTTGCTTTCTCGTGGTATCCCATTTCCATTTTGTCTGATGGTGTAACCGAGTCTGTGTGATGTATGTGTGAATGTATATGTAGTGATGGGATTAATCAAGGGGTGGAGAGATTTGGAAGATTCAGGGAGAATTATAGAATGATTTCCCTTAATTAAGGGAATAGGTGAAATGAAATATGGGGGCTGATTTTGGGGAGGGGATTTTGGTAATGAGAGATTTTGAAAAAGAGAATAAAATCAAGCATAGGATTTGGGGAATTTTCTTTCAAAATTCAAATGACGAGAATGTATTTGGTTAAGAAACTTGCTCAGATTCGACGTGAAAAATAGGGATTTGTAAAAAGGGATTAGTTCAAACTAAAACAGGAGGAAAAAGAAATTTAATTGTAATTATGAACGTATCTAGACGAACACTTGTCTAGGTTCAAAAGAAATTTTAAAAGAAAATATCTTAGAATGATTTTAGGGGGTGATTGTGATTGGATTAATATGGGAGATTCAAGAATGTATCTAGACCGTATTTTGTCTAGGTTCGAGAGAATTTGAAATAAATAAATAAAATGGATATGATATTTCAATTGGACTGATATTTAACTAAAGGTGCAAAATAATAATAGAACAAATATAAATGCATAAAGAGATCATATACAAAAATATATGCACAAATACAAACAATGATCAAATAAAGTTAAATAAGTATAAAATAGGTATAAACAGTTACTAAAAATATTATAAATGCAGCAACTTGTACAAATGGACACAATTTAAACATTTAGCAAATAGCCTAATATTGCATGATACAACCATAATTATGTATAATTAAGGTATAACACACATGCATACATATTTTCTAATGCACATTTTTTCAATTAGTCAATAGCCAATTTATAGAAAAAGAAGTGACAAAATTGGGTGTCAACAGCTGCCCTTCTTTGCCCGGGGATGATGAAAAGAGTCTTCAGTGAAAGATAGTTGATGGAGTAGCCAATTTTGTCACGACGGGCAGACAAAGTTAAAAAGAAAATGAGAGTTTTGGTGTATTTTTAGCCGAACCCCAGTCTCTGAGTTTCCTACATATCTCAGGTTTCTAGTGAATCAGGCCTTGTGTAGTTTTAGAATGGTATGTTGCCTTTGTGACATATTTATGGCGCACGATTTTGGATGTAAAGACTAAACTTATCCAAGTATGTAAAGTTTAGATTCGTGTATGCTTTATCTTTTGGTGAGATAAATGAAGAATGAGGCAAAGGCACTAGCGATGATGAGATAACATTAATAGATCGAGCGTGGGAAAAGAGGCTTAAAATCATCCTAGTTATGAAAATATGACGCGCTATACACCTATAAATAGGATTTTATATGTACATAGTTTTCACTTCATCTCGATAAATGAGTAATCTTGCCTTCAATATTGCCTTGACTGAGCTGGAAAATATTTGAGGAGCAAGTTTTATAAGTGCGCACGATTCAAATAGATGAGCACGATTAAGCACGAAAACACGCACGATTGATGCAGATAGGCTTGAATAGACAAAGTAGGTAATAATTGGAAGGAAATGCAAAATGGCATCCTAATTTTTAATGAAAGATTACGCAGATTACTTGTGGGAGCATGAGATGGTGTGTTGGAATTTCATAGAATAGGTAGTTTGCAGGTACAACAAAGCCGAGGTAACATCGATAGATCGAGTGTGGGAAAAAAGGCTTGTAATCATCCTAGTTATGAAGATGTGGTGCACTATACACCCATAAAGAGGAGTTTACATGGGCATAGTTTTCACTACAACTCGATAGATGAGTCATCTTGCCTTCAACATTGTCTTGAATGAGTCTGGGAACATTGAGGAGTAAAACACGATAAATGCCATGATTCAAACTCGAGAACACTCATGATTGATACAGATGGGATTGAGTAAGAAGGAATACAAAACTAACACCCAATCGCCAAGGAAAAATTAGGTAGATCACTGGTGCGAGTATGGAAATATAGCTTTGAGCACTTTGGAACTCAGCAAAATAGGTAGCTTGCGGGTGTAGCAAAAGCATTGCCTGTAGGATTAAGCATCTTGAACTGGGTTTTGGAATGATGCTTTATGTGTATTTGAGGTTTTGTGGTTGCGCAATTTTGCGTGGGTAATGATTTTTTGGGAGCAAGTGTGAGTATGGAACAAGGGTTCGTCGAGAGATCGAGGAGTGCCCTGCAGCAAAATCAAGATAAATGCAAATAGAGATAAATATAAAGATAAAGTAAAATTCCCTCTTGAGTTGAGCTCCGCTTTGTTATGTAGTTGTCTACTCTGCTTTCAGGTGCTCAGTGCTAGGGAATGTATGCCTCTCCTTCATTTGCTAAGTGCTTCTCGTCAGGAAATAATTGCTTCGTCGCGCCGAGCTGTTATTGGATCATCTTGCCAGTACAACGTCGGTTTGTATGTGTTGCGATAAAAGTGAGTTTTGAAAAATAGTATGTATGTAAATGCATAAAGAGACTTTCCTAACGTGGGATCGCCTTATCAATGCTTTTCGTCATTTAAATGTGTTCTTGTCACATCGGGCTGTATACCCCCTTTTTGTATTGAACTATGTATCTTTTCATGCAGGGCTGTCTATCATTCTTTCATTTGGTTGCATACCCTTTGTCATGATAGGCTGTCTACCATTTTCATCAGGGTGTCTACCCTTTGTCATGCCAAGCTTTCTACCACTCTTTTCATCGGCCTGTCTATCCTCCGGGCTGTCTACCCCATGTCATGCCATTCTTTTCGTCGGGTTGTCTACTCTCTGGGCTGTCTACCCTTTGTCGTACCATTCTTTTCACCGGGTTGTCTACCCATTGGGCTGTCTGTCTCGCCAAGTTTTTCATCGGGCTTTCTACCCTCTGTCATGCCAATCTTTTCGTCGGGCTATCTACCCTTTGTCGTGCCATTATTTCTCATTGGGTTTTCTACCCTTTGTCATGCGAATCTTTCTCATCAGGTTGTCTACCTTTTGTCATGCCAATCCTTTCACTGAGCTGTCTATCCTCCAGGCTGTCTATCTTTTGACGTATCATTTTATCGGGCTGTCCACCCTCTCGGCTGTCTACCAATTGTCATGCCATTCTTTCTCGTTGGGCTGTCTACCCTCCAAGTTGTCCACCCTTTGTCATGCCAATATTTCTCATCGGGTTGTCTACCCTATGTCCTGCCAATCTTTTCACCGGGCTGTCTACCCTCTGTTATGCCAATTTTTCATCGGGCTGTCTACCCTCCGGGCTGTATAACCTTTGTCATGCCAAACCTTCTACTACTCTTTTTATCGGGCTGTCTACCCTCTGGGCTGTATACCTTTTCTCATGCCAAGCTTTCTACCACTCTTTTCATCGGGCTGTCTACCCTCCGGGCTGTCTACCCTTTGTCATGCCAAGCTTTTCACCACTCTTTTCATCGGGTTGTCTACCCTCTGGACTGTATACCCTCTGTCATGCGAAGCTTTCATCGAGCTGTCTATCCTTTGGGCTGTATACCCTGCAAAAATAAAAGTAAAGCATAGCAAAGAAAAACTGAATGCTTCTCGTCGGGAGATGTTTGCCTATTACGTCGGGCTGTGTACCGTTCAAACAAAAGTAAAATAAAGTGCAACAAATAGAATGTCATTGTTATGTCATGCAATGTGCTAAGATGCCTTTCTTGAATTTTTTAGGGGATCTCAAAAATTTCTGCCCCAATGTCAAGCTTGCACATTTTGGAATTTTTGAGGTGGTCCTCAAAAATTCTACCTCAGTTTATTGCCTATGACAGATCGCTAAGAGAGGGTGGTTGCGTTGCATTGAACACCAATGTATTAGCTAGAATCTGTGCTCGTTCTTTAGTGTGGCGATTGGGTATATCGATGACTATAATCATATGGATACTTGTATGCCCAGACTGAGGTTTGATATTTGGATTTGGCCGGATTTGGGGGTCGTCCAAAATTGTATTTATCTTAGGTAGTGATGGGGTGTCTTCATGTTTCATGCTTTTCTTTTCGAAAGTCATGGAGCTACCTTTGATGGATTGGCCTTTGTCGAAAGTGTGTTTGTGGTTTGGGAGTTGGAGTTTTCCTTTGTTGGTTCTTGTTGGACCATTGTCTTGCTTTGGTCAATCAGACTTTGAACTTTGTGTTTCAATGCTGGATGTCTCATGGTGACATGGTATTAAATGTGTAAGTGACGAGTGTAGATCTTGTTGGATCGAATTTAGGAATTGGTATCTAGGGAGTAGTTTATTTGTTGGGTACAATATCTTTTGACTGAGCTAAAGGAGTAAAGGTATGAGGTTTTGTCTTTTTGTATGTCCTTGATTGTATTGAGCCTGATAAGGTTGTTGTTGAAAGTCTTGAGGGGGGGGGGGGAGGGGGGGTTGTTTTTGTTTTTTTTTTTTTTTGTAAGTTGGGTGCAGTGTGAGGTTATGAATTTTTCCAGCTTCGTTTATATAGTGATTGGATTTCTTTCCTATGGCTCTTGTATGGGTATAGTGACAGCTGATTTCTTTTGCCCATACACAAGTTGTACGGAAGTAGGATTGGGATCGTTTAGGGTTCTCTCGGTGTCCCATGTTGGTGATTTAAAAGTCCTTGTTCTAGAAGAAAATGTTTTCAGCTTGGCATGCCACTTCGGCTTTTCTTAATACAGATTTTTGACCAATTCCGGTGTTCAAGCGCAGAGCGACCGTAACAAAGTGGTGGAATGCACAAAATCGTGTGGGCACACTAGCAACGATTTGACACAAAAATGACACATAAGCTTAAGAGGATGCCTAGGCCGCAGATGACAGATTAGCGCTTGAATTTGGAGATTATCATAGAACGTACAGATATCACAACAGATTGCCTATGTGCTTTATGTAGCAGTCAAGGCAAGGATTTTGGTCAAACGACCGATGCTTGTTTAAGCGGGAGATGAAGAGTTGAATGTCAATGAAAAGTTGTAAAGATGTTGTGTAAGGAATAGATTGTGTTGCGTGACAGAAAAAGGGGGTTGGCTTTTATCGAACACCATGACTTTGAGTGCATTTTCATCCTTTCTTGCAAATTTGTCTGTCATGATGCCTATGTGTCTTTCAAAGAGATACTCAACGTCTTTCATACTTGTCAACCAACTACTGCAATATGGTCCTTGCACCAACTTTCCTTGTTGGATAATATCTTATTGCTGAGTCGTCGAACTCGATGTAGGTTGCCTATGTATCATGTGTACTCTTAGATTGTTGCGTCCTATTGTAGTTGTCATCATGAGAATTCATATCACCCCAATAAAGCCTTCGATCGAAATTGCTCCAAGAAGTCTATTCTCTTGTGCTTTTCTATCAAAGCAACCCTTGCTCTTGTAAGTGTCTCAAATAACTTCATCGTCCTGTTTTATCTTTGCTAGTGGGTAGAGATATGTTTTCCAAATGCTTAGGGAGTTCCCAGGTTTGTCATATGATGAGAGCTTTGTCATTGTGTCTTTGCCTCCCTTTTCAAGTTGAATTGGCTTGCTTGTTTTTGGTTGTTGTGAGGAAGTCTTTGCTACACTTCTTTCTTTCCAATATTATTTTTCATTGGCCCTTTGACTGCTATTTTGATCATTATAGGAGCAAGTTGGAAAATATTTTGGATCACAGTCATGTATTGCAGGTGGTGTGACTGTGTAGACTAGAGCAACAAAAATGATCCTTGCATATTGGTGCCAAAAGGTCTTGTGGTAAAGCAGGTGTGCCTTTGAGTTTGACCAATATATCTCTTGCTCTGCTAATATTATGCTCCATGTGCATAGTGCATGCTGTAGCAAACCCTTCTTACTTGACAATTAACGACAAATGCACTTTGTCTAACCATAACTTCTGTCTTAGTGTTCGACTCAAGCAAACCTTTTAGATAGTAGGTTTTGGGTTTGGTAGTGATTTAGAGATAGTTTGGACATGTGAAAGGCTTTAGACATCAGGATTTGGGCGCAGAGTAGGGAGATGAGATGCCTGCCTTGGAAGGAGATTGGATTTAGGAAGGGATTTACTGAAGGTAGAAAGAGACTTAAGGCAATAGACATGTTCATGCAATGCACATATATCAAATAAGAAATGCCTTCTATAATGCGAAGGACCGTTTTACACACGATGATTTGAAAAGTGCTTTGTGCCACATGCATCATTTAGCTTGCTAATAAAATGGCGGAGCCTAAAAGATAATATTGCATTTATTGGACTTTTGTTACATTGGCTGATATTGAAATAGTGAAAAAGTTGGAAAACATTGCTAGGAGATTAGATCATGGGCAGGTGAATATCTTTCATGCTGATCCATCCCCAGAAGATTCCTCTTCTACTTCTTCGAACGAGTCTCCCTTGGACAAGCTTGCCTCTGATGAGTGTCCTTGAAAATGATGTTGTATGCATCAGTTAAGAGCCGGGATATGTCAAATGTGAAGTTTTTCAACATTTCCCAAGCCTTACTTCCTTTCTCCACTATTCCTTTGTCAACCACAGCGTTCATTCCCTCGCTAGCCCATACACCGATAGACTCTATGCTTTTTGTTAGGAGTTCTGCCTTACTGCACCATTTGCCTTTTTCTTTGTTCTTTTCTTCGACCAAACTTTTCTTCTTTGTTATTTTTTTTGTGCCCTCGCCAGTTGTTTACGTATCCTCTTGTACTAAAGTTTCTAACTCATCAATGTTTCTTTTTTGTTTTGTTGTTGCCCTTGGTTGAACTGCCCTTGCTATGTCTTTCCTGATCCAGTCTGGATAGTCTTCATCATAGCATGCGTCAAACCTGTCTCGTCCAATAGTCTCGAATCCCATTCGTTGCCTTTCTTTCCAAAGCTCTAATATCTTTTCTTTGAACGGTATCACTCCTCTGAGAATATTTGCTTTGAGACTTCTGATGTCTGCAATTTGGGCTACAATCTGCTTTCTCCCTTCTTGTCTAAGTGCCCTTAAAGGAGTGTATGGGTAAACTCCTCTAAAGCCCACTAAAATGAGAAATGGGTCTCTTTCAGACCGTGTGATCACTGTAGCGCTGGGAAAGTAATCAAACATCCATTATATATTTTCTGATGTCAATTGACAGAGTATGTGGTACCATCCTTTGGCAGTTGTTAGCTGGTCCCATTTCTCGAGAACATTGTCCATGCGGGCAGTATGAGTCAATATATAGTCCTCCCTTGGTGTGGAATGGAAGGCTTGGTCTGTGCAGTTCATCTTTTGCAAATGTTCCATGAACCAAATTTGTAATAATAAATTGCAACCTTCGAAAAACCCAACGCCTTTCTTGCATCTTTCTAAAGCACGGTTCATTTCTTCGACGATCATAGGTACCAACATGTATTTCTTCTTAATGTCTTTGAGTAGGGCATCACTAATTGAAACCATGCAAACATCCCCTCATCCTTTATTTTCTGGAATCACGATTGTCCTTAAAAAGATGGTGACAAAAGCAAGTACCCTCCACTCTTGCCAATTCGCTTGGTTAATGCTAAAATTGTCTTCAGATTCTTGGAATGCTTCTTCATACCTGAAGTTGATGTAGAGGGAAGTCAAGAAAATTCCTAATTGTCTCATACTGTCTATGCACAAATCAGGCTTATCTGTAACGACCTCAAATAGTCGTTTCGGAAATCGGGACCTCGATTTGCATGTCGACAATCCCAAAAGCTCCGTAAGGTCCATTATGACATGTCTGAAAATATTTAGCTAAAACGAACTTTGTTAGATAGGTATCGCAGAAAGACATCCGTTTCGAATATTCGTTAAGGCTAAAAGAGGTTTCGGAGCTCGATTTGAGAAAATGAGCTCTGATGTGAAATTTGAAAGTTGCATTAGGTTCGTATGGTAATTTATGACCTGTAGCAACCTTCAGAAGTGAAAACGGACCTCGTTTGATAGGACTTTTGATAAAGTCTCCGTTGCGGAAGTTTAAAAAGGTTAAAAGAGGTTTTCGATCTTGATTTGAGTAAACGAACTCCGATGAGAGATCTGAGGGTTCCGTTAGGTTCGTATCGTCATTTGTGACTTGTAGCAACTTTCGAATTTGAATTCCGGGGTCGTTTGATTAAAATTCGCTATTTTGGCGAAAGTCGAAATTTGACCCTTTTCCGTGGGACCCACTTTTTGAGTTCTAGAGATCCGAATTGAGTTTCGTCTGGACGAGCATGTCACACAAGTCTTGTATGACTTGTGTACAAAATTCGGGGTCATTCCGAGCTTCGTAGGTTCCTGTTTGGACCCAAAAACAGTGGCTGACCTGGTGCAAGCCAAAAAGCTGCTGAATTCTGTTTTTTTACTGTTCAACCTGAAAGAAATCAACTTTTCCGATCAATCTATAAGGAATTGGAAAATTGTCAAAACATGAAAGGGTTAGCTCTTTGAGGTACAATTTGGATAGCATGTGGTAAAACTCTTTAAAGCTGCGGGCTGCTATATATACTAGGGCGGGCATTCATTTTTATTTTCATGTTTTGAGCTTCTAAAAGTGATTCCAAGGGGAATTTAAAGTACCAAAATCATTCCTAAACACAAGGTAACTATTCTTACCCATTTTTAACGCTTTAATCCGAGGATCAAAGTGACGATCCTTGGAAAGAGGGTTTGAACCCTAGATTTGTGAAATGGGAAAAATGACCGAGTTGGCCTCGGGTATATACAATAATGGTACTTTTGGACTCGTGGGAGTATGGAGAGTCCGGAAACATAAATTTTACGGGTTTTGGGTACGTCTGACCCGGGGGTATTTTTGTAAATTGCCTCTTAAATTGCGTAAGGGCTTAGAATCCTTTACTCACATGCTTACGAGTGTGACACTATTTCTTTGGCTCAGAGAGGAGTCTTACGGAGGCACATCGTTTGGGAAAGGAGGTCGTTCCTTAGCCACTTGAGCCGATTTTGAGGTAAGTGAGACTTGACCTCTATTTTGCTTGCGGATAAGATTTGATCTTGCTAAGTAAGATGTCGAGTACTTAATTGACTAGCATTGTCTAGTAGATAGTATTATGTACTACTCGTTATATTTATACAAAAAGGAGAAATCACAAACGTGACTTGTGTATAGTCGATGTTGTGTGCCTGTGTATTATTGATACGCTCTAGGGACAGAGGCCGTTGGTGCGTTATGACCTAGGAGCGAAATTTCATCTAGGGACAGAGGCCGGTGGTGCGTTATGACCTAGATGTGGAGACTTATAGGGACATAGGCTTGTGGTGCGTTATGACCTATAAGTAAAGTTGTTTATAGGGACAGAGGCCTGTGGTGCGTTATGACCTATAAACAAAGCCGCACCGGGTGTGTGCTTATGCTATGTGCTAGGTATATCATTAGTTATGTGGTATGCGAGATATATCATCGTCATGCTGTGTGTTAATTATATTATTGCTTATGCCATAGTATCAATATAATATTGTATATGCTGCCTATATTATGTATCTTTATATTATTGACCATGTTATGTATTCGCGTATTATTGCTTGTGTTGTTGTATAATTATATTATCGTATGTAATGTTTATGGGTTACTGTAAAGGTGTGGATTGTACTTCCGTTATCTGCTTATGCATTATCAAAGACTTGTCCCGAAAGGGTAATTTAGCGGGCCTGTCGATGATCTTACTGGGCTTTGGCTCATAACTTACTGTTTAAATGTGCAGATCCTTCTACTAGTCAGACAGCTGGACTTATCTGATCCGTTTGAGGCTGTGGCTATTTTTGCTTGAGGTGAGCCAACCGCATGGTTCGCGGTGGCATACCGTCTGATCCACCTTAGTGTTTAGATGCTTCCTACATCTTGTATTATATATATATATCGGATGTCAGAATTCGTAGATGCTCTATTGACACTGTATTTCGGGTGGATGTCTACACCTACATTTTATTGCAATATTTCAATCTAAATTATCATTATGAGTCAGTTTAATTATTCGTGGTTCGCCTAAGGATGTAACACTTAGCTGCCATCACGGCCCCGAAAATTGGGTCGTGACAAATTGGTATCAGAGCCCTAGGTTGTAAGTCGAGTCTTAGGGAGTCAATGGAGCAGTGTCCGAGCAGAGTCTTGTTTATGGGTATGTTGTCGACCATACTTATAAGCGAGAGGTTGCAAAGGCATTTTAGGAAGAGTTGTTTCCCTTCATTTCATCTCTTCTCGTGCTATGATGCTTACATAGGTGCTAATCCTTTAATGTGATTATGACAGATGGTGAGAATGCGATCGTCCTCTGCTTCGGGGGCTGGTGATACACTGACTGAGTCGGTCCGTGGGGGAGCTGTGCGTAGCACACGGACTGGTGCGCGGGCACCTACTCAGCCGAGAGCGGCTACTACCAGAGCTTCTGTTGGTAGACCTCCTGCTGCCAGACAGACTAGTACAGTGCCACCGGTGTCTTCTGAGATACCCGTCGCCCATGTCCCATCGACTATGCCTTCTCTTGTGCCGGGCACAACGGTATCTATTCCTGCAAATGTTCTATTACGGATGATGGGCATGCTTGGATCTCAGGCCTCGCCTATGGGCGATATGCCAGTACCTTCTGCGGTACCCCAGCCAGCTACTCCAGCTATGAGTATGCCGACTCCTGAGGCTACTCCGGTGATTCCTCAGTCTACTCCAGTTATTAGTCCTATTGCTCAGCCTTCCACTTTGGCTCCTCAGTCGGGTATTCAGTTGGGTCATTCTATTCCTGCTCTTTCTATGAGTGACGAGGAGGTAGCTCGGAGGATTGAGTCCTTCATGAAGCTCAAGCCTCCCGAGTTCGATGGTACCCCAGCTACTTGCACTGCCTAGAGGTATATTCAGAAATGTGAGAAGATATTTTCTGTATTGGGTACTAGGGATACCCTTGGGGTGAGATGTGTTTCTTTCCGTTTGTCCGGTGATGCCGAGACTTGGTGGTCTTCTATGATGAGACAGAGGTCGAGTGATCTTCCTCCCTTGACTTGGACCGAGTTCGTTGCTATGTTTATGAGTAGATTTGTGCCTCAGAGTCATCCTGATGCCCAGAGACGCGAGTTTGAGTTGTTGAGACAGGGAGGCATGACCGTGACTGCTTATGATACCAGATTTTTAGAGTTATCTCAGTATGCGCCTGCTATGGTTATGCTGGAGAGAGACAAGGTTCTTAGATTTGTTGAGGGTCTTCACCCTCGTCTTCAGGTGGCTGTTGCCTCACATATTGGCAACAAGTCTTATTATGATGTGGTTGATATTGCGAGGCGTATAGAGGACATTCATGCTAGAGCAGATGCAGAGAGGGCGAGCAAGAGGGTGCGATATTCTGGTACTTTTGGTGGCCCCTCACATGGTGGCCAGAGTTTTCGTGGTCATACTCAGCCTAGGCTTCCCCAGGCCACTGCTTTACCATCTCAGGGTACTTCGTCGGGTGTTCAGAGGCCTCAGCCGTCTCAGAGGCGTGGGGATTCATCTCAGTCTGTTCCACCTGTTTGTGAGAGATGCCGTCAGAGGCACTATGGGAGGTGCAGGCCCGGAGGTGGACGCGGAGGAGGCGGTAGTAAGGCTTGTTACCAGTGTGGGGATTCCAGGCACTTTGCTAGGGATTGCCCCTATGTTACTTCATCTGGACCTACCTCCGCGGGACATCAGAGTTCTGCTGCTATGGTTCGGTCTTCTCCTCGGGCAGCTAGGCCTGTCACTCAGGTTCCTCCTAGGCAGCCGGTTCAGAGAGCTCCTGGTCCTGGAGGTTCAGCTCAGGTTTTTGCTATGACACGCCAGGATGCCGAGGCATCTAATGATGTAATCACAGTTACTCTTTCTATTTGTGGCCGCAGTGCCTTTGCCCTTATAGATCCGGGATCTACTTTCTCTTATGTGTCTCCTGGATTTTCACCTTGCTTGAGCAAGGATCTAGTTTTTATTGATGCTCCATTTATGGTGGCAACACCTGTCGGAGATCCTACATGTGTAGATAAAGGGTATCGGGAGTTTGTGATTTCTATTTGTGGTGTTGAGTCTCTAGTAGACTTGATGTTGCTAGATATGGTGGAATTTGATGTGATCATGGGCATGGATTGGTTGGCATCCTGTCACGCGACGTTGGATTGCCATGCCAAGTCCGTGACTATAGGTGCCGAAGGTGAGCCTAAGGCTATTTGGAAGGGTTCCAGGTCTTCTCTGAGAAACAAGATCATATCATTCATGAAGGCTCAGAAGATGATAGCTCGCGGGTGCGGAGGATATATTGCTTCTATTCGAGATGTTCGAGTGGAGGAGGTATCTATTGATCGAGTACCGGTAGTATGCGAGTATCCGGAGGTCTTTCCGGATGACTTGCCGGGTTTGCCTCCTATGCGGGAGATTGAGTTCTGTATTGATATATTGCCAGGTACTCAGCCTATATCTATTCCTCCATATCGTATGGCTCCTGCTGAGTTGAGGGAATTGTAGGAGCAAATTCAAGATTTGCTTGATTAGGGTTTCATTAGACCCAGTGTGTCTCCTTGGGGTGCTCCGGTTCTTTTTGTAAAGAAGAAGGATGGTTCTATGCGCATGTGTATTGATTATCGGCAATTGAACAAAGTGACTATCAAGAACAGGTATCCTTTACCGCGTATAGATGATTTATTTGATCAGCTTCAGGGTGCTACTCATTTTTCCAAGATTGACTTGAGATCGGGGTATCATCAGTTGAGGATTCGGTCTGAGGATATTTCTAAGACTGCTTTCCGTACGAGATATGGGCACTATGAGTTTCTTGTCATGTCATTTGGGCTTACAAATGCTCCGGCCGCCTTTATGGATCTTATGAACCGTGTGTTCAAGCCATATCTTGATTCTTTTGTTATTGTGTTCATTGATGACATCCTTATATATTCAAGGAGCCGAGGGGAGCATGAGCATCACTTAAAGATTATCCTTCAGACCTTGAGAGACCATGAATTCTATGCTAAATTCTCTAAATGTGCGTTCTGGCTGGATACTGTATCATTCTTGGGTCATGTGGTGACCAAGGATGGTATTAGGGTTGATCCCAAGACGGTAGAGGCCGTTCAAAACTGGCCTAGACCTACTTCTCCTACTGAGATTCGGAGTTTCTTAGGCTCTGCGGGCTATTATCGACGTTTCGTGGAGGGATTTTCTTCTATATCGGCACCACTGACTAAATTGACGCAGAAGAATGTTCCTTTTCTATGGTCTGCTGCTTGTGAGTCTAGCTTTCAGAGGCTCAAGACTGTCTTGACTACAGCACCTGTATTGGCCTTGCCTAGTGGATCCGGGGGATTCACAGTCTATTGTGATACTTCTGGTATTGGCTTAGGTGGTGTTTTGATGCAGAATGGTAAAGTGATAGCTTATGCCTCGAGACAACTGAAAGTGCATGAGAAGAACTACCCTGTCCACGATCTAGAGTTATTGGCGGTGGTATTTGCATTGAAGTTGTGGCGGCATTATTTATATGGTGAGCCTTGTGAGATTTTCACTGATCATAAGAGTCTCCAGTATCTGTTCACCCAAAAGGACTTGAACGGGAGACAACATCGACGGTTGGAGTTGCTTAAGGATTATGACATCGCTATTTGGTATCATCTCGGGAAAGCTAATGTTGTGGCTGATGCTCTGAGCAGGAAGTCTATGGGTAGCCTTGCCTATGTTGATGTTGATATGAGACCACTAGCTCGAGAGTTGCCGGCCTTGTCCATTAGTGGAGTGCGATTTGATGATTCTGTGTCAGACCGAGTTTTTGCTTATATAGGGACTCAGTCATCCCTAGCTTCCCAGATCAAGGAAAAGTAATTTGATGATTCATATTTGCGTGATATTCGAGATAGAGTTTTAAGTGGGGGAGTGACCTCATTTATGATCGGAGATGATGGTGTACTGCAGCTCAACGGTCGGTTGTGTGTTCCGAATGTTGGGAAGTTGAGGCAGCTGATATTGCCAGAGGCACACAGTTCTCGGTATTCTATTCATCCTGGTATTACGAAGATGTATCAAGATCTTCGGGAGTTATATTGGTGGAAGGGAATGAAGATAGATGTTGTTGATCATGTATCTCGGTGCTTGAATTATCAGCAGGTAAAGTATGAGCATAGAAGACCAGCTGGGGTGACTCAGTCCATGCCGATTCCGGAATGGAAATGGGATCATATTAATATGGACTTTGTGGTTGGATTGCCTTTGACCTTGGGCAAGCATGATTCAGTATGGGTAGTGGTGGATCGTCTCACCAAGTAAGCTCATTTCATCCCCGTGAGGACTACTTATTCATCGGAGCGCTTAGCTCGTATCTTTATCGAGCAGATTGTGAGATTGCATGGTGCTCCAGTCTCTATTATATCAGATCGCGGTACTCAGTTCACAGCTCAGTTCTGGAGATCATTTCAGAAGGAGCTGGGTACCCGAGTGGATCTTAGTACCGCATTTCATCCTCAGACTGATGGTCAGTCCGAGAGGACCATCCAGATTCTTGAGGATATGCTGAGGGCTTCTGCTATTGACTTTGGAGGCCATTGGGACAGTTATTTGCCTTTGGCGGAATTTACCTATAATAACAGTTATCAGTCTTCTATCCAGATGGCTCCGTTTGAGGCATTATATGGCCGCCGATGTCGTTCTCCAGTTGGTTGGTTTGAACCTGGAGAGGTGAAGGTGTTGGGTCCGGATCTAGTTCAGCAGACCTTAGATAAGGTCCGAATCAATCAGGATCGGCTCCGTACAGCTCAGAGTCGACAAATATCTTATGCGGATCGGAGGAGGAGAGATTTGGTGTTTATGGTAGGTGACCGGGTGTTTCTTAAAGTATCGCCGATGAAGGGTGTTATGAGATTCGGGAAAAAGGGCAAGCTTAGTCCGAGGTTCATTGGTCCTTTTTAGGTCTTGGAGCGCATTGGCGCTGTTGCATATAGTCTTGCTTTGCCTCCATCTCTGTCAGTTCATCCGGTATAACACGTATTTATGCTCCGAAAGTATGTTCATGATCCATCCCATGTGATTGATATGGCTTCTGTCGAGATCGACGAGGACTTGGCTTATTTGGAGGAGCCGATTGCTATTGCGGCTAGAGAGATCCGTAAGCTAAGGTCGAAAGAGATCCCGTTGGTTAAAGCGCTATGGAAGAATCGTCCTAGCGAAGAGGCCACTTGGGAACTTGAGTCCGACATGCGGGAGAAGTATCCTTGCCTTTTCGATAATTCAGGTATGATTTCAATCTCTAAAGCCTGAAAGTTATGTTGTTATTTATGATTTCGGGTAGTAGCGAGAGTCCTCGAAATTTGTGTAATTATTTTCGTGAAAATGTGAATCTTACCTTAGACTCGGGCTCGTCCGAGGACGAACTAGAGTCTAAGTGGCGGAGATTGTAACGACCTCAAATAGTCGTTTCGGTAATTAGGACCTCGATTTGCGTGTCGACAATCCCAAAAGCTCCGTAAGGTCCATTATGACATGTCTAAAAATTTTTAGCTAAAACGAACTTTGTTAGATAGGTATCGGAAAAAGACATCCGTTTCGGATATTCGTTAAGGCTAAAAGAGATTTCAGAGCTCGATTTGAGCAAATCAGCTCTGATGTGAAATCTAAAAGTTGCGTTAGGTTCGTATGGTAATTTATGACATGTAGCAACCTTCAGAAGTGAAAGCGGACCTCGTTTGATAGGACTTTTGATTAAGTCTCCGTTGCGGAAGTTTAAAAAGGTTAAAAGAGGTTTTCGAGCTCGATTTCAGTAAACGAACTCCGATGAGAGATCTGAGGGTTCCGTTAGGTTCGTATCGTCATTTCTGACTTGTAGCAACTTTCGAATTTGGATTCTGGGGTCGTTTGATTAAAATTCGATATTTTGGCGAAAGTCGAAATTTGACCCTTTCCCGTGGGACCCACTTTTTGAGTTCTAGAGATCTGAATTGAGTTTTGTCTTGACGAGCATGTCACACAAGTCTTGTATGACTTGTGTACAAAATTTGGGGTCATTCTGAGCTTCGTAGGGTTCCGTTTGGACCCAAAATCAGTGGCTGACCTGGTGCAAGCTAAAAAACTGCTGAATTCTATTTTTTTACTGTTCAGCCGGAAAGAAATCAACTTTTCAGATCAATCCATAAGGAATTGGAAAAATGTTAAAACACAAAAGTTGTAGATCTTTGAGTGGTGGTTCTAATGACACAAACCTTGTATCATTTGGATATTTCTATGAAAAGTTATGTGTACTTTACCGAAAGCTATCCAGTGAGGTACAATTTGGACAGCATGTGGTAAAACTCTTTAAAGCTGCGGGCTGATATATATACTAGGGCGGGCATTCATTTTTATTTTCATGTTTTTAGCTTCTAAAAGTGATTCCAAGGGGAATTTGAAGTACCAAAATCATTCCTCAACACAAGGCTTTAATCCGAGGTTCAAAGTGACGATCCTTGGAAAGAGGGTTTGAACCCTAGATTTGTGAAATGGGAAAAATGACCGAGTTGGACTCGGGTATATACAATAATGGTACTTTTGGACTCGTGGGAGTATGGGGAGTCCGGAAATATAAATTTTACGGGTTTTGGGTACGTCCGATCCAGGGGTATTTTGATAAATTGCCTCTTAAATTGCGTAAGGGCTTAGAATCCTTTCCTCACATGCTTACGAGTGTGACACTATTTCTTTGGCTCAGAGAGGAGTCTTACGGAGGCACATCGTTTGGGAAAGGAGGTCGTTCCTTAGCCACTTGAGCCGATTTTGAGGTAAGTGAGACTTGACCTCTATTTTGCTTGCGGATAAGATTTGATCTTGCTAAGTAAGATATTGAGTACTTAATTGACTAGCATTGTCTAGTAGATAGTATTATGTACTACTCGTTATATTTATACAAAAAGGAGAAAGCACAAACGTGACTTGTGGATAGTCGATGTTGTGTGCCAGTGTATTATTGATATGCTCTAGGGACAGAGGCCGTTGGTGCGTTATGACCTAGGAGCGAAATTTCATCTAGGGACAGAGGCCGGTGGTGTGTTATGACCTAGATGTGGAGACTTATAGGGACAGAGGCTTGTGGTGCGTTATGACCTATAAGTAAAGTTGTTTATAGGGACAGAGGCCTGTGGTGCGTTATGACCTATAAACAAAGCCGCACCGGGTGTGTGCTTATGTTATGTGCTAGGTATATCATTACTTATGTGGTATGCGAGATATATCATCGCCATGCTGTGTGTTAATTATATTATTGCTTATGCCATAGTATCAATATAACATTGTATATGCTGCCTATATTATATATCTTTATATTATTGACCATGTTATGTATTCGCGTATTATTGCTTGTGTTGTTGTATAATTATATCATTGTATGTAATGTTTATGGGTTACTGTAAAGGTGTGGATTGTACTTCCGTTATCTGCTTATGCATAATCAAAGACTTGTCCCGAAAGGGTAATTTAGCGGGCCTGTCGATGATCTTACTGGGCTTTGGCTCATAACTTACTGTTTAAATGTGCAGATCCTTCTACTAGTCAGACAGCTGGACTTATCTGATCCGTTTGAGGCTGTGGCTATTTTTGCTTGAGGTGAGCCAACCGCATGGTTCGCGGTGGCATACCGTCTGATCGACCTTAGTGTTCAGATGCTTCCTACATCTTGTATTATATATATATATATCGGATGTCAGAATTCGTAGATGCTCTATTGACACTGTATTTCGTGTGGATGTCTACACCTATATTTTATTGCAATATTTCAATCTAAATTATCATTATGAGTCAGTTTAATTATTCGTGGTTCGCCTAAGGATGTAACACTTAGGTGCCATCACGGCCCTGAAAATTGGGTCGTGACATTAGCCCTACCATTTTGAAGAATTTCTTGGGTGTAATGTTCTTAGGCATCAAGATCCCCACTTTCAAATGGTAATTGAGTTAACCCGCCTATTTCTTCCAGCAAGGGTGTCAACTCTACACTTCCGAATTGAAAAACTGATCGGTCTGCATCCCAATAGTGTACTGTTGCTTCTATCATCCCTTTCACTGAAGTGTGCTCCATTAGTGAAATCATATTCCCCCACACCATTTTGACTCGGTCTTTTTGATCTATGCTTAGGTTTCCCCACCAATCTCTGAGCAACTGAGGGATTTCAACAACCATGTCAAATGTTCTATTGGCCATGATCTTTTGGAAAATGTGAAGGACGATAGGAAAAGGGACAAGAAAAATGCCTAAGATTCGCTTTATTGCAAGCAAAATGATCAACGTGTGGCACAAGCTTTTGAAAACAATGCAACAGAGAATATGAAGAGATGTGTCGTTGTGGGTTGAGAACCCTTTCGATGGAAGTTGCTAATGGACTTTTGACATACCAAGGATGTCAAGTCTTTATATAATGCTTAAAAGATAAATGTGTGTTATGTGTCATCCCATCTATCAAGTGGTCATTTCTGCTTCAAATTGGGCTTTTAATGCCTCTTCAGTTACTATTTAAGCCTTTGAATAGAATTGAATATAGAATGATTCCAATCGAATAAACAGTCATTTCTGATTTAATTTGGGCTTTTGACGCCTATTAGGTAACCTTTGTGCCATTGAATGTCACTGAATACAGAACAATGCCAATAAACGGTCCACATTTGCATGTTCGATCCCCTAAGTATATGCAAATAGATCGTGTTCAGCGCTCTTTGGGGGTCAAAAACCCGTTCAAATTGTTTGAACACGTCGGCCTATCGGACTTTAGAACAAGTCGACTAATGATATGTCGTGATGCATGATTTCTAGTGTTGTAACTAAGGAATGGAGATAGCTAGACCATGTATTATTATCCTCCTAAGCGAACGACTCGGGAGCGGGAATATCACGGACCAAATAGATTTAAAGTTGTTCTCCCTAAAGGAATTTTTGTGAAGAAAGAGGCGGTCGTAACCACCATGCTTTTCAACGCACGATCTTGCAATTTCCAGGAATGGCGAGAGGTGTGAGCGGTATGCACAAGTTTAAAAATGCATAAGTTTTGAAAGAAATTGCACATTTTTTCTAAAAATGCATGAGTATTGTAAAGGATGCACATATTAAAGTATTTCACAAAATAACTTTTAAGAGGATGAGTAAAGGAAAAAAAACAAACAAGTTAGCTTTAAAAATAGGATAATAGAAACTAGACAATATTAACAATGCAAAAAGAATCATGAAGTGAAATTGTTTTAAAGAAAAAAAATTTATGGAAGATTTGAAAATAGTTGGAGTGTGGGATACATCGTTATAACCTTCCAAGAGTGGATTTGCTAGACAAGGACATGGTTCCCCCAGACGGACAACCAAGGGGTTGAAAGCACACAGACTGCCAAAAGTTTCGCTAGTTGGCTAATTTTGCGTACTTTCCCTAAAGGGTACTTTGAGGGTGGAACGACCGCGAGGTACGCGTAATCGTTCTTGGTGTGTACAAGTGCAAAAACTCTAGGAGTGGAGGAAGTATAAGCAAAATGAAAGTTACAGATAATAAACTAAAAGGAAATGCCAATAAAAAGCTAAGCTTCAAACCTGCAAAAAGAAAAAGAATGAAATATTAGTCTTTGAGAAATAACAAGAAAAGAAAATAAACGTAAAGAATCCCAATTAAAATTCCATTATGGTTAGAACCTTGAAATCCCCAGCGGAATCGCTATTCTGTCGACACCCATTTTTTCCTGAACCGATTAAAGTTCGAAATAGGGCTCGGCTTATTCGAACTCACGAATAAAGACTTGGAGTCGCAACCTAACATATTTTTTAACTAGGCATATTAGGGCACCTACTTTGTTTCTATCCAGTTTTATAATTAACTCCAAAATCTAGTCTACGAACCAGAAATTCTAGGTAAGGGTTCAAGTTAACCCGAGAGGAAGGGGTTAGGCACCTCTCTGGCTCCACCAAATGTGGTTACCGGCCGGAATAAATAATTGGGATTCAAATAAATTAAACTAAATCTAACTAAATAAGGTCTACTATAATATATAATTTGTAGAATAATAAAATTAAATAAAAAGGTTTAAATTGGCGAGTTTCTTCTTCCTTAAGGAGCTTCAACCAAATAGACCTCGCGAAATAAAAGCGAGTTGATTAGTATGCAAAGCAAATTAACAAATAAAAAAATTAAAATAATGTAATAGTAAGGTGAATTAGGAGTATTTCTGAAGTGTCGTCTTTGAAAATATCTCTCCAAATGTACCTCGCAAAAGATATGAAAATGAATTAGTATGACAATTAATAAATAATAATAAGAATAAGAATAATAATAGTATTAACAATAATAATAATAATAATAATAACCATAATAATAATAACAATAATAATAATAATAATAATAATAATAAAATGATAATAAAATATAGGAAAAAATAGATTTTGTGAAAATTTAGGCTCAGATCAGTGTATTGCAATCAAGTAGAGGTTAGGGATGTCGATACGGCCACAAACACGGAGACTGGGTCGGTTCTCCATGCCAAGTACCTCCAATCCCACCACTCTACTATCACTTACTTTGCAAAGTGTTAAATATCGTCATCGCCTATTTGTTTTTGGGAGGGACAAAATCGTAAGGGATTGTTTTGCTATATCGGGACGAAACTGTTGGCCTACAAATCGTCATTGGCCTTGTAGTATCTGTTCAAATCAGTCCGTAGGCCTCAATATATGTATATAGTTTTTCATTGGCCATACCAGTGCTTAATGCCCAAATAGTATCTGTTCAATATCAGTGGGATCCAATAAAGAATTTTAGCAAAAATACATTTCCAGATCTGTATAGCAAAAACGAGATCACTCAACATCTTAAACATTTTTCATAGCAGATTAGCGTGGTACCCTTCAGTATCAAACAACTCCAAAGGAATTATAAGGTTCACACAGAAGCACCAGACCTCGCAACAAAGAATTAAGCAAAACGAGTCAGGAACAACAGGTAATTATCACCTCATAAACAAATCGCAGCAATAGCAAAACAACAGGGTACCAATGACAGTGAAAAAAAACAACAGAGATAAGGGAAGGACTGCACAGGGGTGAAGTTGTCCGATGAGATCTCGGCGATAACGGGGGAAGGGAACAATCAGAAGATGAAAAACAGATGGGAGGTGGAGGAGCGACTCCAAACCTGCCTTGGCGGTGTCGCTGCAACTCCGCCAACCCCTTTTCAATTCCGATCACAAATCATTCCACAAACGGTAGAGGAATAAAGAAAACAGTGATCTCGACGATGGGGAATTTTGACGGGATTGCGGTGGTAATGGTCTCTCCAATTCTGTTTGTTTCCGGCGGTGGCGATGATGTGACGCCACTGGTTCTGTCACCATAACCCCGATCTCCCTTGTTTTCTTCTTTGTTTTGCGGTGGTCTTGACTAGCGGTGGTAGTGTGGTGTATGCGTATGTACTTGTTCTTGTTCGATTAGTGTGTGTGTGTATTGGAATTTATTTGTGATGGGTGCGTGGTTGTATGCTGTGTACGGCTGTTGATGGTAGTGTGTAGGTATGATGTGTGATGATGGTATATCGGTGAAGGTGTTTTGATCTATATGTGTTGGGATGATGGTTCTTTTTCCGCTGTTGCTTTCTCGTGGTATCCCCTTCCCCTGTTTTCCCTTTTGTCTGATGGTGTATGTGTGAATGTATATGTACTTATGGGAGTAAGCAAGGGATGGAGAGATTTGAGAGATTCAGGGAGGATTATGGAATGATTTCCCTCAATTAAGGGAATAGAAGAAAGGAAATATGGGGGCTGATTTTGGGGAGGGGATTTTGGTAATGAGAGATTTTGAAAAAGAGAATAAAATCAAGCAGAGGATTTGGGGAGTTTTCTTTCAAAATTCAAATGACGAGAATGTATTTGGTTAAGAAACTTGCTCAGATTCGACGTGAAAAATAGGGATTTGTAAAAAGGGATTAGTTCAAACTAAAACAGGAGGAAAAGGAAATTTAAATGTAATTATGAACGTATCTAGACGAACACTTGTCTAGGTTCAAAAGAAATTTTAAAAGAAAATATCTTAGAATGATTTTAGGGGGTGATTGCGATTGGATTAATATGGGAGATTCAAGAATGTATCTCGACCGTATTTTGTCTAGGTTCGAGGGAATTTGAAATAAATAAATAAAATGGATATGATATTTCAATTGGACTGATATTTAACTAAAGGTGCAAAATAATAATAGAACAAATATAAATGCATATAGAGACCATATACAAAAAAATATGCACAAATACAAACGATGATCAAATAAAGTTAAGTATGTACAAAATAGGTACAAACAGTTACTAAAAATATTATAAATGCAGCAACTTGCACAAATGGACACAATTTAACACGTATTTAGCAAATAGCCTAATATTGTATGATACAACCACAATTATGTATAATTAGAGTATAACACACATAAATACATATTTTCTAATGCACCTTTTGTCAAACAGTCAACATTGCACATTTAGGTTAAATATAGTCAATTGATAGAAAAATGAGGGACAAAATTGGGTGTCAACAGTTACACCCTTGAAAGTATTTAGCCCCTCTCTTGCAACAACCCAAAGTCCGATAAATATCTGCCATGATCATAAGAACAATTGTGTATTGCTAGCCACCAATTCCGCTGAACAATGCATCAGTGACCATAACAAGCCTCGAACATATGTTTTGATTCGAGCTCTCGAGAAATACTATAATTCCTAAGAAATTGACAGCAAATGCAAATGGTCTAGCGGTTGTCCAATCATTCTAGGACTTAAACTACATCAGCAGCTAAGATGTGATCCCCCTGCCATAGATGTTTTTTCAACCGTGAAATTGATATGAATTCTCCGATTTCTTCTACCAAAGGTTTCATTTCAACGTCCCCAAACCTAAAAACATTCAATTTATCATCCCAAAATGACACAGACGCTTCAATCAGCTCTCGACAAGGTTCCATCTCTAGCAAAGATATCAAATGCTCCAAGTGTCTACGTACTTCTGTCTATTCATGCAATGACACGTGACTCCACCAACGAGTCAACATAGGAGGTGCACACAAAATCATCCCAAATCGGTGCAACTTTTGACTCATAATAACCTACAAAAAAAGAGGAAAATAAATAAAATACCCAACCCCTTTTGAGAACAACTAGACATCAAAATGCTTGCTTATTTGCCTCTCTTTCTTTTTTTTTTCCTCAAATGCATATAGTCATGTCAAAACGGTCCTTCGGGGTTAAAAACCCATCAAAACCATTTAAACAAGTTGAAACTAATTGGCTTGCATGAAGCCTTTCTACAACATGATGTATGAATTATTACATTCCAAGAGTTTGTAATTCTACAACATGATGTATGAATTATTACATTCCAAGAGTTTGTAATTCTAGACATGGTTCCTCCAGGCGGACAACCAAGGGGTGGAAACGTTTAGAATTATTGGATGTACATCGGACCAACTAGATTCCAACTATTCCACCTAAAAGGGGTTTTTATTTTTTTTTAAAAGTGAAACAACTGTGAGATCCACGTAATTGTTTGTGTGTGCAAGTGTCAATTTTCCAAGAGTGGAGGAGTATGAGCGGAATGCCAATATCACATAAACATGTTAGTCGTACAAAATATAACAATAAAGAACACAAAAAAAAAAGAGGAAAAGAAGTTAGTCCGAAGTAGTAAAAATAATAATAATAATAATAATAATAATAATAATAATAATAATAATAAATCCAAAAATTAAAATCCGTTGTGGTTAGTACTTTTCAAGTTATCCCCAACAAAGTCGCCATTCTGTCGCACCCTAATTTTAACTTTGGTTGAGTCAAGGTTGGGTTTGACTAGGTAACTCGGTTGAGTCAGTTTTGGAATGACAACCTAATAACTTCGTCTAAGGCGCATTAGGTCACCTAACATGTCTAAGGGTATGAATTGAACTCCGGAAAGTCTTACTTATAGAGATTCTAGGTAAGAAGTCCTTGTGACTCGGGAAGAAGGTGTTAGGCATTTTTTCGAGTCCCACAAAAGGTGGTTCATGACCAAATATATGTTTTTGGATAATCAATGTGCAGGACTAATGCATGGAAATATCGAAGGCCATAAAAAGGAAGGGCATGCATGGTTAAGACCCAAAGGTGCAATTTCAAGCCAAATTATGACTAACCCCAATATTAGGCTAAAAGGGCAAGAATGCATAAATAAAGGACATTCTGTGCAAATGTAAAACATTGGCAGTAACCACAAAAATTTTCAGGTGAATTACAAAAATAGGCAGAAAAGCACCCGCTCTTGATTTGGTAAGCTATTTTTTATTGGTCTTGAAAACATAAGCACTTTACCATTAAATGAAATTGAAAGTACAAAAATACCCTTACTAATAGAGAACTTCTCATAATTACAAAAATGCCACTGACCATTTTGTTAAAGCCGTAATTATCAAAATGCCACTGCACCTTTTTACCTCCGAAATTACAAAAAATACCACTGCTTCCTGCACAGCAGAAAACAGTACCAACCCAGTTTTTTTTCACGTCAATTTTGTGAATAAATAAGGCCGAATTGGCATCATTTCGAATATATACAAGGCAGTCACAATTCGTCTGTGTTTCACATCCAGTTTATCATTAAATAAAGCCAGATCGTCATTGTTTCTCTTATATACAAAAATCAAAGCAAAACATAACGTAAGACCAATCCGGCATCATTTCTTCACACAATGAGCAAAAAATCATATTCATTTTGTAAATAAATGATGCCAAATCTGCCTTACTTTATTCATTCGTAAAAAAATACTTTCAAGTGCGTATATATTTCGAAATAGCGACAATCCATCACCATTTATTCATAATGTGCTAAATATTAAGTACATTTTACAGACAAATGAGTCCAACTCGTCTTCACTTCATTCATCCATAAAAATAAATATGCAAATATAAAATAAAGACAATCTGTCCGTATTTATTCATAACTAAGAAAAACGACTATGTCTATTTTACAACCAAATGACACCAAATCATCATCAGTTTGGCCAAATATAAAAATCCAAAGTAGAAATAAAATAAGGGCAATTCGGCATCATTTTTTAATAGCGTGTGCCATATAATATGTACATTTTGCAAATAAATAAAGTTAAACCGTCATCACTTCATAAAGGTGATTATAGTGATCAAGTAAAGGTATTATTCAATCACAATTATCCTAGTTATGCCTCGTGTGCAACTAAACGCGACTCCTCTGACCTCTGTTATCTCAAGTGCCAAATTTAGCAGTAGTACGAGAAAAGCAAAAACACCGACCTTAGGCCCGACCCGGTTCGGGATCAGATCGGAGGAGGGGATAATAGTGGTGGTTATGGTGGTGGCGCGGCGATTTTTGTAGCACGGTGTGTTAGTGGTGATGGTTGTGGTGGGTTAGGGTTTGATGTATAGAGAGAGAAAATAGATCTATAGAGTGAGAAAGTGTGAATGTGAAATGGTGGTAGAATAATATTTAAGGAGTAAAAGTGGAAGTACTATTAAAAGTGTTAAAAAACTGCTTAGGCTTTAAAGACTAGTGAAAATAGCTCACCAAATCAAGACCACCCCCAAAAGTGCTCACACCACATAAAAAAATAAAAATTTTCACACGGTGCCCTTAGTAAGCACTGGTTTTAGATAAATGCCCTCATTTTGAAATGTTTTAACTAACTTCCCTCCACAACAGTAGTTAGTACGTGAAAGTACTATTTTACCCCTGCCTAAACCTAGTTCATATTGAGTACTACTCTCCTCTTTCTTTCCTCCTTCATTTCCTTCTTTCTTCTTTCTGTTCTTCAGATTTAGGGTATGTTTTTCTCTCTTTTTGTGTGTTTAATTTATATTTTGTTATTATGTTTTGTTTAAATTGTGCTATAATGCAGTTTTCTATTTTTCCTAATGCTTTATCTGTATTTCTTTTCTTTCGTCTTTATTTTTTTTGGTAATTATTGTTAATATACTTATCTGTTAGTTTTTTTATTTGGATTGATGATCTAATTTTGAGGTTCCTGTGAACTTTTTTGGCTTGTTCTGCTTGATTAAGGTGATTTTAAGGTTCTTCTTGGTTATAGCCATTGATCTTCTTATGTTCCATTGCACAAGCTTAAAGTCTTGGCTATTGCCATCACTTGCAGAGACGTTTTCTGTAAGTTGCCTATTGCACTATAGCTACAAGTCTTGGTTATAGCTAACAATTGCAGAGACTTTCTTTGCAAGTTGGTCATTGCACCAGAGCTTAATGTCTTGGCTATTGTCAATACTTGAAGAGACTTTCTTTGCATGTTGCTCTTTGCATAAAAGTCTACAGCCTTGGCTATTCCTAATACTTGCAAAGACCTTTCCTGCAAGTTGCTCATTTCACCATAGCTTAAAGTCTTGGCTATTGCCAATACTTGTAGAGACTTTCCCTGCAAGTTGCCCCTTCTACCAGAGCTTAAAGCCTTAGCTATTACCAAGAGTTGCAGAGACTTTCTCTGTAAGTTACTCCTTTCACAATGCATGAGTTTGTTTAGTAATATATTGCCTATCAGGTTTGAGTTTGTTTATTGTTTAGTAGTAGTTATTGTGTGTTTTATTTCTCTGTCTTTGCCCTGTTGACGTTACACATTTGTGATTGTACAAGAATTTTTCTGCATATTAATTGTGAGTTCATTATGGCACGTCATAATGTATGTTCCTTTGTCTTTACATGTTATTTTGTTACCATATGACTTTTAAATTTTGTTTATCGAATAAGTATAATTTAGTTTTTGTTCCCATAGGAAGAAGATCAAATTTTAAGTTTGAGCATTGGTTTGATGCCAATGTTGTTGGGTGGTGATGTAAAGTATATAGTAGGTTGGTTAGTGCATTTTTTACGGAGCATCAGATGATGGTGTTGACATGACTTTTAGTAATTAGTGGATTATTTTCTTTCCTATTTTGTTTTCATTTTTCATAATCAAGTTTTGTGTTTAATTTGTGCAGCGTTGATTGTGGTGCTTATGCGATAAAGTTTGTTGACTTGCTAATGAATGAGAAGGAGGTTTCAAGGTATAGGCTTACCCAGCTTTGGCAATATCTGAAACGACCTCGGCTAGTCGTTTCGGAAGATAGAATTTCGATTGGCGTGCCGATAATTTTAAAATATTCGTAATGTCCATTAGGATCTGTCTGTAAAATTTGAGCTAAATCAGATCTCGTTTGGTAGGCATCGGAAGAAGGTTTCAGTTTTTATTGACGATAAATATTAAAAAGAGATTTTCGAGCTTGGTTTTTGCCGAATGAGCTCCGATTCGAAATCCGAAAGTTCCGTTAGGTTCGTATGATTATTTGTGATTTTTGTAAACTTTCGAAAGTGAATTTCGATGTTGTTCGGCTAGTTTTCGCTAAAATGCCGAAAGTTAAATAATTTGACTTCTTTTCTATTTAAATTCGCATCTTGAGTTTCGGGAGTCCAATTTGAAATCCGCCTTTGCGAGTATGTTACATATATTTTTTATAACTCGTATGCAAAAGTTGGAATTATTTCGAATATCATAGGGTACCGTTTTAATTTTCGTCGAGAAAAGAAAATAAAATAAAAGAAAAACAAAAAAAAAAAGAAAAGAGAAAGCAAAATGGAATATAAAGGTGGGCGGTGGTTGCTGGGGATATATATCCCTAGCGCACCCCAATATGAAAGAAACAGAAACATACAAAGAAAAATGCAGAAGGAAAAATAAGAAATGACGCAGGGAAATAATGCCAGAAAATGAGAAAAGAAGCCAGAGAAAAGTAGAATTTTTACCCCGAAACATTCAGGTAATGATATTAATATATTATTTGAGTTTATTACGTATGTTTGAATATATTTTTACGGTAAAAATAGAGATATTAGACATCGCCCTAATGACGTAAAGTGATAGTTTAAAGGGTCAAATGGACCCCGATAATGAAAATAATTATATATTCGTACTCAGTGAGTTATGGGCAACATATAAATATAATTTATTTAGGGTTTGGTCAAGTGACCATAAACCCTGTACATAGGCCTGGCCTGCGTATTGCGTATGTGAATAGGGTATCAGGTTCCTACCTGAATTACCCTAAAATGTGAGGAATGAAGCCTTTAGGCTAATGTGATATATTTTTCTGCTTATTGATCACAGTGGGATCGTTTGGCAATAAAACCAAAGGACAAGCTGGTTTTGAGCGGTTTTTCTAACTTTGTAACAAGGTAAGTGTTTATATCCATTTCTTTGGAGGCACCTGGCCTCGTGGATTTTCTACCACGTGTTCCTTACGTGTGTAGCTGCCGATAGGCGTACTCATTACGCCTTACCTTTGAACTTATATTTTATATTATATGTTATGTCCTGTTATTGGTATTGTATTGAGAATCTGAGTGTTGTACTTTGGCTGTGAGTTGGTATATACTTTCCAGCTGTCGATGAGAGTCCCGCGCTGGTGATGGGTTATTATTACATCGTGTTGCATTTGTATGCACATTGCATCATATTGAGGGTAGGAGGATTCCGCCCTCGGAGCAGGAGTATTCCGCTCCATTGCATCATATTGAGGGTAGGAGGATTCCGCCCTCGGAGCAGGAGGATTCCGCTCCATTGCATCATATTGAGGGTAGGAGGATTCCGCCCTCGGAGCAGGAGGATTCCGCTCTATTGCATCATATTGAGGGTAGGAGGATTCCGCCCTCGGAGCAGGAGGATTCCGCTCCATCTATTTGGCACATGTGACACCATTGCATCATACTGCATTCATCCCATTTCATTGCACCGCGTGCTGACTATTGTGTGACTATCGTGTTGTGTTTTATATATGCGGTATGTATACCGTATCTCAGTTTGCCTATATATTTTTGGCTCGTATCTCGGGTTGCACGCCGCAACGGTATGAATATATGGATCGGGTTGCACGCCTCGGGAATATGAATATATGGATCGGGTTGCACGCCTCGACAATATAAATATATGGATCGGGTTGCACGCCTCGGGAATATGAATATATGGATCGGGTTGCATGCCTCGACAATATGAATATATGGATCGGGTTGCACGCCGCAATAGGATGTATTTCTGATTGTTAATATGTTCGGGATACCTCTATGTTCTGGCTATCTTACGTTCCTGGTTTTAATGAGTTTGTGATTCCATACGTGTTTCTAGTTATTATCTGGCTCTGCCTTTTCATAATTTAAATAAAAGGAATTTTGTTTATCTGTTTCTTTTCTCCCTGGCTAGTTATCCTATTCTTTGAGGTGGCTAGTCTGCCCCACTTATTGAGTCCTTTTGACTCACCCTTGTTTGTTGTTTGTTTTTGTCTGTTTATTTCGTTTCGGCAGGTTCGCTCCAGGATTGAGTTCGCCACGTTGTGAAGGAGCGAAGACGACTTCAGCTGTCGGGGTGAGCCAGCTTTTATTCCGGATGGCCACCAGTTTATTGGTTATCATTTCAGTTGCATTTGCTCCCTTCAGGAGGTATCTGTCTTTTTTTGTACTCTTAGATGTCTAGTCTGGATAGCCCTAAACCTAGTATATTGGGTAGTCAGCTGTAATTTCTTTTGTACAGCTTAGAGGTATCAGTATCTCTGTGTTGTTTTTTTTAAGTCTTGTCTTTATTTATGAATTATTATATTTATTTTCCTAATTTAATTGGTAAGGGTTCGCCCGACGGGTCTAGGGGAGGATGTCGGGTGCCCGCACGGCCTAACCGGATTTCGGGTCGTGTCAGTTGGTATCAGAGCCCAGTTTAGAGTCTATCCAGACTAAGACAGTGTCTAGTAGAGTCTCGCTGATGGGTACGTAGACGTCCGTACTTATCTACGAGGGGCTATGATGGCTTTTAGGAAGTTTCACTTCCTTCATTTCTGATCGTGCGTCGCTCTAGGATTCAAAAGTATTTTCGTTAATTCGTTAATTCCTTCGTGGTAATTGTGACCCTCGTACGACAAATCAGCAGACGGTATGAGTTCAAGATGAAGCAGTCTAGCCTGGGGCTAGCACTGACGAAGCCCCGAGAGTTTTGATCGTGCTGACGATCTAGTTACGGAGATCCCAGCTGTACGAGCTCGCGATGGGCAAGGGAGCAGGGCCTTGTGCTTTCCTTGGCTCTCTATGATGCTTTTATGTGAATCTTGGCGATGCAGATACCGTAAGAACCTATTATTCGCTGGACAACCTATCAGGTTGCCGCATGTGCAGACGTTCGATCTCAGGGAGCTCCTATTCCAGTTCTTAATATTGCCGCATTAAAGTATGTTCCGGAGGCAGCATGTGTTGTGCCTCCAGTTGTTCTGGCTGGTTAGGTAACTGAGGTAATTATTGGGTCCGAGTGCTCAAAGAGGTTGCATTATTTTACGCGGTTGAACATCCCGATATTCCTAAGCAATGCATTAGTTAATCCCTGTGTAAGTCTTTTTAAAATAAAATGATGTCAGCATATCCTTCAGGCTCTTGTTATATCGAGCGGTATGGTGCTGATTATTCTTCTTTCCAGTTTCAGGGGTCCGGCCTTGAATTGGTTGGCCGCTCTCTTATTAGCTAACTTGGTTCGATTTTTCTTCTAGATTCGTGGAAAAAGTTCCTTCCGAGTAGCGAGCGAGATGAAAAGCGTTACCAGTTCGAGTGGATTTGACAGGGTAGCCTGTCGGTTAGCCTGTTGGTTTTAGAATATAAGATTGAATTCTATAGAATGGCCGAATATGCATTTGAACTAAATCATGAGCCTTTCGAGAGATTCAAAGATTTATTAATGACCTTTATTTTTCCTTGAAATCCCAGATGGCTCGAGAAATTGAGGTCTGAATTTTATTTGATGTTGTTGTTAATATTGCTCGAAGGTTCGAGGCATACCATAAGTTAGAGCGGGAAAGTAAGAGATCCCACGGCCCTGGTGGGCAACCATGGTATCTCATTTGGAGGTAAAAGTTCTGATTATTTTTGGAAGTCACCTTCCAGGTTATCTCAGCTTGTAGAGCGTGATTCTCAGAGTGTGCCAGTAGCTCGTCAAAATCAGGTTCAATCTACTCTTTACAGCTATCAACAATCTGTCAAGTTTCCATTTTTAGCGAAAAGGGTGTTATCATTGTCATGAGTCTGGTTATCTTTTGAGGAGTTTTTCCTTACTCCGGCAAGCAGGCAGTCGTCTTTTCTCTCGTCATCAGGCACCTGCACAGTCGCAGGGAATTTCATATAGATCTTAATCAACCCGAGATATGCCCTCATTCGATAGAGGTCGAGAGCGTTGTGGTAGTGGTTCTTCTAGAAGTAATTATCGGGGTAGCGGCTCGGTTCAGCCGCAGAGGCAATTCTAAGAATTACAGTCTGGCAGGATGCTGACATCCGATGTAGTAGACCCGTGTGTTCTTCTTCCCTTATCTGTAAGTAAGATTTATCTTTCCGATCGATCTAGAAATGGTGTGTCTTATCATGTTTCGACGGTTTCCTTGGATATTGTCGTAATTAAGAATCGGTTGTGGTGGAGGAGTGAGTTTCTGATACGATTTATTCCTGGCATTCATGAGACCCTACTAGTTTATCTGGTTTAAATGCGAGAGTTTTGTGAATGAGTATCGGTATTGTTTGCTTGGCATTTTGTTATGCCTCATTCTGTTATAATGTCAAGTCAGTCTACCTCTCTTTGGAACTCAGTGTCGGTAGGATGATGGGATTCTTATTTGTCACTATCAGAAAGTGTCATTGTTTCTTCCGGTGTAAAGTGGTTAGTAAGTAATACTCGATCTATGTGTCTCCTCTTGGTTCGTGACGGTAGTAGAGTCATGTTATTCTACAAGTTTGTCTCGGTATAAAATGGTATTCTGGTAAATTGTCAGAGTTTTCCTTCTTATTGGGAGGTTAAATAGGTATGGATGTTTTCCCATAAAGTTTATTTAATGTCTATCTCTTCAATTGCGATTCTTTGGCTCGCTTGACTCGGAAGTAGTCTAGCTTTGGTAGCCAAGCAAATAAGAAGATGAACTTCCTAAAGCTCTAATTATTTCTATCCTCGATCTATTTCCATTTCTTCTTCGTCCGACACTAGTGAGCTTGGGCGATTGGTAGCCGCTTGTAGCGTTCCCTGTGTTGAGCCAGAGTACGTGTTATTGTAGCCAAGTAAGCATATTATTGTTTTGGATATCAGTTTATCCGGGTATCCATTCCCATGTATAGTATAGCGCTGGTTCTGTTTTGGCGGATTATCCAGTTTCAGGGGAAACTCTGCCGAAATTTTTATATAGAAGTATCATCCATCAGGCGGTGGTGTTTACGGCAAAGGTATGGAGTTGTGAACTCGAGAGTTGCAGCTAGTTGGCAACTCGAAAGGGTAGTTTGGTAGTTTAGGTTTGCCTACGTTCAGCTTTTAGCTAAATCTTCTTTAGTCCAACAGACTGTGCGAGGATGGTTATTCCTATTCAAATTAGTTGTATGAGTTTATGCTTTAAGTGGAGGAGTCTTCCTCCAATTGATACCGAATCATAATATTAAATCTCTAAGGCGTTGCTGAAGCGTAAGCTAATTCTTAGTTCCATCAACTTGTTCTATATCGTAAAGTATATCGACGAGGTGATTTGTCGGCAGAATCATGTTAATCCATCCAGAGTTTCGTGTATCTTTGTTTCGAAAATATAAGAACTCTCCTCTCGTGATCGAGGAACGATCAGCTTAGTCAGAATAAGCTGGGCAACGATGTGAGGATATTATCGAGATATATTTTATTCCAAGAGTTCGGTGTGCGTGTATTCTATAATCAGAAGATAATGCCCGTGGAGTAGTTTATGAAGGTCATGCAAGTTCTCTTGTTATCTTTAGGAATTTTCTTTAGACTTAGGCTCGTTCGAGGACGAACGAGAGTTTAAGTGGAGGAGAATGAAACGACCTCGGCTAGTCGTTTCGGAAGATAGAATTTCGATTGGCGTGCCGATAATTTTAAAATATTCGTAATGTCCATTAGGATCTGTCTGTAAAATTTGAGCTAAATCAGATCTCGTTTGGTAGGCATCGGAAGAAGGTTTCAGTTTTTATTGACGATAAATATTAAAAAGAGATTTTCGAGCTTGGTTTTTGCCGAATGAGCTCCGATTCGAAATCCGAAAGTTCCGTTAGGTTCGTATGATTATTTGTGATTTTTTTAAACTTTCGAAAGTGAATTTCGATGTTGTTCGGCTAGTTTTCGCTAAAATGCCGAAAGTTAAATAATTTGACTTCTTTTCTATTTAAATTCGCATCTTGAGTTTCGGGAGTCCAATTTGAGATCCGCCTTTGCGAGTATGTTACATATATTTTTTATAACTCGTATGCAAAAGTTGGAATTATTTCGAATATCATAGGGTACCGTTTTAATTTTCGTCGAGAAAAGAAAATAAAATAAAAGAAAAACAAAAAAAAAAGAATAGAGAAAGCAAAATGGAATATAAAGGTGGGCGGTGGTTGCTGGGGATATATATCCCTAGCGCACCCCAATATGAAAGAAACAGAAACATACAAAGAAAAACGCAGAAGGAAAAATAAGAAATGACGCAGGGAAATAATGCCAGAAAATGAGAAAAGAAGCCAGAGAAAAGTAGAATTTTTACCCCGAAACATTCAGGTAATGATATTAATATATTATTTGAGTTTATTACGTATGTTTGAATATATTTTTACGGTAAAAATAGAGATATTAGACATCGCCCTAATGACGTAAAGTGATAGTTTAAAGGGTCAAATGGACCCCGATAATGAAAATAATTATATATTCGTACTCAGTGAGTTATGGGCAACATATAAATATAATTTATTTAGGGTTTGGTCAAGTGACCATAAACCCTGTACATAGGCCTGGCCTGCGTATTGCGTATGTGAATAGGGTATCAGGTTCCTACCTGAATTACCCTAAAATGTGAGGAATGAAGCCTTTAGCCTAATGTGATATATTTTTCTGCTTATTGATCACAGTGGGATCGTTTGGCAATAAAACCAAAGGACAAGCGGGTTTTGAGCGGTTTTTCTAACTTTGTAACAAGGTAAGTGTTTATATCCATTTCTTTGGAGGCACCTGGCCTCGTGGATTTTCTACCACGTGTTCCTTACGTGTGTAGCTGCCGATAGGCGTACTCATTACGCCTTACCTTTGAACTTATATTTTATATTATATGTTATGTCCTGTTATTGGTATTGCATTGAGAATCTGAGTGTTGTACTTTGGCTGTGAGTTGGTATATACTTTCCAGCTGTCGATGAGAGTCCCGCGCTGGTGATGGGTTATTATTACATCGTGTTGCATTTGTATGCACATTGCATCATATTGAGGGTAGGAGGATTCCGCCCTCGGAGCAGGAGTATTCCGCTCCATTGCATCATATTGAGGGTAGGAGGATTCCGCCCTCGGAGCAGGAGGATTCCGCTCCATTGCATCATATTGAGGGTAGGAGGATTCCGCCCTCGGAGCAGGAGGATTCCGCTCCATTGCATCATATTGAGGGTAGGAGGATTCCGCCCTCGGAGCAGGAGGATTCCGCTCCATCTATTTGGCACATGTGACACCATTGCATCATACTGCATTCATCCCATTTCATTGCACCGCATGCTGACTATTGTGTGACTATCGTGTTGTGTTTTATATATGCGGTATGTATACCGTATCTCAGTTTGCCTATATATTTTTGGCTCGTATCTCGGGTTGCACGCCGCAACGGTATGAATATATGGATCGGGTTGCACGCCTCGGGAATATGAATATATGGATCGGGTTGCACGCCTCGACAATATAAATATATGGATCGGGTTGCACGCCTCAGGAATATGAATATATGGATCGGGTTGCATGCCTCGACAATATGAATATATGGATCGGGTTGCACGCCGCAATAGGATGTATTTCTGATTGTTAATATGTTCGGGATACCTCTATGTTCTGGCTATCTTACGTTCCTGGTTTTAATGAGTTTGTGATTCCATACGTGTTTCTAGTTATTATCTGGCTCTGCCTTTTCATAATTTAAATAAAAGGAATTTTGTTTATCTGTTTCTTTTCTCCCTGGCTAGTTATCCTATTCTTTGAGGTGGCTAGTCTGCCCCACTTATTGAGTCCTTTTGACTCACCCTTGTTTGTTGTTTGTTTTTGTCTGTTTATTTCGTTTCGGCAGGTTCGCTCCAGGATTGAGTTCGCCACGTTGTGAAGGAGCGAAGACGACTTCAGCTGTCGGGGTGAGCCAGCTTTTATTCCGGATGGCCACCAGTTTATTGGTTATCATTTCAGTTGCATTTGCTCCCTTCAGGAGGTATCTGTCTTTTTTTGTACTCTTAGATGTCTAGTCTGGATAGCCCTAAACCTAGTATATTGGGTAGTCAGCTGTAATTTCTTTTGTACAGCTTAGAGGTATCAGTATCTCTGTGTTGTTTTTTTTAAGTCTTGTCTTTATTTATGAATTATTATATTTATTTTCCTAATTTAATTGGTAAGGGTTCGCCCGACGGGTCTAGGGGAGGATGTCGGGTGCCCGCACGGCCTAACCGGATTTCGGGTCGTGTCAATATCGACTTGATTTGGCTGTCATTCTGTGGTGTCATGCGAACTCAAAGGCAACTTAAGAGTATGAGACCTATCCTGAAATGATTTGTCATGTGAATGAGAACTTGGCGTACCATTTGTTTTTGGAAGAAACAACTAAACAGGTAGTATTTGTGAATGAGTGACTGCATTTTTAATTTTTTGGAGTGTTAATTGTGATGATTACTTCATGTGAATTTTGTAATAGTGTTTTGTGGTTTAGAATGTATGAATATGTGCAAGAAACTAGTGGTATAATGTGTGTTCTTATATGGGGCGAGCTAATCGGAGATAAGCTTAACAACAAAACAAGAACAAGAAAATAACAAGAAACAAAGATAGAAGCAAGATGGATCTTATCCTCAATCAAATGAATCCAAGGAACTAGTCTCGAAGCCAAACAATCGGAAGGCAAAGACACACCTAATGCTAAGCAACAATCCTCAACAACACAAACTCATGCTTCTTGCAAATTGAATGATCAAAGAAGAAAATGTTCAAATGGAATCCACCGATTGACCCAAGTTCTAATAACAATACCACGATGGGGTTCGGCTCACGAGAGAGACACAAAATAGCATTCAGCTAATATCAATATTCAACAACAACTAACTATCAAATGAAATACTAAGGGGTTTATATAGCTAACCCCGAGGGTAAACTAGGAAATGGTCACAGACGACCAATGAGAACAAGCAACGCAGAGTTGATATTTAAGTGTTCGGACACTGATAAGACCCAAATCGAGCAACCATCTAAAAACACCATCCAAGGCCAAGGAAGAGCTTATGCATTGGAACGCCATGGAACGAGGAGCATTCGGGATCAACTTCGGAGCGTTTCAAGGCTGCCCAAGGAGGGGCGGACCGCCTAGTCAAAGGGGCGGACCGCCTACTATTTGATCACTCTCTGGATCACGCCCAGGCGGACCACCTACTCAGAGGAGGCGGACCGCCTAGTGCCAAAGAGGCTGGGCGCCTAGTGCAAGTAGACCGAGCGCCTAGTCTGTGAAGAGCTGCGGGATTTTCTAGTTTTTAGCCTATGTAATTTCTATTATGCCCCTACGTGGCTTATGACTTTAGAACTTACTTAAGGGTACTTTAGGCTTTTCATTGATGTCTAGGAAAGGCCTATAAATACTGCATAGCTTAGCATTATTCCTAAGTTAGCTTTGATGATGAATGATTGAATGAACAATGTTCAAGAGTGGATTCTCTTTGAATGAAAACTCTTTGAGACGGTTTGAGTTTACTAGTGGATTCTAGTTGAACCCCAAACCACCCCCGATCATTCTATTTGCGAGTCCCAGGTGCGGCTCGAGGGTAGTTGCATAGTGTAGGTCCTCCTTGACACCGATACGAGGGTATTATGGAATGAGTTCTCCATAGTTACTTCGTAGGGAGTTCGAGTAGTGTCTCGCTCTTTATCTTTATTTCCGCGTTTTGGTTTTGATTCTTATCATCTTGGTATCAGAGCAAGGCTCGGGTTTTGTTTCTACAAACCCCCGTCCCTTGATTCTTCGTGCCTAGGTCGATTCTATCTTTAGTTTTCGTGTTCTTGTTATTGGAAAGGAGAAAACAACAAAAAAAATTTGAAAAATTGAAAAATACCAAAAATTTGTTCTATCTTGTGTTTTGGATTGATTCGTGTTGTGATTGATATTGGGGTTTGTTCCTTATTGGAAACCCGTTATTTTGGTACCCAACACACATGATTTGGAGTACTATCCCATGAATTGAAAATTTGAAACCCTTGAAGAATTGAAAAGTTGAAACCCTAGCTATGAACATGATGAACATGGTAGATTGTTGGATTTTGATTGGGGTTTGATAAAATTGATTGGGGTTTGATCTCTGTGCTTGAAACAACGTTTAGGTACCTTCGGATTGATAAAACAACGTGTGAATTGTTGGATTTTTGGGTGCCAAAGTCAAGAAAAACGAGTTTGAACAGTGCTGGCAATTGCACTAGGCGGGGGCGCCTAGTAGAAAGGGCGGACCGCCTGATTTTGGTGAGCTCTCTGGAAATTGCAGAGGCGGGGCGCCTGTTTTAGTAGGCTGACCGCCTACTTCAAGTAGGCTGAGCGCCTACTCCTCTCTACAGAGGACCAGGCGGACCACCTACTCAAAACAGGTGGGGCGCCTACTTCCTACAAGTTGGGAATTGGGTAGTTTCTTCTAGGTTTTCGTGTTTTGTTGATTGCATTGCTTCCGGTTAGTGCTATTAGAGTATAATCCTACTCGATCAGTGCTAATTACTTTGAGCTATTAGGATCATCGTGCCTTAGAAAGGAGACTAGAATTCAAAGAAGATCCGTAGTATCTTTTGATTCAAGTCCTCACTTAAAGTGCTTATCGCTCCAACCGAGTCCCATTAACTCCACTCACCCCGGAGCGCATTGGACTTGAGAAGTTGAGTGATTGAGTCGTGGTTCGTTGATCAACTACTTGAAGCTTTTAGACTCAAACTTGTGTGAAATATCCAACCCCCACTAAACACGAGCGAGCCGAGTGAAACACTTGTGAGGGAGTGGGTGAGGTGTTTTACTAACGTTTGTTGCTTTTTGTAGGTACTATGGCCAACAAGGGTGATGAGTTTGTGGAGAGTACCTTGGCTACTATCTTGGCAAAATTGGATAGTATGAGCATAAGGATTGAAACTCTTGAAAGAAGGGCCTCAAAGGCCAAAGTTGAGAAGGGGACCCCTAGTGTCCAAGTCGAGGCCGGAGGAGGCACGAGTGGATCAACCTTTACCCCGGAACAAGTTGTTGAAGTGCTTAGTCAACAACGGGTAAAGGAGGACCGTGAAAGAAATGAGCAAGTGTTGGGCAATCCCCAACAAGTGGGCAATCCCCACCCTTTGGGCAATCCCCAAAGAACTACCCCACATCCAAAACCCATTCGTAATGTCCTATCTACGGATGATGTGGAGGAGGATATGGTAGAGAAGGAAGAACCTCATGTTTCCCTAGTTGTGAGGAGAAGCTTGAGTACCATTTTTATGGAAGAGGAGGTGGAAAATGATCAAAGGGAAAACCTCTTTCATGCTAGGTGCCGAGTAATGGGCCAAGTATGTTCAATGGTTGTTGATTCGGGGAGTTGTACCAACATAGTGAGCCAAACCTTGATTTCCCAATTGAAGTTACCCACTCTAAAGCATCCAAAGCCGTATCGTTTACAATGGCTTAGCGAGTGTGGTGAACTAAGGGTGGTGAAACAAGCGTTGATTGAATTTAGTATGGGGAGCTATAAGGATAAGATCATGTTTGATGTGGTCCCGATGCAAGCATGCCATTTATTGTTTGGGAGACCATGGCAACATGATAGGTGTGTAGTGCATGATGGTCGGACCAACTCTTATACGGTCAAGCAAGATAGGAAGAAGTATGTGCTTAGACCTTTGACTCCAAGGCAAGTAAGGGAAGACTACAAACAAATGAAGGAGTTGAGGGAAGCGGCGAAAGCAAAGTCACCCATTGTACTTGAGCCCGAGGCAAACAATCTTATTGTTTTGCCATTACATGATGAAAATGAGAGTCACTCCACTTCAAATGAGAGAGAAAAGATAGAGAGAAGTGAGGGAGTGACCGGTGACAATCCAAAAGAGGAAAAAGGAGAGGATTTGAGGAGTGATGTGAGGGGATTGTCACCACAAACTACACTTGACCATGAGGTAAAATTGAGAGAGATGAGAGGTGAGGAAAGAAAAATTGAGAGTGAGAGCACCCATTGTTCTAACAATTCTTCATCTTCTAGTTTTTCTTGTGAAAGTTTTTGTGTAGGTACAAATGAAGACAAGCCATTGGATCCTCAACCATGTGCTTGGAAGGAAAGATAAGAGGAGGAAAGTTCCCAATGTGAGCCTCATGAAGAAGGAGTTGCACATGACACTTCAAGCCTTGCGAGTGACCAAGGAAGCACTACAAATGTAAGTGTTGCTCCACCCTTTCATGAGCTTACTAGCTATTCGCCTTGTGATGACTCAACACTAGTTGGATCTTGTGATGCATCTTGTGAATATGCCACTAGTGAAGAGTCTAGTAGTCAACTTGTGAGTGATTGTGCATCACTAGCCGAGAGAAATGCCAAGCCACATTATGATGTGAGCTCAATGTTCATTGAATCTCTCTCTAGTGTAGATTTGGTAGATTTGGTAGTTGACGATGATTGTGACTTTTGCTATGACACACCGCCAATCTTTGATGAAGGGGATGATGGGATGGATGATCACACCCTTATTGACTTGCTTCTATTTGGTGGACCAATGTGTTGTAGTAAGAATAATTGTGGCCTTGAGGAGTCTTTTACATGTGAGATGAATCAATTTACCTTCAATGACTCCTCAAGTGAGGGAAAAGAACCTAGTCTTGATACTATGCTTTTGTGTGACCATGCATTTGAGGTTCATGCTTTTACATTTCCCTTATTTGAAGATAATCTTAGTTGTGGTAGCAATTTGTGCCGGACTAGTGTTGGTAGTAAATTGGAACCTCCATGGTGTGAAGGATTTGATTCCTTAGGCAACCACTTGTTTGAGAATTTGAGTAAGGTAGATGGTTCTTTGAGTAACCCCACCATTGCTTGTTTGGGGTATGATGAAGAAGAATCCATCATCAATACCTTCCTTGAGAGCTTATCTTTTGAGAAGGGTTGCTTGGGTAATGAAATTGGAGGGGAAGAGGAATCTCGTGGTGTGAGTATGTGCGCTCTAAAGAAGGAGAGTGGAGTACTTGATCCTACTTGTAGGTTGAGTTATTTGACTCACTCCACTCCACTTGTTGAACACACCTTGAAGTTTGATTGGTGTGTTGATCTTGAGCTTAAGGTTCAAGGGGATTTGGGTAGCTTGATCTTGCATTTCCCAACCTCCCATGACCTATTTGTTCATTATCTTGTTGAGTGCATGTTGATCTTTAACCAAGTGCTTATGGTTCTCTTCGGAGACTTGATATTCATGATTATTATTGATGCTTGGTTATATCACAAGAGTGTGTTTTCCACACTTCTTGCACTAACGTACTTCCAAAGTAGGACGTTTGCTTATTTTTGCTTGTCGTTGCTTGTAGGTTCTAAGCTCCATGCTAAGGCGGGGGAGATCTTAGACGAAGCCTATGTCAAAGTGACGATCAAGACGGACAAAGGAGGAGATTCTTGGCCACCCCGAGGAGTTGTTAGAGCCATGAGAGACCAAGCCTTGATTTCGAGGACGAACTCTTCTCATGAAGGGGAGGAACACCATCCAAGGCCAAGGAAGAGCTTATGCATTGGAACGCCATGGAACGAGGAGCATTCGGGATCAATTTCGGAGCGTTTCAAGGCTGCCCAAGGAGGGGCGGACCGCCTAGTCAAAGGGGCGGACCGCCTACTATTTGATCACTCTCTGGATCTCGCCCAGGCGGACCACCTACTCAGAGGAGGCGGACCGCCTAGTGCCAAAGAGGCTGGGCGCCTAGTGCAAGTAGGCCGAGCGCCTAGTCTGTGAAGAGCTGCGGGATTTTTTAGTTTTTAGCCTATGTAATTTCTATTATGCCCCTACGTGGCTTATGACTTTAGAACTTACTTAAGGGTACTTAAGGCTTTTCATTGATGTCTAGGAAAGGCCTATAAATACTCCATAGCTTAGCATTATTCCTAAGTTAGCTTTGATGATGAATGATTGAATGAACAATGTTCAAGAGTGGATTCTCTTTGAATGAAAACCCTTTGAGACGGTTTGAGTTTACTAGTGGATTCTAGTTGAACCCCAAACCACCCCCGATCATTCTATTTTGCGAGTCCCAGGTGCGGCTCGAGGGTAGTTGCATAGTGTAGGTCCTCATTGACACCGATACGAGGGTATTATGGAACGAGTTCTCCATAGTTACTTCGTAGGGAGTTCGAGTAGTGTCTCGCTCTTTATCTTTATTTCCGCGTTTTGGTTTTGATTCTTATCAGACACTCTTGTGCTCGGTCGATCTTCAGCCTCGAACACTTGAATTCGGACGTTGTCCTACCTCGGGTGCATATGTAGCCTTCGGTCGCTTCACTGCTCGGCGTCAATGTTGAGGGTTCGGTCACTTCCTTCTCTGGGCTCAAGCTTGCAAATGTAGGTGCTCGGCCGCTCATCATCCGAACGGTTGTTTTCTCCCGACCACGCTAGCTGAATATGAGCATCATGCAAAAGCTTGGCTTGGCTTCGTGTCAATAGCCTCGACGGGTTGGATACTTGATCGACACGTATTTGGGCTGCATCATCCTCCCCTTCCTAAGAAGATTTCATCCTCGAAATCAAGCCCTCTTCATTCTCCGATTCTTGGCCTACAACACAAGGAGTTAAGTCAGTAACATTAAAGATCTTGGACACGTTATACTCACCTGGGAGGTCGATCACATAAGCATTGCTGTTGATTGTGCTCAACACTTTAAACGGACCATCCCCTCGAGGAGCCAACTTCCCTTTCCTTTGGTTCAGTAACCTTTACTTTCTGGAATGAACCCAAACCCAATCTCCCTTCTTTAATTCCAGTTTTTTACGCCCCTTGTTTTTCTTGGATGCCACCTTGGCATAAGCTTCCTCAAGATTTTTCTTCACTTTGGCATGTAGCTCGTGCAAAGCAGTAGCTCGGGGGGTATTTTCAAAATCAATAACAGCATCTCGAGGCAACGGGGTTAAATCAAGTGGAATCAAAGCGTTAAAACCATACACACACTCAAACGGAATAATTCCAATCATTCGATGCGCAGTACGATTATATGAAAATTCCATTACGGGCAAATGATCAGCCCAGTTTCCGACCCTTCCTTTGGTCATGGCTCGAAGAAGAGCTCCCAAGGTTCGGTTAACTACCTCGGTCCGTCCATCAGTCTAAGGATGGTGAGACGTCGAGAATAGTAATTTGGTGCCCTTAGACATTTCCAAAAATGACTCAAGAATTTAGAGTCTCGATCACTCACAATAGTACGAGGCACACCATGCAATTTCAACACATTAGAAATGAACAAGGTAGCTACATGTTGTGGATCAACAGATTTCTTACAAGGAACAAAGTGAGCCATTTTGGAAAAACGGTCGACTACTACAAAGATGCTATCATGTCCACCCCCGACCTTGGTAATCCCATAACAAAATCCATGGATATATCAACCCACGGTCGATCGGGTACAGGAAACGGAGTACACAAACCTTGAGGGTTGGACCTCAATTTAGCTTTCTTACAATCTATACAAGCATTGCAAAGCTTTTCCACATCTCTTCGCATTTTAGGCGAGTGAAACTGCTCGGTTAAGATACCAAGACTTTTATCGACACCGAATCATCCCATTAAGCCCCTGGAGTGAGCCTCTCGAACCAAAAGCTCTCTCCACGATGACACAGGAACACAAACTCTCTTATTTTTGAAGAGATAGCCATCGTTCCACTGATACTTTTCTACCCTTCGACCACTCAAGATAACGTCTCGGACGTTCTTAAGCTTGGGATCGTGTTCGTACATCAGCTTGATGCTTTTGAATCCCATCAATCTAGAAGTGAGAGTGGTCGCTAAGGCAAACTTCCTCGACAGTGCATCGGCCACAACATTGTCTTTACCCTTCTTGTAATGAATTACATAGGGAAAGCTCTTAATGAATTCTACCCATTTGGCATGCCGCCAGTTCAACTTTTCTTGGCCTCAGAGATGTTTCAAAGATTCATGATCACTTTTAATCGCAAACTCACGGGGGCATAGATAATGTTGCCAATGAGCGAGTGCTTGAACGAAGGCATATAATTCCTTATCATACGTAGAGTAGTTCAAGGTTACACCCTTAAGCTTTTCGCTGAATTAATCGATCGGCTTCGATTCTTGCATAAGCACTCCTCCGATCCCAACTCTGGATGCATCACATTCAACCTCGAACACTTTGCCGAAGTCAGGGAGTTGTAGTAACGGGGCAGAGCTTAGCCTCTATTTCAACGCTTGGAAAGCCCTCTCTTGGGACTCTCCCACATAAATGGATGGTCTTTCTTTATCATCTCGGTTAAAGGAGTTGCCACAGTGCTAAAGTCACGAACAAACATTCGGTAAAAGCTAGCTAATCCATGGAAGCTACGAACTTGAGGTACTAAGGTTGGGGTCGGCAAATCTTTGATAGCCTTGACTTTTGACTCATTGGCTTCAACACTATTAGCAATCACAAAAAATCCTAGAAAGACTACATGCTCAACACAAAGGGCACACTTTTTGAAGTTAGCATACAACTTCTCTTCTCTAAGTTTATCAAGCACTAGCCTTAGGTGTTCGACATGTCCATCCACAGATTTACTATAAACAAGTATGTCATTGAAGTAAACAACAACAAACTTATTTATGAACAATTTTAGCACATAGTTCATCAATCGCATAAAAGTGTTCGGTGTGTTAGAGAGGCCAAAAGGCATCACCAACCATTCATAGAGACCGAATTTGGTCTTGAATGCAGTTTTCCACTCATCACCCAATTTCATTCGGATTTGGTAGTAACCGGACCTGAGGTCGATCTTTGCAAAGCATGAAGAACCACTTAATTCATCTAGCATATCATCTAATCGAGGAATAGGATGACGATACTCTACCGTTATCTTGTTGACTGCTCGGTAATCAACACACATTCGCCACGTTTCATCTTTCTTTGGGACAAGGATAACAGAAACGGCGCAAGGGCTCAAGCTCTCTCGAACTAGCCTTTGTTAAGCAATTCATCCACCTGCAGCTGGAGCTCTTTGGTGTCTTCTAGATTACACCGATATGCAGGTTTGTTGGGGATTTGAGACCCCGGAACGAAGTCAATTTAGTGCTTGATTCCTCTCAACGGAGGCAATCCAACTGGCATTTCTTTAGGAAACATATCTCTGAAGTCCTGCAAAACACTTTGAACAGCACTAGGCAAAGGGTTATCATTAGTAAAATCATCATTAGAGTTTAGAAGGATACCCTTGTGCACCAGGCAAATCATCAATCGACCTTTGTCGTTTCCTCGTAGATACTCACTCGATTGCACGATTGAACAAATGTTGTTTACCTCGGCGGTGAATTTCTGTCCTCGACCACAATTGGTGTCCCGATGGGAGACTTTGCTTTGGCCGCTTCTTTTAGCTCCTGCATTCGTTTATAGTCCTCGCTGACTTGTTTTGGAGACAGTGGTTTGAGTATGAAACTCTCTCCTCCGAGCTTAGTAGTGTAAGTGTTGGATCATCCATTATGTATAACCGACCGATCATACTGCCATGGTCGACCCAATAGAAAATGACATGCATGCATCGGTATCACATCGAACATCATCTCATCTTGATATTCTCCCACTTTGAACTTGATCTACACTTGCTTGATAACCTTCAATTCTCCACATTCATTTAGCCATTGTAAACGGTAGGGATGAGGGTGCTTCAAGGTAGGCAACCCCATTTGTGAAACAAATATTTGGCTCACCACATTTGCACAACTACCCGAATCAATAATCATAGAACAGACTTTTCCCCTCACTCGACACCTCGCATGGAAAAGATTTTCCCTTTGGTTGTCCTCTTCTTCAAGAGTCATACAACTCAAGTTTCTACGAACCACAAGAAACATTTTCGGATGGTCACTTTCGGCTGCTTCACGACCATCATCATTTTCAGCTCGGTCAGTCTCCTCTTTATTTTCTTCCTCGATGTCACTCGATTGCTCATGGAGGGTTCCATCTTCGAGCAAAAGCATAACTTTGCTAGTCGGACACTCTTTTGCCATGTGACCATAACCCCTACATTTATGAAACTGAATGTTTGAAGCACTAGGAGTATTGAGTTGAACTTTACCTCCCACTTCCTTGGAGCTATTAACGGTCACTCCCCTCACGAAGGGTCTCTTTTGATCTCGGCCAGTGTTGGCACTTGTAGGGTTCGGACTCTTCCATTCTTTACCTCAGTTTAAAGGAGTTGAGGTAGTGATTCCTCGGTACCGGCTTGCTTTGTCGTCCTTCACCCATTTCTCAGCATCAATGGCTGCATGTAGGGGTGTCCGTGGTAAGGTACGGTACAGTATTTCACATTTCAGTTCGGTAATTTCGGTTTTTAAAAATTCCATACCATTACCATACCGAACTAATTAGGTATGGTTCAGTATTTTCATGTTTGGTTACGGTAATTTCGGTATGGTAAGTCGGTAACCGTAGTTTGTTCAACTTCGACTTACATATAATAGATATATATGTTGCAAAAAATTGCGAAAGGAACTAAGAAACTTCATCTGACAATTAACAATAAACCTTCACAGTGCAATAGCGCAAAATACAAAAATACCACAAAACATGTAGCAAAGCTCCAATGTACAAATAACACTAGCCGAAATCTAATTAAACCAACTTTACTACACAGGCTTACACAAAAAATTTCATTATTGAAATTTTAATTCTACTTATGATAAGCTAATATACTTTTTACACACAAAACAACAAGCTTTTGAGTTTTGACGGTGCTTGGAAGACAACTCTCTAGTAAAGAATTAAAGTAGATTTGATGGTATTGATACTATTTATTTATTTTATTTATAAATATTTATAAGTTTTAATTAAATATATAATCGTATCACAAGTTTTAGATATTCTATTTAGAATTTTATTAGCTCATATTTAGATTAACTAAGTTATTATAATTTATACAAATATAATATTTATAATTTGTACATGTAATTAAGTATTTCGGTATTTTCGGTACTTCGGTATTTTCTATATAGATACCGAATACCGTACCAAATACCAAAAATTTTAAAATTTCATACCAAATACCGTACCAAATACCAAAATACCGTTACCAAAGTAAAAAATATTTCGGTTCAGTACGGTAATTCGGTATTTACCATAGTATGGGAAGTCCTAGCTGCATGGAATACATCTTCCAATGTTTGATACACATGCAGTCTCAATTGAGATGACACTTCTCGAGTCAACCCATTTTTGAACCGAATGATGGCTTGCTCGTCATTTTCTTCCATATCAAGAGCCAATCGAATCTTTTCGAACTCATCATTGTACTCTTCGATCGATTTGGGCCCCTATTTCAAATCATAGAGCTTCCGAAGTTGCTCTTACCGATATTTAGCAGTTACATACTTAACATCCATCACTCTCTTCAGCTGTGCCCAAGTAAGAATCTCAGGATAGACATTTCTTCTCCTCATTCGCTTGTCAGCTTCCCACCATGTCGATGCATATGCCTCGAACGAAGCAATGGCATGTGCAGCTTTTCTCTCCTCGGTCATTCTATTTGTCTCAAAGATTCGTTCCAAACAAACCTTCCATTCAAGATATTGGTCCGGATCACTAGTTCCTCTGAAGGGTGGAATAGTGATCTTGACACTATTCAAGTTTGAATCACGAGCACCTCGGATCGGTTCCGGATACTCTATCATAATAGTCATCAGCCTCACGCTCAAAATATCTATCAATATTTGCCTCGGCCTCGACCTTGAAACTTCCCATGTCTTCATTTAACCTGCCTTCGTTGAACGAACGGTGGCTCATTCTCAGCTTCGACCTTGGGAAACTCTCCATCATCGACCCCTTCATCAACGACCACCACTTGTCTTCGGGCCCTTGGAATTGGTAATCTATCACCTCGGGGATTGCCCAAGTTTTGACGATCAGCTCGAGGAATGCCCAAGTTTTGTTGTTCTGCTTGGGGAGTGCCCAAGTTTTATAGTTCAGCTTGGGGATTTCCCAAACATTCATTACGAACGACTTCATTCCTTAACCGTTGTTGACGAACCAGCTCAGCAAATTGTTCCGGTTTCAAAAGAGTAGAGTTGCTAGTACCAGCGCCGGACCCAGGCAAGGCGACAAACACTTTCTCTTGCTCGACATTTGCTACCCGATCACTCACTCCTCTCACCTCAGCACTAATGCCTTGTATCGCAGCCATGAGATCGGCTAACGACACCTCGGGTGCTTCAACACCCTTTCCTTCGACTCCATTCCCAACCATAGTAGCTCCACAAATCAAAGACCAAGAAAATGTTAAGGTTAGAAATCACCTCACACACTCCCTCACTTTTATTGGGTGGCGCTCGGGTCCACTCAATTTGTAGGTTCGGCCACTCAAGAACTTGTTACCAATGGCTTCCTCGGTTTGATCAATTTCTCTAAGACTCTTCGAATTTTACAAGTCACACTGTCTCCTTCGGGAAGAGTGAATTGATTTCGACTCGATGGAACGGATGCTATTTTAACTGCGCACGGGAGGTCAAAGAATTTTCTATGATATTTTGGACTTCGGTCACCCCACGCACGAGTTCCTATAAGCTCAAACTAATTAGTACGACCTCGAATAGAAACAATTACTCTAGAGCTCCACTAACGAGATTTATTGATCACCAGAAAAGAAAAAATCCTGAGAGAATCTACCCTTCATTTCCTCTTTTGGAAACCTCGGACACACAACTCTTGTACAGACAAAAGTGGTCCCTCCTTGGTACGAATTAGGGTTTAACCTTATCTACTTTTTCATCTTTCTTGCCGAAAACTTTTCACCTAGGGTTTTGATATTAACACCTTACCCCTTTCTTCAATGAAATAGTCAATCTTTACTCCGGTGTACGGACACTTTATACTTTGTTCACAATCTACTAGCTCAACAAGATTCAGGTCATTTTTCTTCTGTTAAAACTTTTTAATGAACAGAAATAACTTCAGTTCCAGCCAAGCTATGATCACCTTCAACTTTGTCGTCCGTTCACTGTTACAATGTAACAATTTTCCGGCGTACGGGCGGTGGCTAAACAACGGAACTTCCAAAGTTTAAGATCAAAACTTGGCCCAAATCAAAGAATAACCACCAGTCTTCAACGAGAACAACCAAAACTCACTGAGGTTCAGAAAACAGGTACACCAACGTCAAGAAAAATTTAAAAATGTCAAGAATCCTAGTCGACTAATGATGTACGACGGGTACTCATTCGAACCTCCAAACAATGGTGAACAAGAATCTGTGGTTGTTTAATCCAAACAACCAACAATCAAACCAAATTTTTAAATTTTCTTCTTTCTACCTTTTTTTTTGTAAATAAGAACACAGTAAAAAAAACATGAAACTTAAAGAAAAGACACAAACGCACGAAAAAGTAAACATAACGTAGAACAGGATTGGGGTGTAAGAACAAGCCCAAACCATGCTCTGATACCAAGATGGTGAAAGCTAATCGGATATAAGCTTAACAACCGAACAAGAACACAGAAATAACAAGAAATAAAAATAGAAGCAAGACGGATCTTAGCTTCAACCCGATGAATCCGAGGAACTAGTCTCGGAGCCAAACAATCAGAAGGCCTCCTAATGCTAAGCAACAATCCTCAAGAAGACAAACTCATGCTTCTTGCAAATTGAATGATCAAAGAAGAAAATATTCAAACAGAATCCACTAATTGACCCAAACTCTTATAACAATCCCACGATGGGGTTTGGCTCACGATGGAGACACAAAATAGCATTCAGCTGATATCAATATTCACTAGGAAATGGTCATAGACGACCAATGAACAAGCCATGCAGGGTTGATATTTAAGTGTTCAGGCACTCTTGTGCTCGGTCAATCTTCAGCCTCGAACACTTGAATTCAGACGCTCTCCTACCTCGGGCGCATTTGTAGCCTTCGGTCGCTTCACTGCTCGGCGTCAATGTTAAGGGTTCGGTCACTTCCTTCTCTGGGCTCGAGCTTGCAGATGTAGGTGCTCGGCCGCTCATCATCCGAACTGTTGCTTTCTCCCGACCACGCCAGCTGAATGTGAGCATCATAAAAAAGCTTGGCTTGGCTTCGTGTCAATAGCCTCTATGGGTTGAATAGCTGATCGGCATGGATTCGGGCTGTATCATTATAACTCTTAATATCTTGGTTAATGAATTATATCTTGTTTTATATGTATGATTGCTTTAGTTGTTTGTTAGTGCTGTAGAATACTTTTTTTTTGCCCTTTCATTCACTTAGGCTACTTTGCATTTGCATTTTTTAAAGCGTAAAAATTTTATTTAGTTGGTAAGGAAGTGGTTGAATGCAAATGTCGATTTTGCCAAGACTTCAAGGCAAGTTAGATGTGTGAAGGAGGGGGTGGTAGGGTTAGGAGAGAATTACCCTTATGCCAAGTTTTGCAGTTGGAGTTGCGATTAAAGGGTTCGAGGGAAAAGGTTGCCCTGCCAACACTTGAAGAGCTGCTGGCTTGGAGAAGGGGGGAGGGGGTCGAAGAAAGTGTTTTCTGTTTGCCAAGAACTCAAGGCATGTTGGATTTTGAGAAGGTAGGGTTCGAGGGCAAATGTTACCCTGCCAAAACTTCAAGGCAATTCATAAAGGGTAAACTACGTGGAAGCAATTAATGATAAAACGAGTGGAAACAATTAAAAGATAACAAGAAATCGAGACTAGGAAGGCAAGAATTTAGAAGAAAGAATCGAATTCAACTCACATACGTTGATTGAATTCAAAAGGGAGAAAGGGAACTTGAACCTTACAATGGATTCTAACTAGGTATCGATCTCCATAGGTTCCAAGTAAAGTTATACACGAAGCGTCAAGCTTCAAATTCGAAGGGCTCAGCCTCTTCAATGTTCTCTCTTCTCTATTCAAGATTCATAACTAGCTCCCCAATGAAAATGGCTAAGGTTCCGATTTATAGTCTTTCCTAAGACAATGTGAAATGACTAAAATGCCCATGGGTTGAGTCAAGACATACAAGCCACTTAAGAGCAAAATAGGAATTACACCACAAAATTAAGTCTTGAAACTTTTCGGAACTAGGCGCCCCGCCTGATGCTGGACAGAAGGGAGTAGGCGCCCCACCTGCTGGGAGTAGGCGCCCCACCTGCTGGGAGTAGGCGCCCCACCCAAAAAATTGGGCGGTCCGCCAAAAAAACAGGCGGCCCAAAGTCCAGAGAGCACACTTCAACTAGGCGGTCCACCCTTTTGTGTAGGCAGTCCGCCCCTTCCTGTAGGCTCTTGAGGGTCCTCAATTTGTGTCTCTCGAGCCTCTTCGTTGGTGCCTATGTGGTCCTCCTTCCTTTGCGCTCCAATGCATGATCTTCAAGTCGCTTCCGGAGCCCTTGACTTGTATCCTTTGTGCTCTCATGCTTGGCTCTTGATGGTTGGGAACTAAGCCAATTTGGATTGCATCAGCAATTTAGCCCGAAGAAAGGGGGAGGGATTCAGGAAAGTGTTGGTCGCTTGCCAAGAGGTCGAGACTAAGTGGTTATGAGTTGTTACGAGTTCAAATGGGTTAGTAAATTATGAAACACAATCTTTTCTTAGGATATAAAGTTCATTAATAGTGTAAATAATAAGTACCATTAACAATTTAAATTCAAGTTTATAAGAGTAACTAAAATGAATTATAGGGTAACTTTCTTATTGTAAAGTCAATCAATTTCCTTTCTTATTGATACCGCACAATGCTATGGTTTACTTCATTCACAACGAATTCCCTTGTGCAGGCGGTTCTGCTGTTATTTGATGACGAGTTATTCCTTTTAACAACTTCTATTATGAAATGAGATTTTCTGAAATTCTCATAATTCTTCAGCAAATACATGCAAGTAATAAGTTCTTGATCGTTTGCTACGATCATGCCCTTGCATGATTCCAGATTGGTATCAACCCATATCTTTTCTTCACTCTCATCACTGCTATTGCTTAGAGCATTAAAAATTTCTTTTTCAAATGCCTGGTAGCTAATACCATCTTTAACAAGTATCAATCTCATAGTACTAATCCTGCACATAATGAAGACGAATGATACACTCAGATATTGATAGATAGATCACAAAGATAAAAGCATGATCTTGGTATATAGGAAGGAAATGTTGGGTAAACTTTTGCCCTTGTTGTTGGACCAGATCATTAAGTATTGGCTATTGCCAAGACTTGCAGAGACTTTCTCCACAAGTTGCCCATTACACAGAGATTAAAGTCCTTGCTATTGCCAAGACTTGCTGAAATTTTTCTGCAAGTTGCCCATTGCATAGAGCTTAAAGTAATGGCTATTGCCAAGACTTGTAGATACTTTTTCTGCAAGTTGCCTATTGCACCAGAGCTTCAAGTGTTGGCTATTTTCAAGACTTGCAGGGACTTTCTCTATAAGTTGTCCATTGCAGCAAAGCTTAAAGTCTTGGCTATTAGTAAGACATGCAAAGACTTTCTCTACAAGTTTCCCATTTCACCAGAGCTTAAAAGCTTGACAATAGCCAAGACTTGTAGAGACTTTCTCTGCAAGTTGCCCATTATGCCAGAGTTTAAACTCTTGGCAATAGCCAAGACTTGCAGAGACTTTCACTGTAAATTGCCCATTGCACCAGAGCTTAAAGTCTTGACTTTGCCAAGACTGAAAGAGACTTTCTCTGCAAGTTGACCATTGCACCACAGCTTAATATCTTGGCTATTGCCAAGACTTGCAGAGACTTTCTCTGCAAGTTGCTTATTGCACGGAGCTTAAATTTTTGCTATTGCTAAGACTTGCAGAGTCTTTTTCTGCAAGTTTCTCATTGCACCAGAGCTTAAAGGATTGATTATTTCCATGACTTGTAGAGATACCCATTGCAGCAAAGCTTAAAGTCTTGGCTATTGCCAAGACTTGCAGAGACTTTCTCTGCAAGTTGCTCATTGCATAGAGCTTAAATTTTTTTCTATTGCTAAGCCTTGCTGAGACTTTCTCTACAAGTTTCTCATTGCACCAGAGCTTAAAGTATTGATTATTTCCATGACTTGTAGAGATACCCATTGCAGCAAAGCTTAAAGTCTTGGCTAGTAGTAAGACTTTCAGAGATTTTCTATACAAGTTGTGCATTGCACAAAGATTCAACGTTTGGCAATAGCCAAGACTTGTAGTGATTTTCTCTGTAGGTTGCCCATTCGATAGAGCTTAAACTCTTTGCAATAGCCAAGACTTATATAGATTTTCTCTACAAAATGCCTATTGCACCAGAGCAATGGGTAACTTGCAGTTCATATTTTCACTACTTGAATATCGATCTAATGTCATCTGCTACCCATACGGCAAGTTTTTTGGATCATTATGAAAAAAATTCATAGCTAGTCAAGTAATAGGTAGTTATACAGAATATTTAGCAAAACTAAATAGAAGTTATACAAAATTATGTAGAATTTAATGCAATATTTAGTAAAACTCAGTAAGAATTTGAAGAAATTTAACCTTGAATCTTCGTTTCAATGGAGGAATATATAAAAGTTGTAGGATTTTAGGATTTAGAGATTGTTTGAATGGAGAGTAGGAAGGGGTAGGGGTATTTTCATCCGGAATAAGTTTCATTAAACTAATGGTTGGTAGTCTTGCTAAACCACTGTTATTGAGGGCAAAGATTCAAACCATTGCTTACTGTGTCATATTTATGCAAATCAGCTCGGTAACCACGCTTAACAGAATTGGACCCTCACTGGATTGGTTGAATTGCAAAAATATGACACGGGAAGCAATGGTTTGCCAAAATACTCCTCACAACTAATAAAAAAATCCACACTATCCTCCCCTTCCTTTTCTCCATTCAAACAATCTCTAAACCCTAAAAACCTACAACTTTTACAGATTCCTCCATTGAAACGAAGATTCAAGGTTAGATTCCTTCAAATTCCTACTCTCTTACATTCATTTGGATAACCCTGTAGAAAATCTATGAAAATGGGTGTCTTACACAGACTTCTTGGCAATGGGCACCTTGCACAGACTTCTTGGCAATTGCAAAAACATTAAGCCCTGTTGAAATGGGCAACTTGTCTCTGCAACTCTTGGCTATGCAAAGAGATTATGCTCTGGTGCAATGACCCCTTACACAGACTTTCCTGGCAATTGCCAAGACGTCAAGCGTTATTGTAGTGGCCAACTTGCAAAAGAAAGTCTCTGCAAATCTTGGCTATTGCCAAGAGTTTAAGCTCTAGTGTAATGGGCACCTTACAAAGACTTCCTGGCAGTTGCCAAGACTTCAAGCCCTGTTGTAGTGGCCAATTTACAGAGAAAGTCTCTGCAAGTCTTGGCTATTGCCAAGAGTTCAAGCTCTGGTGCAATGGGCACCTTGCACAGACTTCTTGGCAATTACCAAGACTTCAAGCGTTGTTGCTGTAGGTAATTTGGAGAGAAAGTCTCTTCAAGTCTTGGCTATTGCCAAGAGTTCAAGCTCTGGTGCAATGGGCACCTTGCATAGACTTCTTGGCAATTGCAAAGACTTCAAGCCTTGTTGCATTGGGTAATTTGCGAGAAAATCTCCGCAAGTCTTGGTTATTGCCAAGAGTTCAAGCTCTGGTGCAATGGGCGCCTTAACTAGGAAATCAAAGTGGAATCTAACACAAGAAAAATAAAAATAAGATTGAATGAAAGTTTCGAACATCGTCATTAAGGGTCAACTTATCACTGGAAAAATCAAGAATCAACTTCTTTTACCAATGGTAACACCACCGAAGCGATGTTACCAAATTCTCTGCAACTTTTGGAAATAGCCAACACTTTAAGGTTAGGTGGAAGGAGGCAACTTGTAGGGGAAGTCTCTGAAAGTATCTTAAAGATATGGTGCAACAGGCAACCTGCAGATAAAGTCTCTGCAAGTATTGGAAATAGCCAAGACTTTAAGATTTATGCAATAGCCAACTTGCAGAGAAAGTCTCTTCAAGTCTTGGCAATAGCCAAGACTTAAATCTCTGTGCAATAGAGGCTACTTGCAGAGAAAGTCTCTGCATTTATGGCAATAGCCAAGACTTTAAACTCTGTTCAATGAGCAACAACAATATCTTATTGCTATTGTCAATATGAACCTTAAAATTATCTTAATCAAGCATAAGAAGTAAAAAAAATTCACAGGAACGTCAAATTAAATTCAACGATCATCAATCAAAATGGAAAAAACTTACAGATAAGTGTATAGATAATAATTACCAAAAATAAATACATAAAAAAATAAATAAAAATAAAAGATTAGGCAAAATAAAAATTACATCATAACACGAATTAAAAAAATAATAAAATAAATAATACTTTTACAGATTATCTAAATCTCTCTAGGACACAAAGAAGAAAGAAGGAAATGAAGGAGGAAGGAGAGAATGAAATGAAGGAGGAAAGAGAGAAGGAGACCGTTCCATTTGAATTGAGTTTAGGCAGGGGCAAAATAGTCCTTTCGCATAGAGAGGGATGATGGAGGGCATTTACTTAAAACATTTGAAAGTGGGGGCAAATTGGTAAGACTAGTGCTTATGGAGGGCACTGCGTGAAATTTTTTGCACTGGATTTGCATTCATAGTCTAAGCCCACTACCTAGTTGCGATTTTGACCACTGGGTGTAGGAATTCAATTTTTAGAGGGGCTAAAAGTGTAACAACATCCTAATTCAATAATATTTCAGTAAAATTCAGTGAGTATCGTTAAAAGGTTAAAACAGTGAAGTTAAAATTTTTAAAACTCCCAAATATACGCGATAAATTGAACGGAAGGGACAAATAGAAAATTAACGCGTATACATGATGTTAGTCGTTTAAGGAGATGTTTTGACATTAATTGTCAAACACCATTTTGTAAACGACTATTATTCTGGGTTCACGTCAAAATACTTTATATACATAAGGAGAGTGTTGTTTTTCGAAAGAAGGATATGTAAACAAATAGAATGCATATCAAGGCCAACACACATAATGTATATATTAAACCATACTTACACCTTCCAAACTTCATGCAATACATGTTAGGTGACTTGTCTAAATAATTTTAATATTTTAGGAAAAAGACATACATATAACTAGATTTTGTGTATAACTTGACCTCCAAAGTTCGTACTCCTCCACACACTATTAATTAGTGCATAAGAGAACAAAACTTATTTTAAAAAAATATATTTATAACTAAGAAAAGAGGCCCACGTTTTAAGAAAGTCGTGCCTGCAGTAAATGGGCCTTTTCAGTTTTGCTAAAATAGTTTTAGTTTAGGCAGAAATTAGGTAAATAGCCCCTGTTCAACAAAAAAAATTTCAGATTTCAATTACTTTTGTTAAAAACTGCTATGTATTAACATGAACACATTATCTTAGACCCTAAACACTAGTTTTCTCTAACCTTAACATGCGAGCTTCTGTTTTACATGATGATGAAAGCATATAAAGAGAGTAGAGGTTAAGAAAGGCTCCTGGGTAGCCATGTCAAGCAGCAACAGTATGCTGTGTTTTTATAGCCTTTTAGGGCTATGTTCTTACTATTTTCTTCCCTGTTTAAGAAAGAATAAAGGTACAGGATTTCCTAAGCAACTACATAACAGGGGATTCCAAAAACACACATAAGGGTCGAGGAAAAAGTATTGTGCCCTGATTGCACGTCTACAGACTATAGGGCTTGCTGTTTTTCCTTTTTACTTAGGGCTAACCGTCTTCCCAACTCTCATGCCAACAAGTTAACATTGTCACCTTGTTTTGCCTTTATAGACAAATAATTCGTTTCCCTGCAATGCTTTAAACTGGCATAGCCTCGTAGGACTATCCAAAACAAACTTAGTGTAAAAGAGCAGTCAACACAGGATTGAATAATACCAAAAAACTATCAAAGCAAACACCAAAGGTCAATGCTAGAGAGTGACTACTGCAAGAACTTTGCAAAGAAGGAGGGAGTTCGTTTTTCTGTAATTTTCCATCGTGTGTAATATGGTGAGGGGACTGCTTCTTTTAGTGAAGTAGTAGGATTTGTTAAGCCTTAAAGTTTTTTTTTTTAACACCACCCCTTCTCCTCTCTTGGAATAAATTGTGGCCCTCCCACTTTTTTCTCCTATGGTGATTCGAACCCACAACTTCTTGAATGTAGGTGGGAGGTGCTTACCATATGAGCAACTGTCACTTGTCTAAGCCTTAAAGTTAGGGATGTGAAAGGGAAAAAAATCAATAAAACAGAATAAGGTAAGAAAATAATTAGGCCAAATCAATTTAACAATAATAGGAATATAGCCAAAGGTTCCCTTCAAAAATTAGAATTGACAAAGCTGATTTTCTATTTTACTACTTAAATAATTCTAATAAAAAAATCGAAATTCAAATGCAGGGAGACTATTTTCCTTTTATTCAGTTGTGAACATAATCACCTAAACCTAATAGGATGCTAATTACGGATTTACATTCCTACTCCTTCTAATATAAGGCCTTTCAACTTGAAAATTTGAATTTGAACAAACAAAACTCCTCCAACAAAAAATACTGTATACACCCACATATGTATGAATATCACACACTAGGCAGTCTAGGTTCAAGGCAAACAAACTGTCCATAGTTCAAAGATACCATTCCCATTCTCTCAATTCAAAAATATTCTATTTTTTCCCACAAGATCATGCTGACAATTAATCGAATTTCCATGGACATTCATATTTTGTTAAGACAATCAAAAGGAGTATAGGTAGTGCACATACATAAGCATTTCACTCAAAACAGGTAGGCTTTATTGTGCGACTAAATAATTAAACCAGACTCATTCACAAATCAACTTGTGTATGACTTTTTAACTAGTGCATGAAGCTTCATTTGATCCAAACAGAACAAGTACAAATTTATATAATTATGCTTGCTAACTGAGCCAATAAGACGTATAATTTGAACGTGTATTCATGAATATCACATACATCATAGAAGAATAGTGAAACATAAATAAAAGAAAGGTAGTATCCATTTGGGTTTGGAACAGATCGGGATTGACCCGTTTCGGCCTAACATTCGTACTCGTGCTTGGATTTCTCTCATTTCCTTCGCGTGTATGCAAATCAGACTCTGACTATAAGCTTGGCCGAATCTTCTTTTTTTTTCCGATGAAAGTGGTCAGATGCTCAAGGGGTCCCAATTTGGAACTCGTTATTTTGTGAGATCAATATAGGGGTTTCATAGAGGAGAGAGGGGAGTGGGAATATGTAATTTGTTCGTTGTTTGGTGGCCGGAAGTGGCCGAAAATGGCCATGGCATCGGTGGGTTTAGGGTTTGTAAAGAGAGAGAGTGAGAGGGGAGGTGGCGGGGGTGTGTGTGAGGGAAATGAATTTAGGGTTTTGTTTAGGGGGTGTTTGGTGTAATTAAAAACGGAAATAAGATTATTGGTCGTGGATCAAAATGTTGGAGGGCTGGGATGAGGCCTTGTTTACTCGTATGAGCTGTGTGTATATGCAACATGTGACATGGTGTGGTGCCAAGTGTACATGTATATAAGTGTATACTAAGTGTATAAAATATGTATAAAATGCGTATAAAATAGTAAAATCAACTTAAAAATGCCGGTAAAAATGCAAAAAAATAATTAGTAAGAAATAGAAAATATTATTGGGGACTTGGAAAATAATGAGTAATTTTAAAATAATTATGTATAGAATTTAGATAATATAGTAATTGTAAAATGAGCAATTAAGACTGCAAATCGTGTAAACGGTCACAATTTGTGCAAGTGCTTTTGAAAATGACCTGAAATGTATATTTATGCAATATAAATGTATTGAGTGGGTATCAACATGAGTAGGAGATCAAAGAAGCTCACAAGAATGTTATTCGGGCGTAGAGCCTCAGAGAGTTTCTTTATCATCCTTACTTTTATTTTGATGTATTGAGGGTAATGCAGGATGTTAAGTGTGCATTGGGAGTCATCCAATTTGTGTCAATAAGTCACCTTGATTTTACTTTGTGCATCAATTCTTTATGGTGGGTAGTAGTCCGAACTAGGTACAAGATGTGTAGTAGATGAAGTAGTTCTTGGCTATATACTTGTGACTTTTTTTAATAGATACTTAAGTCGCGTTACATATATTTTACCATGTTCCATTAGGCCTTGAGAAAAATTTAGTGCACTAAGTTTGACTATTCATTTTCATGATGACTCTAGACTTTCTATGAGAGTTTACTTGTGTTTGATTTTATAGGACAACGCGTCTTGTAATTTACATGCCATGAGTGAGTGAGGATTTTTTTTCTCCACGCTTATGATGTCTAGAACTTACCTAGTGTGTGTGCAAAGCAAAATGAGAAGTTTGCTGAATTGATCTTAGCTTGTCGTTTCGGGTGTTAGAACTCTGATAGGCGTGTTGATAGTCTTAAAAGTTTTGTAAGGTCTATTAGGACCTTACTGCAAAATTTGAGCTGATTCGGACCTTGTTTCGCAGGTCTTGGAAGAAGGTTCCAATTTTTGTTGTTGATAATGTTTAAAAGATGTTTTCGAGCTCGATTTGAGCAAATGAGCTCCGATTTGGAATCAGAAAGCAACATTAGGTTTATATGGTAATTTGTAACCTATGTGAACTTTTGAAAGTGAATTTCGAGGTCGTTCGGATAGTATTCAAACTAAATAGTGCCGCACCCTAGTTAAAGTGGTTTCCGACTTGGGGTAACTCGTTTGGAGTTAGAGTTTTGGAGTCGCCACCTAATAAATTATTCTAGGCATATTAGGTCACCTATTAATTTATAATTTCAATTCAAAAATAACTCCGGGTTGGTCTACTAGTCAGAGATTCGGGTAAGTGTTCAAGTTAACCTAGAAAGAAGGGGTTAGGCACCTCCTAAGTTCCACAGATGTGGTTCCCGGCCGATTTCTATATTGGGTTTTAAGATATTGCTTATAAAAGGATAAAAGGTAAATAAAATAAACAAAAGGGATATGAGATGCAAAATAAACAGATATGCAGTTTAATACATTTGTATAAGCAATCTGAAATAATAATTATGTTACAAAAATAGCCACAAATTAAATAATTAAACAATAACTAATTAAACATTTGAATAAATAACCCTAGGTTTATTTATCCTGTTCGGATCAAAATCCAGCTTTTACCGGAGAAGATAGTTTCAGAATCCACTATCATATATAGCTTGGATAATTTCCATCATATCCGAGCGGCTTAATTCCCTTTAACCCCCATAACCTCTTTAATATTTAAGCTAAAGAGCATGCTAATATTTTAAACGTCCTAAAGGTTTGCTAGTATCCCACTTTAATATCTCGGAGGCCATTGAGACTACTAATTAAAAATATATAAAATATCTAGACTTCCTAAATGTATTAAGTGCCCCATGTCTAGACTCTTTTAGGCGTCAGATAAACGTACGGTCATACAAGTTACATAAATTAACTTTAAAACGAACAATTGCGCTTTTTAAACTTAAGAAAAAAAGTAGTAGGCCTCCAACTTATATGAACAAATTGTATTAACAAAATAAGCCTATTTCCAAGTGCACACCTGCTATATAATCATTTTACGAATTGCATAAATAATCTACTTTTCAGCACTAGTTACAGTATTAGCCACTATCATAAAAAAATTGTACCGCTACATTTTCAGAATTTCAGATTTACAGAAACAGTCTAGTTTTAACATTGTCTTTCATTTTTAGCCTATTTTATGATACAGTGTAATTCCAGCATATTAAAATTGCACAAATAGTCTAGATTGACATTAAACTTTAAGTTTTAAACCTGTGAACATACTGCTGCAGTTTCCCCGAAAGTCATTTTGTACAAATAGTCTAATTTTCAGCTTGTATAATGATTTTAACCCTTCTGACATATAACAACCCAAGAAAGGGTTAGGAATGGCCCCTGTTAGCCCGATTTGCTACACGTAGCAGCAACTCAAACTCATAACAACATGTCCTAAGCAACTAATGCACCTCGGGGTGCTTGAGCATACAAATCAAAGGGGGATCCTAACAAATACAATAACGGGTGTAAGGGATGATACTTGTATACTTAGAATGAGAGGAAGAAATGTGCCCTGTATGCACTTGTGTGAACCATTAGGTTCTTTTGCACTCTTCCTTCAATAGCAGGAGAAGCTTGTGCCATAACTCAATATAAAACCTGCATATAACTCGATAATGGTATAGCCTAGAACAGACATTCCACCGAACCTGCAATATAGGTTAGAGGAGGCCAGGAGAATGGCCAAACAGCATGCAAATCAACGTCTACATACACAATAAAGGAAGGCAGCCTACTAAGTTCAATACAGACAAAGAACAACCAACAAAAAGCTAACTTTTCAACTTACCAGAAGGTCATACAATCACATAGTTAGCGCTAAATAGAGACTAACCTTAATAGCAAATTGTAATAGCAAACAAAGAGAGTGTAGGATGATGTGGCAGCAGCAAAGGAAATCAGGCAAACGGGATCAAGTACAGCTGGAATTAGCCTCGATTTTAAAGCAATTTAACAACTCAAGGAAGTACCAAAGCACAACACACAGATAATAGCCAAGAACAAATACCTAGAAACCACACTTGGCCTTGGTTTTGAGCCGGCCAACACCAGAATCAACAATGGATTAAAGAGGGATAATCAACATGCCTTTTGTGAGTAAAAGAATTAAAAGGTGTGTATTTTCAGCTTTGTATGTAATAAAAGGCGTAGAGAATTTTAGTGGAAGAGGAGAAAAGGAAGAAGAGCTTTTCTTCAAAAGTTTTCAGCTTGTTAAGTGTAGAGAGAGGTGCTGAAAAAGGTGTCTATTTTAGTCTAAGAGAAAGAGTATTTATAGTGTTGGGACTGCCTTGATTCACTCCAACTTGCAAAAGGAAAGAGATCAATCAAGTGTACATATGACAAGAGTGGTTATGTTCTGTCAATCTAATCTTTAAAGAGGGGGGATATTCAGTTTTTCTAAGAAGGAAAGTATATCAATTATAACAACCTTGGAAGAAAGGAAAATGATTTGAAAAATCTGTTAAATATACATGTAGTAATATCAAAACTTCAGAATATGGAAGATGTATCAAAGAAGACAAAAAGTACTCTTTTGTCTTCAACTTTTGAAATTTCGAATGAAACTAAAAGAGGTAGTGTCATAACATAAACGTTGGGCTAAAAGATATCATTTTGACTCGAGCGATAACATGTAACGTCCTAATTGCACAAGTAATCAACAACTTTCCAAACGGCCAGACACGTCTCAACTTGATAATTCGAATTTGAAAATTAAACATGATTTATGCTTAACTAACTTGAAGCGGTCCAAATGTTTATTCAATGACTCAATTTGTAGACATCAATAACATAATAAGATAAACTAAGCATGGTTTCAATCATAGTAACAAGAATGAGCATGTATTTTCATGATTTTCAACAAGCAAATAGAAAATGAATAAAGAAAAGTTTTACCCATTTATTCAAAACTGACCCATTTCTCCTCTGCTTGTCCAGGTTCATTCTCGTGCATGAATCGAAATAGAATCGTGCTTGATTAACTTTGAATTTGCTCGGATTCGAAGTGATTTGCTTGAATCTTCCTTTTCCTTTTTGGGATCGGAGAGAGAGAGGAAGATACCTTTTCCTTTTCTGGTGTACAACGATAGAGTGGAGAGGAGAGAGGGGCGCACACAAGGGCATTAGTGGCGGAGATATGATGGATATGGGGTAGTAAAAGGGTGTATCGGGACAGAAATAGGAGAAAGTGGGAGAGAGGAAGTGAGGGGGGTGGCGGCTGGTGTTTTAGGTGAGGGGAGAGGGAAATGTTTAGGGTTTTGGGATGTGAGGGGTGATGTGTAATATTAAAATTGTAAGAATAAATCTCAGCCATTAGATTGTATAAGGAACGGCTGAGATGAAGGCCACGTAGGTGCATATAAATATGAGTATATGCGATGTGTGTACACTTGTATAGCTGAGGTGGAGGAAAAAGTGCTTTAAAGGATGGTACCATGTGCTAAAATATGTTGTACACACGCCTAATGTGTGTATAATTGTACTAGGAGTGTATTTAGCAAGGTGTAAGCTTAAGTGGAGCTTACGTGGCATGTATATAGACAAAATATGATGACGAGGACTTGGTTGTAGTAGAAACGAGTTGTAATTTGATAATTTGGCTAGTATTTAATTAAAGTGCTTGTAAATATAAATAATTAGTATAAAAATAGGAAATATTGTAAATAATTATAAATAAATGTATTTAATCACAAGTAAATATAGATGAGCTTAAATAAAACTAATTAAATATAAATAGGCACAGATAATTATTTAAATGATGTCGTAATGCGTTAAATTGCGCAAATAGCATATCTATTTTGGAAAATAGCTTCAATGAATGCAATTACCTAATTATAATCACAATTAAGTAAGTATTATATAAATAAAAGATTAGTAATAGTATTACACATGTAAATGCATGCCATCTAATGCAATTTGTTTAGAAAATAATATTACAGCTTTTAATAAATATAGCCAAATTACGAAAAACAGAGGGACAAAATTGGGTGTCAACAGCTGCCCCTCTTTGCCCGGAGATGATGAAAGAGTCTTCGGGCAAAGATAGTTGACGGAGTAGACAATTTTATCACGACGGAGAGAATGGCATATTGCCTGTGTGAAAGGGTTTATGATGCACGAGTAAAGGTTTTGGGCACATTTTAGGAATGGGTGTAGGAACTTTATGATAAGAAATGGGAAGGGTGTGATCTCTCCGAAAAACTTTATCAAGGAATCTCTTTGTCGCCTCTTTTGAACTTTGTAAAGGGTGTCTCATTTCGATTGTCATGCTGAAAATATCTGCCTGCTTGGATTCTGCTTGTATTTCTTTCACTTTGTATGCATCCCTACTAACACGGGCTTGAGTCGTGTTTGCCTTGACGAGTATCCAGGTTGCTTTCTCAATATTGTCTTGTATTTCCAATGCTATGTCCACAAATGCAGACATTAATTTTTTCACTGTTGAATGTGCCCACCGATGCGGACTATATATGCTTCAAACTGCTGAACTATGTGATACAATGCAAACCAAGCCAAGACCCTTTACTAGAAGTCAAGCCAAAGTAATCCATGATGCACACATTCACTTGGTGGCGAAAAGCTTGGACGTGGAAGACGAGAGCTCCGGAACAACATTGAAGATCATACATTGGAGCACCATGGAAGGAGGACCGCTTAGGCTCCAAGGGGAGCCACCCCAAGCTCATTTTGAAGCACCCCAACACATCCTAGGAGGAGGCGGAATGCCCCTTGAAGAGGGCGGAGCGCCTACATGAAAAGGGGGTCGAAAATGGCTAAGTATGGAATGCTTGCTCTCTGGATTTTAGAAGGGCAGAGCACCCTGACACAGGGGCGGGCACCCCAAGGCTAAGGGCGGGCCCTGAGGGGGAGGGTGGAGCGCCCCTCCTCTGTTGCAAACCATCCGAATTTTCCCACTTTTTGTAGTGTAATTCCAACCTTAGCCCTAACTTACTTCTATTGTTTTAACCCACTTTAGCGGTAATTTAGACATTTCATTTAATATTTTAGAAAACTATAAGAGTCTTCATTGTATCTTGAATTCATTTACCTTACTTTGAATATACAAAACATCTGAGAATTCTCTCTATTGAAACCGTTGATTTTGGCTTGATTTCAATTGGCGGATCCAAGTTGAACTTCAAACCTCTTCGATCATTCTATTTGCAAGAACAACATGATTCTTGAGGATAGTTGCATAGCGTAGGTGATTCTTGCCAATCGTTTCGGGTGTAACGAAACATCGTTCTTCGTTGCTACTTGGACCTTCGTGTGAGTGTCGTCTCGTCTCGTTTCTTATCTCTTTATCGCTTTCGTAGTTTCGATTGCATCAGTCGGTATCAGAGCAAGGCTAGGGTTACGTTCTTACGAACCCTCGTCCTACTCTTCGTGGTTTGTATCTTTGTTTCTTGTTGTTTTTCATGTTCTTGTTCGTAGTTTGAAGAACAAAAAAACAAAAAATACAAAAAATTCAAAAATTGCAAAAAAATTACTAGATCTTGCTTGTTGTAGTGATTTCTTGGTTACTTGTTATCAGGGAATGTTCTATGATATTAACCCGTTGTTTTGATACCCCCATTACGTCGATTGGAGTTGTGAATTGAAAATCGAAATTTTTGAAACTCAAAATTGCTTGAAACCCTTGAAAAAGTTACTCAAAATCTTGAATCAAGTTTGTTGTTGGTTGTTTGTTGATATAAATCGTTGGAGTTTGTTTATGGTAGTTGATAATACATTGGGGTACCACTGGATTGGAAAAAATCTTGAAAACATTGGATAATCGGGTGTCAAGAACCAAGAACACGTTCTTGAAGTTATGAGAAATTCACAACAGGGCGGAGCACCCTCCATTTGGGGTGACCGCCCCATACTTCCTCCACTCTCTGAAGTTTGAAGGTGGACCACTCTGACACAGGGGCGGGCGCCCTTACCTGAAAGGGGTACCGTGTAGTTGTTTTTCGTAGGTTTTCGTGTTTTGTTTGCTTCCGTTACTTCCGATTAGTACTTTGAGAGTAATTCTCCTACTCAATTAGTACTAATTCATTGAGCGTTTAGGATATTCGTGCGTGCTGGCGGTTGATCCATTCCAAGAAGACTCATAGAATTTCTTTGGCTCAAGTGCTCAATTAAAAGCCGAACGTCCCTAGAGTCCCATTAACTCCACTTTTCCCGAAGAGCATTTGGAACTTGTTGAATTGTTTGGTTGTTGAGGTGGTTGTTCAACTTCGAAGAAGACTTTTAGAATCAAGGAAGAGTGAACCTACCCCAAACTTGAGTGAACCCGAGTGACAATCAAGTGAGGGAGTATGTGAGGACTTTTACTCTAAGCTCTTTTGTTTGTTTTTGATTATTGTAGGTACAATGGCCAACGAAGGAGATGATACTACGAAGAATGCCTTAGCTACTATCCTTGCCAAATTAGATAGTATGAGCCTAAGGATTGAGAACCTTGAGAAGGGGACTTCAAGCATCTAAACCGAGAAAGGGACCCAGAGTGTCCAAGTTGAGAAAGGGACCCCAAGTGTCCAAGTTGAAGCCGGTGAAGGCACAAGTAGCTCAACCTTTATCCCGGAACAAGTTGTCGAATTACTTAGGCAACAAAGGGTAAAGGAAGATCGTGATAGACATGAACAAATGTTGGGCAATCCCCAACGAGTGGGCATTCCCCACCTTTTGGGCAATCCCCAAAGAAATACTCCACTTCCAAGACCCATTCGGAATGTTCTACCTCTTGATCATGTTGAGCAAGCTCAAAAAAGAGAGGAAGATGAGTATGAGGATGGTGATGATGGGGCTCCATAGCCGATTAGGAGAGCCATGGATGGAGGTCGGGGTTTGAATAGGGGTAGAGACCGAGATCAAGGTCAACCCATGGGGAATGTTGGGAGGAATGCTAGGAGGGATTATAATGGTTATGGGGACAACTTTGGAGGCCGATCGGAGCCTTACCAAGGGTGTCGTGACAACAATAATCTCAACAGTGTGAAGCTTACTATCCCTACCTTCAAAGGGAGTAGTGACCCAGTTGAGTACATTGATTGGAAGTTAACCATGGAGAGGGTGTTTGACAGCAATGACATGACCGAGGAGAAGAAAGCCAAATATGCTATATCTTCCTTTGAATCCTTTTCTTCTACTTGGTGGGCGTCGGCCAAGAGGAATAGAAGGAGAAATGCTATGGCCATCAATGTTACTTGGGGTGAGTTGATCCGTGTGATGGATGAGAAGTATTTGACTCAACAATATCGTCAAGACCAATACAAACATCTTTATGAGTTGAAGCAAGGTTACAAGATGGTTGGGGAGTACTTCAATGAGTTTGAAAAAATCCGGATGACCCTAGACATAGATGGGTAGGAGAATGAATCGGCCGTGATTCGATTTAGAAGTGGTTTCAACTGAGATATAGCTTCTCAATTGAAGTTTCACAAGTATGACAACCACTATGATCTCTATGACGATGCGGTTGAAGCCGAGAAATGGCTCAAAGAAGAGAAATCCACTCGCTACAAGAGTAGCACTCCTACTCCCGTGAGTAAGCCAAAGGATTGGAAGACTCCTACTCCAAATACAAGATTCCCAAATGCAAGTGGTGCAAGTGCTAGCAAAGATGTGAAGAAGCCGTATGAGAAGTACACACCAAATGTGGGAGGTAATTCTATAACCCAATTAAATACTCCTACTTCTTCTTCTATTCAATGCCACAAATGCAAAGGGTATGGTCATTTTGCTAGAGAGTGTCATACAAAAAAGACCATGATTGTGATTGGTGAGAATGCTTATGAACAAGATAGTGAATCGGAGGATGAGGGAGTAGAGGGAGATGAGATGGTTGATGTAGAAGAGGATACGGTTGAGGAAGATGATCCTCATGCCTTCCTTGTTGTGAGGAGGAGTTTAGGGGCTATGCTTGTGGAGGATAGTGGGAATTTGCAAAGGGAAAACCTCTTCCATGCTAGATGACGAGTTATGGGTGTAGTTTGCTCCATGATTGATACGAACCAAACCACGCAGAAGCAAGATAAAAGAACGGAAGCGATAAAGTAAACACACAACGAGAAAATAAGGGACGGGGAAGAACAGAAATAGAAGAAAGAATAGATAATTCAAATCAAAACATGATGGATTATCCAAGGGAGAGAATGAAACTTGAACCTAACAAGGATTCATACTAGGATTACATCCATTCGGTTCCAAGTAAAGGAGTCCGTGAAGCCTCGGGCTTTCACAAGATAGGCTCGGCCTAATCTATCTCTATTCTCAATCAAAAACTAACTAATGAAATAAAAGACTAACGGAAGCTTATATAGTTTTCCAATACATAAGTGTAAAATGACTAGAAAGCCCCTAAGCCTAATTAAACAATGATAAATGGCCTAGAATGCCCCTTCAGCCATGTCTGGAATGCTGCCTGGCAAATCTTTCATCGCGAACGCGCCAGCTCATCACGCGATCACTCAGCACAAGACAACCCTTCATCGCGATCGCGCCACTCCTGTCGCGATGGCACAACATGAGCAGTTTCCAGCATTCCAGCAAGCTTGCATCTTGGTCTTTTGGCCTTCTTTGACTTGAATCCTGGTTTCTAAGCTCTCTTTGAAGCGTTCTAAGTCCCGCATGTTGAGTGTAAACTCCACACGGCTTTGGATACCAATCCGGATTGCATCATTCTCCCCTTCTTAAAAGGATTTCGTCCTCGAAATCAAGACAACAAGACCTACAAGCAAGGCAAAGACAAACGAACTTCCTACTCCAAGAGTAGGTTAGTGCCCAAAAGTGTGGAAAACACACTCTTATGATTGAGCCAAGCATCAATAACAAGTAAAAAGCTTATGTCTCCAAAGAAAACAACAAGTACTTGACTCCAAAGAAAACTGCATCCAACACAAGAACAAGCAAAGAGATCAATAGGCTATGGAACATGCAAGATATAGCAATCAAATTCCCTATGAACCCTAAGCGTATGACTAATACACAAAGCCTTCAAATCAATATTATCACAATGTAACACATTGGCTTTAGCATGCTCAACACCCAAGGTGTGATCAACATGTGGGGTGGAGTAAACAAAATAGTTCAATTGAAAACTAACATCAAATACTCCACTCCCCTTCTTGAAAACACTCTTACACATACCTAGAGTGACTTCCTCACCTCCAAATCCAACTCCAAGACAATCTCCCTCACTTAACAAACTCCAAAGGAATGTCTCTAAAATAGGTTCTTCATTATTATAGTCCACACAATGAAGGCTAGGACTACTAGAAGATGGTTCAATACAACCAATATCAAGGCCACTCATCCCACTTGGAGTTCCAAACAATGGATCATCCTTAGAGTCTAACTTCACAAACCATGGAGGTTCTATTTTACTACCAATCCTAGTTTTATACAACTCACTTCCACAAATGAGATTGTCTTCAAACAATGGAAATGTAAAAGCATGCACCTAAAATTTATGGTCACACAAAAGCATAGTATCAAGACTAGGTTCTTCACTCTCACTTGAGGAGTCATCGAAAACAAATCGATCCATATCACACTCTAGAGTCTTCTCAAGGTCACAACCATCCTCACTACGATACATAGGTCCTCCATTATCAAGCAATTTATCAAGGGAAAGAATAGGATATTCATTCAACTCGTCTTCCCCTTTATCAAATATAGGTGGGGTGTTATAACAAGGTTCACAAGCTAGATCAACTACACATTCTTCACTAAACAGATGTTAAATGAAAACCGAGCTCGCATCATGATGTGGTTTATCATCCCTCTCAACTAGTGGTTCACTATCACACACAAGTTGGCCAACCGAGCCTACACTAGTTGCAAACACATTGTAATCACACAATTCATCAACTAGCATAGAGTTTTCACAAACACTATCACACGATAAGGAAGTATCATGTTCAAGGGAAGAGCTTTCACATACATTTGAGTGGCCATCTTGCTCACTCAATGCACTTGTAGTGTCACGAATTGTTCCTTCACCTTGAAGCTCACATTAAAGATCTTCTTCACCTTGTCCGTCCATTTTGGAACATGATTGAGGCTCCATTGGTTTGTCTCCAAGAGTACCTACAAAAGAGCTCATACAAGTAGAAGAAAAAGATAAAGGATTAAGGTTAGAATAAGGGGTGTCCTCACTCTCAATGATTCTTTTTCCCTTTTTTTCCCTCATTTTCTTTTCAAGGTCGGGTGTAGATTCGGGTGGTGACATCCCACTCACATCACTCAACACATCCTCTCCTTTTTCCACTCGAGAAATGTCACCGGTCACTCCCTTACTCCTCTCAATCTTTTATCTCTCAAATTTGGGAGAATTGGGACGAGGCCCAAGAATACCCATAACCGGAGTGGGTGGACTTTTAACATCAACGCGGAATCTAGGACTAAAAGACTCACCACTTGATGTCTCCTTCTTCTTTGTTGGCGAACCACATGGCTTTGAAGCTTGTGGATTCGGGTTCACCTTGTTGACACTTGTCAACTCTTTTCTAGCACTAGTCCCACCAATTCTTTTGTTTGTAGGACTTCTCGATTGCTCAATTTCAACCATGGAATCAAGTTCTTGCTCCTTTCTCCTTTGCATGATGACCCAAGAATAATAACGAGGTGACATCTTACCTCTCAATCCATAGGGTACAAGCTCATATACCCATTGACTTATGGCCATTAGATATACGTCCCATTTAGCATTATACTCAAACTCTTTGTTGGCCAACCATGGATCACCTAGCAAGACTTCATAATAGGGCAATGGATACACATCAAACCAAGCATATTCTCTATAACCCCTTTGAGATATGAGTACCCGAACTTCTCTTGACACCCACACTCCATTTGACTTGTAAGGATGCCTTTTAGCTTGGCATTATACCTTTTGATTCTTAACCCAAGAGGCGCTAATGTAATTGGCATCGGATTCACCAATTTCACCAATTTTGAGCAAGCATCCGCCAATATTATTTACCTCAATAACGTACCTACTATGAACCAAGTATCCTATAGGTTCATCCAAGGAAGATCTTGAATGTTCAAAAGTATCAACACCAAAAACATGGGTCTCCCTTATCCCTCCTCTACTAGCAATATTGCTAGTGTAACTTCCACTTCCCGTCACTCTTCCAATATTACAAGTGTTGTTGAAAGTCGAGGAAGGAGTCTCATAGTCAATGGCACCAATCCTACTACTTCTACTTCTCACATTGTTAGAATCATCCAAGCCTTTGGTAGCACGAGCGACACCACTTCTCACTCTATCTTTCACATGGGAGTTAGGAGCATTAACCCCTTTAGCACAAGTAGGATAGACAATCCTCCCTTTTCCAATGGAACAATCACCTCCTCCTCCCATACTAATGGAAGGACCTCTACTACTCCCTTGTACACCATAAGTAACACCAAGAGAAGATGCATATACACAATACGCATTATCAACTTCATCATCTGTTCTCTTCATGTCACTATCATCATGTTCAAATTCATCACAAGAAGAATAAGTAGGAACGTCATACCTTGAAGCGTCACCATCTTCGGATTCTTGACTAGAAGCATAAGGATCAACACATTCATCATTATGAGCTTTATAGTCCTCATCAACCTTGCGATTATCATAGTGACCCGCTTCATCCTCATACGAACCATAGTTCCCGGAATCATCATAGCAATATCCGTCATCACAATCATAGGAACCATAGTCTCCATCATCTCCACACGAACTATACCCTCCACAATCATCATCCGAAGCTATAGCTATAACAAAAAAGAGTAAAGGACCTCACAAATTCACTCCCTCACGTGTATCACTCATGTAATGTTCACTCAATTTTCTTTCCACTCGTGTATACACTCAAGGTCTTTGGATTTTATGACCACACTCTATTGTTCTCACCACTCTTAGCCTTTTTCCTCTCAAAGATAGTCTTATCCCCTTTTTAGGAACCAAAATGAAAAGATCAACAACTAGCACATCCAAGTATAGGTTCGGAATGGAGTTTATAAGACACCAAAGAAACGAATTAGGACACACAAGCAGAGTAGGAACAAAGGAAACAAGCAATGAAACCAAAAGAAAGAAGTTACAAGACTTCTAAGGAAGTGACACAAGAAAGACTCGAATCAAAATGGCACTAAACGGATTCGGAATTGGATGGAATTTTGTTTGTGATCTAGAAACTCACCATATTTGATGATACAATTGGAGTTTTGGTGATTGGAAACTGTTCGGAAGTTGTTGCGAACATTCTGTCCCAAAACTGGAATTCTAGAAAAATGTTGTTCTTCGCTATCGCGTACAGATGGGCGCGTTCGCAAAGAGCAAATAATTCCCAAGATTAATTTTTCTCTTCGCTATCGCGCTCGACTATTCGCAATCGCGAAGAGTAAAATTTTTCTTCAGCGCGATCGCGCAGCTCTGCTGCTGCTGAACCAGAATTTGATTTTGAACTTCAACTTTTCACTCGATTCAACTTGTTTTTGTAATACAATGGTACCCAATTGTGTTTTCAACTACTACAATCAATCCCTAATGATTTATATCAACACCCAATCCATACCAAATCCAAATTAAGAAATTTCCAATCAAATTCAAGGGTTTTTCAAACTTTAGGGGTTTTTGATTTTTCAACTTCTGATTCTCAACACCAAATCACGTAACAAGGGTACCAAATCAATGGGTAAATATCATAGATCAATCCTCAATATCAAACAATCAACGGGTCATCAAATCCAATCCACAATATGAATTTTTTTGTATATTTCAACTTTTCAATTTTTTTGTTTTTCTTCTTTTCTCCAAGAGTAAGAACAACAATAACAATAAACTAAACTAAAAGATAAGATGAACAAGGATCGTGGATTCATAAGAACGAAACCCAAGCCCTGCTTTGATACCAAATGATACGAACCAAACCACGCGGAAGCAAGATAAAGGAACGGAAGCGATAAAGTAAACACACAACGAGAAAATAGGGGACGGGAAAGAACAGAAATAGAAGAAAGAATGGATAATTCAAATCAAAACATGATCGATTATCCAAGGGAGAGAATGAAACTTGAACCTAACAAGGATTCATACTAGGATGACATCCATTCGGTTCCAAGTAAAGGAGTCCGTGAAGCCTCGGGCTTTCACAAGATAGGCTCGTCCTAATCTATCTCTATTCCGAATCAAAAACAAACTAATGAAATAAAAGACTAAGGGAAGCTTATATAGTTTTCCCATTCATAAGTGTAAAAAGACTAGAAAGCCCCTATGCCTAATTAAACAATGATAAATGGCTTAGAATGCCCATTCAGCCAAGTCTGGAACGCTGCCTGGCAAATCTTTCATCACAACAGCGCCAGCTCTTCACGCGATCGAGAAGCACAAGACAACCCTTCATTGCGATCGCGCCACTCCTCTCGCGATCGCGCATCATGAGTAGTTTTTCCAGCATTCCAGCAAGCTTGCATCTTTGTCTTTTGGCCTTCTTTGAATGAATCCCTGTTTCAAAGCTCTCTTCGAAGCGTTCTAAGCCCTGCATGTTGAGCGTAAACTCCCCACGGCTTTGGATACCAATCCGGATTGCATCATTCTCCCCTTCTTAAAAGGATTTCGTCCTCGATATCAAGACAACAAGACCTACAAGCAAGGCAAAGACACACGAACTTCCTACTCCAAGAGTAGGTTAGTGCCCAAAAGTGTGGAAAACACACTCTTATGGTAGAGCCAAGCATCAATAACAAGTAAAAAGCTTATGTCTCCAAAGAAAACCACAAGTACTTGACTCCAAAGAAAAGTGCATCCAACACAAGAACAAGTAAAGAGATCAATAGGCTATGGAACATGCAAGATATAGCAATCAAATTCCTTATGACCCCTAAGCGTATTACTAACACACCAAGCCTTTAAATCAATATTATCACAATGTGACACATTGGCTTTAGCATGCTCAACACCCAAGGTGTGATCAACATGTGAGGTGGAGTAAACAAAATAGTTCAATTTGCTACTAACATCAAATACTACACTCCCCTTATTGAAAACACTCTTACACACACCAAGAGTGAATTCCTCACCTCCAAATCACTCCAAGAAATTCTCCCTCACTTGACAAAACTCCAAAGGAAGGTCTCTAAAATAGGTTCTTCATTATTATAGTCCACACAATGAAGGCTAGGACTACTAGAAGATGGTTCAATACAACCAATATCAAGACCACTTATCCCACTTGGAGTTCCAAACAATGGATCATCCTTAGACTCTAACTTCAAAAACCATGGAGGTTCTATTTTACTACCAATCCTAGTCCGATACAATTCACTTCCACAAATGAGATTATCTTCAAACAATGGAAATGTAAAAGCATGCACCTCAAATTTATGGTCACACAAAAGCATAGTATCAAGACTAGGTTCTTCACTCTCACTTGAAGAGTCATCGAAAACAAATCGACCTATCTCACACTCTAGAGACTCCTCTAGGTCACAACCATCCTCACTACGACACATAGGTCCACCATTATCAAGCAATTTATCAGGGGAAAGAATAAGATATTCATTCAACTCGTCTTCCCCTTTATCAAATATAGGTGGGGTGTTATAACAAGGTTCACAAGCTAGGTAAACTACACATTCTTCACTAAAGAGAGGTTCAATGAAAACCGAGCTCACATCATGATGTGGCTTATCATCCCTATCAACTAGTGGTTCACTATCACACATAAGTTGGCCAACCGACCTAACACTAGTTGCAAACACATTGTAATCACACAATTCATCAACTAGTATAGAGTTTTCACAAACACTATCTCACGACAAGGAAGTATCATGTTCAAGGGAAGAGCTTTCACATACATTTGAGTGGCCATCTTGCTCACTCAATGCACTTGTAGTGTCACGAATTGTTCCTTGACCTTGAAGCTCACATTAAAGATCTTCTTCACCTTGTCCTTCCATTTTGGAACATGATTGAGGCTCCATTGGTTTGCCTCCAAGAGTACCTACAAAAGAGCTCATACAAGTAGAAGAAAAAGATAAAGGGTTAAGGTTAGAATAAGGGGTGTCCTCACTCTCAATGATTCTTTTTTCCTCTTTTTTTCCCTCATTTTCTTTTCAAGGTCAGGTGTAGATTTGGGTGGTGACATCCCACTCACATCACTCAACACATCCCCTCCTTTTTCCACTCGAGGAATGTCACCGGTCACTCCCTTACTCCTCTCAATCTTTTGTCTCTCAAATTTGGGCGAATTGGGACGAGGCCCAAGAATACCCATAACCGGAGTAGGTGGACTTTTAACATCAACCCGGAATCTAGGACTAAAAGACTCAGCACTTGAAGTCTCCTTCTTTTTTGTTAGCGAACCACTTGGCTTTGAAGCTTGTGGATTCGGGTTCACCTTGTAGATACTTGTCAACTCTTTTCTAGCACTAGTCCAACCAATTCTTTTGTTTGTAGGACTTGTCGATTGCTCAATTTCAACCATGGAATGAAGTTCTTGCTCCTTTCTCCTTTGCATGTTGACCCAAGAATAATAACGAGGTGACATCTTACCCCTCAATCCATAGGGTACAAGCTCATATACCCATTGACCTATGGTCATTAGATATACGTCCCATTTAGCATTATACTCAAACTCTTTGTTGGCCAACCATGGATCACCTAGTAAGACTTCATAATAGGGCAAAGGATACATATCACACCAAGCATATTCTCTATAACCTCTTTGAGATATGAGTACCCGAACTTCTCTGGACTCCCACACTCCATTTCACTTGTAAGGATGCCTTTTATCTTGGCATTGTACCTTTTGATTCTTAACCAAAGAGGCGCTAATGTAATTGGCATCGGATTCACCAATTTCACCAATTTTAGCAAGCATCCGCAAATACTATTTACCTCAATAACGTACCTAGTATGAACCAAGGATCGTATAGGTTCATCCAAGGAAGATCTTGAATGTTCAAAAGTATCAACACCAACAATATGGGTCTCCCTTATCCCTCCTCTTCTAGCAATATTGCTAGTGTAACTTCCACTTCCCGTCACTCTTCCAATATTACAAGTGTTGTTGAAAGTCGAGGAAGGAGTCATAATCAATGGCACCACTCCTACTAGTTCTACTTCTCACATTTTTAGAATCATCCAAGCCTTTGGTAGCACGAGCGACACCACTTCTCACTCCATCTTTCACATGGGAGTTAGGAGCATTAACCCCTTTAGCACAAGTAGGATAGACAATCCTCCCTTTTCCCATGGAACAATCACCTCCTCCTCCCATACTAACAGAAGGACCTCTACTACTCCATTGTACAGCACAAGTAACACAAAGAGAAGATGCATATACACAATTCGCATTATCAATTTCATCATCTGTTCTCTTCATGTCACTATCATCATGTTCAAATTCATCACAAGAAGAATAAGTAGGAACGTCATACCTTGAAGCGTCACCATCTTCAGATTCTTGACTAGAAGCATAAGTATCAACACATTCATCATCACGAGCTTCATAGTCCTCATCAACCTCGCAATTATCATAGTGACCCGCTTCATCCTTATACGAACCACAGTTCCCGAAATCATCATAGCAATATCCGTCATCACCATCATAGGAACCATAGTCTCCATCATCTCCACACGAACTATAACCCTCCACAATCATCATCCGAAGCCATAGCTATAACAAATAAGAGTAAAGGACCTCACAAGTTCACTCCCTCACGTGTATCACTCAAGTAATGTTCACTCAATTTTCTTTCCACTCGTGTATACACTCAAGGTCTTTGGATTTTATGACCACACTCTATTGTTCTCACCACTCTTAGCCTTTTTCCTCTCAAAGATAGCCTTATCCCCTTTTTAGGAACCAAAATGAAAAGATCAACAACTAGCACGTCCAAGTATAGGTTCGGAATGGAGTTTATAAGACACCAAAGAAACGAATAAGGACACACAAGCAGACTAGGAACAAAGGAAACAAGCAATGAAACCAAAAGAAAGAAGTTACAAGACTTCTAAGGAAGTGACACAAGAAAGACTCGAATCAAATTGGCACTAAACGGAGTCGGAATTGGATGGCATTTTGTTTGTAATCTAGAAACTCACCATATTTGATGATACAATTGGAGTTTTGGTGATTGGAAACTGTTCGGAAGCTGTTGCGAACATTCTGTCCCAAAACTGAAATTCTGGAAAAATGTTGTTCTTCGCTATCGCGTACAGATGGGCGCGTTCGCAAAAAGCAAATAATTCCCAAGATTAATTGTTCTCTTCGCTATCGCGCTCGACTCTTCGCAATCGCGAAGAGTAAAAGTTTTCTTCAGCGCGATCGCGCAGCTCTGCTGCTGCTGAACCAGAATCCGATTTTGAACTTCAACTTTTCACTCTATTTAACTTATTTTTTTAATACAATGGTACCCAATTGTGTTTTCAACTACTACAATCAATCCCTAATGATTTATATCAACACCCAATCCATAACAAATCTAAATCAAGAAATTTCCAATCAAATTCAAGGGTTTTTCAAACTTTGGGGGTTTTTGATTTTTCAACTTTTGATTCTCAACACCAAATCACGTAACAAGGGTACCAAATCAATGGGTAAATATCATAGATCAATCCTCAATATCAAATAATCAACGGGTCATCAAATCCAATCGACAACATGAATTTTTTTGTATTTTTCAACTTTTTCAATTTTTTGTTTTTTCTTCTTTTCTCCAAGAGTAAGAACAACAATAACAATAAACTAAACTAAAAGATAATATGAACAAGAAACGTGGATTCATAAGAACGAAACCCGAGCCTTGCTTTGATACCAAATGATACGAACCAAACCACGCGGAAGCAAGATAAAGGAACGGAAGCGATAAAGTAAACACACAACAAGAAAATAGGGGACGGGGAAGAACAGAAATAGAAGAAAGAATGGATAATTCAAATCAAAACATGATCGGTTATCCAAGGGAGAGAATGAAACTTGAACCTAACAAAGATTCATACTAGGATGACATCCATTCGGTTCCAAGTAAAGGAGTCCGTGAAGCCTCGGGCTTTCACAAGATAGGCTCGGCCTAATCTATCTCTATTCTCAATCAAAAACAAACTAATGAAATAAAAGACTAAGGGAAGCTTATATAGTTTTCCCATACATAAGTGTAAAAAGACTAGAAAGCCCCTAAGCCTAATTAAATAATGATAAATGGCTTAGAATGCCCATTCAGCCAAGTCTTGAACGCTGCATGGCAAATCTTTCATCGCAAACGCGCCAGCTCTTCACGCGATCGCGCAGCACAAGACAACCCTTCATCGCGATCGCGCCACTCCTCTCGCGATCTCGCAGCATGAGCAGTTTCCAGCATTCCAGCAAGCTTGCATCTTGGTCTTTTGGCCTTCTTTGACTTGAATCCTGGTTTCCAAGCTCTCTTTGAAGCGTTCTAAGTCCTGCATGTTGAGCGTAAACTCCCCACGGCTTTGGATACCAATCCGGATTGCATCATTCTCCCCCTCTTAAAAGGATTTCGTCCTCGAAATTAAGACAATAAGACCTACAAGCAAGGCAAAGACAGACGGACTTCCTACTCCAAGAGTAGGTTAGTGCCCAAAAGTGTGGAAAACACACTCGTATGATAGAGCCAAGCATCAATAACAAGTAAAAAGCTTATGTCTCCAAAGAAAACCACAACTACTTGACTCCAAAGAAAAGTTCATCCAATACAAGAACAAGTAAAGAGATCAATAGGCCATGGAACATGCAAGATATAGCAATCAAATTCCTCATGACCCCTAAGCGTATGAGTAACACACCAAGCCTTTAAATCAATATTATCACAATGTGACACATTGGCTTTAGCATGCTCAACGCCCAAGGTGTGATCAACATGTGAGGTAGAGTAAACAAAATAGTTCAATTGGCTACTAACATCAAATACTCCACTCCTCTTCTTGAAAACACTCTTACACACACCAAGAGTGACTTTCTCATCTCCAAATCCAACTCCAAGACAATCTCCCTCACTTGACAAACTCCAAAGGAAGGTCTCTAAAATAGGCTCTTCATTATTATAGTCCACACAATGAAGGCTAGGACTACTAGAAGATGGTTCAATATAACCAATATCAAGACCACTCATCCCACTTGGAGTTCCAAACAATGGATCATCCTTAGAGTCTAACTTCACAAACAATGGAGGTTCTATTTTACTACCAATCATTTTCCGGTGCTATTCACTTCCACAAATGAGACTGTCTTCAAACAATGGAAATGTAAAAGCATGCACCTCAACTTTATGGTCACACAAAAGCATAGTATCAAGACTAGGTTCTTCAGACTCACTTGAGAAGTCATCGAAAACAAATCGATCCATTTCACACTCTAGAGACTCCTCAAGGTCACAACCATCCTCACTACGACACGTAGGTCCACCATTATCAAGCAATTTTATCAAGGGAAAGAATATGATATTCATTCAACTCGTCGTGTCATAACAAGGTTCACAAGCTAGGTCAACTACACATTCTTAACTAAAGAGAGGTTCAATAAAAACAGAGCTCACATCATGATGTGGATTATCATCCCTCTCAACTAGTGGTTCACTGTCACACACAAGTTGACCAACCGACCCTACACTAGTTGCAAATATATTATAATCACACAATTCATCAACTAGTATAGAGTTTTCACAAACACTATTACACGACAAGGAAGTATCATGTTCAAGGGAAGAGTTTTCACATACCTTTGAGTGGCCATCTTGCTCACTCAATGCACTTGTAGTGTCACGAATTGTTCCTTCACCTTGAAGCTCACATTGAAGATCTTCTTCACCTTGTCCTTCTATTTTGGAACATGATTGAGGTTCCATTGGTTTGCCTCCAAGAGTAACTACACAAGAGCTCACACAAGTAGAAGAAAAAGATAAAGGGTTAAGGTTAGAATAAGTGGTGTCCTCACTCTCAATGATTCTTTTTCCCTCTTGTTTTTCCCTCATTTTCTTTTCAAGGTCGGGTGTAGATTCGGGTGGTGACATCCCACTCACATCACTCCACACATCCTCTACTTTTTCCACTCGAGGAATATCACCGGTCACTCCCTTACTCCTCTCAATCTTTTATCTCTCAAATTCGGGCGAATTGGGACGAGGCCCAAGAATACCCATAGCCGGAGTAGGTGGACTTTTAGCATCAACCCGGAATCTAGGACTAAAAGACTCATCACTTGAAGTCTCCTTCTTCTTTGTTGGTGAACCACTTGGTTTTGAAGCTTGTGGACTCGGGTTCACCTTGTTGACACTTGTCAACTCTTTTCTAGCACTAGTCCAACCAATTCTTGTCGTTGATAGGTTCTCTAAAATGGCTCACTTCATTCCGTGGAAAAGACTCATGATGCTTAACATGTAGCTTCTTTGTGTATGGATAATGTATTAAAGTTGCATGGGGTGCCTCGCACCATTGTTAGTGATAGGGACTCCAAGTTCCTTAGCAATTTTTTGGAAGTGTTTGTGGGGTGCTCTTTGCACCAAATTGCTATTCTCTACGTCCCACCACCCTCAAACCGATGGGCAAACCGAGGTGGTCAATCGAACCTTGGGAGCTCTACTTAGAGCCATGACCAAAGGTAAGGCCGGGACTTGGATTGATAAGCTACCACTCATGGAGTTTGCATATAACCGCACTTTGCATCGTATGATTGGCATGACTCCATTTGAATGTGTTTATGGTTTTAACCCTTTAATTCCTCTTGATCTACCCTTTGCCAAGGGATGTGGTTGTTGATTTTGAAGGTAAAACTCGGGCCAAGGCATTGCTTGAACTTCATGCCAAGGTGAAAAAGACCTTGGAGGAGGCCTATGAGAAGATAGCAACCAAGAAAAACAAGGGAAGGAAGAAGGTGGATTTCAAGAAGGGCGATTGGGTGTGGGTGCACTTACACAAGGAAAGATTTCCAAACCAAAGGAAGGGGAAGTTGGCACAAAGAGGAGATGGACCATTCCAAGTGTTGTCCAAGATCAACAACAATGCATATGTGATAGACTTACCGGGTGAGTATAATGTGTCGACTACTTTCAATATTAGTGACTTGACTTCTTTTGACGTAGGTGATGATTCCTTGGAGGATGACGCCTTAATTTCGAGGACGAAATCTTCTCAAGAATTGGAGGATGATGCAATTCAAACCAAGTCAAAACCCTTTACTAGAAGTCAAGCCAAAGCATTCCATGATGCTCACATTCACTTGGTGGGGAAAAGCTTCGACGTGCAAGACGAGAGCTCCGGAACCACATTGAAGATCATGCATTGGAGCACCATGGAAGGGGGACCGTTTAGGCTCCAAGGGGAGCCACCCCAAGCTCATTTTGAAGCACCCCAACACATCCCAGGAGGAGGCGGAGCGCCCCTTGAAGAGGGTGGAGTGCCTACATGAAAAGGGGGTCGAAAACGGCTAAGTATGGAATGCTTGTTCTCTGGATTTCGGAAGGGCGGAGCACCCTGACACAGGGGCGGGCGCCCTGGGGGGAGGGTGGAGCACCCCTCCTCTATTGCAAGCCATCAGAATTTTCCCACTTTTTGTTGTGTAATTCCAACCATAGCCCTAACTTACTTCTATTGTTTTAACCCACTTTAGGGGTAATTTAGACATTTCATTTCATGTTTTAGAAGACTATAAGAGTTTTCATTGTATCTTGAATTCATTTACCTAACTTTGAATACACAAAACATATGAGAATTCTCTCTATTGAAACCTTTGATTTTGGCTTGATTTCAATTGGCGGATCCAAGTTGAACTTCACACCTCTCTGACCATTCTATTTGCAAGAACCACGTGATTCTTGAGGATAGTTGCATAGCGTAGGTGATTCTTGCCAATCGTTTGGGGTGTAACGAAGCATCGTTCTTCGTTGCTACTTGGACCTTCGTGTGAGTCTCTTCTCATTTCTTATCTCTTTAACGCTTTGGTAGTTTCGATTGCATCATTATGCCCACAAACGCGAACTCTACTTTACTTCATATTGCCTAATTGTGCCCACAAACGCGAACCCTAGTCTGCTTCAAATATCATAACTATGCCCACAAACACGGACCTTACTTTGCTTCAAATTGATGAGCTATGCCCACAAACGCAGACCCTACTCTGCTGCAAATTGTTGAACTATGCCCACAATCGCAGACCCTACCCTATTTTCATTGCTGTCATGTTCACAAACGCGAACCCTATATATACACCGACGCGGATTCTATGCTTGTCAAATTGACGTTATGTCAACAAATGCGAACCCTATATATCCACTGACGCGGATTCTATGTCTGTCAAATTGATGTCATTTCCACAAACGCAGACCCTATATATCCACCGACATTGATTCTATGCTTCTTAAATTGATGTCAAGTTCACAAATGCGAACCCTATATATCCACCAACATAGATCCTATGCTTCTCAAATTGATGCCATGTCCACAAACGCGGACCCTATATATCCACCGACATGGATTCTGTGCTTCTGTCAATCTGATAAATATTGTTTTGCAAGAATTGTTAGGTATACTCGGTATCTGTGTAAAGCTGCAATCAAAGAAAATTTGTGAGTTTTTGGGGGGAGGTTGACTTGCGCATTTGTTGTACTTTTGTTTGTTGTGGCATCTTGCATGATTGCCTTCTTGTAATATCTCTCTTTTCGAGCATAAAACCTTGGTCGAGCTGTGAGCAAAAAAGGGAGAACAAAAGCGAATATGCATGTATTTTGAAATAAATTTTAAAGAGTACTGCAAATTTATTCTATTAAATCATAGACTGCGACGTATTGTCTGGACATAATCTTATCAAAATCCATTTACTGCTCCAAGATCATCCATTTTCAAATTTTGAGGGAAGCTCAAAATTTCTGCCCCAGTGTGCTGCTTGTATTTTCTTTGCTCAAAAATTCCGCCTCAGTGTGTTGTGATGTATTGTTTAATTTTTTTTAGGAAAACTCAAAAAATTTTGTCTCAGTTTCCAATAAAATTTTCTTATGACGTGACCATGCCTTGAGTAGGCTGCCTACGTGTCCCCTCTTGGGAATCAGGTCATTACGTAATTCAAACTTCCATGAAAAGAATGTTGTTGATGTCGACTTTGATTTATAGTGGCTCTTGGTTCTGTCTGAGTAAAGAGATTTTGGTTGTACTTCGTGATCCATCTTTGCCAATATTATTTGCTCCTTTTATCAATATTGTGTGCATGATATAAGGATCTTGCTTTGTCTTGATTTAAAGAATTCTATTTTAGGATCAACTGTCTTGCTTTAACTTCTTTGGTCAATGCCTTTGTCATTCTATTGCTTGTTGTGTTCATTCTTTTTTATCAATGAGCGTCACTTGCTCGAGTATGCCTTTGATTTGTTTGGGATTGTCTAATCCTTCTTCTTATATGTATTTATGTTGTTTCACCTTGAATTATAAGTCATCTTCCTAACCATAAAGTTCCTTAAATGTCCTTTGTCGAATCATCATAGACTGGTCTGTACTCGTCGTTTTGAACCGCTCTCTCTCACATCACAGTCGCAGATTCAATGATTTTTCAGAAAGTGAATGATGCATACTCAAAAAAATGAAAAATAGGAAATGCTTTTATTATTAGACGTGAGAAATAGTCTTCGAAAGGAGACAATGATGCAACAAAGTTGAAAAATAAAGGAAATAAAAGCCAACGACTCAGAGTCGTATTTTATTTAAGAAAACAACTAATGCCCCAGCTTCACTAAGGTTCTCAGCATGCTCGGAATATGTTGCAGGTTCCATTGTTCGGCATAACTTTAGATTCAGCTTTCTGGATGTTCAAGGCCTCAGTATTCTTTTTGGGACTGCATCATATTCTTCCGTTAATAGATCCTTTTGACCGGTCAACTCATCTTTTTCATCATAAACATCCTTGGCCTCCATTCTCGAGAGTTTCCGTGTAGCTTGAAAAGGTGGATGCCTGTTGCATATTTGGAACAAACTGATCTAGTGAATGATAACCTCTTGCATCCTTTGTAGTACTTTTTCCTTTGCAAACTAAGATGTACCCCATGCCAAACTTGTATTCATCAAACACTGTTTTTACTTTTGTGATTGTACCTTCCAGATTGCATTCTTCGCCGAAGTCAATCATATTCACCTTCTCATCTCCATGATTGGGTAGTGGATTATTGTGCACATTTTGTGTCTTCAAATGAATTACCTTTTCATCTATTAGGTCTTGAATGTTATCTCTCAATGGAAAACATTTCTCTATCTCTAATTTCAAAGTAGGATAGATACACAAATTATCATAAGCTAAACCTTTAGTTGTTTTGCCTAACTCAAACTTCTTAAAGGCTTCCTCCAGCTTACGAACTTTCTCTTTTATCCCATCATCATTTGCTACCCTTTCTTCCTCCTTCGCCCAATCATAATTTTCATGATCTTTGATTGGTGAAGTGAGTTGTTTGGTTTCCGCAGTGAACATGGGATTGTAAGGCTGTGGATATATGGTGTTGGTGCGAGGTAAGTTTGTGTTTAGGTAAGTAGGATGTGCAGGGGATGGTGCTTGATAAGTGGTTGGGTAGGGTTGCTTGGTAAGTAGCAGTTGGTGTTGTTTGGTAGATAGCGGGTAGTGCTGTCTGGTAAGTAGCTGGTGGTGCTGTTTGGTATGTGACTGGTGGTACTATTTGGTAAGTAGCAGGTGGTGCTGCTTGGTATGTGGCTGGTGGTACTGTTTGGTAAACAACAGGGGGAACAGTTGGGTATATAGGGTCCTTTCCATTAGGGTGGGCTGACCCACTAGGATCGACTGGTTCCCTTGAATGAGCGGAGTTAACAACACGTAAACTGGTCATTGTCAGTTTCTCTTCAAGTTCTTTAATTCTTTGCTCTAAAGTAGCAACATGTTCATCATACCCAATCGGGGCAAGCTTGCGTGGTGTCCCACTAGTCCCAATGTTATCCTCACTAAGAGCAGCATTATTCAACTCAGACATAATGTTTCGTCTTCCTCTTCTTCTAGTTTGCGAGGGGCAGGTCTTATAATTGGTCCTTTTGCCCTCGTCCGGTACTGATGCTCGGCCAAAATGCACAAGTCAACCTCAGGAGCGGGAGTAAAACTTAATACATGAAAACAATAAGTCAGTGTCGAGATAATAACTACCAAATGCAAAACTTATCACTTCTTATAATGCAAGGGACCTCTTTTGCGCCGGAGGCAGGCCTAACAAGATCAACACACATAATATGCATGACAGGTGTCATTAGATGACACTGTTAGACGAAGCTGGCTAATGGGCTTTAACATGCCAAGGATGTTAAACCTTCCTAATTTTGAGTATGGTATTTAAAATTGAACGTGTATCATGTCTCATCTCAATTGTTCTCATAACAAAGAAATGAAAGAAAAATATTTTTATATAAAAAAATTTAATTTGTTGTATAAAAGTAGAAATAAGGATATTTTTTAAGTAAATAGAAATAAATAATTGATTTCGTTACATAAGAGTAGAAAATAATCATAATCATAATAATAATAATAATAATAATAATAATAATAATAATAACTTAAAGTCTTAGTCTTCGTGACTTGTGACAACCTGCAACCAAAATAAACTATTAAACGACCCTTTTTTTACGGGAACAAATGGTCTACATTAGACACGTTCAACTTTAAATAAATGCACATGCAACATATTGAAACGTCCCTTAGGGTCGAAGGCCCGTTTGGTTCATTCAAATATGGTGAACTAGGAGACTTAGACGCGAGCCGAAGTCAAATTTTTCCTAAATATGGCATGATGCATGGTTTGTAAACAGAGTGTAACTAAGAGTTCAGTAATCGAGACAAGGACATGGTTCCCCCAGACGAACAGCCAAGGGGTGAAAATGTTTAGAATTGTTGGCTGTACCACGGACACTCTAGATTCTAACCATTCCTCCTAAAGTTTTTTTTTAGAGTGAAACGACCGTGAGATCCACGTAATTGTTTGTGTGTGTGCAACTGTCAATTTTCCAGGAGTGGAGGAGTATGAATGGAATGCAACAAATAATTCAATGATAAGACTAAATATAATGTTAAAAAAAATTACAGAATAAAAGGTTACAAACCTGCAAAAAAAAAGTATTGAATACAAAATAATCAAAGCAAGAATAAACCCAATAGAAAAATCGTAATGGTTAGAACATTTAATCCCCAGTAAAGTTGTTTTCGACTTGGGGTAACTAGAGTTTTGGAGTCGCCACCTAATAAATTATTCTAGGCGTATTAGGTCACCTATTAATTTCTAATTTCAATTCAAAGAATAACTCCGAGTTGGTCTACTAGTTAGAGATTTGGGTAAGTGTTCAAGTTAACCTAGAACGAAGGAGTTAGGCACATCCTAAATTCCGCAAATGTGGTTCCCAGCTGATTTCTATATTGGATTTTAACATATTGCTTATAAAAAGATAAAATCTAAATAAAATAAAAAAAAGGGATATGGGATGCAAAATAAATAAATAGGCAGTTTCATACATTTGTATAAGCAGTCTGAAATAATAATTATGTTGCACAAATAGCCACAAATTAAATAATTAAATAATAACTAATTAAACATTTGAATAAATAACCCTAGGTTTATTTATCCTATTCGGATCATAACCCAGCTTTTATCGGAGAAGATCGTTTTACAATCCACTATCATATATAGCTTGGGTAATTTCCATCATATCCCAGGGGCTTAGTTCCCTTTAACCCCCATACCCTCTTAAATATTTAAGCTAAAGCGCATGCTAATATTTTAAACGTCCTAAAGGTTTGCTAGCGTCTCACTTTAATGTCTCGGAGGCCATTGAGACTACTAATTAAAAATATATAAAATATCTGGACTTCCTAAATGTATTAAGTGCCTCAAGTCTAGACTCTTTTAGGCGTCAGATAAACGTACGGTCATACAAGTCACATAAATTAACTTTAAAACAAACAATTGCGCATTTTAAACTTAAGAAAAAAAGTAGTAGGCCTCCAACTTATATGAACAAATTGTGTTAAGAAAATAACCGTATTTCAAAGTTCACACCTGCTATATAATCATTTTACGCATTGCATAAATAATCTACTTTTCAGCACTAGTTTCAGTATTAGCCACTATCATAAAAAAATTGTGTTGTTACGTTTTCAGAATTCCAGATTTACAGACACAGTCTAGTTTTAATACCGTCTTGCATTTTTAGCGTATTTTCTTATACAGTTTAATTCCAGCATACATAAATTGCAAAAATAGTCTAGATTGACATTAAACTTCAAGTTTTAAACCTGTTAACATACTGCTGCAGTTTTCCTGAAAGTGATTTTGCACAAATAGGGTTAGGAATGGCCCCTGTTAGTCCGATTTGCTACACGTAGCAGCAGCTTAAACTCATAACAAATTGTCCTAAGCAACTAATGCACCTCGGGGTGCTTAAGCATACAAACCAAAGGTGGATCCTAACAAATACAATAACGGGTTTAAGGGATGATACTTGTATACTTAGAATGAGCGGAAGAAATGTGCCCTATATGTAGTGTGAACCATTAGGTTCTTTTCCACGCTTCCTTCAATAACTGGAGAAGCTTGTGCCATAGCTCAATGTAAAAACCTGCATATAAGTCGAGAATGGTATAGCCTTGAACAGACTATCCATGGAACCTGCAATATGGGTTAGAGGAGGCCAGGCGGATGGCCAAAAGGCATGCAAATCAACTTCTACATACACAATAAAGGAAGGCAGCCTACCAAGTTTAATACAAACAAAACACAACCAACCAAAAGCTAAGTTTTCAACTTACCAGAAGGTCATACAATCACATAGTTAGCGCTAAATCGAGACTAACTTTAATAGCAAATTGTAATTGCAAACAAAGAGAGTGCAGGATGATGTGGTAGCAGCAAAGGAAATCAGACAAACGGGATTAAGTACAGTTGGAATTAGCCTCAATTTTAAAGCAATTTAACAACTCCAGGCAGAAACAAAGCACAACACATAGATAATAACCAAGAACAAATACCCAATAAACCACACTTAGCCTTGTCTTTGAGCTGGCCAACACCAGAATCAACAATAGATTAAAGAAGGATAATCAGCATGCCTTTTGTGAGTAAAGGAAGTAAAACCTGTGTATTTTCAGCTTTGTATGTAATAAAGGGCGTAGAGAATTTTAGTGGAAGAGGAAAAAAGGAAGAAGAGCTTTTCTTAAAAAGTTTTCAGCTTATAAAGTGTAGCGAGAGGTGCTGAAAAAGGTGTCTATTTCAGTCTGAGAGAAAGAGTATTTATAGTGTTGGGACTGTCTTGATTCACTCCAACTTGCAAAAGGAAAGAGATCAATCAAGTGTACATATGGCAAGAGTGATTATGTTCTGTCAATCTAATCTTTAAAGAGGGGGGATATTCAGCTTTGCTAATAAGGAAAGTATATCAATTATAACAACCTTGGAAGAAAGGAAAATGATTTGAAAAATTTGTTAAATATACATGTAGTAATATCAAAACTTCAAAATATGGAAGGTATATCAAAGAAGACAAAATGTACTCTTTTCTCTTCAACTTTTGAAATTTCAAATGAAACTAAAAAAGGTAGTGTCACAACATAAACGTTGGGCTAAAAGATATCATTTTGTCTCGAGCGATAACATGTAACGTCCTAATTGCACAAGTAATCAACAACTTTCAAAACGGCCAAACACTTCTCAACTTGATAATTCGAATTTGAAAATTAAACATGATTTATGCTTAACTAACTAGAAGCGGTCCAAATGTTTATCCAATGACTCAATTTGTAGACATCAATAACATAATAAGATAAACTAAGCATGGTTTCAATCTTAGTAACAAGAATGAGCATGTATTTTCATGATTTTCAGCAAGCAAATAGAAAAATTAATAAAGGAAAGTTTTACCCATTTGTCACTGCTGGGTCGGGTCAAAACTGACCTGTTTCGCCTATGCTTGTCCAGGTTCATTATCGCGCATGAATCAAAATAGAATCGTGCTTGATTAACTTTGATTTTGCTTTGAATTTTCTCGAATTTGAAGTAATTTGCTTGAATCTTTCTTTACCTTTTTCGGATCGGAGAGAGAGAGGAAGATACATTTTTCCTTTTTCTGGTGTTCGGGATGGAAATAGGAGAAAGGGGGAAAGAGGACGTGAGGGGGGTGGCGGCTGGTGTTTTAGGTGAGGGGAGAGGTAAATGTTTAGGGTTTTGGGATGTGAGGGGTGATGTGTTATATTAAAATTGTAAGAATAAATCTCAGCCATTAGATTATATAAGGAACAGCTGAGAGGTAGGCCACGTAGGTGCATATAAATATCGGTATATGCGATGTGTGTACACTTGTATAGCTGAGGTGGAAGAAAAAGAGCTTTGGAGGATGGTACCATGTGCTAAAATATGTTGTACACACGCCTAATGTGTGTATAATTGTGCTAGGAGTGTATTTTAGTAAGGTGTAAGCTTAAGTAGAGCTTTCATGGCATGTATATGGATAAAATATGATGACGAGTCTTTATCGTAGTAGAAATGAGTTGTAAATTGATAATTTGGCTATTATTTAATTAAAGTTCTTGTAAATATAAATAATTAGTATAAAAATAGAAAAATTTGTAAATAAATATAAATAAATATATTTAATCACAAATAAATATAGATGAGCTTAAATAAAACTAATTAAATATAAATAGCCACAAATAATTATTTAAATAATATCGTAATGCGTTAAATTGCACAAATAGTATATGTATTTTGAAAAATAGCCTCAATGAATGCAATTACCTAATTATAATCACAATTAAGTAAGTATTATATAAATAGAAGATTAGTAATAGTATTACACATGTAAATACATGCCATCTAATGCAATTTGTTTAAAAAATAATATTACACTTTTTAATTAAATATAGCCAAATTGCGAAAAATGGAGGGACAAAATTAGGTGTCAACAAATAGACGCATTTATTAGGTTATCAAACAGGTGGATCATGACTACTGATCATTGTTATGAACTGAAAGTGTTGTCCTCCTTATCATTATCAGTTTATTAGACGATTGGTTAGTGAAAGTTGTACTTATTTAACAAAAGAGGGTAGTTGTAACGTTGGAGCACTTTTTTAATAGAAACACTTTCGGGAAATTAATAATGCAATGTTCTATAATATAAGTAAGAGTTGAGGAAATCAATCTTAGGCTTTTACTTTCTTGAATCGAGACCTTCCTTTAATTACTCGTCTTTAATTGCTTGTTGAGTAGTTAGTAGAAACAAACAAAAATCAAAGATATTTCCTTGAAGTTGATTAAGCAGATAGTTTAGTTAGTTTACTGCTAGAAATCATGTGTTCTCTGTGGGATTTGATGTTAGCACTTTCAAGACCGAGTTATATTTTCTGCGACCAGTTATAGAGTCTGTTTTGATGGCCTTATAAGCAGCTTATTTTAAATAGCTTATAAGTCAAAAGTGGCTTATAGTCAACTTTTGGCTTTTGGCTGTTCTAAGCACATAAGGGCTTATAAGCCCATAAATTTTTAAGTTACCAAAGATTTACTAGTGGACTTATAAGCTTATAAGCAAATTTTAAGCCCACCCAAACGGGCTCATAGTTATCTTATTGAATAGAACATGACTATGAGTGGCTGAATCTCCCATCTACGGTTGATTGAACAAAATCAAAACCAAAGATATAACTGGTGCAAGGCAAACCCGAAGGTGTTGCTTAGCACAAACGCGGAACAAGAACAGTTAAAGAAGAAGATAAAAGCAAGACAAAACTTGCTTCTTTCGAAAGAACAGAGGGGAACCTGTCCCAAAGCTCGATCAAAAGGGAGACAAGAATCACCCTAACTATGCAACAATCCTCAAGAGAACATTGCCTCTTGCAAACTGAATGATCAAGAGGAATGTTCAATCGGACTAACCGAAAGCCACAAGTCCTTAAAAGCCCTCACCGGGGTTTTGCTCACGACGGAGACAAGAAGAAATGTGCTCGGCACTTTCATTCAATTCATCAATATCCAAAAAAAACTAGCCTTTTACAATGAAAGGAAACATTGTTTATATAGGAAATACTAAGGGTAGACTAGTAAATAGGTCACAGGTGACCAATAGAAATAAGCCACGCAGGGCTGAGTCTAAATGTGCTCGGCATCCTTGACTTCGGTGAGCCTGGCTTCGGTTCTTGACTTCGGTGAGCCTGGCTTCGGTTCTCTATTTCCTGCTCGAACACATTTGTCATCGGGCGCTGACTTGGATGACATGGCTTCGAACACAAGATGTTGTGTTCGGTTCTGCGCTGCCCGGGGTCAGGAGCTGTTGTTCGGGAGTTTTGTCATCGGGCTCAAACTTGAAGATGTAGCCCTTGGTTTCATCACTTGGCAATTCCTCTTCTGAACACATGCTTCTTCCCGACATAGCCAGCTGGATGTGCATGTCATGGAGCAGCTTAGCTTGGCTTCGAGTAATTGGCCCCCTCGGTTGATCAGTCACTGCCTTCGGTTGAAGTGTCCTTGGTTGATCAGCACTTTGGGCTGCATCATCCTCCCCTTCTTGAGAGGATTTCGTCCTCGAAATCGAGTCATCCTCTGCTTCTGATGTTTGGCCTACAACACAAAGAGTCAAATCAGTAACATTGAAGGTGTTGGACACATTATACTCACCTGGGAGGTCGATGACATAAGCATTGTTGTTTATTTTGCTCATCACTTGAAATGGACCATCCCCTCGAGGAGCCAATTTTCCTTTCCTTAGGTTGGGGAAACGTTCCTTGCGGAAGTGAACCCAAACCCAATCACCCTTCTTTAACTCCAACTTTTTTCGCCCCTTGTTTTTCTTTAAGGCAACCTTTGCATAGGCGTCCTCGAGGTTCTTCTTCACCTTCGCATGCAACTCGAGAAGAGCTTTGGCTCGGTGAGTACCTGCAAAATCGATAACAACATCTCGAGGCAATGGGGTCAGATCAAGTGGAATTAAAGGGTTAAATCCATACACACACTCGAACGGGGTCATGTTAATCATTCGATGCACCGTTCGATTGTATGCAAACTCCATCATGGGCAAACGATCAGCCCAGTTTCCAACCTTGCCTTTGGTCATTGCCCGAAGCAAAGATCCCAAGGTTCGGTTAACTACTTCGGTCTGTCCATCAGTCTGAGGATGGTGAGACGTCGAGAAAAGTAGTTTGGTGCCGAGGGCACCCCATAGACACTTCCAAAAATGACTCAAGAATTTTGTGTCCCGATCACTCACAATAGTACGAGGGACACCATGCAATTTCAACACATAGGAAACAAATAATGTAGCTACATGCTGGGCATCGTCACACTTCTTGCAAGGAATAAAGTGAGCCATTTTCGAAAATCGATCAACCACAACGAAGATGCTATCATGGCCTCCCCCCGACCTCGGTAACCCCAAGACAAAGTCCATGGATATATCAACCCAAGGTCGATCAGGCACAGGTAACGGGGTGTACAAACCATGAGGGTTGGACTTCGATTTAGCTTTCTTGCAAACGAGACAAGCGTTGCAAAGCTTTTCCACATCTCGTCGCATTTTGGGCCAATGGAACTGCTCGGTCAAGATACCAAGAGTTTTGTCGACACCGAAGTGTCCCATCAGTCCACCGGAGTGAGCTTCTCGAACCAAGAGCTCTCTCCACGATGACACTGGCACACAAACCCTCCCATTCTTGAAGAGGTAGCCATCGTGCCACTGATATTTCTCAACTCTTCGGCCACTCAAGATTGCGTCTCGAACACATTTTAGCTTGGGATCGTCTTCGTACATCGACTTGATGCTTTCAAATCCCATGAGCCTAGAGGCGAGAGTGGTCGCTAAAGCAAATTTCCTTGATAGCGCATCGGCCACAACATTGTCTTTTCCCTTTTTGTAATGAATTACATAGGGAAAGCTCTCAATGAATTCAACCCATTTGGCATGCCTTCGGTTCAATTTCTCCTGTCCTCGGAGATGCTTCAAGGACTCATGATCACTTCGGATCACAAACTCTCGAGGCCACAAATAATGCTGCCAATGGGCGAGTGCTCGAACGAGGGCATACAACTCTTTGTCATATGTTGAATAATTCAAAATTGCACCCTTAAGCTTTTCGCTAAAGTAAGCGATCGGCTTCGATTCTTGCATCAGCACTCCTCCGATCCCAACTCCAGACGCATCACACTCGACTTCGAATGCTTTGCCGAAGTCAGGGAGTTGCAACAACGGGGCAGAACAAAGCCTCCGTTTCAACTCTTGGAAAGCCCTTTCTTGGGACTCTCCCCACACAAATGGATTGTCTTTCTTAACCAGCTCGGTTAGAGGAGCTGCCACGGTGCTAAAGTCACGAACAAACCTTCGGTAAAAGCTAGCTAACCCATGGAAGCTACGAACTTGTGATACCGTGGTCGGAGTTGGCCAATCTTTGATGGCTTCGACTTTTGATTCGTCGACTTCGACACCATTAGCACTGACTACAAATACAAGAAAGACTACACGATCGACACCGAAGGCGCACTTCTTCGGGACAAGGATAACTGGAACGGCGCAAGGACTCAAGCTCTCTCGAACAAGGCCCTTGTTCAGCAATTCATCAACCTGCCTTTGGAGCTCTTTGGTGTTTTCGGGATTACACCGGTATGCAGGTTTGTTGGGGATTTGAGATCCCGGCACGAAGTCAATTTGGTGCTCGATTCCTCTCAACGGAGGCAATCCACCTGGCATTTCCTCGGGAAACATGTCCTCGAAGTCCTGCAAAACTTTTCGAACAGACAAAGGCAAAGGGTTATCATTAGAAAAATCTTCATTAGAGTTTAGAAAGATACCCTTGTGCACGAGGCAAATCATCATCTGACCGTGGTCGTTGCCTCGTAAGATCTCACCGGATTGCATGATTGCACAAATTCCTTTCTCTTCGGTCGGTGAGTTTGTCTCATCGGCTCCCAATTTTGCTCCCATCGGAAGCTTAGCTTTGGCCGCTTCTTTCAGTTCTTTCATTCGTTTATAATCCTCGGAGACTTGCTTTGGAGACAATGGTTTGAGGATGAAACTCTTTCCATCAAGCTTTACGGTGTAAGTGTTGGATCTGCCATTGTGAACAGCTGTTCGGTCATATTGCCATGGTCGACCCAAGAGAAAATGACAAGCTTGCATCGGCACCACATCGAATACCATTTCATCTTGATACTCGCCGATTCTAAACTTGATCCACACTTGTTTGACAACCCTCAATTCTCCACACTCATTCAGCCATTGTAATTTGTAAGGGTGGGGATGCTTCATCGTTGGTAATCCCATTTGTGAAACCAAAGTTTGGCTCACTACATTGGCACAACTTCCAGAATCAATAATCATCGAACACACCTTTCCCCTTACTCGACATCGGGCATGAAAGAGGTTTTCTCTTTGGTTGTCCTCTTCTTCAAGAGTCATACAGCTCAAATTCCTTCGAACCACAAGAAACATTTCCGGATGATCAGCTTCGGAAGCCTCATGATCATCATCACCTTCAGCTTGGTCAGTCTCCTCGATAATTTCCTCCTCGGTGTCACTCGCTTGCTCATGGACGGTTCCATCTTCGAGCAGAAGCATAGCTTTGCGAGTTGGACACTCTTTTGCCATGTGACCATAACCTCTGCATTTATGACATTGAATACTTGAAGCACTAGGAGAGTTTAGTTGAACTTTACCTCCCGCTTCTCTTGGTTGGTTAATGGTCACACCTTTCTCGAAGGGTCTCTTCGAATCTCGAACAGTGTTGGCACTTGCTTGGTTGGGACTTTTCCATTCTTTTCCTCGGTTCAAGGGAGAAGAAGTAGTGACTCCTCGATACCGATTTGCCTTTTCTTCCTTCACCAATTTTTCAGCTTCGGTAGCAGCATCAAACAAATCTTCCAACGTATGGTACACGTGGAGTCTCAACTGAGATGACACATCCTTGGCCAAGCCACTCTTAAACCGGATAATGGCTTGCTCCTCGTCTTCGGTCAGATCAAGGTTCAATCGAACCCTTTCGAACTCATCGTGGTACTCTTGAACTGACTTGGACCCTTGTTTTAGCTCATATAGCTTTTGCATCTGAGTTTGCCTGTACTTGGCACTCAAGTACTTAGCATCCATTACTCTCATCAACTGTGGCCAGGTAGTGACTTCGGGATAGTCATTCCTTCGTCTATGCCTCTTGTCAGCTTCCCACCAAGTAGATGCATAAGCTTCGAATGAAGCAATGGCATGGGCAGCCTTTCTCTCCTCGGTCATCTCATTGGTTTCAAAGATGCGCCCCATTTTCAACTTCCATTCAAGATACTCATCGGGATCACTAGTTCCTTTAAAGGAGGGAAGAGTGATCTTAACGCTGTTCAGATTTGAGTCTCGAACACCACGAACCTGTTCGACATACTCATCTTCTCGATCATCAGCCTCACGCTCAATATTTCTTCCAAAATTTGCGCCTCGTCCTCGGAAATTTCCACGACCTCGGTGAGCTTGCCCTCGTTGAGCGAACGGCAGCTCACGTTCATACTCGTCCTCGGGAAATTCCTCTTCATCAGCCTCTTCGGTTACAGAACCAAGGTCTCTTCGGGCCCTTGGTGATGGTAACCTCTCTCCTCGGGGAATGCCCAAGTTTTGATTTCCAGCTTGGGGATTGCCCAAGTTTTGTTGTGCTTGGGGATTGCCCAAGTTAAGCTCTCTTCGAATTGCTTCACTCGTCAACTGATGTTGTCGAAGAAGCTCAGCATACAGCTCTGGCTTCATCGGAGTGGATTCGCTCGTTCCAGCGCCGGACCCATTTTTGGCCACGGACGCACTTCCTTGTTCGAGTTGAGCTACTCGAACACTAACTCCTCTCACTTCGGCACTGACACTTTGTATCGCAGCCATGAGATCGGCTAACGACACTTCGGCCCTTTCAATGCCTTTGCCTTCGTTTCCAGCCATGGTACCTGCACAAGTCAAAGATCAAACAATTGTTAAGGTTAGAAATCACCTCACACTCTCCCTCACCTTTGATGGGTGGCACTCGGGTCCACTCAATTTATGGGTTCGGTCTTTGATCACTCAAGGACTTGTTAACAGTGGCTCGTCCAATTGATCGGTCCTCTAAGATCCTTCAAGTTCGACAATAGTCACTGTCTCTTCGGGAAGAGTGAAGTGATGTTCGACTCGATGGAACGGACGCTTTTTAACTGAGCTCGGGGAGTCAAAAGAAATTCTACGACAGTTTGGACTTCGGTCACCCCTTCGCACGAGTTCCTATCAGCTCAAATGAGTTGGTACGACCTCGAGTAGGACAATTACTCAAAAGATCCACCAACTAGAATTTTTGACACGAAAGAAAGTGAAAACCTAGGAGAATCTACCCTTTGATTCCCTTTGGAATCTTTTTCGATCACACCACTCCTGTCCGTACAAGAGTGGTCCCCTTTGGTACGGATAGGGTTTTACCTTATCCATTTTCCTTTTCTCAGCCGACAATTTTTCACCTGGGGTTTTAACATTCAAACTTTTACCCCTTCTTCCTCAATGGAACAGTGACCTTGCTCCGGCGTACGGACAAATCAACTTCGGTCCACTGTCCACGATTTCTAACAAGATCTGGGTTGCTTTCAACTCCGGTCTTGGTAACAACGGAGGAATTCAGTCGAGTTCTTCAAGCCAAGAATTTAGCTCGTCGTGTCGTACACTGTTACAAACTTTGTAACAATTTTCCGGCGTACGGACAACGATTCAAACTTAAGAACTTCGATTTTTCAAGCAACAAACAAACCCAAATCACTCAAGAACCACCATTCTTCATCGGTTTCTTCCAAACTTAATGGGGTTCGAGTCAGTCACCATGGAAGCTCAAAATAGTCCAAAAATTCACCAACAAACCCTAGTCACAAAATCAGTACGTCGGGTGCTCGATGGAATCAGACAACAACGGTGAACAAGATTCAATGATTGTTTTTCCCAAACAACTAACAATCAAACACAATTTTTGAATTTTCTTTTAACAACTTTTTTTTTTTTTTTTTTTTTTGTAAGATAACAACACAACTCAAACAGAATCAAGAACACGAAAAGGAAACAAAGACACAAAAACGCACGAAGATAATGAACAGGATTGAGGTTGTAAGAACAAACTCAAGCCGTGCTCTGATACCAAGATGGTGCAAGGCAAACTCGAAGGTGTTGCTTAGCACAAACGCGGAACAAGAACAGTTAAAGAAGAAGATAAAAGCAAGACAAAACTTGCTTCTTTCGAAAGAACAGAGGGGAACCTGTCCCAAAGCTCGATCAAAAGGGAGACAAGAATCACCCTAACTATGCAACAATCCTCAAGAGAACATTGCCTCTTGCAAACTGAATGATCAAGAGGAATGTTCAATCGGACTAACCGAAAGCCACAAGTCCTTAAAAGCCCTCACCCGGGTTTTGCTCACGACGGAGACAAGAAGAAATGTGCTCGGCACTTTCATTCAATTCATCAATATCCAAAAAAAACTAGCCTTTTACAATGAAAGGAAACATTGTTTATATAGGAAATACTAAGGGTAGACTAGTAAATAGGTCACAGGTGACCAATAGAAATAAGCCACGCAGGGCTGAGTCTAAATGTGCTCGGCATCCTTGACTTCGGTGAGCCTGGCTTCGGTTCTTGACTTCGGTGAGCCTGGCTTCGGTTCTCTATTGCCTGCTCGAACACATTTGTCATCGGGCGCTGACTTGGATGACATGGCTTCGAACACAAGATGTTGTGTTCGGTTCTGCGCTGCCCGGGGTCAGGAGCTGCTGTTCGGGAGATTTGTCATCGGGCTCAAACTTGAAGATGTAGCCCTTGGTTTCATCACTTGGCAATTCCTCTTCCGAACACATGCTTCTTCCCGACATAGCCAGCTGGATGTGCATGTCATGGAGCAGCTTAGCTTGGCTTCGAGTAATTGGCCCCCTCGGTTGATCAGTCACTGCCTTCGGTTGAAGTGTCCTCGGTTGATCAGCACTTTGGGCTGCATCAATAACCCCAGAAGTTGATTGAGTAGATAGTTTAGTTAGCTTAATTGCTAGAAATCGTGTATTCTCTGTGGGTCGCAAAAAATATAGCTCGGTACTTAAAGTCTCGAGGTTGAATCTCATAGAGAACACACTATTTCTAAGTATCCAATCACCTTTAAGGGTTATAACTTAGGGTTGTTTTATACTAAAAACTACTTAAAAAGAATTAAATTATAAGTATTTAAAGTGAATAGTGATTCAAGAGATGTAAAGCGTAGGATTGATTTTTCCAAATTCTAACTTGTGTGTTAAAGTATTGTATTTTTAATTCCACTTAAGTCTTCTTATTTAACAAGTGCTTTGAATTTATAGCTACCCGTATCCATAAGTAAATATAACTTTTACTAACCAATTTTTCCATTAACTAATGAAGATTACGAGGACTACACTTATAGTTTACATCAATGATAAATAGTCATAACTCGCCCCAGCAACAATCTAAGAAATATTGTTTTTGGTTAAAATTTTGTTATGTGTTTACCCTAACTCATGATCCTATTTCTAGATACACAAGAATAAAGGGGATAAGTAATTGGGGTATGTACCAATCAATAACAAAGAAATTCTCAAACACATAGATAGAAAAAAATCAAGGTTTATTAATAACACAATAAGAATAATAATCACACAACCATGTTGTGGTTAAATAAACCCTAGATGGGTGATTTAGCCACACATAGTCATACTCAAAGGCACGGGTTTAGCTATGAACATCTAAAATAACAAGAGAGCGAATGATGCAATGCAAACCAAGCCAAGACCCTTTACTAGAAGTCAAGCCAACGCAGTCTATGATGCTCACCTTCACTTGGTATGGCAAGGCAAGGATATGGAAGATGGGCGCTCCGGAAGCAACTTGAAGATCATGCATTGGAGCACTGTTGAAGGAGGATCATCTAGACTACAAGGAGAAGCATATGAGGCATATTTTGAGACTCCTCAAGAAGCCACAGGAAAGGGCGGACCGCCTGGTTGAAAATAGCCAAAATTTGGCTAAGTGTGGATTCCGGGACTCTCTGGATTTTAACTGGGCGGACCGCCCCTGTGAATTACAGACTGCCCACTTCACCGCAAGCCTCAGAATCACTCTGCAGAGGTAGACCGCCTCCCAGTATGGGCGGGGCGCCTGTTTTGCTGTGCAACCATCCAAAATTTCCACTATTTTGTTGTGTAATTTCAACTTTAGCCCTAACTTCTATTGTTTTAACCCACTTTGGGGGTGTTTAGGACCTTTCACTATGTAATGTAGAAGACTATAAGAGTCTTCATTAGGGCCATTATTCATTTACCTTACTTTGAATACACAAACATATGAGAAGTACTCTCTCTTTGAACCTATGAAATTTTGCTTGAATTCAATTGGAAGATTCCAAGTTGAACCTCAAACCTCTTCGATCATTCTATTTTTCAAGGACCTCGTGATTCTTGAGGATTGTTGCATAGTCTAGGTGATTCTCGGCCTTCGTTCGAGTTGTAACGAAATATTGTTCTTCGTTGCTACTTGAACAATCGTGTGAGTCTCGTCTCGTCTATATCTTGTTTATCAATTCCGTACTTTCGATTGCATCAATTGGTATTAGAGCAAGGCTCGGGTATTGTTCTCACAAACCCTCATCCCTTGTTCATTGTGCTTTTACATTTGTTTCTTGCTGTTTTCATGTTCTTGTTTTATTGAAAAAGAAGAAAAAAAATTCAAAAATTAGAAAATCACAAAATAATTGCTAGATGTTCTTGGTTATAATGATTTCTTTGATGTTTGTTATCGGGGATTGTTTGTTATAGCATTCCCACTGATTGGGTACCCTCATAACACGTTTTAAAGTTGTGAATCAAAATCTTGAAAATCAAACCTCCAAAGTTTGAAAAACCCTAGAATTTGCTCAAATTTCTTGATTTGGATTTGCTGTTGATTGGGTGTTGTTAAAAATCATTAGGATTTGATTGTAGTAGTTGAAAACACATTGGGCTACCTTGGATTGGGGAAAACACGTCGAAAAGCTTGAAAAATTGGGTGCCAAAAGACCAAGAACACATTTTTGGACTGTGCTGAAACACACAGTAGGCGGAGCGCCTAGTATAAGAGGCGGATCGCCCCTTTTATTTTAAATTCTCTGGATCTTGTGTAGGCGGACCGCTCATTCTGCACAGGAAGACTTCCCACTCCTGAAGGGTTGTCCGGGTAGTTCGTTTCGTAGGTTTTCGTGTTTCTTTTTCTTCCATTACTTCTGGTTAATACTTTAAGAGTAATTCTCCTACTTGATTAGTACTAATTAATTGAGTTACCAGTTATCAGTCACATCACAGTCAGTTATCAGTATAGTGCGCAACCTTCAGTTTCAGATTCAGCTAGACTTCTTTTTATATTCAGATCATGTTTAGTTCGTGTTTCAGATTTCCAGCTGCATTGTTATGCTTCAGTACATACTTACATATTTATATTCTAGCCTTACAATTTCATTCAGCTATTATATATTATATGTTCATGCCTTACAAACTTTGTACATATCATACTCATGCCCAGTTTTGGGGCACTGCATTTCATGTTACGCACGTACAGATTGATCAGCAGTTGGGCCATGTTAGTAGGCCATTTACCAGCTATTGGAGTCACTCCACTTACTCTCGGAGTTACTTATCTTTTGGTATGTGTACAGTCAGCTAGTTTGGGTATGGCAGGGCCTTGTCCCGTCCTTTGTACATTAAGTTCAGCACTCTTAGAGGCCTGTAGATATGTCCCTATGTGGTTCTGTCAGTATGTTATGTATGTTAGCGTGTCATAGCCTTGTCGTCATTCCAAAATTTATGCTTTCAGAAAATATGTATGTATATATGACCAGGTTGCCATCTTACGTCTATTATTAATAGAATATCAGTAGGTTTGGCAAAGATCGCCACTTAGTGTTGGTTATCCATCGGGGCCCTAGGTTGGATCGTGACAAAAGTGGCATCAAAGCAGTTCAGTCCTAGAGTATCTACAGGCCGTTTCTAGTAGAGTCTTGTTCAGGAGTACGTTGCGCGTCATACTTATGAACATGAGGCTACAAGGCACTTCAGGATGGTGTCTTCTTTTCTTCACTAGATCGTGCGATAGGGCCATGATTATAGAATTCAACCTTTAAACTATAATGTGTTGAATGCAGCGATGCCGCTGAAGAAAGTAACCGTTGCCCAGAAGGGCAAGGCCATTGACGACCACAGTACCAATAGAGTGCCACCTGAGGTTGATGAGAGTGAGGAATCTTGATCGGAGACACCAACTGAGGCCTCACAGATCCTCTAAGTTTAGGGCGATATTAGAGGTACCCCAGCTACCGCAGCTACTGTACCTCCAGCTTCTCCGCACCATAGTCAGGGGTAGGAAATGAGGGATGCCATCAAATTATTGACTAGTCTTGTAGCCGCTCAGACTAGATGGCACATTGCAGATTCCAAGGGAGATGTTTGGATCCAAGATCAGGGATTTTATGTGACTAGAGCCTCCAGTCTTTACTAGGTCCCATACATAAGAGGGGCAGATTTTCTGGCTCATTTGGAGAGACATCTGGAGCCAGTAGGCAGCAGAGTGTTAGACAACCACCAGCTAGTGTACCTCCACAGTCCCATGGCTCGAGATCTAATAGACCTCTTTAGTCTAGAGCTATTCAGGCATCACAAATTTAAGGATTTCAGCGTTAGGGTACTTCTTGACAGGCCCATTAGACATATCCCATATGCCCAGATTGTGGTAGATGGCACTTGGGCCCATGTCAGTTAGGAGTTGATACTTGTTATATTAGTCACGAGGCAGGCAATTTCATGAGATATTTCCCGACTAGGGGTGGTAGTGGTGTAGCCCATCCAGCCAGATCAGTAGTAGCTTTCTCGGCTCTAGCACGCCCATAGGGGCAGGTTCCTCAGGCACCAACAGGTCGTGGTAGAGGCCGAAGTGGAGCTCCTACAGCAGGCTGTCCTCAGAATCGCACCTACTCTATTATTGGTCGACAGGACCAAGAGGCTTCACCAGATGTAGTCACAGGTACTTTGTCAGTAAATTGTCTTGATGTATATGTGTTGATAGATCCCTGTTCTACACTATTGTATGTTACTCACTTTGTTGCTATTAAATTTAAAATAGTACCAGAGGCTATTAGACCTTTCGAGGTAGCCACTCCCATTAGTGATTTAGTAGTAGCTAGGCGTGTTTATAGAGGTTGCACAACGATGATTGGTGACTGTAGTACTACAGCTGACTTAGTTGAGCTAGAAATGGTTGATTTCAATGTTATTCTTGGTCCGGATTGGTTGACTTAGTTATGCTTATGTTGAATATAGAGCGAAGACTGTCCAATTTCACTTTGTAGGACAATTAGCTATAGAATGACAGTGTTTCTGTATCGCCAAGGGGTATGTTTATTTCTTACCTTAAGGCAAGGAAGCTAATCGCAAAATGCTGTTTATATCATATTGTTCATGTTTGAGACACAAATAAAGGGACGTCAATTCTTGAATCAGTTTCGGTAGTGATTGAGTTTCTTGACGTCTTTCCAGATGAGTTACCTGGTCTTCCTCACACGCGGGAGATTGACTTTCCTATTGATGTAGTACCAGGTACGCAGCCGATATCCATTCCTCCCTACAGGATGGCGCCAACAGAACTGATAGAACTTAAGGAGAAACTGAAGAGTTTGATAGATAAAGGCCTCATCAGACCCAGAATTTCCCCGTGGGGAGCCCCAGTATTATTTGTGAAAAAGAATGACAACTCTCTACGCATATGCATAAGTTACAGAAAGCTGAATAAAGTCACAATCAAGAATAAATACCCTCTGCACAGGATTGATGAAGTGCTTCTTGAAGATAAATTTGCGATTAGGCTACCATCAGGTTAGAGTCAGAGAATGTGATATACCTAAGACTGCATTCAGGACCAGGTATGGCCTTTACGAGTTTTTACTGATGTCGGTTGGACTAACTAATGCCCCTGCAGTATTTTTGGATATGATGAACAGCGTATTCAGGCCTTACCCGGATTTATTTGTAATTGTATTTATTGACGATATTCTCTTCTATTAAAGTTTAACTCATAACATGCGGAGCATCTACACATAGTATTGGGTACTCGTCTGGAGCAACAGTTATATGCTTAGTTCTCGAAGTGTGAATTCTGGTTAGATTCAGTTGCATTTCATTGCCATATAGTTTCATTAGAAGGAATTAAAGTAGATAGCCAGAAGATCGAGGCTGGGAAGAATTGGCCCAGACCTACATTGCCAACTGAGGTACGTAGTTTTCTGGGTTTGGCAGGTTATTACAGAAGGTTCGTGGAGGGGTTTTCCTCCCTTGCAGCTCCACTGACCAAATTAACACAGAGAGCAACCAAATTTCAATTGTCTGACTCTTGCGAGCACAACTTCCAAGCACTAAAGAACATGTTCATAATAGCTCAAGTACTTACACTTCTAGATGGATCTAAGGGCTATGTCATTTACTATGACGCTTCTCAAATTGGTCTTGGTTGTGTATTGATGCATCATACAAAAGTAATTCCTTATGCTTTTATACAGCTGTAAAAGAACGAGCAGAACTACCCTACTCACGATTTGGAGCTTGCAGCACTCATTCATGCATTAAAGACTTGGAGACATTATTTGTACGGTATTCATGTTGATATTGACACGACCCGAAATCCGGCTAGGCCATACGGGCACCCGACATCCTCCCTAGACCCGTCGGGCGAACCCTTACCAATTAAATTAGGAAAATAAATATAATTCAATTTATAAATAATAACAAGACTTAGAAAAAGTACAAACATAATGATATTTCTAAGCTGTAAAAAAGAAATTACAGCTGACTACCCACATACTCGGTTTAGGGCTATCCAGACTAGACATCAAAGAGTACAAAGAAAACAGATACCTCCTGAAAGGAGCAAATTGCAACTGAAATGATAACCGATAAACTGGTGGCTATCCGGAATAAAGGCTGGCTCACCCTGACAGCTGAAGTCGGCTTCGCTCCTGAACAACGCGGCGAACTCAATCCTGGAGCGAACCTGCCGAAACGATATAGATAGATAAGAAACAAACAACAAACAAGGGTGAGTCAAAAGGACTCAATAAGTGGGGCAGACTAGCAACCTCAAAGAATAGGATAGCTAGCCAGGGAGAAGAAACAGATAAACCAAATTCCTTTTATTTAAATTATAAAAAGGCAGAGCCAGATAACAACCGGAAACACGTAAGAAACTTCTAAACTCAACCTAGGGTGCGTGGCAGAAACATATCAAGAAATAAGCGATGCACATATAAGCAGAACAGTAGTCATGTACCGCAAGTCTACACAATGGTATGAATTGAGATGAAATGAAATGAAGTGAGATGAAATGAAATGAAATGAAATATGATGCAAAGGGTCACATGTGCCCGTCGTCCCATCTCGAAGTGGAATACTCCTGCATTCGAGGGGAATCCAATCTGATAACCAACTGGAGCGGAATACTCCTGCTCCTGGGGCGGAATACTCCTGCACCCGATACAATATAAACCAGAGGCGGAATACTCCTGCACTCTCTTGGGGCGGAATACTCCTGCACCCGATATAATACAATGGAGCGGAATACTCCTGCTCCTGGGGCGGAATACTCCTGTCCTCAATATGATACAATGGAGCGGAATACTCCTGCTCCTGGGGCGGAATACTCCTGCCCTCAATATGATATGCAATGTAATGCATATGAATGACATATAATGCATATGAATGCAATGTGATGCAATAATAACCCTTCACCGGCGCAGGACTCTCATCGACAACCGGGAAGTAGATGCCAACTCACAGCCAGGGTACAATGCACAGATCCTCATTGCAATACCAACAATAGGACATAACATATAATATACAATGTAAATCCAAAGCTAAGGTGTAATGAGTACGCCTATCGGCAGCTACACACGTAAGGAACACGTGGTAGAAAATCCACGAGGCCAGGTGCCTCCAAAGAAATGGATATAAACACTTACCTTGTTACAAAGTTAGTACAGCCACTCAATAACCGCTTTGTCCTTTGGATTCATTGCCAAACGATCCCACTGTGTTCAATAACCAGAAAAATATATCACATAAGGCTAAAGGCTTCATTCCTCACATCTTAGGGCAATCCGGTTAAGAACCTGATACCCTATTCGCATACGCAATACGCAGGCCAGGCCTATATACATGGTTTAAGGTCACATAACCAAACCCCAAATAAATTACATTTATATGTTGCCCATAACTCACTGAGTACGAATATATAATCAATTTCATTATCGGGGTCCATTTGACCATTTAAACTATCAATTTACGTAATTAGGGTGATGTCCAATATCCCTATTTTTACCGTAAAAATATATTCAAACATACGTAATAAACTCAAATAATATATTAAGATCATTACCTGAATGTTCTGGGGTGAAAATACTATTTTTCTCCGGCCCCTTTTCTCATTTTCTGGCATTTTTTTCCTGCGTGTATTCTCCTGCTCCTGCTTCTGAATCGTTCTTTTGTTCTGTGTTTCTGCTAAGGACAATTTAACTTAGCATATATGCTAAGTTCATATGCCCATTGCCCACCGCCTAACTTTTTTTTTTTTTGTCTTTTTTTTTTGTTTTCTTTTATTTTATTTTCTTTTCTAAACAAAAATTAAAACAGTGCCCTACGATATTCGAAATAATTCCAACTTTTGCATACAAGTTGTACAAAATATATGTAACATACTCACGAAGGCGGATCTCAAATCAGACTCCCGAAACTCAAGATGCGAATTTAAATTAAAAGAAGTCAAATTATTTAACTTTCGGCATTTTAGCGGAAACTAGCCGAACAACATCGAAATTCACTTTCGAAAGTTCACAAAAGTCATAAATAATCATACAAACCCAACGGCGCTTTCGGATTTCGAATCGGAGCTCATTCGGCAAAACCGAGCTCGAAAATCTCTTTTTAATATTTATCGCCAATAAAAACTGAAACCTTCTTCCGATGCCTACCAAACGAGGTCTGATTTAGCTCAAATTTTACAGACAGGTCCTAATAGACATTACGAATATTTTAAAATTATCGGCACACCATTCGGAGTCCTAACTTTCGAAACGACTGACCGAGGTCGTTTCATTCTCCTCCACTTAAACTCTCGTTCGTCCTCGAACGAGCCTAAGTCAAAAGAAAAATTCGCACAGATAATAAAAGAACTTGCACAACCTTCATAAGCTACTCCACGGACCTTATCTCTTGATTATAGGATCAAAATTATATTATGCACATCGTACTTTTAGAGTAAAATATATCTGTATAATATGATAATACCATTGCACAGCTTATTCTGACTAAGCTGATCCTTCCTCGATCATGAGAAGGGAGTTCTACTTTTTTGAAGCAAAGATACACGGAACTTTGAATGGGTTAACATGATTCAGCCGATAATCCCTCTTCGATATACCTTTCGATATAAAACAGGTCGATGGAACTAAGAATTAGCTCACGCTTGATACAATAGGGGAAGATTTTAAAGTACCTTGTCACTACACACTCTAGAAGATTTGATGCAAGCTATATTATTTTTACGAACGCACTATGCAACATCTCAGTTGATCTTAGTGTTGTTCCGCAAGCTCCTCGTGGGAATGTAGTTACTCATATTCTAATGTATGCCAAAAGCTCATCTGAACAGGGTCTATCGTATAAGGATAAGGATCATGCAACTACTACTGGATAGTATGATGCAGACCAGGAATGATCTTCAGACTAAACATCTACATCAGGGTATTGTCTTTGGATTGGAAATATTATAACTTGAAAAAGTGCAAATAAAAGAGACATGTAGTTGGACCTTCATCTGAGGCAGAATACCAGCAATAAAGTTGATTACATGAGCACTTACAACGCTAAAGTAACCTCTCAAGGAGTTGAGGTGTGAAGGAGATATGCCAATGATGGATGGACGACAAGCTGCACTAGACCTTTAACTCTAAATTTTTTTCATGAAGTAAAACAATGTCAATATGAGGATCCAGTTCTGGTTGAATACAGACAGATAGCCAGAAGAAAATTGGAGTCACCATACAGGGTTACTACTGACAGTGTTCTCATGTATAAAGATAGACTTTGAGTTTCTGATGTTGCAGATTTACGTGGATAGATTATGATGGAGACACAATATTCCAAATACAGTATTCATCCAGGTTCGACTGAGATGTACCATGATCTTAAGCAGATTTATTGGTGGGACGAAATGAAGTGTGACATAGCAGAATTTGTGGCTTAGTGTTCTAATTTCCAGACAGTTAAAGTCGTGTCATCTTTCCAGAATTTATGCTTTCAGCAGATAGGTGCATATATATGATCAGGTTGCCAGCTTATCTTTGTCATTAATAGATTATTAGTGGGTTTAGCAATGATCGACATTCATTGCAGATTTCTACCGTGGCCTTACTTTGGGTCGTGAGAAAAGTGGTATCAACACCTCAGAGATTTAATATTACCATTCAGTATTTGGAGGAAGACTCCTCCACTTAAAGGACAAACTCATGCAGCCATTTGAATAGGAATAACCATCCTCACACAGTCTGCTGGACCAAAGAAGATTTAGCTAAAAGCTGAATGTAGGCAGACCTAAGCTATCAACTATACTTTCGAGTTACCAAACAGCTGCAACTCTCAAGTTCACTACTCCATACCTTTGCCGTAAGCACCACCGCCTGATGGATGGTACTTCTATATAAAAATTTCGGCAGAGTTTCCCCTGAAACTGGATGATCCGCAAAAACAGAACCAGCACTATACTATACATGGGAATGGATACCCGGATAAACTGATAACATAAACATGTTAAGCGGATAACAAGATGAGACAACTGGATGACATAACAAATCCGCAGATAGAATGTCTGGACAGCACCACTGTCCTGATTTTCAACCTAAACAATAATATGCTTACTCGGTTACCTTGACATGCACTCTGGCTCAACACAGGGAACATCACAATAGGTTACTGATCGACTAAGCTTACAAGTGCCGGACGAAGAAGAAATGGAAATGGATCGAGGATAAAAATAATTAGAGCTTCAGGAAGTTCATCTTATTATTTGCTTGGTTACCAAACCTAGACTACTTCCGAGTCAGGCGAGCCAAAGAATTGCAATTGAAGAGATAGACATTAAATAAGCTTTATGGAAAAACATCCATACCAATTTGACCTCCCAATAAGAAGGAAACTCTGACAATTTACCAGAATACCCTTTTGTAACTAAGTCAAGCTCATAGAATAACATGACTTTACTAGCGTTTTGAACCAAGAGGAGATACGTAGATCGAATATTACTTACTAATCACTTTACACCGGAAGAAACGATACACTTGCTGATGGTGAAGAATTAGGAATCCATTATCCTATCAACACGAAATTCCGAGAAGAAAGGTAAACTGATTTGACATAATAAGAGAAAGTGGTACAACAGGATGCCAAGCAGGCAATACCGACACTCTCTCTCAAATCTCTCATATTTAGATCTGATAAACTAGTAGGGTTTCATAAATTCCAGGAATAAATCGTATCAGAAACTCACGCCTCTACCGCAACCGATTCTTAATTACGACAATATCCAAGGAAACTGTCGAAACATGATAAGACACATCATTTCGAGATCGATTGAAAGAATCAAATCTTACTCACATTTAAGAGAAGAAGAAATACTCGGGTCTACTACATCGGATGCCTCAGCATCCTGCCAGACTGGCAGTTCATAAAACTGCCTCTGCAGCTAAGCTGAGTCGCTACCCTGATAATTATTTCCATAAGAACCACAACCACCACGCTCTCGAACTCCATTGGATAGTGGCATTTATCTTGCTGATTAAGATCTAAATGAAATCCCCTGCGACTGTGCAGGTGCCTGAGGGCAAGAAGAAGGACGATTGTCTACTTGCCGGAGTAAGGAAAACCTCCTCAAAGGATAACCAGACTCATGACAATGATAACACCCTTTTCGTTAAAAATGGAAACTGGACAGATTATTGATAGCTACAAAGAAAAGACTGAATCTGATCTTGATAAGCTACTGGCGCACTCTAAGAATCACGTGACACAAGCTGAGATAACCTGGAAGGTGACCTTCCAAAATAATCAGAACTCTTACCTCCAAATGAGGTACCATGATTGCCCACTTGGGCCACGGGATCTCTTGCCCTCCTGCTCTAACTTATGGTATGACTAATACCTTTGGGAAATATCAACAACGACATCAAATAAAGTCCCAACCTCAATCTATTGAGCTATCTGGGATCTCAAGGAAAAAGAAAGGCCACCAATAAATCTCTGAATCTCTCGAAAGGCTCATGAACTAGTTCTAATGCATATCCAGCCATTCTATAGAATTCAATCTCATATTCTGAAACACCAACAGGCTAACCGACAGGCTACCCTGTCCAATCCACTCAAACTGGAAACACTTTTCATCTTGTTCGCTACTTGAAGGAAACTTTTCCACGAATCTAGAAGAAAAATCGAATCAAGTTAGCTAATAAGAGAGCGGCCCACCAATTCAAGGCTGGACCCTGGAACTGGAAAGAAGAATAATCAACACCATACCGCTCGATATGATCAAGAGCCTGAATAATATGCTGGCATCATTTTATTATCACGAGGTTTATCTGATGCATTGTTTAAGAATATCGGAAGGTTCAACCGCGTAAAATAATGCAACCTCTTTAGGTACTCAGACCGAACTGTTACCTCGGCTAGCTAACCAGCCAGAACAAATGGTGGCACAACACATGCTGCATCTGGAACATATTTTACTGGGGCAATATTAAGAACTGGAATAGGAGCTCCCTGAGATCGAACGTCTCCATTTGCGGCAACCTGATAGGCTGCCTAGCGAATAATAGGTTCTTGCGGTATCTGCGTCGCCAAGATTCTTGTAAAGCATCGTAGAGAGCCACGGGGACTACAAGGCCCTGCTCCCTTGCCCATCGCGAGATCGTACAGCTGGGACCTCCGTAACTAGATCGCCAGCACGATCAAAAACTCTCGGGGCTTCGTCAGTGCTAACCCCAGTCTAGACTGCTTCGTCTTGAACTCATACCGTTTGCTGATTTGTTGCACGAGGGTTCACAATTACCACGAAGGAATTAACAAAAATACATTTGCATCCTAGACCAACGCACGATCAGAAAAGAAGGAAGTGAAACTTCCTAAATGCCATCATAGCCTCTCGTAGATAAGTACGGACGTCTACCTACCCATCAGCGAGACTCTACTAGACACTGTCTTAGTCTGGATAGACTCTAAACATGGCTCTGATACCAACTGACATGACCCGAAATCCGGCTAGGCCGTGCGGGCACCCGACATCCTCCCCTAGACCCGTCGGGCGAACCCTTACCAATTAAATTAGGAAAATAAATATAATTCAATTTATAAATAATAACAAGACTTAGAAAAAGTACAAACATAATGATATTTCTAAGCTGTAAAAAAGAAATTACATCTGACTACCCACATACTCGGTTTAGGGCTATCCAGACTAGACATCTAAGAGTACAAAGAACACAGATACCTCCTGAAGGGAGCAAATTGCAACTGAAATGATAACCGATAAACTGGTGGCTATCCGGAATAAAGGCTGGCTCACCCTGACAGCTGAAGTCGTCTTCGCTCCTAAACAACGCGGCGAACTCAATCATGGGGCGAACCTGCTGAAACGAAATAGATAGACAAGAAACAAACAACAAACAAGGGTGAGTCAACAGGACTCAATAAGTGGGGCAGACTAGCCACCTCAAAGAATAGGATAGCTAGCCAGGGAGAAGAAACAGATAAACCAAATTTCTTTTATTTAAATTATAAAAAGGCAGAGCCAGATAACAACCGAAAACACGTAAGAAACTTCTAAACTCAACCAAGGGTGCGTGGCAGAAACATATCAAAAAATAAGCGATGCACATATAAGAAAAACAGTAGTCATGTACCGCAAGTCTGCACAATGGTATGAATTGAGATGAAATGAAATGAAGTGAGATGAAATGAAATGAAATGAAATATGATGCAAAGGGTCACATGTGCCCGTCGTCCCATCTCGAAGCGAAATACTCCTGCATTCGAGGGGAATCTAATCTGATAACCAACTGCAGCAGAATACTCCTACTCCTGGGGCGGAATACTCCTGCACCCGATATAATATAAACCAGAGGCGGAATACTCCTGCACTCTCTTGGGGCGGAATACTCCTGCACCCGATATAATACAATGGAGCGGAATACTCCTGCTCCTGGAGCGGAATACTCTTGCCCTCAATATGATACAATGGAGCGGAATACTCCTGCTCCTGGGGCGGAATACTCCTGCCCTCAATATGATATGCAATGTAATGCATATGAATGACATAAAATGCATATGAATGCAATGTGATGCAATAATAACCCTTCACCGGCGCGGGACTCTCATCGACAACCGGGAAGTAGATGCCAACTCACAGCCAGGGTACAATGCTCCTACCACGTGGATGTGAGTTGGCATCTACTTCCTGGCTGTCGATGAGAGTCCCGCGCCAGTGAAGGGTTATTATTGCATCACATTGCATTCATATGCATTATATGTCATTCATATGCATTACATTGCATATCATATTGGGTGCAGGAGTATTCCGCCCCAGGAGCAGGAGGATTGCGCTCCATTCTATCATATTGCGGGTAGGAGGATTCCGCCCCAAGAGCAGGAGTATTCCGCTCTTATGTCAGATATTGAGTGCAGGAGTATTCCGCCTCAGCTTTACATTATATCGGGTGCAGGAGTATTCCGCCTCTGGTTTATATTATATCGGGTGAAGGAGTATTCCGCCCCAGGAGCAGGAGTATTCCGCTCCAGTTGGTTATCAGATTGGATTCCCCTCGAATGCAGGAGTATTCCGCTTCGGGATGGGATTACGGGCACCTGTGACCCTTTGCATCATATTTCATTTCATTTCATCTCAATCCATTTCATTTCATCTCAATTCATACCATTGTGTAGACTTGTGGTACATAACTACTGTTCTGCTTATATATGCATTGCTTATTTGTTGATATGTTTCTAGAACGCATCCTTGGTTGAGTTTATAAGTTTCTTACGTGTTTCCGGTTGTTATCTGGCTCTGCCTTTTTATAATTTAAATAAAAAGAATTTGGTCTATCTGTTTCTTTTCTCCCTGGCCAGCTATCCTATTCTTTGAGGTGTCTAATCTGCCCCAGTTATTAAGTCCTTTTGACTCACCCTTATTTGTTGTTTGTTTCTTGTCTATCTATTTCGTTTCGGCAGGTTCGCTCCAGGATTGAGTTCGCAACGTTGGGAAGGAGCAAAGACGAGTTCAGCTGTCAGGGTGAGCAACCTTTTATTCCGGATGGTCACAAGTTTATTGGTTATAATTTCAGTTCAGTTGAATTTTGCTCCCTTTAGGAGGTATCTATCTTCTTTGTACTCTTAGATGTTTAGTCTGGATAGCCCTAAACCTAGTATGTTGGGTAGTCAGCTGTAATTTCTTTTGTACAGCTTAGAGGTATCAGTATGTTTGTGTTTTTTTTCTAAGTATTGTTCTTATTTATAAATTGAATTATATATATTTTCCTAATTTAATTGGTAAGGGTTCGCCTGACGGGTCTAGTGGAGGATGTCGGGTGCCCGCACGGCCTAGCCGAATTTCAGGTCGTGTCAGTTGGTATCAAAGCCCACTTTAGAGTCTATCCAGACTAGGACAGTGTCTAGTAGAGTCCCGCTGATGGGTACGTAGACGTCCGTACTTATCTACGAGGGGCTATGATGGCATTTAGGAAATTTCACTTCCTTCATTTCTGATCGTGCGTCGGTTTAGGATGCAGAAGTATTTTAATTAATTCCTTCGTGGTAATTGTGAACCCTCGTGCGACAAATCAGCAAACAGTATGAGTTCAAGAAGAAGCAGTGTAGCCTGGGGTTAGCACTGATGAAGCCCCGAGAGTTTTGATCATGCTGACGTTCTAGTTACGGAGGTCCCAGCCGTACGAGCTCGCGATAGGCAAGGGAGCAGGGCCTTGTGGTTCCCTTGGCTTTCTACGATGCTTTTACGAGAATCTTGGCGACGCAGATACCATGATAACCTATTATTCACTAGGCAGCTTGTAAAGTTGCCGCAGATGGAGATGTTCGGTCTTAGAGAGCTCTTGTTCCAGTTCCCGATGTTTCTCCAGTATAATTATATACAAAGCTAGCATGTGTTGCGCCACCAATTGTTCTGGCGGGTTAGCCAGCCGAGGTAATAGTTCGGTCCGAGTGCCTAAAGAGGTTTCATTATTTTATGCGGTTGAACCTTCCGATATTCTTAAGCAATGCATCAGATAAACCTCGTGATTTTCTTTAAATAAAATAATGTCAGCGTATCCTTCAGGCTATTGATTATATCGAGCGGTATGGTGTTGATTATTCTTCTTTCCAGTTTTAGGGGTCCAGCCTTGAATTGGTGGGTCGCTCTCTTATTAGCTAACTTGGTTCGATTTTTCTTCTAGCTTCGTGGAAAAGTTCCTTTCAAGTAGCGAGCGAGATGAAGAGCGTTGCCAGTTTGAGTGGATTAGACAGGGTAGCCTGTCGGTTAGCCTGTTGGTTTCAGAATATGAGATTGAATTCTATAGAATGGCTGAATATGCATTAGAACTAGTCCATGAGGCTTTCGAGAGATTCAAAGATTTATTAATGACCTTTCTTTTTCCTTGAGATCCCAGATGACTCGAGAATTTAAGTTGAGACTTCATTTGATGTTGTTGTTGATATTGGTGAGAGGTATTAGACATACCATAAGTTAGAGCGGGAAGAGTTAGAGCTGGAGGGCAAGAAATCTCGTGGCCCTGATGGGAACCATACCTCGTTTGGAGGTAAAAGTTCTGATTATTTTGGCAGGTCACCTTCTGGGTTATCTCAGCTTGTTTCACGTGATTCTTAGAGTGCGCCAGTAGCTCGTCAAGATCTGATTCAGTCTTCTCTTTACAGCTATCAACAATCTTTCCGGCCTCCATTTTTAGTCGAAAAGGTGTTATCATTGTCGTGAGTCTGGTTATCCCTTGAGGAGTTTTCCCTTACTCCGACAAGTAGGCAGTCGTACTTTCTCCTGTCATTAGGCACCTACACAGTCGCATGGGATTTCCTTTAGATCTCAATAAGCCAGAGAAATGCCACGATCCAGTAAAGGTTGAGAGCGTGGTGGCAGTTATTCTTCTGAAGGTAATTATCAGTGTAGCGGCTTAGTTCAGCCGCAGAGGCAGTTCTACGAACTGCTAGTCTGGCAGGATGCTGAGGCATCCGATATAGTAGACCCGTGTGTTTCTTCTTCCCTTATCTGTAAGTAAGATTTATTTTTTCGATCGATCTGGAAATGGTTTGTCATATTATGTTTCCATGGTTTCCTTATTATTTCTATTAAGAATCGATTGCGATAGAGGGGCGAGCTTCTGGTATGATTTATTCCTGGCATTTGTGAGACCCTACTAGTTGATCTATCGTCGGAATCAGTTTACCTCTATCGTCGGAATTCAATATTGGTAGGATAATGGGATCCTAATTTGTCACCTTCAGAAAGTGTCATTGTTTCTTCCGGTGTAAAGTAGTTAGTAAGTAATATTCAATCTACGTGTCTCCTCTTGGTTCGAAACTCTAGTAAAGTCATGTTATCCCATGAGCTTATTTGGGTTATAAAAGGATTTTAGTAAATTGTCAGAGTTTCCTTCTTATTGGGAGGTTAAATTGGCATAGATGTCATTCCATAAAGCTCAGTTAATATCTGCTTCTTCAATTGCGATTCTTGGGCTACTTTGACTCGTAAGTAGTCTAGCTTTGGTAACCAAGCAAATAAGAAGATGAGCTTCCTGAAGCTCTAATGATTTCTATCCTCGATCCATTTCAATTTCTTCTTCGTCCAGCACTAGTGAGCTTGGGCGATTGGTAGCCGCTTGTGACGTTCCCTGTGTTGAGCCAGAGTACGTATTATTGTAGCCGGGTAAGCATATTATTATTTTGGATACAAACACTTAACTCTTCCAAAAGATAGCACTGCTAAGAACCACGGTAAAAGATGTCCAAAATAGTAGCACAAAATGTTTCAAAATCTGGAAAATTGTTTTTATCTTCTGACAGCTGTTAGTAGTTTGCGCATAACTCCTTGTACTAAATTGATATTGAGATGCTTCAAGATTCTCTGGAACCCTAAGACATATATCTAAAACTTTTATGAAGACTATGAAGTCTATAACTTTGATCTACACTCTAAAAATTAGGTTGAAAATCAGGACAGTGGTGTTGTCCAGACATTCTATCTGCGGATTTGTTATGTCATCCAGTTGTCTCATCTTGTTATCCGTTTAACATGTTTATGTTATCAGTTTATCCCGGTATCCATTCCCATGTATAGTATAGTGCTAGTTCTGTTTTTCCGGATCATCCAGTTTCAGGGGAAACTCTGCCGAAATTTTTATATAGAAGTACCATCCATCAGGCGGTGGTGTTTACGGCAAAGGTATGGAGTTGTGAACTCGAGAGTTGCAGCTGTTTGGCAACTCGAAAGGGTAGTTGGTAGCTTAGGTCTGCCTACGTTCAGCTTTTAGCTAAATCTTCTTTAGTCTAGCAGACTGTGCGAGGATGGTTATTCCTATTCAAATAGCTGCATGAGTTTGTGCTTTAAGTGGAGGAGTCTTCCTCCAAATACTGAATGGTAATACTAAATCTCTGAGGTGTTGATACCATTTTTGTCACGACCCAACCTAAGGCCACGACAGAAACCTACAATGAGTGCCGATCATTGCTAAACCTACTAATAATCTATTAATGCTAGAGATAAGCTGGCAACCTGATCATATATACGTACCTATCTGCTGAAAGCATAAAGTCTGGAAAGATGACACGAGTTTAACTTGCTGGCAATTAGAACACTGAGCCGCAAGTTCTGCTATGTCACACTTCATTCCGTCCCACCAATAAATCTGCTTAACATCATAGTACATCTTAGTCGAACCAGGATGAACAATGTATTTGGAATAATGTGCCTCTATCATAATCTGTCCACGTAAATCTGCAACATCAGGAACACAAAGTCTATCTTTATACATGAAAACACTGTCAGTAGTAACCCTGTATGGTGACTCCGATTTTCTTCTGGCTATCCATCTGTATTCAACTAGAACTGGATCTTCATACTGATACTGTTTTACTTAATGAAAATTTAGAGTTAAAGGTCTAGTGCCCCTTGTCGTCCATCCATCATTAGCATATCTCCTTCACACCTCGACTCTTTCAGAAGTTACTTTAGCGTTATAAGTGCGCATGTAATCAACTTTGTTGCTGGTATTCTGCCTCAGCTGAAGGTCCAACTATATGTCTCTTTTGTATTTACTTTTTCAAGTCATAATAATTCCAATTCAAAGACAATATCGTGAGGTAGATGTTCAGTCGGAAGATCATTCTTGGTCTACATCATACTATCCAGTAGTAGTTGCATGATCCTTATTCTTATATGATAGACCCTGTTCAGATGAACCTTTGACATACATAAGGATATGAGTAACTGCATTCCCACAAGAAACTTGTGGAACAACACTAACATCAACTGAGATGTTGCATAGTGCATTCGTAAAAATAATATAGCTCACATCAAATCTTCTATAGTGAGTAGTGAGAAGGTACTTCAAAAGCTTCCCCTATTGTATCATGCGTGAGCTAATTCTTAGTTCCATCGACCTGTTCCATATCGAAAGGTATATCGAAGAGGTAATTTTTGGCTGAATCATGTTAACCCATTCAAAGTTTCGTGTATCTCTGTTTCGAAAATGTAGAACTCTCCTCTCGTGATCGAGGAAGGATCAGTGTAGTCAGAATAAGCTGGGCAATGGCGTTATGACATTATCCAGCTATATTTTTATCCAAGAGTTCGATATGCGTGTTATAATTCTGATCCTGTAATCAGGAGATAAGGCCCGTGGAGTAGCTTATAAAGGTCGTGCAAGTTTTCTTGTTATCTGTGCGAATTTTTCTTTAGACTTAGGCTCGTTCGAGGACGAACGAGAGTTTAAGTGGAGGAGAATGAAACGACATTAAGTAGTCATTTAGGAAGTTAGGACTCCGATTGGTGTGCTGATAATTTTAAAATATTCGTAATGTCCATTAGGACCTGTCTGTAAAATTTGAGTTAAATCAGACCTCGTTTGGTAGGCATCGGAAGAAGGTTTCAGTTTTTATTGTCGATAAATATTAAAAAGAGATTTTCGAGCTCGGTTTTGGCGAATGAGCTCCGATTCGAAATCTGAAGGCGCCGTTAGGTTCGTATGATTATTTGTGACTTTTGTGATTTTTCGAAAGTGGATTTCGGCGTTGTTCGGCTAGTTTCCGCTAAAATGCCGAAAGTTAAATAATTTGACTTCTTTCCAATAAATTTGCATATTGAGTTTTGGGAGTCCGATTTGAGATCCGTCTTGGCAAGTATGTTACATATATTTTGTATAACTTGTATGCAAAAGTTGGAATTATTTCGAATATCGCAGGGTACCGTTTTAATTTTCGTCACGAAAAGAAAAGAAATTATAAAAGAAAAGATATATTGAAAAAGACAAAAAGGAAAAGAACGAAACAAAGAATGAAGGCAGTGGATAAGTATAAGCTTAAATATAAGCTTTACTTTGAAGCTTGCAACGAAACAGAAACAGACGAATGAAACGAGAAATACGCAGTGAGAAAATAAGAAAGAAAAGAGAGAAGGCAGCAACGAAAAAAATACCAGAAAATGAGAAAAAGCCGGAGAAAAGTAGAATTTTCACCCCGAAACATCCAGGTAATGATGTTAATTCATTATTTGAGTTTATTACGTGTGTTTGAATATATTTTAACGGTAAAAATTGGGATATTAGACATTGTTTTAATAAGTTCAACTAATAGTTTAAAGGGTCAATTGGACCCCGATAATGGAATTGATTATATATTCTTACTCAGTGAGTTATGGGCAACATATAAATGTAATTTATAAAGGGTTTAGTTATGTGACTTTGAACCCTGTACATAGGCCTGACCTGCGTATCGCGTATGCGAATAGGATATCAGGTTCCTAACTGGATTGCCCTAAGACGTAAGGAATGAAGCCTTTAGCCTTATGTGATATATTTTTCTGCTTATTGAACACAGTGGGATCGTTTGGCAATGAAACCAAAGGACAAAGCGGTTATTGAGTGGATGTACTAACTTTGTAACAAGGTTAGTGTTTATATCCAATTCTTTGGAGGCACCTGGCCTCGTGGATTTTCTACCACGTTTTCCTTACGTGCGTAGCTGCCGATAGGCGTACTCCTTACGCCTTAGCTTTGGATTTACATTGTATTTTATATGTTATGTCCTGTTGTTGGTATTGCATTGACGATCTGAGCATTGTACTCTGGCTGTGAGTTGGCATCTACTTCCCGGCTGTCGATGAGAGTCCCGCGCCGGTGAATGGTTATTATTGCATCACATTGCATTCATATGCATTATATGTCATTCATATGCATTACATTGCCTATCATATTGGGTGCAGGAGTATTCCACCCCAGGAGCAGGAGGATTGCGCTCCATTTTATCATATTGAGGGTAGGAGGATTCCGCCCCAAGAGCAGGAGTATTCCGCTCTTATGTCAGATATTGAGTGCAGGAGTATTCCGCCTCAGCTTTACATTATATCGGGTGCAGGAGTATTCCGCCCCAGGAGAGTGCAGGAGTATTCCGCCTCTGGTTTATATTATATCGGGTGCAGGAGTATTCCGCCCCAGGAGCAGGAGTATTCCGCTCCAGTTGTTTATCAGATTGGATTCCCCTCGAATGCAAGAGTATTCCGCCTCGGGATGGGATTACGGGCACATGTGATCCTTTTGCATCATATTTCATTTCATTTCATCTCACTCCATTTCATTTCATCTCAATTCATACCATTGTGTAGACTTGTGGTACATAACTACTGTTCTGCTTATATATGCATTGTTTATTTGTAGATATGTTTCTAGCACGCATCCTTGGTTGAGTTTATAAGTTTCTTACGTGTTTCCGGTTGTTATCTGGCTCTGCCTTTTTATAATTTAAATAAAAAGAATTTGGTCTATCTGTTTCTTTTCTCCCTGGCCAGCTATCCTATTCTTTGAGGTGACTAGTCTGCCCCAGTTATTGAGTCCTTTTGACTCACCCTTGTTTGTTGATTGTTTCTTGTCTATCTATTTCGTTTCGGCAGGTTCGCTCCAGGATTGAGTTCGCAACGTTGCGAAGGAGCGAAGACGACTTCAGCTGTCAGGGTGAGCCACCATTTATTCCGGATGGCCACCAGTTTATTGGTTATTATTTCAGTTGCATTTTGCTCCCTTTTGGAGGTATCTATCTTCTTTGTACTCTTAGATGTCTAGTCTGGATAGCCCTAAACCTAGTATGTTGGGTAGTCAGCTGTAATTTCTTTTGTACAGCTTAGAGGTATCAGTATGTTTGTGTTTTTTTTCTAAGTATTGTTCTTATTTATAAATTGAATTATATATATTTTCCTAATTTAATTGGTAAGGGTTCGCCCGACGGGTCTAGGGGAGGATGTCGGGTGCCCGCACTGCCTAGCCGAATTTCGGGTCGTGTCATTGACTCAAGAGATTGCTCTACTAGTTCATCCATATCTTCCCTTATATCAAATCCCCTAAGAGCATTTACAAATTGATTGATGGTAACGTGAAAGGTCTTGTATTTGCTTCCAAGACCCTTAGAAAAATTAATGACCTTAGTATCTTCATCTATTGGTTTTTGTATATCCATAAGGCTTTCACAAATACCTTTGAATTCCTTTATATACTTTTCCATGGACATAAAACCTAATTTTACAGATTGAGGATGTTGATTCGACTTAAATTTCTTATCTTCGCTAGCTTGTGTGTAAGTATTTTCAAGGCAAGACCATATTTCCTTTGCAGTTGAACATCCTATAATGAGGAACATTGACTCTTCTGTTATCATTACAGAGAGCCAATTCCAAACTAAAACATCGTTCTTCCTACTCAATAGGTTAGGAACTGTCTCTCATTTCTTATTTTTAATAGATTTGACTGGTGCATTTTCCTTGATGATGTTAGACACTTTTAAGATTTTCATGAGTTAGAAGGATTTGAGTCCTCTAAATTAGGTAACTTGTGGGTTTTAATTTGATAAAACATGTTGCTATGAATTGATGAAGTGACGAAGGTGAAAGGGCTTGGGTGGTATTAGGGGATGCTGACATAACTAATAGAAAAGGAAGGAGAAGACTTCAGGATCGTGTATAGTTAAGCATGGGCTCTGATACCATGAAGAAGATTATAACTAGAACACTGATAAAATATGAGAAGTGTTTCTTGATGATTCATATGATGATGTACAAGGGCATGCATACATGTGAGAAAGTAGTCCTAAAAGCTATCATTGTGCTTCCTTATCTCTATCTTTACGAATTTGTATTTATCCTAACTATTACAAGTATAATCACAAAGTGATTTACATTCATGTGACTTATCTTGATGACTAGGCTAGGAGACTTAAGAAACACAAACACTAACCAGGTTGTCTTATAGTTTTAAAGTCATGAAAATGCTCAACATATAGTGTATAAGAGTCATTATCGGCATATAATACCTTTCCTTGTAGGACTTGTACGAATCACATTTCCCATTATGAATTTTTCCAACACAAGTTTATTTCCTTATTGGACACTGGTAAATCTCTCAAAATCTTTTACGGACTTTGCAATGACACGACCTAAATTTTTTGCTAGACCGTGCAAACATCCGACAACCTTTTGCACACCCGTCGGGCAAATCCTATATATATATATATATATATATATATATATATATATATATATATATATATATATATATATATAGCTTTTCTTATATTGTTTAAGTTAGATATATATAAGCTGAATATACATATATACAGGCTACCAGAAATAATGCAACTAACTACCCAAACATGTAGGTATAGAGTCATCCAGATTAGATATCTAAGAAGTCCAAAAATACGTACATCTCATGAAAGGAGCAAAAATAAGATAAAACTATGATAACAAAAGCTGGTGGCATCAAAGAACAAAGTGGCTCACCAAAGATAGTTCAGAACATCCTCACTCCTCAGTCGTGTTGTTGGTTGGGTCCTAGAGCGTAATCTACCAAAGTGAAAAGACAACAGAAGAAACAGGTATGGAGTCACTCATAAAAACATAGTAAGCGAGGAATAACTTGCCTCCACGAAGAATAGAAGAGTCAACCAAAGAATCACAAGTCATGAAAAGTAGAACTTATAGTCAATGCAGGTAATTAATACACGTAGTCATAAGTGGCCAATTGATGCAACCCAAATTGCATCGACGAGGCCATTCACTCGAAGTCAAGCCAAGGAGATACAAGACGCTCACTTACACTTAGTTTGGAAAGGCATGAATGATATGAGCTCGGGGAATGACTGGAAGACCATGCATTGGAGCTCAATCAAAGAGGAAATAGGGCAGGAAACAGTGCAGGAAACAGGGGGGGCAAAACAGGGCAGCACCTTCTGAGCTTACCGCCTGACGAAAGAGATTTGCTCTGCGCGATCGTGACAGCACCTGCGCGATCGCGAAGAGTAGTTATTTGCCATGCGCGATAGCGCGCACCTTGACGCGATCGCGAGCCTCTGAAGATTAGTGTCCTGCGCGATCGCTATTCCCCCTGCGCGATCGCGATAGTTATTTGATGGGCAGCGGACCAGAAACTTAACAAACCTTGTAAAGGGGTGCGATAAATACACCCCTTCATCATTTAATGCTTTTTACCTTACTTTTGAAAAAAAAACATTAATGAGCATTGCTCTTGAACCTTTGTAACTATTTTGGCTTGAACTCAATTGGATGAATCCAAGTTGCTCTTCAATCCTATTTGATCATTCTATCTGCTCAAGCCTAGTGTCTCTTGAGGATAGTTGCATAGCGTAGGTGATTCTTGCCATCGTTTGGGGTGTAACGAAACATTGTTCTTCGTTGCTACTCGAACAATCGTATGAGTCTTCGTCTCGTTTCTTATCTTTTATCACTTTCGTAGTTTCGATTGCATCAGTTGGTATCAGAGCAAGGCTAGGGTTACGTTCGTACGAGCCCTCGTCCTACTCTTCGTGCTTGTCATCTTTGTTTCTTGTTTATTTTCTTGTTCTTGTTCTTGTTAGTTGAAAAAGAAGAAAAAAGTTCAAAAACTAGAAAATCCCAAAATTTGCTAGAACTTGAATGATGTTATGAATTCTTGGTTGTTTGGTATTGGGGTTTATTCGTTATAGTCACCCCATCATTTTGATACCTCCATAACATCATTTGGAGTAGTGGAATGAAAATCAAAATTTCGAATCATGAAGGTTTTGAAATTGTTTGAAAAACTTGTCCAAAATCCTTGAAACAAGTTGTTTGTTGGTTTTTTGTTTGGTTAAACCATTGGGGATTGTTTACTACAGTTGAAAACACCTTTTGGAAGCTTGAGAACTGAAAAACAAGTTGAATTGGGGTGATTTGTGTGCCAAAACTGAAGTTTACAGTCGGGATTCTGGGTCTGCACTGCAGACCTGCGCGATCGCGACCCTCTGCACGCGATAGCGAAGGGTATTAATTTCCAGAAAATCCTGCTTTGGGACAGAATGTTCGCAAAGGCTTCGTAACAGTTTCCAATCACCAAAACTCCTATTGTATCATCAAATATGGTGAGTTTCTATATCACAAACAAAAATTCATCCAATTCCGAATACGTTTAGTGACGATTCGATCCTTGAACATTTGATCGTGTCACTTCCGGTTAGTACTTTGAAGGTAACACTCCTACCTAATTAGTACTAATCCATTGTGCGAATAAGGTACTCGTGCCTAGACGGAGAGTAGACCTCAAAGAAGACCCGTAGTTAATTGTTTGCTTCAAGTGCGCACCAAAATAGCTTAGCGTTCATCGAGTCCCATTGAATCCACTCTTCCCGAAGAGCATTTGGTTCTTGTGACTTGTATTGATCATTGAGGAGGTTGCGCAACTACGAGGAGGCCGTTGAACTCAAGTTTGTGTGAACCTAACCCCAACTTGAGTGAACCCGAGCGACAAACAAAAGTGAGTGAGTGAGTGAGTGAGGACTTTTACTCTAATCTCTTTTCTTATTTTTGATTGTTGTAGGTACATGGCGGAGGAGAAGGCAAAGAGTACCATTGAGGTTCCAACCGACGTCTTGGCTAGTTTGTTAGCCGAGGTGAAGGCCTTAAACCTCAAGATGGAAGTTCTTGAAAAGGAGAGGACCCCGAGTGTCCCAAAAGATACCGGTGAAGGCACTAGTGATGATTAAATCATGAAACTGGATCAATATGCGTCGACAACGGTTGAGGGATGAGGCTCTTGCTAGAGAATGATTATTGGGCAATCCCCAACCCTTGGGCAATCCCCAAGGAGATGTTCCATTCCTAAGGCCCCGGAGAAACATAGCATCCCTTGAGCAAGTTGATGAAGCTCAAGAAGGGGAGGGTCCCGGACTTGATGAATGGAGGTCGTGGGAGAGGTCTAGAGCCTCCAAGGGCTTTTATGGGAAGGGACTTGAGGCGAGAGTATGATGATGTTGAAGACTACTACGGGGGTCAACCGGGACAGCACCGTGGGGGTCGTGACACAAATCTCAATAGTGTAAAGATCACTATCCCGCCTTTCAAAGGGGCTAGTGATCCGGAAGCATTTCTAGGATGGAAGGTCCAATTGGAGCGGGTCTTTGACACAAATGATATGACCGAGGAGAAGAAAGCTACTTATGCTATAGCTTCATTTGAGTCCTATACTTCTACATGGTGGGAATCCGTCAAGCGGTCAAGGAGACGAATTGGGTTGCGAATGAACATCACTTGGGAAGAGTTGAAAGAGGTAATGAGCAACAAATATGTGACTCCCAAGTATAGACAAGAACAACTCAAAAGACTCTATAAATTGAAACAAGGCTACAAGTCCGTTGATGAATATTTCAACGACTTTGAGAAAAACCGCATGGCCCTTGATATGGAAACGGAGGATGAGGAGCAAGCTATCATTCGTTTCAAGAATGGCTTGAGCTGGGAGATTGCTTCTCAATTGAGGCTACACATCTTCTACTCTCTACAAGATGTTTGTGATGCCGCGGTTGAGGCCGAAAAGTGGCTCAAAGAAGAGAAGGCTCCTCGCTATAGGAGTACCACCACTACCACTCCAACAACTCGCCCCAAAGAATGGAAGAGCCCATACACAAGTGGTGCAAGTGGGAGTCGAGATGTGAAGAAGCCTTTTGAAAAGGCTACCGCGAGAAGCGACCACAAAGAGGTTGGAGGTAATTCTAAAACTACTTTAAATACACCTTCTCCTTCTTCTTTCCAATGTCACAAATGCAAGGGTTATGGCCACTTCGCCAAAGACTGCCCTACCCGGAAAATAATGATTGTGATGGATGATGGGTTGGTATATGAGGGGGAAAGTGAGTCCGAGGGAGATGTTGAGGATGAGAGTGAGGAAGTTGAGGGTGAAGAGAGGGCGACGGAGGGGGATGATCCAAATATGTTCCTTGTGGATCGTCGTATTTTGGGAGCCATGGTGAATGAAGAGAGGGAAGATGAGCAAAGGGAAAACTTGTTCCATGCTAGATGTAGGGTGAAGGGACAAGTGTGTTCCATGATCATTGACTCGGGTAGTTGTGCAAATGTGGTGAGCCAATCTTTGGTTTCACAATTGAAGTTGCCTACCCTTAAACACCCGAGCCCCTATCATTTGCAATGGTTGAGTGAATGTAGAGAATTGAGTGTAGTGAAACAAGTCTTGATTAAGTTCAAGATTGGGAACTACCAAGATGAACACATGTTTGACGTGGTGCCAATGCAAGCTTTCCACCTCTTGTTTGGTAGGCCTTGGCAATACGACAAACAAGTGGTTCATGATGGCCGGGTCAACACTTACACGGTTAGGCATGAGTGGAAGAAATTTGTGCTTACACGCTTGACCCCAAAACAAGTAAGTGAAGACTATCGGCGCATGAAAGAGTTGAGGGAAGCGGCTAAGGCCAAGTCCCCGGTTGTGGCCAAGCCTTTGGCCGAGACTCCACCATCTTCCACCGGTCGCATTTGTGCCATGATGCAACCGGGTGAGTTCTTGAGAGGTAATGATGGCACCAAGATGCTCATATGCCTAGTGCACAAAGGTATGGTTTTAAATTCCGAAAATGATTATTTGTCTAACCCTAACCCTTTGCCTAGTGCCATTGAAAATGCCTTGAAGGTATTTGAGGACATGTTCCCGGAAGAGATGCCGAGTGGTCTTCCTCCGTTGAGGGGGATAGAGCACCAAATTGATTTTGTCCCGGGGTCCCAAATCCCAAACAAGCCGGCCTATAAGAGCAACCCGGAAGATACAAAGGAATTGCAGAGGCAAGTTGATGAGTTGCTCAACAAAGGCTTGGTTCGTGAAATCTTGAGTCCGTGTGCCGTACCGGTCATTCTTGTGCCAAAGAAGGACGGGAAATGGAGAATGTGTGTTGATTGCCGTGCGGTCAGCAAGATAACGGTAAAGTATCATCATCCCATTCCTAGACTTGATGACATGCTTGATGAGTTGAGTGGTTCTAGTATCTTTTCTAAGATTGATCTTAGGTCCGGCTACCACCAAATCTGGATGAAACCGGGGTGACGAGTGGAAAACCGCATTCAAGACCAAATTTGGTCTCTATGAATGGTTGGTGATGCCCTTTGGCCTCTCCAACGCACCTAGCACTTTCATGAGACTAATGAACCACGTCTTGAAACCGTTTATCAACAAATTCGTGGTTGTCTATTTTGATGATATGTTGATATATAGCAAATCAACAGGCGACCACGTTGGCCACTTGAGTCAAGTCCTTGAAGTGCTACGAGCCAAAAAGCTCTATGCCAATTTTAAGAAGTGTGCCTTTTGTGTTGAAAAGGTTGTCTTTTTGGGCTTTGTTGTTAGTGTCAATGGTGTAGAGGTTGATGAGTCCAAAGTTGAAGCCATTAGAGATTGGCCTACTCCTACCACCGTCTCTCATGTGAGGAGTTTCCATGGCCTTGCTAGTTTCTATAGGGGCTTTGTTAGGGACTTTAGCACCATTGCCGCACCACTCACCGAGCTGGTGAAAAAAGACAAGCCCTTTGTGTGGGGAGAGCCTTAAGAGAGGGCTTTCCAAGAATTGAAAGGTAGGTTGAGTACCGCCCTATTGTTACAATTGCCCGACTTCGGGAAGGCTTTTGAGGTTGAATGTGATGCCTTGGGGGTGGGAATCGGGGTTGTTCTCATGCAAGAAGGGAAACCTGTTGCCTACTTTAGTGAGAAGTTGAAGGGCGCAACCTTGAATTACTCCACGTATGACAAGGAGTTGTATGCCCTCGTGAGAGCTCTAGCCCATTGGCAACACTATCTATGGCCTCAGAAATTTGTGATCAAGAGTGACCATGAGTCACTCAAGCATCTAAGGGGCCAAGAGAAGTTGAACAAAAGACATGCCAAGTGGGTGGAGTTCATTGAGTCCTTCCCTTATGTAATTCATTACAAAAAGGGTAAGGACAATGTTGTAGCCGATGCGCTTTCTAGAAAGTTCGCCCTTGCTACCACTCTTGCTTCTAGGCTTATGGGATTTGAAAGTATAAAGTTGATGTATGCGCACGACCCAAAGCTCAAGAGCATTCATGATGCTCTAGTGAGTGGGGAGAGGGTGGAGAAATACCAATGGGTAGATGGCTACATTTTCAAGAATGGGTGAGTGTGTGTCCCTGAGTCCTCTTGGAGAGATGTGCTAGTGCAAGAAGCACATTGTGGAGGCTTGATGGGTCACTTTCGGGTGGACAAGTCTATGGCCATACTTAAAGAACAATTCCATTGGCCGAAAATGAGGCCTCTTGTGGAACGTTTTTGCAATGCTTGCTTGGATTGCAAGAAGGCCAAGTCTAGATCCAACAACCATGGCTTATACACTCCTTTGCCTATACCTATTAGTCCGTGGGTCGATATCTCTGTGGATTTTGTTATGGCTTTGCCCCGGACTAGAGGAGGACACGATAGCATTTATGTTGTCGTTGATCGTTTCTCAAAAATGGCTCACTTTATTCCATGCAAAATGACTAATGATGCACAAAATGTAGCGTACTTGTTTATTGATAATGTCTTAAAGTTGCATGGGGTGCCTCGCACCATTATTAGTGATAGGGACTCCAAGTTCCTTAGCCATTTTTTGAAGTGCTTGTGGGGTGCTCTTGGCACCAAGTTGCTATTCTCTACGTCCCACCACCCTCAAACCGATGGGCAAACCGAGGTGGTGAACCGGACCTTGGGAGCTCTACTTAGAGCTATGACCAAAGGTAAGGCCGAGGCTTGGATTGATAAGCTACCACTCATGGAGTTTGCATATAACCACACTTTGCATCGTATGATTGGCATGACTCCATTTGAGTGTGTTTATGGTTTTAACCCTTTGATTCCTCTTGATCTTACCCCTTTGCCAAGGGTTGTGGTTGTTGATTTTGAAGGTAAAGCTCGGGCCAAGGCATTGCTTGAACTTCATGCCAAGGTGAAGAAGACTTTGGAGGAGGCCTATGAGAAGATAGCAACCAAGAAGAACAAAGGAAGAAAGAAGGTGGATTTCAAGAAGGGAGATTGGGTGTGGGTGCACTTCCGCAAGGAAAGGTTTCCAAACCAAAGGAAGGGGAAGTTGGCACCAAGGGGTGATGGCCCATTCCAAGTGTTATCCAAGATCAACAACAATGCATATGTGATAGATTTGCCCGGTGAATATAATGTGTCGACTACTTTCAATGTTAGTGACTTCACTTCTTTTGATGTAGGTCATGATACCTTGGAGGAGGATGCCTTAATTTCGAGGACGACATCTTCTCAAGAAAGGGAGGATGATGCAACCCAAATTGCATCGACGAGGCCATTCACTCGAAGTCAAGCCAAGGAGATACAAGACGCTCACTTACACTTGGTTTGGAAAAGCATGGATAATATGAGCTCGGGGGATGACTTGAAGACCATGCATTGGAGATCAATCAAAGAGGAAACAGGGCAGGAAACAGTGCAGGAAACAGGGGGGCAAAAACAGGGCAGCACCTTCTGAGCTTACTGCCTGATGAAAGAGATTTGCTCTGCGCGATCGCGACAGCACCTGCACGATCGCGAAGAGTAGTTATTTGCCTTGCGCGATTGCGCGCACCTTGACGCGATCACGAGCCTCTGAAGATTAGTGTCCTGCGCGATCGCTATTCCCCTTGCGCGATCGCGATGTGTATTTGATGGGCAGCGGACCAGAAACTTAACAAACCTTGTAAAGGGGTGCTATAAATACACCCCTTCATCATTTATTGATTTTTACCTTACTATTGAACACAAAACATTAATGAGCATTGCTCTTGAACCTTTGTAACTATTTTGGCTTGAAATCAATTGGACGAATCCAAGTTGCTCTTCAATCCTATTTGATCATTCTATTTGCTCGAGCCTAGTGTCTCTTGAGGATAGTTGCATAGCGTAGGTGATTCTTGCCATCGTTTGGGGTGTAACGAAACATTGTTCTTCATTGCTACTCGAACAATCGTGTGAGTCTTCGTCTCGTTTCTTATCTTTTATCGCTTTCGTAGTTTCGATTGCATCACCAATAAATACAAGCAATGAAAGATATGAATGAAATGTAAGGGTCGCATGTGCCCGTAATCCCATCCCGAAGCAGAATACTCATGCATTTGAGGGAATACAATGAGACAACCTGGTGGAGCAGAATAATCTTGCTTCTACTGCTTCTGCGGTGGAATAATCTTGCACTCGATATAATACAAAGCTAAGGCGGAATACTCTTGAACTTAGTATATGACATAACAGTCCTCAGTCAAAAAATGTAATCGAAAGATGCATATAAAGGCTGTGGCGTAGTAAGAATGCCCTGTCGGCAGCTATTCATGTAAAGAACACATGAATAGAATATCCATAAGGGCAAAGACCGTCAAACAAATAGATATAATCACTTACCTCATGTCCTGGGTCAAATGAATCACTTGACGATTTCTTTTCTCTTCTTACGCCTCTCAAAATAATCACTTTCTGAACAAAAAAAACACTATCACACTAATAAGTGCCCCAAGAAAGTATATCTAACATTTAGGTAGAGAAAGAAAGAAAATTACCAATACACCCCTTGGTCAGACTTAGCTGAAAATCAATAAATTATATATTTTCGGACTCCTTATAGTTCCACGAGTTGAAATATATTATTAGTTTTCATAATTGAGTTCAATTTTATCAAATCCCCAAATTTCAAAATTTTAGGGTTCGAACCCCAACTTCCCAATTCAATTTCAAAAAAATTCTAATTTAGGAATCATGAATTAGCACAATTTGATGTTATAGGATTGACACCTGAAGAATTCTCATGTTTGGTACCAAAATATTTGCCTTAACTGACCTCAAGATGATAGAGTTGACTTAAAACTGAAATTAGTCGACCAAAAACCTTTTATACTGCCTTTTTCAACTTGCTACAGTGCTGAAATTTGCCCTGCAATTGCTAGTGCAACATTTTGGATTTAAATGGGACCTTATAAAGCTTGGAATGACCCCAAATTTGTCACATAAGTTATAAAAATACTTATGTGACGAACTCACAAAGACGAATCTTGAGTTGGATCCCTAAAACACTGAATAGGGTCCTACGGGAAGAGGTCAAATTCTTAACTTTTGAGATTTTAGTAAAAACTATCCGAACAATATCGGAATTCACTTTCGAAAGTTCACACTCGTCACAAATGACAGCAAAAACCTAAAATCTCTTTCGAATTTTGAATCGGAGCTCATTTTCTTAAATCGAGCTCGAAAACTTCTTATAAGATTTATCGACAACCGGAATTGAAACCTTCTCCGAAGACCTACCAAACAAGGTCCGAATCAGCTCAAATTTTTACAGATAGGTCCTAATGGACTTTACATAACTTTTAAGATTGTCAGAATATCAATCAGAGTCCTAACACCCGTAACAACTAGCTAAGGTTGTTTAGTTCTCCTCTAGTTAGACTCTCGTTCGAGCACGAACGAGCCAGAGTCTAGAGCCGATTGAACTAAACTAGCACAAATATTTGAACAAACTTTTCCAACCTATTAAGAGATACTATTACACAATTACGTAAGCAGAATCATAAACAAACTATAAGAACTTTTAGGCTTTAGAGATCAAGATCAAACCTGAATCGTCGAAGAGGTGAGGATACCTTCCAAGCATACTGGACCCAGGCTCCCAACTATCCTCCTCATTAGGATGATTATGCCACAGCAGTCTGGTGCAAGAGAAACCCGAAGGTGTTGCTTAGCAAAAACGCGGAACAAGAACAAGTAAAGAAGAAGATAGAAGCAAGACAAAACTTGCTTCTTTCGAAAGAACAGTGAGGAACCTGTCTCAAAGCTCGATCGAAAGGGATACAAGAATCACCCTAACTATGCAACAATCCTCAAGAGAACATTGCCTCTTGCAAACTGAATGATCAAGAGGAATGTTCAATCGGACTAACCGAAAGCCACAAATCCTTAAAAGCCCTCACCGGGGTTTTGCTCACGACGGAGACAAGAAGAAATGTGCTCGGCACTTTCATTCAATTCATCAATATCCAAAAACTAGCTCTTACAATGAAAGGAAATAATGTTTATATAGGAAATACTAAGGGTAAACTAGTAAATAGGTCACAGGTGACCAATAGAAATAAGCCACGCAGGGCTGAGTCTAAATGTGCTCGGCATCCTTGACTTCGGTGAGCCTGGCTTCGGTTCTTGACTTCGGTGAGCCTGGCTTCGGTTCTCTATTGCCTGCTCGAACACATTTGTCATCGGGCGCTGACTTGGCTTCGAACACAAGATGTTGTGTTCGGCTCTGCGCTGCCCGGGGTCAAGAGCTGCTGTTCGGGAACTTTGTCATCGGGCTCAAACTTGAAGATGTAACTTGAAGATGTAGCCCTTGGTTTCATCACTTGGCAATTCCTCTTCCGAACACATGCTTCTTCCCATCGTCGTCAGCTGGACGTGCATGTCATGGAACAGCTTAGCTTGACTTCGGGTAATTGGCCTCCTCGGTTGATCAGTCACTGCCTTCGGTTGATCAGCACTTCGGGCTGCATCACAGTCGAACTATCAGAATCTGCTTCAAATGAAGCTTCCGGACATCTCTGGAGAATATAGCAACTGGGAACTCCTTATAAGCTAGATTCACATCTAGTTGAGCGGGATCTAACTCAATCAGCTCAGAAGGATCTCAGATACATTTCTGAAGCATCGATACATGGAAAACCGGATGAATTGGCATAGAATTTGGTAAATCGAGCTGATAAGCCACTCTATGAATATGCTTATCGATACAGAAAGGGCTAATAAGCCTCAGACTAAGCTACCGTTCCCTCCTGAACCTCTATATACCTGGCATCAGTGAAACTTTCAGAAATACCATGTCACCGACCTCAAACTCCAACTTCGGCTCCTCTAGTTTGAGTATGAAATTGGCCTGCTCTGAGCAGTCTGCAGACGATCCTTAACTACACAAATAACATCAAGAGTCTGACGAATCATCTCTAAACAAATCAACTAAACTTCTCGAGACTCGAACCAACAGATCAGTGAGTGACATCTAAAGCCACACAAGGCCTCGAATGGAGCCATCTAAATGGAAAATTGATAGCTATTATTATAAGAGAACTCCGTTAAGGCAAATGGTCATCCCAGCGGCCTCCGAAGACCAATTAACAAGCTATGAGCTCTTCCAGAATCTGAATAACCCGCTGAAACAGACCATCAATTTGAGGATGGAATGCCGTGATAAGCTGCACCATGGGTCCCCAACTCCCTCTGAAAAGACTACCAGAACTAGGAAGTAAATTGGGAACAAAGATTTGATATGATAGACAAGGGAATACCATGCATCCTAACAGCCTGATCAATGAAAATCCGAGCCAATCTCTAAGCTGAATTAGCAGTCTTCACAAGGATGAAGTGAGCAAATTTAGTCAGTTTGTCTACAATAACCCAAGCTGAATCATAGCACCACAGGGTCTTTGGCAAACCAACTACAAAGTCCATAGTAATTTGTTCCCACTTCCACTCGGGAATAGGCAATGCAAGAGCCAACCCTGCAAGTCTCTCGTGCTCAAACTTAACTTGCTAGCAGTTCACGCGACGGGACACAGAATTAAACACATCCCTCTTCATCCCTTTCCACCCATATAACTCTCGAAGATCCTGATACATCTTAGTAATACCGGGATGATTAGAATAACGTGAGCTATGAGCCTCGCGGAGCACTGTCTGCCTCAGATCTCTGACATCAGGAACATGGAGTCAGCCATTAAATTGAAGAATGCTATCTGGATCAAGCTCGAAGGAAGGAACTCCTCCACTTTAGACATGACCATGCAACTCCTATAGATAAGGATCCTCAAACTGTCTTTCCTTTGTTTGGCTGACTAAGGATACTGAGCTGCAATACATACCTAGACTCGACTAGAGTCAAGGTGAAGAAAACTCACTCCGTCGTTGCCAAGGGACTGCAGCTCTCGAGTTCGCCTTCTTAGGATGATAATAGATAGTGAGATTATAATCTTTAGTTAACTCAAGCCACCTCCACTTTCGGCGATTAAGATCCTACTAAGATAAGATATACTGTAAGCTCTTGTGATCAGTATACACCTTACAAGGCTCTCCATAAAGATAGTGCCTCCAAATCTTCAGAGAAAAGACCACAGCTGCAAACTCTAGATCATAAGTTTGATAATTCTTCTCGTTTGGCTTCAGCTGCTTGGAAGCATAAGAAATTACCTTCCAGTACTCCAGCATAACACATCCAAGACGCAAACCGAATGCAGTACAAATAGACTACAAATCGACCAGTGCCAGAAGCAGGGAATATCAATGGAGCTAAACTCAATAAGGTGTTGAGCTTCTAAAAGCTGCCTCGCATTCATCGAACCACCGGAACTGAACCTCCTTTTGAGTCAAGCGAGTCAGGGGAACTGCAATAGAAGAAAACCTTTCTACAAACCGCCGATATTAACATGCCCAGTCAAGAAAACTCTAAATCTCTGTCGGCGAGTTTGGATGAGTTCAATTCTGAACTGCCTCAATCTTCTTCAGATCCGCCTTAATACTCTTACTGGATATAATGTGACCCAACAAAGGTACAAAATCATGTCAGAACTCAAATTTTTAGAACTTGGCATAAAACTTACGATCCTGGAGGGTTTGAAGAAGCTCCTTCCAATGATAATCATGTTCCTTACAATTGTATGATTTGACAAGAATGTTATCGATAAAGACAATAACAAAGGAGTCGAGGAACGACTTGAATATTAGGTTCATAAGATCCGTAAGGGCTGCAGGGGCACTAGACAGCCTAAAAGACATAACTAGTAACTTGTAATGGCCGAAACGAATCCTAAAAGCAGTCTTTGGGACATTTAACTCCCGAATCTTCAACATATGATAGCTAGACATGAAATCGTTCTTATAAAAGAATCTGGCACCCTCAAATTGATCAAAAAAATCATAAATATGAGGCAAGGGGTACTTGTTCTTAATCATGACTTTAGTTAGCTAACGAGAATAAACATACATCCGCATGGTCCCATCCTACTTCTTCACAAACAGAACATGGGCACCCTAAGGAGACACGCTCAGTTTAATTAATCCTTTAACAAGCAAGTTATGCAACTGCCCCTTCAACTCTGACGGAACCATACGATAATGAGGGATGGAAATAGGCTGACTACCATGCAGTACATCGATGCGACTCTGATATCTCGATTAGGAGGAAGTCCTGGAAGATTATTTGGAAACGCATTAGTGAACTCCTTCAAAACATGAATGCAATCGAGGGACGGAATCTCCACAGTGATATCCCGAACCATGGCAAGATATGTTGAACACCCTTTATCCATCATTCACTTCGCCTTCAGGAAATAAATAACACTCCCCGTTGGTGGAAAATAAATGCCTTTCCATAACGCTGGTGCTGAACCAAGAAGAGACAGTTGAAGAGACTTGGCATGATAATCCAAGGTGGCATGACATGAAACCAACCAATCCATGTTTATAATGACATAAATATCCACTATATTTAACACCAAAAGGTCCACCTAGGTCTTACGACCCCCAAAGGACACGATAAAAGCTAGACAAACTAGATCTACCACAATCGTATCTCGGATAGAAGTAGAAACACAGAATGGATCACGGAGACGCATACAATATATACGAAATCCTGAAGCAAAATAATGAGAAATATATGAATAGGTGGATTCTTGATCAACCAAAGAGCATGCATCCCGACTACATATAGATCAAAACCTATAACAATAGTTGGAGATGCCTCGTTATCTTGCCTAGCTGGCAATGCATATAGTTGTTTCTACGGCTGAGCTGAGTCGTTACACTTAGCACCACCTCTAGAGGGACTACCAAAACCTCGCCCACAACCTCTGTCGGGTGGTGTGGCATCTCTAGCTGGCAGAGGCAATGAAGGAACACCCTAGGGCTGCATAAAATCTGGAGGGCGAGAGAAAGGATGACTACCACCCTGTTGATGAAGACGCAGGCGCTATCTGGAAACCATAGGTCGAAGGCTGAACTGGCCTCAAATGGGGCATACTTTACTGCATATAATTCTTACCTCCAGATGAGGCATTAGGATGCCATGAACTACGTGATCTCTTATTCTCCCGCTCTGACTGCTTCTGCTATAATCTCTGGTATGCCTCAGTCATCTAAGTAATATCAACAACGACATTAAGTGGAGTCCCAGCCTCAATCACACAAGCTATCTGGGATCGCAAATGAGGAAAAATCCTATCAAAAAATTTCTGGACTTTCTCAGAAGGCTCACGAACAAAATCAGGAGCCTGTTGCCCTATCCAATCCGCTAAAACTAGCGATGCTTTTCATCACACTCGCTATGAGGGAGGAACTTCTCCATTAACCTATGGTAAAACTCGCACCAAGTCAACTCAGGCAATCCTTGCCTAGCTGATAGAAGAGCAGTCCACCAATCCAGTGCTGGACCCCTAACTGGAAAGTAGATATACACCATATTGCTCGAGATAACCAAGAGCCTCTAAAATACGCTGACATCGATTTAAAAATTTACGAGAATTATTTGATGTATGGCTTGAGAATGACGGATGATTAAGCATGGTGAAATAATACAACCTCTCATGGTTCTCAAATTGAAACGCTACATGCGCTGGATGACTAGCCTGAACAACGAGAGGCACAACACCTGCTTCCTTTGGAGCAACATCAAGAACTAGATTAAGGGCTCCCTGAGCCTGAGCACGAACATCTATAGCAGCCTGAGGAGCTTCTTGAGGAACATGAGGTCCCTAGGGCATCTGCGCCACAGGGAATCTCATAAACGCTTCATAAAGAGCTTAGGGAACTATAAAACCCTGCTCCCCTGCCCACCTGGAGCTTGCACTGCTGGGGCCTCAGCAGCTGGATCATCAGCACGATCCACTACCCTCGCTGCCTGGGCTAGTCTACCTCTGCCCTACCATGACCTTTACCTCCACCTCTATCACAACCAACACGTCCCCCTCGCGGAGTAGAAGGAATAAAGGTTTCCTCTGGCTCTTCTTCCTCTCGTAGAGCTGTCCCCCGCATTCACACGATTAACTACGAATAAATTAACAAAGATATTAAACTTTAGATAACAACACCTTTGCACGGTAAGAACGAAAAGAAAGGGAACGGTCATGACCCATAGATGATAAGTTCGTCGCCACCATAGCCTCTTGTAGATAGGTACAGATGTCTCCACCCGATCAACGAGAATATATTAGATACTATCATGATCTGAAAAGACTTTAAACTGGGCTCTGATACCAATATATATATATATATCAGACTTGAATATGAAACTAACTTAAACAATATATGAAAAGCCAAAAAAACACACACTTCATATATATATATATATATATATATATATATTAGCGGAACATACATATAATTAGGCTGCCAGAAGAAAAGCAGCTAACTACCCAAACATATAGTTCTAGAGTCATCCTGATCAGGCATCTAAGAAGTCCAAAAATGTGTACATTTCCTTAATGGAGTAAAAATAAGATTCAACTATGATAACTAAAGCTTGCGGCATAAAGAACAAGCTAGCTCACCACAGATTGCTGAGATCGTCCTCGCTTCCAAGTCGTGCTGCTGACTGGGTCCTAGAGCGTAATATGCAAAAGCATAAAGACAACACAAGAAACAGATATGGAGTGAGTCATAAGGACTCAGTAAGCCAGGAATAACTAGCGTCCTCGAAGAACAAGAGTCAGTAAACGAACTGCAAGCCGTGACAAGTAGAGCATATAGGCAATGCATGTAATCAATGCACATAGTCACAAAATGGCAAATAAATACAAGTAACAGAATAATATCACATGAAATGTAATGCTATAGGGCCATATGTGCCTGCAATACCATCCCAAAGCACAATACTCCTCCATTTGAGGGTTATATAATCTTATAACCAAGTGGAGCGGAATAATCCTGCACCCGATATGATATTAAGTTGAGGCAGAAGACTCCCACACTCAGTATATGAAATAACAACCCTCAAAATAAAATGTAATTAGAAGATGCATATCAAGAATGTGATGTAGTAAGGACGCCCTGTCGGAAGCTTTTCATGTAAAAAAAAGTGTGAATAAATTATCCATAAGGCCAAAGGCCGTCAAAGAAATGAATATAATTACTTACCTAAGTCATGCGTCAAATCAACTTCTTTTCTCATCTTACGCTTCTCAAAAAAATCATTTTCTGAACCAAAGAAACATTATCACACTCATAAGTGCTCGAAAAATGTTTATCTAACCTTTAGGCAAAAAAAATGAAACTGATCAAATATCCCTGCGCCGAACGTAGTCGAAAACTAATAAATTATACATTTTCGGATTCTTCATAGTTCAACGAGTCAAAATATATTATTAGTTTCCATAAATGAGTTCTATTTTTTAAATTTTCCAATTTCATTATTTAAGGGTTCAAACCTCAATTTCCCCAATTCACTTTCAAGAAATTATAACATAGGAATCATGAATTAACACCAATTAATGTCATAGGATTAATACCTGAAGAATTCTCACAATTTGACACCAAAATCTCTGCCTTAATCGACCTCAAGATGATATAATTGACTTTAAATAGAAAAAAAAAAACCTTTTATATTGCTTTTGTCAGCTTGCCATAGTTCTGAAATTTGCACCAGCAACACCTGGTGAAGCATTTTGAGTCAAAATGGGACACTACAAAGCTCGGAATGACCTCAAATTTTGTACGCAAGTTATACAACACTTAAGTGATGTACTAGCAAAGAGGGATCTGGAATCAAATCCCAAAAACATAAGATAGGGGTCCTACGAGAAGAGGTCAAATTCTTAACTTTCGAGATTTTAGCAAAAGCTATCCGAACGATCTAAGAATTCACTTCCGAAAGTTCACACTAGTTACAAATGACCATACGAACGGTGCTTTTAGATTTTAAATCTGAGCGTATTTTCTCAAATCAAGCTCAAAAACCTCTTTTAAGCTTTACCGACGACCAAAACTGAAACCTTCATCCTAGACCAACCACATCACCAGTCGAATACATATTTGTCATTACACAATGGTAACTTATTTATATGGCCTTTAAATTGGTAAAGATGTTAAGCGTTAATTTGACAAAAAATTATTGCCATATATGACCTACTTTGTACTTGTGATAATTCAATTATTCTTGAAAGAGAATAACAAGAAAAAACGTATTTAACAAAAAGATGGGTTAGAGATAAGGTCTTCCTTCTCTCTAAAAACAACTTAGTTCCATAAAAACTTCTTTTAGTTACCTAGTCCCATAAGAAAATATCTTAACATACCCTTTAAAGTATCTACAAATCTCTAAACATAACCTACACAGCATCGACTTAACAACAATGTCTTCTAAACCAAGAGGATCTAATCAAACAGCGCCTGACTCTCAGGAAACTGAAATAATGGATGACGAACCACCAGGGTTAGAGAGACACAAATGAAGGGAGTTTGAAGAGGAAGAAGAGGATAAAAATGAAAGTAATAACAAAATCCTTAACAACTCTTTGGACAATGAACATAACCCAGGGGCTTGGCAAAACAAAAATTTGCTATCATCTCTTAGATCAAATTTAAACAATGAAGGTATTAAAAAAAATATTATTTCGACACTTCTGATTTATCAAAAAATAACCTAGAACTACAAACTTTCATTCCAATATCAAAAGCAGATAAGGAAAGAATATACAAAAACTGGTCTAATGCAGTCATAGTTAAGCTTTTTGGTAGGAGAATAGAATAGCAATTTTAAAACAAAAGCTTCATGCTATATGGAAGCCAATTGAGCCTCTAACTTTAATAGATTTAGGTAATGAGTTTTACTTAATCAAATTTCTGGACATTGATAACCATGCAAAAGCTTTGCACAATGGTCCATGGTTCATAGAAAATCAATTTCTATCAGTTAAGGAATGGGAGCCAAGATTTGTTTCATCAGCTGTGTCTTTAACATACTCGGCAATATGGGTTAGACTTCCTGAACTTTCAATGGAATTCTATGATTATGAGATACTGCAAAAGATTGGGGGAGTCCTAGGGAAGTTAGTTAGAATTGATGGTTGTACATCATCTATATCAAGAGGTATGTATGCAAGGTTATGTGTCATAGATCCTATAGAAAAGCTAGTTAAATCATTTGTGATGACAGGAAAACATTACCAAAAGATCACATATGAGGGTTTCAATGTGTTATGTACAGCGTGTGGAATCTTAAGGCATAATCAAATAGATTGTCCAAAAAAGCAAGCTGGAAAACTTGATGGAAATAATGGAAGCTCTCAAGAGAATCAAGAAGTTAATAATATCACCAAGAAGATAGATCAATGGACAATTGTTTCTCACCAAAGAAAGAATAAAAGAGCTATGGGAAACCACAAAATTGGCCAAAATACTTATCCTCAGATTCTGAAGAATGGATCTGGAAAAGATATTACAAAAGAACAAATTATGTCGATTGGAAAACAAGCCGTGGGAAACAAAAAACCACTTGTAATATACCAAAATCAGGAATTCAGAAAGCTTGACCAAAAGCTTGGTACAATGGAAAACACAAGCAATAACCATAAGTATACGCTGGACAATAGCCACAAACATGACATGCTGGATGAAAGCAAAGCATTAAATGCTGGAATAGCTTTTGTCCAAAGCAACAGGTTTGACGTCCTTGAGAAAGATTCCAGCTCCATTAATCAAGATACAATTAATGAAGATCAACTCTTACAAAACAAAAAGGACAAGTACTTAGCTAACCTAGGTCAAGCTATAAAGCCTACCTCCGACACTATAAATGATGTTTTACCCAAAGAATTAAAGGAAGATCATGAAACCATCTTAAATGCCCATAGGATAAAAAAGAACTTACCAGATATAGAAGTAGGTAGCCAAATAGACACAAGCCAAATAAAGAAAGGAGGCATGATAAGCTCTCCAGCCAAGACGAAAAAAATTATTTCTAACACTACTCTAGGAAAAAATTTACAATCAGCATTAAATGAAGAACAAACAGCTGAGGGCCAAACGACTTACGCTCCAATGAACAATATTCATATCACTAAATCATCTATGGTTTTTTATCAACCATATTCACTTTCAGTCAAGACATCAATATAGAGGAAGTAGGAAACAAAGAACAAGAACCAACACATAGCACAACTATACATAGGGAGCTCATTCAACATAAATCTTCTACAAAACAAAATAGTGAACAAGTTAACACTAAAAATACTACAACTAATAAAAAAAATGCCAAGATATCACTCCAACAACTACTATGGGAGGCAACAAAGAGGAAGGAGGTACACTTGGACAAGGAATAAAAACAACTCGACTGTAAGGAATAATCAAATGGGATCAACAAACCACAATCAACAAGTACCCAGGGTGTTCATGACTCCACTAATATCACCAAATCATGTATCCCAGTCATGGTTGGAATATGGGTGTAATGAATCACACACTGTAGATACCATTGCTTATGGATGGTCAGGAGATGATTCTAAAAATAGGAGATCCCAACTACCTAGTTCGGATTGTATCAGATGGGATGATGTTTTGGATGGAAAGCTTGTTAACCAATCCATGGAACCACCCTGCACACAATCACCCTCCTCCGCCAACTTTCTTCCTAACTCACAGGCAGATGAAATCTCCATGGAGCAGTCAAACATGGAATGTCAACTCTCACCCACAAATCAATCATATGCACCTAAATGCACCCCTCTATCAAACCAGCAACCACAATCAGGAAGCCAACTGCTATCAGAACCAGACCATCAATTACTTTCAGGAAACCAACCTTTATGGAATTAAGTTACCATAACTCCACCTTATTCTCCTTTCCACCACTAGACCAACTATGTGAATCACCAGGTCAACCACCAGGAATATCAACCAGTGATGGCACCAAACCCAGAATTTAGGGCAAACGAAAATTGGGTCCAACCAAATGACGACAACCAGCTAAATCAACACAATCAAATGTAAGAGGAAGAAGACGAGGAAGAAAGCACAACAAGAGTCTTTTATGGGATGCTAAGGGATTACACCACGCTGGTGTTAAAGGAAAGAGAAGGAAAAAGAGATGTCTTATGCTTTCCAGTGATCTTGAGGAAGTGCTCCGTGAGTATCAGAACTCGATAACCCCCGGTGGAGAGAAAATATGGAGTAGTGATGATCCCAACAATGTATGAAAATTACTGGACTATGATGGCAGCAGCGAACAGGGAAGGAGTATCAAGCTCAACTATGAACAGGCACAGGGAAGAATCACCAATACCAACCCCCACGATGAGTGTCATAATCTTGAATTGTAGGGGCTGGGAAACGATGAATTTAGGAGGGTATTTAGAGCAATGCTGGACTATAATAAGCCAGTATTGGTAGCACTGTTGGAAACTAAAATGGAAGAACACAATACCATAGTTGATGAGTTTGGTTTCAATAGTATGGTGCAAGTTAGGGCTCAAGGGGCATCGGGTGGTATTGTTATGATGTGGAAAGCAGATGATATCAATGTGAATGAGATTTGATCTTCTAATCAAGAAGTCCACGTGATCATTAAGGTAAAAAATATTGTGGACTCTAAACCTTGGTTATGAAATGTTATATATGCTAGTAATATAGTTAGCTATAGGTATACTCTTTGGGATAGCATTAAAACGATATCTAATAGTTATAACGTACCCTGGATGATCGCATGAAATTTTAATGAAGTAACTAAAGCTTAGGAAAACTTTGGTGGAAGACCGATTAATTATAATAGAAGTTAAAAATTAATTGAATGTCTAAAATATTGTAGCATGATAGATATAGGGTTTAAAGGCTCCAAATTTTCTTGGAAAAATAAACCAAAAAGCACTAGAAATTTTATACTAGAAAGGTTTGATCGTTGTTATGGAAACCCGGATTGGATAGAAATGTTTCACGAAGCAAGTGTCACGCGTCTAACTAGAACGCATTCGGACCATTGTCCAGTAAAATTAGACCTATTTAAATTATTTAGTCACAAAAGAAATATCTTTAAATTTGAATCAATGTAGACCTTTCACCCGACTTTTAAAGGATTGGTGTACGACTCTTGGCTTAATCAAAATAATATTGCCGCTGCTACAAAATATTTCACAGAAAAAAAGTTCAAATTTGGAAGAACGAAGTATTCGGTAATATTTTTAGGAAGAAAAGAGACATATTAGCTAGATTAGGGGGAATCCAAAATTCCCAAAGTATAGCACTAGCCAATTCCTACTAGATTTAGAGAGAAGCCTCATTCATGAGCATAACGAGATCCAAAAGCTAGAAGAAGAGTTTTGGAAGTTAAAATCTCGAGTTCAATAGCTAAATAATGGTGAAGCTACCTTGCACATAAGACGGAAGACGGAAAGAAGACCGAAGAATAGAATTTTATGCTTGAAAGATGAGGGGGGCAATTGGTTCTTCAAACAAGAGGATATCATGAAAAAAATTAGTTTCTTTTTCCAAAAGTTATATAATACAAATCATGATCAAGCAAAGCTTAATTATAATGATTTGTATCATTTTAATACCATAAATGAAGATCAAAATAGGACCTTAAGAAAAGGCATCACTATTAGTGAGATTAAAAGAGCCATTTTCTCATTTAAGCCCTATAAAGCGTCAGGTCCGGATAGTTTACATCCGTTTCTCTTCCAAAAATATTGGAATAAAACTAAAGAAATGATCATTAAATTTTGCTCTGACACTTTCCATAGCAAGAAAATGAATGAAGAAATGAATAAAACTTATATTTTTTTAATTCCAAATGTTCAATATCCGAAAACTATTAAGCGATATAGACCTATAAGCTTGTGTAATACCTCCTATAAGGTTGTCACTAAGATTATTGTTAATAGGATTAAGGCTTTCCTTCCTCATATAATCCATTCTACCCAAACTAGCTTTATTAAAGGAAGGAGAGCATCGGATAATGCAATCATTGTTCATGAAGTCCTTAAATATTTCAAATCCTCAAAAGGGAAAAAGGAAAAATGATGGTTAAGATCGATTTAGAAAAAGATTTTGACAAAATGGAGTGGTCCTTCATAAGGTATGCTCTTACATCTTTAAAATTTTTAGGAGAGCTAATCGATTTAATTATGTCTTATATTTCGACTGTTTCAACTTCTATTCTCGTAAATGGTAACAAGACAAAGGACTTTAAGCCTACAAGAGGTATTAGAAAAGGCTTATCGCCATATTTATTCATTATTTGTATGGAAATGCTTTCTAGTTATAAATAATGAGGTGGATTGCAAAAGATGAAAACCTATAAAAATATCTTAAAAAGGCCCAACATTATCTCACCTTTTCTTTGCTGATGACCTAGTATTAATAATGGAAGCTGATCAAAAAAATTGTGATAACTAAATTACTACTCAAAATAATTTTTGTGAATTCTCAAGACAGACTATAAATTTCTCTAAGTCTAAGATTATTTTTTCCAACAATACCCCAAATCATGAGAGGGACTACATTAGTAACTACTATCTATGAAGCATTAAGACGAATTTGGTATGTACCTAGGGTTTTCCATGATTAGGGATAAAATCTCAAATAATCATTTTCAATTTATAATTGATAAACTAAATAATAGATTAAAGAGTTGGAAAATAAACTTCATGACAATGGCAGGTAGAACTATGTTAATTAAATCTACTCTAGCTTTGATCCCAAATCATGTCATGCAGGTTTATAACCTTCCAAAAACTACTACAAATACTATAGATAAAGTGCAAAGAGTTTTCTTGTGGGGAAGTACCATAATTAAAAGAAAATATCATCTAATAAACTAGAACATTATAACTAAATCTAAAGAAAAAGGTGACTTAGGGCTCTACAAGACTAGGGCTAAAAATCGTTCCTTTCATGCATCTTTAGCGTGGAGACAATCGAGAAATAGAGCATCCCTGTGGGTTCAGGTTCTATCAAGTAAGTACAATACAAAACTCTCGAATAACTCTCAAAAATCTCATATATGGAAAAATATTGAACGAGGCATTATAATCCGTAAAAAGGGCGTTCATTGGGCAATTGGGGATGAGAGTCCCATAAATGCTTGGGAGGATAGCTTGATTTTGTCAAATAACAATTTGAGAAGCAATATCTTCGGGCCCTTAATGAAGCATGAGAATAGCATGCTAGTGAGGGACCTTATATCCAATAACAAAATTGAAATATTTAGGTTATCGTTTGAGTTCCATCTAGATGTAGTCCTTAAAATTAAGAATACGTACATCCAAAAGAGTACTCCAGCTGTCGATGCTTTCATATGGAAACATGGTCAAATAGGTAACATCTCATGTTGCTCCCAACGCACACGCAAGTATACGTGGTCGACAAGTAATAAAGTGAAAGTAGAGTATCGTTCCCACGAGGACTATTCAGACTGACGCTTAACAAACAATTTCTAACTAACTACTCAGGGATCTTTTTCCAATAGTGATGATTTAGTTAACTAAGGAACAGTAATTAAGAGGGTAAAAGTGAATTCAAACAATGGAGCAAAAATGGGTTGTTATCAGTAATAAGGAGACGGTCCAGGGTCAGAGTTACGAACAATCCAGTTGAGTTTTCCAATTGATTCCACTTCTTAAATCCCGGGTTACTAACTAACAGATTAAATGTACCCGTGAAAACCTTTCAGTTCTTCACGGTCTATGAAGGCTACTCCAATCCCTATATGTCTATGGGTTGAATCACGTGCACGCATTAACGAATTCTGTAATTAGTTAAACTAGGCGAGTAAGTATATGTCTATCCTACTCACAAATTGGTTCCCCGATGCCCGGGTTCACAAACTAGTTCTATTCTTTCTTATTACGTGATTAAATTCCCTCTTTCGAGTTCAATCTAAAAACCATAGATAATGCGTAATAATCGGGCCCTGACAATTACACAAGTGAAATCAAGAAAGAATAAGCAACCCATAATGGGATTCAATTAATGGGAATCAATCTTCAAACATCAACCTTCATGAAATACTCTAACCCTAGAACGAGAGAATTAGCCACGCATACTCATAATAACAACACAAAGATTTGATGAAATAATGAAATAATGATGTAATAGATTAATGGAAGGAAGAAAAACCCTTGTTCTTGATGTTATGAGCTCTCAAATTGCTCCAAAGTCTGAACTCCCATGAAAAACTAAGTAAAAGAGTATTTATAGAGTTTACAAACACCTACTAATAAGTTAGACCCAAGCCTAGACGAAATAGGACATAAAATCGCGCACAAGGGGCGCTATAACGGGCGCCCCGCGCCCACGATCGCGCGAGCTTGGACAGAGGACATCGAAACTCCTCCGCCTTGGGCATGCGGCGCATGGGCAACCGCACTGGGCAGGCTGGCGCCTTGGGGGGCGCGGCGCACGGCCCACAGCGCCCAGCCAAATTCCTGCTTCGTTCGCTCTTTTGCTCGCTCGTGTCGTGCCTTCGTGTGCTCGATCCAATCCTCAATCAAAATCCAATCTTTTCTTGCTCAATCATGCTCTTAAAAGCTCCAATTACACTGCATAACAACCTACATACACACGACATAAAATCAGTGTAAAACCACATTCATAAACTATAAAACGAGCGAATAACAAGCTCAAACATGAGGAAATATTAAGGATATATAGGCATAATATGCCACACATCACCACCCCACACTTGAACCTTTGCTCGCCCTCGAGCAAGTCACATCTCACTTCCCAACCTAGGTAAAACAGGTCTGCCTATGACTATGGTTGATACCGACCATTGAACCAATGCACACATGACTACTATGGATCCACAACATGCCAACAATTTACCAATACCAAAAATATGAGAACAACCACCCCAAAATAGCTCAAATGCACAAACTCAACTTATTGCAACCATGCTCCCACAAAATCACACCTATCTACTCAAACAAGAAGCCACGACTTTACCTATCTCATGCAAACCATGTGCCCTCACCAAAATGAAGCAAGAGAGTGTCCCCCGAATATCATACACAACCATGAATATCAAGAATAGAATGGGGACAATAGCATAGAAAGAATTCACTCACTCTCATGAAAATCTCACATGTCACACACAATGTACCATAGGCTTGCCCGTAGTGTAGGACTCCACTAATGTAAGCTCACTCCAATCAGGATTAACTAGGACTTTAAAAAGGTTGTAATGTAGGCTAAGGTGCGGGTAGGATACATATGGATAATAGTGACTACCTCCCTAAGCACTTTAATACATCACATTTAATTTAAGCACAAATCTCATCAAAACCCCCCAACCAACAATCTTTACACATACCTTCTCAACAAGTAGCATTTTTTTCTTTTAAGCACACACTAGCAAGGAAGGGATATCTTTTTCTCTTTTTTTTTCTCTTTTCCACAAATTTTTTCCAACTTTGCTATTTTTTCATTTCTTTTTCAATTTCATTATTTTCCAACCTTGCCAATGCTTTTCACTACTTCACAATTTTTCACAAGTATTCCCCTCCATTAGCTCCACTCAAAATCCTCCCAACATCCAACCACAACTCCAAAATAACAACACAATATTAACTAAAGTGCTTAAGGAGTAAAGGGCCTAAAGAGACAAGTTAGAACAAATGGGTAGGCTCGGGGTGTGGGTGCCAACAAAAAGGGTCAAAGAAATCACAACAATTTTTTTCCAAGGTATATATGTAAGGGTAGGCAAATCAAAAGAAGGCCTTGTATCATTTCCCGACTAGAGCAAACCTAGGATTTCGCTTTGCACACACACGGGGCAAGTTCTAGACATTAATATGCAAACAAGGAGCAAACAAATTTATGCCTCACACACACATTGCACATGACCCACACAAAAAGGCTCCATCAACAACTCTCAATCAAGCATCTAAAGTGCAACTTGTGAAAAATTAAGCACTAATGCACAAAGGTTCACAATAAAGTCAAGCAAGTGGACTCAAGCATCTCAAGGGGGTCGTTCCATTTTTTTTTTTAGGCATGCATCAAATTAAAACCAAAGGACACCACAAATAGTACATGCAATCAAGTTCAAGTCCACCGGTATCAAACAAATCAAAGGCACCTAGCATTCCACCTATTTCTTTCGTCTAGGGCCACCTAACAACTAACTACTCTAATCCTAAAAAATAAAAAACTACCCGGTTCAAAGGTCTACCCGTGGAAAAGAACCGAGGTCATAAGAAAAACCACGGGGTGGATGCCATGTACCACTAATAAAAACAAAAAGGAAAATCTTTTTGGAATTTTTCATTGGTTTTCTAATTTTTTTTTTTTTTTTTATATTAAAGCAAGAAACAAATCAAAATAAAGTCAAGTGACAAAAGAAAATCCTACGGTACATGCATCCCTAACCTCAAAAATAAGGGAGAGTTCCCCACCCCACACTTAAACTAAGCAATGTCCTCAGTGCAAAAAATAAGAAAGTGCAAGGTAAAGAAAACTTCCCTGAAGACTCTAGTCCTTGGTGCTAGCATCCTCCAAGCTTCCATATAGTATGAGGTACTCAGACTTCCCCCAACAGGTCATCAATAGTAGGCAGGGGTGAGGACACCCCACACTTAAACTCGACATTACATGAACCTGCAATCCCAGGAAAACAAAAACTACGTGACACTATAAAATAAAATAATATAAGTACAAACTCGGGTTGCCTCCCGAGAAGCGCCTTAGTTAACGTCGCGGCACGACGACACTTTTAGCTCACTTCCAGCATTTATGTCTTCTCTTCTTACGCCGAGCTTTTGCTTTCTTCCTTTCTTTGAGAGACCCCAACTTCAACTTCACATGTGGTTTACGTCCACGTTCTTGACTGACACATTCAATCATAGAGCACTCTTCAATTTTTGCTATGTGCTCCTTCTCATTATACACCTTGAAAGTAACCTTTTCTCCATGCGCTCTAACAGTCATCTCACCCAGCTCCATGTCAATAATTGCCTTCGAGGTGACTAGGAATGGTCTCCCCAAAATAATTGGAGCTTCTTGGTCCTCTTCATAATCTAGGACTACAAAATCAGCAGAGAATGTAAACTTACCAACTTTTACCAACACATCCTCCAACTTACCATCAGGGTGAGTGAGTGAGCCATCCGCCATCTTAAGAGTAATTGAAGAGGGCTTGATTGCTCCTAGCCCTAACCTTTTGCAAACAGAAAGACGCATGAGATTTATGCTCGCACCCAAATCACACAAGGCACCAGTGATACTATGCCCTCCAATGGTACAAGGAATAGTAAACTTCCCAGGATCTTGAAGTTTTGGAGGTAGCTTGCTCAAGATTGTGCTACACTCCTCAACTAACTCAACTGTATCTACCTCTTTAGGCTTTTTCTTCTTGACTAAAATCTCTTTTAAAAACTTCACAGAGGCTGGCATCAATTCAAACACATCAGTCAAAGGAATATTAACATGAAGTTCTTTCAACATACTCACAAATTTTTGATACTGGGCCAAATCCTTCGATTGTATAAGCCTCTGCGGGAATGGTGGAGGTTGCAGAGGTGCCTCCTTTCTCTCTTCTTTCTTCTTTACCTTCTCCACTTTTTCAACTTTTTCAATTTCAGCTCTCTCCTCGGACTTGGTCATCAGCTCTCCACCTTCAACTAAGGTCACTGCAAGACATTGTTCAGGCTCTTTTTTAACAGTGCTTATTTCCCCCACCAACTGCCCCAATTGGTGCTCTAGGTTCTTGTGAGCATTGGCAAGATCTTGTATGGCCTGTGCATGGGCTGCATTGTCAGCTATCATTCTCTGCTGGCCCGCCATTATCTGCTTTAGCATCTCTTCAACTGAACTGCTAACCTGCTGTGATGGGGTTGGAAGTGGGTGGTAATTATTTGGGCCTCTCGTATTGCCTTGATAATAACCATTACCAAACTGATTTTGACCCTGCAGCCTATTTTGATTACCCACATAATAAAATGACTCTGGATTAGAGGAGCAAACCTCTGTAGCATGATCTTGACCACAAACCTCACAAAAGCTCTGGAGTTGTTGCACTGGAGCCACTGGTTGCTGAGTCTTTGGCAAAGCTAACTTGCTAATTTGATTGGAAATAGCATCCATCCTCGCCTTTAGCTCTGAAACTGCATCTAACTGAAGTACCCCTGCAGCTTTCTGCGTAGTAGCTCTACCATCTCCCTGCCAATCAGGATTGCTCTGCGAAAACTTATCTAGCAAATCATAGATCTGGTCAAAATTTAAGGCTAATACTTGGCCTCCAGCAGCAGCATCTACCACGATCTTAGTATGCGCAGTCAGCCCCTCCACAAAAGTATGTGCAAGAACCTCATTAGATTGGTTATGGTGTGGACAATCTCTCAGTAAAGCTTTAAATCTCTCCCAGGCTGAATATAAAGATTCTCCTTCTAACTGTCTGAAGGACATAATTTCACTCCTCACCCGGGCTGTCTTGGCAGATGGATAAAACTTAGCCAAGAACTTCTTAGCCAAATCATTCCAAGTGGTGATAGACCCAGACTTTTCAGCCTTTAACCACCTCTTTGCTGCCCCAATCAGTGAAAACGGGAACAATGTCAATCGAACATAATCAATAGGAACTCCCGTTGGTGTATAAGTATCACTGATCTCCAAGAAATTCTGGATATGTTGTTGCGGATCTTCATGAAGTAATCCACCAAATTGTCCAGTCGTATGTAACAATTGTATCATACCGGACTTAATCTCAAAGTTTCCAGTAATTTCCGGCTTAACTATGCTCGAGGCTACTCCCTCCAGGCTGGGGAGAGCAACATCTCGCACAGCTAAAGCTTGTTCTTCTGCCATTCCTGTAGGCAAAGATCAAGCAGGACCTAATACCTTAAACAACACAAAACTCCAAACAAAAATTAAACCTGAATAGAAAATAATAAATCGTCTGAAAAGAAACAGTCAATTGTTTAGTCCCCGGCAACGGCGCCAAAAACTTGTTGCTCCCAACGCACACGCAAGTATACGTGGTCGACAAGTAATAAAGTGAAAGTAGAGTATCGTTCCCACGAGGACTATTCAGACTGACGCTTAACAAACAATTTCTAACTAACTACTCAGGGATCTTTTTCCAATAGTGATGATTTAGTTAACTAAGGAACAGTAATTAAGAGGGTAAAAGTGAATTCAAACAATGGAGCAAAAATGAGTTGTTATCAGTAATAAGGAGACGGTCCAGGGTCAGAGTTACGAACAATCCAGTTGAGTTTTCCAATTGATTCAACTTCTTAAATCCCGGGTTACTAACTAACAGATTAAATGTACCCGTGAAAACCTTTCAGTTCTTCACGGTCTATGAAGGCTACTCCAATCCCTATATGTCTATGGGTTGAATCACGTGCACGCATTAACGAATTCTGTAATTAGTTAAACTAGGCGAGCAAGTATATGTCTATCCTACTCACAAATTGGTTCCCCGATGCCCGGGTTCACAAACTAGTTCTATTCTTTCTTATTACGTGATTAAATTCCCTCTTTCGAGTTCAATCTAAAAACCATAGATAATGCGTAATAATCGGGCCCTGACAATTACACAAGTGAAATCAAGAAAGAATAAGCAACCCATAATGGGATTCAATTAATGGGAATCAATCTTCAAACATCAACCTTCATGAAATACTCTAACCCTAGAACGAGAGAATTAGCCACGCATACTCATAATAACAACACAAAGATTTGATGAAATAATGATGTAATAGATTAATGGAAAGAAGAAAAACCCTTGTTCTTGATGTTATGAGCTCTCAAATTGCTCCAAAGTCTGAACTCCCATGAAAAACAAAGTAAAAGAGTATTTATAGAGTTTACAAACACCTACTAATAAGTTAGACCCAAGCCTAGACGAAATAGGACATAAAATCGCGCACAAGGGGCGCTATAACGGGCGCCCCGCGCCCACGATCGCGCGAGCTTGGACAGAGGACGTCGAAACTCCTCCGCCTTGGGCATGCGGCGCATGGGCAACCGCGCTGGGCAGGCTGGCGCCTTGGGGGGCGCGGCGCACGGCCCACAGCGCCCAGCCAAATTCCTGCTTCGTTCGCTCTTTTGCTCGCTCGTGTCGTGCCTTCGTGTGCTCGATCCAATCCTCAATCAAAATCCAATCTTTTCTTGCTCAATCATGCTCTTAAAAGCTCCAATTACACTGCATAACAACCTACATACACACGACATAAAATCAGTGTAAAACCACATTCATAAACTATAAAACGAGCGAATAACAAGCTCAAACATGAGGAAATATTAAGGAAATATAGGCATAATATGCCACACATCATCTCAACAAAGTCTGCTTATAACATTATTGTAAATAAAGCTTAACATGATAATGAATTCAGAGATTTTTCCTGGCTGTGGAAATTGAGTACCTTAAACAAGATAAAGTACTTTTTTTAGCTAGCTGTTAACAATAGATTAGCTACTCGAAGTCTGCTATTTAGAAGAAGCACTACAGATTCGGATATATGTGCTATCTGTGAAAGAGAATCCGAAGACGTTCTACACCTAATTTATAGATACAGGTTCTTAGCATTGTATGGAGTCAACTCAATACAAACAGTAATGCTCCTACTAACGGTAACGATAATGTATTCTTATCTGAATGGCTTCGAACCCAATGTAAGTCAAAAAATAACTTTAACGCTTATATTAAATTGGCTGAGCTCATCCCCTTTGTGTTATGCAATATATGGCTCGAAAGAAATAATAGAATCTATAAGAGAACTAGTAAACCTTGCAACATTGATGATATTGTAAATAAAGCATTGGAGTTTAAGTTTCTAACTGGAAAGGAACATAGCGTCCATCGCAAAATTGTTTACATCAAGTGGAATAAGCCAGACTTAAATTATTATAAACTTAACATAGATGGCTCAGCAAAAGAAAGGTCTGGGAAGGGAGGAATAGAAGGAGTATTTAGATTGGAATGGAAGATGGATTTTAGGTTTCAACAAGTTGATTCATTGTTCGACAGAGATATACTCTGAACTGCTTGCTCTATATCATGGATTAAAACTAGCACTAGATAATAGTATCGCTCCTTTGGTGATAGAAACAGACTGTAAGGATTTAATAAATTTGATAACCAAAGGAACTGAGCTATATCTAAATCTAATTAATGATTGCAGGTTCCTCTTAATAGAAGCCGGGGGCCCGAAACTGCAATACAACTATAGAGAAGCAAACAAAGCTTCATATCAAATAGAAAAAATGGGTTGCAGTTCATCTTTTGAAGAACTTAGGATTTATCAATATCCTCCTTCATGTGTAATTTTCATTTTAGAACATGAAAATCAAAGTACTATGGTACCTAGATTTTTCATTTTTGTTAACTCTATGAACAACTATGATCAGGACGACCGAAGTACTCTGTTCCAAAGGTCGATCCTATCTTGTAATAGTTAGGTTTGTTTGTCAATTTAAATGTCGTTCCTTACCCCTAATAAAAAAAAATTATTCTTTCAAAGAGTTTGTCTTCAAGAAGATTTTATTTGCTGCGAGAAAAGTGTGTTTTGCTTGCATCCAAGCAAACGCTTGAATCAGATGTTATGCAAGGAGATGATCTCAAATATGAATTACACTTGGCTTTTAGCTAGAATGTGGCAACCTTTGATACTACCAATCTCTCTTTTTGTTTTCAAGCATCTGTATACTCAATTTATATCTTAGTCAAGGAGGTACTTATATGTGTATTATCGATACAATAAATACACAACCTCATATTCTATTATAATTCTTCTAAGTCGTGATCAATTTTTACATAGTAGAATTGTAAAATATTTTACAAAATTTCAAAAGATGGTATAATATATATCGGGACAATAGGAACAATAGTTTCTAACGCTAAAATATGTGTTTGGATGCTGGAAAGTGCGGAACTTAGTCCTTAGAAAAAATTTCGGTTAAGCAAGTCATTACTTTGATTTTCCTCAAGATTTGAAGCTTTACGTATGATATATTCGGGACAATAGGAACAGTAGTTTCTAGCATTTAAATATGTGTTTGAATACTGGAAAGTGCGGAACTTAGTCCATACAAAAAATTTCGGCTAAGCAAATCATTACTTTGATTTTGCTCAAAATTTGAAGCTTTACGTATGATATGAAACAAATAAACCAATTTCTATATGCAAAAAATAAAAAAATAAATAAAGAAGAAGAAGAAGAAGAAGAAGAAGAATATCCTATAAAATGGTCAAGAATGATTAACAGACCCCGAAGCCATATGATTTCACTTGTTGCGTTTGCCATAGACCTGTACTCCGCTTCGGCTGATGAGCGAGATACTTTGGTTTGTTTCTTGGATTTCCAAGCGATGGGAGCATTCCCTAACATCATGAAGTATCCAGAAACTGAGCGTCGTGTCATGGGACAACTCGCCCAATCCGAATCACAATATGCCATTAGCTGCAAATATTGTTGCTTGGTAACAAGATACCTTGACCCGGACTGGACTTTAAGTAGCGCAATACTCTGATAGCATGTGCCCAATGATCCTGTCTCGGACTTTGCATGAACTGACTTAGGATGTGAACTGCATATGTAATGTCTGGCCTTGTAATTGTGAGGTACAATAATCGTCCAACTAACCTTTTATACTGTGATGGATCTGCAAGAAGAGCACCAACATCTTAAGAAAGTTGGTGTCACTGCTCCATAGGTGTAGGACTAGGCTTTGCATTTCTCAGACCAGTCTCTTTAAGTATGTCCAAGACATACTTATGCTGGTTCAAAAATAAACAATTTGATGACCTTGCAACTTCTATACCGAGAAAGTATTTAAGCCTGCCAAGGTCCTTGATATGAAAACAACTATCCAGATACCTTTTGAATGATTTGCATTGCGTCTCGTTATTTCTGGTTAATATTATGTCATCCACGTAGACTAATGCTGCAAAGTAGGTTCCATTTTTAACATAAATAAACAGAGAGTGTTTCAGTGGGCATCTTTGGAAGCCATACTTCTCCAAAGGCACTGGACAATTTTGCAAACCAATTGCAAGATGCATGGCGCAAACCATACAAAGATTTTCTTAATTTGCACACCAGGTGAGGAGAAGATACTTTGTAGCCTGGAGGGGGCAGCATTTACACTTTCTCGTCCAAATCTCCGTGCAAGAATGCATTGTGTACATCTAGTTGATCGATGAACCACCCTTTAGCTACAGCAATTGCTAATAAGCATCCATCTTTGCTACTGCCGCAAATGTTTCATTGTAATCTTCTCCTTCTACTTGCGTGAACCCCTTTGCAACGATTCTTGCTTTATAGCGTTCAATCGTTCCATCAGCGTTATATTTTATTCGAAACACCCATTTGCAATCTACTGTCTTCTTGCTTTGAGAGAGTGGTTTCAGTTCCCATGTATTGTTGCTTTCAAGAGCCTTTATCTCTTTTGCCATAGCCTCCTTCCAGTGATTATTTCTAATTGCTTGAAGGAAAGACTTCGGCTCACCATGTGTACTAATAGCCACTTGAAATGCATAATGAACAAGAGAGAACTTACTATATTAAAGATAATTTGAAAGAGGATGTCCATTACGTGAAGAGGCTGCTTGGCGGTCCACCTCCTTTCGAGTATGTTTAGAGGTCGCATGGCACACATAGTCCTTGAGATATGTTGGCTGTTGTTTGAACCTGACAGGCCTAGAATGTGTAGCTTGAAACTCTTCTTTTTCAGAACTTAAGCTATGTGTTCTATTCTGAACAGTAGAATGTTCATTACCTTTGCCTTCTCTGGTCACTGCTGGAGCAGTTTCTACATTAATAGGAGCATATCGTGGAGTGTTATCTGCACCCCTTTTTCCTTCTTCATGTTCCTCAACATATTCTCCAGCTAGTGCCGGTACATCAATGTGTCTATATGTGTTTACTGATTGTTCATTGTTGCGACTAGTTGTCAATTCAATACTTTTGACAAAAGGAAATACTCTCTCTTCAAACACTACATCACGTGAAAGAAATGATGTATGTACTGCGAAATTGTATACTTTCCAACCTTTTTGACCCTGCGGATACCCTATGAAGATGAACCTTACAGCTCTTTCCCCAAACGTGTCCTTTTGACCATGGTTTGGTCTAACATAGCATAAATACCCTAGGGTTCTTAAATGATTATAGTTTGGCAGCTTATTGAACAACTCATATGGTGTTTTACCTTCGTTTGATTTTGTCGGGGTCCTATTAATTAAATGAGCAGCAGTTAGCACACAATCTCCCCAAAAAGTCAATAGTACACTTGCTTGAACTCATAAAGCCCTCGCTACATTAAATATGTGACGATACTTTCTTTCGACTCTTCCATTTTATTGAGGTGTTCCTACACAAGATGTCTCACTAATTATTCTTTTTTCTTATAGTATGCTTGTAAGGGCCCCCCAAGAATTTCATGCCATTATCACTTCGAACTCTTTGTACCCTCAAGTTAAACTGATTCTCAACCATTGCACAAAAGTTCTTGATCACATTATATGTCTCACCCTTTTCTTTAAGAAGGTAAACCCATACTCCTCGACTATAGTCGTCAACTATTGTAAGGAAATAATGTGCTCCAAGTAAAGAAGGGGTTTTTTTATCTCCCCCATATATCACAATGTATCAAGGCAAATGGTCTAGTCTCTTTATTAATACTATCATCAAATGAACTTCTAGTATGTTTTGCTCTGTAACAAATATCACAAGGCAAAATGGAATCTTTATTGGACCTAACATTAAGTAAACTAGATAATTTAACCATGCTTCCATATGATGGATGTCCTAATCTTGCATGCCAACGATCTTCATCCTTGTTACGAATAGTAACTAGACTGCGACCTTGTGCCATACTCTCTAAACAATAAACTCCATTGGTAAGCTTACCCCGTCCAATCTGCCTCCTTAGTGTATGGTCCTGTATCAAACAATCAAACAATTTGAAGGTTATTACGCATCCACTGTCCCTTGTCAGCTTATGAGCTGAAATTAATTTGCAAGAAAATGAAGGAAAAAATAACACATATAAGGTTAAAAAGTTCGATATGACAATATTTTCTGCTTGGTATGCCTTTAACTTCAATCCATTAGGTATCATGATCTCTACTTGGTCCTCCAACTTATGAAGATTGACCAAGACACATTCATGTGGAGTCATATTGTGTGATGCTCCACTGTCGATTACCCAACAATTTTTATTATCCTTACCACTCATTAGAGCTGTGTTTCTCTTCTTGCTGGTGCTTCTCCTTGAATAGGCTGAACAAATGATTGACTTGATCCATTGTAAGGCATGATATGTTAGTTTCTGGTTGATTATAGTTTGCACCTTGCATAGCTGCTACATGGAATGCTCGACCAGCACCTCCCCCTGAGTTCGAATGCCCTTTATTGTTACTTCTTGCTCCAGATCTGCGTGCATTCCAATTGGGTGGATACCCAATGATTTCATAGCATCCACTCTTATCATGGCCTGTTTTCTGACAGTGGCTACATTTGGAATGCAAGTCCTCCTTTGTTCTATTCTTTCCAGGTAACATACTGATGTTTCCAGCAATGTGAAAGGCTGAACCCTCTTGCTTTGTTTCTCTTTGTAATCCAACTTTACGCTGGCCTTCTTCCCTGACAATCATAGCATATGCTTTTCTTAGGTTCACCATTGGTTCGACATTAAGGATCTGAGACTTTATTGAATCATAAAGCCCAAAATCAAGTCCCATGAGAAATTGGTAGACCCTTTCCTCCTCTTGCCTGCGTTGGTGATCTTGTTTTGCTGCACAACTGTACAACGACAAAGGATCAAGATCATTTAACTCATCCTATAACGCCTTCAGTTTGGTGTAGTAGGTAAGTACAGTCTGTCCGTCTTGTACCAACAAACTGATGTCGCGTTTGATTTGGTAAATTCTTGGAGCCTTTCCCTGCGAGAATCGTTCCTCCAAGTCTACCCATACTTCTCTTGCATTCTCAGCATAGGCTATGCTTCCGTGCAAACCTTTGTCGAGAGAATTGAATATCCATGATATAATCATGGAGTTGCACGTCTCCCACGAGTTTGCCTCTGGAGTTCCCATTTGCGGCTTTTTGATTGATCCATTAACGAAACCCAACTTGTTTTTGGATCTTAAAGCATTTTTCATAGCTCTAGACCATGTTGCATAATTTGTTCCATCAGGTAGGCACACTGTGAGCAACATCCCAGGATTGTTCGAGGCATGGAGATGAAATGGAGAATTGGAATCAATCAATTTCGTGTCTTGCCCCTTAGCATCCATTCTTGATGTCTAACAAATAATTTTAGATGATTAGCCCCAAGGCTCTAATACCATGTGAAAAATAGAGCAAGGAAATTGCAGAGAAACCAAGCACTTTTGTTATCTATCATCGCAGGCTTAAGGCATACATATATACACAAGTTGGATTAGTCCTGAGGAACTCTGCGCAGAGCACACTCCTATTTGAGATTGTCTCCTAACTAATACATAACTAGCTAACTAACTAGCTTACAATACATACTAATAGAGTCCTAGTACAATTCTGCTAATAAAGAACGACCCAGGTAGTTGTGAAGTTCATAATGTGTGATGAGTCCGCAAGCAAAGAGAAGTTAAAAGAGACAAACGGGAAGATAACTTATACGATTTTGAATGGGTAACTAAAAGTACAAGCCACCGCTCATTATTGTGTAATATATATAAATGTTGAAGTATTATGTTAGAAGAATACTTTAGCTTAGCATAATTAAAAAAATTATTTCATATGATTTGTAAACGATACGAGAAACAAACTACCGACACAAACTAAAATAATAACTACATGCAAAGGTAGTAGAATAATCACAGAAAGAGAAGAAGTACAAAAAGATATTTTATAAGAAAGGGAAAAGGAATTGGGTGATAAAAATTTTCAACCACATCTAACTCTTCATGGCAAAGTAATTGAATCACCCACACATAAAATTAGTTTTTGATATTTAACTATGGATTTAGTGCATCGCTACTTAAAATAAAGTCTTTTTTGCATGGCATTTGTGAGGTGGGAAACCACTATATTATGCATTGGAATCTTAGGCCAACCGCACAAACTTTCCTTTCATTTGATTTTGTCTCCCCAGTGCTGTAATGCTTAGCAACGCTGGTCACTTATCTGGAATAGTGTTATTTGTTTCTCGAATAATATTCTTTTCACTCAAATCCTACTTTGGGTTTCAAACTCTCTTTTTTTACTCTGAATTCTCCAAACTTTTTTTGAGGATAAAGTCACACGCCCTCTATCTAGTGTTCCTTTGTTTCTCGAATTATATTATCTTCACCCAAATCTTGGTTTGTGTTTTTATTCATATTCTTTTAACTTCTGAAATTACATTTTAAGGATAAAGTCATGCGCTCTCTATTCCATCTTTACGTGATAACTGACTTTTAATTTTCAAGTAAGAGAATTACTTTGAAGATTTATGCGACAGTAAAAATACCTTCCCCTTGGATCAAATGTCTGTTATTACAACTAATTACTTTAGCAGTTTCTTACAATTTCTCCAGAACAACACTCTTTTAAGGATTTTACTCTCCGGGTATAGTCTTTTGGCTTACCCCAAAGTCATCACTTTTATATGAGAATAATGAGTATCTTTTCATTGTCTTACTCCGCCTTATTAAAGTGTTTTGGCACGACCCAGAATTCCGAATAGATGATGAGGACACCCTAACTAACGTAGTCGAGCGAACCAACTCGAATTACATTGAACTAATATAAACTATTTATGAAAGATATTATCCCCATGCACATCCGTAAAAAGTAAAGGACATACAAAAATATCCAAACAATGAAAGGTCTAGGTAGATTACCGATTCGTGAACATCTAAGAGTATTGAGTAAGTTATACAACTCCAAAATCAAGGATAATACATTAAGGGGATAGGATAAACTAAAAAGGTAGGCCACCGCAGACTAAGGATTGGCTCACCGATAATAATAAGGTACTCTGGCATGATCAGCCATAATGCTCACTAGTAGATGACATCGAATCTATAAAACTCTAATCAAAACCGACAAAGAAGCAGGAAAAGGGATGACTACTCGAGTGACTTAGTAAGTAGAGACAGGGCTCTATGTAAACTAAAAAGTTTCACATGTTTGAAAGGTCAAACAACCTCAAAGTGATAGAGTATTAAATCAACTCTATTTAGTTAGCTAACAAGGATTACTCTTGTCAAGCACTCAAGGCTTCATGGCATGTCTATTTTAGTTTTATAATATGCACGAAACTACATTGTGCAACAATGATTTGTGTGAACTACATTGTACTACAATAATATGTATGGAACTGCATCGTGAAACAAATGATATATACGGAACTACATCATACTACGATAATATGCACATAACAAGTTCGTGATACGCTAATTGAAACGACCTTAGGTACTCATTTTGGGAGTAAGGACTCCGATTGGCGTGCCGAAAATCTTAAAAGCTCCGTAATGTCCATTAAGAACCTGTCTATAAAATTTGAGCTGATTCAAACCTCGTTTTGTATGATTTTTGAGAAGGTTTCCATTTCAGTTATCGGTAAAGCTTAAAAGATATTTTTAGTTCGATTTGAGTAAATGAGCTCCGATTCAAAATTTTAAAGTTGTGTTAGGTTTGTATGGTCATTTTTGACATTATTGAAAGTGAATTCCGATATCGTTTGGTCAGTTCTGCTAAAGTTTCAAAAGGTAAGAAATTGACCTCTTTCCATGGGAGCCGTATCTCGAGTTTCGGAAATTCGATTCGAGTTTCGTCTTTGCGAGCATATCACACAAGTCCTATATGACTTGTGTGCTTAATTTGGGGTCATTCCAAACTTTGTAGGACCCTGTTTAGACCCAAAAACCCGCACCACCTGTTTCTGGTGCAAAAACTGCCTAGTAAGCTGCTTATTACTATATAAAAGCATCTCTTAAGCTAAATTTCAGTGGTAAATCCATCCAAAACATCAAGTATCAATCTGAAGCTAATCTATTTCGTTAATGCATGGTTCTTGCGCTCGAATCTTTTGAAATTGAATTGGAAAATTGGGTTAGGACCCCAAAATTTATGAAATTAGGAAACTTAATGAAATTGAACTCAAATATTAAAACAATTATACCATTGGACTCATGCGATTATGAGGAGTTCAATAATGTATATTTTATGGATTTTTAGCTAACCCTAACCTAGGGGTATTTTAGTAATTTTTCTTATTTCACCGTCCAAAGGTTAAATACGTTTTCTTCTTTACCTTATAAGTGCAAATATATTTCTTTGGCTCAGAAATGACTTATTTTGAGGGATGTTGGTCTGGAAAAGAAGTCGTTCATTAGGTATTCTGACCACAAGTAAAGGTAAGTAATAGTATCCATTACTTTGACGGCCTTTGGCCTCGTGGATATTCGACAATGTGTTTCTTATGTGTGTAGCTATCGATATGCATACTTACTACGCCTTAGCTTCGGGTTTACACTGTATACTATATATTATGACTTGTTGTTGGTAATTCATTAAGCATAGGAGTATTGTACTCCAGTTATGAGCTTGATATGTGCTATCTGACAGTCGATGAGAGTCCAAGGCCGGTGAAGGATTATTATTGCATATATCGCCTGGTAGATGATGAGAGTCCCGCGCCGGAGATAGGTTTCAGGTACATATGATCCCATTGCATTATGATACATCAATTTCATATCTTTATGTGTTTTTTGTAAATTGTATGGACTGGTTTCATTATTTATTTGTGATTGACTTAGTTCATTAGCTGATGTGATTCTATTTTCCCTGACTAGTGTACCTATCCCTTAAGGTCGCTAGTTATTCCTCGCTTATTGAGTCCTTATGACTCACTCCTTATTTGTTTCTTGTTGTGTCTTTTTATTCTGGCAGATTCTGCTCCAAGACCTAGCCAGCCGCATTGCGATTGAAGAGCGGTACGTTCTAAGCTTTCCACAGTGAGCTAGCTAGTTCATTAAGGACTCCAATTGTAGATATTATAGTTTATCCTATTTTTTCTCCCTCCAGGAGATGTGTATATCTTTTGGACTTCTTATATGTCTCATCTCTAAACCTCTAAACTTGTGTACTTTTAGTAGTTAACTGTATTATTCAGTCAGCTTGTATATTTATCTATTTTTGGGAGTGATCTTGCATTGTTAAGGTTAGATTCATATCATTTTTAAAGTAATTCTACGCTATTATATTGATTCATTCGATAGTGTTTGCCCGACAGGCATAGGGGAGGTAGTTGGGTGCCCGCACGGCCTAACTAGAAGTCTGGGTCGTGTCAGTTGGTATCAAAGAACGATTTTGAGTCTTTCTAAATCATGCCAATGTCTAATAAAGTCTCGCTGATCGGGCGGAGACGTTAGTACCTATCAGCTAACTAGATGCTATAGTAGCATTTAGGCAATTTATTTTCTTTCTTTCCTCGTCGTGCGTGATTCTTCTTATTTGAGAATGCGCGCGACTGCTCACAGAGAGGTAGAGGAGCCAGCAGCAGCCCCTATGCTTGCTGCTCCACAAGGTGGAGATCTTGGCTGCAGTAGAGGTCGGGGTAGAGTCATGGTCGAGGCAGAGGTAGAGCTCCCGGGCGGCGAGGATGGTGGATCATGTGGTCCAACTGCAGAGGTTCCAGTAGTGCAACCTCTTGGTAGTCAGGGAGATTAGGGCTTATTTGTTCCCTTGATACTTCATGATGGTTTTATGAGATTCTTGGCAGAGTAGATGCCCCAGGGACATCTTATTCCTCTGGAAGCTCCTTAGGCTGTGGTAGATATTGGTGTTCAGGCTCAAGGAGCCCTCCTCAAGCTCCAGATATAGCTCCAGGTGGTTATGTTCCAGAGGCAGCGAGTGTTGTGCCTCCGGTTGTTCAGGTTGGTCAGCCAGCTCTGGTAGCAGATCTGGCCGATGAGCCAGCGAGGTTATATACTTTTACCACGCTTAATCCTCCGAGATTCTTTTGTCATACATCAGATAAGCCCCATGAGTTTTTTTATCGATATCAGCGTATTCTAGAGGCCTTTGTTATCTTAAACAGTATGGAGTTGAGTAGACTGCCTTCCAGTTTGAGGGTCCAGCTTTAGCTTGGTGGAACGTACCCCGATCATCTAGGCACGGCTTGCCTAAGCTGATCTAGAGTGAATTCTCCCACCTATTCATGGTAAAGTTTCTTCCTCGCGATCAGCAAGATGATAACAGGAGGCAGTTTGAGAGGATTGGATAGGGTAACCTGTTAATCTCGGAGTATGAGCTTTTGTTCTCTGAGATATCTTCTTATGCTTCAGATCTTGTGCAGGAGCCCTCTGAGAGGTTTAGAAATTTTATTGATGGGCTTTCGCCTATTTGCAGTTCTAGATGGCTCGTGAGATTGAGGCCAGGACTCCATTTGATGTCGTCGTTGATATTGCTAGGAGGTATGAGGCATATCATAAATTAGGGATGGAGGAGTTAGAGCGGGAGAGTAAGAGATCGTGTGGTCCAGGGCATTCTGGTACCTTATCTATAGGTAGGAGCGATCAGTAGTAGAGTAGGCCTCCAATTAGGTCAGTTCAGATTCCAACGCGTGCTTTTCAGGATACTTCAGGGCCTCGGCAGGGTTAGCCTAACTTTCTTCCTGGTAGTCAAAACCGTTTTGTGTTGTGCCTGTACTGTTCAGGGTGTTTCCATTGTCGTGATCTAGGGCACCATAGAAAGGATTGCCTTTATCTTTATCAGCAAGGTAGTAGTCGTCCTTTCTCTCGCCCTCCAGCGCCTATACAACAGAAGCCTCAGGTTGCCCCTTCAGGTTCTCAGCAAGCTTGAGGTACACCATAGCCTTATAGAGGTCGTGGACGTGGTTCTGGTTGTCTCTCTAGAGGTGTTTCTCAGAGTGGCGGCTCAGCTCAGCCACAGAGACAACTATATGCATTGCTGGACAGGAAGAATACCGAGGCATCTCCAGCTGTTTTTACAGATACTCTATCTATTTTTGGTTGATATGCATATATTTTTGTGGATCCAAGATCTACCTATTTATATGTCTCTCCTTATTTTGCTTCCAGATTTTATATTGATGACATGTGTCTCCCAAATTCATTCTGTGTTTCTACTCCTATCAGAGACACGATTGTTGTGGATCAAGTTTATCCATTTTGTACCATGTCTTTCGGGGTTGTGAGACCCGGTGGACCTTCTAGTGTTAGATATGGTTGATTTTGATGTCATTATTGGCATGGATTGGTAAGCATCATGTCATGGCAACTCTCTTTAGTTGTCTCTTCCTGGTTCAGTGCCGATGGTGTGGCACCGCTTTTATTTGCCACCCACGGGGCACATTGTTTCTTTTCTGAAGGCAAAATAAATGATAGATAAAGGGTGCTCACCGTAACTTACCATGGTTTGAGATACCACTATGGAGATTCCATCCCTCGATTCCATTTTTGTTGTGAGGGAATTCTCTGAAGGAGCAGTTGCAGGCTTTGCTTGATAAGGGTTTCATTAGGCTGAGTATCCCGCCGTGCGGTGCTCATGTTTTGTTCGTGAAGAAAAAAGATAGGACTATGCGGATGTGTATTGATTATCATCAGCTAAATAAAATCACCATCAACAACAAGTACCCCATTGCCTCGTATTGATGATTTGTTTGATCAATTGCCGAGTGCTAGATTCATTTCTAAGATCGATTTGTAATATTGTTATCATTAGTGAAGATTCGGGAGTCAGATATCCCGAAGACTGCTTTCAGAACTCGTTATGGACATTACAAGTTCCTAGTTATTTCTTTCAGGTTAAGTAATGCCCCAGCAGCCTTTATGGATCTTATAAATTGAATATTCAAGTCATTCCTCGATTCCTTTGTCATTGTATTTATTGATGACATCCTTATCTATTCTTGCAGTGGCAAAGAACATTATTATTATTTGAGGGTGGTTCTTCATACCCTCCAAAATCATAAGGTTTATGCCAAGTTCTCAAAATGTGAGTTCTAGCTTGATTCTGTGGCATTTTCTGGTCAAGTGGTATCCTGTGAGGGTATCAAGGTTGATCCAAATAAGATTGAGAAGGTGCAGGATTGGCCTCATCCTACCTTACTGATTGAGATTCACATCTTTCTTGGTCTAGCAAGTTATTATCAGAGGTTCATGGAGTAGTTCTCCACTATTGCAGCTCCCCTAACTCGCCTAACTAAAAAGGCAGTTCAGTTCCAATGGTCTGATGAGTGTGAGGAAAGCTTCCAGAAGCTCAAGGCCTTATTGAATTCATCTCCAGTGCTATCCCTTCCTTCTAGCTTCGGTGGATTTGTAGTCTTTTGTGATGTGTCCCGTGTGGTCCTTGGTTGTGTTCATATGCAACACGGGAGGATGATTCCTTATGCTTATAGACAGCTTAAGCCAAATGTGAAGAATTATCTGACTCATGATCTAGAGTTGGCAGCTGTAATCTTTGCTCTAAAGATTTAAAGGTACTATCTGTATGGTGAGCCTTGTGAGGTGTATACCGATCACAAGAGCTTGCAGTATATTCTCTCTCATAAGGATCTTAATGGCTGGCAACGGAGGTGGCTTGAGTTAAATAAAGGTTATGATCTCACCATCTACTATCATCCTGGAAAGGCAAATGTATTAGCAGATACTAAGCAGGAACTCTATAGGCAGCATGGCTTTTCTTTATGCTGACATGAGAGCTTTGACCTGAGAGTTGCAGTCCCTTTACGACTCCGGCGTCAGATTTCTTTGCCTAGGCTCCAGCCGAGTCTTGACATGTATTGCAGCTCAGTCTTTCTTAGTCAGTCAGATTAAAGGAAGACAGTTCAAGGATCCTTATTTTTAGGAGTTGCGTGGCCGTGTCCTAAGTGGAGGAGTTCCCTTATTCGAGGTTGATTAAGATGGAATTCTTTGATTTAATAGTCGACTTTATGCCCTTGATGTTGGATATTTGAGGCAGTTAGTGCTCCATAAGGCTTATAGATCATGTTATTATGTTCATCCTGACATTACTAAGATGTACCAGGACCTCCAAGAGCTATATTGGTGGAAGGGGATGAAGAGGGAAGTCTTTGATTATGTGTCTCGTTACTTGAACTGCCAGTAAGTTCGAGCACCGGAGACTGGCAGGGTTAACTAAGGTATTACCGATTCCTCGGTGGAAGTGAGAGCATATCACTATGGATTTTGTTGTTGGTCTGTCGAAGACCCTGCGGCGACATGATTTAGTCTGAGTCATTGTTGAAAATTTGACAAAATCAGCTCACTTTATCCCACTGAAGACTACTGATTCAGTTCAGAGATTGGCTTATATTTTCATAGATCAGGTGGTTAGGCTGCATGGCGCTCTAGTCTCTATCATATCGGATCGTAGTTCTCAGTTTACTTCCCAATTCTGGCTGTCTTTTTAAAGGGAGTTGGAGAACCAGGTGTAGGTAAGCACGACATTTCAACCTCAGACTGATGGCCAGTCCGAGCGAGTTATTCAGGTTCTAGAGAATATGTTAAGAGCTTGTGCATTAGACTTTTGAGGCAACTAGGATGATCATTTGGCCTTAGCAGAGTTTTCTTATAATAACAACTATCAGTCCTCCATTTCAGATGGATCTACTTGAGGCCTTGTATGGCTGTAGATGTCGTTCTCCTATAGGTCAGTCCGAGTCTCGAGATATTGAGGGGATGAGTTAAGATATAGTTCGGCAGACTTTGGATGTTGTTTGTGTTATTCAGGATTGTCTGCGAAATGCTCAGGAGGAGCCGAGAGTTAGGGTTTGAGGACGCCGACATAGTATTTTTAAAAGTGAGTTGATTATATGTCTCGTTACATAAACTGTTAACAAGCTAAATTCGAGCACCGTAGACCGGCAGGGTTAGCTAAGGTATTGCCTATTCCCGAGTGGAAGTGAGAGCATATCATTATGGATTTTGTGGTTTTTCTACCGAAGACCCTGTGGCGACATGATTCAATCTGGGTTTATTATTGAGAAGCTGAATAAATCAACTCACATTATCCCTGTGAAAACTACTGATTCAGCTCAGAGATTGGCTCACATTTTCATAGATCAGGAAGTTAGGCTACATGGCACTCTAGTGTCTATCATAGCTGATCGTGGTTCTCAATTTACTTACCAATTCTGGCAGACTTTTTAGAGGGAGTTGGGACCAAGGTGTAGGTTAGCACGACATGTCAACCTTAGACTGATGGTCAGTCCGAGCGGGTTATTCAGGTTCTAGAGAAGATGCTGAGAGCTTATGCATTAGACTTTGGAGGCCACTAGGATGATCATTTAGCCTTAGTAGAGTTTTCTTATAATAACTGCTATTAGTCCTCCATTTAGATGGATCTATTTGAGGCCTTGTATGGTCGCAGATGTTGAGATGATGAGTTCAGAGATGGTTCAACAAACTTTGGATATCGTTCGTGTTATTCAGGATTGTCAGCTGACCGCTCAGAGGAGGCAAATTTCATAGTCGAACTGGAGGAGCTGAGAGTTAGAATTCGAGGTTGGTGACATGGTATTTCTTAAAGTGAGTTGATTATGTGTCTTATTACTTGAACTGTCAGCAAGCTAAGTTCAAACACCAGAGACCGACAGGGTTAGCTAAGGCATTGCCTTTTTTGGTTGGATATGAGAGCATATCACTATGTATTTTGTGGTTTGTCTACCGAAGAACTTGCGGCGACATGATTTACTCTGGGTCATTGTTGACAAACTGACTAAATAAGCTCACTTTATCCTTGTGAAGACTACTGATTCCGCTTAGAGATTGGCTCATATTTTCATAGATTAGGTGGTTAGACTACATGGCACTCTAGTGTCTATCTTATCTGATCGTGGTTCTCAGTTTACTTCCCCGTTCGGGAAGTCTTTTTAGTGGGAGTTGGGGACCCAGGTGTAGGTTAGCAGCAAATTTCAACCTCAGACTTATGGTCAGTCCGAGCAGGTTATTTAGGTTCTAGAAAATATTTTGAGAGCTTGTGCATTAGACTTTGGAGGCCACTAGGATGATCATCTTGCCTTAGCAGAGTTTTCTTATAATAACAACCATCAGTCCTTCATTCAGATGGATCCATTTGAGGCCTTGTATGGCTGTAGATGTCATTCTCCTATCGGTTGGTTCGAGTCTTGAGATATTGAGGTATGAGTTCAGAGATGGTTCAGAGAACTTTGGATGTCGCTCGTGTTATTCATGATTGTCCGCAGACCGCTCAGAGGAGGCGGATTTCATACTCGAACCGGAGGAGCCGAGACTTAGAGTTCGAGGCCGGCAACATGGTATTTCTAAGGGTGAACTGATGCGAGGCGTAAAGTGATTCGGGAGGAAAGGGAAGCTTAGTCCCAAGTTCAATGGCCCTTTTTGTATCGAGAAGCGTATTGGTAAGGTGATTTACCGGCTTGATTAACCAGCTTCTATGTAAATAATCCAATGTTTTGATGTATCGATGCTTCAGAAGTGTATTTGAGGTACTTCCGAAGTGATTGAGGTAGATCTTATCAGCTCGATGTCAATTTATCCTATGAGGAGTTCCCAATTACCATTGTTGCCAGAGATGTCTGGAAGCTTCGTTCGAGGCAGATTCTGATTGTTCGAGTGCGATGGATCAGAATAATTGTACTCTCGAGGAGGATATTTGGTAGCTTGAGTCCAGTATGCGTGAGAGGTATCTCAACCTCGTTGATGATTCATGTTAGATATTCGTCCCTAATGCTTAAGAATTCTTATCGTTATTTATGATTCTGGTTCCGTAATGGTGTACTAAATATCAGATAAAAAGTCGTTTAATTTTGGTGTAAACGTTCTTATTAATTGTGTGAAAGCTACTCTAGACTCTGGCTCGTTCGAGGATGAACAAAGTCTAAGTGGAGGAGAATAAAACGACCTTAGGTAGACGTTCGGGAGTTAGGACTCCGATTGGTGTGCCAACAGTCTTAGAAGCTCCATAAGATCTGTTAGGACATGTCTGTGAAATTTGAGCTAATTCGAACCTCGTTTGGTAGGATTTTTGCGAAGGTTTTCGTTTAAGTTGTCGATGAAGTTTAAAAGAGGCTATCGAGCTCTATTTAAGTAACTGAGCTCCGATTCAAAATCAAAAGGTTTGAGTGCAACTTTTGAAAGTGAATTCCCAGGTTGTTTGGTCTGTTTCGCTAAAATTCCAAAAGTTAAGAAATTGGCCTCCTTCTGTGGGAGCCATATCTTGAGTTTCAGAGCTCCGATTCGAGTTCCGACTTCCCAAGCATGTCATACAATTCTTGTATGACTTGTGTGAAAAATTTAGGGTCATTCCGAGCTTCGTAGGTTCCTGTTTGGACCCAAAAACCAGCACCATGTATTGCTAGGGTGAAAGCTGCCTAGTAAGCTGCTTATTACAGTATAAAAGCATCTCTTAAGCTCACTTTTTTTCTAACTCTTAAAACAAGACTTGCCATGTCGATTTAAGCTAAAATTATGTGCTAAATCCATCCAAATTCATCAGGTATCGATCCTAAGCTAATCTATTTCGTCAATTCATGATTCTTGCGCTAGTTACTCTTGAAATTGAATTGAGAAATTTGGTTAGGACTCTAAAATTTATGAAATTTGGGAAATTGCATTTCTTCTTTCACCATTTAAAGGTTAAATACTCTTTGTTCTAGCACTTATAAGTGCGATAATATTTCTTTGGCTCAGAAAGGAATTATTTTGAATGACATCGGTCTAGAAAAGAAGTCGTTAAGTAGCTATTCTGACCCAGGACTTAAGGTAAGTGATAGTATTCATTTCTTTTGCTGTCTTTGGCCTTGTAGATATTCTACCATGTATTTCTTACGTGTGTAGATGTCGATAGGCGCACTTGTTATGCCTTGGCTTTGGGTTTACACTGTATATTATATATTATGACTTGTTGTTGATATTGCATTGAGCATAGGAGTATTGTACTCCAGTTATGAGCTTCATATGTACTTTTTGGCAGTCGATGAAAGTCCCGTGCCTGTAAAGGATTATTATTTCATATCTCCCGGTACACAATGAGAGTCTCGGGCCGGAGATAGGTTTCAGGAACATATAACCCCATTGCATTATGATACATCAATTTCATATCTTTATGTGTTTTTTGTGAATTGTATGGACTGGTTGCATTATTTATTTGTGATTGACTTAGTTGATTAGTTTTTGTGATTCTATTTTCCCTTGACTAGTTTATACGGGGTAAATTCACAGAAGCAATAAAATAGACGCGAAAGCAAGTAAACACACGATATCAAGAAATTAAGGGACAGGGAAGAACAGAAATAGAAGAAAGAAAGGATAATCAAATCAAACCATGATTTGAATATCCGAGAGAGAGAAAGAGACTTGAACCTAATGAGGATCCATCCTAGGATGACATCCAGTCGGTTCCAAGCTAATGGGATACACGAAACTTCAAGCTTCAACAAGAAGGGCTCTGCCTCTTCTAAATTCTATTCTTCAATCTCAAAATCTAGCTAATGAAATGTAAAAGCAAAGGGTCTATTTATAGTGTTCTCTAATGCTAACTAATGTCAAAAATACCCCACAAGTTGGGTAAAATAATAAAGACCACGTAGGGTCAAACTAGTAATAAGCACTAGACTAAACTAGAAGTCCCGTCTTGGTTTTGTTGGGAATAAGGCGGAGTGCCTAGGGGTGGGCGGAGCGCCTTGACTTGTCACGTTTTTGGGCAGTAGCTCTGATGCAATCCGGATTGGTATCTAAAGCCGTGGGGAGTTCACGCTCAACATACGAACTTAGAATGCTTCAAAGAGAGCTTGGAAACCAAGATTCAGGTCAAAGAAGGCCAAAAGACCAAAATGCAAGCTTGCTGGAATTCTGGGAAAATATTCTCTGTGCGATCGCGAGCTAAGCCACGCGATCGCGATGAAGGAAAAACTTCCTCTGTGCTATCGCTTGGAGCAATGTGCGATCGCGATGAAGGACTGTCAGGCAGCGTTCTAGAATTAGCATGAAGGGCATTTTAGACCATTTATTATTGTAAATGCATAGCTACTATTAATAGTCTAATCCTAAGATTAGTCCTTAGTTAGTTGATGCTTAATTGAGAATAGAAGAACTTAGAAGAGGCCGAGCCCTTCTCATTGAAGCCCGAGGCTTCGTGTATCCCTTTTAGCTTGGAACTGAGTGGATGTCATCCTAGTATGGATCCTCGATAGGTTCAAGTTTCTTTCTCTTTCTCGGATATTTAATCGTGTTTGAATCGAATATCCTTTCTTTCTTCTATTTCTGTCCTTCCCCGTCCCTATTTTCTCATCGTTGTGTTTACTTTATCGCTTCCGTTTCTTTCTCTTGCTTCCGCGTGGTTTTGATTACATCAGTTGGTATCAGAGCAAGGCTCAAGTTATGTTCTTACAAACCCCCATTCCTTGTTCATCGTGTTAGTATTGTTGTTGTGTTGTTCTTGAAAAGGAAGAAAACAAAAAAATTGTTGAAAACTTGAAAAAAAAAATTCGGGTTGGATTCAAATCCCCAAGTGTTTAAAATTATTGGGGTTTGTTCCTTATTGTATTCCCGTCATTTTGATACCTATATATCACAATTTTGTGTTACAATTCAAAATTTCAAAAATCAAAACCCCAAAAATTGAAATTTTCTTGAAAACGCTTCAATCTTGAATCGAAGCTTGTTGTTGTTTGTTGGGGGTTTAAAATCATTGGGTATTGGTTATAATAGTTGTATACACCTTTGGGTATCGTTGATTTTTTGTATCGGGTTGAAATCGTTCAAAAAAAAATTGGCCAAAATCACCAAAACTCGTTCTTGAAAAACTGCTGAAACACAATCTAGGCGGAGCGCATAGAACCAGGAGGACCGCCCACCTTTTTGGGCAGAACCTCAGCCAGGTGGACCGCCTAGCACTGGGCGGAGCGCCCACCCCTGTTCAGGTGCGGGTTTTTTTTATTTCGTGTATTTTTGTGTTCCGTTTGTTTCCTAACTTCTTGGTTAGTGTTTCTAGGGTAATTGGCCTACTCCATGGATACTAACTCTTGAGCGTATTAGGACACTCGTGCATAGAGGAGATTAGAATTCAAAGAAGAGTCGTAGATTTTTCTTTGGCCTCAAGTGTGCACTTAAATAGTCGTCCGTACATCGACTCTCATTAACTCCATTCCGAACTTTTACTTGGACATACTAGTTGTGATCACCTTGGTTACCAAGTTTTAAGGCCTCGCCTTTGAGTGTTCATATATCGAGTGATACACGTGAGGGAGTGAATTTTGGGAGGTTTGTCTTTTGGTGTTGCAACTATGTCGGATGAAGATTGTGGAGAGTATGACTCGTGTTGAGATGAGGGAGACTATGGTTCCTATGATGGTGATGATGGATATTGCTATGATGATTCGGGGAACTATGGCTCATATGAGGATGAAGCAGTTCACTATGTTGATCGTGAGGTTGATGAAAACTATGAAGCTCACGAAGATGAATGTGTTGAACTTTATGCTTCTAGTCAAGAATATGAAGATGGTGACGCTTCAAGGTACATTGATCCTACTTACTCTACTTGTGATGAATATGAGCATGATAGTGACATAGAGGGAATTGATGATGAAATTGATTATACACATTATTCATTTGCATCTTCTCTTGGTGTTGCTAGTGGTGTACAAGGGTGTAGTAGAGGTCCTTCCATTAGTATGGGAGGAGGTGGTGGTTATTCCATGGGAAAGAGGAAGCTTGTATCTTCTAGGTACGCTAAGCGACCTAATGCTTCTAATTCCCATGGGGAGGGTGGTTTGAGAGATGGAATTGCTTTTACTACAAAAGGGGTTATATTGCTCTATCAATGCCGTGGGGGGCTTGGATGGTTGTAGTAGGAGTAGTACTATGGGCTATGGAACCAAGGCGAGAGGCACTTATGGGTTCCATGGCAAGGGTCCTTCCTCGACTTACAACAACATTTCTAATGTTGGAAGAGTGACAGGAAGTGGAAGTTACCCTAGCAATCTTGCTAGGCGAGGAGGGATAAGGGAGACCCAAGTTGTTGGTGATGACAGTCGTGGGCATTCAAGATCTCTCTTGGATACATCTCTACAAAACTTGGGTAGGCGAAGGTTCGTTGTTGAGGTCAATGGTATTGGGGGATAGTTGCACAAGATTGGTGATACCGATGCCAATTGCATTAGCACCTCGTTGGTAGATAGACTAAGGATACCATGCCATGCGCTAGAGCATCCTTATGAGTATGATGGAGTGTGGGTTTCCAAAGAGGCTCGAGTACTCATATCTCATAGGAATTATAAGTGTTATGTGTGGTGTGATGTGTATCCCATGCATCATGTTGATGTGTGGATATGTGAGCAATGGTTGGAAGACAAGAGCGTGCGATATAGTGCTATGAAGGATGCGTATCTTGTGGGCATAGGGCAAAGTGTCTTTGACATTGTACCTTATTGGGCGAGAGGCCAATTGCCTACTAGTGCACCTTCTTTGGCAATGCAAAGGAGCAAGGAGCGAGAACTTCATTCCATGATTGAAAGAGTGCAATCAAAAAGTCCTACAATCAGAAGAAATGATGGGACTAGTGCAAGTGAAAGGTTGACAAGGGTCAACAAGGTGAACCCGAAACCACAAGTTTCAAAGCCAAGTGGTTCACCAACAAAGAAGAAGGAGACATCAAGTGATGAGTCTCCAAGTCCTAGATTCCGGGTTGATGTAAAGAGTCCATCTACTCCGGCTATGGGTATTCTTGGGCCTCGTCCCAACTCACCCGAATTTGAGAGACAAAAGATTGAGAGGAGTAAGGGAGTGACCGGTGAAAACTCTCGAGTGGAAAAAGAGAGGTTGTGCTGAGTGATGTGAGTGAGTTGTCACCACCCGAATCTACACCCGACCTTGAAAAGAAAATGAGGGAAAAGAAAGAGAGAAAAAGAATCATTGAGAGTGAGGACACCCTTTATTCTAACCTTAACCCTTTATCTTTTTCTTCTACTTGTTTGAGTTATTGTGTAGGTACTCTTGGAGGCAAACCAATGGAGCCTCAATCATGTTCCAATGTGGAAGGGCAAGGTGAAGAGGATCTAAAATGTGAGCTTCAAGTTGGAGGAACTACCCATGACACTTCAAGTGCATTGAGTGAGCAAGATGGCCACTTAAAGGTATGTGTTAGTCCTTCTTCCCATGAGCATGATACTTCTTTGTCTTGTGATATTGTTTGTGAAAACTCTATGCTAGCTGGTGATTTGTGTGGTTACAATGTGTTTGCAACTAGTGTAGAGTCGATCGGTCAACTTGTGTGTACATGCGAACCACTAGCTGAGAGTGTTGATAAGCCACATCATGATGTGAGCTCGATTTTTATTGAACCTCTCTTTAGTGAGGATGTTGTAGTTGACCTTGCTTGTTACCCTTGTTATGACACACCACCAATCTTTGATAAAGGGGAAGATGAGTTGTATGATCATACCCTTATGAATGTTATTGCCTACGGTGGATCTATGTGTTGTAGTGAGGATGATGGTGACCTTGAGGAGTCCCTAGTTGATGAGATGGATCAAATTGTATTCGATGACTCCTCACGTGTGGATGATGATTCTAATTTGGATGCCTCACCTTTGATGGGTGGTGTACTTGTCTTCACTAACCCTATGTTTGACGGGGATTTTGAAAGAGGTGGTGATGTGCATTCAACTAGAGGAGAGTGTGAGCTTGAACCTCCATGGTTTGGGAAGCTTAACTCTATAGATAATCCATTATTTTAGACCTCCCTTGGGAGCTTGTCTAGTGAGGAAGATTGTCTTGGAGATGATTTTGGAGGTGAGAAGCTATCTCTTGGTGTGCATAAGAGTGCTCTTAAGAAGGGGAGTGGAGCCTTTGATGCTAGTTGTTGCTTGAACTATTTTGCTTGCTCCATTCCGTATGTTGATCACTCCTTGAGTGTTGAGCAGCATGACAAAGCCATGATGTCACCTTGTGATAAAAATACATTGAAGGCTTGGTATGTTGGACATGAGCGTAGGGATCGTAAGGAATTTGATTGCTACATCTCACATGTTTTATGCCTTTTTGATCTCTTTGCTTATTCTAGTGTTGGCTGCACTTCCTTGTTGAGCCAAGAAGTTGTTGTTTCCTTTGGGGACGTAAGATTTTTGATTGATATTGAAGCTTGGCTCTACCATAAGAGTGTGTTTTCCACACTTTTGGGCACTAACCTATTCTTGGAGTAGGAAGCTTCATTTGTCTTTGCCTTGCTTGTAGGTCTTGTTGGCTAGATTTTGAGGACGAAATCCTTTCAGGAAGGGGAGGATGATGCAATCCGGATTGGTATCTAAAGCCGTGGGGAGTTTACGCTTAATATGCGGAACTTAGAATGCTTCAAAAAGAGCTTGGAAACCAAGATTCAAGTCAAAGAAGGCCAAAAGACCAAAATGCAAGCTTGCTGGAATTATGGGAAAATATTCGATGCGCGATCGCAAGCTAAGCCACGCGATCACGATGAAGGAAAAACTTGATTTGCGCGATCGCGATGAAGGGCTGTCAGGCAGCGTTCCAGAATTAGAATGAAGGGCATTTTAGACCATTTATCAGTGTAAATACATAGCTACTATAAATAGTCTAATCCTAAGCTTAGTCCTTTGTTAGTTGATGTTTAATTGAGAATTGAAGAACTTAGAAGAAGCCGAGCCCTTCTCGTTGAAGCCCGAGGCTTCATATATCCCTTTTAGCTTGGAACCGAGTGGATGTCATCCTAGTATGGATCCTTGATAGGTTCAAATTTCTTTCTCTCTCTCGGGTATTCAATCGTGTTTGAATCAAATATCCTTTCTTTCTTCTTTTTATGTCCTTCCCCATCCCTATTTTCTCATCGTTGTGTTTACTTTATCGCTTCCGTTTCTTTCTCTTACTTCCACGTGGTTTTGATTGCATCAAGCTCGTGGAGGCGGAGCGCCTGGTCTTCTAGACAGGTGGGCAGAGCGCCTAGTGTAGGTAGGCAGAGCGCCTAGTGTTGGATCCAACTCCTTGATCTTCAAAATGTTCCCGAACTCTTCCCCATACCACTTGACCTCTCGTCCTTTGCATCCTCCAATCCCGTCTCTTGATGGTAAGTGCTTACTCTCGATTTGCCCCACATCATCCTCCCCTTTTTGAAAGGATTTCGTCCTTGAAATCAAACCATCAAGACCTACAACCAAAGACAAGCACAAGCCAAATCTCTTACTATAACTGTAAGTTAGTGCAAGTAGTGTAGAAAACACACTCTTATGGTATAACCAAGCACCAATTACAATGATAAAGCGCATGTTTCCAAAGAAAACAACAAGTACTTGGCTTCCCCAATGGATGCAATCAACAGAAGAATAAACAAAGAGATCAATAGTGCATGGAATATGCAAGACCAAGCTATCAAAATTCCTATGATCTCTAAGTTCAACATTAACACACCAAAACTTCCCACTACACGAGTAGGCAAGTCCAACAAGAGTGAGTGCAAGTGATGTGGAAAACACACTTTTGTGTTAGAGCCAAGTATCAATAACAATCAAAAAGTATAGGTCTCCAAATGAAACAACAAGTTCTTGGCTCAACAATGACAAGCACTCACTATCATAACAAGCAAAGAGATCAGTAGGACATGGAACATGCAAGACTAAGAAATCAAAGTTCCTATGACCCCCAAGCTTACAGTCGACACACCAAGTCTTCAATGAATTACTATCACAATGTGACTCATTTAGCATGCTCAACACCCGAGGTGTGATCAACATACGAAATGGAGTAAGCAAAATAGTTCAATTGGAAACTAACATCAAATACTCCACTCCCTTCTCTGAAGCACTCTTACACACACCAAGAGTGACTTCCTCACCTCCAAATCCACCTCTAAAAAAATCTTACTCACTAGACAAACATCCAAGAAAGGTCTCCAAAATAGGTTCTTTATCATTATAGTCCATACAACGAAGGTTAGGACTACTAGAAGATGATCCAACACAACCAATACCAAGACCACTTATGTCACTTGGATCTCCAAATAATGGATTGTCTATAGAGTCAAACTTTCCAAACCATGGAGGTTTAAATCAAAACTCTTCTCTAGTTTGATACACATCACCATCTCTTTTAAAATTCCCTTCAAACAAAGGGTTAGTGAAAACAAGCCCACTACCCATCAAAGGTGAGGCATCAAAACTAAAGTCATCATCCACACTTGAGGAGTCATCAAATACGATTCTATCAATCTCATCCACTAGGGACTCCTCATGATCACTACCATCCTCACTACAACACCTAGGTTCACCATTATCAATCAAATCATCAAGGGAAAGAATAGGATATTCACTCAACTCATCCTCCCCTATATAAAATCTAGGTGGGGTTTAATAACAAGGTTCACAAACAAGATCAACTACACCATCTTCACTAAGAGAAGTTCAATAAAAATCGAGCTCATATCATGATGTGCCTTATCAACCCTCTATACTAGTGGTTCACATTCACACACAATTTGAACAACCGACTCTACACTAGTTGCAAACACGTTGTAATCACACAATTCATCAACTAGCATGGAGTTTTCACAAACAATATCACAAGAAAAGGAAGTAACATGCTCAAGGGAATAAGAACTAACACACACCTTTGAGTGGCCATCTTGCTCACTCAATGCACTTGAAGTGTCATGTGTAGTACCTTTACCTTGAAGCTCACATTGAAGATCTCCTTGACCTTGCTCATCCATCTTTGAACATGATTGAGGCTCCATCAGTTTGCCTCCAAGAATACCTACACAAGTACTCACACAAGTAGAAGAAGAAGATAAAGAGTTAGTGTTAGAATAAGGGGTGCCCTCACTATCAATGATTCTTTTTCCCTCTTTCTTCTCCCTCATTTTACTTTCAAGGTCGGGGTAGATTCGGATGGTGACAACTCACTCACATCACTCAACACCTCTCCTTTTTCCACTCAAGAGTTGTCACCGGTCACTCTATTACTCCTTTCAATCTTTTGTCACTCATATTCGGGTGAGTTGGAACGAGGCCCAAGAATACCCATAGCCGAAGTAGGTGGACTTTTAACATCAACCCAGAATCTAGGACTTAGAGACTCATTACTTGATGTCTCTTTCTTTTTTGTTGGTGAATGACTTGGATTTAAAGCTTGTGGTTTGGGGTTCACCTTGTTGACACTTGTCAACTCTTTTGTTGCACTTGTCCCACCATTCCTTGTGTTTGTAGGACTTCTCGTTTGCTCAATTTTAACCATGGAATGAAGTTCTCACTCCGCACTTTTCCTGTATCACTAGTGTACCTATCCCTTAAGGTCGCTAGTTATTCCTTGCATATTGCGTCCTAATGACTCACTCTTTCATTTTTCTTATTGTGTCTTTTCGTTTCGGCATATGCTTCTCTAGGACCAAGCCAGCCGCACCGTGATTGAGGAGCAATACGTTCCCAGCTGTCCACGATGAGCTAGCTTGTTCATTAAGGCTGCTAGCTATAGATATTATAGTTTATCCTCTTTTTGCTCGCTTTGGGAGATGTGTATATCTTTTGGACTTCTTAGATGTCTGATCTAGAAACCTCTAAACTTGTGTATTTGTTGTAGTTAGCTATATTATTCAGACAACTTGTATATATATCTAACCTTGGGAGTGATCTTGCATTGTTAAGGTTAGATTCACTTCGTTTTCAAAGTAATTCTACACCATTTATATCTATTCAGTCGATAGGTTCACGCGACAGGTCTAAGGGAGGTAGTCGGGTGCCCGCATGGCCTAAACGGTAATCCGGGTCGTGTCACCAATAGCTATTGACACCCAATTTCGTCCCGAAATTTAATTAATGTCTAATTATTTAAATAAAAATCAATTATTAAAATTAAAATTTTAAAAATTAAAAGTTATTAAAGTGAATTAATGAATTTTTGGAAGAAAAGGCTAAATTCGCAATAACATACCCTAAGTTTTAGCCTATCTATTATAATTCTTCGTTTAATTTTAATAGAGGCTATATTTGTTCTAAGTTTTAAAATTCATATCACACCTGCAAATCCCATATAACCATTACACACATACATTACACTATACGTTGTGTCATTCCCAGCCCATTTCTCATCTTTCCCCAACCCGACCTCACCTTTCCCCAACCCGTTTCCCTAAAAAAAAAATCGACCCAGCTGGTCGTCTTCTCCGTACAGAATCCTCGCTGGACGAGTAACACTATTCCAGCTGTTGTATTTTGGAATTTTCTTACTCATTCCCCAGCAGACACTTTATCTTGTCCGTTAAATTCAAACCTAATTGATCCAAGCTCTTGATCCTTTTTCTTGGTGATAAGGACGAGAGGGGCATGATTTTCACCCTCTCACCCTTATCTCACAAGAGAAAGGATAAAAAAAAATCAGAGGGGTATCTCGAAATTTCATAATAGAGGCAAAACCCTAAATTTTTACTATAAATTATCATTTCAGGGTTTTAGTTAGGCGAGAGGTTTTTTAGAGGAAAACAAATGGCAGCAGCATAAACTGATGCAATGGAAAATAGCGGAAGCTAAAACATACGATACGCGGAAGCAAGTAAAACGATATAACAAGAAATCGAGACTGGGAAGGCAAGAAAGTAGAAGAAAGAATCGAATTCAATTCATTAACATTAATTGAATTCAAAAGGGAGAAGGGAAACTTGAACCTTACAATGGAATCTAACTAGGTGTCGATCTCCATAGGTTCCAAGTCGAGACATACACGAGCCTCGGGCTCAAACAAGAAGGGCTCGGCCTCTTCAATGTTCTGTCTCAAGATTCTCTCTTCAATATTGGCGAACTAATGAAAATGAAGAGCTAATATGCTATATATACATTTACATTGAATATTGCACAAAAATGCCCCTGAAGCTGATTCTGCCTCGCTGATCATCCTCTCCTCATCGCGATCGCGCCAGGAAGGCTCGCGATCGCTCAGAACAACTTCTAGAGCATCGCAATCGCGTGATGAAGCTCGCGATCGCACAGGTCACAGGCATCTTCAGCATTCCCATCGCGAACGCGCAGAAAGCAACGCAATCGCGCAGACCAATCAAGTCCTCATCGCGATCGCGTGTGTCATTGTCGCGATCGCGAAGACCATTTATCCTCCGGCAGGCAGTGAGCTCCCAGTTTGCTCCCCTGTTTTGCCCTGTTTTGGGCTGCCCAGTTTCTTGCCCTGTTTTCCTCCGTCCTTGGCGCTCCAATGCATGATCTTCAAGATGTTTCCGGAGGCCTTGACTCGTATCCGTTGTGCTCTCGAACTTGGCTTTTGATGGTTGTCGTTTAGGCCATTTTGGGCTGCATCATCCTCCCCTTCTTGAAAGGATTTCGTCCTCGAAATCGAACCATCAAAACCTACAATCAAAACAAGCACAACCAAAACTTACTACTTCACAAGTAGGTTAGCTTAAACAAGAATAAGTGCAAGTGGTGTGGCAAACACACTCTTGTGATAGAGCCAAGCATCAATACCTATTAAAAAGCTTATGTCCCCAAAGGAGACAACACAGTCTTGGCTCGACAAGAACAAGCACTCATTTTCAAAACAAGCAAAGAGATCAAAGTCATGCAACATGTAGCATTCAAATCTTCTATGACCCCTAAGCTTACTATCAACACACCAAGCCTTCAAATCAATTTTATCACATTGTGACACATCGGCTTTGGCATGCTCATCACTCAAGGTGTGCTCAACATATGGGATGGAGTAAGTAAAATAGTTCAATTCACAACTAACATCGACTACTCCACTCCCCTTCTTAAGAGCATTCTTACACACACCGAGAGGTACCTCCTCACCTCCCAACTCAACCCCAAGACAATCCTCCTTATTGGACAAGCTCCAAAGGAAGGTCTCCAAAATAGGTCCTTCATCATCATAGTCCCCACAACGAAGGCTAGGACTACTAGAAGATAGGTCGACACGACCAATACCAAGACCACTCTCCTCACTCGGAGTTCCAAACGTTGGATCATCCATAGAGCCTAACTTGACAAACCATGGAGGTTCGACTCTACTACCGACCCTAGTCCGATACAATTCACCTCCACAAATGAGATTGCCTTCAAACAATAGAAATGTAAAGGCATGCACCTCAAATTCATGGTTACACAAAAGCATAGAATCAAGACTAGGTCCTTCACTCTCACTCGAGGAGTCATCGAAAATAAATCGATCCATCTCACACTCTAGAGACTCCTCAAGATCAAACCCACCCTCATTACGACACACGAGACCACCACTATCAATTAAGCAATCAAAGGGAAGAATAAGATTATCATGCAATTCATCTTCTCCTTTATCAAATATAGGTGGGGTGTCATAACAAGGTTCACAATCAAGGTCAACTACGACATCTTCACTAAAGAGAGGTTCAATGAAAACCGAGCTCACATCATGATGTGGCTTTTCAATCCTCTCAACTAGTGGTTCAATTTTACACACAAGTTGACCCGAAGGCTCTACACTAGTTGCAAACACATTATAGTCATGCAAATCATCAACTAGCCTAGAGTTTTCACAATCAATGTCATAAGACAAGGAAGTATCATGCTCAAGGGAGGAAGAACTATCACATACCTTTGAAGTGTCATGATTGTCTCCACCTTGTAGCTCACATTCGGCATCTCCTTCACCTTGTCTTTCCATCTCGAAACATGGTTGAGGCTCCATCGGTTTGCCTCCAAGAATACCTACACAAGTACTCACACAAGTAGAAGAAAAAGATAAAGGGTTAAGGTTAGAATAAGGGGTGTCCTCACTCTTTTTTCCCTCTTTCTTTTCCCTCATTTTTCTGTCAAGGCTAGGTGTAGATTTGGGTGGTGACATCCCGCTCACATCACTCAACACATCCTCTCCTTTTTCCACTCGAGGAATGTCACCGGTCACTCCCTTACTTCTCTCTATCTTTTGTCTCTCAAATTCGGGCGAATTGGGACGAGGCCCAAGAATACCCATAGCTGGAGTAGGTGGACTTTTCACGTCAACCCGGAATCTAGGACTAGGAGACTCATCACTTGATGCCTCCTTCTTCTTTGTTGGTGAACCACTCGGCTTTGGAAGTGGCTTCGGGCTCACCTTGTTGACATTTGTCAACTCTTTTGTAGCACTAATCCCACCATTGCTTGAGTTTGTAGGACATCTTGTTTGCACCCTTTCAACCATGGAATGAGGTTCTTGCTCCTTTCCCCTTTGCGTAGGCCTAGAAGGTATACTAGGAGATGACTTGATCTTCGCTCCAAGAGGCTCAAGGTCATAATTCCTTTGGCCCTTGTTCACATAATACCTATCATCCTCAAGAACATATCGCACCTTCTTGCCTTGCAACCATGGCTCACCTAACCACACATCACAATGTTTCATGGGGTACACATCACACCATATATAACCCCAATAGCTCCTATGAGATATGCACACCCGAGCTTTCTTGGAAACCCACACTCCGTGGTATTTATAAGGATGCTCTAGGGCATAGCAAGGTAGCCTTAACTCATCAACCACCGAGGTACTAATGCAATTGGCATCGGTGTTACCAATCTTGAGCAAGTACCCTCCATTACCTTCCACCTCAACAAGGAACCTCCTTAGACCCAAGTTTCGTATAGGATCATCCAAGTAAGAACTTGGAAGTTCAAGAAACACATCACCCTCAACTTGAGTCTTCCTTATCCCTCCACTAGTGGCAACACCACTAGAATATCCTCCACTTCCCGTCACTCTTCCAATATTAGAAGTGTTGTTGGAAGTCGAGGAAGGAGTACCACTATGGAACCCATAATTGCCTCTCGCCTTAGTTCCATAGCCCCTAGCACCCCTCCTACCACCACTACTAGAGCAATGTACCCCCGTAACGGTAAGAGCAATACCATTTCTCATTCCACCCTTCACATGGGAACTAGAAGATGCAAATCTCCCATTTCCCATGGAACAACCACCACCTCCTCCCATACTAATGGAAGGACTTCTACTACTCCCTTGTACTCCACTAGCAACACCAAGAGAAGATGCATATGCACAACTCGTATAATCAACCTCACCATCCATTCTCTCTATGTCACTATCATCATGTTCAAATTCATCACAAGAAGAGTAAGTAGGATCATCATACCTTGAAGCGTCACCATCTTCGATTTCTTGACTAGAAGCATAGGCATCAACACATTCTTCATCACAAGCCTCATAGTCTTCTTCAATCTCACGTTCATCATAGTGAGCCGCTTCATCAACATAGGAGCCATGGTTTCCATCATCATAGTAGTGGCCATCATCACCCTCATAGGAACCATAGTCTCCATCATCACCATACGAGCCATAGCAACTCGCATCATCGCCACATGAGTCATAATCTACTCCATCATCATTGTCCGACATTGTTGCAATCACCAAAGAAAAAAACCTCCCAAAAGTCACTCCCTCACGTGTATCACTCAATATATATACACTCAAGAGCGAGGCCTTATCAATTTGAGAACCAAGGTAATCACAACTAGCATGTCCAAGTTAAAGTTCGGAATGGAATTAATGAGACTCGATGTACGGACGACTATTTAAAGTGCGCACTTGAGTCCAAAAGGAGTTCTACGACTCTTCTTTGAATTCTAATCTCTTCTACGCACGAATAACCTATACGCTAAAGGATTAGTGTCTTTCAAGTAGGCCAATTACCTTCAAAACACTAACCAAGAGGTATGGTAGAAAATGGGACACAAAAGATTCGACTCGAATTGGGACCAAACGGATTTGGAATCAGATGAAAATTTGTTTATGATCTACAAACTCATCATATTTAATGGTCCAATTGGAGTTTAGATGTTTGGAAACTGTTCGGAAGCCGTTGCGAACGTTCTGTCCCAAAACTGGAATTTTGAAATTTTTTTGTTCTTCGCTATCGCGACCAGACGCGCGCGATCGCGAAGGGTTAATTTTTCAAAAAATAATTTTATTCTTCGCTATCTCGGAATTGCTCTTCGCGATCGCGAAGGGTTAATTTCTGCAATTTCACAGCAGCTCAAAAACGGGTTTTTTGGCGATTTTGGCCAAAATTTTGGCTCGATTTCAACCCGAAACACAAAACCAACGATACCCAAAGGTGTATACAGCTAACATAATCAATCCCCAATAGTTTTTCAACCCCAAACAACAACAACAAGCTTCGATTAAAGATTGAAGCGTTTTCAAGAATCTTCAAACTTTCGGATTTTGATTTTCGAAATTTTTGAATCGTAACACCAAAACACGAGTTATAGGTATCAAAACGATGGGAATACAACAAGGAACAAACCCCACTACTTTTTAACACTCGGGGATTCGTATCCAACCCACTCGACCAAATTTTGTAAAGTTTTCTAGTTTTTTTTCAAGAACAACAAGAACAACACAACAACAATACTAACATATGGAACAAGGAACGGGTGTTTGTAAGAACATAACCCGAGCCTTGCTCTGATACCAACTGATGCAATGGAAAATAGCGGAAGCTAAAACATACGATACGCGGAAGCAAGTAAAACGATATAACAAGAAATCGAGACTAGGAAGGCAAGAAAGTAGAAGAAAGAATCGAATTCAATTCATTAACATTAATTGAATTCAAAAGGGAGAAGGGAAACTTGAACCTTAGAATGGAATCTAACTAGGTGTCGATCTCCATAGGCTCCAAGTCGAGACATACACGAGCCTCGGGCTCAAACAAGAAGGGCTCGGCCTCTTCAATGTTCTCTCTCAAGATTCTCTCTTCAATATTGGCTAACTAATGAAAATGAAGAGCTAATATGCTATATATACATTTACATTGAATATTGGACAAAAATGCCCCTGAAGCTGATTCTGCCTCGCTGATCATCCTCTCCTCATCGCGATCGCGCCAGGAATGCTCGCGATCGCGCAGAACAACTTCTAGAGCATCGCAATCGCGTGATGAAGCTCGCGATCGCGCAGGTCACTGGCATCTTCAGCATTCCCCTCGCGAACGCGCAGAAGGCAACGCAATCACGCAGACCAATCAAGTCCTCATCGCGATCGCGTGTGTCATTGTCGCGATCGCGAAGATCATTTATCCTCCGGCAGGCAGTGAGCTCCCAGTTTGCTCCCCTGTTTTGCCCTGTTTTGGGCTGCCCAATTTCCTGCCCTGTTTTCCTCCGTCCTTGGCGCTCCAATGCATGATCTTCAAGATGTTTCCGGAGGCCTTGACTCGTATCCGTTGTGCTCTCGAACTTGGCTTTTGATGGTTGTCGTTTAGGCCATTTTGGGCTGCATCATAAACTTTAGAATTTTACTGATTCTTCTTTGAAAAAACATATATACCATTAAGTAAATATAGTGGAAGTTTGAATCTGGTTCCTGGGATACATTGTAGTCTCCTAATCTTCATCATCGGCGCTTGTTCGAGTCACTATTCCTCTAACCTTGCCTTTGTTCACTGCCTCTAAGCAGGTAAAATACCTATTTTCTTTTCAATTTTCATTATGTTGTGTATTTTTGTCTAGCATCATTCTAAAGTTTAGTTGTGTTTATCATTTATGTATTAATATATGTTGAGTTAAAATAGAACTTATGTTGTGAAAATAAATAAGAAATGGCATAGGTTAATAGAAGTGAATGCAACTGACTCTTAGTAGACTGTTTCAAGAAGTTAGGAGTAAAGTGTAAATCTTCATTTTGTTCTTGGTTTAATGGCCCAGGTTCATCCCTTCTACCCTTTTTTTATAGCTTCTTCATTCTTGGTATTGTTAGTTTTAGGATTCTGAGTATCAATGCTTTGTTTAAGTGAAATGTTTGCTTCTTGGTGTGCTTGTGAGTGGCTGTGAGAAGTTAGGAGGAGGTTAGGGAAGTGCCTTCAGTTTGCAGGTTGTGCTCAGGTAGTAGGAGGGAGTGAAGGAAGTCTAGTGAGTGTCAGGAGTATTTTTGTTGTTGTTCTATTGTCTGCAAGTGAGTAAAGAAGTTGGGAGAGGTATCAGATATGTTGTATGCTGTATGGAGGCAGTTCTGGTGGTTAGAGTTGGGTGTTAAGCTAGCCTGTAGGGACCTAGGATAGAGGGCTGGTCTGTTTAGAGGAAGAAGGAGGTTGTAGCTGTTGCTTTGTTTTATATTTTTTCTGCCAGTATAAGGGATGTGTAGATGTTGCAGAGTAATTGAATTTACTTTGTAGGTGGTTAAGGGTGTTTAGGATCTGGTTGGTTTGCAAGAATGTAAAATCTGAGGGTGTTTGGTTGTTGCAGTTTATTCAGGTGGTAGTAAGGGGTTTAGGAGTTTCAGTTGAGATTGGCAGGTCTTGCAGGCTGTAGCAGGGTAATTTCAGGGGTTCAGGGAGTTTTGAAATGGGCTAGAGGCAGTTTAGGAAGGTGGAAGGGGTCTTGTGCGGGTGCAGCAGATGTAGCTGTTGTGCTTGATTAGGCAGGGGTCTATTTTAGGGGGCTGTGTGTGTGAGTTCAGGTGTGAAAAAGGGGGCTGTCTGGTCCTGAAATATGATGTAGTTTCAATATGTGTGTCTGCGTGTTTGAATGTAGGAGTGAGAGTTTATGTGTGTTTTGCTTGCTTGTGAGCATGTACGGGTGTCTTGAGCATGTGTGAGTGTATGCCTGTGTGGGGAGGTCTGCATATAGTTGTATATGTCTGGCTGGGTGTGGGATGGCATTTTTAGTTATTTGTAGGTTGCTTTGTTTTAAAAGGAGAGTGGAGCTGGCAGTAGGATAGTAGATTGGTAGTCAAATATGATTTGAAGTTGTGAAATTTGTTTCTGGGTTGATCCTGGATGCTTGTAGGAAGATGCAGGTGTTAGTGAAGTGGTTTACATGGTGGTATTATTTGCAGGTGTCTGTGATGAGTTGCAGGGATATGAAGTTGTTTACGCAGGGTGTAGTAGTAATTTTAGGGTGTAATTTTGGTGAATGCAGGTATGAATGTTGCTGGATTTGGCCGAATGGTTGATGTAATGAGGTATGCAAGTTGCATACTAAGAGGTGAAGCCCCTGGTGTCTTTAAAAGATCAATGGGGTCTCTCTTATAAAAACTTCTGTGTGTGCAGGTTTATGTTGACTGACCAGCTTCACTTTATGAAATTGAAGTATGCTTGTTGCATACTAGGAGAGTGAAATCCCTATGTCTTTAAATGACCAGTGGGGCCCCTCCTTGAAGACCAATTTTGGGGATATGATTCGAGATCTATCTTCGCAAGTACGTCAAGCAAAAATTTGAGGTTATGTTAAACTTTGTAGTGTCCCATTTAAGGGTAAAAAGGGGTCTAGCCAAGAATTCAACACTGTAGCATTTCTTGAGGGTTATAAAAAGGGGTCTAGCCAACCCATTCCATTTCCTATTCAATTCTAAGCAACTCTAATTAGTTTCAAAGATAAATTGGGTGAAAATGTCTTTAGATATCAACAGGTAACATTATTTAATCCTTCAATTTTGTTAATAACTTATTACTAAGTTGGAATCTCTTGAATTTGATGTGGGAAATCAGGCTTGAACCCTAACATTTATTAAATAGGGAAAATTTATGAAATTGAATTCAAACATGAAAACTAATGATATCATTGGACTCATGGGAATAGGAGGAGCTCAGAAATATATAATTTATGGGTTTTCAACTAAGTCTAACCCAGCGGTATTGGTGCAAGCTAACTTGGAACTTAGGAACCGAACACTAAGAACCTTAGAAAACAACGACAAGAAATAAAGGATAATAAGTAAGACATAGCTTGTTTTGCTCGATCGGCACCAAGGAACTAGTCTTGATACATTTCGAGTAGAAGAGAAGAGTACCTAAACTATGCAACGATCCTCAAGAGAACAATGCCTCTTGTAAATCGAATGATCAAAGAGGAATTGTTCAATCGGAGTTCACCGAAAGCCACATGTTCCGAAATATCCCATATCATGGTCTCTCACATCTGAGACAAATTAGACATAGTGCTCGGCTACTCTAATTCATTCAATATTAAAAAAAAAAGCTCCCCTACAAATGAAATACTAAAGGATTTATATAGATAACTCCAAGGGTAAACTAGTAAAAAGGGTCACAGATGACCCAAAAAAAACAAGCCACGTAGGGTTTAATTAACTAAGTGTTTGGGCGCTCTTGTGGTCCAATGCTCGACCGCCCTTCAGCCTCAAACACATTGAAATCAGACGCTCTTCTTCCTCCGGCGCATTGTAGCCCTTCGGATGATTTACTTCTCGGCGTCGTTGAGCAACATTGGGGCACTTCCAACCTCGAGCTCGAGCTTGCAAATGTATCTTCCATATCTCGAGCTCGGTCACTCATTCTCCGAACTATTGCTTTCCCCCGGCCTCGCTAAGTGAATGTGCATGTCGTGCAGAATCTTGGCTTGACTTCGTGTCACCGGTCTCGATGGCTCGAAGACTGGCTCGATCGTTTGATCAGCTCGAAAATGGGCTGCATCAGGTATTTTGGTAATTTTCCTTCCTTTTTCATATAATGGCCAGAAATTCCTTTTTCGGGGACTTATGAGTGCAATAATTTTTCTTTGGTTCAAAAAGTTGATTATTCAGAGAGTCGTAAGAAGGGAAAAGAAGTCGACTACTGATTTGTTTGACCCACGACTTGAGGTAACTGATTTTATCCATCTTCTTGATGGCCTTTGGCCTTATGGATGTTCTACCATATGTTTCTAACGTGTGCAGCTGCCAATAGCCATACATTCTACGCCTTAGCTTTGTTGTGGTGTATGTCATATATTATGACGTTATTGTTATTGCATTGAGCATAGGTGTATTATACTCCAGTTTTTGGCTTGATGTGTACTTCCCGGTAGTCCATGAGAGTCCCACACTGGGGAAGGATAATTATTACATATATCTCCCGGTAGTCGACGAGAGTCCCGCACCGGAGATAGGTTTCAAGCACATGTGACACTATTGCATCATAATACATTCATTTCATATCTTTATGTATTTTTTGTGAGCTGTATGAACTTGTTTCATTACTTATTTGTGATTGACTTAGTTGATTGGTTGCAATGGTCTGTTTCCCTGACTAGCGTATCTATTCCTCCAGGTCGCTAGTTATTCCTCATTTATTGAGTCCTTATGACTCACTCCCTCTTTGTTTCTTGTTGTGTCTTTTCTTTTTGGTAGATTCTGCTCCATGAGCCACTCAGCCGCAATGTGATTGAGGAGCAAGATGTTTCTAGCTGTTTGTGGTGAGATTGTTTGTTCCTTAAGGCCACTAGCTGTAGATACTATAGATTTATCCTATTTTGCTCTCTTTATGAGATGTATATATTCTTTCTACTTCGTTGATGTCTAATATTGGAACCTCTACACTTATGTTTAAGGTAGTTAGCTGTATTTATTCTAACAACTTGTACATTTGTTCATATTTTATATATATATATATATATAGTTTAAGTACAAGTTGCCATTGAGAAAAAATGGCTATATATATATATATATATATATATATATATATATATATGATAGTTCCCAAGACACATTACTACTGAAGGACCAGTTTTTTATATGTGTTTCTTTACTGATTAAGTGCGGAATATGTAAATATATGTAAATGAATACTGAATTTTAGCGTGGAAAACCCCCTTTGACTTAGGATAAAAAAACCACGGCCTATTCTCTCAAGTAGGATTTCAACTTCACTATTTGAAAGACTCACTTGGTTACAAGACTTCCTTCTTACTAACCTAGGACTAACTCTAATCCTATAGTGACCCCTTTCATAATCAGTGAAGTTTCTCCAAGTACAGGACTTGAATGATGTGTACTCTTACAAAACTTCTACGAAAGTAAATAGTACAACTCGATAGATCCTACAACATATGAACTAAGACTGAGAAAAATAAGACTCAACCCTAAGGAACAGGTTCTTCAATTAGTTTCCTATAGCTACACGACTGCTCAAATACAATTCATAATGACTTCAATGTTATAGCTCTAAACTCTCTGTAATTGTCTGTCGCTTCAACAGCTGAAATGGTTCTCAATTTATAGACTTGAAATTTTGAGAAGTCTTGTGCAATTAGAACTCTAAAGCCCTTCAAGTGTTTGAGTCCTAGTTGAACTCCTTGCTTGGATAGCCGATACCTTCAAACTTTATCCCAATCTTATGCAATCTTTTCTATCTTGTAAATCTCTGCATAATTGTCAAGATAAACATTAGATTTTAGGATAAAAATTAATTTTCCCACTCAATTGATTTTGCATAATTATTTTTTCAGCTGCAGTGATCCAAAGAAACACGTCCTTGGATATGTTCCTTAGTTATCAGTCAAAACTCAAGCTTATTCAAGCTAACATTTTCCCTGTTTTTGATGATTGCAAACTCATAGATTTTGCTTCATATCCTTAATATCCTGAACCACAACTTGAAACTTAAAGGCGCATTAGTATAAACTAATTTCATCATTAAGGATCAGGGTCTTAAACTGGTTATAAATATCACAAGCAAAATCATACTTACTCTTCCCCCTTTTGGCATCATTGAAAAGGTTGCATAAGTCAAAATTAATGTAAACAATAGACCAAACAACTCATAGCCATTTAGGCAACTCAAAATGCAAGAATAATTCAACACAGAGCAACTGTATTAAAATAATATTAGCCATCGAATATATGACAACATAAGCAAAAAGATTTTCAACCAGGGAAGACAAACTAAAGCAAGTACTGCTAAAGTAGTAAAAAACTAAAGACAAGAAGACTAGGAAACTAGAACTAATCTAAATCCCACTGGACAAAAGAAGGCTTTTTGGTTTTGGGTATCAGGTAGTGGAAGGACCAGGTCCCTGAGATTTTTCCTGCAGCAACTCAAACATTTTACTGAGCATCCCTTCATTTGTTTCTTTTGCCTTAGCAGCCTCAGCTCTCCAGAAGTCCCTTTCTTCCTCCAACCTCTTAATCTCAGCAGCTTGCACACCAATCTGCTGGCTTAAAGCCCTAACCTTATTGTTCAGTGGCCCTTTAGAAGTTCCAACCAAAGTAGGCTCAGCATTAACAGTCATGTCACGGCTGATCTGTATAAGAGCTCCAAACCTTTCCTTCTTGGTTGCATTGTTTAAATCCTTTAAAGGAATGCCCAACTTATCAAACAAGTCAGTAAGAATGAACCCAAAAGGAAGAGCATGCTTCTTCTTCCCAGTCACCACCCTAGTGATCAAATGCACCATAAACATGGGCCAACTAATATGCTTTTCAGTGTCCTGCAACTCCATAAGAACCAGGTCCAAGAAGCTTGCTAGTCCTCTTTTTTCTTGCTTAGGAAACATGACTTTATTAACAAACTCAAATAGAGTAGATGTCTTGGTTGCATTTCACATTTTTCCACTGCCCTTGGTTCCTCCTCTTAAGGATTTTCAGCAAACTTTCATGTTATCTCAAATTTGTTAGGTCAGGCCATTCACCCTTAATGTAGTCATCATAGCCCGTAGAAAGGATATCAAATAGTTCTCTCAATATTTGTGCATCAAAGGAAATATCCTTTCCATTCACTGAACTGTTGATTCTGCCATCATCAATGGAGCAGTTGAAGAAGAAATCAACCACCTCATCTCTAGGGAACTTCCCTCTGATCTTAAGGACCATGTCTATCCAGCCTTGTTTCTCAAATTTTTGGAACAACTAAACCATCCCATCTTCTTCCATATCAGCAACAACCCTGCCTTTCAGCAACTTTCTTTTATCAAAATCAGTGTGCATAGTCTTTCCAGCTTCCTCCCCCTCACTGTCACTTTCAGCATCATCTTCTTTGTTTTCAGAATCATCCTTAGAATCACTACTTTCATCTACCAAAGTTCTCCTAGAAGATCTTGTTCTCTTCGAAACAGGACCAGCACTAGAAGTCCTCTCATCAGTCTTTGCAGACTTCCTTTGAGATGTTCTTCTTTTCCTAGTCAAAGGAACAGTTTCTTTTACTTCCTCCTCTGAATCCTCAATTGGCACCACATGCTCAGCAACCTATTTCTGTTTACTTTCCTGCTTCTCTCAAGAGCTTCAGACATTTTTGCATCAATAACTTTAACAGAACTTCTGGTTCTCCTAGCCCCATTAGCAGGAGTTTGGATAGAAGGAACATTTCCTTTACCCTTAGCAGAACATTCCCCTTGGCTTTTCTTCTTAAGTCTAGGTTTATAGCTATCACTGATCTTTTTAAGCCTAGCATTTATTTCAGCATGTTCTTTAGGATCAACAGGCCCCTGTTTTGCCAATTTTCTCTTCATTCCTCTCACATTGATCAAATAAATGATAGGCCTATCACTGTCACTAATGGCCTCATCAACATCCATCATTTCTTCATCATCCATGGGTGCTCTAAAAGCAACCTCTGGAGACCCAGGAGACTCATGCAGCCCCTATACCCCTCACAACCTCCTTTTGACCCTCTCTCTCTGGAAAAGACAAACCTAACCCTTCTACTTCTTCTCCCTGATCATCAACAACATTAAGAGGTTCAACATAATTTACCTTAAATTGATACAGGATCATAGCCCTAAATAAGTCCTCCATTTGTTCAAGTGTCTCAGCTACAGATGGACCTGATCCTTACCCCTGAATTTCATGTTCAGGATTTTGAGGGTTTTAGTTTTCTGGGTGTGGTGAATTTGTTTGCATGGGTGAAGTAGGGTTTTTGACTGGTGGTTGTTCAGTGGTAGGAGTGGATGACGTATATCAAGGTGAGAGAGACATTGCAATTATACGCTTTAGAAGATAATTAACTACTCTTTCTGAAATTTTTGAAAGCTTGAATGAAAATATGAGATGAGAGCTTGAGAGATTATATAGGAGTAAAATATAGGGATAGAGATGGAGTGTTAAACGATTTACCTCTCAGCATCCTTGATTAAATAGAGTTCCAAACTATTTAGATTTCTTGAACGTTACAAAATAGAGCCGTTATTATTAAGAGTTCAAGTGGGAGATGGAGTGTGGAATGGTTCCTTGATGGGACTGATTACAGAGAGATAGAGTTTAAGTAGGATTTAAACTCATCTAATTGCCTATGACCTTGAAACTCTAATAATTTCTGAATAATAAAGTAGTACATACCTGAGAATGTGACAAGGAACATCTCCCATACCCAATTTCAATCAAATTGCACAATCTAAAATTCTAAGAACATAAGGGTAACATCACTAAAATTTAGCAAGCTTTAAGTAGAAATCATGGCATAGAGTATACAATTAAGTATAAAAATGAGCTTAAACTTCAAATTAACTTAAATATATTCTATTTTGGACCAAATTTTCTAGCCAATATTATAAGTAAAGCTAAGTAGACTCAGGTGAATTTAATCATTTCTAATTCTAACTTATTCCTTTCAAAATAATCTCTACTTAATGCCTTTGTGAAAATATCAGCAATTTGTTTATCAGTAGGACAAAAAGCAATAGTGATCAACTCCTTCTCATAATTGTCCCTCAAGAAATGATGCCTTATGTCAATGTGTCTAGTCCTTTTGTGATGCACTGGATTCTTAGTCATGTTTATTATACTAGTATTCTCACAATAGATAGGAACAGTTCCTATATCAATACCATAATCTTGTAATTTTTGTTTTATCCACAACTACTGAGATCAACATGAGGCAGCTGCCACCTACTCAGCTTCTGTAATAGAGTGTGCCACTAAATTTTGTTTCTTTGGTTCCCCATGAAACAAAACATTCACCAAGAAAGTGTGCCATACCTGAGGTACTTTTCATATCCACAGGAAAGCCTGCATAGTCAGCATCAGTGTATCCAATAAGATTTAAGTTTCCACCTTTAGGATACCAAAGTCCCAAGGAACCTGTTCCTTTCAGATACCTTAAAATTCTTTTAACAGCTTTCAAGTGTGATTCTTGAGGACTGATTGAAATCTAGCACACAAACCAACACTAAACAGAATATCATGTCTATTAGCAGTTAGATAGAGCAAAGAGCCAATCATGCCTCTATACAATTTTTGGTCAATTGAATTACCATGTTCATCAAGTTCTAGCTTAGTGGCAGTGGCAATTGGTGTATCAATTTCCTTAGCATTGTCCATGTCAAATCTTTTAAGTAATTCCTTAGCATATTTTTGTTGGTGGATCTTAGTTTCGTTTGAAGATTGCTTGATTTGTAAACCCAAAAAGAAATTGAGTTCACCCATCATGCTCATCTCAAACTCACTCCCCATCAAACTTGCAAATTCCTTACTTAAGTTTTCAAAAGTAGCACTAAAGATTATATCATCTACATAAATTTGCACAACTAAGAGATGTTTACCTTTTTCTTTTAAGAACAATGTGCTGTCAATTTTACCTCTTTTGTATCCATGCTGAAGTAGGAACTTTGATAACCTTTCATACCAAGCCCTTGGTGCCTGCTTGAGTCCATACAAAACTTTGTCTAATTTGTAGACATGTTCAGGGAACTGTTCATTCTCAAAATCTGGTGGTTGTTTGACATACACTTCTTCCTTCAAATAGCCATTCAGAAAGGCACTCTTAACATCCATTTGATGTAGAGTGAAATCCATGTAAGTAGTAAAGGCTATAAGAAGTCTTATTGCTTTCAATCTTGCAACCGGAGCAAAAGTCTCATCATAGTCAATGCCCTCCTCTTGGCTATATCCCTGAACAACTAGTCTGGCCTTATTTTTGGTTGCCATGCCATCCTCATCAAGTTTGTTCCTGAAAACCCATCTGGTTCCTATGATGGACCTGTTCCTTGCCTTAGGTTCCAGATGCCAAACTTGGCTTCTTTAAAATTGATTCAACTCCTCCTGCATAGCATTGATCCAATCTGCATCCTTCAAGGCCTCTTTTACATTTTTGGTTTCAACAAGAGATAAGAAGGCACTAAAGGCACACATATTGTGATTCTTGACTGCATATCTTGTTTGAATTCCAGCAGCCTTGTCCAAAATTATCTGATCTACAGAATGTGAAATTTGATATCTTCAAGGTTTTAGCACCAGTCATCCTGTAAGTGTTCATGCTGAGGAAAAGTTCCTGATGTAGTAGCATTTCCAGCTTGAGGATTAGGAGCAACACTTGTTCCCCCTGTCTCTGTGCTACCATTTCCAGTTTCAGTTTGAGGAACAGTTCCTTATGATTCACATCCCACTAATTCACCTGACACAGATTGAAATTTTTGAGGAACAGGTTCACCATGCCTCAACATTCCAATTTCTTCATCCTCTTGTACCTGTTCTTGAGATGGATTGTCAGATTCATCAAACTTAACATGCATGCTTTCTTCTATTTTCATAGTTTTCTTATTAAATACTCTATATGACTTGCTATTTAATGAATAACCAACAAAGACTCCCTCATCACTTCTAGGATTCCTAAGGCTTCCTTTCAATTATTGTGAATGATACATTTGCAACCAAACGCCCTAAGATGTGCAATATTAGGTTTTCTTCCTTTAAGTAACTCATAGGCGGTCTTTTCTACCAACGGCCTTGTCATGCATCTATTAATTATATAGCAAGCAGTATTAATAGCTTCAGCCCAAAAACATTGTATAAGGTTTCCAGATATTAACATGGTCCTAGCCATTTGTTCTAATATCCTATTCTTCCATTCAACTTCTCCATTTAGTTGTGGTGTTCTAGGTGAAGAGAAGTTATGATCAATACCATTTTCATTGTAGAAATTGAAAAATATTTGATTTTCAAATTCACTACCATGATCTGACCTTATAGCAACAATGTGACTATCTAGTGTTCTTTGAATTTTCTTAGCAAATATTGAAAATGTATTAAATGCTTCTTTCTTAGATGCAAGAAAAATAGTCCAAGTAAATCTAGAGTAATCATCAACTAGTACCATAACATATTTCTTACCCCCACGACTCATTGTTCTCATTGGTCCACAAAGATCCATATGGACCAGTTCCAATGGTTTGGTAGTACTGACCTGTTTCTTTGGTTTAAAGGATGACTGTACCTGCTTCCCCCTAGCACAAGCATTGCACACACTTTCTTCCTTGAACTTGATGTTAGGAAGACCTATCACCAAGTCCTTAGAAACTTGTTTGTTCAATTGTGAATGACTAGCATGACCAAGTCTTTTGTGCCATAGGAGGGGATCATTTTTCATTACACTTAAGCAACTCATGCTTCCATCAGCTAGTGATAGAACATTCACCTTATAAATGTTTCCATATCTATTTCCATGCAAAATAATCTCTCCGGATGCTTGGTTAGTCACAAAACAACCAGTAGAAGAAAAATTCACATTGTTACCTTTGTCACACAGTTGAGATATGCTTAGTAAACAATGTTTCAGTCCATCTACTAGAAAAACATTATCAATACTATGTGAATCAGACCTACCTATCTTTCCAATGCCAATAATTTCCCTTTTCTTACCATTACCGAAGGAAACACTTCCTCCTTGAAAAGCTGAGAGTGAAAGGAACAGTTCCTTATGTCCTGTCATATGCCTTGAGCAACCACTGTCCATATATTATTTGTTGTTCCTCACTTTCACTCTAGCCTGCAAAAAAAAATTAGGGGTTAACCATAAAAACCCAAACTAGTTTGGGTTCCTTTCTTTGAGAAAAAGGATGAATCACATTCTTCTTAGCCCAAACTGGTAATGCTTTCTTCGTGTGAACAATTTTCTTAGCCACATATTTCTGAATAGGTTTATAGGACATGTTCCTTTGTATAGCTTTTGCCAAAGCTTGACAATTTTGTTTCCGGTAACTAGTGTTCCCACAGTGTGTGCATAGGCAATTTCAGGAAGAGTCGGGTACTTACTCTTTGGATCCCATTTGGACAATGATTATGATTTCATAAACCCAATACATTTCCTGTTATTACTCTGATTTTCCTGTGGCCATTCTAATGCTTCAAAAGAGTTGTTCCATTTGACAATTTTGTTCAATTCATCTTTGGTTTTGATCAAGTCCTCTTCCAAATATCTTATCTTTTCATTTTTCTTGTACGGTTCATCTGATGCCGGGCAATCCATCACGAGGAGGCCATTCACTCGGAGCCAAGTCAAGGAGGTCCAAGAGGTGCATTTACACTTGGTGAGGAGAGGACTCGATGATGGAAGCATTGGGAAGACATTCCGGATGATCTCAGCTCTAGGCCTCACGCCTAGGGAGGAGGAGGGAGGCCCAGCACATCCAGGCGCCCCGCCTAGCCCAGGCGTCCCGCCTGGAAAGCTCACTGCATGAGAGATCCAAAATGCACAGGCGGGTAACCTACCTAGGCGCCCCTCCCCAGGCGCCCGCCTGCCTGGGCGCCCCGCCTGACCCAGGCGCCCCGCCCAGCTTCAGCACAGTCCAGGCGCCCCTCCCAACTTCAAGCGCCCCTCCCAGCTACTGAACTAATGTTTCTTTTACTATTTTGCCCTACGTGGCTTATTTTATGAACCTTATTAGTAAGGGTATTTTAGTCATTGTGCAAGCTTGGGAAACATTATAAATAGCCAAGTTTAGCCTATTTTGAGCACTTAGCTTATTATTGGTGAATTTGAAACTTGAGCAATGCTCCTTGAGATTGAATGAAAGAACCTATGTTTGGGACTTGTTACTACTAGTGGATTCTTGTTACCTAACGACCCCGCCCCGATCATTCTACTTGTGAGTTCTAGTTGACTCGAGGGTAGTTGCGTAGTGTAGGTGATCCTTGACATCCACCCGGGGTGTATCGGAACTAGTTCTCCGGTGCTACTTGGGTCTTTGTTCGAGCCTCGTCTCGCTTTCTATCTATTTTATCGTTTCCGTATTTTCCCTGCATCAGTTTGGTATCAGAGCAAGGCTTGGGTTTTGTTTCTACAAACCCCCGACCCTTGATTCTTCGTGCCTACGATAGTTTCTTTTAGTTTCTTGTGTTTGAAGTTATTGAAAGAAGAAAAATACCAAAAAATTGAAAAAGTTGAAAATCCAAAAATTTAGTGTAACTTGTTGGTTTGTTTGATTCATGATATGGGTGATATAGATTCTTGATCCTTGTTGAAATCTCGTTTTTTGGGTACTAAAAGCACTTGGTTTGGATTGGAATTGTGAAATTAAAAATTTGAAACCCCAAAATTTCCTTAAACCCTTGAAAAACCTTGTTCTTGATGATTTTGGCTTGATTCTTGGGTTGAATGGGTGTTTGAGTGAGAACTTGATATTGAGGATTGATCTACATTGAAAAACAAATGATTTGGTACCAATTTTGTGGGATTTGAACATGTATAACACCAAATTTGATGAATCACTATCCATTTTGAGCCCCTTTGAAAAACCCTTGTGTTCTTGAGTTTCTTGGCTTTGAATCTTGATTTGATTGATTGTTTGGTTGTAAATTTGATTGGGGTTTGTTAGAAAAGATCAAAAACAACTTTGGGTATCATTGGATTGTGAAAATAAGTTGAAAACATCGGATTTGTGGATTGAAAATCGAATTGGAACAAGTTTGGAACGAGTTGAAACTGCTCCAGGGCCAGGCGCCCCGCCTAGCTTAGACACTGCATCAGACCTCAGGCACCCCGCCTAGGTCCCAGGCGCCCCGTCTAAATTCTTACACAACTCTGGGCGCCTCTCCTGCACTCCAGGCGCCCCTTCTACTTGCTGAAAGTGTTGTTTGGGGTAGTTTTTCCTAAGTTTTCCCATTTCTTTGTTTGCATAACATCTAGCTAGTACTACTTTGAGTAACCTTCCTACTTAATTGGTACTAGCCCTTGAAGCTTTTAGGTGACTCATGCATTAGTGGAGAGTAGAACTCTACGAAGATTCATAGATCCTTTTAACTCCACTCACCCCGGAGTACAATTGGCTTGTGGATAGTTGGTTGAGTTGAGGATTGTTGTTCAACTACTTGAAGCTTTTAGTATTCAAGTCCGAGTGAAATATCCACCACCACTAAACCAGTGAACCGAGTGAAACACTTGTGAGGGAGTGAGTGAGGTTATTTTGCTAACGTTTGCTCATTTTGTAGGTACGATGGCCAATGAAGGTGATAATTTCACTAAGAATGCCCTTGCTACTATCCTTGCCAAATTGGATAGTATGAACTTAAGGATTGAGAATGTTGAGAGGGTGAGATCAAGTACCCTAGTTGAGCAAGGGACTTCCAATGTCCAATCGGAGAAAGGGACCCCGAGTGTCCAAGTTGAGAAAGGGGCCCCGAGTGCCCAAGTTGAAGCCGTTGAGGGCACAAGTAGTTCTACCTTCACCCTGGAACAAGTTGTTGAGTTGCTTAGATAATAACGGGTCAAGGAGGACAGTGATCGACTTGAACAAGTGTTGGGCAATACCCAATGAGTGACCATTCCAAACCTTATGGGCAATCCCCAAAGGAATGTTCCACTTTCCGGACCAATTCGAAATGTTCAACCCCTTGAGCAAGTTGAAGAAGCTCAAGAAGGGGAGGGGGATTATTGTGGTGATGGTGGGTATGATGCTCATTATCAACCTAGGGGTCGGAATGTGGATAGGGGTAGAGGCCGAGGTCGAGGGCCACCCATGGGTTATGTTGGAGGGCATGCTAGAAGGGATTACGGAGGTTATGGAGATCAATTTGGAGGCCAACAGGAGCCTTACCAAGGGGGTCGTGAAAACAACAATCTCAATAGTGTGAAGCTCACTATTCCTTCTTTCAAAGGAAGTAGTGACCCGGTGGAGTACCTTGAATGGAAGTTGTCCATGGAGCGGATATTTGACACCAATGATATGCCCGAGGAGAAGAAGGCCAAGTATGCAATATCTTCCTTTGAGTCCTTTGCTTCTACTTGGTGGGAGTCGGTGAAGAGGAATAGAAGGAGGACGGGAATGGCTATCAATCTTACTTGGGTTGAGTTGATCCGTGTGATGGATGAGAAGTACTTGACAAACCAATACCGCGTGGACCAATACAAACGTCTCTATGAGTTGAAGCAAGGTCACAAGACGGTTGGGGAGTACTTCAATGAATTTGAGCAAGTCCGGATGGCTCTAGACTTAGATGAGGAAGAGAATGAGACGGCCATGATTCGCTTTAAAGGAGGCTTGAACCGAGACATAGCTTCACAATTGAAGTTCCACAAGTATGATGATCACTACAAGCTATGTGAAGATGCGGTTGAAGCCGAGAAGTGGCTCAAAGAGGAGAAATCCCTTTGTTACAAGTGTAGTACTAGTACTCCCATGAGCAAGCCCAAGGAGTGGAAGACTCCTACTCCAAATGCAAGGTTCCCAAATGCAAGTGGTGCAATTGCTAGCAAGGATGTGAAGAAGCCTTATGAGAAGTCTACACAACATGTGGGAGGTAACTCTAAAACTCACTTGAGAAATCCTACTTCTACTTCTACTTCTACTCAATGCTATAAATGTAAGGGTTATGGACATATTGCCAAAGATTGCCCTACCCGGAAAACTATAGTTGTTGTGGGTGAATTGGTGTATGAACAAGATAGTGAACCCGAGGATGGAGGAGTAGAGTGTGATGAGGAGGTTGATATGGGGGAGGATGCAATGGAGGATGATGATGATCCCCATGCCTTCCTTGTTGTGAGGAGGAGTTTAGGAGCTATATTTGTGGCGGATAGTGAGACTTTGTAAAGGGGGAATCTCTTCCATGCTAAATGCCGAGTCATGGGTCTTGTTTGTTCCATGATTATTGACTCTGGAAGTTGTGCCAATGTCATTAGCCAAACACTAGTGTCCCAATTGAAGATACCCACCTTGAAACACCCAAATCCTTACCGTTTGCAATGGCTTAGTGAGTGTGGTGAATTGAGGGTGGTAAAGCAAGTCATGATCAAGTTCAAGATAGGGAACTATGTGGATGAACACATGTTTGATGTGGTGCCTATGCAAGCATGCCACCTTCTCTTTGGAAGGCCATGGCAATTTGATAGACATGTGGTTCATGATGGCCGTGCTAACACCTACACGGTTAAGCATGAGGGAAAGAAGTTTGTGCTTAGACCCTTAACTCCCAAGCAAGTGAGTGATGAATACAAGCGAATGAGGGAGTTAAGAGAAGCGGCAAAGGCTAAGTCGGTTGTTGAGACTAGCCCTTTGGCCGCGATCTTGGTGGCAATCCCACCATCTTCTACCGGTAGCATATGTGCCATGATGCAACCGGGTGAGCTTTTGAAGGGAAATGATGGCAACAAACTACTCATTTGCCTAGTGCACAAAGGTATGATTCTTACTTCCGAATTTGATTATTCTTCTAACCCTTTGCCTAGTGCTTTTGAAAATATTTTGAAGGATTTTGGGGACATGTTCCCAGTTGAGATGCCCGATGGTTTACCTCCCTTGAGGGGTATTGAACATCAAATCGACTTTGTCCCGGGATCTAAAATCCCAAACAAGCCGGCCTATAGAAGCAATCCCGAGGACACAAGGGAGTTGCAAAAGCAAGTAGATGAGTTGCTTACCAAAGGCTTGGTGAGGGAGAGCTTGAGTCCTTGTGCCGTGCCCGTGATTCTTGTTCCAAAGAAGGATGTCACTTGGAGAATGTGTGTTGATTGTCGTACGGTCAACAAGATCACGGTAAAGTATCAACATCACATACCTCGTTTGGATGACATGTTGGATGAGCTTAGTGGTTCTAGTATCTTTTCGAAGATAGACCTTAGGTCCGGTTACCATCAAATCCGGATGAAACCCGGGGATGAATGGAAAACCGCATTCAAGACCAAATTTGGTCTATATGAATGGTTGGTGATACCGTTTGGCCTCTCCAACGCACCTAGCACTTTCATGAGACTAATGAACCATGTGCTAAAGCCTTTCATCAACAAGTTTGTGGTCGACTACTTTGACGATATATTGATCTATAGAAAATCAATAGACGACCATATTGACCACCTTAGGCAAGTCCTTGAAGTGTTAAGAGCCGAAAAGCTCTATGCTAACTTTAAAAAGTGTGCCTTTGGTGTTGAGAAGGTTGTCTTCCTTGGGTTTGTTGTGAGTGCCCAAGGAGTGGAGGTGGATGAGTCCAAAGTAGAGGCCATATGTGATTGGCCTACTCCTACTTCCGTGACTCAAGTGAGGAGCTTTCATGGTCTTGCTAGTTTTTCTAGATGATTTGTGAAAGACTTTAGCTCCATTGCCGCACCACTCACCGAATTGGTGAAGAAGGACAAACCTTTTGTTTGGGGAGAGCCTCAAGAGAAGGCCTTCCAAGAATTGAAAAGTAGGTTGAGTACCGCCCCTCTATTGCAATTGCCCGACTTCGGAAAGGCATTTGAGGTTGAATGTGATGCCTCGGGGGTGGGAATTGGTGATGTTTTAATGCAAGATGGAAAACCCGTAGCCTACTTTAGTGAGAAGTTGAAGGGTTCCTCCTTGAATTACTCTACGTATGACATGGAGATGTACGCCTTAGTGAGAGCTCTTGCTCATTGGCAACATTACCTTTGGCCTAAGGAATTTGTGATTAAGAGTGATCATGAGTCACTCAAACATCTTAGGCCCAAGAGAAGTTGAACAAGCGTCATGCCAAGTGGGTAGAGTTCATTGAGTCTTTTCCCTATGTTATCCAATACAAGAAAGGGAAAGACAATGTTGTGGCGGATGCACTTTCTAGGAAGTTTGCTCTAGCCACTACTCTTGCCTCCAAGCTCATGGGTTTTGAGAGCATCAAGTTGATCTATGCTCATGACCCTAAGCTAGAGAGATCCATGAAGCTCTAGAGAAAGGAGAAAGAGTTGAGAAGTACCAATTGGTTAATGGCTATATCTTTAAAAATGGTAGAGTGTGCATACCCGAGTCCTCATGGAGAGAATTGCTTGTGCAAGAAGCACATTGTGGAGGACTCATGGGTCACTTTGGTAGGGATAAAACCTTGGCCATTCTCATGGAGAAATTCCATTGGCCTAAAATGGGGTCGCAAGTTGAGAGACTTTGCAATTCTTGCGTTGAGTGCAAGCGCGCCAAGTCCAAATCGAACCCCCATGGTTTGTATACCCCTCTCCCCGTACCTACTAGCCCGTGGATGGATATATCTATGGATTTTGTCATGGGATTGCCACGGACTATGGGGGACATGATAGCATTAATGTTGTCGTGGATAGGTTCTCCAAGATGGCTCACTTCATTCCATGTAAAAAGTATGATGATGCGCAACATGTTGCTTCTTTGTTCATTGAAAATGTGTGAAAGTTGCATGGTGTGCCTCAAACCATTGTAAGTGATTGGGACACCAAGTTCCTAAGCCATTTTTGGAGGAGTTTGTGGGGTGCCCTTGGCACCAAACTCTTGTTCTCTACGTCTCACCACTCGCAAACCGATGGGAAAACCGAGGTGGTGAACCGAATTTTGGGTGCTCTCCTTAGAGCCATGACCCGAGGTAAGGGTGGGACGTGGATTGATAAGCTACCTCTTATGGAGTTTGCCTACAATCGCACTTTGCATAGAATGATTGGCATGACTCCATTCAAGTGTGTTTATGGTTTTAACCCCTTGATTCCCCGTGATCTAACCCCTTTACCAAGGGAAATGGTTGTTAATTTTGAAGGTAAAACTAGAGCCAAGGCTTTGGTTGAACTACATGCTAAGGCGAAGAAGAATTTGGAGGAAGCTTATGCAAAGGTGGCCTCCAAGAAAAACAAAGGACGCAAGAAGGTGGAACTCAAGAAGGGTGACTATGTGTGGGTGCACTTCCGCAAAGAATGGTTTCCAAACCTTAGGAAAGGGAAGTTGGCACCCCGAGGAGATGGACCATTCCAAGTGCTTTCAAAGATCAATAACAACGCTTATGTGGTCGACTTGCCAAGTGAGTATAATGTCTCTAATACTTTTAATATTTCTGACTTGACTCCTCTTGACGTAGGAGATGACGGAGCCGAGGGTGAGGACATTGCCATTTCGAGGACGAAATCTTCCCAAGAAGGGGAGGATGATGACGAGCAATCCGTCACGAGGAGGCCATTAACTCGGAGCCAAGTCAAGTAGGTCCAAGAGGTGCATTTACACATGGTGAGGAGAGGACTCGATGATGGAAGCATTGGGAAGACATTCCGGATGATCTCAGCTCTAGGCCTCACGCCTAAGGAGGAGGAGGGAGGCCCAGCACATCCAGGTGCCCCGCCTAGCCCAGGCGCCCCGCCTGGAAAGCTCACTGCATGAGAGTGCCAAAATACACGGGCGGGCCGCCTACCTAGGCGCCCCTCCCCAGGCGCCCGCCTGCCTGGCCACCCCGCCTGACCCAGGCACCCCTCCCAGCTTCAGGCGCCCAGCTTCAGCACAGTCCTGGCGCCCCTCCCAGCTTCAGGCGCCCCTCCCAGCTGCTGAACTTATGTTTCTTTTACTGTTTTGCCCTACGTGGCTTATTTGATGAACCTTATTAGTAAGGGTATTTTAGTCATTGTGCATGCTTGGGAAACATTATAAATAGCCAAGCTTAGCCTAGTTTGAACACTTAGCTTATTATTGATGAATGTGAAACTTGAGCAATGCTCCTTGAGATTGAATGAAAGAACCTATGTTTGGGACTTGTTACTACTAGTGGATTCTAGTTGCCTAACGACCCGGCCCCGATCATTCTACTTGCGAGTTCTAGTTGACTCGAGGGTAGTTGCGTAGTGTAGGTGATCCTTGACATCCACCCGGGGTGTATCGGAACTAGTTCTCCGGTGCTACTTGGGTCTTTGTTCGAGCCTCGTCTCTTTCTATCTTATTTCATCGTTTCCGTGTTTTCCCTGCATCATCATCAACTGTCACTTTCAACTTCTCTTCAGCAATAAGCTGATGAGAATTTGTACTGCCCTTACCTTTATCAACTGTACCAATTTCTAAACTTACATTTTGCAATTCATGAACAGTTGATTCAAGTGCAAGGACCTGTTCCTTTAGCATGTTATTTTTCCTTTTCAACGAGTCATTTTTTACCACAGTTCTCTTGTATTCAGTTCCTAAACATTCAATCTCATCATTCAGTTTATCTTTCACATTACATAGAGATTTAAGTTCATCTAACACAATATGAAATACTTTGACTATCCTCTCTCTAGGCATACCTCTAATACTATGTTTGAGTCGAGAAATAAATACCTCAACATCTTCTTCATTGTCTGAATCTCCAAGAGCCATTAGAGAAAGTTCATCATCTACATCATCATCAATCTATTTATCATCACTATCTTCCCAGCCTGCAACCATAACTTTGGGTGATCCATTTTTTATTCGGAACTGTGCCTTAGCCTTTCTCCTTTTTTCAACGAACTTCTTTCTCTATTCTTTTTCCATGACTGGACATTTGCTAATGTAGTGCTCCATGCTTCCATATTTGAAGCATTCCCCTCCCTGTTTCATGTCAGAAGATCTACCTTGTCCACTAGATCCCTTTTTCTTATTCAGGAATCTTTGGATACTTCTAACTATAAGGACCAGTTCCTTCTCATCATCAACAGAATTATTAGCAGTATATAAAGCTAAATTAGGTTCAGTTTTAGCTGGTTCTCCTATGTTCTTGACTTTCTTCCTTAGTTCATATGTACTTAGATTACCTATAAGTTCATCTAAGGAGAGAGTACTAAGATCCTTGATTTCAATGATGACACATGTCATAATTTCCCAAGAATCTGGGAGTACCCTAGTCAAGATCTTTTCAACCTTATCTTCTACATTTAAGATTCTTCCAAGAGAGATAAGTTGAGTTGAAATAACATTAAACCTAGTGTACATTTAAGAAATTATTTCTCCTTCTCTCATTTTAAAATTATCATATCCAGCAAAGAGAAGTGTACCTCAAGATCTTTTTACCTGATTGGTTCCTATATAAGCAACCTGGAATGCATCCCAAATTTCCTTGCTAGTGCAGCAACCTTGAATCCTAGTGTATTCATTAGGACCAAGTCCACAGATAAGCCATTTCTTAGCCCTGGCATTTTTCTCTCATTGCTTCATGTCCTCACCATTGCATTTCTTCCTAGTTTTAGGAACATCCTTGCCTGCAGCATCCTTCGTCATAGAAATAATGGGACCTTCAGTGGTTATGTCCCACAGCTCATAATCTTCAGCTTGTAGGTGATCCCTCATTCTTTCTTTCCACCATGAGTAGTACATACCATTGAACAATAGTGGCCTCACTGTGGACTAACCCTCAGAGTTTCCTTGTGGTGCACTCATTCTAATCCTAAGGTGTTCGCCTCTTCAAAGATAACCCACTCTCATACCAATTGATAGTTCCCAAGACACACCACTACTGAAGGACCAGTTTTTTATATGTGTACCTTTACTGATTAAGTAAGGGATATGTAAATGTAAGTAAATGAACACTGAATTTTAGCGTGGAAAAACCCCTTTGACTTGGGATAAAAAAACCACGACCTACTCTCTCAAAAAGGATTTCAACGTCACTATTCGAAAGACCCACTTGGTTACAAGAGTTCATTCTTACTAACCTAAGACTAGCTCTAATCCTATAGTGACCCCCTTTCACAATCAGTGAAGTTTCTCCAAGTACAGGACTTGCATGATGTGTACTCTTACAAAACTTCTACGAGTGTAAATAGTACAACTCGATAGATCCTACTACAGATGAACTAAGACTGAGAACAAAAAGACTCACCCTAAGGAACATGTTCTTCATTTAGTTCCATGTAGCTAGACGATTGCTCAAATACAATTCAGAATGACATCAATGTTATAGCTCTAAACTCTCTGTATTTGTGCGTCTCTTGAACAGCTGAATTGCTTTTCAATTTATAGACTTGAAATTTTGAAAAGTCTTGAGTAATTAGAACTCCAAAGCCTTTCAAGTGTTTGAGTCCTAATTGAACTCCTTGCTTGGATAGCCGATATCTTCAAGTCTTATTCCAATCTTATGCAATATTTTCTATCTTGTACATCTCTACATAATTATCAAGATAAACATTAGATTTTAGGAAAACAATTAATTTTCCCGCTCAATTGATTTTGCATAATTATTTATTCAGCTGCAGTGATCTAAAGGAACACATCCTTGGATCTGTTCCTTAGTCATTAGTCAAAACTTCAAGCTTATTCAAGCTAACCCCATATATATATATATATATATATATATATATATATATATATATATATATATATATATATATATATGTAAAAAGCTATTTTACGTTTGAAGTTAGTTTTATTTATTCTTTAAGTCAGCATTATGCCATATATGTATTGAGTTTGTCAATAGAGTTTGCTGTCTAGGAGAGGTAGTCGGGTGCCTCAATACTTGAATTGATAATGTTATTACACTGTAAAAAACATTAGGAGGAGCAATTTTAGTGCTCTTATCTTTATTACTTTTGATTTGTTTATTAATTGTCTCGACCCAAAAATTGGTACGAGATAGAATTTAAGAATTGATATCAATAAGCAACTAGAATCATAAAAACATCCTCAGTTAGTATTAAAAGAAAACTTAAGGTTGTGGAAGAAAATCGGTAAAGAAAAGTAAAGCGGAAGAATTATCTAAATACAACATTAGAAACAACGACACAAACCTAAGAGCTCGTTTGGATGAGCTTAAAAGTGATCAATTTTTTTTAAACAAATATACTACTAGGCAGTGAGCCTAGTGGCTAATATATTAATAACAAACAAAACAAAAATTCAATAGTCATTATATTTGATGCACCTCAACCAGTGCCAATAAAAAAGGAAACTAGCTAACTAAATTTCAATGTTAAAAACTAGCTAAGGAGTGCATCCCTGAAGTCACAAGTCACATATACATCCGCAGGCCCAGAGTCGAAATCGAAAAGAAGCTTCTCCAAGCTCTTACTAGGTGCCATGATTTCAAGACCTAATAAGTCAAACATGAATGCCAAGACCCACTTCAAGTGAACAACTCCAAGAACTTCTACCAATTTCCATCGCCAAGCCGCTACAAAAAATAAACACCCAAGCCAAAACACACAAGCATGCGTCGCCTCCCATGGTGTTTGGACTGGGAATGTGACACTTCAATCCTAAACAGCCGGTTGCACTATCACACTTTTCCACTGGTCCTAAATATTGAAAAAATTAAAATCTCCTAGGCGAAACACTCAGTGATGTGTCGCCCCTCCGCTGTTTCGACTGAATTTCAGCAAAAAAATTCCAAACAACGGGTGATGCGATGGGCTTTTTCCACTAATCAGATGGAGCAAAATCCTCCCATTGAAAACATCCTTTGGCGCGTCACATGCTCCAAAGTCTCGCTTGTTGCATACTTTAATCAATCTATGCACACGCGCTAACTAATCCAACAACACATGACTTCTACATCTTGCATCTACTCTAAAAATTTATCCCTACAAAACAATGATCTCTCTTGAACCCAAGCACTCACACACTACCAACTCCTCCCTAGAATGAGCATTATACCACACTAATATCATTAGAGAAGAAATTGACATTGTATAGCACTCAAGCAAGCAAGGATCATAAAATAACATGAGTACAAGCATCAATCTGGAGATCTTCTCTTTGCCATCCTAATCCTAAGATTAGGAACATGAGATTTCTCTAGGTTAATGAGCCTTCTTCCTGCAATAGGAAAATCACAGAATGAAAGAAAAGTCACTTCACCTGCAAAAGAGAAAACAAAGTTAACCAAAACATCTACCACTGTGTTCCCCTCCCTTAGCACATGTTGAAAGATAACATTAAAGTTATCCTTCAACTCCTTGATCTTCTCAACTTCCTTCAAAATGCACCAGGGAGTATCCCATTCTGCTTCTATAAACTTCTACATCAGAAGAGAATCAGTCCTCAAAATCAAAGGATGAAGCTCCTTCTCTACACAATAAGTCAAGCCCTCCAAAATATCCTTTGCCTCAGCTACTATATTGGTAGTTTCTCCAATATCTACTGCTCAAGCATATACTAAATCACCCACCAAATCTCTCATACAGAAACCAAAGGAACTAGGACCTGGATTACCCCTAAAAGCCCATCAGTATTGCACTTGAACCACTCTTCAAAAGGATACTGCCATGCCACCCTCTTAGTAATAAGTAGTGGTCTGTAATCCTCAAGGAACTTTACCATATCCGGCCATAAAGGTGGCATTCCCATCAACCATGGGTACCTCATCCTACCCAAAAAGAATAAAATTTTATTTACCTCATGTATGACTCTATTAATAGACTATACCTCCATGCTTCACCAGATTCCTTCTCTTCCATGACACCCAAGTAATTTTTCATGCATAGCATGAAAGAATGGCTTCAATTTTGAATAGCAATCTATGTCCCACCAGGTTCTAATAGCCTGCCTAAACTGAACCAGATGAGTTTGAATACCTGCAGCATCAAGAAAAACTCTCCATACCCTTGAAGCAGTCAGACATGTTAAGAATACATGTCAAAGTCTCCTGCCGACTATTCTCACAGCACCAACACCTAGAGACCATTGATCTCTATTCTCCTTAACATGTCATCAGTTGGCACCTTAGTATGCCAAAGCATCCATATAAAAAATGATATCTTAAATGGAAAACCCTTAACCCACATAAACATGTACTCCGGCTGTGGATTGACTCTATCTCTAAGGAACCCAAAAGAACTACTCACAAAAAACTTACCAGAAGAACTAGGCATCCACCATGGCTTGTCCCACGTATCCCCATTTCATGCAAAGTTAATGTCTTGCCTAATATGATCTGCAATATCCTTCGAAAATATTTCATTCAATAATTGGTCATTCCAGCTGCCATTAACCACCAGTTCTGAAACATCTTTAATATGCTCATTAATGACAAAGTCATCTGGTACAACATGATACAAGAGACCTAACTTTGTCCAAATTTCATGCCAGACACTCGAAGTACCTCCTTTGAGCTGCCACCAAATTTCATGCTCGACCTCTTCCCTTGCCTCCAGCATCTTTTTCCATACATGAGAACCAGCCTTTGTCTCTACTACAATTGGCAACTCTTTTTTTACAGTAATTTTCCAGCCCACAAAGATTTAGTACTCCGAAATCTCCACCAAAGCTTCAAAGAAAGAGCTTTGGATACATCAAATAATTACCTGAAACCTAAACCACCCTCCCCCATGGACAAGCAAAGATTCTTCCAAGACACCCAATGTCTACTCCTCCCTTGATCCTTGTTGTTCCAGAAAAATCTTGCAAATATTTTGTGCAGTTGCTCCAATACATAATTTGGAATAGCCAACACTGAAAGAAGATGAATAGGAATACTTTGTAAGACACTTGAAATAAGTGTTGCTTTACCTCCATAGGACAGAAGCTTCTCTTTCCAAGAATTCAATTTGGCCTTTACCTTCTTGAGCAAATCATCATATTAGTACTTCTTCCTCCTTATGTAGAATATAGGACACCCCAAGTAAGTGAAAGGAAAAACTCCCTTCAAAAAACCTGTAATATCACTCACAGTCTGAACTAAAGCACCTGACACTTTAGAGTGCACATAGAACGCACTCTTCCCCTTACTAATCAGCTGTCCCGAATTCTTCTCATATTTGTTCAACACTTCCATTACTTTCTTTAATGAATAAGGTTAGTAGAAGCAAAAATAATGGTGTCATCAGCATAAGCCGGGTGATTCAACGGAGGGACCACTTAGGCATTCCATAACCAAAAAATTTCTTGTTTTCAAATAGCCTGTTCAAAGCCCTCGACAACAGCTCAGATGATAAGATGAACAATGCTGGTGATAGGGGATCACCCTGCTTAACACCTCTAGTAGAATGAAAGAAACCCGAAGCCTGGCCATTAACTAGCACTGAATACCAGTTATTTGACAAGATTCTCCATATCATGTTGATAAAGTGTTAAGCAAATCCCATCTTCCTCAGTACATGCAATAGAAATTTCCAAGACACCCTATCATGTGCCTTGGCCATATCTAGCCTTATGACAACATAAGCTGGCTTACCTATCTTCCAAATGTCTATGACTATCTCCTGTGTAAGAAGTATATTTTCAAAAATTCTCCTACGCTTCACAAAGCCCGACTGATTAGAATATATCAATGTAGGAAGAATTTTATCCAGCCTATCATGCACTACCCTGGAAATTACCTTGTTTGTAAAGTTGCTCAAACTTATAGGCCTCAAGTTCTAAAATGTCTAAACAATAGGCATCTTAGGCAGAAGCACAAGGTTGGTATATGTGATGAATTTAGGCAGAGAAGCACCATCAAAGAAAGCGAGCACCATGTTGTATCCATTAAAGCGAACTATCTCCCAGCTCACTTGAAATAAATTATTAGTAAAACCATCCGGACCACTGGCACTGGCGCGACTTAGAGCAAAAACAGCCTTGTTTACTTCCTAAATAGTTAGATACCTGCACAAATCTTAGTTCTTATCATCTTATAAGTAAATTTTTAAATATTTAGTCACTCAAAAGTTCATGGGCTTATAAGCGTTTATGTGCTTAAAAAAATATGAAAGTGAGAAGTTAGGATTTGCTAACATATCAACAAGTGGTCACTTGACCACTTTTGGCTTATAAGCTTCTTAAAATAAGCTCACCCAATTGGGCTCTAATAGACAACATGTTAGCCATAGAGTATCTAAAAGGGTGTAAATAAAACATTTGATTCAAACCTGAGATAACCACCAAAAGTAAGAAGACTAGACACCACAATAATCTGTGGGACACCACTGTAAATTGTGGCAGGATCACTAATACAACAATGGAACATATCTACAAACAAATCCAAGAATTTTCTCTATGCCTCAACATATGAATCTGTACACATAGTCGTAAAATAAGGGAGTCACCTTGACCTAGTAAGATCCTCGATAAGATCTTAAATGCGACCTTAGACCTTACAACTCTTGGATCCAGTCTCAACATACTAGTGAAGATTCTTCATATGATTAATATCTAAACAACTTGTTCAATTTAAATTTTGAGTATCTTAGTGTAACAACATATAGTCATGTATATGAAACAAAGACCAACATAAGGTAACATATGAAGAAAATCACAGGAATATAACATGTATTAATGACGAATGCATAAAAATATGCAACATATAACCAAGTCATAAATCCACATGTCCAAAAAATAATCCATGCAACCCAAGGGAATATAACCACCCATTTGTTTAATAAGACAAAACCAAAGAGAGTAAAAGTATACACCCATTCATACCATCTCATGAAATACAAGAGTCTAGAGTATGCACATAGTTTTACCAGCTTATTGAACATAATGAAATGGAAATACACACACATCCATAACATCTCACAGAACCTACAAGATTAGACGTATACACTCATATGTACTATTTTGCAGAACCTAGAGCGTAGAAGTATACACTCAGGGAAGTAGAAGTGTAAATTAGTACATATCATACTAGCAGAGACATAAACATATGAATGCTCGAGCATTTTAGAAACATAGTCTTAATCAGATACAAGCTCAACCAAGTACAAATACAGAGGCATCCCAATTATATGCTGAAACAGCCAGACAAGCACAAGAAATACCCCTCTAGGATAAGGTTTTATCTCTTTAAGGATGTGCACGTTGGTATTAGTGTTCGACTAGATAATATTCCTCGTACTGACGTATTGGCACATCTTTTATTTTCTAGTGTCTGCGCTAGGGATACAATGTTAACTTTAGGTTGTGCTAGGTGGTTTCTTCATTATGAGTTTGTTTTGCTCGGGGATAGTTTGTGCCTTTGTTGCTTTATTTGATCATTTCCATCTTTGATTATATCCTTGTCTTCCTTTTTCATAGGTTACTTTTTCTCTTCCTTTTTCCCTTTGTTGTTCACTACACTCTTAAGTTTTTGTGTGATTCAATTCTATTTCTTGAAAAACTTTCTGCTCCTTTTTCCCAAGATTTCAATTCTCATGGTTGCCAGATCTTTTACTGTTAGATCAAAATTTGATAGTTCATCTATTTATTCTTAAGCTATAGTTCATCCTTTTAACATGGTTGTGGCGGAACAAAATATAGGGGCGACTACGAAATCTTCCCCGAATAAGAAAAGGAAATTAATGGCTAGGGTAGAGCCACTCACCCTCCCACTCTTGAGCACTCCTGAGGCATCGATCTTTGTTGTTCAAATTATTGTCAAAGAGTTTAGTTTTGAAATAGAGTGGAATCTTCAAGAATCGATTAAGAAAGAGATTGAAGGATGCGAGCTGAGTATTAGTGAATTCTCATTGAGGATTCTACCCGACCGCATCATGGTGTTGAGAGAGGATTGTCGGTGGGGGCCTTCTATTGAAGTTTAAGTGGTAGATCTAAAAAATCGCAACATATATTCATTTTTGAGTGAATTTCATATCTTAACGTATCCATTTAACATTGGTTTTTCCTTACTGATAGAGAGTGTTATTGAGGAATTTTGTAGACATTATAAGGTTTGTCTTGGTCAGATCAGTCGCAGGTTTTGAGATTGGTGGCTTGTCATAGGTAATGTGCAGATCTGGCTAACCTCTCATTTACCCTTTGTCATCTTATTTATAGATATTCCCCCAAGCGCTTCCGGGAGGAATGACTGATATGATTGTCCGAGGTATATGGGCCCTTATCTCGAGCACCAATGATGATCACGATCCTAGGTGCTACGAGAGATTTGTGCAAATACTACTGGGCAGTTGGTTTGTTTTGAAGAGGCACTCCCATCCTTTTAGAATGAAAACCATAAGTATTCCCTTACTAGGATCGTTTTTCTATTTTGGCTTTCCCCTTATACTTCTATTTTTTGAACCATTTGAGGAAATTGCAAATAGGTGATCATTGTTTTGAAGGTTACCTATTAGGGAGAGAGAAATTAGAATCCATTTCGTAGGTCCATGGGTGGACTGCTAAGCATCATGGTACATGACTTAGCTTCTTTCTTTATGTCTCTCTTTATTTCATAGTTTACCCATCATTTTCTTTTGGCAAAATTTATAAGTACCCCCATTGAAATTGTTCGCTTTTCTCACTTGAACACCCAAACTTTGTGGGGGTCCTATGACCCTCCTATACTTGTTTGAAGTGAAATAAATACAAACTTTTCTGCTCCCGTGGCATGGGATGTGTCAAAAATATTTTTATAGCACGTGAAAGGAGATCAAAAGTGGGTGTTTAAAAATTTCAACAATTTCAAAATAAAAAATACAGAAACTAATTTTTTACTTATTTTTTTCATTTTATTTTTACTTTTATTATTCCTCTCCTTCCTCTCACCCTTTCTTCTGCAACAACTTACCATATCAAAATCACTAGTCATGAACAACAACCTTCAATCCACCAGAAAGAACCCATATTAGAAATGGAAGTCTCTTAGTCAGCTGCTCTAAGTCCAACTTCCAGTATACATCTCAAAAAAATTCTTGATGTTGGACATAAACTTTGAAATCTTTCTTTCCAAATTCAAGAGTTATAAAACTATCACGTAATTGAGTTTATTCTAGTGTGTAGACATTAAAAGTATCTTTAGATTTGATGTGGTTTAGTAACAAATTTTAATTTAGTAGTTTTTTAGCGGTGGTTTGGTGGTGGCTAGGGTGGCAGTGCAGTGGTAGTGGTATCTACCAAAGCTGTGTTGATAGAGAATTTTGTGGTGGATTTGATTTGTCGGTGGTTTGATTTGATTCTGTGATGATGGATGTGGTCTTGGTCGGTGCTAATGGCGCCTTTACCGAAGGCGGCTGGAGAAGATGAGCGGTGAAGGTAGGACTGTGACAGAGGCTGCCGGCCGATGGAAAAGATGAAAAGAAAGAAAAGGAAAACAAATGATAAATGAAACCAATTATCGGTAGAAAGAAAATAAAAATAGCACTAAAAAAGATAAATACGTGGAAAATTTTGGCTCGTACGTGTCATGCAGTATTTTTGTTGAAACTGGTGTTGGTTAGATAGAGTGGTACTTATCTCACTTCAAACAAGTATAGAGGGGTCATAGGACCGCCGCAAAGTTTAAGTGTTCAAGTAAAAAAAGCGGACAAGTTCAATGGGGGTACTTATGAATTTTGCCTTTTCTTTTCATACAAGTTTGATTACTGTGAAGAAGAAGAAAGGGAAGGTGAGACAAAGTCAATGATAATATCCCCCAATAGCGTGAAGGCCGTAGTTGAAGATTGAGGCAGGTCATTTTGGTAGGAAGAGTAGGTAAGGTGGCGCCAGCTAGTCGACTCTTGTTGTCCCTCAATAGAGAGCGAGAGTGCAATGCTTTTAATCTTTTAATATTCTTGATAATCCTGAGGGTGTTGCGGCTCCGAATACGAATGTTGAGAACAAGAAAGAAAGAGCTATGGTAGAGACAATTTCCATTCCTGTCCCTGTTGTTAATTCTACCTAGCACTCGTCCTCAACTCCTGCTAAAGCTACACATTTGGTACCTCTAGCTGAGAACCAAAATAAAGCTTCTGGTGTCCAAATTAGGCTCCAGGGGCAGTACCAGTGGGATCTTGAGTATCTAGTGATTTCAAGCTTTATTGCTCTCCCGAGTCAACTAATGCCTCAATACTTGAATAGATTTTTATATTTTCTCATCCCTATAACTAGTATACACTTTGTTAATTTGACCCAAGTCAACGCAGTAATAGTCTAAACTGATGATAATTGCTTAAGCCTACTTATTTCTCCTCTCTCTGAGTATGAATCAAGTATATTGGCAATCAATTTCCCTCTTTCGGGTAGAATTATGCACATTAAAAAATCAAGCAATTAGATAATAAATAACCTAATTGACCATGAATTATAAGATTCTTGTGGCACTGGAAATACTAGGATTCATTAACGAATTTAAAAGCAAAGAGAAAAATCAATGATACGAACCAAATAGGCGGAAGCGGTAAACTAAGATGCGGAAGCAATAATCACAAGATAACAAGAAAGTAAGGGATGGGGAAGAACAGAAATAGAAGAAAAGAATGGATAAACGATTCAAACCATGAATTCATTATCCGAGAGAGGAAGGGAAACTTGAACCATACAAGGATTCCGTACTAGTGACGGGTCTCCATAGGCTCCAAGCAAAGAGATAATCTGAAGCTTCAAGCTTCTACAAAGAAGAAGGCCTTGCCTCTCTTACTAAGTCTATTCTTCAAATCTAAACAAGCTAAATGAAATAAATGACTAAGTGTGGTATTTATAGGTTCACCACACTTCTAAATGAAATGTCTAAAAGCCCTCAAATGTAATAAAAACAATACAAGCCTCGTAGGGCCAAAATAGGAATTACGCATGGCATTCCCGTGCAAAACAAAGCAACTAGGCGCCCCGCCTAGTGTAGGTAGGCGCCCCGCCTAGTCTCATCAGGCGTCCCAAGCAGGCCCTCCGCCTACTGCAGAGGCGGACTGAGATCCAGAGGTCAGACACAAAGTGGGCGGTCCGCCTAGTCAAAGGGGCGGTCCGCCTGCTTCCTTGAAGGCTTGAAACGTCTCGAAATGTGTCTCCCGAGCCTCTCCTTTGGGTCCTAGGTGGTCCTCCTCCCGTGGCGCTCCTTTGCATGATCTTTAAGTCGCTTTCGGGGGCCTTGACTTGCGTCCTTTGTGCTCTCCAAGCTTGGTTCTTGATGGTTGTCGTTTAGGCCAATTTGGATCTTATCATCCTCCCCGTCTTGGAAGGATTTCGTCCTCGAAATCAAACCATCAAGCCTACATTAAAAACAAGCACAAACAAAGCTTCCCACTACAAGAGTAGGTTAGTGGCAAAAGTGTGGGAGAACATACTCTTATGATAGAGCCAAACATCAATACCAATAAAAAAGCTCATGTTTCCCAAGGAAACAACAAGTACTTGACTCATAAAGAAAGTGCATCCAACACAAGAACAAGCAAAGAGATCAATAGGACATAGAACATGCAAGATATAGCAATCAACTTCCCTATGACCCCTATGCCTATGATCAACACACCAAGACTTCAAATCAATATTATCACAATGTGACACATTGGCTTTGGCATGCCCAACACTCAAGGTGTGATCAACATATGGGATGGAGTAAGCAACATAATTCAAGCGACAACTAACATCGAATACTCCACTCCCTTCTTGGAAGCATTCTTACACACACCAAGAGTAACTTCCTCACCCTCAAACCCACCTCTAAGACAATCTCTCTCACTAGACAAACTATCAAGGAAAGCTTCCATAATGGCTTCTTCATCATTGTAGTCCACACAATCAAGATTAGGACTACTATAAGACGGACCAACACAATCAATTCCAAGATCATTCATCTCACTTAGAGTCTCAAAAAACGGATTGTCAATAGAGTTAGACCTTTCTAGCCATGGAGGGTCAATTTCACACTCTTCATACACACTTGAGGAGTCATCAAAAATAAGCCTTTCCATCCCATCCACTAGGGACTCCTTAAGGTCACTACCATCCTCACGACAACACATAGGTTCACCATTATCAAGCAATTCGTCAAGGGAAAGAATAGGGTATTCATTCAACTCGTCTTCCCCTTTATCAAAAATTGGTGGTGTGTCATAGCAAAGGTCACAATCAAAGTCAACTACACAATCTTCACTAAAGAGAGGTTCAATGAAAATCGAGCTCACATCATGATGTGGCTTATCATTCCTCTCAACTAGTGGCTCACAATCACACACAAGTTGACCATTTGACTCCCCACTAGTTGCAAACACATTGTAATCATATATCATCAACTAGTAAAGAGGTCTCACAAACACTCTCACATGACAAGGAAGCAACATGTTCAAGGGAAGGGCTTTCACATACCTTTGAATGGTCATTTAGCTCACTCAATGAACTTGAAGTATCTTGAATTGACTCTTCACCTTGAAGCTCACATTGAAGGTTCGCTTCACCTTGTCTTTCCCTTTTGGAAGATGATTGAGGCTCCAATGGCTTGCCTCCAAGATTTCCTACACAAGAAGTCTCACAAGTAGAAGAAAAAGATAAAGGGTTAGGGTTAGAATAAGGGGTGTCCTCACACTTTATAATTCTTTTTCCCTCTTTCTTTTCCCTCATTTTCTTTTCAAGGTCGGGTGTAGATTCGGGTGGTGACATCCCACTCACATCACTCATCACATCCTCTCCTTTTTCCGCTCGAGGAATGTCACCGGTCACTCCCTTACTCCTCTCAATCTTTTGTCTCTCAAATTCGGGTGAGTTGGGACGAGGCCCAAGAATACCCATGGCCGGAGTAGGTGGATTTCTAACATCAACCCAGAATCTAGGACTAAGAGACTCATCACTTGATGTCTCTTTCTTCTTTATTGGTGAACCACTTTGCTTTGGAGCTTGTGGTTTGGGGTTCACCTTGTTGACATATGCCAACTCTCTTCTTGCACTAGTCCCACCACTTCTTGTGTGTGTAGGGGTTCTTGATTGCACTCTTTGAATCATAGGGCTTCTCTTCAATGGTGTTCCTCCATTCCTCATGTTCATGGGCTTGCTTGGTTGTACTTCTTCTTCCCTAAGAAGGAGGAGTTGTAACTTCCCTTGTGCTTGAACACGGTAGCCATGCAACACTTCTTGGGCAATTTTGAAGTATCTATTGAAAAGCCAAGGCTTTCCCAACATAACATCACATCCCACTAAAGGACCTACTTTGCACTCCACTTCTTCTTCAAAGTTCCTTTGTGAAATAACTACCCTAGCCATTCCATCAACACAAGGTATTCCCAACCTTCTCACTACAAGATGGCTAATCCAACTTGCTTCACCACTATCCACTTGAAGCACATACCCATGATTCCCATTAAGGCTCACAATGAATTGGTACCACGCTCTTTGGCTCATGAGCTAATCTATGTAACGCCCTTTACAAAACCCCTCAATAGTACCTTCACTAATTGGGTACTTCCTAATTTCACCACTACTAGCAATACCATAACCCATAGTGCGACTCATTCCATCTCTTCCCTCGGCCTCATTCTCTTCCATCTCATCCTCCAAGTGTTGGAGTCGAGTGTCTATTGCCTCCATTTGAGCCAAGATGCTCGGAAGGTAGGCCTCAACTAACTCCCTCTCACTTACACCTTTCTCACCACTCCTGCTTCCCTCCAAACCTCCCTTATGGCTCCTTGTACCTGCAAAAGACATGTTAAGAAAGCGCAAAGGTTAGTATAAACAACCTCACTTGCTCTCCCTTACCTCTGGTGGTGGCTCTCAACACTCTTTTAGGGTGCACACTCCCAAACCCCCACCCAAAGATGTCCTTATCTCTTCTAAGAACCACAATGGTAAGATCAATCGACTAGTATACCCAAGTAATGGTCCGGAGTGGAGTTGATGCGACTCAATGTACGGAAGCTAGTTTAGTGCGCACTTGAAGCAAGCAAACTCTACGATTTTAAGTATAGACTTCAAGACACACAACACCCTAATAAATCAAAGATTAGTGCTAATAGAGTAGGACTAATACCCTAGAAACACTAACCAAGAAGTTAGGAAGCAAACGGAACACAAAAAGACGCGAAACAAAGCCAAACGGAAGACTTCCAGGAGTGGGCGCCCCGCCTCTGCAAGGTGGGCGGTCCGCCTACTCCAGGATCCAGAGAGCTGAAGAAAAACGGGCGGTCCGCCTATAGGAGTGGGCGGTCCGCCTACTGCTGCTTTCAGCACAGTCCGAAAACGGGTTTTTGGTCCTTTTGCACCCAAATTTCGACGTTCCAAGGTGTTTTTTTCCAATCCGAAGGTACCCAATGGTGTTTTCAACTACCATAATCAATCCCCAATGCTTTATATCAACACCCAATCCATAACAAATCCAAATCAAGCAATTTCAATCAAGTTCAAGGGTTTTTCAATTTTGGGGTTCTTTTGATTTTTTTCAACTTTAGATTCTCAACACCAAATCATGAAAAAAGGGTACCAAATCAACGGGTAATCATCATAGATCAATCCCCGATATCACACACCAAAGGAATCATCAAATCCAATCCACAACAAGAATTTTTTTGTATTTTTTCACTTTTTCAATTTTTTTGTTTTTTTTCTTTTCTCAAGAACATAAACACAATAAAAATAAAGTAAAGATAGGATGAACAAGGATCGAGGGTTTGTAGGAAAAACACCCGATCCGTGCTCTGATACCAAGATGATACGAACCAAATAGGCGGAAGCGGTAAACTAAGATGCGGAAGCAATAATCACAAGATAACAAGAAAGTAAGGGATGGGGAAGAACAGAAATAGAAGAAAAGAATGGATAAACGATTCAAACCATGAATTGATTCTCCGAGAGAGGAAGGGAAACTTGAACCATACAAGGATTCCGTACTAGTGACGGGTCTCCATAGGCTCCAAGCAAAGAGATAATCTGAAGCTTCAAGCTTCTACAAAGAAGAAGGCCTTTCCTCTCTTACTAAGTCTATTCTTCAAATCTAAACAAGCTAAATGAAATAAATGACTAAGTGTGGTATTTATAGGTTCACCACACATCTAAATGAAATGTCTAAAAGCACTCAAATGTAATAAAAACAATACAAGCCTCGTAGGGCCAAAATAGGAATTACGCATGGCATTCCCGTGCAAAACAAAGCAACTAGGCGCCCCGCCTAGTGTAGGTAGGCGCCCCGCCTAGTCTCATCAGGCGTCCCAAGCAGGCCCTCCGCCTACTGCAGAGGCGGACTGAGATCCAGAGGTCAGACACAAAGTGGGCGGTCCGCCTAGTCAAAGGGGCGGTCCGCCTGCTTCCTTGAAGGCTTAAAACGTCTCGAAATGTGTCTCCCGAGCCTCTCCTTTGGGTCCTAGGTGGTCCTCCTCCCGTGGCGCTCCTTTGCATGATCTTTAAGTCGCTTTCGGGGGCCTTGACTTGCGTCCTTTGTGCTCTCCAAGCTTGGTTCTTGATGGTTGTCGTTTAGGCCAATTTGGATCTTATCAATCAAATTCATGAATATCAAAGATAAAGAAAAATGATATGATATCCTTACGGAAAATCGCTTTAAAACCAAATTATAAACCGAACGTGGCAAAAGTATCAAATGGCATAAACTTATAAAATATCTAACCAACAACCTAATTGTAGATAAAGTCTGATGTATCACTATATTAATAAGGCTATTTTTTATGCCTAAAATTATACGTATAGGTTAAACAATTACTTATGGTTAGGATCACAAGAAATAAAGTAACTACAACGGATATGTATATAAATATAATGAAAGAAGTAAAGAATAAACAAGACGAAATAATTAAGAGAAAGGCAGAATAATTCATATTCCTTAAGAATAGCCGGATTCGGTGTGAAATTATCTGATGTACAATACAATGTTAGGAGGGGTATTTATAGTAGTGATACCCAGTCCTAAATAATATAAAATGAAAAGACTAATAATGCTATGGGCCTTTAACTCAAGGTGGTGATATACACTAAACCCCTAACTAGGAGACTGTAAACCCTAGGCGGCGGGATGTATACCCTGTGTCCTATAGCCATGCTGCTTAAATGGTCGTTGGCTCCAGGAGTGGGCGACTATCCTCTGCACCCGCTCGCTTGTAAGATAAGTCTAGTCTCGCCAGCTGGACTCACATACCTGTAATGGTAGATGACGTAGTTTTGCCCACACAGTTAGTCCTCCTACTTGCTGAGTACCGACGCAAGCAGTCAGAATGTGAAAGCTGCGTAGATGTGAAAAGATATCTCACTTATTCCTAGAAACTCGCAGTCTCTTTGATCAAGAATGGAATTGATTCCCTCATGAGCTAAGCGTGTTTTCCTCTGATTGGCTGATACCGATTTCATGCACCATTCCAAGAACTGCTACTAACTGTTCCGAATCGTTTCATATCTCAAATAATAACAACGTCTGTTCATTTAAAACATCATCCTTATCTCTTTCTTGCCTATAAATAGGGGCGTCATGATAGTGGAGAAATCACAAACTCTTCAGAAAATACTGCACTTCTTTAGCAACTTCTTATAATAGTGAAGAACTTCCTTTTCTTTCAAACATGTTTGCCTTCGACCCTAGTTTGATATTCCTAGGAAACCTTCTTTATTTCGAACGAATGTTGTTGAGGAAACAGTGGGAGAATACTCATCTATGGTTATCTTCCATTCTTTCTTCAACTGTAAAGGAGTGAATGGAGCCCTCCGAGTCATGAAATTTAATCATGATTCTGATGATGATGCTCTTTGGAATGTCTTTGTTGTTGCAGGCACACTGATTTCGGTATATCCGTCTTCACGCCTGATGATTGATGTGATATTCTTCTAATCATGTGGCGCGTGGCAGCAGAGGAATGCCATCCCATTCGGGCTTCTTGTAGTTCGCTCATCTCCTAGTTGCTAGGGAACATATCCCAGAAGCAGCTCATTTTGCATGAGGAGTGCGTCCTGGAATATCATCTCCTTCTTCATGTGGTTGATGCCCTAGAGTATTCCCCATAGCAACAACATTCAGGGTGGCTGTATAGCTCCGACCTGTTCCTCAGTTTTGGAGTGTGCATAAGCTTCTAATCATTCAGGGAAGAGGTAGTATAAGGCATTCCCGAGATTCAGGAGGGTTCCTCATTGGAGTCTCTCCATGTGAATCCAAGTAAAGTCTTTCAGTGCCCATTCTGTTGCCTCCGCCTTTCTACTGAGGGATTCCTCAGTAGGGCTGATTTTCCCAGTTCCTGTGGCGCAGCGCCACAAAGATATTGCTGCTTGGGCATCAACATTGGAATTTCTCCTTCTTGTTGTCGGGAGAGACTTCGATGCAATAGCTACAATCCAGATAAAGAGTCTCCAACCATGCAAATTCGAAGGAACGTACAAATTTAATCTTCTCTTTATTTTTTCTGCAATTGTTATAAACAAATGCTTTACTCAGGAAGAACTAAATGTATATTGTGAGCCTATGGGCTGCGTGTTATTAATGAAACAGTTGTTCAATAATATTTATACGTGCTTGCATTATTACATATTTTGCAATTTATAGTAAAGTAGTATGTTTGTGCACCTAAACATTTAGATGGCTTCGGGTTGTCCTGAATGTCCTAATGTTTAGAACTTTTATCAGTGTGCCTTCTTTGAGAAATTACGTCTGTTGTGCACCAATATTTGACAGCTAGGTTGCATCTGTAGGAGATGGCTTTATGAGCCCACAATAGGACGACTTTAAGCTGTGTGATAACAAGCAATTTTGCGTCCGACTTCAAACTTCTCCACTTAGTTACTTGAGTATTTAAGACTTTCTATCTCTACGCGAATGGGAGTCCCCGTCGGTATGTAGGTGTAGTTGTTGAATTAACAAGCTCAACTTACGAATAATGCCTTCTGGCTGAGCTAGACGTGATCTCGCTCTAAGCGAGTACTGTACTCTACTTTTAATAGCAAAAAGTGAGTGTATTACTTCAACTTAGGTCTGGTCGGGGCTAAGAATAATTGGATCGTAGATGGATTTATAAATAATAAGTAAAACTGACTAAAAATAGTAGTTTTATTGATAATAGGGGCGCGAAGCCTGAGATGTTGTGGGTAAAAACTCGTAACATGATTGATGAGTATGAAAATACCGCGATCAAAGTTAAAAAGAAATTAAAACATAAAAATAAATTCCTTTAAGATACCTTATGCTCGACCCTCAGAAGGTTCGGAGGCATGTGCTTGGGCTTCCATACTTGAGGGTGCTGAGCCTGGAGATGTTATCTCTTGGCCATTGACAACCCGACGGTATAGTTATGTGCCAATCAAACAATAATGAATGGCTTGCTTCTGCAGTTGTCTGCTTTCTGATTTGTCATCAGGGAGGATTCCTTTTCTCAGGTAGTTGATCAGCGTGTGCCGCTGTCCTGCAGCGGATCCTGTGTCTGGAACTTCAAGGTTCATCAGGTCCACAAGGGATTATTAACCACACGTGCTGATCATATGAATCTTTAGACGCTTTGCCTATGTTCGAACTTTCTTCTTGACAGGCAAACTCCCATGTCTGAAAATTTTTCAGGAGTGCTTTCATTCTGTTCTGCCGATCTTGTGTGCAGATGCCCTCTGTGGTGAAAACTTCTTTGACTTGATCGATGATCAGTTGAGGGCCGCTGAAGAGGAAGATCTCCCTGGCCCCCAGTATGTAGGCTAAGTCAAGGGCTTGAATTATAGCTGCATACTCTGCTTCGTCGATTTGAGCTATGGTGGTCTTACGAAATACCATCCCACCGGGTGTTCTAACCCGTAGATTGAGATCGGCACCTTCCCTTTTCAAGTCCACTTCAATGCTGATCTCCCAACGACCGGGCTCGATCCCTTCTCTATTTCTGATTGACTCCTCCATCCGTGGTTTCAGCTTCTCCAAGAAGTCTGAGGTGAAATCCTCTATTTCCTGTGACTCAAGTGCTGTACGGGGTTGGTAGATAATTTCATACTCTCCCAGTATCTCGACCCATTCTACCATCTCCTCCAACAGTCCGGCTTTAGACAATATGGTCCGTACCGGTATGGAGAAGAGCATATTTACCATATGGTCGAGGAAATATGTGCGCAGCTCCTGGGTTGTCATGATCACGGCCGCGATAAACTGAAAAAGGAAAGGCAGAAACTTGTCTTGGCATGATTGTCTTTTGCTGGCGTACTTCACAGGGAATTGTCTCCAATCCTACTCTCGTACAAGGATTTCATTTCATGCTATTTCTAGGATCGAGACATATAATAATAAATGCTCTCTTGTTACTGGCTCAGTTATCACCGGAAGCTGTAGGAGCTGCATATTAGTCTGGGCTATGGTTAGGTAACTCTGTATCAGCCATAAGGCCCCCCTGTCTTTCCAGCACCTCGGAAAGCTAACATACCAATTCAGTGGCCTTGGGGACTAGCTGATCCATCACTGCCAACCGATCCCGCAGTTCGCTGATCTCTTCTCTGACCTCTCGCTCCATGGCCTCAAACATGATGGATTTCGGCCATATTTATTTTGGCTATCGGCCGTACACCAAGATTCCTTCCATAAGTAGGACGATATTCTCCAGGTGAAGACCGTTCACCTCGTAAGTTAACAATCCCGCGCGAGGTTGGGTATTTGAAAACATGATAAAGTGTTGAGGGTACTCCCTTGACACTGTGTATCCATGGCCGTCCCAAGATAACATCATATGGTAGATTGCAATTCAATACTTGGAAGGAGGTTATGCTCGTCACGCCCAGTATATGAACTGGTAGAGCTAATTCTCCGATAGGCTTTTCTTGGGATCAATTGAAACTAATTATCTGCGGGTCTTTGAGGCTACTTGACAGCACACATCATTATTCTGCAGTACCTCCCCCCGAATAATGTTCGTGCTACTTCATGGATCGACCATGGCTCACTGGATGTGTAAGTCAGATATTTCCACAGGCTCGACGAGGTCGCCTTGATGTTCTGCGTCTTCCTCCAAACCAAATAGGATTTGACCTTTCAATTCCCATGGCACTGTAGTCCACCGTGCAGTGTTGGGTTCCATAGTTGACAAGATTGTGCTGATAGTCTTTGAGTTTTCTAAATCTGGTGCTTTGGAATGTCGTGGTCCTTCTTCAATCAAATCTTTAAGATGCCCTTGCTTCAAGAAAAAGCTCGATTTCAATCATCCAAGCTTTATAGTTGACTGTGGTATGACCGCCTATGCGATGAAAATCACAATAGGCCGTTGTGTTCCTCCCCATAGCTCCTTTCGCTGTAGGCGACCATCGGACCCTTGGACCTAATCTACTAAAGTGATTTGCGACTAGATCCACAGCATTGACTCGCAAACCAAAATACCTGAAGTTATGAGGTTCCATCCGCTTCTCTTGAGATCGTCGTGCTCGGGAGTTGTTCTACCTTCCGGCTCTTGATTGGTTCTGAGCCTTTGGCTTCACCCTGCTTGCATTCTATTCTTCTTCTTCTAAAGAAGGCCTCCCTGCTCTCTTCCCTCGCTCATCTTTGGGTTATGAGAGTTGTCTGGCTCCAAGCGAAGCTTTTCGGTATATCTTAGATGCAAAGCGCTCCATGTGTTCACGGGGTGCTAGGTTAAGCTCCACAGCAACTCCCTGGTTGCCAACGATCCCTTTGAATTCAGACTTGTGCAAAAGGCTACCACAACGATGTTGTCAGGAACCGGAGGAAGCTACATACGTTCCTTCTAAAAATCTGTCAAGGTAGTCCTTTAGCAGCTCATTATCTCATTGACGTATCGCCAAAAATATCTTCCATGCGCTTCTCCCGCTTGCGGGCACCAGAATGCGCTTTCTTGAACAAGTCTTGCATTTGAGTGAATGATTTAATGGATCCCATCAGTAGCTGAGTGTACCCAGCAAGGTCCCTTTAGTCAAGGTCAAGCCAAACCTCTTCACTAGAGTAGACTCGATTTCTTCCTTGGTGATATCATTACTCTTCACAACCGTGTAATATGCAGCAATATGCTCGTCCGGATCGGATCTTCCATCATACATTAGGTTATCCGGCAAGCGGAAGTACTTTGGTATGCGGACCATTGCAATACTCGCTTTGTATGCATGCTTATAAAACTTTTGCTCATCTACCGTGGTAACTTGGGGTAAAGCACCCTGCACATTACCAATTTGATCGTGGATTGCCTTCATCTCTTTTATGAGGTCCTAAATAACAGGAGCTCCTTTGAGTTCTTGGTTGTTGATTGTTGACGAATCTCCCGGGGCGCATCCATGCTGAGCCTTTGATTAGGAGCTGATGCTGGTGAATTATTCGTGGGGGCTGGTCCTCGCTGGGATGCTGGCCTCTGAGAGAATTCGGCAAACATCGCTCCTATCTTCTGGGATATCCCATCAACTATGTTGTCTGAGTTCTTCTCAGACGCGGTTTTGAGGAGATTTACAAGGTAACCTCTGAATTCAGAATTACCTCCCACATGTTGATCGCCTTCCCCATTGCTGGTAACGAGGATTGGTTCTCGAGAGGCGTCTTTCGGTTGCTCAGCGGGATCTCTAGGATGTATGCTGGAATCGTCGATATCCTTTGCGGACTCGACTACTGCATCTGCAGTAGTTCTTTGGAATGCTATCCTCATCAGACATGATTGCGTCTTTTTCCTTCGTAGAGTACCTACAATTGTCTAGGCCTCATAGTGGGCGCCAAACTGTTTATGCCTAAAATTGTACATCTAGTTTAAACAATTACATATGGTTAGGGTCACAAGAAATACAATAACTACAACGGAAATGTATGTAAATATAATGAAAGCGGTAAAGAATAAACAAGACGAAAAAATACAATGTAAGGAGTGGTATTTATAGTAGTGATACCCAGTCCTAAATAAGATAAAATACAAAGAATAATAAGGTTATTGACCTTTAACTCAAGGCAGTGATATATACTAAACCCTAAGTAGGAGACTGTAAAATCTAGGCGGTGGGATGTATCCCTTGCGTCCTATAGTCGTGCCGCCTAAACGGTCATTGGCTCCAGGAGCGGACGTGTATTCTCTGCACCCGGTGGCTTGTAAAATAAGTCTAATCTCGCCAGCTGGACTCGTATCCTCGTAATGGAAAATGACGTATTTTTACCCATAGAACTACTACCGCATCGACGGATTAGGAACCGTTGACACGGACGGATGTTCCACGGGATTTTGCTGCTAACATGGAAGCTTTTTAAAGAAGGCTAATGGATATTAGAACCTAGTTGTCACGCTTTCTCCTCTATTGCTTCGGTCGAGCTCGTCTGTGACATACATCCGTGCTCACGTTTGGACTCATTTACTGCCATTTATATCAGCCACTGAGAAGCGTGGCAACGTCTAGGCCACAATTGCCACAATCGGTCACAATTGACGTAAAACTTTGGAGAGTTAGTGAGGAATATTAACGTTTAGTCATTTCACAGATTTATCCACGTATTAGTACTTAGTAGTAAGTACTAATTATTCCATATGATATCCTGTTTTAAAGAATACAACAATTGTTGTATAATCTAAACTAGTATTTCTTACACAGATTGAGAATTGAAACAAACATCGGATAAAATACTACATGAGTTTATATCATAGATTATTTCACTTGATATACCAAATCAAATGACTCATTATATTTAACTCCTCGTGCTAAGATTACAAAAAAGCAACCAATTTAAATAATAATTTTATTATTTATAGTGAATACTTTTGCAGCGATAGGTGAATACTTCGACTAATAACAAAGAGGATGTAGGGCCTAAACTGTCTTTTAAGTATTTTTAAAATTTTACATAGAGGATGCTATAATGGGAGTTTACCACATTGCTTTCTGAATTATGTTTTGGTGAAAATTATTTACCCACCCACTCCCCCCCCCCCCTCCCTCAATTTTTCTTTAAAAATTAAAGTTAATCTACTTTACCCTCTAAATTTTCAAATATTATCTTTTTTCTTCTTTAATATAATAATATCTTTTGATTATATATTATGAACTCATTTATAAAATGAATAAATATTATTCTCATATGAAAAAAATACTAAAGAATAATAACAGTAATGTAATAAATGAAATGAAATGAATTTAAAATGGTAGATTAAAACTATTTTGCTTATATTAATAATTTTTAATAGAAATCAAAAATCAAAATTAGTCTATTAGACAACTGAAAATAAAATAGATTATACTTCAAAATCATATACTTAATGCATGCAATACATTAAAAAATAAGATATTAAAATATAGTTAGATTTGACAACAAATCTAAAATATCATATGTGTATACTTAAAATGAATTTTAAGTAATATTTTTTATTTATGATAATGACTCAAAATTCATATACAAAGTACGAATAAGATAGAAATTAAAATTTTAAATAAATATACATACACACACCGAGAGAGAGGATGAGCAATACATTTTGTGCATTGATAAGGGGTAAAATATGCGGAAGCAAATATTCTATACGAGCGGAAGCAAATAATAAAGATAACAAGAAATCAAGACTAGGAAGACAAGAAATAAGAAGAAAGAAACGAATTCAATTCACATACGTTGACTGAATTCAAAGGGAGAAATGAAACTCGAACCTTACAATGGATTCAAACTAGGTGTCGATCTCCACAGGTTCCAAGTTATACAAGGTTCACGAAGCTTCAAGCTTCGAACTCGAAGGGCTCGGCCTCTTCAGCGTTCTCTCTTCTATCTCAAGTCTAAAAAAAAGAAAGCTAATGAAGAAAAATGGCTAAGTGTCATATTTTTAGTCTTTCATAAGACATGGTGAAATGACTAAAATACCCACAAAGTGAAATAAGACATACAAGGCCACTTAAGGGCAAAATAGGAACTTCACTCCAAAAATTTTGAAGTCTTCAGCGTGGGGCGCTCCGCCTAAAATTTCCATTGATCAAAATGGTGCCACAGCTAGGCGCTCCGCCTGGACCAACAGTAGTCTAGGCACTCCGCCTAGAACTCAGGCGCTTTGCCTGGAACAAGAGTAGTCTAGGCGCTCTGCCTAGAACTCAGGCGCTCCGCCTGGAACAAGAGGAGTCTGGGCGATCCTCCTGGCTGAGCCGGGCGCTCCTCCTTCCTTGGTGCTCTGATGCATGATCTTCAAGTCACTCCCGGAGACCTTGACTTGCAATCCTTGTGCTCTCAAGCTTGGTTCTTGATGATTGGTATCTTAGCTTGATTTGCCCCGTATCATGCATATATATATATATATATATATGCTTAGTGCACATAGTTCTAAAGTAACAATGATAAAAATATCGTTATATTTTGTTTCACGAAAAGATTATACCATTCATAATATTAATGGACTTATATAATTATAAAATAATATAATATTATTTAAATAATAAGTAGAACATATGGGGAGTGTAAATCACTTTCACCCAATATGTTTTAGAATGAGAAAGCTATAAGTAGTTAAAGAATGATATAATAAGGTAACCATCACTATTTTGGTCAAGCTAAACTTTTTTAAAGAAGGATCCAATTGCATTTTGCTACAATTAAAAAGACGAACCTAGAATATTCAATTTGAGATAGAAAAGCAGCTTTTTGCAAAATCAGCGTATAGCGATCAATTAATGTCAAGTCTTATATTCAAGATTAGTTTTAGCCTTGTCGTTATGAGAGGACAAGAGCGAAAGAATCTGTAATATTTTCAATGTCAAACTATTCTAATTTGCATCACGTGAACAACCTTTATGAGAGGAATAAATCCTCCAGTTACGCGTTAAAACAGGTATATACAAATGTAAATCCTTTTCTCATATCCAAAATTAACCCGTAAGCACTAAACGAGCCCCAAAGTCAATAATTCCTTTTCAATTTCGTTTGTTGTACAGTAGTTCTACTTTGTGAGAAAGATGTGTTTTTTTTTTTGGTAGGAACACGATATTTATAAATACTTAACTTAAGGGGAATTACATAGTATGCTCATACGGATTCCATTGGGATCAATCGTATGAGCAGCAGAGTTCATAGAAAACATAGGAATAGCATGCAATGCACTTAGGTTTCCTAACTTAGATAATAACAAACAATTACTATCCGAAGTTTTTTTCACAAAACTAGTGCCTTCCTGGTACTTCTTTAGAGCTTCGTTCAAAAAATCAGGAGGTCTTGCATAATGGATGGTGTCAAAAGATTTGGACCTTCAGGGAGCTGCTTTCGCCAGGAGATGAGCCACTCTATTTCCTTGACGAAAATTATGCCGGATTTGCGGCATTTCCAGCTTGTGCATTAAGAACCTGCATACATGTACAATAGAAGCATAAGTAGGTGATGGATTTTGTAATAATGAAATTACCTCCGTTGAATCAGTTTCAATCTCTAGGGGACTGAATTTTTGATCAACAGCTAGAAGTAAACCTTCGTATAAGCTTAAAAGCTCAGCATGAATGTAATTGTATGCATGGACCTCTCTATGATAACCCAGAATCTGCTGGCCTTTAAAATTTCTAAACACTCCTCCTACGCTAGCAGATTGATCATCATATTTAAAGGAGCCATCAATATTGAGCTTAATTGTATCATGTCGAGGAGGGAACCATGAAACTCTTATATCCTTAATAATACTCTTTCTAGAGTTGACTGAGGTTAAGAGCTTAAATTCTAGGGTTTTATTCCGAACTTCGTTGAAACCCAAAGGAGAGCTCATATTGTTTACATTGTTATGGTTTCTATTAACCCATAAGTTCCAGAAAGATGTGTTATTCTCAACATTGTATACTTTATTAAATTATATGTCATATAATTTAACTGGACACATAATTTAAAAGAGATCTTAAGCTTTTGTTAATTGAAATACTTTAGAACATTTACTCACATCATCCTAATTTATATGAAGATTTTTTGATTTCGAAAATCAAACTTCTTAATTTTGATAGTGGATTTGGACATAGAATCTTTAAGTCTAGAAATTAATAATTTAAAATATTTAAAAGATACATAATAAAATTGCTGTTAAAGAAGAACTCGTTTGACTCCAGAGAATCAAACACCTTCTCCTATAATTGGACAGAGGGAGCATGTTGTTTATGCCTAAAGCATGATTGATAGGCAAAAAGTTAAATTTATATGTCGGGCCATAGACAATAGTTATATATCAAAGAACATAGAGTATGGTTAGCATTGTATTGTTTGAAGGAATGTTACAATGAAGTAGTTGGGATATTTATAGGTTTAACTTTATCCCAATTCTAATTTTAATATAACTCTTTTCCTAAGACTTGAGGCCCATTACAAGAGGCGGTTGCCACCATAGATAGGAATAAGGTTAGAGTAAAGGCAGCTAAACTAAAGTAGTGTGCCCGTAAGTTCTCCGCCAATGCAGCTCGTGCAGCTGGTGAAGAAGTTGATGTGTGTATTGGTAAAAATATGACTTGGAGCCGAAGAGTAAAGTTCGGGACATCTCAAATGATAATCACGAGTTGGTTGTGAGGCTGGTAATATGGCTCACGAGGCGAAGGCCTCGGAATCGCAATCATTTTATCCACGGAGTAAGATCAGCTAGGGAAACAGATAGCTCATCACCCCGAGGCGAAACGATCTTAGCCTCGAGGTAGGCAGTTCTGCTCCCAGTGTAGTTAACGCCCATGACCTCCTCCCACGATCTCAGCATTTAATGGGAAGAGACAGTGGGTCACTCCATGATCAGCAAAAGGAAAGTGGGTTAATTAATGTCCTTAATTGTCTCTATCCATTGTCTATAAAAAGCATTAATTTTATCTTGTAAAGGTATTCAGAAATATTGGTAAAAATCTGCCGAATTGTAATCTCAAAGCATTCCTATTGGAATCATTTGTCTGGTGTTCTTATTTTTTACTTATTATTCAATATTTTCTTGCTTTTGTCTAACTTTGATACATCAAATTTTTTGTAACCCCTAAACAAATTCAATTGTGACCTAAATTCGATTTGGGCATATACAACATGTACTCCATAGATTCTTAACACCCGTTGTCCTTTAGGCTTATTAGATTTTGGTCATCGAACCTTTGAGTCTGTTATTGCGTGCGGCGTAATTTATACCCACATAGCCAGTCCCCCCACTCTCTGAGTGCTGATATAAGTACTCAGGAATCCAAATGAAGTGAAACGACGTGCCAATAATAGTTCAGTTGTACCTTTGTGATGTCTGCACTGCTTGACTTGTGACTGACACTTCGTCTCTTGATTAAACGTGTGTCAGTGCCTTGCTAGTTTCCTAGTCTTATGTGTCTTCCCACAACCATCATTTCGCTCGGCCACTCTTGCCCACTTGTAACGTGTTTTTGTATCCTTAATTATCATCTTCGACTGTTTTACATCTCTTTTTTTTTTCATTCCATTATTTTTCCTATACAATAGCCCCTCTTTTCACATTCTCTTTCACATTCTTTTCGTATCTTATTCATCTTGTGTCCAGAGTAATTGTATTGGATAAAAATAGACGTGCTCGGTCAGCACCTCGGCATGATGGACCGAAGAGAATGCGAGCCGATGCTCCGAAGAGAGGTGGTTGAACTCGCGACTAAGTCACCGAAGTCGAGCTCCAAAGCCATTACCGAAGGCAAGTTGAGGGTTGAGCTTCGGTGACATCTCCTCTTAACCGAACAGCAAAATCACACCACCGAACCCTTGCGACCAAGCTTCGGTGACCACCTCGGTTCCAGCGGCTTTGCAGCCCACCACTTCACCCCACTAACTTCTCCATTCAATGTCGAGATCGTGGGACAATGCACTAGCTGATGGTGGAGAACATGGGCAAGGCTCTTAGGCCTATAAATAGTAGCTCATTTTGTATCATAGGCATCCAGAAATTAATACTGAAACTCTGCCCAAATTTGTACTCACAATCATATATTGAAATACAGTTATTCTTCCGCATTTACGTCTTTTTCGTGTATTTATTCAACTTTAATACGAAGAATTGCTTATATTCGAATCCAAATTCGATTTGTTGTCCTAAAATTGATTTAGGCCCATACAAATTGGCGCCGTCTGTGGGGATATAAGCAGTAACGCTTTGTTCCAAAGTTTCACATCCGTTTTTCATCAAAGCTTACGATTCAGCAACGTTATGGCTGATAATAGCGGTAACAATAGTGAACGGGGTGACGTTCCGTTGAACCAACAGCCCATTTCACCAATGACAACTGAAGAATTCCAGATTTATGTTGTCACTACGTTAAGAGCTCTCCAGACTACACAGGATGAGCAAGCTAGCATTAACGCCGAGTTCCGCACTTCGTTGGAAGCGAGGAACAGTGCCGCACCGAACAGCACCCAGGCTCCGGCTCTTGGAGGAGGCATCCCGCCCTTCGTTCCTACGGGCGCGATAATAGGGGGACCTCCCAACGGGGCCACGTCTAGGGGCTCGGGAAATGCACCAGCTACAACACCACACTTCGGGACGATTCCCACCATGGCTGAGACAACATCCTCGGTCGATGTCGAAAAATTGACCAGGGAGATTGAGGCTCGCATCGAGGCGCGCGTGGAAAAGTGCCTCGAGGGCATGCCGGGGGTTCCAAAGAAGGAAGATGACCTCGATATTGATCAATACAGAGAACTGCCCTTCAAGCCCGAAGCAGCTCCAGCTCCAACCCCCAAGAACTTCAAACTCATGTTTTTGAAGAAATATGATGGGACTACCGATCCCAGAGAACATGTGAGAGAATACATGGCAATGGTGAAGAGCAACGACCTAACGGCTATAGAGCTCGATTCGATGTTCTTGAAGAAATTTGGCGAGTCCTTGGAAAAGGGGGCTCTACGTTGGTATATGTGCTTGCCAGCGGGGTCGATATCCACCTTTAAGGAAATGTCTAGCGCCTTTGTCAAGGCGCACACCGGGGCACAAAAGATCCTCCAAAGGAATGAGGATATATGCGAAGTGAAACAAAAGCCCGGTGAGCCTCTCAAAGAATTTCTTGAGCGATTCCACGCCGAACGCATGGAATTACCTCGGATGGACGATATCTTGGCCATCATGGCATTTGAAAATGTATCAATATTCGCAATTCTGACGCTGCCGCTGAATTGCGAAAAGAACTCCAACAATATCAGGTCCTAACATGGGAGGATCTGCACAAGCGCACTTACTCCAAGATTAGATTGGAGGAGGCTGAATTCCAAAGCCGAGGTTATCATCAAGGAAACCGAGTCGAATCTTCGCACCGCGCCGAGGCTTCGCGAAGCAACCCGAAGGGGAGGTATGAGCCATATACCTCGACAAGGCAGCATGTCAGCCAAAGGCTGGGAAACTCCTTCGGTAATTCATACCCGAACTCACACATAAGCCAACGGCTCGGAGAGAAGGTTCAATCCAATACGAACCAAAGAAATCCCTCAAGCACAGCTTCGGCCACAAAAAAAGATCTACCTCGGATCCAAGACTACAACTTCAATATATAGACCTCGGAGCTGGTCAATGTAGTCAAAGGGACTGCCGGGGTAAGGGTTCCCAATGATATGAGGACCCCGGCGGATAAAAGAGATCATAATCTGCGCTGTGAATTCCATGCAAATTACGGCCACAGGACCGAGGATTGCAAAGCTTTGCGCCTCGAGGTAGCTCACTTGCTGAAGAAGGGAGTCTTGGCCGAGTTCCTTACTGACAAGGGGAAAGACAATTTCTCCAAGAACCGGGGTGATGGGCAACCACCTCGGGCTCCACCCCCGGAGAGAGTAGTGAATGTCATTTCCGGGGGATCAGAAGTGAACGGGGTGAACTTCGCGGCTGCGAAAAAGTTCGCCAAACTGTCGATCACGATGGAGAAAAGAACCTGGGTTAGAGGCTCGGGCAAAGAAATCGTGTTCGATGACGATGACTGTGATGGAATGATGTTCCCCCACCACGACGCACTAGTCATCATGCTGAGAATCAATGACTCCGACATCAAGCGAGTCTTGATTGACCCCGGTAGCTCGGTCAACATAATCAGCTACGGGGCCGTTAAGAAGATGTGGCTCAAAGGAGAAGTTGTTCCCAAAGCGACGGTGTTGGCAGGTTTCAACTACTCCACAGAGAAGACATTAGGTGAAATCACACTCAAAACATTCGCCGAGGGAGTTAGCAAAGAAACATTGTTCTAGGTGATGCCCGAGGACCTTGCCTATAATGTGATCCTCGGTAGGCTATGGATCCATGCCATGGAAGCTGTTCCTTCCACGCTGCATCAAGTGATCAAATTCCCTACACCTTGGGGGGTTCGGTCGATAAAAGGACAACAGCGAGTAGCGAGAGAGTGCTACTCGGTCGCCTTGAAGAGCGGAGTCGCCCCGAACGGGCCAAAGAAATAGCAATCAACGCAACTGGGATCTACCGAGGCGGACCTCCAAGGTGAGATAGAAAAGATTCCTGCATGCGTTCAAGAGCCTCGGAAGCAAAAAGCCGAGGACTCCACCATTGAAGAACTGGAATCTTTCACTCTATTGAAAGATTTTCCAGAGAGAAAAGTATACATCGGCTCGTAGTTGGACCCGGAGTTGAAAAAGGAAATCATCGAAGTTTTAAAGTCCAATAACGATTGCTTTGCTTGGTCTCATTCAGACATGACTGGTATCGATCTGGAGATCATGACCCACAAGCTTAACGTGGACCCAAAGTTCACCCCGGTAAAGCAGAAGAAGAGACCTCATGCCGGGGTCAAAAAGAGAGCAATCGAATATGAAACCACAAAATTGCAAGAAAATGGTTTCATAAGAGAGGTTAAATACCCCGAATGGCTGGCCAATGTGGTGGTCGTACCGAAGAAGAATGGCAAGTGGAGAATGTGTGTAGACTACACTGACTTGAATAAAGCTTGCCCCAAAGACTCATATCCATTGCCACAAATTGACAGGTTAATAGACTCCACGGCTGGACACAAACTATTGACCTTCTTTGATGCATATTCGGGCTATAATCAGATCCTCATGGACCCGAAGGACGAAAAGAAGACCTCGTTCATCACCGACCGAGGTACTTTATGTTATAAGGTGATGCCCTTCCGCTTGAAGAACGCCGGGGTGGCCTATCAAAGATTGGTATGTCGCATGTTCAAGAAGTATATTGGGAAGTCTATGGAGGTCTACATAGACTATATGCTCATCAAATCGATCGGAATGGAGGATCATTTGAATCACTTGAGGGAAGCCTTTACTGTTTTGAGGCAATACGGCATGAAATGGAATCCTGAGAAGTGCGCCTTCGGCGTTGGATCAGGCAAATTCTTGGGATTCATTGTCTCTGAACGAGGCATCGAGGCTAATCCTGATAAAATCAAAGCTATCGAAGAGATCCCTGAGGAGTTGACCGGGGTGAAAGAGGTTCAACGCTTGACTGGCCGAGTCGTCGCCTTGAGTCGATTTATCTCAAGGTCCTCGGAGCGATGCCACAAGTTCTTCTCCGTTTTGAGAAAAAACAATCACTTCGAATGGACACCGGAGTGTAAACAAGCGTTGAGAGATCTGAAGCAATACTTGGCTAACGCACCGTTGCTGGCCAAGCCAAAAGAAGGTGAAACATTGCTGGTCTACCTGGCCGTGTCCGAGGTGTCTGTCAGCGCTGTGCTGGTTCGGGAAGAAGATGGCAAGCAACAGCCGATCTATTATGTGAGCAAAGACACTCCTCAACGCTGAAACCAGGTATCCACATTTGGAAAAACTAGCACTTGCTTTACTTGTTACTGCTCGGAAACTACGGCCCTATTTCCAATGTCACCCAATAGCGGTAGTTTCAAGCTTCACTTTAAGAAGCATATTGCATAAACCTGAGTTATCGGGGAGGTTATCAAAATGGGCGGTAGAGTTGAGTGAGTATGATATCACCTATCAACCTCGGACAGCCATTAAGTCTCAAGTCCTAGCCGACTTCGTGGCCGACTTCAGTGTTGGGATTCTGCCCGAGGCAGAAATGGAAAACTCCATGGCAAAAGGAACCTCCTCGGGGCTATGGATACTTTACACCGATGGAGCGACTAACTCCAAAGGTTCAGGTTTAGGCATAGTTTTGAGAGCACCCACCGGGGAGAAAGTCCGGCACTCGGTTCGGTTCAAAAAAGTGACCAACAACGAGGCCGAGTACGAGGCAGCTTTAGCGGGTTTGGAGCTAGCTAAAGAAATGGGGGTGGAAAGAATCAAACTGAGATGCGACTCAAAGTTGGTAGTGAACCAGGTCCTCGGTGATTATACGGCTCGGGAGCCCAGAATGCAGCTATACTTGGATCGAGCACAAAGGATCTTGGCCCAATTCCATGAATGGCAAGTTAAACAAGTGCCTCGGGAGGAAAATACCGAGGCTGATGCTTTGGCAAATCTGGGGTCGGCGATCGACGAAGCTCACTCGGGGACTGACTCAGTGGTTCGGTCGTTGTCCGCACAAATGAGAGAGATGAAGTTGCAGGTCAACTCAGTGGACAACAGATGGGATTGGCGGAGTAAGTTCATCTCTTACTTCGACTCGGGGACTGTTCCCCAAGATAAGAAAGAATCAAAGAAGTTAAGGACCCAGGCCGCCTCGTACCACCTGATCGAGGGTAATCTATATAAAAGGTTATATTGCGGCCCGATGGCCAAGTGTTGGGGTCCCGATGAGGCAAGATACGTGATGGCCGAAGTGCACGAAGGTGAGTGTGGTAACCACTCGGGGGGAAAATCATTGGTGCGTAAGCTATTAAGAGCTGGGTATTATTAGCCCACAATCAGTGCCGATGTAAAAGCCTTCGTGCAAAAATGTGATAAATGCCAACACCATGGGCGGATGATCCACCAACAGGCCGAGCCTCTACATTCGGTGGCATCACCATGGCCCTTCATGAATTGGGGGATGGACATTGTTGGACCATTGCCCAAGGGAAAAGGTGGTGTTCGCTTCATTTTAGTGCTAACTGATTACTTCACAAAATGGGTGGAAGCCGGGGCTCTCACCGAAATAAAGCAAAAGCTAGTAATCGACTTCATCAAAAAGAACATCATCTACAGGTTCTGCGTCCCAAGAGAGATTGCCTGTGACAACGACAAACAATTCATGGGGGCAGCCATCACTAATTTCCTTAAGCAGTGGGGGATCAAAAGAATTGCCTCAACTCCTTATCACCCAAGTGCCAATGGCCAAGCTGAGTCTTCAAATAGAATCATAATTGAAAACCTCAAGAAAAGACTCGATGAGAAAAAAGGTCCTTGGCCCGAAGAGCTGCCCGGGGTGCTATGGGCTATGCGCACGACGGAGAAGAACAGCACCGGTAAGACTCCTTTCTCACTTGCTTATGGCATGGATTCCCTCATCCCCGTAGAAGTGGGCGAACCAAGTCTTCGGTATGCCCACACTGCCGAGGATGCAACAAGAGGCAATGCGCATAGAATTGGATCTGCTCGAGGAAAAAAGAGAATTAGCTCTGGTTCGGTTAGTCGCCCAAAAAAGGCAGATCGAGGCATACCTCAATAGGAAAGCCAAACTCAGAGACTTCAAAGTTGGAGACTACGTGCTAAAAACTACAAATCAATCAACAAAGGAAGACAACGGGGGAAAGCTTGTTGCAAATTGGGAAGGACCCTACAGAGTAAAGGCAATCGTTGGAAAGGGGTCTTATCAAATTGAGAACTTGCAAGGCGAACCCGAACCTTTGAATTGGAATATCTCCAACTTGAAGCGGTACTACTTCTAGTCGAGGTAAATGCTTTTCAATCTTTCTAAATTCATCCACAGCTCCGAGCCGAACAACGCTCCTATGGCATCGATCAAAATGTACTAACTCGCTCCACGTTCCATTTTTTGCTTGACCTTTTTAGGAAGCGAACCGAACGATTTCCAGTGCTCGGATCTTCATCAAGATTCACAACCGAACACTGGAGGGGAGTGAGAAGGGTTGATACCGAGGTCGACATCGAGCCTCCCAACCGAAGCTTATCTATCCGACAACCGGGGACTCACGCCCGGGGAATAGATTTAGTACATTTTGTAAATTGGCCCGATAGCGGCACATTATCAATCTGCTTTTATTGAATTTTTGTTTTTACCCAAGGTCCGCTTTGACTTGGTTCTATGTAAATAGCCAATTCCCGGCTCGTTGATATCAATAAAATGACTTTGATCTCACCTATTTTGTGTGTAAATCTTGCACTCCGAAGCTACACAATGCACCGACTCGAGGACGAGACGTCGTTCTAAGTTTGCATCGATTAAATTCAGTTAAAGTCTTGCAAGCAAATTATTCATGTTTGATAGGGTGCTCGGTAAATGAAAAAGCCAACACTCGAGATAAAAATACGAACGACCTTTCCATTAAAAAGCCCGAAGGCTGTAGAATATTTACATCAACACGACCCGAAGGTCAAAAGCCATGCGTACATGAAAACCTAAAGGCTAATGTCCAAAAAGGCACGAAGGCCTGAAACAAGACATCAAAATGTTTATCAAACCACTAAGGCTGCGCCCCATCGGCATCTTCACTGCCCTCTTCGGCACTTTCGCCTTTGTCTTAGCCTTCGGGCCCGCCATCGTCTTAGCCCTCGCTCGAAGGGAGTTCATCCACAATCTTTTGAGCCTCGGCAGCAGCCTCCCTTGCCTTGGCAATTTCCTCTTCAAGCACAATCTGCCCAGCCTGGACTTGCTCAAGCATGCTAAGCCTGGTCTTGTTAACGGCCCATGTTTCTTCAAACTTCGCCCTTGTTGCCCTGACTTCGGCTCGGTTATTAAGGTACGCAATCCTGCCCTCAAGCTTTGAGACCTGGCCTCGGAGGGATAGCACTTGGTCCACTTGACCCAGCAGCCAGATGAGCTTGGCGCTATATTCGCCAAGTTTACTGCGGTACTTTTCACCTACTTCTAGCACTTCAGTCTTGGCCTTGAAAAGCTCGGCCTCGAGGCGGGCGTTCTCAAGACTTAACCTCAAACGTTCCGCAGTAAACTCGCTCGTGGCAGCTTGCAACCTAGCCTCGGCGGACTCCGCGACCCCACGAAGATCAGCTTCAGCTTTGGCCGAAGCTTCATTAGCGCGCTCCAGCTCTTCATTCAAAGCCTCGAACTTTGCTTCCAGTTCGGTAACTTTTCCTTTAAGCCCTTTCTTCTGCTCATCCCTAGCGGCGACGGCCGCTTGGATCTCTTCAGCTCGTGCGCGTTCGAGGTGAACGGCTTGCAGTGGAAGAACCAAAGTCTGCATTAAAACAAAGCATCAATACCAGAAAAGGGCGACACAAGCTATGCAAATGTACATTGAGACTTACCCGAAGGGCAGAAGCGGCAGAGACGCCCATCAGACTCATTGGGCTGAGGTTCCGAAGAGCATGAGCTTCGGCAGGGCCTAGCATGCCATCTAGGGCGGCAATGTCCTCTTTGGTGGCGTCCAGCAAGTTTGCATCAGGGAATATTTCGAAAGCCCGAGGTGTTGGGCTGGAGGGCTTCGGTATAGCTCGAGAGACCTTAACCGTGCTCTTAATTAAACCTTCACCCACTCTAGCTTTGCCCTTTCGCTTTGCAGACTCCTGGTCGAACTCCTCCACGTTTATCACCTCGGTCGCCCTAGTGACCTCGGGCCTCGGCTCTGGAATCGTCACCGAAGCCGGCTCTGACCCTACCTCGGGAGCAACGGGAGGAACTTCTTCATCACTGGCCTCATCAACAAGACCCCGGTGCTTCACAACTGTTGCCTCGGCGACAGGAGCAGCAACTTCTTCGACCCGAGGTCCTTTCGCCTTGGCCGCTCGCTTTGACACCGCCCTTTTTCTTTCTGAGTCTGGGGAAGAAAGAGGAGCGATTTGTTTAACATAAGAATAGGTAGGAGTGGAGACGCATGAAAACCGACCTAAGAAAATTTCATCACCTTGTGAGGTCCCTTGGCTCGACGAACCTTTGGCTTTCTTCTCTTCAATAATCCGCTTTGCCAAGGTTGCCATCTTGGCAACGCCCTCGGTGATGTCAACCACCGTCCTCTCCCTCTTCTTCTTCTCCTTCTTACCTCCTTTCTCTTCTCCTTCCCCCTCAATCTCCACCTCGGCTTCTTCTTCCTCCTCGGCATCTCTAATAGCCCTGCTAGGGAGACCTGCATAAATAAAAAAAAAATATATCAGAACTTGACAGCTCTAAGCGAACCTAAGAAGTCGAAAACATTGGCGACTCACCATGCCTCTTGCACACCCATCGGTTCTCTTTCAAACCGGCAAGTACCATCCACTGTCGATTTAGGCGCGTCTTCGCCTGCATCACTACGGTAACCCACTCGAGCAAATTCTTCGGCGGGTTAACCGGAACCTTTTCAGCTGCAAGTCATGGATAAAAAAATAAGTGCCAAACCACGACAGATCAAAGCCGAAGAGAAATAAAAATACACACTTACGTTGAGCATTCCACACTTCGGGAAAGCCAGGTTCGGCTGACAACAGCCTCGTAGGGATGAGCATGTACCGATCATTCCAACCTCAGTCTCCATGATACTCACTCTTACTCAGAATTGCGTAAGAACCCCGAGGCAGGAGGGAAACCACCCCGGCTTTATGGAAGTAAGGATAATAAAGAGAGATCAGATGTTGAAAGGTGAAAGGCAACCCAGCTATGTCGCTCAAGTATTCGAGGGCCTGGACAACCCTCCAAACCCCGGGTCCAAGTTGGGCTTGACAGAGATTGTAAGATCTGCAAAACACATCGATGATAGGGTGCACTGGCAATTTGAACCCTATGGTGAAGGGGTAGGTGAAAACCGAAGAGTATCCCTCGACATGCGTAGAAATGGCCGAGTCCGGCGCTGGGATCCTAATCTCCACTTCGGGACCCCAATGGCAGTCAGCCCGAACAGCCTCAAGCCTGTCTTCGGTGATGATGCTCGGGGTAACGTGCACTGGAATATTCCTCTTCTTCCCCTTTTGGGCATAAGATTGAGCATGAACCTTCAAATCCTTGTCATTATTGAAACTTGAGGGGATGACCAACCGAGGATCAATCTGAACCTCGAGAGGAATCTTCCTCTTCGACTTCCAGCTTCGGTTTCCCCCTTTTGGCCACTGGTCCCACTTACTTCGGCCCCGCCTACCGAACCGCCCGCCTCCTTGGCACTGGTGACATCATCACCCTCGACGTCACCCCTGTCCTTGTCGCGATCGTCATCGCCCACGTCAAGCTCTACATCGTAGCTGACCTCCGCCGTGTAACGGCCAGCCCTCGCCTTACGCCTCCTAGGGGCAGAAGCTGCAGACGTGCCCTCGTGATAAGACCCAAATCGAGCCTAAAGCACTTACCATCAAGAGCCGGGATTGGAGGATGCAAGGGACGAAAGGTCAAGAGCTTCGGAGAGGAGTCAAGCATGTTTAGGCGATGGAGCATCGGTGCTCCACCCCACAGGCAGCCAGGCGCTCCGCCCAGGCAAAGCAGGCGCCCCGCCTAAGATACACTTGGCTCAGGCGCTCCGCCCAGCCCCAGGCGCTCCACCCAAGCCCCTCCACTGGTCAACTTTGTGGGCGCTCCGCCCAAAACGCTGAAGCACGGGATTCTAGCTAGTGTTTTGTCTATTTGGACCCTATGTGGTCTTTTATTCCTAAGCCTAAGTGTGGGCATTTTAGACCTTTCAAATGGTGTCTAAAAACACCTATAAATAGCTAGATTGCTAGTTTAGTTCATTAGCTAGTTTTGAAGATAGAATTGAGAAGATAGAATAGGCTTGGCCTTTCTTGTTGAAGTGTTGACTTCGTGTATCTCCTACGTTGAATCCATGGTGGATCTCCGCTAGTGAGAGTCCCGTTTAATGGTTCAAGTCTCTTCTCCCTATTGAATCAATCTATTTGTTAGTTTGATTCATTCTTTTCTTCTATTTCTATTCTCCCCAATCCCTTACTTTCTTGTTATCTTGTGATTGTTGCTTCCGCATCTTAGTTTATCGCTTCCGCCTATTTGGTTCTTATCATCTTGGTATCAGAGCAAGGCTCGGGTTTCGTTCTTACGAATCCACGTTCCTTGTTCATCCTATCTTTAGTTTAGTTTATTGTTGTTATTGTTCTTGTTCTTGAAGAAAAGAAGAAAAACACAAAAAAAAGTAGAAAAGTGAAAAAATACAAAATTGGTGTAACTTTGTGGTGTGATCGATTCGTGTTATGGGTGTTATAGATTCTTGATCCTTGTGGAAAACCCGACGTTTGGGTACCAAAATTGTTTGGATTGGATTGATTTGAAAATTTGAAACCCCAAATTGTTAAACCCTCCCAAAACCCTTTGTTCTTGAGGAATTTGATTGATTTTGGATTGTGTGATTGTGGGGTTTTTGAATTGAGTACCGGGGTTTGTTCTCCAATGAAAAACAAACCAATAGAAACAAATTTCATGTGAATCGGAGTTGTATAACATCGATTTTGAAGAATCGAAATCCACTTTGAACCTTTAAAACCCTTGTTGAAAAACCCCAACTTGACACTTTGAATCATGATTGAGCCTTTTTTGTTGGATGTTTGGGTGTGAAATTCATTGGGGTTTGGAGGTTATATCAATATTTAACTTTGGGTACCTTCAATTTGTGGAAAAAACGTTGAAATCGGACCCAAAATCGGCTTGGAATTGAGGAAAATCGGAGTTGGAAAAGCTGACCCGACCCTCCCAGGCAGACCGCCCACCCCCTAGGCGCCCCGCCTACCCACCCTCATTGCCTACCAAGGTAGGCGGACCGCCTACCTACCCCAGGCGGACCGCCCAGTGTGCTGGGTGCTTGGTTTTGCTCCGTTTTTTGGTTTTTTGTATTTGTTTCGATTCCGAACCTCTTGGTTAGTGTTTCTAAGGTATTAGTCCTACTTTATTGACACTAATCTTTGATCATTAGGGTGTTGTGTGTCTTGGAGTCTTTACTTAAAGTCGTAGAATTTGCTTGCTTCAAGTGCGCACTAAATTAGCTTCCGTACATCGAGTCCCTTAAAACTCCATTCCGAACCATTACTTGGGTGCATTAGTTGATTGATCTTGCCATTGTGATTACTAAGAGACAAGAAGGTCTTGAGTGGAAAAAGGCTTGAGTGGTGAGAACAATAGAGTGTGGTCACAAAAGCCAACGACCTTGAGTGTATACACGAGTGGAAAGAAAATTGAGTGACATCTTTTGAGTGATACACGTGAGGGAGTGAATTTGTGAGGTCCTTGACTCTTTTGTTACAATTATGGCTTCGGATAATGATGATTGTGGAGGATATGACTCATGCGGAGATGATGGAGACTATGGTTCCTATGATGGTGATGATGGGTATTGCTATGACGATTCGGGGAACCAAGGCTCGTATGATGATGAAGCGGGTCACTATGTTGATTATGAAGATGAAGAAGACTATGGGGCTTACGAAGAAGAATGTGAAGAATCTTATGCTCGAAGTCAAGAATGTGAAGATAGTGACGCTTCAAGGTATGATGATCCTACTTACTCTTCTTGTGATGAATTTGAACATGGTGATAGTGACGTAGAGAGAATGGATGATGAGGTTGATTATACGAATTGTGCATATGCATCTTCTCTTGGTGTTGCTTATGGTGAGCAAGAGAGTAGTAGAGGACCTTCCATTAGTATGGGAGGTGGTGGTGGTTGTTCCATGGGAAATGGAAGGGTTGCATCTTCTAGTTCCCATGTGAATGGTGGAAGGAGAAATGGTATTGCTCTTACTGTTATGGGGGTACATTGCTCTAGTAGTGGTGGTAGGAGTGGTGCTATGGGCTATGGAACCAAGGCGAGAGGCAAATATGGGTTCCATAGTGGTATTTCTTCCCCGACTTTCAACAACACTTCTAATGTTGGAAGAGTGACAGGAAGTGGAAGTTATCCTAGTGGTGTTGCTAGGAGAGGAGGATTGAGGAAGATCCAAGTTGATAGTGATGGATATCATGAAGTTCCAAGATCTTACTTGGATGATCCTATACTACACTTGGGTCTAAGGAGGTTTCTTGTTGAGGTGGAAGGTATTGGAGGGTACTTGCTCAAGATTGGTAGCACCGATACCAATTGCATTAGTACCTCGGTGGTTGATGAGCTAAGGCTACCTTGCTATGCCTTGGAGTATCCTTATGACTACTACGGAGTGTGGGTTTCCAAGCAAGCTCGAGTGTGTATATCTCATAGGGGATATTGGGGTTATATGTGGTGTCATGTGTACCCCATGCAACATTGTCATGTGTGGTTAGGCGAGTCATGGTTGCAAAGCAAGAAGGTGCGATATAGTAATTTGAATGATAAGTATTACCTCGGCCAATGCCCAATGATTTATGACTTTGAGCCTATTGGGGTAAAGATCAAGTCACCTCCTAGTGTACCTTCTAGGCCTATGCAAAAGGAAAGGGGGCAAGAACCTCATCCTATGGTTAAAAAGGTGCAAACAAGAAGTCCTACAATCACAAGCAATGGTGGGACTAGTGCAAGGAAAGAGTTGACAATTTTCAACAAGGTGAACCCCAAACCACAAGCTCCAAAGCTAAGTGGTTCACCAACAAAGAAGAAAGAGACCTCAAGTGATGAGTCTCTTAGTCCTAGATTCCGGGTTGATGTAAAAAGTCCACCTACTCCGGCTATGGGTATTCTTGGGCCTCGTCCCAATTTACCCGAATTTGAGAGACAAAAGATTGAGAGGAGTAAGGGAGTGACCGGTGACATTCCTCGAGTGGAAAAAGGAGAGGATGTGATGAGTGATGTGAGTGGGATGTCAGCACCCGGATCTGACACCTAACCTTGAAAAGAAAATGAGAGAAAGGAAAGAGGGAAAAAAGAGTGAGGACACCCCTTATTCTAACCTTAACCCTTTATCTTTTTCTCCTACTTTTGTGAATGCTTGTGTAGGTACTCTTGGAGGCCAATCAATGGAGCCTCAATCATGTTCCAAGATTGATGGACAAGGTGAAGAAGATCTTCAATGTGAGCTTCAAGGTGAAGGGACAATCCAAGACACTTCAAGTGCATTGAGTGAGCAAGATGGCCACTCAAAGGTATGTGAAAGTTCTTCCCTTGAACGAGTTACTTCTTTGTCTTATGATAGCGTTTGTGAAAACTCAATACTAGTTGATGAATTGTATGATTACAATGTGTTTGCAACTAGTGTAGAGTCGAATGGTCAACTTGTGTGTGATTGTGAACCACTAGTTGAGAGGGATGATAAGCCACATGATGATGTGAGCTCGGTTTTCATTGAACCTCTCATTAGTGAGGAATGTGTAGTTGACCTTGCTTGTGAACCTTGTTATGACACCCCACCTATATTTGACAAAGGGGAAGATGAGTTGAATGAATACCCTATCTTTTCCCTTGATGAATTGCTTGAAAATGGTGGACCTATGTGTTGTAGTGAGGATGGTTGTGACCTTGAGAAGTCTCTAGAGTTTGAGATGGATCGATTTGTTTTCGATGACTCCTCGGGTGTGGGTAAAGAACCTAGTCTTGATACCATGTTTTTATGTGACCATGAATTTGAGGTGCATGCTTTTACATTTCCATTATGTGAAGATAATCTCATTTGTGGTAGTGAATTGTATCGGACTAGAATTGATAGTAAAATAGAACCTCCATGGTATGTAAAGATAGAATCTAAGGATGATCCTTTGTTTGGGACTCCAAGTGGGATGAATGGTCTTGATATTGGTTGTGTTGAACCATCTTCTAGTAGTCCTAGCCTTCATTGTGTGGACTATAATGATGAAGGGCCGATTTTGGAGACTTTCCTTTGGAGTTTGCTTAGTGAGGGAGATTGTCTTAGAGATGGATTTGGAGGTGAGGAAGCCACTCTTGGTGCGTGTAAGAGAGCTTCCAAGAAGGGGAGTGGAGCATTTGATGTTAGTTGCCAATTGAACTATTTTATTTACTCCACCCCACATGTTGATTACACCTTGGGTGTTGGGCATGCCAAAGCCAATGAGTCACCTTGTGATAGTAATGCATTGAAGGCTTGGTGTGTTGACCATAAGCTTGGAGGACACAAGGAACTTAGTTGCTTACTCTTGCATGTTCCGTGTCTTATTGATCTCTTTGCTTGTTATGGTAGTGAGTACTTTTCATTGTTGAGCCAAGAACTTGTTGTTTCCTTTGGAGACCTCTTCTTTTTTATAGGTATTGATACTTGGCTCTATCACAAAAGTGTGGTTTCCATAGCACTTGCACTCACTCTTGTTGGACTTGCCTACTCTTGTAGTGAGAAGTTTTGGTTTGTTCTTATTGGATTTGGGGATCATAAAAATTTTGATGGCTTGATCTTGCATATTCTTTACCCTATTGATCTCCTTGATGAATCATGTGTTGAGTGTACCCATTGGGGAAGCCAAGTACTTGTTGTTTTCTTTTGAAACATGTGCTTTATCATTGTTATTGATGCTTGGCTATACCATAAGAGTGTGTTTTCCACACTACTTGCACTAACCTACTCTTGTAGTAGGAGCTTTTGGATGTGCTTGTCTTTGGATGTAGGTCTTGATGGTTTGATTTCGAGGACGAAATCCTTCCAAGAAGGGGAGGATGATAAGACCCAAATCGAGCCTAAAGCACTTACCATCAAGAGCCGGGATTGGAGGATGCAAGGGACGATAGGTCAAGAGCTTCGGAGAGGAGTCAAGCATGTTTAGGCGATGGAGCATCGGTGCTCCACCCCACAGGCAGCCAGGCGCTCCGCCCAGGCAAAGCAGGCGCCCCGCCTGAGATACACTTGGCTTAGGTGCTCCGCCCAGCCCCAGGCGCTCCGCCCAAGCCCCTCCACTGGTCAACTTTGTGGGCGCTCCGCCCAAGAAACGGGCGCTCCGCCCAAAACGCTGAAGCACGGGATTCTAGCTAGTGTTTTGTCTATTTTGACCCTATGTGGTCTTTTATTCCTAAGCCTAAGTGTGGGCATTTTAGACCTTTCAAATGGTGTCTAAAAACACCTATAAATAGCTAGATTGCTAGTTTAGTTCATTAGCTAGTTTTGAAGATAGAATTGAGAAGATAGAATAGGCTTGGCCTTTCTTGTTGAAGTGTTGACTTCGTGTATCTCCTACGTTGAATCCATGTTGATCTCCGCTAATGATAGTCCAGTTTAATGGTTCAAGTCTCTTCTCCCTATTGAATCAATATTTGTTAGTTTGATTCATTCTTTTCTTCTATTTCTATTCTCCCCAATCCCTTACTTTCTTGTTATATTGTGATTGTTGCTTCCGCATCTTAGTTTATCGCTTCCGCCTATTTGGTTCTTATCACCTTGCCACCACCTCCCGCTTCAACCACCTGCAATGGTGGCACAGAGGCGACTATCTCGTCGTTCATGGCCATGGCGGCAAAGCGCTCCGCTCTTTCACCAGAATCACTTGAACCGTGACCAGAGTTTGTAGCAGACATGATGATAGTCAAATGGGGGAAGAAATCAAGATCAGAGAAACAAGTTTGGAGGGTGAAGAAATTTTCTTTGCAAATTCTGATGAATGTCGAGATTTTCAAGTGGAGTGAAAAGAGGTGAAGTGAAGTATTTATAGGAGACTTACACGTGCAAGTTGGAGAAGCAATGATGACTGTAACATTGGGGAAAATGAAAAGACGGCGCGACCGTTTGGTGACCTATCAACGGCTGCCATGTAACGTGGAACGGCAGCCCGAAAGACGTGCAGCTTATTGAAATCCTTGGATAGGGTTTCGCCACGTCGACTTTCCGCTCAAATTCATTCCACTCCACGGCGACCTCGGCGCTCACCCGAGGAGTGGGGGGACTATCTGTATTGGGTAAAAATGGATGTGCTCGGTCAGCACCTCGGGACGATGGACCGAAGAGAATGCGAGCCGATGCTCCGAAGAGAGGTGGTTGAACTCGCGACTAAGTCACCGAAGTCGAGCTCCAAAGCCATTACCGAAGGCAAGTTGAGGGTTGAGCTTCGGTGACATGTCCTCTTAACCGAATAACAAGGTCACACCACCGAACCCTTGCGACCAAGCTTCGGTGACCACCTCGGTTCCAGCGGCTTTGCAGCCTACTACTTCACCCCACTAACTTCTCCATTCAATGTCGAGATCGTGGGACAATACACTAGCTGATGGTGGAGAACGTGGGCAAGGCTCTTGGGCCTATAAATAGTAGCTCATTTTGTATCATAGGCATCCAGAAATTAATACTGAAACTCTGCCCAAATTTGTACTCACAATCATATATTGAAAAACAGTTATTCTTCCGCATTTACGTCATTTTCGTGTATTTATTCAACTTTGATACGAAGAATTGCTTATATTCGAATCCAAATTCGATTTGTTGTCCTAAAATTGATTTAGGCCCATACAGTAATCTTTGTTATATGCAACAAATCTTTTTCTCTGTCTTCTTCTTTATGTAATGACCACTCCAATGTATTATCATGTTGACTTCAAGCCAGACCTTTATGTCTTTTTGGTGCTAGACGTCCTCGACACCAAAAAGTGCACCTGAGATTTTAATGCTTAGCGAGAACTCTCGATATCCTCATCATCGCCTCATTTAGGGGTGGAGCAGAAAAAATTTCTCCTTGGTAAGTTGCATTTGGCGCTTTAACGATGTGTTCCTGACGAGTTTTGCCAACAAATACATACCGACTATGGTGAAGTAACCAACTAACACAACGGCTGCTATTATAATAGTCTTCTCGTGCTAGGCGGGTCCATTTAGATTTTACTTCTACCTTGAGGCCTCTTCTACTTGTGGTTTCTAAATCATTGGAGATCCCACTGATGTTGTATGGCCTCTTTTCATTTTTATGATCTTTTTTATGTTTTCCTTCTACCGGTACTTTACCTACCTCTATCATGGTTTTCGCGATATAGAGTCTCACACTTTATGCTTGTTTGCGGCTCGGCTGTCATCCCCCCTTTCGTCCATCATATACTAGTGGACATTATGATATTTCCTCGTCTACAGATGATGCTCCACTGCAAGCGTGCGTTTCTTCTCGTGTAGTGCATTCAACTTGATCTGCCGCTCTTTGATATGTTCCTTGTCGTGTCACTTTAAATACTTTATGAAAAGACTTGTAGAAGTTCTTTGTATCATGGAAGTGTGTATAGCTGTTGTGCAATCGTCGATACTTGTGCATCCACAGGGGTACTATGGGCATAAAAAGTAAAGGATGCAGAAACTGGAGTCATGCGAGCCTTAATGCACCGAGGGAAGGACGGACTTGGGCTTGACATAGTTGTTGACATAGAAGGATGGACTTGGGCTTTATTCCTTGCTTTAGATAGTCTTTATAATAAGCCCCGCACCCAAGTCCTCTTTGTAATTTGTGATCTTTGAGCCTTAATGTTAATGAAGTAAACAATCGTTTGTCTGATGTTTTTTTATTCATTTATATTTAAATTTTTCTTTTAGAAACGCTGTGTTCATTCTCAAGTTGTATACTCAACTTTTATTGAGCACATGCGCCTGTTGAGAGCGTATTTAAGCCTGTAAAGAGCGTCATTTGGTTGTCCACTCGAGTGCGCAAGTCATTCCGACATTGTGTAAAAAGGTGTCCCTCTTTCACTTGGGTGTACAAATTGCATTGTGTATTTCAAAACACGATTGGCCCTAGCTGAATTGATGATTTTAATGTACGATATGGAATGGGGCCTAGTGAGGGTAGATCCAAGTTGATTGTATTGACGATTTCAATATACAAAAAACCGATTAAATGAAAATAGAAGTTTTATTAGAACCATGGACACATTTTCCGAAAACAACAATGAGTTAACTGAACTTTTGCAAGAAAAATAAGTTAAAGGATGAGATGTCCTAACTCACTAAATAGGTGGTCTAATTTATGCCATATGGGTAATTTGGAATTTCATGCCACTGGAATCTGAGTCTACTAAAAGAAAATGATACGGATGCGTTGGCCCTGCAGAGCTTAGAGGTAATATTTCTTGAGCCACGCTACGTTCTAATTGTTCGAAATAGCAATGCCTTTTATGACTTCGAGCAGATAAGCTCCTTTGCATACAATCCCTCTTATACTATAGTGTCCTTCCTAATTATGGGCCAACATGCTTGCATTAGTATCCCTTATGCGTTGTAACACTTTCCGGAGGGAGAGGTCGCTCGATATAAAGGAATGTAAGTTCATATTTTTATTATAATACTGCTCTACTCATTGCTTTTTTACAACTGGTTGTACGGTTGTAATCTCACGTTGCTCATCCAAGAGGTCATGGCCAATTGCAAGACCCTCATTGTTTGATTCCTCTACAGTGCATGGCTGGCAAAAACTGGGGTCGACTATCTCGACTAGTGTCATCCCTTGCGAACCAAACATCAGAGAGAAAAGAGTCTTTCTAGTACTTGTATGTGGTGTAGTTCGGTAGGACCATAGCACTCATGGCAATTTCTCAGGCCATTTTTCTTTGGCATCCTCGAGCCATTTCTTCAGACAGTCTATAATTGTATTGCCGAAAAATTTTGCTTGCCTGTTTACCGCTAGGTGTTTGGGCGTTGAACTTGCCCTTTTGATTTTCCATTCCTTTGAGAGTTTGTTCCTACAAATTGAGGTCCATTATTGCACGTGATTTCAGTGGGAACTCTGAGTCGGCGCAAAATGTTTCTCGAGCAGGAATTTGACGGCCACAGGTACTATGGGTAACGACCCTATGATATCCTTTCCCCACTTTATGAAAGGCCACTAGACTAACACTGAGTTCAATTCTTCGGTTGGCTAATGAGTCGCATGCACGAATCATTGGCACTTGTCGCATCTTTTAATGAGTTTATCCATTTCGCTTTCCATTTGGTGCCAGTAATAACTTGTCCTACTCAGTTTACAAGCAAACGATCTCTCCCCGAATGATTTCCGTAGTGCTCCTTATGGAATTCTCTTATCACATAGCGAGCCTGTGACAGTCCTAGATATTTGGCTAGTCGTATGCTGAACATCTGCTGGTACAGTTCTCCATTGACGAGGCAGTAGTGAGCCGCTTGCACCTTTTACTTCTTGCTTGCCTTCCTGTCATCGGGAAGCATCCCATTTTCTATGTATTCCACCAGCGCATTACGCCAGTTCCAAACAAAAGCCATTATGTTCATCTCTTGGAATCCTAAGGGTAAATATGCTAATTGTATTACCGCATTCAAGCTATTATGACCCACATCCGCGGTTGCGGCTTGACTAGCCAGTACATCTGCCTCTGTATTCTCTTCACTTGGAACTTCTGCAATCTCCCATTTTTAGAACTAATTTAAAAGCATCTCAACTCTCGCCAAATATCCCTAGATACGTGTATCTTTGGCTGCGAATACTCCCTTTACCTTGTGTGGGAAAAAATACGCAACCTATTATTACAGGAAAACAAGTCCAGCTGTCGAGACTAGACTTATCCTATAAGTCGCCGGGCACTGAGGATTTATGCCCGCTACTAGAGCCAACGACCGTGTAGGCGGTTTTGTCACAGGGCACAAGGCACACATCCTGCCCTCTAGGATTTACAGTCTCCTAGTTAGAGTTTAGTATACCACCGCCTTGCGTTGTAGGCCCATGGCCTTATTAGTATTTATATTTTACCTTATTTAGAACTGGGTATCACTACTATAAATACACCTCCTTACATTTTATTGTGGACAAGACACAATTCGCCGCCGAAGTCGGTTACTCTCAAGGAATAAGAATTACTTTGCTTTCTGTATTATTTCTTGCTTAATTACTTGTCTTTACTTTCATCGTATTTACTTACTTTTTCCATCGTAATTTATCGTATTGCTTGTGAGCTCATTCATAATTAATTGCTTAACCTAGACGTATAAATTTAGGCATAAAAAGCTTGGCACCAACTTTGACATAGGCTTCTTCCAAGATCTCCCTTGCCTTGGCATGGAGCTTAGGACCTACAAGCAACGACAAGCAAACACAAGCAAACTTCCTACTTCGAAAGTAGGTTAGTGCAAGAAGTGTGGAAAACACACTCTTCTGGTATAACCAAGCATCAATAATAAGCACAAATATCAAGTCTCCAAGGAGAACAACAAGTACTTGGTTCATTAAAAGCATGCACTCAACACAATAATGAGCAAATAGGTCATGGGAACATGAAAAATGCAAAATCAAGCTATCAAAACCCCCTTGTTCCTTAAGCTCACTATCAACATACCAATCCCTCCTCAAAGTGTGATCAACATATGGAGTGGAGTGAGTCAAATAGCCCAACCTACAAGTAGCATCAAGCACTCCACTCCCCTTTTTTAGAGCATTCCTACTCACACTAAGGGACTCCTTTTTCCCTCCAATTTCATCACCTAAGCAATCCTTCTCAAAAGACAAACTCTCAAGGAAGGTATTGATGATGGACTTTTCTTTATGATAACCTCAACAAGCAATAGTAGGGTCACTCAAAGAACCATCTACCTCACCCAACTTCTCAAGCAATGGGTTGCCTAAGGGGTCAAACCCTTCACACCATGGGGGTTCCATTTGACCACTCACCCTAGTCCTATACAAGTCATTACCACTATTGAGGATGCCTTCAAACAATGGATTAGTAAAAACATGCATCCCAATATTATGATCAACCGTAGACAAGTTATCAAGACTAGGTTCACTTGAGGAGTCATCATAGACAACCTCGTCCAATTCATACAATTTGGACTCCTCAAGGTCACTATCAACTTCACCACAACACATAGATCCACCAAATAGAAGCATATCAATAAGGGTATGATCAACTATCTCATCTTTCCCTTTGTCTAAGGTTGGTGGTGTGTCATAGCAAATGCCACAATCATTGTCAACTATCAAATCTACACTAGGGAGAGATGCACAAAACAATGAGCTCACATCATGATGTGGCTTAGCATGTCTCTCAACTAGTGTTTCACAAGCACAATCAAGTCGACAACTAGACTCTTCACTAGTGGTATACTCACTAGATGCATCAAAAACACCAACTACTGTTGAGTCATCACAAGACAAATAGCTATTAGGCTCATGAAAAGGTGAAGTAACACTTACATTTGTAGTACTTCCTTGATCACTCACAAGGCTTGAAGTGTCATATACAACTCCTCCTTCATGAAGCTCACATTGAAAACTTTCCTCCTCTTGTCTTTCCTTCCAAGCACATGGTTGAGGCTCCAATGGCTTGTCTTCAATTGTACCTACACAAGAACTTTCACAAGAAAAAGTAGAAGATGAAGAACTGTTAAAACAATGGGTGCTCTCACTCTCAATTTTTCTTTCCTCACCACTCTTCTCTCTCAATTTTACCTCATGGTCAAGTGTAGTTTGTAGTGACAATCCACTCACATCACTCCTCAAATCCTCTCTTTTGTCCTCTCTAGGATTGTCACCGGTCACTCCCTCACTTCTCTCTATCGTTTCTCTCTCATTTGAAGTGGAGTGACTCTCACTTTCATCATGCAATGGCAAAAGAATAAGATTGTTTGCTTCGTAGTCCTCGCACTCTCCGCTATAAAAACCATACCTTTTTGCCGATGTTTGAGCAAGGTCGACTTCGACCCTCGTCGAAGGAGTTTCACACTGCCGGAAAATACCTCCGACTGTGCCTAAAAGTGTTCTAAAGCGATGATACTACTCAAAAGGGGCAAGGAATCCCTTATGCAAACTCGATTGAGATGGGCCGATTTGACCCGACTCCGGTGTAAACGGGTAACCCTAATTCATTTGTTCCTTCTTCCCTTTTTTATTTGTCCCTGGACCTATGTGATTGATAAGCCTAAAACTTGCCTAGTATTATATGTGTTAACATGTTTATGTGTTACTCGATTAGTCAAAATCCATATGATTCTTAATTCCTACTTAGTTCAGTGATATAATAGAATGAGGTTTTGAATCTTGCATATTTGAATGCCTTAATCTGCTTTTATCATTCCTAGCTTAAAAAAAGGGAGTCGTGATCATTTGTGAATTGATTTTAGCCCTTCAGGCTTTACAAGTGTGATTGCCTATTTTTCTGTTAAAATTCATTGAATTCCATGGTAATATAGCTGGTCTTGGACGAGTATTTGAAATGGTAAGGTGATTTGAACATGACTAGGCTTTATTTGAATATGTGATTGACATGGGAATGGAAATTGGTTCTGGTAATTAATTTGGTATCAATTGGGGACTGTTTGGAATCAGTTGAAGAGTTTAGGATGATTTCGAGTCTAAAGCATGTTTAAATAGTTTATCTTGAACCTAGACTTCACTAGGTATAAAAGGGAAAAACTATATTTGTGAAAGGGTTGATTCCCTTGAATTTTGGGATTCTAATTAAACTATATTTTGAAATACACCTATGTGTATCCTTCTAATTCTGGAAAACTGTTTTGTCGTGCCATATTTTGCCTTGCCCGTTTAAATTTTGATTGTCTCACCCCACAATTATATAAAATTATTTTATTCTTTACACCTACACACATCCCTGCATAGACATCTATAGGAATGCACACGCGACTGAAACTCTCTCTCTCTCTACTACTCTCAATTCTCTGAAAAAGGACTCTGCCTTTTCTGTTTTTCTTCCTGCATTGTTTCTTGAGAGCATCAAGCAATGCCTGAGTTTGTCTTACTTGCTAGTTACTGCACTTAACAAGGTATAATGATTCTTAACTTGCCCTGACCTGTAGCATGCCTATTATACATGATTTAATAGATGTTTTGTGTGTGTATGTAATCTGTTTGGGAGTAACTATGTGTTCCCTTTCTAACCCTTTCCTTGCAGCCTATGTTGATAGCCTTGAGGGCTATATCAAAGTCCATTTTGCAGGATTCTTGTGTGTTAGTGAAAGCTTTCCTTTGTTCTGGGAAGTTTGAAAGCCTAAGTAGCTTCTGTTATGAGTGTAAGAAAGGCAGTATCAAGTCATTACCCTTCTCTAGTCTTTTCCCTTAGAAACTGTCCCCTCTTTGTGTATATTCATTAGGACCCTGTTTATATCTTGTTTAAAACAGGGAACACAGTTACTAGACTATGAAAATATAGCTACCCAGGAGCCACTCTTGACTTTCCTCTTATATGTGTTGCATCTCTCAAAATCATGATTTTTAATAGATTAAATTCGCATGATAGTTTCTACATAAAAGATTAAGTAATATTCTGAATACATGTATTGATTGGAACATCAATACGATTGCCTTGTTATCGCGTATCTATCATACGCAGGCCTTAGAACTAAAACTACAACGTGTCAAGTAAGGCTGTCCAATGGCCCGGTTTGCAACGGACCGGACCGGTAACGGACCGGCAACCGGACCGGACCGGCACGGACCGCCGCAAGCCGGGCCAAATTGAAAAAAAAATAAACGGTTTGTTCTCCGACCCGTCACCCCCAAAATGAACCGACCGAACCGGAAAAAAATGGACCGGAACCGGACCGGACCGGAAAAATAAAAAAAATTCAGGTAGGCTTGTGCAAAAAATAGTCGTTGGGCAACGGCTCTTTCACGCACAGCCGTTGGCCCAACGGCCAAAAACGGCTAGTTTTGCTCCCCCAACCTATTTTTTCTATAAATACCATCATTTTTCATCAATTTATTCACAATTTATCTAATATTCTCTCTAAATCTCTCTCAATCTCTCTTATTTCTACAAAGGCTATTTGCTAAATAATTCAAAGTTGCTCTTGCACAAAGGGTTTAAGTGCTAAATTGCATTATAGAAAAATATTTGGAGTGAAGTGGAAAATTGTTCGGTGCGCTTCCGGTCAAATTTCAACTTTCACTTCCTAAGTTCTACATTCTAAGTTCACGACATCAAGTAAACTCGTTCTTACTTCTTATTATCTGTTTTAGTTTTTGTGGAATATTGTTTCTAGCATATTTTCGTAATTTATTTGTTTGCTTTACTTATAAATTATAATAATGTCTGGACTGTGGAGATCACTTACTGGGCGTACGGGTAGCGGTCGTAGATCACGTGCTTCTAACCGAGGGGGGATGATAGACGTAGTCGTGCTTTAGGTAAAAGACCAATTGGTACTTCTAACGCTCCTTCTCATCTAGATGATTTTACTCAGGAAGATGACACGCAATTTTATCATGTTATAGATTTTGATCAACTACTAGATAATGATATGTTAGAGACACAATATCAAGAAAATACCGAAGGGGGTAATTTAGATGATGAAACACCCACTAGTCAATTTCATGGTGAACCTGAAGAAACTTAATTACCACCTATGCCTCCTAGTAGAGAACCAGCGGTACGACCCGAAAGATCGGATGTGTGGAAATTTATGACTAAAAAGGTTCCGGCAAGCATAAAAGTGGGACGGGGAAGTTGAGAACACACTTAGAAAACCATCATAAGGATGAATGGGAAAGGAGGCCGGGTGGCACTCGTTCAGGGAACATAATGGCTCCATCGCAAGGTAGTGGAGTCCAACAGGAAATTAACCCAGTGATGGGGGGGCTTATGCATTATGATAAGAAGAAAGATAGGGAACAAATGGCAAAAATGATTGCGGTAGAGTGCTTACCTTTTACATTTGCTTCTTGTCAAGGTTTTATTCGTTATATTCAAACCGTATATAATCCATCTTTTCAAGGTTTTCCAAAAACTACGGTTAGAAGTGATATTATAAAATTTAAAAATGAATATAGACAATATTTACGATATATATTTTATCACTTTGATTGTAGAGTTTGTCTTACTACTGATTTGGGTCGTGGTGTTAATGGGTATGAGTATTTAACAGTTACTTGTCATTGGATAGATCTTAACTGGGTAATGCAAAAAAGAATTTTAGCATATTCCGCTGTCGATGAACCACACACGAGAGCATTTATTAAGAGAGAAATTTCTGATATTTGTAAGGCGTATTTTATTAGTGACAAAATTTTAAGTATAACTCTTGATAATGCTGCAAACAATGATTTTGCTATTAGTAAGTTAAAACCCGCATTGCATCCCCCTTTTGAAGAATTGTTTCACGTTAGATGTGCATGTCATATATATAATTTAGTTGTAAAAGATGGACTTCAGTTATTTGATCCTACTATTGTGAAGGTTAGACTCGCAATTAGTTATATTTTTAAATCTAAAAAATCGGATAGATGGAGGGACTTTCAGGTAGAGTGTATGAATGAAGGTTTGCGGCCTAGAAGAGTTCCTAAGGAAATTTCAATTAGGTGGAACACTGTATATGACTCTTTGTCTGTTGCTTACACTTTACGAGCGCCTATAACTAGTTATTTTAATGGCAAAGTGGCTGTAGAGTATCACCTAAAAGAATCTGATTGGCAACTTGCTGAGCGTCTTCTTCTTTTTTTAGAAAAGTTTTTTTATGCTACTAAAGAATTTTCCGGTCAATATTATCCTACAGTTACTACCATATTGTATTTTATAGCTGGAATAGCAGAATTAGTTAACGATTATAGAGTAGTGCCTGGTTATGAAGTTGCCGTAGAAGCAATGATTGAAAAATTTAAAAAATATTTTTTTCCTATTCCACCACTTTATTGCATTGCTTCTGTATTACATCCCTGTTTTAAACGTTTTTTACAGAAATGCTTATTAGAGAAATTTATTGGACTTTGAGAATTACTGATGAAGAAACACCAAGTGTAGAAACAGCTTGTGCGCAGGTAATTGTAGATTGCCAACGGATTTATGAAAGATATAGGAGTGCAGCTGATAATGTTGTTCCAACTGTTCCAAGTGGAGCTGGATCAAGTTCAACGCAGGCGAGTAAAAGAGCTGCAGCCGGATTGGGAAGTTTTTTCAGCCTTAATCAAAGGCTTTCTAGCAGGCATTTGAGTAGCAGCGGAGGGTTCAACGAGCTTGATGTTTATTTACTTCATGCTTGCAAGGAAATTGATTATTTTGGAAGCGATCAACTACTACCATTTTGGAAGGATCAACAAGCACAGTTTCCAGTTTTAGCAAAAATGGCGCGGGATATTCTAACTATTCAAGCATCATCAGTTGCTTCAGAAAGCGCGTTTAGCCAAGGAAGATTAAAAATTGGAGATCATAGACATTCATTGAAGGAAGAAGCAATGGAGACGGCCGTATTATTCAGAGATTGGATTAGATCGGAGCGAAGAAATTTTGGATTTGCAGAAGATGAACTAGCAGATGCAGAAGCAGCAAACGAAATTTTATGAGGCGATGGAAGTGTGGACAATGAAAATGATTATGAAGAAGATGAATCTTTGCCACCGGTTCCTCCCGAGGTGCCAGAAGAAATTATTCAGAAATGAGAAGTTTTTTTATTAATATGTAGTTTTGCAATTTAATATCTATGTAGTATGTACTTTGCAAAAAAAAAAAATTCAACCATTATTCAATAAAATGCGTTACGCCTTGCTATTAAGTTATAAATTATAATCCTTTGTTATATTCTCAATTATCCTTTGCTATTAAGTTATCTCTTTGCAATTCAATACTTAAATACTACTAGTAAATACTAAAGAGTAAATAATAAATACTAAATACTAAAATACTAAATATTAAATACTAATTACTAAATACTATTATACTACTAACTTAGTATTAAGTTTGAAAAAATAACAAGTGTTATGTCTTGCTATTAAGTTATCATTGTTATATTCTCAATTATCCTTTGCTATTAAGTTATCTCTTTGCAATTCAATACTTAAATACTACTAGTAAATACTAAAGAGTAAATACTAAATACTAAATACTAAATACTAAAATACTAAATACTAATTACTAAATACTATTATACTATTAACTTAGTATTAAGTTTGAAAAAATAACAAGTGTTATGTCTTGCTATTAAGTTATCATTGTTTTATATATTCTCAATTATACTTTTACAATTTAATACATAAATACTAAATACTAAATACTAAATACTAAATAATAAATACTACTAACTTAATACGTAGTATTAAGTTTGAAAAACTAACAAGTGTTATGTCTTGCTACTAAGTTACCAAGGTAACATATATTCTCAATTATATTTTTTGCAATTTAATACTTAAATATTAAATACTAAAATACTACATAATTAATACTTTAATACTATTATATAAGTTATTACATAAAAATTAAAAAATAGATGCCTTGCTATTAAATCTTATATTTTTGTTATTATTTTTCAAAAACTTCAAAGGCTATTAAAAACAAAACAATAACAAAATAAATAAATAAATAAATAAACGTTCAAACCGGGCCGGACCGGACTGGAATCAGGCCGGACCGGCCCAACACAACTCCAAATCCGCTCCCTTTAGAAAAATAGCCGTTGGCAACGGCCATAAACGGCTATTTTTCCCACCCCTACACCCATAAACGCCCTAACAGCCCTCCCCTACTTATTTTTCCTATAAATACTCCCATATTTCATCAAATTAATCAAAATTCAATATTTTCTATTCATTTCTCTTAAAAAAATTCTAACAAAGGCTATTTTTATAAATTTTCTATCAAAATGGCTGCAAATGCAAATAATCCTACTCAAGTTCAAGGTGCTACTACAGAAGGTCCGTCTAGTCCAAGAACTGGAAGATCCCAAGTTTGGGAATTTATCACAAAAAATAATGATACCGGCAAAGCTCAATGTACTCTTTGTAAGAAAGTTTGGAATTGGAATGATGAAAGTGGATCACATAATGGAGGGACGGAAAAGTTTAAGACTCACTTGAAATACCATCATGCCCCCGAATGGGCAGCTTGTGAGCAACCACGTGATAATTGAGTCGCTGAAGTTGAAGGTTTATGTTATTTTTTCTAATTTCTAGTCTATTTTCTAGTTTTTATTTTCTAATTATGCATTTCCAACTTAATGTACTATCGTATTGTTGCATAAAATGTGTATTTTGTGTTGTTTATTTAGTCTACCATTTTTTTTATCTATTTCAAACAATAAAAAACATAAGTTAAAAAACAAAAAAAATTAATGAAACCGGACCGGACCGGACCGATTCGAACCGGGACCAGAACGGTCTCACCTTGCCGGTTCTGGTTCCGATCCTGCATTGGTGCAAATGCACCGTTTGACCGGACCGGGACCGGACCGGTTTCGACTTTTTTTTTTTAATAAACACCGGACTGGACCGGACCGGCGAAGGCGTATCGGAACCGGACTGGACCGGGCCGGTGGACAGCCTTAGTGTGAAGCATGCTTTTTCAACATAAAAATCTGGAAATTGTAATAACAGGGGTTGTATGTGCATAAAGTGCTAAATCTGGACGATTTCTGCAAGTTAAATCTGCCCCTCTTTTACATAGTTGAACTGGGCCCAAAACCTTCTTTCAAAATCTGGCCTGACTTGTTAGTTTAAAGCGATTTACAACTCCTAAGCTCCTATACACTAATCTAATAGTGTATAAGGGTGTATAAGTTAAAAGAGGTCAATTATACAATCTATTATGTATATTTTCAAACAATACTATCACTTATTCATGTATTTGAATTCCTATATTTATATTTACGTGTGACAGCCCCTTTATTTGCATTTATGTGCTTCCGTGAAACTCACTTTTAAAAACAGCCCACTTGCCTATATATTTCCAAAAAACTGACCCCTACATCAAATAGCCATTAAGGTTAGGACTCGAAAATTAATGACGAGTCACACAGACCCTAAATGGCTAATATTTAATTTCAAAAACAATCCCTTTTTGGTTTTAACAAAATTTGAAATTGTTTGTGAGAATTGTCTATTTTTGCAAAACTGCCTATCTACGCAAAACTAATTTAAATGCTAAAATTGTACAAAAAGACTGCTTTTAACATCCTTTTACAGATTCGACCACCTTTCGATTAGGCATTTATACTAAAGGCCATAAACGAGATTAGGCGTGGAATATAGGCCGTACGTGTGAAATGTAAAGCCCAATTGCGTGTATGTTATCTAGATGTATATAATTGAACTTAGTCTTATAAATTGATTGTGAAATTGACCCTTTGAGTTAGTAATACATATGATAATGTTAATAATTTTGCAAAGACATCCCAAAATATAGATTCGGGCGGGAACCACCTTTCGTGGGACTTGGGAAAGTGCCTAACACATTCTTCCCCGAGTCACTTGGACTTCATACCCATTGAATCTCTGAAACTAGATTGATTTGACAAAAAGACTTGACCTTAGACATTTAGGTGACCTAATACACCTTAGAAAACCATATTTGGTGGTGACTCCAATTCTTAACTCAAACGAGTTACCCAGTCAAATCCGAAACCTGACTCGCTTCGAGTTGAGTTTAAAACTGGATATGACAGAATGGTGACTTCGCTGGGGATACTCAAAGTCCTAACCATAACGAGTCTTTATTTTGGAATTTTTATTGCTTATTATCTTGTTATTTATTATTTATTATTATTGTTATTATTATTATTATTGAAGACTAACTTTTTTCTTTTGTTTTATTTTCTTTTGTTAAAATATATATTTTTGTTGCAATATTTGTTTAAAAAATTTTGTATAATGAATTTTATTTGACATATCTCCTCATCAACGTTCACTCGTGCGATATATTGAAAAAAATGGTTGCGTCGGTTTGACGGCTATTCTGACTTCCATAAAGCACCGTTCGAAAACGTTTTGGGATAGGCCGAGTTTGTGGTACAGCCGACAGTCCCAAAAATTTTTCCACTTCCAAATTACCCGTTTGGAAGAACCTTGTCTAAGACAATTCTTAGTGGAGACGATAGGAAATCATGCATCATGATACCATGTTAGTTGACCTGTTTCCATGTCTAGAATAGGTCAACTTGTTCAACAATCCAAACGGGTTTTAACCCCAAAGAGCGTTTGGACATGATTATTTGCATTTTTGAAAAATAAACATGTAACGGCCATATTGTTCTCAAAATGGGGGTGGGGTGTTCATTTTACTTTCTTATTTATTTGTAGGTCTTCATGGCTCAAAAATGTCCAAGGTTTGGTATGGTCAGGGGTGTTCCCCCTTTTCTAGCACGATGGTGGAGTAATTTGGGAGATCATGGTCGTCTACGGGTTCATAAATATGTGGGGCATCTACCTTTGCTGATGGAAGTAGAACCATGTCGTGGAGTTATCGAGGCGGCGATGACATTTTAGGATGAATAAAGAAATGTCTTTAGGTTCAATGGCATAGAGTTGACACCTTTGTTAGAAGAAATAGGTGGTGTTATAGAAGATTCTGGAATGATTAGAGAAAAGCGTACATGGCAAGAAACGGCGATCATCATCCCAGAGTTCCTCATTTTGAGCGACTTTCGCAAGTTGCTTGGTCTTGACGGAAATGATGCAGTGGAATTCATACAAAAGGGCGGTATACCTTTGTCTTTTCTAAATGAGAAATTTGGTCATGATGGGGCTTTTGACAAAAAATGTGATGATTTTACTTCCTATGATGATTGGCATAAAAGGAAGATTTTTTCCTGTATAGTTAGTTTTTTGGGTATTATGGTGTTTCCTGAAAGTTCAAAGCATTACATTGGGATACGATTGATCAAGGTAGTGGAAGCTATGATGAATGGGGTTGACAAACGAGAATGCACTTTGGTACCTATGATTTTGGCTGACATCTATAGACCTTTGGGACTTTTTAAAAAAGGGGCTAGGTATTTCGAGGGATGTAACTTGTTACTACAATTTTGGTTCAAGGAGCATTTGGAAATAGTGAGAGGAAGTGCAGAAATACTCAAGCCATCAGGCATCAATTGCGTAACCACGCCGCGCTATAGAGTTAGAACCCTGAAACAATCAAGTAGCGTTGAAGGCTGGTTGAAACTCTTTAATGGCATAACAGACGACACAGTGCAATGGATGTTTACTTGGTTCCCAACGAACGAGTTTCCAATTCAAATTAATGCCACTCCCTTTTTGACTCTAATGGGGCTGCGAGGCCTTCAACCATACATCCCTGGAAGGGTCATGAGGAAAGCTGGCAGGAAACAATGCATAATACAAATGGCTTTCACGGAGCGATATCAACTTGATTAGACTGAGGAGAAGGTTGCTTTGGCTGGAGAAATCATTGATAGTTGGAAAAATCGTTGCATAATGGGTCCGAAATCTATAGAATGAAATCGGTAAAAAGCAGGTTGTGAACCGCACTATGCAGACTGGTTTCAAGCAGAGTTGAGAGGGATGATTACACAGGGGCTGAATAAGAGTGACACTATCAAAGATAAAGAAGTAGAAGCACAAATCAAATACAAGTGTCTAATGCGCAGGGTATCAGAATCAGAAACGGAGCACAAAAAAAGGACAGAGACATGGAAGAAACGTGCACTCGACATAGAAGGAAAAGTAGAGGGATTGATGGAAAAACTCGGGCGATGGAACGTCGAGTGCAGTGCCGTGGACATACTTCATTTCTTCGCAGCTAAAGGTCATTTGGCGAAGTCTTTGGAAGAAGCTCAAGGGATAGTGAGAGAAGCAAAGAAAGCCAGACTAGAGGAGGAACCCGATGTTAAGTCTCGTTTTGTCTTTTCATTTTTGCAAAAGATCTTTTATGTATTAAACTTCACCGTTATATAATGAAGTTTTGGGGAGATTTTGAGAACAATTGGCAATGAATGTTTATTTTTCTCTCATCATTTAAACATAGAAAGGCCTTACGTCCATGGCACGTTAAGGCTTATTAGGAAGCCTTGTCCAAACGGCAAAAGGGTTCTTAACCCGGGAAATGATGAAATTGCATCTTTGCATGGATTAGAAGAAATGTTTGCACAAAATATTGATCGTTTGATCAAGACTATAAGAATGTTTTGGTCTTTATTTTTTTCTTTCTTTTGTTTTCAGACTATCGCTGCGAGAGGTACACTTCAATATGAGATTGTTTCCCAAGCTCCTCAATTAATCAGACTCTGGTGGGATGATTTGGTTGTTGTTAGTAAGGTTCATGTACAAAAGGTGTTGGGAGAGCTGGTGGCTCTCAAGGCTTACACTGCCATGCCTGGTTTAATCGAGGTCGCTACACATTTCTGGGACTATAAAAGGGCAGTATTTCATTTAAATAGCTTGGAGCTGGCACCGATGTTGGAAGAATTTGGAGGACTAGCAGGGTTAGAGCCTGGACCCGAAACTGTGATTTATCCCAGAGACGTGGACCCTAAGGAGTTCATCGAACTGTTGAATGCCCCTTATGATCTATATGTCGAGGGAGTGCATGATGGAAAGGTCACTTTGGAGTACATGTATTCTAGATTCGGAGATCCAACCCTTAGACGCGATTGGACTGGGGCGTGGGAAATTCAAGATTGGGAGTGGACTGAGGCAAATGCTTTCACCGTTGCTTTTCTAGGGAGCATGGTTTTTCTCGAGAAAGAAGGAAAGATCGGCATAAGGCTGGGAAGAGTGGTCGAGAGATTGCGCAAAGGTGCTCACAAGTGTCAAGTGAATTTGGTTCCAATGATTTTGGGGGATGTTTATAGGGCTCTAACAAAATGTAGAAGAGGAGTAGACTTTTTCGAGGGGTGCAATCTTTTGCTGCAAATATGGTTGATAGAATATTTGCACAGTGTCCCTATCAGCCCAACAGCACCAAACCCGTCAAAGGAAGGAGGCATTCGTTCACATAGCACCCGCATGGCTAAAACAACAGTGTGGGAGGACCCTGCGAACATGCAAGGGTGGTACACAAAGCTTAAAGAGTTGCAAGAGGTGCAATGGGTAATTGAAAGCTGTGCTGGTTTTATCGTTTCCATACAAGGTCAAGGCATCACTTTCTTGACTTTGATTGGATTCCAAGGAACTCACCACTATGTTCCTCTAAGGATCCTCCAGAAAGTAGGAATGACACAACAAACTCTGCAGTTGACGGAAGGGAGAGGCTTCAACGTTGACATAAAATACATTGAGCATCCGATGGTTGGTACTATATTGACAATGTGGGAAAGAAGGCTTACTATGCAGTTTTGTCGTGGCTGAGACTGTAGGGTGAACCCCGTTTCTATTCTAGCTTATCCTTAGAGGCTCAGTGAAGATAGGGAGAGGTTCCAATCAAAGACTACGCTGAAAAGGAAAGCCAAAACTCCAAGTGTCACCTAAAAATACAAGAAGCTGCGACACGAGTTCGATCAAAGTAAGAAAGAATTAAGGGTAACACAATAGAGGAAGATGAGGAGGCAATACAAGGATAAGATCAAAGGGGATGAACTCAAGTATTGGACAGGCAAAGTCATGGCGGCGAGGCAAGCTGCTGGGAATCTACAAGATTTGCTCAAATGATGGGGAGATTATTGTAAGTCAGTACCATTAGAAGAAAAGGAAACAATGGGAGTAGAAATCTGTGAATTCTTCACAAAGACTCTAGGTGACATGCAAGCTGGGAAGGATCTGATGGAGATGTTCGCCGCCCCTCCACACGTAAGCCTAGTTCACAAGCCTAAGGAAGAAGCCGAAGGGAAGAAGGAGAAAGAATATGCTGGAGTTGGTGCTTGATTCAAAACCTCTTTGCTTGGCACATAGTCTGGTCGTTTTAAATTCGAGTCGTGTTTGATTTTGTCTTTCGTTCGTTTAGTCGAGTCGTCGTCTCAAATTAGTGGTTGTAATAAAGCCAAGCAAATCAAATAAAATGTCGTTATTTCGGATTTTATAGTTTTTGTTGATTATGCTTATGCAAACGAAATGACGTATTTGGGGCAAACATTACTTCAAATCTTCGAGAGGCCTACCTCTGGAACAAAAAAGGTCCGTTGCATAATAGGATGCGACTTTATTAATACTAACATATACTCAGATTCTTTTCTTTGGTTTTGCTGTGTTACTCCCAAGTCCCTGAAAAGTTTGGTTTGATCATTCTGGCTGCGCCGCAATGCCGGTTGAGATCCAGAGGATCAATCCCAACACTTCCCCCTTCACCTACAAGTACAAGGACGAGACGCAATATCATGGCTGAGTTTGACAAAGTTGGAAATGGAACTCCTGAAAAGCAAGGTGTGGTCGCCTATGAAAACTATGCTAAGTTGGAACAGAGGCTGTTTGAGCTAGAAAATAGGTTTCCTCTCACCCGCGCTGATGAGATCACTGAACCAAACAAAACCGCCCGCCCTCACGGCAAAGATCTATTATTCCCTGAGAAAGACATCAATTACCCTACCTATATTGCACCACCGAAAGTACCACAAAATAACCTACCTCCCTTCACTGTTGAAACGAAAAACATTGTATCACCTACCAAAGATCATGACATGTATGCATGGACAAAGGAAGACTCAAACAGCACCAAAGAGCAAGTTCAGTGGCTGGTGGAGAAATTCAAGCAATTCCAAGGCACCAAAGGAACAAGAGGGCTAGCTTATGAGGACCTCTGCATGTACCCTGATTGGAAGTAGCCCGAGGGTTACAAGACATCAAAGTTGAACATGTTGAACGGCAGTGGTGACCCAATGGCCCATTTGAGATCTTATTGTGACCAGTTGGTTGGGGTTGGACATGATGAAAAGATTCGCATGCAATTATTCAACTGTAGCTTGACTGGAGATGCGCTGGTATGGTATTCAAAGCAACAAACAAAGAAGTGGACGAGCTGGGAGGGACGGCTGGAGATTTCGTTGACAGCTTTGGGCACAACACCGAGCTTCTATTTGGAGAAACTGAAGAAGAATCCCACCGAGACCTTCAAAGAATTTGCAACTGGGTGGAGAGCTGAAGCCGCTAAAGTGCAACCTCCTATGGAGGACGCAGAGATAGTAGCAACTTCATCCGCATACAAGAGGACGTCTACTTTGACAAGATGTTGAACATGCAAGACAAGAAGTTTGGGGATTTATTCAAGATTAGAGACATGGTTGAAGATGGTTTGAAGACTGGTAGGATCGTTAGTTTGGCCGCACTACAAGCAACTAACAAAGCCTTACAAACTGGTAACACCGCTACATCAAGGAAGAAGAAGGACGGTGTCTCGTTCGTGGCTGCATCACTCGATCATTCTCCTACCCACAACCACCACTACCAAACACCTCCTCCATTATACTCATATATTCCACCCATATCCACTTACCTAGTCTACAATACTCAACTCATGTTCCAAAACCCACCACCACAAAGACCACCCTACTCGCAAGGCCCTCACTACCGAAATACCAACACCTATTCACCAAGGCCTCACGCCAACAACAACCCAAGACCCAAAAGAAACTATACCCCATTAACCGAATCCCGCACTCAGTTGTTCAAGAGACTCAAAGCAGCTGGCCACATACAACCCGTACCATTCAAAATGCCCGAAAGATTGACACCTTAGTTTGACCAAACCAAAACTTGTTCCTATCATTCCAGAGGACATGGCCATGATACCGAGAAGTGCTATGCCTTGAGAGATAAAATATAAGACTTGATCGATCAAAAAGTGATCCATCTGAAAACCGAAATATGGACAGCAACCCCTTGCCTAACCACAGAAACAATAGAGTGAATCTGATCGAGTTAGATGACGAATGCAACTTGGAGGGAACCATTGTCAAAGCAAGGAGGGACATGCCAACACTTTCTTCTGTTGCTCAAGCCGCTAAGGCACCAGAGCCCACTAAGGAAGAAATAGCTCCAAAATTCTATGTAGACGTAGTTTCCGCGTACAGTGACAAGGCAGTACCATAGGATTATGAAACGAAAAAGAAGGGCAAATCAGCAATTGAGACTGTTGCTGCACAAGGGATGACTAGGAGTGGGAGGATTTATACTCCCGAGCATCTTGTTCAAGGTAGACGGGGCATCAGCGAGGAAGAGTCCGAGGAGCTGTGGAAGAAAGTACGAGCAAAATAATACTCTGTGGTTGAACATTTGGGCGAGACTCCCGCACAAATCTTCGTCTTAGCCTTACTCCTCATGTCGGAGAGCCACCGAAATGCCTAGATGAAAGTGTTAGATGAAGCACATGTCCCGTTGGATACCTCAGTTGAGAATCTGGCCAGCATGGTCGGGCAAGTCATGGAGTCCAACCGAATCGCTTTTCATGAAGACGAGCTGCCACCTGAAGGGTTGAGTCGCAATAAAGCTTTGCACATCACTATCAAATGCAAAGACTGGTTCATGGGGAGATTTTTGAATGACCGAGGTTCTGGTTTGAACATATGCCCGTTCATCACTTTGAAGAGAATGAGAATTGACCAAAGAAAGATAAGAGAGAGCGACATGAAGGTAAAGGCGTTTGATGGATCGTAAAGAAGCACCATTGGGGATATCGACCTAACCATCATGGTCGGTCTCGTGGAGTTCAATGCTGAGTTTCATGTCATAGACATCTCCGCTTCTTACAGCCTGTTACTGGGAGGACCTTGGATTCACATGGCTGGAACGGCGCCTTCCACGCTACACCAGACGATAAAGTTCGAGTGGGACCACAAAGAGGTGGTAGTGTTTGGTGAAGGGAACAACTCCATTTACAACGAACAAACCATACCGGCAGACTTTCTACACTGTCGAGCTTGTGGGAGCAGTGCAAGGTACTCGAGGAGGACATCGCAAAAACAACAACAGGAATTGGAACTTCACAGACGCGGTCCAAGGAGGTTATACTGCACACTTCGCTCCTAAATTGGTCAACACACTGCATGGGATTGAAGAAAGGAGGAGAAGCTTTTATAGCGCTTATTGAGATGGTCGAGACAAAGGCTATGAAGGAAGAAATTTGGTCTGGGAACCAGTTATATCTGATTGGGGTGTGCCATCACGCAAATTTCGTGAGACCTTACCCGCTAAGACAGAGAAGCGACCAATGTACTCACCTAATGCTAAGCCCATCTCTGAAGAAACAAAGGGGAAGCAAGTGTGGCTACTAAAACACCCGAACCTATGGAGTTGGTGATTGAAGAGCCATACGTACTCCTACAACCTGCAAAATGGCCTGGAGACTGGGTTGTAGGCATCATGATAAAGATAGGTTACGAACCTGGGAAAGGATTGGGCAAGAACCTGGATGGCATGATCAAGCCAATTCAAATTGTGATGAGGCCCGACAATGAGAAAGCTGCCATAGGGTACATTGTTACTTATGAGAAGAGCATGGAAGAAGCATCACTGGACTTCCAATTCTACAAGAAAAGCACCAAGACTCTCCTACATATTTTCGTCTCGTCTGGATTCTTGGATTGTCAAAAGGGGGAGGTATCTACAGCAGAAAGAGTTGAACCGAATATCATTGATGCTGAAGAGGACCTGCTGGCAAGAGTGCAAAAGCTGTTTATATCTGATGAAGACTGTTGTATGATCCTGGAAGAGCATGTTGAACCTCCTGGGTTGACAAAAGTTGAATCTGGAGCTGCATTAAACAACTGGATCATCAACCGGGCCCGAGCTTACCGTGGACCTGGGTAGAGCTGGGGGATAAAATCTATTTCATGCTTTCTAAAATAAGACCTGACTTTGAGTCGTGGAACTTGCATTTCTTTTCTTTCTCACATGTTTCCCTACAAACTTTATTTTGCAATGATTCATAAATAAAATATCGCACTATTTCCTTTAACTTTTGTTGTAATCATTTAATTTTGCAATATTTTATTTTTCAGCATTCAAACTAATAATCCCAATGAGTCCACAACAGCAATGTGTAATGAAACAATGGAGCTTGAGGAAACTGAGTTCGATTATGATGATTTTGATGAGACCACAAAAGAGGAAATTGAAAGATTTGAAAATAAGCCTAAACTAAATGTACAAGAAACTGAGGTGATAAATCTAGGAGATGAAGAAATTGTAAAAGAGACAAGGATTATTGTGCATCTCACCGCTGAAGATAAAAAGCGGTATACTGAGTTTCTTAAAGAATATGAGGATGTGTTCGCATGGTCGTACGATGACATGACTGGTATAAGCACGAACGTGGTAGCTCACAAATTGCCTATCAATCCGGGCTTTTCGTCAGTCAAACAAAAGGCCTGAACTTTCAAGTCGTCTGTTTTGTTGAAGACTGGGGAAGAGGTAACCGAACAGCTCAATGCAGGAATCTTTAAAACAGTCAAATACCCAACTTAGTTAGCTAACATTGTCCCAGTGCCGAAGAAAGATGGGAAACTTAGAGTTTGTGTGGACTATAGAGATCTGACTAGAGCAAGCCCAAAAGGTGATTTTCCTTTGCCAAATATACACATCCTTATTGTTAATTGTGTGAAACATGAACTACAGTCTTTCGTAGATTGTTTCGCCGGCTATCATCAAGTGCTTATGGATGAGGAAGACGCCGAGAAGACAGCTTTCACTACATCTTGGGGAACTTATTGCTACAAGATTATGCCATTTGGGTTGAAGAATGCTGGGGCAACTTACGTGAGGGCAATGACAACTATGTTCCATGACTTGATGCACAAAGAAATTGAAGTCTACTTAGACGATGTGATCATCAAATCAAAGAAGAGCTCGGAGCACCTTGACAATTTCCGCAAGTTTTTCAATTGCTTGCACAAATATAATTTGAAGCTAAATCTAGCAAAGTGTGCTTTTGGTGTTCCAGCAGGGAAGCTTCTGGGGTTCATCATCAGTAGAAGAGGCATTGAGCTGGATCCATCCAAGATCAAAGCCATCAAAGAGTTTCCGCCACCAAAGAGTAAGAAAGAGGTCATGAGTTTCTTGGGAAGGCTCAATTACATCAGCTGATTCATAGCCCAATCCACGGTCACCAATCATCAAGCTACTGAAGAAAGACGCAGCAATCGAGTTGACGGAGGACTGTCAAAAAGCATTAGATCGAAGCCTGGGCGACCTTTGATCTTGTACCTGTCTTGTCCGCCCGTGCTGGTTCCACCCGAGCCTGGGCGACCTTTGATGTTGTACTTGTCTGTGGTAGATTAGCATTTGGTTGCGTGTTGGGGCAACATGACTCAACTGGAAGAAAGGAGCAAGCGATATACTATCTAAGCAAGAAATTCACTCCTTACGAAGACAAGTACACATTGCTGGAACGCACGTGCTGTGCGCTGACCTGGGTAGCACATAAGCTGAGGCACTACTTGACGTCCTACTCAACGTTGCTGATATCAAGGATGGACCCCCTCAAGTATATTTTCCAAAAACTAATGCCTACTGGAAAATTGGCCAAATGGCAAATGCTATTCAGTGAATTCAACATTACTTTTGTCACTCAAAAGGAAGTAAAAGCTCAGGCCCTAGCTGATCATATAGCCGAAAACCCAGTGGGAGATGATTATGAACCTCTGCACACCTATTTCCTCGACGAAGAAGTCATGTTCATAGGAGAGGATATCACAGAGGAATATGATGGTTGTAGACTATTCTTCGATGGAGCAGTGAATTTCAAAGGGGTTGGCATTGGAGCAGTGTTAGTTTCAGAGACTGGTCAACACTATCTTGTCACAGCCAAACTGAGGTTTCCTTGTACCAACAATATGGCCGAGTATGAAGCCTGCATTTTGGGTCTTAGAATGGCAGTAGACATGAACATACAAGAACTGCTAGCAATTAGAGATTCTGACTTATTGATTCACCAAGTCCAAGGAGAATGGACAGCAAAGAACTCCAAAATATTTCCATACCTCGAGTGCATAAAAGAGCTGAAGTGAAGATTCACCGAGATAAAGTTCGTATGTACCCAGGCTGCAAAACGAGTTCGCGGATGCTTTGGCCACCATATCTTCCATGATCAAGCATCCCAAAATGAATTACATTGACTCAATACCTGTGGCGGTGACGAAGCAGCCAACATATTGTTATCATGTGGAAGGAGAATCAGTCAGACAACCTTGGTTCTACGACATCAAAGGGTTTCTCAAAGATGACATTTACCCAAAAAATGCAACGAGCCTCCAAAAGAAGACATTGAGGAGATTAGCAAATAGTTTCTTTTTTAATAGAGAAATCCTATACAAAAGGACACCTGATATAGGATTGCTGAGATGTGTGGACGCCAAAGAAGCTGCTAGGTTGTTAGAAGAAATACATTCTGGGATGTGTGGCCCACATATGAATGGTTTCGTGCTTGAAAAGAAGATTTTAAGGGCCGGTTATTTCTGGATGACAATGGAGCATGATTGCATAAGGCACGCAAAGAAATGTCATCAATGCAAAGTCCACAGATATATGATTCGAGTACCTCCTAATAAATTAAATGTCATGGGATCACCTTGGCCTTTCGCTGCCTGGGGAATGGATGTCATAGGACCCATCGAGCCAGTTTCTTCATATGGACATCGTTTCATATTGGTAGCTATTGATTATTTTACTAAATGGGTAGAAGCTGCATCATACAATTCAGTGACAAAAAAAGTGGTGGCAAACTTTGTCTGCGACAAAATGATCTGTCGATCCGGCATTCCCGAGTCCATCATCACCGACAATGGGTCCAATCTCAATAGAGACCTAATGAAAGCAACCTGTGAAGTTTTCAAGATCAAGCACCACAATTTCAGCGCATATAGACGCCAAATGAACGGTGCGGTCGAGGCAGCCAACAAGAACATCAAGAAGATATTGCGCAAGATGACAGACAATTCAAAGCAATGGCATGAGAGCTTACCCTATGCTCTGTTAGGGTATCACACCACAGTAAGAACATCAACAAGGGCTACTCCTTACTTGCTGGTGTATGGCACTGAGGCTGTGATACCAGCAGAAGTTTAGATACCATCTTTGAGGATCATTCAAGAGACACAGTTGAAAGACGCTGAATGGGTCAAAGGAAGAATGAAGTAGTTGGCCCTTATCGATGGTAAGAGACTAAATGCAATATGTCATGGGAAATTATATCAGAGGAGAATGGCTAAAGCATTCAACAAGAAAGTTCAAGAGAGATCCTTCGAACCTGGACATTTAGTGCTTAAGAAGATATTCCCTAATCAAGAGGAAGCAAAGGGAAAATTTGCACCGAATTGGCAAGGGCCGTACATGGTTCACCGAGTTCTGAATGGAGGAGCACTGATACTAGCAGAAATAGATAGAGAATTTTGGCCGAAACCAATTAACTTAGATACCGTCAAAAAATACTATGTATAAGAGCCTACATTAGTTACTGGTTTCATTACTCCGCAATACATCATGTAATCTGGAATTACGTTATGACCTGATTCCCCAAGTGGGATACGTAGGCAACCTACCCAAGGTTCGGTCGCATAAATACAAAAATTTCATTTTCCCACAAAGCAGACACTGGGGCAGAATTTTTGAGGAACTCTAAAAAATTCTCAAAGGACAAACATAACAGGCACTGGGGCAGAATTTTTTAGGAACTCTCAAAAATTCTCAAAGGATAAACATAGTTGAAACTGGGGCAGAATTTTGAGGTCACCCTCAAAATTCATTTAATGAACTTGTAGCAGCATAAGGAGCAGCGACCATGACTTTACATAACGCGATTTGCGACTCAATGGGATAAAATATTTCGTTTCATTTTCTTCTAATAAAAGTTTTTCAAAAATACTTGCATTATTTGCCACTTTATACATATCCCTATCAGCCTGACCGAGGTCCCGACCCTTATTGGAAGCGAGCACAAAGCAAGCCAAGAATGCACAAATAAAACTACCCCGCACAACTCACCAATTTTCTTTGGATGCAGGCACGAAAGTATGCAACCCGACAACACATGACAAACATGTTCCTACGAAAGGTTACCCAATCTCTCTTACTACCTTTTAAAATTAGCCGAGGGTACACAATATGAAGCATCGATGAGGGTACAGAGCCCGATGTCGATTTGTCATTTTAATTTAGTTGAGGGTACACATCCCGAAGTGTCGACTGAGGGTACACAGCCCGATGTTGATTTGTCCTTTTAATTTAGCTGAGGGTACACAGCCCGAAGCGTCGACTAAGGGTACACAGCCCGATGTCGATTTTTCATTTTAATTTGGTTGAGGGTACACAGTGCGAAGGGTCGACTGAGGGTACACAGCCCGATGTCGATTTTCCATTTTAATTTAGCCGAGGGTACACAGCCCGAAGCGTCGACTGAGGGTACAAAGCCCGATGTCGATTTGTCCTTTTAATTTAGTTGAGGGTACACAGCCCGAAGCGTAGACTGAGGGTACACAGCCCGATGTCGATTTTTCATTTTAAATTAGTTGAGGGTACACAGCCCGAAGCGTTGACTGAGGGTACACAGCCCGATATCGATTTGTCATTTTAATTTAGCTGAGGGTATACAGCCCGAAGCTTAGACTGAGGGTACACAGCCCGATGTCGATTTTGTCATTTCAATTTAGCTAAGGGTACACAACCCAAAGCGTCGACTGAGGGTACACAACCCGATGTCCATCTTGTCATTCTAGCTCTTGTGGAGGGTACACAGCCCGTTGCATCGACTGAGGGTACACAGCCCTATGTCAAATTTAACACTTGGCACAGCCAAGGATACACAGTCAGGCACAATAGACGCACCTGCATACGGTAAAGAATCCTGGAAAGACAGCCCAGCACAACGGGAAGGTACGTTTTACATTTATTTATACACACACTATTTTAAAGATTCACCTTTATTACATGATATACAATACGGCAACGGGAATGTTGCGATCTAACGCCTCGTCAATTCTCGCAAGTCGTAACATTTCTATAGAGTCGCGACAAAATTAGTCGTTCTGTCAACATCTTTACTCGAAGACTCTTTCATCATCCTCGGGCAAAGAGGGGCAGCTGTTGACACCTAATTTTGTCCCTCCTGTTTCGATAGCCATTAGTCAGACAAAATTGCACTGATAACCACATAAGTATCACACACTCACTCCTACTCCAAGTCACTACTTCACACGCGCACACCAATTAGGCTATTTTAAGTGTTTGCGCAAACGATCGCAATTTTACAAATTTGCATACCTTGTCATAAGTTCTCACAATTATTTCTGTTTTTAATAAAACCACTTAAATCATTTTAAAACCTAAAATAATGGGTTTTCTAAGTTATTTAGCTCTCATAATTAATTTTTTTTTAATTTTTATAAGCATTTCACACAATTTTTCCACGCATTTATACACATTTATACACTTATATACACCTGATATACACTCTAGTATTTTCACCTCACACCCTCCTCACTTATCCACGCAATTTCCACCTCAGCTCCACGTCAAGCCCACGTGGTTTGATCGTGGCTTCCATTTATCTAATCCAACGGCTGAAATGTTAATTTCCATTTTTAATTAAACACACCTCCCCAAACCCTACACGTCTCTCTCATTCCTCACAAAACACTCAGCCGTCGTGACCTCTCATTTCTCTCTCTACAAAAACCTAAGTAGTCACTATTTACGCTATTTTCTGGCCAAATCCACCAGCAAAATGCGAAATAAATTACATCATCATAGTCCTTGCACTCTCCGCTACAAAACCCATATCTTTTGCCGACGTTTGAACAAGGTCGACTTCGACCCTCGTCGAAGGAGTTTCACACTGCCGGAAAATATCTCTGACCTTGCCTAAAAGTGTTCTAAAGCGATGATACTACTAAAAAGGGGCAAGGAATCCCTCATGCAAACTCGATTGAGATGGGTCGATATGACCCCACTCCGGGGTAAACGAGTAACTCTAATTCTTTTGTTCTTCCTTCCCTTTTTGATCTGTCCTTAGACCTATGTGATTGATAAGCCTAAAACTTGCCTAGTATTATATGTGTTAACATGTTTATGTGTTACTCGATTAGTCAAAATTCATATGATTCTTAATTCCTACTTAGTTCAGTGATATAGTTGAATGAGGTTTTGAATCTTGCATATTTGAACGCCTTAATCTGCTTTTATCATTCCTAGCTAAAAAAAAAGGGAGTCATGATCATTTGTGAATTGATTTTAGCTCTTCAGGCTTTACAGTGTGATTGCCTATTTTTCTGTTAAAATGCATTGAATTCCATGGTGATATAGCCTGTCTAGGATGAGTATTTGAAATGGTAAGGTGATTTGAACATGACTAGGCTTAATTTGAATCTGTGATTGACATGGGAATGGAAATTGGTTCTGGCAATTAATTTCGTATCAATTGGGGACTGTTTTGAATCTGTTGAAGGATTAAGGACGATTCCAAGTCTAAAGCATGTTTAAATAGTTGAGCTTGAACCTAGACTTCACTAGATATAAAAGGGAAAAACTATATTTGTGAAAGGGTTGATTCCCTTGAATTTTGGGATATAATTGAACTATATTTGGAAATACACCTATGTGTATCCTTCTAATTCTGGAAAACGGTTTTGTCGTGCCATATTTTGGATTGTCTCACCCCACAATAATATAAACTGGTTTAATTCTTTACACCTACACACATCCCTTGCATAGACATATATAGGAATACACACACGACTGAAACTCTCTCTCTCTACTACTCTCAATTCTCTTAAAAAGGATTCTACCTTCTCTATTTTCTCTTGCATTATTTCTTGAGAGCATCAAGCACTGCCTGAGTTTGTCTTACTTGCTAGTTACTGCACTTAACAAGGTATAATGATTCTGAACTTGCCCTGACCTGTAGCATGCCTATTATACATGATTTAATAGATGTTTTGTGTGCGTATGAAATCTGTTTGGAAGGTTCTATGCCTTCCCCTTCTAACCCTTTCCTTGCAGCCTGTGTGGATAGCCTTGAGGGCTATACCAAAGTCCATTTTGCAGGATTCTTGTGTGTTAGTGAAAGCTTTCTTTGTTCTGGGAAGTTTGAAAGCCTAAGTAGCTTCTGTTATGAGTGTACGAAGGGCACTATCCAGTCATTACCCTTCTCTAGTCTTTCCCCTTAGAAACTCTCCCCTCTCTGTGTATATTCATTAGGACCCTGTCTGTATCTTGTTTAAAATAGGGAACACAGTTACTGGACTGTGTAAATATGGCTACCCAGGAGCCACTCTTGACCTTCCTCTTCTATGTGCCGCATCTCTCAAAATCATGATTTTTAATAAATGAAATTCGCGTGATAGTTTCTAGATAAAGGATTAAGCATTATTCTGAATACATGTCCTGATTGGAACTTCAATACGATTGCCTTGATAATGCGCATCTATCATATGCAGGCCTTAGAACTAAAATTATAACGTGTGAAGCATGCTTTTTCAAAGTAAAAATCTTGAAATTGTTATAACAGGGGCTGTATGTGCATAAAGTGCTAAATCTGGACTATTTCTGCAAGTTAAATCTGTCCCACTTTTGCATAGTTGAACTGGGCCCAAAACCTTCTTTCAAAATCTGACCTTATTTGTTTGTTTAAACCGATTTACAACTCCTAAGCTCCTCTACGCTAATCTAATAGTGTATAGGGGTGTATAAGTTAAAAGAGCTCAATTATACAATCTATTATGTATATTCTAAAAGAATACTATCAATTATTCATGTATTTGCATGGCTATATTTATATTTACATGTAACAGCCCATTTATTTGCATTTATGTGCTTCCGTGAAACTCATTTTTGAAAATAGCCCACTTACCTATATATTTCAAAAAAAGAGACCCCTCCATCAAATAGCCATTAAGGTTAGGGCTCAACAATTAATGAAGAGTCACACTGACCCTAAAAGGCTAACATTTTATTTTAAAAATAACCCCTATTTGGTTTTAACAAAATCTGAAATTGTTTGAGAGAATTATCTATTTTTGCAAAACAGCCTATCTATGCAAAACTAATTTAACTGCCGAAATTGTACAAATAGATTGCTTTTAACATCCTTTTACAGATTCAACCAACTTTTGATTAGGCATTTATACTAAAGGCCATAAATGCGATTAGGCGTGGAATATAAGCCGTACGTGTGAAATGTAAAGCCCAATTGTGTGTATGTTATCTAGATGTATGTAATTGAACTTAGTCTTATAAATTGATTGTGAAATTGACCCTTTGAGTTAGTAATACATATGATAATGTTTATAATTTTGCAAAGACATCCCAAAATATAGACTCGGTTGGGAACCACCTTTCGTGGGACTTGGGGAAGTGCCTAACACCTTCTTCCCCGAGTCACTTGGACTTCTTACCCATTGAATCTCTGAAACTAGACTGGTTTGAAAAAAAGACTTGACCTTAGACATTTAGGTGACCTAATATATCTTAGAAAACCATATTAGGTGGCGACTCCAATTCTTAACTCAAACGAGATACCCAGTCAAATTCGAAACCTGACTTGCTCCGAGTTGAGTTCAAAATCTGGTATGACAGGCATCCCCACCGAAATGTAGGTACAAATTTGTTGAATTGATGAGTTCAATTAAGTAGTTTACCCTACTTTTTGTAGGGAAAATGAGTGTATTACTTCAACTTTGGTCCTGCCAGGGCTATGAATATTTGGATTGTAGATGGATATGAATTGTAATTGTAAAAATGACTAAGTAAAATAATAGTTTTATTGATAAATAGGGGCGTATGCCTGAACTGTTGTGTGTGAAGACTCGTAACATGACTAACGAGTCTGTAAATACTAAGAAGGATTGTACTTTCATCGTTGAGCGCCTATTTTCCTGAGGTTCCTCATCGGGGGTACTGCACCACGAGATGTAACCTGTGGAACAATGACAAGCCGATGATATAAATCCCCATTGATTAAATAGTAGTGAACTGCCTGCCTCGCAGCTGTCTGCTTTCTAACTTGTCTTCTGGGAGTATTCCCTCGTCCAAGTAGCTAATCAGTGCGTGATGCTGTTTTGAGGCGGAACCTGTGCTTGGAACTTCAAGGTTTATCAGATTCGCGGGGGTTAGTTTGATTACTATCTACTGGACTTCTGGATCAATGTGTGTCCTTGGGGACTTCGCCCTCGTTTGAGCTTTTCTCCTTATAGACAAACTCTCATTTTCCTCTGAACGGTCGTAACTTTTAGAACATGTGTGTATCCTTTGTCCCCCTGTGACTTGTAGGATAACTCTAGTCTCACCAGCTGGAATCGTATCCCCATAATAATAGGTGGCATATTTTTTCCCACACAAGTAATCTATGGCAGCAAGAAGTCATCAACAGAAAAACTCAACCAGATTGTTTGTTGCTCTAACTCTGCACCGTCTTTCTTTTATTGATGAAAATTCACAACTTGCTCTTGAACAGCAAGGACCCTTTTTAGTTATTGTTTGCTAGGACTCAGTCGTTAACAATAGTCCTTGTGGGAACGATCCTCAACTCACTAATTTATTACTTGTCGACCGTGTATACCTGCATGTGCATGTGGAAGCAACAAATAATTGATTATTTTCCTTTAAACGAATACTTTTTTTCTATTCAGGTTTAATTTTTTTTAGTCTAGTTTAGTATGGTGTTACTTGTCTTATCGTGGCATCTTTGAATAAAAATTTGCCGAATGATGGTTTCTCATATTTTGGTGATCTCTATCTACTTTATGGAGAAAATCACCAGTGAAAAAATTGTCCAAGTCTTTCAACCCTACGGGACTGGTTATGTGCATTTTCTACAATCTTTGATTGGAACTTTTGCCAATTGTAGTTAGGTCGGTGGAAATTAATCATATAGAGGTTGCGAAGTTAGCCGAACAAAAGGGTCCTTTTAAGGGCAGCCTAATGCACAATGCACCTCGCATTCATGCAGGGTGTTGAAGCTTGAGTTTTGATGATTGACAAAAGGGAAGAAAGTAGAGACGAAACTGGTTCACAGACGGGTTCACCTTATGCGGAAAAGATGCACAGATGAGTTCCCAGTCCAAACTAGAATAGGAAAAAACCTGGAGAAGCAGTCTTACAATCCGAACTGGATAAGGAATGCGAGGAAAACCCAATTGTAGAAGTTTTCCAAGGCGGTAAAGGATTGAAGACTTGGAGGACAAGCAACCTACATGTTATTCTATTTATGGAAGGAATCAAGGCTGTAGGAGTTACAATTCAATAAGGAAAACTTTAAGGAGGTTACCTTATTTACTTGGGAATGAGCTTTTATTCTCCTAAACCAATTTGGTCACTTGATCTCTATATATACTATATGTTGGGGTTGCAAAAATCATTCACTCATACACAAACTTCGTGAGCAAAACTGGTGCAAGCTAAACCAGAGGTAAGCTACGCGGAAAATAACAAGAACAAAGATAGAAGCAAGAAAAATCTTGCTTCGATTCAAAAGAACGTCGAGGAACTAGTCTTGGGTTCGACCGAATCGAGTGGCAAAGAATCACCTATACTAAGCAACAATCCTCAAGAAGTCATGCTTCTTGCAAATTGAATGACCAAGAAGTAAATGTTCAAACGACTCACACTGATTGACACAAATTCTTTAAAAGCCCACAATAGGGTTCGGCTCCATCGGAGACTCACAATAGCTACAGCTATATTTGATCGTTCAACAAAAACTAACTCCTTTACAATGAAAGGAAATAAGGTTTTTATAGACTATTCTAAGGACAAGATAGTAAACGGTCACAGGCGACTAATAAGAGTAAGCCATGCAGGGCTGGATAACTGAGTGTTCCGTGACTCCTTCAACTGAACACTTGAAATTCGAACACTTTAGCTCGAGCTCTTGACTTCGGTGCACTTGACTCTGCTTAAGTTGACATCGGTCGCTCTTCCTTCAATTGTTTGTTTGATTTACTTCCGTGCCGATGTTGAGTGTTCGGTTTGGGTTCGGTCACTCCCTTCTTCGAGCACAAGTTTATAAATTAAGCCTTCGATTCTTAAGCTCGGCCAATCAGCGTCGGAGTGGTTGCTTTCTCCTGACCAAGCCAAGTGAATGTGAACATCGTGCAACAGCTTGGCTTGGCTTCACCTCGGAGGATCGAACACTTGATCAGCACGTGTTCGGGCCGCATCATATTCCCCTTCTTGAGAAGATTTCGTCCTCAAAATCGAGCCCTCTTCAGAGTGAGCTTCTCGAACCAAAAGCTCTCTCCATGATGACACAGGCACACAAACACTCCCATTCTTGAAGAGGTAGCCATCGTGCCACTGATACTTCTAACCCTTCGGCCACTCAAGATTACGTCACGGATGCTTTTCAGCTTAGGATCGTCTTCTTACTTCGACTTGATGCTTTCGAATCCCATGAGTCTCGAGGCGAGAGTGGTCGCTAAGGCAAATTTCCTTGATAGCGCATCGGCTAAAACGTTATCTTTTCCCTTTTTGTAAAGAATTACATAAGAAAAGCTCTCAATAAATTCCACCCACTTGGTATGTCTTCGATTCAATTTCTCCTGGCCTCAGAGATGTTTCAAAGACTCATGATCACTTTTAATCACAAACTCTCTTGGCCATAAATAATGTTGCCAATGGGCGAGTGCTCGAACGAGGGCATAAAACTCTTTGTCATACGTTGAGTAATTCAAGGTTGCACCCTTAAGCTTCTCGCTAAAGCAAGCAATCGACTTCGATTCTTGCATTGGCACTCCTCCGATCCCAACTCCGGACGCATCACACTCGACCTCAAATGCTTTGCCGAAGTCAGGGAGTTACAACAATGGGGCAGAACAAAGCCTCCATTTCAACTCTTAGAAAGCCCTCTCTTGGGACTCTCCCCACACAAACGGATGGTCTTTCTTTACCAGCTCGGTCAAAGGAGCTGCCACAGTGCTAAAGTCACGAACAAACCTTCGGTAAAAGCTAGCTAAACCATGGAAGCTACGAACTTGAGATACTGAGGTTGGAGTTGGCAAATCTTTGATGTCTTCGACTTTTGACTCATCGACTTCAACACCATTAGCACTCACAACGAATCCTAGAAAGACTACATGTTCGACACAAAAGACACATTTCTTGAAGTTAGCACTTAACTTCTCTTCTCTAAGCTTATCAAGCACTAGCCTTAGGTGTTCGACATGTTCATCCACAGATTTACTATAAATAAGGATGTCATCAAAGTAAACGACAACAAACTTATTTATGAACGGTTTGAGCACATGGTTCATCAGTCGCATGAATGTGCTCGGTGCGTTGGATATACCAAAAGGCATCACCAACCATTCATAGAGATCGAATTTGGTCTTGAATACGGTTTTCCACTCGTCTCCCGGTTTCATTCGGATTTGGTGGTAACCGAACCTGAGGTCTATCTTCGAAAAGCATGAAGAACCACTTAACTCATCGAGCATGTCATCTAATCGAGGGATAGGATGACGATACTTTACCATGATTTTGTTGACTACTCGGCAATCAACGCACATTCGCAAAGTTCCATCTTTCTTCGGGAAAAGAATAACAAGAACAGTGCAAGGACTCAAGCTCTCTCGAACAAGGCCCTTGTTCATCAATTCATCAACTTGCCTTTGGAGTTCTTTGGTGTCTTTAGGATTACACCGGTATGCAGGCTTGTTGGGGATTTGAGACCCCGGTACAAAGTCAATCTGGTGCTTGATTCCCCTCAGCAGAGGCAATTTACCTGGCATTTCTTCAGGAACATTTCTCTGAAGTCCTGCAAAACACTTTGTACAACACTAGGCAAAGGGTTATCGTTAGAAAAATCATCATTAGAGTTTAGAAAGATACCCTTGTGCACGAGGCAAATCATCAGTTAATCGTTAATCGTTGTCGTTGCCTCGTAGATACTCACCCGCTTGCATGATTGCACAGATATTTCTTACCTCGGGCGGTGAGGTGTTGTCTTTGGCCACAATTTTCGTCCTAACCGGAGACTTAACTTTGGCCGCTTCTTTCAATTCTTTCAGCCTTTTATAGTCCTCGCTGACTTGTTTCGGAGACAAGGGTTTAAGTATGAAACTTTTCACTTCGAGCTTAGCAGTGTAAGTGTTTGATCGTCTGTTATGAACAACCGACCGGTAATACTGCCATGGTCGATCCAATAGAAAATGACAAGCTTGCACCGATATCACATCGAACATCATTTCATCTTGATATTCTCCAACTTTAAATTCGATCCACGCCTACTTGACAACCCTCAACTCTCCACACTCATTCAGCCATTCCAATCTGTAAGGATGAGGATGTTTTAAGGTAGGTAATCCCAATTGTGAGACCAAGGTTTGGCTCACTATATATGCACAACTACCCGAATCAATTATCATCCAACAAACTTTCCCCCTTACTCGACATCTTGCATGGAAGAGATTCTCTCTTTGGTTGTCCTCTTCTTCGAGAGTCATGCAACTCAAATTCCTTCAAACCACAAGAAACATTTCCGGATGGTCAGGTTCATGACCATCATCATCTTCAGCTTGGTCAGTCTCCTCAAAATTTTCTTCCTCGCCGTCACTCGCTTGCTCTTAGATGGTTCCATCATCGAGCATTAGCATAACTTTGCAAGTTGGACACTCTTTCGCAATGTGACCATAACCTCTACATTTGTGACACTGAATACTTGAAGCACTAGGAGTATTGAGTTGAACTGTACCTCCCACTTCTCTTGGTTGATTAACGGTCATTCCCCTCTCAAAGAGTTTCTTCGAATCTCGAACATTTCTAGCACTTGTTGGATTCGAACTCTTCCTTTCTTTACCTCGGTTCAAAGGAGTTGAAGTAGTGACTCCTCGATACCGGTTGGCTTTATCGTCCTTCACCCATTTCTCAGCTTCGATGGCAGCTTGGAACACATCTTCCAACGTGTGATACACATGCAGTCTCAATTGAGATGACACATCTCGAGCCTAGCCATTTTTGAATCGGATGATGGCTTGCTCGTCATCTTTATCTTGATGAAGAGCCAGTCGAATTCTTTCGAACTCATTATAATACTCTTCAACTGACTTGGACCCTAGCTTCAACTCGAAGAGCTTTCGAAGTTGATCCTACCTATACTTGGCATTCACATACTAAGCATCCATCGCTCTTTTTAACAGTGCCCATGTGGTGACCTCGGGGTAAGCATTCCTTCGTCTCAATCTCTTGTCAGCCTCCCACAATGTTGATGCATATGCTTCGAATGAAGCAATGGCATGTGCAGCTTTCCTCTCTTCGGTCATCTCATTGGTTTCAAATATTCGCTTCAATTTAAGCTTCCATTCAATGTATTGGTCCGGATCACTAGTTCCTCTGAATGGTGGAATAGTGATCTTGACACTGTTCAAGTTTGATTCACGAGCACCTCGGATCGGCTCCGGATACTCATCATAATAGTCATCAGCCTCACGCTCAATATTTCGTTCAACATTTACGCCTCGGCCTTGACCTCGGAAATTTCCACGACCTCGTTGAGCCTGCCTTCGTTGAACGAATAGTGGCTCATACTCATGTTCGCCTTCAGGAAATTCTCCATCATCGACCCCTTCATCAACGACCCCAACTTGTCTTCGGGCCATTGGAAGTGGCATTCTATCACCTCGGGGAATGCCCTAGTGTTGATAACCAGTTTGGGGATTGCCCCCGTGTTGTTGTTGCACATGGGGATTGCCCAATTGTTGTGCAGCTTGGGGATTGCCCATAGCTTCATTTCGAACAGCCTCGTCCTTCAACCGTTGTTGTCGAACGAGCTCAGCAAATTGCTCAGGTTTCATCAGAGTGGAGTTGCTAGTTCCAGTGCCGGACCCAGGCAAGTATATGGACGCACTCCCTTGCTCGAGGTTAGCTACTCGAGTACTCACTCCTCTTACCTCGGGACTGATGCCTTGTATCGCAGCCATGAGATCGGCTAACGACACCTCGGGCTTCACAATACCCTTTCCTTCGCCTCTATTCCCAGCCATGGTACCTGCACAAATCAAAGACCAATGAAAATGTTAAGGTTAGAAATCACCTCACACACTCCCTCACCTTTTATGGGTGGCGCTCGGGTCCACTCAATTTATGGGTTCGATTTTTGTCACTCAAGAACTTGTTTTACCTAGTTGGGCCAAAAGAAATCTAATTCATCCATTCCATCATAAGAAGGGAAGCAAGCTTGCCTGGGTTCCTAAAACTAACCTTTGATTGAGTTTTGCAGGCTAGGGTGAGAGGGAGCAACCAAAGCAAGGATTTAGACAGTGGTTGTTCAAGGCATGATAAGACCCAACCCCCGAGAAGACCCTTCACTCGGAGCCAAGCAAAGGAGATCCAAGGAGTATATCTACACTTGGTGAGGAAGGGACTAGAAGAAGGAAGCAATTGGAAGCCATACCGGGTGATTAGAGCACAAGAAGAACCACTCAGCATTATGGGCGCTCCGCCCAGCACCTTGGGCGCTCCGCCCCATGCTCCAGGCGCACCTCCTGAAGATGCATAGGCTGAGGCGCTCCGCCCCAAATCCAGGCGGTCCGCCCGAGCCACCTCACTGCCTAAAAGTGCACAAATTGCGGGCGCTCCGCCCGGGACGCTGAAGAACGTGAATCCTAGCTATGTTATGACTATTTTGACCCTACGTGGTCCTTTATTTCCTAAGCCTAAGTATGGGCATTTTAGACCTTTCAAGGGGTGTCTAACAACACCTATAAATAGCTAGTAGCTTGTCTTATTTCATTAGCTAACTTTGATGATTAAACAAACAGTTGTGTTGAGAGTTGAACTCTTTGATTGAATGAATGAAACCTTGATGGGACTTGTTCTTCCTCTAGCGGATCTAGATGAATTCCAATCCCCCCCGATCATTCTACTTGCGTGCTCACGTTAGCTCGAGGGTAGTTGCCTAGTGTAGGTGTTCTTGACATTCTATCGGGGTGTAACGGAACAAGTTCTCCGTTGCTACTTGAGATTATCGATCGAGCTACGTCTCGCTCTTTATCTTTTACTTTCCGCGTTTGATTCTTATCATCTTGGTATCAGAGCAAGGCTCGGGTATCGTTTCTACGAACCCCCGACCCTTGATTCTTCGTGCCTAGGTTAGTTTGTTTAGTTTTCTTGTTGTTGAAGTTGTTGTTAGAAGAAAAACACAAAAAAAATTGAAAAATTGAAAAATACAAAAATTAGCGTAACTTTTTGGTATGATCGATTCTTGAAGTGGGTGTTATAGATTTGTGATCGTGGTTGAATTCCCGTTGTTTTGGTACCAAATTTACTTGGATTGGATTGGATTAAAAAATTGAAACCCCAATTTTCCTTAAACCCTACCAAACCCTTGTTCTTGAGGAATTTGAATGATTCTTGGGTTGTGTGATTGTGGGGTTTTGGATTTGATTACCGGGGATTGATCTACTTTGAAAAATGAATCCATTGCAACAAATTTGGTGTGAATCGGAGTTGTATAACATTGATTTTGAAAGATTGAAACCCACCTTTTTACCCCTTTTGAAGAAATTGTGAAACCCCAATTTGAAACTTGAATCATGATTGTGCTTTGCTTGATGATTGTTTGGGTGTAAAAATCATTGGGGATTGGTGGTTATATCAATATACAACTTCGGGTACTTCGAATTTGGGAAGAACACGTTGGAATCGACCAAAAAGTTGGATTGAAATCGAAGAACACGTTGTTGAAAACCCAGGTGTTCTTCGTCCAGGCGCTCCGCCTAAAGTTTGGGCGCTCCGCCTGAACTCTTCTTGGTCCAGGCGCTCCGCCTCACCACTGGGCGCTCCGCCTGAGCGACCTCTCTGGATATTTGGCCAGGCGCTCCGCCCCATTGCATTGGGCGCTCCGCCTGAACACTGAAGAGTGGGAAACGGGTAGTTACTTCTAGGTTTGCTTGATTCTTTGTTGCCTAACCTCTAATTAGTGTTGATCTAAGTATTCTTCCTACTTAATTAACACTAATCCTTCATTGCTTTAGGTGATTCGTGCCATAGTTGGAGATTAGAAATCCAAAGAAGACTCGTAGTTTCTTTGATTCAAGTCCTTTACTTCAAAGTGCCTAGCGTTCATCGAGTCCCAATAACTCCACTCACCCCGGAGTGTGCGTGACTCATGAATAGTTTTGGTCGAGTTGGGAATTGCTAATCATCTACGTGAAGCTTTGGAATTACAAGTCGAGTGAAATATCTGCCGTCACCCAAAAGAGTGATCCGAGTGAACACAAGTGAGGGAGCGAGTGAGGTGTTTTAACTAACAATTATTTCTTTTCCTTGTAGGTACAATGGCTAACGAAGGACAAGATTTCATTAAGGAGGCCTTGGCTAATCTTCTTGCCAAGATGGACCTCATGAACCAAAGGATCGATTCTCTTGAAAAGGGAGCCTCGAGTACTCAAGGAGAACATGGGACTCCGAGTGTCCAAATTGAGAAAAGGACCCCGAGTGTCCAAATTGAGACCGGAGAGGGCTCCAATAGTCCTACCTTTACCCCAGAACAAGTTGTTGAATTGCTTAAACAACAACGGGTAAAGGAAGACCGAGAGAGAATGGATCAAGTGTTGGACAATACCCAACGAACGGGCATTCCCCGTATTCTAGACAACCCCCAAGGCAACATTCCACTTCCAAGACCCATCCGCAATGTCCAAGTTCTTGAGCAACCCGTTGAAGCTCAAGAAGGGGAGGAAGCCGAGCATGTTGATGAGGCTTATGGGTATGATGATTACTTTCAACCCCGGCAAGGTATGAATTGGGTGGATCGGGGTAGAGGCCGAGGTCGAGGGCCACCCTTAGGATATGGAGGGAGGAATGCAAGGAGGGACTATGTTGCTTATGATGATCACTATGGAGGCCAACCGGAGCCATTCCAAGGGGGTCGTGACAACAACAACAACCTTAATAGTGTGAAGCTAACTATTTCTTCTTTCAAAGGAAGTAGTGACCCGGTGGAGTACATTGGTTGGAAATTGGCTATGGAGCGTATCTTTGACACTAATGATATGCCCGAAGTGAAGAAGACCAAGTATGCAATATCCTCCTTTGAATCTTTTGCTTCTACTTGGTGGGAGTCGGTGAAGAGGAATAGAAGGAAGACGGGTATGGCTATTAATCTTACTTGGGAAGAGTTGATCCGTGTGATGGATGAGAAGTACTTGACTAACCAATACCGGGTTGAACAACAAAGGCGTCTTTATGAGTTGAAGCAAGGTTACAAATCGGTTGGTGAATACTTCAATGAATTTGAGCAAATCCGAATGATCCTTGACTTAGATGATGAAGACAATGAGACGGCCATGATCTGTTTCAAAGGGGGCTTGAACCGAGACATAGCTTCACAATTGAAGTTCCACAAATATGATGATCATTACAAGCTATGTGAAGATGCGATTGAGGCCGAGAAGTGGCTAAAGGAGGAGAAATCCCTTCGCTACAAGAGTAGCACTACTACTCCAACAAGCAAACCAAAGGATTGGAAGCCTCCTACTACAAATGCAAGGTTCCCAAGTGCAAGTGGAACAAGTGGTGCAAATGCTAGCAAGGATGTGAAGAAGCCATATGAGAAGAACACATCTAATGTGGGAGGTAACTCTAAAACTCAATTGAATGCTCCTACTTCTTCTTCAATACAATACCACAAGTGCAAGGGATATGGGCACTTTGCTAGGGATTGTCCTACAAAGAGGACCATGGTTGTTGTTGGTAATAATGCATATGAGAAAGAGAGTGAATCGGAAGATGAGGAAGTAGAGGGAGTAGAGGGAGATGAGGGAGTAGAGGAGGATGATTTGCTTGATGACACGGTGGAGAAGGAGGAACCTCATACTTTCTTGGTTGTGAGAAGGAGCCTAGGGGCTATGATTGTTGAAGATAGTGAAACCTTGCAAAGGGAAAATTTGTTCCATGCTAGGTGCCGGGTCAAAGATGTTGTTTGCTCTATGATAATTGATTCTGGGAGTTGTGCGAATGTAGTGAGTCAATCACTTGTGTCTCAATTGAAGTTGACTACCATGAAGCATCCTAAACCTTACCGGCTACAATGGCTAAGCGAATGTGGGGAGCTTAAAGTAGTAAAGCAAGTGATGATTCGATTCAAAATGGGGAGTTATGTTGATGAGCATTTGTTTGACGTTGTGCCCATGCAAGCGTGCCACCTACTTTTAGGGAGGCCTTGGCAATTCGATAGGCAAGTGGTGCATGACGGTCATGTCAATACTTACACGGTCAAACATGAAGGGAAGAGATTTGTGCTTAAACCTCTCACTCCTAAGCAAGTGAGTGATGACTACAAGAAAATGAAGGAGTTGAGAGAGGTGGCAAAGGCCAAGTCAATCATTGAGACTAGCCCTTTGTCCAAAAGCATGGTGGCAATCCCACCTACTTCATCTACCGGTGGCATATGTGCCATGATGCAACCGGGCGAGCTCTTAAAAGGAAATGATGGCAACAAGCTTCTTCTATGCTTAGTGCAAAAAGGTATGGTTCTCTCTTCCGAATTTGATTATTCTTCTAACCCATTACCTAGTGCCATTGAAAGTGTTTTGAAGGTGTTTGAAGACTTGTTCCCGGATGAAATGCCAAGTGGACTCCCTCCCTTGAGAGGGATTGAACATCAAATTGATTTCATCCCGGGGTCTCAAATCCCAAACAAACCGGCTTATAGGAGTAATCCGGAGGATACAAGAGAATTGCAAAAGCAAGTAGATGACTTGCTCTCTAAAGGCTTGGTCCGGGAGAGTTTAAGTCCATGTGCCGTACCGGTTATTCTTGTGCCCAAAAAGGATGGATCGTGGAGAATGTGCGTGGATTGCCGAGCCGTGAATAAGATAACGGTAAAGTACCGTCACCCTATTCCACGACTTGATGATATGTTGGATGAATTGAGTGGGTCGTGTGTCTTTTCCAAAATCGACCTTAGGTCCGGTTACCATCAAATCCGGATGAAACTCGGAGATGAATGGAAAACCGCATTCAAGACCAAATTTGGTCTCTATGAATGGTTGGTAATGCCCTTCAGGCTTTCCAACGCACCTAGCACTTTTATGCGACTCATGAACCATGTTTTGAAGCCTTTTATTAACAAGTTTGTCGTTGTCTATTTTGATGATATCTTGATCTATAGTAAGACAATAGATGAGCATGTTGGCCACTTGAGCCAAGTTCTTGAGGCACTACGAGCCGAAAAGCTTTATGCCAATTTGAAAAAGTGTGCCTTTTGTGTGGAGAAGGTTGTCTTCCTTGGGTTTGTTGTGAGTGCCCAAGGAGTGGAGGTGGATGAGTCTAAGGTAGAGGCCATACGTGATTGGCCTACTCCTACTACCGTGACTCAAGTGAGGAGCTTTCATGGTCTTGCTAGCTTTTATAGACGATTTGTGAAAGACTTTAGCTCCATCGCCGCTCCACTCACCGAATTGGTGAAGAAGGACCAACCCTTTGTTTGGGGAGAGCCTCAAGAGAAGGCCTTCCAAGAGTTGAAAGGTAGGTTAAGTACCGCCCCCCTATTGCAATTGCCCGACTTCGGGAAGGCGTTTGAGGTTGAGTGTGATGCCTTGGGGTGGGAATTGGTGGTGTATTAATGCAAGATAGCAAACCCATCGCCTACTTTAGTGAGAAGTTGAAAGGGGCCTCCTTGAATTATTCTACATATGACAAGGAATTGTATGCCCTTGTGAGAGCCCTTGCCCATTGGCAACATTACCTTTGGCCTCGTAAGTTTGTGATCAAGAGTGACCATGAGTCACTCAAGCATTTGAGAGGCCAAGAAAAGCTCAATAAGCGGCATGCCAAGTGGGTTGAATTTATTGAGTCCTTTCCCTATGTGATCCAATACAAGAAAGGGAAGGACAATGTTGTGGCGGATGCGCTTTCTAGAAAGTTCGCATTACCAACAACTCTCACCTCTAAGCTCATGGGATTCGAGAGTATCAAATTGATGTATGCTCATGATCCAAAGCTAAAGGGTGTCCATGATGCCCTAGAGAAAGGGGAGAGAGTTGAAAAATACCAATGGTCTAATGGATTCATCTTTAAAAATGGTAGAGTGTGCATACCCGAGTCCCCATGGAGGGAATTGCTTGTGCAAGAGGCACATTGTGGAGGACTCATGGGTCACTTTGGGATAAGAAAGACTTTGGCCGTTCTTCAAGAATAATTCTATTGGCCGAAGATGAGGGTGCATGTGGAGAAATTTTGCACTAATTGCCTTGAGTGCAAACGTACCAAATCTAAAGCCCACCCTCATGGGTTATACACCCCTCTCCCCGTACCTACTAGTCCGTGGTTGGATATATCAATGGAATTTGTCATGGGATTACCAAGGACTAGGGGGGCCACGATAGCATCTTTGTTGTCGTGGATAGGTTCTCAAAGATGGCTCATTTCATTCCGTGTAAGAAATGCGATGACGCCCAACATGTAGCTTCCTTGTTTGTTGAAAATGTCTTGAAGCTACATGGTGTGCCTCAAACTATACTGAGTGATAGGGACACTAAGTTCCTAAGCCATTTTTGGCGAAGTTTATGGGGTGCTTTAGGCACCAAGCTCTTGTTTTCCACGTCCCACCACCCACAAACCGATGGCCAAACCGAAGTGGTCAACCGAACCTTGGGTGCTCTTCTTAGGGCCATGACCCGAGGTAAGACCGGGACGTGGATTGATAGATTGCCTATAATGGAGTTTGCCTACAATCGTACATTGCATAGCATGATTGGCATGACTCCTTTTGAATGTGTGTATGGTTTTAATCCCTTGATTCCCCTTGATCTAACCCCTTTGCCAAGGGAAATGGTTGTTAATTTTGAAGGGAAAGCTAGAGCCAAGGCTTTGATGGAGCTACATGCTAAGGCAAAGAAGAATTTGTAGGAAGCTTATGCTAAGGTTGCCTCCAAGAAAAACAAAGGCCGCAAGAAGGTGGAACTCAAGAAGCGTGACTATGTGTGGGTGCACTTCCGGAAAGAAAGGTTTCCAAACCTTAGGAAAGGGAAGTTGGCGCCCCGTGGAGATGGCCTATTCCAAGTGCTTTCCAAGATAAACAACAACGCTTATGTGGTCGACTTGCCAAGTGAGTATCAAGTTTCTAATACTTTCAATATTTGTGACTTGGTTCCTTTGGATGTAGGTAATGAAGAGGTCGTGAATGATGATGGAGAGATCGGGAATGATGCTTCAATTTCGAGGACGAAATCCTCTCAAGAAGGGGAGGATGATAAGACCCAACCCCCGAGAAGACCCTTCACTCGGAGCCAAGCAAAGGAGATCCAAGGAGTACATCTACACTTGGTGAGGAAGGGACTAGAAGAAGGAAGCAATTGGAAGCCATACCGGGTGATTAGAGCACAAGAAGAACCACTCAGCATTATGGGCGCTCCGCCCAGCACCTTGGGCGCTCCGCCCCATGCTCCAGGCGCACCTCCTGAAGATGCATAGGCTGAGGCGCTCCGCCCGAGCCACCCCACTGCCTAAAAGTGCACAAATTGCGGGCGCTCCGCCCCAATCTTGGGCACTCCGCCCGGGACGCTGAAGAACGTGAATCCTAGCTATGTTATGACTATTTTGACCCTACGTGGTCCTATATTTCCTAAGCCTAAGTGTGGGCATTTTAGACCTTTCAAGGGGTGTCTAACCACACCTATAAATAGCTAGTAGCTTGTCTTATTTCATTAGCTAATTTTGATGATTAAACAAACACTTGTGTTGAGAGTTGAACTCTTTGATTGAATGAATGAAACCTTGATGGGACTTGTTCTTCCTCTAGCGGATCTAGATGAATTCCAATCCCCCCGATCATTCTACTTGCGTGCTCACGTTAGCTCGAGGGTAGTTGCCTAGTGTAGGTGTTCTTGACATTCTCTCGGGGTGTAACGGAACAAGTTCTCCGTTGCTACTTGAGATTATCGATCGAGCTACGTCTCGCTCTTTATCTTTTACTTTCCGCGTTTGATTCTTATCAAGGCGCATGTATGGAGACAAATCTAATCCTCTCATCAACAGCCTTCATTGGAGAGAGTGTGATGTTGGTAAGAAAAGGTAATATCATTGACTGTAAATCACTCTCCAACTCTATAGACTATTAGTATTTGGTTAGTTTAAAGCATAAATTGTTAATGTTTCACAACTTGTGACCCTGAGCATAAAAATAAATTTTGATCCATTTGTTGCAAGATTGTGAATTTTATATGAGTTTTGATGTATATTGTAAGTCATTGGTTAGGGAGGTTTCCCTATGACTCACTTCAGAATAGGAAGCCAAGCGTCACTTACCTATGAGCTTTTGATCGTAAATGATTCATTCATAATGGTAAAGAAGCTACAGGCAAGTTTGATGCAGGAACTGATGAAGGAAATCTTCCTAGATAATTCACCACATAAGAAAGCTTAACAGGTGTTATGGACTCTATGTGTTGAAAGCATGCTTGTGTTCTTTTATGAAACTAACGATCTGGCTGAGAAAGGGATGCAGAAAAATGAACATGAAGCATGACTGACCAAGAACCAGGATCCCTAGGGTGAAGACCAATATAAAGCTGATGAAGGATCAAACCAAATAACTGAAAATTGCTTCACCTTGATCAGCATGAATTCAATGACTTAGGGGGAACTGGTTTTCAGGCTGATATGCTGATACTCAAGAACTGACACATGAACCAAGCGCAACAAGGAGAAACTTGACCTGAAGCTGATTACAGGATAGAACTAGTGGCTGAAAAACATTTTCACCCTGAAAGGCATAGATTCAATCAAGTAGGGGGAACTGGTGCTCAAAACGATGAATGTGATCATAAAGAACCTACTGGACATTTTGAGAACCAGACTGAACATGAAAGAGATCAAACTAAAGATATAGGTCACATTCAGAGGGAACATAGAACATGTCTGACAGGGATCAACTATGATGAAACCTTTGCACCTATTGCTAGAATAGAAGCCATTAGGATGTTGATTGCGTTTGCGGCTTATATGGAATTGAAGTTATATCAGACGGACGTGAAGAGTACATTCCTGAATGGCTACTTGGATGAAGAGATGTATGTGGTTCAACCACCTGGATTTGAAAGCACCGAGGTTCCTGATCATTATTTCAAACAAGACAAGGAGCTTTATTGGTTGAAGCAGGCTCCAAGGGCAAGGTACAAGAGGTTTTCTGGGTTCTTACTGAAGAATTATTTTACTAAATGAAAACTAGACAACATTGTGTTTCTAAGGAAGAAGGCCAAGGACCTGCTCATTATTCAAGTCTATGTTGATGACAATATTTGCTATGAATTAATCACTGTGTAAGGGCTTCGCAAAGATGAGTTGCAGAGTGCTTAAAGTCTTGGACACAGGGATATTACATGGAACAAAGCTGAATCTGGATGAAAGTGGTTCTCCTACTGAAAAGACATATATTGGAAAAATCATTGGTTCTCTTGTAGACCTTATTGCTAGCAGGCCAATTATTATGCTTAGTATGGGTTTATGTGGAAGGTTTAAGGCGAGACCAAATGAGTCACACATGTCTACAGTGAAAAGAATCTTGAGATACTTGAAAGGAGCTAAGGACTTGTGTATGTGGAATTATCGAGGAGAAATTCGATGATTTTGTTGGTTTTGCTGAGGAAGATTATTCTGGTCATCTTGTCAATTAAGAAAAGTATATCTAGAAAGGCACACCTTCTAGGTCCTTACTTAGTTTCATGCGCTACAAAGAAAAATGTTATGTGGTTCTCTCCGAATCTGAAGCTGAGTATGTTGCAGTTTCTTCTTCATTGTTCATAACGCTTATGGATCAAGTAGCCGCTGAAGGACCTTGGTATGAAGTGTGGACTAGTGCCTATCTGTTGCAACAACACAAGTACAGACACATTGCCAAGAACCTGGTGCATCACAGAAAGACCAAGCACATTGAAATTAGGCATCACTTCTTTAGATTTAATGTTGGAAAAGCCTAATTACCAGGAATTCTTGCTAGATTGAGGACCAGATGATAGATATCTTCATCAAAGCATGGAACAGGTTACACTTCGAAAGGAACAGCTTGGAGCTGGGGATGACCAAAATACACTGAACGACCCAGCTCCTGGTTCTCTCGATGATTGGCTAGTAAAGTATCTTTTAAGTTTACTTGTTCGGGAATACATCAGAATGTCGTTTCTAGTTCTATACTTTAACAAGTATGCATTTCATCTGTGCTAGAAACTTCTTACTGATTTCTAATGATGCTATTTTTGGTAAGATATGGAAAAAAGGGACGAGAGGTGATGAATTAATTACATATGGGTTCAGGTACGCGTCTAAACTATTAAAATTATTTTCACAAATTTTGTCTTAACTGGTTCATCTATCCCCTTTTAACCGATCTAAATTGGGGCATGTCCCTAAGCTTAATCAAAATTTAGAATCTTTTAAAGACATGACGTCAGTTTCCAAGAGGCTTTAAATGACAACTCACTTCAATTCTTTCATCAGATTCATCTCCCAAAAGGAAATCATGACACACACTCAAAACCTTTCCAAAAATCCCCTGTTTCACCTGAACCAAAAATTGTTTAACCTAAAGAGAACAAAGGAACTAAGCAAGCTACAATGAATCATTCGGTAGAGTTGGCTAGAGGCTTACTAGAGAGGTAAAGAAAAGAAAAATCACCGAAATGGTAGAAGTTGAAACTCAGGGGGAACCATCTCAGGAACAAGGTTCTCAAAGTGATAGAATAACATACTATAGTTCCTGGTGGTGGTTCTGAATTGGTTCGAAAAAGCATGGTTGTTTTTGAGCAAATAATCATTTAAGGTCCCAGTCAATGAACCTAGTTAGAGGCTGCTCTCTTGATGGTACATGTAAAAAAATTAAGGGAAAGGTATTGCTGAAACTGGTGGTGTTGCTGAGACAAAAAATGCCACAGAGGAAGAATCTGGTTCACCCACTGATCCCTCAATGGTTGACGGAGCAGATTTGGTGTTGTTTGATGATGATGTAGGGAGAGAATTGGTGGCTTAGAATATGGTTGATCTGTATTTGTAGAAAATCCTAGTGTGTTTGGATGATCAAAGGATGATGAATTGAAAAGTTAGAATCAACCAATTCATAGAGCAATTCATAGAGATTCAGTGGTGGGAGTGATCTTGATGAGGAAGTTGTTATGTTAAGTGGAATAAGCAGAAGTAATGGAGACCTCTGCAGTAGAACCTTATAAGTATGAAGAAATGTACAAGAACCTGGTGAAGACACAGGTAATGCAGAGGCCAATGAACCATCTTCTCAAGTTAATGAGGAACAGGATGATGACGTACCCCTAATCCAATTAAGGAGAAGGACTACTGAGTTTGTTCCTCAAGTGCTGAAAAAAAAAAGAAAAAATTAAAGAAAGGAATTGGAGAAGGGGTGAGGCCTGCAGAGTCACCTGTTGAACCTGGTCCTCGTGTAGAGAAAAAGATTGCTGATAAGAAGAGGACAAGGTTGTTGATACGGAGGAAGAAGGATAGCACAATAGGTTACAAAGCTGAATGCTCAAAGTTGGAAGAACCTATTTAATGAAGAGTTCCAGCAGCATGGTGTTGAGAGTACATGAGAAATGCATGGCATGCATGGTTTGTTGATGTGAGTGCACTTTCTGTTACTCGTGAGTTCATGGGAAAATCAAGGTTTACAAAAGCCATCTAGTTAAGAAAAATGATACGACATCCTTCCATCAATTGTTGTTTGGGTTTGTTTGAAGAACCTGTTGTAGAGGTCCAAGTACCAGAATAAGATGCGTTATCAGGATTTAGCTTACATGGACCTGTTGGATCACGAGGTTCTTAATCTGCCAGGAGTGTTGATACAACATATATGGAGGACAGCTGATGTGGAACTAGGAGAACATGGGTTGGCTTATGGGTTTCTTTTGACAAAGATCATGGAACAAATTTGGATAAATGTACAGAACCTGATCATCATGATGTCTTTGGAATAAACATCTGAAAGAGTTGTGAGTATTTGGAGGGAGAACTTGCAGAGGAACCTTTTAGAGATTGAAGGTCCTCGTATAGGTGATAGGGATCAGCATGTAGGAGACTATCAAATAGAGGTTGAGCAACGGGCGGATGATATTATGACTAGGCTTCCTTATATCAAAATGTTTGTTCCAACCCCTTCCCAGACCTGAACCAGTTCCTACTTAATTACCCATATTCCCTCAGTTTCATTCTGATGTTCTGGTTTAAGACAATCTTTATGGGTTTAATCTTGATGATTTGGATGCTTATTTGGATACATTGCTTGATTCATTACTGATCAATTCCTTTAATTGTGGTAAACTAAGCATCTTAGATTGAAGTTTGATAGGTTCTGCATATGGTTGATTTGTTGCCTTCTAGGCTATAGAATCGACATTACTTGATTGGTTCTTTGACATGTATACTGTGATCTTTTCGATGTTGCCAAAAGGGGAAAGAAGAATGTTGGAGGTGTTTGTGACCCAATTTCATTATGTTATTATTCTTATTCCTGTTTCATTGCTTCTGTGTTAATCTGAACAGGCTCCAGGCAACATTTGTTTGTCATCATCAAAAAGGGAGAATTTGTTGAAGCTTGAGTTTTGATGATTGAAAAAAGGGAAGAAACTGGAGACGGGCCTGGTTCACAGACGGGTTCACCTTATGTGAAAAAGATGCACAGATGAGTTCCCAGTCCGAACTGGAATAGGAAAGAACCTGGAGAAGTAGTCTTACAATCCGAACTGAATAAGGAACGCGAGGAAAACCCAATTGTAGAAGTTTTCCAAGGCAGTGAAGGATTGAAGACTTGGAGAACAAGCAACCAACATGTTATTCTATTTATGGAAGGAGTCAAGGTTGTATGAGTTAGAATTCAACAAGGAAAAGTTTAAGGAGGTTACCTTATTTACTTGGGAAAAAGCTTTTATTCTCCTAAACCAATTTGGTCACTTGATCTCTATATATACTACATGTTGGGGCAGCAAAAATCATTCACTCATTTACAAACTTCCTGAGCAAAACAAAGGCAAATATATTGAGAGAAGTATTGGAGTGAATCCACAGAATCTGCAAAGCGGAACCGGGCTGAAGACGAGTTTCTTATTCATTCTTCTTTGTCTAGATCTCTGTATTTAGGGCCTGAGTCGTTTTGGCCATAATCATTACGCACTCAAGAAATCTCAACAGAGCAAATAAAGAAGAAATCATTCGTGAGAGCTATTGTGTGAAAGAGCAGAAGCAAGGTAGCAGAACCTGACGGAGTTGCAGTTTCATAGTGATAGTCTATTTGTCTTAGTTACCTGTTATAGGTTATTGAGTTGTAATCTATCCGCTTGTTTAAGAAGCATAAAGTAGAGGTTACTTTTTGGTGTGATAGGGTCAACCTGAGAAGCTAACGTGTGGCTTGGAAGGTTCTAGGTACTAGGGAGGTCTAGTTCCTTGATTGCATTATGCTGTAATCTAAAACTTGCTCGGTTTTCCTTTACTGGAAGGTTGGAATCCAAAGAGTTTGGGTCGGGGTTTTTATCCCTTGAGCAAGGATTTTTCCATGTAAAAATCTTCGTGTTCTTTAGTTTCCGCATTGTGTTTGAGTTTCAGAGATAGGTGAAACTTGCAAGGAACCTGGTTCTTTGTAAGATTGTCGATCAAAGTTAAGAGTGAGTTTTAGGAGTTTAAAAATCCGGTAAGAATACTATTCACCCCCCTCTAGTGTCTTACGAAGGTGCACCAAGTGCAACATAGGGTCTGGATAAGGGACCTACCTCAATGGGTGTGATGTACGCAGCCTAACCTAATGCAAGAATTAGTGGCTGTTTCTAAGCCATGAACCCATGACCTATAGGTCACGCGAAGACAACTTTACCAGTTGCCCAAAGGTTCCCCTTCATGCATAGTTTCTTTTATGGGGTATCAAAAGGATTCCTTGGTCGGCTAATTTTATTTCTTATAATATCCATCCATTCCAAGATCAGTTAAGGGTTGTTTCATGGTACCAAATCATTGCAATCATTCAAGTAATGATCCTAATCCTATTCTTGATGTTAATTCAAGGTTATGAAGTTGGAAATTCATGAATTAGGTGAAAGGAATTGGTGTTAGTACCCAAAGTGTATGGAATTAGGGATTGGGCCAAATTGAACCTGAAAATGTAATCCAATGGTATATTTGGAATAGAGCGACTGTGAAGAGTGTGGAAATATATAGTTTATGGGCATCTGGCTAAGCCAGACCCAGGGGTAATTTAGTTATTTCCTTTATTCTCCGACTAATGGTTAAAGTTCCTTTCTGTGGGCACTTATCTGGGCAGTTTCTCTTCTTTGGCTTAGAATAAGGTAGTTCCAAGAGGCGTCGGAAAGGAAAAGTGCTCGTTCAGTAATCGATTAGGCCCTAGACTAGAAATAAGTTGTTTCATCCTACTTTTTGACTACTTTCAACCTATGAATGTTCTACCCACGTGTTCTTTACGTGTGTAGCTGCCGAGAGGCATACTTTCTGTGCCATGATTTGGTTTGTTTGTACCTTTGTTTTGTGTTGTATTTTGATGTGTTTTATTGCATTAGACTCAGTGTTGAGCCAAAAATATGGAAATTCTATTATATGCCGTGACAGCTCCCAAGTAGCCGCAAAGGCGTCAGCTTCAGGGTATAAAAGTTCCATGGTCCGCTCATTTTGTTCTCTATTCTTTTATAGTCAATTCTAATTGATTCCAAGGAGATTTCTTGATACCAATTCCTGAGATATCACCTAGTCAATTTTAATCGATTCCAAGGAGATTTCGTGATACCAATTCTTGAGATATCACCAGTTAATCATCCCAGACTTCCTAATTTTATTAATTCATAATTATTGAGTTCGGTGCATGATTGAGGAGCGAAGACAACTTCAATTGTCAGGGTGAGCCAATTTTAGTTCAGGATTGCTACCATTTCTAGTTCTACTATATTAGCTGTACTTTTCTTCCTTCAGATATATATATATATATATATATATATATATATATATATATATATATATATATATATATATATATATATATATATATTAATTTCTTTATTTATTTTTATGCACATTTCTTTAATTCATTTGAAAGGGTTCAATCGACGGATCTAGGGAAGGCTGTCGGGTGCCCACAGGCCTAGCCCGAAATCCAGGTCGTGTCAGCGAATAAATCATGAAAGTGCTTCAGGACTTGTGTGAAAAGTTTGGTGTGATTCCGGGCAGCATAGGTCTAGTTCGGTCCCACAGATGCAGCAGCGTCTTGGGCAGTCGGTCCCAAGAACAGTGAAGGGACTAAGTCACCTGCACGATCTCGACCACGGTGGAGTGATAGCATTGAGCTAAGTTTCGGTTGTGACTAAGAATTTGTGAAAAAGTAGTGTCATGCTATAAAAAGACATAGTGAGTCGATATAACCCAATTTCAATGAAATCTTCTTGTGGAAGTGCGATCCAAGGCAATTTCTTAAGACCACATTATTCCAATTAACTAGCCAACGTCTCTTAACCTTCCTATGTTAATTGAACTTTTAGGACTATGAAATCCATGAATTTTGCGAAGTTTTATAGGTTTGGAACCCTAACTCTGTAGAATTGGGTAATTCAGATCATATAAAGTTGGAATTACAATTCAATCATATGATTGGTATCGTCGGACTATAAGGAGTCTGAAAATATATCATTTGTTGAAATTTGATGAAGTAGGTCTAGGGGCAATTTGTGAATTCCTTAATCAAAAATGCATTATCTATATGTTTTCTTCGTCTTGGCATATATATATATATATATATATATATATATATGTATGTGTGTGTGTGTGTGTGTGTGTGTGTGTGGTTCAATTTCCATGGCTCATAGCGAGGTTATTCTGAGGAGATTCCAAATGGGAAGAAGGTTATTTGCTCAAGATTTCAAGTAGGTGATATCATCCAGTTCTTTTATGGCCTTAGGCCATATTGATGTTATAGAACAAGTGATCCTTACGTGTGTAGCTGCTAATAGGGCATGCTTACTATGCCACTGCCTTGCTTAGATGTTGTTATAATTTCATGGTCATTGGTTGTATTTTCATACCGGAGGCATTAAAGATTCTTCCCCATGTTGCATTCATTATAATGGTTAGCATTAAGGAGTCTATGCCAGTTCATGAATCGCCCAGACGCATCGAGGAGTCTGCTCTAGTGCGGTGTTTGTGCACATATGACTCAGTTGCATTCCATTGCATCATATTGCATTTTATCTCATGTCATTTCATCTATTAATATGTTGTTTGTGGCTTATATGAAATATTTTGGTATGCATTTACTATCTGTTAGCTGGTGCTATCTACTTATTTGGTTCTTCCCTAGTTAGCCTACCTGTGGTGTCGAGGTATCTAGCTATTCCTAACTTACTAAGTCCTTTTGACTCATTCCCTATCTGTTCTTATTTTGTTAACTTGTTTCCATATATTCCGCTCAGGACCGAGTGCAGTGAGTGATTGAGGAGCGAGGACCGTTCAACTATATCCAGTGAGCAAACCCTTTTTCGTGGTGGCCGCGAATCTTAAGTCTTCTTTTGTTACTTGTAATTTTTCCCTTGTAGGAATTGTGTGTATTCTTCAGATTCGTATATGTCTGTTATGGATGAAATCTGAACCATGTATTTTGGGTAGTTAGCTGCATTTCTTTCGTATTTTGTGTGTATATTATATTTTGGGTAGTTAGCTGCATTTCTTTCGTATTTTGTGTGTTTATTATATTGATTAAGTTCATTAGGATGCGCGCGGTGAGTCTAGTGGAGGATGCCACCCATAGGGCGTATTATTTTATTCTTAAAGGCAAAGCGATTGATGGATAAATGCTATTCAGTGTATCTCGCTTTAATCCGGGATACTAGTATGGAGATTCCATCAGATCACTCTTTTACAGTTGTGAAGGAATTTCCTGACGTGTTTCCTAATGATTTGCTGGGACTTCCACCTGATTGGGAGATTGAGTTTTGCATTGATAATGTGTCAAGGACTCAGCCTCTCTTCTCATTGCATAGCTCCGCCATAATTGAAAGAGTTGAAGGAGCAGTTACAAACTTTATTGGATAAAGGATTTCTCAAGCCGAGTGTATCTCTATGGGGAGCTCTAGTGCTGTTTGTGAAGAAGTAAGATAGGACAATGTTGTTCACTAATTATCGACAGTTTATAAGGTCACCATTAAGAATAAGTATCATTTGACTCATATCGATGATTTATTTAATTAGTTGCAAGGAGCTAAATTATTCTCCAAGATAAATCTAACATCTGGATATCATTAGTTGAAGATTCGGGAGTCAGATATTCTAAATACTGCTTTTAGGACTCGCTTCAACCATTATGAGTTTTTGGTTACGTCTTACGAGCTTACAATGCCACATCATCTTTTGTGCATCTGATAAATAAGATATTTAAGCCAATTCTAGATTCTGTTATCAATGTCTTTATCGACGACATTCTAATCTATTCTCGTAGTCGTGAGGAGCATGAGTACCACCTAATAGTGGTTCCCTAAATGCTTCGTGATTGGGAACTTTATACAAAGTTCTCGAAGTGTGAATTCGGGCTGGATTCTATGGCCTTCTTGGGACATATTGTGTCCAATGAGGGTATTAAAGTTGATCCTCATGAGATTGAGGCCGTTCAGAATTGTCTGCGCCTTACTACTGTTACGGAGATTCAAAGTTTCCTTAGTCTTAGTAGGGTACTATCGGCGTTTGGTGGAGATGCTCTCTGCTATTTCAATCCCTCTGACTCGTTTGGCTCATAAAGCAGGCCTGTTCCGATGGTCTGACAAGTGTAAGGCGAAGCTCAAATCCTTGTTGACCTCAGCATCAATGTTATCTCTTCCTTCAGACACTAGTGGGTTCGTGGTCTATTGCGATGCTTCACGTATTGGCTTAGGATGTATTTTGATACTGGACGGTGAGGCTATCACTTATGCTTCTAGGCAGTTAAAGGTAAATAAGAAGAATTATCTTACTCACGATTTAGAGTTGCCAGCTGTGGTGTTTGCTTTGATAATTTAGAGGCATTATCTATATGTCGAGCCTTGTGAGGTCTTTATCGATCACAAGAGCTTGCAACATTTTCTCTCTCAGAAAGATCTGAATGGAAGGCAATAGAGATGACTCGATTTGATTAAGGACTATGATCTCACTATTCAGTATCACCCAGGGATAGATAATGTGGCAGCCGATACGTTGAGCCGGAAGTCCATGGGCAGCTTGGCTTTTCTTGATGCTGAGATGAGGCCATTAATCCGAAAGTTGCAGTCTCTTGGCGACTCATGAGCGAGATTTATTAGCCCAGACCCGAGCCGGATTCTTGCTTATGTTGTGGCTCAGTCTTCCTTAATCAATCAGATTAAGGAAACATGATTCGAGGATCTCTATATTCAAGAGTTGTATGCTCGTGTTCAAAGTGGAGGAGCCCCTCCCTTCGAGCTTGACAATTATGGTACTCTTCGACAGAATGCCCGCCTTTGTTTCCCTGATATTGGTGATTTGAGGTAGTTATTAATGGGCGAGGCTCATAGCTAGCGGTATTCAAACTATCCAGGCAACACTAAACTATATCAGGACCTTCGGGAGTTGTATTGGTGTAAAGGAATGAAGAAGAAAGTCTTCAACCATGTGTCTCAGTGTTTGAATTTTCAGTAAGTCAAGTACGAGCACGTGAGACCTGCAGGTTTTGCTCAAGCTTAACCCATTCCCGAGAGAAAGAGGGAGCGGATCACCATGGATTTCGTGGTTGGTCAGCCAAAGACTTTGAGGCGTCATGATTCAGTCTGCGTTATTTTAGAAAGACTGACTAAATTTGCTCATTTAATTCTTGTGAAGATGATCGACTAAACAAAGAGGTTAGCTCGGAACTTTATCGATCAGGTGGTTTGGTTGCATTTCACTCCTTTATCTATTATATTTTTTCGATGTACGCAGTTACTTCTCAGCTCTAGGAAGCTTTCCAACGAGAAAGGGGGGGGGGGGGGGCTTAGGTTCAGCTTAGTGTAGAACTTCATCCTCAGACTGATGGCCAGTCAGCAAATCTATTCAGATTCTTGAGGATATGTTAAGGGATTGTACTTTAGACTTCAGAGGCCATTGGGATGATCATTTGGCCTAATCGAAGTTTGCACATAATAATAGTTATCAATCTTCTAGTTAGATAGCTCCGCTTAAGGCATTGTATGGCTGTCACTGTCAATCTTAAGTTGTTGGTTCAAGTCCCACGATATGGAGGTGTCAGGTTCAGATATAGCACATCAGCCTCTGCATATGGTTCGAGTCATTCAGGATCGTACTCAGACCGCATAGAGCAGGTAGATACCATATTCAAAAAAAAAAGGAATCGGGAGGTAGATCTTGAGGTTACCGAAATGGTATTCTTGATAGAGTCGCTGATGCACGATGTGAAGACGTTCAGGAAAATAGGGAAGGTAAGTCCCAGGTTCATCGATCCATTAAGGATAGAGAAGCGTATCAGTAAAGTTGCTTATCGGGTTGATTTTCCAGGATCTATGCTGGTCCATCCAGTCTATCATATATCAATACTTCAGAAGTATATTCAGGATCCTTCCTAGGTGATCTAGGTAGATCAAGCTTGACTGAATGTGAATCTAGCTTATGAGAACACTCCAGCCGCAATTGTTAGTAGAGATATCCATAAGTTATGTTCCAAGGAGATTCTGATGGTAAAGGTACAATGGTACAACAGCCCTCACGAAAAGGACACTTGGGAGCTCGAGTCGAGTATGCCGAGAGGTATCCGCACTTCTTCGATAATTCAGGTATTTCCTTGACCTCTGACCTAAAGAGTTTTTATCACCTATTTATAGTTAAGTAATTGTGTAATCAGGTCGATTGATAGGTTGTTAAGGGATCTTTCAAAATGTTCTCTGTGTCAAGCGTAAGTACTTTGTTATAGAAAAGACTCTAGCTTCGTTCGAGGACGAACGGGAGTCTAAGTGGAAAAGATTGAAATGACCATAACCAGCCGTTTTGGGTGTTTGGACTATAAGAAAGTCTTAAAACCTCTATAAGGTCTATTAGAACCTCATTGTTAAGTTTGAGCTGAATAGGGCCTCATCTGATAGGTGTTTAAAGATATTTTTATTTTCTAGTGTCGACAAAGCTGTTTTACGATTTTCGAGCTTGTTTAGAGTAACTGACCTTCATTATCAAATCCAAAAGTATCATTAGGTTCATATGGATATTTTTGATATGTATGAACTTTTGGACGTAAATTCGAGGTTGTTCCGAAGGTTTTTGCTTATGGTTTGAAAGTGGAAGTCTTTCCTCCTTCCATGTAACACCTCCTATTTTGTATCGAAGATCCCTTTCAAGATCTAAGATGGTGAGTAAAGTGTTTTAGGACTTGCCTGCAAAGTTTTGTGTGATTTTGGGCAGCATTGGACCCATGAATGCAGCACAAGCCTATGCTGTCAGGCATTTTGGTGCATTATCCAGAGCCATCACGGCCAGGGCTACACGCCTGGTGGCTCGATGGTGCTAAGAATAAGCTTGTTCATGACTAAGGCTTTGCGAAAGTGCATTGCCGGGGTATAAAAAGACCCAGCGGGTCGGTATAACCTAATATCAATGAAATATTTCGATGGAAGTACGATTCAACGCGATTTATCAAGAAAAAATTGTTCCTATTAACCAAGTAATGTCTCCTAACCTTCTTATATTGTTAATTGAATGTTTAGGACTATGAAATACATGAATTTTGCATAGTTTTAAAGGTTTTGAACCCTAACTCTTTAGAATTGCGGAGTTAGGGTAAAATAAAGTCGGAATAGAAATTTAATCATATGATTGGTACCTTGGGACTATGAGGATTTGGAAATATATCTTTTGTTAAAATTCGACGAAGTTAGGCCTAAGAGAAATTTGGAAATTTATTAACTAAAATTGTGTTATTGATATCAATTATTCGTCTTGGCACTAATACGTGCGGTTCTACTTACATGGCTTAGAGCAAGGTTATTCTAGGGAGATTCAAAAAGGGGAAAAAGGTTATTTAGTAGTCGGATTGGCTCAAGACTTGTCGTATATTATATTATCCAGTTCTTTTATGGCCTTAGGCCTTATCGATGTTCTATACACATGTCTTGATGTGTGTAGTTGCCAATAGGGCATACTTATGATGTTGCAGCCTTGTTTACATGTTTTTTCTTATAACTTCATGGTTACTGGCTGTTTTATTTTATTGGAGGCATTGAGGATTCTGCACTCATTATAATAGTTAGCATTGAGGAGTCAACGCCAGTTCATGAATCCCCTAGATGCATTGAGAAGTCTGCCCCGGTGGGACATATGATCCGGTTGAATTATTGCATCATACTGCATTTCATTTCATGACATTTCATTTCCTGATATGTGGTATGTGGCTTATACGAAATTTTTTGTTGTGCATTTACTATCTTAGCTGGTGTTATCTACTTATTTCGTTCATCCCTAGTTAGCCTACATGTGATGTCGGGGTGGCTTGCCAGCACTCACTTTGTGAGTCCTTTTGACTCACTCGCTCTTTGTTCTTGTTTTGTTTGCTTATTTTGGTTGTTTCCGCTCAAGGACCGAGTATAGTATGTGATTGAGGTGCAAAGAATGTTCAGTTGTCTGCGATAAGCCAACCCTTGTCCATTGTGGTCGTCTTTCTTTAGTCTTCTTTTGGTCTATTTTCTCCCTTGTACGAGTTTTATATATTCTTCGCACTCATAAATGTCTGATCTAGACAGCAGCTGGACCATGTATTTTAGGTAGTTAACTGCAGTTCTTTCTTACAATTTGTATATATAAGTGTATCTCTATTTCTGAGTATTATAGGTTGATTAAGTTCATTAGGTTCACCCGATGCGTCTCGAGATGTATGTCAGGTGCGCACTCGACATATCCATATATCCAGGTCGTGTCATGAGCGCCCTACGAATGAGCTGATCTTAACGTTTCCAGTATGATCCAAAAATAGATTTGTTGGCGATTGATTTTTAGAAAAAAAAGTGTAGCCATATCCCTCTATCAGAGATTCCCATTAGAATATTATTAATAATTTTTGGGTGCAAGTATCATTGGTGCCTGGGCTGCAACTTTTGTGAAGAAAGTTATATAGAGTTGTTTTTAAGGAAGAATGGACATTGTAAAGGAGGATGTAGGAGTATTTATACCAGGTGTGATTGTGCATGAACTTTGTGCGATGGGGCATAGAGCTTTGTCTTGGCTAAATTTTCACTAGCCACGTAAGCAGCACGACAAGCCACATGGCATTAGGAGGAAGGAAGATTGAAGATTACATTGTACCAAAGATGAGACTTCATTCAAAGGTAGAGAAAAAAAGAAAGGAAATGGCAAGCCCCAGACACATCAATCACCGGGCACAAGTTAGAGACAAAATTGTATTCCTTAGCCTGAGCATAAGGAAACATCAGTTATGCTAGTTGCGCCCATACAAGGAATATTATCTGGTCGTACACTGACACCAACATCCACAATTCCTAAAAAACAAAGGGAACACGTAGCTAGATATGTATTGGGAACCTCTAAGGTTCGAAAGTAGTGTAAATAGCTTTATAACCATTCTTGTAACACGCAATATTGTTGAATACAACTTTTACATTACACTCTTTACTGAATATTCTCTGATAGTAAACAACGCTCTTAACAATGAAAGATCAAGCCTGATTAGACCTTTGTGATCTACAATAAGATTTTCTTGATCCTTTACTTAGCTTATTTACGATTCCCATTCATTATCGATTCTTGCAACCATTTTTATTGATTAAGCATAGCTTTAGTTTAATATTCTAGATCTAATAACGTAAAACATAAGGTTAACTTGATACGATGCCTTGCTTTTGACAAATATAAATATAAAATTAATTGTTATTATATAAATAAGATTTTAGCATATAAAACTTGGAGACAACTATTGGTTCTAAGCAAGATTTGTTGTTCCAAGATCTACATTGCTTTTTTTCTTACGCTTCAAAAGCTTAAACTCTTCTTGTGTTTTCTCGTGTTTTTTCTATAAACTCTTATTTTTTTATCGTGTTTTTTCTAAGCCAGATCTAAATGATTAACACAAAATAAAAAATTAAGCATTGGTCAAAACCACCCTAAATCTGGTGGCTGGAGAAACGTTTTCATGTGCTCCTCCACCACCTCAAAGTACTATTCCCTCAGGGAGAGAGAAAGTTGTAGCTGCATGTAAGGATGATTCATAGAAGTAGATCTTGCAAAAGTTCATGATACAGCAGAGAATTGTGAATGAGGAAGCCAACACTGTACTTGCAGCACTCCTATGCAGCAGAAATGAAGAACATCATACCACTACAAGAGCATAACGGGTCACGGGGACTCTGCTTTCAGTCCTTGGGTAGTAGCGGCTTTGAAAAAATTTGGGAGAAAGAGTTACATGGCCTATGGATGTGATGACAAACCAAAACAAAAGGAACCAAGAGATTTGGTGTGATATCCACGTTGATTATGGGCACAACACTAAGGAATGTAAGGCCCTTCGTTTCGAGGTTGCAAGCCTCCTAAAGAAAGATTTGTTAAAGGACTTGCTCAATGACAAAGGAAACCAGACTTATGAGCAAACCTAAAGTAATTAAACCCTAATTCTCTCTAGGAGAAGGCGATTTGAATGAGACACACGAGCAGCTTCTGCTTGGCTTTTTCCATGGCCAATCCAGCCTCTGGGCAGCCCCCCACTAGGGTTGCTCAGCCCAATATACAACCTTCTACTGCTTCCTACTGACACGACCCAGAATCCGGCTAGGCGGTGCGGGCACCCGACATCCTCCTCTAGACTCGTCGGGCGAACCCTTACCAATTAAATTAGTAAAATAAATATAATTCAATCCATAACTAAGAACAAGACTAAAAAAATACAGACATACTGATACCTCTAAGCTGTACAAAAGAAATTACAGCTAACTACCCAACATACTAGGTTTAGGGCTATCCAGACTAGACATCTAAGAGTACAAAAAAAGACAAATACCTCCAGAAGGGAGCAAAATGCAACTAAAATATCAACCAATAAACTGGTGGCCATCCGGAATAAAAGCTGGCTCACCCTGACAGCTGAAGTCGTCTTCGCTCCTTCACAACGTGGCGAACTCAATCCTGGAGCGAACCTGCCGAAACGAAATAGATAGACAAGAAACAAACAACAAACAAGGGTGAGTCAAAAGGACTCAATAAGTGGGGCAGACTAGCCACCTCAAAGAATAGGATAGCTAGCCAGGGAGAAAAGAAACAGATAAACCAAATTCCTTTTATTTAAATCGTGAAAAGGCAGAGCCAGATAATAATTAAAAACACGTATGGAATCACAAACTAGTCAACAACCAGGAACGTAAGACAACCAGAACATATAGGTATCCCGAACCCATCAACAATCAGAAATACATCCTGTTACGGCGTGCAACCCGATCCATATATTCATCCCCGTTGCGGCGTGCAACCCGATCCATATATTCATACCCGTTGCGGCGTGCAACTCGATCCATATATTTATCCTGTTGCGGCATGCAACCCGATCCCCGCAACCCAGAATACGAGCCAGAAATATATAGGTAAACTGAGATATGTCCACGACATAGTGTACAAACCGCATACATAAAACACAACACAATACACACAATAGTCAGTATGCGGTGCAATGAGATGGGATGAATGCGGTACAATGCAATGCAGTCACATATGCCTGATACCTATCTCCGGCGCGGGACTCTCATCGTCTACCAGGAGATATATGCAAATATGACCCTTCACCGGCTCGGGACTCTCATCGATTACCGGGAAGTATATGCAATGATGATCCTTCACCGGCTCGGGACTCTCATCGATTACCGGGAAGTATATGCAATGATGATCCTTCACCGGCTCGGGACTCTCATCGATTACCGGGAAGTATATGTAATGATGACCCTTCACCGGCTCGGGACTCTCATCGATTACCGGGAAGTATATGCAATAATGACCCTTCACCGGCTCGGGACTCTCATCGATTACCGGGAAGTATATGCAATGATGACCCTTCACCGGCTCGGGACTCTCATCGATTACCGGGAAGTATATGCAATAATGACCTTTCACCGGTGCGGGACTCTCATCGCCAACTGGGAAGTGTATGTAATGCTCAAAACCAGAGTGCAATGCTCATATGTTCAATGCAATACCAACGACAGGGTATAACATATAATATACAATGTAAATTCAAAGCTAGGACGTAATGAGTACGCCTATCGGCAGCTACACACGTAAGGAAACACGTGGTAGAAAATCCACGAGGCCAAGTGCCTCCAAAGAAATGGATATAAACACTTACCTCTTCCAAAAGTTGGCATTGCTAATCAACAACCGCTTTATCCTTTGGTTTCATTGCCAAACGATCCCACTCTATTCAATAAGCAGAAAAAATATATCAATTTAGGTTAAAGGCTTCATTCCTCACATCTTAGGGCAATCCGGTTAGGAACCTGATACCCTATTCGCATAAGCAATACGCAGGCCAAGCCTATATACAGGGTTTAAGGTCACATAACCAAACCCCAAATAAATTAGCCCATAACTCACTGAGTGCGAATATATAATCAATTCCATTATCGGGGTCCATTTGACCCTTTAAACGATCACTTTACGTCATTAGGACGATGTCTAATATCTCTATTTTTACCGTAAAAATATATTCAAACATACATAATAAACTCAAATAATATAGTAGGATCATTACCTGAATGTTCTGGGGTGAAAATACTATTTTTCTCCGGCCCCTTTTCTCATTTTCTGGCATTTTTTCCTTCTCCGTGTTTTCTATTTTTCGTTTCAGTATTTTGTCTCTGTTTCCCGTTTTTGATCAGCTAATTTCTTAGCTTTCTAGCTAAGTACATAGGAACCGCCATTAACTTTTGCTCATTTTTTTGTTCTTTTCCTATTTCGTCTTTTTCCCCCTTTTTTTTTTCTTTTAAAATTAGCATTTACGGTAAAAATTAAAACTGTACCCTACGATATTTGAAATAATCCCAACTTTTACATACAAGTTATAAAAAAATATATGTAATATACTCGCGAAGACGGATCTCAAATTGGAGTCCCGAAACTCAAGATGCGAATTTAAATAGAAAAAGTCAAATTATTTAACTTTCGGTATTTCAGCGGAAACTAGCCGAACAACATCGAAATTCACTTTCGAAAGTTTACAAAAATCACAAATAATCATACGAACCTAACGGCGCTTTCGGATTTTGAATCGGAGCTCATTCGCCCAAAACAGAGCTCAAAAATCTCTTTTTAATATTTATCGCCAATAAAAACTGAAACCTTCTTCCGATGCCTACCAAACGAGGTCTGATTTAGCTCAAATTTTACAGACAGGTTCTAATGGACATTATGAATATTTTAAAATTATCGGTACGCCAATCGGAGTCCTATCTCCCAAAACGACTAACTGAGGTCGTTTCATTCTCCTCCACTTAAACTCTCGTTCGTCCTCGAACTAGCCTAAGTTTAAAGAAAATTCCGCACAGATAACAAAAGAACTTTCACGACCTTCATAAGCTACTCTACGGACATTATCTTATGATTGCAGAATCAGAATTGTAACACGAACACCGAACTCTTGGAATAAAAACATAGCTGGATAATATCATAACGCCATTGCCCAGCTTATTCGGACTACATTGACCCTTCCTCGATCACGAGAGGAGATTTTTACTTTTTCGAAACAAAGATACATGAAACCTTAAATGGGTTAACAAGATTCAGTCGATAATCACCTCTTCGATATACCTTTCGATATAGAGCAGGTCGATGGAACTAAGAATTAGCTTACGCTTCAGCAACGCCTTAGAGATTTAATATTATGATTCGGTATTAATTGGAGGAAGACTCCTCCACTTAAAGCATAAACTCATACAACTAATCTGAATAGAAATAGTCATCCTCGCACAACTTGCTGGATTAAAGAAGACTTAGCTAAAAGCTGAACATAGGCAGACCTAAACTACCAAACTACCCTTTCGAGTTGCCAACTAGCTGCAACTCTCGAGTTCACAACTCCATACCTTTGCCGTAAACACCACCGCCTGATGGATGGTACTTCTATATAAAAATTTCGGCAGAGTTTCCCCTGAAACTAGATGATCCGCCAAAACAGAACCAGCACTATACTATACATGAGAATGGATACCTGGATAAACTGATAACATAAACATGTTAAACGGATAACAAGATGAGACAACTACAACCAAAACAGTAATATGCTTCCAAAACAATAATATGCTTACCCGGCCACAATAACACGTACTCTGGCTCAACACAGGGAACGTCACAAGCGGCTACCAATCGCCCAAGCTCACTAGCGCCGGACGAAGAAGAAATGGAAATGGATCGAGGATAGAAATAATTAGAGCTTCAGGAAGTTCATCTTCTTATTTGCTTGGCTACCAAAGCTAGACTGCTTACGAGTCAAAGTAGCCCAAGAATCGCAATTGAAGAAACAGATATTAACTGAGCTTTATGGAACAACATCCATGCCAATTTGACCTCCCAATAAGAAGGAAACTCTGAAAATTTATCAGATCCCATTTTATAACCCAGACGAGCTCATAAGATAACATGACTTTACTAGCATCTCGAACCGAGAGGAGATACGTAGATCGAGCATTACTTACCAGCCACTTTACACTGGAAGAAACAATCGACACTTCCTGATGGTGACGAATAAAAATCCCATCATCCTACCAACACTGATTTCCGAGGAGCGGTAAACTGAATTGACATAATAACAGAAGGTGGCGCGACAAGATTCCAGACATACCATAGCGACAGTCACTGTCAAAGCTCTCATATTTAGACTAGAAAAATTAGTAAGGTCTCACAAATGCCAGGAATAAATCATACCAGAAGCTCGCCCCTCTACCGCAACCGATTCTTAATAGAAACAATATCCAAGGAAGCCATGGAAACATGGTAAAATAAACGAAGTTCAGACCGATCGGAAGAATCAAATCTTACTCACATATAATGAAAGAAGAAATACTCTGGTCTACTACATCGGATGCCTCAGCATCCTGCCAGACTAGAAGTTCATAGAACTACCTCTGCAGCTGAGTCGAGCCGCTACCCTGATAATTACTTCTAGAAGAACCACTACCACCACGCTCTCGACCTCTACCAAATGAGGGCATATCTCTGATTGATTAAAATTTAAATGAAATTCCTGCGACTGTGCAGAGGCCTGAGGGCAAGAAGAAGGACGATTGTCTACTTGCCGGAGTAAGGGAAAACTCCTCAAAGGATAATCAAACTCACAACAATGATAATACCTTTTCATTGAAAATGGAAGTTGGACATATTATTGATAGCTATAAAGAAAAGACTGAATCTGATCTTGACGAACTACTGGCGCACTCTAAGAATCACGTGATACAAGCTAAGATAACCTAGAAGATGATCTCCCAAAATAATCAGAACTCTTACCTCTAAATGAGGTACCATGGTTACCCACTAGGGCCACGGGATCTCTTGATCTCCCACTCTAACTCTTCCCACTATAACTTATGGTATGCCTCATACCTTCGGGCAATATCAACAACAATATCAAATGAAATCCCGACCTCAATCTCTCGAGCCATTTGGGATCTCAAGGAAAAAGAAAGGTCATCAATAAATCTTTGAACATTCTCGGAAGGTTCATGGACTAGTTCTAATGCATATTCAGCCATTTTATGGAATTTAATCTCATATTTTGAAACACCAACAGGCTAACCGACAGGCTACCCTGTCCAATCCACTCAAACTGGCAACACTCTCCATTTCGCTTGCTACTCGAAAGGAATTTTTTTTTTCCACGAATCTAGAAGAAAACCGAACCAAGTTAGCTAATAAGAGAGAGAAACCCATCAATTCAAGACTGGACCTTGAAACTGGAAAGCAGGATAATCAACACTATACCGTTCGATATAATCAAGAGCCTAAAGGATACGCTGACATCATTGTATTTTTTAAAAAAAACTTACACAGGGATTATCCAATGCTGCTTGGGGATATTCAACCGCGTAAAATAATGCAACCTCTTCGGACACTCGGACCGAACTGATACCTTGGCTAGCTAACCAGCCAGAACAATTAGAGGTACAACACATACTACCTCCGGAATATAATTTACTGCGGCAATATTAAGAACTGGAATAGGAGCTCCCTGAAATCGAATGTCTCCATCTGCGGCAACCTGATAAGCTGCCTAGCGAATAATAGGTTATTGCGGTATCTGCGTCACCAAGATTCTCATAAAAGCATCGTAGAGAGTCAAGGGAACCACAAGGCCCTGCTCCCTAGCCCATCGCGAGCTCGTACAGCTGGGACCTCCGTAACTAGATCGTCAGCATGATCAAAACACTCGGGGCTTCGTCAGTGCTAAGCCCAGGCCAGACTGCTTCATCTTGAACTCATAGCTCATACCATTTGCTGATTTGTCGCACGAGGATTCACAATTACCACGAAGGAATGAACGAATTAACGAAAATACTTTTGAATCCTAGACCGACGCACGATCAGAAATAAAGGAAGTGAAACTTTCTAAATGCCATCATAGCCTCTCGTAGATAAGTACGGACGTCTACGTACCCATCACCGAGACTCTACTAGACACTGTCTTAGTCTGGATACACTCTAAACTGGGCTCTGATACCAACTGACACGACCCAGAATCCGGCTAGGCCGTGCGGGCACCCGACATCCTCCTCTAGACTCGTCGGGCGAACCCTTACCAATTAAATTAGTAAAATAAATATAATTCAATCCATAACTAAGAACAAGACTAAAAAAACACAGACATACTGATACCTCTAAGCTGTACAAAAGAAATTACAGCTAACTACCCAACATACTAGGTTTAGGGCTATCCAGACTAGACATCTAAGAGTACAAAAAAAGACAAATACCTCCAGAAGGGAGCAAAATGCAACTAAAATATCAACCAATAAACTGGTGGCCATCCGGAATAAAAGCTGGCTCACCCTGACAGCTGAAGTCGTCTTCGCTCCTTCACAACGTGGCGAACTCAATCCTGGAGCGAACCTGCCGAAACGAAATAGATAGACAAGAAACAAACAACAAACAAGGGTGAGTCAAAAGGACTCAATAAGTGGGGCAGACTAGCCACCTCAAAGAATAGGATAGCTAGCCAGGGAGAAAAGAAACAGATAAACCAAATTCCTTTTATTTAAATTGTGAAAAGGCAGAGCCAGATAATAATTAAAAACACGTATGGAATCACAAACTAGTCAACAACCAGGAACGTAAGACAACCAGAACATATAGGTATCCCGAACTCATCAACAATCAGAAATACATCCTGTTACGGCGTGCAACCCGATCCATATATTCATCCCCGTTGCGGCGTGCAACCCGATCCATATATTCATACCCGTTGCGGCGTGCAACTCGATCCATATATTTATCCTGTTGCGGCATGCAACCCGATCCCCGCAACCTAGAATACGAGCAAGAAATATATAGGTAAACTGAGATATGTCCACGACATAGTGTACAAACCGCATACATAAAACACAACACAATACACACAATAGTCAGTATGCGGTGCAATGAGATGGGATGAATGCGGTACAATGCAATGCAGTCACATATGCCTGATACCTATCTCCGGCGCGGGACTCTCATCGTCTACCAGGAGATATATGCAAATATGACCCTTCACCGGCTCGGGACTCTCATCGATTACCGGGAAGTATATGCAATGATGTTCCTTCACCGGCTCGGGACTCTCATCGATTACCGGGAAGTATATGCAATGATGATCCTTCACCGGCTCGGGACTCTCATCGATTACCGGGAAGTATATGTAATGATGACCCTTCACCGGCTCGGGACTCTCATCGATTACCGGAAAGTATATGCAATAATGACCCTTCACCGGCTCGGGACTCTCATCGATTACCGGGAAGTATATGCAATGATGACCCTTCACCGGCTCGGGACTCTCATCGATTACCGGGAAGTATATGCAATAATGACCTTTCACCGGTGCGGGACTCTCATCGCCAACCGGGAAGTGTATGTAATGCTCAAAACCAGAGTGCAATGCTCATATGTTCAATGCAATACCAACGACAGGGTATAACATATAATATACAATGTAAATTCAAAGCTAGGACGTAATGAGTACGCCTATCGGCAGCTACACACGTAAGGAAACACGTGGTAGAAAATCCACGGGGCCAAGTGCCTCCAAAGAAATGGATAAAAACACTTACCTCTTCCAAAAGTTGGCATTGCTAATCAACAACCGCTTTATCCTTTGGTTTCATTGCCAAACGATCCCACTCTATTCAATAAGCAGAAAAAATATATCAATTTAGGTTAAAGGCTTCATTCCTCACATCTTAGGGCAATCCGGTTAGGAACCTGATACCCTATTCGCATAAGCAATACGCAGGCCAAGCCTATATACAGGGTTTAAGGTCACATAACCAAACCCCAAATAAATTAGCCCATAACTCACTGAGTACGAATATATAATCAATTCCATTATCGGGGTCCATTTGACCCTTTAAACGATCACTTTACGTCATTAGGGCGATGTCTAATATCTCTATTTTTACCATAAAAATATATTCAAACATACATAATAAACTCAAATAATATATTAGGATCATTACCTGAATGTTCTTGGGTGAAAATACTATTTTTCTCCGGCCCCTTTTCTCATTTTCTGGCATTTTTTCCTTCTCCGTGTTTTCTATTTTTCGTTTCAGTATTTTGTCTCTGTTTCCCGTTTTTGATCAGCTAATTTCTTAGCTTTCTAGCTAAGTACATAGGAACCGCCATTAACTTTTGCTCATTTTTTTGTTCTTTTCCTATTTCGTCTTTTTCCTCTTTTTTTTTTTCTTTTAAAATTAGCAGTTACGGTAAAAATTAAAACTGTACCCTACGATATTCGAAATAATCCCAACTTTTACATACAAGTTATAAAAAAATATATGTAACATACTCGCGAAGACGGATCTCAAATTGGAGTCCCGAAACTCAAGATGCGAATTTAAATAGAAAAAGTCAAATTATTTAACTTTCGGTATTTCAGCGGAAACTAGCCGAACAACATCGAAATTCACTTTCGAAAGTTTACAAAAATCACAAATAATCATACGAACCTAACGGCGCTTTCGGATTTTGAATCGGAGCTCATTCGCCCAAAACAGAACTCAAAAATCTCTTTTTAATATTTATCGCCAATAAAAACTGAAACCTTCTTCCGATGCCTACCAAACGAGGTCTGATTTAGCTCAAATTTTACAGACAGGTTCTAATGGACATTATGAATATTTTAAAATTATCGGTACGCCAATCGGAGTCCTATCTCCCGAAACGACTAACTGAGGTCGTTTCACCTACGCAGCAGTCGTAGTTCCACCCGCTCAAGCTATTGAAAACCATGCAGTTCTTATCCCTACTTTACCTATTTGACATCTTGATTGAGTTAATAGTCGTCCTATAATGATTTGGAATAAGAAGGAGGTGCAGCAATCTATAGCATCTACAAAACTAATCTATAGCATCATAGGCAAGTTTACATATGGAGCCCCTGATCTTAATGACCTATGTAAAGTAATTCCCTCGCAGTGTGAAGTTAAGGGACATTGCGTTATTAGTTCACTTGCTTATTGATACGCTCTTCATTATTTGAAGATTATGTTAACTTGCTTTCGAAGGGAAACTGGCTTAAAGTTGGTAGGGAATCCTTTCTAATGAGGACTTTGAAGTGGGATCCTTGGTGTGATCCAAAAAAAAGAGACGTCGATTGCTATTGGTTGGATTTCATTCCCAAACCTGCCACCTAATTTTTTGTTAGGGAATGCATCTTCTCTTTGGCTCTAGCAGTAGGGAAGCCATTACATTTAGATGCAGCCACACTGAATCATACTCACCCTAGTTGTGCAAGGGTCAAAGTGGAGATTGATCTCTTAGGTGATCTACCGAAGGAAATTGATATAGTAGAGGTTGATGAAGTAACTGGAAAAAGACATTCTAAGTGTATCAAGATCGTTTACGATTATTTTCAAAAATATTGTTCTCAATACTGTTTGCAAGGGCACGTAGATGATGAATGTAGAGTACTACATCCTGACTTGTTTAAGGAGGAACAAGGTGATAAAAATGAAGAAGGTGAGGCAATACATCCAGTTGGAACCAAGGTGTTAAAGAGCGGCAAAGTTGTGGGAGAAGCAGGCCCAAGTGGTACAAAAAATGAGAAAGACACACATGGAATTAATGGCAATTAGGTGAGGAAGCAAGGTAATGGCGCACGTTGGCAAAACCCTAATCGAAACCCTAATATGTGGCAGAAGGTAACAAAGAAGAAGAATGGAGGTGCAAATATTCAGGTGGCACATGAACAAGGTGGTAACAAGATGGATCAACGTAATTTCAATGCTTTTTCAGTGTTACAAAATGATGAGGAAGTACTTCCAACAAATCTGGATGAAGCTGGGAAAGACGGAAAAAAGGAGGTGGTTAATTTGGTTGTAAACCCTAACCCTACATTAATTACTCCTCAAATTAACAAAACTGAGAGTGTAGTTAATAAGAGGCTTCATAAAGCTGGGAGTGGGGTCCTTAAGGACAAAGATTTTGTTGAAGATCGGGGTAATTTAATTGAAGGGAAGGATTTAAATGTATTTGAGCTGGAGGAGAAGAAAACTTTAAATGCACAGGGTTTTAGTTTGACTCCAGGGAAAGGACTTAATGAAGGGGAAATAATTATTGGGAAAGAATTAATTCCGGCAGATCTCTCTCCTAAGTCAACTGGGCATTCTCGTGGAATTAAAGCTGGAGGTTTGAATGTCATTAATAAGCAGGTTACTACAAAAAGTTAGGGGTTTGCCTATTATTAGCAGTGAAGAATTAATTCCTTTGGCAACATTAAGATGATGACTGTTAAGGTTATTGCTAAGCTAATTAATCCTGATTTTCAACTTCCATTAAACACCTCGGCACATACAATTCCCTCACTACAAGATCATCGAGGAGAAAATTCAACATTAGAACCCCATGATTTTCAATCAGGTGATCAAGCAACTCATGGGGCATTCAAGGAAGAATTTACTGATGAAGAGAAAGCTTTGATTAACTCTTTACAGTTGAGTGATAGTAAGGGGCTATTACAAAGGCAACAGAAACATAACCCTAGTAAACATTTGTTGGTACGACAAGATGAGAAAGCTGAAGAGGATATTGAAGATGAAGATGAAGAGTCCACAGCACATAATTTTTAGCATGCTGCTAGAGATGGTGATTTGTACCCACGTGCTATTGATGCTGCTAAGAGAGGAGGGAGAAAGGCAAAAAAGATCCTGGCCACATAACCAGGATACAATCTATTAGAAGCTCCAAATCAAAAGCGTAATGATGAACAAAGCATTGATTTGGAACATTCGATCAGTCAATACACAAGAGGCATGTACAAGGTTGACTACACTTCATAGGCATCATCATTTTTCCTTCATAGGATTGCTTGAACCTTTTCAAGATCTTTGTAGAGTGCAAGCTTATGGGCTGAGGTTGAATATGCATTAGTCAATTTCGAATGTGAATGGGAAAATTTTGGCTTTTTTTAAAGATAACTACACAGTTTCAATCACAGATGATCATGAGCAATCACTTACCCTAAAGCTGCATCATATCATGCTTGACCAGGATTTTTTCATTACCTTGGTGTATGCTAAATATGACAGATTGGAAAGAATACCTTTATAGGGCTCACTATAGTTCTTAGCTTCTTCAATGGTAAAGCCATGGCTGATTGGTGGTGACCTGAATGTCATCACATCTGAGGAGGAAAAGTATGGTGGATACCAGTGTTAACATCAGAGGTTAAAGACTTCGCTACTACCATTTCTGCTTGTGGTTTCATTGATCTAGGCTTAACTTAATACACATGGTAGAATGGGAGGATTGAGGATCAATTTATTTTGAAGAGAATTGATAGGTGTCTTGCAAATCAAGAGTTCATGGAGTACTTCCCTAAGATTGAAGTTGAGCACCTTACAAGAACTGGCTCAGATCATTCCCCTTTATTGATTTCATGCTCCACAGATGTTTCTAATATTATCAAATCATTTAAGTTTTTAAATTTCTGGACTGAACATGATTCTTTCTTGTAAGTTGTTAGAGAAAATTGGGTGTGACTGTGAGGGTGATATTTTCATCATGTTTCATAGGAAACTGAAGAAGGTCAAGCAGGCCCTTTCTAGATGGAGCAAACAGACCTTTGGCAACATCTTTCAGAAGATTGGAAGAAGCTCCTAGTGAATATCATAGGGAACAACTGAAGAAACTGAAGTTGAGTTGAAGAGGATGCTGCACCTTGAAGATGAATTCTGGAGGGAAAAAGCTGGGTTTCCATGGTTCAAAGATGGGGATCATAATACTACGTTTTTTTATGCTCACGTTCAGGGTAGAAGGAAGAAACTTAAAATACATAGGATCCAAGATAGAGATGGCAACTGGATCAGTGATAGTGAGGCTATGGCAGCTGAGGCAGCATGGTTTTTTTAGCAACAATTTTCTAGAGATTAGCAGCAGCTAAACTTTGACCTGCTTCTTCATGTACCAACTATTGTCTCTGATGATCAGAACCTGGATATTGAAATGTTTCCTTCTATGGAGGAGGTTAAAAGTGCAGTGTTTGGACTTAGTGGGGATAGTGCAAGTGGTCTTGATGGATTTTTAGGCAAGTTTTACCAAGTATGCTGGGAAATAATTACTTTAGATATCACTAAGCTTGTAAGATCCTTTTTTGTTGGCCATGAAATTCTCAAGTTTGTATCACATACGAACCTGATCCTAATCCCAAAAAAGCCCAATGTCTCATCATTCTCAGATTATCGACCTATTTGTTTGTGCAACTTTTTGAACAAGGTGATATCTAGGGTACTACATAAAAGATTTGTCCTGCTACTACCCAACATAATTTCTCCTACTGAAGCAGGCTTTGTAAGGGGTAGAAGTATAGTGGAGAATGTGTTGCTAGTGCAGGAAATTATTCATGATATCAGAAAAAGTGCTAAAGAGGAAAATGTGGTTATCAAGCTGGACATGATGAAGGCTTATGATCGTGTGTCCTGGTTGTTCCTCTCAAAAGTCTTTAGGAAAATAGGATTTGGAGAAAGGTGCATTGATATGATTGTGAGGCTGTTAAATAATAACTGGTACACTGTTTTGTTCAATGGACAGCCTTATGGCTTCTTTAACTCCTTAAGATGATTGAAACAAGGAGATCCTTTATCTCCTACTTTGTTCATACAGTCAGCTGAGGTCCTCTCAAGAGCACTGAATGCTCTACATGAAAATGCTATGTTAAAAGGCTTTGCTATGCTTAAATGGAGCCCCCCATTAACCATTTGGCATATGCAGATGACACAATCCTTTTTTCTCCACAGATACTACTTCATTTTGATTGATGATGGGTATTCTTGATGCTTATGAGGGTGCTAGTGGTCAGAAGATCAACAAAGAGAAGAGCTCTACCTATTTGTATCATACTGTAGGCCAGGAGCTTGTTGATAGAGTTGAGACCATTACTCAGATTCAAAGAGGCAGTTTTGCTTTCACGTATTTAGGGTGTCCAATCACTCACAAAAGAAGGAATAAGGCACAGTTTGATGACATTGTTGCAAAAGCTATGAATCAGTTACAATCCTGGGAAGCTAAAATGTTGTCCTATGGAGGAAGAGCTACACTCATCATGCATGTTTTACTAAGCATGCCTATACACATGCTCTCTGCTATGAACCCCCCAGTTAGTGTCATTAATCAGCTTCACAAAATGTTTGCTAATTTTTTTTGGAACAATTCTTATGAGCACTCTAGGAGACACTAGGCATCTTGAGATACTTTGTGCAAGCCTTATGTTGAAGGTGGTGTTTGCTTTAAGTCACTATATGATATTTCAAAGGCCCTCTTTTCAAAGCTATGGTGGAATTTCAGAACAAAGACATCTTTATGGGGTACTTCCATGGCCAACAAATATTGTAAGAAGATTTATTATTCAGTGGTTCCATACACTAATGGTTCTCCAGTCTGGCAAAAGATGCTGCAAGTTAAAGCTATGGTGGATCATGAAATTGTTTGGCAGGTTAGACAAGGATCTTCTCACTTCTGGTATGACAATTGAATACAGTTTGGGGCATTGTATTTTGTAGTTCCTCCCACCTTTTACATCAGGGAAAAACTAAATGTGGTCAAAGACTTCTTTACACCTACTGGATGGAATGAGCAGCTGCTACTTGAAGCTTTACCACAGGATTTAGCACAACATGTTATGGAGACTATACAACCTGGAAACATTACTCAACCAAGAGATTCACCATGGTGGGAGCTCACTTCTAATGGTAAGTTTATTGTGAAGAGTGAATTTAATTATGTTAGAGCAAAAGGTGAAGTGAAGAATGTATATAAGTTCATTTGGTTGAAGGGTGTTCCTTTTAAAGTTTCATTTGGTCTTTTGAGAGCCTGGAAGTTCAAATTGCCATTGGATACTGAGTTAAAGAGAATGGGGTATAATTTACCATCCAGGTGTTGGTGCTGTGAACACCCTAAGGAGGAAACAAGAGAACATTTTTTTATCACTAGTTCAATTGCTAAGAATGTCTGGTCATACTATGCAAATGCAGTGGGTTTTGTCATACAATATTGGAGATTTCGACAAGTCATTAAGAGGTAGTGGCAGTGTAAGAAGAGGCCATGGTTGAAATTGCTCTGTCATGTTGTGTCTGCATTTGTTGTTTGGGAATTATGGAAGAGGAGAAAACTATTGCTCATGGGGGAAAGTTTCATGTCAAAGGTTGATTCATGGGATATCCAAAAATTTACATAGGCTACTACTAGTCAGGTATCTATGTACGACAAATGCTCCTTTTGAATGGCTTGCTTTGGTTAACTTCCTTGAAGGATTTCGACAACAATTCAAGTACACCAAAGTACTATGGACATTCCCAGTTGAAAGTACAATGAAGTGCAATACTAATGGTGCAAGTAGGGGCAACTCAGGTATGAGCTCTTATGGATTTGTGTGCGTGATGACTATGGGGATTTGGTTTTTGCAAAAGCAAAATTGATAGGTGAAGGTACTAATGTTAGAGCTGAGGCTTTGGCAATTAAGGAAGCAATGAGTTACTGTCTTGCAAATGTGCTGGGGCCTGTGGTAATTGAGACTGATTCTTTATTGCTCAAAAACATAATCGAAGGAACCTGGGAAGTGGCGTGGTACATTGCAAGAATAGTCAAGGAGACTATGTCAATGAGAAGTAGAGGGCAATTTAGTTTCTTGCACGTGCTTCGTGAAGGTAACAAGTTAGTTGATTACTTGGCTAATGTGGCTTTTGATGTTGAGAAGAAGGAGTTCCACTGCTTTACTGACTTAGCGGTGCAAGGGCGAAGGATTATTAATTGAGACAAGGCACAATTCCTTCTTATCGACCAAAGATTGTTAAGCATGGAACAGGCAATACATAAGAAGGATGGTGTAAGTTTTTTAGCTAACATTGTTTGTTCGTTTTGCAGGTGTTACAAATTGCAAGGAGTTATGAAATACAATTATTACTCTTGGCAACTCACACTAACAAATTCAGGAGGGTTTCTATCATTATCAATTGCATCATACACTTTAATTCTTCTCATTAATTGGTGCAGCTAGTGGGGTATACAATTTCAGCTCATCTTGCCTTCATCTTGCTTATCATTAGAGAAGCATCTATGCTTGATTTGTTGACTGGAGGGCCATGTAAGTTTGATCAACACTGGAGGAACATCGTTCCAATGGAAGAAACAATTAGGGACTCTATTGAAAGAGTCTTGTGGTTGCACATTTTCAAGGACATGGCAGTGCTACACTTGGTCATTTACATACATTTTAGTAATACATTGTCACGGGAAAACATGACCCAAAGTTGGTGGTATTAGCATGCAACCATGCTCAATCCAACTGGGGAAGTGTAATTCAAGGACATATATATATGAGAGTACTAGCTAGACAATACTTAATTCGTGCAAGTTCTTATTTTTTACATTATGTAAAGATCTTTATTTTGTTTATTATAAACAAAATTTTTCACTAGGCAAGAATTCGCCAAAAAAAATAAGTAATCAAAAACCTCCCAAGACCACGTCCCTAAAAAAATTATTAAAATAATCTTAGGAGATGATAAAAAAAAAGCTAATGTAATTTAGACGCAGTGGAACTGATGACCCCACATCACGATGCCTTAGTGATACGCTTGCGCATTCATGATGCGGACATCTAACAAGTTTTAGTTTGTGGAGGAGATGCAACTCACGAGCCATGACATCCCCATATAAGTTGCTTTTGACCGATTTCAACAATTCTAGCGAAAATAACCTTCAGTGAGATTACTATGTATACTAACTGTGATCATTTCCCCAAGCAAAATATTTTTTACGTACCAGCTTATAATATGACATACAACACCATCCTCTGAAGACCATGGATCAACTTAATGGATGCATTACCGTCAACCTTCCATCGGGTGATCAAATTCCCTGCTCCTTGGGGAATAAAAATAGTCAGGGATAACCAACGAATATCACGAGGATGATACATAGTATCGCTGAAGAATGGGTTCATACCTGATCCCCCATCAAAGCACGAAAAAGGGAATAAAGTGACCATAAGCCTCAACATGCCAGGGAGAGATTCTAAACATGTTAATTAATGATTTTGTTTTCGTTATCTTATAAGTTTTTACAAATCATTCATGAAGGAGATACATAGTTGGGTCAATGATGACTACAAACACACGACACCTCTTGGAACCAGCAGTTCTAGTTATGTTCAAGTAAGTCTGACTAAGCCCCGCGTAGTCGTCAATAACGTCCCCATCACAATTCTTCCTTTATTTCATGAATCGGATCGAAAACAATGCAACAGAGCACAAGTTGCTTCTAAATATACCCGACGAAAGGCTACAACTGGAACCAATGCTCAGAATTTCAAACTCTCAAGCCCTAGCATAGGGACTACACACATGTATGCCGCTGAAGGTTTCTAATGGCTTTATAGCACCAACTTATACCTTAGAAGGGATAGACGAATTTGTATTCAGGATCCACTAAGAATATATATATTGATTGTGTGTCCCATAGTGGCCAACACAACGAAAGATGCACTTGCCCAATAACGGCATCTTCATAAAATGTACATTGCGCCCAGTAGTGGCATCGACATAGATATATTTTTACACCCCACAGTGAATTTAACATGGCTCATTTCTCGATTAAATCGTTTATGGTATCTAGAGATGCCTTACTCTTCATACCCGATTAAAATATTTATGGTATCCAGAGACTCCTTTACGCTCCTACCTGATTAAAATGTCTATGGTATCCGGAGACATCTTCCCCCTCATACTAATTTAGTTTCTTATGGAATTCTGAGAAGCTGGTTCTCTAGTATCCCTAGCTACTAGAAAAACTTAACTACTCTCATGAATGCTTTATCCTGAAAAACAATGCTCACTCTAAACTTTTCCGTTCTTGCCTACAAAAGAATGAGACATCATTCTTATATGCAAAATATACGGGTCCGGTAAAATGATCAGTTACGATCCAATATTGCCTAATATAAACTAACAAGCATGCTAAAGCAAAAAGATAAAATGCCGAACATAGCCAGAAAATATTGTCCCTATGCTTGGAGGCAAAAACTCAAATAACATTGGAAAATGCTAACAAAAGGCAATCAAAAAATATCAAGAAGCTGGAGTGTCATCTATAGGGTCTGAGTTAATTAATCTCCCTGTTCTAAGTCGGCGTCGGAGCCTTCTTCGTCCTTGGAGGTGTCAGATTCATCTTTTAGAGGGAAGAAACTCAAGTGTAACTTAACATCTGGCGGATGACTTCACATATTCTTTGATTTCCGCATCAAGATTTAGAGTCCCATCCTTAACCTATTTAAGGACATCCAATCGGGCCTCCGCCACCACCCAATAGCAATATATGTCAGCTCGTCTCTTCTTGACCTTATACTTTTGCCAAAGCTCATCTCTTTCCTTCTGCTAGTCTCCTACGGCTTTTTCCAACCCAGTACTTTCCGCATCCGAGGCCTTCTGCTGCACTTTTGAAATAGCCATCTCATGTGACAGTCAGGCATAGGACTCCCGACCTAAGTCAACAAGTTCAAAAGCTACTGCCTCTCGCTGGCCAGAAAAGATTTTCTCTTACGCATCTGCCCTTTTAATCGCCCTATCTTCTTCTAAAGGTCGACACTCTTTAGTGTTAAATCCACATATGCAAACTTAAGTTGATCGTGATCAGCAGATCGCTTGGAATTTGCAACCAGCACTGCATCCCTCTCCCTTTAGAGAGCTTGAAGGTTCTCAGAGCAAGTTTGATCATGCTCTAGAGAGACATCAGGGGATATACACAACTGCTAAGAAATTTTTCGTAAAGATTAATACCCTAAGAGAAACCAAAATATAGAGGATTTAAAAAAAAAAAAAACTCTTATCATAATGAAATTTCTCATCAATAGATTGACCAAAGCGGGAGTGTCCGTATCCCAAACTAAGTTTCCCTCATAAGGAAGAATGATATCTCTTAGAGGCTCAAAAATAAACTCAATATCATAATGGTCGACGCCAAAAGGAATGGCGAATGCAATGGAGCTAGCCAGGATCCTGGGAACAGCACCCTCATAAGCGTATCAAGCTCCGGCCTAGGCACTAGAAGTGTTATTTTGATTTTTTGATGGAGGCAAGTGCTCAACGGAAGGAACGACAGCGGCTGGAACAGGTGTGGTCGCTGCCGAGGCTATCTCCTCCTTACTAGAGATATTGATAACTTGAGCTCTTCAAGCTTGTCAGAAAGATGAAAGATCTAGAAACTCCCACCCTTGTCCTCTTTCGAAAGACGGCGGGAGTCAACTGGTTATTGCCACCTTTCTTTCTTTTCTTGCCCAAAAGAGTCGTCTCTAAGTGCTCATCCACGGCTTTAACACTCTTTGTTACTTTTTTCACTACCTCCTTCATCGGTTTCTCCTCTTCTTCTTCTCAGTAGTAAACTGCTGTGGGAAGAAAAGGGATGGGTAAATAAAAGAATGAAAGGAGAAAAAATTTCCACATACCATGGTGCTTAGCGGCCCACCCATGGGTCCCCAAGATGGATTTCCAATTTCTCTCTCCTTCCTTGGTGGCTTTCAAGATGTTGATCACCCATTTTCTAATCCCTCCGTGCAGCTCAATAAGAGTCTTAAAAGCTAAAGAGAAAACAAAAGAAGAAGGGTAAAGGTCAAGGCCACAATAAAAAGATGATTTCAGTAAGGGAATACTCACGGTTTTCATTCCAAATGCTGGGAAATCCCTCTTTAGATTAGGCCAACTGTCAAGGTGGTGTTCACACAAAGCTCTCCTACCGCCCCCGATCATCATCGCCATTAGTGCTCGAGATAAGACCCTTAATACCTAGGAAGTCATATTAACCATGCACCCCTAGAAAGCTTAGGGGAATATAGATTACGAAGATAAAGAAGAGCGAATGGGAGATTCGAATATAGATTACGAAGATAAAGAAGAGCGAATGGGAGATTCGCCAGATCTGTAACTCCCTAATGCAAGCTACTAAACTACAAATTTGTGGATCGATTTGACCGATGCAAACCTTATACTATGTACATATTCTTCGATCACGCTACTAATTAGTAAGAAAAAGCCAACAGTTAACGGATATGTAATGATTTATGACTTACCCGAGAAAAAAGCTGAGATACAGGCCCCTTAATCTACCATCGAGTTAACAATGGAAGGTCCCCATATGCAATCCTCTTTCACCTCCAAAATATGTTTAGTTAAGATCTTGGATGAGAATTCACTGATACTTATTCCTCACCCTCCGATCTCCTTGCGCCATGACTCATTAAGATTCCATTCTTTCTCAAATCTAAATTATCTTGTAATGATTTTATCAGAAAGGCTCGATGCCTAAGCAATTGTAAAAAAATGGACAATTATAAGGCTCTTCCTTTACCACTACTTTTCCCTTCCTTCTTCTGGAAGACTCCGTATTCGACTCCATACTACGTGATGCCAAGGCCATACTAAGAAGAGAATAAATTTAGAAATCAGAAGATGAACTACCATTTTGACCTAATTGCTAAAGATTCAGAAGTTGTAAGGTCGCCAACTTTAGGATGAAGAGAACTAGGAAGCTTTTTAAAAAAGAGGAATTGATTATCAGAAATAGGAAGGCGTGGATATCAATAAAAGGAAGAATAAAACAAAATTAAATCATACAAAGGAAAAGCAAAGGGTTATTTACCTTGAAAACAAGCAATGGCATTAGTAACAACTGAAGGCTCGCATGTGGGACAAATAAGAAGTTAAAGTGACAACTCTTTATTGATAATTTATGGATATGAGAAAGCCATTTCATCTTCCCCTAAAAATCACTTCCACTCCCGGGCATAATTGATAACACCCGAAAAGTGGGGGGACTACTTGTATTGGGTAAAACTCGTATTGGCCACGTAAGCAGCACGATCAGCCACATGACATTATGAAGAAAACAGCTTGAAGACGACATGGTACCAAAGGTGAGACTCAATTAAAGGTCGAGGATAACAAGAAAGGCAAAGGCAAGACATGCATAAGTGAAAGACAACAATAGATTCCCTAGCCCGGGCAAAAGGTAACCACAAGTATGTCAATTGAGCTTGTATGAGGAATATTATATGATCGTACACTGGCACCCCAACGTCTACAATCCTTATAGAGAATCTCTAGGCTTAGAAAGTAGTATAAATATCTTTGTAACCATTCTTGCAACATGCAACACTATTGAATACAAATTTTACATTACACTCGTTACTAAATGTTCTCTCATTATAAACAGCGCTTTTAACAAAGAAAGATCAAGCCTTGTTTGGACCTTGGATCCACAATAAGATTTTCTTTACTCTTTCCTTAGCTTATTTACTGTGTCCATTCATTATCGATTCATGCTACCACTATTATTGATTGAGCACAGATTTACTTTATTGTTTCAGATCTAATAACATAAAACATAAGGTTAATTTGATACAACACCTTATGTTTTACCCACATAAATATAAAATCAATTGTTATTGTTCAAACATAGTTTGAGCACATAAAATTCGATACTACAATGCTAAAAGAAGATTAGAAGATGCAACTTAAATTTTCATTTACAATGTTGCGTTTACATGCATGTGGGGTTGAAGCCTTGGTTATCCTCTGGTATCTTTAGTCACCTAGAGGAAAAATAATCTCGACTCCTATTTTGATATGTAACCAATTTGAAATTACAGAGAGGCAATATTTATGTTTATTGTTAATTTATGGGATGGGTGATGTTGGGCGTATATCTAATGTCTCGACGTCGATTTCTTATAGCTTTTGAGTTATTTTCAGTATATTATGTGCCCAACAATGCGAGATTTAAAGTAAAATACTAACTTGAGGTGTTTGGATATTTTAGGAGCGAACTGAAGGAAATTGGAGCTTGATTCATACAAGAACAAGGAAGAAGCAACGGGTACAACCATGGATGTTTGGCGTGCTAGACTGTATGGACTGGAAAGAGTGCAAATATTGAAGAAAAAGAGAAAAGGGGCGCATACAGCCACGGATGCTTGGCATGCTCCGGTTTATGCACCGTAAAACAGTCCCAGAGCAGCCAGGACTAGGGAAAACGTGGGTCACTGCAGTATTTCTTATTCTAAAACCCTTGTAACGTTTATTCCTATCCTATTACGTACTTTTTGGAGGCAAGAACCACAGTAGAGGTTAGAGAATCAAGATTCATCAATTGAGTTGTAATTCTTCTTTCCTCTTGATTGTTTCATGAATTCTAGATTATTTTGTGAGAAAGCTAACTTGTCTATGAGTAGCTAAACTCTATTATTCTAGGGTTATGGGTTAACCATGAAAGTTGTACTCTGAAGTTGATTGAATTCAATTAAATTTATCATATTGAGTTGTTTATTTAATTCTGCACTGAATGACTTGATTTCCTGGCCAGATGTTAAGTACTATCCATGAACCTAAGGTTGAACTCGAAAGTGGGAACCGTAGGTTGCAATAGAATTAAATAAAGTGTATTCCTGAACCCGGGCATCGGGGAATAGTTTCGCGGTTAGGATAGAAATATACCTAACAATCATGCTTAATCAGTATACAGGAGAAGCACATGCATTCTTCTTAATTCTAATTCCATAGACATATAGGCGTTAGGTTGGATTGAATAGGCGAGCAGGGTATCGAAAGAACTCTGTGAGTATAATTAACCCTGTGATTAGCAACCCAGATAAATAAAGTTAGTTTAATTAGCGGATGAGTGCAACTAGATTGGTGATCGTCCCATAATCCTTGAATATTTCCTCTCACTGATTTCTATAACTCTTGAATTGTCTTGCATTCCATTTACTTCAATTACTTTTAGTTCATTAGTTAATTGAACACACTTGAAAGCTGGTTAAACTCTCTTGAACAGTATTTGAATTGAAGTTTGTCTAGTTAATAGTTAATCAATAGTCCTCGTAGGAACGATACTTTCTTATCACTTTATAACTTGATCGACCGCGTATACTTGCGTGTGCGTTTGGAGCGACAATGGGATCAAAACCTAACCCCCATCACAATGGTGTTCTTTAATTATAAAAAAGAAAGTTGGCCTTATATATATCTATATATAGGATCAGCTGGCTTGAAAATTAAAAAGGAACTTGTGTTGTCCTATTCTTGTACTTTATGATACAAAGTATAGGAATAAGTTATCATAAACCCAAAGCAAAGAAGAACCACTTCAATATTAACAAACTTATTTTCCGAAAATAATACATGGAATTCAATACATATCTACAATAATTCATTCAAGGATGTCACTAATATCTTTTGGTACATTAAAGAATGTCACTAGTACTAGTCTCTTGGTAGTAGCTAGTTTTTGATGATCTCTTTTAAGCTAAAGACTGAAGATTGGAGAGTATTAATCAACTACAACATAATCAGTCGAGCCATTTTCAAGAAAAGTGTCCACTCATTACCCACTTCTCTCAAAGACAACATATCTTTTACACCTACATCATCTCCCACTAAACCCTAGCAGCATTTGGTGGTCAATGGTTCAAACTCCACCTTCATAAAATACAAGAACAAAAAGGAAAAGAAAGTAATTTTCTTTTTCCAAGAAAAGGTTTTACGTAGAGAAAAAGAAAACCCTCTCTTTAATTCTCTTATTTCTCTCTCTTAAATTATTAAGTTGACAGTAAAGATTCTTGTTGCTTGAAGAATAGGTACTACATTGCATATACATAACATACTTTGTTTAAAATGGATAAGGGGAATCTAAGAGGCGAAGGGTGAAACAAGAGTTAGTGCAACAATGAATAAGACTGTTTTTTGTTTGTTCATTTCCAATTATTTCTCTTATTATTATTTTATTATTATTATTACTCCACTATTATTATTATTATTATTTTTATATTATTCTTGGTTTAACTTTTTCCGTTTTTCTTTGTGTATAAAAGGACACACTTCCTATTTCTGCATACTCCATCCTAAAGCCCCTTCTTTGTGTGTAGAAAGGAGAGGGAAAGGAAAGAGAGAAATGGCAGACCAAATCTTTTGTGGGGCATTTGGCACCATGTTCAACAAGGTGAAGCCTTACTTGGCTATGGTGTCCCTGCAGTTTGGCTATGCAGGGATGTATATTGTTACCATGATTTGCTTCAAAAGGGGAATGAGTCACTGGATACTTGTTGTATATCGACATGCATTTGCCACACTTGCCGTTGCACCCTTTGCCATCGTTCTTGAAAGGTCTCTTTATTCTTTTTCCTTGTATTGCTTTCCCACTCTTTAACCCCTTTCCGTTCCTCTGGAAATGCATATGTTATCAGTTCATTGGTTCGGACAATACTGTTGTTTCAGGACCATAAGTATCATTTGCTATTCAGTATTATCTCTAACATCCCATTTTCAGAATTTCGACACATTTCCATCGTCCTAACAACCTAAAACTGCACGGTGGAATACTGATGGCAGTGTTAAGTTGCTTACCTCTGACAGCATATTTTTCCATGTTTTGTCTGCAGGAAAATAAGGCCAAAGATGACGCTCAGAGTTTTTATCAAAATATTGGCTCTTGGTTTTCTAGAGTATGTGTTTCTTTTAAGCTCTTTTATATTCTACCCAATTAACATAACAGATTACAATAAATGTATGTCGGAAAAAATTATTTTTTCTCATACAATTAGTTGTCTATTCAGTCATCCAGACATAAAATTCTGATGCCTCTTATTTCTACTTTATCGTTTACTTAATTTAATATACTTTTTTCGTTTGAGCTTCTTTTTATCGAATATCAAACTTAAATATAGAAACATTCAAAATAGTCTAATTTTCTCCTACAAGGTTACTCATGCATGAAAGGCGTGATATACGACAGTAATATGTGAAATATTCAGTTCGTTTAGCCAACTATTTATTCAAGAAACATTTGGAAGGCAAGGTCCATGTAAGAGTAAGAAACTATAAGGGTTGGTGAAATTAATTTTGCACCTTAAAGAATAGTACCGTTAGCAGCACCTCTACTGAGCTCCTACTCAATTATCCTTATATCTTCATCTGAGGTCTTTTAACCAAACGCAAGACCCAACAATCTCTATGACATTGAATATTTTCCTTCATGTGCTGCAAGATTTGTATTTTCTATATTTTCCTTCATGTGCTGCAAGATTTTTATTTTCTTTCTTTTTAATTTTCGTTGAAAGTCGTTTTAATATTTCGGAACGTATAGTTAAAGAATAATACTAAATATAGTAAACTCTTTATAGCTTCACGTCACCTAAACCAAACTTATGATCCTACCACCCACTTCTGGCAACTCCTCTTTCGTTTTGGTTCTGCTGTTGTTATGGTATTTAATTAGATAGGTACGTTTTGGTTAGAATCTATCATATTCAGAATAATAGTGTTCCCACAGTTTTCATTCATCTTTTGATGCTGCCTTTAGTTAAAGGAAGAAAGTATTAATTATAAAAGCAACCTCCTATAGTAGAAAGATCACGAATCATATTATATTCTTCACCATTAAACATAGAAAATAACTCGAATAAAAAACATTGAAAATTCCTGATTCCGAATTGGCAAGCAAAGGTAGTTCTATCTCTTTAATTCATTTGAAACGTTGAAGTTACTAGAGACAAAAAAAAGCTAACAATGCAAGAGTGCAGGATTATAGATTCTATTTGAGGAATCGACAAATTGTTCAAGAATTTGGCATCTATAGTACAATCCAAGCATAAAATTATTCCGGAGAGATATTATCTCACGGAATAAAGAAACTCTTTTTTATAATTAAAATTTGTGTAATTATACGTCTAAAAATGACAATTGAAATTTATGTTATTTTCAGGCCAGTTATTGATCAAAACTTGTATTATGTGGGACTTAAGAGCACGACTGCAACCTATGCATCTGCCTTTGTCAATCTCCTCCCTGCAGTAACCTTTATTCTGGCAGTAATTTTCAGGTACTGTTTATATCTTTTTCCTAATTTATTTGCAACAAATAGTAAATTAATGTCTAAATTATGGAGTAGTAGAGAGACAAGCCTCTTTTACTCGAATAAAATCAAGACAAAAAAAAAATGAGAAAAAAGAAAACTAAATGTCATGGTAGCTAATTTTGATACCTTTTGTTTATTACATAAAGGATAGTTCATTGCACAAGTAACATATAAAAGCATGATCACACGTAAAGTTGATTCCCAGTTGGAAAGCAACGATCTCTAAAAAGTTAGTGGTTGCTCAATGCTCATTACGATGTTTTTTGACATATAAGACCTTTCATTATTTTATTTATTTACTTTTTTTTTGGGGATATTGTGCTAATATTATAGAACCAAAAAAAAAAAAAAAGTAAATCAGCGAAAATAAAAATGGAACTCACGAACATGTTTATTTATGATTAATACTAGAATTGAGAAAGTAAACCTGAAGAAGAAATCAAGTATGGCAAAGGTGATAGGAACAGCAATAACAGTGATGGGAGCAATGGTGATGACACTTTACAAAGGGCCCATGTTCAACTTGGTCCCCCACTCTCACGGTGGCAGCCACGCTCAGAATGATCCCAACGCCACCACCCCCGAGCACTGGGTCGCCGGTACTATTGAGCTCATCTCTTGCATTGTTGGTTGGGCTGGCTTCTTTATTGTTCAAGTAGGTTGTTTTTCCTTAATTTCTGACAAATGTTTAATTATTTGACTGGATCATCACAAAAATATTAATTTTTGCACACATATATGTATAGTCGATGACATTGAAGGAGTACCCAGCTGAACTATCACTGGCAGCATGGGTATGTGTGATGGGCATAGTAGAAGGTGGAATTGTGGCTCTTATCATGGAACGTGATTGGAATGCTTGGAAAATTGGCTTCGACTCTAGGCTTCTTGCTGCTGCCTATTCTGTATGATTTTCTTTGTTAAACTACATGAGTCTATTACGTATCTTTTATTAATACTCACTTCGGTCCTTTTTAGTAACTATTATACTATAGATATAAGTATAATTGGTCAAAACTATTTGTCATTTTAAGAAATGAAGAGAGCATTGATTAAAATTTAAAATATTGTGTTTTGAGCAAATTAAGAGATCATTAATTAAAATATTCCACCTTTAACCTTACTTTAACGAAAGTGGAGAGAGATTATATTTTGAACCAGACTAGTAATTATTGAAATCAAAGTATAAATTTTGATAATTTAGTTAAATTATCCTTTTAATTAAGTACTAATATTCTTAACGGGCATGTAAAAATCAAAAATAAAAAATAAGGGACGGAATAGTAAATATTTTTGGAAAATGGAATAACTGATATTTTCTTATTTTTGTTTCTTAATTACAGAAAAAGGGGGTAGATTAACCACAATTATTACTTATTACTCAATTATTTAAATTTCAAGAAAGTAGAGTTTATAAAGTGAATTGCTTTTAGAGTGTGGTACTTAGTAAATGAAATGTACCGACAACTCCCTACAAAACCGAAATCCCCTGCCTAACGTAGAGAGGGAGTGGGGGGAGGGGGTTTGGGGACGTTGTTTAAATGGAAATAATAGAACTGTGTTGTATTCTTATACGATCTGAAAAAATATTTTTACTTCCATATATTTATAATTTCTTACCCCTGTTACATATTTTCGTTACTTTAACAATTTAAGCTTCTGATTTGAGCCCAAAATTTCTGTTTGGTCAGGGTGTTGTATGCTCCGGAATTGCTTATTATGTGCAAAGTGTGGTTAATAAAGTTAAAGGCCCCGTGTTTGTGACTGCATTTAGCCCTTTGAGTATGGTCATTACTTCTGTTCTTGCTGCTATTATCTTGGCTGAGTCAGTCCACCTTGGAAGGTAATCTTTCGCTCTTTATGATTTTGACGTTCTTACTGACGGTAAAGCTAATTTTCATTTGCTATAATCACAAAAGCTGATAATTCCTTGATTACTTTGAAAACAATTTCAGCGTAATTGGAGCACTTATCATTGTCATGGGACTTTACTCTGTGGTGTGGGGCAAGAGTAAGGAGGGCAAAGGAAATGAGACAGGCAAAGACCAGGAATTACCAGTTCTGGACATCAAAGATAGATCAACTATTGTTGACGATGACACTGATGTTACCACCGTGAAATCAAATATCTTAGACGAGAAGAAGGTTTCGATCCTGCAAGAGCCCTGATATCCAAAGAAGCTGTATCTTTGCAGATTTAATTGTTGACTTGTCGCAGTGTTAAAATTATTGCATGCCTAGAAAAAAATGCACTAATGTTGTCAATTGTTATTTGAAAAAAAAAAAAAAGGTTGTGTACTCTACTTTTTGTGTAAACGTCAAGGAGTGGTCTCTAGACTCTCTCCATTTGGTAAGATAAATGAAAATGAAAACAGCCCCTACTTTTTAACTCGTGAATTTCAACGATTCTGTTACTCTTTTTCTTTGACAATTTTGTCCCTGACCTCAAGGGGCAGTTCTTCTATCCGAATTTTGTCCCTGCCCAAGATCGATCTAGAATAAGGTTCCATCTAACATACCTCAGCAGGACTGCCTCCTCTCATATATAAATCACCTCTTTACTTTCAGACTCTACTATCACGTGCTGTGACATCCTGAATAATATTGTTTGGCTTTTTACTTGTTCCACTAGCAACGATGTGCTATAGTATTACTATTACTCGTTAGTGCACCCTCGCCTGTTTCTTCAAGTTGGACTACTAAATTGGCTAACTTGTAATTTCATTTGTCACGAACTTTAATCAACATGTAAATGCGCCCATGTACTCGTTCTCTACCGACATAGCAGATCTCCAAGGTGAATATTGTCGTTGCAAGTTCCTACTCGTGAGTGAGATATTTTTTCTGATGTTTCTTTTGCCTAGAAGCATAGGTAATCACTATACTAATTTGCATTGACATATCCCAATCCGACCCTCGAGTTATCACAATGCACTGTGAACCCACTCAGATCATGTTCATAGGGTCAATGCATTGAACCACTCTAGTGTAGAGCGGTTGGCAGTCCTTTCTTTGTGAGTTAGGCGATCAAGTTAAGAGCAAGTCTTAGAGTTCGAAAATCGGGTAAGGACACTATTCACCCTCCCCTCTCCCCTAGTTTCTTACAAGGGTGCACCAAGTGCAACAAGTGGTATTAGAGCGGGTTCTCTCATATAAAGATTAACATATTTAGGAGGGTCTTAATCATGAGTGCACCACCGATCATAACCGAAGGACAATCCATCAATAGGCCTCCTCAATTCAATGGCCAGTACTATGGATGGTGCAAAAGGTAGAATGGAATATTTCATTCAGGCTGAACACTATCAGCTTTAGATCATCACAACTGATGGACCTCTTATTACTACCAAGACTGTTGGACAACCAACTAATCAAGAAATTGTTCCTAAGGAGAAATCTGAATATACTAATGCTGATTTTAAGATGGTTGAAAAGAATGCTAAAGCTAAGAGGCTCATCATATGTTGACTTGGTCCTGATGAATATAAAAGAGTTTCTTCATACAAGACTGCCAAAGAGATTTGGGATGCGCTTCAAGTGGCTCATGAAGGAACTACTCAGGTTAAGAAGTCAAGGATCTAGTTGCTGAAAATAAGTTCGAGTTGTTTGCAATGGGAGAGACAGAATCCCTCCAAGACATGATGAACAGGTCACAATTATCACCAATGAGATGAATTCATTGGGTATGAGTCTTACTAATGAAGACTTGGCGGAAAAAGTCATAAGGATTCTCCCTGATTCTTGGGAATCCAAAGTCACAATATCATCGAAGCAAAAGAGCTAGACAAGATTCAGTTGGATGAACTCATTGGTAGTCTGAAAACTCATGAGATCATGAAACAGTCAAGAGTAAAAGTGGAACCCACAAAGAAAAAACTTTGGCCTTGGAAGCCACAGAAGGTTTTAAGTATGAAGTTTCTGAGCACGAGATAGCTTTGGTAAATGCTGTGAGAAAGTCACCAAGTTTACAAAAGAGTAAAAGGTTCACCAAAGCCAATCAAGCAAAGAGAAATATTGTTGATAGTGCAGACTACTCAGGTTGTTTCAAGTGTCACAAAAAAGATCATGTTGTGAAAGATTGTCCTGTGTGGGAGATGGAGTGGAAGAAGAATAGTGCTGCAAAGGAAGGCAAACCAAGGAAGAGAAAACGTCCACCAAAATTCAGAGCCATGAGGAGAAAGAATAAGGAAGCCTTCTATGCTACTAGGGGACCATTTCAAAGCGACACTGACTCAGGAGAAGAAGAAGAATCTGACGATGACTCTCAATTGGCGCTGATGGCTCTTGATGAAGAACCTCCCACTAATGACCTGCCTGAGGTAATTCTCGATGGCTTAAAAATAAAACTTCCTAGTTGTTCCTTAAGAGAGCTAAATATGCTTGCACGTAATTTAATTAAAGGTATTGAAAGATTAAGGGCTGAGAAGGAACAATTGCTTTCTGAGAAGGATCAACTGATCTCAGTTGTGTCTGATTATAAGATTAAAAACAAAAACTTGGATGAAGCAAAAAAATTGAATTGGAAATAGAATCTGCATCTATTAATTCTCAAGTTTTTCAGCTTGAATAGAAAGTGTCAGCCTTTGAACTTGAAAACTAGAAATTAAAGGAACATGTGCTTGATGAGCAAAAGAAAGTTTCTACACTTGAACTTGAGAATCTTAAATTGAAAGAAGTCTCTGGTAAGCAAGTAGTTAGTGAGGCTCAAATCAACCTTGAAACTGAGCATAAAAAGAAAAAAAAAATTATGCATCAGGAAACTGAGAAGAACTGAGTTCTTCAAGAAAAGGTTGATAAAGCTAACTATGAACTTACCAGGCTCATTAAATGGAACAAGTCTTCAGAAGCTTAACTGAATTGGAAATAGAATCTGCATGTAGTAATGCTCAAGTTTTTCAACTTAAACAGAAAGTCTCAGCCTTTGAACTTGAAAACCGGAAATTAAAGGAACATGTGCTTGATGAGCAAAAGAAAGTTTCTACAATTGAACTTGAGAAGATTAAATTGAAAGAAGTCTCTTATAAGAAAGTAGTTAGTGAGGATCAAATCAACCTTGAAACTGAGCTTAAAAAGAGAAACAAAGTTCTGCATCAGGAAACTGAGAAGAATCGAGTTCTTCAAGAAAAGGTTGATAAGGCTAACTATGAACTTATCAGGCTTATTAAATGAAACAAGTCTTCAGAAGCTTTGAATTGGCTGCATGAAAATCATAACAGAGGTAAAAATCATGAAAATCATAACAGAAGCTTTGAATTTACCTGCGTGAATCCTAATAGTAAGTATGTGGGACTTCCTTGTAATAAAATTTGTTTCCTTTATGAAAAAACTTGTCATTATAGAAAAGAATGTAGCATTGCAAAAAAAGGCAGTTATAAAGAACTTAAAGTCAGTTTTACCTTATTGGGCTAGAAAAGATTTGATTCAACCACTCTATCACAAAAAGGGACCCAAGCTAGTCTGGGTGCCTGTTACTAACCCTTGATTCTATTTTGCAGGCTAGAGCGAGAAGGAACAACCCAAGCTGGATTCTTTATACTGGGTGTTCTAGGTAGATGACAAGAGATAGATGAAATTTTCTCTCACCCGCAGCATTTCAAGGGGTAGTGTGGCTTTTGGAGGAGGCAAAAGTGGTGAAATTATTGGTATTGGAAAGGTTGGGAGGTCCTTCAATCATGCTATTGAAAATGTACTCTGCATTGATGGATTGAGGCATAACATACTGAGTATCTCCCAACTATGTGATAGAGGAAATAAAGTTAATTTCACATCTGTAGGATGCACTGTGAAAACCTGCTGACTGGTGAAGTAGTACTGGAAAGGAAATGAGCTAACAATTTATACAAGGCTAAGTTAGGCTCTCTTCCAGAGAATAAATTGACTTGTCTGAATGTGCTAGAGAATAATACATAACTGTGGCACAAGAGATTAGGACATGTAAGCTTAACTCAGTTGAATAAGCTGGTGTCAAAGGACCTGATTCATGGATCTCTAATCAAGAGGTTCGATAACATCAAGATCTGTGATGCTTGTGTCAGGGGGAAACATGTAAGATCTTCATTCAATTCAAAGAAAGTGGTTAGCACTTCTAAACATAGATTTATGTAGGACAATGAGGGTAAGGAGCAGAGGAGGTAAAATGTTCGTGATGGTGATTGTTGATGGCTACTGCAGATACAGGTGGACCTTGTTTCTTAAATCTAAAGATAAAGCGTATGATATGTTCGAAGACTGGGACAAGATTGTCCAGAAGAAATTAAGGTTCCAACTGGTGAGTATTAAGTCTGACCATGGAACTAAGTTTGAGAATGCTAAATTCACTAAGTATTGCAATAAACATGGTGTGGACCACAACTTCTCTGCACCAGGGAACCCTCAAAATGGAGTAGTAAAAGGAAGAACAGGTCCTTAGAGGATATGGCTAGAACTATGTTATTATCAAGCGGTTTGGCAAAGAACTTTTGGGTTGAAGCAGTTAACACCGCATGTTATTTGCTGAATCAATATTCTATCTGTCCTCTACTAGAAAAAACTCCCTATGAGCTAATAAGAGGAAGAAAACACAACATTTTACACCTAAGAGCTTTTGGATGCAAGTCTTTCGTGCATAATATGGGAAGGAACCTCTATGGAAGTTTGATGCTAGAAGTGATAAGGCCATCTTCTTGCGATATTCTTTACAAAGTAAGGCTTATAAGATGTTCAACAAAGAACCTTGAATGTGGAAGAAAGTGTGCATGTGGTATTTGACGAATCTGAAGCTATTGCAAAAAGAGGAGAAGACGATGATCAGGCAATTTGTTTGGCTAGAGATGAACATGCTGAAGACCCTGAGAAGCAGGAAGAGAATAGAGCTGACCAAAGTGATGATAAGAATTAGACTCAGGGGGAACAAGAAGACAATCAGACAGGGGGAACAAAAGAACCAGAAGAGGACAATTCTAATGCATCTGGTCCCTCTGGTGGTACTTCTCAGCATATTCAACCTAGATCTTCAAAACATCAAAGTTCCCATCCATTGGAGAATCTCATCTTTGGTCTAAATACTGGAATTGTTATTAGAAGAGCTTTGAAGAACTTCTGTGCATTCTATGCATTTCTTTTGGCCATAGAACCCAAGAATGTACGAGAAGCACTTGAGGATCCAGATTGTGTGATTGCAATGCAGGAGGAACTTCATCAGTTTGAACGAAGTAAGGTATGGCACCTATATTTATGCCTAAATTTATACGTCTAGGTTAAACAATTAATTATGAATAAGGTTACAAGCAATACGGTAAATTACAATGGAAAAAGTAAGTAAATACGATGAAAGTAAAAACAAGTAATTAAGTAGGAAATAATAGAGAAAGCAAAGTAATTCTTATTCCTTGAGAAGCTGACTTCGGTGGAAAATTGTGTCTTGTGTACAATACAATGTAAGGAGGGGTATTTATAGTAGTGATACCTAGTCCTAAATAAGGTAAAATAAAAATATTAATAAGGCCATGGGCCTAAAACTCAAGGCGGTGGTATACTAAATCCTAACTAGGAGACTGTAAACCCTAGGCGGCGGAATATGAGCCATGCGCCCTGTAACCAAACCGCCTAAGTGGTCGTTGGCTCTAGGAGCGAGTGTATATCCTCAGTGTCCGATGACTTGTAGGATAAGTCTAGTCTCACCAGCTGGGCTCATATTCCCGTAACAATAGGTGGCGTATTTTTGCCCACACAGTCAGTCCCTTCCTCCCACTTGCTAAGTAATGACGCAAGCAGTTAGGAAGTGAAAGAAGTGTGATAGCAGACGTAAAGGTGTGACGGTACTGATGCTTGCCTCCTTGCTTCTTCGTGTGCATCATATTAAATGCGAATTCCTTAGTACAGCGACGTGTACCCTAATGATTGGAGGGGTTTTCCCGTGTCTTCCCGATACTGCTGCTGCTCTGTTCACATCCCGTAATTATGGGGATACATATCACTTAAACTGCAGTAATCATAATTACGATCCCACGTGATTGAGATTATTCCACTTCCTCTTTACGTATCCAGCCTAAACGTGTATATATACATCGTAAGTGAGAAAGTTTATTCACAACCTTCCAAAGATTTTCAAGCACCCCTCTTCAAAAGATAATCTCTTTTCTAATCCTGCTAATATCATCATGGCACAAGGTCTAAGCTTTCTCCCAGCAAACTTCAGAGCGCATGATTACCTCATCAATTCTTTCAATATTGAGAACGATGGCAGCATGTTGGGCCAAACCCCTAAACAAAAGGGTGAAAACAACAATCTCTCTATTGAATGCTACCATTTTGCAGTCAGAGAGAGTGATATTATGCGCATCAGGCATGAATGAATATGGCTTGCTTTTGTTGTCGTTCTTGCTCTTGATGCTGAAGAAAAAATTATACGTATCAAAATAAAGACAAGAAAAATGATAGGAGCGAGACTCGTCTCGAACTCCCTACGAGGTATCCACGGAGAACTTGTTCCGTGAAACCCTCGATTCGAGTCAAGAGTTGCCTAACGCTATGCAACTACCCTCGAGTCACACTTGGGACTCGCAAATAGAATGATCGGGGCGGGGTTGAAGGTCAACTAGGTCCACTAGAGGATTCAAGTCCCAAACAAAGGTTTCTTTCATTAACTTAAGAGATACCACTCTTCAAATTGTTTATCATTCATCAAAGTAATCTAAGTTAAAATGAAGACTAAGGGCCCTTTTATAGGTGCCTCAAACACATAATATAACGTCTAAAAGACCCCCAAAGTGGGCTAAAAGGATATAAGCCACGTAGGGCTAAACTAGGAATTACACATCAATTAAAATAGAATTCCTGTCATGCACTTCAGTATGTAGGCGCCCCGCCCGTAAAGTAGGCGCCCCGCCTAGTTGGCCAAATGCTGAGTTTCACTTAGGAGTAGGCGCCCCGCCTCTGCACAGGGGCGGAACGCCTGGTGAACTTCAGAGAGTTAAGAGGGCGGTCCGCTAGTAAAGTGGGCGGTCCGCCTCTTCTTGTGGCTTCTTGAAACGCCTCAAAATGTGTCTTAGATGCTCCTCCTTCCATGGCGTTCCAATGCATGATCTTGAAATTCTCTTCCTTATCCTTGGATGGTGCTTTGGATGGTTGCTCGATTTGCCCCGTATCATCCTCCCCTTCTTGAGAAGATTTCGCCCTCGAAATCAAGGCGTGTTCTCTCATGGCATCATCAACTTCTCGGGGTGGCCAATGCTCTCCTCCTCTGAATTTCTTGACCGTCACTTTGACATAGGCTTCTTCCAAGGACCCCCTTGCCTTAGCATGGGGCTTAGGACCTACAAGCAACGACAAGCAAACAGACAAGCTTCCTACTTCGAAAGTAGGTTAGTGCAAGAAGTGTGGAAAACACACTCTTGTGGTATAACCAAGTATCAATAATCAGCACAAATATTAAGTCTCCAAGGAGAACAACAAGTACTTGGTTTAAGTAAATCATGCACTCAACACAAGAATGAGCAAATAGATCATGGGGACATGGAAAATGCAAGATCAAGCTATCAAAATCCCCTTGAACCTTAAGCTCATGATAAACACACCAATCCATCCTCAAAGTGTGATCAACATGTGGAGTGGAGTGAGTCAAATAACCCAACCTACAAGTAGCATCAAGTACTCCACTCCCCTTCTTTAGAGCATACTTACTCACACCAAGGGATTCCCTTTCACCTCCAATTTCTTCACCTAAGCAACCCTTCTCAAAAGTCAAGCTCTCAAGGAAGGTACTGATAATGGCTTCTTCTTCATCATAACCCCAACAAGCAATAGTAGGGTCACTCGAAGAGTCATTTACCTCACTCAAATTGTCACACAATGGGTTGCCTAAGGAGTCAAACACTTCACACCATGGAGGTTCCATTTTACTACCAACCCTAGTCCGATACAAGTCACTACAACAAATGAAGAGGCCTTCAAACAATGGATTAGTAAAAGCATGCATCTCAATGTCAAGATCAAGCATAGGCAAAATATCAAGAATAGGTTCACTACTCTCACTTGAGGAGTCATCATAGACAACCTTGTCCAATTCATGCAATTTGGACTCCTCAAGGTCACTACCATCCTCACCATAACACATAGGCCCACCAAATAGAAGTATATCAATAAGGGTATGATCAACTATCTCATCTTCCCCCTTTGTCAGAGATTGGTGGTGTGTCATAGCAAAGGTCACAATCAATGTCAACTATCAAATCTACACTAGGGAGAGGTTCATTGAACAATGAGCTCACATCATGATGTGGCATAGCATTCCTCTCAACTAGTGTTACACAAGCACTCTCGAGTTGACTACTAGACTCTTCACTAGTGGCATATTCACTAGATGCATCACAAGCACCATCTAGCGTTGAGTCATCGCAAGACAAGTAACTAGTAGGCTCACGAAAAGATGAAGCAACACTTACATTTGAAGTAGTTCCTTGGTCACTCACAAGGCTTGAAGTGTCATGTACAACTTCTCCTTCGTGAAGCTTACATTAAAGATTTTCCTCCTCTTGTCTTTCCTTCCAAGCACATGGTTGAGGCTCCAATGGCTTGTCTTCAAATGTACCTACACAAGAGCTATCACAAGAAAAAGTAGAAGATGAAGAATAGTTAGAACAATGGGTGCTCTCACTCTTAATTTTTGTTTCCTCACCTCTCTCTTCTCTCAATTTTCCCTCAAGGTCAAGTGTAGTTTGTGGTGACAATCCACTCACATCACTCCTCAAATCCTCTCCTTTTTCCTCTCTTGGATTGTCACCGGTCACTCCCTCACTTCTCTCTTTCTTTTGTCTCTCATTTTTAAGCATAATTGATTGAGACTCAAGATTGTCTTTATTTGGAGTAGAGTGACTCTCATTTTCAACTTGCAATGGCAAGACAATAAGATTGTTGGCTTCGGGCTCAAGTACCATGGGCGGTTTTACCTTAGCCGCTTCTCTCAACTCCCTCATTCGCTTGTAGTCTTCACTAACTTGCTTGGGCGACAAGGGTTTGAGTACAAACTTTTTTCCTTCATGCTTAACCATGTAGGTGTTGGCACAGCCATCATGCATCACATGTCGATCAAATTGCCAAGGCCTACCAAACAAAAGATGGCAAGCTTGCATAGGCACCACATCAAACATATGTTCATCCACATAGTTCCCAATCTTGAACTTCATCAAGACTTGTTTCACCACCTTCAATTCACCACATTCACTAAGCCATTGCAAATGATAAGGATTGGGATGTTTCAAAGTGGGTAATTTCAATTGGGACACTAGTGTTTGACTAATAACGTTAGCACAACTTCCCGAGTCCATGATCATGGAACAAACAACACCCATGACTCGGCATCTAGCATGGAAGAGGTTTTCTCTTTGCATGTTCTCACTATCCTCCACAAACATGGCACCTAAACTTCTCTTCACAACAAGGAAGGCATGAGGGTCATCATCCTCAATCGCATCCTCCTCCACACCAACCTCTTCATCTCCCTCTACTCCATCATCCTCTAGTTCACCATCTTGTTCATACACCAATTCACCTACCACAACCATGGTCTTTCGAGTAGGACAATATTTAGCAAAATGACCACACCCCTTCCACTTATAGCATTGAGTAGAAGTAGAAGTAGGATTGCTCAAGTGAGTTTTAGAATTACCTCCCACATGTGGTGTAGACTTCTCATAAGGCTTCTTCACATCTTTACTAGAACTTGCACCACTTGTATTTGGAGGCTTCCACTCCTTTGGTTTACTCATGGGAGTAGGAGTGCTATTCTTGTAGCGAGTGGATTTCTCTTCCTTGAGCCATTTCTCGGCTTCAACCGCATCATCATATAGATCATAGTGGTTTTCATACTTGTGAAACTTCAATTGAGAGGCTACATCTCGATTCAAACAACTTCTAAATCGAATCACGGCCGGTGCATCTTCTTCCACATCCATGTCTAAGGTCATCCGGATTTGCTCAAACTCATTAAAGTACTCCCCAACCGTCTTGTAGCCTTGTTTCAACTCATAAAGACGTTTGAGTTGGTCTTGACGATATTGATGAGTCAAGTACTTCTCATCCATCACACGAATCAATTCACCCCAAGTAACATTAATGGCCATAGCGTTTCTTCTTCTATTCCTCTTGACCGATTCCCACCAAGTAGAAGAAAAGGATTCAAAGAAAGATATAGCATACTTGGCTTTCTTCTCCTCGGTCATGTCATTGGTGTCAAACACTCTCTCTATAGTCAACTTCCAATCAATGTACTCCACCGGGTCACTACTCCCTTTGAAAGTTGGAATAGTAAGCTTCACACTATTGAGATTATTGTTTTCACGACCACCTTGGTAAGGCTCCGGTCGGCCTCCAAAGTTGTCTCCATACCATCATAATCCCTTTTAGCATTCCCTCCAACAAACCCCATGGGTGCCTCTCGACCTCGGCCTCTATCCCTATCCACATTACGACCCCAATTCATTCCTTGCCTAAGTTGATAGTGAGCATCATACCCTTCGGGTTCATCACCATACTCATCCTCCTCCCCTTCTTGAGCTTCCTTAACTTGCTTAAGAGATAGAACATTTTGAATGGGCCTTGGAAGTGGGTTATTTCTTTGGGGATTGCCCAAAAGGTGGGGAATGCCCACTCGTTGGGGATTGCCCAACACTTGATCAACTTTATGATGCAGTCCAGCCTAATCAAGCTATGTTCGTGCCTTCAAGACCATTCACGAGGAGCCAAGCTAAGGAGCTTCATGATGTTCACTTGATGGTGATGAAGAGCCATGATTGTGCAAGTATTGAGGAAGGGGGGCGTATGTTAGAAGAGCCTTGGGATTCGTTGATTAGCATTGCAGAAGGAGCCTTCTAAAAAAATGCTTGGCGCATGGTACTCGCGTGGCACGTGGACTATGTTTCCTAGACAATTCAGCCGCGTGGTGGGCTCGTTTATTGGCCTTAATGCGCTGAAATTTTTATGACTTTTTCATGCTTTTGCATAGCTAGACTTATTTATTTTTATGCTACTTATTTAGCCCTGCGTGGCTATTGACCTTTAGCCCAATTGGTGGCTATTTCTTCACTTTTTAGGTGTGTAAGGCTACATTATAAAAGCCTAACACTTAGTCTTATTTGATCAGTTCCTAAACATTACGTAAAAACACAGCTTTCAAGTTTTTCCTACAAACACTTGAAAAATCGTTCCTTCTTGAGTGAAATCAGATTTGAATGCTTTTCTCTTTGATCGAATTGTTATCAAGTCACAGGTTAGTCTTGAGGATAGTTCGTTTAGTCTAGGTGCTCTTTGAATTCCTAACAAAGGGGTGAGTAGACTAGTTCCTACTAAATCCTTTGTTGAATTTCAATCCGCGTCTTACTTTTATCATTATTTCTTAGTTTCATAATTTAGATTGCATCAGTTGGTATCAGAGCTTGGAAAGGGTTTGTTTCTACAACCCCAATCCTGTTCTTCGTGCCCTAGTTTTAGGTTCTTAGTTTAGGTTCTTTAGATTTTCATTTTTTATTTAAAAAAAAAAGAAAAGAAAAACGTGAAAAAGAAATATATTCAGCCGTGTTTAGTTGTTGGTTGATGATATTGCATGCTTAGGGTTTGAAATCTTGAAGTTTTAGTTGAATCTTGGCTTGTTTCTTGAAGAATTTGGCCTTGTTTCCTGGAATATTGAATAGGTGCTGCGTTCTTGGACTTGTAGAACTAATATTCTTGAGTTCTTGAATTGTTCTTGAACAATTAAGGAAGTTCTTGATTTAGTTCTTGAGAGTTCTTGACAAAAGTACTAAAGACACGTTGAAAACAAAGTAGAATAAACGTGTAGTAAGATTTTTGAAGCAATCTTGATTAAATTCTTGAAACGTAGTTGAGTTCTTGAAGGGGAAACGTTGGGGTCTTGAAAGAATAGAGGTGCAGCATTTTTCTTGATCATTCTTGAGCTTTGAAACGTGATTCTTGGCTAGGAATTAGTAGTTCTTGATCAACAACTTGTTGTTCTTGAATAGGAAGAAAAATAACTTGAATTGATCTTGAAATTCTTAGCCTTTGCACGTTGGATTAGTGAGATTGATTGCTGAATTTTTTTGTATTTAAGAAGCTTAGAGGGCTGCACATAAGGGAAAGAAGAAGGAAAACCTAAGCCTAATTCAAGAGGTAAACAAATCCTAATTCAAAAGGGGAAAAGTTTACCCACTTTCCAAGTAAGGGAATTAGTTTTCCTTTAGCTTTGGGAGAGTGTTTCGGCTGCTGATCCTAGGGGGAAAGAGAGTGGGAATTTCGGCCTTGGAGTGTAGAAAAAGGGGTAGAAGTTCTCCAAATTAGAGTTGGAAAGCCAGGGAAAAGAGGGAAAACTTATCCTACTCAAAAGGGGCTTGTTCTAGGCGCCTATTTAAGGGTAGAAAATCATATTTTCGTAGGATTTTCTTATTTCTTTGTGAACATCACTTCTAATTAGTAATTCTTAGGTAATTCTTCTACTTAAGTTAATTACTAATCCTTGACCTTGTAGGACTTCGTGCTAAAACTCAGAATTTCCAACTTTCGTAGTTAATTCTTTGGCTTCCCGTGCTCACTTTAAAAGCTGTCTGCCTATAGAGTCACATTAATTCACTCTTCCCGAAGAGAACTTGTGAACTTGTGAACTTAAAGGTCATTGAGAAATTTGATCAATTCTGAGAAAACCATTTGGAACGAGTTGTGAGATCCTACCTTAAAATTTGAGTGAACCCGAGTGTCATTCAAAAGTGAGGGAGCGGGTGAGGTTTTTTTTACTAACCTTAACACGTCCTCTAGTCTTTGTTTTGTGCAGGTACATGGCTACTGAAGGAGACAAGGCTGTGCCCGAGATTACTTTAGCTCTTGGCTAAAATAAGGGCAATGAGCACACGAATTGAGAATATTGAAAATTCAGCTAGTACTCAGAAAAATGTCAGGGAAGGAACTAGTGATGGTTCGACTGTGAAGCCTGAAAAATTTACTGAGATAGCTCGTCAACAAGAGTTGAGAGAAAGAGATGCTCGTAATGTGAGAACCTTGGGCATTCCCCAGGGCAATATACCACCATTGATGCCAGCCCGGAAAAACATACTACCCGCGGGGCAAATAAGAGCAGCCCATGAGGATGATCAACCCGAGTTAGGGGAATATGACGATGATGATTTTGGGCAGCGAGAACCAAGGGTAAGACGAGCATATGGGGGCCGTGGTAATATGAGACGTCGTGGCTTTGGTCGAGGTCCTAGAGAGGGCTTGGGGGGCTTATGTGGAAGGAATTTGGAGCCTGACTTTAATGAGTATGCTGATTATTATGAGGGGTATCCTGAACTAGCCCGTGGTGCTCGTGAGAGTGGTCTAAATAGTGTCAAGGTTACCATTCCCGCATTCAAGAGAACTAGTGATCCTGACAAGTTTTTAGAGTGGAGGCGTCAAGTTGAGAGGATTCTTGAGATTAATGACATGACTGAGGAGAAGAAAGCTACCTATGCCATTGCAGCCTTTGAGTCCAATGCTTCTACTTGGTGGGAGGCCGAGAAATGATCTAGAATAAGACACAATCAGCCCGCGCAAATAACTTGGAGAGAATTGGAACAAGTAATTACCCGAAAGTATGTCAATCCAAACCACAAACAAGAGAAACTTCGGAGGTTATATGACTTGAAACAAGGGCTGAAATCTGTTGAAGAATATCATGATGAATTTGAGAAGATTCGGCTATCACTTGACATGGAAGAAGAAGAAGAGGACGAGGCTATCATACGGTTCAAGAATGGGCTGAATCGTGACATATCTAATCAGTTAAGGCTACACACTTTCTTGAATCTTTATGATGCATTGCTAGCTGCCACTGAAGCCAAGAAGATGATTAAAGAGGAGATGGAAACCAGCTATAGAGGTAGTTCTACTGCTACTCCTATGAGCCGAAACAAGGAGTGGAGGACACCAAGTACCGGGGGAGCAAGTGTGGGCCGTGATGTGAAGAAACCAACGGACAAAGTGACACCAAAAAGTGAGCCTAAGGGGTCGACAGGTACTTCTAAAACTCAGCTTAAATGTCAAGGCTATGGGCATTTTGCGAAGGATTGTCCTACGCGAAAAACCATGCTTATTCTTGATGATGGTACTGTCCGAGAGATGGAGAGTGATGAGGAGATTGAGGGAGATGAGGGGGCTGATTTAGTTGAGTGTGAGGAAGAGGTAGCGGAGGATGAGGATGTGAACATGTTTCTAGTGGTACGTAGGAATTTGAGTGCTATGACCATTGAGGAGGAAGAGAATGTGCAGCGAGAGAATTTATTTCACGCTAGATGTAGAGTGCGGGGGAAAGTGTGCTCTTTAATTGTTGATTCGGGTAGTTGTTCCAATGTAGTGAGCCAATCGTTGGTGTCACAACTAGGACTGCCCAAGTTGAAACATCCCCATCCCTATAGGCTGCATTGGTTGAACGAGTGTGGTGAGTTGAAGGTGGTGAAGCAAGTGCTCATTAGATTTAAGGTGGGCACTTATAGTGATGAGCTCATGTTTGATGTAGTACCTATGTAGGCTTGCCATTTGTTATTGGGCAGGCCTTGGCAATATGACCGCAGGGTGATTCATGATGGCAAGGCCAATACCTATACGGTTAAGTTGGAGGGCAAGAGTTTTACACTCAAGCCTTTATCACCCAAGCAGGTTAGTGAGGATTATAGGAGGATGAAGGAGCTCGAAGGAGCGGCTAAGTCAAAGCAACCCATGGAAACTAAGCCCGAGGCCATAAACCATGATAATTCACCAGCCTTAGCAGGTAATGTTTGTGCTATGATGCAGCCAGGTGAGTATTTACGAGATAATGATAGTTCTAAACTGTTAATTTGCCTTGTACATAATGTTGTTTATTTGAGTTCTAATGATGATTTTTCTACTAATATTCACCCATTGCCTAGTGTTGTTGATGATGTCTTGCAGGAATATGTGGACATATTTTCCGAGGAGATGCCGAGTGGGCTGCCTCCATTAAGGGGGATAGAACACCAAATCGACTTCGTCCCAGGGTCACAAATTCCTAACAAACCAGCCTACCAGAGTAACCCGAAAGATACCAAGGAGCTACAGTGTCAAGTGGATGAGCTGCTAACTAAGTGGCTGGTTCGTGAGAGTTTGAGCCCTTGTGCCGTGCCCGTGATCCTTGTTCTAAAGAAAGACGACACTTGGAGGATGTGTGTTGATTGCAGGGCAGTCAACAAAATAACGGTAAAGTATCGTCATCCCATCCCTAGATTAGATGACATGCTAGATGAGTTAAGTGGTTCAAGTGTATTCTCTAAAATTGATCTTAGGTCCGGTTACCACCAAATCCGTATGAAACTGGGTGATGAGTGGAAAACTGCGTTCAAGACCAAGTTTGGTCTATATGAATGGTTGGTGATGCCCTTTGGCCTCTCCAATGCACCTAGTACGTTTATGAGACTAATGAACCATGTACTTAAGCCGTTCATTAATAAGTTTGTGGTCGTTTACTTTGATGATATTCTGATTTATAGCAAAAGTGTAGATGACCATGTTGATCACTTAAGGAAAGTACTTAATGTGTTAAGGGTTGAAAAGCTCTATGCTAATTATAAGAAGTGTGCCTTTTGTGTGGAGAGGGTTGTTTTTCTGGGATTTGTAGTTAGTGCTAATGGTGTTGAAGTAGATGAGTCTAAAGTTGAGGCTATTAGAGATTGGCCTACTCCTACTACTGTTTCACATGTTATGAGTTTCCATGGCTTAGCTAGTTTCTATAGACTTTTTGTGAGAGATTTTAGCACCATAGCAGCACCACTCACTGAGTTAGTAAAGAAAGATCAACCATTTGTGTGGGGGGAGCCTCAAGAGAAGGCTTTCCAAGAGTTGAAGCATAGGCTTAGTTCTGCCCATTATTGCAATTGCCTGACTTTAGAAAGGCATTTGAGATTAAGTGTGATGCCTCGGGGGTTGGGATAGGTGGCGTCCTAATGCAAGATGGGAAGCCTATAGCTTATTTTAGTGAGAAGTTGAAGGGGGCTGCCATGAATTACTCCACGTATGACAAGGAGTTGTATGCCCTTGTGAGAGCTCTAGCTCATTGGCAGCACTATTTATGGCCTAGGGAGTTTGTCATTAGGAGTGATCATGAGTCGCTCAAATATCTTAGGGGTCAAGAGAAGTTGAATAAGAGGCATGCCAAATGGGTTGAGTTCATTGAGAGTTTCCCTTACATAATTCATTGCAAAAAGGGAAAGGAGAATGTAGTGGCTGATGCACTTTCTAGGAAGTTTGCTTTGGCTACCACTTTTGCATCTAGGCTGATAGGTTTTGAGAGTATTAAGTATATGTACATGCATGATCCTAAGCTTAAGAGTGTGTGTGATGCCATAGCTAGTGGACAGCGAATAGAGAAATATCAATGGCATGATGGGTACCTTTTTAAGAAGGGGAGAGTTTGTATACCCGAGTCTTCTTGGCATGAGTTGTTGGTGCGTGAAGCACATTGTAGGGGTTTGATTGGTCACTTTGGGGTAGATAAGACCTTGGCTATACTTGGGGAACAGTTTCATTGGCCTAAGATGAGGCGTGATGTTGAGCGTATTTGTAATGCTTGTTTTGAGTGCAAACGGGCTAGGTCTAATAATCATGGTTTGTATACTCCCTTACCCGTCCCTACTAGTCCTTGGGTAGATGTCTCCATGGATTTTGTGATGGGGCTGCCTCGTTCTAGGGGTGGTCATTATAGTATCTATGTGGTTGTTGATAGGTTCTCTAAGATGGCTCATTTTATTCCTTGTAAAAAATGTGATGATGCACAACATGTTGCCTCTTTGTTTATTGCTAATGTGTTAAAGCTGCATGGTGTGCCTCGTACAATTGTTAGTGATAGGGATTCAAAATTTTTGAGTCACTTTTGGAAGTGTTTGTGGGGTGCTCTTGGTACCAAATTATTGTTTTCTACGTCTCATCATCCACAGACTGACGGTCCGACTGAGGTTGTTAACCGAACTTTGGGAGCTCTTCTTAGAGCTATGACCAAAGGTAAGGCGGGGACGTGGGCTGATAGATTGCCTATTATGGAGTTTGCTTGTAATAGAACTGTGCATAGGATGACTAGTATAACTCCATTTGAATGTATTTATGGCTTTAACCCCTTGATTCCACTTGATCTTACTCCTTTGCCTAGAGATGCAGTTATTAATGTTGATAATGAAAACCGGGCAGCCGCGTTGCTCGAGTTGCATGCTAAGGTAAGGAAGAACTTGGAAGCAGCTTATGAGAAAGTGGCGACCAAGAAGAATAAGGGGCGAAAAAAGCTGGACTTGAAGAAGGGTGATTGGGTTTGGGTGCACTTCCGAAAGGAGAGGTTCCCGAGCCAACGGAAAGGGAAGCTAGCCCCGAGAGGCGATGGTCCATTCCAAGTGCTTCAAAAGATCAATAATAATACCTATGTTATAGATCTGCCTGGTGAGTATAATGTCTCTACAACTTTCAATGTTTCTGTCTTAACTCCTTGTGTTGCAGGTAATGCCGCTTTGAGAGATGATGATCGCCCGATTTCAAGGATGAAATCTTCTCAAGAAGGGGAGAATGATGCTGATGCAGCCCAAAGTGCTGATCAAGGACTCAACAATCAACCGAGGAGACATCAACCGAAGGCAATAACTGATCAACCGAGGAGGCCAATCACTCAAAGCCAAGCCAAGCTGCTCCATGACATGCACATCCAGCTGGCCATGTCGGGAGGAAGCATGTGTTCGGAAGGGGAATGCAAAGTGTTCAAACCGAGGGGTACATCTTCAAATTTGAGCCCGAGGACAAAGTTACCGAACAGCAGCTCTTGCCCCCGGGCAACGCAGAGCCGAACACAAAAATATGTGTTCGAAGCTAAGTCAGCGCCCGATGACGAGTGTGTTTGAGCAGACAATCGAGAACCGAAGCCCAGGCTCACCGAAGTCAAGGCTGCCGAACACATTTTAACTCAGCCCTGCGTGGCTTATTTCTATTGGTCGCCTGTGACCCTTTTACTAGTTTACCCTTAGTATTTCCTATATAAACCTTGTTCCCTTTCATTGTAAGTAGCTAGTTTTTGAACATTAATGAATTGAATGAAAGTGCCGAGCACATTTCTTCTTGTCTCCGTCGTGAGCAAACCCCGGTGAGGGCTTTTATGGACTTGTGGCTTTCGGTGAATCCGATTGAACATTCCTCTTTGATCATTCAGTTTGCAAGAGGCAATGTTCTCTTGAGGATTGTTGCATAGTTTAGGTGATTCTTGTGTCCCTTTCGATCGAGCTTTGAGACAGGTTCCTCACTGTTCTTTCGAAAGAAGCAAGTTTTGTCTTGCTTCTATCTTTTACCTTTCTTGTTCTTCTTCCGCGTTTGTGCTTAGAAATACGTTCGGGTTTGCCTTGCACCATCTTGGTATCAGAGCACGGTTTGGGCTTATTTCTACAACCCCCAAATCCTGTTCGAGTTATCTTTATTTTCGTGCGTTTGTGTCTTTGTTTTCCGTTTCGTGTTCTTGATTTGGTTGTGTTACTGTTGGTGTTATTACTTTACAAAAAAAAAAGTGTTAAAGAGAAAATTCAAAAATTGTGTTTGATTGTTGGTTGTTTGGAAAAAAACAACCATTGATTCTTGATCACCATTGTTTCCTGATTCCAACAAGTACCCGACGTACTGATTTTGTGACTAGGGTTTCTTGGTGAAATTTTGGACTGTTTTGAGCTTTAATGGTGGCTGGAACTCGAACCCCCATCGTGTTTGGATGAAACCAATGAAGATTGGTGGTTCTTGAGTGATTTGGGTTTGTTTGTTGCTTGAAAATCGAAGTTCCTAGGTTTGAATCGTTCTCCTTACGCCGGAAACTTGTTACAAAATCGTAACAGTGTACGACACGAACGAGCTGGGTTTTAGTTCGAAGAACTTTGAATTCCTCCGTTGTTGGAACCGGAGTCGAAAGAGCAGCCCAGATCTGTTGAAAATTGTGATCAGTGAACCGAAGTTGATTTATCCGTACGCCGGAGCAAAGGTCACTGTTCCATTGGAGAAGAAAGGGGTAAATTTAAAACATCAAAACCCCCAGGGGAAAATTTGTTGGCTGACAGGGGAAAGTGGATAAGGTAAAACCCTATCCGTACCAAGGAGGGACCACTGTTGTACGGACAGAGTTGGTGTGATCGAAAAAAATTCCAAAAAGGGAATCAAAGGGTAGATTCTCCTAGGTTCTCACTTTCTTTTGTGACAAAAATTCTAGTTGGTGGATATTTTGAGTAATTGTCCTACTCGAGGTCGTACTAACTCATTTGAGCTGATAGGAACTCGTGCGAAGGGGTGACCGAAGTCCCAACTTTCGTAGAAATTTCTTTTGACTCCCCGAGCTCAGTTAAAAGCGTCCGTTCCATCGAGTCGAACATCACTTCACTCTTCCCGAAGAGACAGTGACTATTGTCGAACTTGAAGGATCTTAGAGGACAGATCAATCAGACGAGCCACTGTTAACAAGTCCTTGAGTGACCAAAACCGAACCCATAAATTGAGTGGACCCGAGTGCCACCCATCAAAGGTGAGGGAGAGTGTGAGGTGATTTCTTACCCTAACATTTGTTTGGTCTTTGACTTGTGCAGGTACCATGGCTGGGAAAGGAGGCGAAGGAAAAGGCATTGAAAGGCCCGAGGTGTCGTTAGCCGATCTCATGGCTGCGATACAAGGTGTCAGTGCCGAAGTGAGAGGAGTGTGTGTTCGAGTAGCTCAACTCGAACAAGGAAGCGAGTCCGTGGCCATGCATGGGTCCGGCGCTGGAACGAGCCAATCCACTCCGATGAAACCTGAGCTGTATGCTGAGCTTATTCGACAACATCAGTTGACGAGTGAAGCAATTCGAAGAGAACTTAACTTGGGCAATCCCCAAGCGCAACAAAACTTGGGCAATCCCCAAGCTGGAAATCAAAAGTTGGGCAGTCCCCGAGGAGAGAGGTTACCACTTCCAAGAGCCCGAAGAGACCTTGGCGCTGTAGCCGAAGAGGCTGATGAAGAGGAATTTCCTGAGGACGAGTATGAACGTGAGCCGCCATTCGCTCAACGAAGGCAAGCTCACTGAGGTCGTGGAAATTTCTGAGGTCGAGGCCGAGGAGCACATTTTGAAAGAAATATTGAGCGTGAGGCTGATGATCGTGCTGATGAGTATCCCGAACAGGTTCGTGGTGTTCTAGACTCAAATCTGAACAGTGTCAAGATCACTATTCCACCCTTTAAAGGAACTAGTGATCCCGATGAGTATCTTGAATGGAAGCTTAAAATGGAGCGCATTTTTGAAACCAATGAGATGACCGATGAGAGAAAAGCTGCCCATGCCATTGCTTCGTTCGAAGCTTATGCATCTACTTGGTGGGAATCTGACAAGAGGCATAGACGAAGGAATGACTATCCCGAAGTCACTACCTGGCCACAGTTGATGAGAGCAATGGATGCTAAGTATTTGAGTGCCAAGTACAGGCAAACTCAAATGCAAAAGTTATATGAGCTAAAACAAGGGTCCAAGTCAGTTCAAGAGTACCATGATGAATTTGAAAAGGTTTGATTGAATTTTGATCTGACCGAAGACGAGGAACAAGCCATTATCCGGTTTAAAAATGGCTTGGCTAAGGATGTGTCATCTCAGTTGAGACTCCACGTGTACCACACGTTGGAAGATTTGTTTGATGCTGCTACCGAAGCTGAAAAAGTGGTGAAGGAAGAAAAGGCAAACTATAAAGGAGTCACTACTTCTACTCCCTTGAGCCGAGGTAAAGAATGGAAAAGTCCAAACCAAACAGGTGCCAACGCTGTTCGAGATTCGAAGAGACCCTTCGAGAGAGGTGTGACCGTTAACCAACCAAGAGAAGTGGGAGGTAAAGTTCAACTAAACTCTCCTAGTGCTTCAAATATTCAGTGTCATAAATGCAGAGGTTATGGTCACATGGCAAAAGAGTGTCCAACTAAAGTTATGCTTCTGCTCGAAGATGGAACAGTCCATGAGCAAGCGAGTGACACCGAGGAGGAATTTATCGAGGAGAATGACCGAGCTGAAGGTGATGATGATCATGAGGCTGCCGAAGCGGATCATCCGGAAATGTTTCTTGTGGTTCGAAGGAATTTGAGCTGCATCACTCTTGAAAAAGAGGACAACCAAAGAGAAAACCTCTTTCATGCCAGATGTCGCGTAAGGGGAAAGGTATGTTCGATGATCATTGATTCTGGTAGCTGTGCAAATGTGGTGAGCCAAACTTTGGTTTCACAAATGGGATTACCTACGATGAAGCATCCCCACCCTTACAAATTACAATGGCTGAACGAGTGTGGAGAATTGAGGGTTGTCAAACAAGTGTGGATCAAGTTCAGAATCGGAGAGTATCAAGATGAAATGATATTCGATGTGGTGCCGATGCAAGCTTGTCATTTGCTATTGGGTCGACCGTGGCAATATGACCGAATAGCTGTTCACAATGGCAGATCCAACACTTACACTATAAAGCTCGATGGGAAGAGTTTCATACTCAAGCCCTTGTCTCCAAAGCAAGTCACCGAGGACTATAAACGGATGAAAGAACTGAAAGAAGCGGCTAAAGCTAAGCTTCCGATGGGAGCAAAATTGGGGGCCGAAGAGACAAACTCACCGCCCGAAGTGAAAGGAATTTGTGCAATCATGCAACCCGGTGAGCTCCTACGAGGCAACGACCATGGTCAGATGATGATTTGCCTCGTGCACAAGGGTATCCTTCTAAACTCTAATGATGATTTTTCTAACAATAACCCTTTGCCTAGTGCTGTACAAAGTGTTTTGCAGGACTTCGAGGACATGTTTCTCGAGGAAATGCCAGGTGGATTACCTCCGTTGAGAGGAATCGAGCACCAAATTGACTTCGTACCAGGGTCGCAAATCCCCAACAAACCTGCATACCGGTGTAATCCCGAAGACACCAAAGAGCTCCAAAGGCAGGTTGATGAATTGTTGAACAAGGGCCTCGTTCGAGAGAGCTTGAGTCCTTGCGCCGTTCCAGTTATCCTTGTCCCGAAGAAAGATGGAACATGGCGAATGTGCGTTGACTGTCGAGCAGTCAACAAAATAATGGTAAAGTATCGTCATCCTATCCCTCGACTAGATAACATGCTAGACGAATTAAGTGGTTCTTCATGCTTTACAAAGATTGACCTCAGGTCCGGTTACCATCAGATCCGAATGAAACCCGGAGACGAGTGGAAAACCGCATTCAAGACCAAATTCGGTCTCTATGAATGGTTGGTAATGCCATTTGGCTTATCCAATGCCCCGAGCACATTCATGCGATTGATGAACCAAGTGCTCAAACCGTTCATAAACAAGTTCGTTGTCGTTTATTTCGATGACATACTTGTTTATAGTCGAACCATGGATGAACATGTCGAACACCTAAGGCTCGTGCTTGAAAAGCTTCGAGAAGAGAAGTTATATGCTAACTTCAAAAAGTGTGCCTTTGGTGTCGATCGTGTAGTCTTTCTAGGATTCGTTGTCAGTGCTAATGGTGTCGAAGTCGACGAATCAAAGGTCGAGGCCATCAAAGATTGGCCAACTCAAACCTCGGTATCACAAGTTCGTAGCTTCCATGGCTTAGCTAGCTTTTACCGAAGGTTTGTTCGTGACTTTAGCACCGTGGCAGCTCCTTTAACCGAGCTGGTTAAGAAAGACAATCCATTTGTGTGGGGAGAGTCCCAAGAAAGGGCCTTCCAAGAGTTGAAACGGAGGCTTTGTTCTGCCCCGTTGTTGCAACTCCCTGACTTCGGCAAAGCATTCGAAGTGGAGTGCGATGTATCTGGAGTTGGGATCGGAGGAGTGCTGATGCAAGAATCGAAGCCGATCGCTTACTTTAGCGAAAATCTTAAGGGCGCAACTTTGAATTACTCAACCTATGATAAAGAGTTGTATGCCCTCGTTCGAGCACTCGCCCATTGGCAGCATTATTTGTGGCCTCGAGAATTTGTGATCAAAAGCGATCATGAGTCCTTGAAGCATCTCCAAGGACAGGAGAAATTGAACCGAAGACATGCCAAGTGGGTTGAATTCATTGAGAGCTTTCCCTATGTAATTCATTACACAAAGGGGAAAGACAATGTTGTGGCCGATGCACTATCAAGGAAATTTGCCTTAGCGACCACTCTCGCCTCTAGGCTCATGGGATTTGAAAGCATCTAGTCGATGTACGAAGACGATCCCAAGCTGAAATACGTTCGAAACCCAATCTTGAGTGGCCGAAGAGTTGAGAAATATCAATGGCATGATGGCTACCTCTTCAAGAATGGGAGGGTTTGTGTGCCAGTGTCATCGTGGAGAGAGCTCTTAGTTCGAGAAGCTCACTCCGGTGGACTGATGGGACACTTCGGTGTCGACAAAACTCTTGGTATCTTGACCGAGCAGTTCCATTGGCCCAAAATGCGACGAGATGTGGAAACGCTTTGCAACGCTTGCCTCGTTTGCAAGAAAGCTAAATCGAAGTCCAACCCTCATGGTTTGTACACCCCGTTACCTGTGCCTGATCGACCTTGGGTTGATATATCCATGGACTTTGTCTTGGGGTTACCGAGGTCGGGGGGAGGACATGATAGCATCTTCGTTGTGGTTGATCGATTTTCAAAAATGGCTCACTTTATTCCTTGCAAGAAGTGTGATGATGCACAGCATGTAGCTACATTGTTTGTTTCTAATGTGTTGAAATTGCATGGTGTACCTCGTACTATTGTGAGTGATCGAGACACAAAATTCTTGAGTCATTTTTGGAGGTGTTTGTGGGGTGCCCTCGGCACCAAGCTACTATTCTCGACGTCTCACCATCCTCAGACTGATGGACAGACCGAGGTAGTTAACTGAACCCTGTGATCTTTGCTTCGAGCAATGACCAAAGGGAAGGTTGGAAACCGGGCTGATCGTTTGCCCATGATGGAGTTTGCATACAATCGAACGGTGCATCGAATGATTAACATGACCCCGTTCGAGTGTGTGTATGGATTTAACCCTTTAATTCCACTTGATCTAACCCCATTGCCTCGAGATGTTGTTATTGATCTTGAAGGTACTCACCGAGCCAAAGCTCTGCTCGAGTTGCATGCCAAGGCAAAGAAGAACCTCGAGGAAGCCTATGCAAAGGTTGCCTTGAAGAAAAACAAGGGGCGGAAAAAGTTGGAATTAAGGAAGGGAGATTGGGTTTGGGTTCACTTTCGAAAGGAACGATTCCCGAACCTAAGGAAAGGAAAATTGGCTCCTCGAGGGGATGGTCCATTTCAAGTGCTGAGCAAAATAAACAACAATGCTTATGTTATCGACCTCCCAGGTGAGTATAATGTGTCCAACACCTTCAATGTTGCTGATTTAACTCCTTGTGTTGTAGGCCAAGTATCGGAGACAGAGGATGAATCGATTTCGAGGACGAAATCTTCTCAAGAAGGGGAGGATGATGCAGCCCAAAGTGCTGATCAAGGACTCAACAATCAACCGAGGAGACATCAACCGAAGGCAATAACGGATCAACCGAGGAGGCCAATCACTCGAAGCCAAGCCAAGCTGCTCCATGACATGCACATCCAGCTGGCCATGTCGGGAGGAAGCATGTGTTCGGAAGGGAAATTGCAAAGTGTTGAAACCGAGGGCTAAATCTTTAAATTTGAGCCCGAGGACAAAGTTACCGAACAGCAGCTCTTGGCCCCGGGCAGCGCAGAGCCGAACACAACAACATGTGTTCGAAGCTAAGTCAGCGCCCGATGACGAGTGTGTTCGAGCAGAGAATCAAGAACCGAAGCCCAGGCTCACCGAAGTCAAGGCTGCCGAACACATTTTAACTCAGCACTGCGTGGCTTATTTCTATTGGTCGCCTGTGACCCTTTTACTAGTTTACCCTTAGTATTTCCTATATAAACCTTGTTTACTTTCATTGTAAGTAGCTAGTTTTTGAACATTAATGAATTGAATGAAAGTGCCGAGCACATTTCATCTTGTCTCCGTCGTGAGCAAACCCCGGTGAGGGCTTTTATAGACTTGTGGCTTTCGGTGAATCCGATTGAACATTCCTCTTTGATCATTCAGTTTGCAAGAGGTAATGTTCTCTTGAGGATTGTTGCATAGTTTAGGTGATTCTTGTGTCCCTTTCGATCGAGCTTTTAGACAGGTTCCTCACTGTTCTTTCGAAACAAGCAAGTTTTGTCTTGCTTCTATCTTTTACCTTTCTTGTTCTTCTTCCGCGTTTGTGCTTTGCAATACCTTCGGGTTTGCCTTGCACCAGATGCAGTCCAGCCTAATCAAGCTATGTTCGTGCCTTCAAGACCATTCACGAGGAGCCAAGCTAAGGAGCTTCATGATGTTCACTTGATGGTGATGAAGAGCCATGATTGTGCAAGTATTGAGGAAGGGGCGCGTATGTTAGAAGAGCCTTGGGATTCGCTGTTTAGCATTGGAGAAAGGGCCTTCTAGAAGAATGCTTGGCGCGCGGTACTCGCATGGCACGCGGACTATGTTTCCTGGACAATTCAGCCGCGTGGTGGGCTCGTTTATTGGCCTTAATGCGCTGAAATTTTTATGAATTTTTCATGCTTTTGCATAGCTAGACTTATTTATTTTGATGCTACTTATTTAGCCATGCGTGGCTATTGACATTTAGCCCAATTGGTGGCTATTTCTTCACTTTTTAGGCATGTAAGGCTCCATTATAAAAAGCCTAACACTTAGTCTTATTTGATCAGTTCCTAGACATTACGTAAAAACACAGCTTTCAAGCTTTTCCTACAAACACTTGAAAAATCGTTCCTTCTTGAGTGAAATCAGATTTGAACGCTTTTCTCTTTGATCGAATTGTTATCAAGTTACAGGTTAGTCTTGAGGATAGTTCGTTTAGTCTAGGTGCTCTTTGAATTCCTAACAAAGGGGTGAGTAGACTAGTTCCTACCAAATCCTTTGTTGAATTTCAATCCGCGTATTGCGTTTATCATTATTTCTTGTATTCATAATTTAGATTGCATCACTTTAGAACTTTCATTCTTCTCCTTTTTTTGTCTAAGAAACTCAATAACTTGCTCCAGGGTAAAGGTTGAGCTACTTGTACCTTCACCAGCTTCAAGGTGGACACTCGGGGTCCCCTTCTCAACTTGGACGCTCGGGGTCCCTTTTTCATGACTTTCAATCCTTAAGTTCATACTATCTAATTTGGCCAAGATAGTAGCCAAAGCACTCTTCAAAGGATCATCTCCTTCGTTAGCCATTGTACCTACAAAATGAACAAACGTTAGTGAAATCACCTCACACACACCCTCACTTGTGTTTCACTCAGTTCACTCGTTTAGTGGTGGTGGATATTTCACTCGAACTTGAATCTAGAAGCTTTGCGTCGTTGAACAACAATCCTCAACTCAATCACTCAATCCACAAGTCAAGTGTACTCCGGGGTGAGTGGAGTTTATGTGATTCAATGAACGATAAGCTCTATAAAGTGAGGACTTAAGTCAAATGATTCTACGGATCTTCTTCGAATTCTACTCTCCTACTACGCACGAATTACTTAAAAGCTCAAAAGACTAGTACCAATTAAGTAGGAAAGTTACTTAGAGAATTACTAGTTAGATGTTATGCAAGAAAAGAAACAAGAGAGCCTAGGAAAAACTACCCAAACCAGCAATCAGCAAAACAGGCGCACCACCCTTATCAGAGTGGGCGGTCCGCCCGAAATCCTGCAGTGGAGAGTAGGCGGTCCGCCTCCTCAACCAGGTGCCCCGCCACCCCAAAATCCAGAGAGCTCACACAAAGTGGGCGGTCCGCCTCTGTGACTAGGCGCTCTGCCTACTGTGTTCTTCAGCACAGTCCAAAGTCGCGTTTCTTGGTTTAAGCACCCAAAAATCCAACAATTTTCAAGATGTTTTGTCAATCCGAAGGTACCTAATCGTGTTTTCAACCACAATAATCAAACACCAATGGATTTTTATCAAACCCCATTAAAAAACAACCAAATTCCAATGTTCACCAAGTTCATAGCAAGGGTTTTCAAGAACAAGGGTTTCAAATTTTCAAATCTTGTAATACAACTTCAAATCACGTGCTTTAGGTACCAAAATGACGGGTTTTCAACAAGGATAAATCTTCAATAACACCCACATCAAGAATCAATCACCCCAACAAGATATGTCAAATTTTTCAATTTTTTTTTTGTGTTTTCTTCTTTTTCAACAATAACAAACAAGAAACTAAGATAGAAACCAACTTAGGCACAAGAAACAAGGGTCGAGGGTTTGTAAAAACAAATCCCGAGACTTTCTCTGATACCAAGATGATACGGATCGAAATAAAGACAAGAAAAATGATAGGAGCGAGACTCGTCTCGAACTCCCTACGAGGTATCCACGGAGAACTTGTTCCGTGAAACCCTTGATTCGGGTCAAGAGTTGCCTAACGGTATGCAACTACCCTCGAGTCACACTTGGGACTCGCAAATAGAATGATCGGGGCGGGGTTGAAGGTCAACTAGGTCCACTAGAAGATTCAAGTCCCAAACAAAGGTTTCTTTCATTAACTCAAGATATACCACTCTTCAAATTGTTTATCATTCATCAGTGTAATCTAAGTTAAAATGAAGACTAAGGGCCCTTTTATAGGTGCCTCACACACATAATATAAAGTCTAAAAGACCCCCAAAGTGGGATAAAATGATATAAGCCACGTAGGGCTAAACTAGGAATTACACATCAATTAAAATAGAACTCCCATCATGCACTTCAGTAAGTAAGCGCCCCGCCCGTAAAGTAGGCGCCCCGCCTAGTTGGCGAATTGCTGAGTTTCACTGAGGAGTAGGCGCCCTGCCTCTGCACAGGGTCGAACTGCCTGGTGAACTTCAGAGAGTTGAGGGGGCAGTCCGCCTAGTAAAGTGGGCGGTTCGCCACTTCCTGTGGCTTCTTGAAACCCCTCGAAATGTGTCTCGAATGCTCCTCCTTCCATGGCGTTTCAATGCATGATCTTGAAATACTCTTCCTTGGCCTTGGATTGTTGCTCGATTTGCCCCGCATCAAAAAATTTCTTCCCAATGTGTTGACTTTTCAATGGTTCACATGTACCCTTTCACTCTTCATCTCAACAAGCGCTTCCACTCGATCATAGAGGACATATGTCGCTGTTACAATGTTTTTTTGGGCCAGATTAGCCCTTCCGTGTAGCGACTAGTGGCCGTACTTGATCAGTTGGCTAACTATGCCCAGGTTGCATTTTCCTTTGATCATCTTCTGGCCTTCTGCTCCCCTCGTCTTCATAAAGATGGGATGCTGATGTACATAAATCGGGGGAAGAAAGGTATAGTCCCCAATAGTGAAGATTTCAAAGACCGTAGTTGCGTGCACAGGTATGTGGTTGTGCGAATGGCCGACTTAGTATCTTCTATTCCCTTTCTAGAGGTCTTCACCAGAATGTGTAAGTCCACAGAAACTTATCTCCTTGCTTTCAGTTGTGGTTGCTTCAAACTGATTTCTTTCTTCTGTGCAGTGAACATCGTATCCACCATTTCTTTGAGTCATAATGAGCTAATCATGTGGGTCACCACCATCTTTTTTAGGAATCCTCCTGAATCCCTGACTTTCTCGGCCCTAGTGAATGCAAATGGCTGGCCGACGAAAGACAATAGTAAGTAATTATTGAGCCGTTCTTTCTACCTAAAATTTCTCCCATATTTTGATTCACCGCTGCTTCCAGGGTTTTCTCATCGTGATATGCCCCTACTGGTGGAGATTCAGATTGTTGGCCCATATATTGCTCCCTTATCCGATGTGCAAGCATCTGGTGGAAGAATTTTGGAGAGGGCGAGCAGATCCTGTTCCTCGAAGAGGAAGAGGTCCTCTAGGCCGACAACATGTCCATTGCTGGTGAAACCCTTGTGATTTCTGATGGTGAGGGAGAAGTCCCCCGAGTGCCCGTGTCTGAGGCTGTTGAAATGGCCCCGTCTACTGCTGTTGAAGCTATTCACGAAAGCGTAGACATCTGATCGAAGAGACTCCCATAGTCGAGGAAGGAGCTAGTGTAGAGGATGATGTCTTGCTTCCTGCCATACCTTCTAATCTGCAATTCCTGGGTTTGGGCGTTGTTTTTTTTGAAATAACACTTCTTCTTTGTTGAATTCAAATGCTGACATCATCTGTTTATGTTTAGAACCTGTTGCCGCTGCTCCGACTCCTAAGGTCACTGACTCATTTCAGCAGCGCCCTGGCAAAGAAGTGGCTATAGAGGCCGTGTATGAACTCGTAGGTAAAGCTCGGGAGGTTGTAATCCCTATTGATGCGGAAGTTAACCTAATGAAGACTCCTCATCTTGTAACAGACGATAGCGCTGAACTGATCGACCCTGTAGAACAAGAAAACCTCTCTGGCTATAGTAGTTACGTGTTGCTTGAGATCACCACCGGATTCTCCCTTCGGGTAAGTCTACTGCCACCACCGTGTCAAGTTCACTATCATTTATCCTTTACCAAATTCTTGTTCCTACCATTACCCATGGATTGATGGTGTATCATGAGATACTTCACCGGGGAGGCTTAGAAGGCAATTTGGTCGAGGAGGCTGATGCTTTACGCGGACAAGTAGTCAACTTACAGCCCTTTGTGGAGAAGGCTGAGGAGTTGAAGGGTGAGCTGCAGACCACTCGTTATGCCTATCGCGCAGCGTTTTTGAAGAGCAGGAACTTGGAGAAGGCGCTGGTTGGTGGAGTCCGCAAGCACAAGCAAGATGTGGAGGCCTTCTAGTCATCCCTCACAGATGTCAAGGTCTCAGAGCAGCTTCACCTCAGCAACGTGAATCGTCTGGAGGGGATCGTGAGAGATCTGCGGCAGTAACTATCTAGCATGGAGGAAACAATGAATGTCGCTGAGAAGTATGTCATTTGATTAGTGTTGAAGGATGAGTTTTGAAGATGACAAAGGACCTGGTGCTAAGTGGACCACGAAAAGGTTCACAGTCAAAGTGAGAAGGTCAGCTGTTCGAACGGGATATTCAAGTCGGAGCTGAAAAAGGAAGGAAGAGAACAGCTGGATTCAAAGATCCAATCCTACCGAAAGTCGAAGAAGCTAGAAGCGGTGCTGAGAAGGACACGGTTCCTAAACCTAAATGGATTGGGACATAAGGCAAATTAACTTAGGTTTTAAATAAGGAAATATGGGTAACCTTGTTTAAACTGATTTCAAATAGGAAAAGGATTCCTAAACTTAGTTGGATCTGACTAAGTCTAGTTCCTATATATACAAATTAATTTGACCAAATTCAGTACGCAAAAAAAAATCTCAACAGAGCATATCAAGTACAATCAGATCGTGGGAAGCTTTGTGTGCAAGAACAAAGGCTGAGCAACAGAACCTTACGGAGGAGCAGTTTCATAGTTAAGTCTGTTGTTTTAGTTTCTTTGTTATAGGCTATTGAGTTGTAATCTATTCGCTTGTTTAGAAGCATATAGTAAAGATTACTTTTGAGGTTAAATAGAGGTAACCTTACCAGCTAACGTGTAGCTGTGAAGGTTCTAGGTACTAGGGGGTTCTAGTTCCTTGATTACATTACGTTGTAGTCTAAAACTTGCTCGGGTCTTCCTTTAGTGGAAGAGTTAAATCCCAAGAGTTTGGGTTGTGGTTTTTTATCCCTTGAGCAAGGATTTTTCCACGTAAAAATCTCTGTGTTCTTTACGTTTCCGTAATTTGTTTAGTTTCAGAGATAGGTAAAACTTGCAAGGAACCTGGTTCTTTGTGAGTTAGGCGCAGAAAGTTAAAAGCAAGTTTTAGAATTCGAAAATCGGGGAAGGACACTATTCATTCCCCCCCCCCTAGTGTCTTACGAAGGTGCACCGAGTACAACAAGTGGTATCAGAGCAGGTTCTCTCGAAGAAAGATTAACATCTTGAGAAGGATCTGAACAATGAGTGCACCACCGATAATCACCGAAGGATACTCTATCAGCAAGCCTCCTCAGTTCAACAGTCAACACTACAAATTCTGGAAGTTTAGGATGGAAACTTTTCTATAGGCAAAAAATTATCAGCTATAGAGGATTACACAGAATGGTCCTTTGATTCCTACAAAGATTGATCAATCAGGGAACAAAGTCCAAAAGCCTGTAGAAGAACTCAATGAAAAAGACTTCAAACTACTTCAGATGAATGCGGAAGCCATGAAGATTCTTCAGTGTAGACTAGGGCTTAATATATGTTCACGTATTTCCAAGTGCTCAACTGCAAAGGAAATCTGGGATATGCTAGACAGGCTATACAATGAAGAAACTACAAAGTCAGAAGAGAGCTCAATTGAGGTTATTCCTATCAAGAACGACACTGTAAAGAATCTGAATTACTCAGGATGCTTCAGGTGTGGCCAAAGAGATCATGTTATTAAACACTGCCCAGCATGGGGACCTTCTGAAAGTGAAAGTGATGAAGAAGAAGACGAGCCAGAATGTAACACTCCAGCTAAGGGTTAAGTGTCCCACATCGGCATAACACAGGAGTGATCTTGGGTATATAAGTATACATGCCTTAGACCCTAGTGACGCGTTTTAAAGCCGTGCAGGCCTAGGCCCAAAGCGGACAGTATCACTAGCGGGCTTGGGCTGTTACAGATGGTATCAGAGCCACTTCGTGTCAGCCTTGTCGATGTGGGTTAAAGTTCAGGGCTGAGTCTAGGCAAATCCCGGTACGCGGGGCAAACCTCCGTGGTGAGTCTAGGCGAATCCCGGTACGCGGGGCAAACCTCAGCGAGGACGCTGAGTCCATAAGAGAGGGTGTATGTAACACTCCAGCTAAGGGTAAAGTGTCCCACATCGGCATAACACAGGAGTGATCTTGGTTATATAAGTATACATGCATTAGACCCTAGTGACGCGTTTTAAAGCCGTGCGGGCCTAGGCCCAAAGCGGACAGTATCACTAGCTGGCTTGGGCTGTTACACAGAAGATGACTCTCCATTGGCACTGATGGCGGATAATGAATCTTCGATTGATGATACACCTGAGATAAGTCTCGATGAACTAAAACCTAGACTTCAAAAGTGTTCTCCCATGGAATTGAATTTGCTTGCCCTGACTTTAATTGAAGAGATTGAAAATCTGAGGTCTGAGAAGGAACAAGCACTTTCTGAGAAGGACCAACTAATGGTAGTTGCATCTGATTTTTCTATGAGAAATAAAAACTTGGAAAAAGCTAAATCTGATCTTAAAAAGGAATTAACTGCTAGTGAAAATCAAGTTTGTGAACTAAAACAGAAAGTCTCAGACCTTGAATTAGAAAGTCTTCAATTAAAGGAACAGGTGCTTTGTGAGAAAAAGCTAGGATCTGCACTCGAACTTGAGAATCAAAAATTGAAAGAAGTATATGGTAAGCAAGGAGTTAGTGAGGCTCAAATCAACCTTGAAGCTAAGCATAAAAAGAAAAATCAGGTTCTACTTCAGGAAACTGAGAAGAACCGAGTTCTTCAGGAAAATGTTGAAAAAGCTAACTCTGAGCTAACCAGACTCACTAAATGGAACAAGTCTTCTGAAGCTTTGAATTAGTTGCATGAAAATCATAATAGAGGTAAAACTGGATTAGGACATAGGAAACCTTTACCTGCTTGGAACCCTAATAGTAAATATGTAGGACTTCCTTGCAACAAACTTTGCTTCTTGTGTGGTAAGACTGGACATATCAAGAATGAATGCAGTGTTGCAAAAGGAGCAGTGATAAAGAATAAAAAATCAGTTTTACCTTATTGGGCTAGAAAAGATTTGATGCATCCATTCGATAACAAAAAGGGACCCAAGCTAGTCTGGGTTCCTGTTACTAACCCTTGATTTTCTTTTGTAGGCTGGAGTGAGATGGAACAATCCAAGCTGGATTCTTGATAGTGGGTGTTCCAAGCACATGACAGGTGATAGAAGAAACTTTCTCTCACTCGCAGCGTTTCAAGGAGGTAGTGTGGCTTTTGGAGGAGGCAAGAGCGGTGAAATTGTTGGTATTGGAAAAGTTGGGAGATCTCTCAATCATGCAATTGACAATGTACTCTGTGTGGACTGATTGAGGCACAATCTTCTAAGTATCTCTCAACTATGTGATAGAGGAAACTCAGTGAGTTTCACATCTGTAGGTTGCACTGTGAAGAACCTGCATACTTGTGAAGTAATAATGGAAGGGAAACGAGCTAATAATGTGTACAAGGCTACATTAGGTTCTCTTCCTGAAAATAATTTGACTTGTCTGAATGTGCTGGAGAATGATAGTCAGTTGTGGCACAAGACACTAGGACATACAAGCTTGACTCAATTGAATAAGTTGGTGTCAAAGGACCTGGTTCGTGGTATGCCAAGAAAGAGGTTCAATGACATCAAGATTTGTGATGCTTGTGTGAGGGGGAAACATGTAAGATCTTCATTCAAGTCAAAGAAAGTGGTTAGTACTTCTAAACCACTTGAGCTGGTACACTTGGATTTTTGTGGACCAATGAGGGTAAGGAGCAGAGGAGGTAAGAGATTCGTAATGGTAATAGTTGATGACTACTCCAGATACACATGGACCTTGTTCCTCAGGTCTAAAGATGAAGCATATGATATGTTCGAGGACTCGGTCAGAGTCAATCAGAAGAAACTAGGGCTTCTGCTTGTGAGTATAAGGTCCGACCATGGTACAGAATTTGAGAATGCTAAGTTTGCTGAATATTGTAACAAACATGGTGTGGATCACAATTTCTCTGCACCAAGGACCCCTCAGCAGAATGCTGTAGTTGAAAGGAAGAACAGGTCCTTGGAGGACATGGCTAGAACAATGTTGCTATCAAGCGATTTATCAAATAACTTTTGGGCTGAAGCAGTCAACACCGCTTGCTACCTGCTGAATCGATGTTATATCCGTCCTTTGCTAGAAAAAACTCCCTATGAGCTGTTCAGAGGCAGAAAACCTAATATTGCACATCTCAGAGCTTTTGGGTGCAAGTGTTTCGTGCATAACAATGGGAAAGAACCTCTAGGGAAGTTTGATGCTAGAAGTGATGAAGCCATCTTCTTAGGATATTCTTTATAAAGTAAAGCGTATAAAGTGTTCAACAAGAGGACCTTGACTGTAGAAGAAAGTGTGCATGTGGTATTTGATGAATCTGAAAGTGTTACAAACAGACAAGAAGATGATGATCAGGAGATTGGTCTTGCAAGGAATGAACCTGCTGAAGACTCTGAGAATTCGAATGGAGATAAAAGTAATCTAGATGATAAGGATCAAACGCAGGGGGAATTAGAAGGCAATCAGACAGGGGGAACTGAAGAGCAAGATGAAGTAGACGTAGATGGCTCAGATTCTCCTGGAAACAACACTCAGCAGATTCAGCCTAAACCTTGGAGATATCAAAGTTCTCATCCACTGGAGAACCTCATGTCTGATCTAAACACTGGAGTTATTACTAGAAGAGCTTTGAAGAACTTCGGTGCATTCTTTGCGTTTCTGTCCTCAATAGAACCAAAGAATGTACGTGAAGCACTTGAAGATCCAGACTGGGTGATTGCGATGTAAGAGGAACTTCATCAGTTTGAACGAAGTAAGGTATGGCACCTGGTCCCTCGACCAGCGGACAGGTCCATCATTGGTACTAAATGGGTCTTTAGAAACAAACTGGATGAACATGGCATAGTAACAAGGAACAAGGCAAGAATGGTGGTTCAAGGTTATAGTCAAGAAGAAGGAATCGATTATGATGAAACCTTTGTACCTGTTGCTAGAATGGAGGCCATTAGGATGCTTATTGCCTTTGCAACTTACATGGAGTTTAAGCTGTACCAGATGGAAGTGAAGAGTGCATTCCTTAATGGTTATTTGAATGAAGAGGTGTATGTGGTTCAACCACCTGGCTTTGAAAGTACAGAGTTTCCTGATCATGTCTACAAACTTGACAAGGCACTGTATGGATTGAAACAGGCTCCTAGGGCTTGGTATGAAAGGTTGTCTGGGTTCTTATTGAAGATTGGGTTTACAAGAGGTAAAATAGACAATACTTTATTTTTAAGGAAGAAAGCCAAGGACCTGCTGATTGTTCAAGTGTATGTAGATGACATCATCTTTGGTGCTACTAATGAGAACCTTTGCAAGGAGTTTGCCGACCTGATAGGAAGTGAATTTGAGATGAGTATGATGGGTGAGCTGAATTTCTTCTTAGGCTTACAAATCAAGCAATCTCAGGAAGGCACAATGATCTACCAGCAGAAGTACATCAAAGAGCTGTTAAGGAAGTATGATATGAAGTCTGCTAAGGATATGAACACACCCATTGCCCCTGGAACGAAGATAGATATGGGTGAAATTGGTGGTTCAATCGATGAAACTAAGTACAGAGGAATGATTGGTTCATTGTTGTATTTAACTGCAAGTCGTCCAGATATTGTTTATACTGTGGGATTGTGTGCTAGGTTCCAGTCAAAACCAAAAGAGCCACACTTAACTGCAGTCAAAAGAATCTTGTGATATTTGAAAGGAACTCAAGATCTTGGCTTATGGTATCCAAAAGGTGGAAGTTTTGATCTAATTGGGTATGCAGATGCATACTATGCTGGTCACTTGGTTGATAGGTAAAGTACATCTGGGAAGGCACACTTCCTAGGTCCTTGTTTAGTTTCATGGGCTACAAAGAAACAAAACTCAGTGGCATTATCCACAGCTGAAGCTGAATATGTAGCAGCTGCTTTATGTTGTTCACAGTTATTATGGATCAAGCAGCAGCTGGAGGACTATGGAATCAAGTGTGGACTAGTTCCAATCTTTTGTGACAATACCAGTGCAGTTAATATTGCCAAGAACCCGGTCCAGCACAAGAGAACAAAGCACATTGATATTAGGCATCACTTTCTAAGGGACAATGTTGAGAAATGCCTAATCACTATGAACTTTTGCAGGACTGAGGACCAAATTGCTGATATCTTCACTAAGGCATTGAACAGGGTACAATTTGAAAAGAACAGGCTTGAGCTAGGGATGACCAAGATACAATGAACGAAGCAGCACCTGGTTCTCCCAATGATTGGCTAGTGAAGTTTCCTTGTTTTTACTTAGCTTAACTTTGCTTAGTTCATTCTACTATGAAAACTTAATTGTTTTGCTTGCTAACCTATTTGGAACCTGTTTTCATGACTTAGATACTGGCAAAATTTTTGAAATCTAGGATATAATGAAGAAACTGGTGCATGGACATTCAGGTACACATTCTATATCACTTACTGAATATAACTTTGTCGTACGTGGCCTAATCCGTTACCAATCACCCTCACTTGGCGCCGGATTAGTGTAAAACTTTTAAATTTCAAGTTCTTTGAACCTTGATGGCGTCAGCTCCTATGTGCAATAAGTAGCAGCAGCTTTTTCCAATCCCATCAATCCGTTCCCCTTCCCAATAAACCTAAACCCATCTCTATTCCACTACTTGATCATAGACATTGGTTCTATCGGCTAAAAATTCTAAAAACTCTCTCAAAATATTCTCTCTCTCTAAAAAACAATCCTCTGAAAAAAACAATGTCGACCAGTTCTAAAGTAGATTCTCAACTCTCCTCTCCAAAACTCAAAATTTCTAAACTAAATCAAAAGGCGAAGCAACTGGCCGCTAGTCGTTCTGTGACTATGGCGAGGAAGTTTGCAAAGTTGATACAGAAGAAGTTGTCGGAGGAAGCAACTAATTAAGGGAGAAAGTGTTCCAGAAACTGGTACGGAGGAAGGAATCTTTGAAGCGACTCAAGAAACCGTCCAAAAAACTGAAAAGGTAAACCCTAGTTCTCCTACTGGTAATGTAGTTGTCGATGCTAGTATACCCTCTATGCCTGTAGATTTAGGAGAACAAGCTGATAATGAAGTAGAAGATAAGGAGGAGGTAGTTGTAGAAAATCCTGAAAAAGTTGTCGAAACAGAGGTTGTTGTAGTGGTCGCTAAAGAAACTGATAACATAGTTGAGGAACCTGTTCCTGAGACAGTTCCAATGGTAGAAAAGTCTGTTAGTGACAAGGGAGAAGGAAAATCTGCTGAACCTGCTAAGGAACCTGAGAAAGAACCTGGTTCGTTCTCTGGTTCTGTAGCTGGTGATGACGCAGATTTGAGAGAAATTGATGATTATGTGGAATAGAATATAGAAGGTGTAGGCTTTACTGAGCCTTTGGATGTTGAGTTGCCTGAGGCTAATCCCACTCCTCAAGCTAGTGAAGGTTCCTCCAGTGAGACTGATATTGTGGTGGTGGAGGAACAGAGGAGGTTGGGAAAAAGGCTTGTGGTGCAGGAACAAAAACAAACTGTGAAGAAATGAAGGCTAGTGAAGGGAGGAGAATTTGTAGGTAGTTCGAAAATGGGTAGTTCTGGAGATGTAGAGGGGATGGGAGAAAGTAGTAGAAAAATAGGGAGTCATGTGAGAAGACCTGCAACTTGTGGCTCTGTCAGAGAGCAGTAGGAGAAGATTGTGGAGGAACCTGATGTTCGGAGGAGAGGTTCCAAATCAAAGTTGATGATTGGTGATGATAAGGAAGACAAGAAGAGGAGGGTGGCCTACTTTAGAGGTCTACCAATGGTTAAGGGTAAAATTCTAACTGGCCTGGAGCTAGAGGGTATGACTCAACTTGGTGCTAAGTTGAGAGCTCAAGGTTGGTTGAACCTGTTCAGTGATCGTACTAGACAGCTTAGGGAGCAAGAGGTTCGAGAATTTTATTCCAATTGCAGAGTGAGTGAAGGAATTGTGACAACCATAGTCAAGGGGCTAGTAATCCAGTTTGATAGTGTGGAACTGGGAGAGATTTTGGGTGTACCCTCTCAGGGCTATAGCGAGTATATGAGGAACTCGTGGACGGCTAGAGGAGATGGTGTGTCTGCTTTGGAGATGACCCAAAAATTTGCAGGGAGACCTAGACTGGCAAGGGCTACACAAGTTAAGAAGAAGGCAATGCGACCCTTCTACCAATTTCTTTTTGAATTGTGCTAAAGAACCTGTTGCAGAGGTCAGAGAGGAGGAGTGAGGCCAACTTTCTGGATATGACCTATATGGACCTGCTAGATCGAGAGGTTCGTATTAATCTGCCTGAATTGATGATCAAGCACATTGGTAGAGTAGCTGATATGGGGTTAGGCAAGCATGCGCTGGTCTATGGGTTTCTTCTGGGGAAGGTCTTTGAATTCTTTGGGGTGCCTGCTGGTAAGTGGACAGAGCCGAACCACAATGACTTGTTTGGGAGGAACATTCTTAAATCCTGTGACTATGTGTTGGATGGTGAACCTGCTGATGAACCAGAGCATATGGAGGATGATGCTGAGGAAAGGAGGAACAACAGAGTTGACAGGAGAATTGAGGGGTTCAGGAGGGAGCTTGAAAGACAAAATGATGAGCTGGCCTGGATGAATGCAGAAAACACAAAGCTGGATGCAAAGCTGGAGCGTGAAAGAGAAGGAAACTCGCATCGCCTCGCCTTGTTGCTTGCTCACTTTAACATCCCTGATATTCCCCAATTCTGAACCAGTTCCTTTCCCTAAGTCCCCTCCTGGTTCTTTAATGGCCTGTTTTTAAGACAATCTTATATTTTGGTTTGTAATATTTGAATGCTGTTTTAGATGTTTAAGCCGGTTTGGCACTTATGTTGATTTAAATATCTTGCTTGCTAGTATTCATTGTCTGAAACAGGTTTCTAACATTTAAAGGTTGGCTTGCTGCCTTTGGCACTAGAGTCAACTTGACTTAATTTAAGTTGAGCAAGTTCTGACAACTGTGAAACTTTTCGATGATCCCAAAAGGGGAAAGTTAGTGGTTGTTAGTTCATTATATGTTTGTGACCTAATTTTTGCCTAACTGTCATTACCCTGGTTCGTGGTTAGTGTTTGATTTTTACAGGTTCTTGAGAGTATAAACCCTCGGTGAGACAACATGGTTTGTCATCATCAAAAAGGGGGAATTTGTTGAAGGATGAGTTTTGAAGATGACAAAGGACCTGGTGCTAAGTGGACCACGAAAAGGTTCACAGTCGAAGTGAGAAGGTCAGCTGTTCAAACGGGATATTCAAGTCAGAGCTGAAAAAGGAAAGAAGAGAACAGCCGGCGTCAAAGTTTTAATCCTACCGGAAGTCAAAAAAGCTAGAAGCGGTGCTGAGAAGGACGCGGTTCGTAAACGTAAATGGATTGGGACATAAGGCAAATTAACTTAGGTTTTAAATAAGGAAATATGGGTAACCTTGTTTAAACTGATTTCAAAGAGGAAAAGGATTCCTAAACTTAGTTGGATCCAGCTAAGTCTAGTTCCTATATATACAAGTTAATTTGACCAAATTCAGTACGCACAAAAGAAATCTGAACAGAGCATATCAAGTACAATCAGATCGTGGGAAGCTTTGTGTGCAAGAACAAAGGCTGAGCAGCAGAACCTTACGGAGGAGCAGTTTCATAGTTAAGTCTGTTGTTTTAGTTTCTTTGTTATAGGCTATTGAGTTGTAATCTATTCGCTTGTTTAGAAGCATATAGTAAAGATTACTTTGAGGTTAAATAGAGGTAACCTTACCAGCTAACGTGTGGCTGTGAAGGTTCTAGGTACTAGGGGGTTCTAGTTCCTTGATTACATTACGTTGTAGTCTGAAACTTGCTCGGGTTTTCCTTTAGTGGAAGAGTTAAATCCCAAGAGTTTGGGTCGTGGTTTTATATCCCTTGAGCAAGGATTTTTCCACGTAAAAATCTCTGTGTTCTTTACGTTTCCGTAATTTGTTTAGTTTCAGAGATAGGTGAAACTTGCAAGGAACCTGGTTCTTTATGAGTTAGGGGCAGAAAGTTAAAAGCAAGTTTTAGAATTCGAAAATCGGGTAAGGACACTATTCACCCCCTCCCCCCCTCTAGTGTCTTACGAAGGTGCACCGAGTACAACAATTAGGGTCTCTTCGCTTTCCTTCAAGACGAGAATGACAAGCTGAAAGGTAAAGTGGCATTACTTGAAGGAATTCGTGACAACCTTTGCGAGGAGTGTCACCTGAAGATCAACAGAGAGAAGCTATATATGCTCGTTGCATAGCAGAAGTTGATTGTGCCAACATTGCAGCTTCTCTTGCCACTCTTCTCTGGGTTCGTGACGACCTTAATTTTGACCTGGCCGCTGAGATTACCTTGTATACTGGCCTTGTTTCCACAGCAGATGCTCGACTTGGTCCTGACCTTGACCTTGAGAAAGGATATGAAGAGATGAGTGGATAGAGAGGAGACGCCGACTGGGGAACCTGCAACTGCTGAAGTAGGACCTTCACAGAGTATTGCCGATGAAGAAAGTCCCCCAAGAGAGGAAAGAAAATATCCCTCCCCCCTCCCTCCCCCTCCTCCACCGTTTGATGCTTTGTTTTTTACGCATCTGATGATTAGACATTTATCTGCGTGTGCGGATGTTTAATGTAAATTTTGGGCCCGTTTGGTAGCGTATTGACTTAAATTACTTGTGCCTTTATTTGTGATAATTTTTAATTTTCGCCATAAACAATAAGTATGGCTAAGTTATGCCTCTGTGGGCGTTTGCACCTAAGAATTAGATGGCTTCCGATCGTTCTGACTATTCTAGTTATTTAAGAACGTGTGTCAGTGTTCCTGCCTTGAGAAATTACGTCTGTTGTGTGCCGATAGACAGCGGCTAAGTTGTATCCATGGCAGATGGTTGTTTGCGCCCAATGGGACGACTTTAGCCCGTGTGGTAACGTTCCTTTTGCGTTCTAAGACAGAACGTCTTTGCTTAGTTACTTGAGTATTTAAGACTTTCTGGCACTACGTGGACAGGCGTCCCCATCAGCCTATAGGTGTAATTATTGATTTAACGAGATCAATGCTAGATTAGTGCCTAGTGGCAGAGCTAGATGTGGTCTAGCTCTAAGCCAGTAGTGTATCCTACTTTTGTCACGGAAAGTGGGTGTATTACTTCAACGTGTATGTGGCCTGGGCTATGAATATTTGGATCGTAGATTGATCTTAATTTATGAAAAACTGACTATAATAGTAGTTTTATTAGTAAAGGCGCAGAGCCTAGGATGTTGTGGGTGAAAACCCGTAACATGTCCAAAAAGTATGAAAATACGTAATCTAAGAGCTAGACTAATGTGCTAAGTAAATTCTGAAAAGAAAAGTACTTCCAATTATCCCTACTCTTTCTCCCTCCTCCCCCCTCCCCCAAAAGACGCCAATCAACCATACTATCTTAGTCTAAGTCTTGGTTGATTGTGGCTTCGGTCTTCGGGGTCTTCTGGAATATTCACCTCGGGTACTTGCTCGGGGACAGCTGCTCCAAGGATTATGGTCGTATAGCATTCCTTTGCTGCCTCCTGATTACCATTCACTTCTTTTATCCCCTATTGAGTAGGATACTTCAATTTCTGATGCCAGGTGGACGATATTGCTTTGACTTGAAGAATCCATGGTCGCCCGATGATCGCATTGTAAGGAACGCCTCCCTTGATTATCTGAAAAGATAAAACATAATCTATCCCTAGCAAGCAGTTGGTCAGGTTAATTTTTCCTATAGCATTCTCACAAGAGTTGTTGAAGCCTGCGAGCATGTAAACGCTTGGCATAATTCAATCCTCAATACCCATCGCCTTCAGTGCATCATATCTGATGAGTTTTACGGCACTACCGGCATCGACCAATACACATTTCACGTTTGTGTCTTCCATCCTAAGTGTTATGACCAGGGTGTCATGGTGCGGAGTGCTGTAGATGATGTTGTCCTCCTCGCTGAATTGGTTCGTCTCATCTCGAGCGAGACCCTGGTTGGGCGCCGCCGAGATATTCTCTGACCCCCTGAGCAATGTTGGTCCCCCGATTATCACATTGATGGATCTCTTAGGATCGGGCATACTTGGCGGTGCGTCCTGGTTCTCGCTTCTGATGAAGGTTTGTTTTCCCTTGTCGGTGAGCTGGTCCTTGAGGTAACCTTTTTTCAAGAAAATCATGACCTCTAAAATCAATGCTCTGCACCCGGTCGTGTCATGTCTGTGGTCTCTATGAAAATAGCAATAAAGGTCCTTATTTCTCTTGCCAGGTTCTACTATCACGTTGCCTGGCCAACAGATTTGTGTGTTCTTCATATGATTTCTTACGAGTTCTGCGGCGTTGACCCACAGAACCAGTTCTTCGAATCGGTTAGGAACCCACTCCATGTTGAGCGATCCCTTTGATAATGACCCTGACATTCCCTGACCGTCTTGCCGCTATAGAAAATTATCCCTGCAATCTTTGTTGTTTCGCTTGCCTTTATCCCCCATTCGAGGTTCCTCTACGTATCCCATATCTGTCCTTGGCGGATGACAGCTTGGATAGCCGGTCGGACTTCCTCGGGAGCAAATGAATCCCCGGGCTCTAGGCAAAGCTTTTCGGTGTACCTCTGGTGCAGGGCGTTCCATGTTGACACAGGGTGCTGAGTTAGACTCCACTGCAACTCTCTGGTGGCTAGGGATCCCTTCGAATTCATACTCTTGCCAAAGGCTACCACAACAATATTATCGGGAACTGGAGGGAGTTCCATGTGTTCCCTCTGAAATCTATCGAGGTAATCCTTCAGTAACTCGTTATCACGTTGTTGTATCTCGAAGACGTCTTCCATGTGCTTCTCCCGCTTGTGGGCACCAGAATGCGCTTTCTTGAACATGTCTTGCATCTGAGTAAATGATTCGTTGGAACCCATTGGTAGCTGAATGTACTAAGGAAGGGCTTCTTTGGTCAGAGTTGGGCAAATCTCTTCACCAGAGCAGACTGATTTCTTCTTCAGTAATCTCATTACTCTTCACAGTCATATAATAAGCAGTGATGTGCTCGTCCGGATCGGTCATTCCGTCATACTTCAAGTTATCCGGCAAGCAGAAGTGTTTTGGTATGCGGAGCGGCCCAGCACTTGCTTTGTAAGCATGTTGTAGAACTTCTTCTCATCTACGGTGGTAACTTGGAGTGTAGCACCCGGCACGTTATCGATCCGGTCGTGGATGGCCTTCATCTCTTTATGAGATCCTGAATGATAGGGCTCCCTTTAGGTCTTGATTGTTGATCGCTGCTGAACCTCTAGGGTCAGCATCTATGTTGAGTCTACGATTGGGAATTGATGTTGGCGAGTTGTTCGTGGGTGCGGGTCTTCGCGGGGATAATGGCCTCTGAGACAAACCAGCATACATTGCTCCCAATCTCTGGGATATCCCTGTCATACCCGATTTTGGACTCACCTCGAGGCGAGTCGGGTTTCGGATTTGACTGGGTGAACTCGTTTGAGTTAGATGTTGGAGTCGCCACCTAATATAGATTCTAAGGTGTATTAGGTCACCTATTTTGTTTCTAGCCAATTTTAACAATTATCTCCTAAACTTAGTCTACGAACCAGAAATTCTAGGTAAGAGGTTCAAGTAAACTCGAGAGGAAGGGGTTAGGCACCTCTCGAGCCCCACCAAATGTGGTTACCGTCCGGACTTTATAATTGGGATTTAAAATAGTAAATAAGCAAATAGAATAACTAACTAGCTAAAAGATGATTTAAATACTATGCGTATAATATTAAATAAAGGATATGAATTTGCTAATTGGCTTCGTGCCTTGCAAAAAGCAAATGAAATTAAGTTAGTAAATAATAATAATAATAATAATAATATTAGTAGATAATAATAATAATGGAAATAATGAAAATAATAATAAAAGGATTGTTTCTCGTTGTTCTCTTTTTAAAAGAACGTCGTCTTTCATCAACTTTTACCTCGCAAAAATATAAAGAAAATAAGGTTAGTACTAATAATAATAAATAAGTAATTGAGAATAATAATAATAATAGTAATAATAATAATATTAATATTAGTAATAATAATAATGTTGATAATGATAATAATGAAGATAATAATTTAAAATAAATGGGAAGGGGAATTTTATAAAGTATCGGCTCAGGTGTGTATGAATGGGGTGGAGATTAGGGACGTCGGTACGGCTGCGAACACGCCGGCCGGTCGTGTTGCCATGCCAAGTACCGGTCTCGTCATTCCATCACCGGCTCATTTTTAACCACGGCTTATACTCTTCATCATAGCCTTTTGTGTGTTTTAGGGGGTGCGGGAATGGGTCGTTCAAGTGTAGTATCATGTTCAAATTAATCAAATAGGCCTCAAATAATTTATTTTCCTTTGCCATTATTGATATAGCATCCGTCAATTCATTGTCCGTCAATTCATTGTCCGTCAATTCCTTGTGTAGGCCTCAATATATGTAAGAATATATTTTTTTCATTAGCCTAATTAGTGTTCCAGCAGTCCAGATTAGTGCTAAATCAGGCATAGCAAATGCCAACGGGAACTGCAAAACTTCACAAAAGGGATTAGTGGGAGCAACAGGCCCCAGCCAATGGAATAAACAAGGTCAAAGAGCAAAGCAACATAACAAATTAGATTCAAACAACAATGTTAAACAGAGTGAGTCACAGCAAACCCAGGAAACCGTATCAACTCAGCGAATCGAGACAAAATGGCAAAACCCAGTGAAACCATTAAATCTAGCAAGTCAAAGGCAATATCAAGTCTCACACATATAAACAGAGAACGAGATTGATACGCCGAAGTAGGATTCGCCGGCGATAGCAACGGAGAAGACAAGATGAATTCTCCGGTGGGAAATACAAATGACAACGGCGAGCCACCTGATTTAGCAAAATAAATTGTCACAAATCAGAGCGGCAAGCAACAGAAAATTCCAGTCATGAACAGAAACATTGCCAGACAGATCTTCGGCGAACGGTCACTGGTGAAACGGGCGACGGAAGAGCGGCATCGACCAGACTGGTGGCGCCACTGCAACTCCGTCACTCTCTTCTCCGCTTCAATCAAAAATCGATAAGAACAGGAAAACGAGGGTCGCTAGTGATGGTGACTAGTGTCGTCACTGGTCCCGATTTCCAAATCCCAACCCCGATATCCCGCCGTTTCTGCTGTTTCTGTTCTGATTTTGTATGGATTTGTGTATACTGTATGTACGTGTGTGAAGGGGTTTGTGTGTGATTGTGTATGTGGGTGTTTTGGAGTATTGGAGAAGGAGGAAGTAGGTGGGTATATGCAGTGATGGTGTTTAAAGGAGATGGGTGTGTGTAAATAGTTGTGAAAAAGATGAAGGTGGGTACTATGCCTGTATCATGGTCTCCTTTACGCCATTGTTCTGTGTATAAGTATTAGGAAAAGAGTCTAGAGGGGAGGCATGATTTTTGGGGATGGATACGCTGGGGAATTCGAGAGGAGATTAGGAGGAGTGATATAGGGAGATTTTTTAGGGAGTCTTGATTTGGGGGGTTGATTTTGATTGAGGGATTCGGAAATATGGAAATAATTAGAATAGTGATTTTGGAAGGGATTTTAGGTAGAGTAAATAGGGGGATTTGATTATAACTTGATTTGAAAATTGGTTTAAAATAAAATAGGAGGAAAAGTAAAATGCATGAACGTAACTAGACGAGCATTCGTCCAGGTTCAAACGAGAAATGTGATTCAATAGAAAAATTGTAAATAAATACAAATAAATAAAGAATTTGGTAGAAATGGGAAAAAAGGAAAATTGAATAGTTTTGGATTTGATTTGGAATAATTGGAAGAAAGTAACAATGATCCCTAACAGAATGGGCGTACCTAGACGGACTCTTGTCTAGGTTCGTAGGAGATTTTAACAAAGGAATAAAGAAAAATGAAAAAATTGAGTGATTTCGAAATATGTATATAGAAACGTATTTGGTTCAGGTTCAAAGCAAAAATGTAATAAATAAAAATAAATAAAGATAAATAAAGAATATTGGGTAGTAATTTCGAAATAGGGAGGAATTAATAATAAAAAAGAATTTGGACACTTTAATTGGCCAATATTTAACTTAAAGGTGTAAAAATAAAATATATATATATATATATATATATATATATATATATATATATATATATATATATATATATATATATATTATAAAATGCACAAATAAATATTAAATAAACTCAAATAAAATTATTTAAATATATGTAATCACAAATAATTATTAATTTGCATGAATAATCATAAATTTAAACAAACTTGATATTTAGCATAAATGACGTAATTATATAATATAGCCATTAATATTATAAATGTATTAATTTCACAATAGTCACAGTTTTGACAAATAGCCTAGATGATGCAAATTTACGTAATATAGCCACACTTAAGTATATAATATATAAATAGAGGATAACGCACGTACATGCATGATTTCTAATGCACATTTTGAACAAATAGCCAAATTGCGCCTTTAAGTTAAATTATAGCCAATTTTAGAAAAAAAAGGAGGGACGAAATTGGGTGTCAACAGCTGCTCCTCTTTGCCCGGGGATGATGAAAGAGTCTTCGGGCAAAGACGTTTACGTTGCGGCCAATTTTGTCACGACTGGGAGGCAAAAATGATTCAAAGGGGAAATGGGAGTTTTGGGGGTGTTTTTGGCCGAACCCCAGTCTCTGAGTTGCCTACATATCTCGGGTTTCACGAGAATCAGGCCGTGTGTAGTTCTAGAATGGCATTTTGCCTGTGTTGGAGATTTATGACGCATGATTTTAAATGTAAAGACTAAACTTATCCAGGTATGTAAAGTTTAGGTTTGTGTATGTTTTGCCTTTTCGGCGGGACGAATAAAGTAAGGGTACTATCGAAGATGAGATAACATCAGTAGGTCGAGCGTGGGAAAAGAGGCTTATAATCATCCTAGTTATGAAGATGTGGCGCGCTACACACCCATAGAGAGGAGTTTATATGTACATAGTTTCCACTTCATCTCGACAAATGAGTAATCTCGCCTTCAATATTGGCTTGACTGAGCTGGAAAATATTTGAGGAGCGATTCTTATAAATGCACACTATTCAAATAGATGGGCACGAAAGACACGCACGATTAAGCACGATAGGCTTAAATAGGCAAAGTAGGCATTAGTTGGATGGAAATTCAAAATGACATCCTAATTTGCAATAGAGGATTGGGCTGATTACTTGTGAGGGCATGAAATGATCGGCTTTTGAGCACGTCAGAATTCGACAGAATAAGTATTTTACAGGTAGGACAAAGGCGTTGTTGAAGTCGAGATAACATCGATAGACCGAGTGTGGTGAAATAGGCTTGTAAACGTCCTAGTTATGAAGATGTGGTGCACCACACACCCATAACTCGATAGCGGAGTCATTTTGGCCTCAACATTGTCTTGAATGAACTGAGGAATATTGAGGAGTAAAGCACGATGAACACGCACGATTCAAATAGGCTGGCTCGAATGGGAAGGAATACGGAGCCGGTACCCAATTGGCAAGAAAGGATTAGGTAGATCATTGGTGCGAGTATGGAACCGTGGCTTTGGGCGCTTTGGGATGTATTTGGAGTTTTGTGGTTACTCAATGGGTAGTGATTTTGGGAGCAGGTGTGAGAGTAGGGCGCAGGGGTTTGTCGAGGGATCGGAGAGTCCCTATAGGGAGCTCAAAATAAATGGAAATTGGAATTAAAAAAAAGATAAAGTAAACTTCCCTGTTGAGTTGGGCTCTCCTTTGTCTGGTCCACTTTCAGGTGCTCAGTGCTGGGGAATGCGTGCCTCTCCTCTGGGGGATATCCATTTGCTACGTGCTTCTCGTCAGGAGGTGATTGCTTTGCCGTGCCAGGCTGTTGTTGGATCATCCTGCCAGTTGTGACGCCGGATTGTTTGTCTATTGTTTTTCGTCCTTTAAACGGGTGTTTGTCACATTGGGCTGTATACTCCTTTTGTATTGAGCTGTGTATCTCTCCATGCAGGGTTGCCTATCGTTCTTTCATTTTGGTTGCACACCCTTTGTCATGTCCTTTCAACGGGCTGTCTACCCTCTAGGCTGTCTTCCTGTTATAATGTCAAAATTTGCATCGGGCTGTGTACCCTCCGAGGTGTAAGTTTCGACATCGGGCTGTGTACCCTCCGCAAAATAAAAATGCAAATCGATATCGGGCTGTGTACCCTCAATCGACACCTTGGGCTATGTACCCTCAGCTAATGTAAATGACAAATCGATATCGGGCTGTGTACCCTCAATCGACGCTTCGGACTGTGTACCCTCAGCTAATTTAAATGACAAATCGATATCGGGCCGTGTACCCTCAATCGACGCTTCGGGCTGTGTACCCTCAGCTAATGTAAATGACAAATCAATATCGGGCTGTGTACTCTCAATCGACGCTTCGGGCTGTGTATCCTCAGCTAATGTAAATGACAAATTGATATCGGATTGTGTACCCTCAATCGACGCTTCGGGCTGTGTACCCTTAGCTAATGTAAATGACAAATCGATATCGGGATGTGTACCCTCAATCGATGCTTCGGGCTATGTACCCTCAGCTAATGTAAATGACAAATCGATATCGAGCTGTGTACCCTCAATCGATGCTTCGGTCTATGTACCCTCAGCTAATGTAAATGACAAACCGATATCGGGCTGTGTACCCTCAATCGACGCTTCAGGCTGTGTACCCTCAGCTAATGTAAATGACAAATCGATATCGGGTTGTGTACCCTCAATCGACGCTTCGGGCTGTGTACCCTCAGCTAATGTAAATGACAAATCGATATCGGGCTGTGTACCCTCAATCGACGCTTTGGGCTGTGTACCCTCAGCTAATTTAAATGACAAATCGACATCGGGCTATGTACCCTCAGTCGACGCTTCGGGCTGTGTACCCTCGGCTAATTTAAATGACAAACCTTTTGTTGAAGCATATCTGTCGACATGAATAAAATTCGACGTCGGGCTGTGTACCCTCAGTCGATGCATCAAGGGTAAAGTAAAGCGCAACAAGTAGAATGCTATTGTATGTCATGTGATGTGCCAATGAGGCTATCACGTTGCTCTTGTAAGGACTTTTCTTGAAATTTTTGAGGGCTTCCTTAGTGTCAAATTTGCGTTTTTTGGGAATTTTTGAGGGGATCCTCAAAAATTCTGCCCCAGTTTATTGTTCATGACAGATCACCGAGAGGGAGTGGTTGCATTGCACTGAATACCAAGGTATTGGCTAGAGTTTGCATTCGTCCTTTAGTGTGATGAACGGATGTATTGATGACTTTGAGTATGCGGATATCTTGCATGCTCAGACTGGGGTTTGATATTTTGATTTTGCCGGATTTTGAAGGTTGTCAAAAATGGTATTTGTCTTAGGCTATGCTTTCGAAAGTAATGGAGCTAACTCTGATGGATAGGCCTTTATAGAAAGTGTGTTCGTGGTCTCGGAGTTGTAGTTCTCCTTTGTTGGTTCTTGTTGTATCGTTGATTTGCTTTGGCCGGTCAGACTTTGAATTTTGTTTTCTAGTGTTGGATATTTCACGGTGTCATTTAGGAATGGGTATCCAAGGAGTAATTTGTATGCTGGTTGTGATGTCATTGGATTGAGCTAAAGGAACAAAGGCGTGAGGTTTTGTCTTTTTATATGTCTACGATTGGGTTGAGCCTGATAGAGTTGCAGTTGAAAGTCTTGACAGAGGAGGTTGTTTATTGTGTAAGTTGGGGGCAGTGTAAGGCTGTGAGCTCGGTCGTATAGTGATCGGATTTCTTTGGTTGTGATTCTCGTGTGAGTATAATGCAAGTTGTACGGTGTTGGAATTGTCTGAATGCTCTTGGTGTTATATGTTGGTGGTTCAAAGGACTTTGTTGCAGAGGAAAGTGTTTTTTTTTTCTTTTAAGGCTGGCTTGCCATTTTGGCTTTTTCACGAATGCAAATTCTTGACCGATTTCAGTGTTCAAACGCAAGGCAACCCTAACAAAGTGGTGAAATTCACAAAAGAGTGTGGGCATATTAGCAAAGACTTGAAGCAAAAAGGACACATGAGCTTAAAAGAATGCCTAGACCGTAGATGATAGATTAGCGCTTGAATTTGGAGGGTGTGATAGATCGTATAGATATCACGAGAGATTGCCTAGGTGCCTTATGTAGCAGTCAAGGCAAGGATTTTGGTCAAACGACCGAAGCTTTACTTAAGCAAGAGATCAGGAGTTGAGTTTCACTGAAAAGTGATAGAGATGTTGCGTGAGAAATAGATAGTGTTGTGTGACAGAAAAGGATGTTGGCTTTTGTCGAATACCAGGACCCTGAGTGCATTTGCCATCCTTTCTTTCCAAATTTATCTTGTCATGATGGCTATGTGTCCTTGAAGAGATACTTAGTGTCTTTCATACTTGTCAACCATTTGCTGTAATATAGTCCCTACACCAACTTCTCATGTTGGGTAATATCTTATTGTTGAGCCGTTGAACTCGATGTAGGTTGGCTACGTATCATGTGTACTCTTAGATTGCTACGTCATTTTGTAATGGTCATCACGAGACTTCATATCACCCCAATAAAGCCTTAAACAAAGACTGCTCCAAGAAGTCTATTTGCATGTGCCTTTATATCAACTCAACCCTTGCTATGATAAGTGTCTCGAATAACCTCATCGTCTTATTTTATCTCTGCTAGTGGATAGAGATATGCTTCCGAATGCTCCAGGGGTCTCCAGGTTGGTCATATAATGATGGCTTCGTCATTGTGTTTTATCTCCTCTTTGCAAGTTGAATCGGCTTGCTTGTTTTTGTTGTTGTGCACAAGTATTTGCTACACCTCTGTTTTTCAATATTATATTTCACTGGCCCTTTGACTGCTATTTTGATCATGATGGGAATAAGTTGGAAGGTGATTTGGGTCACAGTCATGTATTGTATGTGGTATGACTGTATGGACAGGTGCAACAGAATGATCCTTGTATGTTGGTGTCAAAAGGTCTTGAGTTTAACCAACATTTTCCTTGCCTTGTCAATTTCATATTGCTCGATAGAACAATTGAGGTGCTTGGGGCAATAAGCCCGACAGTTTCTCATTTCTCGAACAATTGAGTGTGAGATTGGCTAGTGGAGTGTAGTTTCTTTTGGTCTTTGGTTTGCATCAGGGCGATGCCTGAGGAGGATATGGTAGTGTATTTTCTGTAGTTGGATTGGGTGTTTTGCTGGTATGGTGGATGATTTGGTGCTGGGATGTAGAATATATGTCAAGTGGATTGAGCGGGATATTTAAGTGGTATATGAGGGTAGGGATAAAATGGTGGCGTTGTTTGATAACAGTGGTTGAAGGTAGGGTCTTCGATGGTTCGACAAAAGAGACTTCATCTTTCCTCTTTTGAAAAGGCTCGTACTTTCAGACTAGCTAGCCTTATTGGTAGTTTGTAGTGCAGTGGAGGTAATGTAGAGATAGGAGAGGGCTGGTGGGAACTGCTGTGAAAGCTTCCTTATTTCGGAAAATCCCTAACAAGTGCACTCGCTTAACCATGTCCTTTGCCTTGGTATTCAACTCGAGCCAGTCTTTTGGGTAACAGACTTTTGAATGAATTAAAGACGGTTTGGACATACGAAAGATTTTAGATACCAGGATTTGATCATGGAGTAGGGAGAGGAGGTGCCTCGATGGGCGATTGAATTTGGAGAAAGAATTTCGTGCCACATGTATCATTTCACTCGCTAACAAAATACGATGTCTAAAGATAATATTGCATTTATTGGACTTTTGTTACATTGGCTGATATTGAAACAGTGTAAGAGAAAAAACACATTGCTAGAGGGTTAGATCATGGCCAGGTGAACATCCTTATGTTGATCGTTCCCCAAAAGATTTTTCTTCTTCTTCCTCGGTCGAGTCTTCCTCAAATAAGCTTGCCTCTGATGAGTATCCTTGGAAGATGATATTGTCTGCGTCAGTTAAGAGTCGGGATATGTCAAATGTGAAACCCTTCAACATTTCCCAAGCCTTTCTTCCTTTCTCCTCCATTCCTTTGTTTGCCACAGAGTTCATCCCCTCGCCAGCCCATACGCCGATAGACTCTATGCGTTTTGTTAGGAGTTCTGCCTTACTGCGCCATTTGCTTTTTTCTTCATTCTTTGCTACAACCAAACTCTCCTTCTTTGCTATTTTTCCTTGTGCCCTTGCCAGTTGTCTGCGTAACCTTTTGTACCCAGATTTCAACTCATCAGCACTCCTTTTCCTTTTCGTTGTTGCACTTGGTTGAATTGCCCTTGCTATGTCTTTCCTAAGCCAGTCTGGATAGTCTTCATCATAGCCAGCGTCAAACCTGTCTCGTCCAATAGTCTCGGTTCCCGTTCGTTGTCTCTCTTTCCAAAGTTCCATTATCTTGTCTTTAAATGGGATCACTCCTTCGAGAATATTTGCTTTGAAACTTCTGATGTCTGCAATTTGGGGTACAGTCTGCTTCCTCCCCGCTTGTCTAAGTGTCCTTAAAGGAGTGTATGGATAAACTCCTCTAAAGCCCACTAAGATGAGAAATGAGTCTTTTTCGAACCGTGTGATTACTGTTGTGCTGGGAAAGTAATCAAACATCCATTGAATTTTTTCAAGTGTCAGTTGACAAAACATGTGGTGCCAACCGTTGGTAGTCGTTGGTTGGTCCTATTTCTCAAGAGCATTGTCCATGCGGGTGGTATGAGTCAAGATGTAGTTTTCTCTTGGTATGGAATGGAAAGCTTGCTCTGTGCTATCCATCTTTTGCAAATGTTCCCTTAGCCAAATTTGTAACAGCAAGTTGTAGCCTTCGAAGAAACTAGCGCCCTTCTTGCATCTTTCCAAAGCTCGGTATATCTCTGCAACAGTCATCGGTACCAAAGTGTAGTTCTTGTTAGTGTCTTTGAGTAAGGCATCAGCAATTGTGACCATGCCAACATCAACTTGTCCTTTGTGTTGTGGAAAGACGACAGTCCCTAGAAAGCTGGTGACAAAAGAAAGTACTCTCTGCTCTTGCCAATCTGCCTGGTTAATCCTGAAATAGTCTTCGGATTCTTCAAATGCCTCTCTATACCCAAATTTGATGTAGAGGGAAGTTAGAGAAATTCCTGATTGCCGTATACTGTCTGAGCATAATTCGGGCTTAAACCCTACCATTTCGAAGAACTCCTCAGGTGTAATGTCCTTAGGCATCAAGACTTCTTCACTTTCAAATGGTAATTGAGTTAACCTACCTATTTCTTCCAGTAGTGGTGTCAACTCTACACTCCCAAAGTGGAAAACTACTCGGTCTACATCCCAATAATGTACTGCTGCTTCTATCATCCCTTCCACTGCAGTGTGCTCCATTAATGAAATCAGGTTCCCCAACACCACTGTGGCTTGGTCCTGTTGATCTATGCTTAGGTTTCCCCACCAATCTCTGAGCAACTGAGGGGTTTCAACAACCATGTCAAATGTTCTAGTGGCCATGATCTTTTGGAAAAGGTGAAGGATGATAAGAAAAGGGAGAAAAAATGACTAAGATTTGCTTTACTGTGAGCAAAATGATCAACGTGTGGTACAAGTTTTGAAAACAATGCAACAGAGGATATGAGGAGATGTGTCGTTGTGGGTTAAGAACCCTTTAGACACTTTAGAAGGAAATTGCTAATGGACTTGTGACATGCCAAGGACATCAAGTCTATATATAATGCTTAAAGAATAAATGTGCGTTATGCGTCACCCCGTCTATCAAGCGGTTATTTATGCTTCAAATTGGGCCTTTAATGCCTCTTTGGTTACCATTTAATGCCTTTGAATAGCATTGAATACAGAATGATTCCAATTGTTTAAGAAATAAACGGTCGTTTCTGATTCAATTTGGGCTTTTGACGCCTCATCGGTTACTTTCGTGCCTTTGAATGGCATTGAATACAGAGTACCTCTGATTGTTTAAGCAATCATTTCTGATTCAATTCGAGCTTTTGACGCCTCTTGGGTTATCTTCACGTCTTTAAACGACATTGAATACAAAATAATTCTGACTGTTTAAGCAATCATTTCTGACTCAATTCGGGCTTTTGACGCCTCTTGGGTAACCCTTGTGCCTTTGAATGGCATTGAATACAGAGTAACTCCGACCGTGTAGGAATAAACAATCATTTCTGATTCACTTTGGGCTTTTAAAGCCTCTTAGGTAACCTTTCTGCCTTTGAATGGCACTGAATGCAGAACAATGTTAATAAACAGTTTACATTTGTACGTCTAATCCTTTAATTAAATGCAAATAAATCATGTCCAATGCTCTTTGGGGGTTAAAAACCCGTTCAGATTGTTTGAACAAGTTGGCCTATCGGGCTTGAGAACAAGCCGACTAACGACATGTCATGATGCATGATCCCTAGCGCCGTTACTAAGGAATGGAGTTAGCTAGACCAGATATTATTATCCTCCCAAGCGGACGGCTCGGGAGCGGGAGCGTCTCGGACCAAATGGATTCCAAGTCGTTCCCCCTAAAGGAGTTGCCAGGAGTGGCGGAAGGTATGCATAATATGCACAAGTTCAAAAATGCACAAGTCAACCTCGGGAGTGGGAGTAAAACTAACACATGAACAATAAGTTAGATAATAATTTTAAATGCAAAGCAGATCAATACACATAACATGCATGATAGGCGTCATATGACGACGCTTTTGGACGAGGTTGGCTAATGGACTTTAACATACCAAGGATGTTAAGCCTTCCTAATTTGATTATGGTATTTAAAATTGAACGTGTATTTTGTATCATCCCAGTTGTTCCCAACATTAACAGAAAATAATTTTATAAAATAATTAATTTTATTGTATAAATGTAGAAAGAACATTTTGGTTTAAGTAAATAGAAATAGTAATTGATCTTGCTACATAAAAAGTAGAAGAAATTAATTAAAAATCTATGATTTTGTTTTCATAAAAGTAGAAAAAATTAATTTCGTTCATAACCCAAAAAATAATTTTATAAAATAATTGAGTTTGTAGAAATAACGATTTTAGAAATATTTGATTTTGTTATGAGAACTCACTTTTATGTGAATAAATGGTCTACATTAGACACGTTCAACTTTAAATAAATGCACACATAACATGTTCAAATGTCCCTTTGGGTCGGAGACCCATTTGACTTGTTCAAATATGGTGAACTAATAGACTTAGACATGGGTCGAAGTCAAAAAATTTCCTAATCATTACATGGTGCATGGTCCTAGACAAGAGTCTCCACTAAGAGCTGGGTAATTCTAGACACGGTTCCCCAAGGCGGACAGCCAAGGAGTGGGATCATTTGAAATTGTTGATTGTACCACGGACCAACTATATTCCAAAATGTCCTCCTAAAAGGTTTTTAGTGGTGAAGCGACCGTGGGATCCACGTAATCGCCGTGTGCGTGTAAAATTTTATTTTCCAGGAGTGGGGGAAGTGTGAGTGACATGAACAATAATAAATAATCACAGAATTCAAAGAATAAAACACATAAATAAAAACTAAACTTTAATCCTGCAAAAGAAAAAGAAGAAAAAAGTTAGTATCGAAATAAATGAAAATAAAGCAAGTAAAGAATCCCAATTTAAAGTCCGTTATGGTTTGAACCTTGATGTCCCCAGCGGAGTCGCCATTCTGTCATACCCGATTTTGGACTCAACTCGAGGCGAGTCGAATTTCGGATTTGACTGGGTGAACTCGTTTGAGTTAGATGTTGGAGTCACCACCTAATATAGATTCTAAGGTGTATTAGGTCACCTATTTTGTTTCTAGCCAATTTTAACAATTATCTCCTAAACTTAGTCTACGAACCAGAAATTCTAGGTAAGAGGTTCAAGTAAACTCGAGAGGAAGGGGTTCGGCACCTCTCGAGCCCCACCAAATGTGGTTACCGGCCGGACTTTATAATTGGGATTTAAAATAGTAAATAAGCAAATAGACTAACTAACTAGCTAAAAGATGATTTAAATACTATGCGTATAATATTACATAAAAGATATGAATTTGCTAATTGGCTTCGTGCCTTGCAAAAAGCAAATGAAATTAAGTTAGTAAATAATAATAATAATATTAGTAGATAATAAAAATAATAATGGAAATAATGAAAATAATAATAAAAGGATTGTTTCTCGTTGTTCTCTTTTTAAAAGAACGTCGTCTTTCATCAAATTTTACCTCACAAAAATATAAAGAAAATAAGGTTCGTATTAATAATAATAAATAAGTAATTGAGAATAATAATAATAATAGTAATAATAATAATATTAATATTAGTAATAATAATAATGTTGATAATGATAATAATGAAGATAATAATTTAAAATAAATGGGAAGGGGAATTTTATAAAGTGTCGGCTCAGGTGTGTATGAATGGGGTGGAGATTAGGGACATAGGTATGGCTACGAACACGCCGGCCGGTCGTGTTGCCATGCCAAATACCGGTCTCTTCAATCCATTATCGGCTCGTTTGTAACCACGGCTTATACACTTCATCATAGCCTTTTGTGTGTTTTAGAAGGTGCGGGAATGGGTCGTTCAAGTGTAGTATCATGTTCAAATTAATCAAATAGGCCTCAAATAATTTATTTTCCTTGGCCATTATTGATATAGCATCCGCCAATTCATTGTCCGTCAATTCCTTGTGTAGGCCTCAATATATGTAAGAATATATTTTTTTCATTGGTCTAATTAGCGTTCCAGCTGTCCAGATCAGTGCTAAATCAGGCATAGCAACTGCCAACGGGAACTACAAAACTTCACAAAAGGGATTAGTGGGAGCAACGGGCCCCAGCCAATGGAATAAACAAGGTCAAATAGCAAAGCAACATAACAAATTAGATTCAAACAACAATGTTAAACAGAGTGAGTCACAGCAAACCCAGGAAACCGTATCAACTCAGCGACTCGAGACAAAATGGCAAAACCCAGTGAAACCATTAAATCTAGCAAGTCAAAGACAATATCAAGTCTCACACATATAAACAGAGAACGAGATTGATACGCCGAAGTAGGATTCGCCGGCGATAGCAACGGAGAAGACAAGGTGAATTCTCCGGTGGGAAACACAAATGACAACGGCGAGCCACCAGATTTAGCAAAATAAATTGTCAGAGCGGCAAGCAACAGAAAATTCCAGTCATGAACAGAAACATTGCCAGACAGATCTTCGGCGAACGGGTCACTGGTGGCGCCACTGCAACTCCGTCACTCTCTTCTCCGCTTCAATCAAAAATCGATAAGAACAGGAAAACGAGGGTCGCTACTGATGGTGACTAGTGTCGTCACTGGTCCCGATTTCCAAATCCCAACCCCGATCTCCCTCCGTTTTTGCTGTTTTTGTTCTGATTTTGTATGGATTTGTGTATACTGTACGTACGTGTGTGAAGGGATTTGTGTGTGATTGTGTATGTGGGTGTTTTGGAGTATTGGAGAAGGAGGAAGTAGGCGGGTATATGCAGTGATGGTGTTTAAAGGAGATAGGTGTGTGTAAATAGTTGTGAAAAAGGTGAAGGTGGGTACTATGCATGTATCATGGTCTCCTTTACGCCATTGTTCTGTTTATAAGTATTAGGAAAAAAGCCGTTTAGAGGGAAGGCGTGATTTTTGGGGATGGATACGCAGGGGAATCCGAGAGGAGATTAGGAGGAGTGATATGGGGAGATCTTTCAGGGAGTCTTGATTTGGGTGGCTGATTTTGATTGAGGGATTTGGGGATATGGAAATAATTAGAATAGTGATTTTGGAAGGGATTTTAGGTAGAGTAAATATGGGGATTTGATTATAACTTGATTTGAAAATTGGTTTAAAATAAAATAGGAGGAAAAGTAAAATGCATGAACGTAACTAGACGAGCATTCGTCCAGGTTCAAACGAGAAATGTGATTCAACAGAAAAATTGTAAATAAATACAAATAAATAAAGAATTTGGTAGAAATGGGAAAAAAGGAAAATTGAATAGTTTTGGATTTGATTTGGAATAATTGGAAGAAAATAGCAATGATCCCTAACAGAATGGGCGTACCTAGACGGACTCTTATCTAGGTTCGTAGGAGATTTTAACAAAGGAATAAAGAAAAATGGAAAAAAGGAGTGATTTCGAAATATGTATATAGAAACGTATTTGGTTAGGGATTTGGTTCAGGTTCAAAGGAAAAATGTAATAAATAAAAATAAATAAAGATAAATAAAGAATTTTGGGTAGTAATTTCGGAATATGGAGGAATTAATAATAAAAAGGAATTTGGACACTTTAATTGGCCAATATTTAACTTAAATGTGTAAAAATAAAATATATATATAATAAAATGCAAAAATAAATATTAAATATACTCAAATAAAATTATTTAAATATATATAATCACAAATAATTATTAATTTGCATGAATAATCACAAATTGAAACAAACTTGACATTTAGCATAAATGACGTAATTATATAATGTAGCCATTAATATTATAAATGTACTAATTTCACAAATAGTCACAGTTTTGACAAATAGCCTAGATGATGCAAATTTACATATTATAGCCACACTTAAGTATGTAATATATAAATAGAGGATAACGCACGTACATGCATGATTTCTAATGCACATTTTGAACAAATAGCCAAATTGCACCTTTAAGTTAAATTATAGCCAATTTTAGAAAAAAAAAAAAGGAGGGACGAAATTGGGTGTCAACAATCCCTTCAACTATGTTGTTCGAGTTCCGCTCGGACTCAGTTTTGAGGATGTCCAAGAGGAAGCCTCTGAACTCTGAATTACCTTCTGGTAGTTGATCTCCTTTACCATTGCTAGCAATAGGGATTGGTTCATGAGAAAAATCATATGGCTGCTGTATATGATCTTTTTGTTGGACGCTGGGATCGCTGAGAACCATCGCACACTCATCTACTACATCTGTGGTGTTCTTTGGAACGCTGCTACCATCGTCTGACATGATTGCACCTTTTCCTTCGTAGGATACCTACAATTGCTTGGGCCCCACGGTGGGCACCAAACTGTTAAATAATTAATAATAAATGAGTTCACAGGCAATATGGTAAACTACGATGGAAAAGTAAGTAAATACGATGAAAGTAAAGGCAAGTACAGAAAATACTAGAGAAAGCAAAGTAATTCTTATTCCTTGAGAGTAGCCGACTTCGGTGGCAAATTGTACGTTGTGTACAATACAATGTAAGGAGGGGTATTTATAGTAGTGATACATAGTCCTAAATAAGGTAAAATACAAATACTAATAAGGCCATGGGCTTACAACTCAAGGCGGTGGTATACTAAACCCTAACTAGGAGACTGTAAACCTTAGGCGGCGGGGTGTGAGCCCTGCGCCCTATGACCAAACCACCTAAATGGTTGTTGGCTCTAGGAGCGGGCGTATATCCTCAGTGCCCGGTGACTTGTAGGATAAGTCTAGTCTCACCAGCTGGACTCGTATCCCCGTAACAATGGGTGGCGTATTTTTGCCCGCACAACTTGGTCCCTCGACCTAAGGACAAGTCCATCATTGGAACTAAATGGGTATTTAGAAACAAACTGGATGAACATGGTATAGTAACAAGGAACAAGGCAAGGTTAGTAGTTCAAGGTTACAGTCAAGAAAAAGGGATAGATTATGATGAAACCTTTGCACCTGTTGTGAGAATAGAAGCCATTAGGATGCATATAGCTTTTGCAGCTTACATGGAATTCAATCTGTATCAGATGGACGTAAAGAGTGCATTCCTTAATGGGTTTTTGAATGAAGAGGTGTATGTGGTTCAACCACCTGGTTTTGAAAGTTTAGAGTTTTTGATTATGTCTACAAAGTTGACAAGACAATATATGGGTTGAAACAAGCTCCTAGGGCTTGGTATGAAAGGTTGTTTGGTTTCTTACTGTAGAATAGATTTACAAGAGGAAAAATAGACAACACTTTATTTCTAAGAAAGAAAGCCAAGGACCTGTTGATTGTTCACGTGTATGTAGATGATATCATCTTTGGAGCTACCAATGAGAACCTTTCCAGGGAGATTGCCGACTTGATGGGTTGCGAGTTTGAGATGAGTATGATGGGTGAGCTGAATTTCTTTTTAGGCTTGCAAATCAAGCAAACTCAGGAAGGCACAATGATCCATCAGCAGAAGTACATGAAGGAGTTGTTGAAGAAATTTGAGATGAAGACTGCTAAGGATATGAGCACACCCATAGCCCCTGGAACTAAGCTAGATCTGGAAGAAACTGTTGCTTCTGTTTATGAAACTAAGTACAGAGAAATAATTGGTTCGTTGTTGTATTTAACTGCAAGTCGTCCAGATATTGTTTATAGTGTTGGGTTGTGTGCAATGTTCCAGTCAAAACCAAAGGAGTCACACTTAACAGCATTCAAGAGAATCTTAAGATATTTGAAAGGAACTCAAGATCTGTGCTTATGGTATCCAAGAGGTGGAAGTTTTGATCTTATTAGTTTTGCCGTTGCTGACTATGCTGGTCACTTGGTTGATAGGAAAAGTATATCTGGGATGGCACACTTCCTAGGTCCTTGTATTGTTTCATGGGCTACAAAGAAGCAGAATTCAGTAGCATTATCTACAGTTGAGGCTGAATATGTAGCAGCTGCTTTATGTTGTTCACAGCTATTATGGATCAAGCAGCAGTTGAAGGACTTTGAAATCAAGTGTGGACTAGTTCTAATTTTGAGACAATACCAGTGCAGTCAATTTAGCCAAGAACCCGGTCCAGTACAAGAGAACAAACAACATTAATATTAGGCATCACTTTTTAAGGGATAATGTTGAAAAAGGCCTAATTACTATGAATTTTTGTAGGACCAAGGATCAAATTGTTGATATCTTCACTAAAGCTTTGAAAAGGGTACAATTTGAAAAGAATAGGCTTGAGTTAGGGATGACCAAGATACACTGATCGAGGAGCACCTGGTTCTCCCATTGATTGGATAGAGAAGTTTTAGTTTTAACTTACCCTAACTTGGTTTAGTTGACTCTACTTTTAAAACTTAATTGTTTTGCTTGCTAACCTTGTTTGGAACCTGTCTTCATGACTTAGAGTTTGGCAAATAATCTTTTTGTGTAGAGGATAAAAGCTTAAGAACCTGGTGCTTGGACGTTCAGGTACGCATTCAAATTTACTTACTGATAAGTATAACTTGTCTTACGTGGCCAAATTTGTTACCATTAAAAACTTAAGTGGCGCCTGATTTCTTGGTTAATTTAAAAATTCAAATTCATTGAACATTGATGGTGTCATCTCCTAGACGTAATTATAACCGTCAGCTTTTTCACATCCCACCAAACCCGTTTCACTTTTCGATACAACTACTACCCTTCTCTATTCCCTTAAGTCATCGGAAAGGTTTTGCTTTTGATCATTGTCTCTATCGTATGATAAACCAAAACTCTCTCTAAAAATCTTTTCATTCTCTCTCTAAAATAAACTCACAAACTCTCTCAAGATGTCTACTACATCCAAGAATGTCTCTAACCCTACTTCTCCTAAACTCAACATCTCCAAACTGAACCAAAAAGCATAGCAACTTGCAGCGAGTCGCTCTATGGTAATGGCGAAAAAGTTTGCAAAGTTGAGGCAAAGAAAGGTGTCGGAAGAAGCTACTAGCAAGGGGGAAAGTGTTTCTATTGCTGCTATAGAAGAAAAGGTTGAAATGATGCAAGAACTTGTTCAAGAAACTGAAAAGGTAAACCCTAGTTCTTCTATAGCTGCAGTTGTTGTTAAAAGTAGTGCAAACCCTGAGCCTGTAGTAGATTTAGGAAAGGAAGTAGTAGTTGAAGGTACTGAGGTAGATAGAAATCGGGTAGAAATAATTGAAAAGAAAATTTTGAACATGCAGAGGGTGTTGTGGGTGAGAAACTGGTAGAGGAACCTGTCAAGGAACCTATTCTTGTGACAGTTTCTTTGAATGAGGGTACTGTTGTAAAAGAAAGATGTATGGAGAAGCCTGCTGAACCTGTTAAGGAACCTAAGAAAGGATCTGGTTCGTTCTCTGGTTCTGTGGCTGGTGATGATGCAGATCTGAGAGAAAAAGATGAGTATGAGGAGGAAAATCAAGAAGGTATTGGTTTTATTGAGCCCCTAAATATTGTGTATCCTGAGGGTACGGAGGCAAATCCAACTCCTCAAGCTAGTGAGGGTTCCTCTAGTGAAAACAGAGGTTGTGGTGGTAGAGGACCAAAGGAGGAAGTTGGAGAAAAGGTCTATGGTGGAGTTTCAATCAAAAGTAGCAAAAAAACGAAGGTTGGTCAAAGGAGGTACACGTGTGGGGAGTTCGGAAGTTAGGACTTCTGGTGATTTTGACGAGGGTATGAGAGAGAGCAGTAGAAAGACTGAAAGTCATGCTAGGAGACCTGCGACTCGAGGTTCTATTAGGGAACAGTTGGAAAAGGCTGAAGAACCTGAGGTGTATGGGAATGATTCTAAGGTTAAGCTGGTAAGTGGTGAGGACAAGGAAGAAAAGAAAAGAAGAGTGGAGTACTTTAGGAGGTTATCCCTGGTGAAAGGTAAAATTCTTAGTTGTTTGAATTTGTGCCTAAGAACCGACTACAGATGTCAGAAAGGTGCAGTGAGGCCAACTTTCTTGACCTGACCTATATGGACCTACTGGATAGAGAGGTTCGTATAAATCTGCCTGACTTAATCATTAAGCACATAAGTAGGGTGGCTGATATGGGGCTAGGAAAACATGCATAAGTCTATGGGTTTCTGTTAGCAAGGTGTTTGAGTTCTTTGGGGTGTCCGTTGCAAAATGGACTAAGTCGGACCACAATGACATGTTCGGGAGGAACATCTTAAAGTCCTGTAATTATGTGTTGGATGGTGAACCTACTGATGAAACAGTGCATGTGGAAGAGGATGCTGAGGAGGTGCATGCTGCTAGATTGGACAGAAGAATAGAGGGATTCAGGAGGCAACTTGACAGGCAGAATGATGAGCTGGCATGGTTGAATGCAGAGAATACCAGGCTGGATGCTGAGCTGGAGTGTGAATATGAAGGCAACTTGTGTCGTCTTGCCAAGTTGCTTGCTCACTTTAGCATCCCTGATATTCCTCAATCTGAACCAGTTCCTTCCTTACATTCCCTAGTTGGTTCTTATGTTGCCATGTGTTTAAGACAATTATTACTTGTTGGTTTTGTAATACTTGAATGATGTTTTGGATGTTTTAAGCCGGTTTGGCACATATTTTTTTAAAATATCCTTTACTGCTATTTGCTGATTTTGTATTGTCTGAAACAGGTTCCTGACTCGAAAGGTTGGCTAGTTTCCTATGGCACTAGAGTCAACTTTACTTAATTTAAGTTGAGCAGGTTCATACACTCTGAACTTTTCGATGATGCCAAAAGGGGAAGTTAGGATGTTGTTTTGATTAGTTTATATTTGTGACCTAGTTTTTGACTAACTGTTTTACCTTGGTTCATTGTTTAGTGTAGTGCTTATATATACAGATTCTTATGCTAATGCCCTCGGTGAGACAACATTGTTTGTCATCATCAAAAAGGGGGAATATGTTGAAGTACGATTTTGATGAATGACAAAGGACCTGGTACTGAGTGGACAATGAAAATGTTCAGAGTAGAAGTTAGCGACGAAGCTATTCGAGGTGTTGTTCGAGTTCAAGATGAAGAAGGAATAGGAGTAGCTGAAGTCGGTGCCTTAGTCCTGGTTGAAGAAGGAAGAACTTAGAAACAGTGCTGATTAAGAAGAAGTTTCCTTGGAAAAGAAGTATTGAAGACTTCGGCAAAACAACTTAGGTTTCTTATAAGAAAAAGTTGTCAAACCTTATTAGAAAAGGATTCCAAATTATAAAAGGAGTTCCAAGCCAAGTCGTAGAAGGATTTCAAGAACTCTATAAATACAAGTTGTTTTGGCTATAATATTTTACGCACTCAAGAATTCTCAACAGAGCAAATCGAGAGCAATAGTTCATGAGAGCTATTCTGTGAAAGAGCAGAAGCAAGGCAACAGAACATGACGGAGTTGGAGTTTCATAGGTTTAGTCTGTTGTGTCTCGTTTCTGTTATAGGCTATCGAGTTGTAATAATATTAGCTTGTTTAGAAGCAGAGAGAAAAGATTACTTATGGTGAGGTAGTTTCAACCTAACAAGCTATAGTGAAGCTTGGAAGGTTCTAGGTACTAAGAGTATTAGTTCCTTGATTGCATTGCATTGTAATCTAAAACTTGCTCGATTTTTCTTTAATGGAAAGTTTAAATCCGAAGAATGTTGAGTCGTGGTTTTTGATCCCTTGAGCAAGGATTTTTCCACGTAAAAATCTCTGTGTTCTTTATATTCGGCATTTAGTTTAAGTTTCAGAAATAGGTGAAACTTGCAAGGAACCTGGTTCTTTGTGAGTTGGGCGATCAAATTAAGAGAAAGTCTTAGAGTTCGAAAATCGGGTAAGGACACTATTAACCCCTTCCTCCCAGTGTCTTATGAGGTTGCACCATGTGCAACAAACAGAAAGATGTATTTGCGGCATATTAGTAACATTGCAATTGATGAAAGAAAATCATTCCTCAAACTATTATGTAAACTCTATTATCTAGGATTATCAATCCTTGGTGATATAGAATTCAGCATATGTTAGATAACATTTCTCCCTCTGATTTAGTCCAGATATACTAATTTCTCACATAAGTATTGTTAGAGTATCATGCTTAACTTCCAACCCTTTGTAGGAACATGCTACTTTATTTACGTAGTATAAGTAGGATAATTGTTGAGTGGAGCTTATCCACTTATCCCAACGTTTGACTTATGATAGTTCAAGTCACCGACAAGTAGTTAAAAGCTTAGACGAAAGAGGATCCAGCTACTCTCTATTACATTCTCTCCCCATTTTTTTAAGTGCACATTTGAATGATCGTCACTTATTTATTTTAAATTTTAATGGCTTAGATTAAATTCACTTAACTAATATTTTAATCATAATTAATGATTAATTTATGAATGGATATTCCCTAATTTTGGTAACAAACTACCAACGCATAGAATTTGTGCAACTGTTATTATTGTTACTCTCATTTTAATTTCATTATTTTCATTGTCGATTGTATAGAAAATTCTATTTAAATATAAATTTACTTTAGTAAAATGGAACTACGTATCTGATTTCAATTAATCAATTAATTGTAATCATTTTTTTTTGCCTCCTGCGTGACTGATTTTGATTACTCTACTTTTAATTTAAAAGAAATTTTAATCACGATTTGGTTGGGGGAGACAATTTCATTGGTTTAATCTAAGCAAATTGTAATGGTCTTTTAATTTATATTTAAAACCATCCACTATTTATTTAGCTCATATCCCTAAACCATAGAAAACTTTCGCAAATCAAACACATAAAATTAGTAAATGTCCCTCAACTAAATACGTCTGGTTTAAAATTACAGAGATAGGTTATAAAAAAAAATCGAGTGAGATATATCATTTCAATGGTTAAAAGAACAAAAAAAACTAATTACTCTCTTAGTATGTAATCTCATTTATTGAGATAAATTTTCTATTTGTGCGTTAAATATGTAATTGAAAATAATGTATTAATGGCTCCCTAAATTTATGGAAGCTGAGATATCATGGGGTGAATAATCTCATAATTATGATTAAGATGTTAGTTAAGTAAATTAATTTAAGCCTTTAAAATATAAAATAAAATAAGTGGCAATCATCCATACAGTGGCGGATTTACTCCTATGTTACTGGTGTCGTCCGACACTACTAGATCAAATTTTTTTATTAAATATGTATGTATAATTATAAGCTAAAATTGAAAATTGCCTATAAAAATGGCACTACTAAAATAAAAGCAATAGTAGGTGAGTTGGTTTAAGCACTTATGGTTCAACTTGACAGTTTAGAGTTTGAATCCCACTAGTGGCATAGTCTTTTTTAATATTTTTTTTGAAAGTTAAATTTTAACACCACTAACAAAAAGTTCTGCGTACGCCACTGCATCTATATGTGCACTTGAGAAAATAAAGAGAAAGTATAATGGAGGGGATCTTCGCCCGATGAGAGCTAAGAAACTAATCTATTGCCGGTGATACTGAATAAGCAAATACTAGTAATTACATATGTACAATTATATGTACTTGATAACAAAGGTATGCTAACATAGGTATAATTAGTCATATGAGGCTTTTAGTTATTAGACATGTGGCAATTGTGCACCCATGTTTTCCACGTCACTCCTTCCTCCTTCACTATTCCTACATTTTCTTCATTTCTCGTGATTATCTCCTCCTCCTGAATAAAGTTTCATTTTCTTTATAGAAGTTCAAGATCTTGGTGATTTGGAGAATCTTCATTCATATAATTAAATATATTTTATTCAATTCTTACACAAACTCCTATTTCTATGTTGTTTTTTATTTTGAATCTTCTTTTATTTATTTTTCTTGTGAGAAATTTATTCTAGGTCTAAACATCTAAAAAAATTAATTTTGGGATATATCACCCGATGCTTCATCTGCTTCTTTAGTTTAGTAGGACTTCTTTCACGCTATTGTGTGAAATATTTGTTTGGTCTCCCACTGCTGCCGCTATCTATGCTAACTTGAAAGGTATCCCCAATACTTTTTCATCGAAAAGTTTTAAAAAAAAAAAAGAAGAAAGTTGCTATGCTTTCCTTTTTGTTAGCAGGAATAGTATAATTAGTAATCATGGCATGTGTAATTTACGTTCTCTTACTTATTTAATTTCTATATTTAAATTAAGTTTCAGTTTAATGATTACATATGCATCAAATATTTTCAACTCTAAGAATTTATATGTTTACAAACAAAAGTTTAGTTCCAGGATTGTAAAAAAAATTAAAATTAACAAAAGTTAGGATGAGAAAATCACGTAAAGGGCGGAAATGCAGGAGCAATGTGAGGGAGGGAGATCGATAAACAAGTTAATACGCGTTTTTGTGATAAACACTTCGGATAGTAACTGTTTAATGTTATCCAAATTAGGAAACTTAAGTGCAATGTATGCCATTCCTAATTTTTCTATGAACTCTAATGCACATATGGTGGATCCTAGTGGTATCCGTATGGGCATACTATGTAACCCGCCGTGATGTTATATTAATATAAGTCGTGTTTTAACCAAAAAATGTGAGGGAGGGAGGAATGATGTGGATTTGGTGGGTCCATAATGGCCACACGGTTAATAATTAAGCGCCTCAAAATTTCTCGCTTATATGTACTTCATGACAAAGGCATGCTATCTGTAGGATACTGTAGTATTCAGATATTTTCAAATTTGAATTAAACACATGCGTCTTGCTTTTTTTATATTTGTATCCCCCATAGCTATACAAAATTAGCGTAATGCTTAGCATGGGCTGTATTCTAATAAACAAAACACTTATTAGGCATTTACTTCATTATAGTAACAGCTAAGTACTTCAAAAAAAATAATAATAATAACATTCACACATCATATGAGATAAAAAGAACCCAAGAAATAAACATTTACTAAGATTGAGCATCAAATCACAGTAAAAATCAAGCATATTACATGTTATATTTTACCACCGTAGATGGTATTCTGTAAATAATATTGGAGCCGCTTTGTAAACCTTTTTATCTTTTGTTTACATTGTCGTAGACTCACGGAGCTAACCATTTATACAACCAAAAACAATAACAAATGATGAAAAAGAAAGAAGGAATAGTTGATCCTTGACTAAGATAACTGGAATCATGAGTATATAGATCAATATATGTAGGTTAATTTGTTATGCAAATGTCTCTTTTACAACTCTGATAACAAAAATTGATCCTCAGAGCAAAGTAACTAGTCCGAGCACGGTTGCAAAGAAGAGAGCAGTAGCATTAATGGCAGCTGTTACACTGCTTGAGCCTTGTGAAGGAGGTGAGGCTGAAGGACCGTTGGGCGTATTGGAGGTGGAATTGGATGAAGAACCTCCATCCTTGGCATTAGCAGCTACAGGAGGTAGTGGAGGAGTGAGAAAGTCCTTAGTCTCCAAGTGCGCAGGTGGGGGAGGCTTGTACTCTGCTATTTCTTTTGGATCAAGCACAACTGTTATGACGTCCCCCGGATTTAAGTCTTGTATTGTATACGCATCTTTATTACCAGTGCACAAGTTCCCTGTGGCAACCAAGATATAACACAATTTTCGTAAAAGGTGCTCATCTTATTTTGGTATTGACACAATTAACTTGGGAGAAATCGAGTGTTGATTACTTACTGCTATATGCACTTGCAGTGCTTGGGTATTCGGTTATGATTCCATCCGCACCATAATTTATAAGGTTATGGATCAGCAAATAAGGATCAGACCCATAATCCATGAAAATATCTTGGAATTCATTTTGAAGAATTCCAGCGTAGACACTGACATTGGCTCCATGCATACGGTCAATAAGGTTGGTAAGGTTGAAACTGAAGCCCTCTCCCTGATAATTTGTATATATGGAATGCTTATGTAGAAATACTGCATCTGCGTACTTCTTCACATCCAATGCTGTCTCATTGGTTACAAATTCGACCTGTTTCTTAATGTGAAGTACTCTTTGGTAAGTGGGGATATCCTTGAATTTGTCCAGCACTGAACTTACGTCCGACATGATCAGAACCTTCTTAGTTGACTGCTTATCAAGTGTCGCATTGCTCAACGCAGTCGTGACAGCACCAACAATGTCAAGACCCTTGTTGGCTGCAAGGTAGGCAGCATTCTAAAAGGCACAGCAAGTTCGTTCAGTTATTAATAATTCTTAATTTCAGGTAAAACTTAAAGCCAGTTGAAACTTGAAACTGCATTTTTTTATTCTGAAATTCTGTAGTATATATCTATATGTCGTTTAACATGACTAAACTAACTGTAGTAGAATAGAAACTTACTTCTATGTTGATCAGAACTCCAGGAACTGCCTTTGCCTTGGCGAATTCCAAGAAATCTGAGAGGGTTACAAACTTTCCCACATTTTTGTGTGCTGGATCCCTTGCCAAATTTCCCTTAAAATCACTGAACATTTGAGCTGTACAGGGACCATAATAAAGACAAAAAACAGAAAACCGTCTCAGAAAATGAAATCAAGAATTAGTGATGTTTGAAATTTAGTTAATTGTCTTCAAAGATCGAGCTCACGTTTTAATGACTGAACCTCCTCCCATGTAAGGTCGAAAGAAAAAATTCCCATGGAGGCTTGAATTGCTTCGACCTTAGCGGCTCTAGTCATGAAAGGTCCGGATGCTGTAGTGGTTGGAATGAGGTCAACTGAAGCCAAGCAGAATGCAACTCCATCTTTTGTCATTTGAACAGAACAATCGATTATGTCAGAACCGTCATCTACGGCTTTCTGATAGGCAAGATCTGTCGATCCTGGATAATCTCCATTGGCTCCATTGTGAGAAATGATCGGAGCTGCAAATTTAAAATGCACAAAAGAATTGACATATATGTATGTTTGAAGTATTATACCAACACTAAGTAGTTCTTTCTAGTAGGAACTGAACAGAGATACATATTCTTACTAGGGACTTTCCTGGTAGCGTTACGACTCCCTGCCAAGCAAGCTGCCAGAAGGAGAAACCGTGAGCTGTAAATATTTGTATGTAATAAATCCGAATCATTCTTACTAGGCCAGTAGAGCCCTGTTCTTTCTTTTCTAAGTATACTTTATTTTCCGATGGCAGGGGAGAATGGTATAGGTGTGGGGGTATCACAAAGTGCATTTATCATTCAACGCCAAGCTTTAACGAAATCTTATCGTTTTATTGGTCTTGTAAAAATTAACCGCTCCTAGGCCACATGCACCAGTTTGAGATGAGGGAGATCTAAGAATATTCTTACCAATGGCCATTGATGCAGTTGCAGTAAAGTCTGTGACCACTCCGTCAACAGCAAACTGAGAGTTGTCAACGAATTGCAGATACTCTCTTTGTGGATCGTAGCTGTAATTGTATGGCAAATAGTTGTCATTTGCGAATCCATATGCAAAAACTTCAATACCTTCTTTATGAGCGTCAGCCACTAGATTGGTACTCGGCTCTAAATAGCGAGCTTTGTCGACTGGCCATATGTATTCTCTAGGCACAACGATTCCCGCAGCGAATGTCTTAATCATAGAAAGCTTTGTTAGGAGTGAAGCATAGGGTTCATTTGTTGTGGGTTCAACTGCATCTTTATCAGTGGGAAATTTGAACATGAGTTTCGTTCGGAGACCGTGCACAATTGGTCCCACGCTCTTCAAGAACCCAATCTCTGGAGATGATATGTAAGAGACATCCTTCCTTATCTCCAAGAGTTGTTTAATATGATCCACCAAACTCAGTTTGTGCTGGTTGTAGAATGTGGCATACTGCAATACACTTTTCAAAATTAGGGAAAACTACACAATTTCAAAGGATATCTGACAATAGGAATTTGCATTCATGAATATTTCTAGTATGGAAACAATGAAGAAAGAAGCAAACTGATAGAAACCTCTGCATTGATCCACACTGGAACTTTATTAGCATCTAAAAACATGTCTGTCGGAGTTGGTGGAAAAAAATCAAATATATCTGATCTGCTATATATTGATTGCGTCACTGGTGAACAAGACAACAACGAAAACGAAGTCAGAAAAAGCCAAAGATACTGGAGTCTAATGCAAGTCTCAACCATTTCCTACTTGATACCAGAGTTGTTAAGTGAGGAAGCTTTGTATTAAATGCTTGTTTTTAATTTGTTGGCAATATTCAAATGGACGTAACAATATTGAAATGGCATTGCCATTTTAAGGAACAAGTATTCGACCGTATGAGTAAACATCTATCTACATAAGTTGTTCGCTTACCATGCAATTTATTAAATATCTCATCACCCGTGAAGTCCAATGCAAACCATCCATTAAGTTCTTTTCCATTTACAATGTAGGTCTTTCTACGATTAGGAAAAGCATCTGCTGCATTTGTTGTATTCTGGAGGTTTAACTGTCCGATACAAAAGCCTTGTCCGTCGCGACTCATATGGAGATCACATAGCAAGACAGAACCACGCTTGCCAAAAATAGCTGCTTGAGTATATGCTACCTCAGTTTGCGCAGGAAAAATTCCAGAATATCCGCCATTTGCAACTACAACTGGCTCATCCCCTGATGTACGAGGAAACAATCCAATTTAATTTATATAGCTGATACAGAAGTCGTTTTAAGCAAGATGGAACATACTAGCTAGTTTAATTACCATGTAAAGTCAACCATGTTCTCTTAGGTGGAAGAGGAGCAGCAGGCTTTCCACCTTTCGGAACAGCGGCGAAAGAGCAATGGATCAGCAAGGAAACCAATAATATATGCCTGATCATGTTCTTCCAATCCTGTATTTATCACCACACAATGTTAACCACTTCAGCATGAATAACCATCATCTTTAATTAAAAAAAAAAACACAAAAACAAAAAAACTATAGAGTATATGTTAAATTTATGACCATCTCCAAATTACAGAAAAAAAAAAGATAATGCTTCCACTTCACTTCAATAATGCAGCCTTGCCGATGACATTTCCCAAATCCTTCATAAGTTCTCTCCCGATATGGAAAAAGATAATTAATAATAATAATAATAATAATAATAATAACCCACAAAATAAGATGGAATTTATGTAAAAGGTTGTTGTGGTGGTATGGGGGATGTATGTCATTTACATGAGATTAAACTAATCCTGTAACGCCAATAGGAACATTGTAGAGCTTTATATTTCTCTATTCTTTATCTACATAATTAATTAATTGGGTTATTAAAATAATTTAATTAAAAATTAAATGACTACAGATCAAATACGTTACACCATCATATACGTAAAATGTGAAAAGACGTACGGATTATGACATATATAACATCAAGAATTAAGAAGAAGGGAAGAAATCCAATAAGACTTACTTGAATATTGAGGTCAGGGAAGGAAGAAAGAATCATTCCCTATTGAGTTTCAGAACATTAAAATAAAGATAAAAAAAGGAAAAAAATAAAAAAGGAAAGAAAAGATGAGCTAAGAAACTCTCAAGGGAATGGAGAAAGGCAAAAGGGGAGGGAGAGTTTTAAAGAAAAATGAAGAAAATATTAAGGGGCTTTAATTAACTTTCTGCCTCGCATCTCTCGGATTAATATCTGGTTCCTGTTATTTTGTTTTCCTCTTCAATAGATTTCACCATCTTTTTGTTTCTTTTCGAATGAATTGATTTACCTTATTTGTTTCGCACCTAAAATATTTATCTCATTTTGTGCGAGTATAGATGCTCATGCATTATATATGTATGGAGCTGATGAATCCTAGCATAACGGTTTCGAAGAATTAATTGATTCGTTAATTAAAGACCTTTTACCTTTTATTTTTATCTTTCTGGTCAAGTTTTTGCTTTATATAGTTTCTTCTTTTCTATCTTACGTTTTTCCTTCTTTTATTTTTATTTCTTTTTTGATAATCGAGATGAACAATTCCTCTCGAGAAAGAAACTAAATCACATGTCAATGTTGAATTTTACTACTTCCTCCGTTCCAAAATGGATGACACTATTTCCTTATTAGTCCGTTCCAAAAAGAATGACACAATGGATGACACTATTTTCTTATTAGTCTGTTCCAAAAAGAATGACATAATTATAAATTTGGAAATATTTTTTATTTGAAACTACTACTTTACCCTTAATGAAATACTTTATAGCCACATATTTATGCGGGACTTATTTTAGACCACAAGTTCCAAAAGTCTTACCACATTTCTTAAACTCCGCTTCAAGTCAAACTATGACCACCATAACCATTTTGAAATGGAGGGAGTATAATTTCTTGTTTAAAGTTCTGCTTTGCCTTGCCTTAAAAGTTTGGGCTTAGACTTGCAAGAAAGGTTTCTATTTCAAGTTTCCGTTAGGAATACTACATATAGCATGTTACAATTTCTTAAAAAGTTATCAAAATGGCTCATTTTATTGGTATCCCCCGAGAATGGAGTTCTTTTCGTTTTGCACCCTTTATATATCCATTGTTTCGCGATCTGCATCTTATTTGTTTCTTTTCCTTTTTTTTTCCCCTTACAATTTGCACTTTAATCTATTTTTGTCCTTGATGTCTATTGTTTATTTCCTTATGAAGGGCAAACTTGTAAAAATACAAGTAAAAAAGAAAAGAAAATAAGGTCAGTAAATGGTAAAAGAGCTCAAATATTAACAAGGGCATGCATCTCGCCGCAAAACTGGTCGCAAATGCCATATTTTATGGGAGAGAACAAAAAATCTCATATTTGCAAACACGATCTAAACAGATAAAAAATAGGTAGTGAAGCCTATATATATGGAGACACAATTTCTTGCAGCTTCCTTATATCATGTCTTCGTAAACTCGTGTGATGTCTATAAGTTTTAGGAAAATCTACACAGTACACTCTTAGTTGATTTCACAGTTAATTATCCCAACATAAATTGGATATTGAGGTTACACTAATTAAATATGTCTCATATGGTTTAGGGATATTTGGAACAAAAATGAAGGACGAAAACATATATAGAGTTGTGCCTACATAAACTTCTGGCCAAGCAAGACTAAAGCAAGGGTAAAGGAAAACTTCTATGGTTGAGCACGAAAAAAAAAAGCACGGATATAAAAAGCTCAATTACATTTAATTTTAAACATCATTCACACAATTGAAGGCTAGAAGCACTTTCCACAGCATTCAGCACAGGGTACTTTTTCTTCCACCTGTCTCTTTTTGCTGACGAACTTTGAACCTCACAAATACATCTTCAAGCTCTTTTTTTAAGTTTAGATTGATGTAAATAAAAGAAGAAATGAATAATTTTTCTTTTTTTATTTTATTAATTTATGATAATTATATTTTACGATAGATTTTATTATTATCACTATCTTTTGTTTAGATTTATAATTTAGCATATTTTGCTTTTATTTTTATCTCTTAGTTAAAGATAAAGTCTACTAGTTTTAATATTTTACCACGACAAGTCTCCTATACTATTAATCGGCCTCACTCATTATTAGACGTTGTTAGGATAGCTAGTGTTTATCAAAAATAACCGTAAGCCTGTTGTAGATAAGTCTTTAGATTTGTTTAGTTCTATTAGGAGTCTATCTTTACTCTTGTTAATTCTCTGTATTTAACAAGGTGTGTACAATAGAGTATTATCATCAAGAAATACAAAGCTTAATTCTAACTCTTATATGGTATCAGAGCTTTCGCTTCCTTAATCTATGGCCAATACATCAATCACTAATTTTATTGTTCTCTCCCAACCCATGAACACGAATACCAACTCTACATCCAGCACCTTCACACATTCAAATTTGATCAAGCTTGACAGAAACAATTACATATTGTGGCAGTCTCAAATCCTACCGGCTCTAAGAGGCCATGACCATAAAGGATATGTGGACGGATCGCATAAGTGCCCAGCAAAATTCGTCCCAAACAGTTCAGCCAAAGAGAACTCTCTAGAAGCTGTTATTAACCCCGCTTATGTTATTTAGAGAAAACAAGACCAGCTACTATTAAGCTAGCTTCTCTCGACTCTACCGAGAGCATTTTGGCACAGGTTGTTAGTTGTACTACTGCTAGGGGTGTTTGGAAAACATTAGAGATAATGTTTGCATCCCAGTCTAAGGCATGCTTAATGCAACTCAGACTCCAACTTCAAACAACAAAAAAGGGTTATCTACCATGACTGATTATCTTTAAAAAATGAAATCAATAGCTGATAATCTTGTTGCAGCAGCCCAACCAATTGTGGATGAAGATATGGTTCTCTATATTCTTAGTGGCTTAGGTCCAGATTACAATGCTTTAGTGGTTTCAGTCACCTATAGAGCAGAAGTCATTTCAATTGCTAATCTTCATGGGTTATTGTTGAGCCATGAAACCAGGCTTGAACACTTGAATGTTATTGAGCAAGGCCTTCGTCAAGCCAACTTAACAGTGAGAAACTTCAACCCTACCACAAAAATGATGGTGGATATCACAAGAACCCTACACATAATCACAATGATGGTGGAAGATATTGTAGGGGTCGTGGTCGTGGTGGTCGATTTTGCCATAGCTATGGACAATCTCACAACACTACAAGCTCTAATAGCTATGGACAGTTTCACAATAATTCAGACTCCTCTAAGTGTCAAGTTTGTAACAAATATGGACACACTTCTCTTACCTGCCCTCATAGTTTCGATCATGCTGATCAAGATAGATCTAAAACTCAAATGACAGCATTTTTGGATCAACCAAATATTGTCTCTGACTAAAAACCATCTAACAAATGATCCTACTAATGTGAATCTCAAAGGAGATTATAATGGAATGGATTAGATTATAGTTGGTAATGGGATAGGTTTAAAAATTTCTCATGTTGTTGACTCTAAGTTATTTTCTTCCTTGCGAGCACTACACTTAAAGAATAAAATATTAGTGCCTGAAATTACTAAAAGTTTATTAAGTGCCGCTTAATATACTACGGACAATAATGTGTATTTTGAGTTTCACCCTCGTTTTTGTGTTGTGAAGGATCGGACAACGGGGAAGGCACTATTGGAAGGGAGACTTAAAAATGGCCTCTACAATCTTCAATCCACTAGCAGATCAAATTTGAATTACTTTAATAAACCTTAATCTTTTCTTGTGACTAAACCATCCGTTGATGTATGGCATAGTCGTTTAAGTCATCTTTCAATAAAAGTTGTTCAAAGAGTTGTTAGGGCCCTTAATCTAGTAGATTTTATTAATAAAATTTATAATATTTGCTTGTCAATACGAGAAAAGTCGTAAGTTACCATTTCTTGTTTCCTCTTCATTGTCTTCGCATCCTTTAGATCTTATTCATTCAAATGTATGAGGTCCTGCTCCTTATTTAACAAGTAATTATTTCGTTATTATGTTGTGTTCATTGATGATTGCACTAAATATACTTTGTACTTTCCTATGTCATTTAAAAGTGAGGTTTACACTATCTTTTTATGTTTTAAGTAGCAAACTGAAAATTATTTTGACATAAAATAAAGGTAATGCAATCTGATTAGGGTGGTGAATATAAAAAAATCTCAAATTTCTTTGAACAAGTCGGCATTCTTCATCAAGTGTCTTGCCCACATACTCATGAACAAAATGGTTCTGCCGAACAGAAGCATCGTCACATTGTTGAAACGAGTTTAACTCTTCTAGCTCATGCCTCACTTCCTCTTCAATTTTGGGATGATGCCTTTTCCACTACAGTTTATCTTATTAATTGTATGCCCACCTCAATACTCAAAAATATTTCACCCCTTGAAATATTATTTGGGAAATTTCTTGATTATAATTTTCTAAAGGTTTTTGGTTATGCTTGCTATCCTTATTTGAGGCCATATAACACTCATAAGCTTGAATTTAGGTCCTCTCAATGTATCTTTTTGGGATACAGTCAAATTTACAAAGAATATAAATGCTTTCATATTGCTAGTGGCCGTGTATACATTGCAAGACCTGTTATCTTCAACGAGTCCCTCTTCCCATATGTTGCTCTCAAAAGTTCCCAAGCAGCACCTCCTTCATCATCCAATTTTTCTTCCACGTTACAGGTCCTTGCCCTATGTAAAAATACTCCCAGTAATAATTCTCCTTTACAAAATCTTCCTAATCTACTTTCCACTCCACCTTTATCTCCAAATTCAATGCCAACAGTGAACCTCACTGTAGATATACCACTTTTGCCTTATGAACATCCAATCTCATCCAATTGCTTCATCAAAACCATCTACAAAATGCTTAAAATGTTCCTTCTCTACCACATACCATTCTCATCAATTGGCAACCAGACAGAGAGCCAAACTTGATCAATCTCAAGCCAATTTGACAACTAAATACCCACTCCCAGACTCCCTACTTCCACCTAAGCCAACTTGTTTCACACAAGCAAACAAGATCCAAAGTGGAGAGAAGCTATGCTAGAGGAATACAATGCTCTCATCCAAATGGTACCTGGACCCTTATACCCGCCTCCAATGCAAAGAATATAGTGGGTAGCAAATGGATCTTCAAACTCAAGTTACATCCTGATGGTTCCATTGAGCGATATAAAGCTTGTTTGGTAGCTTAAGGTTTCAATCAAGAAGTAGGAATTGATTATCATGACACATTCAGTCCGGTTGTGAAGCCTATTACTATAAGAGTTGTTCTGACTTTGGCTCTACCTAAAGGTTGGTCTCTTCATCAACTTGATGTAAAAAAAAATGCATTTTTATATGGTGAGTTACAACAGGAAGTTTATATGACCCAACCTATGGGATTTGTTGATCCAAACTATCCTTCTCATGTTTGTCGATTACATACAACTTTAAATGCTCTTAAACAAGCTCCTCGAGCTTGGTTTGCGAAGCTTAGCTCAACACTGTTTCAACTAGGATTTCTTGGCTCCAAGTCTGATTCATCACTCTTTATTCATTGTTATGGCAGCAATATCACTTATGTTCTTGTATATGTGGACGATCTTATCATCACAGGTATTCTGATGAATTTATTGACACTCTTATCAAGAAGTTGTCCATTGACTTTGCCCCTAAGGACTTGGGCAGATACATTATTTTTTAGGTGTGGAAGTTGCTCCTACTGCAAGTGGTCTAGTGCTTTCTCAAACCAAATACATAAGAGATCTGTTGAAGCATGCTCATATGGAAGATGCACGACCCATATCTACACCTATGGTAAATGGTTTTCAATTCTCAAAGCTTGGTAGTCCATTATTTGAAGATCATGTTCTTTATAGAAGTTTAGCAGGGGCACTTCAATATGTTTCCATCACTAGGTCAGATGTATCATTTTGTGTCAACAAGTTGTGCTAATTTATGCACTCACCAACTCAGGCTCATTTTCAAGCGTGAAGAGAGTCCTTCGATATTTAAAAGGAACAGTGCATCTTGGTTTGCATCTTCGACATTCATCTTCATTAGTTGTGAATGGTTTTCGAATGCTGATTGGGCTGGTTATCCTAATGATTGAAGGTTGACACATGGCTATTGTATTTTTCTAGGGCCTAACTTAGTCTCTTGGTGCTCCAAGTAGCAAAAAGTTGTTGCTCGGCCTAGCACTGAATCTGAATATAGAGGTTTAGCAATAGTTAGTCATTCTTGATGTGTTCAGCCCATATTTTATTTTCTCTCCCAAAAAATAGAAAGTACCATGGTGTTTTTATGCACTTTACTACTGGAACGGTAAGCACAAAAAATAGAGTTCAATTGTTAAAATGACTGATCAGGTCACTAATAACACACTTACTATATCTTAAAATTAATTTAATTTTGACTTCCAACTTAACTTAATGAGAAATTTTTATAACCATAAAAAATATTATGACATTGTATTGGGTAAAAATTTACCGAGCCTAGACTCCAAAGCTCGAGGCATAGTAGGGTCAAATCTTCTGAAGATCACCCCTCGAAGAAGTTGGCTATAACCCTGATGCTAGACACCTCGGGTGAGAATAAGTCATGGCTATAAGCTACTGCTCGAGGCAACTAAAAGGCAACCACCAACGAGGAGTGCAATTTACCCCTCGGTGAAGAGTCAGTCTTCGGTGGACAAGGTTCTACCTTTTATAATTGATGACTGTTGCCTGCGTATTTAATAGGTAGATCATGGGCTAGCCATGATCAGAACGTGGAGTAATGGCTATTAAACACATTTATTGCTCTCCTTACTCCTGTAAACTATAAATAGTGATGTAAAGATCATGTAAAGGCATTCACAAATATATGAAATACACTTACTCTTTGTTTCTTAGCTTTTATCTAATTTTCTTTATCAAATCTCTTGTCTTTTCATGGCTTTGATACAAATAGTTGCTAGTTAACCCAAAACAAATTCGATTTGTTGTTCTAATCAGATTTAGGTCAACACAAATTAGCGCTGTCTGTGGGAAACTAGCAATAATGTTTTTTCCAAAATTGTGTTCTTGTCTCACATATTATCATTGCCACTTTCATCCGATGACAGATAATACTTATCATACAGGCACAGCAATAGGGGCACAGTCTCCTAAGAGAATTGTGAGCGTTATAATTGGTGGATCAGAGGTGAATGGAGTTAATTTTGCTGCTATGAAAAAATTTGCTAAACTTTCAGTCACCATGGAAAGAAGGACAAGAGCCAATGGGTCAGAGAACGAAATAATCTTCGACGAGAAAGATTGCGATGGGATGATGTTTCCCCACCATGATGCTCTAGTAATCATGTTAAGGATTAATGATTGTGATGTTAAGCGAGTCTTGATCCATCCTGGCAGCTCGGTAAATATCATCAATTATGGAGCTGTTAAGAAAATGTGGTTGGAGGACCTCGTCGTCCCGAAGGTAATCGTACTGATGGGGTTCAACAACTCTACGAAAAAGATGTTAGGGAAATCATCCTCACAACAATTACCGAGGGAGTGCATAAGGAGACCATTTTTCAAGTAATGGCCGAGGATATGGCTTACAATGCAATTCTCAGGAGACCCTGGATTCATGAGATGGAAGCTGTCCCATCTACTTTGCACCAGGGTGTTAAATTCCTAACTCGATGGGGAGTTCGAGCCATCCGACGTGACCAGCGAATAGCTCGGGAATGCTATTCAATTGCTGCGGAAAAAGGAACCGCCCCGGCTGGGCCATCCACATTGCAATTAATCGGCTCGAAGCCTAACTGGGAGGAAGGCTCGATTCTTGAAATAAGCTCTCAAGGACAAATAGAGAAGGCTCTAGTGTTCATACAAGAGCCTCAGAAGCAAAAGGCTGAGGACTCCACCATCGAGGAGTTGGAATCTTTTTCTCTATTGGAGGAATTTCAAGAAAGGAAGGTGTTTGCAGGCTCGGAGCTAGATACCGAGTCAAAGAAAGCTCTTATTGAATTGATGAAAGCTAATGATGACTGCTTTGCATGGTCTCACGCGGACATGGTAAGGATTTACCCAGAAATAATGACACATAAGTTGAATGTGGATCCTAACAACCCCCGGGTGAAACAAAAGAAAAGGGCGCATGCTGGTGTGAAGAAAAAGGCAATTCAAGATGAGACGAAGAGGCTGCTCGATAATGGCTTCATCAAGAAAGTGAAATACCCCGATTGGATCGCCAATGTGGTGGTGATGCCAAAGAAAAATGGCAAGTGGAGGATGTGTGTTGATTACACCGATCTGAATAAGGCTTTCCAAAAGGATTCATATCCTTTACCTCAGCTAGATAGGTTGATAGACTCCACGGCTGGATATAAACTGTTGACCTTTCTTAATGCGTATTCGGGGTACGGGGCATAATCAAATTCTAATGGAGCCAAGCGATGAAGAAAAAACCTCTTTCATCACAGATGAAGAATATTGTTACAAGGTGATGCCCTTCGGTTTCAAAAATGCAGGGGCGCCTACCAAAGGTTGGTATGTCGAATGTTCAAAGATCACATCGGCAAAACAATAGAGGCCTACATAGATGACATGCTAGTGAAATCAATTCGGTTGGAGGATCACTTGGATCACTTGAGTGAAGCTTTTGCGATTCTAAGGCAATATTGCATGAAGGTAAACCCTGAAGAGTGTGTTTTTGGGGTCGGCTCGAGCAAATTTTTAGCGTTTATTGTCTCTGAACGAGGCATTGAAGCGAACCCTGATAAGATCAAGGCTATACAAGGGATCCCCAAAGAACTGACGAGCCCAAAAGAAGTTCAGCGTTTGACCTGCTAGCATGTCGCTCTAAGTAGATTTATCTCAAGGTCATTCGAGTGATGCCATAGGTTCTTTTTTGTCTTAAAAAATAACACAACCTTTGAGTAGACTCCCGAATGTAGAGAAGCATTGAAAGATCTAAAGCATTACTTGGCGAACGCCCCACTACTCGCCAAGCCAAAGGACGAGGAGGCACTGTTGGTGTATTTAGCTGTCTCTGAGGTAGCAGTCAGTGTAATGTTGGGAAGAAAATGGGAAGCAGTAACCAATATATTATGTTATCAAGGCTCTTCTCGATACAGAAACAAGGTACCCTTACTTAGAGAAACTAGCACTTGCATTAATTATGGCAGCTCAAAAACTGCGCCTTTATTTTCAATGTTATCCCATAGTTGTAGTCACATGATAAGAATCAAACGCGGAAAGTAAAAGATAAAGAGCGAGACGTAACTCGATCGATAATCTCAAGTAGCAACGGAGAACTTATTCCGTTACACCCCGAGAGAATGTCAAGAACACCTACACTAGGCAACTACCCTCGAGCTAACGTGAGCACGCAAGTAGAATGATCGGGGGGATTGGAATTCATCTAGATCCGCTAGAGGAAGAACAAGTCCCATCAAGGTTTCATTCATTCAATCAAAGAGTTCAACTCTCAACACAAGTGTTTGTTTAATCATCAAAGTAAGCTAATGAAATAAGACAAGCTACTAGCTATTTATAGGTGTTGTTAGGCACCCTTTGAAAGGTCTCAAATGCCCACACTTAGGCTTAGGAAATAAAGGACCACGTAGGGTCAAAATAGTCATAACATAGCTAGGATTCACGTTCTTCAGCATTCCGGGCGGAGCGCCCACAAAGTTGACCAGTGGAGGGGGCTGGGCGGACCGCCTGGGGGCTGGGCGGAGCGCCTGGGCCAAGTGTATCTCAGGCGGGGCGCCTGCTTTGCCTAGGCGGAGCACCTGGCTGCCTTTGGGGTGGAGCACCGATGCTCCATCGCCTAAACATGCTTGATTCATCTCCGAAGCTCTTGCCCTTGCATCCTTTGCCTCTTCCAAGCTTGATATATGTTAGAAAGGTGTCTTGACTCGATTTGGGTATTATCATCCTCCCCTTCTTGAGAAGATTTCGTCCTCAAAATCATTGCATTCACGTCCATGGCATCATCTCTTCGGGGTGCCCAATGCTCTCCTCCCTTGTAACCCTTGATCGTCACTTTGACATAGGTCTCTTCCAAGATCTCCCTTGCCTTAACTTGGAGCTTAGAACCTACAAGCAACGACAAGCAAACACAAGATTTCCTACTTTGAAAGTAGGTTAGTGCAAGAAGTGTGGAAAATACACTCTTGTGATATAACCAAGCATCAATAACAATTATGAATATCAAGTCTCCAAAGAGAACCATAAGCAGTTGGTTAAAGATCAACATGCACTCAACAAGATAATGAGCAAATAGGTCATGGGAAGATGGGAAATGCAAGATCAAGCTACCAAAATTCCCTTGACCCTTAAGCTCAAGGTCAACAAACCAATCCCTCCTCAAAGTGTGATCAACATGTGGAGTGGAGTGAGTTAAATAACCCAATATGCAAGTAACATCAAGTACTCCACTCCCCTTCTTTAGAGCACACTTACTCACACCAAGGGGTTCACGTCCCATTTCATCACCCAAGCAACCCTTTTCAAAGGACAAACTATCAAGAAAGGTATTGATAATGGTCTCTTCTTCATCATAACCCAAACAAGCAATAGTAGGGTCACTTAAAGAGTCATTTACCTCATTCAAATTCTCACACAATGGGTTGTCTAAGGGGTCAAATCCTTCATACCATGGGAGTTCTAATCGACTAACCACCCTAGCCCGATACAAGTCTTTACCACTAATGAGATTATCTTCAAACAAAGGAAATGTGAAAGCATGCATCTAAACATCATGATCAAGCATAGACAAGTTATCAAGACTAGGTTCACTTGAGGAGTCATCATAGACAACATTGTCCAATTCATGCAATTTGGACTCCTCAAGGACAAGACCATCCTCACCACAACACAATGGTCCACCAAATAGAAGCGTATCAATGAGGGAATGATCAACTACCTCGTCTTCCCATTTGTCAAAGGTTGGTGGTGTGTCATAGCAAAGGTCACAATCATGGTCAACCATCAAATCTACACTAGGGAGGGGTTCAACGAACAATGAGCTCACATCATGATGTGGCATAGCGCTCCTCCCAACTAGTGTTTCACAAACAAGCTCAAGTTGACAACTAGACTCTTCACTAGTGGCACATTCACTAGATGTATCACAAGTTCCAACTAGTGTTGAGTCATCACAAGACAAGTAACTAGTAGGTTCATGAGAAGGTGAAGCAACACTTATATTTGTAGTACTTTCTTGATCACTCACAAGGTTCGAAGTGTCACATGCAACTCCTCCTTCATGAAGCTCACATTGAGGCTCCAATTGCTTGTCTTCAAGTGTACCTACACAAGAACCTTCACAAGAAAAAGTAGAAGATAAAGAAGGGTTAGAACAATGGGTGCTCTCACTCTCGATTTTTCCTTCCTCACCTCTCATCTCTCTCAATTTTACCTCATGGTCAAGCGTAGTTTGTGGTGACAATCCACTCACATCACTCCTCAAATCCTCTCCTTTTTCCTCTCTTGGATTGTCACCGGTCACTCCCTCACTTCTCTCTATCTTTTCTCTCTCATTTGAAGTGGAGTGACTCCCATTTTTATCATGCAATGGCAAGACAACAAGATTGTTTGCTTCGGGTTTAAGTTCAAGGGGGTGATTTAGCTTTAGCCGCTTCCCTCAACTCCTTCATTTTCTTGTAGTCCTCACTCACTTGCTTAGGAGTGAGAGGTTTAAGCACAAATCTCTTCCCTTCATGTTTGACCGTGTAAGTATTGACACGACCTTCATGCACCACTTGCCTATCGAATTGCCAAGGCCTCCCTAAGAGTAGGTGGCACGCTTGCATGGGCACAACGTCAAACAAATGCTCATCTACATAACTCCCCATTTTGAATCGAATCATCACTTGCTTTACTACTTTAAGCTCCCCATATTCGCTAAGCCATTGTAGCCGGTATGGTTTGGGATGCTTCAAGGTAGTCAACTTCAATTGGGTCACAAGTGATTGACTCACAACATTTGGACAACTCCCCGAATCAATTATCATAGAGCAAACAACATCTTTGACCCGGCACCTAGCATGGAAAAGATTTTCCCGTTGCAAGGTTTCGCTATCTTCTACAATCATAGCCCCTAAGCTCCTTCTCACTACCAAGAAAGTGCGAGGCTCCTCATCCTCCACCGTGTCTTCCACCACATCCTCCTCTACTCCCTCGTCTCCCTCTACTCCCTCATCTTCCGAATCACTTTCTTTCTCATATGCATCTTTACCAACAACAACCATGGTCCTTTTCGTAGGACACTCCCTAGCAAAGTGACCATAGCCCTTGCACTTGTGGCATTGTATAGAAGTAGAAGTAGGAGCATGCAATTGAGTTTTAGAGTTACCTCCCACGTTAGATGTGTCCTTCTCATATGGCTTCTTCACATCTTTACTAGCATTTGCACCACTTGCGCCACTTGCACTTGGGAATTTTGCATTTGGAGTAGAAGTCTTCCAATCCTTTGGTTGGCTCACGGAAGTGGAAGTATTGCTCTTATAACGGTTGGCCTTTTCATTAGTAAGCCATTGCTCGGCTTGAATAGCGGCATCAAGGACTTCTTGAAGTGATAGATAAGAATGCAATCTCAATTGTGAGGCTATGCCATAGCTCAAACCATTCATGAACCGGATCACGGCTTGCTCCTCATCTTCGGTGTCCATATCCAAGGTCATTCGAGTTCTTTCAAACTCATCAAAATATTCATGCACCGTTTTGACACCTTGCTTCAACTCATAAAGTTTCTTGAGTTGTTCTTGTCGATATCTAGGAGTGATGTATTTGATACTCATGATACCCTTCAAGTCATTCCATCCCACATTCACGGGAACTCCCGCTCTTCTCCTTGACCTCTTGACGGATTCCCAACAAGTAGATGAATAGGATTCAAAGGAGGAAATTGCATAAGTGCCCTTCTTCTCATCCGTCATATCATTGGTATCAAACAATCTTTCAATTTGTAGCACCCAATCAATGTAAGCCGCCGGATCACAATTCCCCTTAAAACTTGGAAGATTGAGCTTCACACTATTGAGGTTGTTGTTGTTGTCACGTCCCCCTTGGAAAGGCTCCGGTTGGCCTCCATAGTGATCTCCATAACCTAGATAATCTCTCCTAACATTCCCTCCAACATGCCCCATGGGTGGCCCTCGACCTCGGCCTCTACCCCTATCCACATTTCGACCCCAATTCATACCTCGCCTTGGTTGAAAGTGATCATCATACCCATAAGCCTCATTAACATACTCGGCTTCCTCCCCTTCTTGAGCCTCAATAGGTTGCTCAAGAGCTTGGACATTGCGGATGGGTCTTGGAAGTGGAATGTTTCTTTGGGGGTTGTCTAAGATACGGGGAATGCCCGTTCGTTGGGTATTGCCCAACACTTGATCAATCCTCTCACGATCTTCCTTTACCCGTTGTTGTTTAAGCAACTCAAAAACTTGTTCCGGGGTAAAGGTAGGACTACTTGAGCCCTCTCCGGTCTCAATTTGGACTCTCGGGGTCCCTTTCTCAATTGGGACACTCAGGGTCCCTTGTTCGCCTTGGGTACTTGAGGCCCCCTTCTCAAGGGACTCAATCCGTTGGTTCATGAGGTCCATCTTGGCAAGAAGATTAGCCAAGGCCTCCTTTATGAGATCTTGTCCTTCGTTAGCCATCGTACCTACACAAGTAACAAACGTTAGCAAAGCAACCTCACTCACTCCCTCACCAAAGTTTTCACTCGGTTCTCTCTTTTGAGTGGTGGGGGATATTTCACTCGACTTGTAGTTCCAAAGCTTCACGTAGATGATTAGCAATTCCCCAACTCAACCAAAACTATTCACAAGTCAAGCACACTCCGGGGTGAGTGGAATTAATAGGACTCAATGAACGCTAGGCACTTTGAAGTAAAGAACTTGAACCAAAAGAAACTACGATTCTTCTTTGGATCCTACTCTCCAACTATGGCACGAATCACCTAAAGCAATGAAGGATTAGTGTTAATTAAGTAGAAAGATTACTTAGATCAACACTAATTAGAGGTTAGGCAACAAAGAAACAAGCAAACCTAGAAGAAACTACCCGGTTCCCAACCTTCAGTGTTCAGGCGGAGCGCCCAGTGAAGTGGGGCGGAGCGCCTGGAAGATTGTCCAGAGAGGTCGGGCAGGCGGAGCGCCCAGTGGTGGGGCGGAGCGCCTGGAGCAAGCACAGTTCAGGCGGAGCGCCCAAGGTCTAGGCGGAACGCCTGGACGAAGAACAACCTGGGTTTTTAGCAACGTGTTCTTCGATTTCAACCCAACTTTTTGGTCGATTCCAACATGTTTTTCCCAAATTCGAAGTACCCGAAGTTGTATATTGATATAATCATCAATCCCCAATGATTTTTACACCCAACCAAACATCAAACAAGGCACAATCATGATTCAAATTTCAAGTTGGGGTTTCACAATTTTTCAAAAAGGGTCAAAAAGTGGATTTCAGTCTTCCAAAAACAATGTTATACAACTCCGATTCACACCAAATTTGTTGCAAATGATTCGTTTTCAAGAGTAGATCAATCCCCGGTAATCAAATCCAAAAACCCACAATCACACATCCCAAAATCATTCAATTTTCCTCAAGAACAAGGGTTTGGTAGGGTTTAAGGAAAATTGGGGTTTCAATTTTTCAAACTTCACCAATCCAAGTAAATATGGTACCAAAACAACGGGAATTCAATCACGATCTCAAATCTATAACACCCGCTTCAAGAATCGATCTTACCAAAAAGTTACACCAATTTTTGTATTTTCGATTTTTCAATTTTTTTTGTGTTTTTCTTCTACCAATAACTTCAACAACAAGAAATCTAAACAAACTAACCTAGGCACGAAGAATCAAGGGTCGGGGGTTAGTAGAAACGATGCCCGAACCTTGCTCTGATACCAAGATGATAAGAATCAAACGCGGAAAGTAAAAGATAAAGAGCGAGACGTAACTCGATCGATAATCTCAAGTAGCAGCGGAGAACTTGTTCCGTTACACCCCGAGAGAATGTCAAGAACACCTACACTAGGCAACTACCCTCGAGCTAACATGAGCACGCAAGTAGAATGATCGGGGGGGATTGGAATTCATCTAGATCCGCTAGAGGAAGAACAAGTCCCATCAAGGTTTCATTCATTCAATCAAAGAGTTCAACTCTCAACACAAGTGTTTGTTTAATCATCAAAGTAAGCTAATGAAATAAGACAAGCTACTAACTATTTATAGGTGTTGTTAGGCACCCTTTGAAAGGTCTCAAATGCCCACACTTAGGCTTAGGAAATAAAGGACCACGTAGGGTCAAAATAGTCATAACATAGCTAGGATTCATGTTCTTCAGCATTCCGGGCGGAGCGCCCACAAAGTTGACCAGTGGAGGGGGTTGGGCGGACCGCCTGGGGGCTGGGCGGAGCGCCTGGGCCAAGTGTATCTCAGGCGGGGCGCCTGCTTTGCCTAGGTGGAGCGCCTGGCTGCCTTTGGGGTGGAGCACCGATGCTCCATCGCCTAAACATGCTTGATTCATCTCCGAAGCTCTTGCCCTTGCATCCTTTGCCTCTTCCAAGCTTGATATATGTTAGAAAGGTGTCTTGGCTCGATTTGGGTCTTATCATCACAACCTTCCCCTTAAGGACAATACATAAGCCTGAATTGTCGGGGAGGTTATCTAAATGGGCGGGCGAGTTAAGCTAGTATGACATTGTATATTAGCCTCTAACTGCCATAAAATATCAAGTGTTGGAAGATTTCGTGGGTGATTTCAGTGCTAGGATACTCCCCGAGGCAGAAAAAGAAAATCTGCTCTCAAAGGGTCCAGCCCCCGGGGTGTGGAAACTTTTCATTGATTGAGCAACTAATTCCAATGGCTCGAGCTTAGAATAGTGCTCATAACCCCAACTGGGGAAAGGCTGAGGCATTCAGTGAAATTTGAAAAGTTGATCAACAATGAAGTTGAGTATGAGGTTGCGATAGCGGGCTTAGAGTTGGCTAAGAATGGGGGCTAAAAAGATTGAGTTAAAGAGTGATTCACAGTTAGTCGTGAATCAGATCCTCGATGATTTTTCGGCTCGGGAGCCCAGAATGAAGCAATTTGTTATTCGAGCACAGAAAGCCCTTAGAGAGTTCCAAGAATGTAAATTCCAGCAAATTCCCAGTGAAGAAAACGTCGAAGCTGATGCGTTGGCTGACTTGGCCTCGGTCATCGAAACTGGGGACTTAGGGACTGATGCAGAAGTTCGAATACTCACATCTGCAGTGGGAAGAATGAAGTTGGAAGTGAATGCAGTAAATAAACATTGGAATTGGTGAACCAAATTTATCTCTTATCTAGACTTAGGAATCCTACAGGTAGGCAAAAGAGAGGCTGAAAAGCTTCGAAGGCAAGTTGTTCCGTACTCGCTTGTGCAAGGGCAATTATATAAAAAGCTTTACTGCGGCCCGATGGCCAAATACTTGGGTCCAGGAGAGTATAGCTATGTGATGAGAGAAGTGCACGGGGACGAATGTGGAAACCATTCCGGAGGGAAGGCCCTAGTACGAAAGCTCATTCGAGCTAGCTACTACTGGCCCGAGATGAGTGAAGATGCCAAAGTATTTGTTAAAAAATATGATAAGTGTCAAAAGCATGCTTCATTGATCCACCAACTACCGGAGCCATTGCATTCAATTGTGTCGCTGTGGCCATTTATGAAGTGGAGGATGAATATTATAGGCCTATTTCCAAAGGCGAAGAGTGGTGTGAAACTTATTCTTATACTAAATGATCATTTCACCAAGTGGGTCGAGGCAGGATCCTTTGCTAGGATTCGCTAGAAAGAAGTTATCGATATTATTTGGAAAAATATCATATGCAGATTTGGAGTCCCGGGGGAGATAACATGTGATAACGGCAAACAGTTTGTAGGCTCAGAAGTAACCACTTTCTTTGCCAAATGGAGGATCAAGAGAGTGGTCTTAACACCTTATCATCCCAGTGCTAATGGGTAAGCTGAGTCCTCGAACAGGATAATTGTGAACAATCTTAAGAAGAGAATGGATGAAGTTAAAGGCTTGTGGCAAGGTAAGTTGCCCCGGGGTGTTGTGGGCAATGAGAACGAAAAATAGCACTGGGGAAACCCAATTTTCCCTCGCCTATGGGATCGACTCATTGATTCCTGTCGAGGTTGGTGAGCCCAGCCTTCAGTATGCTCATGCATCCGAGAAGTCGAATTAGCAGGCTATGCGCATGGAACTGAATTTGCTCGAAGGACAAAGGGAAATGGCTTAGGTTTGATTGGCTGCCCAAAAGTGACAGATTGAAGCCTACTTGAATATAAAGGCTAAATTCAAAACCTTTAAGGATGGTGATTACGTCTTGAGGGCTTTAAATCAAACGACAAAGGAAAAGAAAGCTGGTAAGTTGGCTGCTAATTGGGAAGGGCCTTATCGAATTAAGACCATCACGGGAAAAAGGATCTTATCAACTCGAAGACCTCCGAGGCAATAAAGAGCCTTTAAATTGGAATATCTCCAACTTAAAGCGCTATTATTTTTGACGTTGAGGTACATTACTCTCCGTCAAGTATAATCCTTCACCCATGGCATCGAGCTGTCAGTGCTCCAATGCTTGAGTTGAACAGTACGGATCCCTCTTTTTTCTTTGCTTGCCTCTTCATAAGGAAAAGAGAACGATACATGGTGCTCGGGTCTGCTTTCTTCCACCCAACCACTGTGTAAGGGGAGTTATGGTGCAAGCAAACCCAAGGGTTAAGCTCAACACGAAGAACGCGGAAGAAAAAATAAGAAAATAAAGGTAGAAGCAAGACAAATCTTGCTTCGATTCAAAAGAGCAATAAGGAACTTGTCTCAAGCTCGATCGAATGAAGGCCAAGATGCACCTATGCTATGCAACAATCCTCAAGAAGAACAAGCTTCTTGCAAATTAAATGACCAAGAAGAAAATGTTCAATCGAAGACACCGAATGACATAAGTTCTTTAAAATCCCACGTCAGGGTTTGGCTCCATCGGAGACTCACAATAGCACTTTCTATGTTTGATCATTCTACAATAAAAATTTCTACAAATGAAATGTCATGGAGTATTTATAGGCTATGCTAAGGATAAAACAGTAAATGGTCACAGGTGACCAATAAAAACAAGCCACGCAGGGCTGAGTTAATGTGTGTATTCGGAAGCCTTGACTTTATAGCTTGGTTGCTTGCTCGAACACATTTATCATCGGGCGTTCACTTGACTTCGAACACAATTTGTTGTGTTCGGCTCTGTGCTGCTCGGCGCCAAGAGTTGGTGTTCGGTCACTTTATCCTCGGGCTCAAATTTGAAGATGTAGCTTTCGGTTATTAAGCTAGGCCACTCAGCTTCGAAGTAGTTTCTTTCCTTCGACCAAGCCAAGTGAATGTGAACATCGTGTAGCAGCTTGGCTTGGCTTCGTGTCATCCGCCTCAGTGGATCGAACACTTGATCAGCACGTGTTCGGGCTGCATCATCCTCCCCTTCTTAAGAAGATTTCGTCCTCGAAATCGAGCCCTCTTCATCCTCCGAAGTGTGACCTACAACACAAGGAGCTAAGTGAGCAACATTAAAGGTGTTGGACACATTATACTCACCAGGGAGGTCGTTCACGTAAGCATTGTTGTTAATCTTGCTCAGCACTTGAAATGGACCATCCCCTCGAGGAGCCAACTTTCCTTTCCTTTGGTTCGTGAAGCGTTCCTTTCTGAAGTGAACCCAAACCCAATCTCCCTACTTTAATTCCAACTTTTTACGCCCCTTGTTTTTCTTCGATGAAACCTTTGCATAAGCTTCCTTGAGGTTCTTCTTCACCTTTACATGCAACTCGATAAAGGCAGTGGCTCGCCGAGTACCTTCAAAATCAATAACAGAATCTCGAGGCAATGGGGTTAAATCAAGTGGAATCAAAGGATTAAAATAATACACACATTCGAACGGGGTCATGTTTATCATTCGATGCACCGTTCGATTGTATGCAAACTTCATTATGGGCAAGCGATCAGCCCAGTTTCCGACCTTGCCTTTGGTCATTGCTCAAAGCAAAGATCCCAAGGTTCGGTTAACTACCTCGGTCTGTCCATCAGTCTGAGGATGGTGAGACGTCGAGAATAGTAGTTTGGTGCCGAGGGCACCCCACAAACATTTCCAAAAATGAATCAAGAACTTTGAATCTCGATCACTCACAATAGTACGAGGCACACCATGCAATTTCAACACATTAGAAATAAACAAAGTAGCTACATGTTGTGCATCATCACACTTTTTGCAAGGAATAAAGTGAGCCATTTTGGAAAAACGGTCGACTGCGACAAAGATGCTATCATGTCCCCCCCCCCCCCCCGACCTCGGTAACCCCTACACAAAGTCCATGGATATATCAACCCAAGGTCGATCAGGCACAGGCAACGGGGAATACAAACCATGAGGGCTGGACTTCGATTTAGCTTTCTTGCAAACGAGACAAGCGTTGCAAAGCTTTTCCACATCTCACCGCATTTTTGTTCAATGGAACTGCTCGGTTAAGAAACCAAGAGTTTTATCGACACCGAAGTGTCCCATCAAACCACCGGAGTGAGCTTCTCGAACCAAAAGCTCTCTCCACGATGACACTAGCACATAAACCCTCCCATTCTTGAAGAGGTAGCCATCGTGCCACTGATATTTCTCAACCCTTCGGCCACTCAAGATTGCGTCACGAACGCATTTCAACTTGGGATCGTCTTCGTACATCGACTTGATGCTTTCGAATCCCATGAGCCTCGAGGCGAGAGTGGTCGCTAAGGCAAATAATGCTGCCAATGGGCGAGTGCTCGAACGAGGGCATACAACTCCTTGTCATACGTAGAGTAGTTCAAGGTTGCACCCTTAAGCTTTTCGCTAAAGTAAGCGATCGGCTTCGATTCTTGCATCAGCACTCCTCCAATCCCAACTCCGGATGCATCACACTAGACTTCGAATGCTTTGCCGAAATCAGGGAGTTGCAACAACGGGGCAGAGCAAAGCCTCTGTTTCAACTCTTGGAAAGCCCTCTCTTAGGACTCTCCCCACTCAAATGGATGGTCTTTCTTTACCAACTCGGTTAAAGGAGCTGCCACGGTGCTAATGTCACGAACAAACTTTTGGTAAAAGCTAGCTAAGCCATGGAAGCTACGAACTTGTGATACCAAGGTTGGAGTTGGCCAATCTTTGATGGCTTCGACTTTTGACTCGTCGACTTCAACACCATTAGCACTGACAAAGAATCCTAGGAAGACTACACGTTAGACACAAAAGTCACATTTCTTGAAGTTAGCATATAACTTCTCTTCTCTAAGCTTATCAAGCACTAGCCTTAGGTGTTCGACATGTTCATCCACAGATTTACTATAAATAAGGATGTCATCGAAGTAAACGACAACAAACTTATTTATGAACGGTTTGAGCACATGGTTCATCAGTCGCATGAATGTGCTCGGTGCGTTGGATAAGCAAAAAGGCATCAGCAACCATTCATAGAGACCGAATTTGGTCTTGAATGCGGTTTTCCACTCGTCTCCGGGTTTCGTTCGGATTTGGTGGTAACCTGACCTGAGGTCGATCTTCGAAAAGCATTAATAACCACTTAACTCATCTAGCATGTCATCTAATCGAGGGATAGGATGACGATACTTTACCATTATTTTGTTGACTGCTCGGCAATCAACACACATTCGCCAAGTTCCATCTTTCTTCGGGACAAGGATAACAGGAATGGCGCAAAGACTCAAGCTCTCTCGAACGAGGCCCTTGTTCAGCAACTCATCAACTTGCCGTTGGAGATCTTGGGTGTCTTCGGGATTACACCAGTATGCAGGTTTGTTGGGGATTTGCGACCCCGGTACGAAATCAATTTGGTGCTCGATTCCTCTTAACGGAGGTAATCCACCAGGCATTTCTTCGGGAAACATGTCTCCGAAGTCCTGCAAAACACTTTGTACAGCACTAGGCAAAGGGTTATCGTTAGAAATATCATCATTAGAGTTTAGAAAGATACCTTTGTGCACGAGGCAAATCATCATCTGATCATTGTCGCTGCCTCGTAGATACTCACCCGGTTGCATGATTGCGCATATACTTCTTACTTCGGGCGGTAAGTTTGTGTCTTCAGCCACAATTTTTGTTCCCATCGGAAACTTTGCTTTGGCCACTTCTTTCAATTCTTTCATTCTTTTATAGTCTTCGCTGACTTGTTTGGGAGACAAGGGTTTGAGTATGAAACTCTTCCCTTCGAGCTTAGCAGTGTAAGTGTTGGATCTTCCGTTGTGAACAACCTACTGATCATACTGCCATGGTCGACCCAGTAGCATATGACAAGCCTGCATCGGCACCACATCGAACATCATTTCATCTTGATATTCTCCAACTCTAAACTTGATCCACACTTGTTTGACAACCCTCAATTCTCCACACTCATTCAGCCATTGTAATCTGTAAGGATGGGGATGTTTCAAAGTAGGTAGTCCCAATTGGGAAACCAAGGTTTGGCTCACCACATTCGCACAACTACCTGAGTCAATGATCATCGAACAAACTTTCCCTCTTACCCGACATCGGGCATGGAAAAGATTTTCTTTTTGGTTGTCCTTTTCTTCGAGAGTCATGCAGCTCAAATTCCTTCGAACCACAAGAAACATTACCAGATGATCAGCTTTGGCAGCTTCACGACCATCATCATCTTCAGCTCGGTCAATCTCCTCGAAATTATCCTCTTCGGTGTCACTCGCTTGCTCACAAACATCTCCATTATCGAGCACAAGCATAACTTTGCGAGTTGGACACTCTTTTGCCATGTGACCATAACCTTTGCATTTATGACACTGAATATTTGAAACACTAGGAGAATTAAGTTGAACTTTTCCTCCCACTTCTCTTTGTTGGTTAACGGTCACACCATTTTCGAAGGGTTTCTTCGAATCTCGAACAGGGTTAGCATTTTTTGGATTTGGACTCTTCCATTCTTTACCTCGGTTCAAAGGAGTAGAAGTAGTGACTCCTAGATACCGGTTTGCCTTATCGTCCTTAATCCATTTCTAAGCTTCGGTAGCAGCTTCGAACATATCTTCCACCGTGTGATACACGTGTAGCATTAATTAAGACGACACATCCCGAGCCAAGCTATTTTTGAACTGAATAGTCGCTTACTCTTCATCTTCTTCCAGATCAAGATTCAATCGAATTCTCAAGAACTCATCATGATACTCTTGAACTGACTTGGACCCTTGCTTTAACTCATAGAGCTTTTGAAATTGAGTTTGCCTATACTTGGCACTCAAATACTTAGCATCCATTGCTCTCTTCAACTGTGCCCAAGTAGTGACTTTGGGATAGACATTCCTTCGTCTAAGCCTCTTGTCAGCCTTCCACCACGTAGATGCATACGCTTCGAACGATGCAATGGCATGGGCAGCGTTTCTCTCTTCGGTCATCTCATTGGTTTCAAAGATTCACTCCATTTTAAGCTTCCATTCAAGATATTCATCCGGATCACTAGTTCCTCTGAAGGGTAGAATAGTGACCTTGACACTGTTCAAGTTTGAATCTCGAGCACCTCGAATCAGTTCGGGATACTCATCATAGTAATCATCAGCCTCACGCTCAATATTCCGATCAATATTTGCGCCTCGGCCTCGACCTCAGAAATTTCCTCGACCTCGTTGAACTTGCCTTCGTTGAACGAACGGCTGCTCATATTCAGGTTCGGCATCAGGAAATTCTCCCTCATCGACCCCTTCATCAACGACCTCAGCTTGTCTTCGGGCCATTGGAAGTGGTACTCTTTCACCTCTAATGCGGGGCATACCACCTCAAGGCCTTTCACTAGGAGTCAAGCTAAGTTGATCCAAGACACTCATCTCCACTTGACTTGGAAGGACATGGAAGAAGGCTCCGAGAGTGGCTTGAAGATCATGAATTGGAGTGCCATGCAAGGAGGATCGCCTAGGCTACTTGGAGAGGTCTCCGGACCACATTTTGAGGCATTCCAAGGAGCCACAGGAGGACGCGAACCGCGCACTCTACTAGGCGGACCGCCTCCTCAACTCTCTGAAGTTTCCACCAACACAGTAGGCGGACCGCCCCTGTACACAGGCAGACCGCCCACTCCACTGCAAGGCTGAACAGGAGGGGCGCCTATTGGAGTTGACTGGGCACCTACTGGGGCGCCTACTCCACTGAAGAATGTGACGGGACACCTCATTAAATTACTATGTTTTGACTATTATAGCCCTACATGGCCTTTGTTATTTTAACCCACTTTGGGGGGTACTTTAGGGCTTTCATTATGTCTAAGTGAAGCCTATAAATACTTCACTTGTCTTCATTGAACCTTAGCTTACTTTGATTATTGTTGAATGATGAATAGAGTTGAACTCTTGTTTATGAAGAAAACCCTTTTGTTGGCTTGAATTCACTAGCGGATCCTAGTTGATTATCGAACCGACACCCGATCATTCTATTTGCGAGTTTCGGGTGCGACTCGAGGGTGGTTGCTTAGCGTAGGCTCTTCTTGACACCGATACGAGGGTATCACGGAACAAGTTCTCTGTGGTCACTTAGTAGGGAGTTCGAGACGCGTCTCGTTCCCTTTATCGTTCTTTTGTCTTTTGATTTCGATCCTTATCATCTTGGTATCAGAGCAAGGCTCGGGTTTTATTTCTACAAACCACCGACCCTTGGTTCTTCGTGCCTAGGTTAGTTATGAGTTTAGGTTCTTGTTTATTGTTTTTGAAAAGAAGAAAAAACACAAAAAAATAGAAAAGTTGAAAAAAACACCAAAAAAAAAAAAAAAATTGATTGTATGTTCTTGATTTGATGGACCCGTTATGTGATTGATATTGGGGTTTGTTCCTTATCGGAAACCCGTTCTTTTGGTACCATAAACACAAGATTTGAAGTTGAAACACAAGATTTGAAAATTTGAAACCCTTTGAAAATTTGAAAGTTTGAAACCCTAAGCTTGAAATTGATGAACATAGTGGATTGCTTGTTTTTGATTGGGGTTTGATAAAAGTTGTTGGGGTTTGATCTTTGTGATTGAAACAATATTTGGGTACCTTCGGATTGCTAAAACAACGTGAGAATTATCGGATTTTTTGGTGCAAAACCAAGAAAACACGAGTTGGGACTGTGCTGAAAACCCAGAAGGCGGACCGCCCAAAAAGTAGGCGGGGCGCCTACCCAACTCTCTGATCAGAGGCGGACTGCCCCGGTGTCTAGGCGGATCGCCCACTGAGCAACAGGTGGGGCGCCTGTTTTGCTGAAAATTGTGAACGGGTAGATTTTCGTAGGATCTCTTGTTTCTTTGATTGCATTGCATCTAGCTAGTACTTGTTTGAGTAATCTTGCGTACTTGAATTGTACTAGCCCTTCGAAGCTTTTAGGAAACTCAAGCCAAGATAGGAGAGTAGAATTCGAAGAAGGCTCGTAGTACCATTTGACTCAAGTCCTCACTTAAAGAGCTTATCGTTCCAATAGAGTCACATCAACTCCACTCACCCCGGAGTGCATTTGGCTTGTGAGTTGAGTGATTAAGTTGAGGTTTGTTGATCAACTTTGTGAAGCTTTGAGTCTTCAAACTTGTGTGAAATATCCACCACCACTAAACGAGTGACCCGATTGAAACACTTGTGAGGGAGTGAGTGAGGATACTACACTAACGTTTGCTTGTTTTGTAGGTACGATGGCCAATGAAGGTGATGATTTCACTAAGAATGCCTTTGCTACTATCCTTGCCAAATTAGATAGTATGAACTTGAGGATTGAGAATCTTGAAAGGGTGACATCAAGTACCCTAGTTGAGCAAGGGACTTCTAATGTCCAATCGGAGAAAGAGACCCCGAGTGTCCAAGTTGAGAAAGGGGCCCCGAGTGCCCAAGTTGAAGCCGTTGAGGGTACAAGTAGCTCAACCTTTACCCTGGAACAAGTTGTTGAGTTTCTTAATCAACAACGGGTGAAGGAGGATCGTGATCGAATTGAACAAGTGTTGGGCAATACCCAATGATTGACACTTCCTAATCTTATGGGCAATCCCCAAAGGAATGTTCCACTTCCCGGACCAATCCGGAATGTTCAACCTCTTGAGCAAGTTGCACAAGATCAAGAAGGGGAGGAGGATGATTATGGTGATGGTAGGTATGATGCTTATTATCAATTTAGGATTCGGAATGTGGATAGGGGTAGAGGCCGAGGTCGAGGGCCACCCATGGGGTATGTTGGAGGGAATGTTAGGAGGGATCTTGGTGGTTATGGAGATCACTTTGAAGGCCAACCGGAGCCTTACCAAGGAGGTCGTGACAAAAACAATCTTAATAGTGTGAAGCTCACTATTTCTTCTTTCAAAGGAACTAGTGACCCGGTGGAGTATATTGAATGGAAGTTGTCCATGGAGCGGATATTTGACACCAATGATATGCCCGAGGTGAAGAAGACCAAGTATGCAATATCTTCCTTTGAATCCTTTGCTTCTACTTGGTGGGAGTCGGTCAAGAGGAATAGAAGGAGGACGGGGATGGCTATCAATCTTACTTGGGAGGAGTTGATCCGTGTGATGGATGAGAAGTACTTAACTAACCAATACCGTGTGGACCAACACAAGCGTCTCTATGAGTTGAAACAAGGTTCCAAAATGGTTGGGGAGTACTTCAATGAATTTGAGCAAGTCTGGATGAATCTAGACTTGGATGAGGAAGATAATGAGACGGCCATGATTCGATTTAAAGGAGGCTTGAACCGAGACATAGCTTCACAATTGAAGTTTCACAAGTACAATGATCACTACAAGCTATGTGAAGATGCGGTTGAAGCCGAGAAATGGCTCAAAGAGGAGAAATCCCTTCGCTACAAGAGTAGTACTACTACTCCCATGAGCAAGCCAAAGGAGTGGAAGACTCCTACTACAAATACAAGATTCCCAAATGTAAGTTGTGCAAGTGCTAGCAAGGATGTGAAGAAACCTTATGAGAAGTCTACACAACATGTGGGAGGTAACTCTAAAACTCACTTGAGTAATCCTATCTCTACTTCTACTCAATGCTATAAATATAAGGGTTATGGACATATTTCCAAAGATTGCCCTACCCGAAAAACTACGGTTCTTGTGGGTGACTTGGTGTATGAACAAGATAGTGAACCCGAGGATGATGAAGTAGAGTGAGATGAGGAGGTTGATGATGGGGAGGATGCAATTGAGGATGATGATCCCCATGCCTTCCTTGTTGTGAGGAGGAGCTTAGGTGCCATGTTTGTGGAGGATGGTGAGACTTTACAAAGGGAGAACCTCTTCCACGCTAGATGCTGAGTCATGGGTATTGTTTGTTCCATGATTATTGACTTGGGGAGTTGTGCCAATATCATTAGCCAATCACTAGTTTCCCAATTGAAGATACCCACCTTGAAACACCCAAATCCTTATCGTTTGCAATGGCTTAGTGAGTGTGGTGAATTGAAGGTGGTAAAGTAAGTCATGATTAAATTCGAGATAGGGAACTATGTGGATGAACACATGTTTGATGTTGTACCTATGCAAGCATGCCACCTTCTCTTTGGAAGGACTTGGCAATTTGATAGACATGTGGTTCATGATGGTCGTGCAAACACCTACACGGTGAAGCACGAGGGAAAGAAGTTTGTGCTTAGACCCTTAACTCCCAAGCAAGTTAGTGATGATTACAAGCGTATGAGAGAGTTGAGAGAGGCTGCAAAGGCTAAGTCGGTTGTTGAGACTATTCCTTTGGCCGAGAGCTTGGTGGTGACTCCACCATCTTCTACCGGTAGCATATGTGCCATGATGCAACCGGGTGAGCTTTTGAAAGGAAATGATGGCAACAAACTACTCATTTGCCTAGTGCACAAAGGTATGATCCTTACTTCCAAATTTGATTATTCTTCTAACCCTTTGCCTAGTGCTTTTGAAAATGTTTTGAAGGATTTTGGGGACATGTTCCCGGATGAGATGCCCGATGGCTTACCTCCCTTGAGGGGTATTGAACATCAAATTGACTTTGTCCCGGGATCTCAAATCCCAAACAAGCCGGCATATAGAAGCAATCCCGAGGACACAAGGGAGTTGCAAAAGCAAGTAGATGAGTTGCTTACCAAAGGCTTGGTGAGGGAGAGTTTGAGTCCTTGTGTCGTGCCCGTGATTCTTGTTCCAAAGAAGGATGGCACTTGGAGAATGTGAGTGGATTGTCGTGCGGTCAACAAGATCACGGTAAAGTATCGACATCCCATACCTCATTTGGATGACATGTTGGATGAGCTTAGTGGTTCTAGTATCTTTTCGAAGATAGACCTTAGGTCCGGTTACCATCAAATCCGGATGAAACCCGGGGATGAATGGAAAACCGCATTCAAGACCAAATTTGGTCTATATGAATGGTTGGTGATGCCCTTTGGCCTCTCCAACACACCTAGCACTTTCATGAGACTAATGAACCACGTGCTAAAGCCTTTCATCAACAAGTTTGTGGTCGTCTATTTTGACGATATATTGATCTATAGCAAATCAAAAGACGACCATATTGACCACCTTAGGCAAGTCCTGGAAGTGTTAAGAGCCGAAAAGCTCTATGCTAACTTTAAAAAGTGTGCCTTTGGTGTTGAGAAGGTTGTCTTCCTTGGGTTTTTTGTGCTTGCCCAAGGAGTGGAGGTGGATGAGTCTAAGGTGGAGGCCATACGTGATTGGCCAACTCCTACCACCGTGACTCAAGTGAGGAGCTTTCATGGTCTTGCTAGTTTTTATAGACGATTTGTAAAAGACTTTAGCTTCATTGCCGCTCCACTCACCGAATTGGTGAAAAAGGACAAACCTTTTGTTTGGGGAGAGCCTCAAGAGAAGGCCTTCCAAGAATTGAAACGTAGGTTGAGTACCGCCCCTCTATTGCAATTGCCCAACTTTGGAAAGGCATTTGAGGTTGAATGTGATGCCTCGGGGGTGGGAATTGGTGGTGTTTTAATGCAAGATGGAAAACCCATAGCCTACTTTAGTGAGAAATTGAAGGGTGCATCCTTGAACTACTCTACGTATGACAAGGAGATGTACTCCTTAGTGAGAGCTCTTGCTCATTGGCAACACTACCTTTGGCCTAGAGAATTTGTGATTAAGAGTGATCATGAGTCACTCAAACATCTTAGAGGCCAAGAGAAATTGAACAAGTGTCATGCCAAGTGGGTAGAGTTCATTGAGTCTTTTCCTTATATTATCCAATACAAGAAAGGGAAAGACAATGTTGTGGCGGATGAACTTTCTAGGAAGTTTGCTCTAGCCACCACTCTTGCCTCCAAGCTCATGGGTCTTGAGAGTATTAAGTTGATCTATGCTCAAGACCCTAAGCTAAAGAGCATTCACGAAGCTCTTGAAAAGGGAGAAAGAGTTGACAAGTACCAATGGGTTGATGGCTATATCTTTAAAAATGGTAGAGTGTGTGTTTCCGAGTCCTCTTGGAGGGAATTGCTTATTCATGAAGCTCATTGTGGGGGCTTGATGGGACACTTTGGGAGAAACTAGACCTTGGCCATTCTCATGGAACAATTCCATTGGCAAAAAATGGGGGTTCAAGTTGAAAAGTCTGGGGGGGTCATGATAGCATTTATGTTGTCGTGGATAGGTTTTCCAAAATGGCTCACTTCATTCCTTGTAAAAAATGTGATGATGCACAACATGTTGCTTCTTTGTTCATTGATAATGTGTTAAAGCTACATGGTGTGCCTCAAACCATTGTGAGTGATAGGGACACCAAGTTCCTTAGCCATTTTTGGAGGAGCTTGTGGGGTGCTCTTGGCACCAAGCTCTTGTTCTCTACATCCCACCACCCTCAAACGGATGGCCAAACCGAGGTGGTGAACCGAACTTTGGGTGCTCTTCTTAGAGCTATGACTCGAGGTAAGACCGGGACGTGGGTTGATAAGTTACCCCTCATGGAGTTTGCCTATAACCGTACATTGCATAGTTTGATTGGCATGACTCCATTTGAATGTGTTTATGGATTTAACCCCTTGATTTCCCTTGATCTAACCCCTTTGCCAAGGGAAATGGTTGCTAATTTTGAAGGGAAAAGCCGATCAAAAGCTATGATTGAGCTCCATGCTAAAGCCAAGAAGAATTTGGAGGAAGCCTATGCCAAGGTTGCTTCCAAGAAGAACAAGGGAAGGAAGAAACTTGAGCTCAAAAAGGGAGATTGGGTGTGGGTGCACTTCCGCAAAGAGAGGTTCCCAAACCTTAGGAAAGGGAAGTTGGCACCCCGTGGAGATGGAGCATTTCAAGTGCTTTCCAAGATCAACAACAATGCCTATGTGATTGACCTACCCGGTAAGTATAATGTGTCCAATACTTTTAATGTGACTGACTTGACCCCTTTTGATGTAGGGGATAGTGATGCCGGAGAGGAGGAGGCCATGGTTTTGAGGACGAAACCTTCCCAAGAAGGGGAGGATGATGCGGGGCATACCACCTCAAGGCCTTTCACTAGGAGTCAAGCTAAGTTGATCCAAGACACTCATCTCCACTTGACTTGGAAGGACATGGAAGAAGGCTCCGAGAGTGGCTTGAAGATCATGAATTGGAGTGCCATGCAAGGAGGATCGCCTAGGCAACTTGGAGAGGCATCCGGACCACATTTTGAGGCATTCCAAGGAGCCATAGGAGGAGGCGGACCGCACACTCTACTAGGCGGACGACCCCTTCAACTCTCTGAAGTTTCCACCAACACAGTAGGCGGACCGCCCACTCCACTGCAAGGCTGAACAGGCGGGGTGCCTATTGGAGTAGGCTGGGCACCTACTGGGGCGCCTACTCCACTGAAGAATGTGACGGGACACCTCATTAAATTACTATGTTTTGACTATTATAGCCCTACATGGCCTTTGTTATTTTAACCCACTTTGGGGGGTACTTTAGGGCTTTCATTATGTCTAAGTGAAGCCTATAAATACTTCACTTGTCTTCATTGAACCTTAGCTTACTTTGATTATTGTTGAATGATGAATAGAGTTGAACTCTTGTTTATGAAGAAAATCCTTTTGTTGGCTTGAATTCACTAGCGGATCCTAGTTGATTATCGAACCGACACCCGATCATTCTATTTGCGAGTTTCGGGTGCGACTCGAGGGTGGTTGCTTAGCGTAGGCTCTTCTTGACAACGATACGAGGGTATCACGGAACAAGTTCTCTGTGGTCACTTAGTAGGGAGTTCGAGACGCGTCTCGTTCCCTTTATCGTTCTTTTGCCTTTTGTTTTCGATCCTGATCAACCTCGAGGAATGCCCAAGTGTTGATAATCAGCTTGGGGCTTGCCCAAGTTTAGTTGTTGTTCTTGGGGATTGCCCAAGATTTCCTTTCGAATAGCCTCGATCTTCAACTTATGTTGTCGAACAAGCTCAGCATACAGCTCAGGTTTCATCGGAGTGGAGTTGCTAGTCCCAGCGCCGGACCCAGGTAAGGCTACGGATACACTCCCTTGCTCGAGTTGAGCTACTCGAACAGTTACTCCTCTTACTTCAGCACTGATGCCTTGTATCGCAGCCATGATATCGGCTAACGACACTTCGGGCTTCTCAATACCTGTGCCATCGCCTCCATTCCCAACCATGGTACTTGCACGAATCAAAGACCAAATAAAATGTTAAGGTTGGAAATCACCTCTCACACTCCCTCACCTTTGATGGGTGGCACACGGGTCCACTCAATTTATGGGTTAGATTTTTGGTCACTTAAGAACTTGTAGCCAATGGCTTCCTCGGTTGATCAACTTCTCTCAGTTCCTTCGAATTTGACAAGTTACTTTGTCTCCTTCGGGATGAGTGAATTGATATGTCTCGATGGAACGGACGCTATTTACTCTTGCGCTTCGGAAGTCAAAGAATTTTCTACGCAATTTGGACTTCGGTCACCTACACACGAGTTCCTATACGCTCAAATGAGTTAGTACGACCTCGAGTAAGAAGAATTACTCCAGTGATCCACTAACTAGATTTATCGAATACAAGAAAAGTGAAAACCTAGGAGAATCTACCCTTCGATTCCTCTTTGGAATCCCTTTCGAACACACCAACTCTTGTTCGTGCAAGAGTGGTCCCTCCTTAGTACGGATAGGGTTTTACCTTATCCAATTCTCTTTTCTAGCCGACAACTTTTCACCTGGGGTTTTAATCTTTACACTTTACCCCTTTCTTCTTCAATGGAACAGTGACGATTTTAACTCCGGTGTACGGATAAATTTTCACTTTGTTCACTGACCAAGATTTTTAACAGACTTTGAGCTGCTCTTTCAACTCCGGTAACAACACAATGGAGGAAATCAGTTCAAAGTTCCTACAGCTAAGACTCAGCTCTTCGTGTTCGTACGCTGTTACAAACGTAAAAATTTTTTGGCGTACGGACGACGGTTCAAATCATAGAACTTCGAAATTTTAAGCACATGCAACCCAAAATACTCAAGAACCACCAGTCTTCATCGGCATCAACCAAGACACGCTGGGGTTCAAGTTCAGTCACCACTAGATCAAAATAGTCCAAAATTTTGTCAAGAAACCCTAGTCACAAACTATGTAAGTCGGGTACGCAAATTGATCCTTGGACAGTGGTGAATATTAATCAATGGTTGTTTGATTCAAACAACCAACAATCAACCGAAATTTTTGAATTTTCTTTTTCTACTTTTTGGTTTTTTTGTAAAAAACACCACAGCAACAACAATCAACAACAAGGAAGAAAGCTGAAACCGGAGACACAAAGCACGAATAAACGAACAGGATTTGAGATTGTAAGAACAAACTCAAACCTTGCTCTGATACCAAGATGGTGCAAGCAAATTTTAAACTCAAATTTTAAGCTCAACACGAAGAACGCGGAAGAAACAACAAGAAAATAAAGGTAGAAGCAAGACAAATCTTACTTCGATTCAAAAGAGCAATGAGGAACTTGTCTCAAGCTCGATCGAATGAAGGCCAAGATGCACCTATGCCTTCTTGCAAATTGAATGACCAAGAAGAAAATATTCAATCGAAGACACCGAATGACACAAGTTCTTTAAAATCCCACATCGGGGTTTGGCTCCATCGGAGACTCACAATAGTACTTGCTATGTTTGATCATTCAACACTAAAAATTTCTACAAATGAAATGTCATTGAGTATTTATAGGCTATGCTAAGGATAAAACAGTAAATGGTCACAGGTGACCAATAAAAACAAGCCATGCAGGGCTGAGTTAATGTGTGTATTCGGCAGCCTTGACTTCGTAGCTTGGTTGCTTGCTCGAACACATTTGTCATCGAGCGCTCACTTGACTTCGAACACAATTTATTTTGTTCAGCTCTGTGCTTCTCGGCGCAAAGAGTTGGTGTTCGGTCACTTTGTCCTCAGGCTCAAATTTGAAGATGTAGCCTTCAGTTCTTGAGCTCGGCCACTCAGCTTCGGAGTAGTTGCTTTCCTTCGACCAAGCCAAGTGAATGTGAACATCGTGCAGCAGCTTGGTTTGGCTTCGCGGCCTCGGTGGATCAAACACTTGATCAGCACGTGTTCGGGCTGCATCAAGTTAGCTTAGCCAGCTCTTGACTAGCCTCATAACTGAGGACATCGAAGTAACCCAAAGACTAGCTATCCGTACATTGGGGACTGTTCCCTTTAGAGTTAGCCTAGTTATTTGTCGCCCAAAGTGGCTTTCTAATAAGAATTTTCCTAAGTCTCAATATGACTAAGGGTTTATGTAAATCGCCTCGAAACTCATCAATGGAATAAAACTTGATTCAATTTCTTTTTTATTCAATGCATGAAGGCCAGTTTTTATTATGCCTCGGCTCGAAAACAAAGCGTCGTTCTAAGCTAGCTTACATTCAAATTTATCCAAGTCTTGAAAGCAAATATTCAAGTGACATATCAAAAGCTTTAAAAAATAAAGCAAAGATTAACACTGAGAAAACACTCAAATTCATCAAAAGGCTCGAAGGCCAACATGAGAGTATCTACAATGGCTCAAGGCCTAAGCAAAAAACAAAAGGTACATAGACAAGACATCACTCCTCGCCCCCAGAAGTTGAAGCATCAGAATCCTCATTCCTTTCGTCCTCGTTGCTTGAGTTTTCACTGCTCGAGGGAAGCTGGTTCAACAGTTATTGGGCCTTCACAACGTCGCTTTCAGCCTATGCTATCTCTGCATCCAGATCCGCCCCAGCTTGGCATTGTTTGAGGGTCGTTAACGTCATTTGACTGATGGTCCAATTCTTTTCAACTTTAGCCCTTGTAGCTCCCATCTTCTTCCTTGATGAAGAAGTAGCTATTTTACTCCGAATGGTCACCATTTCAGTCTCGTAACACTCTTTCTCTGCAGTTAGCTCATTTATTTTGAGGGAGTACTCCTTCATCTTAGAGAGATACTTCTCAGCATTTCTATTGAGGGAAGCTTTGGCCTCATCGGTTATCCTTTTCCGCTCAGCTTCGAGCTCAGTCTTCAAAGTCTCCTACAAAGCGATCATTCTAGCCTCGGTAGCAGAGGCAGCTTCGCGGGCATTGGCTGCTTCGAGGTCAGACTTGTCAGTAGTCATTCGAGCATTATCCAACTCTATATTGGCATCAAAAAGTCGCTTCTCCAAGTTAACTATTCGAGATTGGAGGTCATCCCTTATTCGGTCTCATTCATCCTTGGTTTCTTATAGAATGGAGACTTAATGGGTCTCAATCTCGGTAGCCCTGATCGCGTGTATGTATCCCTGCATGGAATTAACTAAGGAGTTAAGGCAAGAAAGGGGGACGGTATAATCTGAAGAAAAGGTAAGAGAAGCAAGAATACTTGAATGGCATGCTGGGCTACATTAGCCATCAACTCAGCAATAGGTGATTTCTTGAGGCGCTCTCACTCTAATGGCCCGAGGAGCCCTCTGCAGCTGATGGGAACCGCCACTTTATTATCTAGGAGGAAAAGGTTGGAGGGAAGTTCAACTCTCCTAACTTCCCTTCGGGGAATTGAGTCGTGAATGGGTTCAGATGCAGCTCGTGAGGCATTTTCCTCAGTGTGAGGGGTCTCATCCACACTCTTCCCCTGTTCGCTGATGAAGGAAATTCCTCTTCAATTTTATCAGCTGGTTGTGTTGACGCCTCGAGGTCGATAGGCTCGACCTCACTTTGAGCTTCCACCTCTTTGGGCTCGTCAACCAAACACCTACGTGGAGAAGTGACCACCTCGGGGTTGACGCCCTTTTCTACTCTAGCCTGCTTGGACCCAATGGACTTCTTCGAAGCTTGTCTCTTCCTTTTCGGAGCTTTAAAAAAGGGAAGAAGAAGAAAGAATCAGCAAAGAATGATGGTATTAGATGTTAGAAAAAAAAAAGAGATATGTTTACCCTGGTCTGTTGGCCCCTCTGGAATAATCTTTTCTTCTTTCTTTTCCTTCTTCTTTTCGAGGGATCCGACCAAATCCTCGAGTTCATTCAACGCTTCCCCAGTCTCGGGGACTTCTTCTTTTTATCATTCTTCTTCTTCTCCTTCGGCGTAGTAACCGCCCTACTGGGGAAACCTGTAAAAAGCAAGGACTAGTAAGGAAAAGACCTTAGAAGGACAGGTCGACAGAAGGAAGGAATAACTAACCATGACGCTTGCATGACCATTGGTTTTCATTTAAGGCAGCCAAGATCATCCACGATCTCTCTTCTCTTTTCTCTTGGCTTCGCCTTGATAATGGCTTGTACCTAAGTAGTCAGATCATCGGGAGGTATGATTGGAATCGACTCGGCTGAAAAAGGGCAAAGCTGAAAGTTAGAGGTAAAAATGATGAAGTAAGAATTTGATAAAAGTAACCGAGCCAAAAGCTTACGCATTCGGTTTCACCGCTCGGGAAAAACAGGCTTCGAGGATAAAGGCTAGTAGGCAGTAAAACGAAGCGTTCGTTCCATCCTCGGTCCTCAGTGTCCTTGCCTTTTGTGATTAAGGAGAACTTGCCTCGTTTATTGAGTTGGACAATCCTATCCTTATGTAGAGTGGGAGAAAAAAGGTAGATGAAGTGATCGAAAGTGAAAGAGACACCCGCTCTTTTGCTCAAATAGTCAAGGCATTGAATGACCCTTCAGAAACCAGGGCTAATTTGAGCTATGCACACGTTATATTTTCAGCAGAACGAGTCCACCACTTCGTGAATAGGAAGATTAAATCCTATTGTGACGGGGTATGTGTACACGAAAGAGCTCTCATCTACTATGTTGTAGGTTCGGCTCTCCGGAGCTGGGATGCCAACTTGGACCTCGGGGCCCCACTTGCAGTCTTCCCCAACCAAATGAATATTGGCTTGTGTGATCAGGCTCGGAGTGTCTCTCACTGGAATGTTTCTATTTCTTCGGATACCAGCTTCGGTTTGGACATGCATCATGAAGTCATTCCAGAGGTCAAGCTTCGAGGGAATGACATCCTCGTGCGTAAGTTCTCTCAAGGGAGACTTCTCTCTCTTGAGGTTTGAAGTTTCTGACTCAACACCACCAACCTCTGTGGTAGTATTTTCTTCTTTGCCGTCCATCTCTTCAATGTTAGCGGTGACTTTGCGTCGCCTTGGGATCAAATCGCTAGGGTGCGATGTTGCTTCTGTGTTGTCATCCAACGGCGGAAGAATATTTAGGAGTACTGGAACATTTACCAATTCATCGCCAACAACCTTGGTGGCAACATCAGGAGTCCTCTCTTCAAAAGGACCTGAGGAATTTTGTACAGAATGTGTAGCAGACATTTTTGCAGAGTAATTGGTAAAGTTCTTAAATCAGAAGAAGTTCAAAATGTAACTTTGCTGTAAAGGATTACCGTTGATAAAAAGATTGAAAGTGAGGAGGAATGAAAATAAGTTGAGGTATTTATAGTGGAAGGGTCATCATTGCATTTATATGGGGAAGGAGCAGCGAAAAGTTGCACCCAATCAACGGAAGCCGTGTGTGATGGATGGGAATATGGAGTGACAGCCGCCGTTTTCGAAATTCATAGCGCACGAATAGCCACGTCGATTTCCCGCTGAATTTATTCCACCCCTCGAAAAATCCTATCTATTATCTGAGGGGTGGGGGACTATCTATATTGGGTGAAAATTTACCGAGCCTAGACTCCAGAGCTCGAGGCATAGTAGGGTCGAATCTTCTAAAGATCACCCCTTGAAGAAGTTGGCTTTAACCTCGAGGCTAGACGCCTCGAGTGAGAATGAGTCATGACTATTTGTTACTGCTCGGTGCAACTAAAAGGCAACCACCAACGAGGCGTGCAGTTTACCCCTCGATGAAGAGTCAGTCTTCGGTGGATAGGGTTCTACCTTTTATAACCGACGACCGTTGCCCACATATTTAATAGGGAGATCATGGTCTAACCATGATCAGAACGTGGAGTAATGGCTATTAAACACATTTATTGCTCTCCTTACTCTTGTAAACTATATATAGTGATGAAAAGATCATGTAAAGGCATCCACAAATATATGAAATACACTTACTCTTTGTTTCTTAGCTTTTGTCTAATTTTCTTTATCAAAGCTCTTGTCTTTTCATGGCTTTGATACAAATAGTTGCTAGTTATCCCAAAACAGTTTTGATTTGTTGTTCTAATCAAATTTAAGCTAACGCAGACATTTTCATGACCACAAGGCCATGCAAATGATATGGCTTGCTTAAGAAAATGAATTTCAAAAGTCTTTTTTTTTTCTAATTTCATACCATATTAAACTATATCACATAAATTAAAAAAGAGGACTATATATATACACAACCTGCTACACACTGAACATTCTAGGAAAATATTAGTTGGATTATGCCTATTTTACCTTCACAAATTATGTATACAAATCGAGTTTTTTTTTATGATTTTGTAAAGATATAAGGAGTACATGGTGCAAGGAATAAACAATACTATCTTCGTCTCTTTTATGTGAAGATCTTTCCTTTTTTTTGCCAGTTAAAAGAAAAAAGAATTATTTCTATATTTAGTAACGATCTAACTTTATGAGATAATTTATTGCCATAGAAATTTCTACGTTTTGTTTTAAGCTATAAATTTTAATATTTTTTTTATATCTTAAACTTTATGCCCAATCAACCACCTTTATATAAATTGGGACGGTGGTAGTAACAAAATATGGTGCAAATCATAAAAATATGCATAGTCTGGCGTGCAAAAAGCAAATAAATCCACAAAATAACGGCAATCTCATAAGGTAACAATAACTGGTCTCCCCTCGCCAACTGCCTTCTCTATTTGAACTCGTCGCACGGGGATTTCCTAATGTGTTTTACATCTCCTGTGTGGTGTGCAAGCTATTGCACAAAGAGCGGAGTTTATCCAGAGTGCACCCAAAGGGTAGCAGCTGCGGGTTCCCTAGTTTACGCAAAAAAAAAATTAAATAAATAAGAAACTAGTTGAATCATTAATTCCAAAAAAAATAAAAAATAAAAACTAATTAATTAATAAACAAGTTTGTTAACAGTTTCACCTGCAAATTACGATGTGAAATGAAGGTACAACTTCACGTATGACGTACACAACTCATTATCTAGTTTAAGGCACTATTATATTCAAATTAAATGTTCTTTTAGGCGAGACTAATTTAAATAGATTCTGCTAGTGCTATTATTTTCTTGCTAGATGCTGGTAGGGCGAAAAATGAAGAGTTTGAGTCAAATTGAGAATGGACAAGATGGTTTGAGTCAAAGTAGGAGAAAATCAAAATGGCTCACTAAAAAAATGGTTCATTATCCAATGCACTATAATTTAATTTGGTATAAGAGTTGAATCAAAATGGGCTAATGATACTATAGAGTGGATTTATTTGAAAGTAGTGTTGTGTAACCTAGGGTTTACCTTTAAATTTATATAATGGATAACGGAATGTGTCACTACTATGTTATACTTGTTGTTCATGAATGGAGGATTCACTAAGCTAGCGTTTGGATATGGATTTGGTTGAAACTTGAGAATTTGAGTTTTTGAAGTTGAGTTGAAAAATAATTTTTGGAACTTGAAGTTGTGCTTGAACATATATTTTACTTGAAAAAAAATTAAAGTTTGTGAGTGAGAAAAAGTATTTTTTCCAAAAACTCCCAACCAGTTTTTGAAAATTTGAAATCTTGGTTTCAGAATTGGGTCAAGTTGTATAAACAAACAAGTTTTTCTCAAAAAATGCTCCCAAGTTTTATAAACAAACGGGAGCTAAGCTTTTACAGGCCCAAAGCGTTAGGCAAGGAGACCTATGTCACCTTTTCTATTTGTCATTGCCATGGAGTATTTGTAAAGGGAAATGAAGAAACTAACTCTAAATGGTGATTTTAACTCTCATCCCGGATGGTCTCACTCATATCTGTTTTGCAGATGATATGCTTATATTTTGCAGGGCTGATTTGGAATCAGTAAGGCTTTTAAAAGCGCATTTAATAATTTTCTAATGCTTATGGACTAAAAGAAAATACTGAAAAGAGATCACTTTATTTTGCGGGTGTGTCAACCACTGTCAAGCAGGAGCTACTGCATGAGCTGGCTTTCCAAGAAGGGGAACTTCCCTTTAGATATCTAGGAGTTCCTCTTTCATCCAAGAAGCTGACTGTTAGTTAATGTTGGCCACTGCTAGAAAAGATTGTTAATGGACAGCAAAACTACTTTCCTGTGATGGTTGGTTATAGCTAACTAAATCAATTCTCTTTGGTGTATAACCATTGGGCCAAAATATTTCTTATGCCAAAGAAGATCATGAAGGCTAGTGAAACTGTGTACAGAACATATCTTTGGACAGGATCCCCCTCTATCTCAAAGAAGGCAGTAGTTGCTTGGGAGAAAGTGTGCTTGCCATATTCTGAAGGAGGCCTAAATGTGCTAAATATGATCTTATGGAATAGAAAAACTATCCCAAAGCAACTCTGGGCTATAGAAATGAAGAAGGACAGCCTATGGATTAAATGGGTACACAACTACTACATCAAGAGGGGGGAGCTTGAGAGTTTTGATTTACCTAAGAATACTTCTTGGGTTGTCAAAAAGATTATTGAAATAAGACAACATATAATGCAGTGTTCATCAATGCAAGGAATATTGCCTGAAAGACTGAAAGCTTTACAATGTGGAATGGCAAGTGTTCAATCAGGAAACTGTATTTGCAGCTGTTTCCTCAGCAGACAAGGGTCAGTTGGGAAAGTCTTACATTGCAGCCTAGTATTCATCCAAGACACGGGTTTATCTTATGGCTTGCGCTCCAAAAAAAGACTAGCAACAGCAGATAGACTATAAAGATTTGGCATTAAGCTCATTACGAATTGAGTATTTGTGGAACTAAGGATGAAACACTGGAACGCCTATTTTTTGAATACCAGAATATTCAAATAGTTTGGCAAAGGACACTCACTTAGATGAATATTCAGAGAGTGGGAACAGGAAGTGGAATGGGTATGCAACATGGCTAGGAAATTGGTAGGGAAGGCTTTATTGTTAGCGGTGCATTTGGATGTCCATATATGTAAAATGGAGGGAGATGAATGCTATGGGATTTCAGCAAACTAACTTCTAGCAATTTGTGTAAGGAAATTGCGATACACATCCATACAAGAGGCCAGGGCAACAACAAGTAGAAGCAAACTGTTAATTCGAATAAACTCATGGCCATGAATTTTAGTTTCTTTGCTTGTCTAATATTTAGTTAGTTAATGAGTAGAAATAGCAAAGTAAGAGCTAGAATAGTTGGTAGATAATAGGGCTGCCCATAGTATGATAAATACCGAATTATCGTATCGAACCAAAATATTTTTTACTTTGGTTTTGGTATTTGATATGTAATTTTAAAATTTTTTGTATTTGGTATGATATAAATACCGAAATACCAAAAATACCGAAATATCTAACTACATACACAAAGTATATATATTATATTTATATAAATGATAGTAATTTAATTAATCTAAATATGAGCTACTAAAACCCTAAATTAGAGAATATAAAAAAATTGTGATATATTTAATTAAAACTAATAAATATTTATAAACTAAATAAATAAAATAGTACCAATACCATAACAAATATCATTTAATGTCTTAACAGGGAGCTTTCTTCCAAGCACCATCAAAATTCAAAAGCTTATTGCTTTGTGTTAAAAGTATACTAGATTATCACAGGTAGATTTTAAGTTTTAATGAATGAATTTTTTGTATAAGCTTGTATAGTAAGATTGTGTTTAAGTTTAGATTTTGATTAGTATTATTTGTGTTTTGGAACTTTGGTATATATTTTATGGTCTTTTTATATTTTGCGCTAATGCATTACGAGGTTCCATGGTTAATTGTCAAATGAAGTTTCTTAGTTCCTTTAGCATTTCTTTGCAACATATATATCTAACATATGTAAGTCGAAGTCAAATAAACTACAGTTACCGACTTACTGTATTGAAAGCTACCGAAACCAAACAAGAAAATACCAAACCATATGACACGACCCGAATTTTTGGCTAGGCCGTGCGGGCACCCGACATGCTCCCCTAGACCCGTCGGGCGAACCCTTAACAACTGAATTAGGAAAATGAATATAAATCCAAATCATAAATAAGAATAAGACTTAGAAAAAAGTACAAATATACTGATACCTCTATGCTGTACAAAAGAAATTACAGCTAACTACCCAACATACTAGGTTTAGAGCTATCCAGACTAGACATCTAAGAGTACGAAAGAAGACAGATACCTCCTGAAGGGAGCAAAATGCAACTGAAATAATAAATAATAAACTGGTGGCCATCCGGAATAAAAGCTGGCTCACCCTAACAGCTGAAGTCGTCTTCTCTCCTGAACAACGTGGAGAACTCAATCCTGGAGCGAACCTGCCGAAACGAAATAAATAGACAAGAAACAAACAACAAACAAGGGTGAGTCAAAAGAACTCAATAAGGGGGGCAGACTAGCCACCTCAAAGAATAGGATAACTAGTCAGGGAGAAGAAAAACAGATAAACCAAATTCCTCTTGTTTAAATAATAAAAAGGCAGAGCCAAATAATAACTGGAAACACGTATGGGATCATAAACTCATACACAACCAGTGACATAAGATAGACAGAACATATAGGTTTTTAAGTATCCCGAACATAATACTGTGGCGGCGTGCAACCCGGTCCACATATTCATACTGTCGTGGCGTACAACCCGATCCATATATTCATACTGTCGCGGCGTGCAACTCGATCCATATATTCATATTGTTGCGGCGTGCAACCCGATCCATATATTCATATTGTTGCGGCGTGCAACCTGATCCATGCATTTATACTGTTGCGGCGTGCAACCCGATCCATATAACTAAAGCATATAACCCAATTAAGTACACTAAATAGTCAGAAACGTATAGGCAAACTGAAATATGTCCACAACATGGTATACATACCGCATACACACAACACAGCACAATAGTCACACACTAGTCAGTATGCGGTGCAATGAGATGGGATGAATGCGGTACAATGCAATGCAGTCACATATGCCTGATACCTATCTCCGACGCGGGACTCTCATCGTCTACCAGGAGATATATGCAATAATAATAACCCTTCACCGGCGTGGAAATCTCATCGACTACCGAGAAGTATATGCAACGATAACCCTTCACCGGCTCGGGACTCTCATCGATTACCGGGAAGTATATGCAATAATGTCCCCTCACCGGCTCGGGACTCTCATCGATTACTGGGAAGTATATGCAATGATGACCCTTTACCGGCTCGGGACTCTCATCGATTACCGGAAAATATATGCAATGATGACCCTTCACCGGCGCAGGACTCTCATCGCCAACCGGGTAGTATATGCAATGATGACCCTTCACCGGCTCGGGACTCTCATCGATTACCGGGAAGTATATGCAATGATGACCCTTCACCGGCTCGGGACTCTCATCGATTACCGGAAAGTATATGCAATGCTCAATACCAGAGTATAATGCTCATATGCTCAATGCAATACCAACAACAGGGCATAACATATAATATACAATGTAAATTCAAAACTAAGGTGTAATGAGTACGCCTATCGGCAGCTACACACGTAAGGAACACGTGGTAGAATATCCACAAGGCCAAGGGCCTCCAAATAAATGGATACAAACACTTACCTTATTGCAAATTTCTACTCAACAACCGCTTTGTCCTTAGGATTCACCGCCAAACGATCCTGCTTAACCAATAAGGAGAAAATATATCAAATTAGGCTAAAGGCGTCATTCCTTACGTCTTAGGGAAATCCAGCAAGGAACCTGATACCCTATTCGCATACACCATACGCAGGCCAGGCCCATGTACAGGGTTTAAGGTCACATAATAAAACCCTAAATAAATTACATTTATATGTTGCCCATAACTTACTGAGTACGAATATATACTCAATTCCATTATCAGGGTCCAATTAACCTTTTAAACTATTAATTGAACTTATTAAAACGATGTCTAATATTCCAATTTTTACCGTTATAATATATTCAAACACACGTAATAAACTCAAATAATGCATTAAGATCATTACCTAAATGTTTCGGGGTGAAAATTCTATCTTTTTCCGGCTCTTTTCTCATTTTCTAGTATTATTTTATCGCTGCGTTTTAGAATGCTTCTTGATTTTGTCGACTTGCCCTTTTAAGCTTGAGGGCCACCGCCTATTAATCTTTTCCTTTTATCCTTTTCTTTCATTTTTCTTTTTCTTTTCTCTTTTTTTTATTTTCTTTTCTTTTCTTTTCGCGACGAAAATTAAAACAGAACTCTACGAAATTCGAAATGATCCCAAATTTTTCAAGTAAGTTATACAAAATATATGCAACACACTCGCTAAAGCGGATCTCAAATCGGACTCCAAAAACTGAAGATACAAATTAAAGGAAAAGAGATCAAATTATTAATTTTCGTAACTTTAGCCGAAATCAGCCGAACAACCTCGAAATTCACTTCAAAAATTCGCACATGTCACAAATAATAATACGAACCTAACGGCGCTTTCGAATTTTGAATCAGAGCTTATTCGCCAAAATTGAGCTCGAAAACCTCTTTTTAATATTTATCGACAATAAAAACTGAAATCTTCTTCCGATACGTATCAAACGAGGTCTGATTTAGCTCAAATTTTACAGACAGGTCCTAATGGACCTTACAAAGATTTTAAAATTATCGGCACACAAATCGGGGCCCTAATTCCCAAAACGACTACCTAAGGTCATTTCATTCTCCTCCACTTATACTCTCGTTCGTCCTCGAACGAGCTCGAGTCTAAACCAAAATTCATGCAGATAGCAAGAGGACTTGCATGACATTCATAAACTATTCCACGGATATTATCTCCTGATTACAGAATCAGAATTATAATGCGCACATCAAACTCTTGGATAAAAACATAGCTGGATAATATCATAATATCATCGTCCAGATTATTCTGACTAAACTAGCCTTTTCTCGATCACGAGGGGAGTGTTCTACATTTTCGGAACAAAGATATACGGGACTCTGGATGGGTTTACATAATTCAGGTCGATGTAAGAATTAGCTTACGCTTCAGCAACGCCTTAGAGATTTAGTATTACCATTCAGTATTTGGAGGAAGACTCCTCCACTTAAAGCACAAACTCATGCAGCTATTTGAATAGGAATAACCATCCCCGCACAGTCTGCTGGACTAAAGAAGATTTCGCTAAACGCCGAACGAAGGCAGACCTAAGCTACCAAACTACCCTTTCGAGTTGCCAAACAGCTGCAACTCTCGAGTCACAACTCCATACATTTTCTATAAGCACCACCGCATGATGGATCAAATCAAAGGTCAAATGACGCCTCTCATTACCCTTAGTAGCCTTGAAAAACAACAATGTGCTTACCCGGCTACCTTAACATGCACTCTGGCTCAACATAGGGAACATCACAAGAGGCTACTGACCGCCTAAGCTCACCAGTGCCGAACAAAGAAGAGATTGCAATGGACTGAGGATAGAAATAATTAGAGCTTTAGGAAGCTCATCTTCTTATTTACTTGGCTACCTGAGCTAGACTACCTACGAGTCAAGTTAGCCAAAGAATCGCAATTGAAGAAATAGATATTAAATAAGCTCTATGGAACAACATCAATGCCAATTTAACCTCCCAATAAGAAGGAAACTCTGACAATTTACCAGAAAACTCGTTTATAACCGAAACAAGATCATAGAATAATATGACTCTACCCACATCTTGAACCAAAGGAAAACACATAGATCGAGTATTACTTACAAATCACTTTACACCGAAAGAAACAATGACACTTTCTGATGGTGACAAATAAGAATTCCATCATCCTACCAACACCGAATTCTGAGGAGAGAGGTAACTTAATTTGACATAATAATAGAAGATTGCACAACAAGATGCCAAGCAGAAAATACCGACTCTCACTCCCAAATCTCTCACATTTAAACCAGATAAGCTAGTAAGGTCTCACAAATGCCAGGAACAAGTCATACCAGAAGCTCACCCCTTTACCGCAGCCGATTGTTAATAGAAACGACATCCCTGGAAACCATGAAAACATGATATGACACACCATTTCCATATCAATCGGAAGAATCAAATCTTACTCACATATATGTGAAGAAGAAATACTTGGGTCTACTACATCAGATACCTTAACATCCTGCCAGACTGGTAGTTCTTAGAACTGTCTCTGCGACTGAGCCGAGCCGCTACCCTGATAATTACTTCTACCACGCTCTCGACCTCTATCGAATGAGGGAATATCTCTGATTGATTAAGATCTAAATGAAATTCCCTACGATTGTACAGGTGCCTGATGACGAGAGAAAGGACGACTGCCTACTTCCCGGAGTAAGAAAAAACTCCTCAAAGGATAACCAGACTCATGACAGTGATAACACCCTTTCGCTAAAAATGGAAACTGGACAGATTATTGATAGCTACAAAGAGAAAGCTGAGTCTATCTTGATTGAAATACTAGAACACTTTAAGAATTACGCTCTACAAGCTGAGATAACCTGGCAGGTGACCTCCCAAAATAATCAGAACTCTTACCTCTAAATGAGGTACCATGGTGCCCACCAGGGCCGTAGGATCTCATTGCTCTCCCGCTCTAACTCTTCCCGCTCTAACTTATGGTATGCCTCATACCTCCGAGCAATATCAACAACAACATCAAATGAAGTCCCAACCTCAATTTCTCGATCCATCTAGGATCTCAAGGAAGGAGAAAGGTCACCAATAAATCTTCGAACCTTCTCGGAAGGTTCATGGACTAGTTCTAGTGCATAACTAACCATCCTAAAGAATTCAATCTCATATTCTAAAACCGATCGGCTACCCTGTCTAATCCACTAAAATTGACGATGCTTTTCATCTCGCTGGCTGCATGAAAGGAACCTTTTCATGAATCTACGAGAAAAATCGGACTAAATCAACTTAGGCAAGCCCGGCCTAGCTGACAGAAGAGCGGTCCACCAATCCAAGGCTAGACCGTGGAACTGGAAAGCAATATAATCAACACCATACCGCTCGATATAATCAAGAGCCTGAAAGATACGCTGACATCATTTTATTTTAAAAATTTACACAGGGATTATCTGATGCATGGCTTAAGAATATTGGAAGGTTCAGTTGAGTAAAATAATGCAGCCTTTTCAGATACTCGGACCGAGCCACTACTCGGGCTAGCTAACCAGCCAGAATAACTACAGGCACAGCACATGCTGCCTCCGGAACATAATTTACTGCGGCAATATTAAGAACTGGAATGAGAGCTCCCTGAGACCGAACATCTGCAGCAACCTGATAAGCTGTCTAGCGAATAAGAGGTTCTTGTGGCATCTATGTCGCCAAGATTCTCGTAAAAGCATCGTAGAAAGCCAAGGGAACCACAAGGCCCTGCTCCCTTGCCCATCGTGAGCTCGTACAGCTAAGGCCTGCGCAACTGGATCGTCAGCACGATCCACAACTCTCAGGGCTTGAGTAGCTCTAGCCCTAGGCTAGACTACTTCGTCGTGCACTCTTGCAATTTGTTGATTTGACGCACGAAGGTTCACAATTACCACGAAGGAATTAACGAAAATACTTTTGCATCCTAGATCGACGCACGATCAGAAAAGAAGGAAACTTCTAAAATGCCATCATAGCCTCTGGTAGATAAGTACGGACGTCTACGTACTCATCAGCAAGACTCTACTAGACATTGTCTTAGTCCAGATTGACTCTAAACCGGGCTCTGATACCAACTGACACGATCCGAATTTTTGGCAAGGCCGTGCGGGAACCCGACATCCTCCCCTATACCCGTCAGGCGAACCCTTAAAAACTAAATTAGGAAAATGAATATAAATCCAACTCATAAATAAGAATAAGACTTAGAAAAAAGCACAAATATACTGATACCTCTATGCTGTACAAAAGAAATTACAGCTAACTACCCAACATACTAAGTTTAGAGCTATCCAAACTAGACATCTAAGAGTACGAAAGAAGACAGATACCTCCTGAAGGGAGTAAAATGCAACTGAAATAATAAACAATAAACTGGTGGCCATCCGGAATAAAAGCTGGCTCACCCTAACAGCTGAAGTCGTCTTCGCTCCTGAAAAACGTGGCGAACTCAATCCTCCGAAACGAAATAAATAGACAAGAAACAAACAACAAACAAGGGTTAGTCAAAAGGACTCAATAAGTGGGGCAGACTCGCCATCTCAAAGAATAGGATAGCTAGCTAGGGAGAAGAAAAACAGATAAACCAAATTCCTCTTGTTTAAATAATAAAAAGGCAGAGCCAAATAATAACTGGAAACACGTATGGGATCATAAACTCATACACAACCAGGGACATAAGATAGACAGAACATATAGGTTTTTAAGTATCCCGAAAATAATACTTTCGCGGCGTGCAACCCGATCCACATATTCATACTGTCGCGGCGTACAACCCGGTCCATAAATTCATACTGTCGCGGCGTGCAACTCGATCCATATATTCATATTGTTGCAGCGTGCAACCCGGTCCATATATTCATACTCTTGCGGAGTGCAACCTGATCCATGTATTTATACTGTTGCGGCGTGCAATCCGATCCATATAACTAAAGCATATGACCCAATTAAGGATACTATATAGTCAGAAACGTATAAGCAAACTGAAATATGTCCACAACATGGTATACATACCGCATACACACAACACAGCACAATAGTCACATACTAGTCAGTATGCGGTGCAATGAGATGGGATGAATGCGGTACAATGCAATGTAGTCACATATGCCTGATACCTATCTCCGGCGCGGGACTCTCATCGTCTACCAGGAGATATATGCAATAATAATAACCCATCACCGGCGCGGGACACTCATTGACTACCGGGAAGTATATGCAACGATGACCCTTCACCGGCTCGGGATTCTCATCTATTACTGGGAAGTATATGCAACGATGACCCTTCACCGGCTTGGGACTCTCATCGATTACCGGGAAGTATATGCAATGATGACCCTTCACCAGCGCAGGACTCTCATCGCCAACCTGGAAGTATATGCAATGATGACTCTTCACCGGCTCGGGACTCTCATCGATTACCAGGAAGTATATGCAATGATGACCCTTCACCGGCTCGGGACTCTCATCGATTACCGGAAAGTATATGCAATGCCCAATACCAGAGTATAATGCTCATATGCTCAATGCAATACCAACAACAGGGCATAACATATAATATACAATGTAAATTCAAAACTAAGGTGTAATGAGTACGCCTATCGGCGGCTACACACGTAAGAAACACGTGGTAGAATATCCACAAGGCCAAGGGCCTCCAAAGAAATGGATACAAACACTTACCTTATTTCAAATTGCTACTCAACAACCGCTTTGTCCTTTGGATTCACCGCCAAACGATCCTGCTTAATCAATAAGCAGAAAATATATCAAATTAGGCTAAAGGCGTCATTCCTTACGTCTTAGAGCAATTCAGCTAGGAACCTGAAATCCTATTCGCATACACAATGCGCAGGCCAGGCCTATGTACAGGGTTTAAGGTCACATAACCAAACCCTAAATAAATTATATTTATATGTTTCTCATAACTCACTGAGTACGAATATATTCTCAATTCCATTATCAGGGTCCAATAAACCCTTTAAACTATTAATTGAACTATTAAAATGATGTCTAATATCCCAATTTTTGCCGTTAAAATATATTTAAACACACGTAATAAAGTCAAATAATGCATTAAGATCATTACCTGAATGTTTCGGGATGAAAATTCTATCTTTTTCCGGCTCTTTTCTCATTTTCTAGTATTATTTTATCGCTGCGTTTTAGAATATTTCTTGATTCTGTCGACTTGCCCTTTTAAGCTTAAGGGTCACCGCCTCTTAATCTTTTCCTTTTTTCCTTTTCTTTCATTTTCCTTTTTCTTTTCTCTTTTCTTTTATTTTCTTTTCTTTTCGTTTCTTTTAAATTAAAGCGGAACTCTACGAAATTCAAAATGATCCCAAATTTCTCAAGTAAGTTATACAAAATATATGCAACATACTCGCTAAAGCGAATCTCAAATCGGACTCCCAAAACTGAAGATGCGAATTAAAAGAAAAAAGATCAAATTATTAATTTTCGTAACTTTAGCCGAAATCAGCCGAACAACCTCGAAATTCACTTCAAAAATTCACACATGTCACAAATAATCATACGAATCTAACGGCACTTTCGAATTTCGAATCAAAGCTCATTCGCCAAAATTAAGCTCGAAAACCTCATTTTTAATATTTATCGACAATAAAAACTGAAATCTTCTTCCGATACGTATCAAACGAGGTTACACCCCGAGAGAATGTCAAGTAGCAATGGAGAACTTGTTCCGTTACACCCCGAGAGAATGTCAAGAACACCTACACTAGGCAACTACCCTCGAGCTAACGTGAGCATGCAAGTAGAATGGTCGGGGGGAGGGGATTGGAATTCATCTAGATCCGCTAGAGGAAGAACAAGTTCCATCAAGGTTTTTCATTCAATAGAAGAGTTCAACTCTCAACACAAAGGTTTGTTTAATCATCAAAATAAGCTAATGAAATAAACTAGCAATCTAGCTATTTATAGGTGTTGTTAGGCACCCTTTGAAAGGTCTAAAATGCCCACACTTAGGCTTAGGAATAAAAGGACCACGTAGGGTCAAAATAGTCATAACATAGCTAGGAATCACGTGCTTCAGCATTTTGGGCGGAGCACCCGGCAAGTTAGGCAGTGGGGTGGCCTAGGCGGGGCGCCCAGGGTTGGGGCGGAGCGCCCAGGCCTAGGCATCTTCAGGCGGAGCGCCTGGATGACTGGGCTGCTCCCCTTGCACTTTGAGCACTCGGAACGGCTTCCAATCGCTTCCTTCTTCTAGTCCCTTTCTCACCAAGTATAGGTGTACTCCTTGGATCTCCTTAGCTTGGCTCCGAGTGAAGGGTCTTGTGGGGGTTTGAGTCTTATCATCCTCCCCTTCTTGAGAGGATTTCGTCCTCGAAATTGAAGCATCATTCACGACCTCTTCATCATCATTCACGACCTCTTCATTACCTACATCCAAAGGAACCAAGTCACAAACATTGAAAGTATTAGAAACTTGATACTCACTTGGCAAGTCGACCACATAGGCATTGTTGTTTATCTTCGAGAGCACTTGGAATGGGCCATCTCCCCGGGGTGCTAACTTCCCTTTCCTAAGTTTTGGAAACCTTTCTTTCCGGAAGTGCACCCACACATAGTCACCTTTCTTGAGTTCCACCTTCTTGTGTCCTTTGTTTTTCTTGGAGGCAACATTAGCATAAGCTTCCTCCAAATTCTTCTTCGCCTTTGCATGGAGTTCAACCAAAGCCTTGGCTCTACCTTTACCTTCAAAATTAACAACCATTTCCCTTGGAAAAGGGGTTAGATCAAGGGGAATCAAGGGGTTAAAACCATAAACACATTCAAAAGGAGTCATGCCAATCATGCTATGCAATGTACGATTGTAGGCAAACTCCATTAGAGGCAATCTATCAATCCACGTCCCGTCCTTACCTCGGGTCATGGCCCTAAGAAGAGCACCCAAGGTTCGGTTTACCACCTCGGTTTGGCCATCGGTTTGTGGGTGGTGGGACGTAGAAAACAAGAGCTTGGTGCCAAGGGCACCCCACAAGCATCCCCAAAAGTGACTTAGGAACTTGGTGTCCCTATCACTCACAATGGTTTGAGGCACACCATGTAACTTTAGAACATTGTCAATGAATAAAGTAGCTACATGTTGCGCATCATCACACTTCTTGCATGGGATGAAGTGTGCCATCTTGGAGAACCTATCCACAACAACATAAATGCTATCGTGGCCCCCCCTAGTCCTTGGTAATCCCATGATAAAGTCCATTGATATATCCAACCACGGACTAGTAGGTACGGGGAGAGGGGTGTATAACCCATGAGGGTGGGCTTTAGATTGGGCACGTTTGCACTCAAGGCAATTAGTGCAAAACTTTTCCACATGCACCCTCATCTTCGGCCAATGGAATTTTTCTTGAAGGACGGCCAAAGTCTTTCTTATCCCAAAGTGACCCATGAGTCCTCCACAATGTGCCTCTTGCACAAGCAATTCCCTCCATGAGGACTCGGGTATGCACACTCTACCAAGTTTAAAGATGTATCCATTAACCCATTGGTATTTCTCAACTCTCTCCCCTTTCTCTAGAGCATCATGGACACTCTTTAGCTTTGGATCATGAGCATACATCAATTTAATGCTCTAGAATCCCATGAGCTTAGAGGTGAGAGTGGTGGCGAGGGCGAACTTCCTAGAAAGCGCGTCCGCCACAACATTGTCTTTCCCCGTTTTGTATTGGATAACATAGGGAAAAGACTCAATGAATTCAACCCACTTGGCATGTCTCTTATTGAGCTTCTCTTGGCCTCTTAAATGCTTGAGTGACTCATGGTCACTCTTGATTACAAATTCTCGAGGCCAAAGGTAGTGTTGCCAATGGGCAAGGGCTCACACAAGGGCATACAACTCCTTGTCATATGTAGAATAGTTCAAGGAGGCCCCTTTCAACTTCTCACTAAAGTAGGCGATGGGTTTGCTATCTAGCATTAATACACCACCAATTCCCACCCCCGAGGCATCACACTCAACCTCAAATGCCTTCCCAAAGTCGGGCAATTGCAATAGGGGGGCGGTACTCAACCTACCTTTCAATTCTTGGAAGGCCTTCTCTTGAGGCTCTCCCCACACAAATGATTGGTCCTTCTTCACCAATTCGGTGAGTGGAGCGGCAATGGAGCTACTGTCTTTCACAAAACGTCTATAAAAGCTAGCAAGACCATGAAAGCTCCTCACTTGAGTCACGGTGGTAGGAGTGGGCCAATCACGAATGGCCTCCACCTTAGACTCATCCACCTCCACTCCTTGGGCACTCACAACAAACCCAAGGAAGACAACCTTCTCCACACAAAAGGCACACTTTTTCAAATTGGCATAGAGCTTTTCGGCTCGTAGCGCTTCAAGAACTTGACTCAAGTGGCTACCATGCTCATCTATTGTCTTACTATAGATCAAGATATCATCAAAATAGACAACGACAAACTTGTTGATAAAAGACTTCAAAACATAGTTCATGAGTCGCATAAAAGTGCTAGGTGCGTTGGAAAACCCGAAGGGCATTACCAACCATTCATACAGACCAAATTTGGTCTTGAATGCGGTTTTCCATTCATCCCCGGGTTTCATCCGGATTTGATGGTAACCGGACCTAAGGTCGATTTTGGAAAAGACACACGACCCACTCAATTCATCCAACATATCATCAAGTCGTGGAATAGGGTGACGGTACTTTACCATTATCTTATTCACGGCTCGGCAATCCACACACATTCTCCACGACCCATCCTTCTTGGGCACAAGAATAACCAGTACGGCGCATGGACTTAAACTCTCCCGGACCAAGACTTTAGAGAGCAAGTCATCTACTTGCTTTTGCAATTCTCTTGTGTCCTCCGGATTACTTCTATAAGCCGGTTTGTTTGGGATTTGAGACCCCGGGATGAAATCAATTTGATGTTCAATCCCTCTCAAGGGAGGGAGTCCACTTGGCATTTCATCCGGGAACAAGTCTTCAAACACCTTCAAAACACTTTCAATGGCACTAGGTAATGGGTTAGAAGAATAATCAAATTCGGAAGTGAGAGCCATACCTTTGTGCCCTAGGCATAGAAGAAGCTTGTTGCCATCATTTCCTTTCAAGAGCTCGCCCGGTTGCATCATGGCACATATACCACCGGTAGAAGATGGTGGGATTGCCACCACACTTTCGGCCAAAGGACTAGTCTTCACCACCGACTTAGCCTTTGCCACCTCTCTTAACTCCTTCATTTTCTTGTAGTCCTCACTTACTCGCTTAGGAGTTAGAGGTTTAAGCACAAATCTCCTCCCTTCATGTTTGACCGTGTAAGTGTTGACACGACCATCATGCACCACTTGCCTATCGAATTGCCAAGGCCTCCCTAAGAGTAGGTGGCATGCTTGCATAGGCACAACGTCAAACAAATGCTCATCTACATAACTCCCCATTTTGAATCGAATCATCACTTGTTTTACTACTTTAAGCTCCCCACATTCGCTAAGCCATTGTAGCCGGTAAGGTTTGGGATGCTTCATGGTAGTCAACTTCAATTGAGACACAAGTGATTGACTCACTACATTTGCACAACTCCCCGAATCAATTATCATAGAGAAAACAACATCTTTGACCCGGCACCTAGCACTGAATAAGTTTCCCTTTGCAAGGTTTCACTATCTTCCATAATCATGGCCCCTAGGCTCCTTCTCACAACCAAGAAAGTATGAGGATCCTCCTCCTCCACCGTGTCATCAAACAAGTCATCCTCTACTCCCTCATCTCCCTCTACTCCCTCCACTCCCTCATCTTCCGGGTCACTCTCTTGCTCATATGCATTTTCACCAACAACAATCATGGTCCTTTTTGTAGGACATTCCCTAGCAAAGTGACCATAGCCCTTGCACTTGTGGCATTGCATTGAAGAAGAAGTAGGAGCATGTAATTGAGTTTTAGAGTTACCTCTCACATTAGATGTGCTCTTCTCATATGGCTTCTTCACATCCTTGCTAGCATTTGCACCACTTGTGCCACTTGCACTTTGAAATTTTGCATTTGGAGTAGAAGTCTTCCAATCCTTTGGTTTGCTCACGGAAGTGGAAGTGTTGCTCTTGTAACGGTTGGCCTTTTCATTTGTAAGCCATTGCTCGGCTTGAATAGCGGCATCAAGGACTTCTTGAAGTGAAAGATAAGCATGCAATCTCAATTGTGAAGCTATACCATAGCTCAAGCCATTCTTGAAACGGATCACGGCTTGTTCCTCATCTTCGGTGTCCATATCCAAGGCCATTCGAACTCTTTCAAACTCATCAAAGTATTCATGCACCGTCTTGACACCTTGCTTCAACTCATAAAGTTTCTTGAGTTGCTCTTGACGATATCTAGGAGTGATGTACTTGATACTCATGATACCTTTCAAGTCATTCCAACCCACATTCACGGGGACTCCCGCTCTTCTCCTTGACCTCTTGACGGATTCCCACCAAGTAGATGCATAGGATTCAAAGAAGGAAATAGCATAAGTGCCCTTCTTCTCATCGGTCATATCATTGGTGTCAAACAATCTTTCAATTTGTAGCACCCATTCAATGTAAGCCGCCGGATCACAATTCCCCTTAAAACTTGGAAGATTGAGCTTCACACTATTGAGATTGTTGTTGTTGTCACGACCCCCTTGGAAAGGCTCTGGTTGGCCTCCATAGTGATCTCCATAACCTCCATAATCTCTCCTAACATTCCCTCCAACATACCCCATGGGTGGTCCTCGACCTCGGCCTCTACCCCTATCCATATTTCGACCCCAATTCATACCTCGCCTTGGTTGAAAGTGATCATCATACCCATAAGCCTCATCAACATACTCGGCTTCCTCCCCTTCTTGAGCTTCAATAGGTTGCTCAAGAGCTTGGACATTGCGGATGGGTCTTGGAAGTGGAATGTTTCTTTGGGGGTTGTCTAAAATACGGGGAATGCCCGTTCGTTGGGTGTTGCCCAACACTTGATCAATCCTCTCACGATCTTCCTTTACCCGTTGTTGATTAAGCAACTCAACAACTTGTTCCGGGGTAAAGGTAGGACTACTTGAGCCCTCTCCGGCCTCAATTTGGACACTCGGGGTCCCTTTCTCAACTTGAACACTCGGGGTCCCTTGTTCACCTTTGGTACTTGAGGCCCCCTTTTCAAGAGACTCAATCCTTTGGTTCATGATATCCATCTTGGCAAGAAGATTAGCCAAGGCCTCCTTTATGAAATCTTGACCTTCGTTGGCCATTGTACCTACACAAGAAACAAACGTTAGCAAAACAACCTCACTCACTCCCTCACAAGTGTTTCACTCGGTTCACTCGTTTAAGTAGCGGTGGATATTTCACTCGACTTGTAGTTCCAAAGCTTCACGTAGATGACAAGCGATTCCTCAACTCAACCAAACTATTCACGAGTCACGCACACTCCGGGGTGAGTGGAATTAATAGGACTCAATGACGCTAGGCACTTTGAAGTAAGGACTTGAACCAAAAGAAACAACGATTCTTCTTTGGATTCTATTCTCCAACTATGGCACGAATCACCTAAAGCAATGAAGGATTAGTGTTAATTAAGTAGAAAGATTTCTTAGATCAACACTAATTAGAGGTTAGGCAACAAAGAAACAAGCAAACCTAGAAGAAACTACCCGATTCCCAAGCTTCAGGCCTCAGGCGGATCGCCCAGTGGAATGGGGCGGAGCGCCTGGCAATTTGTCCAGTGAGGTGGGTCAGGCGGGGCGCCCAGGGATGGGGCGGAGCGCCTGGACTAGGCACTGGTCAGGCGGAGCGCCCAAACTTGAGGCGGAGGGCCTGGACGAAGAACACCTGGGTTTTTCAACAACGTGTTCTTCGATTTCAATCCAACTTTTGGGTCGATTCCAACGTGTTTTCCCCAAATTCGAAGTACCCGAAGTTGTATATTGGTATAACCTCCAAACCCCAATGATTTTCACACCCAACCAAGCAACAAACAAGGCACAATCATGATTCAAGTTTCAAGTTGGGGTTTCACAATTTTTCAAAAGCGGTCAAAAAGGTGGGTTTCAATCTTTCAAAATCAATGTTATACAACTCCGATTCACACCAAATTTGTTTCAAATGGTTCGTTTTCCAAACTAGATCAATCCCCGGTAATCAAATCCAAAACCCCACAATCACACAACCCAAAATCAATTAAATTCCTCAAGAACAAGGGTTTGGGAGTGTTTAACAATATTTGGGGTTTTCAATTTTCAATTCAATCCAATCCAAACAATTTTGGTACCCAAACATCGGGAATTCAACAAGGATCACAAATCTATAACACCCACTTAAAGAATCGAACACACTAAAAAGTTACACCAATTTTTGTATTTTTCAATTTTTCTATTTTTTTGTATTTTTCTTCTACCAATAACTTCAACAACAAGAAATCTAAAGAAACTAATGTAGGCACGAAGAATCAAGGGTCGGGGGTTTGTAGGAACAAAACCCGAGCCTTGCTCTGATACCAAACTGATAAGAATCAAAATGCGGAAAGTAAAAGATAATGAGCGAGACGTAACTCGATCAATAATCTCAAGTAGCAACGGAGAATTTGTTCCGTTACACCCCGAGAGAATGTCAAGAACACCTACACTAGGCAACTACCCTCGAGCTAACATGAGCACGCAAGTAGAATGGTCGGGGGGAGGGGATTGGAATTCATCTAGATCCGCTAGAGGAAGAACAAGTCCCATCAAGGTTTTTCATTCAATAGAAAAGTTCAACTCTCAACACAAAGGTTTGTTTCATCATCAAAATAAGCTAATGAAATAAACTAGCAATCTAGCTATTTATAGGTGTTGCTAGGCACCCTTTGAAAGGTCTAAAATGCCTACACTTAGGCTTAGGAATAAAAGGACCACGTAGGGTTAAAATAGTCATAACATAGCTAGGAATCACGTGCTTCAGCATTTTGGGCGGAGCACCCGGCAAGTTAGGCAGTGGGGTGGCCTAGGCGGGGCGCCCAGGGTTGGGGCGGAGCGCCCAGGCCTAGGCATCTTCAGGCGGAGCGCCTGGATCCTCAGGCGGAGCGCCTGGATGACTGGGCTGCTCCCCTTGCACTTTGAGCACTCGGAACGGCTTCCAATCGCTTCCTTCTTCTAGTCCCTTTCTCACCAAGTGTAGGTGTACTCCTTGGATCTCCTTAGCTTGGCTCCGAGTGAAGGGTCTTGTGGGGGTTTGAGTCTTATCATCCTCCCCTTCTTGAGAAGATTTCGTCCTCGAAATTGAAGCATCATTCACGACCTCTTCATCATCATTCACGACCTCTTCATTACCTACATCCAAAGGAACCAAGTCACAAACATTGAAAGTATTAGAAACTTGATACTCACTTGGCAAGTCGACCACATAGGCATTGTTGTTTATCTTCGAGAGCACTTGGAATGGGCCATCTCCCGGGGGTGCTAACTTCCCTTTCCTAAGTTTTGGAAACCTTTCTTTCCGGAAGTGCACCCACACATAGTCACCTTTCTTGAGTTCCACCTTCTTGTGTCCTTTGTTTTTCTTGGAGGCAACCTTAGCATAAGCTTCCTCCAAATTCTTCTTCGCCTTTGCATGGAGTTCAACCAAAGCCTTGGCTCTACCTTTACCTTCAAAATTAACAACCATTTCCCTTGGCAAAGGGGTTAGATCAAGGGGAATCAAGGGGTTAAAACCATAAACACATTCAAAAGGAGTCATGCCAATCATGCTATGCAATGTACGATTGTAGGCAAACTCCATTAGAGGCAATCTATCAATCCACGTCCCGTCCTTACCTCGGGTCATGGCCCTAAGAAGAGCACCCAAGGTTCGGTTTACCACCTCGGTTTGGCCATCGGTTTGTGGGTGGTGGGACGTAGAAAACAAGAGCTTGGTGCCAAGGGCACCCCACAAGCATCCCCAAAAGTGACTTAGGAACTTGGTGTCCCTATCACTCACAATGGTTTGAGGCACACCATGTAACTTTAGAACATTGTCAATGAATAAAGTAGCTACATGTTGCTCATCATCACACTTCTTGCATGGGATGAAGTGTGCCATCTTGGAGAACCTATCCACAACAACATAAATGCTATCGTGGTCCCCCCTAGTCCTTGGTCATCCCATGACAAAGTCCATTGATATATCCAACCACGGACTAGTAGGTACGGGGAGAGGGGTGTATAACCCATGAAGGTGGGCTTTAGATTTGGCACGTTTGCACTCAAGGCAATTAGTGCAAAACTTTTCCACATGCACCCTCATCTTCGGCCATTGGAATTGTTCTTGAAGAACGGCCAAAGTCTTTCTTATCCCAAAGTGACCCATGAGTCCTCCACAATGTGCCTCTTGCACAAGAAATTCCCTCCATGAGGACTCGGGTATGCACACTCTACCATTTTTAAAGATGTATCCATTAACCCATTGGTATTTCTCAACTCTCTCCCCTTTCTCTAGAGCATCATGGACACTCTTTAGCTTTGGATCATGAGCATACATCAATTTAATGCTCTCGAATCCCATGAGCTTAGAGGTGAGAGTGGTGGCGAGGGCGAACTTCCTAGAAAGCGCGTCCACCACAACATTGTCTTTCCCCTTTTTGTATTGGATAACATAGGGAAAAGACTCAATGAATTCAACCCACTTGGCATGTCGCTTATTGAGCTTCTCTTGGCCTCTTAAATGCTTGAGTGACTCATGGTCACTCTTGATTAAAAATTCTCGAGGCCAAAGGTAGTGTTTCCAATGGGCAAGGGCTCTCACAAGGGCATACAACTCCTTGTCATATGTAGAATAGTTCAAGGAGGCCCCTTTCAACTTCTCACTAAAGTAGGCGATGGGTTTGCTATCTTGCATTAATACACCACCAATTCCCACCCCCGAGGCATCACACTCAACCTCAAATGCCTTCCCGAAGTCGGGCAATTGCAATAGGGGGGCGGTACTCAACCTACCTTTCAATTCTTGGAAGGCCTTCTCTTGAGGCTCTCCCCACACAAATGATTGGTCCTTCTTCACCAATTCGGTGAGTGGAGCGGCAATGGAGCTAAAGTCTTTCACAAAACGTCTATAAAAGCTAGCAAGACCATGAAAGCTCCTCACTTGAGTCACGGTGGTAGAAGTGGGCCAATCACGAATGGCCTCCACCTTAGACTCATCCACCTCCACTCCTTGGGCACTCACAACAAACCCAAGGAAGGCAACCTTCTCCACACAAAAGGCACACTTTTTCAAATTGGCATAGAGCTTTTCGGCTCGTAGCGCTTCAAGAACTTGACTCAAGTGGCCAACATGCTCATCGATTGTCTTACTATAGATCGAGATATCATCAAAATAGACAACGACAAACTTGTTGATAAAAGACTTCAAAACATGGTTCATGAGTCGCATAAAAGTGCTAGGTGCGTTGGAAAGCCCGAAGGGCATTACCAACCATTCATACAGACCAAATTTGGTCTTGAATGCGGTTTTCCATTCATCCCCGGGTTTCATCCGGATTTGATGGTAACCGGACCTAAGGTCGATTTTGGAAAAGACACACGACCCACTCAATTCATCCAACATATCATCAAGTCGTGGAATAGGGTGACGGTACTTTACCGTTATCTTATTCACGGCTCGGAAATCCACGCACATTCTCCACGACCCATCCTTCTTGGGCACAAGAATAACCGGTACGGCGCATGGACTTAAACTCTCCCAGACCAAGACTTTAGAGAGCAAGTCATCTACTTGCTTTTGCAATTCTCTTGTGTCCTCCGGATTACTTCTATAAGCCGGTTTGTTTGGGATTTGAGACCTCGAGATGAAATCAATTTGATGTTCAATCCCTCTCAAGGGAGGGAGTCCACTTGGCATTTCATCCGGGAACAAGTCTTCAAACACCTTCAAAACACTTTCAATGGCACTAGGTAATGGGTTAGAAGAATAATCAAATTCGGAAGTGAGAGCCATACCTTTGTGCCCTAGGCATAGAAGAAGCTTGTTGCCATCATTTCCTTTCAAGAGCTCGCCCGGTTGCATCATGGCACATATACCACCGGTAGAAGATGGTGGGATTGCCACCACACTTTCGGCCAAAGGACTAGTCTTCACCACCGACTTAGCCTTTGCCACCTCTCTTAACTCCTTCATTTTCTTGTAGTCCTCACTTACTCGCTTAAGAGTTAGAGGTTTAAGCACAAATCTCCTCCCTTCATGTTTGACCGTGTAAGTGTTGGCACGACCATCATGCACCACTTGCCTATCGAATTGCCAAGGCCTCCCTAAGAGTAGGTGGCATGCTTGCATAGGCACAACGTCAAATAAATGCTCATCTACATAACTCCCCATTTTGAATCGAATCATCACTTGTTTTACTACTTTAAGCTCCCCACATTCGCTAAGCCATTGTAGCCGGTAAGGTTTGGGATGCTTCATGGTAGTCAACTTCAATTGAGACACAAGTGATTGACTCACTACATTTGCACAACTCCCCGAATCAATTATCATTGAGCAAACAACATCTTTGACCAGGCACCTAGCATGGAATAAATTTTCCCTTTGCAAGGTTTCACTATCTTCCACAATCATGGCCCCTAGGATCCTTCTCACAACCAAGAAAGTATGAGGATCCTCCTCCTCCACCGTGTCATCAAACAAGTCATCCTCTACTCCCTCATCTCCCTCTACTCCCTCCACTCCCTCATCTTCCGGGTCACTCTCTTGCTCATATGCATTTTCACCAACAACAATCATGGTCCTTTTTGTAGGACATTCCCTAGCAAAGTGACCATAGCCCTTGCACTTGTGGCATTGCATTGAAGAAGAAGTAGGAGCATGTAATTGAGTTTTAGAGTTACCTCCCACATTAGATGTGCTCTTCTCATATGGCTTCTTCACATCCTTGCTAGCATTTGCACCACTTGTGCCACTTGCACTTTGAAATTTTGCATTTGGAGTAGAAGTCTTCCAATCCTTTGGTTTGCTCACGGAAGTGGAAGTGTTGCTCTTGTAACGGTTGGCCTTTTCATTTGTAAGCCATTGCTCGGCTTGAATAGCGGCATCAAGGACTTCTTGAAGTGAAAGATAAGCATGCAATCTCAATTGTGAAGCTATACCATAGCTCAAGCCATTCTTGAAACGGATCACGGCTTGTTCCTCATCTTCGGTGTCCATATCCAAGGCCATTCGAACTCTTTCAAACTCATCAAAGTATTCATGCACCGTCTTGACACCTTGCTTCAACTCATAAAGTTTCTTGAGTTGCTCTTGACGATATCTAGGAGTGATGTACTTGATACTCATGATACCTTTCAAGTCATTCCAACCCACATTCACGGGGACTCCCGCTCTTCTCCTTGACCTCTTGACGGATTCCCACCAAGTAGATGCATAGGATTCAAAGGAGGAAATAGCATAAGTGCCCTTCTTCTCATCGGTCATATCATTGGTGTCAAACAATCTTTCAATTTGTATCACCCATTCAATGTAAGCCGCCGGATCACAATTCCCCTTAAAACTTGGAAGATTGAGCTTCACACTATTGAGATTGTTGTTGTTGTCACGACCCCCTTGGAAAGGCTCTGGTTGGCCTCCATAGTGATCTCCATAACCTCCATAATCTCTCCTAACATTCCCTCCAACATACCCCATGGGTGGTCCTCGACCTCGGCCTCTACCCCTATCCTTTTTTCGACCCCAATTCATACCTCGCCTTGGTTGAAAGTGATCATCATACCCATAAGCCTCATCAACATACTCGGCTTCCTCCCCTTCTTGAGCTTCAATAGGTTGCTCAAGAGCTTGGACATTGCGGATGGGTCTTGGAAGTGGAATGTTTCTTTGGGGGTTGTCTAAAATACAGGGAATGCCCGTTCGTTGGGTGTTGCCCAACACTTGATCAATCCTCTCACGATCTTCCTTTACCCGTTGTTGATTAAGCAACTCAACAACTTGTTCCGGGGTAAAGGTAGGACTACTTGAGCCCTCTCCGGCCTCAATTTGGACACTCGGGGTCCCTTTCTCAACTTGAACACTCGGGGTCCCTTGTTCACCTTTGGTACTCTAGGCCCCCTTTTCAAGAGACTCAATCCTTTGGTTCATGATATCCATCTTGGCAAGAAGATTAGCCAAGGCCTCCTTTATGAAATCTTGACCTTCGTTGGCCATTATACCTACACAAGAAACAAACGTTAGCAAAACAACCTCACTCACTCCCTCACAAGTGTTTCACTCGGTTCACTCGTTTAAGTAGCGGTGGATATTTCACTCGACTTGTAGTTCCAAAGCTTCACGTAGATGACTAGCGATTCCTCAACTCAACCAAACTATTCACGAGTCACGCACACTCCGGGGTGAGTGGAATTAATAGGACTCAATGACGCTAGGCACTTTGAAGTAAGGACTTGAACCAAAAGAAACAACGATTCTTCTTTGGATTCTATTCTCCAACTATGGCACGAATAACCTAAAGCAATGAAGGATTAGTGTTAATTAAGTAGAAAGATTACTTAGATCAACACTAATTAGAGGTTAGGCAACAAAGAAACAAGCAAACCTAGAAGAAACTACCCGATTCCCAAGCTTCAGGCCTCAGGCGGAGCGCCCAGTGGAATGGGGCGGAGCGCCTGGCAATTTGTCCAGTGAGGTGGGTCAGGCGGGGCGCCCAGGGATGGGGCGGAGCGCCTGGACTAGGCACTGGTCAGGCGGAGCGCCAAAACTTGAGGCGGAGCGCCTGGACGAAGAACACCTGGGTTTTTCAACAACGTGTTCTTCGATTTCAATCCAACTTTTGGGTCGATTCCAACGTGTTTTCCCCAAATTCGAAGTACCCGAAGTTGTATATTGGTATAACCTCCAAACCCCAATGATTTTCACACCCAACCAAGCAACAAACAAGGCACAATCATGATTCAAGTTTCAAGTTGGGGTTTCACAATTTTTCAAAAGGGGTCAAAAAGGTGGGTTTCAATCTTTCAAAATCAATGTTATACAACTCCGATTCACACCAAATTTGTTTCAAATGGTTCGTTTTCCAAAGTAGATCAATCCCCGGTAATCAAATCCAAAACCCCACAATCACACAACCCAAAATCAATTAAATTCCTCAAGAACAAGGGTTTGGGAGGGTTTAACAATATTTGGGGTTTTCAATTTTCAATTCAATCCAATCCAAACAATTTTGGTACCCAAACATCGGGAATTCAACAAGGATCACAAATCTATAACACCCACTTAAAGAATCGAACACACCAAAAAGTTACACCAATTTTTGTATTTTTCAATTTTTCTATTTTTTTGTATTTTTCTTCTACCAATAACTTCAACAACAAGAAATCTAAAGAAACTAATGTAGGCACGAAGAATCAAGGGTCGGGAGTTTGTAGGAACAAAACCCGAGCCTTGCTCTGATACCAAACTGATAAGAATCAAAATGCGGAAAGTAAAAGATAATGAGCGAGACGTAACTCGATCAATAATCTCAAGTAGCAACGGAGAACTTGTTCCGTTACACCCCGAGAGAATGTCAAGAACACCTACACTAGGCAACTACCCTCGAGCTAACGTGAGCACGCAAGTAGAATGGTCGGGGGGAGGGGATTGGAATTCATCTAGATCCGCTAGAGGAAGAACAGGTCCCATCAAGGTTTTTCATTCAATAGAAGAGTTCAACTCTCAACACAAAGGTTTGTTTAATCATCAAAATAAGCTAATGAAATAAACTAGCAATCTAGCTATTTATAGGTGTTGTTAGGCACCCTTTGAAAGGTCTAAAATGCCCACACTTAGGCTTAGGAATAAAAGGACCACGTAGGGTCAAAATAGTCATAACATAGCTAGGAATCACGTGCTTTAGCACTTTGGGCGGAGCACCCGGCAAGTTAGGCAGTGGGGTGGCCTAGGCGGGGCGCCCAGAGTTGGGGCGGAGCGCCCAGGCCTAGGCATCTTCAGGCGGAGCGCCTGGATCCTCAGGCGGAGCGCCTGGATGACTGGGCTGCTCCCCTTGCACTTTGAGCACTCGGAACGGCTTCCAATCGCTTCCTTCTTCTAGTCCCTTCCTCACCAAGTGTAGGTGTACTCCTTGGATCTCCTTAGCTTGGCTCCGAGTGAAGGGTCTTGTGGGGGTTTGGATCTTATCAGGGTCCTAATTCCCGAAACGACTACCTAAGGTCGTTTCACCATACCAAATTAGTTTGGTACGGTAATGATATGAAATTTTAAAAAATCGAAAATCGAAATTACCGAACCAAAATGTTAAATATCGTACCGTACCATGGGCACTACTAGTACTTCGTCCAAAAATGAGAGAGCCAGTGGTTAGCACATAGCTGGATTGTAATTGTAAAAACTTTGGTTTAATAAAATATTTTTTAACCAAAAAAAAAAGGCCATATCCAATAAAAAATTAAAAAGGACTTGGTTATTGTTTAAAAAAAAGTGAAAATTCTTCATAACCTTCGAAATCCACTGATCCCATTTTTCATTGCAAAGAAAGGTTGAATAACAGTGTTACTAATCATTTTTACACATGATTAGTCTATTAATTATTTTAACACGGTTCTTAAATCCTATCTTGACGTTCTTAAATTTGTAGCTTTAATACTATCATTTATTTTTAGTTCATTTTTTTAGTTGACACATGTTTCTTTTAATTTATTGTGTTCTATCGTGGAACTCACTTCTTCAATTCGTTTTGGAGAGAAACTTCAAAGTTACAGGGGACTAAAATAGCAATGAGTTCTGCTTATCATCCGGAAACCGATGGTCAAACAGAGGCACTCAACAAATGTGCCGAAATGTACTTGCGTTGTTTTACAGCCGACGAACCTAAAGTATGTGTCAAATTTTTGCCATAGGCGGAGTATTGGTATAATACTTCGGATCATGCTTCTGCTGGTATGACCCCATTCAAGGCTTTATATGGGCGTGACCCTCCCACTCTCGTTCGTTACCTTCCTGGATCAGCTACATTTTCAGATGTTGATATTCAGTTAGCTCAACGAGATGAAATTGTGGCTCTGTTAAAACAAAACTTGCTCAAGGCTCAAACACGTATGAAAAATCAAGCAAATAAACACCCTCATGATCTGGAATTTGCAGTTGGCGATTGGCTTTTTGTTAAGCTTCATCCCTATTGCCAAGTTTCTTTGCATCTCCATCAAAATCAGAAGCTTGGTCAGCGATACTTTGGTCCCTTTAAAGTCCTTAAACGAGTAGGTATGGTGGCATACAAGTAGGACCTTCCGGCTACTTCTCGTCTTCATCCAGTTTTTCATATTTCTGTGCTGAAGCCTAGTAAGGGAAATCCTCTTCAACAGATTATTCGTCTTCCCTTATTGAATTCTCCTGAGGATTCTGCTAAAATCCCTGCTGCTATTTTGAAATCTTGTGAGTTAGTTTCAAAGGGAGTTTGTAAGAAACAATTGTTGGTTCACTGGACTAAGCCGGACCTATTTCCGGACACTTGAGAGGATGCATTTCAGTTTCAACGGGAGTTCCCAAACTGGAACTTTGAGGACAAGGTTCCCATTTGTGGGGGAGGTAATGTGACATGTCAGCCAAGTCACAATATCCAAATGCCAAAAGCACATGCTGATGTGGCTCTTGAAGAATTAAATGTTGATGGAGACAATATAGTTACTATAGCCAGACCTGCTCGCACGGGATGAAGCCAGTTGTCCTTAAATATTATCATCTATATTGAGTACCTTCGGAGCAGTAGGGTAACATAAGGAGTATAGTATAAATAAGAGAAGCTATTTTGTACTCCCTCCGTTCCAAAATGGTTGTCATAGTTTGACTTGGAGCGGAGTTTAAGAAATGTGGTAAGACTTTTGAAACTTGTGGTCCAAAATAAGCCATACATAAATATGTGGCTATAAAGCATTTCATTAAGGGTAAAGTAGTAGTTTCAATTCAAAAATGTTTCCAAATTTAGAATTGTGCCATTCTTTTTGGAACGGACTAATAAGGAAACTATGACAACCATTTTGGAACGGAGGTAGTAATAGTTAGGCAATTACCGAACTTTAGCTAATGGGGCCGCTGTCTTGCATCTTTCCTAGGTTCTTTGCTCTTTAATAGAACCTTTCTTTCCCTTTATCCTTCTATTCTCTGCAATTTTTTTTTCTGCTAAACTCTGTAACACCCACTTCTCAAAAAATAGAGAAAATTTTGGAGATAAAAGTAAGTGATTTACGTAATTCTGCTTACAAATATTTATTAGTAAGATAACTTCTATTTTAAATATTTTTGTGACCATTTTACATACTAGAGAGGTTCACTTGAAAGTGGAAGCAAGTCAACCACTAATTTCAAAAGAAGTTTTAAACGTTGCACTATTACTTACTGAAATTCTTCCCATTGCAAATACAACTTGTGAAAGGCCTTTAATACATTCCACACACGAGTTCTAGAAAGTGTGCTGAATATAGCTTCAAAATTGCGCTCGGAAATACCAAGTTAATGCCGACCAAATATAATACTGTTTAACCGTAATTTCGTTTATTAGGTTAAGTCACAATTAAATTTATAAAGCGGAGTCACGATCAATAATCAAGATTAAATGCTTGACGTAAGAAGATATAAATGACTATGGTGAATGTAAAGGAATAAAGACACAATTAATGCGATGTAATAAATGAAGATTTAAATAGAAGGAACCGTGCTCAGGCCGTATAGACTTGATCAGACTTCCTTCCTCGTACTCTTTATGATACTTAAGCAGCGGTACAATAAATGAGATCACTTGATAGCGAGCAGTAATAATAAATATCGGCAGAAGGTAAAGAATCGGATATTGATTAATAAATGGAGTACAGATGTTTGTTCAGAGAGAAAAAATTAGATACAATGCTTGTGACTTGAATTACAATATATAGATAACTAAGCGTCCGTTCACGAGCAGTTGTAACTCCTTGATTGAGCAGTTACGTTGCTTAAGGATAAGGCTTCTATTTTGAATTGGCTTGATGATGAGTTGCGACTATTCTGGCCGTGGTGACTGTTCATCTGTCCATTATAACTGTCCATCTTCGATTCTATCCGTTGCCCCTATGCCCACTCATAGCCACGTGTCGTCTGCATATCGTCCTATGTGGATGCTTAGTCACCAACTTTGGTGACGACGGATTTAACCCAATACAGATAGTCCCCGCACTACTCGGGCAGAGAATCTGGTCGAGGAGTGGAAAACGAATTTTGAGCGGGAACGGACTCTTTTGAATTTTCCTTAAATAATACACTTGAGTCCTTACAGTCATACTTGGATGCTGCCCGTTGGATTGATCGACATCCCATCAGAACAAGCATTAATTGATCGGCATCTTATTAGTACAAGCATTAAATGCTCTGCTAAAGACAAAACGTGCAAGTTGTCAATTCCGCTCCACTTTTTAATGAAAAAGCGACTATCGCGTGTTCCGAGACTGCAGGAATGATGATTGAACTGCGCCTATTCACGTCTTGCACGTCCCAAGGCAGAAAACCGTCACTTCGATTTTTATTATTTTATTTTTTAGTGGCTGGATTTACCTCTTGCGCGAATGCTTGACACGTGTAGGTGCGGGTCGGGTTTTGCCAACCCTATAAATATGACTTCCACCCGCTTGAAACCTTTTTACTTCACTCCCAATTTCATCCGAACCTTCAAAGCTTCAAAAACAACTTTCTAAAAATCTCTAAACGCACAAAATCTTTCCAATCTTCTAGTCCAAATGTCTCCAAAAGCCAAGAAAAGTTTGAATATGGACGCCGCGGCTAGTACTTCTTCAGCAGCAGGTGGCCAATCCACAAGTTCCTCAACTTCAGTCGCTGACGTGATTCCAAAACTTTGGGGAAGCCTTGAAAATGATTGTTCAGTCAGCCCGTTCAGCCACCATGGCAATATAAGGTCGTGGCCTTCAAGCCGGTTTAAGAGTTCAATTACTCCTGACCTTTTGCCTAGGGTTAGGGCAGATTGCGGCTGGGATGATGATGTTATGGTGTCTTGCCCCTTCCCAACAGAGAACATCACTTCTGCGAGAACTGGATGGACAGCCATATCTAAGTATCCATTCACGATAGGTCATACGCTCCCGTTGCATCCTGTTATAGAGGATATCTGCAAATACTATCTTATCTGCCCGGGGCAGCTGTGTCCGAGCATTTATAGGATTATTTCCCTGCTACAGTGGTTTGCCGACGAGACTGAGCAGGACCTTGAGTTTAAGCATTTTATCTCCCTGTATAGTCTTCAGGTGGCGAGAGATGGATATATCAATGCCCGTATGAGAGGAAGAAAAGCTTTAGTGAGCAATTCTGGAGATACAGGGGACAGGGGTTGGATGCACATGTATGTTTATGTGCAGTCTAAGCTCCTCACACGCAGCCGCAAAACTAACCTCCGCGAGGTGTGGAACAAAACTCGTAAGTCCCCGAGTCTTTATATCGAATACTCTTTGAGTTATGTATTTGCACTCTCTAATTTTTACTCTTTGTTGGTTAGCTGACAAGATTCCCTATGACGGTCTGATCTCTGAGGGGGAGTTGTCCGCTTGGGTTGAACCTATCTTGGCAAGCTTCACCCACGAGCAGAGGCAGTGGCCTTACTATGCTACCCAAAAAAGTTTGTCGAACCCTAGCACCCATGGTAAGTTGATTACCTGAGTTCCTGCTAATCTATGTAGAACTCTTTCGTGGTATTAATGTGACTTTGCTCCCAGGTCTAGGTACTGGTGGTAATTATTTTCCCGCTCCTCCTCCTGTGGAAGAGACTGTTGACCCCGTGGCTGAGATCAACGAGGAGGCAGCTGCCATTCTCCAAACTGCTGCAGCCGTTAAAGCCAGGGAGGGTGCTGAGGAGGTCCTTGCGAGCTTGAAGCGAAAGCAAACTGACTCTGAAAAGAGTAAACCTAAAAAGAAGAAGAGGACAGCTCGTAAGACTCCTCAGTCTTCTGAGAAAATAATTGAAACCAGTGCTGCTGGTGTTGATACGCCCAAGGCTGGGCAAGAGAGTGTTAAAAGCTCGGCGGCTCCCCCTGAATCTGCTGAGCCTATGGTAGTTGTCATTTCAGATTCAGAGGCTCCCGATGTGAGCTTGACTCAGAGGAAAAGGACATCTCTTCGGGGTGACAAGAGGAAGGATGTAGAGACTTCTTCTTACGCCTTTGTGGGGAGTCCCCGAGTTGGTGATGAAGAGGGAGGTAGAGCTGGGGAGGTAGGGGAAGAAAGAGTGCATGAGAGTTTTGCCTTCTTTCCTGAGGACCCAAAGCCAGATGAGCCCGTACGGGTTGGTGGCCAACAGGGTGAGCCTGGAAAAGCCAGCCATAGGAGACCTGGCAAAGAGCCGATGAGAGAGGAGGACGAGGAGGAAGATGTGGAGGTTGATGAGCAGAGGAAGGCTGAGGGGGAAGCTGAACCCCAGGTTTTCTACTATAAGGACATGATGAACTTGGCTGCTGATGGGGTGGCGCCAGTTTATCTGCAAGAGTGCGACACTCTGGGCCCCGACGAGACAGGTGACGTCGAGGTCTCTCGCACTAGGCTTACTAGGCGAGTATCTTTAGGAGGAACGATTGGGGCGTACTCCGTTAAGGGTATTCGCCACAAATTTGGCCCCAACTATCCTTCTGAACAAGCGAGGGAGCCCAGGCCATGTATGAGGGAGTGTGACTTTATCATCCCTCCGGACACGGATTTTCTGACGAAGCCTGGCCACTTGGTTAAGGTGACGTCCAACCTGATCGGCCCTCGCGAGGAGTGGAACATGCGCAGCATGAGTGATGAGCAGCTGGCTTACGCAATCGCTGAAGACACTGCTCAGGTAATGTTTCCCTCTTTACTCCCTTTATTTTATCAAAAACCTTAGTTCTAATTACCTGCGTATTTTTACTTGTTGCCAGGCGAGTATGATGGCTACCGAGCTCATGTTCCGCTCCAGGTTGAACAATCAGGAACAAGCCCTTGGCCTGAAGAAAGATCTTTTGAGGGCTCTTCGAGATAAGCAGGCCCTAGAAGAGGAGAACCAAGTTCTGATCGGGGAGAAGCGGGTCCTGGAGGGGAAGCGTGGCTTCTTTGAGGATAAGATAGACAGGTTGGAGAAATCCAACACTGAAGCTAACGACAAGATAAACACGCTCCTCGAGGAGAGGGACCGCCTTTTAGATGAGAAGGAAAGGTTTGCGCTATCTTTTGAAGAGCAGAAAACCAGGATGGATGAGCAAGGTCGTCAGATTTCTCAACTTGCCCATGAGCTTAATATGAAAGAAGTTACCTTGGAAAGCATCCGTAGCGCTTCTGATCTGATGTTGAGGAATATGAACAAAGCTGAAGCTGAATCTCGGGCTGCTCGAGGAGAACTACAAGAGGCCAAGAACCAGGCTGAGGAATCTGCGAGGACCCAAGAGCTACTGACGAGGGAATTGGCGAATTTGAGGGATCGTTATACGATCGACTCCAAATTGGAAGCCCTCGAAGCCAAGAAGAAGCTGCTCATCCAGCTGCAGCGTGGCCAGATTAATGCCGACTCTGTCCTCGATCAGACCATGGCGGCTATCATCAACGTCAAACAGGCCTTGGGCATGGAGGTAGGGGCTGACGATGATGATGATGAAGAGGACGACGAAGGCAGTGAGGATGATGAAGATGAAGATTTGGGTGGGGGTCCGACTGATGGAGCTAGTGCATCAGGTCGAGATCCTGGCCCAAACGATGACTAAAGCCTTATCTGGTCCTTCTTGTAAATTTACTAGATGTTGTTAATTTTGAATATTGCTAACTTGTGAACAAATGTATATTTTGACTATTTTTGTTCTTGTTTGACTGGCGAAGCTTGATGACCATTTTTGGTTTCAAGTTTTGCTTATATGAATGATGTTGATACCTGTTATCTAATGAGGTTTTCAGAAGTCAGAATTATGTTTCAACTCCTAGTGTCTGAGTTCCCTTTTTGGTGCTAATCTGCGCAGATGTTTGAGATAAAATTTGATCATAACCAGGTTAGGTTGCCCTTAGTTAAGATAAATGAAGTCAGGCCCCCTGGGCTGGTCGAAACCAGGCCGTTTAGGTTGACTGAAATCTGGCCGTATAAGATGGCCTTGCGATAAACTTTGCTCATCATATTTGACAATTGAAAGTTTTCGCAGAAAAATTTTGTTGCTAAGGTTGCCCTGTTATTTCTATTGAAAATAATAGGTAACCTAATGACCAAAACACAAGATTGTTTGGTCGTAAAGTTATAGAACTTGGGCGAATACTGGCCGCGAAATGTAAAAATAACGTTAGCGCAAGTAAAATAGTTCTATTGAACTTACTTGATTCTGCTTAGTTATGGACTTGGCGAATGATTATGACCTTGCTCTGCTCGAAGATCACTCATGTTAGCCTGGATTTTGGCCTACTGGGGCCCTCGCCACCCCCCTGTTTTTATGTTGAAATTTCGTAATTTCAGACATAAAAAGACAATGGGTGAAACGCTGAATCAAGGAACACATATAACCAAAAGAGGAGTGTGCCCGTTGTGGGATTTGAACCCACAGCCGCGAAGTACGAGGACTTCGAGCTCTACCAGTTGAGCTAAACGGATCTGGCCTTTTGAAGACCGTTAGTACCATTTAGACGAAGATAGGAAAACAGAATAACTTAAAAAGAAAGCGACAACAAGTGAGCAACATAGAATGAACAGAGACACTAACCCACGTACTACTTAGAAGTAGTACCTCTTTAGGTGAGTCACGTTCCAACTGCTAGGTAGAAGCGATCCATCTGGTCGTGCCAAACGATATGAACCTTTACCGACGGATGCAACCACCTTGTAGGGACCTTCCCAGTTTGGACCAAGTTTGCCGACGTTTGCTTCTTGCGTATTTTGGGAGACTCTACGCAATACAAAGTCCCCGACTTCAAAGTTACGCAGCCTAAGTCCCCGATTATAATATTGTTCTATCCTTTCTTTCTGAGCTACTACTCGTATAAGTGCTAATTCTCTTCGTTCCTCTAGAAAATCCAATTCCTCGGAAAGGTTGACTGGATTAGATTCTTCAGTTGCATGAGCATATCGTAGACTTGGCTCGCCGATTTCGACTGGAATCAATGCATCAGAACCATACACTAAGGAATAAGGCGTCTCCCCGGTGCTCATTTTTGTAGTTGTTCTATATGCCCAAAGAACCCCGGGGAGTTCTTCTACCCAGCACCCTTTGGCCTGCTCGAGACGTTTTTTGAGAGAATCCACTATTATCTTGTTGGTCGATTCTGCCTGCCCATTTGCCACTGGGTGATATGGGGAAGAAGTGATCCTTTTAATATGCAGGTCCTCAAGGAACCTTGTGATCTTCTGACCAACGAACTGAGGACCATTATCCATGACAATCTCTTTTGGTGCTCCGAAACGACAAATGACATATCGCCAAAGGAAATCAACTACTTCCGTTTGACGTATCTTTGAATATGCTGCCGCTTCAACCCACTTTGTAAAATAATCAGTAATAATTAACAAGAAACGTACCCCTCTAGGTGCAGTGGGTAGTGGCCCAACGATATCCATTCCCCATTTCATAAACGGCCACGGGGAGATGACTGAATGCAAGGGTTCTGCTGGCTGATGGAGGAGATATGCAAACCTTTGGCACTTGTCGCATTTTTTGACAAATTCGTTAGTATCTTTTTCCATTTTGTCCCAATAATAGCCTGCCCGTATAAGCTTTCGTGCGAGCGCCTTGCCTCCCAAGTGATTTCCACAGCAACCCTCGTGAACTTCCCTCATCACATACTCAGTTTGGCTGGGACCTAGACACTTGGCGAGTGGGCCTGCAAAAGTCTTACGATAAAGGATACCATCTATAATTGTATACCTGGCAGCTTTTATCCTTAGTTTTCGAGCAGCCTTAACGTCTGATGGTAGGGTCCCATGTAGTATATAATTGATTATCTCATTCCTCCAATCCCAAGTCAGATTGGTCGTGTTGACCTCCATTGCATCTTTATCGATTGTTGTACATAGAAGATGAGCTACGGCCACTGAACCTGTTGCTCCAATCTCTGCCACTGAACCCAAATTCGCCAAGGCGTCAGCCTCGTGATTCTCTTCTCGTGGAATCTGTGTGGCTTCCCAATTGTCGAATTGTGCTACCAAACCAGTGACTCGGGCAAGATACCTCTGCATACGAGACTCCCTTGCTACGAAGCCACCATTTATTTGATTGACAACCAGGGCAGAGTCACTCTTAAGGTGAATTCTGTCTGCTCCGTATTCTCGAGCCAATTTTAAACCTGCAATTGCGGCCTCATACTCGGCCTCATTATTTGTAATAAAGGGACATTTTATGGCCTGTCTAATGGTTTCCCCTGAGGGAGTGGTAAGAACCAAACCTAATCCTGATCCTTTTACACTCGAGGACCCGTCAGTGTGTAAGGTCCATGTCCCTGACTCCGATCCGGCGAAAAGAACCGCCTCACGTTGAGCATCAGGGTACATAGTAGCACTAAAATCTGCAATAAAATCTGCTAAAGCCTGAGATTTTATGGCTACCCGGGGTTGATAAGATATATCAAACTCACTTAATTCTACTGCCCATTTTACTAACCTGCCCGAGAATTCAGGTTTGTGCAAAATATTGCGTAAGGGGAAGGTAGTAACTACAGCTATTGAGTGACTTTGAAAATAAGGTCTTAATTTACGGGCAGCGATTACCAGGGCTAGTGCTAATTTTTCTAAAGGTTGATAGCGAGTTTCAGCATCTAATAAGGATTTGCTAATGTAATAAATTGGAAGTTGATTACCTTTGTCTTCTCGAACCAGGACTGCACTTACCGCAGACTCAGACACGGCCAGGTAAAGTAATAGTTGTTCACCTGGTTGGGGCGTTGAAAGTAAAGGCGGGTTTGACAGGTATCGCTTCAAATCCTTAAGTGCTTGTTGACATTCAGGGGTCCAATCGAACTCCTTGTTCCGTTTCAGCACGTCGAAGAAGCTTTTGCATCGATCAGATGAGCGAGAAATGAATCTCCTTAGTGCTGCTAACCGGGAGCAACCCTCCCGGTTAGCCGCATTACATCCTTTCTGTTATGAAGTACGTCAGGGATGGCTTCGATTGCTTTTATCTGGGCGGGGTTTACCTCGATCCCTCGCTGGGAAACGATGAAACCAAGGAATTTCCCTGAACCCACCCCAAATGCGCATTTCTCCGGGTTGAGTTTCATGTTGTACTGATCAAGGATTCGAAAGGCCTCCTTCAAATGTGTTAAGTGATCCTCTGCCCGTTTGGACTTGATCAGCATGTCGTCGATGTAGACCTCCATGGTTTTGCCAATGTGGTCGTGAAACATCCAGTTGACTAATCGTTGGTAAGTCGCACCTGCATTTTTAAGTCCAAAAGGCATTACTTTATAGCAATACGTACCTCGGCAAGTAATGAAGGAAGTTTTCTTCTGGTCGTCGGGATCCATTAAGATTTGGTTATAGCCTGAATATGCATCAAGGAATGTAAGCACTTCGTGCCCGGCCGTCGCATCGATTAGTTGGTCAATCTGAGGTAGTGGATAGGAATCTTTTGGGCAGGCTTTGTTCAGGTCGGTGAAGTCGACGCAGACCCTCCACTTGTCGTTCTTCTTTGCCACTACGACCACGTTGGCCAGCCAGTCTGGATACTTGACTTCTCGGACGGAGCCAATCTTGAGCAAACGGTCAACTTCGTCATTTATGATCTGGTTCCTGAATGCTCCTTGCTGGCGCTTCTTTTGCTTTACAGGGCGATGGTATGGATCCACGTTCAACTTATGAGAAATAATCTCCGGGGAGATTCCTGTCATATCTGCATGTGACCACGCAAAGGTGGTGTGTTGCTCCTTGAGGAAGTGCAAGATATCTTTGCGTAAGTCTTTGTTCAATTCTGCTCCCAGATACACTTTCCTTTCAGGCATGTCACCGAAAAGTTCTTCTGGTTCTAAAGCTTCAATAGTTGGCGCGTACTCTTCCCGTGCATCCAACTTTGATATGAATTTCGGGACTTGGTAGTCTGATGCTTCATTGTTTGACTCCGATCCCGGGTTCTTTAATTGCTATTTTGCCTCCTCGGGGAGCTTGACTGCCACTGAGTAGCAATCTCTAGCGCAACGCTGCTCTCCCCGAACTTCCCGTATTCCCCACTCTGAAGGGAATTTCATTACTTGATGATAGGTTGATGGGACTGCTTGCATATCGTGTATCCATGGCCTCCCAAGGATTATGTTGTAGGCCATATCCCCATCAACGACATGAAACGTTGTCCGTCTCATAACGCCTTCTACCAGGGTTGTCAAAGTAATTTCTCCTAACGTTTTCTCGCTGGAATTGTTAAATCCCGAGAGGACACGAGAAATTGGTATAATTTCATTGTATAGCTTCAACTCCTGCACGACCCGAGATAATATGATGTTCGCTGAACTGCCTGGATCAACGAGCACTCTTTTGACATCAAACTCTTCCACTCGTAATGTTATCACTAAAGCGTCCATATGAGGAAATTGCAAGCCGTCTGCATCTGTTTCTTCAAAAGTTATCGTATCCTCAAGTCGTGGTCGTTTGGTCTTTGTAATAGATACTTTGGCGTATTTCTTTGATGTGTATGTGACTGCGTCAACCTCAATACCACCAGAGATGACGTTGACTGTCATTTTCGGAGATGATGCTCGGGGAGGCTCTGACTTAGTTTGTTGGGCCTTTGCGTGAGTTTGCTTTCCTTTCTCTGTCAAGAACTCCTTGAGATAGCCCTGTTTCAATAAGTTAGCGACCTCGTACCTTAGAGCCTTGCAGTCATCCGTTGTGTGGCCGTGATCGCGATGAAATTTGCACCACAAGTTTTTGCTGCGCTTGCTGGGGTCACCCTTCATATCCTTAGGCCATTTGACCTTTTCGCTCATCCCCTCAAGCACTGCTACAAGTTCAACTGCTCCGATAGTGAAAACGGGCAGGGTTGGAAGTCCACTAGAAGTTGAAGCGGAATCATTGCCCCTTGCAAGGCCTTTGTTGTTACGACCGCGTCCATTTGAGTTGTTACGCGACCGATTGGGATATGGCTCGTGCCGTGCGTCTGGTTTATCTGTCTCGATCTTACCCCCAGCGCCACTGGTGCGAGCTTGGCTCCGTCCCCCGGCACCTGTGCCAATCAATTTATCTTCGTCTATACGTACCTTTGAATTATAACAATTGTAGACATCCGACCAGTTTGCTGCAGGATATTCTCGCAGGGATTCGTACAATCGTCTGGTCGCTTCAGAACTTTTGACGTCCAAGCTGTTAGTGAATGCAATAGCCGCCCACCGATCTGGTACTTTGGGTAGCAACATACGTTCACGCTGAAAGCGATCCACATACTTCCGAAGAGACTCCCCGGGCAGTTGTTTGATTTCAAAGATGTCTTCAACTCTCGTTTCTGTTTTCTGAGCGCCTGTGTGTGCTTTGACAAATAACTCCGCCATCTCGGCAAAAGATCCTATTGAATTTGGTGGCAGCATCGAATACCATCGTAGAGCGCCATCTGCCAAGGTTTCTACGAATTTCTTCAATTGTACTGATTCGATCTCCTCGTCGGTGAGATCGCTTGCCTTTATGAAATTGCTAAACATCATCAAGTGGTCGTTGGGGTCAGTTGTTCCCCGGTATCTTGGTATGTTTGGCATTTTGAATGTTTTGGGTATTGCCTTGGGTGCTGCTTCTTTCTTCCAAAGCCTTTGAGTATACCATTGAACGTCAACTTTCTTTAAAGTGGGTGGTGCGCCGGGGATCTGATCGATCCTTTCATGAAGAGAGCGCTGTAGGGCCTCCTGGCTCTCTTTGAATTGCCTGGTGAGGGCTTCCATCACCTCGCTCATTTCTGTTGGCACCGCTGACCCTGCGTTTTGATTTTCAGCGCGTCTCGAGGCATGAGATGGTGAGGTGTCCCTTGGACGTCCAGCGGATGGATTTCCTGCGTTTGGCAGGTTTTGTCGTAGGCCGTCGATAGCTTCCCGTATCTGCCTGTTGACTTCAGCCTGTTGCCGTATGAACTCAAGGACAGCGTCCCGAGAATTCCTCGAATTCCCAGGACTGTTGGGTCTTTTAGGTCCTTGACCAGAGTTTCCACGGCCAGGAGGGCGGCTGTTCCTGCTACCTTGCTGGCTGTGCTCGTTCTCCTGTTCGGCTGGGAGCACGTTCTCGTCCTCTGCAATGGGGATTACGTCGTCGTCTGCAGGAATGTTGTCTTGCTGCTCGTTCTCGGCCAGATTCAAGTCCACTTGCTCCGCTGCGTTAAGGTCTTGTTGCCCGTCAGTGAGAGCGTTGTTGTGTGAGTTGTTATCTTCCATTTCAAAAAGAAAACGAAGAGAGCCAACGAGCAAGGAGAGAGCGAATAAAGAATAAAATACGATAAGCAATTAACCTACGGAAGTTCTTGACCGGCTCCCACTGTGGTCGCCAAATTGTTTAACCGTAATTTCGTTTATTAGGTTAAGTCACAATTAAATTTATAAAGCGGAGTCACGATCAATAATCAAGATTAAATGCTTGACGTAAGAAGATATAAATGACTATGGTGAATGTAAAGGAATAAAGACACAATTAATGCGATGTAATAAATGAAGATTTAAATAGAAGGAACCGTGCTCAGGCCGTATAGACTTGATCAGACTTCCTTCCTCGTACTCTTTATGATACTTAAGCAGCGGTACAATAAATGAGATCACTTGATAGCGAGCAGTAATAATAAATATCGGCAGAAGGTAAAGAATCGGATATTGATTAATAAATGGAGTACAGATGTTTGTTCAGAGAGAAAAAATTAGATACAATGCTTGTGACTTGAATTACAATATATAGATAACTAAGCGTCCGTTCACGAGCAGTTGTAACTCCTTGATTGAGCAGTTACGTTGCTTAAGGATAAGGCTTCTATTTTGAATTGGCTTGATGATGAGTTGCGACTATTCTGGCCGTGGTGACTGTTCATCTGTCCGTTATAACTGTCCATCTTCGATTCTATCCGTTGCCCCTATGCCCACTCATAGCCACGTGTCGTCTGCATATCGTCCTATGTGGATGCTTAGTCACCAACTTTGATGACGACGGATTTAACCCAATACAAATACGAAAGTCCAAAATGGGATACCGAAATGGTTATAGATTTTTATAAAGAAAAAAAGCCTTTAGAAACATGATGAACAGCTATTGATGTGAACTACAACTAGATGCCACAAAAAACCTACAGATAAACCCTTTCTTGCCCATTCTCAAAAGTAACATTAGCTAGAACAGAAAATGCAGGTTTGCCTCCACGATCACAAGTTTACAAGGATCTATTGGCACTAACTTAAGATGCCATCCAGATTTATATTTGGCCACCGCTTGTAGCCTCTGCTAGCATTCCAACGTTGTCTTGGTGTTCGAAAAAGCTGCATGGAATAGCAGTCATGTGTTCGCTTCGTAAGGTACAATCAAGTTTCTTATCAACTAATGAGATTACATGAACTCCTCTTTGCATATTACCGATGTAGATGTAGGAATCATCCCAACCCCATATTCCTCTGCATTAGCAAGTGAACATCGAAAACCATGCTATCAATCTATATATGGTGTCCAAGCGTGCATATATGAGAAGAGGAGTTGTATTAAAATAAAGGTCTTTTGGAGGTTTAAATCTTAGTGTTTGAAATAGTTTAAAATGTTGGTTTAGTGGTCCGTTTGGTTGTCGGTTGCTGCTGTTGTATTCTGCTTATTATTTGGTCACTTATTGGGCTTTAGTTTGGGGTCATCTTGTTGTTTGCGATTGAATTTTTAGCCCAAAAGGTAAATTTTCAAACCATTTAATGTTGTATGAAATTTTATTCTGGTTAGAGATTTGAACAACCAATAGACTTTCATCTTACACTGCATTTAGCATGTTTCATTTGCTGGTTGTTCCCATTTTTGTATGAGATACGAATAATGCTTCTCTTTTAAGGTTATTACTTCAAAGCATGTTTCAGAAATGGACTTGTAAAATTATCAATTTATAAAACTGGATAGATTTGAAAGATGAGTAAATTCAGGACTTCTTTTTGCTAATTCAGACCTGAAAGCAAACCTTTTATCAAAATGAGCCACATCCGAAACAAAGTAAAATTAGGATATTTAGTGCAAACTAATGTAGGAACAAGACTGCAAGTACAAACTGAAAGATGTAGATAGCGACATGTAATTTTGATTTGGCGCGAGTTAAATTGTCTAACCATAGAAGCCGTTCTTTGAAAGAATTTAGAAAACATAAGTTTATTGTATCACTGTCCTAAAAGAGCCGTGAACATAATTTGTTTTCTTAATGAAGTTTCGTCAATCTGAGTTACCAAGTTAAAAGGAAATCAATACAAAATACTACATAGCAATGTTCAGGCATAACAATTAATTTGGCAACACAACAAACATAGTTCAAAAGTCAGAAAGCAATAAGTAAAAGCAGTTGTGCTTAGCACAGGATTCGAGGTGCCTAACATTTTCCCGCGAGTCAATCGAGATCCTTACCTGGATTCTCTGACGCAAACCATTAGACGAGCCAAATATGTTCTAGAGGTACCTTTTGGTGACTTGGCACATCGTTAAACTTGTCAAGTGGCGACTCTGAATCTCAATAATTTTGTACCTTTTAAAATATCAGTCACAACTTTTAAAATAAACATAGTTTTTAAATTTTAGGGTGTGACAGTTCCTTGATCATGGCATAGATTTCCTAACCGCTCATATACACATCTTCCATATTCATAAGATTGTTATCCCAAAGAAGAACAATACCACCATCATGGTCAGTGATTGGAGATTGAAAAGCATGATGGTTATCTCTCGCAGGCAGGGGCGGACCTACAGCATAGGTACCGGGTGCCACTGCACCTGCTAGTTTCGGCAAAATTTTTGTAATTATATGTATATTATCAATATATCAGTGGAAACATGTATATTAATTATAAGTGGCACCCACTGCACTAAAGGATGCGTATGTGCTGTGGTTTAGCACTAGTTTTAAAGCCTTGTGTTGGCGTGGTATCCAAGATCGATCCCCAATTGGGGCGCCTTACCTTCCTTTGTTTTGTCTGCCTTTTGCCTTCTTTTTTGTTATTTTTTACTCTATTTCTTCTTTTTGCCTTTTCCTTTTTCGTAGCCCAATTATTCCCTATGTGTCTGCCTATATTTTCTTCCTTTTATTTTTCTCCTTTTGCGTTTTATTTTCTTTTACTTGTTAAATGCCTAAACATCTCCCTCTTGCTATCATAATTATCCTATTTCATGAGTAACTTATTTTGTTAATATTATGAATTAATGTATAATTTTTTCTATGTTAATCTATACAAATAAAAATTAATTAAAATATATCTTCTATTGAAGTTTGAAAAATTAAGTGGTTTGATTAGTAGACCGTTTCAGCTGAATCTCATAGGTAAAAATTTGAAGTTTTTGTTGTGCAAAAAATTATCATTAAACTTGACAGTTAAAGAAATTTTTAATTTAAAATTATTGAAGGTAAATTAATCTAGTCAAATACTGAATATATAGAATAATTAAGTTTCTTTTTTAAAAGAAATTCTAATTGGATGCTCTCCTTCATGATTTTTCTTTTTCTTTTACAAATTTGTTCCATAAAATAAATTTAAAGCGTGAAAAATAATAATTAAATCGAACTTATTTGTTTATTATGTATAAAAGACTTGGAGACCGTTTGGGTAAGCTTAAAAGTGGCTTAAAAGTACATATGTGCTTATAAGTCAATTAATGGGTGTTTGGTAACTCAAAAAATCATGAGCTTAATTATAAGCACTTATGTGCTTAAAATAAGCAAAAAGTAAATCCTAACTTCTCCAAAGTAGTTTATAAGCAATTTTTGGCTTTTAAGCTACTTAAAATAAGCTCACCCAAACGACTCTTAATCAATCTAGTCGAACTAAGGAATATCTTACCGCACCGACATGTCCTTCCTCGATCGTTGTGTCTAAGCACAGATATAAGGAGTGGCACCCGCTATCTTAAAATTCTGAATCCGCCCCCTGCTCGCAGGCTTGAGTATATGGCCTGTAAGTCCTCGGGTATTTTATTTTGACGTTGATCTTGTTGCTGCATTTCTACTTTTTGTTCTCGAGAATTGGGATTGTGGGAGGGGGAGTTTCACTGGTGGAACATCTTGTGGGGGAAGATCATCCACTTCCCCTTGGTTCATTTCATCTCATTGCATGTTCATAGGAGGAGCAGCTTGTTGCATGCGAACTGGTGGGGACCATTAATAAAATATTGGTAATGGGGGGTTATTCTCTATCGGGTGGTAAAATAGGAGATTTTGGAGGTGTTGCATGTGTAAGGGGTCTTGCATGTTTTGTGGGGCCAAAAAATTCAAAATATTTTGATTCAGATAAAAGTTCATGAAGTTTTGGGTGGTCGTTCTCATCCCTTCGGTTAGTGCTCTTGCTAGGAACTGAGGGTTCTGTCTCACAACTATGACTTATTGATTGTGCACCATGAAGTGAGGCACGTCCCATTAGGGTTTGCTCTATCCATGATGCAACCCAAATTGCATCGAGACCATTCACTCGAAGTCAAGCCAAGGATATACAAGACGCTCACCTACACTTGGTTTGGAGAGGCGTGGATGATACGAGCTAGGGAGAGGACTTAAAGACAATGCATTGGAGCTCAATCCATGTGGAAACAGGGCAGGACACAGCGCAGGAAGCAGGGGAGCAAAACAGGGCAAAAACAGGGGAAGTCTGCTGAGCTTACTGCCTAAGTCTGGAATCTTGTTCTTCGCGATCGCGTGAAGAACCTTCGCGATCGCGAAGGGTATTATTTTGTTCATCGCTGTCGCGTCACCAGTAGCGCGATCGCGAGCCTCAGCTTTTAAGTGTCTTGCGCGATCGCATATAAGCTAGCGCGATCGCGATAGGGACTTGAGTAGCAGCGGACCAGAATGTTGAAAACATTGTAAGGGAGTGTTATAAATGCACCCCTCATTTCATTTATTGCTTTTTAGCTTACTTTGAACACAAAACATTAATGAGCATTGCTCTTGAACCTTGTAAACATTTTGGCTTGAATCAATTGGATGAATCCAAGTTGCTCTTCAATCCGTCTCTGATCATTCTATTTGCTCGAGCCGCGTGACTCTTGAGGATAGTTGCATAGCGTTAGGTAATTCTTGCCAATCGTTTGGGGTGTAACGGAACAAGTTCTTCGTTGCTACTCGAACCTTAGTGTGAGTCTCGTCTCGTTTTTTTATCTCTTTTATCGCTTTCGTATTTTCGATTGCATCAGTTGGTATCAGAGCAAGTCTAGGGTTACGTTCTTACGAACCCTCGTCCTACTCTTCGTGCTTGTCATCTTTGTTTCGTGTTTATTTTCGTGTTCTTGTTCTTGTTATATTGAAAAAGAAGAAAAAAAAAATTCAAAAACTTGAAAACCCAAAAATTTGAAGGAAATCGCTTGTTGTTACGATTTTGTTGGTGTTAATTATCGGGGATTGATCGTTTATGTAATCCCGACAATTGGGAACCAACAAAACACGTTTTGGAATTGAAAATCAAAGTTTGGGAAAATTTGAACCCTAAGTGAATATTTTGCAAAATTTGCCAAAACTTGTTTGATGTTATGATTTTGTGGATGTTTGGTATCGGGGATTGTTCACTATAGTTTTCCCGTTGTTTTGATACCATCATAACTTCATTTGGAGTGTTGGAGTGAAAATCGAAATTTTGAGTTCTTGAAGGTTTGAACATTTGAAGAACTTGACCAAAAATTCATTGAAAACAAGTTGTTTGATGGTTGTTTGTTTGTTTAAACCATTGGGAAGTGTTTACCACAGTTGAAAACCCTTGTGGAAGCTTGAAAAACTGAAACAAATTGAAGTTGGGTTGTTTGTATGCCAAAATCTGCAGTTTTCTGTCGAGTTTCTGGTTCAGCTGAACAAACCTGCGCGATCGCGCAAGGTCTCGCGCTGTCGCGCCAATTCTGAGTTTTTGATCATCGCGATCGCGCCCCTCTGCACGCGATCGCGAAGTGTACCAATTTCCAGAATTTCCTGAAGTTGGACAGAATGTTCGCAAAGCTATCGTAACAGTTTCCAACCACCAAAACTCCCATACCATCATCAAATATGGTGAGTTCCTAGATCACAAACCAAAATTCCTCCAATTCCGAATCCGTTTGGTGACGATTCGATCTTTGGACATTTGATCGCGTCACTTCCGGTTAGTACTTTGAGGGTAACACTTCTACCTAATTAGTACTAATCCATTGTGCGAATAGGATCCTCGTGCCTAAAAGGAGAGTAGAATTCAAAGAAGATTCGTAGTTAATTGTTTGGTTCAAGTGCGCACCAAATAGCTTAGCGTTTATCGAGTCCCATTGAATCCACTCTTCCCGAAGAGCATTTGGTTCTTGTATTTTGGTTTGGTCATTGAGGAGGTTGCGCAACTACGAGGAGGCCATTGATCTCAAGCTTGTGTGAACCTAACCCCAACTTGAGTGAACCCGAGCGACAAACAAAGGTGAGGGAGTGAGTGAGGACTTTTACTCTAATCTCTTTTCTTGTTTTTGATTGTCGCAGGTACAATGTCCAACGAAGGACAAGATTTCATAAAGGAGGCCTTGGCTAACCTTCTTGCCAAGATGGACCTCATGAACCAAAGGATTGAGTCTCTTGAAAAGGGAGCTTCAAGTGCCCTAGTTGAGCAAGGGACTTCCAATGAGCAATCGGAAAAGGGGACCCCGAGTGTCCGAGTTGAGAAGGGGGCCCCGAGTGCCCAAGTTGATGGTGTTGAGGGCACAAGTAGCCCGACCTTTACCCCGGAACAAGTTGTTGAGTTGCTCAATCGCCAACAACGGGTAAGGGAGGATCGTGATCGAATTGACCAATTGTTGGGCAATACCCAACGAGTGACCATTCCTAACCTTATGGGCAATCCCCAAAGGAATGCTCCACTTTCCGGACCGATCCGAAATGTTCAACCTTTTGAGCAAGTTGCACAAGCTCAAGAAGGGGAGGAGGATGATTATGGTGATGGTGGGTATGGTGCTCACTTTCCATTTAGGGGTCGCAATGTGGATAGGGGTAGAGGCCAAGGTCGAGGGCCACCCATAGGGTATGTTGGCGGGAATGCTAGGAGAGATTATGGTGGTTATGGAGATAACTTTGGAGGCCAACCGGAGCCGCACCAAGGGGGTCGAGAACATAACAACCTTAATAGTGTGAAGCTTACTATTCCTTCTTTCAAAGGGAGTAGTGACCCGGTGGAGTATATTGATTGGAAGTTGTCCATGGAGCGGATATTTGACACCAATGGTATGCCCGAGGTGAAGAAGACCAAATATGCAATATCTTCCTTTGAATCCTTTGCTTCTACTTGGTGGGAGTCGGTGAAGAGGAATAGAAGGAGGACGGGAATGGCTATCAATCTTACTTGGGAAGAATTGATCCGTGTGATGGATGAAAAGTACTTGACTAGTCAATACCGTGTGGACCAACACAAGCGTTTCTATGAGTTGAAACAAGGCCCCAAAACGGTTGGGGAATATTTCAATGACTTTGAGCAAATCCGCATGAATCTTGACTTGGACGAGGAAGACAATGAGGTGGCCATGATCCGTTTCAAAGGGGGCTTGAACCGAGACATAGCTTCACAATTGAAGTTCCACAAATATGATGATCTTTACAAGCTATGTGATGATGCCATTGAGGCCGAGAAATGGCTCAAAGAGGAGAGAACCATCCGATACAAGAGTAGCAATCCTACTCCCATGAGCAAGCCAAAGGAGTGGAAAACTCCTACTTCCAATGCCAAGTTCCCAAATGCAAGTGGTGCAACCTCTAGCAAGGATGTGAAGAAGCCATTTGAGAAGTCTACACCACAAGTGGGAGGTAACTCTAGAACTCACTTAAGTAATCCTATTTCTACTTCTACTCAATGCTTTAAATGTAAGGGTTATGGACATATCTCCAAAGATTGCCCCACCCGGAAAACTATGGTTCTTGTGGGTGATTTGGTGTATGAGCAAGATAGTGAGCCCGAGGAAGAAGAGGGAGTAGAGGATGATGAGGGGGTTGATGAGGGGGAGGTTGCAATGGAGGATGATGATGACGTCCATGCTTTTCTTGTTGTGAGGAGGAGTTTAGGGGCCATGTTGGTGGAGGATAGTGAGACTTTACAAAGAGAGAACCTCTTCCATTCTAAATGCCGAGTCATGGGTCTCCTTTGTTCCATGATTATTGACTCGGGAAGTTGTGCCAATGTCATTAGCCAAACACTAGTCTCCCAATTGAAAATACCCACCTTAAAACACCCAAGTCCTTACCGTTTGCAATGGCTTAGTGAGTGTGGTGAATTGAGGGTGGTCAAACAATGCTTAATCAAGTTCAAGATAGGGAACTATGTGGATGAACACATGTTTGATGTTGTGCCCATGCAAGCATGCCACCTTCTCTTTGGAAGGCCATGGCAATTTGATCGACATGTGGTTCATGATGGCCGTGCCAATACCTACACGGTGAAGCACGAAGGTAAGAAGTTTGTACTCAAGCCCTTAACGCCCAAGCAAGTAAGTGATGATTACAAGCGCATGAGGGAATTGAGGGAAGCGGCAAAGGCTAAGTCGGTTGTTGAGACTAGCCCTTTGGCCGAGAGCTTGGTGGTGGCTCCACCATCTTCTACCGGTGGCATTTGTGCCATGATGCAACCGGGTGAACTTTTGAGAGGAAATGATGGCAACAAACTACTCATTTGCCTAGTGTACAAAGGTATGATTCTCACCTCCGAATTTGATTATTCTCCTAACCCTTTGCCTAGTGCTATTGAGAATGTTTTGAAGGTATTTGAGGACATGTTTCCGGAAGAGATGCCAAGTGGTCTTCCTCCCTTGAGGGGGATTGAGCACCAAATTGATTTTGTCCCGGGTCCCAAATTCCAAACAAGCCGGCTTATAGGAGCAACCCGGAGGATACAAAGGAGTTGCAAAGGCAAGTAGATGAGTTGCTCACCAAAGGGTTGGTTCGAGAAAGCTTGAGCCCGTGTGCCGTCCCGATCATTCTTGTGCCAAAGAAGGACGGGACATGGAGGATGTGTGTTGATTGCCGTGCGGTCAACAAGATAACGGTAAAGTATCGTCATCCCATTCCTAGACTTGATGACATGCTTGATGAATTGAGTGGTTCAAGTGTCTTTACCAAGATAGATCTTAGGTCCGGCTACCACCAAATCCGGATGAAACCGGGAGATGAGTGGAAAACCGCATTCAAGACCAAATTTGGTCTTTATGAATGGTTGGTGATGCCTTTCGGCCTCTCCAACGCACCTAGCACTTTCATGCGGTTAATGAACCATGTCTTGAAGCCGTTTATCAACAAATTTGTGGTTGTCTATTTTGATGATATCTTGATATATAGCAAATCAATAGACGACCATGTGGGCCACTTGAGTCAAGTCCTTGAAGTGCTACGAGCCGAAAAGCTCTATGCCAACTTTAAGAAGTGTGCCTTTTGTGTCGAAAAGGTTGTCTTTTTGGGCTTTGTTGTTAGCGCCAATGGTGTAGAAGTTGATGAGTCCAAAGTTGAAGCCATTAGAGATTGGCCTACTCCTACCACCGTTTCTCATGTGAGGAGTTTCCATGGCCTAGCTAGTTTCTATAGACGCTTTGTTAGAGACTTTAGCACCATTGCCGCACCACTCACCGAGTTGGTGAAAAAGGACAAGCCCTTTGTTTGGGGAGAGCCGCAAGAAAAGGCTTTCCAAGAATTGAAAAGTAGGCTAAGTACCGCCCCATTGTTGCAATTGCCCGACTTCGGGAAGGCTTTTGAGGTAGAGTGTGATGCCTCGGGGGTGGGTATTGGGGGTGTTCTCATGCAAGAAGGGAAACCCGTTGCCTACTTTAGTGAGAAGTTGAAGGGCGCATCCTTGAATTACTCCACGTATGACAAGGAGTTGTATGCCCTCGTGAGAGCTCTAGCCCATTGGCAACACTGTCTATGGCCTCGGGATTTTGTGATCAAGAGTGACCATGAGTCACTCAAACATCTAAGAGGTCAAGAAAGGTTGAACAAGAGACATGCCAAGTGGGTGGAGTTCATTGAGTCCTTCCCTTATGTGATTCATTACAAAAAGGGTAAGGACAATGTTGTGGCCGATGCGCTTTCAAGAAAATTCGCTCTTGCTACCACTCTCGCTTCTAGACTTATGGGTTTTGAAAGCATCAAATCTTTGTATGCTCATGACCCAAAGCTCAAGAGTGTTCATGATGCTCTAGTGAGTGGGGAAAGAGTGGAAAAGTACCAATGGGTAGATGGCTACATTTTCAAGAATGGAAGAGTGTGTGTGCCCGAGTCCTCTTGGAGAGATGTGCTAGTTCAAGAGGCACATTGCGGGGGCTTGATGGGTCACTTTGGGGTGGATAAGACTTTGGCTCTACTTAAAGAACAATTCCATTGGCCAAAGATGAGGCCTCTTGTGGAAAAGTTTTGCAATTCTTGCTTGGATTGCAAGAAGGCCAAGTCTAGATCCAATAACCATGGGTTGTACACTCCTCTACCCATACCTACTAGTCCGTGGGTTGATCTTTCGATGGATTTTGTTATGGCTTTACCCCGGACTAGAGAAGGACACGATAGCATTTATGTTGTCGTTGACCGTTTCTCCAAAATGGCTCACTTCATTCCGTGCAAAAAGACTAATGATGCACAACATGTAGCTTCTTTGTTTATTGATAATGTCTTGAAATTGCATGGGGTGCCTCGCACCATTGTTAGTGATAGGGACTCCAAGTTCCTTAGCCATTTTTGGAAGTGTTTGTGGGGTGCTCTTGGCACCAAGTTGCTCTTCTCCACGTCCCACCACCCTCAAACCGATGGGCAAACCGAGGTGGTAAACCGGACTTTGGGAGCTCTACTTAGAGCTATGACCAAAGGAAGGGCCGGGACTTGGATTGATAAGCTACCACTCATGGAGTTTGCATATAACCGAACTTTACATCGCATGATTGGCATGACTCCATTCGAGTGTATTTATGGATTTAACCCCTTAATTCCTCTTGATCTTACCCCTTTGCCAAGGGATGTGGTTGTTGATTTTGAAGGAAAAGCTCGGGCCAAGGCATTGCTTGAACTTCACGCCAAGGTGCGGAAGACTTTGGAGGAGGCCTATGAGAAGATAGCAACCAAGAAAAACAAGGGGAGAAAGAAGGTGGACTTCAAGAAAGGGGATTGGGTTTGGGTGCATTTCCGCAAGGAAAGGTTTCCCAACCAACGGAAAGGGAAGTTGGCACCAAGGGGCGATGGCCCATTCCAAGTGTTGTCCAAGATCAACAACAATGCATATGTGATAGATTTGCCCGGTGAGTATAATGTGTCGACTACTTTCAATGTTAGTGACTTGACTTCTTTTGATGTAGGTGCTAATACCTTGGAGGAGGACGCCTTAATTTCGAGGACGAAATCTTCTCAAGAAGGGGAGGATGATGCAACCCAAATTGCATCGAGACAATTCACTCGAAGTCAAGCCAAGGATATACAAGACGCTCACCTACACTTGGTTTGGAGAGGCGTGGATGATACGAGCTCGGGAGAGGACTTAAAGACAATGCATTGGAGCTCAATCCATGTGGAAACAGGGCAGGACACAGCGCAGGAAGCAGGGGAGCAAAACAGGGCAAAAACAGGGGAAGTCTGCTGAGCTTACTGCCTAAGTCTGGAATCTTGTTCTTCGCGATCGCGAAGGGTATTATTTTGTTCATCGCTGTCGCGTCACCAGTAGCACGATCGCGAGCCTCAGCTTTTAAGTGTCTTGCGCGATCGCATATAAGCTAGCGCGATCGCGATAGGGACTTGAGTAGCAGCGGACCAGAATGTTGAAAACATTGTAAGGGAGTGTTATAAATGCACCCCTCATTTCATTTATTGCTTTTTAGCTTACTTTGAACACAAAATATTAATGAGCATTGCTCTTGAACCTTGTAAACATTTTGGCTTGAATCAATTGGATGAATCCAAGTTGCTCTTCAATCCGTCTCTGATCATTCTATTTGCTCGAGCCGCGTGACTCTTGAGGATAGTTGCATAGCGTTAGGTGATTCTTGCCAATCGTTTGGGGTGTAACGGAACAAGTTCTTCGTTGCTACTCGAACCTTAGTGTGAGTCTCGTCTCGTTTTTTATCTCTTTTATCGCTTTCGTATTTTCGATTGCATCAATCCATGAGGCTAAGAGGGGGTCATTCGGTGGTAGCATGGTGAAGATCAATGGAGGTGGTGGTGGGTTGTTTTTGGGGTGGAGCAGCATTGTTTTGAGCTTGATGAGGGCTGCCTTGATTCATTCTTAGGCATGGAGATAGACGAAAATGTAGACATTGGGTAGTGTTGAGAAGTTTTATTCTCCTCTATTTTAGTTCATTAATAGCCTTGGCATGATTGAGTTGAGAAGTGGAAGGGTTTGTAGTTTCTTGAAAAGATGGATTTGGAGCTACGTCTGAGCTATTAGGGTCTATATCCATGGGATTTAAGAGGGGTCTGGGGGTGGGGGGGGGGGGTGGAAGTTGTAAATGCATGTAAATACATTGGTTGATTTGAGAGGAGGAGACAAATGGAATGGGGTTTGTTAATCCCTTTTCATTGGTTGAGGTGGTCGGCAGGTTATTGGATTGGCTAATTTTTCGCATGCCTAGCAAAGTTCCAGTGGTTAAACGATACTTGGAGTGGTTAGTAAATGATTACAAATCATTTGGTGTGTTTTCTCTGTCACTGCCACGTGCCACAGCGACAGAGTTTTTGGTCGCATGCAGAGAAGAGTTTTTGCAAAATGATTTTGTAGAGTTATCTTTTATCCCTAAATTATTTTAATTATTATTATTTAAAGAATTATTTTTAGTCGAGAAATCTGATTTATGATGAGAAGTAAAAGCTTTAGTAGATTTATCTTTGTAAATAAAAGTTTGGGTATTAAGATATTTCTCATTTTTAGCAAAAACTTTTTTTAACATTAATAGGACGATTGATTGATTTTGCAATGATGTATGAGTTAATGGAAACTTACCAGCTATAGAAGGTTTCCTTCTCTTAGGAAATTTACGGTTTTCCATTCCTCCTCTTCATTATCCGGATCCTGAGCATTAATGGAACTAGTTAGAGCAATAGAATTAATTTCTTTAGGACAAACTTCACCTTTTGCAGCTGCATGTGGGCATATTAAATTTTTGTGTCCCAACCGACCACATTGTTGACATATAATGTCCTCACCCTCGTAGATTATTCTTGTTTATGTGGTCCAACCTGAATGGAAGTTTTAGCCGAAATTTTCAGTGGAACTTCTACACAGATACAAGCATAACGACCCCCTTAAGGTTGAAGATGTGCAAATGTCAATTTTAAGAAGTCGTCCTATTGTATTACCAATTCTTGTTAATATTTCCATATCATAGAATTCCGTTGGTAGTTTCGGAAGACAGGCTCAAATAGTTGAGAATGTAATTTTTGCGGTTGAAGCTATAAAATTTAGTTCCCATCTTTTAACAGAAAGGAATAAACTATTAATGAACCAGGGCCATTTTGGAGTTCTTTTATCAAATTTTTCTCCTTTAGAAATTTAACTAATGTAGAAATCAACCCCTAAGTCAATTAGTGTAAAAGTTTCTATAGGTTTCCCCAATTGTGATATTTTAGATTTTAGGTATTGGTGGCTTATTCCTTTGCCAAATAATTTAATAATTACTGAAAATTTTCATTGGTGGTAAAGCCGTTCCATGTCAGAGATGGAAGAATTGATGAAATTTTCAGTATCAGGGAGATCTACTACTTTGTCAATGTTGCCCATGTATGAGTCACTTGTAACAATTTTATCTGGGGGCTTTCGTGGGATTTGTTCTGATGAAGTCTCAAATTTGTCATGAATTTCCATGATCGGAAGGAGGTAGAAGAGAGAGGTTGTTTCTTGAAGTTAGAGAGATGTTAGAGGTTACTACAATTTGATTTGGTATAAGAGTTGTATCAAAATGGGCTAGCCAATGCTCATATCCAAAAAAATTAAAAAGGACTTGATCATTTTTTTTTTTTTAAAAAGTGAAAATTCTTCATAATCTTCCTAATCCACCGATCCCATTTTTCACTGCAAGAAGTTCTTGAAGATTGAATGATAGTGTTACTAATCTTTTTTACACATGATTAGTCTACTAATCATTTTAACCTGGTTCGTAAATCCTGTATTGAAGTTCTTAAATTTCTATCTTTAATTCTATCATTTATATTTATTTTTTAAAAAAAAAATTAGTTGATGCACATTTCTTTTAGTTTACTGTGTTCTTGATTAACATTTGCCTTATCACTTCCCAACTCTCGAATGACGGAGAAAATTTTAGAGAGATAAAAGCTCGTGATTTATATAATCCTGCTTATAAATATTTATTAGTAAAATAACTTTTATTTTAAATATGTTGTAATTTTACATGGTCACTTGAAAGTGGAAGCAAAGCCAACGTAAATTTTAAAAAGCAGTTTTAAGCGTTGCGGATATACAGCTTGTGAAAAGCCTTTAGAGTACATACATTCCACACACGAGTTTTAGCGAGTCTGTTGAATATAGTTTCAAAGCTGCTCTCAGAAAGACTACGTTAATGCAGACCTAATATAATACCAACGTCCAAAACGGTTATATATTTAACCCCAAAAAAAAGAAAAAAAAAAAAGAACTTTTAGAAACATGATGAACAGTTATCGATGTGAACTACATCAAGATGCCACAAAAAACCTACCGATGAACCCTTTCTTGCCCATTCTCAAAAGTCACATTAGCCAGATCAGAAAATGCAGTTTTGCCTCCACGATCACAAATTTACAAGGATCTATTGGCACCAACTTAAGATGCCATCCAGATATATATCTGCCCACCGCTTGTAGCCCCTGCTAGCATTCCAACGTTGTCTTGGTGTGCGGCAAAGCGGCATGGAATAGCAGTCATGTGTTCGCTTTGTAAGGTACAATCAAGTTTCTTGTCAACTACTGAGATGACATCAACTCCCCTTTGCATATTGCCGATGTAGATGTAGGAATCATCCCAACCCCATATTCCTCTGCATTAGCAAATGAACATAGAAAACCATACTGTCAGTCTATGGTGTCCAAGCGTGCATATATGAGAAGTCGCAAAATGGAACATACCAGAATACTCATTTCTGAATAAAGACTAGATTAAACGTTATCCCCTTGGATTCCCAATGAAAATGTCTAGAAGAATCCAACACATGAAGATTATATGGGTAAGACTAACACAATTACTAACATTTATACGAAATAGAAGTACCTTATACTACTTAAAAGTATGAAGAGATGGTAACAAGTTAAGGCAAAACATAGATGAGGAGCACTTGAGCCAGGGATCCGAGCAGCCTCTTCTTCAAACTACTTATGGGTTCCCCTCCCACTTCCCCCTTACCAATTACCAATATCCAAAAGGAAAAAAACAAGAAAGCATGAACAAAAGATCAGTAGTAAAGACCAAAAGTAGCCCTAATTGCCATTGGTCATAGTTAGAAAATTTTGTAGCTAGCTCTGTAGCAGTAGACAAAAAGAAAAATCCACTCAAGCATGCAGTCAAATACCAAGAAGAAAACATCAGGAGAAAAGACAAAAGTCACTTATGAGAAAAATATTTGCTCTCAGGCTTGCATTCAAATACTCAATTCAGAAATATACATAGTCAAGCTATAACATGTTATAGAAGCACAATCAAATACCATGCCTTTAACTAAAACTCAGGAAACATATATTTGTTTTCTAATTTATGACGGTGGTGTCAGGGCTAACTTGCATGCACCTCGACTATGCCATCGGATACCTGCTACTTACTTAACTCTGCCCACCAAGCTTAGGCAGATGGGAAGAACTCACCTAGTGTTTATTGCCTCTAGTTGAGATTTGAACCTCCTAAAATCTCATGGTTTTTCTCAACTTCATTGACTGACCACTAAGCCACACCCTTGGGCACAAGAAATAATTACTTGTTTATAGAGTTGGAAGTAAAGAGTGTGCTTTCATCAGTTCACCAAGTTCAGGACATCTGTTGCTTATGTTTTGTCCACTAAAAGATACTGTAATTCGTATTTACATTCAGCTGTAGCAAAGAGTACAGGTAGAATCAGGACATACAAAGGACTCTGATGCCTATCCAAGTTAGACTCAAGGTATTACCTCCAAAAGAAAATATAAGCTTGTACTAAATTCCATAACTAGATGCTCAAAGGCGAAAAGCTTAGATAGTAGAATAAATTTATCTTTATTTCACGTCACACTTAGAAGAGAAACAAGAAGAACCATGAATGAAAGCTTCTGCACTTGCAAAATAAAAACTATCATAACATTAAGTGCTCAGAGAAGATGGTGATGAAATTCATATGGTAGAAGAAAAAGTTAAAATTCGTGATTAAGGGACTGGCTATACCTGAATGAGGAAATCCATCTGTTTGTGTGGTTATAGTGGGAGATCATAGATGTATCTTCATAATTAGAACCACTTAACAAACCAACTTTATCATCAATACTGCATAAACCAAAATTAAAAGAAAAAAAAAAGTTAGCCATGATCTGCTGCAGAGCAATTAAAAATTAAAACACATAACTTTACTATTTTCCAAGAATAAGGGGAAAAAAATTATAGTAATAATTAAGACATATTGAATACTAAGCTTTCAATTTTCTCACACAATCCACAATATAATTTCAAAAAATGGCATAGAGTAAATACCTCGTTGTAGCAACAAATCTTCCAGAAGGTGAAAAATAAGCCGAGTGCACAGCTCTTTTGTGCGAGACAGTTCGCAACGATTTTGGTCTGTGTGCACTAACTTTTCTCAAATCCCAAATGCATGCAGTACCATCTGTAGAACTTGTTGCCATAATATTAGTATTTTCTGAGGTAAAGTCTATCGTGTTAATCCTTTCATCATGCAACTTCCATGATGCTGGAGATTTTGCTGCTCTGAGATCCCAAATACCAAGTACCCCATCGCGTTCGCCATAATATATGGACTTCGTATCGTGGGGCCGCTGTGATAAGGAAAATATGGGATGCTCGCTCGCATATACCAAATCAAACATTTCCTTTTCAATGTCCATCATCCTGATAAATCCATCATAGCATGAAGTGAACATCTGCAAAAGAAAAAGCAAGTTCAAAACATATACATCTATCGGTTCTTCCTTAAAACAGTTCATCCAGATCAGAAATACTGATAAACCAAAGCTCCTATTAATCGAGAATCTTTCAACATTTTTCCTCCCAAAGGGTATTGATAAGAAGTCCTGCCTAGCATAATGCAACTGCTGAATGCAAGACAGCAAGAGAGAACTTACAATACCCATATAAACACAAGCAACAACCACAGCAAAATGCATTAGTGCATCATCATCGCATAGCAGCATAAACTTGAAGAGGTAATAAGCACAGTTTAAACACCTAAGTAATTTTTGAAGTCTGTTTGCAAAGCATGAATGCATATTACTAGATCAATTGTTTCAAGTTTTTCAAATCATTTGAAACAGGTTAGGATTGTTGGGACTTGTGTTTCAAAATTTCCACCAAAATACTTTGGCCTAGCCATAAAGAAAAGCCAATATAAGAAGCAAAGGTACATCTTTTCGAGCACATATGTTCTAATTGCTGTATTCGGAAAGAAATGGCCATCTAAGTTAGAATCTACAAGACAAGTAGGAGTTTATACTCTTGAAACAAAACTTAACCATACCTTTGACACAGAAAAAGGGTGCACAACTATCCCTGAAACTGGACCCGAATGAGCATGATACAAGTAGATGCCATCTCCATCCTCTTGTGGAGCATCAAGATTCCAGAAACCTATATTGCCGAATTTGTTCCCTACAGCAATGATTCGGACATTGTTGGTGGGGAAAAACTTCACATTCAATATTCTTCCTGGCACAACCCGTGCTATGTTGTCCGGTTCCAATCTCAGTGATTCCAAATTAACTGTACCAGAAGCCTTTCTGTTCCCTTTCCGCTCACCTAAAACAGAATTTTCATCAACCCCTTCAATTGCATCGTCGATCTTCCCAGAGAAACCCTTAATTGTTTGAATAAATTTTTGATTTGAGACATCAACGTCGCCACAATATGCATCACGCAAACTTATGGGCATAGGTTCTCTAGGTGACTTTCTGGCAGTGGGTTGTGAGTTCTTGTTAGGTGTTGTCCTAGTTGGAAGATCATCGAAATCATCTTTTGTCCCACCAGCTGTAGAAGAATCAGGGGGCATCCCTTGAGCCCTAAGAGACCGTCGCAGCACAACTGGTGATTTAGACCTCTGTTTCTTCTGTGGACTTGCCTGATATGACTTGCTATGAGCTCTGCCATGTCAAACAAATGCCTAATTTAGTTGCACATAAAATGCATTGGAACAACTATAGCCTATAGACTACACTAAGAGATAATAGGAACAGACATGAGTATCGTATTCCTACATTAATCAAGTTTAATTTCCAGATCCACCTTTCAATTATCGATGGTAATTCATTTTGTATTTTACAAATAAAATTTTAGAAAATAAACCCGAACAATAAAAGTTGGAAACTTTATCGTTTCATAATGCAAACTTCTATCTAAAGAAATTAACTCGGAAAGATACAACCTTTTGAGACAAGATAGTGTAATGATTGAAACCACCCTACGCCTAAGTACTGTCGGAATAGTTATAAATTTTGAGAATATTAAATTGAACAGACAAACCTCTTAATGAAAGAGCGTGACTTTTCTGAAAAGTAACTTGTCAAGTTGTATAAATACGAGGACCACGTTGGAGTAGTTTATAGGCTTTGTTGTATCTTGGAAGGGAATTGTTTATAACCCGTAAAGACAAGTATTACATATACAAGTTGACAAGCTTTTACTCTAAATTTCAAATAGGTAACTCGAACCTATCGGAAGGATTTATAAACAACTAAAAGGATATTGAATCAGCACAATCTATACTGAAGCGAAACTGAAATAAGTTATAGTAGAGAGGAAGAGAAAGCAAAGGGGCACCTTGGACGCTTGGTGACAGCGGAAAGTTGAGAAAGTGTAGACTGAATCTTAAGGGAAGCAAGCATTTGTTCGTTGCGCTTTATATTCTCCAGCCTCCGTCGCTCGTAATCCGTCATTTTCTCCGGCGCCATATTCTCTCTCTCTCTCTCTCAAATGGGTCGGATATTGAACAATTGGGAAAGTTACCGACTTCATATTAATTTTATATATTTAAAGATTAAGATGAACGGTGTGATTTGCGCGGGAGATGTATCATGGCGGGAAATAATCTCGATACCTACGTGGTGCATTGCTTCCCACCAATTTCTCCTATTTCTGCCATGATTCCCAAACTAGGAGCTACATACCAAAATTCAACTTTTATTACATATAACATTATATTTGTAATATTCCTAAATATTAAGTTGGTGCCCTTGATGCTAGCTGTTTGGTTCGTATTTCGTTAATTAACAATTTGGGAATTAGTCAGGTAGGAATTAATAATGCAGAGCTTGTGATGTAATTTTTTGTTGTTAAATATTTATTAGTTTGATATATTATAATACAATGTATAATTTGAAATACTTGTTTACTTTTTATGCTAAATAAAATTTTCTTCCTAATATGTAGTGGCAGACTATAATTTTAGTAAAGAGGTTCAAAAATATTAAATAAAATAAATGAAGTTTGTGGCACTTAATAACAACCTCTTTATCAACTGAGCAATCTTTATTCTTTGCTCAACGACATTCAAGTATTTTTGTATTCACATTTTTTTTGGATAAAATATACATATAAATTACTAAAAATATTTTTCAACGGGGTTCAAGCGACCCCCTTACTCCCAGGTGGGTCATCCCCAGCTAATATGAGGGTCAGTTTGGTCTTATCATTTTGATACATGTTTTAATAATTCATGTTTCTAAATTTCTCATCCTGTGCCATATAAGATAGTACATAAGTTCCTGTGTAACTTATATATGTATTATTTATACCGACAAGAAAAAAGATCTACCAAACATGAAATAAGCTTACTTAATATAGATTTTTATGCGGGTATTATGATATGGGTTCTTTACATAAATACTCATTGTACCCAAAATAACTACCATTATCTATGGCTATTACTTATTTAATTACCAAATATGCATATAATTTATTTGCAATGTATACCCATTGGCTATTTCTTACATATTTTCATGCAAGAATTAAGAAAATACTATGAGCCTAAGCCTCCAATTTAAAAGACTACATAGGATGTTCGCCGGAGCCGGCGGTGCTTTAGGCGACCCACCCCGGACTCTCCAACTCTGGACTCTTCCGAACAAGTTTACATCTCTTCTCTTGCCCTCCTCAAGATGCTTAAACACGGGAGAGCTGGGGTACCCATGGAAGTGATGGGTTGATGCTGGGGGAATTTGTGGATGAGTATATGGTGCGGGTTGTTGATGTGTTTGCAATGCCACGGAGTGGTACTGGAGTTAGTGTTGAAGCCGTTGATTATGTTTTCCAAACCAATATGCTCAACATGCTCAAGCAAACTGGCAGACCGTAGATGGTTGTCGCCTGGTATCATTCACATCCTGGGTTTGGCTGTTGGCTTTCTGGTGTTGACATTAATACTCAACAGAGTTTTGAAGCACTGAATAAGCCGGCGGTAGCTGTGGTGGTGGATCCAATTCAGAGTGTTAAAGGGAAGGTGGTAATTGATGCTTTTTGCTTAATCAATCCCCAGACTATGATGCTTGGCCAAGAGCCACGGCAGACAAGGTTCAAATCTAGGACATCTGTACAAGCCATCTATCTAAACATTGATCCATGGCTTGAACAAACGCTATTACTCAATTGCCATAAACTATAGAAAGAACGAACTTGAAGAGAAGATGCTCCTGAATCTTCACAAGAAAAAATGGACAGATGGGCTCACATTGCAGCGTTTTGATGCCCATTCCAAAACTAATGAGCAGACAGTTCAAGAGATGTTAAGTCTCGCAATCAAGTATAATAAAGCAGTACAGGAGGAGGACTAGTTGCCTCCAGAAAAGCTAGCTATTACAAATGTGGGAAGGCAAGATGCGAAGAAGCATCTTGAAGAACATGTCTCGAACTTGATGTCTTCCAACATTATCCCGTTATTGGGAACAATGCTTGACAGTGTTGTCTTCTGAAGTTCGTTACTAGATAGTCTTTCTGAATTGTGTTGAGTTTAAATAGAAATATGTTCTTTCGCATTCTCTTGAAGATGAACCAGCACTCAATCCGAGAGAGAAACTATTAATTATTTTTTTCTTGAGAGACTTAAAAAAAAAAAACCTCCAATTTATATTTCTTCTCCTCTTTTTTCATTTTTTTTCCTTATCTTCTTCTTTCTTTCTTTTTCCTCATTCTCTTTTATTTTTATTTCTTTAATCAATTTCTAATTCTATTCAATTATTTTCTCAGGAGTAACGACCAAAAGTAGCCCTCATTCATTTTAGCCCTCATTCATTTGTTTGAGAGCAGCTAACGCTTCGATCCAAACACTACAAGGTGTATGGTCAAAAGAGTATATGGTATACCAAAAAGGTATACAGTATTCAACACAATAAAATTCGAAACATTCATTTGTTCAATAAAAGCTCACTCTTCAATCCAAACACAAATATTTGTATACGAAAAGAATATACGGTATACCAAAAAGGTTAACAAAATTTGAAACATCCATTTGTTTGATAGTAGCTCACACTTCGATCCAAATACAAAAAGATTTATATGAAAAGAGTATACGATACCAAAAAGGTATATTATATTTAAAATAACAAAATCTGAAACATTCATTTGTTCCATAGTAGCTCACACTTTGAGCCAAACAAAAAAAGAGTATACCCGAAGAGTATACAATATCTATTTGAAGTATATAACTGCAGTTAATTGTCTAATATAGAAGTATACGTGGAGTAAATTATATACTATAGTAGTTTACTCTTATAGTAAACGGTAGCAGTATACTATTTGAGTATACAATTTACGCAATATTTTTTTTTTTAATTTTCAGCTCAAATATTCTATCTCAAGCATCTCGAATCGGCTCCAAATACGACCTAATTTTAGCATGAACTTTCCGAAGATCATAGGGACAGTATTTTGCAACACCTACTTCAAATCAAACAACACAAAAAAAAAAAAAATTCATATCCAAGAGCTTCAAGCTTAACAATAGTGGGTATCCCAAAATCATCTCAAAAATATCTCAAATCAACTCCAAATGAGATCGAAATATGGTACTAACTTTCTAAAGGTACTAGAGATAATATTTTACAACACCTAATTCGAATAAAACAATAAATAAAAAATTAAAATTTCATATTAAAGAGCTTCAAGCTCAAGAATAGTAGATTTAAAAAAATCATCTTCCAAGAACCTTAAATCAACTCCAAATGCGACTTAATTTTAGTATGAACTTTGTAAAGATAGCAGAGATAATATGTTGCAATACCCGCTTCAAATCAAATAACAAATAAAAAACTAAAATTTCATAGTCAAAGCTTCAAGCGTAACAATGGTGGGTATTCAAAAATCATTTTCCATACATTTCAAATCAATTCCAAATGGGATAAAATTTTAGTATGAATTTTCCCAAACAAGTAGAAATAATATTTTTTTACCGCCACTTCGAATCAAAGAACAAATGTTCAAGCTGATATTTTAAATTCAATAGATTTAAAAGCTTCAAGTAGTTTGTGATGAAATTAAAGGATTACGAGTGAAGGATAAAGAGTTTGAGAAAGTTAGGGTTGGGGGGGGGGGGAAGAGAGAGGGGAATTTCACATGATGTGAGGGATTGAGAGAATGGGTAGGACGGATAATTATTTATGTTCAAATGGGTATAAGGTTTAAAATGGGTAAATGAGGATAATTAATTTGAGTTGGATAGGTATATAGTGTAATTTTTTTTATAATATTATATGTCACTATCTCCATTTCTCTTACCACGGCCCACCCCCACCCCACATAATGTTGTTGACGAATTACGTATATGTTACGGATATCCATTCCCCCCTTCTCCACCCAATCTTTTGTATTATATATAAGTGGCTAACGGGATGGACGAACACAACATAATACAGTTGTACAAAAAGTAATTTATGTTTTACAACAATCTTGGGCCTACCTCATTAGTGAAACACATGTACTACACGTGTCATTCTTTGGGCCTACCTCATTGGTTTTTCTGCTTACATTCTTCTTATGGACTCATGTGCCACCTTTATGATGCAACTAACGCACCTCTATCTCAACAATTTTCGTGGCCTATCTATCCATCTCTTTTACCGGTTTCACTTCCCTCTAGCTTTAATTTTTCCTCTATTTATTGGTCTTCCGTTTGCATTTTATAGTGTTCTGGTGAGTGTATTATATAGTTTGTGTTGTTTAATTAGTTCTTTGATTTTTTTTCTCAATTTTGAATTTACTTTTCTCGTAGATTCATGTTATTTGTCTACATGCACAGAATCTGTGGATACCATCAAAACTGAAGAATGGACTAAGAGAAAACATCCGAATTTCCTTAATTTTCCACTATTCTTTCTTGGTAAGAATGTAAATCTTTGCTTATAATTTTAGAGACTTGATTTAATTCAATGTGTAAGACAGTAAGAGTTTGAGTATTTGATTTATAGTATTAATATTCAATTACGCTTCTATCGAAATTTTTAACTCAGGGTACGAATTGCGATGGCAGTGCGCATATTCATCTGGGAAAAGATTGTAACGAAAAGAGATGATCTTAGATGCAGCCAAGGTATTTGACAATATGCCTAACTATTTTTTTTAACTTTTAGCTAAAATTATTTCTCCTTCAAATTCGAACACGTCTTAATGGTGATGACACTTAATGGTGATAACGCTGAAAATATCACGTGTGTTAAATGACCTAGACGAATTTCCAAAGAAAAAAAATTATAGGGTAAGGCATAGAATAAAAAAAATGTTTGCTCAAGTTGTTGAATTCATTTTTATCTATCTATATGGTTTGTATCTCTATCTGATATCTCTTTTCTTGCTTTCCAGGTTTACCGATCCAATGTATCGAGAATGGGACTTCTTCAAATGGCTCATTACGAGCTTACACATTTCCTATTTGATAAAGGTTGAAAGCATTGCATGATTTTAGGAATGTCCTGCCTAACTTTTAAAAAGTTGAGGGTAACTTAATTAGTTGCCGGATAATATTGAACCCTGCTGAGATGCACATTATGGGTTGATAGGAATGAAAAAATACTTAGAAACTACTACTTGGATGGTTTTAATGTTACGTTTTTATTGTTCATCTGATGTGCTTGGAAGATCCTCGGTTACTGATTCTTGTTATATTATTGTTTGGATATGTTGGAAAGTTGAGTGTGTAACACATCTTTTGTTAAAGCTTGGTTCTTGAACAAGTTGACAATGATTTAATGTATTGTGTTCATGTCCATATCCCTTACTGCTTGAATTTTTAATATTCCACATGAATGATTATAAACTTAGTGTAGGTTAACAATATTAATTGGTAGGATTGGTGGACAACTTTTCTTTGCTATGTTCGAATCCATTTTCAGCATCAAGCTTTGGATATATAGATTGTTCACTAAATATATAGTCATGGAATTATAAGTTACACTAAGTCACAAACTCACACGACATGAATATAACTTTTTGGTTTCTGAAGAAAGATAACATTGATTAAAGCTAGAGTGAATCTTCTATTGCATTGATTCCGGAGCTAAATGATACTGCGCATTTATTTGATGCATTGTTTTCAATATAAGGTATGTCACTGTTACTATGTCTAGATGATCAGAATGATTCACAATCATATTGCCTAAACACTCCTTATGTCTTCTTCTATATTTGCTGAACTTTGATAATTAGCGATAAAAATTCGCCAGCTTACCTTTACTGTCTTTTATGTAAAAAAAATAATTGCAGTTACAGCAAGTCTCGATGCAGCTGAATGTTGGATTTTTGGCTTGACCATAAAGTTTCTCACTTTGATAACCACTGTGTGCATGGAACAAATGTATCAAGATAGGTTTTGTAAGGAGGATATCAGAATAGACGATCTTTCTCATTTGTAACTATAGTTTAGAAGTTTTTCTCATTTGTGATTATTATCTAGAGTTCTTATTATCCGAAAGGTTTAGTGATCTACTAGATTTTAGGAAGAATGGTTCGACTAGTGAGAACAAGAAAGAGGTACCACTTTGCAAAGCAGTGTCACTTCTAGATTTGGCTTAATCCCTTTATTTTTGTCTCTAAGATGACTTCTGATGCGGGGCAAATTGGAGCCAAATCGCCAACCATCAAGAGCCAAGCTTGAGAGCACAAGGATCCAAGACAAGGGCACCGGAGGAGGGCTCGAGAGTGATTTGGAGTCATGGACTTGAGCGCCATCGAGGGAGGACCAACTACGGACCAAGAGGAACACTTAAAGTCCATTTTGAGCCGTTCCCAGCCTCCCAGGAAGGGGGCGGACCGCCCATTGGACTAGGCGAACCGCCTAGTTGACTGCACTCTCTCTGGACTTTGGGCCGCCCATAAAAGGGGCGGACCGCCTACGTTTTGGGCGGACCGGCTACTTTCAAGGGTGGGGCGCCTACTCTGGGCGCCTACTCTGCAGGGTGGGGCGCCTACTCTGCTATTTGGGGCGTCTGTTTTGCTTAATTTTTGACGGAATTTTGACATGTAATCCCTATTTTGGCCCTACGAGGCTTGTATTATTTTTATATCATTTGAGGGCTTTTTAGACATTACATTAGGAGTGTGGTGAACCTATAAATACCACACTTAGTCATTTTATTTGATTAGCTAGCTAGATTTTGAGATTGATGATTAGATTTTAGAAGAGACTAGGTCCTTCTTGTTGAAGCATTGGCTTCATGTATCTCTTAATTGGAATCCATGGTGGATCACCGCTAGTGTGACCCCGTTTAATGGTTCAAGTCTCTTCTCCCTTTGAATCAATATATTTGTTTAGTTTGATTCGGTCTTTCTTCTATTTCTGTTCTTCCCCATCCCTTATTTCTTCGATCTCGTGTTTACTTTATTGTTTTTGTTACCTTGTTTTCGCTTCCGTGATTTGACCCGTATCATCTTGGTATCAGAGCAAGGTTTGGATTTCGTTCTTACGAATCCACGATCCTTGTTCATCTTATCTTTACTTTATTGTTATTGTTGTTTATGTTCTTGTGAAAAGAAGAAAAACAACAAAATTGAAAAAAGTGAAAAATACAAATTTTTTTTTTATTGTGGATTGGATTTGATGATTCCTTTGGGTGTTTGATATCGGGGATTGATCTATGATGATTACCTATTGATTTGGTACCCTTGTTACATGATTTGGTGTTGAGACTCAAAAGTTGAAAAAAACCAAAAACTCCAAAATTGAAAAACCCTTGAACTTGATTGAAATTTCTTGATTTGGACTTGTTGATGATTGGGTGTTGTTATAAATCATTGGGGATTGGTTGTAGTGGTTGAAAACACCATTGGGTACCTTTGGATTGGGAAAACACCTTGAAAACATTGGAGATTTGGGTGCAAAAGAACCAAAAACGCGGATTTTGAAGCTGCTGAAGGTTGCAGTAGGCGGACCGCCCCTGTGACTAGGCGGACCGCCCACTTTGTTGCTACTCTCTGTATTTTGAGTAGGCGGACCGCCCACTCCTGAAGGGAGTCCGTTTTGCTTCGTTTTGTGTGTTTTTATGTTCCGTTTGTCTCCTTACTTCTTGGTTAGTATTTCTAGGGTATTTGTCCTACTTTATTAACACTAATCTTTGGTCCTTTAGGGTGTTGTGTGTCTTGAAGTCTTTACTTAAAGTCGTAGAATTTGCTTGCTTCAAGTGCGCATTAAAATAGCTTCCGTACATCGAGTCACTTAAACTCCATTCCGAACCATTACTTGGGTGCATTAGTTGATTGATCTTGCCGTTGTGATTACTAAGAGACAAGAAGGTCTTGAGTGGAAAAAGGCGTGAGTGGTGAGAACAATAGAGTGTGGTCACAAAAGCCAACGACCTTGAGTGTATACACGAGTGGAAAGAAAATTGTGTGACATCTTTTGAGTGATACACGTAGGGAGTGAATTTGTGAGGTCCTTAACTTTTTGGTTACAACTATGGCTTCGAATGATGATTGTGGAGGGTATGACTCATACGGAGATGATGGAGACTATGGTTCCTATGATGGTGATGATGGGTATTGCTATGCGATTCGGGGAACCAAGGCTCATATGATGAAGAAGCGGGTCACTATGTTGATTATGAAGATGAAGAAGACTATGGGGCTTGCGAAGACAAATGTGAAGAAGCTCGTGCTCCAAGTCAAGAATTTGAAGATAGTGACACTTCAAGGTATGGTAATCCTACTTACTCTTCTTGTGATGAATTTGAACATGATGATAGTGACATAGAGAGAACGGATGGTGAAGTTGATTATACGAATTGTGCATATGCATCTTCTCTTGGTGTTGCTTGTGGAGTGCAAAGGAGTAGTAGAGGTCCTTCCATTAGTATGGGAGGAGGTGGTGGTTGTTCCATGGGAAATGGGAGGTTTGCATCTTCTAGTTGTGTTAAACAACCTAATACTCCGTATTCCCATGTGAAGGGTGGATTGAGAAATGGTGTTGCTCTTACCGTTATGGGGGTGCATTGCTCTAGTAGTAGTGGTAGGAGTGGTGCTATGGGCTATGGGCTATGGAACCAAGGCGAGAGGCAATTATGGGTTCCATAGTGGTACTCCTTCCTCAACTTTCAACAACACTTCTCATGTTGGAAGAGTGACGGAAAGTGGAGGTTATTCTAGTGGGGTTGCCATTAGTGGAGGGATAAGGAAGATCCGAGTTGTTGGTTTGATAGTCGTGGGCATTCAAGCTCTTCCTTGGATGCATCTCTACAAAACTTGGGTAGACGTAGATTCATTGTTGAGGTAGATGGTATTGGGGGATACTTGCTCAAGATTGGAGGCACCGATGTCAATTGCATTAGCACTTCGTTGGTCACTAAGCTAAGGATGCCATGCGACAATTTAGAGTATCTGTATGAGTATAATGGAATTTAGGTTTCTAAGGGAGCCTTAGTGTCCATATCTCATGGGAGTTATGAGAAGCTTGTTTGGTGTCACGTGTATCCCATGCGGGATATTGATGTATGGCTAGGTGACCCATGGTTGCGAAACAAGAGTGTGCAATATGATGTTTTGAAGGATGCGTATCTTGTGGGCATAGGGCAAAGGGTTTGTGACTTTGTGCCTTATCGGGCAAGAGGCCGATTTCCTACTAGTGCACCTTCTTTGGCTATACAAAGGAGCAAGGAGCAAGAACTTCATTCCATGGTTAAAAAAGTGCAAACAAGAAGTCCTACAATCATAAGAAATGGTGGGACAAGTGCTACAGAAGAGTTGACAAATGTCAACAAGGTGAACCCGAAGCTACTTCCAAAGCCCAGTGGTTCACCAACGAAGAAGAAGGAGACATCAAGTGATGAGTCTCCAAGTCCTAGATTTCGGGTCGATGTAAAAAGTCCACCTACTCCGGCTATGGGTATCCTTAGGCCTCGTCCCAATTCTTTTAAGTGATGTGAGTGGGATGTCACCACCCGAATCTACACCGACCTTAAAAAGAAAATAAGGGAAAAGAAAGAGGGAAAAAGAATCATTGAGAGTGAGGACACCCCTTATTCTAACCTTCACCCTTTATCTTTTTCTTCTACTTGTGTGAATACTTGTGTAGGTACTCTTGGAGGCAAACCAATGGAGCCTCAATCATGTTCCAAAATGGACAGACAAGGTGAAGAAGATCCTCAAAGTGAGCTCAAAGGTAAAGATGTTACTTCAAGTGCATTGAGTGAGAAAGATGGCCACTCAAAGGTATGTGAAAGTTCTTCCCTTAAACATGTTACTTCCTTGTCATGTGATAGTATTTGTGAAAACTTTATACTAGTTGATGAATTGCGTGATTATAATGTGTTTGCAACTAGTGTAGAGCTGGTTGGTCAACTTGTGTGTAAATGTGAACCACTAGTTGAGAGGGATGATAAGCCACATCATGATGTGAGCTCGGTTTTCATTGAACCTCTCATTAGTGAAGAATGTGTAGTTGACCCTATTTGTGACCCTTGTTATGACACTCCACCTATATTTGATAAAGGGGAAGATGAGTTGAATGAATACCCTATTCTTTCCCTTGATGAGTTGGTTGGTAATGGTGGACCTATGTGTCATAGTGAGGATGATTGTGACCTCGAGGAGTCACTAAAATGTGAGATGGATCGCTTTGTTTTCAATGACTCCTCAAGTGCGAGTGAAGAACCTAGTCTTGATACCCTGCTTATGTGTGACCATGAATTTGAGGTGCATGCTTTTACATTTCTATTGTGTGATGATAATCTCATTTGTGGTAGCAAATTGTATCGGACTAGGGTTAGTAGTAAAATAGAACCTCCATGGTATGAAAAGATAAACTCTAAGGATGATCCTTTGTTTGGAACTCCAAGTGGGATGAGTGGTCTTGATATTGGTTGTGTTGAACCATCTTCTAGTAGTCCTAACCTTCATTGTGTGGACTATAATGATGAAGGACCGATTTTGGAGACATTCCTTTGGAGTTTGCCTAGCGAGGGAGATTGTCTTGGAGTTGGATTTGGAGGTGAGGAAGTCTCTTGATTTGTGTAAGAGTGCTTCCAAGAAGGGGACTGGAGTATTTGATGTTAGTTGCCAATTGAACTATTTTGTTTACTCCACCCCACATGTTGATGACACCTTGGGTGTTGAGCATGCCAAAGCCAATGAGTCACATTGTGATGGTAATACATTGAAGGCTTGGTGTGTTGAACATAAGCTTGGAGGTCATAAGGACCTTAGTTGCTTAATCTTGCATGTTCCATATCTTATTGATCTCTTTGCTTGTTGTCGTAGTAAGTGCTTGTCATTATTGAGCCAAGAATTTGTTGTTTCCTTTGGAGACATAAGCTTTTCGATTGGTATTGATCCTTGGCTCTATCACAAGAATGTGTTTTCCACACCACTTGCACTTGTTCTTGTTAAGCTAACCTACTTGTGAAGTAGGAAAAATTGTTTGTGCTTGTTTTGAATTTAGGCTTGATGGTTTGATTTCAAGGACGAAATCCTTTCAAGAAGGGGAGGATGATGCGGGGCAAATTAGACAAAGCGCCAACCATCAAGAGCCAAGCTTGAGAGCGCAAGGGATCCAAGATAAGGGCACCGGAGAGGGTTCGAGAGAGATTTGGAGTCATGGACTTGAGCGCCATCGAGGGAGGACCAACTACGGACCAAGGAGGAACACTTAGAGTCCATTTTGAGCCGTTTCCAAGCCTCCCAGGAAGGGGGCGGACCGCCCATTGGACTAGGCGGACCGCCTAGTTGACTGCACACTCTCTGGACTTTGCGCCGCCCATAAAAGGGGCGGACCGCCTACTTTCAAGGGTGGGGCGCCTACTCTGGGCGTGATAAGGGGCAAAATAGCAGAATCAAACAACACGATACAAACACGATACGCGGAAGCAAGTAAACGAGATAAACAAGAAATCGAGACTAGGAAGGCAAGAAAGTAGAAGAAAGAATCGAATTCAATTTACTAACGTTAATTGAATCCAAAAGGGAGAAGGGAAACTCGAACCTTACAATGGAATCAAACTAGGTGTCGATCTCCATAGGTTCCAAGTCGAGACATACACGAGCCTCGGGCTCAAACAAGAAGGGCTCGGCCTCTTCAATGTGCTCTCACAAATTCTATCTTCTAAAAATGACTAACTATGAAATGTAGCTAATGTGATATATATACATTTACATTGAGTTTTGGACAAAAATGACGCTGCAGCTGTTTCTGGTTCGCTGATCAACTCTTCCTCATCGCGATCGCGCCAGGAGGCTCGCGATCGCACAGAACATTTCTTCAGGCATCGCGATCGCGCTTAGAGGGACGCTGTCGCACAGGGATCGATGGCTGGGCTTCAACTTCTCGCGATCGCGCGAGCTAGCACGCTGTCGCGCAGGGCAATGAAATACCCTTCGCGATCGCGCAGTGATGGTCGCGATCGCGAAGAACACTTGTCCTTCGTCAGGCAGTGAGCTCCCAGTGTGCTCCCCTGTTTTGCCCTGTTTTGGGCTGCCTGCTTTCCTGCCCTGTTTTCCCATCCGTTGGCGCTCCAATGCATGATCTTCAAGTTGTTTCCGGAGGCCTTGACTCGTATCCGTTGTGCTCTCGAGCTTGGCTTTTGATGGTTGTCATTTTAGGCCATTTTGGGCTGCATCATCCTCCCCTTCTTGAAAGGATTTCGTCCTCGAAATCGAACCATCAAAACCTACAATCAAAACAAAGCACAACCAAAATTTCCTACTTCGCAAGTAGGTTAGCTTAGCAAGAATAAGTGCAAGTGGTGTGGAAAACACACTCTTGTGATAGAGCCAAGCATCAATACCAATTAAAAGGCGTATGTCCCCAAAGGACACAATAAGTTCTCGGCTCAACAAGAACAAGCACTCAAAATTGTAACAAGCAAAGAGATTAAGGTCATGCAATATGTCGCAATTCAATTCCCTATAACCCCTAAGCTTATGACCAACACACCAAGCCTTCAAATCAATTTTATCACAATGTGTCACATTGGCTTTGGCATGTCCAACACTCAAGGTGTGCTCAACATATGGGATGGAGTAAGTAAAGTAGTTCAATTCACAACTAACATCGACTACTCCACTCCCCTTCTTAAGAGCATCCATATACACACCAAGGGGTACCTCCTCACCTCCCAAATCAACCCCAAGACAATCCTCCTTATTGGACAAATTCCAAAGGAAGGTCTCCAAAATAGGCCCTTCATCATTATAGTCCACACAACGAAGGCTAGGACTACTAGAAGGTAGGTCATCACGACCAATACCAAGACCGCTCTCCTCACTTGGAGTTCCAAACGTTGGATCATCCATAGAGCCTAACTTGACAAACCATGGAGGTTCGACTCTACTACCGACCCTAGTCCGATACAATTCACCACCTCAAATGAGATTGCCTTCAAACAATAGAAATGTAAAGGCATGCACCTCAAATTCATGGTTACATAGACGCATAGAATCAAGACTAGGTCCTTCACTGTCACTCAAGGAGTCATCGAAAATAAATCGATCCATCTCACACTCAAGAGACTCCTCAAGGTCAATTCCACCCTCACTACGACACAAGAGACCACCATCATCAATTAAGCAATCAAAGGGAAGAATAAGATTATCATGCATTTCATCTTCTCCTTTATCAAATATAGGCGGGGTGTCATAACAAGGTTCACACACAAGATCAACTTCAACATTTTCACTAAAGAGAGGTTCAATGAAAATCGAGCTCACATCATGATGTGGCTTTTCAACCCTCTCAACTAGTGGTTCATTTGCACACACAAGTTGACCCAAAGGCTCTACACTAGTTGCAAACACATTATACTCATGTAAATCATCAACTAGCCTAGAGTTCTCACTAACAACATCACAAGACAAGGAAGTATCATGCTTAAGGATTGAAGAACTAACACTTACACTTGAGTCGCATCCGGGCTCACTCAATGTACATGAAGCGCCATGGGTAGTTCCTTCACCTCGTAGCTCACATTTGGCATCGCCTTCACCTTGTCTTTCCATCTCGGGACATGATTGAGGCTCCATCGGTTTGCCTCCAAGAATACCTACACAAGTACTCAAACAAGTAGAAGAAAAAGCAAAAGGGTTAAGGTTAGAATAAGGGGTGTCCTCACTCTCAATCTTTCTTTTTCCCTCTTTCTTTTCCCTCATTTTCTTTTCAAGGTCGGGTGTAGATTCGGGTGGTGACATCCCACTCACATCACTCAACACATCCTCTCCTTTTTCCACTCGAGGAATGTCACCGGTCGCTCCCTTACTCCTCTCTATCTTTTGTCTCTCAAATTCGGGCGAATTGGGACGAGGCCCGAGAATGCCCATAGCCGGAGTAGGTGGACTCTTTACATCAACCCGGAATCTAGGACTTGGAGACTCATCGCTTGACGTCTCCTTTTTCTTTGTTGGTGAACCACTCGGTTTTGGAAGTGGCTTCGGGCTCACCTTGTTGACATTTGCCAACTCTTTTGTAGCACTAGTCCCACCGTTGTTTGTGATTGTAGGACTTCTTGTATGCCTTCTTGCATCTTTAGTTTGAGATACTTGCTCCTTTCCCCTTTCCATAGGCCGAGAGGATTTGCTAGGATAGAACTTAAACTTTGCCCGGCAAGGTTCAATGTCATAAGTCCTTTGCCTCGTGCTCACTTGGTACACATCCTTCACGATATCGTACCGCACCCTCTTACCTTGCAACCACGGTTGTCCTAGCCAAACACCATAATGCTCCATGGGACACACATCACACCAAATATATTCCTTGTAACTCCCTTGAGATATGAGTACCCGAGCTTCACTAGTAATCCAAACACCTTGATACTCATAAGGATATTTCAATTTGTAGCATGGTATCTTTAGCCTATTAACCCAAGAGACATTAATAAAATTAGCATAGGCTTCACTAACGTTGAGCAAGCATCCTCCACTACCATTCACCTCAAAAATGAACCTACACTCACACATGTCTTGTATAGGATCAAGTCCAAGAAACCCATCACCCCCAAGTTGGGTTCTCCTTATCCCTCCACTAGTGGCAACACCACTAGAATAACCTCCACTTCCCGTCACTCTCCCAACATTAGAAGTGTTGTTGGAAGTCGAGGAAGGACCACCACTACGGAACCCAAAATTGCCTCTCGCCTTGGTTCCATAGCCCATAGTACCACTCCTACCACCACTACTAGAGCAATGTACCCCCGTAACGGTAAGAGCAATACCATTTCTCATTCCACCCTTCACATGGGAACTAGAAGATGCAAATCTCCCATTTCCCATGGAACAACCACCACCTCCTCCCATACTAATGGAAGGACTTCTACTACTCCCTTGTACTCCGCTAGCAACACCAAGAGAAGATGCAAATGAAGAATTCATATACTCAATCTCATCATCAACTCTATCTAGGTTACTATCAACATTATCAAGATCTTCACAAGAAGAGTAAGTAGGAACATTGTACCTTGAAGCGTCACCATCTTCGATTTCTTGACTAGAAGCATAGGCATCAACACATTCTTCATCACAAGCCTCATAGTCTTCTTCAATCTCACGTTCATCATAGTGAACCGCTTCATCAACATAGGAGCCATGGTTTCCATCATCATAGTAGTGGTCATCATCACCCCCATAGGAACCATAGTCTCCATCATCACCATACGAGTCATAGCAACTCGCATCATCGCCACATGAGCCATAATCCCCACAATCATCATCCGACATTGTTGTAATCACCAAGAACCAAACCTCCCAAAAGTCACTCCCTCACGTGTATCACTCAATATATGTACACTCAAGAGCGAGGCCTTATCAACTTGGGAACCAAGGTAATCACAACTAGCATGTCCAAGTTAAAGTTCGGAGTGGAATTAATGAGACTCGATGTACGGACGGCTATTTAAAGTGCGCACTTGAGGCCAAAAGGATTTCTACGACTCTTCTTTGAATTCTAATCTCCTCTACGCACGAATACCCTATACGCTAAAGGATTAGTGTCTTTCAAGTAGGCCAATTACCTTCAAAACACTAACCAAGAGGTACGGTAGAAAACGGGACACAAAAGATTCGACTCGAATTGGGACCAAACGGATTTGGAATCGGATGAAATTTTGTTTGTGATCTACAAACTCATCATATTTAATGGTCCAATTGGAGTTTAGATGTTTGGAAACTGTTTAGAAGTCGTTGCGAACATTCTGTCCAAAACTGGAATTTTCTGGGAAAACTGTTCTTCGCTATCGCGTGCAAGGAGTCGCGATCGCGAAGGCAAAAATTTTTTTACTCAGCGCGATTGCGTGAGATGATGCGCGATCGCGCAGGTCTGCAGTGCAGAACCAGAACCCCGACTGCAACTTCAGGTTTTGGCACCCAAAACAACCCCGACTCGACTTTTACTCAGTTCCAACGATACCCAATGGTGTTTTCAACTATAACAACCAATCCCCAATAGGTTTAAACCTCTAACAAAGCTTCGATTCAAATTTGAAGCGTTTTCAAGAAATTTTCAACTTTTGGATTTGATTTTCGAGTTTTTGAATCGTAACATCAAAACACGGGATATAGGTGTCAAAACGACGGGAATACAACAAGGAACAATCCCCACTACCTTTTAACACTCGGGGACTTGTATCCAACCCGCTCGACCAAATTTTGTTCAAGTTTTCTAGTTTTTCAATTTTTTTTGTTTTTCTTCAATTTTCAAGAACAAACAACAACACAATAACGATACTAACATATGGAACAAGGAACGGGGGTTTGTAAGAACATAACCCGAGCCTTGCTCTGATACCAACTGATAAGGGGCAAAATAGCGGAAGCAAACAACACGATACAAACACGATACGCGGAAGCAAGTAAACGAGATAAACAAGAAATCGAGACTAGGAAGGCAAGAAAGTAGAAGAAAGAATCGAATTCAATTTACTAACGTTAATTGAATCCAAAAGGGAGAAGGGAAACTCGAACCTTACAATGGAATCAAACTAGGTGTCGATCTCCATAGGTTCCAAGTCGAGACATACACGAGCCTCGGGCTCAAACAAGAAGGGCTCGGCCTCTTCAATGTGCTCTCACAAATTCTATCTTCTAAAAATGACTAACTATGAAATGTAGCTAATGTGATATATATACATTTACATTGAGTTTTGGACAAAAATGACCCTGCAGCTGTTTCTGGTTCGCTGATCAACTCTTCCTCATCGCGATCGCGCCAGGAGGCTCGCGATCGCGCAGAACATTTCTTCAGGCATCGCGATCGCGCTTAGAGGGACGCTGTCGCGCAGGGATCGATGGCTGGGCTTCAACTTCTCGCGATCGCGCGAGCTAGCACGCTGTCGCGTAGGGCAATGAAATACCCTTCGCGATCGCGCAGTGATGGTCGCGATCGCGAAGAACACTTGTCCTTCGTCAGGCAGTGAGCTCCCAGTGTGCTCCCCTGTTTTGCCCTGTTTTGGGCTGCCTGCTTTCCTGCCCTGTTTTCCCATCCGTTGGCGCTCCAATGCATGATCTTCAAGTTGTTTCCGGAGGCCTTGACTCGTATCCGTTGTGCTCTCGAGCTTGGCTTTTGATGGTTGTCGTTTTAGGCCATTTTGGGCTGCATCAGGGCGCCTACTCTGCAGGGTGGGGCGCCTACTCTGCTATTTGGGGCGCCTGTTTTGCCTAGTTTTGGACGGGATTTTGACATGTAATCCCTATTTTGGCCCTACGAGGCTTGTATTGTTTTTATATCATTTGAGGGCTTTTTAGACATTACATTAGGAGTGTGGTGAACCTATAAATACCACACTTAGTCATTTTATTTGATTAGCTAGCTAGATTTTGAGATTGAAGATTAGACTTTAGAAGAGACTAGGTCCTTCTTGTTGAAGCATTGGCTTCATGTATCTCTTACTTGGAATCCATGGTGGATTACCGCTAGTGTGGCCCTGTTTAATGGTTCAAGTCTCTTCTCCCTTTGAATCAATCTATTTGTTTAGTTTGATTCATTCTTTCTTCTATTTCTGTTCTTCCCCATCCCTTATTTCTTCGATCTCGTGTTTACTTTATTGCTTGCGTTACCTTGTTTTCGCTTCCGTGATTTGACCTGTATCAACTTCATTAACTTAAAGACTATACTTATTGCAACCAACTTCTATTCCCTATGTGCTTGCTCCTTATCATTTTCAGATTTGTTATTGCCATAAATTTGAAGGTTTTCTATGTGGTTGCATGTTCTCATGGTTGTTTCAAACCATTATTATTTCTTCTTACAGGGGAGTAACTCGAAGATGGTAAGTCGTTAGGCTTTATTTCCCTTTGAACCACATGCTGCATTACAGGGCTCTATCAGATTAAAGAGAGTTGGCGGGCTCGACATTACTAAGTTAAGCAGCTTGATATTAAGCTCTACAACAATAAGAAGCAATTATTGAAAACGACGCAGCAGCTGAGGCTGTTGATTTTGTTGTTTAAATTTGATAATTGTTCTGTTCCTTTTTCGCACATAGTGTAAAGAAAAAACTCATATTGTACAAAGAACTCCTTCAATTGCGGATATTCATTTTGATTTCCAGTCCTGTCATATGAAACAACAATTAGTTACCTTACATGTTGGGCCCATGCATCGCACAGGCATCACCCCTCTAGTCTATAATATAAAGAGTAAAGTCCACTAAACCCCCTTAGCCTTTAAGGTTTGGTAAATGATACCCCCTCTACCTATTGAATGGGATAGGTTAACCCCCTTGACTCAAAAAGTCAATGATCAAAAGAAGAAACTTTCGATGTAAATTAGTAAAAGATAAAAATAACCCACTTTTGGAAGGAATTTTTGGTGCTAACGGAGTCATACTCATCCTTTGTTCATCTCTAAATTTTATCAAATCACAACTTAGGGTTTATTTTAATAAGTGTTTATACTCGTAGCTTGATAATAGAACCTACTACGATTATTATGTCCAATCTTGTCATGAGCAAACATGTTATCCAGAGAACAAGAAAAACTTAGTGTTGAATGATCATTGAATGCTAAGAAACTAAAGTTGTGATTATTGTTGTAGTACAGTGGTGCTTCTAGATTCTTAGCAAAGCAATGTCAACAAGTTAATCACCTTAGAGTTTTTTAATACCTCAATACAATATACCAATCGATATTCAATCACAATACAAACATCTAGACATAGTAGAACATAAAAAACTATTACACCGATATACTGTTTACTATAAGACTTTGCTATAATGTATTGTAATTGACTTTTAAAGTTTGTGGAAACAGAACGAATATTCTTTTTTATAAAAAGGGTTAAAGCTCGCAGAAAAATATTGAGTCAAGGGGGTAACATATCCCATTCAATAGGTGGAGGGGGTATCGTTTTCCAAATCTTAAAGGTTAAGGGGGTTTATGAAAAGACCATAGGTAGTCGTTTCGGGAGTTATGACTCCGATTGGTGTGCCGACAGTCTTAAAAGCTCTGTAAGGTCCATTAGGACCTGTCTGTAAAATTTGAGGTGATTCAGACCTCGTTTGATAGGAATCTTGAGAAGGTTTCCGTTTCAGTTGTCTGTAAAGCTTAATAGAGGTTTTCGAGCTTGATTTGAGTAAATGAGTTCTGAATCGAAATTTGAAAGTTGTGTTAGGTTCGTATGGTCATTTATGACCTGTAAAATCTTTTAGAAGTGAAATCTGAGGTCGTTCGGATAGTTTTCACTCAAGTCTCGGAAGTCAAGAAATCAACCTCTTCCCGTAGGACCCACATCTTAAGTTTCGGAGATCCGACTCGAGATCCATCTTCGCGAGCATGTCACCCAAGTATTTTATAACTTGTGTACAAATTTGAGGTCATTCCGAGTCTTGTAGGGTTATATTCGGACCCGAATCGCGTGGGGGCGCGTCCGCGCTTGTTTCGGCTACCTTGAGGCGCGTTCGCGTACATGGTAGCGCTACTGCAAAGAAAGGTTGGCGTGTGGGCGCTTATGGTGGCGCGAACGCACAAATTTCTGGCTATAAAAGACCTACGTCGGCTTATTTTGTTCCCAATTCATTTTTAACTGATTTTAAACTGTTCCAAGGTTATTTCTTCATACCAATATGTGGGATAACAATAGGTAATGATTCTAAATCACTTAATTGCATCAATTCAATGATGTGGGGGCTGAATTCTATAGATTGAATTAGGGAATTAGGGCTAGAACCCTTAGGAGAACCAAGTTAGTAGCAGTGATGTAGCGAGGCAGTAAGTGATCCCGAAAGAATGCCTCTACCATTTTAACCATTCAGCACCAATAATATCCCAACAAGAATGGCAAAAGGCATCCGTAAAACCATCAGGGCCCCCTGGAGAGTCAGCATTAAGGCCAAAAACCGCCTTCTTCACTTCCTGTTCATCTGGCTCAGCAATAACAACAACATTCTGGTCCTGTGTAATAAGACTAGGTAGGCGATCAAGTATAGAAAATCATCTGGCACCAGGTCATAAGAAAACTGAGCCTGAAAAAATCTGATTGCCTCCTAGGCTATGTCTGTATCGTTCTCAAGCCAAGAACCAGTAGTATTCTGAATTTTTCTAACCTGCAGCACCTTCTTTTTTCCATTTACATAAGCATGAAAAAATGTTGTGTTTCTATCACCGTCTTCAAATCACTGCATACCAGCTTTCTGCTTCAAAAACTGTTCCTGCAGAGCATAAAAATGAATCAACTCTGCATTCACTCTCTGAAGTCTCTCTCTATTGTACCTAGTGGGATGCTCCTCGAACTCCTATTCATATACCCGGACCACCTCCTCTTGCGTAGCAATTTGCCTGAAAATGTCACCATACGTCTCCCTGCTCCAAACAGACAATGCCTTTCTTAATTTTTTCAGCTTGCACTGAAAATTATAAATAGGATCCTTGCTAAAGTTTTCAGCCCAACTTTCTCTGACAACAGCCTGGAATGAGTCATGCTTCACACAAAAGTTCAAAAATCTAAATGACTTCTTTACTGTAGGGCTATCCATATAAGCACTAATCAACAATGGTGCATGGTCTGATCCCTACGTAATCAAGTGCTCCACTTCAAACTTAGGAATTAGTTCCTGAAATGCTTGATTCACAAGACACCTATCAAGATTTTTGAATATGCATGCATCATCCGATCTACCATTCCACCAAGTATACATGCTGCCCTTGAAACCCATGTCTAACAGCTGACAAGTGTTTATACACTGTACAAAATCTTCAACCTCCGGATAATAAACTGGCACCCCAAACTTTTCAAGATCATCAACAATGACATTAAAGTCACCCCCTACCAGCCACAGGGATGTCATGTCACTAGCCTGAGCATACAAAAGGTCCCACAGTTCCCCCCAATTGAAGCGATCAGTACTAGCATAAACAAATGACACTACAAATTCCAACAAACCATTCAAGTGCGTTACCTTCAAGGACAACATTTGTGATGTATCATACACCACCTCCCCCTGATATTCATCATCCAAAAAAGCCCATAGTTTGCCATCAAAATTATGCCAAGAAGAACCCATACCTACCCACAGACGATACTTGTCAATATGTCTATGGTGCTGAAACGGCTCTATTAGTGCAATAAATAAAAAGTGCTTCTGCCTATGCATTGTAACCACTCTATCAAAGGCTTGCTGAGTGTTGACAGACCTTATATTCCATATGAGTGAGCTATTCATTGCAACTGAGAGATTTTCAAAACCGTCCTCCTTGTTGATACCCCTCCAGATGCTGGAGTAACGCTTGCACCTCTTTTAACCTGTGCCAGCTTGGTTTTCTTCTTTTGTGATTCCACCTGTCTGGGTGATATATCACCTTTTTCAGCAACATTAACATAGTTATGAGCAGTAGACTCAGTATTAAGCTCTTCATCACCACCAATTTCCACCTGCTTTTCAGTCGGTTGTCAAAAACATGCACTAAGGCTGGTGTGGGCTCAAAGTTCTTTGCAACCAGCTGTGTATTCTTCTTTTTAGCACTACCATAGGCTGCTTTCAGCTCTTGCAGCTCCTTATCTGTGACTGGCCTACCTCCTGATAGCACAGGACTGGCATTAATCACATAAATCTGCATGTCAGTACCACCCTGTGGCTTTTCAGCACCACACTGTGACTTTTTAGCACTTGCATTTTTCTGACTTGAACCACCTTTATCTTTGTCTTCCTTATCTTCCTTGCCATGATTATCCCTTGACATATCACCATCCAGCCCCAAGTATTCATAAGAAGGATCTTCTTCAAAATTTTGTGGATCAGCAGCATCATTTTCACTCTCCTCCCCATAATCTACCAATTCATCATCCTCCTCCTCCAAATTAATTACCTCCAGCTGGTCATCCTTCACACCACTATCATCATCTATAGTAACCTTGGCCACCAAAGAGTTTGAAGGAACCTTCTGTTGGGAAGTGTTTACAGGCACAGGGACAGCAGAAATAGGCGCTGCATTAGTAACAAAAGCTCCCTGAGGAGCTGTGTCACCAACTTTTCACTATTCTTCTATTGCTAAGGTTGGGGTAGAGCCAGTTGTTTCCCATCATTCTCTCCTTTTTTATTATACCATGTATGTTTTACCCAGTCCACAGTCGATTTAGGTATATAAACAGTATCTTTCCTGGCTGATTTTTGAGTTGCAGCTGTTGAACCCCCCCAAATTACATATAAATATGCATCGGCTGTATTTCAACAAAATGGGACTCCAAACCCTTTGGAGTCGCCACCTAATTTAGGATAATTAAGAACCAATTGTTAATTAACGAGTGCATTTCTTCCTTATTATAAAAGGAAAATAAGTTTCAGAGATTCTGAGTAAGTGGTTCATTTATTTTCGAAAGAAGGTCTTTGTTTATTAAAAGAGCAATTTCGAAAATCCGCTAAAAGCGGTTAATCTGGCGGTTTTCACGAATTTTAATAAAATAAAATAAATAACTTAAATATTTTTTTTAAGAAAATATAAGATAAATAAATAAGGGAATAAATAATAAGTAAATAAATAGATGAGTACGTAAATAAGTAAATAGATAAATAAATAATTAAATATAAATAATGATAAAAGGGTACAAATTTAATTGAATTTTAATATTTGCACTCATTAATGAACAAACAGTTCTTAAGAGCTTAAATTAATCGGTAAATCCCAAAGAAACGGGAATAAATAATTTACATAAAAGCAATTTCTAATCATGCGATAAGATAATAATTTTTATAGCAAAGCGGCTATCCTACAAGGCTTCTATCATGCAAGCTCCTAGTCCGGTTTATAGGGATCCTATAACATAGATTCTAACGGGAATGAAAAAAGAGGGAGTTTAGAAGATAGAACCCGGAAGCGCAATTCATAATTTGAGCCTTGAATTTTCTAAAGTTTTCTTTTGTTTTTCTTTCGGGGAACTTTAGCCCGAAAATGCAATGCGGCTCCAAATAACTTCAATGCAAATAGCCATCCCAGTTTGTGAGATTACCAACTCGATCCCAAGAGTTTTATGCAAAGAGAGCAAATGGATAAGGATTAGTAAATATTCAAAACAACTAATAAGAAAGATATAAATCAAATAAGAGGATTAACTTAACCCAAATATCTAATCTTAAAAAAACATGCTAAAATGAAACAGATCTCGTGGATTTGGCACGCAGCCTCGAAAGGCAATTATTTTGACCATTTAGTCATCAAACTTCAACATATTAGACAAAGGATTTCAATATTACATGCCACTTTAGAATAGATACTCAAAAGTTTAATAGAGAAAAGCTAAGCTTCATACAGAGCCATACATATACCTCTTATTTTAAAACAAAACTTTAGGTTGTTACTAACTCTAAAATAAAGCACTTCAGCAAACTTCTCAAAGGAACAGATGAATTACCAGGAACCTAGCTACTGATACACCTACATACACTTTCACAAATCAGGCATGAACAAAACAAGATACCCTAAACTAATAGCTTGGACCCCTCACTGCCCAAACAAACCTTAAACCTTCTGCTAACACAAGAGACAAACCCTATCACCTGCTAAACTCCACCTGAAGCAACCTGCACCTATAACCAGGACCTCTCCAACAAACCTAACCACAACCAGGTCTCCCTATGAGCTTATCAGCATACTCTGCTCACTGCTGCAGGCTCCACCTCACAATCTCTCAACTCAAATCACTAGAAACTGCCCTATTGCTACCACCCTAAGCATCACAAAGACACTACACACCCTGAATCAACCACCAAAACAAAACTGCAAAACACTTGCAAACTACTGAACAATCAAACACCTGCAAAACTCCTGACCAGGCCTGCACATGCCTTGACTCAGAAACATCCACTTCACAGCTCTCATACACTTCTGAATTTCAACAAACAAACCAGACCTCCATAGACAACTTACATGCCATCCCACATACCTGCACCAGCTTTCATATATACACACACAATACTTGAATAGCCTTTAGCTTACACAACAACTTCAAAACACCAGCATATCAGCCTATCATGCCCCTGCTATCCCTCAAACAAACTGCACACATACACTGAACCAAAGGACTCTCCCTGAATAACCCAACTACAACCAGAAACCAGCTCCTATACCTGCAAACCAATACACCCTCTTCAACCACCAGGAAAACAAACTGGAACAACCTGCACCCCCTACACTAACCTGAAAAGCCCTGATATCTTTCAAACTCAGATCTTTATACTACTCCAAGTACCTGCTAACCACCTGAAACAACTCATCATCCTACTGATACACATGCTATGCCTGACCAATTCTACTTTCTCATGAACAACTTTAACTACCATAAACAGGCAGGACCAAACTACCTAGCTACCTGCACTACTATACATCACCCAGAAACCGTAATTAAAATCCATAGCACCCCTTTTGGTTCTAGACCCAAACTACTCTTGCTAAGCTATCAACAAACAACCTATGAACTCACAGACTTATATCTCCTCTCTTTTAAAACTGGACAGCTACAAGTTATCAACAAACACTTAACAAAGAGTGAAAAAATTTCCAAGACAATTTTCATGTTAGAATTGATCATGCTAACAGTTTATCTCTAAAGAAAAATAATGATATCATCTTCTTTTAACATCATCTCAGCATTCCAACTTAAAGAACATGATCATTTGCGACTAAGCCATCAAGATTCAAGCTTTAGCTCAAACAAAGCTATAAAAATGTTATTTTAACTAGCTTGCTACTAAATATTATCTCAAAGATTGTTTATACAGTTGGATACACAAACATAACACATATAACTTGAATCCCAGAAAGAACTAAGTAAAAGTTGAGGTTTTTACCTGTTTTGGAGCAGCGAGCTAGGGCGAAGAATTGAAAAACGCAACTCAAAATAAAGTGATGACTTAAATGAGGTCGACGACTTGAATGGCGACTGTAGACACAACCAAAAATCAACCGAAGTAATGACACTGTTTGTTTTGAACTTAAAACTAAGAAAATAAGTTTATGTGTATACATGCTGCCTTCTTTCCATCTTTTATCTGCGCCTCTTAGGAACTTGAGAACTCCCAAGAACAATGAGAATATTATCTTATATACTTGAAATGCTAGGGTTTGGGCTGAGGTTTTGAAATTCCAACTTTTTGCCCCAAAATCGACATTTCACCTTTGAGATATGGGTTTGAATCGTCCAATCTTGCAAAAAATGGTTCAATCTTGCGCTTATCCCAAAGGAATGTTCCGTAGGGATTCAAATCGATGGCTCAGATCAGACTTGCTTTGAAATGGATGGTTAAGATCAAAACAGGCTGGGCTCGTACGGAAGAGGTGAGGTGGAACTTGGGGGGACCAGATGAGTAGGATTTGGACGGATTCAACTAGGTTTTGGGGGGAAAAATTTAAGATCGCGGGTCGAAATTGGGATCAGATTAGGGTTCAAAGGGAAATTTGGGGAATAGGTCAGGTATTTGGCTGAAATGGGATGAAGGAGTATAATGTATATATGCTTTGCGTGAATAGGACAAAATTGAGGCTGACATTTCGAAATTGGTCTCTTTTAGGATAAGTTAAGTGAAATATAGGTGTTGCGCGGGTAGGCTTAACCTAAGGCTGGGTATTTGCATTTCTAACCCTTTTCTTTTAAAAAATAAAATTGGTTCACTTTAAACTTAAAATTGTCTTAATTTAGAAATAATTAGACATTAATTCAAAATAAATTTCGGGACAAAATTAGGTGTCAACAGCTGTCCCTCTTTACCCGAAAAAAGATGAAAGAGTTTTCAGGGTAAAGAAGTTGACGGGAAACCAATTTTGTCATGATAAAGCCAAGGATTTTGATTCCAAGGACCAAAGTGCGAGGCTTATGGATATGGCCGAACTCCGGTTTCTGAGTTGCCTACATATCTCGGGTTGAAAGAGAATTAGGCCATATGTAGTTCGACGATACTTAGATACGAAAACTTGCACGATCGATAGAAAAGGCCGCACGAATAGGAAAGAATTCAAACTGACCCCCAATCTAGAATGAAAGATTTGGTAAGACTCGCCTTTTCGAGTGTGATTCTTCAGATCCTCGTTGACGAGTCTAGGTCAGATCAACGATTGCTCCAGTTCACTGCTAAGAGAAAGTTCCACGTTTTGCTCCATATACTGCCGCGGTAATGCTAAAATTCTGTAACAATCTTGACAAACGGTAAGCGAGCGACTGCTAATAAAACTTTGATAATTGGAATAAGGAATAAAATAAAGCGATAACATAAAACTGTAAATGCAGGTTGCGATATCATTAATAAGTTCTTCCTTTAATCAACTGATGAAGCGCTCCACCCGAGGAACCTCTAGGCTGATTATTATTCTGAAATAATAAAGCAAGACAATAAGTAAAGCAGGTATAATTATTGCAAACACAAAACAAGTCGACTAACGAGACACAAGGTCTCAAGTAGACTTGTCCAATTTATAGTCTATGCAGGTAACATAACATTTATTTATAAGGTGAACGAGCCTAAAACGCTCATTTATCAGGCGAACGAGCCTAAAACGTTCAATTATGAGGTGAACGAGCCTAAAACGTTCAATTGTAAGGCGAACTAGCCTAAAAACGTTCATTTATAAAGCGAACAAGCTTAAAATGTTCAATTATAAGGCGCACGAGCCTAAGACGTTCAATTATAAAGCGAACGAGCTTAAGACGTTCATTTATAAGGCGAATGAGCCTAAAACATTCATTTATAAGGCGAACGAGCCTAAAACGTTCATTTATAAAGCGAACGAGCCTAAATCATAAGATAAGACAAAAGACACAAAATTCATTAATGCATGTGCTTCTCAAATCAAAACAATGGAATTTTAGTAAGTTTTCTCGTAAAGCGACATAGAAATGAAACTGATATATATCTAACAATTTGCAAGAATTATAGGAAATAGCAATGCCGCCTCTCGGCAATGAACCATGATAAAGCATAACACTTTCATCAGCTAGTGTCAGTTTGCAACTTAATCTTGAACTATGCTCCAATCACTTGATAAAGAAAATATGACATCCAGTCTTGAAGCATCCAATGTTTCAAAGCAACTTGAAGTAAATCTGCATATCCTATTTGCGGATGGATGAACCCGGACCATTCATTTATAAGGCGAACATGCCTAAAACGTTCGTTTATAAGGCGAACGGGCCTAAAACGTTCTGTTATAAGACGAACGAGCCTAAAATGTGTAAGATAAAGCGACAAATACTAACCTTAGTAAAGCGGGCACTTCTTCAAACTTAGCAATATCTGCAAATCAAAAAATGAAATTTTAGTAAACGTTCTCATAAAGCTAAATAAAACTAAATAGATAGGCTTAACAATTTGCAAAGAATATAGGAAATAGAAATGCCGCCTTTCGGCAATAAACCATGATAAAGCATAATGCTTTAGATCCTTAAGAGGTAGTCTGCAATGCAATCTTGGAATGTGCTCCAATCAACTGATAAAACAATTAGGCGTTGGGTTCCGAAGCATCCAACATCCTAGCGTAACTTGGAAAAACCTACATATCCCATTTACGGGTGGATGAACCCGAATTGTTCATTTATAAGGCGAACGGACCTAAAAATATTCATCTATAAGGCGAACGAGCCTAAGATGTTCATTTATAAGGCAAACTAGCCTAAAACGTTCATTTATAAGGCGAACGAGCCTAAATGGTGATAGTAGCCTGCAAAATAAAGTTGCAAATCAGATTAATTAAGGTGAGAAAATGCAAAACGAATAAGCAATACTAGGGTTGTGTTGCTTCTATTGATAGTGCTGCAAAGCGTTGAATGCTGCCCTCGGTCCATATTGAATATGATGTTTAATTCCTACAAAATTTAAAGTAAATGCATTGGAAAACAAGTGAATGATAAAGCAAAGGCTATAATGGAAAAGAAAGAAATAGATTTTCGCTGCACATGCGACAAGGCAAATAATCTTGGAGAAATTTATGGTTGCTAGTTCTCCTCATTCTTCTGCTTTTGTTGAATTCCTGCACTCAAAGAAAAGTCATGAGTTTGGATAAATAGGCGCAAAAGCCTCAGTATTTTGCTTTGCTCCTCTTGTCTTGATGCTGAATTCTTCGGTAGCATGCAAACAAATTTTGACCCTATTTTCAAAGAAAAAGCTGTTAGTTTTCGAACAAATATCGGCTGGCTTGATTGAACACCTAATGCGGCTTCAAATCTGCATCTTCTTGTATGGCGATCAGATGTATTGCTACTGCGGGAGTCCGATGATCTTGAGATTCTTCCTTTTTTGCACAAAAGATGTAATCTAAAATTGCTTTGGCTTGGCTTATTTGGAAAAATGGATTTTCATTGACTTCAGGATTAAAACCCAATAAAAGGTACAAGATAGTTCATTACATAAAACTTCAAAAGAGTAGGAAAACATAAGATAGTCGGGCAGTAAAATGTCATTTTCAATAAACAAAGTTATGTCATTTAATCTTCTTACTGGGCCTCACGCTTCCTTTTCAAACACCTTGGTACTAATTTTGATGAATCACCTTTGATGATAATTGCATTTGCTGATGGAGGATCATAACTGCTTGTTTGCTCTTGCTTCACACTTATCTTGCCTTTTTCAATCATATTCTGGATTTTGTGCTTAAGTGCCAAACATTCTTCTGTATCACAGCCTTGAATATTTGAGTGGTATGCACACCTTTTTGATAAATCAAATCATTGCAGCGGATTCTCTGCGATCCATCCCTTCTTTGCTTGCAATAGCCCTTCTACATTCAATCTCTCGAATATGTATGACAATGATTCATATAGAGGAGTGAAAGTACAAGGTCTTAACTTCTTCGTGCTTTGATGACCAGATGGTGCCTGACAAGATCGATGCTGACGACTTAAATTCTGCATATCATGATTGTAGTGCACTTGCGAAGTCTGGGAGTCTTGAATATTTTCAGGTGCATCAGAACAATTGAAAATTGGCACTGTAGTGTCATAGTCACTTAACTTTCCGGTTTGAAACTTTTCTTCTAAAATCTTTGCATACAGGATTAAACTGGGAAAATCCTTTAAATTGGCAAAAAGTAGCTTTTCATAAAATATGCCTTCTTGAAGGTCAATGAAAGTTGCTATCAGCTCATCTTCAGGCAATGAAGGATGAATCTCAGAAGCCTCTAGCCTCCATCTCACAGCAAATTCTGCAACAGACTCATGCGGCATCTTCTTGATTTTGTGCATATCAATTAGATAAGGAACTCTTACTATGTTGAAATTATATTGTTCCACAAAGTCTCGAGCCATGTTTCCCATGTGTGCCATTTGGTAAAATCCTGCTTAGTATACCATGCAAGTGCAATTCTTGATAAACTCTGAATAAACAATCTCATACGCAAAGCTTCATCCTTGCCAATTCCAATTAATTTGCTGCAATAATCTTTCAGATGTGCATAGAGGTCCCCTCTTCCATTGAAAGTATTAAATTTTGGTATCTTGTACCCACTTGGAAGCTCAATGTCCGGGTGAATGCATAAGTCTTCATAGCATAAGCTCTGAATTTTCCTAGAGCTCAATTCTTTTCCCATGATCTTTCTCAAAATCTGTTCATCCATGTTGTGAGAATAAGTTGTCTCAAATTCTTTCTCAGGCAATTCTGGTAAACGCACTATCAATTGATTTGATTGACTCCCCACAGCAGGCATAGTGGCAAAAGGCAGTTGAATATTAAATAAGGTTGCGGTTGGCCCAACATTTGGATTATTCAGGTTTTCTTGTGGGATTTACGGATATATGGCATGCATAGGAATTGGGTAAGGAGGCACAGTTAAGTATGATAATTTAAGAGTAAAGCTTGTGTTTTGCAAGGTTTTGCTACTGTTCTCAAAGTTAACAATTCTGTTCCTTTGCAGCACATGTTCTTCAACGTCATCATTCTGCGCTTGCAGGATACCCATACCGGAACCGATTGCCTGAAGCTGCTTTACCATGTTGTTTCATCCTTGATGCAGATTCTCAGCCATTTTAGTGTTCAATGCTAGCCAACCTTCAATAAATGAATTCTACACATTGAACAAAAGTAAGTTAATACGTAAAATGGCAATGCATGCATAAGAATTTAAATATAAAATAGGCCGTTAGGCCGAATGGATGGGACCAAATTCCCGACTCAACAAAGGAGTAAAATATTTGAGAGTGTGAAACTTAATGACCGACAAAATTTGATCTTTCAAGGCACGTATAGAGAAAAACAACTTTGGAAGTTTTTACTAAATCAGAATGCGTGCTAGACCATTTTGGCGCAAATTGCTAAAATGGTCGGCTTATTTTGAACATCAATGCTTTGCTCGACTATCGATTCTTGCTTGCAAAATAACACTCTGTATCAGTTCTTGAAAAGCTGCTTCTGATAGTGACAAAATCAACTCAAGGTCTTCAATTTGCCTTTGCAAAATTCTGCTCCAGTTATGACTTCATCATTTCAACTTGCTTTGCAAAACTACCCTAGTTATGAATTCCAATTCTTCAAATTGCTTAACAAAAGCTGGCCCAGTTACGACTTTCATAACTTCAAATTGCTTAACCAAAAGCTGCCCCAGTTGCAATCTCTCACATCTTCTACTTGCTTTGCAAAACTTGCCCCAGTTGCTATCTTTGGGAAAAAGGAGCCCACATATCCCTCCTTTGGAATCAGACCGTGCGTAGTTCTGCTTTTCCAAGCTTGCTACGGTAGCTTCGAGCCTGTGAACCTTATCTTGGTTGGATTCATCATTCTCAGTCAAGTCAATCACAATATTTTGGCGAGCCATAGGTTCTCTTTTGATGTTCAAAATAATTAATCTTCTAGCAACGCATACCGAAAATAATAAAATTTATTAAAGATGAAACTGACGAGTCAACTTACTCCTTAATGAAAAAATTCAGATCGTACTGAAAAAGACCTGAAATTTTAAACAAGACACTCATTTTGTAAAAGCAAACCAGATGCGAAAACGCTTGTTTAACTCTAAAGTTATTTTCCAATAGGATAATACAATTGTGAATACTTTAAAATTTGATGCTAAAATATTTTTTTTAAAATAACGAAACTGGAACTAAGACATACCAAAATAAGGATTCGAAAAATATTTTAGAATAATAATATGCATGCATTCCGATAATAAGTGAATAAAGGAATCAAATAAATAAAGTGAATAGAATGATTAATTTTTGCAATCAACGACAGTGTTAGTCAAATCAAACCATCAATAATTTTGAATCATACAAAAAACAGTGCAAATAGATAACATGCAATCAGCCCATAGCAAATAATCATTTAGCAACGTATTGCATAGTAGGCAAATAATTTGACATGTGGCAAACACAAGTAGTTGAGCGAAAATAAAATGCAAACGCGTCCTACCCTGTAAGGTGCCTCTTTTTATTGCCAGCGATATGCTTAATCGTCAAATAGCAAACCAATGCGGTGGTAAAAGAATGATCCAAGTCGTTGCCAATACAAAATTTGGGAGATAACGATATAATAAATAATAAGATTTCAAAAGACTTCCTTTTATTAATTATATTTCCACTAATACAATGCTTTTGAAAAGAAGTCCGGAAATAAACCACAACAATATGGTGAAACACAATTTTTTTTTTAAAAAAAGATAATAATAAAAATACAATAAACCAGTCTTAAAATACTGAAACGACAACTGTTTGCTCCTTGCCGAATTCGGATCTGTCAACTGCTAATTTTCAACTGCATTGAATGCATTGGAAAACAACTGTGAACATTACCTTATTGAACAACCTGCTATCTTTCTGTAAACAAAAGGAGCAGTGAGGCAACTCCAAATTTGGCAAAGAAAAATCGGCATGGATCTGTCTATGACCACCACATACCAAATAAGATGCAATGTCGTTGGGTTACAATAACATATCGACAAAAAGGGTGGTTTCTTAATTCCTGGAAACGGTACCAAGGACCGGGTCCAAACTAAGGTGTATATGCATGCCATGTCCTAAAAGCTCCTTCTAAGAGTGGGCTAACGGTTGAGGCTGACTCGACCTATGCGGGATAGACCTGGCCTCATAAACCAGTAGAACCGGCTATGACAAAGCCAGGCAAAATCTATATCCCGAACTAACTTTTGGTGACACGAAAGAAATTTCAAAGAGTGAGATAAGGGCAAAGCCTTTCCTGTGTAACTACCCATCAAGCGGGTGTCCCGTGATGAAATCGAGGAGGTGAAAGAGAATTGACAAGTTTCCATGAGGGAGAAAATATGAACGGAATGCGGACTTATGCACAAATAAAGATATGCTTCAATACATACATTCAAACAATCAACTCAACGTATACTAGTATCGACATACAACAAAATCAATTAATTAAGCTATGTATACTAGTATGGGCATACAAACAAACAATTAATTAAGCTACACATACTAGTATCAGCATACAATTCAAACACATATACAATTAAATATACAAATAAAGCAAATTCGCGAAAACCTTTTGGTTAGAACCACTAAATATCCCCAGTGAAGTCGCCTCACTGTTGAACCCCTCCCCCCTCCCCCCCAAATTATATATAAATATGCATCGAGTGTATTTCAACAAAATGGGACTCCGAAGGCCTTCTTTAGAGTCGCCACCTAATTTAGGATAATTAGGGACTAATTGATAATTAACGAGTGCATTTCTTTCTTATTCTAAAAGGAAAATAAGTTTCAGAGATTCTGAGTAAGTGGTTCATTTATTTTCGAAAGAAGGTCTTTATTTATTAAAAGAGCACTTTCGAAAATCCGCTAAAAGTGGTTAATCCGGCGGTTTTCACGAATTTTAATAAAATAAAATAAATCACTTAAATATTTTTTTTAAGAAAATATAAGATAAATAAATAAGGGAATAAATAATAAGTAGATAAATAGATGAGTACATAAATAAGTAAATAGATAAATAAATAATTAAATATAAATAATGATAAAAGGGTACAAATTTAATTGAATTTTAATTTTTGCACTCATTAATGAACAAACGGTTCTTAAGACCTTAAATTAATCGGCGAATCCCAAAAAAATGGGAATAAATAATTTACATAAAAGCAATTTTTAATCATGCGATAAGATAACAATTTTTATAGCAAAGCGGCTATCCTACCAAGGTTCTATTATGCAAGCTCCTAGTCCGGTTTACAGGGATCCTATAACATGGATTCTAATGGGAATGGGGAAAGAGGGAGTTTAGAAGATAGAACCTTGAAGCGCAACTCATATATTGAGCCCGAAAATACAATGCGGCTCCAAATAACTCCAATGCAAATAGACATCCCAGTTTGTGAGATTACCAACTCGATCCCAAGAGTTTTATGCAAACAATGCAAATGGATAAACATTAGTAAATATTCAAAACAACTAATAAGAAAGATATAAATTAAACAAGAGGATTAACTTAACCCAAATATCTAATCTTAAAAAAAACATGCTAAAATGAAACAAATCTCGTGGATTTGGCACGCAGACTTGAAAGGCATTTCTTTTGACCATTTAATCATCAAACTTCAACATATTAGACAAAAAATTTTCATATTACAGGCCACTTTAGAATAGATACCCAAAAGTTTTAACAGAGAAAAGCTAAGCTTCAGACAGAGCCATACATATACCTCTTATTTTAAAACTAAACTTTTGGTTCTTACTAACTCTAAAATAAAGCACTTCAGCAAACTTCTCAAAGGAACAGATGAATTACCAGGATCCTAGCTACTGATACACCCACATACACTTTCACAAATCAGGCTTGAAAAAAATAAGATACCCAAAACTAATAGCTTGGACCCCTCACTGCTCGAACAAACCTTCAACCTCCTGCTAACACCAGAGACAAACCCTATCACCTGCTAAACTCCACCTGAAGCAACCTGCACCTATAACCAGGACCTCTTCAACAAACCTAACCACAACCAGGTCTCCCTATGAGCTTATCAGCACACTCTGCTCACTGCTGCAGGCTCCTCCTCACAATCTCTCAACTCAAATCACTAGAAACTGCCCTATTGCTACCACCCTAAGCTTCACAAAGACACTACACACCCCTGTACACCCTGAATCAACCACCAAAACAAAACTGCACAACACATGCAAACTACTGAACAATCAAACACCTGCAAAACTCCAGACCAGGCCTGCACATGCCTTGACTAAAAAACTCCCACTTCACAGCTCTCATACACTTCTGAATTTCAGCAAACAAACCAGACCTCCATAGATAACTTACATGCCATCCCACATACCTACACCACCCTTCATATATACACACACAATACCTGAATAGCCTTTAGCTTACACAACAACTTCAAAACACCAGCATATCAGCCTATCATGCCCCTGCAATCCCTCAAACAAACTGCACACATACACTGAACCAAAGGACTCTCCCTGAACTAGCCAACTACAACCAGAAACCAGCTCATATACCTGCGCAACAATACACCCTCTCCAACCACCAGGAAAACAAACTGGAACAACCTGCACCCCTTATACTAACCTGAAAACCCCTGCTACCTTTCAAACTCAAATCTCTATACTACTCCAAGTACCTGCTAACCACCTTAAACAACTCATCATCCTACTGATACACATGATATGCCTGACAAATTTTACTCCCTCATGAACAACTTTAACTACCATAAACAGGCAGGACCAAACTACCTAACTACCTGTACTACTATACATCACCTGCAAACCCTAATTCAACTTCATAGCACCCCTACAGGTTCCGGACGCAAACTACTCTTGCTAAGCTATCAATAAACAACCTATCAACTCATAGACTTATATCTCCTCTCTTTTAAAACTGGACAACTACAAGTTATCAAAAACACTTAACAAAAAGTGACAAAATTTCAAAGACAAGTTTCATGTTAGAATTGATCATGCTAACAGTTTATCTCTAAAGAAAAACAATGATATCATCTTCTTTTAACATTATCTCAGCATTCCAACTTAAAGAACATGATCATTTGTGACTAAGCCATCAAGATTCAAGCTTTAGCTCAAACAAAGCTAAAAAAAATGTTATTTTAACTAGCTTGCTACTAAATATTATCTCAAAGATTGCTTATACAGTTGGATATGTTTGCCGTCAAGATTCAAGCTTTAGCTCAAACAAAGCTAAAAAAAATGTTATTTTAACTAGCTTGCTACTAAATATTATCTCAAAGATTGCTTATACAGTTGGATACATAAACATAACACATATAACTTGAAACCCAGAAAGAACTAAGTAAAAGTTGAGGTTTTTTCCTGTTTTGGAGCAGCGAGCTAGGGCGAAGAATTGAAAAATGCAACTCAAAATAAAGTGACGACTTAAATAAGGTCGACTACTTGAATGACGACTGTAGACACAACCAAAAATCAATCGAAGTAATGACACTGTTTGTTTTGAACTTAAAACTAAGTAAATAAGTTTATGTGTATACATGTTGCCTTCTTTCCATCTTTTATCTGCGCCTCTTAGGAACTTGAGAACTCCCAAGAACAATGAGAATATTACCTTATATACTTGAAATGCTAGGGTTTGGGCTGAGGTTTTGAAATTCCAACTTTTTGCCCCAAAATCGACATTTCACCTTTGAGATAAGGGTTTGAATCGTCCAATCTTGCAAAAAATAGTACAATTCTTGCGCTTATCATAAAGGAAAGTTCCGTAGGGATTCAAATTGATGGCTCGGACCAGACTTGCTTTGAAATAGATGATTAAGATCAAAATAGGCTGGGCTCGTACGGAAGAGGTGAGGTGGAACTTTGGGGGACCAGATGAGTAGGATTTGGACGGATTCAACTAGGTTTTGGGGGGATAATTTAGGATCGCGGGTCGAAATTGGGATCAGATTAGGGTTCAAAGGGAAATTTGGGGAATGGGTCAGGTATTTGGCTGAAATGGTGTGAAGGAGCATAATGTATATATGCTTTGCGTGAATAATACAAAATTGAGGCTGACATTACGAAATTGGCCTCTTTTAGGATAAGTTAAGTGAAATATAGGTGTTGTGCGGGTAGGCTTAACCTAAGGCTGGGTATTTTCATTTCTAACCCTTTTCTTTTAAAAAATAAATTTGTTTCACTTTAAATTTCAAATTGACCTTAATTTAGAAATAATTAGACATTAATTCAAAAAAAAAAAATCGTGACAAAATTTGGTGTCAACAGCAAAGCCATTCTTGGTTGCACTCTTCTTAACGCCATTCTTTCATGCAGCATCTCCTTTCTGACCATTAGCAGGTGGAACGTCATCCTTTGATATAACTATTGCCTTGTCACCCAAGTCACCAACTTCCTGAGTGTCATCCTCCTGCAAAGCTGAAAATTTATTGTTCCCAGTCTGCACCAAAGCTAACTTGTCATCGGGTTTCACAACACTCTTTGTAGCCTGAATATTCTCATTCCCCTTACGTGTTTTCTTACTCTTTGGATCATTCCACTAGCCTCCTTTCTCACATTGCCCACAACCTTCCCACTAGTTAGGATACGAACTGGAGGAGCTGGAAGAGCAGGAATAACCTTTGGAACGTTTGCATGTGCATTCCGGGCACCATTATCATTTTGCTTTTCCCAGAGCTCTGGGTGAATCACCTTGCACTTGTTTTCATCATGACCCTGCAACTTACAATTTTTTCAATACAATAGAAGATAATCATACATGATATCTAACCATGTAGAGATTACAGCACCAGTGTCATCATCCTCCTCATTAATCAAAACACGAGTAGGGTGCTTTGCCAACTAATCTAATTCAACTTTGACCCTAGCACAACTTGGTCTAGTCTTATTCAGAGTTGTAGTATCAACTTTCAATGAGGTTCCCACTGCTGAAGCAATGGGAAAAATATTCTTCGTAGCAAAAAAGTTTGGAGGCAAGTTTGGAAAACTAATGCATGCAAGACCCATTGAAGTCTCCTCCTCAGGCTTCCAATGTCTTGTCTACTTCAATGATCTCATAGAAAAATATTTACCTCTAAACTTAATCCAATAGGCTGGGGTTGATAAGAAATTAACATAATCTTCCAATAGCGTCAGTCTAATCAACACGTACCTACTGTCCAAGTAACTAATATTGCAATCACCTTTGATCCCACATTGGCTCAGGATGATTTTACGTAAAGTTTTCAAGTCATACATACGAAAATTTCCCAATCACTGCTAGTTGTAACTGCTCCTTTGTAACAGATTTCTTAACTTCTGATGTCTTCCAAGTAAGAGTAGTTGTTCCTTGAGCATAAACAACAATACAAAATAAACGTTGGTCAATATCAACTTTTTGAACCTGTGGTTTTAACATATGAGCATAAGGGAATGATGGGTTGGGTGAAATTATACTGGATTTGCATGGGGAGTAGGGACGGGTTGAGCAACCCTTGGGGAGGCTATGTGATGCAGTCCGAACACGTGCTGATCAAGTGTTCGATCCATCGAGGAGACCAATGACACGAAGCCAAGCCAAGCTGCTGCACGATGTGCACATTCACTTGGCCTAGCCGAAGGAAAACAATTTCTCCGAAGCTGAGTGGCCGGGCTTAAGAACCGAGGGCGTCATCTTCAAATTTGAGCCCGAGGATAAAGTGACCGAACATCAACAAATTGTGTTCGAAGACAAGTGAGCGCCCGAGGACAATGAGTTCGAGCAAGCAGCCGTGCACCGAAGTCAAGGCTGCCGAACACACACTTAGCTCAGCCCTGCGTGGCTTGTTTTTATTAGTCACTTGTGACTATTTACTACCTTATCCTTAGCATAGCCTATAAATACTCTATTCTCATTTCATTGTAGGAGCCAGTTTTTAGTCATATGAAAAACATAGCAAGTGCTATTGTGAGTCTCCGATGGAGCCGAACCCCGACGTGGGCTTTTAAAGAACTTGTGTCAATCGGTGTTATTCATTTGAACAAATTCTTCTTGATCATTCAATTTGCAAGAAGCGGGTCTTTATTGAGGATTGTTGCATAGTATAGGTGCGTCTTGATTTCCCTTCAATCGAGCTTTGAGACAGGTTCCTCACTGTTCTTTTGAATCGAAACAAGATTTGTCTTGTTTCTATCTCTACTTTTCTTGTTGTTTTCTTCCGCGTATCGTGTTTAGAATTTCCTTCAGGTTTGCTTGCACCATCTTGGTATCAGAGCAAGGTTTGAGTTTGTTCTTACAACCTCGAATCCTGTTCGTTAAAATCGTGCTTGTGTCTCCAGTTTCAGCTTTCTTCCGTGTGTTTGATTGTTGTTGTTGTGGTGTTTACAAAAAAAAAAGGTAGAAAAAGAAAATTCAAAAATTGCGTTTGATTGTTGGTTGTTTGGATTAAACAACCATTGATTATTGTTCACCATCATTTCCTGATTCCAACAAGTACCCGACGTACAACTATCGTGACTAGGGTTTCTTGGTGAAATTTTGGACTGTTTTGAACTTTAATGGTGAATGATTTTGAACCCCAACGTGTTTTGGTTGAAACCGATGAAGATTGGTGGTTCTTGAGTAATTTGGGTTTATTTTGTGTTTAAAATCGAAGTTCTGTGTTTGAATTCGTTGTCCGTACGCTGGAAAATTGTTACAATCTGTAAAAGTGTACTACACGAGGGAGCTGAGTCTTAGCTCCAGAACTTTGAACTAAAATTCCTCCGTTGTTGTTGGAATCGGAGTTGAAAGGAGCAACCCAGGTCTATTGAAATTCGTGGTCAGTGAACGAAGCTAAATTCGTCCGTACGCCGGAGCAAATCTTCACTGTTCCATTGAAGAAGAAAGGGGTAAAGTGTAAAGATCAAAACCCCAGGTGAAAAATTTGTCGGCTGAAAAGGGGAATTGGATAAGGTATAACCCTATCCATACCAAGGAGGGACCACTCTTGTACGGACAAGAGTTGGTGTGTTCGAAAAGATTCCAAAAGGGAATCAAAGGGTAGATTCTCCTAGGTTTTCACTTTTCTTCTGTCCGAAACTCTAGTTAGTGGATCTTTTGAGTAATTCTTCCTACTCGAGGTCGTACTAACTCGTTTGAGCTTATAGGAACTCGTGCGTGGGGTGACCGAAGTCCAACTTCGTAGAAATTTCTTTGACTTCCCAAAGCGCAGGGGTAAATAGCTGTCCGTTCTATTTAGTCAAATCAACTCACTCTTCCCGAAGTACGACATTGCAACTTTTCACATCGAAGGAATTAAGAGAAGTTGATCAACATAGGAAGCCATTGGCTGCAAGTTCTTGAGTGATCGAAAACCGAACCCATATATTGAGTGGACCCGAGTGCCACCCATCAAAGGTGAGGGAGTGTGTGAGGTGATTTCTAACCTTAACATTTGTTTGGTCTTTAATTTGTGCAGGTACCATGGCTGGGAATGGAGGCGATGGCAAAGGCATTGAGAAGCCCGAAGTGTCGTTAGCCGATCTCATGGATGCGATACAAGGCATCAGTGCCGAAGTAAAAGGAGTGAGTGCTCGAGTAGCTAACCTCGAGCAAGGGAGTGTGTCCGTGGCCATGCATGGGTCCGGCGCTGGAACGAGTAGCTCCACTCCGATGAAACCTGAGCTGTATGCAGAGCTTGTGCGACAGCATCAGTTGACAAGTGAAGCAATTCGAAGAGAACTCAACTTGGGCAATCCCCAAGCACAACAAAACTTGGGCAATCCCCAAGCTGGTTATCAAAACTTGGGCATTCCCCGAGGAGAGAGGTTACCACTTCCAAAGGCCCGAAGAGATCTTGGAGCCGTTGCTGAAGAGGTTGATGAAGAGGAATTTCCTGAGGATGAATATGAGCATGAGCCGCCATTCGCTCAACGAAGGCAGGCTCACCGAGGTCGTGGAAATTTCCGAGGTCGAGGCCGAGGTGCAAATATTGAACGACATGTTGAGCGTGAGGCTGATGATCGCTATGATGAGTATCCCGAACAGGTTCGTGGTGTTCGAGACTCAAACTTGAGCAGTGTCAAGATCACTATTCCACCCTTTAAAGGAACTAGTGATCCGGATGAATATCTTGAATGGAAGCTTAAAATGGAACGCATCTTCGAAACTAATGAGATGACCGAAGAAAGAAAAGCTGCCCATGCCATTGCTTCGTTCGAAGCTTATGCATCTACATGGTGGGAGGCTGACAAAAGGCATAGACGAAGGAATGCCTATCCTGAAGTCATTACTTGGCCACAGTTGAAGAGAGCAATGGATGCTAAATATTTGAGTGCTAAGTATAGGCAAACATAGTTGCAGAAGCTCTATGAGCTAAAGCAAGGGACCAAGTCTGTCCAAGAGTATCATGATGAGTTTGAAAAGGTTCGATTGAATCTTGACCTGGTGGAAGATGAAGAGCAAGCCACCATTCGATTCAAAAATGGCTTGGCTCGGGATGTGTCATCTCAATTGAGGCTACACGTGTACCACACGTTGGAAGAACTATTCGAAGCTGCTACCGAAGCTGAAAAATTGGTGAAGGAAGATAAGGCAAACCGGTATCGAGGAGTCACTACTTCTACTCCTTTGAACCGAGGTAAAGAATGGAAGAATCCTAACCAAACAAGTGCCAACGCTGTTCGAGATTCGAAGAGACCCTTCGAGAGGGGTGTGACCATTAACCAGCCAAGAGAAGTGGGAGGTAAAGTTCAACTCAACTCTCCTAGTGCTTCAAATATTCAGTGTCATAAATGCAAGGGTTATGGTCACATGGCAAAAGAGTGTCCAACTCGCAAAGTTATGCTTCTGCTCGAAGATGGAACCGTCCATGAGCAAGCAAGTGACACCGAGGAGGAATTTATCGAGGAGGCTGACCGAGCTGAAGGTGATGATGATCATGAGGCTGCCGAAGCTGATCATCCGGAAATGTTTCTTGTGGTTCGAAGGAATTTGAGCTGCATGACTCTTGAAGAAGAGGACAACCAAAGAGAAAACCTCTTCCATGCCCGATGTTTAGTAAGGGAAAAGGTGTGTTCGATGATCATTGACTCTAGTAGTTGTGCAAATGTGGTGAGCCAAACCTTTTTCACAAATGGGACTATCTACATTGAAGCATCCCCACCCTTACAAATTACAATGGCTGAATGAGTGTGGAGAATTGAGGGTTGTCAAACAAGTGTGGATCAAGTTTAGAATTGGCGAATATCAAGATGAAATGATATTCGATGTGGTGCCGATGCAAGCCTGTCATTTGCTATTGGGAAGACCGTGGCAGTATGACCGGTCAGTTGTTCACAATGGAAGATCCAACACTTACACTGTAAAGCTCGAAGGGAAGAGTTTCATACTCAAACCCTTGTCTCCAAAGCAAGTCACCGAGGACTATAAACGGATGAAAGAATTAAAAGAAGCGGCCAAAGCTAAGTTTTAGATGGGAGCAAAATTGGGAGCAGAAGATACAAATTCACTGCCTGAAGTAAAAGGAATCTGTGCAATCATGCAACCGGGTGAGTTTCTACGAGGCAACGACAACGGTCAGATGATGATTTGCCTCGTGCACAAGGGTGTCTTTCTAAACTCTAATGATGATTTTTCTAACGATAACCCTTTGCCTAGTGCTGTACAAAGTGTTTTGCAGGACTTCGGAGACATGTTTCCCGAGGAAATGCCAGATGGATTACCTCCGTTGAGAGGAATCGAGCACCAAATTGACTTCGTACCGGGGTCTCAAATCCCTAACAAACCTGCATACTGGTGTAACCCCAAAGACACCAAAGAGCTCCAAAGGCAGGTTGATGAGCTGCTGAACAAGGGCCTCGTTCGAGAGAGCTTGAGTCCTTGCGCCGTTCCTGTTATCCTTGTCCCGAAGAAGGATGGAACATAGCGAATGTGCATTGACTGTCGAGCAGTCAACAAAATAACGGTAAAGTATCGTCATCCTATTCCTCAACTAGATGACATGCTAGATGAATTGAGTGGTTCTTCATGCTTTACAAAGATTGACCTCAGGTCCGGCTACCACCAAATCCGAATGAAACCCGGAGACGAGTGGAAAACCGCATTCAAGACCAAATTCGGTCTCTATGAATGGTTGGTAATGCCTTTTGGCTTATCCAACGCACCGAGCACATTCATGCGACTGATGAACCATGTGCTCACACCGTTCATAAATAAGTTTGTTGTCGTTTATTTCGATGACATCCTTATTTATAGCAAATCTGTGGATGAACATATCGAACACATAAGGCTAGTGCTTGATAAGCTTCGAGAAGAGAAGTTATATGCTAACTTCAAGAAGTGTGCCTTTTGTGTCGAGCGTGTAGTCTTTTTAGGATTCGTTGTCAGTGCTAATGGTGTCGAAGTCGACTAGTCAAAAGTCGAAGCCATCAAAGATTGGCTAACTCCAACCTCGGTATCACAAGTTCGTAGCTTCCATGGCTTAGCTAGCTTTTACCGAAGATTTGTTCGTGACTTTAGCACCGTGGTAGCTCCTTTAACCGAGCTGGTTAAGAAAGACCATCCATTTGTGTGGGGAGAGTCCCAAGATAGGGCTTTCCAAGAGTTAAAACGGAGGCTTTGCTCTGCCCCGTTGTTGCAACTCCCTGACTTCGGCAAAGCATTTGAAGTCGAGTATGATGCATCTGGAGTTGGGATCGGAGGAGTGTTGATGCAAGAATCGAAGCCAATCGCTTACTTTAGCGAAAAGCTTAAGGGTGCAACCTTGAACTACTCTACGTATGACAAGGAGTTGTATGCCCTCGTTCGAGCACTCGCCCATTGGCAGCATTATTTGTGGCCTCGAGAATTTGTGATTAAAAGTGATCACGAGTCCTTGAAGCATCTCTGAGGACAGGAGAAACTGAACCGAAGGCATGCCAAGTGGGTAGAATTCATTGAAAGCTTTCCCTATGTAATTCATTACAAAAAGGGTAAAGACAATGTTGTGGCCGATGCGCTATCAAGGAAATTTTCCTTAGCAACCACTCTTGCCTCAAGGCTCATGGGATTCAAAAGTATCAAGTCGATGTACGAAGACGATCCCCAGCTTAAATGCGTTCGTGACGTAATCTTGAGTGGCCGAAGGGTTGAGAAATATCAGTGGCATGATGGCTACCTCTTCAAGAATGGGAGGGTTTGTGTGCCAGTGTCATCATGGAGAGAGCTCTTAGTTCGAGAAGCTCACTCCAGAGGTCTGATGGGACACTTCGGTGTCGACAAAACTCTTGGTATCTTAACCGAGCAGTTCCATTGGCCCAAAATGCGACGAGATGTGGAAAAGCTTTGCAACGCTTGTCTCGTTTGCAAGAAAGCTAAATCGAAGTCCAACCCTCATGGTTTGTATACCCCGTTGCCTGTGCCTGATCGACCTTGGGTTGATATATCCATGGACTTTGTGTTGGGGTTACCGAGGTCGGGGGTAGGACATGATAGCATCTTTGTTGTGGTTGATCGTTTTTAAAAAATGGCTCACTTTATTCCTTGCAAAAAGTGTGATGATGCACAATATGTAGCTACATTGTTTGTTTCTAATGTGTTAAAATTGCATGGTGTACCTCGTACTATTGTGAGTGATCGAGACTCGAAGTTCTTGAGTCATTTTTGGAAATGTTTGTGGGGTGCCCTCGGCACCAAGTTACTATTCTCGACGTCTCACCATCCTCAGACTGATGGACAGACCGAGGTAGTTAACCGAACCTTGGCATCTTTGCTTCGAGCGATGACCAAAGGCAAGGTTGGAAACTGGGCTGATCGTTTGCCCATGATGGAGTTTGCATACAATCGAACGGTGCATAGAATGATCAATATGACCCCATTTGAATGTGTGTATGGTTTTAATCCTTTGATTCAACTTGATTTAACCCCATTGCCTCGAGATTTTGTTCTTGATTTTGAAGGTACTCGACGAGCCACTGCCTTGATCGAGCTGCATGCAAAGGTAAAGAAGAACCTCGAGGAAGCTTATGCAAAGGTTTCATTGAATAAAAACAAGGGACGAAAAAAGCTAGAATTAAAGAAGGGGGATTGGGTTTGGGTTCACTTCCGAAAGGAACGCTTCCCGAACCAAAGGAAAGGAAAGTTGGCTCCTCGAGGGGATGGTCCATTTCAAGTGTTGACCAAGATCAACAACAATGCTTACGTGATCGACCTCCCTGGTGAGTATAACGTGTCTAACACCTTTAATGTTGCTGACTTAGCTCCTTGTGTTGTAGGTCAAACTTCGGAGGACGAGGAGGGCTCGATTTCGAGGATGAAATCTTCTCAAGAAGGGGAGGATGATGGAGCCCAAACATGTGTTGATCAAGTGTTCGATCCACCGAGGAGACCAATGACACGAAGCCAAGCCAAGCTGCTGCACGATGTGCACATGCACTTGGCCTGGCCGAAGGAAAATAATTTCTCCGAAGCTGAGTGGCCGGGCTCAAGAACCGAGGGCGTCATCTTCAAATTTGAGCCCGAGGACAAAGTGACCGAACATCAACAAATTGTGTTCGAAGACAAGTGAGCGCCCGAGGACAATGAGTTCGAGCAAGCAACCGTGCACCGAAGTCAAGGCTGCCGAACACACACTTAGCTCAGCCCTGCGTGGCTTGTTTTTATTAGTCAATTGTGACTATTTACTACCTTATCCTTAGCATAGCCTATAAATACTCTATTCTCATTTCATTGTAGGAGCCAGTTTTTAGTCATATGAAAAATATAGCAAGTGCTATTGTGAGTCTCCGATGGAGCCGAACCCCGACGTGGGCTTTTAAAGAACTTGTGTCAATCGGTGTTATTCGTTTGAATAAATTCTTCTTGATCATTCAATTTGTAAGAAGCGGGTCTTTCTTGAGGATTGTTGCATAGTATAGGTGCGTCTTGATTTCCCTTCAATCGAGCTTTGAGACAGGTTCCTCACTGTTCTTTTGAATCGAAGCAAAATTTGTCTTGCTTCTATCTCTACTTTTCTTGTTGTTTTCTTCCGCATATCGTGTTTAGCATTTCCTTCGGGTTTGCTTGCACCACTGTGGTAGAGGTCATGGTCGAGGTAGAGGTAGAGCTGCCTGGACCGCGAGGATGGTGGATCATGCTTATCCAGTTTCAGAGGTTCCAGCAAAGCCAGCTCCTGGTGGGTAGGGAGAGCAGGGTTTGGTCGTTCCCCCGGCACTTCATGATGCTTTTATGAGATTCTTAACGGCACGGATGCCCCAAGGACCTCCTATTCCTCAGGCAACCCCTCAAGCTACTGTAGATGCTCCTATTCCTCAGGCAGCTCCTCAGCCTACGATAGATATTGGTGCTCAGGCTCAAGAAGCCCCTATTCCCGCTCCAGGTGTAGCTCTAGGTGGTTATGTTCCAGAGGTAGCGGGTGTTGTGCCTCCAGTTGTTCAGGATGGTCAGCCAGCCCAGGTATTAGGTCAGGTCGATGATTCGACAAGGCTACATAATTATCAGACTTAATCCTCCGAGATTCTCCGGTCGTACTTCAGATAAGCTTAAGCCCCGTGAGTTTCTTGATCGATGCCACCGTCTTCTTGAGGTCTTTGGGTATCTTGAGCAGTATGGAGTTGAGTATACTGCCTTCCAGTTTTATGGTCCAGCTTTAGCTTGGTGTACTGCACTCCGATCAGCTAGGCAAGGCTTGCCTAAGCTAACTTGGAGTGAGTTCTCCCACCGATTCATGGAGAAGTTTCTCCCTCACAGTCACCAGGATGAGAAGAGGAGACCGTTTGAGAGGATTGGAACGGGTAACTTGTCAGTCTCGGAGTATGAGCTTTTGTTTTCTGAGATGTCTGGGTATGCTCAGATCTGCAAGAGCCCTCTGAGAGAGTTAGGCATTTTATTGACGGGCTTTCTCCATATTTTCAGTCTTAAATGGCTCATGAGATTGAGGTCAGGACTCCATTTGATGTCGCTGTTGATATTGCTAGGAGGTATGAGGCATATCATAAATTGGAGATGGAGGAGTTAGAGCAGGTGAGTAAGAGATCTCATGGTCCAGGATATTCTAGTACCTCATCTGGAGGTAGGAGTTATCAGCAGCAGAGTAAGCCTCCTGTGAGGACAGTCCAACCCTCAGTGCATGATTTTCAGGGTGCGCCTATTCCTTCTCAGGGTCGGTTTTTATCCCAGTCTCGTCCTCGTGATCAGCTCCAGTTTGAGCAGTCCAGGTCTTCTTTTGGGTGTTTTATCTGTCAGGATTTAGGGGCATCATAAAAAGGATTGCCCTTATCTTTATCAGCAGAGTAGTAGCCGTCCTTTCTCTCACCCTCCGGTGCCTATGCAGCAGCAGCCCTAGGGTGCCCCTTCAGGGTCTCAGTCAGCTCGTAGTGCACCACCACCTGGTAGAGGTTGTGGGCGTGGTTCTGGTGGTCCCTCTAAAGGTGCTTCTCAGAAATGCGGCTCAGCTTAGCCGCAGAGACAGCTATATGCATTACCAGCTAGGTAGGATGCTGACGCATCTCCAGCTGTTATTACAGGTACTTTATCTGTTTGTGGTTGAGATGCATATTCTTTGGTGGATCCAAGATCTACCTATTCCTATGTTTCTCCTTATATTGATGCGGGATTTTATGTGGATTATATGTGTCTTTGTGATCCATTTGGTGTTTCTACTCCTATTAGAGATACTATTGTTGTGGATCGACTTTATCTTGCTTGCACTATATCTTTTAGGGGTCGTGAGACCTTGGAAGATCTTCTAGTGTTGGATATGGTCGACTTTGATGTCATTGTTAGCATGGATTGGTTAGCGCCATGTTACACAATTCTGGACTGTCATGCCAAGTCTATTCGAATATCTCTTTCTGGCTTAGCGCCGATAGTGTGGTAGAGTTAAGCGGATGATGGATAAAGGGTGTTCAGCATACCTTGCCATGGTTCGAGATACCACTATAGAGATTCCATCCCTCGATTCCGCTCCTGTTGTGAGGGAATTCTCTGATGTGATTCTAGATGATCTCCTAGGACTTCCTCCTAATCAGGAGATCGATTTTGGCATTTATATAGTGCCAGGGACTCAGCCTGTTTCCATCCCTCCTTATCACATGGTTATGTCAGAGTTGAAGGAGCTGAAGGAGCAGTTGCAAGCTTTGCTTGATAAAGGGTTCACTAGGCCGAATATTTCTCCATGGGGTGCTCCTGTTCTGTTCGTGAAGAAAAAAGATAGGACTATGCAGATGTGTATTGATTATGATCAGCTAATAAGGTCACCATCAAGAACAAGTACCCCTTGCCTTGTATTGATAATTTTTTTTATCAGTTGCAGGGTGCTAAATTCTTTTCTAAGATCGATTTGCGATATGGTTATCATCAGCTAAAGATTCAGAAGTCAAATATCCCGAAGCCTGCATTCAGAACTCGTTAGGGCCATTACGAGTTCCTAGTTATGTTTTCTGGGCTAACTAATGCCCCCGCAGCCTTTATGGATCTCATGAACCGGGTGTTTAAGCCATCCTTGATTCCTTTGTCATTGTCTTTATCGATGACATTCTTATCTATTCTCGCAGTCGCGAGGAACATGATAATCATTTGAGGGTGGTTCTTCAGGCCCTCCGTAATCGTAAGTTGTATGCCAAGTTCTTGAAATATGAGTTCTGTCTTGATTCTGTGGCATTCTTGGGTCACGTGGTGTCCAGTAAGGGTATCAAGGTAGATCCAAGAAGATTGAGGCGGTACAGAATTAGTCTCGTCCTACTTACCAATGGAGATTCGCAGCTTTCTTGGTCCAGCAGGTTATTATCGAAGGTTCGTGGAGAAGTTTTCCATTATTGCAGCTCTCGTGACTCGCCTAACCCAGAAGGCTGTTCAGTTCTGATGGTCCGATGAGTGTGAGGCGAGCTTCAGAAGCTCAAGGCCTTATTGACTTTAGCTCCAGTGCTATCCCTTCCTTCTAGCACTGGTGGGTTTGTAGTCTATTGCAATACATCTTGTGTGGGTCTTGGATGTGTTCTTATGCAGTACGGAGGGTGATTGCTTATGCTTCCAGACAGCTAAAGCCAAATAAGAAGAATTATTCGACTCATAATCTAGAGTTGGCAGCTATGGTCTTTGCTCTGAAGATTCGGAGGCACTATCTTTATGGCGAGCCTTGTGAGGTGTATACCGATCACAAGAGCTTGCAATATCTTTTATCTCAGAAGGATCTTAATGGCCGGCAGCGGAGGTGGCTCTAGTTAATTAAAGATTATGATATCACCATCCGCTATCATCCTGGGAATGCGAATGTTGTAGCAGATGCCTTGAGCAGGAAATCTATGGGCCGCATTGTGGGAGCAGTGGCGAAACACCAGTCACGACAACCATCAAAGCCAAGAGATTAAGCCTGCGCATGGAGTCAACCAAACGGAAGAGGGGTGAGCGACCACCGGCTGGATTCAGCGGCGTCACTGCCAACCCCGACGTTTCCCTGTTCACTTCTCCCTCTCTCCTTTGTATTTCTTTTCAAAGGTTTGGTAACAAAACACCAGAGCAGAGGGGGTACGAGAAGGCCAACGGCGCAGGGGATTTTTCCAGTCAACTTCCGGTGAACGGAAAACAGAAATCCAGTGACCAAAAGAAACATGATGCCAAAATCGAGGGAAGAGGAGGAGCAACGCCAACAGCGTCGCTACCACTCCCCAATCCCTTTTTAGTTTCAGATCTGTCTCCCTGTTGTTTTCCAGGCGTTGATGGGGTTTACGATGGTGCCCCTGTCTTCGTTCGCCTATTTCAGATCTCTGTGTTGATGCGTTTGTGTAATGGCTTAAAAGAAAAATGGTGTCTCCCCCCCCCCCACCCCCCTCGATTTTGTTGCTTTTTGTGTATGTGAGTCGTTATGTCTGCGTATGTATGTGTGGACTGATTTTTGGTGTTGTAATGTGTGGAAGATGATGAACAAAATGGGTGTTGTGTAGAAGAATGAATAAAAAAAATGATAGATTAGTGGGTAATATTTGTAGATCTGATTTATAATGAAGATGATGAATGAATATGATGAATAGTGGATGGGGCTAGGGTTTAAGGGTATATATATGGGTTAGGGGTAGGTTTTAGAATTGGGCTAGGAAGAAAATTGGGTGGTGTGTAATATGAATGTTGCGTAGATAGGCCGAGATTTAAAATGAACAACGATTATGACCATTTTCTAAAAACTAATAGCTTTAACTAATATTCGTAAATCAATTTGAAAAACTTTCTAATTAGATAAATGCTCCCAATATTTTACATATTGTAGGTAACATAAAGCCGAAAATATCAAGTTGCTAATATTGAAAAACTTTGCAAACGATAGCCAAATTGCGATAAAATATCAAATTTTATAATTTATTTTGAAAAGGGACATTTTTAGCTTTATATTAACACAAAATGCTATATTTTGAGATTTATATAAAAAGTAAGTGTCAGCAAATTAATTTCGAAATTTCGGGACAAAATTGGGTGTCAACAGCTGCCCCTCTTTACCCGAAAAGGATGAAAGAGTTTTCAGGGTAAAGAAAGTTGACGTGAAAGCCAATTTTGTCACGGTAAAGCCAAGAATCTGATTCCTGGGATCAGAATGCGAGGCTTATGGACATGGCCGAACTCCGCTTTCCGAGTTGCCTACATATCTCGGGCTGAAAGAGAATCAGGCCATATGTAGTTCGACGCGATTTGAAAATCAAAGACGAGATAGTAACGACTACTCAAGCGCGGGAAAAGAGGCTTGTAATCACCCAAGTTATGAAAATGTGGTCGACGACACATCCATAAGGAGGGGTTTACACGGACATAGGTTCCGCTGTATCTCGATAACCGAGCCATCTTGTCTTTAATCTCAAACCTCAGACTCAGGGTTAACAAGAGACTTACCTCTAGGGTGGATGACTTATGCGGGTGCGATTCTTCAGGTCTTCGTTGACAAGTCTAGCTCATATCAACGATTGCCCCGGTTTATTGCTAAGAAAAGCTCCATGTTATGCTCCAAATACTGCTGCAGTGCTGCTAAAAATCCTGTAATAATCTCAATAAGCGGTAAGCGTGCAACTGCTAATAAACTGTAATAATTGGAATAAGAAATAGATAAAGTGATAAAATTGTAAATGCGGGTTGCGGTATCATTGATAAGTTCGTCCTTCGATCAACTGACAAAGTACTCCGCCCGGAGAACCTCTAAGCTGATCCTTATTCTGAAACAATAAAGCAAGACAATAAGTAAAGCGGGTATGAATTGCAGAACAATAAATAAAATAAATCGACTAATGAGATATAATGCCTCAAGTTGCTTTGCCAAATCTTAGTCTGTGCAGATATAAAACATAATGCTTTTGCAGGACAACCAACCGGCGAGACACACCGCACATGGTGTCTCATAGTAGACTTGTCAATTCTATTCTAAACAAGTATAATATAATACTTTTGCAGGACGACCAACTGGCGGGACACACCGCACATGGTGCCCCATAGTTGACTTGTCGAATCTATTCTAAACAAGTATAATATAATGCTTTTGCAGGACAACCAACCGGCGGGACACACCGCACATGGTGCCCCATAGTTGACTTGTCGAATCTATTCTAAACAAGTATAATATAATGCTTTTACAGGACAACCAGCGGGACACACCGCACATGGTGCCCCATAGTTGACTTGTCGAATCTATTCTAAACAAGTATAATATAATGCTTTTGCAGGACAATCAACCGGCGGGACACACCGCACATGGTGCCCCATAGTTGACTTGTCAATTCATAATTTAAACAAGTATAATATAATGCTTTTGCAGGACAACCAACCGGCGGGACACACCGCACATGGTGCCCCATAGTTGACTTGTCAATTCATAATTTAAACAAGTGCATAATGTAAAGCTTTTGCAGGAGAACTAACCGGCGGGACACACCGCACATGGTGCCCCATAGTTGACTTGTCAATTCTCTATCGCGAGGTAAATTCTATCACGATGTTAAGATTTTGAGAAAAGAAAAGTGCCGCCTTTTCGGCAATAATCAAATGGAATGCTTAAATGCCGCAAGAGTAAATTTGAATGATCTGTCAAGCAGAATCATATGCGCCGTCCATTCGAGTGGTGTTGCTTGTATGGATAGTGGTGCAAAGTGTTGAATGCTCCCTTCAGTTCTTATTGAATCTGATGTTCAATTCCTGCAAATTTAAAGTAAATGCGTTGGAAAATGAGAGAATAATATGGCAAAGTCTATAATGAATGCGTTGGAAAGCGAAGCATTAATTTAAAACCAATATAAAGGCAGAATTTAAAGCAAGTTCTAAGCAAAGCAGCGCGGGAATGTAATCAGTGCAATAGCCTTTTGATAAATCAATTGGAGAGACAATCAGGCAATGATGGTCTTCAGCAGATTGTCAATTAAAATAAGGCAATGCTTATTTTAGCGTGATATGTAAACATAACGCATGCCTCGGCTTCATTGCTTATTTGGGAATGAAAATCATAGAGGTAGAAATGCCGCCTGTTCGGCAATAACTCATGGTCGAGCCTACAGTGGGCTCCATAACAATATCGCCCTTTGATTGTCTACAAATCAGCTGGTGATCCGATCCGGCACAAAGCAAGGAGGGTCTCAGGGCTGACCTGTTAACCTGTTAAACTAAAAGTAAAGCAAGTCATAATATAAAGCAAGTGCGAAGTCATAATTGAAAGCAAGTGCAAAGCAATTTAGCGTGAAATGTAAAGCAACGCAAAAGCGATTTAACGAATCAACAGGCGTAAAAGTCCAACAAGAGAAAAGTCCCGCCTGGTGGTCAACCTGAAAAACGTAAAGCAAGGCATCAATTTTAAAGCAAGCGAAATGACATAATTTAAAGCAAGTGCAAAGAAAATCAATGCGGGAATGTAGAGCAATGCAAGAGCCATTTGGCGAATCAATAGGCGAGACAGTCCAACAAAGGGAATCCTCGTAGCCGATGGTCAACGAAAATGTAGTCAGTGCGATAGCCGTTGATAAATCAATGGGTGAGGCAGTCCGGTAAGGATGGCCTTGTGCGGATTATAACCTGAAACAAAACGATGCCCTATTTGGCTTAGTTTTGGAAACACAAAACAAGCCTCGGCTTTGTCGCCTATTAGGAATGAAAGTCATAGGGGTAGAAATGCCGCCTGTTCGGCAATAACTCATGACAAAGCATAATGCTTTAAGTCGTGAAAAGGCAATGCGACGCAATTTGCAAGGCAACTTTGGATGCGTGTTCAAATAATTGTTCATCCATAGTGTGAATGATCCTTTCATTGCAAGCTTTCATGTTCCTGCTCTCAAAGAAAAACTTGTTAGCTTTGGGGAGGGAGAAGGAAGCGTTTGATTTGTGCAGACTTCATCCTGATCTTGCTGCTGCTGCTACTTCCTCGTCTTCATTGGACTTGGATTTGCGAATTGCTTTCAGAAACTTGGCTCATGAACTCAAATAGCATAGACTTTGAAAAATAGAGGCAAGATAAAACATTTTAATGCAATATAGCGAGTGAAATAAGCGTGCAAATGAAGTCAAAGATGCATTTTGAAAATTTTGCCTTGACCTAAACTTGTAACATATTTTAAAACAAACTGAACGTCCTTTGTCTTAGGCTTTGCACTGTTCGCTTAGCCAATTACAGAGTTCTTGCCAACTCATCTTTAATAACCAACGCTGCTTCTTGCAAAATTCTGCCCCAGTTATTATCTTTCGCATCTCCAACTCGTTTTGCAAAATTGCCTCAGTTGTCCTTCTTGGGGGAAAATGAAAATTTAAATGCTAAAGGGTCGAGCCCGATGGGGGAGCCTACGTATCCCTCCTTGGGAATCAGACCGTGCGTAGTTCTGCCTCACTGCTTCAACGCCATATACCAACAAATAAAAGCTGCCCCAGTTGAAGTTCTAACAGTAGTGCAATATCCAAAGAGCGCAGACAATAACTTTTCAGTGCGTCGCTTTCAAACTGTTCAGTTGTTTTGCCATACGTCACAAGCAAAGCTTTGGTAGGTTTACCAATTTTAACTTTGAAACATAAACAAATGCAAATGTAAATAATATAATAAGAATGCGATGCGTTTTATTTCAACTTTCATAAATTCAAACATGAGTTGATTCAGATTAAGATAAGCTTTATAGGTACAATGCAATTCAGGGCCTCAATCTGAATTAAAATTGAAAATGATGCTACTAAGTTCAATCGCCAAGTTCTTTCAAATAATGCCATTAGCTTCTGGTACTGCATCGTTCACGAGCTAGAGCATCTGCCATCAATCAGATCTTGAATCTTTGCATGGTGGATAGTCAGCCACTTCACAAATCCAACATTTGCCGGAGAAGTAAACAAAACAAAAGAAACCTCACAAAGGGTAACTAAGATAGTTTGCATGTCATTCATAGGATTGCATACAAGCAAGCAACACCTAGTATTTAACGCATTTTGAGCAAATAAAGCAAGGCAAGCAATTAACATTTTAACACAGCTCATGCTCTCCACAATATCTGCACAAAATTCTAAACCCAAATGCCTAAAACCCGAAACAATCCTCCATAGCTTTTGCAAACATCCACACTCCTCCAAGCACAACTCCCAATTGCTTTACAACATCCAGGGAGAAATTTCCAACTGCCTCCACAATACCAGACTGCAAATCACGAAAGGCGCCAATTGGCCTTTCAAAATAAAACCTCACTGGTCCTCGGCTTTAGACAAGCCTCTCAGCTTCCTAGGTTTTGCAAGGCTCACCGACCTTGTTCATAGGGCTCCTCATTGGTCCTCGGCTTTAATCAAGCCTCTCAGTTTCCTAGGTAGCCAAGACCGCACTGGTCTTCAAGGAGGGACCCCACTGGTCATTCAAAGACACAGGGGCTTCGCTCTCCTAGTATGCGACAAGCATACTTCAATTTTATAAAGTTACAGATGGATAATCAACATAGGCCTGCACACACGCAAAGCCATTCACAAGAGGGACCCCACTGATCCTTTCAAAGACACCAGGGGCTTCGCCTCTTAGATCTCACTACACCAGGCCATCTCCAAATTACAAACCAACTAAATCTGCCGAACTTTCCTCCGGACTGCAATTTTGTCTATGATCTCAATTCTGCTAAATTCTTCCATTTTTTGACCTAAAGACAACATAGGAGACAAAATTCCAAATCTGATTTTGCTCAAAACATGGTTAGGACTGAGGATTCGTTATCACATAGCACATAATATGCATTGTCGTTGGGTTTCAAGAACCCATTGACAAAAGGGCGATTTCTTAATTCTTGGAAACGGTATCAAGGACCGGGTCCAAACTAAGGTGTAAATGCATGCATGCTCCTAAAATCTCCTTCTAAGAGTGGGCTAACGGTTGAGGCTGATTCGACCTGTGCGGGATAAACCTGGCCCCATAAACCAGTAAAACCGGCCATGACAAAACCAGGCAAACCATATCCCAACTAACTTTGGTGACACGAAAGAAATTCAAAGACTTAGGAAGGACAATGCCCTTCCTGTATTATTGCCCGTCACGCGGGACCCCAGTGATGAAATCGAGGAGATGAAAGAGAATTGACAAGCTCCATGAGGGAGGAAATATGAACGGAATGCAGACTATGCACAAATAAATATAATACATGCTTTATAAGGCAAACCAAGCAAACAGATATAATAAAGCAAATAAATAAGGCATGCTAGTTGCAAACAATTGGAAACCTTTATGGTCAAAACCTTTATTGCTCCTCAGCGGAGTCGCCATGCTGTTGAACCCCAAAAATTACCCCCCGAAAAGGATAAATTCCGGAATATCGACAGGATGGACTAACTCTTTTGGAGTTTTTGGAGTCGCCACCCAATTTAAGGAAAACAGGGAACCAAATTAGCAAATGCGTGCAAAACTCCGTTTTTGGAAAAAGACGGTCTTTTCAAAGATTCTAAGTAAGAGGTTTTATTAATTTCGGAAGAAGGTTTTTAAGGCACTTCCAAAATTCCGTAAAATACGGTTAATCCGACAGGTTTCCAAATATTTACAAGTGCGCTTTTCTTTCAAAAGAATTATTTGAATAATAGTAGTAGTAATAATAATAATAATAATAATAATAATAATAATAATAATAATAATAATAATAATAATAAAAAATTGAATAAAAGGCTTATTTGCAAAATATATATTTTACTTGCACGCATTTGCTAAGACGGCCCCAATTTGCAATAAATTAAATAACGACTTCACAATAAAAGGCAATGAACATAAAGTAAGGCAATATACAAACAATCACATATTATTGATAAATAAAATGTTTTACACATTTATCTGCATAAATATCTCTAAGGAAAGTAATGCAAAGTTAAAGATAGAACCGGGAAATTGATCAACTCGCAGGAGCCTTGAATTTTCTAAAATTCCTAAGTCTTATTTCTTGAACGCTCGATCCCGAGCTCGATCTCAAATGACTCCACATCAATGCATATTCCCATTTGTAAGTTAGTCCACGAATTATTCGTACCAAAATGTTCCTCGCGAAACAAACAAAATGAAATTGGATTAGTATGATGATAAAGTGTAATAACCAATGAAAATAAAATAATAATAATAAAGTAATAAAGTAATAATAATAATAATAATAATAATAATAATAATAATAATAATATATAATAGTAGTAATAATAATAATAATAATAATAATAATAATAGTAAAGGGGGTTGTTTTTGAATAATTTAGGCTCAGATTTGTATGGCGTGTCATGTAGAGGCTCGGGGTATTGGTACGGTTGCAAACACGGAGCCGGTCGTGTTGCCATGCCAGGTACCAAACCCACCACTCTATCCGACTTGCTTTGCATTAAATTCATACATTCATCATCGCCTTTTGCTTTAGGGACACGGGGATGGGACTGTTCAAGTGTAGTATCATGTTCAAATTAATCCTGAGGCCTCAATACGTGCATATGTATTTTTTCATTGGCCGTAATTGGTCATCCGTCAATTCCTTGTGTAGTAATTGTTCATATCAGTTCAAATGCCTCAAAATAAAGTATTTTCGTAGGTCTCAAATGGTGTTTATTCATGATCAGCAAACAATCCCAAAGTACTTCGCATAAATAACAGCATCCAATTCTAGTAAAAAATTCAAGCATTTCAACAGTCAACAACACAGCAAACAAATTAACGTGGGCCAAGATCAGTCCAAAAGAACCCAGCAACACAATAGCCCAGAATATGGTGGGAGCGGTGGCGAAACACTAGTCACGACAACCATCAAAGCCAAGAGATTAAGCCTGCGCATGGAGTCAACCAAACGGAAGAGGGGTGAGCGACCACCGGCTGGATTCAGCGGCGTCACTGCCAACCCCGACGTTTCCCTGTTCACTTCTCCCTCTCTCCTTTGTATTTCTTTTCAAAGGTTTGGTAACAAAACACCAGAGCAGAGGGGGTACGAGAAGGCCAACGACGTAGGGGATTTTTCCAATCAACTTTCGGTGAACGGAAAACAGAAATCCAGTGACCAAAAGAAACACGATGCCAAAATCGAGGGAAGAGGAGGAGCAACGCCAACAGCGTCGCTACCACTCCCCAATCCCTTTTCTGTTTCAGATTTGTCTCCCTGTTGTTTTCCCGGCGTTGATGGGGTTTCCGATGGTGCCCCTGTCTTTGTTCGCCTATTTCAGATCTCTGTGTTGATGCGTTTGTGTAATGGCTTAAAAGAAAAATGGTGTCTCCCCCCCCCCCCCCCCCTCGATTTTGTTGCCTTTTTGTGTATGTGAGTCGTTATGTCTGCGTATGTATGTGTGGACTGATTTTTGGTGTTGTAATGTGTGGAAGATGATGAACAAAATGGGTGTTGTGTAGAAGAATGAATAAAAAAAATGATAGAATAGTGGGTAATATTTGTAGATCTGATTTATAATGAAGATGATGAATGAATATAATGAATAGTGGATAGGGCTAGGGTTTAAGGGTATATATATGGGTGAGGGGTAGGGTTTTAGAATTGGGCTAGGAAGAAAATTGGGTGGTGTGTAATATGAATGTTGCGTAGATAGGCCGAGATTTAAAATGAACAACGATGATGACCATTTTCTAAAAACTAATAGCTTTAACTAATTTCGTAAATCAATTTGAAAAACTTTCTAATTAGATAAATGCTCCCAATATTTTACATGTTGTAGGTAACATAAAGCCGAAAATATCAAGTTGCTAATATTGAAAAACTTTGCAAACGATAGCCAAATTGCGATAAAACATCAAATTTTATAATTTCTTTTGAAAAGGGACATTTTTGGCTTTATATTAACACAAAATGCTATATTTTCAGATTTATATAAAAAGTAAGTGTCAGCAAATTAATTTCGAAATTTCGGGAAAAAATTGGGTGTCAACAACGGTCATTGGCTCTAGGAGTGGGCGTATATCCTCAGTACCCGGTAACTTGTAGGATAAGTCTAGTCTCGCCAGTTGGGCTCGTATCCCCGTAACAATAAGTAGAGTATTTTTCCCATACAGTCAGTCCCTCCTACTTGCTGAGTGCTGACGCAAGCAGTCAGGAAGTGAAAGCAGCGTGATGTTAAAAGATATCTCACTGACTCCTTGAGACTCGCAGTCTCTTTGACCAAGAATGATATTGAACTCTTCGAGAAATTCGCGTGCTTCCTTCTGTTTGGCAAATACCGATCTCGTGCACCTTTTCAGGAACTGCCATTTAACTACTCAAAATCGTTTCATATCTCTAGCCATAATGACACGTGGCCGTTTTGTGCCTCTTCCTTATACCTTTCTGCCTATAAATACTGACTTCATGATAGTGGGAAAATCAAAACTCTTCTTCAGAAAACAATCTGCTTCTTCACGAATTTCTCATGATAGTAAGAAACTCTTTTCTCCTTAAAAGTATTCGTTTTTGATCCTGGTTTGATATTTCAAGAAAATCTTCTTTCTTCCGAAAACTCATCTGCAGTTTTCTTCTATTTTCTCTTCATCCGTGAGGGATTGAACGAAGTCCCTTGAGTCATGAAGTTTTGATCGGGATTCTAGTGATGTCTTTTGGGATATTTTCATTGTCTCACGTGCATTGATTACGGCAGTTGGAGGAGAATGAAATGATCATAGGTAGTCGTTTCGGGTGTTAGGACTCCGATTGATGTGCCGATAGTCTTAATAGCTCTGTAAGGTCCATTAGGACCTGTCTGTAAAATTTGAGCTGATTCAGACCTCGTTTAATAAGAATTTTGAGAATGTTTCTATTTCAGTTGTCGGTAAAGCTTAAAAGAGGTTTTCGAGCTTGATTTGAGTATATGAGCTCCGATTTGAAATTAAAAAGTTGATTTAGGTTTGTATGGTCATTTGTGACCTATAGCAACTTTCGGAAGTGAAATCCGAGGTCGTTCAGATAGTTTTCACTAAAGTCCCGAAAGTTAAGAAATCGACTTCTTCCCGTGGGACCCATATCTTGAATTTCGGAGATTCGACCCGGGATCCATCTTCGCGAGAATATCACCCATGTATTATATGACTTGTGTACAAAATTTGAGGTCATTTTGAGTCTCTTAGGGACACGTTCAGACCCGAATCGCAGCTCCACCAGGTGCTGATGCAGAATTCTGCACCTTCCGGGCAGGCCTGTGCGATCGCGCGCGTGGGGGGCGCATCCGCACTTTTTTTGGTTTCCTCAAAGTGAGGTCACGCACCGGGTAGCGCAACCCGAAGAAGAAGATTTTTGCGTAGGCGCTTACGGTGGCACGAATGCGCAGATTTCTGGGTATAAAAGACCCATGTCGGCTTATTTTATTCCCAAATCATTTCTAACTGATTTTAAATAGTTCCAAGGTTATTTATTCATACCAATCTGTAGGATAACAATAGGTAATTATTCTAAATTACTTTATTGGATTAATTCAATGATGTGGGGGTTGAATTCTATAGAAATTGAATTGGGGAACTAGGGCTACAACCCTTAGTTTATGGAATTGAGGGAATTTGATGAAATTGAATCCGAAAATAAAAACTAATGATATAATTGGACTGGTGAGATTGTAATGGATCCAAAAATATATAATTTATGATCTTTCGGCTAAGTTCCACCCAGGGGTATTTTGGTAATTTTTTTTTCTGTATAATGGTTAGATACTACTTTCTAGGGCACTTATAAGTGCAAATATGTTTTTTGAGAGGCATCGAAATATAAAGGAGATCATTCAGTAGCTATTCTGACTTAGAACTTGAGGTAGGTGAATTTATCCGCTTCTTTGACGGCCTTTGGCCTTTTGGGATAATCTATTCATGCGTTCTTTATGTGAATAGCTGGCGACAGGGCGTACTTACTACGCCATGACATTGTTATGTAATTTCTGGTTATTTTTCTTGATTTCTGGACTGTTATGTCTTCTGAGGGCAGGAAGATGCCGCCCTAGGAGTAGATGGATTCCGCTCCTCGTATCATATTGAGGGTAGGAGGATTCCGCCCTGGAGTAGGAGGATTCCGCTCCATTCATTGGGCACATGTGACCCCCTTGTATTATGATTACATTCATTTCATATCCTTATGTATGTTGTATATGACTTCTACTTGCCTATTTGTATATTTTTATCTCTTATATATACCGTTACTTATCATTTCCCTGGCTAACTTAACTATTTTTTGAGTTAAGCAGTTATTCCTCGCATACTGAGTTCTTATGACTCATTCCCTACCTGTTTCTTCTTTTGTATTTTCATTTCGGCAGATTCCGCTCCAGGACCTAGCCAGCATCACGAGTGAGGAGCGAGGTGATTTTAGCCGTCTGTGGTGAGCTTGCTTGTTTCTTGAGGCCGCCAGCTGTAGATACTATAGTGTTATCCTATTTTGCTCCCCTTCGGAATATGTATATATTATTTTTGACTTCATTAATGTCTGATCTGGGAACATGTATGGGATAGATGGATATACTTGTTCTAACAGCTCTGGAGCTATATTACATTTCAAGTAAGCTTTATTTTTGCCTTTAAATCATTTTTATGTCATATATAGATTGAGGCTGTCGATAGGGTTCGCTCAACAAGTCTATGATAGGTAGTCGGGTGTCCGCATGGCCTAACCGGAAATTTGGGTCGTGTCAGTTTAGTGGATTTTACTCTAATATAAATAGGCTTTGTAATTCATGTTTTAGATACATCGAAAAAAAAAGAAGAGAAAAGACTCTTTTCTTATCTCTACCTTTTTTGTTTTACATATTGCATTTTGGCTCTTAATTTACAACACACTATCATCAGGATCTTGGCAACTACTCATGTTAGATGATCACGGTCAACTACGTCGTATAAAAGATACTAAGTGGTCTATATTTCGTGGCATATAAATATGAGATCGATCCTATTAATTAGGACTCTTGTTTAACAAATTTTGTAGGTACAAGTTTCATCTCCTTTGTAGATAATATTGCTAGACTATATTCATATCTTATTTTTATATGTAATTCTCTCATTATAATTAATATTGACTACTGGCTCTATGATTAATCGAGTCATTTCCAAAACCTTCTATCAAATTCCACATAGAATATCGCTAGTTTTTAGTCTAATTAATTTCTAGGTGATCAAGTTGTAAGTTGGTTGTGTTTTTTTTCTAGATATTATAAATAATAATTTACAAAGAAATAAAATCAGTAAATGTATGGCTTATAAAAGTTGTAGCTATATACAACCTAAGGTAAGAACCCTAAGTTTAGGGAAAATAGCACCTTTTGTCCTTCAATATTGCTTTATTTCAATTTTAATCCTTGTGTTATTCAACTAAATAAAGTTAACCTTCAATTAAATAAATGCAGATGAGAAAGAAAACATACGGCTAATGGATATGATGCTCTCGACGCTCGATCGATTCTAAAGTGATATTGTATGAAAGAAGAAAATATTCGTAACTCTCAAACTGTTCCAAATGGGCAGTTTTGATAGTTTTGTTTTGTCTAGTTTGTAATATTTTTGGTAGTGAAATGAAAGTTTACTTACTAAAAAGTAAGGCAAAATGGCTAAAATACCCCCATAAAGTTATCCCGAAACATCCGTTACAACCTTTAAGTTTGCGGGGGTCCTATCACCCCCTAAAATAATTTGAAATGGTATTAATAATCCCTTACAAGGCCGGTGTCAAAGAGTGTGAGGAGAGTGCGAGATAAAAAATAAATTGTCAAACTTATATTTTTAAGCATTTCTTCCATTTTAAAATTTTCTCACTTTTTTTATTGTTTTTTCTTTTCCTTTCTCTATATTTTTCTTTCTTCTTACCTGCCAATTTTAGTCCGACAACCGAGAAAAATGTCCGGCCGCACGAAAAATCAATTCCCTCCATATCCATTTCCTCCACCATCACATGTCCATCATCTCTCGCGACTGTATCACTCCGCCATTCATATTTTATACTCTTAAATCTTCCATTATTTTGGCCTATTATGCCTCACATAACTGCATTTAGTTGCCCAGGATGATTGTTCACATTTTGTATTGACAATGATATTTTTTGGTACTCTAAAAATGGCACTCTTGCAACACCCATTATTCCCAGTGCAAGCTGAAGACGAATTATGATAATTAGCAGATATGGTATCGCAAAAGGCAGCACATCCACCCATAATTTCTCTTGTGTCTCCATCTTTGATATAACCATAAATATCACAGCCAATGGCAACTAACTTATTCCCAATTGGCACGGGGTTAAACTATCTATTTCCAGGGAGCATACGAAAGGAATCATCGCCGGCATTGCTTTTCCCTGATTTCTCGAAGATACTATCTCAGTTCAAGAAAAATTATCTTTCTCAGGAATTTCATCAAATAACTTCCTAGCATCATCCAACAACCCCAATTTAGCAAACCCAAAAACCATAATTATTCCATGAACACAAATCCCTTTGGGATATTTAAACAAACACATTGTGTACATCAAAGTGTTTATAACATTTACAATAAAAATCAAGAATTCGATGATATAACAACCCCAGATCTAAAACTTGAACATTTATGATTCTATGAACTCTTTTTCCCAAAAATGATTTTTAACAAGCAAGATATAAAAATTAAAAGAAAAACTAAAGAAGGAAAAAGACGGGCTTTAAGGGTTATAGGAAAGTGGAACAAAGGCGTGGAGGTGATTACAGGGAAGTAAGTAGCGTGGGTGGGGGGACTTGGAAAGGTGTTCTTTTTGATTTTATTTTTTTATGGGCTTTTTCTATTTGTTTAATAATATTTCTGAAATTTTACATGTGGCAACATGTAATTTGCGCGTTTTTCAAAAGTGAAGTTCGTCAAGAAAGGGGTATTTTATACGATTTCAAACCAGTTCAAAGGGTGATAGGACTCCCACAAAGTTAAAGGTTGTAACGAGCATTTCTAAACAACTTTAGGAGGGCATTTTAGCCATTTTGCCGAATGTTTATTTTGATTTCCCTTTTCTTTATTATATGTGGTCTAAATTAATTATTTTTTCTTGCAAATTTTTCAGGCGAATTTTTGTGTAATCTTGTTGGTGGTTCAAAAATACTGGAACATGGACATGAAAAGTGCTAGATAGTAGAACTCGACTCGTGCTAGCTCCCCCTCTCCTGGGAGTTATTCTATAAAATTCTAACATTGTTTGAACGTTTTTATAAGAGATTTTTCAGTCAGAATGATAGTTTGAATTTTTTTTTAGAATGGTAACATGTTATATATAACAACCTGCACAAAGGGTTTGCAGAAGTCATATTTACAATTCCAAAATGAGCAAAAATAAAAGAAAAGCTCATGCATTCAGGTTCTAGCAGTTCAATAGCTCTCTAGGGGTCTTAGGCATTGCCCATCACACCCCAAGTAAATGCTAAAAGAGTTGCCACAATTGCTCCGTGACTTCACAATGAAGAAATAAGTGTGAAATAGTTTCAGAATCTTTCCCACATAAATAACATCTTAAACATAGCTGCATCCCCCTCTTCATTAGGTTTTCGTGAGTTAAATAAGTTTCTTTAACTACCAGCCATGAGAAACATGCAACTTTGTAGGGTGTTCTTGATCTTCAAATTTTTTTCCATGGCCAACATCTATTTTCTTGCCCTCTTTGGTTTAGAAAACCATAAGCAGATCTAACTGTGTAAATACCTTTTTTATGCCTCTGCCAAATTAATTTATCCTCAATACTTGTTGTGCAATTAAATTCCTCTAAAGACTTGAAAAATTCTGCAACTCTTGGTGCTTCCCAGTCATTGAATAGTCTTTTAAATATGAGGTTTCATCCCTGAGAGCTCTAGAGTTGTGAAACTGTAGCACTTGATTGCTAGTTTAATTAGAAAAGATCAGGAAAAATTTACTTCAATGGGCCATGCCCTAACCAGTTATTATTCGAGAATGACGTGTTCCTTCCATTGCCCACTTGAATTGAGATATTGGTGGACACAATTGGCCATAAGGATCTGATATTCCTCCAAACACTGACTCCATAGGGGGAAGTCACTTTATTTGTAGTCCACTGACCCACTTGACCATATTTACCACTGACCACTCTTCTCCATAGCGCTTGTTATTCTAGACCGAATCTCCACATCCATTTAAGCATTTGAATATTTTTATCGGAGATTTTACTGTCGGTATGATACTAACATGGCATGGATTTATATAAAGAAGTCTAGATAGAAGAACTATTTGAGAAATATGTAATTTGATTGTTTGTTTGGCTTTGACAGTTTGTTTGGCTAATGGGATAGCAGTATTAAATGTAAAATTATCCTCTCTATTAGAGGTATGTAATCTTCTGTAGAGATCAACCGCCATGAACATTCCGAGAACATGAAAAATTAAATTTTTAGTATAGATGTTGGATGTTTCATGACTTTAATCTTAACAATAATTGTCTTTCATAGTAGACGTGCCCTTGGTCCGCATGTCCATCCTTATAATAGAGTCTGAAGGTGGTAAATTGTAGCTTAACATGTCCTTTACCAAACTCCAGTAATCGAACGGCTCATTTCTATAATAATGCATTTTAAAATCTTCAAGTAGACTATGATAATGTCACTTACCGAATGGTCGAGGATTATTTGATATTTTTATTCTTCATTTGTTTGTACATACTCCAGTAATCACACTCCCATATATGATTACGTACAAAATTTAGGTGCGAGGTGCACACAGGTAGTGCCAGACACCGCCACCAAGATAAAAATTGTGAATCTTGTATGTTTCAATGGCTATTGTTGTTTGTTGGTTTGGTTGTGTTGGCTGGCAAGAATTTATTCTCGTGGTGTCATATTAGTTGTTCCTTCACTGGATAAATACTGATTCGAATGGATACTACACCTCGAAGTTATATTTTGACTAAGAGACTAAATTAATTTTGAACAAATACTATACTTAGCCTACCATCTTGTTGAAAAATCACCTGGTTGAAGTAGTATTTGTTGATTCTTTTGTCCCTTCGTATTGTAGCTACTGCTATGATGTTTCTTTGGCATAGGATATCATTGTGTCTCTTCATTCATGTTGCTAAACTTTATGTGATTAGTGAATTAGTTGTGCAATGACCATGTTCTTGGTTTTATTAATGGTTTTGTAGGTGAATCAAATGAATATGAGGCATTGGAAGACAGTGATGAGGAGCTGGAACTTATTTAAGAATAGTTTTGGTTTAAAAGGTGCAAGACTAATGGTGTAGCAATGGTCTTTTGTGTAAAAATTTAAGTTGTTGCTAATATATATGTATTCAACTCTTATATTTGACAAACTAATTAATTAGTGATATTTTTATGTTATATATATATGGATAAACTGGTCGGATTCGTGAATTATGATTGTGTTGATTATAAATTTATTTGATATTTCAATTACAATTTATTATATTCTTATGTGTATAAACAAATCTAAATTGTAACAACAATTTATACAAACTGTTGCAATAGTGTAGGCTCACTGTTGCATTAGGGTAGCCAAACTGTTGCAATAGTGTAGACAAACTGTTGTAATAGAGTTAAAATAACATTTATAATGATGTCAACAACCGTTGGATTATTGCTATTGCAACGATTGTATAACCGTTGCATTTAAGGAAATAACCGTCGCAATAAATAGGGAAGTCGACTGAAAAAAAACCGTCGCAACAGATAGGTTAACTGAAACGGTTGCTGAAATCGTCGCACATAAGTGTTGCTTTAGACCTATTGCAACGTTCTAGGGCCGCGATAGGCTGTTTCTGGTAGTGGATATAAGGAAAGCTCAAAGAATTGAAAAGAAAAATTAGTGTAGAGCCCAAGGAGGGAGATTATCCACTTCTTGGCTTAAATTATACCCTACATATGTCCAAAAGACTACATTACAACCCTAAAAAAGTCCTATTTGATCCTTCTCCAAGTTCTAAAAAAGAATAACGAGTGATATAAAGGCCAAGCCTATGGCATTGTATTTGCATTACTTGTAGTTCTTTGTGAGTGTGAGAGTTTAGATTGAGGGTCCATCGTTTGAATTTTAGTTGTGGGATTGTGATGCAACCCAAATTGTATCGAGACCATTCACTCGAAGTCAAGCTAAGGAGATCCAAGACACTCACTTACACTTAGTTTGGAAAGGCATGGATGATACGAGCTGAGGGATGATTTGAAGGCCATGCATTGGAGCTTAATTGAAGGAGGAAATCCCATGCTTCAGGGCCAGGCGGAGCGCCTGCACTCAGGAGGATAATCTATCTAATCTTCTACTCTAATCCTCGACCTCCATGCACGAAGGATAATCTATATCTATATATCTTCTAATTGAGAACCATATGCAAGTGAGGTGGCATGTCTCTATTGCCATTATTCACCTCAAATTGTGAAGAAATCTACAATTTTTATTTCTCTTCTATTCTCATTGAACAAGGTGATGTAGCAACGTTTTAATTGTAACTTTTTATGTGCTTTTTATTAATTTTTCTTTCAAATTCTCCCTTTCATATTTTCATTCTACCAAACATTTAAGTGCCATGAAGTAAAAACATCCACTTGAATGCTCAGCCGTTGCTATTTGAAAGACCAACTTTTTTTGTTAGCTAATTAAATTGAATTATTGATACATATTAATGTCCATAACATCCAATTTATTCTGTAAATTTATTGTGCATAGTTAAGGAGAATGGAAAAGGCAAACTAGGAAAGAACTATAAAAAGGAAAGAAAAGTTATCATTTCTCCCAATGTCTTCCTCTCTATTTTTAGGCAAGAGATTTATTGTATTGATAAAAAAAAATTAATATAGTAATCAAAATTGATTAATTAGTCATTGGAGAGTAACTAATATTTGGTAGTAACTGTCATCGAAAAACACTAAAATGGCTTGCTTTGCTTGAGTTTAGCAAAAGGTTTCTTTATTTATGTCTCATCTTATTCCATAAGCTTGCAGATATCTACCAATCTAGATTCTTTCTTTTGAATAAAATTATGTTTTTTTAGATTTAGCAAATTGTTGGTGAGCTTTCTTTTCTATATTTTCCCAAGGTTTTGGGTTGGCTTGGTGTTTTGACAGTAAGATTTTAGGGTCTATATTGTCGTCGCTTTAGATGGTAAATAACGAATTGAAAATTTTGAGGTGAAAAATACATGATCATATTATAAACTTGACGGATACGTGAATATTGCTTTAGTGCTAATAAAACTATATTCCTTGGCACTCTTAGCTTCTTTCTTGAAAAGTTGAAAGCTTAAATTATAGTGGTAGGTTGAATTTGGTCTTCTAATGTTTAATAATATATTCACTAATACAATCATTTTGTGTTAAGAAAATTGATTTATTCTGTTTGTGACAAATTGGATAATAAAACTATATACATGTCTGATCTGAATTAAGATGATATTGCAAAAATTATTTAAGAAGAATTAAGCTTATGCGAGAGACCAAGAGAGTGTATCACTCAAAAGTGATCCATAGGTATATCTATTTCTAATGTTTCATAAACTTCTACTCCAAGTGTTTACATTTAGGCATTTTTTATTGAGAAGTTTTAGTACAGTTTTATCAATACGAGTAGATATATATATATATATATATATTTGTGAAAATATACCCATATGTAGGCTATCAAATGCCTCTAATAAAGAATATGTGGTACATTTGTTAGATTTGTTGCAAAATCTTAGAATATGTGATCAAAGAGAATGAGCCCATGATATTCTTTGTTGTTGTGCTTGGATTTTTTTTCCTGTTCTTTTCTGCTCAATATTACTATTGTTGCTTTTTCTAGATATCCTCGTAGGAACATATACTATAAAGATTGAGCTTGATTAGAATTAAAAACAAGTATGATAAGAATTCGAGTTTATGGCTTCTTTTTGTTTTTGGGAAATGATGATTGTTCGGTTTATGTGAATAATTTCCTCTATAATTACTATTTCATTTTGTTAAATTATATATCATCATATTTAATTATCTAATTTTATTCCTATAGTCAAGACTCAAGAAGATATGTTACTCCAATCCAGACATTTAGATCTGCTGGCGATTTTCTTGAGCAAGAGTACAGTGTAGGCTGTGAAGTTAAAGACACTCTCTAATCCTATATATGTAAATAAAAAAAACCATACTTTAAATTTTTTTTAAAATGAAATCGACTTAAGAATACAAGTATATATGTTAATAAAGAATTGGTAGTATTATTATCGGACTATATATAAAATATAATATTAATCTAAGAGTAAACATTCATTAATATAAAGGTTTTATCTATTACTGTTTAGCTATATATATTTTTTAATTCTTTAATGACCGCACGAACGCGGTCAAGTTCACTAGTATAAATATACTTCTAGGCAATAGGAGAGCTGATGTGGCCGCATCCATAGACGAGAATTGATACTTATCGTTTTTCTTGATTTTTTTGCCTTTTTCCATTATTTCAATACTATTACTCTATTATTATAATGCATTTCTTATATACTATTATGAGCGTTAAATAAGGGAAGAGGTGGAGATAATGGAATTGAATTACAACTAATTATGAGTCAGTAAATAAGGAATTAATGAGTGCTTTATGATTATACTAACAACGATGACGTTTTGTAGCACCATAATTAATACTCCCTCTGTTTCAGAATGGATGAACCTTTTCGCTTTTCGAGAGTCAAACTGGATGAACTTTGACCAACAATTTAAGATGATTCTTTTCATCATATTGATATGCGAAGAGTTGCATGTTATAGTACTTTTCGTATAGTTTTTGAATATGCAAATTTTAATTTGAAAATATTAATTTAATATAGTCTAATTTAGGTTCAAAGATTAGTCAAATTGACTTTCAAAAAGTGAAAAGGTTCATCCTTTTTGAAACGGATGGAGTATTACTTAATACTGATTATATACTAACAGTTACATTACAATCCTATAAACTTACCTTGCTTATAAGATCCAACTCATCCTCTTCGAATTGTAGCACTCAATAAACCCAAGGAGTTCATCTTCTACGGCGAATTTAATGTGTTCATTGCCGACATATTATCGGTTCTCCACAAGCCATCAGAGGTTTTGTAGCCGACACAGGTAGGATGATATATTTTTTAAGTTATGTCATACTTTTAACAGTTTAAATTTTTATTTGTGTTATATCTTAGTGGAATAATTGTCTTTTTCTTTCTTGTACTGTCTATGAAAAAACATGAATCGGATTAAGAGGATGGCACATTAGAGATTGGAACTTGAAAGAGTCCTATATTAACAATATAATCTAACAGTATTAGGGAAGCAATTACGTCATCGGGTGCAAAAGACTTTACTATTCCGCGTTCTGGTCACTTTTGTTACTACTGTGCATATGTTGTTCGAGACTTGATGCCGGGCAAATTGGCCTAAACGACAACCATCAAGAACCAAGCTTGGAGAGCACAAAGGTTGCAAGTCAAGGCTTTCGGATGAGGGTTCGAGAGTGGTTTGAAGCCATGGACTTGAGCACACTTGAGGGAGGACCGACTACGGACCAAGGAGGAACACTTAGAGTCCATTTTGAGCCGTATCCATACCTCCCAGGAAGAGGCGGAGCGCCTCCCCAAAGAGGCGGGCCGCCTACAAAAGTCCAAAGACTTGAGCAGGAGAAGGCGGAGCGCCTCCCCACTGAGGCGGAGCGCCTCCCACTGAAGAACACTGAGGTGGAGCACCTCCCTTGCTGAGGCGGAGCGCCTCCCCCTGTGAGCCTTGACAGGATTTTGTGTAAAGTTCCATTTTTGCCCTTAAGTGACTTGTATTGTTATAACCCACTTTGGGGGTGTTTTAGACATTTCATTAAGTGTAAAGGAAGACTATAAATACCTTCCTTAGGCCATTTAGCTCAGTTAGTTAGCTTTGAACATAGAATTGTGAAGAAAGAACATTGAAGAGGCCGAGCCCTTCTTGTTGGAGCCCGAGGCTCGTGTATGACTCGACTTGGAACCTATGGAGATCGACATCTAGTTAGATTCCATTGTAAGGTTCAAGTTTCCCTTCTCCCTCTTGAATTCAATTAACGTGAGTGAATTGAATTCGATTCTTTCTTCTACTTTCTTGCCTTCCTAGTCTCGATTTCTTGTTTATCTCGTTTACTTGCTTCCGCATATCGTATGTTTTACCTTCCGCTAGTTTTGCCCTGCATCAGTTGGTATCAGAGAAAGGCTCGGGTTATGTTCTTACAAACCCCCGTTCCTTGTTCTATATGTTAGTATTGTTGTTGTATTGTTCTTGTTGTTCTTGAAAAGGAGGAAAAACAAAAAAATAGAAAAACTTGAAAAGTTGAAAAAAATTTAGTAGATCGGGTTGGAATCGAATCCCCAAGTGTTAAAAAGTATTGGGGCTTGTTCCTTATTGTATTCCCGTTGTTTTGGTACCCATATATCACATTTTGGTGTTACGAATCAAAATTTCGAAAATCAAAATCCCAAAAGTTTGAAAATTTCTTGAAAACGCTTCAATCTTGATCCGAAGCTTGTTGTTGTTTCTTGGAGGTTTAAAACCATTGGGGATTGGTTATAATAGTTGTATACACATTTGGGTATCATTAATTTTGTGTATCGGGTTGAAAACGTTTGATTTTTGGGTGCGAAAAAGTTGCAGGAAATTACACTAGGCGGGCCGCCTACTTTTTGAGGCGGACCGCCTCCCTCTGGGCTGCTCTCTGGACTTTCTGAGGCGGACCGCCCAGGGTCTGAGGCAGAGCGCCTCTTTGCTGAAGGGGTTCCCGGGTAGTTTTTTTGCCTAGGTTTCCATTGTTAATCGCCCACGGGCTTCTTGGTTAGTGTTTCTAGGGTAATTGGCCTACTCGAAAGACACTAACTTACTAGCGTATTAGGACATTCGTGCTTAGAGGAGATTAGAAATCAAAGAAGATTCGTAGAACTTTCTTTGGCCTCAAGTGCGCACTTAAAATAACCGTCCGTCCATTGAGTCTCATTAACTCCATTCCGAACTTTAACTTGGACATGCTAGTTGTGATCACCTTGGTTCCCAAGTTGTTAAAGCCTCGCTCTTGAGTGTTCATAAATTGAGTGATACACGTGAGGGAGTGACTTTCAGGAGGTTTTTGTGCTTTGGTGTTGCAACGATGTCGGATGTTGATTGAGGAGATTATGGCTCGTGTGGGGATGATGCGAGTTGCTATGACTCGTATGGTGATGATGGAGACTATGATTCCTATGATGTTGATGATGGCCATTACTATGATGATGGAAACCATGGCTCCTATGTTGATGAAGTGGCTCACTACGATGATCGTGAGATTGATGAAGACTATGAGGCTCAAGAAGATGAATGTGATGATCCTTATGTTTCTAGTCAAGAAAATGAAGATAGTGACGCTTCAAGGTACAATGATACTACTTACTTGTAACGACCCTCAAATAGTCGTTACGGGATTCGGGACCTCGATTTGCATGTCGACAGTCCCAAAAAAACTCCGTTAGGTCATTTATGACCCGTCTGTGAAATCTGAGTCGAAACGGAGTCCGTTTGATAGGTTTTCGAGAAAAGGATCCGTTTATGAAATTCCGGAAAGGAATTTGGGGTTTCGATAGGTCGTTTTGAGTAAACGAACCCCGATAAAAAATCCGAGCGCACCGTTAGGTCCGTCTCATCATTTATGATATGTAGCAACCTTCAAAACTGAAAACGGACCTCGTTTGATAGGACTTTTGATAAAGTCCCCGTTTCGGAAGTTTAAAAGAGTTAAAAGAGGTTTCCGAGCTCGATTTGAGCAAATAAGCTCCGATGAGAGATCCGAAAGTTTCGTTAGGTTCGTATAGTCATTTGTGACTTGTAGCAACTTTCGGAATTGGATTCCGAGGTCGTTTGGTTAAATTTCGCTATTTTGGCGAAAGTCGAAAATTGAACCTTTGGCGTAGGACCCACTTTTTGAGTTCTGGAGGTCCGAATTGAGTTCCGTCTTGACGAGCATGTCACCCAAATATTTTATGACTTGTGTGCAAAATTTGGGATCATTCCGAGCTTTGTAGAGTACCGTTTTGCCCCTAAAACAGTAGAAAATCTGGTGCGACTTTTCTGTTCTGTTTTGGCGCAAACAGCCGGATAAAAGCTGATATTTCGGCCAATCCCTAAGGAATTAGGAAACACTCAAAATATGAAAGTTGTAGCCCTTTGAGTTGTGGTTCTAATGGCACCGATTTCAGGTCATTTGGACATTCCTATAAAAAGTTATGAGTTTTTCAAAAGAAGCTGTCACAGAGGCAAAAACTGCTATAAAAAGGCCATTTCGGTTCATAACTTATAAAAATCATTTGGTGAGCTCTTGAGGCGATTTTTGGGTATTTCTTGAAGACCCAATCATACTCACACTTAAGGTAAGCCCTTTCAATCCATCTTTATGTTGATTAACACAAGAATCAAAGGGTTGATTCTTGGAAATGGGTTAGAACCCTAGATTCTTAAGAATTGGGGAAAGACATCGAGCAAGGCTCGCATGTAGAATCTAAGTGTACTTTTGGACTCACGGGAGCGTGGGGAGTCCGGAAAAGTACATTTTGTAAATTTAGGGCTCGGCCCTACCCGGGGGCATTTTGGTAATTTTTATCCTAGGATGCCTATAGGCTTAAATAGCTATAATTGAGCACTCATATGTGCTATATCTTGTCTTAATAGACCTAGTGGAGAGTCCTTCGCGGACAAGGCGAGCGAGAAAGGAGATTCTTCCCGGCATTTGAGCCCGAATTTCGAGGTAAGTGAGACTTGACCTCTATTGTGCTTGTGGACTCTTCCTTCATGCTAGTATGCTTCATGTACGCATATATATACCTAACAATGGTTAGTATTAATGATGTGAATTACTTGCTATTATTGTTTGTTATAAATAGCGAGATTGTGACTCGACCGAGGTATGTGCCGGTCTAAACGCTACGTCGAGGTAGCTTAAATTTATATCGTAGTAACGCTTGCTACGCCATGCTTAGATAGCAAGGACTTGGGACATGGCCGAGGATGTTGCCGGCATGTCATGATAAATGTCTTGCCGAGGATTTTGCCGGCTTTTGTATGATATTGGTACTTGATTTGTTCACGTGCCGGGTTGGGTAGTGCTGTCTATACGTAACCTTGGGTTGGACGACATGGGAGTAGGGATTGTACCCCCAAACTGTGGTCGGGTTAACCTTCGCCTTACGTTCAGCTAGCATAACCAACCTGGGTTACGGTGACTGTGAAATATTAATATTTCTGTTATTATTTCTTTTATTGTTATTAACGTCGTGGATATTAATACTGTTAGAGGGACACTTGACAGGGGGTGTGGTGTCGCCTATACTATGAGATGTGTCACACTTGACAGGGGGTGTGGTGTGGACACTTGATCTTTGAGATGTGATACACTTGACAAGGGGTGTGGTGTGGTCACTTGATTTATTGAGATACGACGCACTTGACAGGGGGTGTGGTGCGATCGTAGACAGATTTGAGATGAGCCAACGACTACGGGTCGTTGGTCTACTTATTCATGATTGTGATAGTGACTTCGGGTCACGGTATATGGTTGATACTTAGTAGTGGTGTTGCTAGTCCATCGTAGGTCTAGGTTAGTCGGCACGGGAGTAGAGATTGGACCTCCAAACCGCCGCTGAGTTGACCTATGCCTTACGTTGGATGGGCATAATCCTTGAGACTTCTGGTTACTACTTGTGTGTATGGAATGTGTTACATCTATTTGTGATTTCACTACTTTATTGTATGATTACTATAGTATGTTGTGCTTATCATGCATGTAGCGACTTGTCCCGCAAGGGTACCTTAGCGGGCCTGTCGGTGATCTTACTGGGCTTCGGCTCATAACTTACTCTGCTACGTGCGCAGGTCCTTCATCCAGTCAGCAGCCCGGACGTTAGCGGTTCCCGAGGCTTCTGAGACTTTTGATTGAGGTGAGCCGACCACACAGACCGTGGTGGCATACCGCCGGAGTCACTTAGAGATAGGACTCAGATTTCTTTGATGTATATTCATACTTTATTGAGTCACTCTTAGAATGCTCCAATTCTTTTGTGGATATATTCTTTTGGACTTCCCACTTTAATATTTATATATCCATTTATGATCTTTTCACATTATTGTTCTTTTCCGCATCTTGTTTCATTGGTTCGCCTAGGCAAATGTTGTTTAGGTGCCATCACGAGCCCTTGGAAATTGGGTCGTGACAGTTTGGTATCAGAGCCCTAGGTTCTAATTCGAGTCCTAGGAGTCTTGGAGCAGTGTCTGAGTAGAGTCTTGCTTATGGGTATGTTGTCGACCATACTTATGAGCGAGAGGCTACAAGGGCATGTTAGGAAATGTTTCCCCTTCGTTTCATCTCTATTCGTGCTGAGTAGCTTATATAGGTGCTGACCCTTTTTCGTGTATTGTATCAGATGGCGAGGACGCGAGCATCCTCAGCCAGGAGGGCTGCATCTTCTACACCCGCGTCTGCGGGAGAGCCATCAGCACCTACGCAGCCGCCAGCTGCTAAGAAGACTCGGGCAGGTCGCCCGTCAGCCACTAGGCAGGACACAGCTATCCCTGCGGTGTCCGCAGCGACTCTGTCAGCATCTATTCCCCCTGTGCCTGCTGTTGTGCCAGGCACCGTTGTGATCTCTTCAGAGGAGTATATGAGACTGATGGCCTTGTCTAGCCATCAGGTCCCTGTCAGAGATGATGTTGCAGCTCCTGTTTCGGCTCCTCAGCCGACCACACCTGTTATGAGCACGCCTACTTCTGAGGCTGCTCCTGATCATACTGCCCAGCCTTCTGCTTCTGCTCCTCAGGCAGGTCCTGTTATTTCTACTCCTCCTATGGGCACTGAGGAGGTTTCCAGGAGGATAGGGTCATTCATGAAGCTTCAGCCTCCAGAGTTCGACGGTACCTCAGCTACATGTACTGCCCAGAGGTACATTCAGAAGTGTGAGAAGATTTTGACAGTTCTTGGTACTAGAGACACCTTAGGGGTGCAGTGTGCTTCTTTCAGATTATCGGGAGATGCGGAGACATGGTGGGTCTCCATGATGCGGCAGAGGTCTAGTGACCTCCCTCCTTTGTCTTGGGCTGAGTTCGTGTCTATGTTCATGAGCAGGTTCGTGCCCCAGAGTCAGCACGATGCTCAGAGGCGCGAGTTTGAGGGGTTGAGGCAGGGAAACCTGTTTGTTTCAGAGTATGACACCAGGTTCTTGTGGTTGTCTCAGTTTGCGCCGGCTATGGTGGCTCAGGAGAGGGACAAGGTCCTCCGGTTTGTTGAGGGTCTTCATCCCCGCTTGCAGGTAGCTGTTGCCCCTGATATGCGCAACAAGTCATATTTTGAGATAGTTGATGTGGCGCGGCGGATGGAGGATATCTTCGCCAGGGCTGACGAGGAGAGGGCGGCCAAGAGGTCGCGTCAGTCTGGTGGGTATAGTGGATCCGCTCAGAGGGGTCAGGGTCATCAGGGCCGTTCTCAGTCTAGGCCCCAGGCTGCTGCTTTGCCTGCCCAGGATTTTTCTTCAGAGACCCCGAGGCCTCAGTCATCCCAGAGGCGGGGTGGCTCTTCGCAGTCTGGTCTGCCGCAGTGCGGGAGGTGCCATCAGAGGCATCATGGGAGGTGTTCGTCTGGAGGTGGTCGTGGCAGAGGTGGTAGAGGCGGTAGAGGAGGTAGAGGTGATGAATGTTTTGAGTGTGGGTCTCCAGAGCACTATGTCAGGAGTTGCCCTTATGCTTTATCAGGTCGCCAGGGATCCGCAGCTATGGTACCATCTGGTCCTCAGGCCGCCAGGCCCGTTTCTCAGATTCCTCCTAGACAGCAGTCTCAGAGAGCTCCGGGTTCAGGAGGCTCGGCGCAGGTCTATGCTATGACTCGTCAGGATGCTGAGGCATCCAATGATGTCATCACAGGTATTATTTCTGTCTGTGGCCACGATGCTTATGCTCTTATTGATCCAGGGTCTACCTATTCGTATGTGTCGCCGGGATTTGCCCCTTGCTTGGGCAGGGATCTGGTCTTCTTAGATGATCCCTTTATGGTTTCCACCCCTGTCGGGTCTTCTATATGTGTAGATAGGGGTTATCGGCAGTGTATGATCTCCATCTGTGGTGTAGAGTCCTTAGTGGACCTGATGCTGCTCGATATGTCTGATTTCGATGTCATTATGGGCATGGATTGGCTGGCTTCCTGTCATGCGACTTTGGATTGCCATGCCAAGTCCGTGACGATCGGGGCAGAGGGTGAGTCTCGGGTTGTATGGAGAGGTTCCAGGCCTTCTCCGAAGAGTAGGATCATTTCTTTCTTGGAGGCGCAGAGGATGATATCTAGTGGGTGCGAGGGATATATTGCTTCAGTTCGGGATGTCCGGGCAGAGGAGTTATCCCTTGATAGAGTTCCGGTTGTTTGTGAGTATCCGGATGTGTTTCCTGATGATTTGCCGGGTTTGCCGCCTATGCGGGAGATAGAGTTTTGCATTGATCTATTGCCAGGCACTCAGCCTAAATCTATTCCCCCGTATCGTATGGCTCCTGTTGAGTTAAGGGAGCTGAAGGAGCAGATTCAGGATTTGCTCTTCATTAGGCCTAGTGTGTCTCCATGGGGTGCCCCGGTATTATTTTGAAGAAGAAGGATGGCTCTATGCGGATGTGTATTGATTACCGTCAGCTAAATAAGGTTACTATCAAGAATAGGTATCCTTTGCCGCGTATTGATGATTTGTTTGATCAGCTTCAGGGTGCTACCTTTTTCTCGAAGATTGATTTGAGGTCGGGGTATCATCAGTTGAGGATTCGGTCCGAGGACGTTTCCAAGACTGCTTTTTGTACCCGAAATGGCCACTATGAGTTTCTGGTGATGCCTTTCGGGCTTAGGAATGCCCCAGCTGCTTTCATGGATCTGATGAACTGAGTGTTCAAGGCCTACCTTGACTCCTTCGTCATTGTGTTTATCGATGATATCTTGGTTTATTCGAGGAGCAGGGAGGAGCATGAGCAGCATTTGAGAGTTGTTCTTCGGACTCTGAGGGATCAGCAGTTGTATGCCAAATTCTCCAAGTGTGAATTTTGGCTCAGTTCTGTATCTTTCCTAGGTCACGTGGTGACCAAGGATGGGGTGTGTGTTGATCCGAAGAAGATAGAGGCCGTTCAGAGTTGGCCTAGGCCTACTTCTCCTACAGAGATTCGGAGTTTCTTAGGCTTGCCAGGTTATTATCGGCGGTTCGTCGAGGGGTTTTCTTCTATTTCAGCACCTCTGACGAAGTTGACCCAGAAGAATGTTCCTTTCCTGTGGTCCGATGCCTGTGAGTCTAGCTTTCAGAAGCTTAAGACTCTGTTGACTTCAGCGCCAGTGTTGGCCTTGCCTAGTGGATCCGAGGGATTCACCGTATATTGTGATGCTTCGGGTGTTGGCCTGGGTAGCGTTCTGATGCAGGAGGGTAAGGTGATAGCTTATGCCTCGAGACAGCTGAAGGTCCATGAGAAGAATTATCCTGTCCATGATTTGGAGCTGTTAGCTGTCGTGTTTGCACTGAAGTTGTGGAGGCACTATCTTTATGGCGAGCCATGTGAGATATTCACCGATCATAAGAGTCTCCAGTACTTGTTCACTCAGAAGGACTTGAACGGGAGACAGCGCCGCTGGTTAGAGCTGGTGAAGGATTATGATCTTTCTATCCGGTATCATCACGGAAAGGCTAATGTTGTAGCCGATGCCTTGAGTAGGAAGTCCATGGGTAGCCTCGCCTATCTTGATGCTGATATGAGGCCGTTGGCCCGTGAGTTGCAGGCTTTGTCCATTAGTGGGGTTCGGTTTGATGATTCTGTTCCAGGCCGGGTGCTTGCATATGTGGGGTCTCAGTCGTCTTTAGCTTCCCAGATTCGGGAAAGGCAGTTCAAGGATCCTTATCTGAGAGATCTCCGGGACAGGGTCCTGAGTGGGGGAGTGTCCTCGTTCGTGATTGGTGATGATGGTGCTTTGCGGCTTAACGGCCGGGTATGTGTTCCAGCCATTGTGGAGCAGAGGCAGATGATTTTGGCAGAGGCTCACAGTTCGAGATATTCCATCCATCCGGGTACTGCGAAGATGTATCATGATCTTCGAGAGCTATATTGGTGAAAAGGGATGAAGAGGGATGTTGCTGATTATGTATCTCGGTGTTTGAATTGCCAGCAGGTGAAGTATGAGCACCGGAGGCCAGCCGGGGTGACCCAGTCTATGCCCATTCCCGAGTGGAAGTGGGAGCAGATCACTATGGATTTCGTAGTTGGTTTGCCGCTGACCGTGGGTAAGCATGATTCGGTGTGGGTAGTAGTTGATCGACTGACGAAGTCGGCTCACTTCATTCCAGTGAGGACTACTTATACCTCGGAGCGTCTGGCTCGTATCTTCATTGAGCAGATTGTGAGATTGCATGGTGCTCCTGTTTCTATCATTTCTGACCGAGGTGCTCAGTTCACAGCTCAGTTTTGGAGATCTTTTCAGAGAGAGCTGGGTACTTGGGTCGATCTCAGCACTGCATTTCACCCGCAGACTGATGGCCAGTCTGAGCGGACCATTCAGATCCTCGAGGATATGTTGAGGGCGTGTGCTATTGATTTTGGAGGCCATTGGGATAGCCATTTGCCGCTAGCAGAGTTTGCGTATAATAATAGCTATCAGGCTTCTATCCAGATGGCTCCGTTTGAGGCATTGTATGGTCGGAGATGTCGCTCGCCTATCGGTTGGTTCGAGTCTGGTGAGGTCCAGGTGTTGGGGCCCGATTTGGTGCAGCAGGCCTTAGATAAGGTCCGGATTATTCAGGATCGACTCCGCACGGCTCAGAGCCGGCAGATATCGTATGCAGATCGGAGGCGGAGAGATCTTGAGTTCATGGTTGGGGACCGGGTATTCCTCAGAGTGTCGCCCATGAAGGGTGTTATGAGATTTGGGAAGAAAGGCAAGCTCAGTCCTAGGTTCATTGGGCCTTTTGAGATATTGGAGCGCGTTGGCGCCGTTGCTTATAGACTGGCTTTGCCTCACTCTCTGTCTGTTCATCCGGTGTTCCATGTGTCCATGCTCCGGAAGTATGTTCACGATCTGTCTCATGTGTTCGATATGGCTTCCGTGGAGGTAGATGGCGACTTAGCTTATTCGGAGGAGCCTATTGCTATTGTGGCTAGAGAGGTCCGTAAGATGAGATCGAAGGTGATCGCGCTTGTGAGAGTTCAGTGGGGGCATCACTCCATTGCCGAGGCCACTTGGGAGCTTGAGTCCGAGATGCGTGAGAGGCATCCGTGCTTGTTCGATGATTCAGGTATGAAATCCTTGTATTTTCTAAGCCTGAATTTGTACTTTTAAGTTTTATTGATTTCGGGTGGTACCGAGGGGTCCTCGAAATCCGTGCCAGCTCCGTGGTTAGTGTGTGGATCCTACCTTAGACTTAGGCTCGTCCGAGGACGGCCGAGAGTGTAAGTGGGGGAGAATGTAACGACCCTCAAATAGTTGTTACGGGATCCGGGACCTCGATTTGCATGTCGACAGTCCCAAAAAACTCCGTGAGGTCATTTATGACCCGTCTGTGAAATCTGAGTCGAAACGGAGTCCGTTTGATAGGTTTTCGAGAAAAGGATTCGTTTATGAAATTCCGGAAAGGAATTTGGGGTTTCGATAGGTCGTTTTGAGTAAACGAACCCCAATGGAAAATCCGAGCGCACCGTTAGGTCCGTCTCGTCATTTATGATATGTAGCAACCTTCAAAATTGAAAACGGACCTCGTTTGATAGGACTTTTGATAAAGTCCCCGTTTCGGAAGTTTAAAAGAGTTAAAAGAGGTTTCCGAGCTCGATTTGAGCAAATGAGCTCCGATGAGAGATCCGAAAGTTCCGTTAGGTTCGTATAGTCATTTGTGACTTGTAGCAACTTTCGGAATTGGATTCCGAGGTCGTTTGGTTAAATTTCGCTATTTTGGCGAAAGTCGAAAATTGAACCTTTGCCGTGGGACCCACTTTTTGAGTTCTGGAGGTCCGAATTGAGTTCCGTCTTGACGAGCATGTCACCCAAGTATTTTATGACTTGTGTGCAAAATTTGGGATCATTCCGAGCTTCGTAGGGTCCCGTTTTGCCCCTAAAACAGTAGAAAATCTGGTGCGACTTTTCTGTTCTGTTTTGGCGCAAGCAGCCGGATAAAAGCTGATTTTACGGCCAATCCGTAAGGAATTAGGAAATATTCAAAACATGAAAGTTGTAGCCCTTTGAGTTGTGGTTCTAATGGCACCGGTTTCAGGTCATTTGGACATTCCTATCAAAATTTATGATTTTTTTAAAAGAAACTGTCATAGAGGCAAAAACTGCTATAAAAAGGCCATTTCGGGCCATTTCGGTTCATAACTTATAAAAATCATTTGGTGAGCTCTTAAGGTAAGCCCTTTCAATCCATCTTTATGTTGATTAACACACGAATCAAAGGGTTGATTCTTGGAAATGGGTTAGAACCCTAGATTCTTAAGAATAGGGGAAAGACATCGAGCAAGGCTCGCATGTAGAATCTAAGTGTACTTTTGGACTCACGGGAGCGTGGGGAGTCCGGAAAAGTACATTTTGTAAATTTAGGGCTCGGCCCTACCCGGGGGCATTTTGGTAATTTTTACCCTAGGATGCCTATAGGCTTAAATAGCTATAATTGAGCACTCATATGTGCTATATCTTGTCTTAATAGACCTAGTGGAGAGTCCTTCGCGGACAAGGCTAGCGGGAAAGGAGATTCTTCCCGGCATTTGAGCCCGAATTTCGAGGTAAGTGAGACTTGACCTCTATTGTGCTTGTGGACTCTTCCTTCATGCTAGTATGCTTCATGTACGCATATATATACCTAACAATGGTTAGGATTAATGATGTGAATTACTTGCTATTATTGTTTGTTATAAATAGCGAGATTGTGACTCGACCGAGGTATGTGCCGGTCTAAACGCTACGTCGAGGTAGCTTAAATTTATATCGTAGTAACGCTTGCTACGCCATGCTTAGATAGCAAGGACTTGGGACATGGCCGAGGATGTTGCCGGCATGTCATGATAAATGTCTTGCCGAGGATTTTGCCGGCTTTTGTATGATATTGGTACTTGATTTGTTCACGTGCCGGGTTGGGTAGTGCTGTCTATACGTAACCTTGGGTTGGACGACATGGGAGTAGGGATTGTACCCCCAAACTGTGGTCGGGTTAACCTTCGCCTTACGTTCAGCTAGCATAACCAACCTGGGTTACGGTGACTGTGAAATATTATCGTTATTAATATTTCTGTTATTATTTCTGTTATTGTTATTAACGTCGTGGATAATAATACTGTTAGAGGGACACTTGACAGGGGGTGTGGTGTCGCCTATACTATGAGATGTGTCACACTTGACAGGGGGTGTGGTGTGGACACTTGATCTTTGAGATGTGACACACTTGACAGGGGGTGTGGTGTGGTCACTTGATTTATTGAGATACGACGCACTTGACAGGGGGTGTGGTGCGATCGTAGACAGATTTGAGATGAGCCAACGACTACGGGTCGTTGGTCTACTTATTCATGATTGTGATAGTGACTTCGGGTCACGGTATATGGTTGATACTTAGTAGTGGTGTTGCTAGTCCATCGTAGGTCTAGGTTAGTCGGCACGGGAGTAGAGATTGGACCTCCAAACCGCCGCTGAGTTGACCTATGCCTTACGTTGGATGGGCATAATCCTTGAGACTTCTGGTTACTACTTGTGTGTATGGAATGTGTTACATCTATTTGTGATTTCACTACTTTATTGTATGATTACTATAGTATGTTGTGCTTATCATGCATGTAGCGACTTGTCCCGCAAGGGTACCTTAGCGGGCCTGTCGGTGATCTTACTGGGCTTCGGCTCATAACTTACTCTGCTACGTGCGCAGGTCCTTCATCCAGTCAGCAGCCCGGACGTTAGCGGTTCCCGAGGCTTCTGAGACTTTTGATTGAGGTGAGCCGACCACATAGACTGTGGTGGCATATCGCCGGAGTCACTTAGAGATAGGACTCAGATTTCTTTGATGTATATTCATACTTTATTGAGTCACTCTTAGAATGCTCCAATTCTTTTGTGGATATATTCTTTTGGACTTCCCACTTTTATATTTATATATCCATTTATGATCTTTTCACATTATTGTTCTTTTCCGCATCTTGTTTCATTGGTTCGCCTAGGCAAATGTTGTTTAGGTGCCATCACGAGCCCTTGGAAATTGGGTCGTGACATTACTCTTCTTGTGAAGAATTTGAACATGATAATGACATAGATAGAGTTGATGATGATATTGAGTATATGAATTGTTCTTATGCATCTTCTCTTGGTGTTGCTAATGGAGTACAAGGGAGTAGTGGAGGACCTTCCATTAGTATGGGAGGTGGTGGTGGTTTTTCCGTGGGAAAGAAGAAGCTTGCACCTTCTAGGTACGCTAAGCGACCTAATGCTTCTAATTCCCATGTGGAGGGTGGTATGATAGATGGTATTGCTTTTGCTACACAAGGGTTGTATGCCGTGAGGGGCGTGGATGGTTGTAGTAGGAGTAGTACTATGGGCTATGGAACCAAGGCGAGAGGCACTTATGGGTTCCATAGCAAGGTTCTTTCCTCGACTTCCAACAATATCTCTAATGTTGGGAGAGTGACGGGAAGAGGAGATTGTTCTAGTGGTATTGCCACTAGTGGAGGGATAAGGAAGACCCAAGTTGTCGGAGTTGACACTTGTGGGCATTCAAGTTGTCACTTGGATGTCAATCTACAGAACTTGGGTAGGAGAAGGTTCGTTGTTGAGGTAGATGGTATTGGAGGATACTTGCTCAAGATTGGTGATACCGATGCCAATTGTATTAGCACCTCTTTGGTTGATAGGCTTAGGATACCATGCCATAAGCTAGAGCATCCTTATGAGTATGATGGAGTGTGGGTTTCTAAGGAGGCTCGGGTACTCATATCTCATAGGAACTATAAATGCTATGTGTGGTGTGATGTATATTCCATGCGTCATGTGGATGTGTGGATAGGTGAGCCATGGTTGGAGGGGTAGAGGGTGCAATATAGTGTGGCGAAGGATGCGTATCTTGTGGGCGTAGGGAAAAGAGTCTATGACTTTGTGCCTTACCGAGCGAAGAGCCAAGTGCCTACTAGTAGACCTTCCTTAGCTATGCAAAGGGGCAAGGAGCAAGAACTTCATTCCATGGTTGAAAGGGTGCAATCAAGGAGTCCTACAATTACAAGAAGTGGTTGGACTAGTTCAAGTGAAGGGTTGATAAAAATCAACAAGGTGAACCAACCACAAGTTGCAAAATCAAGTGGTTCACCAACAAAAAAGAAGGAGACCTCAAGTGATGAGTCTCCAAGTCCTAGATTCCGGGTTGACGTGAAGAGTCCACCTACTCCGGCTATGGGTATTCTTGGGCCTCGTCCCAATTCGCCCGAATTTGAGAGACAAAAGATAGAGAGGAGTAAGGGAGCGACCGGTGGCAACTCTCGAGTGGTAAAAGGAGAGGTTGTGTTGAGTGATGTGAGTGAGTTGTCGCCACCCGAATCTACACCCGAACTTGGAAAAAAAATGAGGGAAAAGAAAGAGGGAAAAAGAAAAATTGAGAGTGAGGGCACCCTTATTCTAACCTTAACCCTTTATCTTTTTCTTCTATGTGTTTGAATTCTTGTGTAGGGATTCTTGGAGGCAAACCGATGGAGCCTCAACCATGTTCCGAGATTGAAAGGCAAGGTGAAGGAGATGCCGAATGTGAGCTACAAGGTGAAGACGTTCATGACACTTCAAAGGTATGTGTTAGTCCTTCCTCCCTTGAGCATGCTACTTCCTTGTCTTGTGATGTTGTTAGTGAGAACTCTAGACTAGTTAATGATTTGCATGACTATAATGTGTTTGCAACTAGTGTAGAGTCTTTGGGTCAACTTGTGTGTGAAAATGAACCACTAGTTGAGAGGGTTGAAAAGCCACATCATGATGTGAGCTCGGTTTTCATTGAACCTCTCTTTAGTGAAGATGTTGAAGTTGACCTTATATGTGAACCTTGTTATGACACCCCACCCATATTTGATAAAGGAGAAGATGACTAGCATGATTATCCAATTCTTCCCTTTGATTGCTTACTTGCTAGCGGTGGTATCTTGTGTCGTAGTGAGGAAGGTTGTAACCTTGAGGAGTCTCTTGAGAATGAGATAGATCGACTTGTGTTCGACGACTCCTCAAGTGTAAATGTTGTCTCTAGTTTGAGAACTTCACCTTTGCTTGCAAATGAACTTGAGAGGTGTGCCTATACTAATCCTTTGTATGAGGGCAACTTCAATGAAAATGGTGAATTGTATCAAACTAGAGTCGAGCGTGAGTTTGGACCTCCATGGATTAGAATGCCTAACTCTATAGATAATCCGTTGTTTGAGACCTCCCTTGGGAGTTTGTCTAGTGACGAGGGTTGTCTTGGAGGAATATTTGGAGGTGAGGAGGTACCTCTCGGTGTGTGTAAGAATGCTTCTAAGAAGGAGAGTGGAGTAGTCGATGCTAGTTGTGAGTTGAACTATTTTGCTTACTCCATCCCATATGTAGAGCACACCTTGAGTGTTGAACATACCAAGGCCAATGTGTCACAATGTGATAAAATTGATTTGAAGGCTTGGTGTGTTGATGGTAAGCTTAGGGGTCATAGGACATTTGAGTGCTATATGTTGCATGACTTTGATCTCTTTGCTTGTTTTGATGATGAGTGCTTGTTCTTTGTGAGCCAAGAATTTATTGTTTCCTTTGGGAACATGCGCTTTTTAATTGGCATTGATGCTTGGCTTTATCACAAGAGTGTGTTTTCCACACTACTTGCACTTATTCTTGTTAAGCTAACCTACTTGTGAAGTAGGAAATTTTGGTTGTGTTTGTTTTGAATGTAGGTTTTGATGGTTTGATTTCGAGGACGAAGTCCTTTCAAGAAGGAGAGGATGATGCCGGGCAAATTGGCCTAAACGACAACCATCAAGAACCAAGCTTGGAGAGCACAAAGGTTGCAAGTCAAAGCCTTCGGATGAGGGTTCGAGAGTGGTTTGAAGCCATGGACTTGAGCACACTTGAGGGAGGACCGACTACGGACCAAGGAGGAACACTTAGAGTCCATTTTGAGCCGTATCCATACCTCCCAGGAAGAGGCGGAGCGCCTCCCCAAAGAGGCGGGCCGCCTACAAAAGTCCAAAGACTTGAGCAGGAGAAGGCAGAGCGCCTCCCCACTGAGGCGGAGCGCCTCCCACTGAAGAACACTGAGGCGGAGCGCCTCCCTTGCTGAGGCGGAGCGCCTCCCCCTGTGAGCCTTGACGGGATTTTGTGTAAAGTTCCATTTTTGCCCTTAAGTGGCTTGTATTGTTATAACCCACTTTGGGGGTGTTTTAGACATTTCATTAAGTGTAAAGGAAGACTATAAATACCTTCCTTAGGCCATTTAGCTCAGTTAGATAGCTTTGAACATAGAATTGTGAAGAAAGAACATTGAAGAGGCCGAGCCCTTCTTGTTGGAGCCCGAGGCTCGTGTATGACTCGACTTGGAACCTATGGAGATCGACATCTAGTTAGATTCCATTGTAAGGTTCAAGTTTCCCTTCTCCCTCTTGAATTCAATTAACGTGAGTGAATTGAATTCGATTCTTTCTTCTACTTTCTTGCCTTCCTAGTCTCGATTTCTTGTTTATCTCGTTTACTTGCTTCCGCGTATCGTATGTTTTAGCTTCCGCTAGTTTTGCCCTGCATCAAGACTTTTGCGTAAATTGTTGCCGAATTGAATATTGTTTTTATTTGTATGCTTTGCAATCTGCCAGTTGAAGATTCTTGGTTGGAAATATGTGGTGTACGCTTGGTTTAGAATGATAAGCATTTGTTAAGTGACCTGGTTTATGGTAAGCTTAATGTTCAATGAGTTTCGGTTGCATATACGCTTGCATAGTCGATGATCAGGTTGTTGATATGCTTAATATTTAATGACCTTTTCTCGTGTAGAAAGTAAGACATGTTAACAAAATGTGTAAAATGAGAAAAGCCAAGTACCACTATGGTGAGGGTTTCAACAACACTCTTTATCTTCCTTTATGGTGGCAGAATTTAAAAGGATAAGCTGCGAGGTTTTAAGGTTTACTAGAAAGGAAGGAAAGACTGGCCATTTACTATTATCACGGTGCAAGAAGATACCACCCCGGCACCAAATGATTTTTTTTTCTTCATCAAATATTGAGATTAAACAGATTATGCATGAAATATTTATAAACTCTGAAAATAATTATAGAGTTGTGATCTTGGAAGCATGAGTGGTTGTTTGATTGCTATACTGCTCCATTTTACTCACGAGGCCATTAATCATTGTTTGTGGCTCAATGACTTCGATCCTTTCTCTGAATTCTGATGCTGGTACAGTTTATTATTTGTAAAAATTCATTAATTGTAAAATATGAAGCAATTAAATATTCAAGGTTGCTCTTATATTATTCGAGTTATATGGTCCCAATTCATATAAAAGTTTAACTATAGTATAAATATGACAATCAATTATAGAAGATATAAACACGACAATAAAAAAAATTTACGTGAAAAGTGAGGACAGAGTAGGCAAAATGGATCTTGAAAGAAACACTGAGTTTGAGAGGGAATGAATTTTCCATTTCACAGAAATGAAGGCTTCGTCATGTCAATCCTATTCGACATGTCTTTAACTTTTCCCACTAAATTATAAATAAAATTAGATGATAAACCCTTTTTCTATTTTAAGTTAATAAAATTAGGTTTGATTTTCTTTTTACTTAAGTCTAAAGGAAGTCATATTTTTGGCGTGGGATGGGTTCTGTTAACACCTATTCAAAATTAGTGAATTTAATGCTCATTTATAAAATAAAAATTAAAGTTTTCATTTATGAGGATTTAAACTAATTAAATTTTTAAATTGGTGATATAGAGAATTTGGAATTAATAATAATTGTATTCATATGCATGAGAATTTCAGATATTCGACTTTAGCTAAGCTTAATTTTAATCTAATTTTTTTCCTTGATCGCGGGCGATAGGTTTAGAGAAAGTGATGTGGCACTCCTCTATGGCCAGCAATTATTTTTTTTTTTTCTCCTTTTTTTGATATTTTTCCCTTTTTCCTCTAATAAACTCTTTTTTTCCTTTAGTCAACTTATGTTTTAATGTCAAAATATTTGTATTACTCCTAATTAATGGAAGAACCGTTTGTATCAGAAAGCTCAAAAGTCTATGCTGTCTATTGATGGTGCAATAATGCAAATGAAACAACTGCCTCTCTTAATTTATCATTTAATTTATAGGAGATTTTTTTTAGCTTCATTAGGTATTCTCTATTCACCTGCATTATCTAGACATTCTGAAAAGGATTCGGAATTCTCCTTCTCATCATCTCAACAAAGTCATTTGAAACTTCACGTATTTTGTATATCCACTTTGTATTCTTGGATTGTATTTGATCAAGTCCAATCTTTTTGTGAAGTACTTCACTTAGATGGAGTATTTATTGTTTCTTTTCTTAGGTAGTCATCAATTTTATTAGCAACTTCTTCTTCGGATTATATACTGTATGTCTTTTACTAATTTTTAAGTCATACATTATTGTCTCTCGCTTTTATTCTATAAGTAAATTAAAAATATTCTTCAGATTGATGAAAATCAATAGCTACCAAACACTACTAGAAATTGGGCCTATCGCAACGATTTTTTAGCAACGGTTGTGAAAGTGTAGCAATAGGTAGTCTATTGCAACGGTTATTTGCAACGGTTGCAAAGCCGTCACAGTAGATATCTATTGCAACGGTTAGTTTGCAACGGATAGACAACCGTTACATCAGAGGACCTATGGCAACGGTTACCCACTGAAATTGTCACACCCCTTTTTTACAACCGCTTGATTCTCGGCTAATAACGCTTATGGAATTTGATTTGATTTTGCGCTACTTGTTAAGAGTTTTCCATTTAAGGAAGTGATGGTGTTCAAAAGATACCAAATTATTATTTTTTCGGAGTCGCCACGTGACAAGTTCAAAGGGTGTGCCAAGTCACCAAAAGGTATCTCAGAACACCTTTTGACTCGTCAAAAGCCTGCATTTTGATATTCGAGTAAGGACCTCGATTGACTCTTGGGAAGGTGGTAGGCACCTTCGAATCCTGTGCCAAGCACAGTTACTTTATTTATCGTATTTTAGACTTTTTAAAATATTTTATTGTATTTTTGCTTTACTTTTGTTATGCTTTAAGTTCTCCATTAATGAAACTGATTTAAATAAGATTAACATAAAATATTGTTACGTTAACAAGCACTGCTATCTTATACCATTGAAATAATTAGCCTATTTTTACATTATCCTTTCATGGATGGCTTATTTCCTTTGTTAACTTTTCCTTTTTACCTTAATTTTAAATGCCAAACTTTAAATTAGACTATATTTGCAAATTAGACCGAACTTATTTCTGCCCGTTTCCTTTTAATATATTGCGTGGCAGGTCAGTTTTGCTTTCTCGCTTCATATATAGCCTATTTATTGAAAGTAGTTTTTTAACTAAAAGTTTTGCACTTATAGACCCATTGAATATGTTCATATCAATTTTAACATTTTCTATTCCCTTTTCTTCTTTAATTGACATAACAGTTTCCTTTTGCATGGATTTCTTTCAAGATTAACCATGAAAAACATATCATTTAGAACAAGGCTTCTTCCTTTAACCCTTGCGAACTTGGCTTAAAAGATGGCCCTATGCTAAATTAAATAAGAAAAAATTATACATTTTTCTTAAATTGTTTACTTGCACTTTTTTTTTTTTTGAAAAGAAATTTACGCATAGTCTCCGTTACACAGTTAGTTTCAAATCTGGCCACCTTTCAAAATCAGACCCTCATTTTCTTTGCAAAGCAGTCAACACAAAACGTGGCTAAGGCTAAAGTAGCAACAATAATAAACAATAACATGCATCATTTATAAACAAGTTCTAACATGCTTTATCCTTATACATGGTCAAAATTAAAACATACAAATGTTAGAATGAAATACCTAATAGCAATATTTCCCAAAGAAAATAGAAAATATTCCACGAGCTAAGCAACTCAAACTGAAACAGATACACCAACAATAAACAACCAACGGACAGCAAACAACAATACTCATTCCAGCTTACTCCAGTTTAGACTCAAAATACACAGACAACCTTTCTTTCTTTTACTAATACCCTCCCTAGTTTTTTACTTTAATTTCTTATTCTTTCACTCTTTTTTATTTGCTAAAAATATTTTTGTTTCCAACTACCAAGTGCTGGTAGTTGTCTGTAGTTAATGTTGTTCCCTTCTCTTCTAGTGTAAAAGCCCTCCTAAATAGAAGAGTAAGTGAAGTGTGTGCTTGAGTAAAAAGAACAAGACCATGTGCCCCAAGCCTTAGATTTCTCAGGCCATTATTTCACGGCATGCAAGGCCTTGTACTAGACCAGAAAAATGATAAAGAGCAAAAACCAAAAGCCTATTTAGGTGCTGCCACCTTTGTACCCTTTCTTGACTCTTTTGGAACCAACTTGACACACTATTCTTGACTACAATATTTGATTTTGAACTTGGACTTGCTAGCCCAAACAACAATCTCTATCTTTCACTAAATTCTAACTCCCAGATTCTCTAAACTAACTCCAAATTTCAGATTCCATCACAAACTAACTAAAAGACTCTAACTAAATGAACCTAGAGTTCAAAATCACAAAATATCAACCGATTTCATAAACTCATCCCATGCCAATTTCTAATTTGATTTTGACTCAAATAACAAATGGAAACGAGTCCAAAACTCATTAAATTGCCCCTCGGCCCATCCCATGGTTGAGTTTGAACTCATCGAGTCCGAAATGGTCAAATAACTATCAGAACACTTAAGTCCACCTAACAACTCCAAGCTTAACTAGTGAACTCCTAATTACCTATTTAATCACTTCCCTCACAGTAAATAAAATGACAGTAGGATATGCACATTATACTTGGACCCTCCATGCCTCTTTACTCCCTCACTGGCTCAATCACACAAAGATATACAGAATGGACACACTACTTCAGACAATGGATCAAAATAGATATACAAGAAAATCCTCTGATTCATACAATTTAGCATTGTCATTTATTCGAACAACAATATTTCATACTTAAATTAACCGATCAGAACGTGTAAAAAACTAAACAGACATCAAGTTTATCAAGCTTTCATGTTTAAACAAGTGAAACAAAGATCAAATTCATTCATACAACCAATTTCATTATGCTAAAGGATTGATTAATACCATAAATAAGATGCTATTGCGACAAGAAAACAGTAGAAGAATTTCAATCTTCCTCAGCTCCACAATAGAGTAATCTTGCACTTTTATCTTCTTCAGAAATTCTTCTGCCTCTTCCTCAGTGACAGTTTCCTTGATCGGGCCCTGACTTTCTCTAATTTGCTTTACTTTTCTCAACTCTTCCGGGGTAAAGCACCGCCTAGAACGAGTCAAACCACCTACTTGTGTTGTTTTGCCACAACTTCTTTTTCCTTGTATGTTACCACTGCCTTGGCATAATTCAACGGGACAGCCTTGATATACTCACCGGGAACTGAGGTGCCTTCTTTATGACAATGGGTTTGCACAGCTTGTTCAAATCATCTTCCCGAGGTGCATTTTTTATAACCAACTTTGGTTTGGTAACAGAATCTGCTTCCCCTTCTTTTCTGCTGGCCCTTTGGATCATAAACTTTAGTATCTCAATTACCTATTCCATCTTCTCAACAGCTCGTTTTAATGTCAACACTAGCTTGTTTGGACGGAAATATGGCTTTGTTACCCCGGACACCGCAATAGGACCTGTCTTTGAAGCGATAAACATCTTTTCGACCCCAATTGTTATGGCGTCGACTGACACTATTGGCCTTACCGATTATTCTTAAAATCTTCCTTCACATATACCCACTATGTGTACATCATGGACTGGCAAAGGATTGCGATTAATGTTCGGCGTTTCTGCATCTTCAATCACGATTTGGTTGTTGTTAATAAGATCTAGCACTGCCCTCTTGAGATAATAACAATCCTCTGTATCATGCCCTGATGCGCCCGAATAGTAATCACAATGCCGAGAGTGGTCCACTTTTCCTATAGGATGCATATTTCCTTGAATTGGCTTTATCATATTCAAGGCTCGCAATTTCTCAAAGATACTGGTGTAAGATTTCCTGATTGGTGTGAATTCCCTCTTTTTCTCTTCTCGAGCCTTCTTGAATTCAGCTCTTGGATGAAAGTCTGCAGGACCTCTTGGTCGGTAGGTAGGGTTCAGTGGAGCCTGATAATGATTAGGTGGAGCTTGGTGAATAGGGTATGTAAGCTATGGGGCTGGCGCACACCATCACAGATAAGATGTTGGGGCATATGGCTGCGCGGCGTGTACAGAGTATTAGGGTGTGGAATATTGTGCATTTTGTGGTGGGTAGTAGTGTTGTAAAGGGGGTGTTTATGGAGCTTGGTATGAATTAGGTTGATTGTATCGCTACTCGTTCCACCTTCGTGGACCCGACCCTATCATTGCCACATCTTCTTTCTTCTTCTTACCAAACCCTGCTGCCCCAGTCTGCACAGCCTGTGTAGTCGCCTTCAGTGCGGTCTGGCTCACAATCTTGCCAGCTTTGACTCCCCTCTCAATTATTTCACCCATCTTAACAACTTCAATAAACGGTTTCCCAAAGGCGGCGATCAATGCACCATAGAATGCCTCATCTTGCGCCTCAATGAACAAACAGACCATGTCATCATCCGGTATTGCGGGCTCAATCGAGCGGCCTGCTCGTCCCATCTGAAGGCATACTCCCTAAAGCTTTTACTTGGCTTCTTTTTTATTGTATCTAGAGAGGATCGATTTGGTAAAACTTCAATGTGGTACTTGTACTGGTCGTAGAATGCATGTGCCATGTCATCAAATGGCAACCATTTAGTTATATCTTGCCTAATGAACCATTCAGCAGCTGCACCCCCCAAGCTTTCGGAAGAGTATGCTATCAACAGCTTGTCTTTCTTGACCCCTCTCATTTTGTTGCAGTAGGTCTTCATATGAACCCTTGGATCTCCTTGGCCAGTGTATAGATCAAACTTTTGCACTATGAACCTATCTGGCAATTGCAATTCGAGGTAGGGGCAAAGATCCTTGAAAGAAGTGTTGGTATGATCTCCATATTCCTAAATGATCCTCACTTCTTGTTCTAGGCCTTTTACTTTTTGAAGAAGCTCGCTTTCATCTAGCTTTCCCGATTAATCAACCTTAACCTGAGACTCGCGATGGAACCTCTGATCATATGAGTCACTGTGTCGGAAATTGGGTTCATGGTGCTGATCATAATCATGATCCCCAGCCTGGAGATGTGGTTCACTGTTAGACCTGGCCATGGCAGGCCTAGCTGGGCCCCCAAAAAACTGGAACCTGTGGTGGAGGTGGGCTATACTGTCCCTGTGGTGGAGGTAGACCATACTGCTACTGTGGTAGATGTTGTCCATACTGCTCTTGTGGTGGAGGTGGTGCTTGTAGAACATGAAAGCGCGCTTCAGCTTCAGTTTGTGGCACCATAGCCAGGACCTAAACCAGGGGGACAGGTCAGATCCTTGACAGCCGTAAATGTGCCCGGCGCTCGCTGGAGAGCTGTTGGCACAAGCCCATCTAGGATGTTTGGCACGGGTGGAGGTGCCTGTCTCATGGTCATCACATGATGCATGTCGACCAGAAATTGCTTCAAGCTTAGGACTTCTTTTGTCATCCTTTCATTTTCCAATGCCTCAGCATCGGCCTCAGATCTCTCTCCTTCGGTTGCCATTTTGTCGGGTGGACTTACAAGTCCCTTTGATCTAGTTATATATGGATAGACAATGCCAGAGTGTTGCACCAAATAACTGGTAATCTAATATAATAACATACATGATTAGAAGATAACATGTCATGTGTTAAAGTAAGCCTAAAACCTAAGGTTGTCATGCGTCATTCCGAATCAAAGAAAGCAGATCCTTAATTTTCCATCTTTCTTTTTCTTTTCTCTTTTTTTTTCCTCTTTTTTTTCTCTTTTCTCCCTTTTTTTTCAAATGTAGGAGGGATTCGAAAATCAGATTGAAAAAATGCATTTAAGAAAATAAAGAGACACGAATTTTGGATTTTCTAATTTCCCTTTCATAAATGCCGAAATAGTCCAACAATACAATAAAAGCCCTCTGACAATATGGGGCAATAGTAGTGCTCCTAAAATTAAAACAAACAAACATGAACAAATGTTCCAAATAAAAATACAAATACATAATGAAAAGATACAACATGTCCAAGATGTTAAATAAGTGACAAAAAGGCAATAAGCTGCATCATCTTGAACTACTGTGTCTGCTAAGGTGACTTGGGCTCATAGTCAGCTGGCTCCTCTAGGTCAAACTCGGGTGGCTCCTCTAAGTCAGACTCGGGTGGCTCCTCGGGGTCCTCCTCAGGTGGCTCATGCTGACCCACTGGTAGGTCTCCCATCAAAGTGCGACATAGTCAATGAAAGTCTACCCAACATACACGACGGAGTCATAAACCTGCGGATAAGCTACATTGATGATCTATCCTGCAGCTTGCACATCCCGAAGTCGGTCCTGTGCTAACTCTTTAAGCTGCACTCCCTGATCCAATGCCCTGTCAAGTCGAGCTCGAGTGTCTATGGCATCCTGACGTTGATGATTCTCTCTTCTCCTCCTCTCAACCAAAGCTGCCCTATCTGCATCCCTCTCTGTCAATGCCTCAGAGTACAAGTCACTGAGTCGTCTGACTGTATCTAGGTGCTGATGTGCCAAACCCTCACTCTCAAACTGGGCGGTTCGAGCAGCGTCCCTCTTCGCGCGAAGACGATAGACTAAAGATGCATACTCCTTCTCAACATCTGCTTTGTGCATCGCCAACCTCACTTCTACCTTGCATTCCTCATCTTAGGGTCCTTTGATTGGCTTTGTAGGTGTAATACCCCGTTATCGTTTAGTTATGGTCATCTCAACAAAAGGATAAATTATTGATATAGGGTTTATACGAATTAGTGTATTTATATTTGAAAAGAAAAATGTCATGGAAGAAAGTGAATTTTAAATGATTCAGTACATGACAAGAAAAGAGATGATTTGGTTTGATAAGTAAAGATGAAAGCTTCTATTAGTATGTGCTAGACAAATTAAAGGGGCGCCTGTTAATGTAGAGATGAAAGTACTGTAAGTGATCATTTTTTAAAAGGGTGGCTATATTTAGAGCTATAAGATTACAATTATAACAAAACCCTTCTTGGCTTATAGGGGCTGCGTAAAAGAAACAGAGATTTCTTTTCCCATTTAGAACAAAACATAAACTTTTGCTCGCTAGTTGTGAACCTGAATTGCAAGGTCATCCTGAAGCGATAAGTGACAAATTTCGAGAAGTCAATCTACTACTAGTTTCGGTCAAGGTATTCACGTGTTCTTGTTATGTTCTTACTAATTGAGATATGTTTATGGGTTAGATTTGAATCCTAAGGGTATTATCTTAAGATTATATAGTTATTTTCAATGAATGCCCATTATGGGATTTATAATTAACATCGAGTTTGGATGGTGATATTAGAATAAACTAAGTTCAATTCTAAGCTCATAGTACAAAAAAATTATGAGTTAAGCCTTGACCAATGGATGTAAGTTGGAAACTTGGACTAATGGTGACTCCAACCTTTAGGTTGGAAGCAGTCGTGTTTATCTTATTCATTAAGGAGTAACAAGTAGGTTTATGTCTTTTTTTTATTTTTTTATTATATAGTTCTATTTAAAACAATTACTGGTTGAGTTATCTGGAGTGCTGGTGGACTTTAATAAATTCCCAACATAGCCAATTCCTAAACTGAGCAGCTTCTTCATCTAATTTACAACTTGATAGAAGCTAAGAGTTGGCATGCTAGACATCTACTTAAGACCAAGTTCTATTCCTCTCCATGTTAATAGTGTTGGAAAATATATTTAGCTTACTGACGTAGTGACACCATTAGAAATGATACGATATAGTTACATCAATTATATTATGTATATTACTTAGGCTACTTTTACAAAACCCTTATATTAAGGTAGCCGTGAAATCTAATGAAGACATAAGACCTAGTTGAATTTTAATAAATTGAAATGGAGCAGGTTTTGATGACTTGGGTCCTATTATTGTAGATTGAAATTTGTTGAATATGCGGGGCTTTGAGAAGGCGAGTTTAAACTAAGACATTGAGGTAAGTTGAGACAACCTTTCTAATTGGGACTGAACAAATAGTACAGTGCTGAATATAGTTTCGTATGACTTATTTATGATTCACCCAGTTTAGTAGTATATGACTTGGTTGATTTTTTTCTTGCTTGTGTGAACATGTGATGTGTTCCTATGATTTTAGTGATAGAAATACAATATTCAGAGATCACATTACTCGTTGGGGAGATAGGCCGACACTCCCCCGTGCGTGTTTCTAGATCTCACGTACGCAGGGCCACAGTTTGTTTTGGGAGATTGGTCGACACTCCCACATATGTGTCAGTAGTTACACGTATGCAGGGCCATAATTGTTGGGGAGAGAGACCGACACTCCCCCATGCGTGTTGCCAGATCTCACGTACGCAGGGTCACAGTGTGAAATCATGTTCTTTTTAGTAAATTTTACTTCTTTGAATAGCTCAGTTTAGTTTAGCGTCAATTAATAGTTTAGTTGCTTAACTATCAAGATAGTATAAATTCTCAGACCATAGATTAATTACATATTTATGAATGTTTTGTTCAACCTTTTAGTAGGAAGTCTATGAGATTTACTGGGTATCCTGGAGATGCTTAGCCCGTGAGGGCCTGCTTACTTTTATGTGGCAGGTGTTGAGGCAACAGGTGACGCAATTCAAGGCTAGTGTCAGACTAATTCGTAGTTCAGTTGGTGAGCGCCGTTTTCTTTCCAGCGGCAGCCAGTATTCAGACAATATTTATTTTATCCACTATTTGATTCTCGGGGAATGCCCCGTAGCTTATGTCTTTATATTCTCAGTCCATTCTTTTAGAGGCTCATGACTTCGCTAGCAGATTTTTTTCTTTTTTTTCCAGATATTCAGATTGAAAAGAATTTTAAATCTTGATAATACTTTAATCCTCATACCAGTATACTAAGTTAAATGTCATTTTTGTAGTATCTTAATTATGTCTCATTGGCCTTGAGGTTGGGTGCCAATCACGTCCTCTCCTAGTTGGGGGCGTGACAACTTGGTATCAGAGCGTAGGTTCAGTTGTCCTAGGGAGTCATGAGCCGTGTCCAGTAGAGTCCTACTTATGGGTGTGAAGCGCGCCACACTTATAATTGGGAGGCTGCGGGACATGTTAGGAAAGTTTCCCTTCTTTGTTTCTAGTCCTGCGTTAGAGCTAAAGTTTTATGATATTAACAGTTTCTCATCTCTCGTTTCAGTTGTTGATAGAAATGGTTAGAACAAGATCAACTTTCTCTTCTGCAGCTGCTAACCAAGAAGCACCACCAGTGGTGCCAGCTGCACCAGTAGCTCCAGTTGCTGCCAGAGGTCGTGGCAAAGGCAAAGGAAAAGGAGGAGCAGGCAGAGGCCAAAGTGTTAGAGGTAGAGGCGACAATGCTGGAGGTAATCAGGGTCATGGTAGAGCTGCTGGACAGGCACAGGCTCCACCCCAGCAGGCTGCGGAAGAAGTACATGCTACACCTCCTCCTAGTCCACCCAGACCTGACCAAAATCAGCAGCAGGCTGAGAAGATTGATAGAATTCTGAATGTTTTGGAATCTTTAGTTCCTCCAATTACAGGTCAAGCTGCACCTAATCATGCTCCAGCCCAGGACCCTTATGACTTAGATGACGATCCAGTTGACTTTTTGGATCCACAATATGGGGTACCACAACCAAATGCCCCAACTAATATTGACAGACCAGTGCAGGCTCCAGCAGCAAGGGTCCAACCATATGACTTCACAGGTGTAGATCCTTCAGCTGAGCCAATGTTGTTCTTAGAAGAAGTGGAAGAGTTATTTATAGCTTTTGGTTGTCTTCAGACTCAAGCTACGCAGTTGATTGGGTTCGTGTTGAAAAATATAGTAGGTGCTTGGTGGAGGAGTTATAGAAAAGGCAGAGGTCCGAACTTGCAACCAATCTCATGGCAACCCGTTCAAGGAGATTTTTATGAAAAAGTTTCTTCCTAGTAGCAAATAAGATGACATGCGACGACAATTTGAGCAACTTAAACAGGGAACCATGTCAGTGACAGAATATGAGAATGAGTTCGACAGATTGGCAGAGCATGCACCCCTTTTAATTCCTACAGTTAGGGAACAAGTCAGAAGGTTTGTAGAAGGTTTGAATCCGTACATGGCTAGGGACCTGGCTTCTCACATAGATGACAAGAGCTACCTGGATATTGTTGATATAGCTAAGCGGAAAGAGAGTTTTGAAAGAGTTATCAAAGAGTCCAGGGAAGCAAGCAAAAAGGCAAAAACTTCAGAAAATTTCAGCGGAAAAGTAAATGGAGGAGGGAACAGGAATCAAGCAACACAGAGTCATTCAGTGGCATATTCATGTCCTTATCAGGCTCCAGTCAGATATGGGCAACACGGGGGGAACCAGGCACACAGACAACAGGGTCGAGGTCAAACACATCAGGGGAACAGTTCAGCTAGTCAGAGTCACACTATGCAATCTTATCCTCTCTGTTCTACATGCCAGAAAAGACACCTTGGGCCGTGCCGTTATGGTCAGAAGGGTTGTTTCCACTGCAATGATCTAAGCCACCATATGAAAAATTGTCCGTTACTCACTCATGCTACAGGGAAGGCTCCAGCTGCCCAAGCCCATTCCACAGCTTCTACTTTTGCAGCACCTCCAGCTCGGACAACTAATAACCAGTCAGGACGTGGTATAGGCAGAGGTGGAACTCAGACCGGAGGTGGACCAGCTAGACTCTTTACAGCATTAGATAGACAGAATGCAGCATCATCCAACACAGTTATCACAGGTATCTTGTCTATTTGTGGACGTTTGGCATATGTTTTGATTGATCCTGGTTCTACTTTTTCCTATGTTTCACATTTCTTTGCTGCGGGGTTTGGGAAGGAACCAGAACAGTTAGATAATCCATTTGAAGTTGCCAAGCCTGTTGGTGACTCAGTACCTATTTCTAGTGTTTATAAAGATTGTGTTATCTCAGTCAAAGATAGTGAGCCTTTCCTAGATTTACACTTGCTTGATATGGTTGATTTTGACGTCATAGCTGGCATGGATTGGTTATCATCTTGTCATGCCACGGTGGACTGTCATGCCAAGACAGTGAAATTTTCTTTCCTTGGAGAAGATCCAGTCGTAGTCAGAGGTGAAGTGGGTATGCCTGTGGGTAAGTTTATTTCCTACCTTAAGGCCAGGAAGTTGATAAATAGTGGGTGCTTAGCATATCTAGCCCATGTGCGGGATACCAAGGCTGGGACGCCTACACTTGAGTTAGTACCTGTGGTGAATGAATTTCCAGATGTATTTCCAGATGATCTTCTAAGAGTGCCACCAGATAGGGAGATTGAGTTTGGCATTGACATATTGCCTGGGACTCAACCTATCTCAATCCCACCTTACATAATGGCACCGACAGAATTAAATGAACTAAAGAAGCAGTTGCAAGACCTGCTTGACAAGGGGTTTATTCGACCGAGTGTGTTGCCGTGGGGTGCCCCAGTGTTATTCGTGAAGAAGAAAGATGGTATCAGAGTCACTCTGTGTCAACCTTATCGATGTGGGTCAAAGTTCAGGGCTGAGTCTAGGCGAATCCCGGTATGCGGGGCAAACCTCCGTGGTGAGTCTTGGCAAATCCCGGTACGCGGGGCAAACCTCAGCGAGGACGCTGAGTCCATAAGAGGGGTGTATGTAACACCTCATCTAAGGGTTAAGTGTCCCATATCGGCATAACACATAAGCGATCCTGGGTATATAAGTTAACTGGCCTTAGACCCTAGTGACGCGTTTTAAAACCGTGCGGGCCTAGGCCCAAAACGGACAATAACACAGGGCTACGAATACATTCTGCCGACTGTACCGGAAAACATACTGGGGGGTTCCCTTGCCCTTGTAGCGGTCTGAAATCTGCGTGGTACGGGACATACTTTTCATATTCTTCCAGAGATCACACTACTGCTTAGCTTAAGGGAACTCAAAAGTGATAGGCTTGAAGGAGTACCTGCTAATGTCCTTAACCTTGGGAACATCCTGAACATGCCCCAACTGTCGCAGCAGACGTGTAGGGCAATAAGGCTCACTACCTCTATGACCAAAAAGTACAAGAAAAGGATGGTCCATACCACCATAATCCACACCACCATAGACACCCACTTTCGAAGGGAATCAAGCATCCTGCCACCAGACGCTCTCTGAAGTAAGCGCCTTCACATACTGTGAACAATCATCCACACTCATAGGTAAAACAAGATCTCTAATGCGCCGGTGATGGGTGCTTAAATGGAATTTGGACGCATCAGGAGGTAGAGCAGGGTCAGAACGCCCCAATAAGTGCTCGATGAACCAAACTTGCAACAACAGGTTGCAACCCTAAAAAAATCGGTCATTTCTTTCTTTACATTGGGTCAAAGCACGGTAGATATTACCCAAAAATCATGGGTACAAAAGTGACATCTCTCAGTCCCCCAAATAAAGCTTTCATCACCCAGCTGAGATGGATAGATATATGTCTATTTTTTTATGGAAAGACCATAGTACCTAGGAAAGCAAGAACAAAAGCATCCACCCTGAATGCGAGCCACTCACTATGCCCCCATTTGTCGGCAAACTGCGTCATATGGCTCCTGTAACCTTCAGCCCTCCCATAACAAGCAAAAAGATAGTCCAAACTGATAAATGTTGATGATACATCAATTTGTGTATCTAGGCGCAGATGCATGTATGTCAAGAATTTCTCCTTACGCACAAATCGAGGGATCATGCACTGCTTGCCCAACTCCTTCTGAATCAATCCCGCAATCTCCTCTAAAGTCGGGGTCATCTTAAAATCATGGAATACAAAGGTGTTTTGAGACGGCTCGCAATGCTTAACCAAGACATTAATTAGTTCCCGGCGCGGGGGGAAACCGGGTTTCAAGATGCGACATCTCACCCATCCTACCATTGACATTCCTGCTGTTTGCATCGCTCATATTATACCACCAGTTCCTCAAATCGAGAGGTGCCTCGTCAATCATCCTAATGGCTAGTGGGCGTAGAACCCTTAGGAAATTTCCTCTTTCCTACTCTAGAAGATGATGCAGCCATGTCACCTATTTAAAACCAAATGAAAATTAGGACTATGCAAACTTAGACAAGACTGTGAAATAATTTCAAAAAGGGCGGGCCAAACCCAAACAAAAATATTTACATAATTGACTAGCCCAGACAATTGAAAGTTAAGAAAAATTTAAGTAATAAATTTTTCTTTTTCATTTTTTGTTTTATTTTTATTTTTATTATGTTTTTGAAAATTTTTGTCGTTATAACGACACTAAATAAACTCGTCAATACCTTTTTTTCAAATTGAATGATCGTACTTTCAAAAATATTGGTCATGACAACAACACTAAAATCGACATCAAATTTATGAACTTGGCCATTATAATGGCACGAAAATGACCCAAAAAAAAAATTTGTCAAATAAAATGGATTACTAAAACTTTCTGGAAAAATCTGAAATTGCCCCTCCTAACAAACGATCTCCTTTTTTCCTCATTTTTCTTTTCTTTTACTCTTTTTTTTCATTTTTTAAGTCCGCTTTCCTCGACTAACGGTCAACATAACAACCCTTCTAAATGCAACACATAGCATGCTTAGGCTCTGAAGGCCCCACTTGGACAGAGGGAGGCTACCTAGACAGGCACAGTACTTGGGGTACCGTACCTCACTAAGTCCAATGACATGCAGATAAATCGGCCTAAATCTGAGCGGGTCAAACTCTAGGTGACTCAATGGGTTCATGTTCTAATGATTCAGCCATTTGGAAGTGCCTCACGGGTACCGATCGACAACGTCTAACGGCATAGCCCAATGCACCTCCTCCTAAACAGGGTTGACTTTTTGTGCCCGAAGACACGACAGAAAATTCCAGCTGACAAAGCGAAACTGGCGTGCATGTGTGGAGTGTTCCAGAAGACTCAGAGGTGTACTAGAGAAGACAGTTGTGTATATTTACAGTTCAAATAAAATCAAAACTGTAACATTCAAGGTTTTTCATGTGATCACAGTAATATAACAACAAAATATTTTAAAAACTCAAAAAGCGGCAATTTGTTAAGCCTGAGGTTCTCAGTTTCCATTTTTCCCCAGCAGAGTCGCCAAGGCTGTCACACCTCTTTTTTCACAACCTCTTGATTCTCGGCTAATAGCGCTTATGAAATTTGATTTTATTTTGGCGCTACTTGTTAAGGGTTTTCCATTTAAGGAAGTGACGGTGTTCATAAGGTACCAACTTATTATTTTTTCGGAGTCGCCACTTGACAAGTTCAAAGGGTGTGCCAAGTCACCAAAGGGTACCTCAGAACACCTTTTGACTCGTCAAAGGCCTGCGTTTTTAGATTCAGATAAAGGCCTGGTTGACTCTCGGGAAGGTGTTAGGTACTCTCGAATCCTATGCCAAGCACAATTGATTTATTTATCGCATTTTGGACTTTTTAAAATATTTTATTGTATTTTTGCCTTATTTTTGTTATGCATTAAGTTGTCCATTATTTATGAAGCCGATTTAAATAAGATTAACATAAAATATTATTACGTTAACAAGCACTGCTATCTTATACAATTGAAATAAATAGCTCATTTTTACATTATCCTTTCATGGATGGCTTATTTCCTTTGTTAACTTTTCCTTTTTACCTTAAATTTAAAGGCCAAACTTTAAATTAATGTTTCCTTTTAATACATTTTGTGGCAGGTCTGTTTTGCTTTCTCGTTTCAGATATAGCCTATTTATGGAAAGTTGTTTTTTTAACTAAAATTTTTGCACTTATAGACCCATTGAATATGTTCATATCAGTTTTAACATCTTCTATTCCCTTTTCTTCTTTAATTGACATAAAAGTTTTCTTTTGTATGGATTTGTTTCAAGATTAGCCATGAATATCACATATCCTTTAGAACAAGGCTTCTTCCGTTGACCCTTGAGAACTTGGCTTAAAAGATGGCCCTATGCTAGATTAAATTAGAAAAAATTACACATTTTGCTTAAATTGTTTACTGGCACATTATTTTTTTGAAAAGAAATTTATTCACAGTCCCCTTTACACACAGTTAGTTTCAAATCTGGTCACCTTTCAAATCAGACCCTCCCTCTCTTTCCAAAGCAGTCAACACAAAACATGGCTAAGGCTAAAGTAGCAACAATAATAAACAATAACATGCATCATTTACAAACAAGTTCTAACATGCTTTATCCTTATACATGGTCAAAATTAAAACGTACAAGGGGTTAGAATGAAATACCTAATAGAAATATTTTCCAAAGCAAATAGCAAGTATTCCACTAGCTAAACAACTCAAAACTGAAACAGCTACACCAGCAACAAACAACCAGCAGACAAACTAACTCCCAGATTCTCTAAACTGACTCCAAATTTCAGATTCCATCACAAACTAACTAAAATACTCTAACTAAATGGACCTAGAGTCCAAACTCATAAAATGTCAACAGATTTCTTAAACTCATCCTAGGCCAATTTCTAATTTTATTTTGACTCAAATAACAAATGGAAACGAGTCCAAAACTCAATAAATTGCCCCGCCTATCCCATGGTTGAGTTTGAACTCATTGAGTCCGAAATGGTCAAACAACCACCAGAACTCTTAAGTCCACCTAACAATCCCCAAGCTTAACTAGTGAACTCTTAATTACCTATTTAATCACTTCCCTCACAGAAAAAAATGACAGTAGGATATGCACATTATACTTGGACCCTTATACATCTTCACTCTCTCACTGGCTCAATCACACAAAGATATATAGAGTGGACACACTACTTCAGACAATGGATCAAAATAGAAACACAAGACAATTCTCTGATTCATACAATTTCGCATTGTCACTTATTCGAACAACAACATTTAATGCTTAAATTAACCGATCAGAATGTGTAAAAAACTAAATAGACATCAAGATCATCAAGCTTTCATGTTTAAACAAGTGAAACAGAGATCCAATTCATTCATACAACCAATTTCATTATGCCAAAGGCTTAATTAATAGCATGAACAGGATGCTATTGCGACAAGAAAACAGTAGAAGAATTTCCATTATAGTTAATGTCTCGTCCTATTTTTTACCGAGCCGGTTAAAGTTCGAAATATGGCTCGACTTATTGGGTAACTCATGGGTAAAGAGTTGGAGTCGCCACCTAACATTTTTTTTAACTAGGCGTATTAGGGCACCTATTTTGTTTCTTGCTAATTTTAGAATTAACTCCGAAACTTAGTCTACGAACCAGAAATCTAGGTAAGGGTTCAAGTTAACCCGAGAGGAAGGGGTTAGGCACCTCTCAGGCTCCATCAAATATGGTTTACGGGCCGGACTAAATAATTGAGATTCTTAAGCAAATAATTAAACTAACTAAGCAATAAAATATTTGAATATTAAACTATGATATGCAAATTTAAAGACAAGTAATAAATATTTATTCCTTCTAATAACTCAGCTTTGTCCAAATGTGCCTTGCAAAATAAACAAACAAGTTAGTAAGAATTGCCAACAAAATGAAATTAAATAAAATCAATGATTTTGGATATTTTGTCCTTTTTCGAAAGTGTCGCCTTTTTGTAATTCCACCATGATGTTCCTCGCAAAATGTGAAATGAATTAATAAAGTGAAGTAATAACAATAATAATTAATACTAATAATCATAATTAGCAATATTAATTAACAAAAATAATGAAAATAAAAGAAATTCTTCTAATTATTCTCCTCCAAAATAGACAATCGTATCCCATCCAATTTTACCTCGCAAAAATATAAAAAAAAAAAAGTTAGTAATAATAATAATAATAATAATAATAATAATAATAATAATAATAATAATAATAATAATAATAATAATAATAATAACGAATATAAAATAATAATAAAACGAAGGGAAAAATGGATTTTATAAAAATGTAGGCTCGGGTATGTATGAATCGGCTAGAGGTTAGAGATGTTGGTACGGCTGCAAACACGCCGGCCGGTCGTGCTGCCATGCCAAGTTCCGGTCCCACTGCTCCATCACGGGCTCATTTTGCAATTACGGCTCATAACATCATCATAGCCTATTTGTTTTAGGGACACGGGGACGGATCTGTTTAAGTGTAGTATCCATTCGAATCAGTCAATAGGCCTCAAATAAATGATTATTTTCCTTGGCCAAAAGTGTAATATCATGTTACAATCAGTGCATTTCGCAAATCCAGCAGCCAGGCGCAATACAGTCCACAAATTAGCATAAACATGCGTCACAAACAGCTTTCAAGGACCTGTACTAGTAAAAATGACAAAGTCAGCCAGTCAAACAAAACATTCATTAGTCAAAGAGATATAACAAAGTATAATATCAGTGTATCCAAACGGCAGCAAGATAAAAGCAGAGAGAAAGAAGGAATCGAATAGTTGAAGCCCCATGAATCAATTCAGGATGCCTAATTCACTATTCAAATGATAGGGTAATCCATGAAATCGTTTTAAAGCATGTCGCTAGAACCTAGGAAACTGATATGCAATTCCAGTGAACAAATCCCGTTTAAATAGTGGAACCACGAAGTAAGGACCAAAACAAGCTAGGAACATCTCCGACGTCACAGCGATGGTGTGGAGAGAGAAGGGGAGCGACTGCCAAACAGAGTTCCGTTGGCGTCGCTGCAACCCTGATTCGACTTCCGATCGCCGCTGTCTCGGCGGCATTTCTACTAATGGCACCGCCATTTCCCTCACCCCTTTGCACCGATCTCCCCTAATCCTGATTCCCCGACTTCCGTTTGATTATGTGTGGGTGTTTGTCGTAAGATCTATTTTTGGGTGGAATGGATGGTGGCGTGGGTTCTATTTGGATTTCTGGTGGGAGTGGCTGTATATGTGTTGTGACGAGTTTGTGAGGAGGAGACGAGAGGAGGACTGTGTTGACGGGGAAGGAGAAATGTAGGTGTGGTGTTCGTATGGTGTTGTATGTGTGGGTGATGTATGTGGGTTTGTGTAGACAGTGGCTTTTTAGGTGTAACAACGAAGGAGAAGGAGTGGGTTATCTGAGATGTGTGTATCTGTGTGTTTTTTCTGAGACAGTGAAAGGCATCACTTTTTTATGTGGGGGTCTGCTCGTGCGTCCTTGGCTGATGATTGTTCTGTGCGTGTGGGTGTGTGTGATACTGTGTGTGCTGTGGGGAAGAAGGCAAGGAAGGAGTGGTGGGGTCCGCTGATTTTTGTGCATGTGTATCTTGTATATGCTGATTGTTTCAATAAGTTATATAACACAACTTTTTTGAAAAGAGCTGTTGGGGAATTGACATAATTTAGGGATGAAATTAGGAAAAGATCAAGGGGGATTTAGAAAAGATTATGAGAAGATTAGGGAGGGATTTTAGGGATTTTGAGGAGATTGGGGAGTGATGAACTTGGACTGTTTTTAAGAAAAAAAGGATATGTGGGAAATGTACTTGGACCCTTCTTTAATCTAGGTTCAAGATGGAATAAGAAATTTGTAACAATTTAAAAGAATTCAAATATGAATATTAAAATTGAAAAATGGAGTGATATACTCAATTGGACTAAAAATTAACTTAAAGGTGCTCAGTAAAAAAAATATAATTAATAATATATATTACGTATAAAAGTGGGAAAATACTCATATAAATAATTGAGGTCAAATTAAAGTATTTAGGAATAAATAATCACAAATAGTTATAAAACTTTATTTTATGTAGTAAATTACGCAAATAGTCATCTTTTCTCAAATAGCCCGAATGACGTAAATTATGTAATAATAATCGCAATTAGAATATATAATGTATAAATAGGGAATACCACACGTAAAATGCACACATACAAGAAATTAAAATGCAAATTAAACTAGCCAAATAACTACATATATTTGGTAAAGCTACAATTATCTATTAAATGCTATAATTGAACTAAAATTGCACAAACAACTATATTTTAAAAAATAACCTAAATGATGAAAAATTACGTAATATAGCCATATTTAGGTATGTGATATATAGGTAGGGGATAACGCAAGTAAATGCAGGCTTTCTAATGCACATTTTGCACCAATAGTCAAATTGCACCTTTCAGTTAAATTATAGCCAATTTTAGAAAAAGGAGGGACAAAATTGGGTGTCAACAGCTGCCCCTCTTTGCCCAGGGATGATGAAAGAGTCTTCGGGCAAAGATAGTTTACGGAGTAGCCAATTTTATCACAACCGGTAGGCAAAGTGATTGAAAGGGGGAAAATGGGAGTTTTGGGGTGTTTTTGGCCGAACCCCGGTCTCTGAGTTGCCTTCATATATTGGGTTTCACGAGAATTAGGCCCTGTGTAGTTCTAGAATGGCATGTTGCCTGTGTGAGTTGTTTATGACACACGATTTTGGATGTAAAGACTACACTTATCCAAGTATGTAAAGTTTAGATTCGCGTATGCTTTACCTTTAGGCGGGATAAATGAAGAATAAAGTAAAGGTACTATCGAAGATGAGATAACATCAGTAGATCGAGCGTGGGAAAAGAGGCTTATAATCATCCTAGTTATGAGGATGTAGCGCGCTACACACCCATAAAAAGGAGTTTATATGTACATAGTTTCCACTTCGTCTCGATAAATAAGTAAACTCGCCTCCAATATTGCCTTGACTGAGCTGGGAAATATTTGAGGAGCAGGTTTTATAAATGCGCACGACTCAAATAGATGGGCACGATTAAGCACGAAAACACGTACGATTGACGCAGATAGGCTTGAATAGGCAAATGAGGCATTAGTTGGAAGGAAATGCAAAATGACATCCTAATTCGTAATTGAAGGATTAGGTAGATTACTCCTGAGGGCATGAAATGATCAGCTTTTGGGCGTGTCAGAATTCGACAGAATAGGTTTTTTGCAGGTAGGCCAAAGGCGTTGTCGAAGTCGAGATAACATTGATAGATCGAGTGTGGTGAAATAGGCTTGTAAACGTCCTAGTTATGAAGATGTGGTGCATGACACACCGATAAAGAGGGGTTTACATAGGCACATTTTCCACTATAACTCGATAGAGGAGTCATCTTGGCCTCAACATTGTCTTAAATGAACTGAGGAACATTGAGGAGTAAAGCACGATAAATATGCATGATTCAAACAGATAGGCATGAATAGGAAGGAATATGGAGCTGGTACCCAATCGACAAGGAAAGGTTGGGTAGATAACTGGTGCGAGTACGGAACTGTGGCTTTGAACGCTTTGGAACTCGGCAAACCAGGCAGCTTGCGGGTATAGCGAAAGCATTGACTGTAGCATTAGGCCTTTCGAATTGGGTTTTTGGATGATGCTTTGAGGTATTTGAGGTTTTGTGGTTGCACAATTAGTAGTGATTTTGGGAGCAGGTGTGAGGGTAGGGCGCAGGAATTTGTCGAGAGATCGGAGAGTCCCTACAGCAAAATCAAGAGAAATGCAAATTGAGATAATAATAATAATGATAAAGTAAACTTTCCTGTTGAATTGAGCTCTCCTTTGTCTGGTCCGCTTTCAGGTGCTCAGTGCTAGGGAGTGCGTGCCTCTCCTCCGGAGGATATCCATTTGCTAAATGCTTCTCGTCAGGAGGTAATTGCTTTGTCGTGCCGGGCTATTGTTGGATCATCTTGCCAGTGCAACGCCGGATGTATGTCCATTGCTCTTCCTCATTTAAATGTGTGCTTGTCACGTCGGGGCCGTATACTCCTTTTTTATTGAGCTGTGTGTCTTTTCATGCAAGGCTGCCTATTATTCTTTCATTTTGGTTGGGCACCCTTTGTCATGCTATCCTTTTCCCGGGCTGTCTACCCTCCGGGCTGTCTGCCCTTTGTCATGTTGTCCTTCCGTCGGGCGGTCTACCTGTTACAATGTCAAACTTTTCATCAGGCTTTATACCCTCCGCTGTGTTAAGTGCTAAATTCGACATCAGGCTGAGTACCCTCAGTCGGTGCTTTGGGCTGTGTACCCTCCGCAAAATTTAACTGACAAGAACCGATATCGGGCTGTGTACCCTCCGCAAAATTTAAATAAAAAGATCGACATCGAGATGTGTACCCTCAGTCGACGCATCGAGCTGTGTACCCTCTGCTAATTTAAATGACAAGATCGACATCAGGCTGTGTACCTTCAGTCGACGCATCAGGCAGTGTTCCCTCTGCTAATTTAAAATGACACGATCGACATCAGGCTGTGCACCCTCAGTCGATGCATCGGGCTGTGTACCCTCTTCTAATTTAAAATAACAAGATCGACATCGGGCTGTGTACCCTCAGTCGACGCATCGGGCTTTGTACCATCTGCTAATTTAAATGACAAGATCGACATCGGGCTGTGTACCCTCAGTCGACGCATCAGGCTTTGTACCCTCTGCTAATTTAAAATAAAAATATCGACATCGGGCTGTGCAACCTCAGTCGACGCATCGGGCTGTGTACCTTCTGCTAATTTAAATGGCAAGATCGACATCGGACTGTGTACCCTCAGTCGACGCATCAAGCTGTGTACCCTCCTCGAATTTAAATAACAAGATCGACATCGGGATGTGTACCTCAGTCGATGCATCGGGCTGTGTACCCTCCGCTAATTTAAATGATAAGATCGAAATCAGGCTGTGTACCCTCAGTCGATGTGTCGGGCTGTGTACCCTTCGCTAATTTAAAATTACAAGATCGACATCGGGCTGTGTACCCTCAGTCGACGCATCGGGTTGTGTACCCTCAACTAATTTAAATGACAAGATCGACATCGGGCTGTGTACCCTCAGTCGACGCCTCGGGCTATGTACCCTCAGCTAATTTAAAATGACCTAATCGACATCGGGCTGTTTACCCGCAGCTAATTTAAATGATAAGGTCGACATCGGGCTGTGTAGCCTCAATCGGCGCCTGATGCGGGGCTAATCAAGCTAAGACACTTTTCAACATGTACCAAGCTTGAAGGGTGCAAAGGACTAGAAGTCAAGAGCGTTGGAGGTGATTTGAAGACGCGTCAAGAAGGCCCCAGGCCAGGCGCCCCGCCTAGGCAAAGCAGGCGCCCTGCCCAAGATCAACAGAAGCCAGGCGCTCCGCCCAATGTCCAGGTGGTCCGCCTGCCCCAGTCCACTGCTCAAAATTATGGGCGCTCCGCCCGAACGCTTGACACCCGAGATTTTTGGTGTCCTTTTACTATTTTGGCTTTGCATGGTCTATTAACAAAAAGCCTAGCTTGTGGGCATTATAGACCTTTTACTTCAAGCCTAGAAACTCCTATAAATAGCCTAGATAGCTAATTTCATTCCTTAGCTTGTTTTTGATGAATGATGAATTTTGTAAGAGTTGAACTCTTGGGTCAATAAACCAACCATGTTTGGGACTTGTCTTCTACTAGTGGATTCTAGTTGAATATCAACCTTTCCCCGATCATTCTACTTGCGGGTTCTAGTTAACTCGAGGGTAGTTGCTTAGCGTAGGTGTTCCTTGACGATCTCCCGGGGTGTATCGAAACTAGTTCATTGGTGCTACTTGGTTTATTTGTTCGAGCCACGTCTCTTTTTTATCGTTATCTTTACTTTCCGCATTTTCCCTACATCATTTGGTATTAGAGCAAGGCTCGGGTTTTGTTTCTAAAAACCCCCGACCCTTGGTTCTTCGTGCCTAGTATCTTTTCTTTTAGTTTTCTTGTTGTTGAAGTTATTGAAAGAAGAAAAATACAAAAAAATTGAAAAAGTGAAAAATTCAAAAATTGGTCATAAGTTTTTGGTGTGTTTGATTCTTGTTATGGGTGTTATGGATTATTGATCCTTGTTGAAAACCCGACGTTTGGGTACCACAATCTCGTGGATTAGATTGGAATCAAGAAATTTGAAATTTGAAAACCCCAAATTGTTTAAACCCTTGTTAAACCCTTGTTCTTGATATTTTTTGGATGATTCTTGGGTTGATGGGTTATTGATTGTGGATTTGATTATCGGGGTTTGATCTACATTGGAAAACAATCGATTTGAAACAAATTTCGTGAGATTTGAAGTTGTATAACATCAAGTTTGAAGAAATCAAACCCACTTTGAAACCCTTTTTGAAAACCCTTGTTGAACCTTTGAATGATGATTGTTCATTGTTTGTTGGGTGTTTGAGTGTGATAATCATTAGGGTTTGAAGATAATAGCATTATACAACTTTGGGTACCTTGGATTTGTGCAAAACATGGTGGAATCGAACCAAAAATTGGGTTAAAATTGAAGAAAAACGGAGTTGGAAGAGCAGGGCCCGACCCCCAGGCGCTCCGCCCAGCCCTAGGACGCCCCGCCTGACCGCTCCCCCCATTGGTTGTTGAGTAGGCTCTCCGCCTCACCTAGGGGCATTCGACCAAGCCGCCAGGCGCCCCGCTTGACCCTGAAGGTGAGGGATTGGTTAGTTTTTCTTAGGTTTTCCTATTTCTTTGTTGCTTAACCTCTAACTAGTGCTTATCTAAGTAACTTTCCTACTTAATTAGCACTAGTCCTTTGAGCTATTCGGTAATTCGTGCCTTAGTTGGAGAGTAGAACTCCAAGAAGAATCGTAGAATCCTTTGACTCAAGTCCTTACTTTAAAGAGCTTATCGTTTATTTAGTCACTTGAACTCCACTCACCCCAAAGTACACTTGACTCGTGGATTGAGTGATTGAGTTGAGGATTATTGTTCAACTACTTGAAGCTTTAGAAGTCAAGTTTGAGTGAAATATCCACCACCACTAAACGAGTGACCCGAGTGCCATACACGTGAGGGTGTGTGTGAGGTGTTTTCACTAACGTTTGTTCATCTTGTAGGTACAATGGCTAATGAAGGGGATGAAACCATCAAGGATATGTTTGCTACCATCATGTCCAAGATGGAGGATATAAGCTTGAGACTTGAGGCCGTTGAAAGAGGGACCCCGAGCGTCCAAATTGAATCCGGAGAAGGCACAAGTCATAGCACTCCTATGACTCCCGGACACTTTGCGGAGATAGCCAAGAAATATGAGCAAAACAAGGTTGAAGCTCTTCAAGGGCGTGAGTTGGGCAATCCCCAATATGTGGGCATTCCCCATGACTTGGGCAATCCCCAAGGAAACGCTCCACTTCCAAGACACGTTCGAAATGTGCCACCTCTTGAGCAAATTGTTGAAGCTCAAGGAGAGGAGGAAGCCGAGTATGGTGACGAAGCCTATGGGTATGAAGATCACTATCAACCGAGGCGAGGTATGAATTGGGGTCAAAATGTGGATAGGGGTAGAGGCCGAGGTCGAGGGCCACCCATGGGATATGTTGGAGGGAATGCTAGAAGGGATTATGGTGTGTATGGTGACCCCTATGGAGGCCAACCGGAGCCTTACCGTGAAGGTCGTGACAATAACAATCTCAATAGTGTGAAGCTTAATCTTCCAATCTTTAGGGGAACTTGTGATCCGGAGGCTTACATGGGATGGGTATTACTCATTGAGAGAGTGTTTGACACTAATGAAATGACCGAGGAGAAGAAAGGCACCTATGCTTCTACTTGGTGGGAGTCCATAAAGAGGTCAAGAAGGAGAGTGGGTGTGTATGTGAATGTGACATAGAATGAATTGAAAGGCCTCATGAATACCAAGTATGTGACTCCTAGGTATCGACAAGAGCAACTTAAGAAGCTTTATGACCTAAAGCAAGGTATCAGGACGGTTAATGAGTACTATGATGAATTTGAAAGAACCCGGATGGCCTTGGACATGGAAACCGAGAGTGAAGAACAAGCCATGATCCGTTTCAAGAATGGCTTGAGCTATGGTATAGCTTCTCAATTGAGGTTGCATTCTTATCTTTCACTTCAAGATCTCTTGGAAGCCGCAATTGAAGCCGAGCAATGGCTTAAGGGAGAAAAGTCCAACCGTTACAAGAGTAGCACTCCTACTCCCATGAACCGACCAAAAGAATGGAAGACTCCAAATGCAAACTTTCCTAGTGCAAGTGGTGCAAATGCTAGCAAAGAAGTGAAGAGGACATATGAGAACTCTACACCACCATTGGGAGGTAACTCTAAAACTCACTTGAGCAATCCTACTTCTACTTCTACTCAATGCTATAAGTGTAGAGGGTATGGACATATTGCTAAAGATTGTCCTACAAAAAGAACCATGGTTGTGGTAGGCAATTTGGTCTATGAGCAAGATAGTGAGCCCGAAAATGAGGATGAGGAGGTTACTTGTGAGGAGGCTATAGAGGACGAAGAAGATCTTCAATTGTTCTTGGTGGTTAGAAGGAGCTTGAGTACCATTTTCATGGAAGAGGAGGTGGAGAATGTTCAAAGGGAAAAACTTTTCCATGTTAGATGCCGAGTCATGGGTGGTTTTTGTTCCATGATCATTGACTCGGGAAGTTGTGCTAACATTGTTAGTCAAACACTAGTTTTCCAATTGAAGTTACCCACTTTGAAACACCCTAATCCTTATCGATTACAATGGCTTAGTGAGTGTGGTTAACTAAAGGTGGTAAAGCAAGTAATGATTTAGTTCAAAATGGGGAACTATATAGATGAACACATGTTTGACGTAGTGCCTATGCAAGCTTGCCATCTCTTGTTTGGTATGCCTTGGCAATTTGATCGACATGTGATGCATAATGGCTGTGACAACACCTACATGGTTAAGCATGAAGGAAAGAAGTTTGTGCTCAAACCCTTGTCTCCCAAGCAAGTTAGTGAAGACTACAAGCGTATGAGGGAGTTGAGGGAACGGGCTAAAGCTAAATCACCTATTGTACTTGAACACGATGCAAACAATCTTGTTGTCTCGCCATTGCATGATGAAAGTGAAAGTCACTCCACTTCAATTGAGAGAGAAAAGAAAGAGAGAAGTGAGGGAGTGACCGGTGACAATCCAAGAGAGGAAAAAGAAGAGGATTTAAGGAGTGATGTGAGAGGATTGTCACCACAAACTACACTTGACCTTGAGGTAAAATTGAGAGAGAAGAGAGGTTAGGAAAGAAAAATTGAGAGTGAAAGCACCCATTGTTCGAACAATTCTTCATCTTCTACTTTTTCTTATGTTAGCTCATGTGTAGGTACAATTGAAGACAAGCCATTGGAGCCTCAACCATGTGCTTGGAAGGAAAGACAAGAGGAGGAAAATTCTCAATGTAAGCTTCATGAAGAAGGAGTTGCATATGACACTTCAAGCCTTGTGAGTGATCAAGGAAGTACTACAAATGTAAGTGTTGCTCCATCTTTTCATGAGCCAACTAGCTATTTGTCTTGTGATGACTGAACACTAGTTGGTGCTTGTGATGCATCTAGTGAATATGCCACTAGTGAAGAGTCTAGTAATCAACTTGAGTGTGCTTGTGCAACACTAGTTGAGAGGGATGCCATGCCACATCATTATGTGAGCCCATTGTTCATTGAACCTCTCCCTAGTGTAGATTTGATAGTTGACGATGATTGTGACCTTTGCTATGACGCACCACCAATCTTTGACAAAGGGGATGATGGGATAATTGATCACACCCTTATTGATATGCTTCTATTTGGTGGACCAATGTATTGTGGTGAAGATAGTGACCTTGAGGAGTCCAAATTGCATGAATTGGACAAAGTTGTCTATGATGACTCCTCAAGTGAACCTAGTCTTGATAACCTGTCTATGCTTGATCATGATATTGAAATGCATGCTTTTACTAATCCATTAGTTGAAGGCATCCTCATTAGTGGAAATGACTTGTATCGGACTAGGCTGAGTAGTAAAATGGAACCTCTATGGTGTGAAGGGTTTGACTCCTTAGGCAACCCATTATGTGGAAATTTGAGTGAGGTAGATGACTCTTTGAGTGATCCTACTAATGCTTGTTGGGGTTATGATGAAGAAAAGTCCATTATCAATACCTTCCTTGAGAGCTTATCTTTAGAGAAGGGTTGCTTAGGTGATGAAATTGGAGGTGAAAAGGAATCCCTTTGTGTGAGTAAGTGTGCTCTAAAGAAGGGGAGTGGAGTGCTTGACACTACTTATAGGTTGGGTTAATTGACTCACTCCACTCCGCATGTTGATCACACCTTGAGGATAAAGTGGTTTGTTGATCTTGAGCTTAAGGTTCAAGGGGAATTTGATAGCTTGATCTTGCATTTTCCATGTCCTCATGACCTATTTGCTCATTATTGTGTTGAGTGCCTATTTTCATTGAACCAAGTACTTGATGATCTCTTTGGAGATTTGATATTTGTGCTTATTATTGATGCTTGGTTATACCACAAGAGTGTGTTTTCCACACTTCTTGCACTAACCTACTTTCAAGGTAGGATGTTTGGTGTTTGCTTGTCGTTGTTTGTAGGTTCTAAGCTCCATGTTAAGGCTAGGGAGATCTTAGAAGAGACCTATGTCAAAGTGACGATCAAGGGTTACATGGGAGGAGAGCATTGGGAACCCCGAGGAGATGACGCCATGGACGAGAGCGCATTGATTTCGAGGACGAAATCTCTTCAAGAAGGGGAGGATGATGCGGGGCAAATCAAGCCAAGACACTTTCCAACATGTACCAAGCTTGAAGGGTGCAAAGGACTAGAAGTCAAGAGCGTTGGAGGTGAATTGAAGAAGAGTCAAGAAGGCCCCAGGCCAGGCGCCCCGCCTAGGCAAAGCAGGCGGGGCCCAAGACCAACAGGAGCCTCGCGCTCCGCCCAATGTCCAGGCGGTCTGCCTGCCCCAGTCCACTGCTCAAAATTATGGGCGCTCTGCCCAAGAAACGGGCGCTCCGACCAGAACACTTGACACCCGAGATTTTTGGTGTCCTTTTACTATTTTGGTCTTGCATGGTCTATTAACTAAAAGCCTAGCTTGTGGGCATTATAGACCTTTTACTTCAAGCCTAGAAACTCCTATAAATAGCCTAGATAGCTTATTTCATTCCTTAGCTTGTTTTTGATGAATGATGAATTTTGTAAGAGTTGAACTCTTGGGTTAATGAACCAGCCATGTTTGGGACTTGGCTTCTACTAGTGGATTCTAGTTGAACATCAACCCCTCCCGGATCATTCTACTTGCGGGTTCTAGTTAACTCGAGCGTAGTTGTTTAGCGTAGGTGTTCCTTGACAATCTCCCGGGGTGTATCGAAACTAGTTCTTCGGTGCTACTTGGGGTTTTTTGTTCGATCCACGTCTCGTTTTTATCATTATCTTTACTTTTTGCATTTTCCCTACATCAGCGCCTCGGGTTGTGTACCCTCAGCTAATTTAAAGTTACTTAATCGACATCGGGATGTGTACCCTCAGTCGATACATTGAAAGTAAAGTGTAACAAGTAGAATGTTATTGTTATGCCATGCGATGCGCTAAGGAGGCTATCATGTTGCTGTTATAAGGACTTATCTTGAAATTTTTGTGGGGACCTCAAAAATTTCTGCCCCAGTGTCAAGTTTGTGTCTTTTGGAATTTTTGAGGGGATCCTCAAAAATTCTGCCCAGTTTATTGTTTATGACAAATCACCGAGAGAAGGTGGTTGCATTGCACTGAACACCAATGTATTGGCTAAAATCTGTATTCGTCCTTTAGTGTGACGATTGGGTATATCAATGACTATGAGTATGTGGATATTTGCATACTCACACCGAGGTTTGGTGCTGGGATTTTGCCGGAATTAGGAGTTGTCTCAAAGTTGTATCTCATGGAGCTAACTTTGATAGATTGGTCTTTGTAGAAAGTGTGTTTGTGGTTTGGGAGTTGCAGTTTCTCTTTGTTGGTTTTTGTTGTACTATCGCCTTGCTTTGGTTTATCAGACTCTGAACTTTGTGTTTCAGTGTTGGATGTCTCGCGGTGTCATGGTATGGAATGTTTGAGTGACGAGTTTTAGATCTTATCGGATCGAATTGAGAAATGGGTATCCCGGGAGTAGTTTGTCTGCTTGTTGCAATGTCATTTGATTGAGCTAAAGGAATAAAAGTGTGAGATTTTGTCTTTTTGTATGTCCCTGATTGGGTTGAGCTTGATAGGGTTGTAGTTGAAAGTCTCGACAGAGATGAGGTTGATTATTGTGTGAGTTTGGGTGCAGTGTGAGGTTGTGAGTTTTGTCAGCTTCGGTTGTATAGTGATTGGACTTCTTTGTTGTGACTCTCGTGTGAGTATAATGCAGGTTGTACGATATTGGAATCGTCTGAAGGCTCTTGATGTCATATGTTGGTGGTTAAAAGGACTTTGTTGCAGGAGAAAATATTTTCGGCTCGGCTTGCCATTTTGGCTTTTGCGAATGCAGATTCTTGACTGATTTCAGTTGTTCAAGCGCGAAGCAACCTTAAAAAAGTGGTGAAATGTAAAAAAATAGTGTGGGCATATTAGCAAAGATTAGACGCCAAAAATGACACATAAGCTTAAGAGAATGCCTAGACCATGGATGACAGATTAGCGCTTGAATTTGGAGGTTGCGATAGAATGCGTAAATATCACAAGAGATTGCCCAAGTGCTTTATGTAGCAGTCAAGGCAAGGATTTTGGTCAAAAGACCGATGCTTATTTAAGCGGGAGATGAAAAGTGGTAAAAATGTTGTGCGAGGAATAGATTGTGTTGTGTGACAGAAAGGGATGTTGGCTTTTGTTGAATACCAGGACCTTGGCTGTATTTGTCACCCTTTCTTGCCAATTTGTTTTTCATGACGTCTATGTGTCTTCGAAAGAGATCCTCAGCGCCTTTCATGTTTTCCAACCAATTGTTGTGATTCAAACTTCGCACCAACTTTCTTTGTTGAATAATATCTTATTGCTGAGTCATTGAACTTGATGTAGGTTGCCTATATAATATGTACTCTTAGATTGTTGCGTCCTATTGTAGTTGTTGTCATGAGAATTCATATCACCCCAATAAAGCCTTCGACCAAAATTGCTCCAAGAAGTCTATTCGCATGTGCTTCTATATCAGCTCAACCCTTGCTATGGCAAGTGTCTCAAATAACTTCACCGTCTTGCTTTATCTTTGCTAGTGGGTAAAGATATACTTCCAAATGCTCCAGGGATCTCCAGGTTTGTCATATAATGATGGTTTTGTCATTGTGTCTTCGTCTCTCCTTTTCAAGTTGAATTTACTTGCCTGTTTTGGTGGTTGTGTGTAAGTCTTTGCTTCATCCCTTGCTTTCTAATTCCTCCCTATCTTTCCCTAGCTTTTGACTACCATTTTGATCATGATAGGAGCAAGTTGGAAAGTTCTTTGGATCATGTATTGCAAGTAGTATGATTGTGTAGACTAGAGCAACAAAGATGATCCTTGGATATTGGTGTCAAATGGTCTTAAGATGAGTCATGTGTGCCTTCGAGTTTGACCAATATTTTTCTTGCTTTGTCAATTTTCTTCTCTATATGCATGGTGCTTGCTGGAACAATTTGAGGTACCGGGACAATAAGCCCTTCCAATCTCTCGAGCAATTGAGTATGGGATTCGGCTAGTGGAGTGTAGTTTCTTTTTGGTCTTTGGTTTACATCAGGGAGAGGCCTAGGAGGGCATGATGGTGTATTTTAGTAGTTGGCTTGAGTGTTTGCTGGTATGGTGGATGATTTGGTGCTGGGATGTGGAATGTATGTCGAGTGGGCTGAGCGGGATATTTAGGTGGTATATAAGGGTAGGGATAAATTGGTGGCTCTGCTTGATAATAGTGGTTGAAGGTAGGGTCTTGAATGGTTGTGACAAAAGAGATTTCATCTTTCTTCTTGAAAATGCTCACAGTTAAAGACTGACAAACCTTATTGGTAGTTTGTAGAAAGAGGAGAGAGCTAGTGGGAATTGCTGTGAAAAACTCCCTTATTTCGGAAAATCCCTGACAAGTGCACTCACTTAACCATGTCTTTTGCATTGGTATTTAACTCGAGCCAACCTTTTGGGTAATAGACTTTTGAATGAATTAGAGACAGTTTGGACAAGCGAAAGATTTTAGATACCAAGATTTGGTTATAGAGTAGGGAGAGGAGGTGCCTCGGTAGGAGATTGAAATTGGAGAAAGGATTCCTTTAGAGACCTAGAGTAACAAACACATTCATGCAATACACACATATAAAATAAGAAATGCATCTTATAATATGAAGGACCGTTCTACGCACGATGATTTTGAGAACCGCTTTATGCCACATGCATCATTTCATTTGCTAACAAAATGCGGAGCCTAAAAAAATAATATTGTATTTATTGAAATTTTGTCTTTATTGGCTGATATTGAAATAGTATAAAGGTGGAAAACATTGCTAGAGGGTTAGATCATGGCCAGGTGAACATCTTTCATGCTGATCTTTCGCCAGAAGATTCTTGTTCTTCTTCCTCGGACGAATCTTCCTCGGACAAGCTTGCCTCTGATGAGTATCCTTGGAAGATGATATTGTCTGCATCAGTTAAGAGCCGGGATATGTCAAATGTGAAGTTCTTCAACATTTCCCAAGCCTTTCTTCCTTTCTCTTCTATTCCTTTGTTTGCCATAGAGTTCATTCCCTCGCTAGCCCATACGCTGATAGACTCTATGCAATTTGTCAGGAGTTCTGCCTTACTGCACCATTTGCCTTTTTCTTCGTTCTTTGCTTCGACCAAACTTTGCTTCTTTGCTATTTTTCCTTGTTCCCTTGCCAGTTGTTTGCGTAACCTTTTGTACTCAGATTCTAACTCATCAGCATTTCTTTTCCTTTTTGTTGTTGCACTTGGTTGAATTGCCCTTGCTATGTCTTTCCTAAGCCAGTCTGGATAGTCTTCGTCATAGCCAGCGTCAAACCTATCTCGTCCAACAGTCTCGATTCCCATTCGTTGCCTTTCTTTCCAAAGTTCTATTATCTTGTCTTTAAACGGGATTACTCCTTTGAGAATATTTGCTTTGAAACTTCTGATGTCCGCAATTTGGGGTACAGTCTGCTCTCTCCCTGCTTGTCTAAGTGCCCTTAAAGGAGTGTATGGGTAAACTCCTCTAAAGCCCACTAAGATGAGTAATGAGTCTCTTTCGGACCGTGTGATTACTGTTGTGCTGGGGAAGTAATCAAACATCCATTGTACGCTTTCAGGTGTCAGTTGACAGAACATGTGGTGCGAACCGTTGGCGGTTGTTGGTTGGCCCCATTTCCCAAAAGCATTGTCCATGCGGGAAGTATGAGTCAAGATGTAGTTTTCTTTTGGTATGGAATGGAATTCTTGGTCTGTGCTAGCCATCCTTTGCAAATGCTCCATCGGCCAAATTTGTATAAGCAAATTACAACATTCAAAGAAACCAGCGCCTTTTTTCATCTTTCTAAAGCTTGGTACATTTCTGCAACAATCATCGGTACCAAAGTGTATTTCTTGTTAATTGATGTTTGGCATGTTATGTCTATATTCCATTAATATTTCCTCACGTTTGAGTACTTTATTCGCCCGTTTTCTAGTTGACGAATGTGATTTTGCACTGATTTTGTGTCGTGTGACTTGTAGGATGTTGTGAGGTGCAATTGGAGCTTTGAAGAGCATAATCGAGCAAGAAAAGATTGAATTTGGATTGAGGATTGGATCGAGCACGCGAAGGCACGGAACGAAGCAACCTACGAACGACGAAATCAGAGAAATTGGTCTGACGCCATGAGTGGCGCGGGGCGCCCACTGCAGCGCCCAACTTTTTTCCGCATTTTGGGATGCGGGGCATGGCCGTTACGTGCAAGATTCGACGTCCTCTGCTTGGTTCCACGCGGTTTGAGGAGCGGGGCGCCAGCTATAGCGCCCTTGGAGCGTTTTTGGATTTCCTATTTCGTCTAGGCTTAGGCGTAACTATTTGCTAGGCTTTCGTAAATATTATAAATACTCTTCTACTTAGTTTTTGAGGGGAGTTCAGACTTTGGAGCAAATTTGAGAGCTCATAACATCTTGAACAACGGTTTTTCTTCCTTCCATTAATTTATTACATCATTATTTAATTATTTCATCAATCCTTGTGCTGTTATTATAAGTAAGCGTAGCTAAATATATCGTTCTAGGGTTAGAGCGAATTCATGAAGGCTGAGGTTTGAATGTTGATTTCCATGAATTGAATTCCAATTACAGATTGTTTATTCTTTCTTAATCATAATTGTTTGATTATAACGGCCGAATAATTGAACACTATCTACGGTTCTTAGATTGAACTCGACAGAGGGAATTTATGAACGCATATAAGAAAGAATAGGGCTTGATTGTGAACCTGGGCATCGGGGAATCAATTTGTGGGTAGGATAGACATATACCTATTCACCTTGCTTAGCTAAATACAGAGTTCGTTAATGCGTGCATGTGATTTAACTCCATAGACATATAGACGTTAGAGCAGCTTGCATAGACCGTGAAGAATCGACAGGTTTTTACGGGTACAGTTAACCTGTTAGTTAGCAATCTTGGGACTTAAGAAGTGTAATCAACAGGATAACTCAACTGGATTGGTCGCAGCTCTAACCCTTGGACCGTCTCCTTATTACTGATAACAACCAATTTTTGCTCCATTGTTTGAATTCACTTCTACGATTTTAATTACTATCTTTGTAGTTGATAATATTCTCACTATTGGAAAATATCCCTGAATAGTTGTTAAGAAATTGTTTGTTAGGAGTCCAATCTGAATAGTCCTCGTGGGAACGATACTCTACTTATCACTTTATTACTTGTCGACCACGTATACTTGCGTGTGCATTGGGAGAAACAAGTTTTTGGCGCCGTTGCCGGGGACTAAACAATTGACTGATTTCTTTTTGAACATTTTATTATTTTCTATTCAGGTTTAATTTTTATTTTGAGTTTTGTGCTGTTTCAGGTATTAGGTCCTGCTTGATCTTTACCTACAGGAATGGCAGAAGAACGCACCATAGCTGTGCGAGATGTTTTTCTCCCCAGCCTGGAGGGGGAAGCGTCTAGTATAGTGAAGCCCGCTATCACCGGGCACTTTGAGATTAAGCCCGGCATGATTCAGTTGCTGCATGCGACTGGGCAATATGGTTGATTACTTCATGAAGATCCGCAGCAACACATTCAGAATTTCTTGGAGATCAGTGATACTTATACACTGATGGGAGTTCCTACTGATTATGTTCGCTTGACATTGTTCCCGTTTTCACTGATTGGGGTAGCAAGGAAGTGGTTAAAGGCTGAAAAGCCTGGGTCTATCACTACTTGGGATGATTTGGCCAAGAAGTTCTTAGCTAAGTTTTATCCATCTGCCAAGACAGCCCGGCTGAGGAGTAAAATTATGTCCTTCAGACAGAGAGAAGGAGAGTCTTTGTATTCAACCTGGGAGCGATTTATAGCTTTACTGAGAGATTGTCAATCAAATGAGAATCTGACACATACTTTTGTTGAGGGGTTGACTGCGCATACTAAGATCGTGGTAGATGCTGCTGTTGGAGGCCAAGTACTGGCCTTAAACTTTGACCAGATCTATGAATTACTAGACAAGTTTTCGCAGAGCAATCCTGATTGGCAGGGAGATGGTAAAGCTACTACGCAGAAATCTGCAGGGGTACTTCAGTTAGATGCAGTTTCGGAGCTGAGGGCGAAGATGGATGGTATTTCTAATCAAATTAGCAAGCTAGCTCTGCCGCAGACTCAGCAACAAGTAGCTCCAGTGCAACAATTTCAAGCCTATTGTGAGGTTTGTGGTTAAGATCATGCTACAGAAGTTTGCTCCTCTAATCCAGAGTCAGTTTATTACGTGGGTAATCAAAACAGGCCGCAGGGTCAAAATCAGTTTGGTAATTCTTATTATCAAGGCAATATGAGAGCCCCAAATAATTACCAACCACTTCCAGCTCCACCACAGCAGGTTAGCAATTCAGTTGAAGATATGCTAAAGCAGCTAATGGCAGGTCAGCAGAGAATGATAGCTGACAATGCAGCCCATGCACATGCCATACAAGATCTTGTCAATGCTCAAAAGAACCTGGAGCACCAGTTGGGGCAGTTGGTGGGCGCTACAAATTCTAGACAACATGGAGCACCCCCTGCTGATGCTGGATCGAGTACTGTTAGAAAAGGGCCTGAGCAATGTCTTGCAGTGACTTTAATTGAAAGTGGAGAGCTCATGGCCAAGTCTGAGGAGAGAGGTGAAATAGAAAATGTTGAAAAAGTGGAGAAGGTAAAGAAGAAAGAAGAGAAAAAGGAGGCACCTCAGCCGCCTCCACCATTCCCGCAGAGACTTATACCATCGAAGAATGTGGCCCAGTATCAAAAATTTGTGAGTATGTTGAAAGAGCTTCAAGTTAACATTCCTTTGACTGGTGTGTTTGAATTGATGCCATCCTTTGTGAAGTTCTTAAAAGAGATTTTAGTCAAGAAGAAAAAGCCTCAAGAGATAGATACAGTTGAGTTAGTCGAGGAGTGCAGCACAATCTTGAGCAAGCTACCTCCAAAACTTTAAGATCCTGGGAGGTTTACTATTCCTTGCACCATTGGAGGGCATAATATCACTGGTGCATTGTGTGATCTGGGTGCGAGCATAAATCTCATGCCTCTATCTGTTTGCAAAAGGTTAGGGCTAGGAGCAATCAAGCCCTCTTCAGTTACTCTTACGATGGTGGATGGATCACTCACTCGCCCTGATGGTAAGTTGTAGGATGTGTTACTTAAAGTTGGTAAGTTCTCTGCTGATTTTGTAGTCCTAGATTATGAAGAGGACCGAGAAGCTCCAATCATTTTGGGGAGGCCATTCTTAGTCACCTCGAAGGCACTTATTGACATGGAGCTGGGTGAGATGACTGTTAGAGCGCATGGAGAAAAGGTTACTTTCAAGGTGTATACTGGGAAAGAGCACATAACTAAGGTTGAAGAGTGCTCTATGATCGAATGTGTCAAACAAGAACATGGAAGTAAAGTAAATGACGTGTGTGAGCAGAGTGGAACAAGATAGCAATGGCACATCACATGTGAAGTTGAAGATGGGTTCTCTCAAAGAAAGGAAGAAAGCAAAGGTTCGTCGTAAGAAGAGAAGACATAAATGCTGGAAGTGAGCTAAAAGTGTCGTCGTACCACGACGTTAACTAAGGCGCTTCTCGGGAAGCGACCCAAGTTTGTACTTGTATTATTTTATTTATAGTGTCACGTAGTTTTTGTTTTTATTTTGTCATTTTTGTAGGTGTTGGGAGTGCGAAACGAGATGTAATCGACGTGTTTTAGTCTGGTTTGCACCTTGAACTAACGTCGTACTATGTCTCACTCGAAGAGGACCTCGTCAGGGATTTGAGGCGCTTTAAAGCATGCCCCGCGCTTGGTATCACGCGAGGGACAAGAATTTCGTGCGGAAGAAATTTTCAGGCGCCTTGGTGGCGCGCCGCGGGTGGAACCGCGGCTGGGGTGGTTTCGCAATTTCTGTACTCCTTTTTGAGTTATTGGCCGCACCCCTACTTATTGTTGATGACTTGTTAGGGGAAGTCTGAGTACCCCATGTTGTATGGAAGCTTGAACGAGGCTCGCACTCTAGGGAAGTTTCTTCTACCTTGCACTTTATTATTTTTACACTGAGGACATTGCATTGTTTAAGTGTGGGGTGGGGAAAATTCCTTTTATTTTTGAGGTTACTGATGCATGTACCGTTAGGAGTTTTATTTTGTCACTTTACATTTTTGCTTCCTTTTTAGTATTTGCTTTTGTTTTAATATAAAAAATTTATAAAAAGATTTTCTTTTTAGTCTTTGTTAGTGGTACATGTCATCTACCCCGTGGTTTTTCTTATGACCTCGGTTCTTTTCCACGGGGAGGCCTTTGAACCGGGTTATTTTTTATTTTTCAGGATTAGTATAGTATTAGTTGTTAGGTGGCCCTAGACGAAGAAATAGATTTCATGCTAGGTGCCTTTGATTTGTTTGATACCGGTGGACTTGAACTTATTGCATGTGATACTTGTGGTGTTGTTTTTGTTTTAAAACTGTGATTCATGCCTAGAAAAAATTGAATGACCCTCTTGAGATGCTTGAGTCCACTCACTTGACTTTGTTGTGAACCTTTGTGCATGAGTGCTTAAATTCCCACAAGTTGCACCCTATTTGCTTGATTGAGAGTTGTGGTGGAGCTATTTTGGGTAGATCGTGTGCAATGTGTGTTGTGAGGCATATTTTTATTGTACTCCATGTTGCATATTGGTGTCTAGAACTTGCCCCGTGTGTGTGCCAAGCGAAATTCTAGGTTCGCTCTAGTCGGGAGATGATACAGGCTTTCTTGATTTGCCTTCTAGCCATTAATTGCCTACCCTTTTATATGCACCTTGGACTTGCTTTGTGACCATATTGACCTTTTTATTGGCACCCACACCACGAGCCTACCCACTTGTTCTAAATTGCTTTCTTTTGACCCTTTACTCCTTAAGCACTTTAAGTGAAAATTTGATATTATGTGGAGTTGTGGTTGAATGTTGGGGGGCTTTTGAGTGGAACCAATGAGGGGAATACTTGATAAATTGTGAAGTAGTTGAAGGAGCATTGGCAAGGTTTGGAAAGAATTGAAAGAGGAAAAAAAAAGAGAATATCCATCCTTGCTAGTGTGTGCTTAAAAGAAAAACTACTACTTTGTGGAAAAGGTGTGTGAAGAAAAAATTTTGTTGGTTAGGTGAAGTGGTTGTTGGTTTTGAGGAGATGTGTGCTTTCATTGTATTGTGATGTATTAAAGTGCTTAGTGAGGTAGTCACTATTATCCATATGTATCCTATCAGCCCCTTAGCCTACATTACAACCCTTTAAAGTCCTAGTTAATCCCGATTGGAGTGAGCCAACATTAGTGGAGTCCTACATTACAGGCAGGCCTATGGTACATCATGTGTGACATGTGAGCTTTTCATGAGAGTGAGTGAATTATTTCTATGCTATTGTCCCCGTTCTATTCTTGATATTCATTGTTGTGTGTGATATTTGGGGGACACTGTCTTGCTTCATTATTGGTGAAGGCACACGGTATACATGAGATAGGTGAAGTCGTGACTTCTTGGTTGAGTAGGTAGGGGTGACTTTGTGGGAGCATGGTTGCAATGAGTCGAGTTTGTGCAGTTGAGTTGGCTTGGGGTGGTTGTTCCCATGTTTTGATGTTTGATATATTATTGGCATGTTTGTTGGGCCCATAGTAGTCATGTATGCATTTGTTCAATGGTCGGTATCAACCATAGTCATCGGCAGAGCTGTTCTACCTAGGTTGGGATGTTATTTATAATTGCTCCAGGGCGAGCAAAGGTTCAAGTGTGGGGTGGTGATGTTTGGCATGTTATGCCTATATTCCCTTAATATTTCCTCACGTTTGAATACTTTATTCGCCCATTTTCTAGTTGACGAATGTGATTTTGCACTGATTTTGTGTCGTGTGACTTGTAGGATGTTGTGAGGTGCAATTGGAGCTTTGAAGAGCATAATCGAGCAAGAAAGGATTGAATTTGGATTGAGGATTAGATCGAGCATGCGAAGGCACGGAACGAAGCAAGCTGCGAACGACGAAAGCAGAGAAATTGGCCTGGCGCCATGAGTGGCGCGGGGCGCCCACTGCAGCACCCAAATTTCTTCCGCATTTTGGGATGCGGGGCATGGCCGTTACATGCAAGATTCGACGTCCTCTGCTTGGTTCCACGCAGTTTGAGGCGCGGGGCGCCAGCCATAGCGTCCCTGGAGCATTTTTGGATTTCCTATTACGTCTAGGCTTAGGCGTAACTATTTGCTAGGCTTTTGTAAACATTATAAATACTCTTCAACTTAGTTTTTGAGGGGTGTTCAGACTTTGGAGCAAATTTGAGAGCTCATAACATCTTGAACAAGGGTTTTTCTTCCTTCCATTAATTTATTACATCATTATTTCATCGAATCCTTGTGCTGTTATTATGAGTAAGCGTAGCTAAATATATCGTTCTAGGGTTAGAGCGAATTCATGAAGGTTGAGGTTTGAATGTTGATTTCCATGAATTGAATTCCAATTACAGATTGTTTATTCTTTCTTGATCATAATTGTTTGATTATAACGGTCGAATAATTGAACACTATCTACGGTTCTTAGATTAAACTCGACAGAGGGAATTTATGAACGCACATAAGAAAGAATAGGGCTTTATTGTGAACCTGGGCATCGGGGAATCAATTTGTGGGTAGGATAGACAAATACCTATTCACCTTGCCTAGCTAAATACAGAGTTCGTTAATGCGTGCATGTGATTTAACTCCATAGACATATAGGCATTAGAGTAGCTTGCATAGACCGTGAAGAATCGATAGGTTTTTACGGGTACAATTAACCTGTTAGTTAGCAATCTTGGGACTTAAGAAGTAGAATCAATAGGATAACTCAACTGGATTGGTCGCAGCTCTAACCCTGGACCGTCTCCTTATTACTGATAACAACTAATTTTTGCTCCATTGTTTGAATTCACTTCTATCATTTTAATTACTATCTTTGTAGTTGATAATATTCTCACTATTGGAAAAGATCCCTGAATAGTTGTTAAGAAATTGTTTGTTAGGAGTCCAGTCTAAATAGTCCTCGTGGGAACGATACTCTACTTATCACTTTATTACTTATCGACCACGTATACTTGCGTGTGCGGTTGGAGCAACATTAATGTCTTTGAGTAAGGCATCAGCAATTGAGACCACGCAAACATCAACTCGTCCTTTGTGTTGTGGGAATACAACAGTCCCTAAAAAGCTGGTGACAAAAGCAAGTACCCTTCGTTCTTGCCAATCTGCTTGGTTAATGCTGAAATAGTCTTCGGATTCTTGAAATGCTTCTCCATACCTAAATTTAATGTAGAGGGAAGTTAGAGAAATTCTCCACTGCCTTATATTGTCTGTGCATAATTAAGGTTTAAACCCTACCATTTCGAAGAATTCCTCGGGTGTAATGCTCTTAGGGATCAAGACTTCTTCACTTTCAAATGGTAATTGAGTTAACCCGCCTATTTCCTCCAATAATGGTGTCAACTCTACACTCCCAAAGTGAAAAACTGCTCGGTCTACATCCCAATAGTGTACTGCTGCTTCTATCATCCCTTCCACTACAGTATGCTCTATTAGTGAAATCATATTACCTAACACTATTTTGACTCGGTCTTTTTGATCTATGCTTAGGTACCCCCACCAATCTCTAAGCAACTGGGGGATTTAAGCAACCATGTCAAATGTTCTAGTGGTCATGATCTTTTGGAAAAAAAGGAAGGGTGATAGGAAAAAGGGAGAAGAAAAATGCCTGAGATTCGCTTTATTGTGAGCAAAATGATCAACGTGTGGCACAAGCTTTTGAAAACAATGCAACAGAGAATATGAAGAGATGTGTCGTTGTGGGTTGAGAACCCTTTAGACACTTTAGACGGAAGCTGCTAGTAGACTTTTGACATGCCAAGGATGTCAAGTCTTTATATAATGTGTAAAGGATAAACGTGCGTTATGTGTCATCCCATCTATCGAGCGGCCATTTCTGCTTCGAATTGGGTTGTTAATGCTCCTTAGGTTACCATTTAAGCCTTTGAATAGCATTGAATACAGAACGATTCCAATTCTTTGGGGATAAACGGTTGTTTCTGATTCAATTTAGGCTTTTAATGCCTCTTAGATAACCTTTGTGCCTTTGAATGGCATTTAATACAGACTAGTTCTGACTGTTTATGAATAAATAATCATTTCTGATCCAATTTGGGCTTTTGACGCCTCTTAGGTTACCTTCGTGTCTTTGAATGGCATTGAATACACAATAATTCCGACTGTTTATGAATAAATAATCGCTTCTGATTCAATTTGGCATTTGAAGCCTCTTAGGTTAACATTTAAGCCTTTGACTGGCATTGAATACAGAATAATTTCGACTGTCTATGAACAAACAATCCTTTCTGATTCAATTTGGGCTTTTAACGCCCATTGGGTTACCTTCGTGCCTTTGAATAGCATTGAATGCAGAACAATGCCAACTGTTTATGGATAAACAATCATTTCTGATTCAATTTGGGCTTTTAACGCCCATTGGATTACCTTCGTGCCTTTGAATGGCACTGAATGCAGAACAATGCAAATGAATGGTCCACATTTTGCACGTTTGATCTTTTAAGAAAATGCAAATAAATCATGTTTAACGCTCCCTGGGGTCAAAAATCCGTTCGGATTGTTTGAACAAGTTGGCCTATTGGACTTGAGAACAAGTCGACTAATGATATGTCATGATGTATGATTCCTAGCGCCGCTACTAAAGAATGGAGTTAGCTAGACCGGGTTTTATTATCCTCCCAAGTGGACGGCTCGGGAGCGGGAACGTCTCTGACCAAATAGATTCCAAGTCGTTCCCCCTAAAGGACTTTTTATGTGAGGGAAGAGGTGGTTGTAACACCGTGTTTTCAACGCACGATTTAGAAAGTTGCCAGGAGTGGCGGAAGGTATGCATGCACAAGTTAAAAATGTATGAGTTTTGAAAGAAATGCACAAGTCAACCTCGGGAGTGGAAGTAAAACTAACACATGAAACAACGAGTCAGTGGAGAGAAAAGAGGGGAAAAGACCTCCCAAGTCTTTAAATAAGAATAAGGGACAAGACCAAGTCAACCTTTAATTAACTTAAGTGAGGACTGAAGTGTAGTCATTAAAAACTTGTGGGCAAAATAAATATTTTCGGATTTACAAAAACACCCCAATTTTCAAATTTTCAATCTCCCTCCTTCCCACCTACTTTTACACTCTCTCTCATATTTCAAATTATTTCAAACTTAATTCTCCCACTTCTCTTCTTTCTCTCTCTTTTTTTCTTCTTCCTTCTTCTTCTTTCTTCTAGCTTTCTTTTCAAATTTTATTTCATCACCATCCACGTTATTTTTCTTTCTTGTTCTTCGTATCAATTTTATTTTTCTTTGTTCTTCTCCGTTTTCTTTCTTCCCGTTTCATTTTTTTTAAGTTCTTTTTTTAATTCTAGTCGTTTTACACATCTTTTCAGATGTGTAAACATATTTTCTGTATGTTTATACAATTTTGGAGATGTTTTCACGAATGGAAAAGATGTGTACACATCTCGTACACATATAATAATATGCGTACACATCTCATCTGATGTGTACGCATATTATTATATGTGTACGAGATGTGTACACATATTAATAATATGTATACACATCAGACGAGATGTGTACACATCTTAATTATATGTGTACACATTTCAAATGATGTGTACACATCCTTTTATTGGAGTGGTGGAGGGTGGTGGGGTGGTGGTGGAGGGTGGTGGTTGCTGGTGGAGGGTAATAGAAGGTGGTGGTGGGTAGTGGAGGGTAGTAGGAGGTGGTAGAAGGTGGCGGTGAGTGGTGGAGAGTGGTGGTGGAATAGTGGATGGGTGGGGGCCGGATGGGGGGTAAGGGTCGATGGGGGTGGGTGATAAGAGGTGGGGGCTTTGTGTAAATAAAAAAACTTGAGGGGCTTTTAAAATGTTAGTAATTAGTACTAATCTTAAAAGTGTCCCTTTTACCTATTTTTTGAGACTTGAGTCCTAAAAAACTATTTAAAGACTTAGGAGTCTCTCTCACCCAAAAATCCCAAGTCAGTGTTGAGCTAATAATTTTCATATGCAAAGCATATCATGTTTTATAATGCAAGGAACCTCTTTTGTGCGGAGGTAGACCTAACAAGATCAATACACATAATATGCATGATAGGCGTCATATGATGACGCTTTTGGACGAGGTTGGCTAATGGACTTTAACATGCCAAGGATGTTAAGCCTTCCTAATTTTGATTATGGTATTTAAAATTGAACGAGTATTTTGCGTCATCCCATTTGTTCTCATAACCCAAAAAAAATGAATGAAAAATAATTTTATTAAATAAATGTAGAAATACCACATTTTCTCTTTTTAGGTAAATAGGAATAAATAAGTGATCTTGTTACATTAAAAGTAAAAGAAATTAATTTAAAGTCTATGATTTTGTTTACATAAAAGTAGAAAAAAAATTAGCTTCGTTCATGACCCAAAAATACTTTTATAAAATAATTGGTTTTGTTGTATAAATATAGGAATAATGATTTTAGGTAAATAGGAATAAATAATTTGTTTTGTTACACAAAAGTAGAAAAAATTAATTTAAAGTCTTAAGTCTTTGTGACTTGAGACAACCTTCAACCAAAATAAATAATTAGATGATCCACACTTTTGAGAACAAATGATCTACATTAGACACGTTCAATTTTAAATAAATGCTCACGTAGCACATTTAAACGTCCTTAGGGTTAGAAACCCATTTGGCTCGTTCAAATATGGTGAACTAATAAACTTAGACCTGAGCCGAAGTCAAAATGGTCCTAGATATGACATGATGAATGATCCCTAAAAAGAGTCTTCAATAAGAGTTGGCTAATCTAGACAAGGACATGGTTCTCCTAGGCGGACAACCAAGGGGTGGGAACGTTTGGAATCGTTGGTTGGACCACGGACCAACTATACCCCCAACCGCTCCCTCTAAAAGGTTTTTGAGAGTGAAACGGTTGTGAGATCCACGTAACCGCTTATGGTGTGTGCAAGTGTAATCTTTCCAGGAATGGAGGAAATGTGAGTGACATAAATAAAATTAAGAAAATATAACCAAACAATTGAAAGAATAGAACCCCAAAATTTGAAAATTCAAAAATAAACTTTAATCCTGCAAAAAGGAGAGGAAGAAAAGTTAGTATTGTAATAAATGACAAGAAAATAAAGCAAGTAATGTGAAACGACCTCGGTCAGTCGTTTCGGAAGTTAGGACTCCGATTGGCGTGCCGATAATTTTAAAATATTTGTAAGGTTCATTAGGACCTGTCTGTAAAATTTGCATTAAATCAGGTATTGATGTTAATTCATTATTTGAGTTTATTACGTATGTTTGAATATATTTTAACGGTAAAAACTGGGATATTAGACATCGTTTTAATAAGTTCAACTGATAGTTTAAAGGGTCAATTGGACCCCGATATTGGAATTGATTATATATCCGTACTCAGTGAGTTATGGGCAACATATAAATGTAATTTATTTAGGGTTTGGTTATGTGACCATAAATCCTGTACTTAGGCCTGGCCTGCGTATTGCGTATGCGAATAGGGTATCAGGTTCCTAATTGGATTGCCCTAAGATGTGAGGAATGATGCCTTTAGCCTAACTTGATATATTTTTCTGCTTATTGAATAGAGTGGGATCGTTTGGCAATGAAGCCAAAGGATAAAGCGGTTGTTGATTAGCAATGCTAACTTTCGGAAGAGGTAAGTGTTTGTATCAATTTCTTTGGAGGCCCTTGGCCTCGTGGATATTCTACCACGTGTTCCTTGCCTGTGCAGCTGCCTATAGGCGTACTCATTATGCCTTAGCTTGGAATTTACATTGTATATTATATGTTATGCCCTGTGGTTGGTATTGCATTGAGCATATGAGCATCGCACTCTGGTTTTGAGCATTGCATATACTTCCCGGTTGGCGATGAGAGTCCTGCACCGGTGAAGGGTCATTATTGCATATACTTTCCGGTAATCGATGAGAGTCCCGAGCCTGTGAAGGGTCATCATTGCATATACTTTCCGGTAATCGATGAGAGTCTCGAGCCGGTGAAGGGTCATCATTGCATATACTTCCCGATAATCGAGGAGAGTCCCGAGCCGGTGAAGGGTCATTACTGCATATACTTCCCGGTAATCGATGAGAGTCCCGAGCCGGTGAAGGGTCATCATTGCATACACTTCCCGGTAATCGATGAGAGTCCCGCGCCGGAGATAGGTATCATGCATATGTGACTGCATTGCATCGTACCGCATTCATCCCATTTCATTGCACCACATACTACCTATTGTCCGTATGGTGTTGTGTTTTATGTATGTGGTATGTATACTATGTCGTGGACATATCTCAGTTTGTCTATATATTTCTGGCTCGTATTCTGGGTTGCGGGGATCGAGTTTCACGCCGCAACTTTATGAATATATGGATCGGGTTGCACTTCGCAACGGTATAAATATATGGATCGGGTTGCACGCCGCGACAGTATGAATATATGGATCGGGTTGCACGCCGCAACAGGATGAATATATGGATCGGGTTGCACGCCGCAACAGGATGTATTTCTGATTGTTGATACGTTCGGGATACCTATATGTTCTGGCTATCTTACATTCCTAGTTGTTGATGAGTTTGTGATTCCATACGTGTTTCTAGTTATTATCTGGCTCTGCCTTTTCATAATTTAAATAAGAGGAATTTAGTTTATCTGTTTCTTTCCTCCCTGGCTAGCTAACCTATTCTTTGAGGTGGCTAGTCTGCCCCACTTATTGAGTCCTTTTGACTCACCCTTATTTGTTGTTTGTTTCTGTCTATCTACTTCATTTCGGCAGGTTCGCTCAAGGATTAAGTTCGCCACATTGTTCAGTAGCGAAAACGACTTCAGCTGTCAGTGTGAGCCAGCTTTTATTCCGGATGGCCACCGGTTTATTGTTTATTATTTCAGTTGCATTTTACTCCCTTTAGGAGGTATCTGTCTTCTTTCGTACTCTTAGATGTCTAGTCTGGATAACCCTAAACTTAGTATGTTCGGTAGTCAGCTGTAATTTCTTTTGTACAGCTTGGAGGTATCAGTATGTCTGTGATTTTTTTAAGTCTTGTTATTATTTATAAATTGGATTATATTTATTTTTCTAATTTAATTGGTAAGGGTTCGCCCGACGGGTCTAGGGGAGTATGTCGGGTGCCCGCACGGCCTAGCCGGATTTTGGGTCGTGTCATAATGAATCCCAATTTAAAGTCTGTTATGGTTTGAACCTTGACATCCCCAGCGGAGTCGCCATTCTGTCGCATCCTATTTTTTACTGAACCGGTTAAAGTTCGATAAAGGGCTCAACTTATTGGGTAACTCACGGGTAAAGAGTTGGAGTCGCCACCTGACATATTTTTTAACTAGGCGTATTAGGGCACCTATTTTGTTTCTAGGTAATTTTAGAATTAACTCCGAAAGTTAGTCTACGAACCAGAAATCTAGGTAAGGGTTCAAGTTAACCCGAGTGGAAGGGGTTAGGCACCTCTCAGGCTCCATCAAATGTGGTTTACCGGCCGGACAAAATAATTGGGATTCTTAAGCAAATAATTAAACTAACTAAGCAATAAAAATATTTGAATATTAAACTACGGCATGCAAATTTAAAGACAAGTAATAAATATTTGTTCCTTCTAATAACTAAGCTTTGTCCAAATGTGCCTTGGAAAATAAACAAACAAGTTAGTAAGAATTGCCAACAAAATGAAATTAAATAAAGTCAATGATTTTGGATATTTTGTCCTTTTTCGAAAGTGTCACCTTTTTGTAATTCCACCACGATGTTCCTTGCAGAATGTGAAATGAATTAATACGATAATTAATAAAGCAAAATAATAACAATAATAATAAATACTGATAATAATAATTAGCAATATTAATAAACAACAATAATGAAAATAAAAGGAATTCTTCTAATTATTCTCTTCCAAAATAGACCGTAGTATCCCATCCAATTTTACCTCGTAAAAATATAAAGAAAATAAGTTAGTATTAATAATAATAATAATAATAATAATAATAATAATAATAATAATAATAATAATGAATATAAAATAATAATAAAACGAAGGGGAAAATGGATTTTATAAAACTGTAGGCTCAGGTATGTATGAATCGGCTAGAGGTTAGGGGCGTCGGTACGGCCGCAAACACGCCGGCCGGTCGTGTTGCCATGCCAAGTGCCGGTCCACCACTCCATCACCGGCTCGTTTTGCAATTACGGCTCATACATGTCATCATAGCCTATTTGTTTTAGGGACACGGGGACGAGATTGTTTAAGTGTAGTATCCACTCGAATCAGTCAACAGGCCTCAAATAAATGATTATTTTCCTTGGCCAAAAGTGTAATATCATGTTACAATCAGTCCATTTCGCAAAATCAACAACAAGGCGCAATACAGTCCAAAAATTAGCATAAACAGACGTCACAAACAGCTATCAAGGACCTGTACTACTAAAAATGACAAAGTCAGCTAGTCAAACAAAACATTCGTTGGTCAAAGAGATTTAACAAAGTATAATATCGGTGTATCCAAACGACAGCAAGACAAAAGCATAGAGAAAGAAGGAATCGAATAGTTGAAGCCCCTGAAATCAATTCAGGATGCCTAATTCACTGTTCAAACGACGGGGTGATCTGTGAAATCGTTTTAAAGCGCATCGCTAGAAAGCAGGAAATAGATCTGCAATTCCAGTGAACAAATTTCGGTGAAACAGTGTAACCACGAAGTAAGGACCAAAACAAGCTAGGAACATCTCTGATGTCACAACGATGGCGTGGAGAGAGAAGGGGAGCGTTTGCCAAACAGAGTTCTGTTGGCGTCGCTGCGACCCTGATTAGACTTCCGATTGCCGTTGTCTCGGCGGCGTTTCTGCTAATGGCACCGCTATTTCCCTCACCCCTTTGCACCGATCTCCCCTAATCCTGATTCTTCGGCTTCTGTTTGATTATGTGTGGGTGTTTGTCGTAAGATCTGTTTTTGGGCGGAATGGATGGTGGCGTGGGTTCTATTTGGATTTCTGGTGGGCGTCTGTGTATATGTGTTGTGACAAGTTTGTGAGGAGGAGACGCGAGGAGGACTATGTTGATGGAGAAGGAGAAATGTAGGTGTGGTGTTCGTATGGTGTTGTATGTGTGGGTGATGTATGTGGGTTTGTGTAGACAATGGCTTTTTAGGTGTAACAATGAAGGAGAAGGAGAGGGCTGTCTGAGATGTGTGTATTTGTGTGTTTTTTCTGAGACAGTGAAGGCGATCACTTTTTGATGTGGGGGTCTGCTCGTGTGTCCTTGGCTGATGATTGTTCTGTTCGTGTGGGTGTGTGTGATACTATGTGTGTCGTGGGGAAGAAGACAAGGAAGGAGTTGTGGGTTTGTGCGTGTGTATCTAGTATATGCTGATTGTTTCAAAAAGTTATATAACACAACTTTTTTTTGAAAAGAACTGTTGGGGAATTGACATAATTTAGGGATGAGTAGGAAAAGATCAAGGGGGATTTAGAAAAGATTAAGAGAAGATTAGGGAGGGATTTTAGGGATTTTGAGAAGATTGGAGAGTGATGACCTTGGACGGTTTTTGAGAAAAAAAAAAAGGATATGTGGAAAACGTACATGGACCCTTCTTTGTTCTAGGTTCAAGATGGAATAAGACATTTGTAACAATTTTAAAGAATTCAAATATGAATATTAAAATTGAAAAATGGATTGATATACTCAATTGGACTAAAAATTAACTTAAAGGTGCTCAGTAAAAAAAATATAAATAATAATATATACTACGTATAAAAGTGGGAAAATACTCATATAAATAATTGAGGTCAAATTAAAGTATTTAGGAATAAATAATAACAAATTGTTATAAAACTTTATTTTAAGCAGTAAATTACGCAAATAGTCATCTTTACTCAAATAGCCCGAATGACGTAAATTATGCTATAATAATCGCAATTAGAATATATAATATATAAATAGGGAATACCACACGTAAAATGCACACATAAAAAAATTAAAATTTAAATTAAACTAATCAAATAACTACATATATTTGTTAAAGCTACAATTATCTATTAAATGCTATAATTGTACTAAAATTGCACAAACAGCTATATTTTGAAAAATAGCCTAAATAATGTAAAATTACTTAATATAGCCACATTTAGGTATGTGATATATAGGTAGGGGATAACGCACGTAAATGCAGGCTTTCTAATGCACATTTTGCACCAATAATCAAATTGCACCTTTAAGTTAATTTATAGCCAATTTTAGAAAAAGGAGGGACAAAATTGGGTGTCAACAGTTAACAACACGAGTTTCACACACAATTAAATGATCTTTCACTACATTACGCTACAAATGAACATTGGACTTTTCACAACTAACTATCAGCGAGAAAACAGGGAAAACAGGAGTTCGGGGGATGTTCTTTCTAATCCGTCAAGCAGTGAACTGCAGCGCCACAGGACTACGCCACTACTGCCCGTGCCACGTTGCCTCAATTTCACCACCTCACCGATGTATAGCCTATAATCTGCAGCACACCACCGCTACGCCTTTGCCATTACCAAAGAACAAGCCTCACTGTTCAGTCCCCTCGTCACAACCCATTGCCCTCCGTCGTCACTGCTTCAGTAATCACATACACCCATCGCAACACCTCCATGGATTCACCACCAATGGTTTCAAATCATAGCCCCCATGCCATTGTGAAACATCTCCGCAAAGCAAACCATCAGAGCAGCATCGTTGCACACGCCTCGCCACCACGAGCCAAGCGACTACCCGATACACACTAACACACGCTGCACCATCACAGTCACACATATCACCAAAAAAAATCAACTACACACCACTGCCTCCCAAATTAACAAAAACAACCTCGCCACCTTTACAACGCTGCTGCATCACCCCAAACGTTACCACCACTATCGACTCATCACCATTATCATCCTAGTATCATCCCTATATCACCATAGCCATTCGAATCTATCTATTCTTGTTCTAACATAAACGATTCCAATTGGGATAGTTTCAACTAGAAAAGAAGAGAATGGAGAGGAAAAAGGCCGAGAAAAATCGACGAAATAAAACCCTAGAAAGCTGCCGCCCCCTTTTGATTGGAGGAAAAATATTCAGTTCAAACGAGTTCCAAAAACGACATGAGGAGAGTGAGATGAAGCCGAGGATATAAAGTTTCTCCAGAAAATATAAAGTTCGCCGGAAAAGGGTCCAACCGAATTTTGAACTCCGATCTACAAGAAATGGTGGAGAGTTTGAAGAATCGAAGCATGGATCGGGAATGAGGAGGTCTAGGTGAGTTGGTTGATGTAAAATTTTGGCCGAAAAGTGGGTGGTCGGTGGCAAGTCGACAGAGGACTCCGACGGCAGGCGAAATTGGGCAACATTTGTTCTGGATTTTGGGGAAAACTTAACTAAAATAGCAAAAAATAGTTTTATACATAGGAATAGGGCCGTGTCGGATTGTATATTTGGCCAGTTTAGAGGGGCAATTTGGCCTACAATATTGGACTGGATATTCTTCATTTAAATGGACTATTTGAATATAAACTAACTTATATCTACCACAATTAGCATAATTAATTAACTAATACGCGATAAATTTTTTGACTAGCACAAAAGGAAAGTCAACTAAGTGTTACTCACAAATACAATCATTTTTTCTTTTTTAATAGTTTTTCTTCCTAATGAAATAGCTAAAATTAAAGAAAAAATGAAGGAAAACAGCCAAATATCATGTGGTAATTAAAATTACTAAATTATGCAATTTTAATTTGGTGCTAAAATAAGGTGATTACAGCTGCCCTTCTTTGTTCGGGAACATGAAGAGTTTTCGGACAAAGACGTAATCAACAACTAATTTTGGATTTTTTGTTCTAGCCAAGAGCATGCTCTTCAAAATGGTGACTGTACCCGGACTACAAGGCTACCTACATATCCTCGGACTAAGGGATTGGGTCAAGGTAGTTCCTCACAAGCGGCATCATGAGACTGCCGCTTCTTATTTAGACAACATAGACACTTTTAGACAAAAACTAGACTACTACCAAATACTTAGACTCACTAAGATTGATACTAGACGCTTCTACCCACACTAGGACTGACTCGATATACTGCTAGACACACTAGGCACTGTTGCTGCTGGTTGCCGGTTGGAGGTCGTTGCTTTACAAGGAAAATGGAAATTATAATATTGAAAATGTAACATTACAATTCCTAGCCTAAGTCATCATGCCTCCCGAGTGAGCTTCTTGGTTCTTGCTCTCCTCGCATTGTTGAAAATAAACCCCCGGTTTGGTTTCGGGTAGGTCTTGTATCTGTCGAAAATAAAACCACCGTTCTGGGCTCAGGTGGGTCTTGGATACTTGATTTTCTTGAAATGAATTCTCTCGTTCTTTAGGTAGGCGCCTGGACTTTCTTGAAATGAATTATCTCATTCTTCAAGCAGGCACCTAGACTTTTTGAATAACTTTCCTTATTGTTCTGGTGGGTGCCTCGACTTCTTGAAATAAATTCCCTTGTTGTTCAGGTGGGTGCCTAGACTTCTTGAAATGGATTCCCTAATTCTTCATGTGGGTGCCTAGACTTCCTGAAATAGATTCTCTCATTTTCAGGTGAGCGCCTAGAGTTCTTGAAATGAATTCCCGCGTTCTTCAGGTGGGTGCCTGGACTTTTGAATAACTTCCCTCACTGTTCAGGTGGGTGCCTAGACTTCTTGAAATAAATTCTCTTGTTGTTTAGATGGGCGCCTAGACTTCTTGAAATAAATTCCCTCATTCTTCAGGTTGGCGCCTAGACTTTTTGAAATGAATTCCCTCATTCTTCAGGTGGGCGCCTAGAGTTCTTGAAATAACGTCCCTCCTTTTTCTTTCCCATTCTTTCCCTCTTCCTTCTGGTCTTTCTTTACTCCCGGAGTTTCTCATATTCCTTTTTGTGCCCCCTTGATGGTTCTTTCGTGGTGAAAATTCTTGACGCGTCATTCTTGCTATCGAGATGTGATGCTTACTTCCATTATTAAAGCGGGTCCTGATTGTGCTCTGCTACAACTGCAAAAAGGTAAACAATTTTTTTGCAAAACTTTCTTTTGCTCGTTTTGATGTTATTTGATAGTCGAAAGTGGAAAAATTTCTAGACAAAGGACTCTTGACGAGAGATGTCCTTTAAAAGATGAAAATGATGACCTATATAGACATGACATGCATTTCGTCCTCAAAACCTGATCCATTCACAACAATTCTTCCTCGACCTTTCCCTCAATTTAAACATTCAGAAATGACTACTTACCAAGCCCGGCTTGATAACAAATATAACATCCCTCATTCGGCTAGTGGTGCCCCATTTGGAGTTTTCATTACCTAACCTCTCTCTTTGTTCTTTTGTCTCACTGTCTTATGGCACCCTTTCAGGTTTTCACCAACAAGACTTCATTTTTTCTTTTCTTTTTTATTTTCCTCAATTTCTTCATTCTATCTTTCCCCATGGGCTTGTTAATGTTTCATACTTCATTATGATGATGTCCAGACAGAAATGTTGCTTCCTGCTCGGCTTCTCATTCTCAAAATTGATCAAAAATGGTTTTATAACTCGAGAACATCTCAAGGAACAACAAAGATTGCTCTTTAAAAAAAATAAAGAACTTCTGCCCTAGTTTAGTATAAACCGGGGCGCTTTGAGTTTCCTTCCTGATTTCGAGACTGATATGCCAAGCATCTTAAGAAACATGTGAATAGATGGTGTAAAAATATAGATGTTTGTTTTTATATTATTTTTATTTTATTTTATTTATAGAATAAAATAAAAATAAACGTATGCCCCAGTTTAGCATAAAATAGGGATTTGAATTTCTTTTTTACTTTAGCCAAAACTCTGAGGCAAGATTTTGCGTTGATATGAGATAAAGAAAAATGAACTTTCCCCTATTTTGAAACTAGGGAATTTGAGAACTTCACCTGATATCACCGCACCCGAATGGTTGCCTACATATCCTTTTGAGAGGAATCAGGTCAGACGTAGCTCATGCAATTTAATGCCAAATTTTGAAGTTTTTTTTTCTTTCCTCTTTTAACTTCATTTCAGTGAAATTACATCGATCCCAATGGAGGGTTTACCAAATAAATACAAGGCTAACAAAGGAATAAAATGTTTTGGATACAAAACAAAAGCTTTCATCCTTTCGGTCCGAGAATGTCTGGCCAACAAAAGGTCAACTTGGAACATCAAATGTAGTACCTCTTGATCGCGTCTGCATTAACGATCATTTCAGCCATGGTTGCTTCGATGTCCGTTAAGAATAAAGCACCACGGTCCTTGCCAATTTGGAGCAAACTTGCCCTTGGCTTCTTCTTGATGTGGAAAGATGCGCTTCAAGACTAATTGACCTTCACTGAACTTGCGTTGGCGCACTTTCTTGTTGTATGCTTTTGTCATTCTCTTCTTATATAGTTGACCATAACAGACTGCATTTAGCCTTTTCTCGTAAATCAAAACCAATTGTTCCAAGCGGGATTTGACCCATTCAGTATTCTCGATCTCGGCTTCAACAATGATTCTCAAGGATGGTATTTTGACTTCCACCGGAATGACTGCCTCGGTTCCATACACCGTTCGTATGGAATCGTGCCTATTGAGATGTGCATAGTTGTGCGATAGCCTAGAAGAGCGAATATCAACTTCTCATGCCAATCTCGGGATCCCTCCACCATTTTTCGAAGGATCTTCTTGATGTTCTTGTTTGCCGCTTCGACCGCACCATTTGCTTTTGGTCGATAAGGTGTGGAATTTCTATGTATAATTTTGATCCTTTCACATACATCCCTCATCAAATGACTATTGAGATTAACCCCATTGTCAGTGATGATGGTATTGGACATACCAAATCGACAAATGATGTTCGAGTGAACAAAGTCAACCACAACTTTCTTGGTTACTGACTTGAATATCGCCGCCTCCTCCCACTTGGTAAAATAATCAATGGCGACCAAGATGAATCTATGCCAGTTCGACGCCTTTGGTTCTATCGTGCCAATGACATCCATCCCCCATGCTTAGAAAGGCTAAGGAGTGGATATTGTGTGGAGCTCTAAGGGAGGCGAATGTATCAAATCGCCGAGCACTTGACATTGGTGGCATTTTCGCACAAACCCTATGCAATCTCGCTCCATGGTGAGCCAGAAATAGCCTGCTCTTAAGATCTTCTTTGCTAGAACATAGCCGTTTATATGTGGCCTAAAAATTCTAGAATGTACCTCATTAAGAACTCTCGAGGCTTCTTGCGCGTCCACACATCTCAACAATCCCAAAGCTAGAGTTCTCTTGTACAGTACCCCTCCACTCAGAAAGAAACCATTTGCAAGACGACAGAGGGTTCTTTTTTTATTGCTCTCAGCCAGTTCTGGGTATTCTCCATTCTTGATGTAGTTTTTAATGTCCAGGTACCGGACTTGAATCTCAAGTGGATCAATGTGTGTTTGGTCTGTATGACTAAGCATTGATGCTAATGTGGCCAAAGCATCGGCTAACTCATTATGCGTTGTTGGGACGTACCTAAATTCAATAGAATCAAATCTTTGGCAAAGATCTTCAAGACATTGCTTATACATGATGAGTTTTGCATCTCGAGTTTCCCATTCACCCTTTATTTGATGTACTAGTAGGTCAGAATCTCCGAGCACTAGCATTTATTTGATGTCTATGTCTATCGCCATAAGTAGACCCATGATGCAAGCTTCGTATTCTTTCACTCTCGACTTATTTTCAAGTGGTTCTAACTCCCCATTTATTTCATTCTCGACTCCCTCTTCATCATATTCTTCCTCAAAACTTCCTTCATTATTAGTCTCTTCCATGTCATCTACTTCCTCAATTGTCACTTCATAATCATCCCACCCCCCATCATGTATTTTCTTAATTTTTGGTTGATTCATTGAGACCAAGTTAAACTGTGTATTTAGATCAGGGCGTGATTTCAACATGCATGTCATATTATTAAGGCCATCAGAAACATAGCTGCAGAAAGAAATAAGAAACAAAAATTAGGAAAGTGAAGAGACAGAATATATAGACAAGAAACTGGTCTTGCTTTTTACAGAATTTTAAAGACAAAAGGGTTTGACATCAAATCAAGCAAAATAAATATACTTGGATTACAACCCTTAGAATAACCAAGTATACAGAAAGGATAACAAAAACTTGCACCCAGTGGCCCCTCCTAGTGGGGAGAGGCGTGGCTTCCCAGTTGTTCAGCTTCACATCAGGGTTAATGTCTTGGATTTCAGTATTTCTAGGTCCTTCGCCAATTTGCACCATGTTGATGCCAAAGACGTGCCTCAAATGTGACAGCACCTTCTTTTTTTCTTCAGTCTCCTCAACATATTTTGGAATAGACTTTTTCCCATTGGGCTTCGTGAAAGATTGAGCGAGGCAAGGGACATGCTTCTCAAGGGATCATTCTTGTTTCTTCATCCTCCTGGCTCTTGCTCTGTCTGCAGGTGTGGGCTTGTATCCCAGACCCCAGGTGCCTCTAATGCCAAGTGGATTAATTGGATGTGAAATTCCTTATAGTGATGCTCCGAGACCTTTCCCGGGCTAGAAACCGTGCTTCAACAATTCTTTTGCCATCATGACTGCTGCTTCTGACAATCTGGCTTGGGCAAAGGCTTGCCTTCAGGAACCTCCTCCATATGGACTGCTTCAAAGGCTTGGTACATTAGAGTTGCGCTATCATTGGTGACCTCAATAACTGGAATGGATGGGTCCTTGTAGATTGACAAATCTCCCTCTCTATGTACCATGATCATTTCACAATTCCATTCAAACTTCACAGTCTTGTGCAAGGTCGACGGCACAACGCCTGCCATATGGATCCAAAGTCTTCCCAAAAGCAAATTATAGGACAAATCCATATCAAAAACTTGGAAATCAATAATAAATTCCACAGGTCTGATAGTTAGTATTAGTTCTATCTTACCAATCGACTGTCATTTCTCTCCGTCAAAAGCGCAGATACTCATGGTGTTGGTCCGGATTTTTTCCACGTTGACTTTCAATCTTTACAGGTTAGACAATAGACGGATGTTCAGACTGGACCCACCGTCAACCAGTACTTTTGTGACGTAAGTGTTGTCACACTTAACAGTCAGATTCAGCGCTTTGTTGTGGTTCGTGTCTTCTATAGGCAATTCTTCATCTGTGAAGGTGATCATATTGAGTTCAAAGATACGACTAGCAATTGCATCCAAATTGCCAACAATCATTTTTCAGATAGATGAGCTTCATACAGGATTTTCAACAAAGCATGACGGTGCGCCTCAGAATGCATCACCAAGGAAAATAAAGAAATTTGAGCAGGGGGTCTTCCTCAACTGCTCCACAGTAGAGTAATCTTGCACTTTCATCTTCTTCAGAAATTCTTCTGCCTCTTCCTGAGTAACAGTTTCCTTGATAGGGCCCCGACTTTCTCTAATTTTCTTTGTTTTTCTCAACTCTTCCAGGGTAAAGCACCGCCTAGAACAAGTCAAACCACCTACTTGTGTTGTTTCTGCCACAACTTCTTTTTCCTTGTATGTTACCACTGCCTTGGCATAATTCAACGGGACAGCCTTGATATACTCACAGGGAACTGAGGTGCCTTCTTTATGACAATGGGTTCACACAGCTTATTCAAATCATCCTCCCAAGGTGCATTTTTTATAACTAACTTTGGTGTGGTAAGAGAATCTGCTTCCCCTGGCCCTTTGGATCACAAACTTTGGTTTCTCAATTACCTCTTCCCCCTTCTCAACAGCCCGTTTTAATTTCAAAACTGGCTTGTTTGGATCGAAAGATGGCTTTGTTACCCCGGACACCACAATAGGACTTGTCTTTGAAGCGATAAACATCTTTTCGACCCCAATTGTTATGGCGTCGACTGACACTATTGGCCTTACCGATTATTCTTAAAATCTTCCTTCACATATACCCACTCTGTGTACATCATGGACTGGCAAAGGATTGCAATTAATGTTCGGCCTTTCTGCATCTTCAATCGCGATATGGTTGTTGTTAATCAGATCTAGCACTGCCCTCTTGAGATAATAGTAATCTTCTGTATCATTCCCTGGTGCGCCCGAATAGTAATCACAATGCCGAGAGTGGACCACTTTTCCTATAGGATTCATGTTTCCTTGAATTGGCTTTATCATATCTAAGGCTCGCAATTTCTCAAAGGTACTGGTGAATAGGGTATGTAGGCTGGGAGCTAGCGCGCACCATCGCATATAAGATGTTGGGGCGTATGGTTGCACGGCGTGTACAGAGTATTGGGGTGTGGAGTATTGCGCATTTTGTGGTGGGTAGTAGTGTTGTAAAGGGAGTGTGTGTGGAGCTTGGTATGAATTAGGTTGATTGTATCGCTACTCATTCCACCTTCGTGGACCCGACCATACCATGGCCACATCTTCTTTCTTCTTCTTACCAAACCTTGCTGCCCCGGTCTGCACAGCCTGTGTAGCCGCCTTCAGTGCGGTCGGGCTCACAATCTTGCAAGCTTTGACTCCCTTCTCAATCATTTCTCCCATCTTGACGACTCTACTAAATGGTTTCCCAAAGGCAGCGATCAATGCATCATAGAATGCCTCATCTTGCGCCTCAATGAACAAACGGACCATGTCATCATCCGGTATTGCGGGCTCAATCGAGCGGTCTGCTCGCGCCATCTGAGGGCATACTCCCTAAAGCTTTCACTTGGCTTATTTTTTATTGCATCCAGAGAGGATCAATCTGGTAAAACTTTAATGTGGTAATGTTGCTCCCAATGCACACGCAAGTATACGTGGTCGACAAGTAATAAAGTGATAAATCGAGTATCGTTCCCACGAGGACTATTCAGACTAACACTTAACAAACAATTTCTACTAACTATCCAGGGATCTTTTTCCAATAGTGATGATTTAGTTAACTAAAGGACAGTAATTAAGAGGGTAAGAGTGAATTCAAACAATGGAGCAAAAACTTGGTTGTTATCAGTAATAAGGAGACGGTCCAGGGTCAGAGTTACGAACAATCCAGTTGAGTTCTCCAATTGATTCCACTTCTTAAATCCCGGATTACTAACTAACAGATTAAATGTACCCGTGAAAACCTTTCAATTCTTCACAGTCTATTCAGGCTACTCCAATCCCTATATGTCTATGGGTTGAATCACGTGCACGCATTAACGAATTCTGTAATTAGTTAAACTAGGCGAGCAAGTATATGTCTATCCTACTCACAAATTGGTTCCCCGATGCCCGAGTTCACAAACTAGTCCTACTCTTTCTTATTACGTAATTAAATTCCCTCTTTCGAGTTCAATCTAAAAACCATAGATAATGCGTAATAATCGGGCCCTGACAATTACACAAGTGAAATCAAGAAAGAATAAGTAACCCGTTATGGGATTCAATTAATGGGAATCAATCTTCAAACATCAACTTTCATGTAATACTCTAACCCTAGAACTAGAGAATTAGCTACGCATACTCATAATAACAACACAAGGATTTGATGTAATAATGAAATAATGATGTAATAGATTAATGGAAGGAAGAAAAACCCTTGTTCTTGATGTTATGAGCTCTCCAATTGCTCCAAAGTCTGAACTCCCATGAAAAACTAAGTAAAAGACTATTTATAAGGTTTACAAACACCTAGTAATAAGTTAGACCCAATGCTAGAAGGAATAGGGAGTAAAAACGCGCACAAGGGGCGCTATAACGGGCGCCCCGCGCCTCGGAACGCGCTGGGAAAGACAGAACACGCCCAACTTTGGGCGCTTTTAGCATGCCCCGCGTGGGTAAAAGCACTAGGGCACTGGGCGCTATAACGGGCGCCCCGCGTGCCCCAAAGCGCCCAGCCATTTTGCCTTTTTCCTTGGTCCGAAATCTTGCTCGTGTCGTGCCCTCGTGTGCTCAATCCAATCCTCAATCAACTTCCAATCATTCCTTGCTCAATCATGCTCTTTAAAGCTCCAAATCTATTGCGTAACAACCTACACACGCACGACATCAAATTAGTGTAAAACCACATTCATAAACCATAAAACGAGCGAATAACAAGCTCAAACATGTGGAAATATTAAGGAAACCTTGGCGTAAAATGCAAAACATCACCACCCCACACTTGAACCTTTGCTCGCCCTCGAGCAAGTCACAACTAGCTTCCCAACCTAGGTAAAAGAGGTCTGCCTATGACTATGGTTGATACCGATCATTGAACAAATGCACACATGACTACTATGGATCCACAAACATGCCAACAATTTACCAAAACCAAAAATATGAGAACAACCACCCCAAAATAGCTCAAATGCACAAACTCAACTTATTGCAACCATGCTCCCACAAAATCACACCTATCTACTCAACCAAGAACCATCAACTTTACCTATTTCATGCAAACCATGTGCCCTCACCAAAATGAAGCAAGAGAGTGCCCCCCTAAATATCACACACACAATAGATATCATGAATAGAACGGGGACAATAACAAATGAATTCACTCACTCTCATGAAAGTCTCACATGTCACACACAATGTACCATAGGCTTGCCCGTAGTGTAGGACTCCACTAATGTAAGCTCACTCCAATTGGGATTAACTAGGACTTTAAAAAGGTCGTAATGTAGGCTAAGGGGCTGGTAGGATACATATGGTAATAGTGACTACCTCCCTAAGCACTTTAATACATCACAATTATTTCAAACACAATTCTCATCAAAGCCACCCAACCAACAACTTTCACACACCTTCTCAACAAGTAGCAAATTTTTTCTTTTAAACACACACTAGTAAGGATGGATATTCTTCTCTCTTTATTTTTTTCCTTTTCACAATTTTTTTCAACTTTGCTATTTTTTTTTTTTTCTTTTCATTTTTTTTTTCAATTTCATTAACTTCCAACCTTGCCAATGCTTTTCACTACTTCACAATTTTCACAATTATTCCCCTTCATTAGCTCCACTCAAAAACCTCCCAAAATCCAACCACAACTCCAACATCATAACACAACGTCAACTAAAGTGCTTAAGGAGTAAAGGGCCAAAAGAGACAATTTAGAATAAATGGGTAGGCTCGGAGTGTGGGTGCTAACAAAAAGGGTCAATTCAATCACAACAACAATTTTTTTTCCAAAGGTATATATGTAAGGGTAGGCAAATCAAAAGAAGGCCTTGTATCATCTCCCGACTAGAGCAAACCTAGGATTTCGCTTTGCACACACACGGGGCAAGTTCTAGACACCAATATGCAAACATGGAGCAAAATAAGAACATGCCTCACAACACACATTGCACATGATCCACACAAAAAGGCTCCATCAACAACTCTCAATCAAGCATCTTGAGTGCAACTTGTGGAAAATTAAGCACTAATGCACAATGTTCACAATAAAGTCAAGCAAGTGGACTCAAGCATCTCAAGGGGGTTGTTCCATTTTTTCCTAGGCATGCATCACAATTAAAACCAAGGACACCACAAATAGCACATGCAACACGTTCAAGTCCACCGGTATCAAACAAATCAAAGGCACCTAGCATCCCACCTGGTTACTTCGTCTAGGGCCACCTACAACTAACTACTCTAATCCTAAAAATAAAAACTACCTGGTTAAAAGGTCTCCCCGTGGAAAAGAACCGTGGCCATAAGAAAAACCACGGGGTGGATGACATGTACCACTAATAAAGACTAAAAAGAAAATCTTTTTGAAATTTTTCATTGGTTTTCTAATTTCTTTTTTTTCATATATTAAAGCAAGAAACAAATCAAAATAAAGTCAAGTGACAAAAGAAAATCCTACGGTACATTAGAGCTGTCAATTTGGGCCGGCCCGACCCAGCCCAGCCCAAGCCTCGTAGGCCTTGAAGTTGGACGGGCTGGGGCGGGCCGGCCCGACTTTTAGTTGGGCCACCAAATAATGAGCCCGACCTAGCCCTACTAGGGCCGCGGGCTGGGTCGGGCCGGCCCGACCTTTGAAATTATCATTTTTTTACTCTAAGATTTTAACTAAAAATACAAAAAAATATAAAGTTGTATAAATATTATATAGTAATTAAGTTTCGATTCACAATTAAAGTATTCAACAATACATTTGCAAGACTATTTGATGTATTATCGCGGGCTGGGACGCATTACTCTACTGTAGTTTCTATTTGTAAGATTTTTTGATGTATTATCTTAACTTTTGAGTTGTAGAGTTGTGTATTGTAGAGTAGTTGTGCAACTTAAGGAATATTTGTGTATAAAAATTTAAATGTAGTGAGTTTGACTTCTCTCCTGCTTTGTAATTTCTTTAAATATGTATAATTTTAAATTAAGTAATTTATTTTAATTCTAATCATAAAGCCCGCGGGCCGGCCCAGCCCAGCCTCGGTCAAGCCTCACGGGCTAGCGGGCCTATTTGGGTAGGGCTAAAAAGCCTCGGTCTTTATTGGGCTCGAAAAATCATGGCCCAGCCTCACGAAATTTATGGCTAGGTCGGGCCGGCCCGCGGGCCAAAGCCCAAATTGACGGCTCTACGGTACATGCATCCCTAACCTCAAAAATAAGGGAGAGTTCCCCACCCCACACTTAAATCGAGCTATGTCCTCAGTGCTAAAAATAAGAAAGTGCAAGGTAAAGAAAACTTCCCTGAAGACTCTAGTCCTTGGTGCTAGCATCCTCCAAGCTTCCGTATAGTATGAGGTACTCAGACTTCTCTCCTCAGGTCATCAATATTAGGCAAGGGTGAGGACACCCCACACTTAGTCTCGACATTACATGAACCTGCAATCCAAGGAAAAATAAAAACTACGTGACACTATAAATAAAATAATACAAATACAAACTCGGGTTGCCTCCTGAGAAGCGCCTTAGTTAACGTCGTGGCACGACGTCCCTCTTAGCTCACTTCCAGCATTTACGTCTTCTCTTCTTACGCCGAACCTTTTCTTTCTTCCTTTCTTTGAGAGAACCCCTCTTCAACTTCACATGTGGTGTACTTCCATGTTCTTGTCTGACACATTCAATCATAGAGCACTCTTCAACCTTAGTTATGTGCTCTTTCCCAGTATACACCTTGAAAGTAACCTTTTCTCCATGCGCTCTAACAGTCATCTCACCCAGCTCCATGTCAATAAGTGCCTTCGAGGTGACTAAGAATGGTCTCTCCAAAATGATTGGAGCTTCTAGGTCCTCTTCATAATCTAGGACTACAAAATCAGCAGAGTATGTAAACTTACCAACTTTTAACAACACATCCTCCACTTTACCGTTGGTGTGAGTGAGTGATCCATCCGCCATCTTAAGAGTAACTGAAGAGGGCTTGATTGCTCCTAGCCCTAACCTTTTGCAAACAGAGAGAGGCATGAGATTTATGCTCGCACCCAAATCACACAAGGCACCAGTGATACTATGCCCTCCAATGGTACAAGGAATAGTAAACTTCCCAGGATCTTGAAGTTTTGGAGGTAGCTTGCTCAAGATTGTGCTACACTCCTCAACTAACTCAATCGCATCTATCTCTTGAGGCTGTTTCTTCTTGACTAAAATCTCTTTTAAGAACTTCACAAAGGATGGCATCAATTCAAACACATCAGTCAAAGGAATATTAACTTGAAGCTCTTTCAACATACTCACAAATTTTTGATACTGGGCCAGATCCTTCGATGGTATAAGCCTCTGCGGGAATGGTGGAGGTGGCAGAGGTGCTTCCTTTTTCTCTTCTTTCTTCTTTACCTTCTCCACTTTTTCAACTTTTTCTAATTCAGCTCTCTCCTCAGACTTGGCCATCAGCTCTCCACCTTCAATTAAAGTCACTGCAAGACATTGTTCAGGCTCTTTTTTAACCGTGCTTATTTCTCCCACCAACTGCCCCAACTGGTGCTCCAGGTTCTTGTGAGCATTGGCAAGATCTTGTATGGCCTGTGCATGGGCTGCAGTGTCAGCTATCATTCTCTGCTGGCCCGCCATTATCTGCTTTAGCATATCTTCAACTGAACTGCTAACCTGCTGTGGTGGAGCTGGAAGTGGGTGGTAATTATTCGGAGCTCTTGTATTGCCTTGATAATAAGAATTACCAAACTGATTTTGACCCTGCAGCCTGTTTTGATTACCCACGTAATAAACTGACTCTGGATTAGAGGAGCAAACCTCTGTAGCATGGTCTTGACCACAAACCTCACAAAAACTCTGGAGTTGTTGCACTGGAGCCACTGGTTGCTGAGTCTTTGGCAGAGCTAGCTTGCTAATTTGATTGGAAATAGCATCCATCCTAGCCCTTAGCTCTGAAACTGCATCTAACTGAAGTACCCCTGCAGATTTCTGCGTAATAGCTCTACCATTCCGTTAAAAACGGTTAATCCGACAGGTTTCCAAAATACTTACAAGTGCATTTTCTAAAATTTATCTAAAATGATTAATTGAAATACTTTTCTTTTTTTGCAAAAAATAATTTAACTTGCACGCATTTTCTAAACTAGCTCCACAATTGGCGTTCTATTAAATGACAACTCCGAAATATAAAGGCAATGACTATAAGGTAAAGCAATCAATCAAATAATCATATATAATCAAAGGTTCATTTTACAAATAAATTGTACAAATTCTATCAAGTCTAACTACATAAATAATGAGAATAAGTTCAAAAGGTAGAATCCGGGAGTGGCATATTCATTCAATCAAATGTACCTCGCAAAACAAATAAAATGAAATTGGAATAGTACAATAATATAGTGTAATAATTAATGAAAATAAAATACTAACAATAAAGTAATAAAGTAATAATAATAATAGTAATAATAATAATAAAATATATAATAATAATAATAATAATAATAATAATAATAATAATGGGTTTTGTTTTTACAAATTTTAGGCTCAGGCTTGTATGGCGTGTCATGTAGAGGCTCGGGATGTTGGTACGGTTGCAAACAAGAACCCCGTCACTAATAATCCTGTATGGTGACTCTGGTTTTCTTCTGGCTATCTGTCTGTATTCAACTAGAACTGGATCCTCACACTGACGCTGTTTTACTTTTGTCACTAGGCAAGTAGTGCTTGCGTTCTGAACTGTAACTCCTACATCCTCTGAATCTATTAATCTGACTCCTATTCTGGCCAACTGTTGGAGTGTATGAGCTAACTCTCTTTTCTGTGGTAAGTTTTCTAATCCCTAAACATACTAAAAGAACTTAACTTCACATATAAACTAAGTTCTCTAATCATTTGCACTTGTAACAACACCACAAAAAAACCAACAGCAGCAGGGCCATAAAACTCTAGTAGCAGCATATCGAACAACTCGGGTAAACTATGATAAAGAAGCTCTAAAAGAAAAGAAGATGGTCATGGGGACCACAAAACACCCCAACAGTCGAACGAAAAAAAATGAACTTCACATATTCTTTTTGGAATTCTGTCAAACTAAACTTCATCTCTTGTGCAAAGAATATGGGTTTGCAAGAGGGCATAAAAGAACTCAACTTTATTTTTTTGCAAAAAAATTCCCGCATATGTTTTGTAACCCCATATTCTGCTCCAAAACTAAACATCACATATCTGTCAATTAATTTCTCCCAACACTAACTTTATATATGACTGCTGGATTTCAGCTAACTCTAGGTTTTTTTGCTTTGCTTTGCTTTACTTCTATTTTCATAGGTAGCAACATTTATGTTAACGAATACTGAATTTCTAGTTGAACCTTTATTCGGAATCCTCCCTGTGATTTGTGGTCGATTTGTAAATTGTTGTTATTACTCCTTCCAGAATGCGACAGATGACGAAGATGAGAAGTTGAAAGACTTGAAGAAGAATTATGGTGAGGAAGTATAAAAAGCTGGATGATAATTGCCAGATACCAAAGCCTATAGAAGAGAGAAAGAAAAGAGAAAGAAAAGTAACAAAAGATGGTGCATAGAAGAGAGAGAAAAGTTGTCGTAGAGGAGAGAACGAATAATGGGGGAAACCGAAGAGAGAGAAAAGTTTTCAATAAAGCTTTCACTACTATTGCACACTTGAAACGACACTACAGCAACATACCTGTTCATAAAGGGTGTTTTTTGCACACTTCATGACATGAAATTATAAACATAAACGTTAAGAAGACTTTGTTGTTTAAAATTCTGACCCCTAATTACAAATTTTATACAGATATTACAATGTAATTAAATTAATTACTCTATACAAATTACAATTAGGTACATTTAATAAAATATTTTTGAATATTTTATGACATCATATTATATATTTATTATTATAAATTATTTTTATTTCTTTATTTATGATAGTGATGGAACCCTTGGTGATCCGGTTCAAATTGATTAGATGTCAGGGGTTGAGTAGTTGGGCTATGTGCTGTTTTTTTCTGTAAATTTTTCATTTTTTAGTTGTTAAATTTAAGATATTTAGTCCATCATTTTCGCATTTTGAAGACACGAATGGACATTTAACCTTTGCACTTCCCCATTACAGACTGTAACTTATCTAGTTAGTGTATCGATATTGAAATATGGACTGATTGAAGTGTAATTTAATGACATGCATCGATAGCAACGGCTGGTAGATACGGAGTAAAAGTTTTCAACATGAAGAAACACTATAAACCAACAAAAATAGCTTGTAATATATCCAACTTAAAATTAAAAATACAATACTAGAAAAATCAATCATCATTCAAAGGTTTCAGGATGGCTTCCTTTTCATTCTTCGGTGGCGCATTTGGACCAACGTCCACTTCGCATAGGTCATGATGCGCTGCCCTTAGTTCCACCATAGCATCCTTCAGTCGGAGCTCCAACGCATTCACCTTTGACATAGCTATAGTAAACCGTCCTAATTTTTGCAGGTACAAAGCATGGTCCTTCTGTATCAAAAATCAAAAATAAAAAAAAAACAAAAAATTTGCCAAATTACGGAATATAATTAAAGACAACACAATCGATGGTACGTGAAACAACGAACGAAACCTGTTGTTTGGCATTGAGTGTAGAAAAATCGGCAACGTTTTCCATTAGTGAGATTGATTGGGCAATGAAAGGGGAAAGAGATAGTTACATAGGAAGCAAATAGGAGAAGAAATCCAAATGAATGAGTTATGTGAACAGACGCAAGAAATGAACAGCCGCAAGAAAGATTAAGTGCAGTGATAATGAGGGTGAGAAGCACTAATTAAGGTGCTTAAATAGACAAACATACTTGTTCACAAAGGGTGTTTGTTTAAAGTTGACCCTACTGTTTAATAGACATATTTAATATACATCGCTAACCAAAAAAGATGCTAAAAAATAGGTTCATGCATATCCTAAATTCTTAAAACATTATTAAATACAAACAATTAGGATGTTGGTAATTCTAAGCCTAAAAAATACTACTAGGAAACAACAACGTAAATTGTGGTAGAATCCCAACAGCAGTTGGGATCTTATGCTTTACCATATATCGCGCTGAAAGGTATTAAAACACAATCTTCTTCCCTTTTTTATTTTATTATCTAGCTCTATAATAATTAGAATATTTTTTAATACACTTTTATTCTCTTATGCATTGTATATTTTTTATGTACAGTTTATAAACTTGAAATATTTGATTCATATTTATAATACTCGTAGTAGATTTTATGCATACTAATCCATAAATATATAATGAATGATAACCAGTGTATTTGGTAAATATTAGGAATACTGAGTGCATATATATTCATAACACTTTGTAGTACTTTATGCATACTAATCTGTAAATATATAATGAATGATAACCAATATATTTGGTAAATATTAGGAATACTGAGTGCATACATATTCATAACACTCGTTGTAGTATATATTATGCATACTAATATGTAAATACATAATTAATGATAACCAGTGTATTTGGTAAATATTAACAATACTGAGTGCATACATATATATATATATATATATATATATATATATATATATATATATATATATATATATATAATGAATGAATATACTCATTGAAAGAGAATGGAGTAAATGACACCTAGAATGTCTTTGTGCCTACTGTAAATAAAGAACGAAAGTGATATTAGCAAAAAATTAGGAGATAACTCACAAGGTAAATAAGTAGTTAGTTCAGATTAATTAATAATAATAATAAATGCAGTCAAACAGAAAATCCCAACTTCCCACAAAAGTAGGCACGCTTAGGAGGAGTTAATCTATTTTTGAAAATGGCTAAAAAAAGATACCTACATAAGTCAAAATATTTATATGCAGTAAATTAGAAAAAAATGTATCTATTTTCTGTTAGAGACACTTCCAAATGTCTATACAATGTAAAAATCACTTTAATTTTTGCACAATTCATGACATGAAATTATAAACATAAACGTTAAGAAGACTTTATTTTTTAAAATTCTGACCCCTATAATTGCAAATTTTAGACTGATATTACAGTGTAATTAAATTAATTACTCTATACAAATTACATTTAATTACATTTAACAAAATATTTTTGAATATTTTATGACATCATATTATATATTTATTATAATAAATTATACTTATTTCTTTCTTTATTATTATTATTAAAGTGGGAATCCCCTAATCATAAGTCATTTTACTAAAAATACTCCTGTTAATTTTCGAAGCCGGTCTAATATTTTTTTTCCGGTTTCTCTTTATTAATGACAAAAGTTTAAAAAAATTCAGAAGTTAATATGTTCACACCGTTCTTGGTATAAATATTGTCATTTAAGTGTTGCATATTTCGAGCAAAACCACAATCGCAGTCATTTCTGCATGCGTCCTCACATAACCAAGTCAGTACTCTACTTTCCATAGCTATCCACATTCATACTCAATAAATGAACCATAACTACACGGCTATCCACATTCTACATTAAAGAAGTGACCACATTTTGGTGGTTGAATATAACTTGAAAAATTTACTAGTTTTTTAATCGGAAGCCCTTAGTATGGTATGTCTAAATGTACCTTGTCTTAGAATAAATTAAGATACTCATTAAGATTGGTTGTGTATTGTGTGAGAAATTTGAAAGGTCTGTTTGTTTGATTCTAAAAAACGTATTGTAAGCATACAGATCATATACAAGGCTGCTAATTAATTTCAATATTTTTTCTCATGCATATGATTTTTTTTTTTTAAATAAAGTCCATCCACCTAGGCTTTCATCTCCTATGCTGGTGCGGGGTTAGGCTTAGAACCCTACTATGTATATTAAGATCCAAAAAGTAAATACATTAAGGAGGGGGACATAGAACCTTACCTCCTCAAACCAATTTTAGGTGTGTGATAGCACCTTTTACGTAAGAAAGATACAAAAAGGAGTTGTTCTTGTGACTACTACCCTCGACATATGCATGTTAGAAAATTCCCTAGCATATGATTAAAATAGTTATCAGGGTTATTTTGGTAACATTAATAATTTACAGGATTTTTTAGTAAAATGAATTTTGACTTATGATTAGGGGATTCTCACTTTTATAATAATAATAATAATAATAATAATAATAATAATAATAATAATAATAATAATAATAATAATAATAATAATAATAATAATAAATAAATAAATAAATAAATAGGCTCTCTAAAGGTTTAGTCATTCTATAGGTATTTTTGTGGGTATAAATATCAAGGGTTTCTGTTGGATAAGAGGGTGTTATTAAGAACCATTAGGTAGGATACTTGTTGTTGGTGACGCCCTACGTTTGCCGTTTGCTTCCACCATTGTAAGGTCACTGCTCTACTTCAATGTCTGTTTTTTTTTTTTTTTTATGGGGCTTATTGGCCCTTTCCGTCTATTAAATTATTTGTTTTGAGTTGTTGTTGTTAGTGATATGATTAGAAAACTTAGTTTTTATGTTGTAATAAATTTGTCATTGACATTTCAATCTGTTAGTAATAATATTCCTTTTTGTTTGACTAGATCAACCGTGTCCTATGGATCCTAGGAACCAAGAACCTTCCGAGTCCCCATCTCCTCATTCAGATATGGTTGCTCCTATGCAAAGGAGGGTCGAACTGCTTGAGTATTTAATGGGTGTAGTGCACCCTGAGGCTCGGAATACTACTTTAGATACTGGGAATGTATCTGCTGTCAATGAGGATAGTGAGGTACCAGCTGGTCCTTTCGAATGCAAAATTTGCTTGGAAGTTCCTAGAGAACCAATCTTGACTTGTTGTGGGCACATGTACTGCTGGCAATGCTTTTATCAGTTATCTTACGTTGATTCAACTTCAACGAATGCTACAAAGGAATGCCCTGTCTGCAAGGGAGATGTTGCAACTACAAATGTAACTCCCATTTATGGTTGTGGAGACCGCAGTGAAGGAACACAACTGGAGTCTGGCTTGATAATACCACCACGACCAAATGCGCATCGAATATCAGATTGATAGATTGCATCGTGGTGTGGTTTCCCGTCCAATCTAACGCTACTTTGGGTGGAAACAATTCTCTTTCCATCTCTGCTTCATTATAGCACTCACGAAGGCCCAGTAGGTTCATTTAGTTTGTGGTTCCCATCATTGTAGCTATGCATGTTTTGGAATTCCTGTATTTGTACAGTTGTATCTTATCAATTCAGTGTATCTGGTTTTCGAGATCATTTTTTATGTATTCTTCAACTGATTATGTTTATCTATTCAGCAGCCTCAATGCAGAAGTACACGCACTATTTCAACATTAAGGTGACTGTTATTTCATTACAATGGAATATTTGATAAGAAAATATGGCATTTCTTTGCAAATTCGCTTGGAGTTGCACAGAACGTCCAACATAGTAGAATTGCTGTGTGGAGTTGGTGGGGATGTCACGATGAAAATGGTTTAAGAGCAAAGAAGATGTACTATCAAGTATGGTCAACAACAAAGCTTTATTTTTTATCAAGAGTGGTTCATCAGGTTATTTAATCATGTTAAATTTTTAGTTGCTGAAAACTTTGAGCAATTGAAAGGTCGACTTGGAAGGAAATCTTTGAATATGCTGATTCATACAAGATGTCCCTCTCTTATAGCCTTATTTGACTGTCGGGTGGGAGAAACCTCATCAAAATTTCTTCAAGATTAACTCTGATGGGAACTCAGTGATCACAGAAGGGATGGTAGGAGTAGGGGGAGTACTTAGAGATCATTCAGCTTCCATGATTCTAGCATTTTCTAAGTCACTACAACATCACAAACGACTTAGCAGAGGCACAAACAACTTAACTCTGGAGCTTGATTCTGCACTGGTTGTCGATATGCATTTAAAGAAATGTAAAGCACCATGGAACCTACAGGAACACATTAAGATGATCCAACAAAACATAGCAACAGTAAATGGTAAGCGAGGCACCGTTATAGAGAATCCAATTTTGTGGCATATGCTTTGGCTAAACATGCTGCATTGTATTGATGGTGAAAATATTTCCACCATTGTTGAAGGAAAGTTGGAAGACGAAATGAAAGAGAAGAGTCGGTCAAAGCAGAAAGGAAATCGACAGTCAAAGCAAAGTGTTTGACGTTCTCTATGCTGCATTAAGTTATTGGACCGGATTGTCTGATATTTGGGCTCAAAGTGGTGTTTTCTGTTGGGCCAATTGAAAAAATCTAAAGTCTTCATTATGAGAAGTCTGTTGGCCCACGTTATTTGGAACAAAATAGCTGTAAAAATTTTACACAATTATTGTAAATAAGTTTCAGAATTATTTCTTGGAGCATAAGTAAATTTGTAAAGAATCCTAGGAAGAATAATCTAGAATGTGATGAGTAGAATAATTGTTAGCTGATTTTATCCAAGTTTGTTAGAGGTTAGTCGAGTAAATTCATTACAATTTGTACTTATATATAAGATGACACATTGTTCATAATGAATAACCTATTTCTTGATCTGAGAGATCATCATTTGGGATTTGGTTTATGTCCAGTCTTAAGAAAGGTGCACCTTAGTTTTTTTTTTAAAAAAAAAAGATTTCTTGTATCTCTCTTATTATAAGTTAATGATGCCATACCATCTTGAGCTATATTTATGAAATTAAGATCTTCTTCTACCTACCCCATGTTCGATTTGATTCTAAATTTTTGATCAATTGTAAGAGGTGAGTATCAAAGTAGCTTCTATAAAAATACGTCGCCAATGTAAGCGAGTAACAAATATTCAGTTTTCCGGTCGAGTTCAGTGAGTACGCGGGCTTCATTCGAAATTTTTAATCAAGTTTTTTTAAAAATTTTATTACTTTCTTTCTGCATTGTTCCAGATCTTAGAGAAACTATACGAGGAGTATAAACACTACAGCTGAGTGAACAATGCTTCGAGCTGAGTTTGAGTGAAAAAAAAAATTTACAACGGCTAAAAACAGTAGTAAATGAACTTCAATAAAAAGAGAGGGAGAGGAGGGAGAGTTAGAGACGAGAGAGAAACCGGAAAAAAATAGGGATTTTTTCACAACTGCCTAATTTATAAGATGTTATTTCATTCGATGCCATTTAATTATGGTACTATTTATTAAATTATAAATATACCACAATTGTTACTATCCCTATTGGTAGTTATCAGTAAATCCTCTCTTTACATCTGAAACCATCCTAGAAGAGGATTCCTAAATTTAAGCATATTTTAACGGAATCCTAGTCAATTACAATCTCAACAAATATTCCCATAAACTTCTATCTAGTGCATTCATAAATAAAATATTGTTATTTAAATAAATTTATTACCACCACCTCTGCACCTTGGTTTATATCAAATCAACAAATTTAGAATTTGTGATTAAATATATAGTATATGACTATATATCATATATAAACAATATGGTACAATAATGATAATATACATAGTATATCAATATATAGTTTATTAATATATAGTATATCAATATATAGTATGCACATACAGAAGGTATATTAATAGCCATATATTATGTATAGTATATCACAGTAATATAAATAGTATATGGGCTATATTATTCACATTGAATTTTCTATCAACGTGTTTTGTCCTTATATTCAATTAATAAGACAACTATGTAAATGGGGAGGGGAATAACAATTCATAAGAGTTTGATTATTTAGAAAGAAATAATTAAACGCAGCCTACGTTATTTTAGCAGAAATGTTTACTTTGAAAAAAAAAATTGGTTGGGATGTGATAATGGAAGTGGTACTTTTAAAAATAAATAGAGAAATGTGGTATACAATTATTTTTCAAAAAAATAATAACAAAAAGACCTAATTAATTCGCGTGGGCCAGAAGCCAACTCAGCAAAGCAGCAAAACATAGCCCACTCTCAGCGAGTGGAGGATAGCGATGGAAGCACAAGTGCAAATTGGACTTTTCACACGGTAGCCACGTAGAATGCGGCAAAATAGGCGGCAATTTGGAATGGTGTGTATCATTACCCTAAAATAATTTACAGAAATTATCTCTAAAATAAACAAGTGGACACCCTTCGCTGTAAAATATGATGGGTTGAACACAGAGCCCCGTACAGAGTGACACAGACCCATGCTTACGATCTGAGCTAAGGAACACAGGAAAATCCTATAAAGTATAAAAAAGAACAAGGTCAAAAGGAGGAAACACAGTAAAAAAAGAAGAGGGTGGGCCCTGGTTCACCTCGAATTGGTACTACTGCCCACTGACTTTGGACTTTGACCCCTACAGTTTAAACCATACACGATTTCCCAGCAAAGGCCAAAGGAGAATGAAGTGACAAACTTGCCCTCAGTACTCCACTGGAATAACACTAAAGGGGTCGTTTGGTATGGGGTATAGTATTAGTTAATCTATGTATAAGAGTTTGGATAAGTTAATCCATTGTTTGGTTGGCTGTATAAGAGTTTGTACTAATAGTACATCGTTTGGTTTGACTAGTAGAAACTGGTATTAAACTAAGTACAAACAATACATTGTTTGGTTACATTTTATCATTTCCGTATTAATAATACTGGTATAAGTTATACTTCAATCTATGTATTATTTTATGCGGGTTAGAGGGTGGAATAAGAATACATATATTAACAATACATGGATTAAAATAAAAAATGACAAAAATACCCTTATCCATTTCTTCAAAACTCTATTTTAGTAAATGTCCTATTTTATTCACTTAAAAAAATAAATTGTGGATTAGAGTATAACTTTTAATTCAACTAACCAAACATCCAACTAGAAATAATTTCTACATTGTAATCCATGTATTATAATTCCTGCATAACTTATTCCTACATTGTTAATTCCTGCATAACTAATCCCTACATTGTTAATCCCTGCATAAAGCCATAACTTGTCTTCCAACTAAACGACCAGTTAACTGTTATATTGATGTATTTGATTGTCGGTTTAAAATGGAGACGTCACTTTTTCAGTCTTCAAAGGAAGATAAAGAACATTCCTATTTTACCACCCTTTTCACCCTATATATTAGAATCATAATTAATGATAACGAGAACCTTTCTCTCCCGGTGACGACTATATGACAGATAAAATTCTTCCCTGATGCAACACGACCAAGTCACCAAACTAATAGTGAAAGAACAACTCCGCTTTTTTATCAAACCAGTCTATCATAGAATATCAAGAAATATTAAGAACGACACAGCAGTAACCACCTTACAACTTCACAAACCCACGCCACCTCCGACACAGTATAAGGGGGCCGGCAGAGAACTTTGTGAGCTAAGATTGGATAGGACAGCGCATCTTTAGACTCTGCTTTCTCCCCTTTTCATGTACTACTACACAAAACAACTCCTCAGTCCTCTGCCCCAATGCAATGGCCTTTTTCTATTTACTGCAACTAAAGGGAAAGCAACCAAATGACACCACCCACCCACCCCCCACCCCATAACCCAGCAGATGACAGAAATATATCTTCGGTCCAGTCACTTTGCTATAACAACAAAAAATAACATCAATTAGAAATTCTCACAAATTTAATTTTTCATAATTTGATAATCTATTCAACCTCTTATCCTATATGCTGTACACTTTGATTATTCAAAGTCCTTCCAGTGGCCCCCCTCACCCCCACCCCATACATCCCAATCTTTTTTGAATTTCACTGAGAAACTTGCTCAGTTCCCTATGCTTATCTTTCAAATCTTTACATTCCTTAGTTACCAAAAAAATTCCCTAAAACTAAAACAAAAAAGAACTCATTTAAGCCAATATAACCTTTCCCCACCCCCATCGAATGTACACAACACTTGCAGTCAAGTAGTGGCTGATCCATAAAATTCAGCCACTAGCAAACCCCACCAAGCACAACTCATGAATAATACGCCGAGCCAAAAACTTCTTTGACCGTGACCACCAGAGGCAAACTATTTCTTCCATTATGACCACCCGGAGCTGCTGCCCCTCATTCCAGGCAATGTGTTTTACGACTTGTGATTCTAGATTCAATTACGAATCGTAATAATTTAACAGACTTCGTTAGCTGCAAATTTTTCTCTTGCCAATCACCTGTCTTCGACAAAAATTCTGCCTATGAAATTTTGAAACCTCTTCGAGTAGAGTTTTGGATCGACAGCTGAGATTGAAGTGGGATCAGCTTGCAAGGATTTGTAAGCATGCTCAAGCTTCTTGCTAATATCATAATCCTGCAGGATGTCAATGATCCCAAAGTAAAGGACAACTTCATAGACTTCCCCGCGGGAAGGGTGCATATTACCGAGCCCACCGGGAGTATACTGATCAAAATCACTCCTTCGTGCCATCCGCTCTGCTCTGGCAGGCATGTTAGCACCTAATTGAATCAAGGGTTTCCTGTAAGGACATAAAATTGAAGTAACTTCAGAGTCAGAAAAGGTTAAAACAACAACAAACATACCAAGCGGGGTTTGAGGAGGGTGAGATGCAGTGGCATAGCCACAAATTTTTCCAATGGTGTTCAAGCTTCAAAAAGAAAAATCTTTTTTTCAAAATGTATAAGCTGGGACTTGATCCTAGGTTTTTTAGCTAATTTTGAACACCCTGCACCACTAGGCTAGCACTAACAATTGTGTCAAGGGTGTTCAAAACATAATATTTAATCATAAATAGTTAAATTTAACGTATATGCGCAGTATAATTTTTCGCCAAAGGGTGGTCGCTCTGACCACCCCTTCTTATAAGGTGGCTACGCCACTGGTGAGATGTACTGGACCTTACCCCACCAAGGTGGAGGGACAGTCAGAAAAGTTTAAGAAAACAAAAACAAACAACGAGCTATTATCAAAGAAACAGGTTTCCTTCATGGCTGCAAAATCTTATTTTGGGGGATCACAGCTTAATTAGTTCAAGGGGTTGTGCGAGAAAATCCCTTTCTACATTAGTGCACAAACAAAACTAGATCAATATTAAAATCGGTAAGAAAACTTCAATGCTACCGCAAAAAAACCTTGTAATCAATGGTTACAACTCGGGGACAGTAGCAGCTGTAGAGCAAGAAGCAACATTCTGCCACCCTTGTAATTTATGGTTTATAACATTTGCAGCACCGAACAAGCCAACTCTCAGTAATTCCAAATAACCAAACCTCAAATTCATGGAGAATCATCACAATCCTAAGGTTACGTGTGTTAGAATAAGCAAGGGTCAATATAGCTCATAATGGTATACAAGCACAGATCATCAAAGAGCAATGGACAACAATTTTCCTTCAAGGTTTCTGGTAGTAAGGTCTTATCACACACACTACTGCTCCACAATCTCTTTAAGTTCACAGGAATTGTGAGCCTCAAAATGAAACAGGTGAAAGTCACAAAGTATTTGCGGACGGAAAAAAAAGGAGTCACAAAGGACCTCAATTAGATAAAAATTTCTTCACTTTTTTCGAACAAAAGTAAATTCCAGGACAACAGCTCCAATTAACAGCAGCAAGGACCATTCTATTTTTTTATCAGTAGCAAGAAGAACAATTCATACCGGCCAGCAAGAATCCTATCCATGTTTTGTAGCTCAGCTTCAAGGAAACGACAGCCACGCATGAACTTCTCATTTTGGAACGAATCATTCTTTCCTGAAAAGCAAGCAGATATTCCTTTCAAATTTTATTTTGGACTCGAAATAATTATACCAGCTGAGAACAACCTGGCACAGACTTGTAACCTACCAGTACGCAAGAGGAATGGTGACAAACCCATCTTGTCACCCGTATTATCATCTCGGAAGTGAAGACCAACCAAGAGACTGTAATCCATGATTCGCTCAGCTTCCAGAAATTCGCAATCACGATTGATTTGTCTGCAGAGAAGTCAAATTAATTGATGTGCAAGAACAAAATGATGGAATAATTACCGTGTCAACAAAAGACCCCTTTTACTTACTTGATCAGCTCTTCATACCAGTTCTGTTGGAGACGGAACACGAAGTTGAGATCAAGGTCTTTAAGGGTAGTGGTTTCATCGATTTCTCCTTCAGGCTTATCTGTTGTGCGGCCATGTGAGGAACCTTTCAGGTCAAAGCGTCTGTGAATACGATATTCAGAGCAGAACAAGTTGCCCATCACAATGAACCGTGTCTGAAACCAATTAAATAAAAGAATATCAGTCATGTTTAGCCTAGCACTAGTCTAAAGAGTCAAAGTTAGTTTCAGTTTTGACATACCTTGACGCCGCCAATTGGTTTGACGCAGTGGACACCGTAGAATTTTGTGACAAGGGAATTTTCATAACGACAAACGTGTTGATAATAACTTGGAAGCATCTTGATTAGCACCTAAATAACCAATTGCAGTATTCAAACTCATTAGAAAATTGAGCATTATCTAACAGAGACCAAAATCCCATCCACCCAAGTTCAAAAGCATTAGAATTTAGAAAGAAAAATACAGTTAACCAACCACAGTACAATGACCTGTTTTATATTAAGTCAAAGAGGTAGGCAACTAACCTTGACTTCTGATTTTTTCACAGTTTTGATCATAAACCTATCATCCTGAGTCAAATAGAAGAAGCTTCCACTCTTCCCCGGAGAAGACAGCTCTCTCAAGGCATCATTTCCACAGATTGCCAACATGTAATCTGCTGGATCCACTTGGAAAAGTTCTCTCAAATGTCTGGATAACCCAACAACCAACCAACCAACCAACCTTTTTTAGAAACTTTCATGGTTATCAACAACGATTAAAGTAATATCAAATTTTTCCTTAGATAAATTAACAGTCAACAAAGAGTAAAGTAGTATCAATATATATTGTTTTTTTTTTTGATAAAGTAACATTCAAAGTAATATCGATATCAAATTATCATTTGAGTACATGTTTCGAGAAATGATACCTAAACACAACTGGGCAATAATCCTTCCAACGGAAATCAGTAGATTGATGAGGGGGTGTAATTTTGGACCCTTCAGGTGGGAATCTGGTCCAGAACTTCTCATTAGGATCAAAATCACTTGGTTTAAGATACCGCAATATGGAAGAATGCTTCCCAACTGAATACCTGTAAAATACCACCATTAAGATACAACGATTGTAACAAAAAAATGCAATAAAAACATACAATAGGCAGTCCTCTATTAAGTAGTATTATATACCTAATGCCCAACTGGAGATTGAGCATCAAATCGTAATTCTTATGGCCTTTGGATATAGTGAGTCCTGGCTTCTTTTGTTCTCCACTAAAGCAGCAAGGGTTTCTCCTAAACTGCTTAAGTCCATTGAATCCAAAGCCATCCCTGTAAATCATGGAGGCCTCTACATTATCAATAATATCACAAGTAATGTCACCAGCTTCACCATCCGACTCCCAAATGCAAATCCGTGGGAAATTCCTTTCCGTCATACTTCCCCTTGCCCCATCTACGGATGACCTCTTGTTGTTCCCCATATTCATCACTACCACCCCACAATCTTCATCCACAGCCACTAAAGGCGCTGCTAACTTGTGCCCAAACAATCCATCTTCGACATTTTCTTTCCTATTGTTGTTTGCCGGATAAAAAGTACCATTAAGAATTTGATTATTATGATGGTGTTGCTGATTCTTACTCCAACACCCAATATAGCAACTACCATCAGGCCAAGTGAAAACCCCGTGACCTTTTGGAACACCAGCTTCCCAATTGCCATCATACCTATTCCCATTAGCCCATATCAACACACCCCTACCATGAATATCCCCATTTTTCCATTCACCAACATACTCATTCCCATTCTTCCAAACATACCTCCCTTGTCCATCCTGATAATTCCTTTTCCAATGTCCTTCATAATAATCCCCATTACTGTAATGTTTCTGCCCGTACCCGTGTTTCCGATCCGCAGACCAGGAACCCTTATACATATCCCCATCGGATCCGATAAAAGTACCGGTACCCTCCATACGACCCGACTTGAATTCGCCTTCGAAGGTAGCTCCAGATGGCCAAGAAAACTTGCCTTTACCAGAAGCTTTACCTCTTTTCCAGTCGCCTTCATACATGCAGCCATCTTTCCATAAATACTTGCCGGATCCATGAGGTGAACTGCCGGAGAAGTTACCTATGTATAGATCCCCATTTGGAAGGTGCTTTTCTACTACTACACTACAACTGGAGGTGGTTGTACCAGATGCTGTACTGATTGTACTTATGTCAGTAGGAATCACTTTCCGTGATGTTGCTTGGGATTTGCTCCGAGGGATTATGATAACTGACCTCGGTGTTGTTGTGGTTGTTGTTTCTACTTTTTCCTCTTCATCATCCTTTCTTCTAATACTACATATTTCATCAATCTGACGAGTATCAGGCATTTCAATAATGGTGTTGTTTAACTTAGTCCTTTTGTTCTTCAACTATTGCCGGCAATGGATATGCCGGAGCATCTCCGGCCACTACTTCTTCTTCTTTGCAATATCCGTCAGCGAATCTTTTATTTTTTTATTTCTCTCTTTAGAGACTAATAATGGGAAAGATAGATAGACAGGGAGAGAGAGAGAGAGAGGGAGTCACGATGGGCTTTGTTGTCTTGGGAGAGTATCACAAGCACAACATAGATAGAGAGAGAAAAGTTGAGATAGAAAAGGGAAAAAATAAGAAGAAATCGAAAATAATAAAGTAGAGAGAGATGGAGCCACAAGGAAATGTGAACTGTGAGATTGTTTTTTAGTAATTTTTTCCTTTCCAGATGGGGGAGGACGGAGATAGGTAAGGTTTGCTTTTTGTTTTTTTGGTTAATTATCATTACGCTTTCCACCCTACTCCCTACCCATCTTAAATGCTTCATCCATCCAACTAATTTTGATCTACAATTTCATAAATAAGATTACAAGATACTACTACTCCCTCCGGTCCATATTATTTGATTTTTTAACTGTTTTTATACAGACCAAAAATTCACTTTTTAGCATTAATTAAAGATGTCATTTACTAAATTAACCTTCATTTCTTTCAAAATTTACTCATAGAAAATTGTGAGAATGTGTTTAATTTATTAACAAGGGTAACTTTGGAAAGTCAAAACAAATAACATCTTGGTTTTTGAAAAAATCAAATATTTTGGACCTAAGAAAAAATACCAAAAAGTCATTTAAAGTGGACCGGAGGGAGTAGTATTTATTGACTTTAAGACAAAGTTAAATGCAAAAGTATAATTTGTTAGGAAGAGTAAGATGTAGCAAATCTTACCTCTACCTCGGGTAAGGTAGAGAATTATTTTCAATAGACCTTCGTCTCAAAAAAATAGTTTTTGAAACAGGTCTGGAAAAGAAATACAAGAACCCAAGGAAGTGGTTTAGTGGTCAATAAACTAGGTAGAACTCTATGGTCTTATGTTCAAATCTTAGCAGAGGTAAAAAATACTAGGTATTTCTTCCCATCTATGATGCAGGGTAAAATGCGGAAGCTAAAACATACGACACAAACTATGCGGAAGCGATAAACAACAAGATAAATGATATCAATGATATCGGGGAAACAAGGATTGGGGAATCAAGAAACGAGAAGAAAGAACAGATTAATGAATTCAAGTCATGAATTAATAATCCAAAAGGGAGAAAGTGAAACTCGAACCTTACAATGGACTCAACTAGGTGTCGATCGCCATAGGTTCCAAGTTAACGAGATACATGAAGCCTCGGGCTTCGGACTAGAAGGGCTCGGCCTCTTCTCTAATTCTCTCTTCTCTCTATTCAATTCAAGCTAAAACTAAAACTAATGAAAATGAAGAGCTAATATGCTATATATACATTTACATTGAGTTTTGGACAAAAATGACCCTGAAGCTGATTCTGGTTCGCTGTTCAGGTTCTCCTCATCGCGATCGCGCCAGGAAGGCTCGCGATCGCGCAGACCATCTTCTACATCATCGCGATCGCGTGAGGAAGCTCGTGATCGCGCAGGTCACTGGCTTCTTCGGCATCGGCATCGCACTACGCATGGCGCGTTCGCGCAGAACAAGGGAAGCTTCATCGCGATCGCGCAGAGTGTGTCGCGATCGCGAAGAACAAACATCCTCCGTCAGGCAGTAAGCTCCCAGTTTGCTGCCCTGTTTTGCCCTGTTTTGTTGTGCCCAGTTTCCTGCCCTGTTTCCTCCATCCATTGGCGCTCCAATGCATGATCTTCAAGTTGTTTCCGGAGGCCTTGACTCGTATCCGTTGTGCTCTCGAGCTTGGCTTTTGATGGTTGTCGTTTAGGCCATTTTGGGCTGCATCATCCTCCCCTTCTTGAAAGGATTTCGTCCTCGAAATCGAACCATCAAAACGTACAATCAAAACAAAGCACAACCAAAATTTCCTACTTCGCAAGTAGGTTAGCTTAGCAAGAATAAGTGCAAGTGGTGTGGAAAATACACTCTTGTGATAGAGCCAAGCATCAATTCCTATGAAAAAGATTATGTCCCCAAAAGAGACAACAAAGGCTTGGCTCGACAAGAACAAGCACTCATTCTCAAAACAAGCAAAGAGATCAAAGTCATGCAACATGTAGCAATCAAATGTCCTATGACCCCTAAGCTTACCATCAACACACCAAGCCTTCAAATCAATTTTATCACATTGCGACACATTGGCTTCGGCATGTCCAACACTCAAGGTGTGCTCAACATATGGGATGGAGTAAGTAAAGTAGTTCAACTCACAACTAACATCGACTACTCCACTCCCCTTCTTAAGAGCGTTCTTACACACACCGAGAGGTACCTCCTCACCCCCCAAATCATCCCCAAGATAATCCTCCTTATTGGACAAGCTCCAAAGGAAGGTCTCTAAAATAGGTCCTTCATCATTATAGTCCACACAACGAAGGCTAGGACTACTAGAAGGTAGGTCATCACGACCAATACCAAGACCACTCTCCTCACTTGGAGTTCCAAACGTTGGATCATCCATAGAGCCTAACTTGACAAACCATGGAGGTTCGACTCTACTACCGACCCTAGTCCGATACAATTCACCACCACAAATGAGATTGCCTTCAAACAATAGAAATGTAAAGGCATGCACCTCAAATTCATGGTTACATAGAGGCATAGAATCAAGACTAGGTCCTTCACTTTCACTCAAGGAGTCATCGAAAATAAATCGATCCATCTCACACTCAAGAGACTCCTCAAGGTCAAATCCATCCTCACTACGACACAAGAGACCACCACTATCAATTAAGCAATCAAAGGGAAGAATAAGATTATCATGCAATTCATCTTCTCCTTTATCAAATATAGGTGGGGTGTCATAACAAGGTTCACATACAAGGTCAACTTCAACATTTTTACTAAAGAGAGGTTCAATGAAAACCGAGCTCACATCATGATGTGGCTTTTCAACCCTCTCAACTAGTGGTTCAATTTCACACACAAGTCGACCCGAAGGCTCTACACTAGTTGCAAACACATTATACTCATGCAAATCATCAACTAGCATAGAGTGGTTACAAACAAGATCACAAGACAAGGAAGTTTCATGCTTAAGGGAAGAAGAACTATCACATACCTTTGAGTCGCACTCGGGCTCACTCAATATACTTGAAGCATCATGGGTAGTTCCTTCACCTCGTAGCTCACATTTGGCTTCTCCTTCACCTTGTCTTTCCATCTTGGAACACGGTTGAGGCTCCGTCGGTTTGCCTCCGAGAATACCTACACAAGTACTCAAACAAGTAGAAGAAAAAGCAAAAGGGTTAAGGTTAGAATAAGGGGTGTCCTCACTCTTTGTTCCCTCTTTCTTTTCCCTTATTTTTCTTTCAAGGCTAGGTGTAGATTCGGGTGGTGATATCCCGCTCACTTCACTCAACACATCCTCTCCTTTTTCCACTCGAGGAATGTCACCGGTCACTCCCTTACTCCTCTCTATCTTTTGTCTCTCAAATTCGGGCGAATTGGGACGAGGCCCGAGAATGCCCATAGCCGGAGTAGGTGGACTTTTTACATCAACCCGGAATCTAGGACTTAGAGACTCATCGCTTGACGTCTCCTTCTTCTTTGTTGGTGAACCACTCGGCTTTGGAAGTGGCTTCGGGCTCACCTTGTTGACATTTGTCAACTCCTTTGTAGCACTAGTCCCACCATTGCTTGTGTTTGTAGGACTTCTTATTTGCACATTGTTGCCCATGGAATGAAGTTCTCGCTCCCTCCTCCTTTGTATGATCCTAGCTTGCATTTCAACGGACATCTTTCCCCATCTACCGTAAGGTGCAAACTCATAAACCCCTTGACCCGTGGCCACTAGATATATATCCCGCTTAGCATCATAGTGAACCTCCTTGTTGTGCAACCATGGATCACCGAACCAAACACCCCTATTTGGTGCGGGATACACGTCACACCAAACATACTCGTGGTAACCCTTATGAGATATGAGTACCCGTGCCTCCTTGCAAACCCAAACTCCTTTGTACTCATAGGGATACTTTAAATTATAGCATGGGATCTTTAGTCTAGCAACTAAGGAAGGGTGAATGCAATTGGCATCGGATTCACCAATTTGGAGCAAGTTTCCATCCACTCCATTTACCCCAACAACAAACCTACTTCTACCCAAGTTTCGTATAGGCACATCCAAAGAAGAGCTTGAATGTCCAAGACTAGTATTACCATCAACTCGGGTTTTCCTTATCCCTCCACTAGTGGCAACACCACTAGAATAACCTCCACTTCCCGTCACTCTCCCAACATTAGAAGTGTTGTTGGAAGTCGATGAAGGACCACCACTACGGAACCCATAATTGCCTCTCGCCTTGGTTCCATAGCCCGTAGCACCACTCCTACCACCACTACTAGAGCAATGCACCCCCGTAACGGTAAGAGCAACACTTCTCATTCCACCCTTCACATGGGAACTAGAAGATGCAAATCTCCCATTTCCCATGGAACAACCACCACCACCTCCCATACTAATGGAAGGTCCTCTACTACTCCCTTGTACTCCACAAGCAACACCAAGAGAAGATGCATATGAACAATTTCTATAATCAAGATCATCATCAACCCTATCCATGTGACTATCATGCTCAAGTTCATCACAAGTAGAGTAAGTAGGATCATCGTACCTTGAAGCGTCACCATCCTCGGATTCTTGACTAGAAGCATAAGAATCATCACAATCTTCAACACAAGCCTCATAGTCTTCATCAATTTCACGATCATCATAGTGAACCGCTTCATCATCATAGGAGCCATGGTTTCCATCATCATAGTAGTGGCCATCATCACCCTCGTAGGAACCATAGTCTCCATCATCACCATACGAGTCATAGCAACTCGCATCATCGCCACATGAGCCATAATCCCCACAATCAACATCCGACATTGTTGTAATCACCAAAGAACCAAACCTCCCAAAAGTCATTCCCTCACGTGTATCACTCAATATTTATACACTCAAGAGCGAGGCCTTATCAACTTGGGAACCAAGGTAACCACAACTAGCATGTCCAAGTTAAAGTTCGGAGTGGAATTAATGAGACTCGATGTACGGACGGCTATTTAAAGTGCGCACTTGAGGCCAAAAGGAGTTCTACGACTCTTCTTTGAATTCTAATCTCCTCTACGCACGAATACCTAATACGCTAAAGGATTAGTGTCTTTCAAGTAGGCCAATTACCTTCAAAACACTAACCAAGAGGTATGGTAGAAAACGGGACACAAAAGATTTGACTCGAATTGGGACCAAACGGATTTGGAATCGGATGAAAATTTATTTGTGATCTACAAACTCATCATATTTAATGGTCCAATTGGAGTTTAGATGTTTGGAAACTGTTCGGAAGTCGTTGCGAACGTTCTGTCCCAAAACTGGAATTTTGAAATTTTTTTTGTTCTTCGCTATCGCGACCAGACGCGCGCGATCGCGAAGGGTTAATTTTTCAAAAAATAATTTTGTTCTTCGCTATCGCGGAATTGCTCTTCGCGATCGCGAAGGGTTAATTTCTGCAATTTCACAGCAGCTCAAAAACGGGTTTTTTTGCCGATTTTGGCCAAAATTTTGGCTCGATTTCAACCCGAAACACAAAACCAACGATACCCAAAGGTGTATACAACTAATATCATCAATCCCCAATAGTTTTTCAACCCCAAACAACAACAACAAGCTTCGATTCGAGATTGAAGCGTTTTCAAGAATTTTCAAACTTTTGGATTTTGATTTTCGAAATTTTTGAATCGTAACACCAAAACACGAGATATGGGTATCAAATCGACGGGAATACAATAAGGAACAAACCCCAATACTTTTTAACACTCGGGGACTTGTTTCCAACCCGCTCGACCAAATTTTGTTCAAGTTTTCTAGTTTTTCACCTTTTTTGTTTTTCTTCAATCTTTCAAGAACAAACACAATAACAACAATACTAACACGATGAACAAGGAACGGGGGTTTGTAAGAACATAACCCGAGCCTTGCTCTGATACCAACTGATGCAGGGTAAAATGCGGAAGCTAAAACATACGACACAAACTATGCGGAAGCGATAAACAACAAGATAAATGATATCAATGATATCGGGGAAACAAGGATTGGGGAGTCAAGAAACGAGAAGAAAGAACGGATTAATGAATTCAAGTCATGAATTAATAATCCAAAAGGGAGAAAGTGAAACTCGAACCTTACAATGGACTCAACTAGGTGTCGATCGCCATAGGTTCCAAGTTAACGAGATACATGAAGCCTCGGGCTTCGGACTAGAAGGGCTTGGCCTCTTCTCTAATTCTCTCTTCTCTCTATTCAATTCAAGCTAAAACTAAAACTAATGAAAATGAAGAGCTAATATGCTATATATACATTTACATTGAGTTTTGGACAAAAATGACCCTGAAGCTGATTCTGGTTCGCTGTTCAGGTTCTCCTCATCGCGATCGCGCCAGGAAGGCTCGCGATCGTGCAGACCATCTTCTACATCATCGCGATCGCGTGAGGAAGCTCGTGATCGCGCAGGTCACTGGCTTCTTCGGCATCGGCATCGCGCTACGCATGGCGCGTTCGCGCAGAACAAGGGAAGCTTCATCGCGATCGCGCTGAGTGTGTCGCGATCGCGAAGAACAAACATCCTCCGTCAGGCAGTAAGCTCCCAGTTTGCTGCCCTGTTTTGTCCTGTTTCGTTGTGCCCAGTTTCCTGCCCTGTTTCCTCCATCCATTGGCGCTCCAATGCATGATCTTCAAGTTGTTTCCGGAGGCCTTGACTCGTATCCGTTGTGCTCTCGAGCTTGGCTTTTGATGGTTGTCGTTTAGGCCATTTTGGGCTGCATCAATCTAGCCCGAACACCGCCATTATTAAAAAAATGTCAATGTAAAGAAAAGTAATAATATCAAAATAACTACCTTCTACCCTAATTTTTGGCCTTCATAAGGGTTAAGTACCAAACAATGCCCGTAAGAATGAGGTCGAACTCAAGAATCTTGTTATAATCTAGTAGTGAAACGTCGTTATAAAAGCAGTATTAGTGAAATTCCGACTCGGACACGTGACAACCAGAGCATGGAATTCTGAGTGTTGGTCACGAAGTGTTTAATCATGAGGGTCACAGAAGAAAAGCTTTGAAGCTATACCGTTCGGGTTGACACGGCACAGAGTGTCCAAGTCATGCAAACCGGATACCATGCTACTGAATAGCTCTACGATCTAACCATTTATTGAGAGTAAGATCATGGGTCACTCATGATCAGAACATGGGATATGGGTCATAAATTCCCACGATCAGCGTTACTTAGGCTACTATAAAAATCCTTTTTACCCTATTGTAAAAGGCATTTATAAATATATATGCAAAAACGCTATCAAATTGTAATCTGAACATATCAATAGAATCATCTATTGTTTCTTACTATTGTTGTTGTTATTTTCGTCTTGATTTATGTTATTATAGCTTTGATACAACAAATTGCTTGTAACTCTATTAAAAATTCAATTGTATTATAAATTTCGATTTAGAGGCATACAATTTGGTGCCCACCGTGGGGCTCAAGCAATTAAGTTTTATTCCAAGGTTGCAGCACAAACTTAACTTTATTTGTTTCAGTCTGTCAAAGTTGTTGATAACACAGAAATTCAAAATGGAGATCAAACTCACCCCGTTGAGCTACAAGGTCGGCACTGTTGAAGATGCTTTAGCTACCCCAGCCAGTGTAGGCGACCCAAGTTCGTCAGAGTATGGAACTTGACACATGCGACTTATGGAGTTTATGAATAGAACTCGTGAGTATAGAGTTAACGAGGAAATGCGCAACTCGTTACAAGCTATTTCGAGAGTGTTAGATTTGTTGCCACTCCTACAAACACTCTGTGTTGGCCTAAATCTGATTAGGACAATAAATTGAATTTATGTTGGGTTAAAAAGCAATAGTTTGTATCAAAGTCGCGAAATAACAAGAAATACAGCAAAGAAATTCGAACAATAACAAAGACACAAAAGTCAGTGTTTGTTGATTATTTTCTGAATGCCTTTACATAGTTTCCCAGTGACTAAGCCTACAAGAATAAAAGGGCAATAAATACATTTAATGATTATTATTCCACGTTCGGTCATGGTCAGCCCATGATCTTCCTCTTAAATGTCCATATAACGGTCGACGGTTACAGAAGACAAAACCCCATTCGCCAAAGAGCAAATCTTCCCCGAAGGGTAAACTGCTTGCCCCGTGATGGTTATCCTTCTGTCAACCCGAGCAATAACTCTTAGCCAAGAGCTTCTTCGAAGCTCGGTAAATTTTTACCCAATACAGATAGTCCCCCCACCCCTCAAATAACTGCCAGGATTTTTCGAGGGGTGGAACGAATTCAGCGGGAAAGCGACGTGGCAAATTATCCGCCAAGGAATTTGAAAAGGTAACCGTCTCTTCAACATCACATTCACTACATGCAGCGTCTTTTGAGCGGTCGAGACCCCTTGTTTTACCTTCCCAATGTAAATACCTTGATGACAATTTAAAGTACTTGTGCAATTCTTCTCCTATAAGTTAGCCAATTCATCCGTCGTTTTCATTACTTCCCATTTTCTTATCAACAGTGAAAACTTCCTGCAACTCATACTCTCTCTTTTTGAGGATTTCTTTCACCATGTCTTCTAATCATTATGTCCAAAACTCTTCTGGGCCATCAGAGGAAAGGGTCGTTGCGACAATACTATGGTGGTGGGCGACGAATTGGTGAACGTGCCTTTACCGTTGCAAGTTATATCGCGGGAGAAAGGTGATAATGAAGCCATCTCTCATTTGGGTGACCGCCATAATCCCACCAATCAGGAATATGCATCCATTGAAGACGATGAAGTAGCGACTGAAAAATTGCTGAAGGCGATCATTTGATTTACCTTTTCTATCACACTATGCAAAAGGATGGAGTTGTTCAATTGAACAAATGAGGCAAATTTTCATTAATCACGAAGGGTGACGATACCGAGGAGCGCGACTGGTGTGATCGGTTCGTTCTCATCTCAACTGCTCTTATTTCTACCGAGGTTGGGTTTCTCGAAGTGTGGAACAAAACTCGTTAGTGACCGAACCTTGGTTTTTCCCTTTTTATCTTCATAATTTTCCCAAATTCTAACCAATCTCTCGTATTTCCAGCGGAAAAAACTTCCCGTCAACCCTTTGAAGGGTTTGACTGCTTGGGTCCAAGCCATTATCAATGCCAAGCTAAGGCAGGAGAGGTCATGGATGATTTTGGCGGCACTGGATGAGAATCAGAGGTCGTGCAAACGACACGGTACGTGTGCATTATGCTTTTTCTTCCTATCTCAAGGATTTGCCCTTACTCTACCTCTTTCTTTTGTAGGCTTCCCCAATAGGGAAGCTACCGAGCTGGAGGAAGAAAAAAAGAAAGTGAAGAAGAAAGAGAAGAACAAGAAAAATAAGAAGGAAAAAAGAAAGAAAGTTGAAGTCCCCGGGTTTGGGATAGTCTGAAAGACTTGGAGGATTCAGTTGAGGTCCTTACCAAAGCCAAAGCTCCAAAGAGGTCGCCTAGTCGTGAGGCCTCAAGCGGTCAAAATCCTCAATTTAGTTGTTTTCTTCACTTCTTCTTTCTTTTCCCTTAGATGACCCATTTATCTGTTCAGCTCCAAAGAAAAGAAAGGAAACACCAACAAACCCTTCCAAAGCCAAACGTCCTCGGATAAAACCACCTGTAGTTCTACGGCAAGGCCTGATTAACGAGCTTGAGGACGATGATGCTCGTGGTGAAGTCGAGGTGATTAACCTTGAAGAACCAAGCCAAACTACTGAAAAGGTTAGGGGTAAGGCCAAGGTGGCTGAGGGTAAAGTTGCAAAAAACCTTCCCACCGAGGAGAGACTAACTGTCGATTCTGCTAGAACTGAGGAGAAGGCAACTGACAACTCTGCTCGGGCTGCTTCCCGACCTGATCACCCCTTGGCTTCCAAGTCGAACATTAGAAGAATTGGCATCCCTCCTGATCTATGCATGCTGGATGCCACAGTGGTCGTTCCCATCAGCCTTAGGGGCTTGCTTGGAACGAGAACACCTCCAAGATTTTCCCATCGATGACTTGATGGCTTACACAGCTCAACACGCAGTTCATGTAATCTCTTACTACTTTGAATCTTTTCATCCTCGGTTACCTTTGCCTCTTTATAACCCTTTTCACCTTGTTTGCAGAGCTATGTTTATGCTATGCAGGCGGCTGAGATTGAAGCTCTCCGAGCGAAAAAACATAGTAAAGTCGGGGAGCAATGGGATCGCTCAAAGGCTGGACTCCAGAAAGTCTCTGAGCTTGAGAAATATTTGCTCGATTCTAAAATTAAGCTGGACCGAGCTTACAAAGCAGCGAGTCAGACCTCGAGCTAAAAAAATCCTGCAAGATCATAGCCAAACTTGAAATAAAAAAAAGGACTCAAGAAGAAAATCTCTGAGCTGAAAGTCGAAGGCAGATTGATGCAGCGCATGCGACGATCTACGGTCTGACCGGAAAGCTTCAGAGCAAGTCGATAGAATTCTTGCTAAAGATAAACGAGCTTGAGGCCAAAGCCCAAGCCCTTGTGGCAGAAATTGAGACACTTCAGGGCGAAGGAACCGCTTCTTCATCTGAGCTTAAGTCCAAGTTCAAAGCTAAGCTGAAGTCCAAAGATTCTAGAGCCCATGTTGACAGAAACTGGGCTATTATTCAGACCAAACTGAAGACTCTCGAGCAGTGCAGGGCTAGAATGAACTTGGATGAAGAAAGGGCCAAGGCAAAAGATGGTGTTACCAAGGCTCAAGCTATCTTGCATAAGCTTCCCTCAAGAAGTGAAAGCTCAAGCGACGAAGATGAAGAGAACGAAGGTTCTGAGGCTTCAACTTCTAGTGAAGACGAGGTGATGAGTGACACCTTGTCAGTTTTTTTTTTCGCTTAGGCCTTCGAGCCTTAGGCCATGGAGCCGCTGTATTTTAAATATTCTTATGCTGGCCTTCGAGGCTTTAATGAACTTTGAATGCTTCAAGTGCTAGTCTTTATTTTGTGTTGAAAGCGCTTGACATGTCACATGAGTATTTGCTTGCAAGACTTAGATAAGTTTTACTTAAGATAAAGCTAGCTTAGAACGACGTCTCGTCCTCTAGCCAAGGCTTAAAAATAAAAATTGGCTTCATACATCGGATAAAAAAGAAACTGAATCGAGTTTTATTCCATTGATGAAATTCGAGCTGATTTACATAAAACCTAGTCGTGATGAGACTTAGGCAAGTTCTTATTATAAAAGCCACCTCGGGCGATTACGACAAATAACTAAGCTAACTCTTAAGGGAATAGTCCCCGGTGTACGGATAGCTAGTCTTCGGGTTTCGTTCGAAGTCCCTAGTCGAAGGCTGATTGAAATAACTCCTCTTGCATCCCTCAGTGGTCAGGTGTAAAGAATGAAGACCCAAGCACTGTGTATCATTCCCTCAGCTTCCTGAAAAAGTCAAGCAAAGACAAACGAGGGGTTAGTATTATTCGACCCAAGCATTGGAGCATTGACAGCTTGATGCCGTAGGTAAAAGATTGTGTCTGACGAAGGGTAACATACCTCAATTTCAAAAGTAATAGCGCTTTAAGTTGGAGATATTCCAATTTAAAGGCTCTTGATTGCCAGCCAAATGTTGAACTTGTTTTTGAGCAAGCTTTGTTTAAATCAGCATAATCGACAGGCATCCTCCGCTTGTCATTTTTCTTTAGCACAACCACCACATTGGCGAGCCAATCGGGATATTTAACTTCTCTAATGAAACCATTGTCGATCAACCTCTTTGTCTCCTCCTGAATTGCCTTTTTCTTCACACCAACATGTGGCCTCTTCTTTTGTTTCACTGGGGGGTGGTTGGGATCCATATTTAACTGGTATGTCATTATCTCTGGGTCAATCCTTACCATGTCTACGTGAGACCAGGCGAAACAATCATCATTAGCTTTTCGCAACTCAATGAGAGCTTTCTTTGACTCGGTATCTAGCTCCGAGCCCGGAAATACTTTTCTCTCTGGGAATTCTCCTGATAAGCCAAAAGATTCTAACTCTTCAATAGTTGAGTCTTCCGCCTTTTGTTTCCGGGGTTCCTATATGAATGCCGGTACCTTCTCCACTTCTCCTTGAGAGCTTATTTCAAGAACCGAGCTCTCTTCCTCATTGGTCCTCCGGCTAAGTAATTGCTGTTTGGATGGCCAACCGGGGCGACTCCAGTCTTCATCGCAACCGAATAGCATTCGCGAGCTATTCGTTGCTCACCTTGGATGGCACGAATTCCCCATGGGGTTGGGAATTTAACGACTTGGTGCAAGGTAGATTGAACAGCTTTCATTTCATGAATCCAGGGCCTTCCGAGGATAACATTGTAAGCTATATCCTCGGCCATCGCTTGAAAATAGTTTTTTTATAAACTCCTTCGGCAATTGTAGTAAGAGTGATCTCTCCTAGAGTCTTCTCCGTGGAGTTTCTGAATCCTGTCAGTATGGTTGCCTTCGGGATGACAAGGCCCTTCAACCAAATCTTCTTAACAGCCCCATAATTGATGATATTTATAACGAGCTGCCAAGATCGATCAAGACTCGCTTGACATCACAGTCATTAATCCTCATCATGATCACTAGGGCATCATGATGGGGAAACATAATTCTATCACAATTTTCTACATCAAAAACTATTTGGAGAGACGCTCAAGAAGGGAGCACTATTGGATCTTTTAATGAGCTGGGTGATCTGTTCATCAAGGCGCACAGCGGGGCCCAAAAGGTCAATAAGAGGAAATAAGACATCTTCAATGTTAAGCAGAGGCCGAGGGAACATCTCAAATATTTCATAGAACATTTCCAAGTGGAGCGGATGGACTGCCTCCGATGGATGATGACTTGGCCATGAATGCAAACAACTCGGAGGCATGCATCGATCTAAAAAAAAATTGCAAGAATGGCAAGCTTACACTTGGGACAACGTAAACACAAGAGCCAGTTCCAAAATCTGGTTAGAAGAAGAGGAGTGAAGGTATCGAATCGAAATACTGAATATAGGAATCGTCCCGATCCCGATGCACCGAGGTGACAAAAGGGAATTCAAGGTCCCGTTATGAACCTTATGACCCACGAGGCAGCATGTCAGCCAAAGGTTGAGAAATAAGGTTGTTAACAATGCAGCTCAGAAGGATAGTGTAGGGCCATCATTGGTGGCAAATGAGAAAAACTTGCCCCGACTCTCTGAATACGACTTCAACGTTTTAGATTCGGAGTTAGTTAATACATTGAAGGGGATGACAGATAAGGGGGTAAGACTTCCAAAAGATATGAGGTCTGACCCTAGGAAGAGGGACAAAAACCTCTACTGTGATTTCCATGATGATCACGGCCACCTCACGGAGGACTGCAAAGCCTTGTGGTATGAGGTGGCCTACTTGCTTAAGAAGGGAATGTTAAAAAAGTTTCTGATAGACAAGAGAAAAAAACCTTTGGCAAGAATAGGAATGGAGGGTAGCCCCCGAGACCTCCATTTCTTAAAAGAATAGTCAATATGATTGCTGGAGGGTCTGAAGTTAATGGTGTAAATTTCACTTTTGCCAATAAGTTTGCTACACCCTCTTTGACATATGAGAAAAGTAGCCGGTAAGGCGGCTCAAAAGGTGAAACCGTGTTCAATGATGAGGATTCTAAAGGAATGATGTTCCTTCATCATGATGCGTTAGTGATCATGTTGTGGATCAATGACTCGGACATCAAGCGAGTATTGATAGATACAGGGAGCTCCATTAATATCATACGTTACGGAGTCGTAAAACAAATGTAGTTGAAGGACTAAGTCGTCACGAAAGCAACCGTATTGACAGGCTTCAATAACTCCATGGAGAAAATACCGGGTGAGATTACTCTTACCACCTAGGCGGAATGAGTTACCAAGGAGACTGTGTTCCAAGTTATGTCCGAGGAGATGACTTACAACGTCATCCTTGGGAGGTCGTGGATCCATGCAATGGAGGTAGTGCCTTCAACTCTTCACCAAGTCATCAAGTTCTCAACTCCTTGGGGTGTTCGGTGCATCCGTGGGGAACAAATGATGGCAAGGGAATGATTTGATTGCTTTAAAGATTGGAGTCGTCCTGTCAAAACTGTCCAAACAACAACCAGAGCTCCCAGGATCTGATGAAGAAATGGTTTCGACAGCTGAATTGGAACCTCAAAATAAAGTAGCAAAAAAGATCCGGGCTTGTATCCAAGAGCCTATGAAACAAAAGGTTGGAGACTTGATAATTGAAGAGTTGGAGTCGGTAACACTGTCAATGGAATTCCTGAAGAGAAAAATATTTGTTGGCTCGGAACTGGACTCCGAGTCAAAAGAAAGCATAATCTCATTTTTAAAGTCTAATAATTATTGTTTTGCTTGGTCCCACGCCGATATGGCTAGGATCGACTCAGAGATAACAACTCATAAACTCAATGTCGATCCTCACCACACTTTGGTGAAGCAAAAAAAAGTCCCCATGATGGCATAAAAAAGAACCTGATTAAAGAAAAAACGTACAAGTTACTTAAAAATTGTTTCGTGCGAGAAGTTAAGTATCTAGAGTGGTTGGCAAACGTCGTGGTCATTCCCAAGAAAAATGGGAAGTGGTGGATGTGTGTACATTACACAGATCTGAATAAGGCTTGTCCCAAGGATTCATATTAATTCTGCAAACTGATAGGTTGATAGACTCCACGGCTGGACACAAGATGTTAACCTTCTTGAATGCTTATTCGGGGTACAATCAGATCCTAATAGAGCCTAAGGACTAGGAGAAAACATCCTTCATCACTGATTAGGGGACATATTTTTAAAAAGTAATGTCGTTTTGCCTTAAGAACGCAGGGGCAACATATCAAAGGTTGGTGTGTCGCATATTTAAAGAGTACATTGGAATGTCGATGGAAGTTTACATCGATGACATGTTAGTGAAATCGGTACGGGTGGAAGATCATTTGAATCATCTGAGAGAGGCCTTCACCATCCTTCGACAATATAACATAAAATTGAACCCAGATAAGTCTGCCTTCGATGTCGTTATGGGAATGTTTTTGGGCTTCATAGTGTCCGAGCGAGGGTTTGAAGCCAACCCTTAGAAAATCAAGGCAATAGATGAGATACCCAAAATTCTCACGAGGATAAAGAAAGTTCTTCATCTTACTCGACGGATAACAGCCTTGAGTAGATTCATCTCGAGGTCCTCAGAGCAATATCATAAGTTCTTTTTCGTCTTAAAAAAGAATACGGCTTTTGAATGGACTCTGGAGTGCCAACAAGCGTTGAAGGAACTAAAACATTACTTATCAAATACTCCGCTACTTGCAAAGCCTAAGGATGGGGAAACTCTGTTGATCTACCTTGCCATGTCAGAAGTATCTGTAAGTACAGTACTGGTCTGAAAAGAGGAAGGAAAATAGCAGCCGATCTACTATGTCAGAAAATCGTTGCTCGATGTCGAGACCAGGTACCCTTACTTAGAGAAGTTGGCACTTGCCTTAATCATTGTTTCACGTAATGATGCAGCCCGTGTCCGTGCTGATCAAGCTGTGTTCGTGCCATCAAGATCGATCAATCGAAGCCAAACCAAGAAACTGCACGATGTGCATGTTCATCTAGCATGGCCGGGGGAAAACATTGACATGAAGAATGAGTGGTGGGGTGCCAGATGTGGAAGCTATACATTCAAGATCGCGCCAGAACTCTGAAGATTGATGTTGGAAAGTAAAGTTAGGGGTGTTCATGGGGCGGTACGGTTCGGGTTTGAGCTTATCAGTAACGGCATATCGGTTAACGGTATGTAATTATTTAAAATCAATACCGTACCAATTAGCTATCGGTTTACGGTTATCGGTCCTTAACGGTTCGGTAGTTAACGGTTCGGTAACCGGTACACCGAAGTAATGCGTGAATTCTTGGTGGATAGTTGTCAATAGGTAATATTTTTTAATTAATATGAATAACCACTAAAGTAATAGACAAACCATCCACACAAACTAAGTAAACAAGTGCAATCAACAAGTCTTAGCAATATGCTAACATAACACAAAATAATGAAATAGAAAAAGAAAAGATAAGAAAGTCTGATCAATGATCCAAGAAAGCAAAATTAAGTATAAAATAGGCCGGACTCATCAATTAAAGTGTATGAGTATTGACATATAACCACCAAAAATAATAATAATAATTGATGTTTAACCTATAAGTTAATGTTGTATATTAAGAGTTTAAATGACTTAATATACTAATAATAAATAAAATAAAATATATAAAAATTATAAAAAAACCTTATCGGTTATCGGTACGGTAGTGGTAAAGAGATATAGAAACCGTTACCGTACCAATATCTTATCGGTATTGGAAATTAACACCATTACCGAACCAATAACTGTTATACCGATACCGTTATGCTTATCGGTAGCGGTAACGGTTTGGCTATCGGTACCGGTTCGGTTTTGCACACCCCTAAGTAAAGTGACCGAAGGGCTACACTTGCGCTGATGCAAGCTAGATCCGAAGACAAGCAAGCAATCAGAGACAACAAGAATACGACGCAGAAACGATAAAGATAAGAAGGCGGAAGCAAATGAGTAACCAAGATAACAAGAAATCAGGGATGGGGGAGAACAGAAATAGAAGAAAGAATGGATAATCCAAATCAAAACATGATTGATTATCCAAGGGAGAAAATGAAACTTGAACCTAACAAGGATTCATACTAGGGATGAAATATATTCGGTTCCAAGCCAAAGAAGGCATACACGAAGCCTCGGGCTTCAACAAGAATGGCTCGGCCAATTCTGTCTCTATTCTCTCAATTCAACATCAACTAACTATCTAATGAGCTATGCTAGGAGTTTATATAGGTAATAAAAGGGCAAAATAGTAAAATGGTCACAGGTGACCAATAAGATTAAGCCACGCAGGGCTGAAGCAGTTTTATGTGTTCGGTAGCTCAGCTCGAACACATTTGAGTCGGACGCTTGTTCGCCTCGGTCACAATTAGAATCGAACGCTCTCCTGCCTCGAGCATATTTGTAGCCCTTTGATTGATTCATTCTCGGCGTCATTCTTATTTGGTTCGGTTGCTTTTCAGCTTCGGGCTCGAGCTTGATCGTTGAGCTTTCATAAGTTGTGGTCGGTCTCACAGCTTCTGAAGTCAGCAACGATCACTTGTCTGCTCGGTGGATTTCCATCGTTGTTGCTCGGCGAGGCAGTCTTCGACATATTCCATTCCAGCCACACTTTTTTATCGTGGGCGTCATGTGACTCCTCGGTGGACTAGCTTGATGAATCAAACAGGTGAGCCTGGTTCGTATTGCATCATCCTCCCCTTCTTGAAAGAATTTCGTCCCCGAAATCAAACCGACAATAACTACAAACAAGGCTAAGACAAACAAAGCTTCCTACTACAAGAGTAGGTTAGTGTTCAAAAGTATGGAAAACACACTCTTATGATAGAGCCAAGCATCAATACTGATCGAAAAAACTTACCTCGGAGTGGCCTTCGGTCTCTCTCAAGGCCTCCGAAGTGTCATACGTAGTTTCTTCACCGTGGAGCTCACATGGAAGGTTTTTCTTCACCTTGTCTATCAACTTCGGAACATGGTTGAGGCTCCATCAGTTTGCCTCCAAGAGTACCTACACAAGATTTCAAGCAAGTAGGTTTCCCTCATTTTCTTTTTAAGGTCAGGTGTGAGTTCGGGTGGTGACAACTCACTCACATCACTCAACACATCCTCTCTTTTTTCCTCTCGAGAGTTGTCACCGGTCACTCCCTTACTCCTCTCGATCTTTTGTCTCTCATATTCGGGTGAATTGGGTCGAGGCCCAAGAATACCCATAGCTGGAGTAGGTGGACTTTTAACATCAACCCGAAGTCTAGGACTAGAAGGCTCATCAATCGAGGTATCTTCTTTTGCTGTCGGTGAACCACTTGGCTTCGAAGCTTGTGGTTTCGGGTTCACAGTATCGACTTCGGTCGACTCTTTTCTTGCACTTGTCCTACTGCTTCTTACGTTCGTAGGATTCCTCGATGGCACATTTTCACTCACAGAATGGAGTTCTTGCTCGTTTTGTCTTTGCATAGAAAAAGAAGATGTGTTCGAAGGCGGCTTGATTATTACCTCGCAAGGTTCAAAGTCATAAGTCCTTAGTCCCTTGCGCGCTTTATACCTACCCTTCGTGATATCATACTGCACTCTCTTGCCTTGTAATCATGGATCACCTTAATAAATAGCGATATATTTCATGGGATACACATCACACCAAACATAGCTTTCGTATTTCCCATGAAATATGAGCACTCTAGCCCCACTGGTAACCCGAACACCTTGATACTCATAAGGATGTTCCAATTTATAGCATGGTATCTTTAGTCTTTCGACCAAAGAGGTGTTTATACAATTGGCATCGGTTCCACCAATTTTGAGCACGCATCCTCCCTTACCGTTTACCTCAACAGCAAACCTTTCTCTACCCAAGTCTTGCATCGGCACATCCAAGAGAGGGCTTGAATGTCCATAAATGTTAAAACCATCAACTTGGGTCTTCCTTATCCCTCCACTAGTGACAACACCACTAGGATAACTCCCACTTCCTTTCACTCTTCCAACATTAGAAGTATTGTTGAAAGTCGAGGAAGGAGTTTTAGCATGGGACCCGTAAGAACTTCTCCTCAGAGAAGGAGTACGGTAGAAACCTCCTCTACCATCCTCGGTCCACAACCACAGGTAACACTCAAACCAACCCTTCCATAGGAATTGGAAGCATTGAATCGTGTGGCACGACTCAAAGTTGCAAGCCCTCCTCCTCTCATGGAACAACCACCACCACCTCTCATCCCGATGGAAAGAGCTCTACTACTCCCTTGTGCTCCACCCGAGACACCGAAAGAAGATACAATCGAATAGTTCACTCGATCAACTTCATCATCGACTTCCCCGATGTCACGTTCACCATAGTCAGGATCATCATACCTTGAAGCGTCACTACCTTCATATTCTCGACTAGAAGCATAAGGATCTTCTCGTTCGTCTTCACAAGCCTCGTAGTCTTCTTCTTCTTCTTCGTAATCTTCATAGTGACCTACTTCGTCCTCGTAAAAGCCATAGTCCCCGGTGTCGTTATAGCAATCATTACCATCGTAGGAACCATAGTCTCCATCATCTCCACACGAATCATACCCTCCATAATCATCATCATCCGAAGACATAGCTGCATCAACAAGAGTAAATGACCTCACAAGTTCACTCCCTCACGTGTATCACTCAAAGAATGGACACTCAATTTTCTTTCCACTCGTGTATACACTCAAGGTCGTTGGCTTTTGTGACCTTACTCTATTGCTCTCACCACTCTAGCCTTTTTCCATTCAAAGATGGCCTTGCCTTCTTGTTAGGAAACCGAAGCGATAAGTCACAACTAGTACTTTCCAAGTATAGGTTCGGAAGAAGTTTGTATGACTCGATGGAACGGTCGCTATTTAAACTGCGCACGGGGAGTCAAAAAATTGTCTACGAAACTTGGACTTCGGTCACCCCACGCACGAGTTCCTAAAAGCTCAAATTCGATAGTACGACCTCGAGTAGAAAGAATTACTCCAGAGATCCACTATCGAGAATATTCGGACACAAAAAAAGTGAAAACCTAAGAGAATCTACCTCCTCCTCGATTCCGCTTTGGAATTTTCCGAACACGTGACCTCGGTACAAACAAGGTGGTCCCTCCTTCGGTATGGATGAGGTTTATACTTATCCACTTTCCTTTTTCTAGCCGACAACTTTTCACCTGGGTTTGGATTTTAACAGTTTACCCCTTTATTCTTCAATGGAACAGTGAACCTTTACTCTGGTGTTCGGACAACTTCAAGATTTGTTCACAGTCCACTAACAACAGATTTAACTCCAGATTTGGGTCTTCTTCGGTAAACTAGACAACGGAGATAATGTTCAGTTCCAAGCCGAGCTACGATTAGCTAGATCGTCTTCCTTACACTGTTAACAATTTAACAAGGTTCTGGCGTACGGACGGTGGCTAAACAGTGAAACTTCGATTTCAACCCCTAAAATCGACCCAAATCAAACTACAACCACCAGTCTTCATCGATAAATACCAAAACAGAACTGGGGTTCGATTTCAAATACACCACGTCAAGAACAGTCCAAAATCGAAGGAAAAACCCTAGTTACAAACGATGTACGTCGGGTACTCAAATTAATCCTTGGACAGTGGTGATTCCAAATATGTGATTGTTTATTCCAAACAATCAACAACAACAACAATGTTTTTTTTTTATAATTTTTCAACCTTTTCAATTTTTTTTTGTATTTTCTTCTTTTCCAAATAACATAAGAACACCAATAGAGAAATAAAGATAAAATGAACAAGGAACGTGGATTCGTAAGAATGAAATTCAAGCCTTGCTCTGATACAAAACTGATGCAAGCGGAACCAGAATGGATTTCATCCCTAGTATGAATCCTTGTTAGGTTCAAGTTTTATTTTCTCCCTTGGATAATCAATCATGTTTTGATTTGGATTATCGATTCTTTCTTCTATTTCTGTTCTCCCCCATCCCTAATTTCTTGTTATCTTGGTTACTTATTTGCTTCCGCCTTCTTATCTTTATCGTTTCCGCGTCGTGTTCTTGTTGTCTCTGATTGCTTGCTTGTCTTCGGATCTAGCTTACATCATGAGCCTGAGGCAGGAGAGCGCCCGATCCAGTACTCTTAGTTTCGATCCTGCGTGGCCTTTTTTAATTGGCTGACTGTGGCTTTATTTACTGCTTTATCTTGAGGGCTTCCTATATAAACCAATTAACAGTTCATTTGATAGAAAGTTGTTGTTGAATATTGAAAATAGCATGTGTTCTTTGTCTTCATCGTGAGAAACCCCGGGTGGGAACCCGTTAATGGAACTTGTGTCTTTTGGTGGAATCCAATTGAACTTTTTCCACTTTGATCATTTGGTTTACAAGAGTCAGTGTATTCTTGAGGTTCATTGCTTAGTATCGGTGCCTATTCACTTCTACTCGAAAGGTATCAAGACTAGTTCCTTAATATTGTTCGTGCAAGTTGAGTTTGTATCTTGCTTTTATCTTTACTTTTACGTTTTTACTTCCGCGTGTGTGTTTGTTGCATCACCTTGGTCTCAAACCCGAGTTGTATTGCATCATCTTGGTATCAGAGCATGGTTTGGATTTTGTTCTTACAAATCAAATCCTATTCTTTGTTATCTTTGTGTTTGTCTTTCTATTTTCGTTTCTTGTTCTTGTGTCGTTTTGTTGTTTTTATTGGTATCAGTTAAGTCTAAAAATCACTGGTCGTAATTCGTTTGACGAAGAGGGATTCTACATGGTTGAGACTGTCAGTGATAGGTTTTCAAAACTTGGTACCCAAGTTTGAAGTTTGGTTGTTTGGTGTTGTTAGTGATTGATTTGGGGTCGTGTCTGTGTTTAAATTTGAGAAGCTCCGCCGTTAAACAACATTCGTATGTGGGAAACTTGTTAAAGTCTAGACACAGTGTACTAATGTGAACCTATTTAGGCTTTGCTTGGGACTCAAGTTATTCCGTTTGAACTAAAACCCCAACAGAAGAACGACCTAAATCTTACCTTATTGCTGGACTGTGAATAATTTTATGGTTGTCCGTACGACAGAAAAGGCAAGTTCACTGTTCCATTGGTGAAGGGTTTAAGCATCATGCTAAAACCCAGGTGAAAAGCTGAAAAGAGGAAAGTGGAAAAAGGAGAAACTCTAATGTGGATAAGAAGGGACCACTTACATTTCCGTACAGGAGTGGAGTGTCCGAGGTTTCCAAAAAGGGAAATAAAAGCTAGATTCTCTAGGTTCTCTTTCTTTCTTTGTGTCTATAAATTCTTGTTAGTAGGTTTGTGAGTACTTCTCCTACTCTAGGTTCTACTAATTGTTTGAGCTTTTAGGAACTCTTGCACGAGGAGCCAAAGTCCAAATTACATAGTTAAATTCTTGACCTCCCGTATGCAGTTAAATAGCGTCCGGTCCATCGAGTCGATATCAATTCACTCTTCCCGAAGAATACAATGAATCTTGTCAAACTCGGAGGATCTTGAGGAAACTGATCAATCAGATGAAACTATGAGACAAGTTCTTGAGTGACCGAACCTAACAAACTGATTGGACCCAAGCGCCACCAAACAAAGTGAGGGAGTGTGTGAGGTGATTTCTAACCTAACACTTCTTAGTCTTTGATTGCTGCAGGAACAATGGCTGGAAACGGAGAGAAAGGTGTGGATGCGTTCGAGGTATCGTTGGCTGATCTTATGGCCACGATACGAGGCATTAGTATCGAGGTGAGAGGAGTGGGTGCTCGAGTTGCAAACCTCAAGCAGGAACGAGCCTCCGTGGTTTTGCTAGGGTCCGGAGCAGGAACTAGCAATTCAACTCCTATGAAACCGGCGTAATTTGCTGAGCTAGTTCGACAACAATGGATGAGAGTCGAAGCAGCTCGTGATGAGCAAAAATTAGGCATTCCTCAAGCTGATAGACCACCACTTCTAAGGCCCCGAAGGAATTTAGTGGTCGTTGATAAAGAAGGAGATGATAGAGATGAAGAGTATCCCGAGGATAAGGCTGACTATGAGCCACCGTTCTTTCCACGAGGATAGGCTCAACGAGGCCATAGAAATCCTCGAGGTCGAGGCCGAGGTGCATATGTTGATCGAAATATTGAGCGTGAGGCTGATGACTATTATGATGAGTATCCGGATCAAGCCCGAGATGCTCAAGATTCAAACTTGAATAGTGTCAAGATCACTATTCCACCATTTAGAAGAACTAGTGATCCAGACTAATATCTTGATTGGAAGGTTCGTTCCAAACGAATCTTTGAAACAAACGAGATGACCAAAGAGAGGAAAGCAGTCTATGCCATTGCTTCATTTAAGGCATATGCTTCCACTTGGTGGGAGTCCGAAAAGAGAATGAGAAGAAGGCATGCTTTACCCGAGCACCTTACTTGGGTACAGTTGAAGAGAGTGATGGATGCTAAGTATGTGACGGCTAAACATCGTCAAGAGAAACTTTGGAAGCTCAATGACTTGAGGCAAGGATCCAAACCGGTCGAAGAGTACTTTGACGAGCTTGAAACGATTTGTTTAACTCTTGATATGGAAGAAGACGATGAACAAGCCATCATTCGATTAAAAAAGGGCTGAATCGAGAGATATCATCTCAATTGATAGTGCATATCTACTACATATTGGATGAAGCATTCCATGCAGCGATTGATGCTGAAAAATGGGTGAAGGACGAAAAACCAAATCGATATTGAGGGAGCACTACTTCTACTCCTTTGAGCCGGGGCAAAGAATGGAAGAATCCGAATCCAACCGGTGCCAACAACGGTTGGGATTAGAATAAACCCTTCGAGAAGGGAGTGGCCGGAAATAACTTCAAAGAATTGGGAGGTAAAACTCAACTCAATAATCCTAGTGCTTGAAATATTCAATGCCAAAGTGTAGGGATGATGGTCACATGGCTAAAGAATATCTAACTCTCAAAGCTATGATTTTTCTTGATGACGGAACCATCCGAGAATAAATAACTGACTTCAAGGAGGAAAACTGAGATGAATGTGACCGTGCCGATCATGATGAAGACGGTCATGAAGCTGACCATCTGGAAATATTTCTTGTTGTCCGAAGGAACTTGAGCACTATGAACATGGAAGAAGAAGAAGATATTCAAAGAGAAAATCTCTTCCATGTGAGGTGTCGAGTGAGGGAAAATGTGTGTTCGATGATCATTGATTCGGGCAGTTGTTCTAATGTAGCGAGCTAGACTTTGGTTTCACAAATGGAACTGCCAATGATGAAACATTCCCGACCATACAGATTACAATGGTTAAATGAATGTGTAGATCTAAGGGTAGCAAAGCAGGTGTTGATCAGATTTAGAGTGGGGGCTTATCAGGATGAATTGATGTTGATATGGTCCCGATGCAACCTTGTCATTGCTTCTTAGGCGACCGTGGCAATATGATAGGCACATTGTCCATAACGGACGAGCCAACACTTACACTATTAAGCTTGATGATAAGAGTTTCATACTAAAGCCATTGTCCCGAAAACAAGTCAGTGAGGACTATAAACGGATGAGGGAGATGAAAGAAGCAGCCAAAGCTAAGTCGCCCGTGGGGACACAAATTGTGGCCAAGGAAATATGCTGAAACACCGCCCGTGGCAGGTAATATTTGTGCAATCATACAACCGGGTGAGTGCTTGTGAGGCAATGACAAAAGCAAGCTGATGATTTGCCTCGTGCACAAGGGTATACTCTAACAATGATTTAACTAATGATAACCCTTTGCTTAGTGCTATTCAAAGTGTTTTGCAGGAATTTGGGGACATGTTTTCTGAAGGTATGCCAGGTGGATTGCCTCCGTTACGAGGAATCGAGCACCAAATTAACTTCATCCCGGGGTCTCAAATCCCGAACAAGCCAGCCTACCAGTGTAATCCTGAAGACACCAAAGAGCTCTAACGGTAGGTGGACGAATTGTTGAACAAAGTACTGGTTCGAAAGAGCTTGAGTCCATGCGGCGTTCTGGTTATAGTTGTGCCAAAGAAAGATGGAACATGGGGAATGCGTGTTGATTTTCGAGTAGTCAACATGATAACGGTAAAGTATCGTCATCCTATTCCCCGATTAGATGAAATGCTAGATGAATTGAGTGGTTCAAGTTGTTCTACAAAGATTGATCTCAGGTCCCGTTACCACCAAACCTGAATGAAACCGGATGATGAGTGGAAAACTGCATTCAAGACCGAATTCGATCTGTAAATAGTTAGTGATGTCGTTCGGCCTCTCTAACACCCCGAGCACATCCATGAGATTGATGAACCATGTGCATAAACCGTTTATAAATAAGTTTGTTGTTATGTATTTTGATAGCATACTTATTTATAGTAAATATGTGGATGAACAGGTCGAACACTTTAGGCTTGTGCTTGATGTTTTGAGAAATGAAAAGCTTTATGCTAATTTCAAAAAGTGTGCCTTTTTTGTTGAATGTGTTGTCTTCCTTGGGTTTGTTGTGAATGCTAGTGGTGTTGAAGTTGATGAATCCAAAGTTGAGGCTATTAAAGATTGGCTGACCCTTACTTCGGTGTCTCTAGTGCGTAGTTTCCATGGGTTAGCTAGTTTTTATAGAAGGTTCAGCCACTTTAGCACCATGGCAGCTCCTTTAACAGAGCTGGTCAAGAAGGACCAACCGTTTTTGTGTGGAAAGTCCTAAGAGAGGGCCTTCCAAGAGTTAAAATGGAGGCTTAGTTCTACGCTATTTTGCAACTCCCCAACTTTAGCAAAGCCTTCGATGTTGAATGTGATGCGTTCGAGGTCGAAATCGGGGGAGTGCTCATGCAAGATGGGAAGCTGATCGTTTACTTTAGCAAAAAGCTTAAGGGTGCAACCTTAAACCACTCAACGTATGACAAGGAGTTGTACGCTCTCGTGAGAGCACTTACCCATTGGCAACATTATCTGTGGCCGTGAGAGTTTTTGATTAAAAGTGATCATGAATATTTAAAACATCTCCGAAGCCAAGAAATATTGAACCGGTGGCATGCCAAGTGTGTGGAATTTATCGAGAGCTTTCCCTATGTAATTCATTATAAAAAAGGAAAAGACAATGTAGTGGCCGATGCGCTGTCAAGGAAGTTTGCCTTAGTGATCACTCTCGCTTCGAGGCTAATTGGTTTCAAAAGCATGAAGTTGATATATGAACATGACCCTAAGCTAAATAATGTCCGTGACGCTATAGTAAGTGGTTAGAGGGTGGAGAAATATCAGTGGCACGATGGCTACCTCTTCAAAAAGGGGAGAGTTTGTGTGCCCGTGTCATCTTGGAGAGAAATTTTGGTTCGAGAAGCTCACTCTTAGGGCTTAATGTCACTTCGAAGTTGGAAAAACTCTTGGTATCTTGACCGAGCAGTTCCACTGGTCGAAGATGTGACGAGATGTAAAAAAGCTTTGCAATGCTTGTTTAGATTGCAAGAGAGCTAAGTCGAGATCTAACCCTCATGGTTTGTATACTCTATTGCCTTCTCCTAATAGCCCGTGAGTTGATATATCCACAGATTTTGTAATAGGATTACCACGGTCTAGGGGTGCACATGATAGCATCTTGTTCTTGGTGGATCATTTTTCTAAAATGACTCACTTTATCCGGTGCAAGAAATGTGATGATACACAACATGTTGCTACATTGTTCATTTCTCATGTGTTAAAGTTTCATGGTATGCCTCGTGATATTGTGAGCGATCGACACTCTTTCTTGAGTCATTTTTGGAAATATCTATGGGGTGCCCTTGGCACCAAATTAATATTCTCGACATCTCACCATCCTTATACTGATGGATAGACCGAGGTAGTCAACCGGACCTTGAGAGCTTTGCTTTGAGCGATGACCAAAGTTAAGGCCGGGAACTGGGCTGATCGTTTGCTCGTGATGGAATTTTCATACAACTGTATCGTGCATAGAATGATTGGAATGACTCCGTTCGAGTGTGTGTATGATTTTAACCCTTTAATTCCACTCGATTTAACCCCATTACCTCGAGATGCTATAGTTGATTTTGAACGTACACACCGAGCTACTGCTTTGCTCGAGCTACAAGCTAAAGTGAGGAAGAATATTGAGGAAGCTTATGCCAAAGTGGCATCAAAGAAGAGAAGGGAGACTGGGTTTGGGTTCACTTCTAGAAGGAGAGGTTCCCGAACCAAAGAAAAGGGAAGTTGGCTCCAAGAAGGGATGGTCTGCTCCAAGTACGGAGCAAGATCAACAACAATGCTTATGTGATCGACCTCCCAGGTGAGTACAATGTGTCCAACACCTTTAATGTTGCTGGCTTGACTCCTTGTGTCACAGGATGAACACCATAGGCCAAAGAAGATGCAATTTCAAGGACGAAATCTTCTCAAGAACGGGAAGATGATGCAGCCCGTGTTTTTGCCATCAAGACTGGTCACACGAAGCTAAGCCAAGATACTGCATGATGTGCATGTTCATCTAGCATTGCCGAGGGAAAGCAACGACTCGGAGAATAAGTGGCCGGGTGCTAGATGTGGAAGCTATACATTCAAGCTTGTCCCCGAACTCTGAAGATTGACGTTGGAAGCTATACATTCAAGCTTGTCCCCGAACTCTGAAGATTGACGCCGAGCAGTGAAGTGACCGAAGGGCTACACTTGCGCCCGAGGCAGGAGAGTGCCCGAGCCAGTACTCTTAGTTCGGCCCTGCGTGGCCTTGTTTGATAGGTCGACTGTGGCGTATTTACTACTTTATCCTTGGGGACTTCCTATATAAACCCCTTAATAGTTCATTTGATAAAAAGTTGTTATTGAATATCGAAAATAGCCTACGTGCTTTGTCTTCGACGTGAGAAACCCCGAGTGGGAATCCGTTAATGGAACTTGTGTCTTTTGATGGAATCCAATTGAACTTTTCCTCTTTGATCATTCGGTAAGCAAGAGTTAATGTATTCTTGAGGATCAGTTCTTAGTATAGCTGCATATTCACTTCTACGCGAAAAATATTAAGACTAATTCCTTGATATTATTCGGGCAAGTTGAGTTTGTGTCTTGCTTTTATCTTTACTTTCCGTTTTTACTTCCGCGTGTGTGTTTGTTGCATCACCTTAGTCTCAAACCCGAGTTGTATTGCATCACGTAAGCTCCGACCCTACTTTCAATGTCACCTCATAGCCGTAGTCACCACCTTCTTATTAAGGAATATTTTGCATAAATCTGAATTGTCGGAAAGGTTGGCTAATTTGGCAATCGAGCTAAGCGAGTATGATATCACTTATCAACCTCACACGTACATCAAATCCCAAGTGTTAGCTGACTTTGTGGCCGACTTCCGTGCCCAAATACTTCTCGAGGCGGAGAAATATGAATTGTTGTCAAAGGGTCCGGTTTCTGGGGTTTGTACACTTTACACAGATGGGGCCTCGAATGTAAAAGGCTCCGGACTCAGTTTGGTGCTAGTGGCTCCAACAAGGGAAAAAGTACGACACACTATTAGGCTTCGTCCAATTACAAATAACGAAGCCGAGTATAAGGCCGTGGTAGCAGGTTTGGAGCTCGCTAAGGAGTTAGGGGTAGAAAGGATCGAGCTGAAAGTGATTCACAATTGGCAGTGAACCAGATACTAAGGAGTTGGAGCTCACTTTTTGTCATGTTTGTTCATTTTTCGTCCAGCCTTCATTCACCCGACCCTCATTCTTCTACTCAGACTTCAAAACTCTTGATTTCACTAAACTTTGTTCCATGAACGCCTTATATCATCAATGTAATTCCTACAACATTAAACACACCAAATGAGAGAAATTTAGTTCCAAGTGCTAACAAAATATAACAAGTAGAAGCATAAATACGAGGCAAAGATATAGGATATATAGTAATATTCTAGCCTCGTAACAACATCCTACACTTAAACCTTTGCTCGTCCCCGAGCAACTTATACCTTGAACTCAAGACACACCAAAATAACTCACACAATAACTTGAGTTTATATAGCCACTTAACAAGTAGCATATGCATTAATCATGCTTTATTCACACAAAATTCATGCCAAGAATATTTAAGAACAACCAAGTTCATCAAATCAACGTCCCAATCCCACATCAACTCCAAACCCACCCAATAAGTCATGCAAGTACGCACTCAACAGAGTAATAAAGGAGCTCGCTTCTCGTAAATCATGTGCCCTCAAAATCAAATCAAATTTTAGCGAATGAATTCACACAAGAGAATGATCATGAATTAAAAGTTTACATACAGATGAACACTCACCCTTAGAAAAGAACTCACACGCAATACAAGACATACCATAGGCTTGCCCTTAGTGTAAGACTCGACTAATGTCCATCTACTTGACTAAGATCAATTGGGACTTCTTATGGTTGTAATGTAGGCTATGAGATGGATAGGATACATATAGATAAAGTGACTCACCACCCGAAGTAATTTGATATACCATAATTAATTGAAATATTTTTTCTCCCAACCAATCTTTCTTTTACGAGCTTAGAGTCAACTTTTACCACCCTTCTTCTTTAAGAAATTGTAGGAGCTAATGATAGGGACTACTCTTTATTTTCTTCTATCTTTCAAACACAAATTATTTTGTTTTTCATATTTCAATTATTGCACAATATTTCAAGCTTTCACTTTCTTTTTTTCTTCTTTTTCTAGTAAATTCCTCCAAGTAGCATCTTCCTAAAGCACCTTTTGTCTTCCTCCAACAACCACCATTTTCTACTTCATTCACTAGCCTTTTACGCTCATGACACCACAAGTAAAACTTACAGATATTTAGCACAATAAATAGGAATCCCAAAGGTTATCAAAGAAAAGGCTCCTCGCTTAAAAGGGTTAGCTAAGGTTAAATTTTACTGGTAAATATTTAACTCTGAAGCTTCAAAAAAAAACTGGCCATGAAAGGAACGTCTATATCACTTCCTAGCCGAGCAAATTTGCAAATTTCTCATTTCACTTTGCATATACATCGGGCAAGTTCTAGACATCAAGTATTAAACATGGAAAAAATAAAATCCTCACTCATACATGGCACAAAACCTACTCAAAACGGCTCAATTCGCGCTCTTAAACAAAGCAAACACAAGAAAACTCTCAAGCAAATCTAGAGTCAACATCATGATCATAAGCTTTAAATAATGCACTCAATGTTTCTCAAGGTGAAACAAATCCTGACAGAATGCATGCGTGAAGTTCACATACCCAAATTAAGTATATATATAAAACTAGTCAATGTGGAGCCAAGGCTTACTTCATCTACTACACCCTACTCCTAAAAAAAAAAGAAAATTAAAAAAAATCTACCCATACCCGGGTCAATCTACTTCCTTTGGAAAAGAAGCGATGAACAAAGAAAAACCAAAGGGGATTATAGTACAAATAAGAAGACTCCCACCCCAGACTTAAAATCAGGCACTGTCCTCAATGCATTAAAAATAAAATTAAGGGTGATAGAGACACTCTCTGGCGCTCTATAGCCGAAGAATATCCTTGTGAGTTTCCTTAGGGCACGATGTACTCAGACTTCCCCCAAGCAGGACTTCATCTTCAAGCATGATGGGTTGCAGACACCCCACACTGAGACTCCAAAACGGTCAAAACGTGCAAAACAAAGAAACTCAGCAAGTAACATCCTTAAAAAAAATAACATATTTTTTTTTTTGTATTTTTGTATTTTTTTTTCATTTTTTCAAGTTTTTTTACTTGTATACAATTACAATCACGAGGTGCCTCCCGAAAAGTGCCTTAGTTATAGTCGCGGCACGATTTCACTTAGCATCAACAGTTTTTCCTCCAACTCGAGCTTATATATTGTCTCCCCAGTTGTAATTCAACTCTCCAGTTATGCTCTTGGGGTAGGATAAGTTCTTGCATGCCAAAAACTAGGCATCTACTTTTGTGCGTAGCTGCTAACTCAAGAATATCTTCAAATTATCGGCTATGCTCTTGACCAAGCACCAAATATACCATTTTGTATCCCTTGGCCTGCAAACGAGGATTGTCATCTTTCCTAGATGGTAGTGAAAATCCTATAATGTAAGCACCATACACCTCATCCTTCAACTCTTCCAATGGCTCAAAATGATCAATTTCCATGTATCCCTCTAAAACTAATATTGAAAAGTGTCTAGAATGTGGTGCAACCTGCTCGAACTTCACTATATTGACATCCTCTTTCTGGCATGACTTAGAGTCAATTAGAATTTTAGCTTCAATTTTTATGTCTGACTCTAGTACTATATCTTCATCATCGGCATCTTCACGTTTTAGCTCTTCAACTATAGCCATGATTTCTTCTTCTAATTCCATGTCTTCATGGCTAGGTTGTTGAATTCCGAAGAATTCAGCCAACTGATTCACTTGAGCTTCCTAGCGGCATAGTTGTGCTCTACGGCTGTCCCAAATCTTCATCAGGCCAGCATCATATTGTCTCTCAGCATCCTGCACTTCAGTGCACCTACTATTATCATAAGAGAATGAAGAATCATCATAATAGGGGCTCAGGAAAGAATAAGACGTACTAGCATAATCATAATAATGATCACCTTGACCACCACACATACTGCACATAGCATGATATTGACAATGTTGCCACAAGTATTTTCCTCCACAATTAGAATACAAGGGTGGACATTAAGATGAACCATAACCTAGCCACATGTTATATCATGATGCCATATATATATATATATATATATATATATATATATATATATATATATATATATATATATATATATATATATATATATATATATATATATATATACATACATACATATTTTCTAATTATATAAACTTAATAAATATGTACAGAAGTAAAGTTAATTGAACTAATAACTCAGCTAACCTAACAAGCTAGAAATACACCATGTTCCCGGCAATGGCGCCAAAATTTGATCACGCCCAACTACGCCCTATAAAGGGACTAAGCGGCCGTATCAAATATAACTCGGTACATAAAGTCTCGTGGTTGAATCCCACTAGGAACACTCAAAATCTCGTTGTTTTTCTAGCTAATTTACCTATAAACTAACTTCTAAAAGTTTTGTCTTAAGATTGATTTTGTAGTAACAACTAAGAAATAGAAATTAATACTAAAGTAAATGACAAAGTAGTAGAGAATACGATTGATTCAAAGGATTTAAAGCCTAGGATTTATCTGCACAGCTCCTACCTATGTGTTAGGACAATGCTTTAACGAATCCATCTTTATTCTTCCTATTGAACACTTGCTCCAAATTCACAACTATTCACTTCCGTCTAATAATTGTAACTTTCACTAACCAATTTCTCAATTAATTAATGAATTGGGGTCAATGGTCACAAATCTCCTTTTTGACAACCTAAGTATTGCCTTGGTTTTAGGTTGAAATATTGCTAAGCATTTAACCCTAAATTATGAATCTATCCCTAGACACAAAAAAATAAAGGAAACAATCAATTGGGGGGCCTTCCGATCAATAGCAAACAAAATATATACACTTAGATAGGAAGAATTAACAAGTTTCATTCATTAAAATAAATATTTGTAACACATAAGTATTGGAGTGGTTCAATCAGTCCTAGAATGTGTGATTTAACCACTCATAGTCATGTTCAAATCAATGAAATAACAATAAGCATACAAAATCACAATAAGATATATGGATGAAATAGAGCTTTGAATCTTGAACTTCTCTCTTCCTTGTCTCCTTTGGATGTAAAATAAGCCAAAAGTTCCATCCAGTTGAGCTCCAATGTGTGTGTATATAGTGTAGGACTTGATTTAGGACGAATCTACCCTTAAAATAACCAATAAAAAATCAGACTAGGCATATTTCGGGGCTGCACAGCGATCACTTTTACGCCAAACAAGCTACAAGTTCTCAAAATAGGAGGATGCACGTTGTGCAGTTGTTGACACCCAATTTTATCCATCCTTTTCTCATAATTGGCTTTATTTAATGTAAAGATTCAACATTAGTTGTTTGAGCAAAATATGCATTAGAAGGCATGCATTTATCTGTGTTAATCCCTTATTAATATAACATTTACTTACTTGCAGATATATTGCATTATTTTAGGTCATTCTCTAAGCACATACATAATTTGTGACTATTTATGCAATTAATATATCTAATTACCTATTCGTAATTACGTATACTTAATTATATTTAGTTCAAACTCATTTCTGTTTAAGTTGTATTAAGTGATATTTTATCAAATTATTTGCATATTTTATCAAAGTATTTTTTAAGAGCTAGATATGAGCTTAATTAATTCCTAAATACATAGTAAATGCATCCACACCCTCACATATAAACACATATTTATTTATTTATCTATTTAGGTTCACGCAAATTTGTTGATCTTTACTTCTAACGGTGCTCATTTATGATTAACTAGTGTGTTGTTTATATGCGTATGTATTCGTTATATTGCATGACACTTTAATTAAATTGATTAATTCAATATTTTTTGAAAGATAATCAATCAAAGCGCGCTCCGTCAACTCAATTAAATTGAGTAGCTCAATCTTCTCCCAAAAATTCATTACTAGTTCACTATTATCCGTCAATTTAACATTCATGTGGTTTAGCACCAACTTGTTTCTATTTTTATATTTTTTATTTTGTTCATTATCTTGTTTCCTTATTTATCTCTTCCACGGCTGCTAAAATCTCCATAAGTGCAGTACATAATCTTCTAGATATAATAAAATATCCTATCTCTTACGGATTATATGCATAATTCAAATTTCTCCCTAATGAATGGATTCTTTTCCATTTCTGACACTCTATTGCAAGATATAAGTTCACCCTCAATATACACAATCCTCAGCACCCCTCACAACGTCTCTTTTCCTTAAAATACCCCATCCGAATTCCCTATAATCACTCTCCAAATCCCTTAATTGTATCTCCCTCTAACGCCTCTTCTTGATTCACTCACCCTCACCCATTTCTCTTCCTTTTTAGACTCTTTTTGCTCGTTGAAGGCTCTTCTTAGAATGCCTATTTAAGACAAAACCAACAGTACATAAGGGACAGAAACCAATACACATCACACCATCACCCTAATACACATAAGGATAAATACATATATGATCTTCTACTACTCAATTTCTTGTTTAATATACCACCAGTGAAGGGGGAAAATAGACCAAAAAAGGGGTGGGGGGATCGATACCAGTGAGAGGATACACACAGAGATCAGAGAAACGGAGCAACGGCGGAAACACCACCTTCACCACCACCAGCAGTGGTCAAGAGGGCGTGAAACAGAGGGACGCAACAGTGATGTAGAGGGAGGAGAGGCACTATTTAAAACACCATCACCGGTGGCTATCAGGCGGGACCACCACCGAAATTTGATCGGGAAAGACCGTCGCCCTTGCCTACTCCCCTGTTCTGATTGTTTGTCACTGAAATCAATAAAATCAAAGGGGGTTAGAGTAGCAGCGCAGTAAGTGGATCGGCGTTGCTCATTCTTCCTCATTTATTCTTTCACTGTGATCATTGTTTCTCGCCTAAAAAACAAACAGGCGTTACTCCACTTTCCCCGCTGCTTTACCACTACCCTGGCTCGTTGCTAACACCACTTTGCTTCTCCAGATATATTGGTTTCTTTGTCTTCGTTCTCCATATTTGTTTGAATATATATTTTGTGCTTTGACCCGTTTCAGTTCTTTGTTTTGTTTAGTAGGGTATTAGTTTCTGATGCAGCCCGAAGTGCTGATCAAGTGTTCGACAATCCACCGAAGTCAATGAATGATCCACCGAGGCCAATGACATGAAGCCAAGCAAAATTGCTACATGATATGCACATTCAGTTGGCTTGGTCGGGAGGAAGCATGTGTTCGGAGGAAGAATGGCAAAATGCTAGAGCCGAAGGCTACATGTTCAAATTTGAGCCCGAGGATAAAGTGACCGAACACCAACCCTTGGCGCTGAGCAGCATAGAGCCGGAAACAACAAATTGTGTCCGAAGTCAAGTGGGCGCCCGATGATAAATATATTCGAGCAAGCAACCGAGCATCGAAGTCAAGGCTGCCGAACACTCATTATTTCAACCCTGTGTGGCTTGCTTTTATTGGTCCCCTGTGACCATTTTACTAGTTTACCCTTAGTATTTTCTATATAAACCTTGTTCCATTTCATTATAAGAAACTAGTTGTCGTTGAATGATCAAACATAGTTGTAGCTATTGTGAGTCTCCGATGGAGCCGAACCCCATTGTGGGATTTTTAAAGAACTTGTGTCATTCGGTGTGAGTCGTTTGAACATTTTCTTCCTGGTCATTTGATTTGCAAGAAGCTTTGTTCTTCTTGAGGACTGTTGCTTAGTATAGGTGATTCTTGACCTCTGATTCGATCGAGCTTGAGACTAGTTCCTCAATGTTCTTTTGAATCGAAGCAAGATTTGTCTTGCTTCTATCTTTACTTTGTGTTTTTCCGCATTTCCTTCGTGTAAAGCTTAACCTTCGGTTTGGCTTGCACCATCTTGGTATCAGAGCAATGTTTGAGCTTGTTTCTACAACCTCAAATCCTGTTCGTTTATCTCGTGCTTGTGTCTTTCAGTTTCAGCTTTCTTCCTTATTGTTGGTTGTTGTTACTGTGGTGTTTTGTTATTACAAAAAAAAAAAAGCAGAAAAGAAAAATTCAAAATTTTGGTTTGATTGTTGGTTGTTTGAATCAAACAATCATTGATTTGTGTTCACCACTTTCCGAGGATTATTTTGAGTACCTGTCGTACACCATCGGCGACTAGGGTTTCTCGACGTGTTTGGACTGTTTTGATGCGGTGGTGACTGATACAAATCCCAGTTGTATTTGGCGGTTGTTATCGAACATCGGTGGATTTCTTTTGATTTGGGTCGTGTTTTTGAGCTAAAAATCGAAGTTCTACTATTTGAGCCACCGTCCGTACGCTGGAAAATTGTAACATTGTTACAGTGTATGGACGACGTAAAGCTTGTTCTTAGCTCGACGGGAAATTTGAAGTTCTCCTCCGTCGTTAAAATCACCGGAGTGAAAAACGACCTAGAATTAGTGTTCAAATTCATGGTCAGTGAACGAAGCTAAATTGTCCGTACGTCGGAGTAAAAGCTTCACTGTTCCATTGAAGAAGAAAGGGGTAAAGTGTAAAGATCAAAACCCCAGGTAAAATTTTTGTCGGCTAGAAAAGGAAATTGGATAAGGTAAAACCCTATCCATACCAAGGAGGGACCATTTTTGTACGAACAAGAGTTGGTGTGTTCGGAAGGATTTCGAAGAGGAATCGAAGGGTAGATTCTCCTAGGATTTCATTTTTCTTGTGTTCGATAAATTTAGTTAGTGGATCTCTGGAGTAATTCTTCCTACTCGAGGTCGTACTAACTCATTTGAGCTTATAGGAACTCGTGCGTGGGGTGACCGAAGTCCAAATTTCGTAGATAATTTTTTTGACTTCCCGAGCGCAGAGTAAATAGCGTTCGTTCCATCGAGTCATATCAATTCACTCTTCCCGAAGGAGACAGTGTAACTTGTCAAATTCGAAGAAACTAAGAGAAGTTGATCAACCGAGGAAGCCATTGGCTACAAGTTCTTGAGTGACCAAAAACTGAACCCATAAATTGAGTGGACCTGAGTGCCACCTAACAAAGGTGAGGGAGTGTGTGAGGTGAATTCTAACCTCAATATTTTACTTGGTCTTTGATTTGTGCAGGTACCATGGCTGGGAATGGAGGTGAAGGAAAGGGCATTGAGGCGCCTGAGGTGTCGTTAGCCGATCTCATGGCTGCGATACAAGGCATAAGTGCCGAAGTGAGAGGAGTGAGTGCTTGAGTAGCTCACCTCGAGCAAGGGAGTGTCCGTGGCCTTACAAGGATCCGACGCTGGAACTAGCAACTTCACTCCGATGAAACATGAGCTGTTTGCTGAGCTTGTTCGACAACATCAGTTGAAGGGCAAGGCTGTTCGAGATGAAGCTATGGGCAATCCCCAAGCTACACAACACTTGGGCAATCCCCAAGTACAACAACAAAACTTGGGCAATCCCCAAGCTGGTTATCAACACTTGGGAATTCCCCGAGGTGAAAGAGTGCCACTTCCAATGGCCCGAAGACAAGTTGTGGTCGTTAATGAAGGGGTCGATGAAGGAGAATTTCCCGATGCTGAACCTGAATATGAGTAGCTGTTCGTTCAACGAAGGCAAGCTCAATAAATTCGTGGAAATCTCCGAGGTTGAGGCCGAGGCGCAAATGTTGATTGAAATATTGAGCGTGGGGCTGATGACTATTATGATGAATATCCCGAACAGATCCGAGGTGCTCGAGATTCAAACTTGAACAGTGTCAAGATCACTATTCCACCCTTCAGAGGCACTAGTGATCCAGAACAATATCTTGATTGGAAGCTTAAATTGGAACGAATCTTCGAAACCAATAAGATGACCGAAGAGAGAAAAGTTGCACATGCTATTGCTTCGTTCGAGGCATATGCATCAACATGGTGGGAGGCTGACAAAAGGTTGAGACGAAGGAATGCTTATCCCGAGGTCACCACATGGGCGCAGTTGAAGAGAGCAATGGATGCTAAGTATGTGAATGCCAAATATCGGCAGGAACAACTTTGAAAGCTCTTCGAATTGAAACAAGGTTCCAAATCAGTTGAAGAATACCATGATGAGTTTGAAAGAATTCGATTGGCCCTTTATATGGAAGAAGATGACGAGCAAGCCATCATCCAATTCAAAAACGGCTTGGCTCGAGATGTATCATCTCAATTGAGGCTGCATGTGTACCAAACTTTGGAAGATGTGTTTCATGCTGCCATCGAAGCTGAGAAATGGGTTAAGGACGATAAAGCAAATCGGTACCGAGGAGTTACTACTTCAACTCCTTTAAACCGAGGTAAAGAATGGAAGAGTCTGAATCCCACAAGTGCTAACACTGTTCGAGATCCGAAGAAACCCTTCGAGAGAGGAGTGATCGTTAACCAACCAAGAGAAGTAGGAGGTAAAGTTCAACTTAATTCTCCTAGTGCTTCAAGTATTCAGTGTCACAAATGCAAAGGTTATGGTCACATGGCAAATGAGTGTCCAACTCGTAAAGTTATGCTTGTGCTCGACAATGGAAATGTTTGTGAGCAAGCGAGCGACACCGAGGAAGAAAATTCCGAGGAGATTGATCGAGCTGAAGATGATGATGGTCGAGAAGCTGCCGAAGCTGATGATCCGGAAATGTTTCTTGTAGTTCGAAGGAATTTGAGCTGCATGACTCTTAAAGAAGAGGACAACCAAAGAGAAAACATTTTCCATGCCCGATGTCGAGTAAGGGGAAAGTTTGTTCGATGATCATTGATTCGGGTAGTTGTGCGAACGTGGTGAGCCAAACCTTGGTTTCACAATTGGGACTACCTACCTTGAAACATCCCCATCCTTACAGACTACAGTGGGTAAATGAGTGTGGAGAATTGAAGGTTGTCAAACAAGTGTGGATCAAGTTCAAAATTGGCGAATATCAAGATGAGATGATGGTCGATGTGGTACCGATGCAAGCTTGTCATATGCTATTGGGTCGACCATGGTAGTATGATCGGTCGTTTGTCTATAATGGAAGATCCAATACTTACACTGCTAAGCTCGAAGGGAAGAGTTTCATACTCAAACCCTTGTCTAAAAGGATGAAAGAATTGAAAAAAGCGGACAAAGCTAAGCTTTCGATGGGAATAACAATAGTGGCCGAAGATAACAACTCACCGCCCGAGGTAAGAAATATCTGTGCGATCATGCAACCGGGTGAGTATCTACGAGGCAACGACAATGATCAGATGATGATTTGCCTCGTGCACAAGGGTATCTTTCTAAACTCTAATGATGATTTTTCTAACGATAACCCTTTGCCTAGTGCTGTACAAAGTGTTTTTTGCAGGACTTCGGAGACATGTTTCCCGAAGAAATGCCAGGTGGATTACCTCCATTGAGGGGAATCGAGCACCAAATTGACTTCGTACCGGGGTCTCAAATCCCCAACAAACCTGTATACCGGTGTAATCCCGAAGACACCAAAGAGCATCAAAGGCAGGTTGATGAATTGCTGAACAAGGGCCTTGTTCGAGAGAGCTTGAGTCCTTGCGCCGTTCCTGTTATCCTTGTCCCAAAGAAAGATTGAACATGGCGAACAAAATCACGGTAAAGTATCGTCATCCTATCCCTTGATTAGATGACATGCTAGATGAGTTAAGTGGTTCTTTATGCTTTTCGAAGATAGATCTCAGGTTGATAAGAATCAAACGCGTAAAAAGATAAACAAGATAGAAAACGAGACGAGGCTCGAACAAAGACCCAAGTAGCACGGGAGAACTAGTTCCTATACACCCCGGGTGGATGTCAAGGATCACCTACGCTATGCAACTACCCTCGAGTCAACTAGAACTCGCAAGTAGAATGATCGGGGCGGGGTTGTTAGGCAACTAGAATCTACTAGAAGTAACAAGTCCCAAACTTAGGTTGGTTTTCATAAACCCAAAGAGATCCCTCTTTACAATATTCAATTCATCATTCAACATAAACTAAGTAATGAAATAAGCTATCTAGCTATTTATAGAGGTTTCTAGGCATTAAGTAAAAGGTCTATAATGCCCACAAGCTAGGCTTTAAGCTAAAAGACCATGCAAGGTCAAAATAGTAACTTCACACTTGAAATCCCGCATCACAGCAATTGGGGCGGTGCGCCCACCAAGTTGGTCAGTGGAGGGGCTTGGGCGGAGTGCCTGGGCGAAGTGCATCTCAGGCGGGGCGCCTGGTTTGCCTAGGCGGAGCGCCTGGCTGCCTGTGTGGTGGAGCACCGATGCTCCATCGCCTAAGTAGGCTTGACTCATCTCCGAAGCTCTTGCCCTTGCATCGTTTGCCTCTTCCAAGCTTGATATATGTTGGCAAGGTGTCTTGGCTCGATTTGGATCTTATCATCTTCCCCTTCTTGAGAAGATTTCATCCTCGAAATCAATGCATTCACGTCCATGACATCATCTCTTCGGGGTGCCCAACGCTCTCCTCCCTTGTAACCCTTGATAGTCACTTGACATAGGTTTCTTCCAAGGTCTCCTTTGCCTTAACATGGAGCTTAGAACCTACAAGCAACGACAAGCAAACACAAGATTTCCTACTTTGAAAGTAGGTTAGTGTAAGAAGTGTGGAAAACACACTCTTGTGATATAACCAAGCATCAATAATAAGCACAAATATCAAGTCTCCAAAGAGAAAAATAAGCACTTGGTTAAAGATCATCATGCACTCAACACAATAGTGATCAAATAGGCTATGGGGATATGGAAAATGCAAGATCAAGCTATCAAAATCCCCTTGAACCTTAAGCTCAAGATCAACAAACCAATCCCTCCTCAAAGTGTGATCAACATGTGGAGTGGAGTGAGTCAAATAACCCATTATGCAAGTAACATCAAGTACTCCACTCCCCTTCTTTAAAGCATACTTACTCACACCAAGGGATCCCCTTTCACCTCCCATTTCATCACCTAAGCATCCCTTCTCAACGGACAAACTATCAAGAAAGGTATTGATAATGGTCTCTTTTTCATCATAACCCCAACAAGCAATAGTAGGGTCACTCAAAGAGTCATTTACCTCATTCAAATTCTCAAACAAGGGGTTGCCTAAGGGGTCAAACCCTTCACACCATGGGGGTTCCATTTGACCTCCCACCCTAGTCCGATACAAGTCATGTCCACTAATGAGAATGCCTTCAAACAATGGATTGGTGAAAACATGCATCTCAAAATCATGATTAAGCATAGACAAGTTGTCAGGACTAGGTTACTTGAGGAGTCATCATATACAACCTTATCCAATTCATGCAATTTGGACTCCTCAAGGTCAAGACCATCCTCACCACAACACATTGGTCCACCAAATAGAAGCATATCAATAAGGGAATGATCAACTATCTCATCTTCCCATTTGTCAAAGGTTGGTGGTGTGTCATAGCAAAGGTCACAATCATGGTCAACCATCACATCTACACTAGGGAGGGGTTCAATGAACAATGAGCTCACATCATGATGTGGCATAGTGCTCCTCCCAACTAGTGTTTCACAAACAAACTCAAGTTGATAACTAGACTCTTCACTAGTGGCATATTCACTAGATGCATCACAAGCTCCAACTAGTGTTGAGTCATCACAAGACAAGTAGTTAGTAGGCTTATGAAAAGGGGAAGCAACACTTACATTTGTAGTACTTCCTTGGTCACTCACAAGGCTTGAAGTGTCATATGCAACTCCTCCTTCATGATGATCACATTGAGGCTCCGATGACTTGTCTTCATTTGCACCTACACAAGAACTTTCACAAGAAAAAGTAGAAGATGAAGAATTGTTAGAACAATGGGTGCTCTCACTCTCAATTTTTCCTTCCTCACCTCGCTTATCTCTCAATTTTACCTCAAGGTCAAGTGTAGTTTGTGGTGACAATCCACTCACATCACTCCTCAAATCCTCTCCTTTTTCCTCTCTTAGATTGTCACCGGTCACTCCCTCACTTCTCTCTATCTTTTCTCTCTCATTTGAAGTGGAGTGACTCTCATTTTCATCATGCAATGGCAAAACAATAAGATTGTTTGCCTCGAGTTCAAGTACAATGGGTGACTTTGCTTTAGCCACTTCCCTCAACTCCCTCATATGCTTGTAGTCTTCACTTTGAACATTCTCCACCTCCTCTTCCATGGAAATGGTACTCAAACTCCTCCTAACCATCAAGAACAATTGAGGATCATCTCCTTCCTCTATAGCCTCCTCACAAACAATCTCCTCATCTCCCTCTACTCCTTCATCCTCCGGCTCACTCTCTTGCTCATAGGCATCATTACCAACAACAACCATGGCCTTTTTCGTAGGACACTCTTTAGCAAAGTGGCCATACCCCTTGCATTTGTGGCATTGAATTGAAGAAGAAGTAGGAGTATTTAATTGGGTTTTAGAGTTACCTCCCACATTGGATGTGTACTTCTCATATGGCTTCTTCACATCCTTGGTAGCACTCACACCATTTGTGCAACTTGCATTTGGAAAGTTTGCATTTGGTTTGCTCATTGGAGTAGTAGTACTAATCTTGTAGCGAAGGGATTTCTCCTCTTTGAGCCATTTCTTGGCTTCAACCGCATCATCACATAGCTTGTAGTGGTCATGGTACTTGTGAAACTTCAATAGTTAAGCTATGTCTCGGTTCAAGCCTCCCTTGAAACGGATTATGGCCGTCTCATTATCTTCCTCATCCAAGTCAAGGTTCATTCGGATTTGCTCAAATTCATTGAAATATTCCCCAACCGATTTGTAACCTTGCTTCAACTTATAGAGACGCTTTTGTTGCTCAACCCAGTATTGGTTAGTCAAGTACTTCTCATCCATCACGCGGATCAACTCTTCCCAAGTAAGATTGATAGCCATTCCCGTCCTCCTTCTATTCCTCTTCACCGACTCCCACCAAGTAGAAGCAAAGGATTCAAAGGAAGATATTGCATACTTGGTCTTCTTCACTTCGGGCATATCATTGGTGTCAAATATTCGCTTCAGGGATAACTTCCAATAAATATACTCCACCGGGTCACTACTTCCTTTGAAAGAAGGAATAGTGAGCTTCACACTATTAAGATTGTGGTTGTTGTCACGACCTCCTTGGTAAGGCTCCGGTTGGCATCCAAAGTGATCACCATAACCTCCATAATCTCTCCTAACATTCCCTCCAACATACCCCATGGGTGGCCCTCGACCTCGGCCTCTACCCCTATCCACATTCCGACCCCTAAATGGAAAGTGAGCATCATACCTACCATCACCATAATCATCTTCCTCCCCTTCTTGAGCTTGTGCAACTTGCTCAAAGGGTTGAACATTCCGGATTGGTCCGGAAAGGGGAGCATTCCTTTGGGGATTGCCCATAAGGTTAGGAATAGTCACACGTTGGGTATTGCCCAACAATTGGTCAATTCGATCACGATCCTCCCTTACCCGTTGTTGGCGATGGAGCAACTCAACAACTTGTTCCGGGGTAAAGGTCAGGCTACTTGTGCCCTCAACACCGTCAACTTGGGCACTCGGGGCCCCTTTCTCAACGTGGACACTCGGGGTCCCTTTCTTCGATTGGATATTGGAAGTCCCTTGCTCAACTAGGGCACTTGATGTCACCCTCTCAAGGCTTTCAATCCTCAAGTTCATCCTATCCAATTTGGCAAGGATAGTAGCAAGGGCACTCTTAGCAAAATCTTCTCCTTCGGTAGACATTATACCTACAAAATCAACAAACGTTAGTAAAATAACCTCACTCACTCCCTCACAAGTGTTTTCACTCTGTTCACTCGTGTAGTGGTGGTGGATATTTAACTCGGACTTGATTACCAAAAGCTTCAAGTAGTTGACCAACAATCCTAACCTCAGCGAACTATTCACAAGCCAATGGTACTCCGGGGTGAGTGGAGTTAATGGGACTCAATGAACGCTAGGCACTTTGAAGTGAGGACTTGAACCAAAAGAAACTACGAGTCTTCTTTGAATTCTATTCTCCAACTATGGCACGAATCATCTAAAGCAATGAAGGATTAGTGCTAATTAAGTAGAAAGGATACTTAGATAAGCACTAATTAGAGTTTAAACAACAAAGAAATAGGAAAAACCTAAGAAAAACTACCAAACACACCTTCAGGAATTGGGGCGGACCGCCCAGGGTGTGGGGCGGAGCGCCTCACCTTCTTGGAAGTGGGGGGGGGGGGGGGCAGGCGGGGCGCCCAGGGGTGGGGGCGGAGCGCCTACTGGGTGTCTCCCATGCTTTCCCAACTACGATTTCTTCGATTTCAAGCCAAAATTTGGTCCGATTTCAACGTTTTTTGCACAAATTCAAGGTACCCTAAGTTGAATATTGATACAACCTTCAAACCCCAATGATTTTTACACCCAACCAAGCAACAAACAAGGCACAATCATGATTCAAGTTTCAAGTTGGGTTTTCTCAATTTTTCAAAAGGGGTCAAAAAGGTGGGTTTCAATTCTTCAAAATCAATGTTATACAACTCCGATTCACACGACTCTTGTTTCAATTTGTTCAATTTTCAATAGAGATCAAATCCCAGTAATCAATTCCAAAACCCCACAATCACACAACCCAAAATCAATCAAATTCTTCAAGAACAAGGGTTTGGGAGGGTTTAACAATATTTGGGGTTTCAATTTTTCAATCCAATCCGATCCAAACAAATTTGGTACCCAAACATCGGGTTTTCAACGAGGATTAAGAATCTATAACACCCACTTCAAGAATCGAACACACCAAAAAGTTACACCAATTTTTGTATTTTTCAATTTTTCAATTTTTTTGTAATTTTCTTCTTTCAATAGCTTCAACAACAAGAAAACTAAAAGAAGATACTAGGCACAAAGAATCAAGGGTCGGGGGTTTGTAAAAACAAAACCCGAGCCTTGCTCTGATACCAAACTGATAAGAATCAAACGCAGAAAAAGATAAACAAGATAGAAAACGAGACGAGGCTCGAATAAAGACCCAAGTAGCACCGGAGAACTAGTTCCGATACACCCCGGGTTGATGTCAAGGATCACCTACGCTATGCAACTACCCTCGAGTCAACTAGAACTCGCAAGTAGAATGATCGGGGCGGGGTTGTTAGGCAACTAGAATCCACTAGAAGTAACAAGTCCCAAACTTACGTTGGTTTTCATAAACCCAAAGAGATCCCTCTTTACAATATTCAATTTATCATTCAACATAAAATAAGTAATGAAATAAGCTATCTAGCTATTTATAAAGGTTTCTAGGCATTAAGTAAAAGGTCTATAATGCCCACAAGCTAGGCTTTAAGCTAAAAGACCTTGCAAGGTCAAAATAGTAACTTCACACTTGAAATCCCGCATCACAGCAATTGGGGCGGAGCGCCCAGAGGTGGGGCGGAGCGCCCACCAAGTTGGTCAGTGGAGGGGCTTGGGCGGAGCGCCTGGGTCCAAGTGCATCTCAGGCGGGGCGCCTGGTTTGCCTAGGCGGAGCGCCTGGCTACCTGTCTGGTGGAGCACCGATGCTCCATCGCCTAAGTAGGCTTGACTCATCTCCGAAGCTCTTGCCCTTGCATCCTTTGCCTCTTCCAAGCTTGATATATGTTGGCAAGGTGTCTGGGCTCGATTTGGGTCTTATCACAGGTCCGGTTACCACCAAATCCGAATGAAACCCAGAGACGATTGGAAAACCGCATTCAAGACCAAGTTTGGTCTCTATGAATGGTTAGTAATGCCTTCTGGTCTCTCTAATGCACCGAGCAAATTCATGCGACTGATGAACCATGTGCTCAAACCGTTCATAAATAATTTTGTTGTCGTTTACTTCGATGACATACTTGTTTATAGTAAATCTGTGGATGAACATGTCGAACACCTAAGGCTAGTGCTTGATAAGCTGAGAGAAGAGAAGTTATATGCTAACTTCAAGAAATGTGCCTTTTGTGTCGAGCGTGTAGTCTTTCTTGGATTTGTTTTGAGTGCTAATGGTGTCGAAGTCGATGAGTGGAAAGTCGAAGCCATCAAAAATTGGCCAACGCCAACCTCGGTATCTCAAGTTCGTAGCTTCCATGGTTTAGCTAGCTTTTACCGAAGGTTTGTTCGTGACTTTAGCACCGTGGCAGCTCCTTTGACCGAGCTGGTAAAGAAAGACCATCCATTTATGTGGGGAGAGTCCCAAGAGAGGGCTTTCCAAGAGTAGAAACGGAGGCTTTGCTCTGCCCCGTTATTGCAACTCCCTGACTTCGGCAAAGCATTCGAAGTCGAGTGTGATGCATCCGAAGTTGGGATTGGAGGAGTGCTGATGCAAGAATCGAAGCCGATCGCTTACTTTAGCGAAAAGCTTAAGGGTGCAACCTTGAACTACTTTACGTATGACAAGGAATTGTATGCCCTCGTTCGAGCACTCGCCCATTGGCAGCATTATTTGTGGCCTCGAGAGTTTATAATTAAAAGTGATCATGAATCTTTGAAACACCTCCGAGGTCAGGAGAAATTGAACCGAAGGAATGCCAAATGGGTTGAATTCATTGGAAGTTTTCCCTATGTAATTCATGACAAAAAGGGAAAAGACAATGTTGTGGCCGATGCGCTATCGAGGAAATTTGTCTTAGCGACCACTCTCGCCTCGAGGCTCATGGGATTCGAAAGCATCAAGTCGATGGACGACGATGATCCCAAACTAAAAAGCGTTCGTGACGCAATCTTGAGTGGCCGAAGGGTTGAGAAATATTAGTGGCACGATGGCTACCTCTTCAAGAATGGGAGGGTTTGTGTGCCAGTGTCATCATGGAGAAAGCTCTTGGTTCGAGAAGCTCACTCTAGAGGGTTGATGGGACACTTCGGTGTCGACAAAACTCTTGGTATCTTAACCGAACAGTTCCATTGGCCAAAAATGCGATGAGATATGGAAAAGCTTTGCAACGCTTGTCTCGTTTACAATAAAGCAAAATCGAAGTCCAACCCTCATGGTTTGTATACCCCGTTGCATGTGCCCGATCGACCTTGGGTTCATATATCCATGGACTTTGTGTTGGGGTTACCGAGGTAGGGGGGAGGACATGATAGCATCTTCGTTGTCGTGGACCGATTTTCCAAAATGGCTCACTTTATTCCTTGCAAGAAATGCGATTGTGCACAACATGTTGCTTCCTTGTTTATTGATCATGTGTTAAAATTGCATGGTGTGCCACATACAATTGTGAGTTATCGAGACTCGAAGTTCTTGAGTCATTTTTGGAAATGTTTGTGGGGTGCCCTCGGCACAAAACTACTATTATCGACGTCTCACCATCCTCAGACTGATGGACAGACTGAGGTAGTTAACCAAACCTTGGGAGCTCTGCTTCGAGCTATGACCAAAGGCAAGGTTGGAAATTGCGCTGATCGTTTGCCCATGATGGAGTCTGCATACAATCGAACGGTGCACCGAATGATAAATATGACCCCGTTCGAATGTGTGTACGATTTTAATCCTTTAATACCACTTGATCTAACCCCATTGCCTCGAGATGTTATTATTGATTCTGAAGGTACTCACCGAGCCAAATCTTTGCTCGAGTTGCACGCCAAGGTGAAGAAGAATCTTGAGGAAGCTTATGCCAAAGTGGCATTGAAAAAGAACAAAGGGCGAAAGAAGTTGGAGTTGAAGAAGGGAGATTGGGTTTGGGTTCACTTCCGAAGAGAGCGATTCCTGAACCAAAGGAAAGGAAAGTTGGCACCTCAAGGGGATGGTCCATTTCAAGTGCTGAGCAAGATTAACAACAATGCTTATGTGATCGACCTCCCAGGTGAGTATAATATGCCCAACACTTCAATGTTGCTGACTTAACTCCTTGTGTTGTAGGTCAAATACCGAGGACAGATGATGAAGCGATTTTGAGGACGAAATCTTCTCAAGAAGGGGAGGATGATGCAGCCCGAAGTGCTGATCAAGTGCTCGAAAATCCACCGAAGTCAATGAATGATCCACCGACGCCAATGACACGAAGCCAAGCCAAATTGCTACATGATATGCACATTCAATTGGCTTGGTCGGGAGGAAGCATATGTTCGGATGAAGAATGGCAAAGTGGTAGAGCCGAAGGCTACATCTTCAAATTTGAGCCCGAGGACAAAGTGACCGAACACCAACCCTTGGCGCTGAGCAGCACAAAGCCGGACACAACAAATTGTGTCTGAAGTCAAGTGGGTGCCCAGTGATAAATGTGTTCGAGCAAGCAACCGAGCATCGAAGTCAAGGATGCCGATCACTCATTATTTCAGCCCTGCGTGACTTGCTTTATTGGTCCCCTGTGACCATTTTACTAGTTTACCCTTAGTATTTTCTATATAAACCTTGTTCCATTTCATTGTAAGAAACTAGTTGTGGTTGAATGATCAAACAGCTAGAGCTATTGTGAGTCTTCGATGGAGCCGAACCCCGTTGTGGGATTTTTAAAGAACTTGTGTCATACGGTATGAATCGTTTGAACATTTTCTTCTTGGTCATTCAATTTGTAAGAAGCTTTGTTCTTCTTGAGGATTGTTGCTTCGTATAGGTGATTCTTGACCTTTGATTCGATCGAGCTTGAGACTAGTTCCTCAATATTCTTTTGAATCGAAGCAAGATTTGTCTTGCTTCTATCTTTACTTTGTGTTTTTCCGCGTTCCCTTCATGTAAAGTTTAACCCTCGGTTTGGCTTGCACCAGTTTCAATGTTGTTTCTGGGTCATACTTGATATATTTGGGCTTCACAGGATATCGTTTGCTCGTGCAACTTTAACTGATGCAAATGGCTGGGCGATTGTACTGCTTTTGGATTATTGTTAGGAATTTTCATAATCAATTTGGATCTGTAGCCAATGAAAATATTTAATTTGAGACTTTACGGATTGATTTGAACAGATACTACATCGTAAAGGCCAATGACGTTTGGAGGCCAAAATAGTTCCGTCCCGTAGACATACAATGTCCCTTACGTGTCCCTCCAAAAAAAAAATAGGCGATGACGATAGGTATTACGTTGCAAAGTAAGCGATGGTGGAGTAGTGGGATCGACGGTACTTGGCATGGCAACCGGTTGGTGTAGCTGTACCGACATCCCAAACCTCTACTTGATGCAATACACTAATCTGATCCTAAACCTTTCAAAATTTTATTTTCCCTTTTATTATTATTATTATTATTATTATTATTATTATTATTATTATTATTATTATTATTATTTTCTTCTCACTACTACTAACCTCTACTTGATGCAATACACTAATCTGAGCCTAAACCTTTCAAAATTTTATCTACTGCTACTGCTGCTGCTGCTGCTGCTAAGCAGCTGCTACTGCTACTGCTACTACTACTACTACTACTACTACTACTACTTTATTTTTCTTTCTTTAATTATATATACTAATTCATTTTTATATTTTTTGCTAGGTACATTTGGATGAAGTCTATTAAATGACGATGCATTTGGAGTGGACAATACTTTATTACTTTTACCTCATTTTATTTAATACTTTATTCACGCTAACTATTCGTTTTTCTTTTCAAGGAATATTTGAGACGAAATGTGCGAATGATGAAGGCATTAGAGAAGACGAATATTCATTTTTTTATGCAAATTACTTGTATAATATAGTGAAATTTTTTTAGTTACATTTAGTTTAATTTATTTTTCGAATCTCAATTATTTAGTCCGGCTGGGAACCACACTTGGTGGAATCTAAGAAGAGCCTAACACCTTTCTCTTGGCTTAATTTGAACCCTTACTCAAAATTTTCGGTTCGTAGATCAAGTTTTGGAGTTAACATTAAAATTGGCTAGAAACAAAGTAGGTGCCCTAATACGCCTAGTTAAAAGAATATGTTAGGTGGCGTCTCCAAAGTCTTACCCGTGAGTTCCAAAAAGTCGAACCCTGTTTTGAACCCTAATCGGTTCGTAAAAAATGGGTGTCGATAGAATGGCGACTCTGCTGGGGACTATCAGGTTCTAACCACAACAGATTTTTTAATTGGAATTTTTATTTTATTTTCTTGTCATTATTTTTTAAGACTAACTTATCTTCTTTTTCTATTTGGAGGATGGAGGTTCATCTTTAGATTTTTAAGTTTTGGCGCTTCTTTCTTTAAATTGCTTAGTTATATTCACTTTGTAACTGTTTATTCCATTTGCACTTCCTCCACTCCTGGAATACTTACACTTGCACACACCACGAACGGATTGCGTGGACCCCACGGTTGTTCCACCATAAAAGCACCCTTCAGGAAAAGTACACAAAATTAGTCAACTAGCAAAGCTGCTGGCAGTTTACGTGGTTTAAATTTTCAAGTCGTCCGCTTGGACGAAACCTTGTCTAGAAACCTACTCCTAGATACTATATATCATTTTTTTCATCATATCCGCCAGTTTTGGCAAAGTTTACTTGTGTGCTATATTTTAAAGACGGTTGCGTCGGTTTGACGACCGTTCTCACTCCTACAAAACGTACCTTTGGAAAAGTTTTGGGATAGGTCGAGTCCCTGGTACAAACGACGGTTCCAAATTTTTTCACTTCCAAATTGTCCGTTTGGGAGAACCTAATCGAAACCTCACTCTTAGAAAACTCCATTAGGAGCATACATTGCACTCCATGTTTTAAATTCTTTTTCACATCATCATTTCAAATTATCTTGCTTGATTATCTCATTTTCGGAACTAACTTGTGTCTTTTGCTTTCCCTTTTTCCTTCCTTTTTATTAAATTTATTTTATTTTAACTGATTTTGTTTTAACTTGTGCATATTTTGAACTTGTCCATTCTTTTCATATTATCCGCCACTCCTGGAAACTTTAAAATCGTACGTTGAAAATATGGTGGTTACGACCGCTTCTTTCCTCCCAAAAAGCCCTTTAGGGGGAACGACTTGAAATTTAGTTGTTCCACGACGTTCCCGCTCCCGAGTTGTCTGCTTGGGAGGATAATAAAATCTGGTCAAAGTCAACTCATTTCTTAGTGGCGATTCTAGGGTCATGCATCATGACATATCATTAGTCGACTTGTTCACAAGTCTGATAGACCAACATGTTCAAACAATCCGAATGAGTTTTTGACCCTCAAAGAGCGTTGAACATGATTTATTGGCATTTACTTAAGGATTGAACGTGCAAATGTGGACCGTTTATTACGATTATACATAGTCAGAATTATTCTGTGTTCAGTGCTATTCAAAGACACAAATGGCAACCGAAGAGGCATCAAAGCCCAAATTGAATAAAAAACGACTGTTTAGAGTCATTCTGTATTTGGTGTCATTCAAAGGCACAAAAGGTAACCGAAGAGGCATCAAATCCCAAATTGAATCAGAAACGATCGTTTGTTCCTAAGCAGTTGGAATCATTCTCTATTCAATGCTATTCAAACGCACAAAAGGTAACGAAAAGGTATTAAAAGCCCGATTTGAAGCTGAAACGACCGCTTGATAGACCGGATGATATATAATGCGCATTTATACTTTAGGCATTATATAAAGACTTGACATCATTGGTATGTGAAAATGTCCATTAACAAACCTTTGTCTAAAGTGTCAAAAGGGTTCTCAACCTGAAACGACACACTTTTCATATTTTAGGTTGTAATGTTTTCGAAAAGCTTGTGCCACACGCTAATAGTTTGCATACAAGCAGAATTTTAGGCATCTTCCTCCCTGTTTTCTCATTCCTTCACCTTTTCCCAAAGATCATGGCCATTAGAACATTCGGGAATCCTAAGAATAGATCAACAAAATCAAGTCAAAATGGTGTCGTGAAATATGATTTCACTAATGGAGCACACTTCAATGAAAGGGATAGTAGAAGCAGCAGTACACTATTGGGATGCAGACCATGCGGTTTTTCATTTTGGAAGTGTAGAGTTGACACCATTACTAGAAGAAATAAGTGGATTGACTCAACTTCCGTTTGATAGCGATGAGATATTGATGTAAGAACATCACATCCGAGGAGTTATTCGACATAGTAGGGTTTAAACCTGGATTACGCACTGACAGCCTGAGGCGGTCGGGAATCTCCTTAACCTCCCTCTACATTAAGTTCAGGTACGCAGAAGTATTTCAAGAATTCCAAGACAATTTCAGCATTAACCAAGCAGATTGGCAAGAGCGGAGGGTACTCGCTTTTATCACCGGCTTTTTAGGAACTGTCGTGTTTCCAGAACACAAAGGATGGTTGCGTGATATCAATCGCCGATTCCTTACTCAAGGACTTTGACAGGAAATACACTTTGATACCTATGATTTTTGCAGAAATGTACCGAGCTTTAGAAAAATGCAAGAAGGGCGCTGGATTTTTCGAGGGTTGCAATTTGCTTTTACAAATTTGGCTGATGGAGCATTTTAAAAAGATGAATAGTACAGAGCAAGCTTTCCATTCCATACTAAGAGAAAACTACATCTTGGCTCATACTGGTCGCATGAACAGTGCTCTTGAAAAGTGGGATCGACCAACAACTGTCAAAGACTGGCACCACATATTTTGTCAGTTGACATCTAAAAATATACAATGGATGTTTAACTATTTTCCTAGTATCACCGTGATCATATGGTCGGAAAGAGACTCATTTCTCATTTTAGTGGGATTCAGAGGTGTTTACCCATACACTTCTGATGCGGGGCAAATCGAGCAGCCATCCAAGGGTAAGTAAGAGCATCTCAAGACCATTTTGAGCCATCTCAAGACCTCCCAAGATAAAGCAGACCGCCTACAAGAAGGGGCGGACCGCCTAGTTGAAGATTGGCGAAATTTGGCTAAGTATATAATTGGAGGCTCTCTGAATCTGGACCAGGCGGACCGCCCCAGTTACCAGGCGGACCGCCCAGTTCCCCATGTCAACTTCTCAGCTTATGCAGAGGCGGGGCGCCTTTTCTAAGGGGTGGACCGCCCACTCCTGCTTTTTTTTACGGGAATTCTATTTTGAAGTGTTGTGTAATTCCTAGTTTAGCCCTACGTGGCTTCTATCCTTTTAGCCCACTTTAGGGTTTTTTAGACTTTATATTATGTGTATGAGGCACCTATAAAAGGGCCCTTAGTCTTTCATTTTAGCTAGATTACCTTTAATGAATGATGAACACTTTGAAGAGTTGTATCTCTTGAGTTAATGAAAGAAACCCTTTTTGGTTTGAATCTTCTAGCGGATCTAGTTGAACCTCGAACCAAACCCAATCATTCTATTTGCGAGTACCAAGTGTGACTCGAGGGTAGTTGCATAGTGTAGGCAACTCTTGACCTGAATCGAGGGTTTCATGCGACAAGTTCCTCGTGTATACCTCGTAGGGAGTTCGAGACGAGTCTCGCTCCTATCGTTTTTTCGTGTCTTATTTTTGATCCTTATCATCTTGGTATCATAGCAAGGCTCGAGATTTGTTTCTACAAACCCTCGATCCTTGTTCATCGTGCCTAGTTTATTTTCTCTTTAGTTTCTTGTGTTTGAAGTTATTGAAAAGAAGAAAAAATAAAAAAATTGAAAATCCAAAAATTTGGCATAACTTGTTGGTGTGATTGAATCTTGATATGGGTGTTATTGGAGATTGATCCTTGTTTAAAACTCATCGATTCGGTACCAACAACTCTTGATTTGGAGTTGTAAAATAAGATTTGAAAATCTGAAACCCTTGTTCTTGAAAACCCTTGCTATGAACTTGATGAACGTTGGAATTTGATTTTTTTTTATTGGGGTTTGATAAAAATCATTGGGATTTGATTATAATGGTTAAAAACACAATTGGGTACCTTCGGATTTGTAAAACATCTTGAAAATTGTTGGATTTTTGGGTGCTAAAACCAAAAAACACGAAGTTGGACTGTGCTGAAGAACACAGTAGGCAGGGCGCCTAGACACAGAGGCGGACCGCCCACTTTTTGGTGAACTCTCTGAACTTTGGGTGGCAGAGCGCCTAGTAACAGAGGTGGACCACCCACTTCCCTCTGCAGAAATTAGGGCGGACCGCCCACTCTGAAGGGGTGGGGCGCCTGTTTTTGGGAAGCGTTGGTTTGGGTAGTTTTTCCTAGGTTCTCTTGTTTCTTTGCTTGGATAACATCTAACTAGTACTTCTCTAAGTACTTTCCTACTTAATTGGTACTAGTCCTTTGAGGTTTTAAGCAACTCGTGCCTAGTTAGGAGAGTAGAACTCGAAGAAGATTCGTAGAGCCTTTTACTCAAGTCTTCACTTTAAAGAGCTTATCGTCCATTGAGTCACATAAACTCCACTCACCCCGGAGGACACTTGACTTGTGGATTGATTGATTGAGTTGAGGATTGTTGATCAACTACGTGAAGCTTCTAGATTCATACTTGAGTGAAATATCCACCACCACTAAATGAGTGAACCGAGTGATATACAAAGTGAGGGTGTGTGAGAGGTGATTTCACTAACGTTTGTTCATTTTGTAGGTACAATGGCCAACGAGGGAGAGACGATCCTATGAAGAATGCCTTGGCTACTATCATGGCCAAGTTGGAGGACATAACCATGAGACTTGAGAATGTTGAAAGGAGGACCTCGAGCATCCCAATTGAATCTGGAGAAGGGACAATTCAAGGTTCTACTATGTCTCCCAGACACTTTGCGGAGATAGCCAAGAAATATGAGCTAAAGGATGATGTAGCTCCACAAGGGCGTGTGTTGGGCAATCCCCAACAAGTGGGAATTCCCCATAGCTTGGGCAATCCCCAAGGAAATGCTCCACTTCCAAGACCCGTTCGATATGGTCCACCTCTTGAGCAAGTTGATGAAGCTCAAGAAGGGGAGGAAGCCGAGTATGGTGATGATGCCATTGGGTATGATGCTCAATATCAACCTAGACGAGCAATGAATTGGGGTCAAAATGTGAATAGGGATAGAGGCCGAGGTCGAGGGCCACCCATGGGGTATGTTGGAGGGAATGCTAGGATGGATTATGAAGCTTATGGTGACCACTATGGAGGCCAACCAAAGCCTTACCGTGGAGGTCGTGACAATAATAATCTTAATAGTGTTAAGCTCAATCTTCCAACCTTTAAGGGAACTTGTGATCCGGAAGCATACATGGAATGGGTACTACTCATGGAGAGAGTGTTCGACACCAATGAAATGATCGAGGAGAAGAAAGGCATCTATGCTATTTCAACCTTTGAGACCTATGCTTCTACTTGGTGGGAGTCCATGAAGAGGTCAAGAAGAAGGATGGGAATGCATGTGAATGTGACTTGGGATGAGTTGAAAGGTCTCATGAATACCAAGTATGTGACTCCAAGGTATCGTCAAGAGCAACTTAAGAAGCTTTATGAGCTAAAGCAAGGTGTCAAGATGGTTCATGAGTGCAATGATGAATTTTAGAAGATCCGGATGGCATTGGATATGGATACCGAAGGTGAAGAACAAGCCGTGATCCGTTTCAAGAATGGCTTGAGCTATGGTATAGCCTCTCAATTGAGGTTGCATGCTTATCTCTCACTTCAAGATATATTTGAAGCTGCAATTAAAGCCGAGAATTGGCTTAAGGGAGAGAAGTCCACCCACTACAAGAGCAACACTCCTACTCCCATGAGCAAACCAAAGGAGTGGAAGACTCCAAATTCCAATTTCCCAAGTACAAGTGGTGCAAGTGCTAGTAGAGATGTGAAGAAGCCATATGAGAAGTCTACGCCACATGCGGGAGGTAATTCTAAAACTCACTTGAGCAATCCTACTTCCACTTCTACTCAGTGCTATAAGTACAAAGGGTATGGACATTTTCCTAGGGATTGTCCTACTCGAAAGACCATGATTGTGGTAGGTGATTTGGTGTATAAGCAAGATAGTGAGCCCAAAAATGAGGAGAGTGAAGTAGTTGCTTGTGAAGAGGCTACGGAGGAAGGAGAAGATCCTCAATTGTTCTTGGTAGTTAGGAGGAGTTTGAGCACCATATTCATGGAAGAGGAGGTGGAAAATGATCAAAGAGATAACCTTTTTCATGCTAGATGTCGTGTGATGGGGCAAGTGTGCTCAATGGTTGTTGATTCGGGAAGTTGTGCCAACATAGTGAGCCAAACCTTGATTTTCCAATTGAAATTAACCAATCTAAAGCATCCAAACCTATACCGTTTACAATAGTTAAGTGCGTGTGGTGAGTTGAAAGTGGTGAAAGAAGTGTTGATAGAGTTTAGCATTGGGAACTATAAAGACAAAATCATGTTTGATGTTGTCCCGATGCAAGCTTGCCATCTTTTGTTTGGTCTCCCATGGCAATATGATAGGTGTGTGGTACATGATGGCCGAACCAACTCCTATACGGTCAAGCAAGATGGAAAGAAATATGTGCTTAACCTTTGACTCCGAGGCAAGTAAGAGAAGACTACAAGAGTATGAGGGAGTTGAGGGAAGCGGCTAAAGCAGAGTCACCTATTGTACTTGAGCCCGAAGCAAACAATCTTATTGTCTTGCCATTGCATGATGAAAGTGAGAGTCACTCTACTCCAAATGAAGATAATCTTGAGTCTCATGCCAATGTACTTGAAAATGAGAGACAAAAGAAAGAGAAAAGTGAGGGAGTGACCGGTGACAATCCAAGAGAGGAAAAAGGAGAGGATTTGAGGAGTGATGTGAGTGGGTTGTCACCACAAACTACACATGACCTTGAGGAAAAATCGAGAGAAAAGAGAGGTGAGGAAAAAATTGAGAGTGAGAACACCCATTGTTCTAACAATTCTTCATCTTCTACTTTTTCTTGTGTAAGCTCTTGTGTAGGTACATTTGAAGACAAGCCATTGGAGCCTCAACCATGTGCTTGGAAGGAAAGACAATAGGAGGAAAATCTTCAACATGAGCTTCATGAAGGAGGAGTTAAACATGACACTTCAAGTGATGAGAGTGCTAAAGAAAGTAACTCAAATGTAAGTGTCTCTACACCTTCTCATAAGCCTACTAGTTAGTTGTCTTGTGATGATTCAACACTAGTTGGTGTTTGTGATGCACCATGTGAATATACCACAAGTGAAGAGTGTAGTAGTTAACTTGTGAGTACTTGTGTATCACTAGTGGAGGGAAATACTAAGCCACATCATGATGTGAGCTCATTGTTCAATGAACCTCTCCCTAGTGTAGATTTGATAGTTGACTTTGATTGTGACCATAGCTATGACACACCACCAATTTTTGACAAAGGGGAAGATGAGATAGTTGATCACACCCTTATTGATGTGCTTCTATTTGGTGGACCAATGTGTTATGGTAAGGATGGTAGTGGCCTTGAGGAGTCCAAATTGCATGAATTGGACAAGGTTGTCTATGATGACTCCTAAAGTGAGAGTGATGAACCTAGTCTTGATACTATGCCTATGCTTGATCATGACATTGAGATGCATGCTTTTACTAATCCATTGTTTGAAGGCATCCTCATTTGTGGTAGGTACTTGTATCGGACTAGGTTTGGTAGTAAAATAGAACCTCCATGGTGTGAAGGGTTTGATTCCTTAGGCAACCCATTGTGAGAGAACTTCAGTGAGGTAAATGACTCTTTGAGTGACCCTACTATTGCTTGTTGGGGTTATGATGAAGAAGAAGCCATTATCAATACCTTCCTTGAGAGCTTGTCTTTTGAGAAGGGTTGCTTAGGTGATGAAATTGGAGGTGAAAGGGAAACCCTTGGTGTGAGTAAGTATGCTCTAAAGAAGGGGAGTGGAGTAATTGATTCTAGTTGTAGCTTGGGCTATTTGACTTATTCCATTCCACATGTTGATCACACTTTGAGGATGGATTGGCGTGTTGATCATGAGCTTAAGGTTCAAGGGGATTTTGATAGCTTGATCTTGTATTTTCCATGTCCCCATGATCTATTTGCTAATTGTTGTGTTGAGTGCATGTTTTCAATAAACCAAGTACTTGATGATCTCCTTGGAGACTTGATTTTTGTGCTTATTATTGATGCTTGGTTATACCACAAGAGTGTGTTTTCCACACTTCTTGCACTAACCTACTTTCGAAGTAGGAAATTTTGTGTTTGCTTGTAGGTCTTAAGCTCCATGCTAAGGCTAGGGAGATCTTGCAAGAAGCCTATGTCAAAGTGATGTTCAAAAAGGACAAAGGAGGAGAGCATTGGGCACCCCGAAGAGATGAAGATGCCATGAGAGAGGACGCCTTGATTTTGAGGACGAAATCTTCTCAAGAATGGGAGGATGATGCGAGGAAAATCGAGCAACCATCCAAGGCCAAGGAAGAGCATCTCAAGACAATTTTGAGCCGTCTCAAGACCTCCCAGGATAAGGTGGACCGCCTACAAGAAGGGCGGACCGCCTAGTTGAAGATTGGTGAAATTTGGCTAAGTATAGAATTGGAGGCTCTCTGAATCTAGACCAGGCCAACCGCCCCTGTTACCAGGCGGACCACCCAGTTCCCTGTGTCAACTTCTCAGCTTATGCAGAGGCGGGGAGCCTCTTTTAAGGGGCAGACCGCCCACTCTTGCTTTTGTTTGACGGGAATTCTATTTTAATTGTTGTGTAATTCCTAGTTTAGCCCTACGTGGCTTCTATCCTTTTAGCCCATTTTAGGGGTCTTTTAGACTTTATATTATGTGTATGAGGCACCTATAAAAGGGCCCTTAGTCTTTTATTTTAGCTAGATTACTTTTAATGAATGATGAGCACTTTGAAGAGTTGTATCTCTTGAGTTAATGAAAGAAACCCTTTTTGGTTTGAATCTTCTAGCGGATCTAGTTGAACCTCGAACCAAACCCGATCATTCTATTTGCAAGTCCCAAGTGTGACTCGAGGGTAGTTGCATAGTGTAGGCAACTCTTGACCCGAATCGAGGGTTTCACGAGACAAGTTCCTCATGGATACCTCGTAGGGAGTTCGAGACGAGTCTCGCTCCTATCATTTTTTCGTGTCTTATTTTTCATCCTTATCAACTTCTTTAAGGGCACTTAGATAAGCAGGGAGAAAGCAGATTGTATCCCAAATTACAGACATCAAAAGTTTCAAAGCAGATATTTTTGGAGGAATGATACCTTTGAAAGACAAGATATTAGAACTTTGGAAAGAAAGGCACCGAATGGAGTTCGAGACTATTAGACGAGATAGGTTTGATGCAGGCTATATTACCCAGTCTGGCTTAGGAAAGACATAGCAAAGGCCGTTCAACCAAGAGCAAGAACAAAAAGGAAAAGAAATACTGATGAGTTAGAATCCGAGTACAAGAGGCTACAAACAAAACTGGCAAGGGCTCGAGAGAAAATAGCAAAAAAGCAAAGTTTGGTCGAAACAAAGAGCAAAGAAAAAGACAAATGGCGCAATAAGGCAGAACTGTTGGCAAAACGCATAGAGTCTATAGGCGTATGGGTTAGCGAAGGAATGAATTCTGTGGCTAACAAAGGAATAGAGGAGAAAGGAAGGAAGTCTTGGGAAATGATGAAGAATTTAACATTTAACATATCCCGGCTCTTAACTGATGCAGACAATATCATCTTCCAAGGGGACTCATCAGAGGCAAGCTTGTCCGAGGGAGACTCGTCCGAAGAAGAAGAAGAATCTTCTAAGAATGGATCAACATGAAAGATGTTCGCTTGGCCATGATCTAATTTCCTTGCAATGTTTAGTCTTTTCCTTCTCTTACACTGTTTCAATATGAGCCAATGTAATAAAGACCAATAAATGCAATATTATCTTTTAGGCTCCGCATTTTATTAGCAAACGAAATAATGCATGTGGCACAAAGCTCTTTTCAAATCATCGTGCATGAAGCGGTCCTTTGAATTATAGGATGCATTTTTATGTGTGCATTACGTGAATTTTTCTATTGCTCTAGATTTCTTTCTACCTATGTGAATCCCTTCCCAAATCCAAACCTTCTACCAAGGCACCTCATCTCCCTACTCTATGCCCAAATCCTGATATAAGAAATCTTTCGCATATCCTGATAATTCCCTATCCCTTACCAACTCAAAAACCTATTATCCAAAAGGTTAGCTTAAGTTGAATACCAAGGTAGAAGATTTGGTTAAGCAAAGTGCACTTATCAGGGATTTTTCAAAACAAGAAGAGTTTGTAACATCATGCACTATACACTTAAAGCGGAAAATTGACAGGGCAGGAGATCTGTTGGTCAAACTCAAAGGCACACCAGACTTACCATAAGACCTGTGAAATCAAAGTCCGAGGATCATTTTGTTGCTCTAGTCCACACTGTAATATATTGAAGGCAATCCGAAGCATTTTCAAACTTGCAACTATTCATGGTCGAAAAGGCATTCAAAAGGTTATCATAAGGCAATAAGAAAGTGAGAAACGAGGGGGACCTGCTTTACGTTACGATGGTTTAACAACCAAAATTAGCAGGCCGATTCAACTTGGAAAAGAATGCAAAGACGCAGTGGCCAAAAATTCCAATATATGATGGAACCTAAAACTCCATGGGTATTTAGAAGCATACCTTGAACGACTAAACTAAGACAAGACGATGAATTCAAGATGAATTAATTTGAGACACTTAGAAGACCAAGCATTGATCTGATACAAAGACACGGGCAAATAAACTTCTTGGAGCGATTTTGGTCGAAAACTTTAATGAGTGATATGAATTCTCATGACAACAACTACTCTGAAAAGGAAAATACAATATGACCAACATATGTCATGGTCCTTCTCTGAAGCAACAATCTATGAATATACATGATACACAGGTAACCTACACCGAGTTCAGTCTCTTGGCAATAAAATCCTTACCTAACAAGGAAAGTTGTTGCAAAGATTGAAGTAGTTGGTTAGGCAAGTATGAAAACATTGAGTATCTCTTTCAAGAATGCACAGACGTCATGATGGGCCTAATTTGCAAGGAAAGATGAAAAATACACTCAAAGTCTTAGTGTTCGATAAAAGCCAACCTCCCTTTCTATCGCACAATACAACATATTCCTTACACAACATCTTTATCACTTTTCATTGACATTCAACTCCTCATTTCCTACTTAAACAATCATCAGTCATTTAACCAAAATTCTTGTCTTGACTGCTATATAAAGCACTCAAGTAATCTTTTGGAATCTCGATACACTTTTTTCATAATCTCTAAATTCAAGTGCTATTTTATCATCCGCAGTCTAGGCATCCTCTTAAGCTTTATGTGTTGTTCTTGCTTCAAATCTTTGCTAATGTGATAACGCAGTTTTGCGCATTTACGGTTGCTTTGCGTTTAAACACCAAAATTGGTCAAGAATCTACTTTCAGAGAAAGCCGAAATGGCAAGCCGAGCTGAAAATATTTTCTTCTAGAACAAAATCTTTTGAACCACCAGCATGTGACACCGAGAGAATTCAGACAACCCCAATTCTACTTCAACTTGTAGTATGGACGAACAAAATCAGCTGACATTATACCCACATAAGAGTCATGAGAAAGAAACCCAATCACTATACAACTAGAACCAAAAAAACTCACAACCTCATACTGCACCCAGCTTACACAATAAACAATCTCTCTTTTGTCAAGACTTTCAACAACCACCTTATCAGGCTCCACACAATCGAGGACAGACAAAATGACAAAACCTCACACCTCTACTCCTTTAGCTCAATTAAAAGATATTGCAACCAACAAACGAATGACTCCCTAGATACCCATTCTAAACTTTGATCCAAAAAATATTTACATCCATCACTCAAACATTCAAGACCATGACACCGCAAGATACCCAGCACTGAAACAAAATTATGAGTCTGATTGACCAAGGCAAGAAAATGGTACAACAAGAACCAACAAATGGAAGCTGCAACTCTCAAACCACAAATACATTTTCTATACAGACCAATCCCTCAAAGTTAGCTCCCAAAAATTTTGAAAAGAAAAGCACGAAACATGAAGACAACCCATCACAATCCGAAAAAGGAGCAATTTTGGACAGCCTCCAAATCCATCAAATCCAAATACCAGACATCAGTATGAGAATGCAAGTATTCATATAATCAGAGTCATCGAGATACTCAATCGTCATACTAAAGGACGAATGCAGATTCAAGCCAATATTTTGGTGTTCAATGCAATGCAACCACTTTGTTTCGGCTAACGAATCTTTCTTCGAGAGCAGATCTTTTAACACAAACACAAGATTCGCAGGCAACCATAATGGAAACGATAGCACTTTAGCCTCGTCAGGCTTAGAATATGAGGACTAGCCTCGTCAGGCTTATAATATGACGACCAGCCTCGTCAGGCTTATAATATGACGACCAGCCTCGTCAGGCTTATAATATGACGACCAGCCTCGTCAGGCTTATAATATGACCAGCCTTGTCAGACTTAAAATATGACAACTAGCCTCGTTAGGCTTAGAATATGACAATTAGCCACGTCAGGCTTAAGATATGACGATCAGCCCTGTCCTGCTTAAAATAGGATCAACTCATATATTTTATTTTGCAGGCACCACTAAAATAGGCTCGTCCACCTTAGAATTGGACATACACACATATTTTATGTCTGTTTTCTAGGCACTACCATAATATGATGATCTATCAAAGGCAATAAAATGGGGCAGAATTTTTGAGGATCCCCTCAAAAATTTCAAAAGACGCAAGCTGACACTAGGGTAGAACTTTTTGAAATCCCCTAAAAAATTTCAAGAAAGACGAGGTACAGAAACTGGGAATTCACCAAAGAAAGCTTGACCAAGGCCCAACATTCATGAAGGAAGGCACTACAGAAGGAAGGCGCGGGGCAGATGAACAATGCAAGCCAAACCTTTCCTCCCACAACTCACAATTTTTTTTCTTTGAGTGCATGCATTATAAAAGCATAAACACCACGACCTTCCTAGTAGCATTGCAAACATGATAATGGCATTTTATTTTTAGCACTTCACTTTACTTTTTGTTCGCAGGGTACACAGCCCGATGCGACATGCACTTTACTTTTTATTCCCAAGGTACACAACCCGAAGTGAGAGGCACTTTACTTTTTGTTCGCGGAGTACACTATCCGACGTGGCAGACACTTTACTTTTTGTTCGCAGGGTACAAAGCCCGATGCGACATGTACTTTACTTTTTGTTCGCAGGGTATACAGCCCGTCGCAACAGGCACTTTACATTTGTTCGCAGGGTACACAGTCCGACGCGGCATACACTTTACTTTTTGTTCGTAGGGTGCACAGCCCGACGCGACAGGCAAACATCCCAACTAGAGCTCTTCACTTTACTCGTTGTACACAGGGTATACAGTCAGACGCGACAAACAAATATCCCCTGAGGAGAAGCAGGTATTTTCTAGCATTAAAAGCACCTGAAAATAGACTAGACAACTACATGAAAAAGGACAGCTCAGCTCAACAGGAAAGTTTACTTTATCATTATCTTTGGTTGCACTTACCTTACTTTTGTTGCAGGACACTCTCCGACCCCTTGAAACACCCCCGCGCCATTTCCAATACTCTCATACTTGCTCCAGAAAATTACTACCCCACACAAAATTATGTGACCGCAAAATCACAAATGCATACTATGCACCATTTTGGAACTCTATTCAAGATGCTTAATCCTGTAGACAATGCTTTTGCTATACCCGCAAACTATCTATTTTGCCGAGTTCCAAAGCGCACAAATCTACATTTCCATAATCGCACCAATAATCTTCCTAATCTTTCATTCCTGATTGGATGTCAGTTTGTATTCCTTCCTATTCACGCCTATCTATGTCAATCGTGCGTGTTTTTCATGCCTTATCGTGCCCATTAGTTTGAGTCGTGCGCATTTATAGTGCTTACTTCTCAAAATCCCCAGCTTTACCAGACAATTCTAAGGTTCGATATTAGAGATGAGAAGACTCATTTATCGATATGCAGTGGATACTATGTCCATGTAAACTCTTCTTTATGGGTGTGTCGTGCGCCACACCTTCATAACTAGGATGATTACAAGTCTCTTTTCTCACACTCGATCTATCGATGTAATCTTGTTTTCATAATTCCTATGTTATATTCAGCAATCATATATCTCAACAAATTTCAAAGCACACTTGGATCTAAACTTTGCAAAACAAATTTATCTTTATATCTAAATCGTGCATCATATATACCCACACAACAACATGCCATTCTAGAACTACACACGTATATTCTCATGAAACCCGAGATATGTAGGCAACTCAAAGACCGAGGTTCGGCCAAAACACCCCAAAACTCTCTCTTTTTCCCTTTCCTCCACCATTTTGCTTGTCATTCGTGACAAAATTGGCTACTCTGTCAACTATCTTTGTCCAAAGACTCTTTAATCATCCCCGGGCAAAGAGGGGCAGCTGTTGACACCCAATTTTTTCCTTCATTTTTCCATAATTGGCTATATTTAACGTAAAGATTCAACATTAGTTGTTTGAGCAAAATATGCATTAGAAGGCATGTATTTATCTGTGTTAATCCCTTATTTATATAACATTTACTTACTTGCAGATATATTGCATCATTTTAGGTCATTCTCTAAGCACATACATAATTTGTGACTATTTATACAATTAATATATCTAATTACCTATTCGTAATTACGTATACTTAATTATATTTAGTTCAACTCATTTCCGTTTAAGTTGTATTAAGTGATATTTTATCAAATTATTTGCATATTTTTTAACAGTTAGATATGAGCTAATTAATTCCTACATACATAGTAAATGCATCCATACCCTCACATATACACACATATTTATTTATTTGTTTATATATTTGTTGATCTTTACTTCTATCGGTGCTCATTTATGATTAACTAGTGTGTTTTTAATATGCGTATGTATTTGTTATATTGCATGACACTTTAATTAAATTGATTAATTCAATATTTTTTGAAAGGTAATCAATCAAAACGCGCTCCGTCAACTCAATTAAATTGAGTAGCTCAATCTTCTCCCAAAATGCATTACTAGTTCACTATTATCCGTCAATTTAACATTCATGTGGTTTAGCACCAACTTGTTTCCATTTTTATAATTTTTATTTTGTTCATTATCTTGTCTCCTTATTTATCTCTTCCATGGCTGCTAAAATCTCCATAAGTGCAGCACATAATATTCTAGATATAATAAAATATCCTATCTCTTACTGATTATGTGCATAATTCAAATTTCTCCCTAATGAATGGATTCTTTTCCATTTCTGACACTCTATTGCAAGATATAAGTTCACCCTCAATATACACAATCCTCAGCACCCCTCACAACGTCTCTTTTCCTTAAAATACCCCATAATCACTCCCCAAATCCCTTAACTGTATCTCCCTCTAACGCCTCTCCTTGATTCACTCACCCTCACCCATATCTCTTCCTTTTTGGACTCTTTTTGCCCGTTGGAGACTCCAAATGCCTATTTAAGACAAAACCAACAGTGAATAAGGGACAGAAACCAATACACATCGCACCATCACCCCAATACACATAAGGATAAATACATACATAATCTTCTACTACTCAATTTTTTGTTTTATATACCACCAGTGAAGGGGAAAAACAGACCAAAAAAGGGGTGGGGGGATCGAAACCAGTGAGAGGATACACACACAGATCAGAGAAGCAGAGCAACGACAGAAACACCACCACCACCACCACCGGCAGTGGTCGAGAGGGGGTGAAACAGAGGGACGCACCAGTGATGTAGTCGGGGGAGAGACACTATTTAAAACACAATCACCGGTGGCTATCAGGCGGGACCACCACCGACATTTAATCGGGAAAGACCGTCGGCCTTACCTACTCTCCTGTTCCGATTGTTTGTCACTGAAATCAAGAAAATCAAAAGGGGTTAGAGTAGCAGCGACGCCGCCAATAAGCGGATCGGCGTCGCTCCTTCTTCCTCATTTTTTCGTTCGCTGTCATCATTGTTTCTCGCCTAAAAAATAACCAGGCGTTACTCCACTTTCCCCGCTACTTTACCACTACCCTGGCTCGTTGCTAAAACCACTTTGCTTCTCCAGATATATTGGTTCTTTGTCTTGGCTCTCCATATTTGTTTGGATACATATTTTTTTGCTTTGACTCGTTTCAGTTATTTGTTTTGTTTAGTAGGGTATTAAATTCAATGTTGTTTTTGGGTCTTGCTTGATCTATTTGGGCTTCACAGGATATCGTTTGCTCGTGTAGCTTAAACTGATGCAAATGGCTGGGCGATTGTACTGCTTTTGGACTATTGTTAGGAGTTTTCATAATCAATTTAGATTTGTAGCCAATGAAAATATTTAATTTGAGACTTTACGGATTGATTTAACGGATACTATACCGTAAAGGCAAATGACGTTTGGAGGCCAAAATAGTCCCGTCCCGTATGTTGACACCCAATTTCGTCCCGAGATATAATTAATGGCTAATTATTTAAATGAGAATCAATTATTAAAATAAAATTAAAATTAAAATTAGATAATTAAAATTATTTGGATTGAAATTAATTAATTTCAAAAGAAGGCTAAAATTGCAAGGCCTATCTTAATTTCTATCCTACAGTGCAATCCCTTTAATTTCCTAGTCTATTTTCAGAGGAGGGCTAAAATTGCTTTTTACACCTTCAATCTAGCCTATTTCCGCAAATAGATACATAATACACTTATACACACACACACACACGCTTCATTTCTCCCCTTCTCAGAAAAGCCCGCGTGACCCGTTTGCTTTTTCCCCTCGGATTCTCTCCAAAACAGTCCAAAACTTGTACAATTTGATTCCATTTCCTCTCCCCAGTACAACGAACACATCATCCTATCCGTTGTTTCAAAAGTTTGATCTAATCTGAGCCGTGGATGATTTCAAACGGGCAAATCCTTGATGACAAGGATGAATTCAGTACAATCCTTAAGGGATTTGACTAAATTCACCCTTGTTCCACAAGGAAAAGACGAATTTGGGCATGGATTAAAATCTTGGAGCCAAAAATCCGAAACCCTAGCCCACTACTATATATTGGTAAGTCTCTCTCATTTTTGAGGGTTCTGAAAATTTTCATATAACAAAAACGGCAGCTGGAAACTGGGAATAGAATTTTGCTCATTTTCTTAGAAGTATAGATACCCTCGGCTTCATAATTTCTGTTTGGAATTAAAGAATACATTATAGAATTGTCATTTTCGCGTCGCTTTAGTTCGAGTCGATTTTATTCAGCTCCTAACTCCGTTCACTGCACTTAGAAAGGTTATCCACCTTTTACTTTACTATATTTATGATGCATTATTCAGTTTGATTCAATGGATGTATATGTGAAACGTTTATGGGATGTATCTGTGTGTGTGAGTGTATGTGTCTGAAATGAGTGAGGGATGTTTCAAATGTGCATGTGTTCCTGATAGGAATCAAATACGCGGAACAAAAAGATAGAAGAGCGAGACACTTCTCGAACTCCCTTCGAAGTAACCACGGGGAACTTGTCCCGAGATACCCTCGAATCGGTGTCAAGGAGGACCTACACTATGCAACGACCCTCGAGACAACACTGGACTCGCAAGTCGAATGGTCGGGCTAGCGGTTCAAGACTCAACTAGGTTTCACTAGTGAATTCAAGCAACCATAGACAAAGGATTCTTCCAAAGAGTTCAACTCAATTCTCATTCAATAATAAAAAGTGTAAGGTAATTGTTTGAAAGAGGTTTGTGAAGTATTTATAGACTTCACCTAATTGTAATGAAAGCTCAAAAATACCCCTAAAGTGGGTTTAAACAATAAAGGCCACGTAGGGCTTAACTTGTCCAAAACATAGTCAAAAACTAGCAAATCCCGCAACCTTGTCACAAAGTAGGCGCCCAGCCTACTTATTGTAGGCGCCCCGCCCGTTTCTCACTTGCTGAAGGAGTAGGCGGCCGCCTGGTTTGCAGAGGCGGTCCGCCTACATGGAATCCAGAGAGCTGCTACAAACTAGGCGGCCGGCCTAGTTGAGTAGGCGGTCCGCCTAGTGCTGTGGTCTCTTGAAACGCCCCCAAACGTGCTCCGGATGCCTCGTCAAGTGTACTCGAAGGTTCCCCATCCATGGCACACCAAAGCACAGTCTTCAAGTCGCTCTCGGAGCCTTCTTCCATACCCTTCCATATCAAATGAAGATGGACGTCTTGGATCAACTTGACTTGGCTCCGAGTGAAGGGTCTTGAGGCGGTTTGGGTCTTATCATCCTCCCCTTCTTGAGAGGATTTCGTCCTCGAAATCGAAGCATCATCCACGACCTCTTCATCATCATTCACGACCTCTCCATCATCATTCACGACCTCTTCAGTACCTACATTCAAAGGAACCAAGTCACTAACATTGAAAGTATTAGAAACTTGATACTCACTTGGCAAGTCGATCACGTAGGCATTGTTGTTGATCTTCGAGAGCACTTGGAAAGGACCATCTCCCCGGGGTGCCAACTTCCCTTTCCTAAGGTTTGGAAACCTTTCTTTCCGGAAGTGCACCCACACATAGTCACCCTTCTTGAGTTCCACCTTCTTTCGTCCCTTGTTCTTCTTAGAGGCAACCTTAGCATAAGATTCCTCCAAGTTCTTCTTCGCCTTAGCATGTAGCTCCATCAAAGCCTTGGCTCGAGCTTTACCTTCAAAATTAACAACCATTTCCCTTGGCAAAGGGGTTAGATCAAGGGGAATCAAGGGGTTAAAGCCATAAACACATTCAAAAGGAGTCATACCAATAGCGCTATGCAATGTACGATTGTAGGCAAACTCCATCATAGGCAATCTATCAATCCACGTCCCGGCCTTACCTCGGGTCATGGCCCTAAGAAGAGCACCCAAAGTCCGGTTTACCACTTCGGTTTGACCATCGGTTTGTGGGTGGTGGGACGTAGAAAACAAGAGCTTGGTGCCTAAAGCACCCCATAAACTTCGCCAAAAATGGCTTAGGAACTTAGTGTCCCTGTCACTCACTATAGTTTGAGGCACACCATGTAGCTTCAAAACATTCTCAACAAACAAGGAAGCTACATGTTGGGCGTCATCACATTTTTTGCACGGAATGAAATGAGCCATCTTTGAGAACCTATCCACAACAACAAAGATGCTATCGTGGCCCCCCCTAGTCCTTGGTAACCCCATGACAAAGTCCATTGATATATCCAACCACGGACTAGTAGGTATGGGGAGTGGGGTGTATAACCCATGAGGGTGGGATTTAGATTTGGCACGCTTGCACTCAAGGCAATTGGTGCAAAACTTCTCCACATGCACCCTCATCTTCGGCCAATAGAATTGTTCTTGAAGAACGGCCAAAGTCTTCCTTACCCCAAAGTGACCCATGAGTCCCCCACAATGTGCCTCTTGCACAAGCAATTCCCTCCATGAGGACTCGGGTATGCACACTCTACCATTTTTAAAGATGAATCCATTAGACCATTGGTACTTTGCAACTCTCTCCCCTTTCTCAAGAGCATCGTAGACACTCTTTAGCTTAGGATCATGAGCATACATCAATTTGATGCTCTCGAATCCCATGAGCTTAGAGGTGAGAGTGGTAGCTAATGCGAACTTCCTAGAAAGCGCATCCGCCACAACATTGTCCTTCCCTTTCTTGTATTGGATCACATATGGAAAGGACTCAATAAACTCAACCCACTTGGCGTGTCTCTTATTGAGCTTCTCTTGGCCTCTCAAATGCTTGAGTGATTCATGGTCACTCTTGATTACAAACTCACGAGGCCAAAGGTAATGTTGCCAATGGGCAAGAGCTCTCACAAGGGCATACAACTCCTTGTCATATGTAGAGTAATTCAAGGAGGCCCCTTTCAACTTTTCACTAAAGTAGGCGATGGGTTTACTATCTTGCATTAACACACCACCGATTCCCACCCCCGAAGCATCACACTCAACCTCAAATGCTTTCCCAAAGTCGGGCAATTGTAATAAAGGGGCGGTACTCAACCTACCTTTCAACTCTTGGAAAGCCTTCTCTTGAGGCTCTCCCCAAACAAAGGGTTGGTCCTTCTTGACCAATTCGGTGAGTGGAGCGGCTATGGAGCTAAAGTCTCTCACAAATCGTCTATAAAAACTAGCAAGACCATGAAAGCTCCTTACTTGAGTCACGGTAGTCGGAGTAGGCCAATCACGTATGGCCTCTACCTTAGACTCATCCACCTCCACTCCTTGGGCACTCACAACAAACCCAAGAAAGACAACCTTCTCTACACCAAAGGCACACTTTTTGAAGTTAGCATAGAGCTTTTCGGCTCTCAAGGTTTCAAGCACTTGCCTAAGGTGGTCAACATGTTCATCAATTGTCCTACTATAGATCAAGATATCATCAAAATAGACAACGACAAACTTGTTGATAAAAGGCTTCAAAACATGATTTATGAGTCGCATGAAGGTGCTAGGTGCGTTGGAAAGCCCGAAGGGCATTACCAACCATTCATAGAGACCGAATTTGGTCTTGAATGCGGTTTTCCATTCATCCCCGGGTTTCATCCGGATTTGATGGTAGCCGGACCTAAGGTCGATTTTAGAAAAGACACGCGACCCACTCAATTCATCCAACATATCATCAAGCCGTGGAATAGGGTGACGATACTTGATCGTTATCTTATTCACGGCTCGGCAATCTACACACATTCTCCAAGTGCCGTCTTTCTTTGGGACAAGAATGACCGGTACGGCACAAGGACTCAAACTTTCCCTCACCAAGCCTTTTGAAAGCAAGTCATCAACTTGTTTTTGCAACTCCCTCGTATCCTCGGGATTGCTTCTATAGGCCGGCTTATTTGGGATTTGAGAGCCCGGAATAAAATCAATTTGATGTTCAATACCTCTCAAGGGAGGTAAGCCATCGGGCATCTCATCCGGGAACATGTCCCCAAAGTTCTCCAAAACATTTTTCAAAGCACTAGGTAAAGGACTAGAAGAAACATCATGATTAGAGTTAAGAGCCATACCTTTGTGCACTAAGCATAGGAGAAACTTGTTGCCATCATTACCTCTTAGGAGCTCGCCCGGTTGCATCATGGCACATATGCCGCCGGTGGATGAAGTAGGTGGGATTGCCACCATGTTTTTGGGCAACGGGCTAGTCTCAATGATTGACTTGGCCTTTGCCGCTTCCCTCAACTCCTTCATTCTATTGTAGTCATCACTCACTTGTTTAGGAGTTAGGGGTTTCAACACAAACTTTCTTCCTTCATGTTGGAGCGTGTAAGTGTTAACACGTCCATTGTGAACCACTTGCCGGTCAAATTGCCAAGGCCTTCCAAATAGAAGGTGGCAAGCTTGCATGGGCACAACATCGAACAAGTGTTCATCAACATAACTTCCCATCTTAAACTTTATCATTGCTTGTTTCACTACCTTGAGCTCCCCACATTCACTAAGCCATTGTAACCGGTATGGCTTGGGATGCTTCATGGTAGGCAACTTCAATTGAGTTATGAGAGATTGACTTACCACATTAGTACAACTCCCGGAATCAATGATCATAGAGCACACTACACCCTTAACACGACACCTAGCATGGAAGAGGTTCTCCCTTTGCAAGGTCTCGCCATCCTCCGCAATCATAGCTCCTAAGCTCCTCCTCACTACTAGAAAAGTATGAGGTTCCTCATCCTCCACCGTGTCATCTTCGCCATCCTCCACTACTCCCTCATCTCCCTCTACTCCCTCTACCCCCTCATCCTCCGATTCACTCTCCTTTTCATAAGCATCATTGCCAACAACAACCATGGTCCTCTTCGTGGGACATTCCCTAGAAAAGTGCCCATAGCCCTTGCACTTGTGACATTGAATGGAAGAAGAAGTAGGAGTATTTAATTGGGTTTTAGAATTACCTCCCACATTGGGTGTGTGCTTCTCAAATGGCTTCTTCACATCCTTGCTTGCACTGGCACCACTCGTTCCACTTGCACTCGGGAACCTTGCATTTGTGGTAGGAGTCTTCCACCCCTTTGTATTGCTTGTTGGAGTAGTAGTGCTACTCTTGTAGCGGAAGGATTTCTCCTCTTTGACCCATTTCTCGGCTTCAACCGCATCCTCACATAACTTGTAGAGATCATCATATTTGTGGAACTTCAATTGTGATGCTATGTCTCGGTTCAAGCCCCCTTTGAAACGGATCATGGCCAACTCATGGTCTTCATCATCTATGTCAAGGTTCATTCGGATTTGCTCGAATTCATTGAAGTACTCCCCAACCGAATTGGAACCTTGTTTCAACTCATAGAGACGCTTTTGTTGCTCAACCCGGTATTGATTAGTCAAGTATTTCTCATCCATCACCCGAATCAACTCTTCCCAAGTAAGGTTAATAGCCATTCCCGTCCTCCTCCTATGTCTTTTCACCGACTCCCACCAAGTAGAAGCAAAAGACTCGAAGGAAGATATTGCATACTTGGTTTTCTTCACCTCGGGCATGTCATTAGTTTCAAATATTCGTTCCATGGCCAGCTTCCAATCTTTGTACTCCACCGGGTCACTACTTCCTTTGAAAGAAGGAATAGTGAGCTTCACACTATTGAGGTTGTTGTTGTTATCACGACCCCCTTGGAAAGGCTCCGGTTGGCCCCCATAGTGATCCCCATAACCACCATAACCTCCATAATCTCTCCTAGCATCCCCCCCAACATACCCCATAGGGTGCCCTCGACCTCGGCCCCTACCTCTATCTACATTCCGACCCCAATTCATACCTCTCCTCGGTTGAAAGTGATCATCATACCCATACATGTCACCTCCATCATTAGTTTCCTCCCCTTCTTGAGCTTCATCAACTTGCCCAAGAGGTTGCACATTTCGGATGGGTTGTGGTAGTGGAATGTTTCTTGGAGGGTTGTCTAAGATACGGGGAATACCCGTTCGTTGGGGATTGCCCAACATTGGATCAACTCTCTCTCGTTCCTCCTTTACCCGTTGTTGACTGAACATATCAATGACAAGGCCCAATTGCTCCGGGGTAAAGTTTGGATTACTCGAGACTTCAACTTGGACACTCGGGGTCCCTTTCTCAGCTTGGACACTCGGGGTCCCTTTCTCCGATTGAGCATTGGAAGTCGCTTGCTCAACTAGGGCACTTGAGGCACCCTTTTCAAGCGACTCAACTCTTTGGCTAATGAGGTCCACCTTGGCAAGAAGGTTAGCCAAGGCCTCCTTTATGAAATCTTGTCCTTCGGTAGACATTGTACCTGCACAAGTAACAAACGTTAGCCAAAAACAACCTCACACACTCCCTCACAAGTTTTCACTCGGATCACTCGTATAGTGGGTGGTGGATTTTTCACTCTTGCTTGAATCCAAAAGCTTCACTAAGTTGAATAGTAAACCTCAACTAGATCACTCAACTCAAAAGCCCAATGAGCTCCGGGGTGAGTGGAGCTAATAGGACTCTATCGGATCGATAGCTCTTTAAGTGCGGACTTGAGTCAAAAGAGACTACGAGTCTTCTTTGAGTTCTAATCTCCGGTCTAGGCTTGAGTTTCCTAATAGCTTAGAAGGGTTAGCACAATTCAAGTAGGCAAGATTACTCGACGTAGTGCTAACTAGATGCGATGCAATCAAACAAACAAGCGATCCTAGAAGAATTCTACCCGACACCAAAACCACCCAAAGTAGGCGCCCCACCCTTTTCAAGTAGGTGGTCCGCCTGGAAGCTTCAGTGGGGAGTGGGCGGTCCGCCTCTGCAAGTGGGCGGTCCGCCTACTCCAAATCCAGAGAGTTGACAAAAATCGGGCGGTCCGCCTGGTCTACTGGGCGCCCCGCCTACTGCAAGCTTCAGCACAGGTTCAACACGAAGTTCTTGGTTTTGCACCCAAAAATCCAACGATTCCAACGTTGTTTTAGCAATTCAAAGGTACCCCAATGTTGTTTCAACCACAAAGAACGAACCCCAAGCAATTTTAATCAACCCCAATCAAAATTCAACAATCTACCATGTTCATAGCTAGGGTTTCAATCTTTTCAATTTTCAAGGGATTCAAAATTTCCAATTCTTGTGTTTCAACTCCAAATCAAACGTATAGGGTACCAAAAGAACGGGTTTCCAATAAGGATCCAACCCCAATAACAATTCAATAACGATTGCAACAATCCAAGAATCTATGATTAAAAATTTTTTGGTGTTTTTTTTTCTTCTTTTTCAATTTTTTTGTAGTTTTTCTTCTTTTCAAAAACAATAAGCAAGAACCTAAAAACGAGACTAACCTAGGCACGAAGAATCAAGGGTCGGGGGTTCGTAGAAACGATACCCGAGCCTTGCTCTGATACCAAGATGATAGGAATCAAATACGCGGAACAAAAAGATAGAAGAGCGAGACACTTCTCGAACTCCCTTCGAAGTAACCACGGGGAACTTGTCCCGAGATACCCTCGAATCGGTGTCAAGGAGGACCTACACTATGCAACGACCCTCGAGACAACACTGGACTCGCAAGTCGAATGGTCGGGCTAGCGGTTCAAGACTCAACTAGGTTTCACTAGTGAATTCAAGCAACCATAGACAAAGGATTCTTCCAAAGAGTTCAACTCAATTCTCATTCAATAATAAAAAGTGTAAGGTAATTGTTTGAAAGAGGTTTGTGAAGTATTTATAGACTTCACCTAATTGTAATGAAAGCTCAAAAATACCCCTAAAGTGGGTTTAAACAATAAAGGCCACGTAGGGCTTAACTTGTCCAAAACATAGTCAAAAACTAGCAAATCCCGCAACCTTGTCACAAAGTAGGCGCCCAGCCTACTTATTGTAGGCGCCCCGCCCGTTTCTCACTTGCTGAAGGAGTAGGCGGCCGCCTGGTTTGCAGAGGCGGTCCGCCTACATGGAATCCAGAGAGCTGCTACAAACTAGGCGGCCGGCCTAGTTGAGTAGGCGGTCCGCCTAGTGCTGTGGTCTCTTGAAACGCCCCCAAACGTGCTCCGGATGCCTCGTCAAGTGTACTCGAAGGTTCCCCATCCATGGCACACCAAAGCACAGTCTTCAAGTCGCTCTCGGAGCCTTCTTCCATACCCTTCCATATCAAATGAAGATGGACGTCTTGGATCAACTTGACTTGGCTCCGAGTGAAGGGTCTTGAGGCGGTTTGGGTCTTATCAGTTCCTGAAAGTGAGTATGTGTATTTTCAGCTTCATAGATAAGGTCTAAGGTGTGCCTTAAGCTTGAATCATCTAATGTTTGTCTGGCCGTTTATTTTTCTTGTTTGAAATGACCTAAGTGCTGATATGAAAAGGGGCATTCCCGGAGGTTAGTAGTTTTGGAGAAGATATGAGGTTTGTTGCCTGTTTGTCAGATGTGAGAATGAGAGGATGCTGCAGGAACGTTTTAGAGGTCGTTGTAGGTGAATTGAAGGTGAGTTGGTGCAGGTGATAGGAGCTAGGTCTTTAAAGGTGTACAGGCTGTTAGTACAAGGTTCTAGGGGTGAGGAGAAGTTCTGGAGGTTTTTTGGTGGCCTGGTTTCCTTGTTCTTGCATCTCTGGCAGTGTGGGGTGTGCAGGTTGTGCCCAAGTCTATAAGAGTGGGCAAAAGTGGTCTGGTTATAATTCAGGGAGGTGAGGGTCTGTTTCAGGTTCTTATGAGCTGCATAGAGTGATCTGATGGAGTGCAGTGGTATAGGATGGTGCTGCAGGTGGTTTCAGGATGGTTCTAGGTGAAGATCTGGAGCAGTGTGCTCCGTGTGTGTGAGCAGGCAGGTGTGAAAAGGTGCAGAGTGTTGGAGTCAGTTTCTGTTGGTTCAGGCAGTGAAAGGTTTAGGGGGGCTGTGTATTTGATGCTGTTTTTTTTGGTTTAGGAGGAGAAGTGTTTGTAAGCTTTGTTCAGGGTATTTTCTGGTTCTTAGTATAGGAGTTTGTCAGGAGGATTAAAGGGTTAGGGTCAGTCAGTGTTAATGGTGCTAGAGGTCTATTTGGTTGGAAGAGTTTGGTGGGGGGTTTTGGCTAGTCTGCAGAGTGGTTCTGGTGAGAGTTTGGGTATGGGGAAAGTCTGCTGTTTCCTGGTTGTCAGCATGTTCCCTTTTGACATGATAGACTATAGAAGTGTATATGTATGATATTTTTCAGATTTGCTAAAAAGTGTTAAAGACCTGCTAAAGTTGAGATGTTTTTGTTTTCATTGAGAAGGGGTGGTAATAACAAATGGTTCCTTGAAAATAAAGGTTATCTGTTATGTTTCTGTCCTTAAAAGTTGTAGAAGCTGCTACATTTTGTTACTTGAATTTGTCTCTGTTTCAGTCTCTAGTGAAAGTATTTTAAAAGAAATTGAATGAGAATGATTGTTGGTTTAAAGTGCAGTTTTCTCTAAGTTGAAAAAATGTTCATTGAGTTCTTTTAAAAGAAAAGCAAATTTGATGGTTTTGATAAGTGGTCCTTGAGCTCATTCATCAAATGTGTGTGTCTGCATTATGTGTGTATTTACATCCTATGTATATGTGCCTGCTTGAATGTGAGAATGTGTGTGTGTGTTTGAAAATGAATGTGCCTGCTTGAATGCGAAGTGTGTGTGTGTATCTTTTAATTGTGTAAAAGTGAGCCTGGTATGGATCTGGTCTTAGAGGGTTTAGGATGTAGTTGTGAAGTCTGGTGGATGCAGATGGTGTATGGGGGTGTGAGAGGACCTGGAATTTTGTTTTAGGAGTTGGGAGTAAGTGTAGAGGAGCTTAGGAGATGGCATAGGCAGCCAGGTGTGTCTCCGATTCTTGTTTGGTTCTGTAAGCATGGGTATAGTATGCAGGAGGTGTCCTGGATAATCCTATTTGTTTTAATAGTGCATGAAGGGAGTTCTGAAGGGTCCTATTGGGTATGTGAAGGTGGCTCGGCAGTGGTTGGGGTATGGGAGGAAGTGCAAGGAGTTCAGTGAGAGTATGAGGTGATGGTGACTTTGTTTTGTTCATGATTGGTTGCAAATAGTTTGTTAGCTCTGGTTGATGCAAGGGGTTGGAGAATGCCTCATTTGGGTGGAGGTTTAGTCTGGATTCCTGGCTTGTTTTTCGAGTTCGGGAAAATGTATCAGGTTGGCGATGGAGTATGCAAGTCGCATACTAAGAGGCGAAGCCCCTGGTATCTTTAAAGATCAGTGGGGTCCCTCTCGTGAATGGCTTTGCGTGTGTGCAGGCCGATGTTGACTAACCAGCTGCAAATTTTGTGGAATGAAGTATGCTTGTCGCATACTAGGAGAGTGAAGCCCCTGCGTCTTTAAATGACTAGTGGGGCCCCTCCTTGGAGACCAGTGCGGTCTTGGCTACCTAGGAACTGCGAGGTTTGATTAAAGCCGAGGACCAGTGAGGAGCCCTATGAACAAGGTCTGTGAGCCTTGCAAAGCCGAGGAAACTGAGAGGCTTGACCAAAGCCGAGGACAAGTGAGGCTTTATTTTGAAAGGCCAATTGGCGCCTTTCATGATTTGCAGTCTGGTATTGAGAAATAATTGAAAGTTCATCCCGGGTATGGTGAAAGTAATTGGGAGTTGTTATTTGGGAGTAGTCGGAGTTAGTAAAGGTATGGAGAATTATCTAGGCGATGGGATAGATTAGTGTCGGGAGTCCGTAATAGAACGTGTTATGATTTGTGCGTGTTATTGCATTTGCTTACGAGTGCCTTAGAATGAATGCTAATCTTTTGTTCTCTTCTTTTTCTTTGTCATGTACACTTTCGGGGACGAGTTGAAATAAAACTCACAAATGGGATGGCTACATGCATTGGAAGTTATTTGATCTGCTCCGCATTTTCGGGACTTGATATCCCCGAAAATGTAAAAGAAAAAAGAGAAAGAAAAGAAAACGAAAATCTCTAAGTTCAAGGCTCAATGATTGAGTTGCGCTTTCGGGTTCTACCTTCTCAAACTCCCGCTTTCACGTTCCCTTTAGAAACCATGTTTTAGGAAGCCCTGAACCGGACTAGGATTTGCATGTTAGAAACTTGGTAGGATAGTCGCTTTATTGAATTATTAACTTATTGCGTGTTTAAAATGATTATATAATTGCTTATCCCGTTTCTTAGGGGCTCGCCAATTAGTTTAAGTTAATAGTAATCTATGGTTAATTATCGAGTGCAAAAGAAATTAAAATTTAATTGAATTATACATCTCCATCTATTATTTATATTTATTTATCCATTTATTAAATATTTGTTTATCTATCTACTCATTTATTCATTAATCGGATTAATTATGCGATACTTATTTAATTAATCTTATTTATTTATTTAATTTAATTAATCATTTATTTATTTATTCATTTACTTATTTAATCAATTATTATTCATTTATTCTTTTACTTAATTAAATTAATATATATTAATTTATTTAATTAAGTTATCTATTTATTTATTTATCCATTTACCTAAGCGATCAATTAATCAATTATTATTATTTATCTAACTATTTATTTAGTGTATTTTATTTTATCTATTTTTATTTACTTAATTTATTTATCCTTTATTTATTTAATTAACTAATCAATCAACCATGTTGCAATTCATCTATTTAATTAATCTTAAGATTTCATCATTTATTTATCTAAGTATCGGTGTAACCAAACCTTATATTATTTATATTATCCTTAGTTAAAATTAATTCTATTATCCTTAACAAATTCGTGAAAACAGCCGGATTAACCGCATTTAGCGGATTTTCGAAAGTGCTCCCGCAAGGGACCTTCTTTCGGATTTAATAGAACCACTTACTCAGAATCTCTGATTTTAATATAATTTCATTTAATTAAAGAATAAATTGCACTCATTAGTTAAACTTAGGTTCTTAATAATCCTTAAATTAGGTGGCGACTCCAAAGAAACCCTTTGAAGTCCCATTTTGTTGAAAATACATCCCGGTGCATACTTGTTATGCATTTATTTTTTTGGGAGGGTTCAACACCGTATACATACAATGTCCCTTACATGTCCCTCTGAAAACAAAATAGGCGATGATGATACGTATAACTTTGCAAAGTAAGCAATGGTGGAGTAGTGGGATCGACAGTACTTGGCATGGCAACCGGCCGGTACAGCCGTACCGACATCCCTAACCTCTACTTGATGCAATACACTAATCTGAGCCTAAAAATTCAAATTTTATTTTCCCTTATTATTATTATTATTATTATTATTTTCTCTTACTTTTATTATTATTATTATTATTTTTTTTACTTTATCTTACTTTCATTTTTATTTCATTAATTATAAATAGTAATTCATTTTTATGTTTTTTGCGAGGTACATTTGGATGAAGTCTAGTAAACGGCGATGAATTTGGAGTGGACAATACTTTATTACTTTTACCTCATTTTATTTTATACTTTATTCGCGCTAACTATTCGTTTTTCTTTTCAAGGAACATTTGAGACGAAATATGCGTAGGATGAAGGCATTAGAGAAGACGAATATTCATTTTTTATGCAAATTACTTGTATAATATAGTGAAAATTGTTTAGTTAGATTTAGTTTAATTTATTTTTCGAATCCCAATTATTTAGTCCGGCCGGGAAACACACCTGGTGGAATCTGAGAGGTGGCTAACACCTTATTCTTGGGTTAATTTGAACCCTTATTCAGAATTTTTGGTTCGTAGATCAAATTTCAGAGTTAACATTAAAATTGGCTAGAAACAAAGTAAGTGCCTTATTACGCCTAGTTAAAAAAAATATGTTAGGTGGCGACTCCAATGTCTTATCCGTGAGTTCCAATAAATCGAACCATGTTTTGATCCCTAACCGGTTTGGAAAATATGGGTGTCGACAGCAGCAAGCCGTGCAGCCCAACTTTTTGTCAGGTTTGTCATTTTTTGTCCGTCCTTCGTTCGCTCGACCCTCATGCTTCTACTCAGATTTCAAAACCCTTGATTTCACTAAACTTTGCTCCACGAACACCTATATCATCAATGTAATTCCTATAACATGAAACACACCAAATTAGAGAAATTCAGTTCAAAGTGCTAACAAATATAACAAATACAAGCATAAATACGAGGCGAAAGTATAGGAAATATAGTAATATCTATCCTCATATCACCTTGGCTGCTGACGTCTCAGCCAAAGCATCATTTTCGTCCCGGGGACGAGCTAACTCGAAGTTAAGCGATGGGTGTTGTTCCACTTGGCTGGTTAACTTATTTATTTCGAGCTCTTGCTTCGCCAAGTTAGCGTGGTACTCCTTTGTCGCCTTCACCGGGTCCAAATTACCTCGCTCAAGATCGCTTCAAGCTCTCGGACCCTTTCTGTAGTCTTGGAACTCTCTTCAGCATGAGTGTCCATTAAGGCCTTCATCTGCCTTTTGAGATCATCGAAGACTTGGGCAATCTTTCCAAGCTCGGTGTCTTTTTCAATCAGACGAGTCTTAAGATTAAGCACCTCTTTTTTCTACTCCTATTCCATTTCGATGATTCTATCTTTCAGCTTGCGGAGCTCAATCTCGCGAAGTCTCTCACACTTTGCAGAGTCAAGTGAGTATAGAAGGCTCTTCAAGGACAAAGTGGGTAATGAGAACACGGAGAGGAAACTAAGGATAAATGAGAAAGTAGAAACTTACCCAAAGTGCACAGACGCCAGACCGAGTCATTGCAGTCTCTATGGAAATTGGCTCAAGGTGCTTAGTCTCAAGAGGACAAAACAGTTGCACAAGGCACTTGGGGATTTCAATAGAACTGGCAAAGGGAACCAAATACGATGGGATCTCAACCTTCCTCATTTTTCTTTAAGGGACTGAACCATTGGGAATTTCAGTGACAGCTCGCGCCACGTTCATGGGCACTCTGTCCTCAATCGAGGGCAGATGGTGAACCAATCTCATCAACTTCAGCCTTGCCTTTGGCCTTCTCAGCAGCACGATTAGACCCCTCGAGATCCACCACCTCCACGCTCTTGAGGACTATAGGATCCTCATTGCTAGGCTCATCCCTCAAACCATATTGAGACTCGAAAGCTGGCTCAACACCATAATTGGCATCCACCTCGACACGGGGACGCACGATCCGACATGGCTTCTTTGAGGTAGCTTTTTTCCTCTTCTTCTGAGGGTTGGTAGAAGTTGGAACTGGAGACTTAGCAGCTGGGGATTTGAAGAAAACCCTCTTGATAAGAATATCGCCACTCTGAGAAGAAGGCCCTTGAGTAGAGGAACCAGCCGGCCCCTTTATGATTTTGATTGAAGGCACGAGATCCTCCATCTCTGCCATGGCCGCGTAGGGGTTAGGAAGTTTCTTCTCTTTCATCTTTGCCTTTCTAGCTTTCTTTCCTTTGATCCCCAAGCTCCATTCTTGGCTAATACCTTGATGGGAAGGCCTACAACGAAGGAAGGCTTGTATAAGGAAACTTGAAAGGAACTCCCCGAAAGGATCAAGTTTGAGGAAACTCATCGCGTCTCTTCGCCTTCTAGCCATTTTTGGAGGCACAGGCTCCCATGTCCTGTCGACTCGGTGGCATATTTTGATTATAGCTTTTACCTAATTCGTCAAGTAAGGCACATGCTCGATGATCACTTTATTGGCTGCCAACGAAGACGTCATGTTGGGATTATGATTTTAATGTTTCTTCCCCACACATAATCAATACGAAGCTGGTGGAGATGAGCTTGAGTGATCAAAGAGCAAACATGAACATTTATCTTCTTTTCATGTTTTCGGGTAGTCTTATGAACGGAAAAGTCCTTTGAGATATCAAAAGAAGAGGGGATAATCTCATAAGGTTCAACCTCTACACAATCAGCAACCTTTTTCATACCCCCTGACACCTCTTCTTCTTCGCCCACTTCTTCTTAGCCTTGCTCTTCTTCCTCAACTGATTCCTCCCCTTCAGAAACAGAGGCATAAGAAAAGGCGATAGATTTTCCCTTCTTCTTTCGTCTTAATTGGTCCGCCTCTAAAATAATTTCACAATCAGAAGCCTGTGAAAAAACAACATATAACGGCTCCGAAAAATTAATAGGGTCGTCGTCAGTGACTGTTGCAATGGTGTGAATATCATCACTACTAGAATGGCTAGTGGAGTTCTGAACGGAATTTCTTACAGACATTTTCTTTCCATGGGATTTAAGATCTAATATGGTTTGAAGGAATTCAGAAAAGGACTGAGAATTTTTTATGAATATTTGCTTGAATTTTGCATGCTTGATGCAGCCCGAACACGTGCTGATCAAGTGTTCGATTCCCCGAGGAGACCGATGACGCGAAGTCAAGCCAAGCTGCTGCACGATGTGCACATTCACTTAGCCTGGCCGAAGGAAAACTATTTCCCCGAAGCTGAGTGGCCGGGCTCAAGAACCGAAGGCATTATCTTCAGATTTGAGCCCGAAGGCAAAGTGACCGAGGACATTGAGCTCGAAGACAAGTGAGCGTCCGAGGACAATGAGTTCGAGCAAGCAACCACGCACCGAAGTCAAGGCTGCCGAACACAAACTTAGCTCAGCCCTGCGTGGCTTGTTTATATTGGTCACTTATGACTATTTACTACTTTATCCTTAGCATAGTCTATAAATAGTCCATTTTACTTCATTGTAGAGGATCCAGTTTTTTGAGTTATATGAAAACATAACAAGTGCTATTGTGAGTCTCCGATAGCCAATCCCCGACGTGGGCCTTTAAAAGAACTTGTGTCGACCGGTGTTATTCGATTGAACAAATTCTTCTTGATCATTCAATTTGCAAGAAGCGGGTCTTTCTTGAGTATTGTTGCATAGTATAGGTGCGTCTTGAATTCCCTTCGATCGAGCTTTGAGACAGGTTCCTTACTGTTCTTTCGAATCGAAGCAAGATTTGTCTTGCTTCTATCTTTACTTTCCTTGTTTATTTCTTCCGCGATTTGTGTTTAGCACTCCCTCGGGTTTGCTTGCACCATCTTGGTATCAGAGCATGGTTTGGGCTTGTTTCTACAACCCCAAATCCTGTTCAAGTTATTTTACTTTCGTGCGTTTGTGTCTTTGTTTTCCGTTTCGTGTTCTTGATTTTGTTTGAGTTATTGTTGTTGTTACTTTACAAAAAAAAAAAAAAAGAGGTAGAAAAACAAAAATTCAAAATTTGTGTTTGATTGTTGGTTGTTTGAATTAAGCAACCATTGATTCTTGTTCACCATCGATTCCTGATTCCAACAAGTACCCGACGTACCAATTTCGAGACTAGGGTTTCTTGGTGAAATTTTGGACTGTTTTGAGCTTTAATGGTGACTGGAACTCGAACCCCCATCGTGTTATGTTGGAACCGATGAAGATTGGTGGTTCTTGAAGTGATTTGGGTTTGTTTGTGCTTAGAATTTTCGAAGTTCTGTGTTGGATTCGTTGTCCGTACACCGGAAAGTTGTTACGAATTGTAACAGTGTACGACACGAACGAGCTGGTTCTTAGCTCGAAGAACTTGAATTGATTTCCTCCATTGTTGTGCGAACTGGAGTTGAAAGGCAACCCAGGTCTGTCGAAGTTAGTGGTCAGTGAGCCGAAGTTGATTTTTTCGTACGCCGGAGTAAGGCTTCACTGTTCCATTGAAGAAGAAAGGGGTAAAAGTGTAGACATCAAAACCCTAGGTGAAAATTTGTCGGCTGAAAAAGGGAAAGTGGATAAGGTAAAACCCTATCCGTACCAAGGAGGGACCACTCTTGTACGGACAAGAGTTGGTGTGTTCGAAAAAGATTCCAAAAGGGAATCAAGGGTAGATTCTCCTAGGTTTTCACTTTTCTTCTGTCCGAAAATTCTAGTTAGTGGATCTTTTGAGTAATTCATCCTACTCAAGGTCGTACTAACTCATTTGAACGTATAGGAACTCGTGCGTGGGGTGACCGAAGTCCAACTTCGTAGAAATTTCTTGACTTCCGAAGCGCAAGAGTAAATAGCTGTCCGTTCCGATCGAGTCAAATCAATTCACTCTTCCCGAAGTAAGACATCGTAACTTGTCAAATTCGAAGGAATTGAGAGAAGTTGATCAACCGAGGAAGCCATTGGCTGCAAGTTCTTGAGTGACCAAAACCGAACCCATATATTGAGTGGACCCGAGTGCCACCCATCAAAGGTAAGGGAGTGTGCGAGGTGATTTCTAACCTTAACATTTGTTTGGTCCTTGATTTGTGCAGGTACCATGGCAGGGAATGGAGGCGAAGGCAAAGGCATTGAGAGGCCCAAAGTGTCGTTAGCCGATCTCATGGATGCGATACAAGGCATCAGTGCCGAAGTAAGAGGAGTGAGTGCTCGAGTAGCTAACCTCGAGCAAGGGAGTGCGTCCGTGGCTATACATGGGTCCGGCGCTGGAACGAGTAGCTCCACTCCGATGAAACATGAGCTGTATGCTGAGCTTGTTCGACACCATCAGTTGACGAGTGAAGCAATTCGAAGAGAACTAAACTTGGGCAATCCCCAAGCGCAACAAAACTTGGGCAATCCCCAAGCTGGAAATCAAAACTTGGGCATTCCCCAAGGAGAGAGGTTACCACTTCCAAAGGCTCGAAAAGATCTTGGAGCTGTTGTCGAAGAGGATGATGAAGACGAATTTCCTGAGGACGAATATGATGAGCCGCCATTCGCTCAACGAAGGCAAGCTCACCGAGGTCGTGGAAATTTCTGAGGTCGAGGTCGAGGCGCAAATGTTGAAAGGAATATTGAGCGTGAGGCTGATGAACGAAATGATGAGTATCCCGAACAGATTCGTGGTGTTCGAGACTCAAATTTGAGCAGTGTCAAGATCACTATTCCACCCTTTAAAGGAACTAGTGATCCAGATGAATATCTTGAATGGAAGCTTAAAATGGAGCGCATCTTCGAAACCAATGAGATGACCGAAGAGCGAAAAGCTGCCCATGCCATTGCTTCGTTCGAAGCGTATGCATCTACGTGGTGGAAAGCTGATAAAAGGCATAGACGAAGGAATGCCTATCCCGAAGTCACTACTTGGCCACAGTTGAAGAGAGCAATGGATGCTAAGTATTTGAGTGCCAAGTATAGGCAAACTCAGATGCAAAAACTCTATGAGCTAAAGCAGGGGTCCAAGTCAGTCCAAGAGTATCATGATGAATTCGAAAGGGTTCGATTGAATCTTGATCTGGTTGAAGACGAAGAGCAAGCCATCATCCGATTCAAAAATGGTTTGGCTAGGGATGTGTCATCTCAATTGAGGCTACACGTGTACCACACGTTGGAAGATTTGTTCGATGCTACCACCGAAGCTGAAAAATTGGTGAAGGACGATAAGGCAAACCGGTATCGAGGAGTCACTACTTCTACTCCCTTGAACCGAAGTAAAGAATGGAAGAGTCCAAATCAAACAAGTGCCAACACTGTTCGAGATTCGAAGAGACCTTTCGAAAGGGGTGTGACTGGTAACCAAGCAAGAGAAGTGGGAGGTAAAGTTCAACTAAACTCTCCTAGTGCTTCAAATATTCAGTGTCACAAATGCAAGGGTTATGGTCACATGGCAAAAGAGTGTCCAACTCGCAATGTTATGCTTCTGCTCGAAGATGGAACCGTCCATGAGCAAGCGAGTGACACCGAGGAGGAATTTATCGAGGAGGCTGACCGAGCTGAAGGTGATGATGATCATGAGGCTGCCGAAGCTGATCATCCGGAAATGTTTCTTGTGGTTCAAAGGAATTTGAGCTGCATGACTCTTGAAGAAGAGGACAACCAAAGAGAAAATCTCTTCCATGCCCGATGTCGAGTGAGGGGAAAGGTGTGTTCGATGATCATTGACTCTGGTAGTTGTGCAAATGTGGTGAGCCAAACCTTGGTTTCACAACTGGGACTATCTATGATGAAGCATCCCCACCCTTACAAATTACAATGGCTCTGAATGAGTGTGGACAGTTGAGGGTTGTCAAAAAAGTGTGGATCAAGTTTAGAATTGGCGAGTATCAAGATGAAATGATATTCGATGTGGTGCCAATGCAAGCTTGTCATTTGTTATTGGGAAGACCGTGGCAGTATGACCGGTCAGTTGTTCATAATGGGAGATCCAACACTTACACTATCAAGCTTGAAGGGAAGAGTTTCATACTCAAACCCTTGTCTCCAAAGCAAGTCACCTAGGACTATAAACGGATGAAAGAATTAAAAGAAGCGGCCAAAGCTAAGCTTCCGATGGGAGCAAAATTGGGGGCCGAAGACACAAACTCACTGCCCGAAGTGAAAGGAATCTGTGCAATCATGCAACCGAGTGAGTTTCTACGAGGCAACGACAACGGTCAGATGATGATCTGCCTCGTGCACAAGGGTATTTTTCTAAACTCTAATGACGATTTTTCTAACAATAACCCTTTGCCTAGTGCTGTACAAAGTATTTTGCAGGACTTCGGAGACATGTTTCCCGAGGAAATGCCAGGTGGATTACCTCCGTTGAGAGGAATCGAGCACCAAATTGACTTCGTACCGAGGTCTCAAATCCCCAACAAACCTGCATACCGGTGTAATCCCGAAGACACCAAAGAGTTCCAACGGCAGGTTGATGAGTTGCTGAACAAGGGCCTCGTTCGAGAGAGCTTGAGTCCTTGCGCCGTTCCTGTTATCCTTGTCCTGAAGAAGGATGGAACATGGCGGATGTGCGTTGACTGTCGAGCAGTCAACAAAATAACGGTAAAGTATCGTCATCCTATTCCTCGACTAGATGACATGCTAGATGAATTAAGCGGTTCTTCATGCTTTACAAAGATTGACCTCAGGTCCTGTTACCATCAGATCCGAATGAAACCCGGAGACGAGTGGAAAACCGCATTCAAGACCAAATTCGGTCTCTATGAATGGTTGGTAATGCCATTTGGCTTATCCAATGCACCGAGCACATTCATGCGATTGATGAACCATGTGCTCAAACCGTTCATAAATAAGTTCGTTGTCGTTTATTTCGATGACATACTTGTTTATAGCCGCACCATGGATGAACATGTCGAACACCTAAGGCTTGTGCTTGATAAGCTTCGAGAAGAGAAGTTATATGCTAACTTCAAGAAGTGTGCCTTTGGTGTCAATCGTGTGGTCTTTCTAGGATTCGTTGTCAGTGCTAATGGTGTCGAAGTCGACGAGTCAAAAGTCGAAGCCATCAAAGATTGGCCAACTCCAACCTCGGTATCACAAGTTCGTAGCTTCCATGGCCTAGCTAGCTTTTACCGAAGGTTTGTTCGTGACTTTAGCACCGTGGCAGCCCCTTTAACCGAGCTGGTTAAGAAAGATCAACCATTTGTGTGGGGGGAGTCCCAAGAAAGGGCTTTCCAAGAGTTGAAACGGAGGCTTTGCTCTGCCCCGTTGTTGCAACTCCCTGACATCGGCAAAGTATTCGAAGTCGAGTGCGATGCATCTGGAGTTGGGATCGGAGGAGTGCTGATGCAAGAATCGAAGCCGATCGCTTACTTTAGCGAAAAGCTTAAGGGTGCAACTTTAAACTACTCTACGTATGACAAAGAGTTGTATGCCCTCGTTCGAGCACTCGCCCATTGGCAGCATTATATGTTGCCTCGAGAATTTGTGATCAAAAGTAATCATGAGTCCTTGAAGCATCTCCGAGGACAGGAGAAATTGAACCGAAGACATGCCAAGTGGGTTGAATTCATTGAGAGCTTTCCCTATGTAATTCATTACAAAAAGGGGAAAGACAATGTTGTGGCCGATGCGCTATCAAGGAAATTTGCCTTAGCAACCACTCTCGCCTCTAGGCTCATGGGATTTGAAAGCATCAAGTCGATGTACGAGGACGATCCCAAGCTGAAATGCGTTCGTAACGCAATCTTGAGTGGCCGAAGGGTTGAGAAATATCAGTGGCACGATGGCTACCTCTTCAAGAATGGGAGGGTTTGTGTGCCAGTGTCATCGTGGAGAGAGCTCTTAGTTCGAGAAGCTCACTCCGGTGGACTGATGGGACACTTCGGTGTCGACAAAACTCTTGGTATCTTGACCGAGCAGTTCCATTGGCCCAAAATGCGACGAGATGTGGAAAAGCTTTGCAACGCTTGTCTCGTTTGCAAGAAAGCTAAATCGAAGTCCAACCATCATGGTTTGTATATCCCGTTGCCTGTGCCTGATCGCCCTTGGGTTGATATATCCATGGACTTTGTCTTGGGGTTACCGAGGTCGGGGGGAGGACATGATAGCATCTTTGTTGTGGTTGATCGTTTTTCAAAAATGCCTCACTTTATTCCTTGCAAAAAGTGTGATGATGCACAGCATGTAGCTACATTGTTTGTTTCTAATGTGTTGAAATTGCATGGTGTACCTCGTACTATTGTGAGTGATCGGGACTCAAAATTCTTGAGTCATTTTTGGAAGTGTCTGTGGGGTGCCCTCGGCACCAAGCTACTATTCTCGACGTCTCACCATCCTCAGACTGATGGACAGACCGAGGTAGTTAACCGAACCTTAGGATCTTTGCTTCGAGCAATGACCAAAGGCAAGGTTGGGAACTGGGCTGATCGTTTGCCCATGATGCAGTTTGCATACAATAGAACGGTGCATAGAATGATCAATATGACACCGTTCGAATGTGTGTATGGTTTTAATCCTTTGATTCCGCTTGATTTAACCCCAGTGCCTCGAGATTCTATTCTTGATTTTGAAGGTACTCAACGAGCAGCTGCTTTGATCTAATTGCATGCAAAAGTGAAGAAGAACCTCGAGGAAGCCTATGCAAAGGTTGCCTTAAAGAAAAACAAGGGGCGTAAAAAGCTGGAATTAAAGAAGGGAGATTGGGTTTGGGTTCACTTCCGAAAGGAGCGTTTTCCGAACCTAAGGAAAGGGAAGTTGGCTTCTCGAGGGGATGGTCCATTTCAAGTGTTGAACAAGATCAACAACAATGCTTACGTGATCGACCTCCCCGGTGAGTATAACGTGTCCAACACCTTTAATGTTGCTGACTTAGCTCCTTGTGTTGTAGGTCCAACTTCGGAGGATGAAGAAGGCTCGATTTCGAGGACGAAATCTTCTCAAGAAGGGGAGGATGATGCAGCCCGAACACGTGCTGATCAAGTGTTCGATTCCCCGAGGAGACCGATGACGCGAAGTCAAGCCAAGCTGCTGCACGATGTGCACATTCACTTAGCCTGGCCGAAGGAAAACCATTTACCCGAAGCTGAGTGGCCGGGCTCAAGAACCGAAGGCATTATCTTCAGATTTGAGCCCGAAGGCAAAGTGACCGAGGACATTGAGCTCGAAGACAAGTGAGCGTCCGAGGACAATGAGTTCGAGCAAGCAACCACGCACCGAAGTCAAGGCTGCCGAACACAAACTTAGCTCAGTCCTGCGTGGCTTGTTTACATTGGTCACTTGTGACTATTTACTACTTTATCTTTAGCATAGTCTATAAATAGTCCATTTTACTTCATTGTAGAGGATCCAGTTTTTTGAGTTATATGAAAACATAGCAAGTGCTATTGTGAGTCTTCGATGGAGCCAATCCCCAACGTGGGCCTTTAAAAGAACTTGTGTCGACCGGTGTTATTCGATTGAACAAATTCTTCTTGATCATTCAATTTGCAAGAAGCGGGTCTTTCTTGAGGATTGTTGCATAGTATAGGTGCGTCTTGAATTCCCTTCGATCGAGCTTTGAGACAGGTTCCTCACTGTTCTTTAGAATCGAAGCAAGATTTGTCTTGCTTCTATCTTTACTTTCCTTGTTGATTTCTTTCGCGATTTGTGTTTAGCACTCCCCTCGGGTTTGCTTGCACCAATGCTACAGTGGGCTAGAATCAGAGTGAAGAGTTTAATGGGATCAAGTTGAAGATTTTATAATAAAAGAGTCATGATGACCTAGGGAAGCCGCGGTAACGTCACGGCCTCTCAGTGGCCGCAGCGTGGAGAGGATGGGAATGTGAAGTGATCGCCGCCTTTTTGAAATATAAGGTGCATGCGCTGCCACATCATCTTTCCCGCCTATTCTCATTCCACTCCCCGAGGATTCTGACAGTTGCTCGAGGAGTGGAGGGGACTATCTGTATTGGGTGAATTTCTAACTCGGACACGTGGCAATCGGAGCGTAGAATTCGAAGTGTTGGTCACAAAGAGTTTAATCATAAGGATAACCGAAGACAAGCTTCAAAGTTATATCGTCCACGCTGACAGGGCATATAGTGTCCAAGTCATGCAAACAGGACACCATGCAAATGAATAGCCGCACGATCTAACCATTTATTAAGAGGAAGATCATGGGTCACCCATGATCAGAACGTGGGATATGGGTCATAAATGCCCACGATCAGCATACTTAGGCTACTATAAATATCCTCTTCACCTCATTGTAAAAGGCATTCACAAATATATGCAGAAACGTTGTGAAATTGTAATCTGAACATATCAATAAAATCATCTACTATTTCTTGCTATTGTTGTTGTTGTTATTTTTGTCTTGCTTTATATTATTACAAATTTGATACAACCCTATTACAAATTCAATTGCATTCTAAATTCCTATATAGAGGCATACACAACCACCTATTATAACATCATTTCTATATAACTACTTAATTTTATCTAGAACTGATTTTTATGTTATATTTTTACCCCTCTATAACATTATTCTACCTATAACACCAATGGCGTACATTATAGCGATATACTCTTTGTAAAGATACATCTCTATAACAGGTATACTCAAATATTGGAGTTTGACGTTACCACTTATATGGAGTTTGATGCTACACTTCCAATCATTGGAACTTACACTGATGAAGAGATTATTGCACTAGCTTGGAGTGGAAGAACAAGAGACAACGAAGGCAGAAGCTAACAATAAAAGTGCTGATAAAGAGTCTCAACTTATTGCTACTTAGGTGAAGATAGAAGAGTCAATGGTTGAGCTCTTAGATATCCTTCAATAAAAGCTATTGAATACCTCTTGCAGATAGTTTGGACAAAAGTCTTTGCAAATTCAAGCATTATATTGTCGCTAAGAGACTGGAATTTACGAAACAGCCTACAATTGTAGAATTCTTATGTGAAACTTGAAATTTTTAAAATTTCAATTAATGTTCCTTAAATTTTTAATTTTTTGGTTGTACAGTACAATAAATTATGAATTTATTACTAATTAATTAGTTTTTTAAAATTTTAAGTAATAAAATATAAAAATCTATTGAGATTTTAAGTTAAACATGAATTTTGATTTCGTTTAGAACATAAGCAATACAGAAAATATTTTGTGTACTTTTTTTTTTATAGCAGCTAAATGAGATCTAAACATTGAATGCCAGTATACATATATAAGAGCATCTTGCTATAGCAGCAATGAAAGTTCTAGACAAACGATGTCACTATAACGGAGTTTGACTGTAGTTCAAATAGGTCAAATTTAAATTGTTGGTTAGGTTATCCCTAAATAGAGTATAAATTTAACTCAAACTATAAACTAAAGATTGCTACTGATGGTTTTTTTTTATGCTTAAAAGACTAGGATTGCATGCGCTACATAATTATGCCCCTAATGGAATCTAACTACCAAGCCCACCAAGTGATGGGTCATACTTTGAAACGCACAGACATTCACTCTACATATTCCTTTCGATAGTAGGTTAGACTCACACATTTTGACCCTTTCGATATCATTAGGTGTTGCATGAGTCACAAGTTGCTTTCGGCTAAGGTTATCCCCTTTTGATATTCAAACCTGTTAAACAAACTAACTACAACCACACCTACTTTGGGTTCCTCGTCATTATGATCTTTACCTATTTTCAAAACCACTCTTTCGATGTAATTTTAGTACTAAGGGCTAGAACCTATGCCGATCACCACAAGTTCCTTAGATTTTAAGTTTGAAAGTCATGAAAAGTGATATTCCCAACTAGTACCAGTGTTAAGCCCCGTATGTCTAAAAGACATATATAATCTTAATGGCATGCTAAATATGATTTAAGTAAGTTTAAAGTCATAATAGGACCATATATGACGTTTATATGTTGAATATAAAGTTTGGAAAAAATCGGATTTAAGTTGCAGAAAAACTGACTAAGGATTTGCCTTGTAACGAAGCTTTTTGAGCAATTAATTCTGTGTTTTATATTAGGTTTTTTGGAAACATATCATATACCAAATTGAATGTCTTGGAGTGTAGTTTCTAACGCTTTTGACCATTTTTTCATACAATATTTGGATAAAAAGATATGAGCGTCAGAGGTCAGACAATAAAAAGGAACATAAGCGCAAAAGAGGACTAAAACTGAAATGTTTCAAGTATATAAGAGAAAATTCGTCTTCCTTCTCATCAATTCAAGAAATATCAAGATAGAAACAGTCCTTTCATGAGTATTGAGGCCATTTTTATGGTTTTAAAGGAAAGACGTCAATCTTAACTCGAAATTAAAGACGGATTGCTTCAATACACTCTACACGATTAAGGTACCGTTATGCTACCTTCAATTTCGTCTATAGTTTGAGTTTTAGAATTACTTAATGGCTAATTAAAGTACCTAAATGCTATGTTATATCTTTTTTAGGCTTTAGAAGGCGTACAATTCAAAGGAAAAAGGTTTAGAAGCAAAAAAGCATCAAAGGTATGTAAGGCTAAACCTTTCTTTTGACTTTGTTTTGTTTATTTTGAAGTTTGTATTAGTTCCAAACTTGATGGTTCTTGTGGAAAACTTGTATGGCATAAAGGTAACTATATATGTGCTTAATTTGGTGGTAAGAACCATGGTGAAAGATGTCCAAAATAGCAGCACGAAATGTTTCAAAATCTGGAAAATTATTTTTATCTTCGAACAATTGTTAGTAGTTTGAGCATAACTCCTTGTAAAACATTGATATTGAGATGCTTTAAGATTCACTAGAACCCAAAGACATATATCTAAAACATTCATGAAGACACTAAAGTCTATAACTTTGATCTATATTCTGAAAATTAGGTCGCAAGGCAGGACAGTGGTGTTGTCCAGACATTCTATATGTGGATTTGTTATGCCATCTGGTCGTCTCATCATGTTATCCGTTTAATCTGTTTATGTTATCAGTTTATCCGGGTATCATCCCCGTGTATATTATAGTGCTGGTTCTATTTTTGTGGACAATCCAGTTTTAGAGGAAACTCTGCCGAATTTTTTATTGAAATTCAAAGAGTCTGACAAATTCTAAAGTCTAGGTTGTGTCTTTAATTCCTTCTAGAGTTTTCTTATCATTCCTTTGAGTCCATATCTATTGTTGCCACATGTCTTATGCCTCATACATTCTAATGCTGATATTGTGATCATATTATGTGTGATTTGGAGTCCCCCATAGAGGCTGGACATTGGACACACAATCCTGTCGTGTGTGATACTACCCGTCTGGGGGACACAGCCCCTCTGGTTCAGGCGGGAGTTGAAACACCTAGGGTGTCATTCACATACTCTAACCAGAGAGACTAGATATTACTGGCTGGGGGGACATAGCCCATAATACCCACCAAGTTTGTTATATACGCGTATATAGCCACAGTATGCACCGCATGACTATACATGAGGCTAGTTCAGATGTTCAGTTACCTGATTTGGGGGGATACAACCCGTAACACCAGACAGGTACCAGTTCAGATAATAGTTCAATTTTAGCTCAGTACCGGTTATCAGTTCTCAGTTATCAGCCACCAGTTCTTAGTGTCAGTATCAATTGACAGCTATCAGTTCCAGTTTTTAGTTACCAGTTATCAGTCATATTACAGTCATTTATTAGTATAGTTTAGTTCAGTTCAGTTCAGTCTTCAGTTTCAGATTCAACTAGACTTCAGTTTATATTCGGATCATGTTTAGTACGTTCTTCAGATTTCCAGCTACATTGCTATACTCCAGCTCATATTTACATATTTATGTTCCAGCCTTACAGTTTCATTCAGCTATGATATATTATATGCTCATGCCTTACATACTTTGTACATATCGTACTCACGCCCTTTCCTCTGGCGCTGCATTTCATGTCGTGCAGGTATAGAGAGATCACACCCTGAGCCACATTAGTAGGCTATCTACCAGCTGTTGCAGTTACTTTGTCATTTTCCGGGGTTTACTATATTTGGTATGTTGTACAGACGTCGAGTAGGTATGGCGGGGCCTTCTCCCGTCCTTTATATATTCAGTTCAACACTCTTAGAGGCATGTAGATATGTCCATGTGTGGTTCAGTCACTATGATATGTATGTCAGCATGTGATAACCTTGTCATCTTTCCACACTTTATGTTTTAAGTAAATATGTATGTATTTATAACCAGGTTGCCAGCTAATCTCTATTATTCATAGATTGTTAGTAGGTTTAGCGATGATCGACACTCAGTGTCGGTTATCCGTCGCAACCCTAGGTTTGGTCGTGACAAAAGTGGTATCAGAGCAGTTCAGTCCGAGGGTGTCTACAGGTCGTGTCTAGTAGAGTCTTGTTCAGGAGTATGTTGCACGCCGTACGTATGAACAGGAGGCTACAAGGCATTTCAGGATGGTTGTCTTTCTTTCTTCTCTAGATCGTGCGATAGGGCCATGATTATAGAATTCACCCTTCTAACTGTAATGTTGTGAATACAACGATACCACCGAAGAAACTAACAGCTGCCCAAAAGGGCAAGGCTATTGTCGGCCAGGGTACTAGTAGAGTGCCACCTGAGGTGGATGAGAGTGAGGAGTCCAGACTTGAGGCTCCATCTGAGGCCTCACAGATCCCCTTAGTTTAGGGTGATATTAGAGGTATTGCACCTACCATACCTCCAGCTCCTAGCCTGATAGCCAAGGGCAGGAAATGCGGGATGCCATCAGATTATTGACCAGTGTTGTAGTTGCTTAAACTAGACGGCATAGTGCAGATGACCAGGGAGAAACTGGATCTAGGATTAGGGATTTTATCTGACTAGAGCCTCCAGTCTTTACTGGATCCCGTACAGAAAAGGACCTTTAGGATTTTCTAGTGAGTATAACCAGGGTGTTGAGGGTCATGCACGTGTCAGACACAAAGTCAGTAGAGTTGGTTGCATTCAAATTGCCTAGCAGCAGGGTGGTATCAAACATGTGAGCTATTTAGAGGGCCAGATGCTACTCCGGCGACTTGGAAGGAATTCTCGGATACCTTCCTTCATCAGTATATGCCTATAGAGACACAGAGAGCACGTGCTGATTAGTTCTTGACCTTGAGACAGGGAAGTTTGAGTGTAGAAAAGTATAATTATCGCTTTAATTCTTTAGCAAGGTTTGCCCCTACGGTGGTAGCGAGTATGGAGGATAGAAATCACAGGTATGTAGTGGGACTAGGTCCACACCTAGTGAACGAGTGTATGATTGTTGCTATGCAGCCAGGTATGAGCATATCACACATTCAGGCATTTGCTTTATCACTTGAGAAGAGGAAGCAAAAATAGAGAGCCGACAGGGATAGAGTGTCACATAAGAGGGGCAGATTTTCTGGTTTGTTTGGAGAGACATCTGGAGCGAGTAGGCAACAGAGTGTTAGACAGCAACCAGCTACTATACCTCCACAGTCCCATTCCCCGAGATTTGATAGACCTCTTCAGTCCTGAGCTAGTTAGGAATCACAGATTTCAGGATTTAAGCATCGTGGTACTTCTGTACAGGCCAGTCAGACATATCCCAGATGTCTAGATTGTGGTAGACGCCACTTGGGACCATGTTAGTTAGGAGTTGATACTTGTTATATTTGTCGAGAGGCAGGACATTTCATAAGAGATTACCTGACTAGGGGTGGTAGTGGTGCAGCCCAGCCAGCTAGATCAGCAGTAGCTTCCTCAGCACCAGCACGCCCTTAGGGGTAAGTTCCTCAGGCACCAGCAGGTCGTGGTAAAGGTCGAAGTGGAGCTCCTATACTAGGCTGTCCTCAAAACCGCACATATTCTCTTATTGGTCGACAGGACCAAAAGGCTTCACCAGATGTAGTCACAGTACCAGGTATGCAGCCCATATCCATTCCTCCCTACAGGATGGCACCAGTAGAATTGAAAGAGCTTAAGGAGCAACTGAAGGATTTGTTAGATAGAGGCCTCGTCAGACCCAGCATTTTGCCGTGGGAAGCCCCGGTATTATTTGTGAAAAAGAAAGACGGCTCTCTACGCATGTACATAGATTACAGACAGCTGAATAAAGTCACAATCAAGAATAAATACCCTCTGCCCAGGATTGCTGACATATTCGACCAGCTCCAGGGTGCCAAGTGCTTCTCGAAGATAGATTTGCGATTAGGCTACCATCAGGTTAGAGTCAGAGAATGTGATATACCGAAGACTGCATTCCGGACCAGGTATGGCCATTATGAGTTTTTAGTGATGTCGTTTGGACTCACTAATGCCCCTGCAGTATTTATGGATCTGATGAACAGCGTATTCAGGCCTCACCTGGATTTATTTGTGATTGTATTTATTGACGATATTCTCCTCTATTCAAAGTCTGACTCAGAATATGCAGATCATTTACGCACAGTATTGGGTACTCTTCGGGACCAGCAATTATACGCTAAGTTCTCGAAGTGTGAATTCTGGTTACATTCAGTGGCATTTCTTGGCCACATAGTTTCAGCAAAAAAAAAATTGAAGTAGATGGCCAGAAGATCTAGGCTGTGAAGAATTTCCTAGACCTACGACGCTAACAGAGGTACGTAGTTTTCTAGGTTTGGTAGGTTATTACAGAAGGTTTGTGGAGGGGTTTTCCTCCCTTGCAGCTCCACTGATCAAATTGACACAAAAAGCAGCCAAATTTCAGTGGTCAGACTCTTATGAGCACAGCTTCTAAGAATTAAAGAACAGGTTGATAACAGCTCCAGTACTTACACTTCCAGAAGGATCTGAGGGCTGTGTCATTTACTATGACACTTCTCGAATCGGTCTTGGTTGTGTATTGATGCAGCACGGAAGAGTAATTGCTTATGCTTCCAGGCAGTTGTAAAAGCACGAGCAAAACTACCTTACTCATGATTTGGAGCTTGCAGCAGTCATTCATGTATTGAAGATTTGGAGATATTATTTGTAAGGTATTCATGTTGATATTTATACAGACCACAAGAGCCTCCAGTATGTATTTAAGCAGAAGGAGCAAAACCTACAACAGAGGCGGTGGCTAGAGTTGCTGAAGGACTACGACGTGGACATTCTTTATCATCTGGGTAAAGTGAATGTTCTTGTTGATGCCCTTAGTCATAAGTCTATGGGTAGTCTATCTTATTTACAACCATAAAACAGAGAGTTAGCTCATGGAGTCCACCAGTTGGCCAGCATGGGAATCAGATTAATAGATTTAGAGGATGAAAGAGTTACAGTTCAGAACACAGCCACTACTTGCCTAGTGACAGAAATAAAACAGCGCCAGTATGAGGATCCAGTTATAGTTGAATACAGACAGATAGCCAGAAGAAAACTGAAGTCACCATACAGGGTTACTAGTGACGGGGTTCTCATGCATAAAGATAGACTTTGTGTTCCTAATGTTGCAGATTACGTGGACAGATTATGACAGAGGCACATTATTCCAGATACACTGTTCATCCAGGTTCGACGAAAATGTAACATGATCTTAAGAAAATTTACTGGTGGGACGGAATGAAGCGTGACATAGCAGAATTTGTGGCTCAGTGTCCTAACTGCCCGCAGGTTAAAGTCGAGCATCAAAAATCTAGTGGCTTGTTGCAGGAAATAGAGATTCCATCAAGGAAATGGGAAGCAATGAGTATGGACTTCATTACATGCTTGCCCCGTACGCGGAGCAGTTATGACTCTATCTGGGTTATAGTTGACAGGCTTACTAAATCAGCTCATTTCTTTCCTGTTAGAACTACATATACATCGGAGGATTATGCTAGACTTTATATCAGAGAAATAGTGCGCCTACATGGTATTCCAATATTTATCATTTCAGACAGGGGTGCACAGTTTACAACAAAATTCTGGCAATCATTCCAGACATGCTTAGATACACAGGTGAATTTGAGTACATCATTTCATCCCTAGACAGATGGACAGGCTGAGCGAATAATTCAGACGTTAGAAGATATGCTTAGAGCTTGTGTGTTAGATTTTGGAGGCAGCTGGAGTGATCATCTACCATTGATAGAGTTTGCGTATAATAATAGCTATCACTCTAGCATACAGATGCGCCATATGAAGCTTTGTATGGGCGCAAATGCAGGTCTCTTATAGGATAGTTCGAGGTTGGCGAGTCTCAATTGATAGGTTTAAATGTAATCCAGCAAGCAGTTGATAAAGTCAAATTGATCAGGGAAAGATTATTAGCAGCGCAGAGCAGACAGAAGTCCTAGGCAGATGACTGACGTCGAGATTTAGAATTTCAGATTGGCGATTGGGTATTCTTGAAAGTATCACCTATGAAAGGCGTTATGAGATTCGGAAAGAAGGGAAAGCTTAGCCCTAGATTTATTGGTCCTTATCAGGTTATCAGGCAAGTTGGGCGTGTAGCCTAAGAGGTACATCTAGTATTCCATATTTCAATGCTCAGAAAATGTGTCGGAGATCCTTCTAGAGTTTTTGTTGCTCCCAACGCACACGCAAGTATACGTGGTCGACAAGTAATAAAGTGATAAGTCAAGTATCGTTCCCACGAGGACTATTCAGACTGGTCTCCTAACAAACAATTTCTAACTAACTATCCAGGGATCTTTTTCAATGGTGAGGATTTTGTTAACTAAAGAACAGTAATTTTATGGGGGAAATTCAGTCAAACAATGGTGCAAACTTGAGTTGTAAACAATATTAATGAGACGGTCCAGGGTCAGAGCTACGACCAATCCAGTTGAGTTATCCTGTTGATTCCACTTCTTAAGTCCCAAGATTGCTAACTAACAGGTTAAATGTACCGGTGAAAACCTTTCGATTCTTCACGGTCTATGCTGGCTACTCCAATCCCTATATGTCTATGGGTTGAATCACGTGCACGCATTAACGAATTCTGTGATTAGTTAAGCAAGGTGAATAGGTCCTACCCATAAATTGGTTCCCCGATGCCCAGGTTCACAATCAAGCCCTATTCTTTCTTATGTGCGTTCATAAATTCCCTCTGTCGAGTTCAATCTAAGAACCGTAGATAGTGTTCAATTATTCGGCCGTTATAATCAAACAATTATGATCAAGAAAGAATAAACAATCTATAATTGGAATTCAATTCATGGAAATCTACATTCAAACCTCAACCTTCATGACTTCGCTCTAACCCTAGAACGATGGATTTAGCCACGCATACTCATAATAACAACACAAGAATTTGATGAAATAATGATGTAATAGATTAATGGAAGGAAGAAAAACCCTTGTTCAAAGTGTTATGAGCTCTCAAATTTGCTCCAAAGTCTGAACTCTTTTCTAAAACCAAGTAAAAGGGTATTTATAATATTTACAAAAGCCTAGCAATTAGTTACGCCTAAGCCTAGATGAAATAGGACTTCCAAAAACGCTCCAGGGGTGCCATAGCTGGCGCCCTGTACCTCAAAACGCGTGCAACAAGGCAGAACCCGTCGAATCTCGCACGCAATGGCCCCGCCCCGAGCTCCAAAATTCGCTAAAAAGCTGAGCGCGGTACCTGGCGCGGCGCGCCACCCATGGCGCCCGGCCAATTTCGCTTTTCCTTGCTCCGCAGCTCGCTTCGTGTCGTGCCTTCTTGTGCTCGATCCAATCCTCAATCAAATTCCAGCCTTTTCTTGCTCGATCATGCTCTTTAAAGCTTCAATTGCACTTCATAACAACCTACAAGTCACATGACATAAAATCAGTGCAAAATCACATTCGTTAACTAGAAAACGTACGAATAAAGTATCCAAACGTGAGGAAATATTAAGGAAATGTAGGCATAAAATGCCAAACATCACCACTCCACACTTATTCCTTTGCTCGCCCTCGAGCAATTACAAATAACATCCCAACCTCGGTAGAACAGGTCTGCCTATGACTATGGTTGATACCGACCATTGAACAAATGCACACATGACTACTATGGGTCCAACAAACATGCCAACAATTTATCAAACATCAAAACATGAGAACAACCACCCCAAGACAACTCAAATGCACGAACTCGACTCATTGCAACCGTGCTCCCACAAAGTCACACCTATCTACTCAACCAAGAAGCCACGACTTCACCTATCTCATGTAAACCATGTGCCCTCACCAAAATGAAGCAAGAGAGTGTCCCCCAAATATCACACACAATAATGAATATCAAGAAGAGAACGGGAACAATAGCATAGAAAGAATTCACTCACTCTCATGAAAAGCTCACATGCCACACACGATGTACCATAGGCTTGCCTGTAGTGTAGGACTCCACTAATGTAAGCGCACTCCAATCGGGATTAACTAGGACTTTAAAGGGTTGCAATGTAGGCTAAGGGGCTGGTAGGATAAATATGGATAATAGTGACTACCTCCCTAAGCACTTTAATACATCACATTCAATTTAAGCACATATCTCATCAAAGCGACCCAGTTCACCACCCAACAAATTTCACACACACCTTTTTCAACGAGTAGCAATTTTCCTTTTAAGCACAACACTAGCAAGGATGGATATTCATTTCTTTTCTTTTCTTTTCTTTTTTCCTTTTTTCAATTTTTTTCAGCTTTTTTTTTTCATTTGTTTTTTCCAAACCTTGCCTCCTTCAACTACTTCACCATTTATCGAGTATTTCCCTCATTGGTTCCACTCAAAAACCTCCCAATACTTCAACCACAAACTCCACAATAATATAAAATTATCAATTAAAGTGCTTAAGGAGTAAAGGGTCAAAAGAAACCAATTTAGAACAAGTGGGTCGGCTTGCGGTGTGGGTGCCAACAAAAGATCAATATGGATCACAACAATCAAGGGTGCATATAAGGGTAGGCAAATCAAGGTAAAAGGCTTATCAAAGAAAGGCCTGTATCATCTCCCGACTAGAGCAAATCTAGGATTTCGCTTTGCACACACACGGGGCAAGTTCTAGACACCAATATGCAAACATGGAGTACAATAAGAATATGCCTCACAGCACACTTTGCACACAATCTACAAAAAATGGCTCCATCACAACTCTCAATCAAGCAAATAGGGTGCAACTTGTGGAAAATTAAGCACTAATGCACAAAGGTTCACAACAAAGTCAAGTGAGTGGACTCAAGCGTCTCAAGAGGGTCATTCGATTTTTTCTAGGCATGCATCACAATTTAAAACCAAAAGACACCACAAATAGCACATGCTCAAGTCCAAGTCCACCGGTATCAAACGAATCAAAGGCACCTAGCATTCTACCTATTCCTTCGTCTAAGGCCACCTAACAACTAATACTATACTAATCCTAAAAAATAAAAAATAACCCGGTTCAAAGGTCTACCCATGAAAAAGAACCGAGGCCATAAGAAAAACTACGGGGCGGATGACTGTACCACTAACTAAAACTAAAAAGAAAATCTTTTTGGAGTTTTTCATTGGTTTTCTAATTTTTTTTTCTCATTTTTATTTGTTTAATTTTTATTTATATACTAAAGCAAGAAACAAATAAAAATAAAGTCAAGTGACAAAAATAAAAAATTGTTGAAATTAAATACCTAAAGGTACAATCATCCATAACCTCAAAATTTTAGAAGTTTCCCCCACCCCACACTTAAATCAAGCACTGTCCTCAGTGATAAAAATAAGAAAGTGCAAGGGTAAAGAAAACTTCCCTGAAGGCCAAATAGCCTAGCTCTTGGTGCTAGCATCCTCCAAGCTTCCGTATAACATGAGGTACTCAGACTTCCCCCAACAGGTCATCAATATTAGGCAGGGGTTAGGACACCCCACACTTAAACTCAACATTACATGGACTTGCGATCCAAAGAAAAATAAAAACTACGTGACACTATAAATAAAATAATACAAGTACAAACTCGGGCTGCCTCCCGAGAAGCGCCTTAGTTAACGTCGTGGCACGACGACACTTTCAGCTTACTTCCAGCATTTATGTCTTCTCTTCTTACGACGAACCTTTGCTTTCTTCCTTTCTTTGAGAGAAACCCTCTTCAACTTCACATGTGATGTGCTATTGCTACCTTGTTCCACATTCTGCTCACACACGTCATTTAGTTTACTTCCATGTTCTTGTTTGACACATTCGATCATAGAGCACTCTTCAACCTCAGTTATGTGCTCCTTCTCATTATAAACCTTGAAAGTAACCTTTTCTCCATGCGCTCTAACGGTCATCTCTCCCAGCTCCATGTCAATAATTGCCTTCTAGGTGACTAAGAATGGTCTCCCCAAAATTATTGGAGCTTCTCGGTCCTCTTCATAATCTAGGACTACAAAATCAGCAGAGAATGTAAACTTACCAACTTTAAGCAACACATCCTCCAACTTACCATCAGGGTGAGTGAGTGATCCATCCGCTATCTTAAGAGTAACTGAACAGGGCTTGATTGCTCCTAGCCCTAACCTTTTGCAAATGGATAGAGGCATGAGATTTATGCTCGTACCCATATCACACAATGCACCAGTGATATTATGCCCTCCAATGGTGCAAGGAATAGTAAACCTCCCAGGATCTTGAAGTTTTGGAGGTAGCTTGCTAAAGATTGTGTTGCACTCCTCGACTAACTCAACTGTATCTATCTCTTGAGGCTTTTTCTTCTTGACTAAAATCTCTTTTAATAACTTCACAAAGGTTGGCATCAATTCAAACACATCAGTCAAAGGAATGTTAACTTGAAGCTCTTTCAACATACTCACAAAGTTTTGATACTGGGCCAGATCCTTTGATGGTATAAGTCTCTGCGGGAATGTCTGCCGCCTCCTTTTTTTTTTCTTTCTTCTTTACCTTCTCCACTTTTTCAACTTTTTCTATTTCAGCTCTCTCCTCAGACTTGGCCATCAGCTCTCCACCTTCAATTAAAGTCACTGCAAGACATTGCTCAGGCTCTTTTTTAACAGTACTTAAGCCTCCCACCAACTGCCCCAACTGGTACTCAAGGTTCTTTTGAGCATTGACCAGATCTCGTATGGTATGTGCATGGGTTGCAGTGTCAGCTATCATTCTCTGCTGGCCTGCCATTATCTGCTTCAGCATATCTTCAACTGAATTGCTAACCTGCTGTGGTGGAGCTGGATGTGGTTGGTAATTATTTGGGGCTCTCGTATTGCCTTGATAATAAGCATTACAAAACTGATTTTGACCCTGCGGCCTGTTTTGATTACCCACGTAATAAACTTACTCTGGATTAGAGGAGCAAACCTCTGTAGCATGATCTTGACCACAAACCTCACAAAAACTCTAGAGTTGTTGCACTGTAGCCACTGGTTGCTGAGCCTTTGGCAGAGCTAGCTTGCTAATTTGATTTGAAATAGCATCAATCTTCGCCCTCAGCTCTGAAACTGCATCTAACTGAAGTACCCCAGCAGATTTCTGCGTAGTAGCTCTACCATCACCCTGCCAGTTAGGATTGCTCTGCGAGAATTTATCCAGTAACTCATAAATCTGGTCAAAGTTTAAGGCCAGTACTTGGCCTCCAGCAGCAGCATCTACCACGATCTTAGTATGCGCAGTCAACCCCTCAACAAAAGTATGTGCCAGAACCTCATTTGATTGGTTATGGTGTGGACAATCTCTCAGTAAAGCTTTAAACTGCTCCCAGGCTGAATACAAAGACTCTCCTTCTATCTGTCTGAAGGACATAATTTCACTCCTCAGCCGGGCTGTCTTGGCAGATGGATAAAACTTAGCTAAGAACTTCTTAGCCAAATCATCCCAAGTAGTGATAGACCCAGGCTTTTCAGCCTTTAACCACCTCTTTGCTGCCCCAATCAGTGAAAACGGGAACAATGTTAAGCGAACATAATCAATAGGAACTCTCGTCGGTGTATAAGTATCACTGATCTCCAAGAAATTCTGGAAATGTTGTTGTGGATCCTCGCTAAGTATTCCAGCAAATTGTCCAGTCGTATGTAACAGTTGTATCGTGCCGGACTTAATCTCAAAGTTTTCAGTAATTTCAGGCTTAACTATGCTCGAGGCTACTCCCTCCAGGCTGGGGAGAGCAACATCTCGCACAGCTAAAGCTCGTTCTGCTGCCATTCCTGTAGGTAAAGATCAAGCAGCACCTAATACCTGAAATAGCACAAAACTCAAAACAAAAATTAAACCTGAATAGAAAATAATAAATCGTCTGAAAAAGAAAACAGTCAATTATTTAGTCCCCGGCAACGGCGCCAAAAACTTGTTGATCCCAACGCACAAGCAAGTATACGTGGTCGACAAGTAATAAAGTGATAAGTCAAGTATCGTTCCCACGAGGACTATTCAGACTTGTCTCCTAACAAACAATTTCTAACTAACTATCCAGGGATCTTTTTCAATGGTGAGGATTTTGTTAACTAAAGAACAGTAATTTAATGGGGGAAATTAAGTCAAACAATGGTGCAAACTTGAGTTGTAAACAATATTAATGAGACGGTCCAGGGTCAGAGCTACGACCAATCCAGTTGAGTTATCCTGTTGATTCCACTTCTTAAGTACCAAGATTGCTAACTAACAGGTTAAATGTACCCGTGAAAACCTTTCGATTCTTCAAGGTCTATGCAGGCTACTCCAATCCCTATATGTCTATGGGTTGAATCACGTGCACGCATTAACGAATTCTGTGATTAGTTAAGCAAGGTGAATAGGTCCTACCCACAAATCGGTTCCCCGATGCCCAGGTTCACAATCAAGCCCTATTCTTTCTTATATGGGTTCATAAATTCCCTCTGTCGAGTTCAATCTAAGAACCGTAGATAGTGTTCAATTATTCGGCCGTTATAATCAAACAATTATGATCAAGAAATAATAAACAATCTATAATTGGAATTCAATTCATGGAAATCTACATTCAAACCTCAACCTTCATGACTTCGCTCTAACCCTAGAACGATGGATTTAGCCACGCATACTTATAATAACAACACAAGGATTTGATGAAATAATGAAATAATGATCTAATAGATTAATGGAAGGAAGAAAAACCCTTGTTCAAGGTGTTATGAGCTCTCAAATTTGCTCCAAAGTCTGAACTCTTTTCTAAAACTAAGTAGAAGGGTATTTATAATGTTTACAAAAGCCTAGCAATTAGTTACGCCTAAGCCTAGACGAAACAGGACTTCCAAAAACGCTCCAGGGGCGCTATAGCTGGCGCCCCGCGTCTCAAAATACGTGCAACAAGGCAGAAACCCGTTGAATCTCGCACGCAATGGCCCCGCCCTGTGCTCCAAAACGCGCTAAAAAGCTGAGCGCGGTACCTGGCGCGGCGCGCCACCCATGGAGCCCGGCCAATTTCGCTTTTCCTTGCTCCGCAGCTCGCTTCGTGTCGGGCCTTCGTGTGTTCGATCCAATCCTTAATCAAATTTCAGCCTTTTCTTGCTCAATCATGCTCTTTAAAGCTTCAATTGCACTTCATAACAACCTACAAGTCCCACGACATAAAATCAGTGCAAAATCACATTCGTTAACTAGAAAGCGCGGGAATAAAGTATCCAAACGTGAGGAAATATTAAGGAAATATAGGCATAAAATGCCAAACATCAGTTGTACCAATAGATGATGTACAGATCACAGAGCAGTTGACTTATGAAGAGGTGCCAGCTGCAATTTTAGATAGGCAGATTTGGTGACTAAGGACGAAAGACATTCCTTTAGTTAAGGTGCTATAGCGAAGCAATAACGTAGAAGAAATGACTTAGGAAGCTAAGGGAGATATGATAGTCAAGTATCCACATCTCTTCACTACTTCAGGTATATAACAGATCCTTGCTTAATGCTTCTACATACTTCATTTAACATTCGAGGACGAATGTTCCTATGGGGGGGGGGGGGAGATTGTTAAGCCCCGTATGTCTAAGTGACGTATATCATCTTAGTGACATGCTAAGTATGATTTAAGTAAGTTTAAAGTTATAGGACCATATACAATGTTAATATATTGAATATAAAGTTTGAGAAAAATCAGATTTAAGTTGCGGAAAAATCGACTAAGGATTTGCCTTGTAACGAAGCTGATGTTTGGCAATATCTGCCTATTTACCTTAATATTTCCTTGAATTTTGACACGTTATTCGCCCATTGCACGAAATAATTATGATTCCTGCGCTCACTTATTGTGTTTGTGATTTTAGGAATGGTTTGGATGAATTTGAGGCAAGAACAATCAAAATGGATTCAAACGAGCAAAGAGTTGATGGACTTAGCGAAATGTGGGATATGGTATTAGAAGGCAAGGCTATAGTGCAAGCTGTAGATCTCTCACAGCTTCAGACTTTTGAATGCTGTGAGCCATGCGACGCCTTCAGTACAGCACGCGACATCCAGATGCTGTGAGCCATGCAACGCCCAGAGAAAGTTTTTGGAGATTTGAGCACCATTGCTATGGCAATGCGATTACGCAAGTGATGCTTGCCCCACAGCTTGAAGTCCGGTGACCCCAACTTTTCCAACTTAGTTTAGGCTTTGGTTTAACTTATCCTAGCACTTTTTAAAGATTATAAATACATTATAATTTAGCTTTTTAACGAGGTTGGATGGGGAGGAGAGAAGAGGAGCCCTAGATGTCTTCTAACAAGTTCTTTCTCTCTTTCTCTTATCCTTTTCTTTAATTCTATAGTTTGTTCGTTCTAGAGTCAGGGCAAATACATGAAGATTGATGTTTGAAAGTTGATTTTTATATATTGATTTACCACTATGGATTGTTTATTCTTTCTTGAGCTTTATTGTTTGGTTATTAGGGCTCGATAATTGAACACTATCTATGATTTACAAGTTGAACTCGACAGAGGGAACTTGTGAATGCACATAAGGAAGAATAGGGCTTGATTGTGAACCTGGGCATCAGTGAATCGATTTGCGGGTAGGATAGACATATACCTATTCGCCTTGCTTAGCTAAATACAGAGTTCTTTAATGCTTGCATGTGATTTAATTCCATAGACATATAGGCGTTAGAGTAGCTTGCATAGAGTCGTGAAGAATCGACGGTTTTTTACGAATATAATTAACCTGTTAGTTAGCAATCTAGGAAATCAGGAAGTAGAAACAACTGGAAAACTCAACTGGATTGTATGTCGCTCTGACTCTGGACCGTTTCTCCGTTATTGATAACAACCCATAATTTGCTCTCTATTACTTGATCTCAGTTGCTTGTTTTTAATTGCTGTTTTCTTTAGTTAGTAAAATCTATAATCATCGAAAAAGATCCCTGAATAGTTTTTAGGAAATTATTTGCTAGGACTCAGTCTGAACAATAGTCCTCGTGGGAACGATACTCAATCTTATCACTTTATTACTTGTCGACCACGTATACTTGAGTGTGCGTTTGGGAGCAACAAGTTTTTGGCTCCGTTGCCGGGGACTAAATTATTGACTGTTTTCTTTTTTAACAATTTATTATTTTCTATTCAGGTTTAATTTTCTGTGTAGTTTATTATTTTGTTACTTGTTAACATAGCATCTTTTAATGAAAACTGGTCGAATGATAATTGCTCAAAGTTTGATGATCTTTGTTTACTGTGTGGAGGAACTCACTTGTGGGAAAATTTTCAAAGTCTTTCAACCCTACGTGACTGGTTATGTGAATTTTCTACAACCTTTGACTGGAACTTTTGCAAATTGTGCGGTGGTCTGTGGAATTCTTGTCCTAAGTATCATACTCCTTCCCTAATCAATAGGTGTGATGATTCTAATAGTGTTTGTGAGTTTGAAAGGAGCGATAAAGTGCAGGTTGTTAGCAAAACTTGGATAATGTAGCACACCAAACTCTTTGAAGCATATGAGGATTTCTCTAAGGAAATAACAAATATGACGAGGCAATTTATGGAAGAAAGAGCGGAGCTCACACAAGAAATTGATCAATTTGGTTTAGCTATTCACGACTTGGAGTCGAATTTGAGTGATATGGTTGAGGTGTCTAATGCCCAATTATCAATTGTCGTGAATAGTAGATTTGAGATAGAAGAGCTTAGGAGCTAATTCGAGGAGCAAAAAGTAGAATTTCTACCATTCGACCTAATATTAGTTGAGGATGCCAAAGTTGACAAAATTATATTAGAGTCAAGTGAGGAAAAAGAAAACATCATATTTGAGGACTGTAGTGTTTGTGCAAGTGAGGGTGTCAAAAGTAATGCAATTTTAGAATTGAAGCGCATTGGACCTCATTCCAATCATTTTTCAACATTGTGTTTGGATGGTGACATGAAAATTGAGCCACCCGAGCCTATGAAGAAACCAAAGGAGGAGGAACAAGGTGCTTATATTTTAAAGTTTGTGATGTCGAGGAGACAAAAAGACACCCCTCATTTAAAAGCTAAGAAGTGTAAAATGCGACATTGGTTACTTGGTCCTTTTGTATTTTTGCCACCACCCCAATACCATAGTCGTAAGCTTGAAGCAAAGTTGGGGATTCATTTCATAAGTTCAAGGTGGAGGAAAAAGTGATGAAGTTGTCTTCGTCGTGCCACGATGTTAAATCAAGCGCTTCTAGAGAGGCAACCCAATTTGCTTGCTTTACTTTTATTTTTATTTTATTATTACTATTTTCTATGGTTGTATATTACTTTGGGTGATTCTTTGGATTGCAGGTTCATGTAATGTCGAGTTTAAGAGTGGGCTGTCCTCACCCCTGCCTAATATTGATGACCTGTTGGGGGAAGTCTGAGTACCTCATGCTATACGGAAGCTTGGAGGATGCTAGCACCAAGGGCTAGAGCTTTCAGGGAGTTTTCTTACCCACTTGCAATATTAATTCATTTACTTGTTCGTACTGAGGACAGCGCTTGATTCTAAGTGTGGGGTGGGGAAACTTCCGTTCTTTTTGAGGTTATGGATGATTGTACCATTAGGAATTTTTTTTAGCAATTTTTATTTTTGTCACTTCACTTTATTTTTATTTGTTTCTTGCTTTATTATAGAAAAAATGAAAAAAAAATTAGAAACTAATGAAAAATTTCAAAAAAAAAAAAAATTGTTTTTAGTTTTAGTTAGTGGTACATGTCATTCGCCCCGTGGTTTTTCTTATGGCCTCAGTTCTTTTCCATGGTTAGACCTTTGAACAGGGTAATTTTTATTTTTAGGAGTAGTAGAGTATTAGTTAGTAGAGTATCTTTTGTGAACCATTGTGCCTTAGTGCTTAAATTTTAAAAGCTGCACCTTATTTGCTTAAACCGAGAGTTGGAATGGAATCGTCTTGAGTGAACTATGTGTCATGTGTGATGTGAGGTATCCTTTCTTATGTTTCGTGCTCGCATATTGATGTCTAGAACTTGCCTCGTGTGTGTTCAAAGCGAAATCCTAGGTTTGCTCTGGTCGGGAGATGATACAGGCATTTCTTTGATAAGCCCTTTTAGCCTTGATTAGCCTACCCTCTAATATTATCCTCATTAAGCCTTTTTGAGCCTATTGACCTTTTTGTTGGCACCCACATTTCAAGCCTTATCCCTTTTGTTCGTAATTTCCTTAATTTTGAACCTGTACTCCTTAGAGCACTTTAATTGAAATATCTGATGTTTATGGAGTTGTGGTTGGAGAAACTGGATGGCTTTTGAGTAGAACTAATGAAAGAAAAATATGGTGCATTTTGAAAAAGAATCATTGGCAAGGTTGAGAAAAATATTTAAAATAAAAAAAGAGAAAAATAAAGAAAACAAAAGAAAGAAAAATATCTATCCTTGCTAGTGTGTGCAAAAAGTAAAGTTGCAAATTGCTTAAAATTGAAGGGAAAATCCTTGTGTGATGTTTGGGTGGTTGCTTGGTTGGTTTTGAGAAAAATGGTGAAAATAAAAATTAAAAGTGATGTATTAAAGTGATTAGGGAGATTGTCACTATTTTATCCATATTTATCCTACCCGTCCTTTAGCCTACATTACAATCCTTAAAGTCCTAGTTAATCCCGATTGGAGTGAGCATATATTTATGGAGTCCTACACTACGGGCAAGCCTATGGTACGTTGTGTGTGGCATGTGAACTTCTTTGTGAAAGCGAGTGAATTCTTCCTATATTATGTCCCTGGTCTATTCTTGAAATTTACCCTTTGTGTGATATTTGGGATGCTCTCTTGATTCATTATTTTTGGTGAGGGCACATGGTTTGCGCGAGATAGGTGAAATTATTGACTTCTTGGTTGAGTGAATGGGTGTGATTTTATGAAAGCTTGGTTTCATTGAGTCGGTTTTTGAGATTGAGATGTGTTGAGTTGGTTGTTCTAGTGTTTTAAAATTTGGTGAATTTTTGGCATGTTGTGGGTCACATAGTATGTATTTATGCTCTTGTTTAATGGTCGATATCAACCATAACCATAGGTAGACCTGTTCTATCAAGTGTTGATGTTTAGTTGGGGAGTTGTTTTTGGTGATTGCTCGAGGGAGAGCAAAGGTTTAAGTGTGGGGTGGTGATGTTTGGCAATATTTGCCTATTTTACCTTAATATTTCCTCGTATTTTGACACGTTATTCGCCCATTGCACGAAATAATTGTCATTCCTGCGCTCACTTATTGTGTTTGTGATTTTAGGAATGGTTTGGATGAATTCAAGGCAAGAATAATCAAAATTGATACAAATGAGCAAAGAGTTGATGGACTTAGCGAAATATTGGATATGGTATTAGAAGGCTAGGCTATGGTGCAAGATGTAGATCTGTCACAACTTCAGATTTTTGAATGCTGTGAGCCATTCGACGCCTTCAGTACAGCACGTGACATCTAGATGTTGTGAGCCATGCGACGCCCAGAGAAAGCTTTTGGAGATTTTGAGCACCACTGTTGTGGCAATGCGATTACGCAAGCGACGCTTAGTTTAGGCTTTGGTTTAACTTATCCTAGTACTTTGTAAACATTATAAATACATTATAATTTAGGTTTTTAACGAGGTTGGACGGGGAGGAGAGCAGAGGATCTCTAGATGTCTTCTAAACAAGTTCTTTCTCTCTTTCTCTTATCCTTTTCTTTAATTCTATAGTTTGTTCGTTCTAGAGTTAGGGCAAATACATGAAGGTTGATGTTTGAAAGTTGATTATTATATATTGATTTACCACTATGGATTGTTTATTCTTTCTTGAGCTTAATTGTTTGGTTATTAGGGCTCGATAATTGAACACTATCTATGATTTACAAGTTGAACTCGACAGAGGGAACTTGTGAATGCACATAAGGAAGAATAGGGCTTGATTGTGAACCTGGGCATCAGGGAATCGATTTGTGGGTAGGATAGAGATATACATATTTGCCTTGCTTAGCTAAATACAGAGTTCATTAATGCATGCATGTGATTTAATTCCATAGACATATAGGCGTTAGAGTAGCTTGCATAGAGTCGTGAAGAATTGACAGGTTTTTACGAATATAATTAACCTGTTAGTTAGCAATCTAGGCAATCAGAAAGTAGAAACAACTGAAAAACTCAACTGGATTATATGTCGGTCTGACTCTGGACCGTTTCTCCATTATTGATAACAACCCATAATTTGCTCTCTATTACTTGATCTCAGTTGCTTGTTTTTAATTACTGTTTTCTTTAGTTAGTAAAATCTACAATCATCGAAAAAGATCCCTGAATAGTTTTTAGGAAATTGTTTGCTAGGACTCAGTCTGAATAATATTCCTCTTGGGAACGATAATTAATCTTATCACTTTATTACTTGTCGACCACGTATACTTGCGTGTGCGTTTGGGAGCAACAAAAGCTTTTCGATTAATTCTGTGTGTTATATGGGGTCTTTTGGGAACATATCATATACCAAATTGAAAATCTTGGAGTGTAGTTTCTAACGCTTTTAACCATTTATTCATACAATTTTTGGGTAAAAAGATATGAGCGTCAGAAATCAGGCCAGAAAAAGGGACATAAGCGCAAAAGAGGACTAAAACTGAAATGTTTCAAGTATAAAAGAGAAATTCGTCTTCCTTCTCGTCATTTCCAGAAATATCAATAGAGAAACAGTGCTTTCATGAGTATTGAATCCATTTTTATAGTTTTGAAGGAAGGACGCCAATCTTAACTCGTAATTGAAGACGGATTGCGTCACAACGCTCTACACATTATGCTACCTTCAATTTCGTCTATAGTTTGAGTTTTAGAATTACTTCATGGCTAATTAAAGTACCTAAATGTTAAGTTATAGCTTGTTTAGGCTTTAGAAGGTGCAGAATTCAAAGGAAAAAGGTTTAGAAGAAAAAAGCATCAAAGGTATGTAACGCTAAACCTTTCTTTCGACAAGGCATTTGTTTTGTATCTTTTAAAGTTTGTCTTAGTTCCAGCCTTGATGGTTCTTGTGGGGAAATTATATGGAATAAAGTCAACCGTGTATGTGCCTAATTTGGTGCTAAGAACCACAGTGAAAGATGTCCAAAACAGCAGCACGAAATGTTTCAAAATCTGGAAAATTATTTTTATCTTCGGACAGTTGTTAGTAGTTTGAGCATAACTCCTTGTAAAAAATTGATATTGAGATGCTTTAAGATTCTCTGGAACCCTAAGACATATATCTAAAACATTCATGAAAACCATAAAGTCTATAACTTTGATCTATACTCTCAAAATTAGGTCGCAAGGCAGGACAGTGGTGTTGTCCAGACATTCTATATGTGGATTTGTTATGTCATCTGGTCGTCTCATCTTGTTATCCGTTTAATCTGCTTATGTTATCAATTTATCCGGGTATTCATCCCCGTGTATATTATTGTGCTGGTTCTATTTTTGCGGACCATCCAGTTTTAGAGGAAACTCTACCGAAATTTTTATAGAAATTCAAAGAGTTGGACAAATTCTATGTTCTAGGTTGTGTCTTTAATTCCATCCAGAGTTTTCTTATCATTCATTCGAGACCATATCTATTGTTTCCATATGTGTTATGCCTTATACATGCTTATGCTTACATTGTGATAATATTATGTGTGATTTAGAGTCCCCCATAGAGGCTGGACATTGGACACACAGTCCTGTCGCGTATGATACTATCCATATGGGGGACATAGCCCCTCTTGTTCAGATGGGAGTTGAAAAACCTAATGTGACCGGGTGTCATTCACACACTCTGACCAGAAAGACTAGATATTACTGACTGGGGGGACATAGCCCATAACACCTGCCAGGTTTGTTATATACGCTTATATAGCCACAGTATGCACCGCATGACTATACATAAGGCTAGTTCAGATGTTCAGTTACCTGATTTGGGGGGATACAACTCGTAACACCAGATAGGTACCAGTTCAGATAACAGTTCAGTTTTAGCTCAGTACCAGTTATCAGTTCTCAGTTATCAGCCACCAGTTCTTAGTGTCAGTATCAGTTGACAACTATCAGTTCCAGTTTTTAGTTACTAGTTATCAATCATATTACAGTCATTTATCAGTATAGTTAAGTTCAGTTCAGTCTTCAGTTTTAGATTCAGCTAGACTTCAGTTTATATTCGAATTATGTTTAGTACGTTCTTCAGATTTCCCGCTACATTGCTATGTTCCAGCTCATATTTACATATTTATGTTCTAGCCTTACAGTTTCATTCTGCTATGATATATTATATGCTCATGCCTTACATACTTTGTACATATCGTACTCACGCCCTTTTCTGGGGCACTGCGTTTCATGCCACGCAGGTATAGAGAGACCAGACCCTGAGCCACGTTAGTAGGCTATCTATTAGCTGTTGGAGTCACTCCGTCTCCTTCTGGAGTTTACTACTTTTGGTATGTTGTACAGATGTCGAGTAGGTATGGCGGGGCCTTGTCCCGTCCTTTATATATTCAGTTTAGCACTCTTAGAAGCCTGTAGATATGTCCCTGTGTGGTTCAGTTACTATGTTATGTATGTCAGCGTGTGATACCTTGTCATATTTCCAGACTTTATATTTTTCAGTAAATATGTATGTATTTATAACCAGGTTGCCAGCTCATCTCTATTATTCATAGATTATTAGTAGGTTTAGCGATGAGCGACACTCAGTGTCGGATATCCACCGCGGCACTAGGTTTGGTCGTGACAACCAGGCTTCGTTAGTTAGACCCCGTTAAATTTACAACTATGTTTTGAACGAAACCGTAGGTATGATTTAGCTACTCATGCTTTGTAAAGAATGCATACATGTAATTGAATATAATAGCATTAGGAACAAGAATACGTAAAAATCCTTATAAATGGATGGTTGATTCTTCACCAATAGAGAAAACTTGTTAAAGAAGACAAAGGTGCTCCCGAAATTGCTCTCCAAGACAAAGATATGTAAAATAAAGTAACTCAAGCAACTTATAATTTTTGCAAAAAATAATTATAAAAATGAACTTTTGCAGTTCTACAGCGGACTCCTTACTGTGCGGCCGCACATCTGGGTTTTGTTTGACATTCCAACTTGAAAATGTTCAGTTTTGCGGCCGCCTAGTTGATCAGGCTTTCGGCTTCTCACTGATCTTCAAGATCATGTGGCTAGCCCTATGAATGTGCAGCTACACATTCCTTTTCTTATTTGATTGTGTTGAGGCTCTTTTCCTTGGTAGGCCATATTTAGAGTTGTCCTGAGTTTTGTCTCTTTCATGAACTTATCATTTGGCGGAACCTTATGACTGTGCGACAATTTCTCAATGAAGGTGTGGTCGCATAGTTATTTAGAGGTAGCGCATTGAGAATTATTGGACTTGGCCTATTTTCATTCTTTGGGATTGTGCGGCCGCATGATAGTAAGGCCATTGCACCTTTACAAGATTGTGCAGCGTCACTTTCTCCATTTCTACTACTTCTTTACTTTTCACCTTAACTTAGGCTATTTGCTTTTTGTGCCTTCACCCATTCCATTTTGCACTCTAACACCTGATACAAAGCATAAAACATCATTTCTATACTGATAAGATGCTTTTGGATTTAAAAATAAAAGTAAAAGTGAGTATTGTGTTGACAAAATGTCCACATATCAACTCTCTCTAACTTAAGTCTTTGCTTGTCCTCAAGAAAATCAAAATCTACCTAAAGTTAAGTGGTTGCTTTCAAATTTTATGCAAAAGATGAAGTCAAGTTCTATTTTCATTAATTTCAAGACCTCATTTAGCACCAACAACTAAGCACACTCATGACTACTCAACAAGGTGTTACATGCATCACTTATGAGTTTCACAATGGTCTATGAATGATACTAGAGCCTCAACCACTCAATTGATTAGAAATAAAACGTGACAAATCCAAGTTGTTGAATATCAACTTGGAAAAAAAAATACGCAAACTACACTAGACTTATTTCTATTTGGTGTTGGAATTAAAAATTTTAAATAGAAAACATAAAACAAAATATTATAGTCCGTTTGACAAACTTCTGAGAAGCCAAAAGTCCTTTCTGAAAAAATTTGAGGTGTTTGGAAAAAAAAGTGATTTTGAGCGTAAGCAGAAATAGTTTCTGCTGTTTGGAGAAGCTAAAAATTTCAGAAGCAGAAGCCCTTTATTAACTTTTCAAGACAAAAATATCCTTACATAAAAAATTTATTTACCAAACTACAACAACAACATACCTAGTGATATCCCATTTTACTTAAAAGAAGAAACACAAAACTTGCACTTTACGTACTCTGTTTTCGTCCTGCTCAGCCTGAAACCTTTAGAATCTACAGTCTGCTCCAAACCTCCAGTTTATCATTAACTCTGTACCACGTGACTCATCAACCAAAACTATATCATCTATTAATAACAAACATTATGGTACCTCCCCTTAAATACTCTCTGTTAATTCATCCATCACCAGAGCAAATAAAAATGGACTAAGCGCTAACGCCTAATGCGATTCCATCTTGATTGAGAAGTGATCTGAGTCTCCTCCTACTGTTCTCACTGGGGTCTTGACTCCGTCGTGCATGTACTTAATCGCTCTGATATATGCGATGGGTACCTCTTTAGATTCCAAGCAACTCCACAAAACCTCCCTTGGGACTTTGTCATAAGACGTTTCTAGGTCTATGAACATGTAAGTCTTTTTTCTTGTACTTGTACTGCACAATCAACCTCCTCAGAAGATGGATGGCTTCTGTAGATGATCGGCAAGGCATGAATCTGAATTGGTTCTTGGAACTCATTACATCTCTCCTCATCCTCTTCTTAACCACCATCTCCCAAACTTTCATAGTATGACTTAGTAGTTTGATAACCCTATAATTTTTTACAACTTTGAACTTCACCCTTGTTCTTGTACAATGATATCATGGTACTCCACCTCCATTCCTTATTTTTGCCGTCCTATGGATGACATCAAACAACCTAGTTGACGACTTCATTCCTGTTATGCCTGCACTCTTTCAAAATTCCACTAGGATCTCGTCAGGTTCGGTCGGTCTACCCCCTTTCATCTAACGCATTGCCTCCTTAACCTCTTTAAATTTTATACACCTGCAGTGTGCAAAATCTCGAGGGCTAGCCGAGTGCTCTAAATGACCCAGCACAATTTTCTCTTTCCCCTCTTTATTTAAAAGTTTATGAAAGTATGCTTGCCATCTCTGTTTATCGTAAGCCTCTTCCACCAAAATCGTACCATCCTCGTCTTTAATGTACTTCAGTTGGCCTAGGTCTCATGACCACCTCTCCTTGCCTTGGCTAACCTATACAACTTCTTTTCCCTATTTTTGTCTGCTATTTCATTAACAAGCTACCACAACCGCTAACTTCGCTTGTTTCTTCGTAGTCTTATATTTATTCCTTATTTATTATTTTTTCTTCCTCGTCTTTGCTCTCCACTAACTTTATGTAAGTAACCTTCTGGCCTCCACTTTTCCTTGGATCTCTTCATTCAACCACCAATTCCTATGTGTCTACTAGGGTTTTCTTTTGAAACCTCTAGCACCTCTCTAGTTGTTTCCCTAATACAATCGGTTGCCCTAGTCCATATGCTGTTCGCATCTCCCCTACTCTCCTAAGTCCCGATAGCCATCAACTTTTTCCCCAGCTTCCAAATTTTTCCATATTTTAAGGCCCCTACTTAATTCTAGGTCTATCACTCAATGCCCTCTTTTTTCTCTTCCTTATAATGTTTAGATCCAAAATCAAGAGTGATGCAATACGAACCAGGCTCACCTGTTCGATTCATCAAGTTAGTCCACTGAGGAGTCACATGACGCCCACGATCAAGTGTGGCCGGGATGGAAGATGCCGAAGACTGCCTCACCGAGCAGCAACGTTGGAAATCCACCGAGCAGACAACAAGTGACTGTGATCGTTGCTGACACTGACTTCGGAAGCTATGAGACCGGGCACAACTTATGAGAGCTCAACGATCAAGTTTGAGCCCGAAGGAAGAAATGACAAGCTCGAGCCCGAAGCTGAAAGCAACCGATCCAAGGAAGAACGACGCCGAACAAAGAATCGATCGAAGGGCTACAAATGTGCCCGAGGCAGGAGAGCGTTCGATTCCAAATGTGACCGAGGCAAACAAGCGACCGAATCCAATGTGATCGAGCTGAGCTGCCGAACACATAAAACTGCTCCAGCCCTGCGTGGCTTTATCTCATTGGCCGCGGCCATTTTACTATTTTGCCCTTTATTATTGTCTATATAAACCCCTAGCTTAGCTCATTAGTGAGGGTTTTTTAGTTGATATTGAATTGAGAGAATAGAGATAGAATTGGCCGAGCCATTCTTGTTTGAAGCCCGAGGCTTCGTGTATGCCTTCTATGGCTTGGAACCGAAATGGATTTCATCACTAGTATGAATCCTTGTTAGGTTCAAGTTTCCTTTTCTCTCTTGGATAATCAATCATGATTTGATTCGGTTTATCCTTTCTTTCTTCTATTTCTGTTCTCCCCCTTCCCCGATTCCTTGTTATCTTGGTTACTATTGTTGCTTCCGCCACTTATCTTCATCGTTTCCGCGTCTTGTTTGTTGTCTCCGATTGCAAAGCTTCAACTCCGATTTAGCTTGCATCAGTTTTGGTATCAGAGTACGGTTTGGGCTTGTTTCTACAACCCCAAATCCTGTTCACGTTATCTTTATTTTCGTGCGTTTGTGTCTTTGTTTTCCGTTTCGTGTTCTTGATTTGGTATTGTTACTGTTGGTGTTGTTATTTTACAAAAAAAAAAAGTGTTAAAAGAAAAAAATTCAAAAATTATGTTTGATTGTTTGTTGTTTGGGAAAAACAACCATTGATTCTTGATCACCATCGAGTTCTGAATCCAACCAGTGCCCGACGTACCAGTTTCGTGACTAGGGTTTCTTGGTGAATTTTTGGACTGTTTTGCTGCTTTAATGGTGACTGGAAACTTGAACCCCATTGTGTTTGGAAGAAACCGATGAAAACTGGAGGTTGATGAGGTATTTGGGTCGATTTTGTGCTTAAAAATCGAAGTTCCACTGCTTGTAGACGCTGTCCGTACGCCGGAAGCTTGTTGACATTGTTGACAGTGTACGGACGACGTGAGCTGTGTACTTAGCTTCGCGTGGAACTGGAGTGATCTCCGACGTTGTAAAACCGGAGACGACCCAAATCTTGAGCTTAACTAGTTGTTAGTGGACTGTGAACGAATCTTGAAAGTTGTCCGTACACCGGAGTAAAGGTTCACTGTTCCATTGAAGAAGAAAGGGGTTAACTGTTAAATCTAAAATCCCAGGTGAAAGTTGTCGGCTAGAAAAGGGAAAGCGGATAAGGTTAAACCCTATCTGTACCGAGGAGGAACACTTGTACCGAGGTCACGTGTTCGGAAGATTCCGAAGCGGAACCGAGGAGGAGGTAGATTCTCTTAGGATTTCACTTTTCTTGTGTCCGAATATTCTTGATAGTGGATCTCTGGAGTAATTCGTTCTACTCGAGGTCGTACTATCGAATTTGAGCTTAATAGGAACTCGTGCGTGGGGTGACCAAAGTCCAACTTCGTAGATAATTCTTTTGACTCCCCGTGCGCAGTTAAATAGCTACCGTTCCATCGAGTCGTATAAACTCCCTCCGAACCTAAGCTTGGAAAGTACTAGTTGTGACTTATCACTTCGGTTTCCTGACAAGGAGGCAAGGCCAACTTGAGTGGAAAAAGGCTGAGTGGTGAGAACAATAGAGAGAGGTCACAAAAGCCAACGACCTTGAGTGTAAACACGAGTGGAAAGAAAATTGAGTGAACATTACTCGAGTGATACACGTGAGGGAGTGAACTTGTGAGGTCCTTTACTCTTGTTTGTTGCAGCTATGTCTTCGGATGATGGTAGCTATGGAGGGTATGTTTCGTGTGGAGATGATGGAGACTATGGTTCCTACGGAGGTGATGATTGCCATAACGACACCGGGAACTATGGCTTTTACGAGGACGAAGCAGGTCACTATAGCTCTTACGAAGACGAAGAAGACTACGAAGCCTGTGAAGATGAACGAGAAGAATCTTTTGCTTCGGGTCAAGAATACGGAGGTAGTGACGCTTCGAGGTACGATGACTCTACTTACTCTCGTTGTGATGACCTTGAATACGACGAATGTGACATCGAGGAAGTCGATGACGAAGTTGACCGAGCAAACTGTTTGATGTCTTCTTCCTCCGGTGTCACGTGTGGAGCACAAGGGAGTGGTAGAACTCCTTCCTTCGGGATAGGAGGTGGTGGAGGTTGTTCCATGGGAGAAGGAAGATTTGCAACTTATAGTCGTGGCACACGATTCAATGGTTCCAACTCCTATGGAAAGGGTGGCTCGAGGAGCACTGGTGGACATGGACCCGAGGAGGGTAGAGGAGGTTTCTACCGAACTCCTTCTCCGAGGAGAAGTTCTTACGGGTTCCATGCTCGAACTCCTTCCTCGACTTTCAACACTAATAATGTTGGGAGAGTGAAAGGAAGTGGGAGTTATCATAGTGGTGTTACCACTAGTGGAGGGATAAGGAGAACACAAGTTGCTGGTCTTGAAAGGTTGCCAATGAAGAGTCCTACGAGCGCACGAAGTGGTGGGAAAATTGCCAGAAAAGAGTCGACCGAAGTTAACAAGGTTATCACGATGGCTGATCTCTTGGCTGAATTATTGAGGATCGGAGCCGAACTTCGAAGTGAGAATGCGGGACTTGCTAACCATGATCATGCAAGGTTCTCGAGGACACCAGCTTCGGAGCCATGTTCGGCAACGAAGAATGAGACCTCGGCTGATGAGTCTTCGAGTCCTAGACTTCGGGTCGATGTTAAAAGTCCACCTACTCCAGCTATGGGTATTCTTGGGCCTCGACCCAACTCACCCGAATATGAGAGACAAAAGATCGAGAGGAGTAAGGGAGTGACCGGTGACAACCCTCGAGAGGAAAAAGGAGAGGATGTGAAGAGTGATGTGAGTGAGTTGTCACCACCCAAACCCACACCAGACCTTGAAAGAAAAATGAGGGAAAAGAAAGAGGGAGAAAGAATCATTGAGAGTGAGGACACCCCTTATTCTAACCTTAACCCTTTATCTTTTTCTTCTACTTTTTCGAAATCTTGTGCAGGAACTCTTGGAGGCAAACCGAAGGAGCCTCAACTCTGTACCGAAGTAGATAGACAAGGTGAAGAAGATCGTTCATGTGAGCTCCACGGAGAAGAAACTACTTGTGAGACCTCGAGGACAGGAAAAGAAACCGAAGGCCATCCCGAGGTGAGTGTTCGATTTCCTTCCCGTGAGCATGATACTTCCTTGTCTAGTGGAATTGCTAGAGAAACCCCTATGCTAGTTGATGATTTGTATGATTACAATGTTTTTGCAACTAGTATAGAGTCGAATGGTCAACTTGTGAATGAATGTGAACCACTAGTTGAGAGAATTGATATGCCACATCATGATGTGAGCTCGATCTTCATCGAATCTCTCTTTAGTGATGAAGTTGTAATTGACCTTACTTGTGACCTGATAAGGGGAAAAACTACGGAAGCGATAAACAAGATAAAGAACGAGACGCAACAAGAACACTTACTAAGTAGCACCAAGGAACTAGTCTTGATACACCCTCGATTCAAGTCAAGAAGCACCTACGCTAAGCAACTATCCTCAAGAGACACTCGGCTCAAGCAAATAGAGTGATCGAAAAGGATTGAAAAGCAACTTGGATTCATCCAATTGATTCAAGCCAAAATAGGGTTACAAGTGTTTCGGAGCAATGCTCATCAATTCAATGTTCAAGGTGAGTTAATGGCAATAAATGATGAAGGGTGTTACTTATAGCACCCTTCTACAACTAAAGGAAATGACTAAAAAGCCCTCCAAGTGGCCTAGGATACAATAGAACAAGTAGGGCTAAACTTGGAAGTTTACACAAAAAGTTGTAGAAGACTGCGTGCTAGGCGCCCCGCCTGAAGCTAGGCGCCCCGCCTGATGCTGGGAGGCCTCACTGCATGGGTGCCAGGCGCCCCGCCTGGGTCTAGGCGCCCCGCCTGGGTTGCTCTGCACTTAGGCGTCCGCCTCCGCCTCCGCCTGGTGCCTGGACGACTCACTGCTTAAGGGCTAGGCGCCCCGCCTGGGTCTAGGCGCCCCGCCTGGCCCTGAAGCATGGTGTTTCCTCCTTCGATTGAACTCCAATGCAAAATCTTCCAATGGTCTCCGGAGCTCGTATCATCAATGCCCCTCCGGATCAAGTGTAAGTGAGTATCATGAAGTGCTTTGGCTTGGCTTCTCGTGAAGGGCCTTGTGGTGGTGGTTTGCCCCGCATCATCCTCCCCTTTTTGAGAAGATTTCGTCCTCGAAATTGAAGTATCCACCTCCACGGCATCATCCTCCATGGAATCATGACCTACATCAAGAGGAGCCAAGTCACTAACATTAAAAGTGTTTGATACATTGTACTCACCGGGCAAATCGATCACATATTCGTTGTTGTTGATCTTAGAGAGCACTTAAAAGGGTCCATCCCCTCGGGGTGCCAACTTCCCTTTTCTAAGGTTTGGAAACCTCTCTTTGCGGAAGTGCACCCACACCCAATCTCCTTTCTTGAGTTCCAACTTCTTCCTCCCCTTGTTCTTCTTGAGGGCAACCTTGTCATAGGCTTCCTCCAATCATTTCCTTGCTTTGGCATGGATCTCAAGCATGGCTTTAGCTCGGTTTGCACCTTCAAAGGATTAAAACCTTAGACGCACTCAAACGGAGTCAAGCCAATCATGCTATGCAATGTGCGGTTATAAGCGAACTCCATAAGAGGCAACTTATCAACCCACGTCCCGGCCTTACCTCGGGTCATGGCTCTAAGAAGAGCACCCAAGGTTCGGTTCACCACTTCGGTTTGACCATCCGTTTGGGGGTGGTGGGACGTAGAAAACAACAACTTAGTGCCAAGAGCACCCCAAAGACACCTCCAAAAATGGCTAAGGAACTTAGAGTCCCTATCACTCACAATTGTTTGAGGCACGCCATGCAACTTTAACACATTGTCAATGAACAAAGAAGCTACATGTTGTGCATCATGACTCTTTTTGCAAGGAATAAAGTGAGCCATTTTGGAGAACCTATCCACGACAACATAAATGCTATCGTGCCCCCCTTTAGACCGTGGCAAACCCATAACAAAATCCATCGAAATGTCCATCCACGGGCTAGTAGGAATAGGGAGGGGCGTATACAAACCATGGGAATTAGATTTGGACTTAGCATACTTGCAATCCAAGCAAGTATTGCAAAGTCTCTCAACTTGCACACCCATCTTTGGCCAATGGAATTGCTCCATGAGAATGGCCAAGGTTTTGTTCCTCCCGAAGTGACCCATCAAGCCCCCACAATGTGCTTTACGAACAAGCAACTCCCTCCATGAGGACTCGGGCACACAAACTCTTCCATTTTTAAAAATGTAGCCATCAACCCATTGGTATTTCTCCACCCGCTTCCCACTCACTAGAGCATCATGAATGCTCTTGAATTTTGGGTCATGTTCATACAAAGATTTTATACTCTCAAAACCCATAAGTCTAGAGATAAGAGTGGTAGCAAGGGCGAACTTCCTAGAAAGCGCATCGGCTACAACATTGTCCTTGCCCTTCTTGTAATGAATTACATAAGGGAAGGACTCAATGAACTCGACCCACTTGGCATGCCTTTTGTTCAATTTCTCTTGGCCTCTTAGATGCTTGAGTGACTCATGGTCACTCTTGATCACAAATTCCCGAGGCCATAGATAATGTTGCCAATGGGCTAAAGCTCTCACGAGGGCATACAACTCCTTGTCATACGTGGAGTAATTCAAGGTTGCGCCCTTCAACTTCTCGCTAAAGTAGGCAACGGGTTTCCCTTCTTGCATGAGAACACCCCCAATACCCACCCCCGAGGCATCACATTCTACCTCAAAAGCCTTCCCGAAGTCGGGCAATTGTAACAATGGGGCGGTACTTAGCCTACCTTTCAATTCTTGGAAAGCCCTTTCTTGTGGCTCTCCCCACACAAAGGCCTTGTCTTTCTTCACCAACTCGGTGAGTGGTGCGGCAAGAGTACTAAAGTCCCTTACAAAGCGCCTATAGAAACTAGCAAGGCCATGGAAACTCCTAACATGAGACACATTAGTAGGAGTTGGCCAATCTCTAATGGCTTCGACTTTGGACTCATCGACCTCTACGCCATTGGCACTAACAACAAAGCCAAGAAAGACAACCTTTTCCACACAAAAGGCACACTTTTTGAAATTGGCATAGAGCTTTTCGGCTCTTAGCGCTTCAAGAACTTGACTCAAGTGGCCCACATGGTCATCTATTGATTTGCTATAAATCAAGATATCATCAAAATAGACGACCACAAATTTATTGATAAACGGCTTTAAAACATGGTTCATTAACCGCATGAAAGTGCTAGGTGCGTTGGAGAGGCCAAAAGGCATCACCAACCATTCATAAAGACCAAATTTGGTCTTGAATGCGGTTTTCCACTCATCACCTGGTTTCATCCGGATTTGGTGGTAGCCGGACCTAAGATCTATCTTGGTAAAGACGGTTGAACCACTCAATTCATCAAGCATGTCATCAAGTCTAGGAATGGGATGACGATACTTTACCGTTATCTTGTTGACCGCTCGGCAATCAACACACATCCTCCATGTCCCGTCCTTCTTTGGTACAAGAATGACCGGTACGGCACACGGGCTCAAGCTTTCTCGAACCAACCCTTTGGTGAGCAATTCATCCACTTGCTTTTGCAATTCCTTGGTGTCCTCCGGGTTGCTCCTATAAGCCGGCTTGTTTGGGATTTGGGACCCCGGAACAAAATCGATTTGGTGCTCAATCCCCCTCAATGGAGGAAGGCCACTCGGCATCTCTTCCGGGAACATGTCCTCAAACACCTTCAAAACATTCTCAATAGCACTAGGCAAAGGGTTAGGGTTAGAAGAAAAATCACTATCGGAGTTGAGAACCATACCTTTGTGCACTAGGCAAATGAGCATTTTGGTGCCATCATTACCTCTCAAGTACTCGCCCGGTTGCATCATGGCACACATGCGACCGGTGGAAGATGGTGGAGTCTCGGCCAAAGGCTTGGCCACAACCGGGGACTTGGCCTTAGCCGCTTCCCGCAACTCTTTCATGCGCCGATAGTCCTCACTTACTTGCTTTGGTGTCAAGGGCGTAAGCACAAACCTTTTCCCCTCATGTTTAACCATGTAAGTGTTGGCCCGGCCATCATGAACCACTTGTTTGTCGTATTGCCAAGGCCTACCAAACAAGAGGTGGCAAGCTTGCATTGGCACCACGTCAAACATGTGTTCATCTTGGTAGTTCCCAATCTTGAACCTAATCAAGACTTGCTTCACTACCCTCAACTCCCCACATTCACTCAACCATTGCAAACGGTAGGGGTTTGGATGCTTAAGGGTAGGCAACTTCAATTGTGAGACCAAAGATTGGCTCACCACATTTGCACAACTACCCGAGTCAATGATCATGGAACACACTTGTCCCTTCACTCTACACCTAGCATGGAACAAGTTTTCCCTTTGCTCATCTTCCCTCTCTTCATTCACCATAGCACCCAAAATTCGACGTACCACAAGGAACATATTAGGATCATCCCCCTCCGTCGCTCTCTCTTCACCCTCGCCCTCAACTTCCTCACTCTCCTCCTCAACATCTTCCTCGGGCTCACTTTCCCCCTCATAGACCATCCCATCATCCATCACAATCATGGTTTTCCGGGTAGGGCACTCTTTGGCAAAGTGACCGTAACCCTTACATTTATGGCATTGGAAAGAAGAAGAAGAAGGAGTATTTAAAGTAGTTTTAGAATTACCTCCAACCTCTTTGTGGTCGCTTCTCGGGGTAGCCTTCTCAAAAGGCTTTTTCACTTCTCGACTCCCACTTGCACCACTTGTGTATGGGGTCTTCCATTCTTTGGGGCGAGTTGTTGGAGTGGTAGCGGTGGTACTCCTATAGCGAGGAGCCTTTTCTTCTTTAAGCCACTTCTCGGCCTCAACCGCGGCATCACACACATCTTGTAGAGAGTGGAATATGTGTAGCCTCAATTGGGAAGCAATCTCCCTACTCAAGCCACTTTTGAAACGGATGATAGCTTGTTCCTCATCCTCCGTTTCCATATCAAGAGCCATCCGATTTTTCTCAAAGTCGTTGAAATATTCATCAACGGACTTGTAGCCTTGTTTCAATTCATAGAGCCTTTTGAGTTGCACTTGTCGATACTTGGGAGTCACATATTTGTTGTTCATTACTTCTTTCAACTCTTCCCAAGTGATGTTCATCCGCAACCCAAGTCGTCTCCTTGATCGCTTCATGGATTCCCACCATGTAGAGGCATAAGATTCAAAGGAAGCAATGGCATATGTAGCCTTCTTCTCCTCGGACATGTCATTCGTGTCAAAGACCCGCTCCAATTGAACCTTCCACTCTAAGAAAGCCTCCGGATCACTAGTCCCTTTGAAAGGTGGGATAGTGATCTTCACACTATTGAGGTTAGTGTCACGACCCCCACGATGTGGTCCCGGTTGACCCCCGTAGTAGTCTTCAACCTCATCATACTCCCGTCTCAAGTCCCTTCCCATAAAAGCCCTTGGAGGTCCTCGACCTCGCCCTCGACCTCCATCCATTCCTCGGCCTCCGTGCATCGCCCTCCTATTCGGATAGTGAGCATCAAAATCATCATCTAGTCCGAGACCCTCCCCTTCTTGAGCTTCATCAACTTGCTCAAGAGGAACCACATTTCTTCGGGGCCTTAAGAGTGGGACATCTCCTTGGGGATTGCCCAAGGGTTGGGGAGTGCCCAACGATCTTTCTCTAGCAAGAGTCTCATCCCTCAACCGTTGTCGACGAACTAACTCCGCATATTGGTCCGGTTTCATGATGGAGTCATCACTTGTGCCTTCATTGGCATCCTTGTGGACACTCGGGGTCCTTTCCTTTTCAAAGACTTCCATTCTAAGGTTCAAGGTTTTCACCTCGGCCAATAGACTAGCCAAGACATCAACGGGAACCTCAATGGTATTTTTGGCCTTCTCGTCCGCCATTGTACCTACAACAATCAAAGACAAGTAAAGAGATTAGAGTAAAAGTCCTCACTCACTCCCTCACTTTTTGCTTGTCGCTCGGTTCACTCAAGTTGGGGTTAGGTTCACTCAAGCTTGAGATCAACGGCGTCCTCGTAGTTGCGTAGCTTCCTCAACAATCAACCCAATTCACGAGAGCCAAATACTCTTCGGGAAGAGTGGAGTTAATGGGACTCGATTAACGCTAAGCTTTTTAATGAGCACTTGGAAGCAAGCAATTAACTAGGAGTCTTCTTTGAGTTCTACTTCTCCTCTAGGCACGATGTTCCTAATCGCTCAATGAATTAGTACTAATTAAGTAGGAGTGTTACTCTCAAAGTACTAACCGGAAGCAACGTAAACAAATAAATACGAAAACCTAGAGAAAACAACTACCCGGACCCCTTCAGGAATCTGGGTGGTCCGCCTAGGTCTGGGCGGTCCGCCTGGAGCTTGTCCAGAAACTTGGCAGAGAGTTTTGTGGGCGGGGCGCTTGGGTTTGGGCGGTCCCGCCTAGGCCTGGCGCCTCAGCTCAACCAAGGCTCGGTTTTGATGATTTTCAAGCAATTTCACAACCGTTTTCGAGGTGTCTTCGGCACGTGATGATACTCAAAGTTGTTTTATGCAATAACAAACAAAACCCGATGATTGAATCCAACAAACAACCCACAACCAACTTGTTTCAACAATTTGGAGCAAGTTCTTCAAAATTTTCAAAAACTTCAAGATTAAAAATTTTCGATTTTCATTCCGCTACCCCAAATGATGTTATGGGGGTATCAAAACGACGGGTTAACTATATAGAACAATCCCCGATACCAAACAACCAAGATTTCATAACATCGAACAAGTTCAAGCAAATTTTGTGAAACTTCGACTTTTGGGTTTGATTTTCGAAAATTTGATTCACAACTCCAAAACGTGTTTTGTTGGTACCCAATTGTCGAGAATACGTAGACAAACAATCCCCGATAATTAAAACCAACAAAATCGTAACAACCAACGATTTTTTTAGCAAATTTTTTTGTGATTTTCAAGTTTTTGGATTTTTTTGTTTTTCTTCCAACTTCAAGAACAACAATAAGAAAAAGACTAAGGCACGATAATAACACTACGAACAAGGAACGAGGGTTTGTAGGAACAACACCCGAGCCTTGCTCTGATACCAACTGATAAGGGGAAAAACTACGGAAGCGATAAACAAGATAAAGAACGAGACGCAACAAGAACACTTACGAAGTAGCACCAAGGAACTAGTCTTGATACACCCTCGATTCAAGTCAAGAAGCACCTACGCTAAGAACCTATCCTCAAGAGACACTCGGCTCAAGCAAATAGAGTGATCGAAAAGGATTGAAAAGCAACTTGGATTCATCCAATTGATTCAAGCCAAAATAGGGTTACAAGTGTTTGGGAGCAATGCTCATCAATTCAATGTTCAAGGTGAGTTAATGGCAATAAATGATGAAGGGTGTTACTTATAGCACCCTTCTACAACTAAAGGAAATGACTAAAAAGCCCTCCAAGTGGCCTAGGATACAATAGAACAAGTAGGGCTAAACTTGGAAGTTTACACAAAAAGTTGTAGAAGACTGCGTGCTAGGCGCCCCGCCTGATGCTGGGAGGCCTCACTGCATGGGTGCCAGGCGCCCCGCCTGGGTCTAGGCGCCCCGCCTGGGTTGCTCTGCACTTAGGCGTCCGCCTCCGCCTGGTGCCTGGACGACTCACTGCTTAAGGGCTAGGCGCGCCGCCTGGGTCTAGGCGCCCCGCCTGGCCCTGAAGCATGGTGTTTCCTCCTTCGATTGAACTCCAATGCAAAATCTTCCAATGGTCTCCGGAGCTCGTATCATCAATGCCCCTCCGGATCAAGTGTAAGTGAGTATCATGAAGTGCTTTGGCTTGGCTTCTCGTGAAGGGCCTTGTGGTGGTGGTTTGCCCCGCATCATCCTCCCGCTTTAAGAGCGCACTGCAACCATTTCTACCAAAATCCATAGCTGATGGTAGAGGCGCAACGCAACTCTTATACCGCCGGATCAACCCCAAATCGAGGTCCGTCCCTGACACCACCATGACCACCCCGAGCAACGCAACTCCTCCAGGGGGTGGACCCCACAACGGGCGGCTCCTTGTGATGCGGGCCCAATCCTTGATAGCCCGGGGCCCAATCCTTGATAGCCCGGCTGCATCATCCCCCCTTTCTTTAAAGCAAGTTCGTCCCCGAACTTCGCATGGTGTAGCCAGGAATCGAACCCGAGTTGGCTCTGATACCAAACTTTAAGAGCGCACTGCAACCATTTCTACCAAAAGCCATAGCTGATGGTAGAGGCGCAACGCAACTCTTATACCGCCGGATCAACCCCAAATCGAGGTTCGTCCCTGACACCACCATGACCACCCCGAGCAACGCAACTCCTCCAGGGGGTGGACCCCACAACGGGCGGCTCCTTATGATGCGGGCCCAATCCTTGATAGCCCGGGGCCCAATCCTTGATAGCCCGGCTGCATCATGACCCTTGTTATGACACACCACCAATCTTTGATAAAGGGGAAAATGAGTTGTTTGATCATACCCTTATTGAAATTATTGCCTATGGTGGATCTCTGTGTTATGGTAAGGATGATGATACCCTTGAGGAGTCCTTAGTGGATGAGTTGGATCGAATCAAATTCGATGACTCCTCAAATGTGGTCGATGACCTGGGTTCGGATGCACCTTTGATGGGAAGTGAACTTATTTTCATTAACCCTCTGTTCGAAGGCGATGGTGATGAGCATCCGAATCGAGGAGAACCACCTCGGTTTGAAGGGCTTAACCCAGTAGATAATCCCTTATTTGAGACCTTCTTCGGAAGTTTGTCTAAAGAGAAGGGATGTCTTGGAGTTCATCTGGGAGGTGAAAAGCTGCCTCTTGGTGTGAATAAGATTGCTTTTATGAAGGGGAGTGGAGTATTCGATGTGAGTTGTCGAGTCAATCATTTTACTTGCTCCATTCCATATGTTGATCACACCTCGAGTATAGTGCATACCGAAGTCCATAAGCCCCATGGTGAAAAAAGTGAATTGAGGGCTCGGTATGATGACTATGAGTTTAGAGGTGATAGGGCCTTTGATCGTTACATCTTACATGCAAAGTGTCCTATTGATCTCTTCGATTACTCATGTGTTCGATATAGTTCTTATTTGAGCCAAGAACTTGTTGTTTCCTTCGGAGACATAGGCTGTTTGATTTGCATTGATGCTTGGCTCTATCATAAGATTGTGTTTTCCACACTTTCGAACACTAACCTACTTTCGAAGTAGGAAGCTTTGTTTGTCTCTGCTTTGTTTGCAGGTCTTGCCGGTTTGATTTCGAGGACGAAATCCTTTCAAGAAGGGGAGGATGATGCAATACGAACCAGGCTCACCTGTTCGATTCATCAAGCTAGTCCACCGAGGAGTTACATGACGCCCACGATCAAGTGTGGCCAGGATGGAAGATGCCGAAGACTGCCTCACCGAGCAGCAACGTTGGAAATCCACCGAGCAGACAACAAGTGACTGTGATCGTTGCTGACACTGACTTCGGAAGCTATGAGACCGGGCACAACTTATGATAGCTCAACGAGCAAGTTTGAGCCCGAAGGAAGAAATGACAAGCTCGAGCCCGAAGCTGAAAGCAACCGATCCAAGGAAGAACGACGCCGAACAAAGAATCGATCGAAGGGCTACAAATGTGCCCGAGGCAGGAGAGCGTTCGATTCCAAATGTGACCGAGGCAAACAAGCGACCGAATCCAATGTGATCGAGCTGAGCTGCCGAACACATAAAACTGCTCCAGCCCTGCGTGGCTTTATCTCATTGGCCGCCTGTGGCCATTTTACTATTTTGCCCTTTATTGTTGTCTATATAAACCCCTAGCTTAGCTCATTAGTGAGGGTTTTTTAGTTGATATTGAATTGAGAGAATAGAGATAGAATTGGCCGAGCCATTCTTGTTTGAAGCCCGAGGCTTCGTGTATGCCTTCTATGGCTTGGAACCGAAATGGATTTCATCACTAGTATGAATCCTTGTTAGGTTCAAGTTTCCTTTTCTCCCTTGGATAATCAATCATGATTTGATTCGGTTTATCCTTTCTTTCTTCTATTTCTGTTCTCCCCCTTCCCCGATTCCTTGTTATCTTGGTTACTATTGTTGCTTCCGCCACTTATCTTCATCGTTTCCGCGTCTTGTTTGTTGTCTCCGATTGCAAAGCTTCAACTCCGGTTTAGCTTGCATCAAAGAGCTTGTGTTTAATTGAAAGGTTCTCACTCGGGATAATCTTACAATCCACACAAACACCTCTATTGCTCTTCCTAAGAAGTAGGAAGTCAATTTGGATCTTTGTCACCGCGGGCCAAGTGCTTCTCCTTCTTTGAAAAACACGAATTAGCGATCACAAGGTCAAAATTTTTTGCAAAATCCAAAAGGAAAACCCCTCTGTCATTTCTATCCCCATACCAATAACCGCCATACATATTCATATCCTGTTGATGTTGCCCCGATTTATCTCTCAACTGTAAATAAGACCTTGTTCTCCTATTCAATCTTTTGGTTTAACTTTATTCTACTTATTAGAAACCATACTATATATTTATATTTACACTTTAACTAAATAAAATAAAAACTTAAACAAAGTTGTTCATAAAGATAATTAATGTTTTCCTACATTTAAATAATAATTTCGCATGGACCTTAATACTGTGTTTTTCGTAATCTGACAATCAAAAATATTTTTTTGTAAAGATTATTCAAACACAACTTGTCTATAAAAATACTTTTCAAATCAGTTGATCAAACAGAAACTGCTTATTCTTCGGACCCATTTATTTATAAAATTTGGGGGCACTTTTTAATAAAAAGTATTTTGAAAAAGCTGTTTGTTTATACAATTTATCGCTTTTTGAAATCAAAAACTTCAAGTTCCCTCGACCAGTTTTTGGAAATATTTGGGAAAAAAGCTTTTTCCCACTCTCAAAACTTCAAGTTTTTTACAGGTGAAATGTATGTTCAAACACAACTTCAAGTTTCAAAAATTATTTTTCAAGTCAACTTTAAAAACTAATTTTTTCAAGTTTCAACCAAATATATGTCCTAAAGCTAGCTTCAAAACCAATTCCTTATTTGAAAAATATTTCTGACAAAAGTACTTTTCAAAATAAGGAATTTTTAGTACCTTGGCAAAACAAGCTCTAAATATTATAGATCTAGACCTACCTATGCACATCTCTTGTTAAAATACTCTATTAAGACTATCAAGAGCTTGTTTGAGTAAGCTTAAAAGTAGCTTAAAAGCACATATGTACTTATAAGTCCATTAATGAATATTTGGCAACTCAAAAGTCATGGATTTATAAACCTTTATATGCTTAAAGTAAGTCAAAAATGAAAAATTAAAAAATCTTAACTTCTCAAAAAATAGTTTATAAGCAACTTATGATTTAAAATAAGCCAACCCAAACGGGTTCAAATGTCTTTTAAACTTTCTTAGAGAAACATAGGGACATGAATTATTGTATATAAAAGAAAAAGAGTAGAAAATCAATTTGATCTTAATGTTGCCTGGTTACCTATTATGATGACGGATATGCCCTTTGGTTTTTGGGATCTGAATTGATTTTAGTCAATTTTCGTTACCCAACAGGAGAATCTCGTTCATCTTCTCGGTTTTTATCGTTAAATAAAGGCATCGCCTAGGGAGTATAAGCGGCCAAAGTATTTGACTAAATAACCCTCACGTTTCATGTGAATTATGATTGTGCCAGTAGTGGAGAAGTAGTGGAAGACGTTTCTGTTGGCCAAAATGCATTTTAAAGAAAATCTGCCCATTTTACGAGGACATCTAAAATTGCAATAGAACCAAATCACCTATGGCACCTGTTGCCCAATTATGGCACCTAACTAACTGATTCTTTTTCTTTTCTCTTTCCTTTTGTAATCCACATGAATGAAATAAATCCAAATCGAAGATAATGACTCTATTCTCAAAAATATTCGGACCTAATGAAATTTTTACTGCTTAAGTTGGCCCCTAATGCAAACTTCAGTGACGACAGCTGATAGTCTTTTGCGATAACTTGGAATATTTGTTCTCTTTAAATCTTCATATATTAGCGTTTGAGAGTTAAATAATATCCTTAGAAAAAACTAAACTTTTTCAATTTTCCACCGTAAAATATGGATAAAGAGAAGGTAACTCTTATAATTAATAAGAAATTAGGATTTTCTAAAAAATTGATTAACATGTCTTTATTGTGGGATGTGAAATTAATATCCGTAGGTTCATTAAGATATGGATATTATTTCCACAAGTGGGCAATGCAAATATGAATCGTATTTTCATTCAAATATAGCTCAAACTACAAAATCACAGCAATCATATTTTTTCTTCCAAACGGACTCATGAGTAGTGGTGGCAATTTCCACCCAAATATGTGGAACCCGCCCAACCGCTCGTGATAAACTCATATTCAACCCGTCCATTTTCAACCCATACTAAAATGGGTTGGATATGGGTTGCATGCGGGTTGAAAATGGGTTTAAATGTATGTTGGTTTAAAGCTTTCCACTGGTCTAAACTTCAGATACATATAAATATTTGAGCAGTTTGAACAAAATGAAACATTTGCAAGCACTTCCTCGACTCTCACCTGACTACCAGACAGTGGCGTATGCAGAATTTTCTATAAGCAGTGTCACTTCTAAAAAAAATCTCTAACTTACTGTTGCACAACACTAAGACCAATCCTCAAGATTACATATTTAGGGAGAAATAATGTAAATGTTCTATTAGCTTAGTGGTTTATGTTATTTCGTTTAATTTTAGGGGGAGGTCAATGGTTCAAGACTCGTATACTTCACACCCCTTGGGGTGCGGCCCTTCCCGGACCCTGTGTGATTGCATGATGATTTGTGCACCAGCATGCCCTTTAGACAACCAGATATTAAAATAATCAAGAAAAAACCTTGCAATTAGCTAGTCTCGAACCCCTACCCTGTACCAAGTAAGTGATGCATCTAACAAACTCAGTCAAGAACTCTTAATGTCAAGCAGTGTCATTTTATCATACTTGTATGTGTTTATAATATTTTTACTTAGCTAATTTAATTATATATTTAGTAAAAAAATTTGACCAAGCCGTGTCACGTGACACCCCTAGCATAAGAGTAGTTACGCCCCTGCTACCAGATGCAGCTTTATATTATAATGCAACTTTATATTATAATGCAGCTTTATCTTATTCCAATGGCTAATCTGATTCCAATAAAAATTGAAAATGAGCTTGCCCTGAAAATATGCAATTTGAGAGAATAGATAAGAAAAAGTAAATTTATAAAACAAGTAAAAAAAGCTAACTCAATTATATCAACATCAAATGAAATTTAGATATTTATCGTGGAATAAAAAGTTTACAAATATAATTTGATCCACTAACCGTCAATGAAGAAGAAAGAAAAAGTAAATAAAGAAGACAAGAACAAGATGGTATATTATATATGAACAAGTGAATTCATGGTAGGGATCTGGAAAAATTTATGTTCATCATAATTTTTGGTCCGACCTTGATCATCAATGAAAATATAAAAGTACAAAATCCAATCTGAAATTGACACAAAGGCTCAGTATTCACGAGAAAGACATGTAAAAAACTTTTTGCACCCTTATAATCACAAATCAAAGCGTCTCAAAAGTCTTGCCCGCAGGTTAATTTATAGCGTATGGTTTCAGACATGGGTGTAAAATGGGTTAACCCGCTCTTAACCCACCCAGTTCAACCCAACCCATTTTTTACCCATATGAAATATGGGTGAGTTGAGTTTGACCCATTTTTAACCCATCCAAATTTGACCCAATCCACCGGTTTGCCACCCATGCTCATGAGGCAGAGAACTAATAAAGTGTTACGTTTTAGAAGAGCGGGAAAGGTGGAGCAATAATATCCGTATCAATTATGATACCTTACAACTAATTATTCGAGTGACAAATATGTTTCACTTAAAGATTCACGAATAATCCCAATAAAGGAAATATATATATACATATAGATCTAGAGAGAATAACTAAGTTCCGTTGAACTTAGACACATTTTATTCGGTGTAAACCTAATTATTTTTTGTCCTAATTGCCCCTTGAATTAAGCAATTTTGATAGTCTTGATTTCCTAAATACTGACATGATAGAGAGTGTAAGTGTGTAACTCTCTTTTAAGTGCGTTGGAATGAAAAAAAAAAAACACTCAAACAATTGCTCCAAAGTAGGGCATTTTTCATGTATTAAAATAGTGATATACAATGAATATTTGTTTTGAATGTGGGGTTTTCTTATAGTTTCTTCTTAAAATAAATAACATATTTCATGCCCAAACTTGTATTTCTTTTCATTTCTTCTTTAGATATAAAAATTATTCGTTCCAACTGTCCATTTGTTTGTGCTAAATTTGTAAAAGTATTTTGACCATAACTTTAGGTTGGAAATTGGATATGGGGCACCCATATGGGTCAACCCGTATCCATGTCTAAATAAATAATAAATTATATAATTGATATATTATTTATTTTAAGAAGGAAAAGACACAAGTGTTAGGGAGAGTCCTGAACAGTTGTGTCACTTAGTACAATTAAAAGGAGAGTTCTTTCTCTTCAAAAAAAAGAAAGAAAAACGCTGCCTTCTCATCTCTTCTCAAAAACAGAGGAAAACTTTCTCCTTCTCCTCTCAATTCCTATGAGTTCTTGTGTGAGAATTTTTGTGAAGAATTTTCTCCCAAAAGTACGGAACATACTTCTGTAACAGATATGTCTTAGACTGTGAAACTATTAGTGTAATTCGTGTCAAACAACATGTGATTGCACTACCGACTAGTGAAACAGATACGGTTAGCCCGGGGCGAACTTTGTGTTCATGTGGATTGTATATAATCCTTCATTGGTATCAAGAGCTAGTGTTATTGGTTTCCTAGTCAATTACTTGTTTTTTAAAAATATCTGCCTAGGTTGAATATGTCGTTATTCTTGTTTTGCAATGCTTTCGCATGAAAGCCAAGTCTGCATACAAAAGTATTAAGTACTATACGTCTGTGTTGGACGAGAAGCGATATTATGTTTCTTATAACAGTCTATTTTCACTACTAGAAATTGATGAAAATGCTACAAAAAGGTTGGAGACGGAATTCCCTCTCTAACTGATTAGAGAGGGAATTCCGTCTCCAATCAGTGTAACAATAAAAAAATAATTAAATTTTTTAGAGTTGGAGACGGAATTCCGTCTCCAACTCTAAAAATATACACACACACTTCCTCTTTCAGATTCATTATCTCCCCCAAATTAAAGAACCCCTCTCCACCCGACTACTCACTGCTCCGGCCAAAATTGCTCCCTGCCCAGGTGAAATTGCTCCCTCCCCCGGCGAAAACTTCCCCAATTATCCTAACAACTTATTCAAGTAAGTTTTCTTCATCTTCCCCATTATTTTTAGCTATAATTCAAATTATTTTTCCCTCCCTATTTTTTCCATCCATGAATTCGGCCCCCATTTTCCCCACCCCAATACCAACTTTGACACTCCATTATCAATATTGAATTTATTATATAATTCTTTCATGTTTGTATACTTGTTTAATATTCTCCTCATTTTTAAGAATATTGGTTAGATTGGATAATTAGAAATGTCATTAGTTCTTGGAAATTTAGAAATAGTTAGAAAAATAATATAAAGTAGATAAATTTAATGCAAGGATAATTAGAAAGAAATAATTAAGAACAATATTATTTAACATGGCAAATAAAATAAATGTAGGGAGTTTGATTTAGTTAGTTAATTAAAAAGTTAATATACAACATAATTTAACAATAATGTTATACACCTATAGTTTGCTAGAAAAATTGCTATATTTTGTTGCATTGATTTATATTTATTTGTTTGTAACTTTTGTAGATGGAACATAATGAAAATCGTAGTTGGATGTACAATATGTTCTATGAAGATATGGGTTTGAGGAAAAGTTATGTAGATGGGGTTGACGGGTTTATTGCTAAAGCTAAATTACTTCCTGAATATATACGAGGGGGTTCAATCAAATGTCCTTGTGTGAAATACAAGTGTAGCCACGTGCAATCAATTGAAAATGTCGTGTTGCACCTTTATAGAAAAGGATTTATGCCAAATTATTTTGTGTGGACTGCACATGGAGAGTGTTACCCTAGTGTCCATAGAGAGAACTTCCAAAATGACCATGTCGGGTATAACTATCCTATGAATGAGATGTTGAATGATGCGTTTGGAATGTACCAAGGGGAACCCTCTCAACCGAATGTTGATGAGATTCCCAATAATGAGGCGAAGCTCTTCTATGAACAGTTGGAAGAAGCAAGTCGCCCATTTTACGAGGGGGCAAATCATTCAAAGCTGTCGGTGGCAGTTAGGTTGCTTAGTATTAAATCAGATTATAACATATCTCAAGGAGGCATGGATGAGATCATTGGGCAAAAAAGTTGGTTTCATTTTTAGGGCTATCTTCAGAAAGTATTCACTGTTGTAAAAAAGGTTGCATGTTATACTACAAAGAAAACAAAGATAAGCAATTTTGTACGTTTTGCGGTGAGGCTCGCTACAAGCCAGTCAAAAATGCTAAACAGAAACAGGTCCCAGTAAAAGCGATGCATTACTTACCTCTTATACCAAGGTTAAAGAGGTTGTATGCATCAATGAGTTCTGCTCCTCATATGAGATGGCATCATGAACGTAAACGACAATCTGGTATTCTATGCCATCCGTCTGATGGAGAAGCATGGAAGCATTTCGATAGAGTGTATCCTGAATTTGCAAGTGAACCTAGAAACATCAGGTTGGGTTTAAGTTCTGATGGGTTTACTTCGTTTGCTGTCTCTGCTGCACCATATTCTTGCTGGCCTGTATTCGTCACACCGTATAATCTACCCCCAGAAATGTGTATGACAAGTCCATATATTTTCCTGACTTGTATTATCCCTGGTCCTAGTAACCCAAAAAGCTCTATTGATGTATTCTTGCAGCCTTTGATTGATGAGTTACAAATATTGTGGCGTGATGGTGTTGTAACATATGATTGTTCCTTGAAACAAAACTTTAGATTGCATGCTTGTTTGATGTGGACAATTAATGATTTCCCTGTATATGGCATGTTGTCTGGTTGGTCCACTGCTGGTAAGCTATTTTGTCCTATTTGTATGGAAGATACAAAAGCATTTTATTTGAAACATGGGCGTAAGCACACATGGTTCGACTGTCAGCGCCAGTTTCTGCCAGATGACCATCCATTTAGGAGAAACACTAGTGCATTCATGAAGAACAAGGAGGATTTTGATGATCCTCCACAGAGGTTGACGGGCCATGAAGTTTGGTCCCGGGTTCAGGGGTATCCCAAGGCAACGGAGCAGCAACCATTGCCTAGAATAGCAGGTTTTGGTGTTACACATAATTGGACAAAGCAGAGCATATTTTGGGAACTTCCTTATTGGAAGGACAACCTTCTTAGGCATAATCTTGATCCAATGCATATTGAAAAAAACTTTTTTGATGCTGTCTTTAACACTGTGATGGATGTCAATAACAAAACAAAGGACAACTTGAAGGCAAGGTTAGATGTTCAAGCATATTGTCGGCGACCTGAATTGCACCTACAATCAGATGGGGTTAAGGTGCGCAAGCCATCAGCGAACTACACTTTTGACTTGGAGGAGAGAAGAATGATTTGTGAGTGGATACAGAATATTAAGTTTCCTGATGGTTGCGCATCGAATATATCCACATGTGTCGACATGACAGAAGGTAAGCTTACGGCAATGAAAAGCCATGACTGTCATGTTTTCATGGAAAATTTGTTGCCAATTGCGTTCAATGGCTTGCCTGATACAATTTGGAAACCACTCACTGAAATGAGTGTGTTTTTCAAGGACTTGTGTTCTAGTACATTGAGGGAAGAAAATCTACAATTGATGGAAAGTAATATTCATGTGATCTCTACTAAATTGACCAAGATATTTCCCCCTGGTTTCTTCAATGTTATGGAACATCTGCCTATGCACCTTGTTGAAGAAGCAAGACTTAGAGGCCCGGTTCAGGGAAGGTGGATGTATCCTACTGAAAGGTAATGCATATCAAAGATTTCCTCCTATATTTAATATTTTTTAATTCATTATTAAATTATATGGCTATCTATGTTATACAGGACTATTGGCAAATGTAAGCGGACTGCAAAAAATAGGAATAGAATTGAGGGGTCGATATGTGAGGCTTATCTTGTTAGGGAAACGTCGCATTTCTGTTCTTATTATTTTGGGGCCGAAGTACCTTCTCTAAGTCGCAGGCCTAACCGACATGATGATGGTGGAAGCGACAATTCACTGTGTCCTCATTTTTCCATATTCAATCATCCCGGCTGAGGATCAGAAAAAGGTTGCACAAAACCATTCAGCGACATCGATAGACAAGTTGCTACGACACATGTACTGCTGAATTGCCCAGAAGTGCAACCTTTTTATAGGTATTTGTCACTTTCTACATACAAAAAAAAAGGTTAATAAATATATTAATTTTTACATCCTGAATATTGTTGTTGTGCATAGCAGTTTATTTGTCACTACCTTTGGGCACGATGCTGTGACGGCCAAATTTTCAGAGTGGTTTAGAGAATACGTAAGCAATTTAGTGGCACATATCCCGTTGGTGAATACTATACGCAAGTATGTTTTAACTTATAAATTTAATTGTATGCATGTTAGGTGCACAATCCTGAAAACGACGTCAATCATCCACTGTTTTGTGATTTATCATTGGGCCCTATTTATAAGTACAGACAAATGTCTAAGTACTTCATCAATGGCTATAAGTTTCATACTGAAGAATGGTCCATGGGGAAGAAAACATATAACTGCGGAGTGTGGGTGAATGCAGGCACTGGTGATGGAGAGTTTGACTATTATGGTGTAATACATGAAATATTAGAGCTAGAGTTTAATGGTCATCCAAGGAAAAAGTTGGTGCTCTTTTGGTGTAAGTGGTTTGATCCAACACCACTTCGGGGTACAAAGGTGCATCCAGTATATAAAATAGTTGAAATCAATCACAAAAGAACGTATGCACATTATGATCCATTTATCATTGCTTAAAATGTGAAACAAGTGTACTACGTTCCTTATCCAAAGTGCAAAAATAAACTGAAGAACAAGGCAAAAGCAAATTGGTGGGTTGTTTTGAAAGCCAAACCGGTTGGAAGAATTGAGGTTGATGATGCATTAGATGAAGCATACCAAAATGACATTTCAACTGTTCAAGAAATTGTAGATGAAGAATTACCCGACGAGTTGCATTAGGGTGTGGATTATTTTGAAGAATTTGATATGTCGGTACTTAATCAAACCATGGAAACGTCGCTGGGAAATGAAGAAGGGGAGTACATAGATGAAAATGATACCTCTGAGGATGAATTGCTTGATGAACTAGAAGGAAGCGATGATGATTGATGTTAGTAGTTGAATATTTGTGCGTTATATTGGTTGTTTGTGGTATTTTTATCTAATATTTTGCGTAATATTTTTTTAATTAACGATGATACACTTTATTAAATATCTAATTCTATTGAATTTAATATTAATTTACAGATATGGAATCTCGAGGTAGGAAAGGACCTAGGACCCGTGGTGGCCATACTTCCACAGGTCATACTACTTCTCCGCTTCCGGCATTGACCCCTACCTCTGCCTTGCTCTCACAGTTAGGTAATTATCCGCCTACATTGTTTGCTGGTCTCCCTAGTACCCCACTATTCCATCAGCCACAGGCCCCTAGTATATCTGCACAGACCATGCCACATACGGGGCCACATTATCAGTTTGGCCAGCCTGCTGGTCCCTCTTTCCATTCCATGCCTACAGTAGGCACATCCCCTCAGTCTGTGCATGTACGGGCCCCTACATTTCAGCCATTCGGCGCACCGGGCCCTTCACAGCTGATGATGATACCTACTAGTATGCATCCACATAGTTTGCCATCTGCTACACCTTCCATTTCGAGTACTGTTCCATCTGCATCATCATTGGCATGCCCCAGTTCGAGTACACCCGTACCAGAGACTCAGCCAGGGTCCTCTCCATCTATCACCACTACAGCGCGAAAGGGTAGGAAAAAGTGTACTAGCGCTACAGTTCAGTTGCCTGGTGGTATTGGATCTCTCGATGAGTCTGGGAGGTTGATTATTATGCCTGACAGCAAAGAAGGGTAAGATTTATTCATTAACCTTTAAATTATAAACTTTTGAATTGAATGCAATATATATTTATCAACATAATTTTGTATGTTAAATTTAATGCAGGTTTCTTCCATCGGACAAGGCAGTGAAACTTGTTGTTGAATCTATGATACCACACTTTACTGATTGTTGGCCGACCTGGGGAAAGGTGCCAGTACCTGTTAGAAACCGCATGTTTCAAGCTTTTACGGTATTAACTATACTTATGAAGCTTTTGTCATTTGATTATTATATGTGTGTTATTAGTTTTCACTTATTATATTGTTATTGTTTCAGCACAAGTGTTCGTGGGATGCTATATGATGATGAAGTACGAGCAGTTTTTGAGAAAAAGGCGGCTAAAAGGCTAAGTGATTCCTTGTCAAAATACAGGTAAAAGGGTAAAGTTCCCAAATGGATTTATCAACAGAATTGGGATAAACTCAAAATTTATTGGGAAACACCTGAATTCTTAGCCCAGACCGAGCAGGCTAAGAAAAATAGAGCATCCGCAAAGGGAGGATCGAAGCACACTTGTGGTTCAGTTAGTTTGGCAACCCATCGGGCACGATATGTAAGTCAATCTAATTTTTATTTAAATTAAAAACTTAACACCATTTTGATTTAGCATTAACACATTTGCATTATGTAGGAAGCGGTACATGGAAAAGTTAGTGATTATGAATTTTTCCGTTTGTTCAATTATTTATATGACGAACAAGAAAATGAGGTGGGATGGGTCGAGCCACATGCACAACAACTAGAGGTGAGATATCATAAATAATTTTATTTTTTTTTAAATTATTCTTTAATTAATTATTCTAATCGCGTCGTGTGTTTTAGGAAAACTACAAAGCTTTACACCAACAATGGCTTGAGAGCCAAGGGTCACAAGTCGATGAAGGCTCTCCTAAACCCACCCAGGATGAAGAAAATGCAATGTTTGTTCAGGCGGGTGGTGGCTATACTAGCAAAAATCGAGCCTATGGCCTTGGTCCTTCGAGGTACAAGAAGCCTTCTCGTGTAGGTATTGTCAATGCTAATTGTTTTTCTTCTTCTTCACATGCACCACAAGCTGCGGATGATGAGTTGCGCACTAGATTGGCGGAAATGGAGCAAAGGCTACTAGATAGTGAAAGGCAACGGTTGGAAGACCGTGAGAATGTGAAGAAATTACAGGAAATTGTGGCAAAGATTTGGAGAGATAAGGAGCAAGGAAGTGGCTCCTCCCAAGGGGCGGATTAGTACTCTCATGGTTTATTAAGTTGTGAACATGTTACTAATTAAATACTTTAGTTTTTATTTGTGTTTGAATGCTTAATGATGAAACAATATGTATGTTGAATTGTTTTATTGGCCGTGGTGGCTTTGTTTTATGTTAAACAGGTATTTTATGTTAAACAGGTTGTTTTTGGTTTTTGGTTGCTTTGTACCAAATTTCTAATATTTTTATTTAGCAGGATTTATATAGTTAGAGACCAACCAAAAAAAATTAAATTATTTTAATAGAGAGGGAATTCCGTCTCTAAACAACAAAAATAATTTTTAAATTTTTTACTAGAGAGGGAATTCCGTCTCTAAGCAATAAAAATAATATATATAATTTATGTTGGAGAGGGAATTCCCTCTCCAAATGCAAAAGTTAGTGCGCACTGACACAGTCTTGGAGACGGAATGGTGTCAGTGTGTCAGCTACTTTTGCATTTGGCGACGGAATTCCGTCTCCAAACACCTTTTAGAGAGGGAATTCCGTCTCCAAACTGTGACGCAAATCAATTAATTTCTAGTAGTGTTTATTTGGCTGTGATTTGTCATTTTTTTTATAAAAAAAAATAACCAGTGCAGAATGTTTGAAAATTATTGATGGAATATCGTTTTATCTTGTTTGGAATGAAACTGGAAACTTACTTTTGTTCCTTGAAAATTTGTCTTTCGTAAAACTTTGGCCTGAAGTAAGTAGGCTTATCACTTAATAAAAGGGAAAGAATTCTCGAAAACTCCCGAAGCACTCGTGCAAGTGCTTTGTAATTCCATCAGGTCCATCCAAACAAATGATGGCTTATTTTGATTCTTCTCTTTATTTGTTTTCCCAAGAAGTTTCTTTTAATTGTTTATAGTTAAGTTGTTGGAATGCTACAACTAAATTTAAGAGACTACTGGGTCAAAACTATAGAACGTTAGCAAATTTCCATGCGGGAAATAGTGCTGAAGTTATCAGAATAAATTATGTTCTGCCGCTCACTATGAATATGGCACTTATGTTAGAAAAGTTTCTGAAGGAAATAGTTCCTCTTCTGTTATGAGTTTTTTTATAGAGTTAATTATGGTTTGATTTTTATCAATAAATGGGATAGTAAAACAGTCAATAGTCCTCCCAAAACTGTAAAAGAGTTTACTGTCTTCGGGGAATTAGAGATAATGTTACGACATTAAGTCTCAAACGGCATGAAGACTTGAAGAAATTTAGTCTTCTTCTCAACCTCAAACTGCCCAAAACTTTAACGATAAGTGACTTGCAAAGTGAAAGGAGGACTTTCATAGTTTGATAAAATCCACACCTTTAAAATCATGAATAATTTCAAACTATTCCATATGTACAAGAATTCTATTAGAATTCCTATTCCAAACGGCTGTCAGTTGTGATGTCTGAAAATGTATTGCATTGTTGTTGGAATAATTTTAGTAGGAATAATGTTTGTACCAAATTGCTTTATTTTTAAAGCTTTGATAATGTCATAACTGTGAGGACATGAAACTTGGGTTGAAACAAGATTTGACCGATATGCATTATTTATGCAAGTTTTATATGGTAAATCATTATTGTCCCAATTCTTGTATAGACATATGGAATAGTATTGAGGGGACTTGTTTTCTTTTCTTGGGTTGAAAACAAAAGGAATTTTACAAGTAGAATAGTTGGTCGCAGAAACTTGTACTTGTAAGTTGTAAAGGAAAGAAAGATGAAAGTAGCATATTCACAATGTGTTTGTGGAATGAAACCCATGTTGGCTTCATTGCAGATTTCATACTTTTTCCATTGCTTGGGGTTCTGTTAAAATAAAAAGAAGGCATCAGTGGAGCCATTTTAAACTTTAAGGCAGTGAACCAAATAAAGAACTTAATGGAAGTTCTTTACAACACAACGCAAAAGTAACTTCCTACAAAAAGAGACTTTGTTACCTCTGTGATTTGTATGCAGAGAAGGACTCCTATATCTGTTTTTTCTTTTTTTTCTTTCCTGCTTCATGCTATTGTCGTCATTGCATACTTCTATATTTTGTTATAGAACTGGTGGTATTGTTTTTCTGCGAAGACCACATTAGTGGCTTGATCTCATAGTGGGCATCTCGGATGTTGGTCATATATAGGAAGTGATCAACTTCCTTTCTGATACGAACATATTTTTTACTCATGGGAATAAATTAGTTATTGGTTCGTATAAGGTCATACAAGCATTGTCTTCCAATAAATTTTCTGTTGGAAATGCTAAGGCGCATTTAATATGAATTTTTGTTGGTGTGACATTATCTTCATATAGATATGTGTCCATTGATGAATATTAGATCAATGACTTCTATGCCATTATTTCTTGTTGAAATATTTCTATACATTTTACAAAATCAATGCTTGTTTAGTCTTGAATTTAAGTAATTTAAGACGAGTTTTCCTTGGAAAAATAATTATGTTAGATTTATGACATATTAGAAAGCGGATGATGATTGGGAACATAGTGAACTTTCAATTCCAGATCTAATATGAAATAAATATTAACATAGTTAGATTATTTTAAGTATTAGTAAGTATATGAATTTTTAGGCTCTAAATAAGTACATAGATGTTTTGCAATAGTTAATACTTAGTTATATCAATATGTGAACTGCTATGAGAATATTGTCCCGAGCATAACAAAAGTGTTAACTGTGACAATAAAAATTCAGTATGTCCTAAAAAGAGCAAGAGGCTCTTGAAACTCTAGATATGTCTGTGACGTCTCCTGAAAGTGACTTTACATTCCATTGTAGCTAGTACACCAGACATCTATGATCCAAATTATGAAATTGTTCTAAGTTAGTTACTTATATTCCATATAAGTTGTGGATAGATGAAATCTAATTTTTTCTACTATTGGATTTGTGTTGCTACTGTACATTAAATTTTTCCCACATGGAAAACTAGTTCCAAGGGGAAGGATGTGTATCTTTCTATGATACTCCATGAAGTCTGACATTTTATGAACATTATGTTCAAAAGTGAACAAGACAGTAGTGGTACTGTAACTAAATTTGAATCACTATGTTACATTCTTAGTGAATGTTTTTTCTAAGTAGGGTGAGATAAGTCAAGACTTGTCTATTTTTAAAACTGTGGACTAGATTGCTTCCGCTATTAACACTAAATGGATTCAAGTGGAGTCATATTTGGTGATAATGGATATGTTCCGACTAACACTAAAATGACTAAAAGTATCCATTTAATATTGTTTGTCCCAGTAGGAGTAACTATCAATTAATAAATCAATGTTATCAATCTCAACCTCGACGAATGAGTCATCTACATATTCCCATCATCGATTTGAGATCGAAGGGGAAGCATATATAGTTACTCCACTAGATGAATAAGAGCAACGAAAGATAAATGAGGCTCTTAGCTACCCTGCTAAGGATAAGTAGTTTAAGCAAGGGAAGATGAAACAGAGTTATTGAAACCAAACCAAGAGTTGGGATCGGTTGATCTACCTTCAAGCCTAACACCATTGAGAATAAGTGAGTTCTCGGAATATGCGTAAGGTTTATTGTAGTATCAAATAAAAATATGGGTTAATTCTTGAAATTAAGATTTCAAGAGATCGTTCAAAGAGCTTGTTGTCTCTTTAAGAAAAATCTACTTGAACTATTTAATATGCAATAGTACAAACCCATTAATACTTCTATTTCTAGAGGCGAAGTTTCAAGTGGGAGGATGTGTCCTCGTGAATCCACAAAAAATATGATTTGTCTCATGAAGCTTGATATCTATTATTCTAGCTAGCAGATCTCAATCTAACTTAGAAAAGGAATACTGAAAAGCAGTTAAAGGATATTGAGGTATCTCAAAGGCACATGTGATTATCCTTGTAATGTAAATGAAAGGATCTACAACTCAAAGGCCATACTTATGATGATTGAGAAGGAGATTTAGATGTGAGAAAATCTAAATCTGAGTATGTCCTTCTTTGCTAAACAATAGCGATGTGTATATTGTTTGTGTAGCAAGAAACAATCATCAGCCTTATTTATAAAGTAAGCTGAATTTCTAGCGCTTTCAGCAATTGTGCAGAGCTGTTTGGCTTAAACGACTTTATGATAATTTGGTTTTGTTTGATAGTGCTATTGAATTAGTGACAATCAAGTGTGATAGTCAAGTCTCAATAGTTTACACAAAAAGGTCACAAGTGTCATTGAAAGACAACATATAACTTGGACACTTGAGGTCCCTTGCCCAACTTGAAGACTTGAAGTCACCTTCTCAAGAGTTTCAATCTTTTGGCCCATGATATCCATTTTGGTAAGGATACTAGCCAAAGAATTCTTCACAAAATCTTCACCTTCGTTGGCTATTGTACCTACAAAAGAAAAAACGTTAGTAAAATCACCTCACTCACTCCCTCACTTGTGTTTCACTCGGTTCACTCGTATAGTGGTGGTGGATATTTCACTCGAACTTGACTTCTATAGCTTCAAATAGTTGAACAACAATCTACAACTCAATCACTCAAACCACAAGTCAAGTGTACTCCAGGGTGAGTGGAGTTAATGTGACTCAATAAACGATAAGCACTTTAAAGTAACGACTTGAGTCAAAAGATTCTACGATTCTTCTTGGAGTTCTACTCTCCAACTAAGGTACGAATTACCTAAAAGCAAAAAAGGACTAGTGCTAATTAAGTAGGGAAGTTACTTAGATAAGCACTAGTTAGAGGTTAAGCAAAAAAGAAATGGGAAAACCTAGGAAAAACTACCCGTTCCCACACCTTCAGGCCTAGGCGGAGTGCCCAATGGGTGGGCTGAGCGCCCTGGGCGGAGCGCATGCTCCAACAACCAGTGGGGGGGAGGGGCAGGCGGAGCGTCTGGGCTTTGGGCGGAGCGCCTGAAGCTCGGGCCCTTGCTCTTCCAACTCCGATTTCCTTCGATTTCAACGTAATTTTTTGTCCGATTCCACCATATTTTGCACAAATCCAAGGTACCCAAAGTTGTATATTGATATAATCTTCAAACCCCAATGATTTTAACCCCCAAACAACCAACAATCAAAGCACAATTATGATTCGAAGTTTCAAGTTGGGGTTTCAAAAAGGGTTTCAAAGTGGATTTCGATTCTTCAAAGTTGATGTTATACAACTCCAAATCACACAAAATTTATTTCATTTTGCTCGTTTTTCAATGTAGAACAAACCTCGATAATCAATTTCACAATCAACAATCATCCAACCCATGAATCGACCACAAATCATCAAGAACAAGGGTTTAAGAAGGGTTTAACAATTTTGGGGTTTTCAAAATTCAAATTTCGTAATTCCAATCCAAACCACGTGTTTTTGGAATCAAAACATCGGGTTTTCAACAAGGATCAATATTCCATAACACCCATAACAAGAATCGAACACACCAAAAAGTTATGACCAATTTATTTTTGAATGTTTTCAACTTTTCTATTTTTTTGTATTTTTCTTCTTTCAATAACTTCAACAACAAGAAACCTAAAAGAAACTAACGTAGGCACGAAGAATCAAGGGTCGGGGGTTTATAGAAACAAAACCCGAGCCTTGCTCTGATACCTAACTGATGCAGGGAATAACGCGGAAAGTAAAGATACGATAAAAACGAGACGTGACTCGAACAACTAACCCAAGTAGCACCGAAGAACTAGTTTCGATACACCCCGGGAGATCGTCAAGGAACACCTACATTAAGCAACTACCCTCGAGTCAACAAGAACCCGCAAGTAGAATGATCGGGGAGGGGTTGATATTAAACTAGAATCCACTAGTAGAAGACAAGTCCCAAACATGGTTGGTCCTTTAACCAAAGAGTTCAACTCTTACAAAATTCATCTTTAGTAAAAAAAACAAGCTAAGTAATGAAAGAGGCTACGCTAAGCTATTTATAGAGGTTTCTAGGCATTAAGTAAAAGGTCTAAAATGCCCACATATTAGGCTTTAAGTTAAAAGACCACGTAGGGTCAAAATAATCTTAACACACTTAAATTATCGCCTCTCAGTATCTTGGGTAGAGCGCCCGCTAATTTGAGCAGTGGAGGGGGCTGGGCGGAGCACCCCCTGGGTGGGCAGAGCGCCTGGCCCCTGTGGCTTCTGGACGGTGCGCCTAGAGCTCAGGCGGGGCGCCTGGGGCACCTGGCTGCTCCATGCTTGGCGCTTGTGCCTTGATCATCCGGAATGGCTCCCCTTCGCTTCCATCTTCTAGGCCCCTCCTCTCCAAGTATAAATGTACTTCTTGAACCTTCTTGGCTTGACTCCGAGTGAAAGGTCGAGTGACGGATTGCCCAGCATCAATCTGCTACGAAGTCAGCCAAGACTTGGGATTTGATGGCTGTTCGGGGTTGATAAGTGATGTCATACTCGCTCAATTCTACTGCCCACTTTGACAACCTCCCCGATAACTCAGTTTATGCAATATACTTCTCAAAGGAAAAGTTGAAACTACCGCTATTGGGTGACATTGGAAATAAGGTCGTAGTTTCCGAGCAGTAAAAATTAAAGCAAGTGCTAATTTTTCCAAGTGAGGGTACCTGGTCTCAGCATCGAAGAGTGTCTTGCTCACATAATAGATGGGTTGTTGCTTGCCATCTTCTTCCCAAACCAGCACAACGCTGACTGACACCTCGAATACCGCCAAGTACACCAGCAAAGTTTCACCATCTTTTGGCTTGGTGAGCAACGACTCGTTAGCTAGATAGCATTTCAATTCTCTCAACGCTTCTTTACACTCTGGTGTCCACTCGAAGTGATTGTTCTTCCTCAATACAGAGAAGAATTTGTGGCATTGCTCTGAGGACCTTCAGATGAAGCGACTCAAGGCAACGATTCGGCCAGTTAAGCGCTGGACTTCCTTGACCTCGGTCAACTCTTTGGGGATCTCCTTGATAGCCTTGATCTTATCTGGGTTGGCTTTGATTCCTCGTTCCGAGACAATGAATCCCAAGAATTTTCCTGACCCTATGCCGAAGGCACACTTCTCAGGGTTTAATTTCATGTCATATTGCCTCAGAACAGCAAAAGCTTCCCTCAAATGACTCAGATGATCCTCCATTCGAATTGACTTGATAAGCATGTCATCTACGTAGACTCCCATAGATTTTCCAATATACTCCTTGAACACGCGACACACTAGTCTCTGGTATGTCGCCCCAGCATTTTTCAAACCGAAGGGCATCACTTTATAGCAAAAGGTACCTCAGTCAGTGATGAACGAGGTTTTCTCTTCGTCCTTCGGATCCATGAGGATTTGGTTGTAGACCGAATAAGCATCCAAGAAGGTTAATAGTTTGTGTCCAGCCGTGGAGTCTATTAACCTATCTATTTGTGGCAATGGGTAGGAGTCTTTGGGGCAAGCCTTGTTTAGATCAGTGTAGTCTATGCATATTCTCACCTTGCCATTTTTCTTAGGCACGACGACCACATTAGCCAGCCATTCGGGGTACTTCACCTCCCTTATGAAACCATTCTCTTGCAGCTTTGTGGTTTCATCTTCGATTGCTTTCTTTTTAACCCCGGCGTGAGGTCTTTTCTTCTGCTTCACTGGGGGGAATTTTGCGTCTACGTTTAGCTTGTGGGTCATGATCTCCGGATCGATGCCAATCATGTCCGAATGGGACCAAGCAAAGCAATCGTGGTTGGACTTTAAGACTTCAATTATTGCTTTCTTCGACACTAGGTCCAACTCCGAGCCGACAAATACCTTCCTTTCGGGAGAATCTTTCAATAAGGTGAAAGATTCCAACTCCTCCATAGTTGAGTCCTCGGCTTTTTGCTTCTGAGGCTCTTGAATGCACACCGGGATCTTTTCAGTTTCTCCTCGGAGGTCCTCCTCGCTTGACCCCGGTTGCGTTAGTTGCTATTGTTTTGGACCAGTCGGGGCGACTCCACTTTTCAATGCAACCTAGTAGCACTCTCTTGCTACTCGTTTCTCTCCCTTTATTGATCGAACCCCCCAAGGTGTAGGGAACTTGATCACTTGATGAAGAGTGGATGGGACAGCCTCCATGGAGTGGATCCATGGTCTGCCGAGGATCACATTGTATGCTATGTCCTCGGGCAACACTTGAAATAGTGTTTCCTTGCTAACTCCTTCAGCAAACATTTTGAGTGTGATTTCACCCAAAGTTTTTTCCGTGGAGTTGTTGAAACCAGTCAGCACTGTTGCCTTAGGGATGACTTCCCCTTTAAGCCACATCTTCTTAATGGCCCCGTAGCTAATTATGTTGACCGAGCTACTGGGGTCAATCAAAACTCGCTTGATATCTGAGTCATTGATTCGCAGCATGATGACCAAGGCATCGTGATGGGGGAACATTATCCCATCACAATCGTCATCATCAAATACTATTTCTTTACCCGAGCCTCCCACTCGAGTTCTCTTTTCCATTGTGATCGAAAGCTTGGCGAATTTCTTTGCAGCTGCGAAATTCACCCCATTCACCTCTGACCCCCCGGTGATAACGTTTACAACTCTCTCAGGAGGTGGTGCCCGAGGTGGCTGTCCATCACCTCGGTTCTTGGTGTAGTTGTCTTTTCCCTTTTCGGTAAGGAATTCGGCCAACACACCCTTCTTGATAAGACCCAAATAGGCGGAAGCGACAAACTAAGATACAGAAGCAATAATCAAAAGATAGCAAGAAAGTAAAGGATGGGGGAGAATAGAAATAGAAGAAAGAGAACGAATCAAACTAACAAATAGATTGATTCAAAAAGGAGAAGAGACTTGAACCATTAAACGGGAGTCACACTAGCGGTGATCCACCATGGATTCAACGTAAGAGATACATGAAGTCAACGCTTCAACAAGAATGGCCAAGCCTATTCTATCTTCTCAATTCTATCTTCAAAACTAGCTAGCTAAATAAAATGACTAAGTGTGGTATTTATAGGTGTTCCACACTCCTAATGTAATGTCTAAAACACCCCCCAAAGTGGGTTAAAACAAATAAAGCCACGCAGGGCTATAGTTGGAAGTTCATGCAAAAAGTAGTAAAAATCCCGCATGCTGTCACAGGGGAAGGCGCTCCGCCTCCATGCTGAGGCGCTCCGCCTCTATTCTGAGGCGCTCCGCCTTCTCCTGATCAACTCTCTGGATTTTGGTAGGCGCTCCGCCTCATCTGTGAGGCGCTCCGCCTCATCCTGGAGCTTGTGCAAGAGGCTCAAAATGAGCTTGGGGTGGATCCCCTTGGAGCCCAAGTGGTCCTCCATCCATGGTGCTCAAAAGCATGATCTTCAAGTTGCTTCAGGAGGCCTTGACGGTACTCCTTGTGCTCTCAAGCTTGGCTCTTGATGGTTGGCGCTTTGGCTCCAATTTGAGGCTTATCATCCTCCCCTTCTTGAAAGGATTTCGTCCTCGAAATCAAACCATCAAGCCTACATTCAAAACAAGCACAACAAAGCTTCCCACTACAAGAGTAGGTTAGTGGCAAAAGTGTGGGAAAACACACTCTTGTGATAGAGCCAAGCATCAATACCAATGAAAAAGCTCATGTCTCCCAAGGAAACGACAAGTACTTGACTCACAAAGAAAGTGCACCCAACACAAGAACAAACAAAGAGATCAATAGGACATGGAACATGCAAGATATAGGAATCCCTATGACCCCTAAGCTTTTGAGCAACACACGAAGCCTTCAAATCAATATTATCACAATGTAACACATCGGCTTTGGCATGCTCAACACCCAAGGTGTGATCAACATGTGGGATGGAGTAAACAAAATAGTTCAATTGGCAACTAACATCAAATACTCCACTCCCCTTCTTGGAAACACTCTTACACTTACCAAGAGTGACTTCCTCTCCTCCAATTTCAACTCCAAGACAATCTTCCTTACTAGACAAACTCCAAAGGAAGGTCTCCAAAATTGGCCCTTCATCATTATAGTCCACACAATGAAGGTTAGGACTACTAGAAGATGGTTCAACACAACGAAAATCAAGACCACTCATCCCACTTGGAGCTCCAAACAATGGATCGTCCATAGAGTCTAACCTTTCAAACCATGGAGGTTTTATGTGACTACCAACCCTAGTCCGATACAATTCGCTATCACAAATAAGATCATCTTCACATAATGGAAATGTAAAAGCATGCACCTCGAATTCATGGTTACACCAACGTATGGTATCAAGACTAGGTTCTTCACTATTACCCGAGGAGTCATCGAAAACAATTCGATCCATCACACACTCTAGAGACTCCTCAAGGTCACAACCATCCTTACTACGACACATAAGTCAGCAATTCATCAAGGGTAAGAATAGGGCATTCATTCAACTCATCTTCCCCTTTATCAAATATAGGTGGGGTGTCATAACAAGGGTCACAAATAGGGTCAACTACACAATCTTCACTAGAGAGAGGTTCAATGAATATCGAGCTCACATCATGACGTGGCTTATCACACCTCTCAACTAATGGTTCACAATCACACACAAGTTGACCATTTGACTCTACACTAGTTGCAAACACATTGTAATCATACAAATCATCAACTAGTGTTGAGTTAGCACAAACACTACCGTGAGACAAGGAAGTAACATGTTCAAGGGAAGAACTATCACTTACCTTTGAGTGGCCATCTTTCTCACTCAATGCATTTGAAGTGTCATGAATTTTCTCTTCACCTTGAGGCTCTCATTGAAGAGTTTCTTCACCTTGTCTATCCTTCTTGGGACATGATTGAGGCTCCATTGCTTTGCCTCCAAGAGTACCTACACAAGCATTCACAAAAGTAGGAGAAAAAGATAAAGGGTTAAGGTTAGAATAAGGGGTGTCCTCACTCTTTTTTCCCTCTTTCTTTTCTCTCATTTTCTTTTCAAGGTTAGGTGTAGATTCGAGTGGTGACATCCCACTCACATCACTCAACACATCCTCTCCTTTTTTCACTCGAGGAATGTCACCGGTCACTCCCTTACTCCTCTCAATCTTTTGTCTCTCAAATTCGGGTGAGTTGGGACGAGGCCCAAGAATACCCATAGCCGGAGTAGGTGGACTTTTAACATCAACCCGGAATCTAGGACTAAGAGACTCATCACTTGAGATCTCTTTCTTCTTTGTTGGTGAACCACTTGGCTTTGGAGCTTGTGGTTTGGGGTTCACCTTGTTGACAATTATCAACTCTTTTCTTGCACTAGTCCCACCATTGCTTGTGATTGTAGAACTTCTTGTTTGCACTTTTTCGAGCATAGGATGAGGTTCTTGCTCCTTTCCCTCTTGCATAGGCCTAGAAGGTACACTAGGAGGTGACTTGATCTTTACCCCAATAGGCTCAAAGTCATAAATCCTTGGGCCTTGGCCGAGATAATACTTATCATTCACATTACTATATCGCACCTTCTTGCTTGGCAACCATGACTCACCTAACCACACATGACAATGTTGCATGGGGTACACATGACACCACATATAACCCCAATAACCTCTATGAGATATGCACACCCGAGCTTGCTTGGAAACCCATACTCCGTAGTAGTCATAAGGATACTCTAGGGCATAGCAAGGTAGCCTTAGCTCATCAACTACCGAGGTACTAATACAATTGGTATCGGTGTCACCAATCTTGAGATAGTACCCCCCGTTACCTTCCACCTCAACAAGGAACCTCCTTAGACCCAAGTGTAGTATAGGATTATTCAAGTACAATCTTGGGACTTCAAGATATCCATCACTATCAAATCGAAGCTTCCTCAACCCACTTCTCCTAGCTACACCACTAGGACAACTTCCACTTCCCGTCACTCTTCTAACATTAGAAGTGTTGTTGAAAGTCGGGGAAGGAGTACCACTATGGAACCCATAATTGCCTCTTGCCTTGGTTCCATAGCCCATAGCACCACTCCTACCACTCCTACTAGAGCAATGTACTCCGACCACGGTAAGAGCAACATTTCTCATTCCACCCTTCACATGGGAACTAGAAGATGCAAACCTCCCATTTCCCATGGAACAACCACCACCTCCTCCCATACTAATGGAAGGTCCTCTACTACTCCCTTGCACACCACAAGCAACACCAAGAGAAGATGCAAATGAACAATTCTAATAATCAACCTCATCATCAATTCTCTCTACGTCACTATCATCATGCACAAATTCATCACAAGAGGAGTAAGTAGGATCGTCATACCTTGAAGCGTCACTATCTTCATATTCTTGACTTGGAGCATAAGATTCTTCACATTCGTCTTCGCAAGCCCCATAGTCTTCTTCATCTTCATAATCAACATAGTGACCCGCTTCATCATCATATGAGCCTTGGTTCCCTGAATCGTCATAGCAATACCCATCATCACCATCATAGGAACCATAGTCTACGTCATCTCCGCATGAGTCATACCCTCCACAATCGTCATCCGAAGCCATAGTCGTAACCCAAGAGTATAGGACCTCACAAATTCACTCTCTCACGTGTATCACTAAAAAGATGTCACTCAATTTTCTTTCCACTCGTGTATACACTCAAGGTCGTTGGCTTTTGTGACCACACTCTATTGTTCTTACCACTCAAGCCTTTTTCCACTCAAGACCTTCTTGTCTCTTAGTAATCACAATGGCAAGATCAATCAACTAATGCACCCAAGTAATGGTTCGGAATTGAGTTTAAGTGACTCGATGTACGAAAGCTATTTAAATGCGCACTTGAAGCAAGCAAATTCTACGACTTTAAGTAAAGATGTCCGGACTCACAACACCCTAAAGGATCAAAGATTAGTGTTAATAAAGTAGGACTAATACCCTAGAAACACTAACCAAGAAGTAAGGAAGCAAGGAACAAGCAAAATCCTACAAGAAAACTACCCGAAAAATGCTTCAGGAAGTAGGCGCTCCGCCTCAGCAGAGTAGGCGGCCGCCTAGGCAAAGTACCAGTGGGGAGGCGCCCGCCTCTTTAGGGGAGGCGCTCCGTCCAGAGAGCTAAAAAAATGAGGCGCTCCGCCTCCTGCAACTTTCAGCACAGTTCAACAACGTGTTCAACAACGTGTTTTCTCACGTTGTTTTAGCAATCCAAATGTATCCAAACGTTGTCCCAATCACTAAGATCAAACCTCAATGATTTTTAACAAACCCCAATCAAAAACAACGAATTCACCATGTTCATCTTCTTCAAAACTAGGGTTTCAACTTTTTCAATTTTTCAAGGGTTTCAAATTTTCAATTCATGGGATACAACTCCAAATCATGTGTGTTGGGTACCAAAATAATGGGTTTCCAATAAGGAACAAACCCCAATATCAATCACAACACGAATCATCAAATCCAAGAATCCACAATCAAATTTTTGGTGTTTTTTCAACTTTTCTATTTTTTTGTGTTTTTCTTCTTTTCTTCAAGAGCAAGAACAACAATAACATAAAACTAAACTAAAGATAGGATGAACAAGGATCGAGGGTTTGTAAGAACAAATCCCGAGCCTTGATCTGATACCAAACTGATAAGACCCAAATAGGCGGAAGCGACAAACTAAGATACGGAAGTAATAATCAAAAGATAGCAAGAAAGTAAGGGATGGGGGAGAATAGAAATAGAAGAAAGAGAATGAATCAAACTAACAAATCGATTGATTCAAAAGGGAGAAGAGACTTGAACCATTAAACGGGAGTCACACTAGTGGTGATCCACCATGGATTCAACGTAAGAGATACATGAAGTCAACGCTTTAACAAGAATGGCCAAGCCTATTCTATCTTCTCAATTCTATCTTCAAAACTAGCTAGCTAAATAAAATGACTAAGTGTGGTATTTATAGGTGTTCCACACTCCTAATGTAATGTCTAAAACACCCCCCAAAGTGGGTTAAAACAAATAAAGCCACGCAGGGCTATAGTTGGAAGTTCATGCAAAAAGTAGTAAAAATCCAGCATGCTGTCACAGGGGGAGGCGCTCCGCCTCCATGATGAGGCGCTCCGCCTCCATTCTGAGGCGCTCCGCCTTCTCCTGATCAACTCTCTGGATTTTGGTAGGCGCTCCGCCTCATCTGTGAGGCGCTCCGCCTCATCCTGGAGCTTGTGCAAGAGGCTCAAAATGAGCTTGGGGTGGATCCCCTTGGAGCCCAAGTGGTCCTCCATCCATGGTGCTCAAAAGCATGATCTTCAAGTTGCTTCTGGAGGCCTTGACGGTACTCCTTGTGCTCTCAAGCTTGGCTCTTGATGGTTGGCGCTTTGGCTCCAATTTGAGGCTTATCACTTCTTCAGCAAATGTGCCACCTCGAGGCGCAGTGCTTTGCAGTCCTCGGTTCGATGGCCATAATCCGCATGGAACTCGCAGTGCAAATTTTGATCTCTTTTGTTTGCTGGAGTTCTCATGTCTTTGGGTACTCTTATCCCGGCGGTTCCTTTGACTACGTTGACCAGCTTCGAGGTCGATGTATTAAAGTTGTAGTCAGGGATCCGAAGTAATTCTTTACTCTTTGAAACCGAAGCTTGGCCTGAGGAATTTCTTTGGTTCGAGTTAGGCTGAACGTTTCCTCCGAGCCATTGGCTTATATGTGGGCTTGCAAACAAATTTCCAAAAGAATTTCCCAACCTTTGGCTGACAGGCTGCCTCGTGGAGGTATATGGCTCGTACCTCCCCTTCGAATTCCCTCACGACGCCTCGGCGCGATACGAGGAATTGCCTCGGTTCTTGTAATTATAATTTCAGCTTTTAAACTCGGCTTCCTCCAGCCTTATCTTGGAGTACGCTCGTTGTGTAAATTCTCCCACTTCAGAACTTGGTATTGCTGAAGCTCTTTTCACAACTCAGCAGCAGCGTCAGAGTTGCGAACATTGATACCCTTTTCAAATGCCATGATGGCTAGAGTATCATCCATTCGAGGTAGTTCCATGCGCTCAACATGAAAGCGCTCAAGGAACTCCTTAAGTGGCTCACCGGGCCGCTGCTTGACCTCGCAGATATCCTCCTTCTTTTGAAGAATCTTTTGTGCTCCGGTGTGGGCCTTAACGAAGGCATTAACCATTTCCTTGAATGTGGAGATGGACCCCGCTGGTAAGCGCATGTACCAATGCAGCGCTCTTTTCTTAAAGGATTCGCCAAACTTTTTCAAGAACATTGACTCGAGCTCTATTTCTGTTAAGTCATTGCTCTTTACCATCGCCATGAACTCAGTTACATGTTCTCTGGGATCGGTGGTCCCATCATACTTCTTTAGGAAGAGGACCTTGAAATTTTTGGGAGTTGGAGCTGGTGCTGCTTCGGGCTTGAATGGTAACTCCCTGTACTTGTCTATGTCAAGCTCGTCTTCGGTTTTAGCCACCCCGGGGATGCTTTCGAGGCGCTTTTCTATGCGTGCCTCGACGCGAGCCTCGACGCGGGCTTCTATTTCTCTGGTCAACCTCTCAACATCGACCGAAGATGTAGTTTTCTGCCACCGTGGGAAGCGTCCCGAAGTGTGGCGTTGTGCTCGGTAAGGTTCCCGAACCCCCAGATGTGGCTCTGTTTTGAGGTCCCTCTATTATCGCGCCCGTGGGAACGAAGGGCGGGATGCCTACATTTAGAGCCACAGGCTGAGTGCCATTCGGTGTCGAGCTGTTCCTCGGCTCTAACGAGGCGCGGAACTCGGCATTGATGTGAGCTTGTTCATCCTGTCGCTCTTGAAGAGCTCTTATTGAAGAAACAACAAAAGCTTGAAAGGCTTCGGTCGTCATTGGAGATGATGAAGTAGGATCTGATTGAACACCAGTCTATCCGTCGGGAGTTAACTGGCGATCAATAGGATTTCTGCTGTTATCAGCCATGTCATCGTCGAAAGACTATGGGCTTCAACGAAAAAGAACGTCTAACTTTGGAACAAAGCGTTTCTGCTTATATCCCCACAGACGGCGCCAATTTGTATGGGCCTAAATCAGTTTAGGATCACAAATCGAATTTGGGTTGGAATACAAGCAAATCTTCGTATCAAAGTCAAGAAAATGCCAAGAATAATCGTAAAATGCAAGGAAATAACTTGATTTCAATATATCGTAGTGAGTACAAATTTTGCCAGAGTTTCTGTATATCTTTCTGAATGAATACAATATAAAATGAAGTGTTATTTATAGGCTAAGGGGGCCTTGCCCACGTTCTCCATGACTGATCATGCCATTAACCACGTTCTGGACATTCATTATGGGAGATAGTGGGCTATAGTAATGGGCTGCAAAGCCGTTTGGACCGAGGCGTTTCACCGAGGTTCAAATGTTTGACCTCGGTGATGGGACCCTGCTGCTCAGCCGAAGTGGATGTCACCGAAACTCAGCTATCGGCTTGCCTTCGGTGATGATATTGAAGCTCGACTTCGGTAATTTGATCGTCTACTTCGATCATTTTCCTTCGGAGCGTCAGCTCGTTTGTACTCAGTTCGTTGTACCGAAGTGCTATCCGAGCATGTTGATTTTTGTCCAATACAGTACTAATTGTTAAGTTAGAGCTCTTTCGTTGTTGTCAGTTGTTCATAAAAGATTGTTATTCAGGAATAAGAAAATGAATTAAGATGATGTTAGATTTCTACTGTTCAATAAATTTATAATTGGTTAAGTAGACTATTTTATTAAAATGTTACTTCCTTTATATATAATAAATTTTGGTGAAATTAATAAATATATTACTTACATCTTTTGCCCAACTTTTTTAGGGAAAAAAAGAAAAGAAAAGAAAGAGCGCCAGCCTCAACATTTTGACGTGTTTATTCTGTGGCAGTGTTAACAATTCAGACCAAAAAAAAAAAAAAAAAAAACTCCAAATCCCTCATTTCATGTCGAGCACTGATGTTATTTTTGGTTAATGACATTTTCGACTGAATAATGCTCATCTAAATATTTGAGTCTGTCAGTGGAGAACCATGGTATTCTCTCTTAAATATGATGACTTTTTTAGATGCATAAATGGTCTAAATTTGCCTTTAAATTTTGCAGAATGGTAAAAGTTCACCATTCATTAGTTGTTCGAAGTGAAATCTACTCTTCTAAGTATATCATAGCTAGGAGAGTCAATTCGTATAATGTTCCTAATTATTATATTATATTAATATATATGACTACGGCATGTTTAGCCAAAAAAAAAAAAAAAAAAAGTCAAATCTATTCCTCGTTACAAAAAACGGGTAGTTGTCCGTATTACTTAATCGTCCAAAGCTTTCCAACATGTGTATCTTTTATATTAGTGAAGATGGTCGAACTTATCCCTGAACTATGCTAAGCTCTCCTAATATGCCTTGACCTTTGAATAACATGGTGACAGAGTTGTTTCGATAAAGTTTCGGCAGAAGCAGGAATTCAACTGGTGTTACAATTGATCATTACTTGAGTTACACGGGAGGGAGGGGGGGGGGGGGCATCTCGGGGTATTCTCTCTTAAATATAATGACATTTATAGATAGAGAAATGGTCCAGTTATGCCTCTAAACTTTGCGAATTAGTCAAGATTTGCCATCCGTTAATAGTTGAAGTTAAATATACTATTTCTCTTATAAAAATAGCTAGTTATTTGTATTGCCTACCGTCAGAAGTTTTCTAACACGTGCATCTTTTACACATATAAAAATAGTCAAATTTACTATTGAACTATGCTAAATATTTAAGATATGCTCTAAAATTTTGAATAACAGACGGATGGAATTGTGTAGATCAAGTTCCGACTGAGGTAAAAAATCATCATGATGTTACAATTGATAAATATTGAGTTATATTTGGATTCATTAATGAACTTTGGTTGGGGGGGGGGGGAGGGGGAGAGTTAAGAGTTTAATTTGAAAAAAGGCAAGGTGTATTGCTGAAACAATGATTATCTTCTTCAAAGTTGAGGGGAAATTTTGAGTAGTATGCATATTCCAAGAGAAATTTGATGAGTTTTCTTCGAAAAAGGGTTGGATTTACCCTCTACTATTTTTTATAGTTTTAAGTTACCCTTCGTTATACAATTTGGCTACCGAGGTCCTTACCGTCCAACTTTGGCTTAAATCTACTCTTATTTTTAATAAAAGGACACGTGGCGACATTTTAAAGCCAAACCAACACTAAACTAAAAAATTCCGACCCATATTATTACTATAACTCGTAACATGCCTCGATCTGACCCTAACCCAAAATAACCCTTCCCATTTCCATCTTTTAAGCTCTCTCCACAAAAGTAAATCATCATAAACACTAAAAGCTAAGGTCTCATTCCCCAATTTTTAACCCGATTCCCCATTTTTATCCAGTGTCTTCTTCGGCCAAAGACCACTTTCTCCCCGCCTTCACCCCATTAACAATTTGAATGTCACAAACACAAAATCACAAACCCATTTTTCCAATATTTTCAAATCTTCATGCTTCCATAGAAAATGAGGTTTTTAAATTTATTTCTTCTGTACCATCACAGAACCGATGCTTGGAACAAGTTTCTAGTTAAGAATAAGCAACTAACAATTGATTTGAACAACAAACTAACAACAATTCACCATTTTTCAGATTCCACTTTCACAACCTCAAAATGGGTGTTCAAATTGAATCAACAATCAGTAGCTAAAAAAAAATTAATTCATCCAAACAACTCTACAATAAATTTTATACAAAAATTAGCACCCAGAGAATAGAAAACTATATCTACAATCCAAGAGTCCAATTGAAAAGAAAAAGAAAACAGAAAAACGCAAATATCCAAATAGTTTGCGAATCCGGACTTTGACTAGAAATTCAAGTTCGGATGAGGTGATGGGGGAGAAAAAGAGTATTGCCTGGCAATAGTTTCCACCCAAACTCTTGTGGTGGCTCCTGGCGGTAACTATGGTTGCCTCCAATTTAATCTTAATCTTTTTATTTGGACACCTTTACCCACGGAGTATGTAAAAATTGACTTGTAGCTTGAGATGAAAAAATAGTAGTTTTATTTCAAGTGAAATTCCAACTCAAGTGAAATTTTAATTTTTTATGCCTAAAATTTGACGTCTAGGTAAAACACTTAAATTTATGAATGGGCCACTAGCAATACAGTAAAATACAATGGAAAAGTAAGTGAATAGAGACAAAAATAATAGACAAGAAAGTAAAGACTTTTATTCCTTGAGAATAGAAGGATGTAAGGAGGGATATTGTTAGTAGTGATTACCCAGTCCTAATTATGGTAATATTCAAAGAATAATGAGGCTCATGGACCTAAACTCAAGGCGGTGGTATATACGAAACCCAAGCTAGGAGACTATAACCCTAAGGCAGCAGGATGTATGCCTTGCGTCCTACACCCGTACCGCCTGAACGGCTATAACTCGTATAACATGCGTGTATCCTTTGTGCCCGGTGACTTGTAGGATAAATCTAGTCTCGCTAGCTGGACTCGTATCCCCGTAATAATAGGTGGCGTATTTTTTCCCACACAGTCAGTCCCCCCCACTTGCTGAGTGCTGACGCAAGAAGTCAAGAAGTGAAAGCAATGTGAAAGATATCTCATTGACTCCTTGAAACTTGCGGTCTCTTTGACCAAGATTGATGTTGATTTATTCGAGAACTCCACGTGACTTCATCTGATTGGTTGATGTCCATTCCATGCATCTTTCCAAGAATACTTTTTGCTGCACTGGATCGTTTCATATCTCAAGCCATAGTTGCGCTTGACCATTTTGTGATTCGTTCTTTATCTCTTCCAGCTATAAATAAGGGCTTCATGATAGTGGTAGAATCATAGAAAACAACTTCATCATCTTCAAAGTTCCTCATAAAAGAATGGTTCTTCTATCTTAAAAAATATTTGTCTTTGATCCTGGTTTGATATTCCCAGAATAACTTCTTCATTCTGAATAGATGGCTTATGATAAAATCATTGGGAAGAGATCATATGTTGTTTTCTTCTTCTTTTCCTCCATCAGTGATTAAAGTTTGATCCGAATTCTAATGATGTTCTTCAGAATGTATTCATTGTGGCATGTGCACTGATTACAGTGTGCTCTTCTTCTAACACAGTGGTTGCTGTAATATTCCTCTTGTCATGCGGGGTCAGAACGCTTGGCCCTTTCAGCTGTCATAAGGCTTCTCCGCTAGGATTTTTCTGGTGCTCAGGTAGCTTCTATGATAGAGTAGGGTTGAAGCCTACTTGTCTGAATCCGTTCCATGGCAGGCGAGAGCACACAGTTTCGAGCCATGGGTAGATTAACGAGTCACCAAGCTCTAACTCTGCTCATGTTTTGGGGTTGTCTCTTGGTTCGGCTGGTTCGGTCATATTGCTGCTGCAACGCCTCATCGGTCGCTTGATGTAGGATATCCAAGGGAAGAGGCTTCATTGTGGTAGGTTTCCAGCTCAAGCCTTCCCGCCTGCGATGAGCTTCCAGTTGCACTTGAAGATCTGCGGGGCAGTGCAATCTCGTTTCATAAGCAGGGTTCGAAGCAGATGTTCAAGTTTTCTTTCTAAGCTCTACGGACGTGATGGGAGGAAGAATATGTCTGCGCTCAGACACTTCCGAGGACCCTTGCTTTGATCAAGTGTACATGCTTCGGTTGTATTAACGGCCGCGCACCGCGAAGAAATGCTCGGGTAGATATTTCTTCGGCCGCCATGGGGAGCTCCGGACTACTTTACAGCTTGTATCTACAATCCACATGAAGGATCTTCAACCGTGCATATCATGAGGAGCTTATAATTTTTAGCCTTCCCTTTCCTTTTTTTTTTTTTTGACAATTGTTGTGAATAATGTTGTATTCAGGAAGAACTACATGTATATTATGAGCCTACGGGCTGTTTGTTATTAATGAAACGAATGCCCATTAATATTTATGTGTACTTGTATTGTTTAAGCAGCATGTTTTGTGTGCCTTTCTGGGCTAGTGTGTTTAAAAGACAGGCGTGTGCTTTGAAGGGCGCTTCATTAGCGTCAGTAGTTGACGGCTTGCATTGCGCCTTTGATAGACGACTGTTTTGTGCCCACAATGGGACAACTTTAGCTCGTGTGGAAACAGCTCATTTTTGCGTTCCGATTAAGAACGTCGTTCGTTGTTTACTCGAGTATTTTAAGACTTTATGGCACTATGCAGGCAGGACTCCCCACCGACATGTAGGTGTAAATTTTGTTGAAATGGCGAGTTCAACTTACGAATAATGTCTGGTGGCTAACCTAGACGTCGTCTAGCTCTGATAAGGGGAAAGCTACAGAAGGGATAAAAAGATAAAAAAGAGACGAGACGAGACGAGACGAGACACGATTGTTCCAGTAGCAATGAAGAACAATGTTTCGTGCACCCCAAAAAAAGGTCAAGAATCATCTACGCTATATAACTATCCTCAAGAATCACGAGGTTCTTTCAAATAGAATGATCGGAGAGGATTGAAGTTCAACTTGGAATCTTCCAATTGAAATCAAGCCAAAATCAAGTGTTTCATTAGAGAGAATTCTCATGTGTTTTTGTGCATTCAAAGTAGTGTAATTAATAAATACCATAATTAAGACTCTTATAGTCTTCTACATTACATAGTGAAAGGTCCTAAATACCTTCAAAGTGGGTTAAAATAATAGAAGTAAGTTAGGGGTAAAGGGTGAATTACACAACAATATAGTGGAATTTTCGGATGGTTGCACAGCAAAGTAGGCGCCCTGCCCATACTGGGAGGCGGCCCGGCTCTGTTGAAGTGCCCTAAGGCTTACAGTGAAGTAGGCGGTCTGCTCAAACACAGTAGGCGGTCCTCCTAGCAAAAATCCAGAGAGGCCCAAATTCCATACTTAGCCAAATTTTGGCTCTCTTTCAACCAGGCGGTCCGCCCACTCTGGGAGGCAGCCCGCCCCTTCCTGTGGCTTCTTGAGACGTCTAAAAATGTGCCTCAGATGCTTCTCCTTGTAGTCTAGGTGGTCCTCCTTCAATGGTGCTCCAATACATGATCTTCAAGTCGCTTCCGGAGCTCCCATCGTCCATATCCATGCCTTTCCATATCAAGTGAAGGTGAGCATCATGGATTGCTTTGGCTTGACTCCTAGTAAAGGGTCTTGTGGTGGTTTGACCCACATCATCCTCCCCTTCTTGAGAAGATTTCGTTCTCGAAATTAAGGCGTCATCCTCCACGGCATCATCACCTACATCAAAAGGAGCCAAGTCACTAACATCACCTAAGGTTTGGAAACCTCTCTTTGCGGAAGTGCATCCACACCGAATCTCCTTTCTTGAATTTCAACTTCTTCCTTCCCTTGTTCTTCTTGAAGGCAACCTTAGCATAGGTTTCTTCCAAACTCTTCCTTGCCTTGGCATGGATCTCAAGCATTGCCTTAGCTCGGCTTTTACCTTCAAAACTAACAATAATATCTTTGGGCAAAGGGGTTAGATCAAGTGGAATCAAAGGATTAAAACCATAAACACACTCAAATAGAGTCATGCCAATCATGCTATGCAATGTACGGTTATAAGCAAACTCCATAAGAGGCAACTTGTCAACCCAAGTCCCGGCCTTACCTCGGGTCATAGCTCTAAGTAGAGCACCCAAAGTTCGATCACCACCTCGGTTTGACCATCCATTTCGGGGTGGTGGGACGTAGAGAACAACAACTTGGTGCCAAGAGCACCCCAAAGACACCTCCAAAACTGACTAACGAACTTAGAGTTCCTATCACTCACAATGGTATGAGGCACACCATGCAACTTTAACACATTATCAATGAACAAAGAAGCTACATGTTGTGCATCATGACTCTTGTTACAAGGAATGAAGTAAGCCATTTTGGAGAACCTATCCACGTCAACATTAATGCTATCATGTCCCCCCTTAGACCGTGAAAATATCATAATAAAATCCATAGAAATATCCATCCACGGACTAGTAGGAATAGGAAGGGGAGTGTATAAACCATGGGGGTTCGACTTGAACTTAGCATGCTTGCAATCAAAACAAGCATTGCATAGTCGCTCAACTTGCAACCCCATCTTTGGCGAATGGAATTGCTCCATGAGAATGGCCAAGGTTTTGTTTCTCCCAAAGTGACCCATTAAGCCCCCACAATGTGCTTCATGAACAAGCAACTCCTTCCATGAGGACTCGGGCACACAAACTCTACCATTCTTAAAGATATAGCCATCAACCCATTGGTACTTCTCAACTATTTCCCCCTTTCAAGAGCTTCATGAATACTCTTTAGCTTAGGGTCTTGAGCATACATTAACTTAATACTCTCAAAACCCATGAGCTTGGAAGCAAGAGTGGTGGCTAGAGCAAACTTCCTAGAAAGTGCATCGGCCACAACATTGTCTTTCCCTTTCTTGTAATGAATCACATAGGGAATAGACTCAATGAACTCCACCCACTTGGCATGTCTTTTGTTCAACTTCTCTTATCCTCTAAGATGTTTGAGTGACTCATGGTCACTCTTAATCATAAATTTCCTAGGCCATAGATAGTGTTGCCAATGAGCTAGAGCTCTCACTAGGGCATACAACTCCTTATCATGTGTAGAGTAATTTTGTACCCTTCAACTTCTCACTAAAGTAGGAAATAGGGTTTCCTTCTTGCATGAGAACACCCCCAATTCCCACCCCTGAGGCATCACATTCAACCTCAAAAGCCTTCCCGAAGTAGGGCAATTGCAACAAAGGGGCGGTACTCAACCTACTTTTCAACTCTTGGAAAGCCTTCTCTTGAGGCTCTCCCCAAACAAAGGGCTTGTCTTTCTTCACCAACTCGGTGAGTGGTGCGACAATGGTGCTAAAGTCTCTAACAAAGCTCCTATAGAAACTAGCAAGGTCATTGAAACTCCTTGGGTGTCACATATTTGGTGTTCATCACCTCTTTCAATTCTTCCCAAGCAATGTTCACGGGCATCCCAACTCTTCTTCTTGACCTCTTGACGGATTCCCACCAAGTGGAAGCATATGACTCAAATGAAGCAATGGCATAAGTGGCTTTCCTCTCCTCGGATATGTCATTTGTATCAAACACCCGCTCCAATTGACCCTTCCACTCTATGAACTTCTGCGGATCACTAGTCCTTTTGAAAGGTGGGATAGTGATCTTCACACTATTTAGGTTATTTTCACGACCCCCACGGTTTGGTTCCGGTTGACCCCAGTAGTACTCATTAACATCATCATACGCACGCCTCAAGTTCCTCCCCACATATCCACGACCTTGCCCACGACCTCGCCCATGACCTCTATCCATTCCCCAGCCTCCATTCATCGCCCTCCTATTTGGATAGGGAGCATCAAAGTCATCATAATTATCACCAAGTCCGGGGCCCTCCCCTTCTTAAGCCTCAACAACTTGCTTAAGGGGTGCTACAATTCTACGGGGTCTCATGAGTGGAACTTCACCTTGGGGATTGCCCAAAATTCTTTCACGAACAAGAGCTTCTTCTCTCAACCGTTGTTGGCGAGCTTGCTCGGAAAATTGATCCGGCCTCACAGTTGAGCCATCACTTGTGCCTTCCCGGCATTTTTCTGGACACTCGGGTCCTTTCTCTTTTAAGAGTTTCAATCTTTAGGCTTATAGACTTTACCTCGACTAAGAGAGTATCCAAGATGCTTGTTGGGACCTCAATGGTATCTTTTCCTTGTTCTTCCGCCATGTACCTACAAGCAATCAAAAACAAGAAAATAGATTAGAGTATAAGTGCTCACGGACTCCCTCGCTTTTGAATACCACTCGGGTACACTCAAGTTGGGGTAGGTTCACTCGTGCTTGATTCAAAAGGCTTCCTCATAGTTGAACAACCTCCTCAACAATAAAACAATTCCACAAGTTCCAAGTGAGCACTTGAGCTAAAGAAGTTCTACAAGTCTTCTTGGAGTTTTTCAACCACCAACATGCACGAGTATCATAAGCGCTCAATGAACTAGTACTAGTAAAGTAGAAGTGTTACTTGAAAAGTACTAGCTGGAAGTGATACGAGCCAACAAAATATGAAAACCTACAAAAAAAAACTACCCGGACACCTTACAGGAGTAGGCACCCCGCCTCTGTAGGTGAGCGGTCCGCCTACAATAAGATCCAAAGAGTTGATAAAAAAGTGGGCGGTCCGCTTACTGTGTTCTTCAGCACAGTCCCAAAGCATGTTCTTGGTCTTTTGCACCTTATTTTTCAACGTTATCAAGGTATTTTTCCAATCTAAAGGTACCCCAATGTGTTTTCAACTACTACAAACAAACCCCAATGATTTATAACAACACCCAATCAACAACAAGTCAAAATCAAGAAATTTAAGCAAATTGTAGGGTTTTTCAACTTTGGGAATTTTGATTTTCAAAGTTTTGATTCATAACTCCAAAATGTGTTTTGAGATTACCCAATCAACGGAAATTTGATAACAAACAATCCTCGATAACAAATATCAAAGAAATCATCATAACCAAGAACATCTAGCAATTTTTTTTGATTTTCTAGTTTTTAATTTTTTTTCTTCTTTTTCAATAAAACAAGAACAAGAACATGAAAATAACATGACCAAAAGATAAAAGACACGATGAGTAGGATGAGGGTTTGTAGGAACGAAACCCTAGCCTTGCTCTGATACCAACCGATAAGGGGAAAACTACGGAAGCGATAAAATGATAAAAATAAGACGAGACTCACATGATTGTTCAAGTAGCAACGAAGAACAATGTTTAGTTACACCCCGAACGAAGGTCAAGAATCACCTAAGCTATGCAACTATTCTCAAGAATCATGAGGTTCTTGAAAATAGAATGATCGGAGAGGATTGAAGTTCAACTTGGAATCTTCCAATTGAAATCAAGCTGAAATCAAGTTAAAATCAAAGGTTTCATTAGAGAGAATTCTCATGTGTTTTTGTGTATTCAAAGTAATGTAATGAATAAATTCCCTAATGAAGACTCTTATAGTCTTCTACATTACATAGTGAAAGGTCCTAAATACCCCCAAAGTGGGTTAAAATAATATAAGTAAGTTAGGGCTAAAGTTGGAATTACACAATAAAATAGTAGAAATTTCGGATGGTTGCACAGCAAATTAGGTGCCCCGCCCATACTGGGAGGCGGTCCACCTCTGTTGAAGTGTCCTGAGGCTTTCATTGAAGCAGGCAGTCTGCCCAAACACAGTAGGCGGTCCGCCTAGCAAAAATCCAGAGAGGTCCGAATTCCATACATAGCCAAATTTTGGCTCTCTTTCAACCAGGCGGTCCGCCCACTCTGGGAGGTAGTCCGCCCCTTCCTGTGGCTTCTTGAGACGTCTAAAAATGTGCCTTAGATGCTTCTCCTTGTAGTCTAGGTGGTCCTTCTTCAATGGTGCTCCAATGCATGATCTTCAAGTCGCTTCCGGAGCTCCCATCGTCCATATCCATGCCTTTCCATATCAAGTAAAGGTGAGCATCATGGATTGCTTTGGCTTGACTCCTAGTAAAGGGTCTTGTGGTGGATTGCCCCACATCAAGCTCTAAGCGAGTAGTTTACCCTACTATTTGTAGTAAAAAGTGGGTGTACTACTTCAAGTTAGGTCTGGCGGGGCTATGAATAGTTGGATCGTAGATGGATCTGAATCTTAATTATAAAACTGACTGAGTAAAATAGTAGTTTTATTAATAAGTAGGGGCGCAGGGTCTGAGTTGCTGTGGGTGAACATCCGTAACATAACTGACAAGTATGTAAATACTGCGATAAAAAGAAACTAAAGACTTAATTTAAAGTAAATACTAAGAAAGATTATACTTCCATCGTTAAACGGAGGGACCTGCCAAGGTTTCTTCACCGGAGGTTTCTGAGCCTCGAGATATAACTTGTGGACCGCTAACAATCCGATGGTATAAATCCCCATTGATCAAACATTAGTGAACTGCCTGCCTCCGCAGCTGTCTGCTTTCAACTTGTCTTTGGGGAGTATTCCCTTGTCCAAGTAGCTAGTCAATGTGTGACGCTGTTTTGAGGCGGAATATTTATTTGGAACTTCAAGGTTCATCAAATTTGCGAGGGTCAGTTCGATTACTACTTGCTGGATGTTTGGGTTAGTGTGTGAATCCTCGGGGACTTCGCCCTCGTTTGAACTTTCCTCTTTATAAACAAACTCCCATTTTCGAAAAGTTTTTAAAAGTGCTTTGATTTTCTCTTGCCGATTCGGCACACAGATGCTTTCTATGGCGAAAACCTGGTTCGCTCGATTAACCACCAACTAGGAACTACTGAAGAGTGTGACCTCCCTAGCGCCCAATATGTAGGCTAAGTCAAGAGCTTGAGTTATGGCCTCATATTCTGCTTCAATGCGTGGAACTTTTGTGGCCTTACAAAAGACCTTCCCAGTGGGTGTCTTGATCCATAAATCAAGGGTGGCTTCCTCTACTTCAAGATCCACATCCGTACGGACTCCCAAGTGTTCAGGCTCGATTGTCCCTGCATGTTGGATTGATTCCTCCACCTTTGCTGCTAATTCTTCCACAAAATCTAAGGTGAAGCCTTCCAAAGCTCGCGACTGGATGGCCGTTCGTGGTTGATAAATGATATCGTACTCTCCTAGTTCTTCGGCCTATTCTGCCAACCTTTTTGAAAGCTCAAGTCTAGACAGAATGTCCTGTAGAGGTACCGAAGAAACCACGCTGACTGTATGGCTAAGAAAATATGAGTGCAACTCCTGGGTTTCCATGATAACGGCCATAACAAATTGTACAGGTAGAGGCAGAAGTCTATCTGGGTATGAAAGCTGTTTCTGGCATATTTCACGGGAAGCTGTTTTCTGTCGTCTTTTTGTGTGGGTACTGCATTCCATGCTACTTCTGAAATTGAAACATACAGTAGCAGGTGCTCTCCTTGAACGGGCTCAGTTATTATCGAAAGTTGTAAAAGTTGCACCTTGACTTGAGCCAATACCAAGTAGTAGTGTATCACCCATAGTGCTTCATCGTGCTTTACCAATACCTTGGTTAGTTGGTACCATAGTTCTGCTGCCTTGGGAATTAGTTGGCTCATCTCCGACAGCCGCTCCTTCAGCACACCAGTCTCTATCCTAGCTTTTCGCTCCATCATTTTGTACCAGACGGATTCCTCATCGATCATATTAACCTTGGCTATTGGCCCTTCGGCTTGTCCTTCATCAGATATCGATAGTATTTGGTCGGCCGCTCTCTCCGCAAGTCGTTAATCCCGTGTGAGGTAGGGTATCTAAAAACTTAGTGGAGCGTTGAGGGTACTCCCTTTACACGGTGTATCAAGGGCTGTCCCAGGATGATATCATACAACGTATCACAGGTGAGTACCTGGATCATGCTCGAGATATGAACCAGTAGAGCTAGTTCTCCAACATGTTCTTCTCCGAGGCCGTTGAAGCCTATTATCCTGCGATGGCCCAGTGTCATCTGATGGTCTTAACCTAACTTCTGCAGTGCCTCTCTCCGAATAATGTTCACATTACTCCCAAGGTCCACCAAAGCTTGCTCGATCTGAAGACTCGACACCCTTATGGTGATCATGAGAGCATCTTGATGTTCGTCTTCGTCTTTCGGAGTGAAGGTAATAGGGCTAACTATCGACCCTAAATTTTTAGTCACCCAGGCTGTGACAACACCTGGGGTTGCGAAGATCGCGTTGATATACCACTTGTCCCCATAGTCTTGCGTCCTCGACCGCTTTAGTCCTTCTTCCATTAAATCCTTAAGGTGCCCCTCCTTTAGCAGATGCTCGATTTCCAACATTAGGGCCTTTCAATCGACTATAGCATGGTCGTTGCTGCGATGAAAGTCATAATAGGCCGTTGTATTCCTCCCAGTTGCACCTTTTACGGTGGGCGGCCATTGCACTTTTGGCCCTAGTTTACCTAAGTGATTGGAAACCAGCTCCACGGCGTTGACTCGCAAACCAAAATCTCGAAAGCTGCGAGGCTCGGTTCGTTTCTCCTGGGACCCAGCCCCTCGAGTGATCCCTTGCTTTGCCACTCATGTTTTGCCCTGCGTCTTTCCTTTTGCTCTTCTTCCATCCCCTTCTCCTTCTAGGAACGGACTTCCTGCTTATTTGTTCGTTCAACTCTAGGGTTCTGATAGTACTTTGGTTCCATGCGGAGTTTTCCGGTGTACCTTTGATGTAAGGCGCTTTATGTTGACACAGGATGTTGAGTTAGACTCCACTGCAATTCCCTAATAGCCAGCGACCCATTGGAATTCAGGCTCTTACCGAAAGCTACCAAAGCAGTATTATCGGGGACTGGAGGAAGCTCCATGCGTTCCCTCTGAAACCTTTCAAGATAGTCTTTCAACAGCTCGTCGTCGCACTGCCGAATCTCATAGATGTCCTCCATACGCTTCTCCTAATTACGGGCGCCAAAGTGCACTTTTTTTGAACAAGTCTTGCATCTGGGTGAATGACTCAATGGAGCCCATCGATAGCTGACTGTACCAAGCAAGGGCGCCTTTAGTTGAGGTCGAGCCAAATCTCTTAACTAGAGCAGATTAGAACTCTTCCTCTAAGATTTCGTTGGTTTTGACTGCTGTATAATACGCAGCAAAATGCTCATCCAGATCCGTTGTTCCATTGTATTTCAAGTTATCTGGCAGGCGGAAGTGCTTTGGTACACGGATCGGTGCAACGCTTGCTTATAAAACTTTTTCTCATCTAAGGTGGTAAGCTGAGGTGTTGCACCCAGTACGCTACCGATCCGATCGTGAATGACCTTCATCTCCTTTAGGATGTCCAGAATGACAGGTGTTCCTTTAAGGTCTTAATTGTTGACTGTTGATGAACTTCCAGAAGCAGCATCCATGTTGTGCCTGCGATTAGGAGTGGATGCTGGAGTATCGTTCATGGGCGCTGGTCATTGTGGGGATGCTGGCCTTTGAGACGATCCAACAAACATCGTTCCTATCTTTTGAGATATATCCTCGACCATGTTGACCGAGTTTTGGTCCACCCATGCTGACAGAGTTATGAGGAGATTAGCAAGGAAATTTCTGAGATCAAAAATACCTTCGCGTGATTGATTGCCTTCACCATCGCTGGGTACATGGACTGGCTCCTTGGCAAGATCCTTTGGCTCCACGCTGGGATCTCCAGGTTCGTGTACAGACTCGTCTATAGCGTCGGCAGTGTTCTTTGGGGTGTTATCGTTGTCGTCTGACATGACTGCGCCTTTTTCTCGTAGAATACCTATAATTGATTAGGCCCCACGGTAGGCGCCAAACTGTGTATGCCTAAAATTAGACGTCTAGGTGAAATACTTAAATTTATAAATACGTCACAAGCAATACGGTAAAATACGATGAAAAAGTAAGTAAATAGAGAGGAAAATAATAGACAAGAAAGTAAAGAGTTTTATTCCTTGAGAATAGCCGGATTCAGTGGTGAATCGCTTGATATACAATACAATGTAAGGAGGGGTATTTATAGTATTGATTACCCAGTCCTAATTATGGTAAAATACAAAGACTAATGAGGCTCATGGACCTATAAACTCAAAATGGTGGTAGATACGAAACTCTAACTAGGAGACTATAACCCTAAGACGGCAGGATGTATGCCTTGCATCCTATGCCCGTACCACCTAAACGGTCGTAGCTCGTAGAATATGCATGTATCCTTTGTGCCCGGTGACTTGTAGGATAAGTCTAGTCTCGCCAGCTGGACTTGTGTCCCCGTAATAATAGGTGGCGTATTTTTACCTACACATTAATGATGAAGGACATAAATAAGAGGGGACAGCTGATTTTAAGGGAGAGGTTTCACATCAAGTTATTTTAGAAGAAAGATTAAAGATATTTGAGTTTTAATTCGATGGAGGAGTTTATGTGAGTGGAGGAGATGAATAGGGTATTGGATGAAATTGGGTTGGGCAATGAAAACAAATCGGGTAATTTAATAGGGGCTGGGTTAGAGCTTTTGGCGTGCCATGTGTCATTCCATCTAAAATAGGGTTATAATTGAATTAAAGTATCACGGTAGGGGGCTTGAGAGGCCAAATTGTATAACGAAGGGTAATATGAAACAATAAAAAATAGTAGAGGAGCATTTTTGACCCTTTTCCCATTTTTCTTTGTAATAAGGACAACTTCTTTGAAAGCTTTTGCACTTGGTCAGTAAGGGCAAATTTAGCTTCTTCTTGTAAGGATATAAGTAAATATTACCTTAAGTATTAACGAGTGATAAATTTAAATAATTCTTCAAAAATTTAGGGGCACAATTTGACCGTTGGCCCTGGAGATATATTGAGTAGCAGTTAAAAGTAATGATTTTATTATAAATATGAACATTATTGCATTTGATCGGTTGGTAAAGCTTAGAGAAAAACTTCGCCCAAGATATTGCCAATAATAGTCTTCATGAAAACCTGTTTTCGCACTAAAAGAAATTGAATAAAAGTACGTATTATATTGCTTTGATTCTCTTTAACGTTGACATGGCCTCAAAATGGATGGCAGTTTTCTAATTCTGCCGTTCCGTCCTATCATTGGGATCCGATTCGGCTTAAAACCTAAAACCCATCTACTAAAAATTATCAATTTATCAATATACTCAATCTTACTCAATAAGCTAACCAAATAGCACCAACCAATCATTTGCCCCATAAAACTAATTCGGAGTACCAATTACGCATTTTACTATTTTGACAGTCAATTATTGTCTTTAACAATTTTTAACATTAGATTAATATATTTATATATGTCGGTGTAAGTGTTTTTCTTACTTTGTATGGTAGCTCTTACCATGAAAAACTTTCTTAAATACTATTTAAAGTTGTGGTGAAGTAGTAGGTACTCCTCAATTCTTAATCAGAAAATTTTAAGTTCGCACCCTATGAATGGAGTTGGCTTTAATAGGGAGCGATTTACCTCTCAAAGTTTTCCGGCGCCAATACAGATTAGTTGAATTCCACGTGGGTAACGAACACCGAAATGATAATAAAAAAAAGAAATACTTTCTAAAATATTTGATCAATTAGGGATCTAAACAGATTATATTGAATGATAGATACTAACAACAAGAACATAAATTTCAGAGGGAAAAAATATATACAACCCTAACACTAAAATTACAAAAAATAACAACATTATTTCAATTTACAAAAAATACCAATACTTTTTTTACACAATATATACAAAACCCATTAAATTAAGGTTTTACCCTCTCCCTTCTCCTCTAATGCATTGTACCCTCATCGCCCAGTCACCGACAGTCAATCACCGCAGGCCAGCCGCCAGTGACCGGAATTTTTTTTTTTCAAATCTGAAATAGTTGTAGATGAATAAACATATAAAAAAGATACTTTCTGATGCAATGGAAAATACGCGGAAGCTAAACACGACACAAACTATGCGGAAGTGATAAATAACAAGATAGGTGATATCAATGATATCGGGGAAACAAGGATTGGGGAGTCAAGAAACGAGAAGAAAGAACGGATTAATAAATTCAAGACATGAATTAATAATCCAAAAGGGAGAAAGTGAAACTCGAACCTTACAATGGAATCTAACTAGGTGTCGATCGCCATAGGTTCCAAGTTAACGAGATAAATGAAGCCTCGGGCTTCGGACTAGAAAGGCTCGGCCTTCTCTAATTCTCTCTTCTCTCTATTTAGTTCAAGCTAAACTAATGAAATGAAGAGCAAATGTGCTATATATACATTTACATTGATAATTGGACAAAAATGGCCCTGAAGCTGATTCTGCCTCGCTGCTCATCAAACCTTCTTCGCGATCGCGCAATGTGTCAAGCGATCGCGCAGGTCACTCTTCCAGGCATCGCGATCGCGCTACTTGGGACGCTGTCGCGCAGAGATTGAATGGGCAAGGCTTCAACGCCTCGCGATCGCGCGAGATGAAACGCTGTCGCGCAAGGCAATATGCTCCCCTTCGCGATCGCGCAGGTAAGGGTCGCGATCGCGAAGAACAAACGTCCTTTGGCAGGCAGTAAGCTCCCAGTGTGCTCCCCTGTTTTGCCCTGTTTTGGGCTGCTTTGTTTCCTGCCCTGTTTCTCCCGTCCTCGGCGCTCCAATGCATGATCTTTCAAGACGTTTCCGGAGGCCTTGACTCGTATTCGTTGTGCTCTCGAGCTTGGCTTTTGATGGTTGTCGTTTAGGCCATTTTATATTGCATCATCCTCTCCTTCTTGAAAGGATTTCGTCCTCGAAATCGAACCATCAAAACCTACAATCAAAACAAGCACAACCAAATCTTCCTACTTCACAAGTAGGTTAGCTCAACAAGAATAAGTGCAAGTGGTATGGAAAACACACTCTTGTGATAGAGCCAAGCATCAATCCCAATTAAAAAGCGTATGTCCCCAAAGGAGACGACATAGTCTTGGCTCGACAAGAACAAGCACTCATTGTCAAAACAAGCAAAGAGATCAAGGATATGCATGTGGCAATTAAATTCCCCACGACCCCTAAGCCCATGACCAACACACCAAGCCTTCAAATCAATTTTATCACAAAGCGACATATCGGCTTTGGCATGTTCAACACTCACGGTGCGCTCCACGTATGGAATGGAGTAAGTAAGATAGTTCAAGCGACAACTAACATCAAATACTCCACTCCCCTTCTTAAGAGCATTCTTACACACACCGAGAGGTACCTCCTCACCTCCAAATACTACCCCAAGACAACCCTCGTCTCTAGATAAACTCCCAAGGGAGGTTTCAAACAACGGATTATCTATAGAGTTAGGCATTCCAATCCATGGAGGTCCAAACTCACACTCCACTCTAGTTTGATACAATTCACCATTTTCATTGAAGTTGCCCTCATACAAAGGATTAGTATAGGCACACTTCTCAAGTTCATTAGCAAGCAAAGGTGAAGTTCTCAAACTAGAGACAACATCGATACTTGAGGAGTCATCGAACACAAGTCGATCTATCTCATTCTCAAGAGACTCCTCAAGGTTACAACCTTCCTCACTACGACACAAGATACCACCGCTAGCAAATAAGCAATCAAAGGGAAGAATAGGATAATCATGCAAGTCGTCTTCTCCTTTATCAAATACGGGTGGGGTGTCATAACAAGGTTCACAAACAAGGTCAACTTCAACATTTTCACTAAAGAGAGGTTCAATGAAAACCGGGCTCACATCATGATGTGGCTTTTCTACCCTCTCAACTAGTGGTTCATTTTCACACACAAGTTGACCCAAAGGCTCGACACTAGTTGCAAACACATTATAGTCATGCAAATCATCAACTAGTATAGACTTTTCACATACAAGTCCACAAGACAAGGAAGTTTCATGCTTAAGGAAAGAAGAACTATCACATACCTTTGAGTCGCACTCGGGCTCACTCAATGTACTTGAAGCATCATGGGTAGTTCCTTCACCTTGTAGCTCACTTTTAGCTTCTCCTTCACCTTGCCTTTCCATCTCGGAACATGGTTGAGGCTCCATCGGTTTGCCTCCAAGAATCCCTACACAAGAACTCAAACACATAGAAGGAAAAGATAAAGGGTTAAGGTTAGAATAAGGGGTGCCCTCACTCTCAATTTTTCTTTTTCCCTCTTTCTTTTCCCTCATTTTTTTTCCAAGGTCGGGTGTAGATTCGGGTAGTGACAACCCACTCACATCATTCATTACAACCTCTCCTTTTTCCACTCGAGAGTTGTCACCGGTCGCTCCCTTACTCCTCTCTATCTTTTGTCTCTCAAATTCGGGCGAATTGGGACGAGGCCCGAGAATGCCCATAGCCGGAGTAGGTGGGCTTTTCACATCAACCCGGAATCTAGGACTTGGAGACTCATCACTTGAGGTCTCCTTCTTCTTTGTTGGTGAACCACTTGATTTTGCAATTTGTGGTTGGTTCACCTTGTTGAGTTTTATCAACCCTTCACTTGAACTAGTCCCACCACTTCTTGTCATTGTAGGACTTCTTGTTTGCACATTGTTGCCCATGGAATGAAGTTCCCGATCCTTGCTCCTTTGCCTAGCCAAAGAAGGGGTACTAGTAGGCACTCGGCTCTTCGCCCGGTAAGGCACAAAGTCATAGACTCTTTGCCCCACGCCCACAAGATATGCACCCTTCACCACACTATATTGCACCCTCTTCCCCTCCAACCACCGGTCACCTATCCACACATCAATATGACGCATGGGATACACATCACACCACACATAGCATTTATAGTTCCTATGAGATATGAGTACCCGAGCCTCCTTAGAAACCCACACTCCATCATACTCATAAGGATGCTCTAGCTTATGGCATGGTATCCCAAGCCTATCAACCAAAGAGGTGCTAATACAATTGGCATCGGTACCACCAATCTTGAGCAAGTATCCTCCAATACCATCTACCTCAACAACGAACCTACATCTACCCAAGTCTTGCACATTGGCACCCAAATGAGAATTTGGACGCCCACAAGTGTCAACACCAACAACTTGGGTCTTCCTTATCCCTCCACTAGTGGCAACACCACTAGAACAATCTCCTCTTCCCGTCACTCTCCCAACATTAGCAATGTTGTTGGAAGTCAAGGAAGGAACCGCGCCATGGAACCCAAAAGTGCCTCTCGCCTTGGTCCCATAGCCCATAGCACTACTCCTACTACAACCATCTACGCCCCTCACGGCATACATCCCCTTTGTAGCAAAAGCAACACCATTTCTCAAACCAACCTCAACATGGGAATTAGAAGCATTAGGCCGCTTAGCGTACCTAGAAGATGCAAGCTTCTTCTTCCCCCCGGAACAACCACCACCACCTCCCATACTAATGGGAGGTCCTCCACTACTCCCTTGTACTCCATTAGCAACAACAAGAGAAGATGCATAAGAACAATTCATATACTCAACATCATCATCAACTCTATCTATGTCACTATCATGCTCAAATTCTTCATAAGAAGAGTAAGTAGGATCATCATACCTTGAAGCGTCACTATCTTCGATTTCTTGACTAGAAGCATAGGAATCATCACAATCTTCATCACGAGCCTCATAGTCTTCGTCAATCTCACGATCATCATAGTGAACCGCTTCATCTCCATAGGAGCCATGGTTTCCATCATCAAAGTAATGGCCATCATCACCCTCGTAGGAACCATAGTCTCCTTCATCACCATACGAGTCATAGCAACTCGCATCATCGCCACATGAGCCACAATCTACTCCATCATCAATATCCGGCATTGTTGCAATCACCAAAGAACAAAGCTCCCAAAAGTCACTCCCTCACGTGTATCACTCAATATTTGTACACTCAAGAGCGAGGCCTTATCAACTTGGGAACCAAGGTAATCACAACTAGCATGTCCAAGTTAAAGTTCGGAATGGAATTAATGAGACTCGATGGACGGACGGCTATTTTAAGTGCGCACTTGAGGCCAAAAGGAGTTCTACGACTCTTCTTTGAATTCCAATCTCCTCTACGCACGAATACCTAATACGCTAAAGGATTAGTGTCTTTCAAGTAGGCCAATTACTTTCAAAACACTAACCAAGAGGTACGGTAGAAAACGGGACACAAAAGAATCGACTCGAATTGGAACCAAACGGATTTGGAATCGGATGAAATTTTGTTTGTGATCTACAAACTCATCATATTTAATGGTCCAATTGGAGTTTAGATGTTTCGAAACTGTTCGGAAGCCGTTGCGAACATTCTGTCCCAAAACTGGAAATCTGGAAAATTGTTTCTTCTTCGCTATCGCGTGCGACACAGCGCAATCGCGAAGAACAAAATTTCAGAAATTTAATTTTTCTCTTCGCTGTCGGAGCCTATCTCTTCGCGATCGCGAAGGGATAAAATTTTTCCCAGCGCTATAGCGTGTGAGCCTGCGCGATCGCGCAGGTATGCAGTGCAGAACCAGAAACTCGATGGCACACAAAATCACCCCGACTCGACTTTTACTCAGTCCCAACGATACCCAATGGTGTTTTCAACTATAACAACCAATCCCCAATAGGTTTAAACCTCTAACAAAGCTTCGATTCAAGTTTGAAGCGTTTTCAAGAAATTTTCAACTTTTGGACTTGATTTTCGAGTTTTTGAATCGCAACACCAAAACACGGGATTTAGGTATCAAAACGATGGGAATACAACAAGGAATAATCCCCACTACTTTTTAACACTCGGGGACTTGTATCCAACCCGCTCGACCAAATTTTGTTCAAGTTTTCAAGTTTTTCTATTTTTTTGTTTTTCTTCAAATTTCAACAACAAACAACAACACAATAACGATACTAACACGTTGAACAAGGAACGGGGGTTTGTAAGAACATAACCCGAGCCTTGCTCTGATACCAACTGATGCAATGGAAAATACGCGGAAGCTAAACACGACACAAACTATGCGGAAGCGATAAATAACAAGATAGGTGATATCAATGATATCGGGGAAACAAGGACTGGGGAGTCAAGAAACGAGAAGAAAGAACGGATTAATAAATTCAAGACATGAATTAATAATCCAAAAGGGAGAAAGTGAAACTCGAACCTTACAATAGAATCTAACTAGGTGTCGATCGCCATAGGTTCCAAGTCAACGAGATACATGAAGCCTCGGGCTTCGGACTAGAAAAGCTCGGCCTTCTCTAATTCTCTCTTCTCTCTATTCAATTCAAGCTAAACTAATGAAATGAAGAGCAAATGTGCTATATATACATTTACATTGATAATTGGACAAAAATGGCCCTGAAGCTGATTCTGCCTCGCTGCTCATCAAACCTTCTTCGCGATCGCGCAATGTGTCAAGCGATCGTGCTACTTGGGACGCTGTCGCGCAGAGATTGAATGGGCAAGGCTTCAACGCCTCGCGATCGCGCGAGATGAAACGCTGTCGCGCAAGGCAATATGCTCCCCTTCGCGATCGCGCAGGTAAGGGTCGCGATCGCGAAGAACAAACGTCCTTTGGCAGGCAGTAAGCTCCCAGTGTGCTCCCCTGTTTTGCCCTGTTTTTGGCTGCTCTGTTTCCTGCCCTGTTTTTCCCGTCCTCGGCACTCCAATGCATGATCTTTCAAGACGTTCCCGGAGGTCTTGACTCGTACTCGTTGTGCTCTCGAGCTTGGCTTTTGATGGTTGTCGTTTAGGCCATTTTATATTGCATCACTTTCATACTAAAACAAAGTAGATTTCAACCTATAAAAATACATAAACATACACAAACTACTAGAAATACATAAGTGTCCATACATATACACCACACATACAAATATATACAAAACAGATTTATAGACATACAAAAGATTTTGGACATACATTTAACACACACGTACACACAAATACAAGTTTATATAAAAAATTATAAATTAATATACAAAAATGTGTAGGTTGAAAAATAAATACACAAACATAAAATAAATTTACAAAGACATACAACTAAAATATTCAAAAAATGTATATGTATTTATACACCAAAAACAAACACATACCCATCAATACAAACTTATAGATGAATATACACAAAAAAACATAAATATAACAAAACAAAAAAGAAAGGAGTAGAAGCAGATCTGACTATGTATATACAAAATAAAAATATATACATAAACATACACACATATACACATAAAAAAAAAAGAGAAGGAGAACCAGATATGAAAAAACCACGCCGGAAACAGAGATTTGAGCCGCCGCCGATGTAGTACAGCAGCAGCGACGACGATGTCTGGCGAATCTGAAAGAAAACAGCATCAACAGAGGCACGAGGGAGGGGGGAACGACAGGAGGGTGGGCGGGTGGGTGGAGGAAGGGAGAGAAGCCACACTCTCATTTAGTCGATCTTGATAGTCCGAATACGAGAAGAACTATCAAAGAAGTCCGCTACCAAAGAATCTTTTAGATAAACCCCTTAAAGAATTAGAAGGCCTAGTATACTGCGATGTGTGATTTGATCGCAATTTTGATTTTAAGAGGAAGGAAGAAGTTAGGGTTTTTGGTTAGAGAGGAAAGGAAATGAAAAATGGTATATGTAGTGTAATAAGTTTAAAAATATTGGTATATATTGTAAATATTTAAAAGTATTGGCATATTTTGTAATTTAGGTGTTTAAAGTGTCAACTAGTGTAAAAATTTTAATTAGAAACTGTGAGAAGTCCGCAAGGTTTACTAGTCTAGATTTACTTTCTTTTTCATCTTAAATACTAGTATAGTACTAATTCCTTTCTCCTGTAGTTTTTGATCCCTTAAGATGATTTACTTTCTTTTTCATCTTAAATACTCTTAAAACCACTACAAGATTTGGAAAGGTGGTGCATCATGAATCACAGAAAGGCAGCAATGAGTGGACCTATCACATATAGGGCTATGGGGAACTTTGTCTTGTTTCTTTGAGTTGTAAGGACCCATTTTGGGTCCTACTTGAACCCCCTCTTGAAGAAGTGGGTTGTCCAATATGAGTCTCCCCGCCCCACCCACTCCCCCACACCAACAAATGATAATTACTCAATTCGGAATTTCAAGCACAAGAGGCTCTCGTGTCACAATTGGTCAATTTCCAATCTCTCATCATCATCACCGCTTTGAGTGTGTCGTTATCCAAAGTGTTTTCTATGGCATTGGTTAAAGTAAGTGAGAACAGGGTTTTTGAGGTATCCACAATTGCAGACCCCAGTTGGCAAATCAAGTACTTAGAGAATCATAGTCTCAATCAAAATTATCATAAAAAGTTAAATTTCTCATAACTTTGAACTATGGAATTTTCTCTTTTTTATCTAAGAGACTACGACATTAAGCCAGTCACCGGTAGTTACATATTCTGACCGGTATATATAGGCTGAATTGCAAAACTATGCTACCGGAAGTCATGGTTTGCCAAATTGCCCTCACTAACAGATGTTTAGCGAAAATGCCCTCATTAGTTTAATGAAACTTTTTTCGGACCAAAATACCCCCTACAAACCAATAAAAAGACGCACACAGTGCATCCCCTTCCTTTTCAGTATTCACGCGATCACAGCAATCCTAAAGCCCCATTTCTTTCGGAGATTGCTCCGTTCAAGCAAAGGTTCACTGTAAGATTTCTTCAAATTGCTATTGAATTTTACTAAAAGTTATAATTTCATTTATATTATGCTTAACTTTGGTTAAAATTCTATATAAACCAAACGAGATATGATTTTTATTCATAATAATCACAAAACACATGACATTAGATTGATTACAGTAATTGTAATATGCACTTTCATAAAAAATAAAATCTATCAATTTTGGAAAAGTCTTGGCTTATTGACAATAGTTTAAGCTCTGGTACAATGGGAGGCTTGTACAAAGTTATTGCCTATTGCCAAGACTTTCAACCCTATTGCAATGAGGGGCTATAGCCAAGACTTGGAGCTCTGATGCAATGGGGTCCTTGTAGACACTTCTTCCCTATTGCTAAGACTTACAGACCTGTTGCAATGGGGTACTTGCAGACAAATTCTCTGCAAGTCTTGGTTATAGCCAAGACTTGTAGCTCTGGTGCAATAAGCACAAAGCAGAGACTTCTTGGCTATTGCCAAGACTTTCAAACCTGTTGCTATGGGGGACTTGCAGACAAAGTCTCTGCAAGTCTTGGCTATTGCCAAGAGTTGCAACTCTGGTGGAATAAGCACCTAGGAGAAACTTCTTGGCTATTGCCAAGACTTTCAGACTGTTGCTATGAGGGGCATGCACACAAAATCTCTGCAAGTCTTGGCTATTGCCAAGAGTTGCAGCTCTGGTGTAATAGGCACCTAGGAGAGACTTCTTGCCTATTGCCAACACTTAAAGACTGTTACTATGGGAGGCTTGCAGACAAAGTCTCTCCAAGTCTTGGCTATTGCCAAGAGTTGCAGCTCTGGTGCAATAGGCACCTAAGAGAGACTTCTTTGCAAGACCTTAAGCCCAGAAAAGGGCAACACTTTTACCGATGATCCTGCTTCTATTAAAGCATATTATTTATCTTGATTATGTGCAGGATTACCACTATGGCGACTCGCTGCATTTATATAGATTATAATGGGAATTGGGATGCAAACAGCAAATACATCAACCATGATATAAAGTTGATACTTGTGGAAGACGGTATAACCTACCAGGCATTTGAAAAAGAAATTTGTAATGCTCTAAGCATCAACACTGATGAAAGTGAAGCAAAGATAAGGTTTGACACGAATCTTGAAACGTGCAGAGGCATGATGATAACAAATGATCAAGAACTTATGACTTGCATGTATCTGCTGAAGAATGATGATAATTTTAGAAAATCTCGCTTCATAGTAGAAGTTATTAAAATGAATGACATTTCAAGTAACAACACAACCACCACCACCACTACAAGTACATGCGAATTCTTTGTTAATGAAGCTGACCATAGCATGGTGTTGCATCAAAAAGAAGGGCAGTTGTTGATTATAAATATTTTTAAAAATCAAACGTGATTGGAAAGTTAATATTATCAATAAACTGAACTTTTGGCTATAGCCATGACTTTACACTTATACAGATAACCAATTCAATTTAACTTAACGCAAAGTCTTGGCAAAGGGTAAGACTTCCTACTGAAACTTATTTATCGACTTTAATATTAGAAATAATTAAGTTGCCTTGAAGTCTTACCATAGACAATAGTATTGACAACTAAATTTCCACCAAGTCTTGGAAAAAACATTACCAACCCTCCATGAATTATTTATCAATGTTAAATTAATTATATAATATCAGACTTGGAATTAATTAACTAGAATTTAAGTCTTTCCATCTAATCCCTTCACCCCACAACAACTAAAAAGCCTTGAAGTCTTGCAATTGCTAACACTTCCATCTCATCCAATTCAAAACAACTCCAGTCTTTAAAATAACAAAAATATCAAACATCCAAGTGTACTTGTTTACATAAACATAAAAAATAGAGTAAATATGAAACACACGTAATTAAAACTACTCATCAGCTTTCTCTAACTCTTTTGCAGTACTAAAAGTCTTATTTGGATTACTACATGGATCATCTTGCGACGGAGGTAACAAACGAAAATTTGGAAATTCATCGCCCACATCACATTTTTGCCTCTTCCTGGCACCTTCATCAGAAAATCTTGGTTGACTTATAAAATCATCCACCACATCTAAATGTACATAATCCTGATTAGAAGATTCAATATCCATTACCTGCAAAATTTAAAAAAATAACAATGACAACACATAATAACAAAATAATGAAAAGACCATATACAAAAGTACTCCATAAATTTGCCGAAAACTCCACCTTTCAACAACGTCAATTGCCGCTCTGTCAAAAATTTACTAACCAAACTACTATACTTCCCATCACCACCCCATGAACCTTTGGCATCAAACCAGTGCTCAAACTTAAAAAATTGATCTCCTTCCTATGGAAACAAAAAATAAAATATACATATTCAACAACACCATTAGAAATATGATAACAAAATAGAAAGCAACAGACAAGGGAACATACATTATGATGTACCATCATGAACTCACAATGAGTATGCAGAAAAATTCATGCCACCAAAAACAAACACAACTAAAAAAAATAGAAAACACCTACAAAACAAGCAAATTAACTACAACTACTGCCAATAACCAACACTTTAAACTCTACCAGAAAGGGCAAATTGTACACATAGTCTCCGCAAGTATTGCATGTACCCAAGACTTTAATTTCTGATGCAAAGCGAAAGTTACACTAAAAATCTCTAAAAGTATTGACAATAGCTAAGACTTTAAACTCTACTGCAGTAACACACTTCAGAAGAAAATTATTAAAGTCTTGGCTATATAGCCAAGACTTTACGATCTTTTGAAAATGAGACCTTACACTGAAAAATCTCTTGAGTATTGGCTATTGCCAATACTTTAAACTCTACTGCAATAACCAATTTAGAAAAAGTCTATACAACTCTTGGCAATAGCCAAGACTGTACGCTATATGAAATTTGAAGCTTCAAATGACCGGAATCAAACAAACATAACCAAAAGAATCTACAAAAACCTCAAACATAAATCAAAATTGAAATAACTGACAAAGAAATATATAAACAGCCCCAATAAGTATACAAATAAAATTACAGGTGAAATAATTTGCAGATAAATGATTAGGCTTAGTAAAAATAACAATTTAAAAAAAAAATACAACAAACACAGGAAAACAGAGAATACGAACCCTAAATCTCCAGCACAAAACGAAGAAAGAAGGGATGGCAGACCAGGAACGTCGAGAGAGAGAGAGAGCGAGAGAGAGAGAGAGAGAGAGAGAGAGAGAGAGAGAGAGAGAGAGAGAGAGAAACCCTTTCAGGGGATAAACGTGAATTATGTTAGAATGGGGGCAAAATAGTACTTTCACAAGGGGGGCTATGAGGTGGAGGGTATTTAGTTAAAACAATTCTAAATGGGGGCAATTAGGTAAGACCACCTCTTATTGAGGGTACTAGGTGAAATTTTTTGGTATTTATAAGAGTGTTAACACCAATTTTTAGTACTAAATATCACTAGATACATGATTGAACACTAAGCCATTATGGGCATAGCGCGTACCTGGATCTGCCAACTATAATCATCAAATGCACAATGTGTTAGCTAGATGAATCAGCCAGAAGCTCGGAGCATTTTGCTATCTGAGCTCTCTCAAGTCTTCAATTAAAAAAATAACCTCAAAATTTTAAAAATTGGGTGGATGACCTCCTCATTTTTAATCATGATTAGGACTTAATTACACTAAAAAAATGCCTACACGTCCCAACCCCCCAATTTTAAATATTACACTTTGGCCCAAACCAGAAAAGGAAAATTTAATCCCCCTCCAAAATTAGCTACCCTATTCCCCCCCTCCTCTCGTTCCAGCTGCCTCCATTGCCCTCTTCTTCAGCTGAACCTCGTTCCAGGGCCCAAATCCAACCATTTTGCTCCATAGCTATTAGAAATCCAATTCCCATCTTCAGTTTGCTCTCATTTCATAATTTATGGTCGTAGGAATCTTTTAAAATTTCAATTATCGTCTTTTTCAAAAGGTTTAATCCGTCTATCGTGGTGGGTGCAATTACTTCGAATTGACTTGGTATCAACTTCATTGTGGTATACGAAGTATTTTATTGAGCTGGTAAGCTGCTTTATCATCTCCGCCATTATTTTTGTTCCATTAGAACTCTGTTTTAGTTCATCGACGTGCTTCAGTATATTATTCACTTGTTCATATATCAGTAAATAGAGCTGTTATGGGGTGCTATGCAGTAGTGGGTGCTGATTACAATGAGCAGTGGGTAGAGAAATGCTGGTCTTGGCGTTCCAATACTAGTTCAATAGTACTTATTGCATTGAAATTGGAGGGTACATTTGACGAGTTGATTGACAGCGTCATTGAATGCGGACAATTAACTTGTGATCGAGGCGATGTATCCATTAGTTATATACTTAGTGCTGCACATGCTAGGGGGAAAATAGCTCCGTCGTTCATTAGGAATGACAGTGATCTGGGATCAAATTGTAAACGACCCGGCTATAAAAAACACTTGCCATCTTGCTCAAAATAGACAATGATTTATTATTTATTGCTTTTTTCCTAATGAGTGTAATAATTTATTTTTCTGAACATTTGTAATAACCTGTGAACTGAATAATTTATGTATTTTTGCTTCCAATATACCAGTGTTTACTCAGTCTTGTTGTTTATTAGAATTAGATATTTTGATAATAGACCCTTGGTTGTTGCGGTTGAGGTTCTTAACAATCGATTTTAACAAGTTGACAAAAATCTTAACTAGCCTTATTAATATTTGTAGTAATTAATTTTGGTTGTAACCAACTCAGCATAGACAGAAGACATCATTTCCAACAATTAGTGTGCTAGTGGATTGTGTGGTAGATAATAGGTTAGTTGAAACGTGTGCCAGGTTCTTTAAAGGGTGCACTGCCCAAAGTAAGAACTATCCCATCGGACACAATGGCTCCAGTAACTCCTATCTCTTGACCTTCTTCTCCTATAGAGTATAAATAGGGCCATCATTTCCTAATTATTTGAACACCCATCATGATGCAATACGAACCAGACTCACCTGTTCGATTTATCAAGCTAGTCCACCGAGGAGTCACATGACGCCCACTATCAGAAAGTGTGGCTGGAATGGAAGATATCGAAGACTGCCTCGCCGAACAACAACGATGGAAATCCACCGAGCAGACAAGAGACCGTTGCTGACTTTGGAAACTGTGAGACCGAGCACAACTTATGAAAGCTCAACGATCAAGCTCGAGCCCGAAGCTGAAAAGCAACCAAACCAAAGAAGAACGACGTCGAGCAGTGAATCGATCGAAGGGCTACAAATGTGCCCGAGGCAGGAGAGCGTTTGATTCCAATTGTGACCGAGGCAAACAAGCGTCCGACTCAAATGTGTTTGAGCTGAGCTGCCGAACACATAAAACCGCTTCAGCCCTGTGTGGCTTTATCTCATTGGTCATCTGTGACCATTTTACTGTTATGCCCTTAACATTGTCTACATAAACTCCTAGCAAAGCTCATTAGATAGTTAGTTGCTTTTTGATTGAGAGAATAGAAATAGGATTTGGCCGAGCCAATCTTGTGGTATCCCGAGGCTTCATGTATGCCTTCTTTGGCTTAGAACCGAATGGATTTCATCCCTACTATGAATCCTTGATAGGTTCAAGTTTCCTTTCTCCCTTGGATAATCAATCATGTTTTGAATCGGATTATCTATTCTTTCTTCTATTTCTGTTCTCCCCCATCCCTTATTTCTGTTATCTTGGTTACTTCATTGCTTCCGCCTCTTTATCATAATCGTTTCCGCGTCGTGTTCTTGTCGTTTCTGATTGCTTGCTTGTCTTCGGATTTAGCTTGCATCAGCTTGGTATCAGAGCAAGGCTTGGATTTCGTTCTTACGAATTCACGTTCCTTGTTCAACTTATTTTTACCTTTTTTTGTTGTTACTTGAAAAAGAAGAAAATACAAAAAATTGAAAAAGTTGAAAAAATTATCAAAAAAAAAAAAAAAATTGTTTGTTGTTGATTGTTTGGATTAAACAATCACATCTTTGGAATCACCACTGCCTAAGGAATCAATTGAGTACCCGATGTACATCATTTGTAACTAGGAATTTTCTTTCGTTTTTGGACTGTGTTCTTGACGGGGTGTTGTTGAAAATCGAACCCCAGTTGTGTTTTGGTGTTTATCGATAAAGACTGATGGTTGTTGTTTGATTTCGGTCTATTTTAGTGCTTGAAATCGAAGTTCCATTGTTTAGCCACCGTCTGTATGCCGGAACCTTGTTAAATTGTTAACAGTGTACGGACGACGCTATAGCTAATCTTAGCTCGGCTTGGAACTGGATCTTATCTACGTTGTCAAGTTTACCGGAGACGACCCAAATCCGTAGCTGAATCTGTTTGTTAGTGGACTGTGAACGAATCTTGAAATTGTCCGTACACCGGAGTAAACGTTCACTGTTCCATTGAAGAAGAAAGGGGTAAACTGTTAAAATCCAAACCCCAAGTGAAAAGTTTGTCGGCTAGAAAGGGAAAGTGGATAAGGTTAAATCCTATCCGTACCGAAGAAGGACCACCTTGCCTGTACTGAGGTCACGTGTTCGGTGAATTCCGAAGCGGAACCGAGGAGGAGGTAGATTCTCTTAGGTTTTCACTTTTCTTGTGTCCGAATATTCTCGATAGTGGATCTCTGGAGTAATTTTTTCTACTCGAGGTCGTACTATCGAATTTGAGCTTTTAGGAACTCGTGCGTGGGGTGACCGAAGTCCAATTTTCGTAGACAATTCCTTGACTCCCTATGCGCAGTTTAAATAGCGACCGTTCCATCGAGTCATATAAACTCCTTCCGAACCTATACTTGGAAAGTACTAGTTGTGACTTATTACTTCGGTTTCCTAACAAGAAGGCAAGGCCATCTCTGAGTGGAAAAAGGCTAGAGTGGTGAGAGCAATAGAGTGAGGTCACAAAAGCCAACGACCTTGAGTGTATACACGAGTGGAAAGAAAATTGAGTGTCCATACTTTGAGTGATACACGTGAGGGAGTGAACTTGTGAGGTCCTTTACTCTTGTTGTTGCAGCTATGTCTTCGGATGATGATGATTATGGAGGGTATGATTCGTGTGGAGATGATGGAGACTATGGTTCCTACGATGGTGATGATTGCTATAACGACACCGGGGACTATGGTTCTTACGAGGACGAAGCAGATCACAATGATGAATACGAAGGTGAAGAAGACTACGAGGCATGTGAAGATGAACGAGAAGATCCTTATGCTTCTAGTCGAGGATATGAAGGTAGTGACGCTTCGAGGTATGATGATCCTACTTACTCTCTTTGTGATGATCTTGAATACGATGAATGTGACATCGGGGAAATCGAGGATGAACTTGATCGAGTGAACTATTCGATGGCATCTTCCTTCGGTGTCTCGTATGGAGCCCAAGGGAGTAGTAGAGCTCCTTCCATCGGGTTGGGAGGAGGTGGTGGAGGTTGTTCTATGGGAGGGGGGGAGACTTTCAACCTTGAGTCGTGACACACGATTCAATGCTTCCAATTCCTATGGGAAGGGTGGCTCGAGGAGCGCTGGTGGTTGTGGACCCGAGGAGGATAGAGGAGGTTTCTACCGAACACCTTCTCCGAGGAGAAGTTCTTACGGGTGCCATGCTAGAACTACTTCCTCGACTTTCAACAATACTTCTAATGTTGGAAGAGTGAAAGGAAGTGGGAGTTATCCTAGTGATGTTGTCACTAGTGAAGGGATAAGGAAGACCCAGTTGTTGGTTTGAATATTTATGGACATTCAAGCCCTCCATTGGAAGTGACGATGCAAGACTTGGGTAGAGAAAGGTTCATTGTGAAGGTAAATGGTAATGGAGGATACTTGCTCAAGATTGGAGATACCAATGCCAATTGCATTAGCGCTTATTTGGTTGAAAGCCTAAAGATACCATGCCGTAAATTGAAATATCCTTATACGTATAAGGGAGTGAAGGTTTCCTATGAGGCTCGAGTGCTCATATCTCATAAGGGCTATAGAGGATATGCTTGGTGTGATGTGTATCCCTTACCTTATTTCGATGTTTGGCTAGGAGATTCCATGGTTGAATAACAAACAGTTGCTATATATTAGTGATAGGGGTGTATACCTCGTGTACAACAAGGAGTTGCAACTTGTTTCTGAGTTTAGCTTGCATCACATCACATCAACAAGTTAATTTATCTACTTTTTTTCGCCTCCTTGATCTTATCCATTTCTCTAAAACATGCCAGACGCAAGTAACAACTATGTGTGGCCGAATGGATGGTACATCCGAACAAGGAACCATACATGCTTCACTCTAACAGTAAAACAGATATTCGTGTATAAATGATGACCTAGTAAGTTTTGTACTTAATTTTTAATATTTGGATTGTTTACCTTAGTTATTTGATTTTTAACACATTAAACGTTGTACTCTTGATTATAGCTTTTTCCATGGAACATAGCAATCTTTTACTCGACTATACGACGCAAGCTGTTATCTACAGTGGTGACGTTAGGTTCTTCATGGAACTCCGTGTGACACCAAGTTGAAAATCATTTCAACGAGGTTGGTTACGGTTGTGTAATGATCATCATATAGTTCAAGGCCAAGACTCTACTTTCAAATAATGCGCCGACATCCTGAATATGGTGTTTGTTTTCGTGTACATATGATGCCACGAACAAGAGGACCTTTATGGAGTAAAGAAAACTCATTTTTTATTAATGTATTTATTAAAAATATTATCAATGAAAATGAGTGATATTTTGTCATCGTATTAATTTTGGTGTTTCTATTGTTAAGTTTGTTATAAAGTACTTATTTTTAAGGCGAAGCATACATAGTTAACGAGCTTGCAATTTACCTTTATTTGCTCTAATCTTTTTTGTTTAATTATACTTAAAAAGTTGATAATAAACCCCTGATGCGCTAGAATTGTATTTGTTGGCCAAGTATGCGTAACTGACAATCGATCATACGGTGGTTGACACTATACTTTGAATTGGTTTATTGATATCCGTAGTTGAAAACTTTTTTGGACTAGGAATAAAACTGTGTATAAACTACTATACATGGTCTTCACTAAATAAATATTGGATTTATACTAAAGTGAATATTTATTTTTCAAGTTGGCTATTCGATCATATACCAAAATTGCATAGACTAAAGACAATACATAATTTCAAATAATGATAACTAATTTCCGTATATTAATAGACAACAAACTTAATGAGTAAGCTAAGTATATTGATAGGTAGATAATAGGTTAGTGGGAAACGTGTCATATTGTTTAATGGTGCACTGCCCAAGTTTGGCATGTCTCGTCGGATTTAATGGCGAGGGAAAAGTCTCACCGGAAACAGGGTTTAATCATGACCATTAGACCCCCCCTATCCTCTTCTCTCTTCTCGTTCTTTCTTCGTCTGCTTCGCTTTTCTTCCTTCTCTTCGCTTCTTCTTCTTCTTCTTCTTCTTCTTCTTCTTCTTTTCTCTTCTCTTCTTCTCTCTTTCTTCTTCTTCTTTCTTCTTCTCTTCTCTCTTCTTCTTTCTTCTTCTCTTCTTTTTCTTCTTTTCTTTTTCTTTTTCTTCTTCTTTTCTTTCTTTCGTTCTCTCTCTTCTTCTTCTTCTTCTTCTATAAATTCGACCATTGTTCACTCTTTCTTTCACACAATTCCAACTAATAAATCTCAACTTTTCTAAAGCTTTTTCTGGACAATAATGTCGATCCCACCCTCCGAAGATGCACTGCTAATCAGTCAAGCCCTAGACATCCTCATACGAACAATTAATGAGGGCAGGCAGTGCCAAGATATGAACATTCGCCGCATTGCACGTATTCTTCGTGCAATGTGCCGCTGCGTCGGTATTAATCCTGACTGCCTCATCACCCCCCAAATTCCCCTTAATTTGTATTTTTTTAAAAGTATTTTCAATGTTTTAAGTTAGTTTAAGTATATAGGCATTTTATTTTTGTTATTTATTTCTGATTAAAGAAAGCTCTTTATTATGTAATTATTAAAAAATGTGAATGGAATTGGGAAAATTTTACTGCCGGCGTACTAATTTTGGTATTTCTATTGAATCAATTCTTGTTTCTGCTTTGTTTTCGTCGAAGAGATGACTAGATCTGTTTAACATAATAATAGACCAAGTGAAGTTGATAAACGACTTAACAATGAGACCAGGACAAATTTATGAGGTTACCTGATAAAAACCAATTAAAGTTTAAATAACTAAACAACTAAACATAGAGACGAGAGATTTACGACGTAGATCTGATGAACTTGATAATAAACGAATTCAAGTTTATGAACAACTAACATAAAATCATGGGAAAGGGAGGGTGGATTTTAAATGTCTGTACTAAGATAGAGGTTTCCACGTATAAACTGATAACCCACGTCAAGTATAAACAAACCAAAATAAATATTCAATGAGCTATTACATAGTACGGTACACTTTCTAAAATTACGGTGATTCTATAAAAGTTGATAATCAAGTATTTAGGATAGACAGCCATCCATGCTAAACTTGATTTAATAGACTGAGACAACATATTTTTTAATGAAATAATTATAACATCAAATTCATCTCCAGATTCATCCGGATTGTAGTTTGGGCTCTAGGGTTAAAGTAGATCATTTAGGCAACTACAGACTAAACTAATTGGAAGATACGAATCAACCTCAATTTGGTCTATTGTACACTTATTGAAAAGCTGTGCGTTGAAGTTTTACCGTTCAGGATATTATCATGCGCGTGTTTGGCATTTAGGGTTTGTTATGTTTGGGGTTTAGGGTCTAGGGTCCACGCGCTTGGGGTTTTGGGTTTGGGCTCTAGGGTTAAGGTAGATTATTTTGACTTTTGGGTATATTATCAACGATCTGAAATTACAACCTGTTTTTGATTGTCAACATTGCTCAAGTTGATAATGTACGCTCATGATTTTGCTTAAATAATATAAAATCCTATATTAAACACTAGTAAGGGGTAATTTAGTAATCTACGAACTAGGAAATCACTCACATGACAATTTTTGTTGCATAATGTACCTTAATGATGGTCAATAGCATTGATAAAGAGTGACATTGGATAACATATATAACATAATGTATACTAATGTTAAGGTTCTGCGAAAGCAAGACATCTTTCTCTAAGCATGGAAAAGATTATATTACTTGCTTCTCAAATTATGATCATGTACCACTCACATTGTTTGCTTCTTAAATTATGATCTTCTTCCATGCTTAGAGAAAGATGTCTTGCTTTCTCAGAACCTTCACATTAGTATACATTATATTATATATGTTATCCAATGTCACTCCTTATCAATGCTATTGACCATCGTTAAGGTATATTATGCAAAAAAATTGTCATGTAAGTGGTTTCCTAGTTCGTAGA